>OY540817.1:9033028-11976899 GCA_961205875.1 Sialis fuliginosa | reverse complement strand
AAAATGTCAAAATTGACTAAATTTGTTTACGTCAACAAATAGCACTATTTTTTCTCTTTTAAATGTACTTTTACTTTTCACTATACGATTTTTTTCAAGTAGATATACTAGTTTAAAGATATGATATTTTTACAAATATGACAAAACTTCAAAGTAGTGTACTTCGGCAAAAAAATCGTTCAATTTGAAAGGAAAAGATATAATAATACTTAATATTTGTTACCGTAAACGAAAATTTAGAAAAAAAAAACTTATTTGGTAATAAACCATAATTTTTGGCACTTTTAGGTTAGGATATCTCGAGGACCTGAGCTATTTGATAAATTTAGGGAACGGATTCGGTTTCAGCAAGCCAAAAACCTTCGTGATCGTCTATTCAAGTCTCGGCAACATTTTTTTGTTCCCCTGTGTAATCAATAAAAAACATATATTTTTCAAACTCTTTTGAATTCTTCGAATAATAAAATTTTTATTATAATGCCGTACACAAGGGAATTTAAATACAGCACATTAGCGAATGTGTATTTAAAAAGCGTTGTTCATTACCGCTGTAACAGATGAACTCCTGCGGTGATCAATCTTGTGCCGGTCGAACGGAATCAAGTTAATCAACGGCGGTAAAGTTTTTTGGGCGATTCCACAAAAACACAAGTACGTGGAATTAAATATATCTACATCGTTGGCGGTGGTGAAGGCAGAAGCTCAATTCATCAAATATCTAACATCATATGCGTCGTTCAGAAGCAAAAGCGATTGTGCAAACATGTGGCGCGTTCGTTTTCAGGGTTCCGTAAAAAAACTAGGAACCCTTATAGTTTCTATCTGTCCGTCCGTCTGTCTGTCTGTTAAAATAAATTTTATACCGGTTAAGATGAAATTTGGTATACGGACGTAAAAACAGAAATGATGAGATTTTTGAAAAAAATAATTTTTTGAACCGCTTTTTTAGATTGAAAAGTTTATTAAAAATTTTTTTTCATTGGTAGATAACTTTTTTACTAACAAAAATGTAAAACCAGTTTAAAAATGGTTAATTATTCGTAAAAAATCACATTTTGGTTACTTTAATAAAAACCGCATAAAATTCCGACATTCCGTTAAAAAGTTATGAAACCACAGACAGATAAACATATGACTCAAACGCATTATACTCCTCTTTTTGCGTCGAGGGATAAACTGAAATGATGTTGTTATGAATAGATACGTGAGTTGTTTAGAAACCAGTGATAATTTCCAGTGGAGATAATTACGTAAACAAAAGTTGAGGAAATTGATTATTTTTTCTCTCTGATTGGTTCATATAGAAAATAAGGTATGACAGCGGTTCTTAAATTAGGGGTCCGTGAAACATGTTTGGCACAAATTAAAGTACTTTAACATTTCTATAATATTTACCAGTGATTAATTAGTATCAAACGATCTTTTATGTTTTTCTATGAAGGGAGGGGGAGGTATCTGAAAAAATAATTGTTCCTAGACTATATAAGTTTAAGAACCGCTGATGTATGATAAATAAATGTAACAAACAATTATTATTGCCAATAGACTAAATATTGACTTAAATTCTTCTTCTATGCGTTTTTTGGTCGGCTGGATAGTCTCCTTTTTCACATATTATTTATTTAAATACGAAAATCTCAATTAAATGACAAAAAGCAAAAAAAAAATGATTTTTACACGGGGTTGGTTTCTTATTCTTGTCACTTTAAGGTTATTGGTCTAGCACCCCGTAAGTTGTGAACTATCCGTATTTTTTTCAATAAAAAATAGATTTGATTTCGAAAAATTCGCCGACACTAGTTGTTACATTCGCACGTTGTTTGCATGTAAGTCGCACTCTATTACTTTTACGGATGATGTGTTAATGCGTCTTTACAAAGATGCTGTCATGGCTGTCAGTTTTTCATTACTTTGAATAAACCTGGTTCTGAAACTACACATTTAAAAGGGTTGAAATTTTAAATAATCAAACATATAATTTTGTGTAGAAAAAATAGAGCACTCCGGCGAGTTATCTCATTTACCGTGTATTATAAAGTATATTTTTAATATCCAATAACTCAAAAACTATACGTTCAATATTATTTTAAAAAATTACTAAATGAGCTACCCATAAATAGCATATTAAAATTTTAGACTTTTATCAATACGTTGGTCTAATGATCGAATAGGGTGACCGGTTAGTTTTTGTAAACCCTGACATGTAAATGAAGACCCCATTTTATTTTATTTTATCTTTTTTATTTTTATTTATTTTTTTAGTTGTCATCAATTTTTGTAAAACCCGGAGACATTACACCGAAACCCAGAGTCCGGAAATCCAGTATGCAAGCCCTGAGAGTCCGGGTCAAAACCTGAGACCTGGTCACCCGATGATCGAATAACCTTAACAATAAATTGAAATATTTAAAAATTCAAACCTAATATCATAAAAATTATGCATAGTTGAATATTAAATATATTTTTTTGTCAAGTAATTTTTGTACCATTCTGTATATATTATAAATCAAATAAAACGCTATTTTATTTTAAGCGAACAATAATACAAACCAATAACAACAATTAATTTAAAATGTAAATAATAAATTTAAAATAAAGAGGATCGTGGTGCAGCATCTGGACGGCAAGATTTAGTTGAAAATAAAGTGGCCAATGATGAACGGTTAGTAGAACATGTGCGAGAGAGAGTCGAACCGGCGGGCCGCGGATTTACAACCATGTTGTACGGATTTGAGTAAGGATTATCTGACGAGAATGATAAACTGGCCTCTTTTTCTGTGCCCGTTTGTAGATTTAATCTTATTCTTTTTTTACGTTTTGTTTTCTTTCTCTACCAGTATTTTATCTTTGGTAACTAAAAATGTACCAGATTATATTTTTATTATTTTTTCAGAAAAAAAACAATTATTGTAGAATTGAAAAAACCCGCTTTATAAGCTGACAATATGATGTTAAGCTGTGGCCACACGTACTGCTCAGAGTCGTAGTATTTACTGCAAGAAGAAATACTATGTGTGCGAGCAATACGTGTGATTGCAACTTTAACAAAAAAATAAGGTAACAAATATATTTGCCGGTATTTTCCATTGCTTTATTTTGAACCCGGTGTTACCCGGGATAATATCTACAAAATCATAGTGACCTAAAATATTCTACATACCCTCAACACACGGTTCACTGAGAATTTTTTTTCCGACCTCATGAAATTTATACAAAATATTCACAAAATATACACCTAAACCTAACCTATCCAAAAAAAAATCGGAATAAAATCCGTTCAGACTTCAGTAGTTTCTCAAAAAATCGTGTAAAATAATATTTTCTAACTCCCAGGAAACGCCAAGTCCCAAAGCGACCTGAAAATATGAATCGCCTAATAAATGATGTGTCACCCCTACATATTTCCCTGTTAGTCGATGTCAAAACGAGTGAATTAAAATTTAATTCTTTGCACATAACTTTCTGTATAACTCAGATATCAATTTCACATTAATATGCCACAAACAAGATAAATCAAAGTTGCCTTTATAACTTTTCTTTTAATTTTTCGATAAATATTTTCCATTAGAGGCCTGTTTCGCTTTTTCCTTTACATGTTTCACTTTTTCCCAAATTACAAACACTTTTTTAAAGTCCGTGTTGTATCGTACAGTTCAAATGACGTAAGTATTTAAAATGGTTATTCATAAGCGCATCTAGTAGAAAAAATTAAAGTATGAATTTGTATCGTTAACTGTCAAAAAACATGAAAGATTTGTACTTTGTTTCACTTTTACCCCAGTTGACCCTACCCCATTGTTTTATTTTAATTTTAATTTATTTACTTCAGCAGTATTTTTCTGTAATTATTAAGGTATAGTTTATTGAGTAATCGTTGCGACGCTATTTCTATTTTACAAATCATTTTGGTATCTGAATGATTGAGCTTTAATAATTAGGTATTGATTACGTTGTGACCTCATAGTTTTATTTGAATGCACACTGTGTTGTATAATAAATAGCCACGTGCAATGGCTACATGTTGCGGCCGGCGCAGTGGCCTTGTAAACACAACGGTGACATTTTGATCTGTGATGTTGGTAGCGACGTGATGCAATACAGATTACTGCTACAAAAGCATTGATCTCTGTTAAAGCAGTGCTAAAATCGTATGGTAAAACCATCATGAAATACTTGATGAATTTTCTATTTAATTGTTAATGTAAAATGATTTCTCGATTCAATTATTGATCGGAATCTCGGAACTACGATGTAAAAATCCCTAACACATACACGTAAGGTACTGGCACCAGTCTTGGATATGATTCCACTAATGACTATTTTTTAATTAAATGTACTGAATTAGAAATATTTATTGATATTTGATTACTACCATTCCTGAATATTAATCTATATACATTTAACTGTTTTACTATCGACCAATAGATGTCAAAATGGTAGAGATTTAAACTAATTATTAGTATAATTTATTTATTAATTATTTTATTATCATAGAAACTGCTTTACATTGTTTCAAATTTGGCGATTCTATCTATATTTTATATCATTTTGTAATCATTAACAAGTGTCCATCACTGCGTGCTCATTACTGGTTTTACTTTATCCATTACTGGAGAAACAAGATAAACAAAATAAAAGGCTATAATTTAAAATATAAACTATATTTGCGGACTTTAGTAATTAAATTGATTAAATAAAGAGTTACTTGTTTTAATAGTAATATGCACTGAAAAAAAGAATTGGTTGAATTTACCTATCATAGTTAAATTGAACCAAAATTTTTATTCAATTTAACTATGATAGGTAAATTCAACCAATTATTTTTTTCAGTGTGAGTTCATGAGAATTATAAAAAAAGAAACCCGTCAATCACAAAAACAGTAAACCTTGCCCTTATAAATGATGCCAGTACCTTATATTTAGAGATTTACAAGGCTGTTACAAATAAGATACATTGGTGACACTAGGGGTAAGAGAGATACTGGTTTCAAAAAGACGTTTCAATGTTAATGAATTATCACCAAAATATAATAACCTCCAGTTTTATCAAAATCTGTTATTGGTACCAATATAGGGTCACCAGGTCTCAGGTTTTGACCCAGAGTTCAAAGTTCCGGATAAGGATGTGGATGAAGATACGTAAATTAATTAGGATAATCCGCAGTTGCGGATGCGGATATCCGTTACAACTCTATTTTCAATATCTGAATGATAAGTCACTGCCGTTCGGAGCGGATTATTTCGGAGCTAAACAGTCACATTTTCGGGTGGTGTTATGAGTAACAATAAGATTATAAAACAATAGATGTCACACTATACAACGGCATAATGTAAACAAGTTTGAAATTTATTTCGCTTTTAGACGAATGTGAGACTGCAGTAAGGGATGATGTATGTGTTACTTGGGGGATGTTTTCTGCACAGGTGGGATAATTAGGTTTTATTTAGACGAAACGAGATCGCTTTAAATAGAAACCTGCTTGTTACTCTGCTGAGGCAAGTTTTAAATACTTTTTATTAAATAAAACGTTTAGCGAGTAATTAAATAAAACAAAACGTGTCGGTTTTCAGTCACTTGTAAACAATTACGATTAACTTACTTTCACGTGTTTTGTATACGATTGTGTAGATCAGCTTCAACAAAATTGTAATTCGTAAATTAAAGTTTCGGTGATACATATATAAACTAGTTTTACTTATAATTGTCTGAGAAGTTTGGGAACAATTTTTAATTTTCGGTATACTTGAAATGTTAAAACACCTGCCAAGTAAATGCACAATGCTTCCTCGTGCTAAATCCACTAAAGGTAGTTAATTATTGAACAATTTAAAAAAAACGATAAAGTGTTCGGATAAATTGTCTGAAATTGATTAACTATTTAATTTTTATACAATTTAACCAATTAAAGGAAATTGAGATAAATCTTAAGGGACCATTTTACAACAAACGTTGTAGACCTATATTATAGGAAATTGAATGCTCTACAAAAAAGATTCTATAAAATTTTCACGTAACATGTGTCGTTCTTGAGATATCTTGAAAAAATAAATATTTTGGGATGCCACCCCTCCCCCTCACACACAATTTTGATTATTTTGAAATAGGACCGTCCTCAAGTCAGACCCAACAATCCAAGCAAATTTCATTAATATCGGTTTAGTGGTTCAGTTATGTGTCACACACACACACACACACACACTCAGACAGACAGACACGGAACGAAAAGTGTTTGTCTTGACTTAAAACGGAAAGATCAATTTAAAATTTTGAAATCGGAGACAATTTTTTTGTCTCATTCTAAAACGATCACAAACCTTCTCGTATCTTCGATATTGCGAAGTTACAATATTTTTATGTGTAAAATCGTTAATTAGTGCAAAATTACAAATACACTATCCAAATTGTTTTGGTAAACTTACTAATAAACCTACTTAATCTTGAATGTACGTTACACTATTTTATTTATGTTATTATTATGTGAGTTTTAATGCGTCAATAAAGGTCTTTAGCGCCTACTAACTTGTTCCTTCTTCATAAATAAATCAAAGCTGATGATCCTCGGAGCGTATTACTTCAACGATAAAAGCTCTGTAGTAATGAAATAAAAATTGTAGCGTTGCAATATCAACGAAGATATATTACAAATTACAGTTCGTTCTTTACGGTCTCATCTTGCTTTATGTCGTTTGATAGGAACTAAAGCTTATACCAGAGGTTCTTAATCTTTTCCAGTCACAACTTACACAAGACAAATGATGTTGATCTCAATCTCAATGTCGAAAATAATTCTTATTTATGAAATTTCAGAGATAATTCGTTTCAAAACTTTGTTTGAAATTGTTGTAAAATATGAATAAAACACCCACCAAGTAAATGCACAGTGCTTCCTCGTGCTAAATTCACCAAAGGTAGTTAATTATTGAACAATTTAAATAAAAACCAATAAAGTGTTTCATAAGACGCACCTGATTATTGCTTCCTCGCAATGTCGAAGATACGAGATGCTTTGTGATCGTTTTAGAATAAGACAAAAAAATTGTTCTCCGATTTCAAAATTTTAAATTGATCTTTCCGTTTCGGTAACTCGAATCGTAAACGAGCTAAAATTTTCGAGTTATGGATGTACCGATTATCGAAATTTTCGGGAGAGAAAGGATAAAAAAAACAACAAAACTTCAATATAGAGAAACTTTGCACCAGGGTTGAGATTTTTCAAGTTGTAGAAACTCAAATAAACAAAAATATCGAAGGTCAATACATATACAATACATCCAAGATAAGCGTGAAATGCATGGGGATTTCCTAAACGGTAAGAGATACAGATTTGATTAAATGAGATGAATTAATTGTAAGGAAGGTGTGAGTATTACTACCAACATAAAAAATATTAAATATTCTATGAGGTTTAGGCGGTATAACCAAAAATCTGAAAATTCAGAATTTATTTAAATGGCTATAATTTTTTTGTCAAAGTAGTATAGGGTTTTTAAAGTGGTTTCAAAATAGCGATGTTTATGTATGTATTGTAAATTTGTAAAACTGTCACATCGGTGTTTTGGGTCATACAATTTGAAAAGAACTGTTTTAGATCAATTTACTGATTCATTTTAGTCAATTACAAAGCAGAATTGAAGATTTAAAACAAACTAGCGAATAAAGTTTATGTAAGTTATATTCCATCGAATAAAAAATATATTTCTCTCGGGCGGAGGTGGGGTAATGGATATTTGTTTAATCGATACATTAAATGTGGGTTTTATGAGAGAAAAGTAATTTCTAAAGTTAAACATTGATTACTAATTAATTTCTGAACTGAAAATGACCGGAATCTTATTTAATTAATTAGTAATAGTTAAATTAGTTTTAAAAAAACAAAGAGTCGAAAATTACACACTATTTTTAATTTTTTGTAATTAAATAACATAATTTAAATAAGTGTAATTAAATAACTTTGCTAAAATTAAATAATAGGCACTAGTATGCCAGGCTCAACTCGCACTTGACAAAATTTTTTTCTGATGGTAAGTATTTAATTTTTTGAAAATTATATCAATGATAAATTTGGAATAATAATAATAAAGTCTAAATCGAATAAACAACAAGAAAAATCATTATTTGGAAAGATCTGAATGTGGCCACACGCAGAATTTATGCTCGGTATTATAAAGAATTTGCATGGGTGCAAAATTAGCTTCCAGCTAACGTTATCTGCTAGGTATCAAATTGTTATGAAATTGTTCGATAATTTAAAGCAGTTTACATATAAATGTATAATATGTATGAGGTACACATGGCAACACTTATTTGAAGTGACTGATTTCTACCTATCGCACATGCGTCAAGGTTATCATATGTACGATTTCATTTGCTACATCTGTGAGTGTGTTGTCATTTATATTCAGTGCTTAGCAGATAGCGTTAGCTGGAAGCTAATTTGTTTTAGCGCTCAAGCAAATTCTTTATAATACCAGGCATTAATGATTCTTCTGTTAGTGAACAATTAAAAGCGAAGCGCTGTTAAACTACGTATTGCTAAAATGTAGAAATCCTTGATGATGTTTAAAAATATTTACAATTAATTGTATTAAAAATTCTTCAAACATTAAAAATTACATTAATCGCTTTGCCACCTGAACGACTCATGTCAATGTTACTTTCTGAGTATTGTTAGAATGTATATTTAAAGTGTATTCCATTAAAGCACTGTAAAAGTTTCATTAAATTTCAAGAATATAAAAGTAGGTGTGGATGAAATAAGACAAATTTTTCGATAATGCATTTTATATAAAGTTTTTATGTAAATCAATTAACGAAGACAATGAAGCTTTTAATTAAAAATTTCGACCTATTAATTGGTTAACGGAACATTAAGCTTTGGGGTTTAATTAAAGTAGGCCTCCTTAGACTATTTCAATTAACTTAATTAGAAAATTTTAATTTAATGTATTTATAATTAATGAATAATAAATAAATATTTGATCTTAAAGGAGAACCAAGGGAACATCAAAGACAATATGAAATCTCAAATGTAAAGAAATTCTTGCACAATGTTATTATGGTGGCGGCGCTGGGGACAAAAGTGAATATTTATTTTATGAATTAATTGTGCAAAATTAAAAAAATGTAAGAAAATAATTGTGGAAAATATTTTGCAATAATCTTTTATTTCGTAGAATATTGTACTGAAAATACAAATTCAATTGATATAATATAGTACTTATTATATAATAATATATAAGTTATTGCTCAGTTAGTATAACACGTACAAATCTAATGCTCATTTAGTCATTTTGGGGAACAAATAACTCAAAAATAATGATCGAAAATGTTAAGATAGTTTTTAAGTGCTTGAATTTTTTTAATGTTCTCATTTTATTAAAAATAGTGCACGTTTAAATGGTTCTCATTTTTTAATAATCAATCTAAGTCAATGCAACGTTTTTAAAGATCATGCAATAAATTAAATTTAAAAACGTTATTTTTCTTTCATAAATTCTGTGACGAGCTTTTTTCGTTTATCAAAAAGAGTTAAAAAAAAAACACTATTTCAAATCAAATGAAATTCAATGTAAAAAATGTTGAAACTGCGTTTTAAAACCGAAACGTAGAAAAGTTTCTTTATAACTTTAAATTTATGTAAATCATGGAAACTTTTTGAATAATTACGGGTTTTTTATGATTGGTTTTTTCTGTTAACACGATAAATTATTATTCTGTTTTCTCACACATATTCTGGAACCTAAACACACACACACACACACCTCACACACACACACACAAACATATTTAAGAGCAGAATTTAATATTAGGTAAACCTTTCCCATACAAACATTTTTTATGACTTGTTTGTAAAATGAATAATAATTGTATGCTATTTTTATTTTTACTTTTGAGAACATTTTAAATTTCTTATGTTAACTCACACCAAACTAACATTAAAAGGGTAAAATTCAGAACACCAAAACACTACAGTTAGTACATAACTACATTTTAACTTGTAACTACTTCAAAAGCATATGTTAATTATATAATTAAACTATATATGCATACATTATGCTTATAGGGTGTTCTTCAAGTTTCAGTGAAATAACATTATACGAATTAGAAGCTATCAAGGACATGTATCTACTTATACTTATATATTAATACAAACATAACTGTCCCATAATACGTTAATATGGTATCTACTAAAGCTATCTGATTTTGATTTAAATAAAATAAATTACCTTTTTTTCTTCAACGTTAGAAGGAAATGGAAGGGTAGTGATAGAGAAATCGTGTCTGATATAAGGTTGGATTTTGATTGTTCTACCTTCAAAACGTAAAGAAAGTGGCTTTTATCATGGTGTCAGTATGTGTATCTGTCTGTAGAATTTTTTTTCATTCATGATAACTTCTATTAAAAAATAAATCGATTTGACTTTTTTGCAAAATGTTCGTCTCAGCGTGGATTTAAGACCTATTGATTTGAGTGCGGCTTTAATTGTCATTAATACGAATCTGACATACAAAAATATGTATGGAACCTTTTTTGTAGAGCATTTATGTAATTAGCTTTAGTTTTGTACATATATATTAATTAATTAATATCGAAATAAAGTCGATAAATTGGAAAAAACTGATTATTTTACCATTCCCTCTATTTGAACCATTATGTGAAGAAAATTTTTGTTTTTTTTTAATTTAAATATTGAATATTTTTATGAAAAATTATTTTTAATTACATGTAGATGTAATGTAATGCCGTGTTTAGACCGCAAAAACAAAACAGCAACATCGTGTTTTTTTGAAAAAAGTGCAATAAACCCTATGCATTTTTAAATACGATGTGTTTTCAAACACCGTGTTGCTGTTTTGTTTTCTTTGGTCTAAACACGGCATAACACTTACTCCGCTGTCCGATAATGATCTGGAACTGGCCATCAGATGGCACCATATGTAAAAAAACCCAATTCATAGCTGTCAAGTACCAACCTTCAAACCTCTGCTGTCAAAATTTCATGACATTCCATCGAATAGTATGAGATATGAGATACAGTCATTTGAACAAAGCAAATGGAAAAAACAGAAATTCGTGCAGTGATCAAGTATCAATTTTTGAAAGGGTTAAAGCCGCAAGAAATCATCGATGACTTCCAAAAAACTTTGGGGAATCTGCTCCGTCAAAAATGGCTCTAGAGAAAGAGATTTTACTCAAATGAAGAAGTTATCATCGCAACAAATGGCTATTTTGAGGGTTTGAGCGCCGATGATTATATGAAAGATATTAAAATGTTGGAAGATCGCTGGACTCGGTGTATCGAGCTAAAAGGAGACTACGTTGAAAAATAAAATCCATTTTTGCCAAAATTCAAGTTTTTTCATTTCCATTCCGGATCATTAGTCTAGCCTAGCATATTGAGTTAATCGAAGTATTTAATAGAAACATACATTTAGATGCTTACTTCCGTCGTGCATATATTTCAGTAAGCGAGGTATTTATTTAGTATGTATTTATATATACACAGCATAAGACACATGGGTTGTTTAAAGATGAACAACGTCCGTGCGTCGGCCACGGAGGACTCCCTGTGTGTGGCGCCGGAATAATTACATCCGCTACCGGATGTGTATAACTTGTGTGACGTGTTCCGGTTCTGATTTAGTTGACATAACAACCGAAGACAAAAGGCTTTATTTGGAGAAGGTAATCGAGATACTGCCGGCTCTCTAACGAGAATGTTATGTGTACACACCCACCCACATACTCGCGTACGCTTACACACACGCGTAAATGAAGGTACATACACCAGTGGCGTAGTTACAACTGTATATATTACTTGGTATTATAAAGAATTTGCTCTAGTTTAAAACATAACCAAAAACTTTCTACAGTCGTATGATATTTTAAATGATTTAGCACATGCATACTAACAGCGGTCTTAAAGCAATGGTTTAAGTTGTTTTCTTTAAAATAACATTATTTTGTTTTATTTGTGTAACTTAACTAATAATTTTAATTGTTATTTTTGTGATACAAAATAAGAATTTGAAGTATTTTTGATCAAATGAGACCAATTGCAATCCTTAATATGTGATAGAGAATGAAATATTTAATTTTTCTTTTTTTTTATGTCTTCAATATTGTTGTCGGCTGGATTATTCTCTTCCGACGAAATTTGTCTTTTTACGCTATTTATTTACGATACACAATCATAAATATCTTTGCAAGATAGGGGGTAATTTTTTTTCTTTACACCCCCCATATGATTTTTCCCGCCGAATCAAATGAGATCAATTACAACCCTTCATCTATGGCAGGAGATGAAATATTGAAGGTTCAAAATCATATGAAATTTTTATTAAAAGGGGTGCAAGGTTAACAGCCCTTACATACTAGCGACTATCGAGTCATGGCATGCTATTGTATGCAGCGCGACTATCGCCAGTGTGTATGGGTTTTGTGATTTACATATAAAACAATGTAAAATAATGAATGTACGCAATAGTCGCGCTGCTAAAAGTCGCTAGTGTGTAAGGAGTCTAAAACTCTTATTATAAATCTATTGGTGTTTTTATATATATAGCTCTACGATTATTAATTCGGGAGATATAGGTACCTAAGTTTTCAAAAGACGATATATATTTTTTGCATTTATTGCTCTAGAGGTTACCACTGGGCAGGACGTAGTTCTACTTAAAAAATGAAAGTGATTAGAAAAAAATTCAATAAGTACGGAATCCATTGTAAAGCTAGATATTACGAGAACTCAGAAGTGAAACGCTTTGAGTAAACTCGGAGGAGTCAAACGAGGGAAATAAAACTGTATTTGAAAATACATAACGCTCTTACTCTCTCAGTGGCTTACACTACCGTATGCTTGTCTTCGTCAGATTTGCTCGAAGTGCGTTACATTTTTGGTGGCGTTTGAAACGTTTACACGGGTTATTATTTCGTGTTTTAAAATATTTGAGTATATTTTTTTCGTAGTTGTTTTTCAATCACACCAAAGAAGTATAACTAAAGCACACACACTCACTTTTTTGAATTATTTCTATCTACTATTATAAAAAATACTTCAAATACATTTATTCAATAAAAACAGAAAAAACCCACTCTATAAAAATGAGAAATACAAAATAAAAACCCACAATAAATATCAATCTTCAATCTTCTAAAGAAAAACACCATTCTGTTTTGTCCATTACAGCAACAAGAAAAAGAACTGATAAACGTCAGATTTCACAATAAATTGATTAACTGTATGAAGTTTAAAGCTCACAAATTGCATTTAGTGTGGTGGGTTGTGTTGGCCGAGTGTGTTCTCAATGTGTGTGTGGGGAATGGCGGGAGGGGGGGGGGATGAAGAGGCAGACAGTTGACCCTCCAGTAGCTGGGATGACGATGTACAATGATTAATGATTGTAATGGTGCCAGATAAGACATTGGTGAGGGTTCGAATAGATGGAAAAAGAAAGCTAAATAACAAAACTCATGATTTCATATTTGACGGATATGTTTTATATTATATACCTGTGTGATGTGTTTTGAATGAATTTATTTTAATTGATTCAGGTCTTATACAGTCAAATTTTATTTATATGAAATTACAGTTTTTATAAACGAGATTATGTCAGGAATATCCGTTTTGAGAATTCTTGAATTTGTACCTGTATGTTTCTGTGCGATATAAAGGATCAGGACTAGAGCTGGTTCACGATTAAACGGTCGTGACCCAACGTGACACAGCACTAATCAGGATTGGCGTGTCAAATTTAACAGTGAATCAAGTACGTTATTTTAAGTAATATATTTTGAGCAAAATAAGTTTTTATTTAATATTTTAAGAACTCATTGTGATACAATTATGAAATTTATATTATAAAATATCGATATTTTTAGTTTATTTAAAAACGCTACAAATTGTTCATAACCTCTTAAAAATTTTGATAGAGAATAGATACACATTTTTATGCCCATATTAACTTTAAATGTAATTTAAGAGTGTCACATAGAACTTTTAAATCTTGGAATGATCATAATATAAATTTAATTCTAAGCTATAACATAAAAATATATACTTAACATGATAACTGACATTATTTTAAATTAAATTGTAATTTGATGGTATCAGAATAAAATTAAAAACATATATTTTTATTTTAAATTTATTATAAAAATCAATAGCACTAAATTTGCATAAGTACGTGTAGTTTAACAATTTCACAATCGATGAGAACCAATCTAAAGCACAAATTAGAAATGTAGCTAACTACTATACTCTATACCGACAGTTTACGTACATAAAAACAAACATATAAAGAAAACAATCCAAGTCCAATTTATATTTTCCAGAAACACGGAATTGAAATAAATGGAAATGGTTAATCCTATCGTATTTATATATATCTCCAGCTGACTATGAAATATGTCAGGAAGTTTTCTTCTTTTCTAGAACTTTCCTACGGATAGTTTATAGCAAACAAAGATCGTCAGAGATAGCTGACTATCGCTTCTACCTGAGTACATCGATCCAAATGATGTATAAATAAAGATGTGTGTGTTTAAACAGAGCTGTATTAAGGCATTACAGTGTTTAAAAAATTATCGCGACAAAGTATATATTAAACCAAAAATTTATAAATTTAAAATGTAGGGCTGTATGGGTTAGTGGTACATAAGTAACTAAAAAATATTTTGTTTATGAACTATATATTAATGGTATTATTGTTTTACAGTACGTATTAATCTTTATTATTATTTTTATTGTTAATCTAAAAAATATAAATGCTTTGTAGTTTATCTTAATCTATATATTAATACGTGAACATCGAAAATTGTCGTACGTTTTTTTTTGGTATTTGTTATAAAAGGAGGTGAATGAAACTTATATTATTCGAATGTGTATGTTGCCGTTAAGGCAGGTAAAATATTGGTCGAATTTCGACTCATAATATTTTGAATAAAAAAAGTATGCCGTTATAGTGATTACAGTAATCATTATATATCAGTAAAAGTAGTTTTAAGATCTGCCTTGGCATAAATATGTAGCCAAAAGTTTTAAGTTAGAATATGTAACATTTTTATATATCCCTCGATCAAAATTGTTAAGATCAATTAAAATCTAAAAGCAATGAACTGAAACCTATTATCTGCTCCCCCACAGGTAATACGACCCTGAATGTACATATAAATAAAGATGTCTATGTTTTCATACACCCGCCTTTTGAACGACCTTTGTTGTTGCATGCACTTTAGTTTATATCAGGGATTCTTAACCTTTGTATTGGAATATGAAATATATATAATCAATTTCAGAAAATGATTGATCTTGTAGTAGGTGTAGATATTTAATACATTGGCAGATCAAACAAAGGCCAGAGGCGTTTGACTAATTGTAAAGGATAAAATTAAATTAAATAAAATTGAATTAGTTATTTCGAAAACAGAACAATCGAACATATTATGAATCAGAAAAAACGATTGTTCAAAGAAATGTTCGCTTAGGGCTTAGAGGATCCATTTTATAGGAATAAAGCCATATACCAATTTATGAACGGTTACAGGAAGGATTTTAAAGGATCAATGTCATCTAAATTGGCAATTGTTTTTTTGGGAGATGTTCTCCTTTCAAAATAATACTTTATTATAAGCATTATGAATATAAATAATAAGAAAATAAAAAAATAAAAAAACTTTTTGAAATTCTTCTTAAGTTGTGGTGGGCCAAGTAAATATAATATTGTATTATGGTTAATATTTAGCAATTTAACAGGTACCTATATACCTATAAAAGAATATTCTTTTCATTCTTTCTCTCTAAGGTTATTTTAAGTACAAAAAATATTTCGAAATTACCAATTTAACTTGAAAACTAAAAGCGATATAAAAATTATAAACACACCAATCAATTCTACACAAAATGTGCTTTAAGAAACCGCAAACAAAAAGTACCTATCTACTTTCACAAAAAAGTTATTGCTATTTAAAGAAATTCCGAATTTTCAGATTTTTGGGTATACCGCCTAAATCAAATACAATTTTTAATATTTTTTCATGTAGTAATACTCACTTCTTCCTTACAAATAATTCATCTCATTTAATCAAATCTGTATCTCTTAACGTTTAGGAAATCTCTATGCATTTCATGCTTATCTGTATACTTGCATTAATTTAAAAATGTTTGATAAAACTTGAAAATATACTCTCATAAGAAACACTACGTTACCGCACTCATTGTAAGATATATTATTTAATCTTTAATCCTACAATTTTTAAAATGACTATTTTTGGATAGTAATATCTTAGTAACTTTTGAGGTTGACAAGAGTTTAAAAGAGTTTTAAATTACGTTCTCAATGGAATAAAAATCAAATGCTTTTATGATTATGATAGGGCAGGAGTGCTAATAACGTTGATTTCGTAAGATAATAATTTTTGATCTATCGTCAATTTATTAAAATTGTTGAAAGTGTAAATCGAGTCAATATTTTTTCTCTTGAAAAAGTAGTTCGTGGATGAATTTTATTGGAAAAGTAGAGCTTATGTAAAAATTAGGCGACAGATCTGTAACAATGTGTTGAAAGTCCATCAAAACATTTTTTATTTTATTCTTTAATTCTTCTACTTTCCGAATAATAAGTGTTGAGATCTTATTATTAAATATCATGTTTTAATGTTTTACAAATTAAAATATTTTAATACAGGCTGTCGATAATAATCTATATACATATAATAACATGTCCTGACTGACTGATTCATCATCGCCCATCCGAAACCCCTGGACATAGAAACGTGAAATTTCAGGAGTGTAAGCACCCACTAAGAAAGGATTTTTCGAAATTCAACCCCTACAGAGGTAAAAGGGGGTATAAAAGTTTGTATGGTAAAAAAAATGTTTTTTTATTTCATCTACTGTCACGTATGGAGGGTTGCAATTAGTTTTATTCGATCCGGCAGGAAAAATACTACTTTCTCTCATAGGAACCGAGATATTTACGATTTTGTATAATGAATAAAAAGCAACAAAAAAAGAATTATTTAATATTTTATCCTCTGCCATATATGGAGGATTGTAATTAGTTTTATTCGATCCGGCAGGAAAAATACTATCTCTCATAGGAACCGAGATATTTACGATTTTGTATAATGAATAAAAAGCAACAAAAAAAGAATTATTTAATATTTAATCCTCTGCCATATATGGAGGATTGTAATTAGTTTTATTCGATCCGGCAGGAAAAATACTATCTCTCATAGGAACCGAGATATTTACGATTTTGTATAATGAATAAAAAGCAACAAAAAAAGAATTATTTAATATTTAATCCTCTGCCATATATGGAGGATTGTAATTAGTTTTATTCGATCCGGCAGGAAAAATACTATCTCTCATAGGAACCGAGATATTTACGATTTTGTATAATGAATAAAAAGCAACAAAAAAAGAATTATTTAATATTTAATCCTCTGCCATATATGGAGGATTGTAATTAGTTTTATTCGATCCGGCAGGAAAAATACTATCTCTCATAGGAACCGAGATATTTACGATTTTGTATAATGAATAAAAATCAACAAAAAAAGAATTATTTAATATTTAATCCCCTGTCATGTATGGAGGGTTGTAATAAGTTTCATTCGATCCGGCGGAAAAAATACTATACTATACTAAATACTATGAAGGAGAAGATTTTAGGGAGGAAAACAACCCCTTATCTCTCATAGGAACCGAGATATTTACGATTTTGTATAATGAATAAAAAAGTAAAACATAAGAAAAATTTCATATTTCATCCCCTGTCATTTATAGAGGGTTGTAATTACGAGCGAAGTATCAGCTAGTAAAAAATAAAGTAATATGATATACTAACCGTTGTCGATGTGTCTATAGTTCCTCGCTAGATGGCATAGCTGCAACGGTAGGTAGCGAGTATCTGCGCGGTGTGGTGACTTCGGCGACGGCGGCGCCCCCGACAGGAATCCTCTCTGTAGCTCCCATCCCACCTCGGAGATGATGCTTGCCTTGCGGAAGTATGGCGTTACCTCGCGCAGGTACTTAACTGTCAACAAAACGTTTCAGAGATTAGTGACTGTTTGCACTTGTTGCTTGAACAAACTATAATTATCATGACTCGGATTTTCGTCAATATTTATCATAATTAATGAATTGACACATATACCTAAGACTGATAATTCATGTAGTCAGCTATTTCCTACGGGCGAAAAGATCGTGGTAAGTTAAATAAACTACATATATAAGGATTAGTTAACTTATGTACGGTGTTATCAAGAAATTTGATCTTTACTAAATTAAAGCAAAATATTTTTACAGGGTATTAAATATAATTGTATGGATTATTCTGGGAGATATAAAAATATTGTTTTATTACAGACTAGTGCACTGAACCCGATGTGACCCGGGTTAATATCCACAAAATCATAGTGACCTTAAATATTCAACATGGCCACCCAATATGCCCACAACACACGGTTCACTGCGACTTGTTTTTTCCGACTTAATGAAATTAACACGAAATATCCACAAATTATAAACCTAAACCTAACCTACCCATTAGTGAAAATCGGAATAAAATCCGTTCAGTAGTTAGAATTTGTATGAAAAAAATAAATAGGTTAACAACAATCATAATCAATTTCGATATTTCACCTTTCTTGGAAAAATCATCCAATTGTGGTCACCATAAGACTAATACAATATACAGATACGAATATCTTTAAAATAGTTAGACCAAAAATAATCAGAAAAGTTTAATAATTATGACAAAAGTAAATATCCTTTTCCGGTTTTGAATTTTTTTCAAAAATACGGGGTACATTCATATACAGTTTATACAGCATACAAAAAACTCGAGTTTAAATTTCATGTTTATAAAAATTGATTTGATTTTAGAGCGTTCACAGACACACGTACATCATTGAGATAATGGTCGTACGTGATTCAAGGACTCTCGAGTTCGAATTTTTTCATGATTACTATACAGTACATTTATCATAAAATGTTTGTATAAAAATAATAAAAACGATCAAATATGAAGAGAAGTTTACTTCTTAACGACCCATATGAACTACATAATACAAATAACCGTGCTTTTGACTTTTCTAATTCTTATCACATCCCTGAATTATATAAAAACATGCGAAAGAGCATAAGGTATTTAATACCTACAAAACTGCAGTGCAGAGGCTTTGAATTCAAACATCTCTCGTGCTTAATACGGCACGAAAGCTCGCAACACTTTAATATACTTGTTGCACAAAGCATTGCAACTGCGTCGTGTGTTGGGGGAATTACACTAATTGTGATTAAGTACGCAGATATGCCAAGGTGACGACAATTACAAATTAAGGTTTGGATATGTCGCTTAATGAGATATATTTATTATATGTAAGCTGATAAAGATTTGAATGATTCTTGAATTTTGGACAGAAGTCGTGTCTTCTAAATTATCGCTTTGATTTTGTTCTATTATTCTATATACTGGCAATTTACGTCTTTTGGACTTAACTCAATAACTTGAACAATTTTAAAGTACCTGATAAAGCTCGGATACAAACCAGATTTTATTCTATTCGGTATAGCAGGTCCGTAACTAGATGCTCTGGGCCCCGGGGCAGCAAGTGGCCTGGGGACCCTCACTATCTAAGACTTTTTTTCCACAATCCACATTATTACGCTTGTTACTAATTTTAATGACCCCGATTTTTACGCAGTTGTGGGGGCCCCTATGCTCGGGAGGGCTGAAGCGCTGCCACGGTGGTAGTTAGTACGTGGCAGTACGTCGATAAAACACGAGTAATTTTTACAAAGTAAGTATTAATACGAGTACCTATATAGTTTTAAAATACACCATTTTGTTCAAATTTTATCAGTTTTAAGATTTATAATAATAGTTATTTTATCCCAAAACAGACAGTTTCAGTATTTTTCCGAAATAACTGATTTTTGGAAACGTTACACCCCATAAAAAGTTATGCGCCCCCCTTTTCAAAAGGAGGAATAGTTATTACAGCGAAATTTTTTGACGACTGGACTATAAATGAATAAACACTATATGAGTTATAATTACTAGAGTTTAATTAATAACTTACATAGTAGATACATATATATAAGAAAATAACGATTTAAAGTATATATCCTTTCATAGACCTTACTAATTTCATTATGAAGAGCATTATTCATTCAAAAATTCCAGCATCCTTTATTCAAATACCTGACACTTTTTAGCTTCACTAGTTTTATAAAAAATATCATACTTTATTATTTCTCCTTCTTGTTCTTTGTTCTTCACTGCAGAGGCGTTATCCAATGGAATCCATAAAAAATAAAATATTACATTTTGAGAACAGAGAAGAGTTATTTATATTATGTGTATAAAAACACAGTACCTTTATATTTTACTTTTAAACACGTCGAAATTATAAAAATTAAAAACGTGAGAATTACAATGAACGCAGCTTTTAAACATAATAGAGAAAAATTGAGTGTATGAACAGACTTTATCGAGCAATATATCAAAATGAAAGTACAGTTTATCAACTTTCTGCAAAGAACAAAATTAAAAAATTGATTATAATATTTTTTCTTCTCAGAATTTAAGGCAGGAAAGGTGAAACCGAAGAAGTTAAAATTAATTAAATTAAATGAAAAATTATTATTTTCAAATTAAATATCAAGATGTGAAGTTTTACGAAACTAAAATACTTAATTCTCCCCAAAAGAGTTAATAATAGATATAATTATGAGCAAATTCTTAAGTTTCACTTTTTGAAAAGTACTTCACTACAAGTATTTATAAGACATATCAGAAAAACAAAATATGACTTGTTGACAAACGATAAAAGAATTGTTCTTTCTAGTAAGAAACAACAGAAGAAAACTATGGTTATGAGCAGAGACTTGTACCGGAATATATTTATGGTTCGGGTTCAAATATAAATTTCGGTTTAGGTTCTGGTTTGAGTTCAACATATTTAAAACTATTTGGGTTCAAGAACTGTTATTTTTTTAGGGTTCAGGTTCGGGTTCAAGTTTGTAATTGAAAGAAAATTTTTTTGTTCGAAAGTGCTTGCAAATTTGCGAACTCCTTTATAATACCGGACATGAGTCTAGAATCTAAACAATATTAAAATCCATTATTAAAAAATATCATCTTGTTAACCATGGAAGTAATTCAACAAAAGTACGACTGTTTTGGTAGTAAGTGAAAATAGATATGTTTTTCTCGCAGATAAGCAGTCGTATTGGCGCCATAAACGTAAAAGTCTATGTGTGTCTTAAAAATAGTTCACGGATAAATCAGAACAAAGAGACGATAAGAAAATTGGATGTCTAAAAAACGTATACGAGCCGTGTCTACTGGATATTGGGGATTTATTGCTACTAAAGTACTAAATGTTTTTTTCTCTTCTTGGATAATGTTTTTAAAGCACTTCTGTCGAGTTTGTAATTATTTAGAATTCCCGTTTTGCTCGGGTTTTGCCTTTTATTTCTGTTTAAATTTTCAATGAGTTTTCTCCACTTATTGCTAGATTAACCTTACATTTTAAACTATCTATTTAGATTTTATTGATTGTTAAATTATTCTAAAGTCAAAGAGATTAATTTGAATTTATAACTTGCACAATACACAGTCCATAATTATGTATGTACGTAAGGATGCTGTTTGAAATTTTCAACCCCTTCCCACTTTTATGGGATCGTAAAATTTTGGCAATCTTCTTTTCTTATACATAACTATATCAATTAATTTTACTGTATATTGGAACGTAATTTTAAGATCGACGTAAAAGAAGACATGATTTTTTTTCCAATTGATCTTAATGCCAAAAGTTTTATCTCCCTTTCATTTTAAAAACTTTCAAAATGTGTATTGTTATTTTCAAGTCATAAAAAGAAACAAAGAATAAAAAATAACCTTTAAACCGCTTGGGTGGTTTTCATAAAAATATATTTTAAAAATCGTTAGATAACTTTTACCCTAGGTATTTAATTTTTAACTTTCAACATAAAATGGATCCCTGACATTTAGGGTACCGATGTTTCTTTTAAAAGAACTCGGCTTCTGAACTTTTGTAAACAACTTCATTGCAAAAACTTTGGTCGAAGTTAAGACTTTATAAAATTTAGGTTTTTATTGAATTTATGGCAGCTTGAACTCAGGAATCGTAATACGCTTTTGACTTGTGTGTTTTAGAATGAATTTAGCAGGAAATTGTAACAAAAATAAACACATATTTTATGTAAAAGTATATTTGTCGATGATTTATGCTAACGAAAAGTTGACTTGGGAAAAATAATGAGGTTATGAAAAAAGTTTATAAATCATGTGGGGGTTAATTTGATTGAGTGATCTGGATTCTGGGAATTTTGTCGTTATAGATTTACTAATTAGGTGTTAATTAATTACTTTAAAAATATTTGCATTTAATTTTGTAAATGTAAGTTTACATTACTAATTTAATTACAATAATATGCGAAGGACCTGAAGTTAATAAATGCCATAAAGGTGGTTAGATTTTTGGTTTCTGGTGTATTTTAAAACTATTTTGTTTAAATTACTTATTGAAGCTGTTTTTGATATTAAGGAGTCTGCATAATCTTTTAATTTAAAAAAAATCGATTTATTTTGCATAACTTTATAGTCTAGGGTCTTAACTTTGATTTGCATCAACGATTTTGTAAAAATTCCTAAAATTGACCGATTCAGGACAATTTTTCTGAAGTGTTGCATCGCCTAGTATAAGTAGTAAAGTGTATTAAAACTCCATTACTTTGTGTTTATGAAAAAAAGTTATATCTCAAAATCTATTCGTCCGACTCACTTTAAATTTGGACAGATCATAGGTTATAATATTTTCTTCCGTATGACTGGATGATTTTTTTATATGTTTATCCATTTGTTAGTAACAATAACAATGATTAAAGTGGTTTTTTTTTGTAAAAAAAAATTTTTTTTTACAGCTTGCCATTTTTATTCAAAAGTATCCAGTCATGCTGAAGTTTTATTATTATACTACGGCGGCAGTTTTTTTTATATAATAGTAACTTAATTGTTTATCAATATTTTTCAATAAAAAAAAATCTCGAAACTATGTATAAATTGTTTGTAAAATACTAACTTCATCATCCCAATACCCTCATCAGAAAAAAAATTGAAAGTCGAGCTGTTTTCTGTGCCCCAAACTTATGCAAACCCCTTAAGACAAAAATTCTTTTCGATAAAATATCAAGAATATAATTATTCTGGTTTGACCGTTTAAATACTACTGGCTTAGACTTTATGAGCATGGATTTGTATGTGTCAATAGGGTACGTAAATAATGACTTGAATGATTACTAGAACTTATCATAACTTTCTCTTGAAATTGACAGCTTGCCATTTTTTCTCAATCCAACTGAATACAGTTTCTTTTGAAATTCCATCCTTCATTTATAGTATTTATTATGAAAAACCTCATGCTATATTCAATATTCCATCGCAAAATAAGGTACTGGCACCAGTCTTGGATACGACCCCAGTAATGGTTATTTTTTAATTAAATGTACTGAATTAGAAATATTTGTTGATATTTGATTACTACCATTTCTGAATATTAATCTATATATATACATTTAACTGTCTTACAACGTAATTTGATGACAATCGACCAATAGGTGTCAAAATGGTGGACATTTAAACTAATTATTAGTATAATTTATTTATTAATTATTATATTATCATAGCAACTGCTTTACATAGTTTCAAAGACGATTCTTTCTTTTATATCTTTTGTATCGTAGTTCTTATCATTTTGTAATCATAAGCAAGTGTCCATCACTGCGTGATCATTATTGGGTTTACTTTATCCATTACTGGAGATAAAACAAACAAAATAAAAGGCTATAATTAAACAAAAAACTATTTTTGCGGACTTTGGTAATTAAATTGATTTACTTGTTTTATTAGTAACATGAGTTTATGAGAATTACAAAAAAGAAGCCTGTCAATCATAAAAACAGTAAACCTTGCTCTTATAGCGGTCATAACTGGTGCCAATTCCTTATATGTTATTTAAGTAAACATACATCTCTATTATTGTATTGATAATTATATTAAGTATATTATTTTTGAGTATATGAAAGTTAAAAAATTACAGAATGGCTGCGATGAATATAGAATATTGAAAGTGGTCAGTGAATGACAAAAGGTTAGATACACTGACTGCATTAAATACATAATGTTTCAGATATTTTATATTTACCTTGCACTAGTTATTCTGTACGTAAGTTGGTCATAAACTCCAAACGTCCGCACCGACAAAAACTACTAATCTAAAACGGTTCTAACTGGACGTGTAAAGATCACTAATGACAATGTAACTCGAATTTGCATATAAACCAGTAGCGGTGCGTCAAAATAATTTAATTAATAGAGAGTTTATTATAACTGTATACTATACATATGTATAATATGCACATCAAGGATGTATTGGAAATACAATATCTGATAAACTGATTTGTAAATTTTACAAATATGTATGTATCGTATCAAAAATAATAAGATTGATTTTCTAGAAATCTAGATATGTATATCATTAAAAAATATTTTTTTCTGGAAAAATTAACAAAACATAAATATCAGGTAATAATAATCTTTACAATTTTCATTCAAAAGAATTAGATATTGATAAGAGTCAACATTCGTTTCCGATTTAGTGTTACTCTTCAAAAATAAAGCTGCACATTTACTGTAAACAAGAACATTAATTTTAAAATTTATTGATTTTGGCGGCAGAACGTTCACAGACACACAGACGTCATTGAGATAATTGTTGTACTAGATTAGAGACTATTTTGAGTGTTTTTTTTTTTGATATCGAAAAGGTAGTGACTTCAGATCATATGGCAACTAAATACACCTTTGTTGGACATATATTTATGCATATAGTTTTTTTTCATTAATGCTAGTTTTATTTTGCGTGTTATGGCTATGAAGTATTTGTAAGAAAAAATATAAAAGTTTGGGAACCGCTGATCTATATGATAGCATCAGTTTAAAATAATAAAGTAAGTATGAATATCTAAAAAGTCGACTGATTGAAAAAACGAAATATTTCCATTTGAAAGTTTTTTCTGGGGATTTCTATATTTGGTTTTTGTATAACATATATTATGTTAAAACTTACTTTATTATCCAGTACATTTTTATGTATACATATGCATAAAAAAGTAAAATCCAGTTATATATGTACCTAATTGTAAGTATGTTTTAAAAATTCACCATTAACTTTTAAATCTAAAAAATACAACATTAAAATTAACATCATCCCGCCACTGCGAAGTGACCACTAGCATAAAAACTCTGAGAGCTTCCCAACAGAGCATATCCTCATCTTTGTTGCACTATTGAAACCACATTTCTATTTTATAATTGACGATATGTCCTTCCACAGGATACCGCAGGCGTATTTGTTGGGTCCGGGGCAGTTTGAGGCGGCTGTGTGGGGTGGGCCCCTTGTATGTAGCGGTAATTACTAGGGCTGGACGTCATAAACAACACGAAAGGGATGAAATGGGACGACGACGGTGAAGTGTGAATTTTAAATGCCCTTTTACAAAAACGTTGTTGTTTACTTCCTGTGTTTTCAAGGGGTACATCTATGAAGCTGAAGAGTTTTGTTTGTTTGTATGTGTGTGTGTGTGTGTGTGTAGAGGAAAGGGTGGGGGTATTTGTGTTTAAGTCTTGTAAACACTGCGTTCTAAACTCTATGTATAGTCATTTATTAACAAGAATGTCAATTGTGTAATAGCGTTTTTGAAAATATTAAGGTATTTTTATTTATTTGTTGGAATCATTGAAGTATTCCAAAATTTAAATAAATTGTTCTGATCCTGTATGCTTCGACTCAAATATTTATTATATTTGTACTTTCTTATACCCAAGTATATGAAATATACATAAAGTATAGTGTGATCGATTTTTTTTCGAAATCTGGATTTTGGAATTATCCTATTTGACCTTCCCTGAATCTATTGTGACTATTTTCGCTATGATATTTATGTGTCTGTCTGTAAACATCCATTATCGGTTAAGTTAGAACGTTACTAAAAAAAATTCATTTGATACATAATGTAGAGAAACATATTATCTATATTAGTTTTATTAGTTTTTCAGAAATATGTTTTAATAAAATAAGAATCATATACACTGTTCACTGTCAGGATTACGTATAAGACAGTACAAAAGTGTTCTTCAAATCAATGGACAACATCTATAATAGTCCTCAGTACTTCGACCCTTTTGTAAATTTATTACCACACTTCTAAAACTTCGTGAGTGGCTTCTTTTTGACGAGTCTAACAACTTTTTTATTTGCGAAATTTAAAAAAAAATGGAGCATTTTCGAACGTGCCGCTGCGGAATTTTCCGGGCGGCGGACTGGAGAAACGGCCCAAGATATTTGTTCAGATAAAATGACCAATGGATTGTAGCTAAGATAATATGGTGAGAAAATCGAAAAAAAAAAATGTCGGACAAAAATAGTGGGGTATCACCTAATATGCCACCTCCAACATGTCAAAACAACGAGGTTATTATACTTGAAATTTGTGGGATTATTAAATAATTATTTTTACAATTCATTGGTCATTTTGCCCGACAAATATCTTGGGCCGTTTTTCTAGTCCGCCGCCCGGAATAATCCGCGGCTGCACATTCGAAAATCCTCCATTTTTAAGAATTTTCACAAATAAAAAAGTTGTTAGACTCGTCAAAAAGAAGCCACTTACGAAGTTTCAGAAGTATGGTAATAAATTTACAAAAGGGTCGAGGTACCGAGGACTATAATGGGAGCAGTAGCAATGTTATTTCTGATACAACCAAATAATTGCTCTTTCTTAAAAAAATACAAAAACCAAACACCAACATGCCTTTGATTGTTTAATACAGTAGTAGACTAATCCCAAGCGTACTGTTTTCTGAAATTAATTAACAATTGTAGGAAGTTGGCATTTATGTATGACCAAACCAAAGGACAAATTTTAGATTTAACAGTTTTAGATCTATCGTATTATTTACAATAAAAATCTACTTATAAAGTCCATGTTTATAAACATAACTTCTTCAAGATTTTTATTTTATTCAGTGTTATTAAATATAACAAGTAAAATTATAATAAAGAGAATTTGAATACGTGTAAAACTACGTAATGAAAACATTGACAACTGATGGTGTAAACAATTGCATATGTTTTAATTAGCGAAATCTAATAAAACATTAAAAGCATTGTATGTGTTTGTTTATTCATTAACGAATTGCTGTTTTATTAGTGCGCACTTTAAAAATTACAGCAATAATGTAAATTTACATTTTTTATTAGCGTTTCAAACATTTGCCACAATACAGAAGTGTGTAAACAGAAACAAAAATAAAACAATACGCGGCGCGAACGAGCGTTCTATTGTTGTTGCCGTGTAGAGGTTTTTGATACGAAAAAAGACTTCCACAATGATACAAGTGGTGGGTTTTTATTTGTCGAAAAAATGCCTTTCTGTATTGCAGGTTACGTGATTAATTTGTCGATTTAAATAAACAAAACACAAAACAATGCGCTGCAGTTTGTTTTTATCCCGTTTCGTTTGTGAAATATTGAAGAGTTTAGCCAGAAATATTGGATTTAAAACGTACTTTTGTTGGTCAGATACGAAATGCTCAGGATTTATTTTTTTAATGTGATAATATGCTTGTAATTTATATTTTATGTAACATATTGTTAGTTTGATATATTTTGAGAAAATCTATTTTCATGATACAAAATTTTACATACAAAAATATTTTTACGTGAATAACGTCGT
This sequence comes from Sialis fuliginosa, assembly GCA_961205875.1. NCBI lineage: Eukaryota > Metazoa > Arthropoda > Insecta > Megaloptera > Sialidae > Sialis > Sialis fuliginosa. Next base: position 11,949,062 of record OY540817.1, on the reverse strand, counting down.
GTTTTACGCCAGCCAAATACTTGGGGGGGGGGGGTATTTCAGAAACTTGATGTAACGTTTTCAGGTTGATCTAAAACCATTGAATAACTCAGAAACTAAAAGTTCGATTGGAATGTTTTTGGTATCATTCTAACCAGCGTATTGATCTGTACCCATTAAACATTGACCCATCCCCGTGGAAATGTGGTACGAGCGAGGGGGGGGGGGGAGCTAAACGCGCAACGATCATTTTGCATGCTAGTGTAAAAAAATCAGTATAACTCGAAACTCAGAGCAGCTATCATGCTGGTCTTGGTCTCAAATTATAGATCTCGATTAAATTTATAAGGTGCAAGTACAAATCAAAACATTTAACCAGTTTTAGTGAAACTTTATATAATATTAAAAATAAAATATAATTTCTACTAAAATACGCGCAAAAGCCCGTATGAAATATAAAAGACACAGCATTGGAAAGAGCATCTCAACATTTATCGGAAAATATACCATTACCAGTAGCTGAAAGAGTCGGGAGGTACAGGCCCACCAAAGTCAACGAGGGCGCAAATACATCATAAGTTTGAATTTTATTTAACTCCATTGTCACGACCTTGGATTTGAAACGTATTCACGTCAATCCCTCGACTGTGCATCCTGACACAGTCACACCCATTCTTTCGTTAAGAAAAGTAGTGTTTTACAAACGGAAAAACAAGAAATTCTAGTTTTAAGGACATGTGCATAAAAGTTACTTTATTGTACGTGCAAAACCTGTTATGTGATATATTTCGAAGGAATAGCTTTACGGTGCTTAATGTTAGAAAAAAAATCCCCTTTGCAACAGTTGGTAATTACTGCAATGTGTTAATTCTTCCAAAAAAATACTAACGGTTTTAGCAAAATTTGTTAATTATAAGTAAAATGTATCAATGTAACATAGCAGATTTTGCACGTATAGTACTATACCTAAGTCACAAATAACAATTTTCAAAATATAAATTTTAAGAAAGTCATCATGTGGAAATTTTTAATTTTTACAAAATATGTTTAATATACAAACACAAAACAAAATGTAAAATAGGTGTAAAATGAAGTCATAGTCTTAATTAAATATTGAAATAATGCAATGAAATCTTTATTTTCATTTCATAATGCATTTTACAAATAAAAATATAAACAAAATGTGTATAAGAACCAGTCTTGGACGCAACGGGTTGGTAAATTTAACGTTGAAATTCTGACGAATTTTAATTATTCATACTGTTTTTGTAATTTTCGTTCTTGATGAATCAATTGTGAATTTTGAACGAATGAATAATTTATTTTAATCACTGTCGCGTTTTTTTCCCAACATCCGTTTATAAACTGTGTTTATGAAAAACGTCAGTATTTATAAGCTCTTTCTGTAAAAATTCATTACTTTATTTATTTACTCTTAAGCTACGGTTGTGTTTTCAATTACTGTTCTTTATTTATTGTAAAACCTAAATTGATAAACTTTTTTTCAAAGTGCAAATGGTCAAAATGTTACCATGAAAAAACGTTTGAGTAATTTTTTATACATAGGCGATATACGTCAAACATTTTTATTTATTTATTTTTTTTATCAAAATAATTATTTTTTACTAGACGAGATCGAGATAACACACTCAGACTGGATTTATTAAAATCTCGTACCGTCTCGTATATGCAGCCTTAATTATCAGTAATTTATCAGTTTAAAAGAATATACTCCCGAAGTGGTCCTATATTAATTTTAACAGAATCTGACCATGGACTTCGAAGAGGGAAAAATACAAGGGATAATAAAAAAACTTTAAAAAATAAATAAAACCGACTTAAAAAAACACTGAAAAGTATACCTAATAAATAAATTTAACAGTTTTTGAAGTCGGCGCCAAGCTAATAGAAAACTTTTTAATAATGAAAAAAAGAAAAACGACTTCAAAAATTGTTTAATTTAATTATTAGGTAGATTTTTTAGTGTTTTTGTGGTTTTTAAGTCGTATGTTTTTAAGTTTTTTTTATTATAAAACAAAATACAAACAAAGCAATCTATTTGATTTGTGTATTAGTTTTCAGAAAACAAAAAAGTCGAGTTTTTGGTTTCTGAAAAGCACTTCTATAAATCGCCCAACGATAAACATGTCTCAAAGTTTACAAAGCACGCGAGAGAAGGGGGAGAGAGAGAGAAGATGCATCCAGAAACCCGGAAACTATTTCCCGAGCTGCCCGGAGTATTGAGAGTAGTTCGATATAGGTACGTGTTAAAAATTTTAAACTGGCCCATCGACTGAATCAAAGTTTCGAAAACAGAATCAACCGTGGAAAGGGACGCAGAGCACATGTGTAGAAAGTCGCTTCTGCCTAGGAGAGTAGTTTTTCCTGCAAATTACAACTTATACGTGCTGTTTTTTAAAATTCTATCTTGTTTGTATTGTAAAGAGATGTTTCCGAAATGGCTTCAGTTAGTAACGTCCACAACGTTATTTTATCTTTTGTGCATACAGTTCTCGTGCTATTTTTACATTTGGAATCGATGAGCTATTCAGAGGCAAATGCAACTAATTCTACTTACAAAATCGTATATTAAAATGTAAATAATATTCTAACCTTGGGTTGCATAAAGCAAAATTAATCACGATTAGTTAATCAATTGTTTTAAAACCATTATTACGTCAATTCTAGAAAACAATCATGGTTATGATAAATTTTATGAGGTAAAAAATGATCATATTTAGTGAATTGTTCATTTACAATCGTGGTTAATTTTGTTTTATATAACCCAAGGTAAATCTGTTTATTTATTCATCAAAATATAAAATTTTAATATATAAATATGAATGTTCGTTTGTATGAAGCTTATAGACTCGGGAATTACTGAACCGATTACAACAAATAGCTAGATGATTTTTCTGTGAAGTATCGTAGCTATTAATATTTTATGAAAACCTAAGATTTAACATCAAAAGACTAAACGAATCTTTATCAAGTCGTGTTTTGTTTTTCATGATGTCACAGCATACAACTGTCATTAAGGTATATAAAAACATAGTACATGTAGGTACCCATGGAATACAGAATTCTATAATTTACGGTTTCAGTATTTTATTAATTTAGGTCATTATGATTACGTCTCTTTCAAATATTTTGTCGAACAAATAGATGATTTTTGACACATGCTAACAATTAAATATTTTGAAATATAAAGAAACATTTCACTTTCAATGATTGTTGTTAACCTATTTATTTATTTATTTATGATTTTCATACAAATTCTAAGACAAGACCTGGTGTTTCCTGGGAGTTTGAAAATATAATTTTACACGATTTTCTCAATAACTACTGAACGGATTTTATTCCGGTAAAGTTTAGGTGTATAATTTTTATATATTTTGTGTAAATTTCATGAAGTCGGAAATAAAATAATTGTGTTGGGGGCATGTTGGGTGGGCATGTCAGGTGAACATAAGTACATTATGTTTAATTGAATTAATATTCCCGAGTAACATCCAGTCCAATGCGCTAGTAGGTAATATACCAATTTAGAGACATGTATTTACCTATTTCATAATCCAAGAATGTCTACAATAGACATATATGTATATATACATAAACTACCCTATTTCCTATTAATTTCCCATATCCATACAATTCTCATAATTTAGATTCAGTGTAATATCCATCAGAAACTAATATCTTGCTAGCCTTTGCGTTTGTACCACAATAAAGACCTATTTGTAATTATATATATGCACACAAACATGGGTAAATAACTTATACCCAGCTCTAAACTTTGTGGACAATTGCGTAGAAATGTTCCGTTTGATGGACTAAGTCTGCTATTATTTTAAAAGCCGAAAGCTTACATTTACATATTTGTTTATTATGCAATTTAAACTTTACTTTATAAATGTTTATGTCTATAAAAAAACTTATAAGAATATATCTGCTTTAATAAAACATTATAAGGTACTGGCACCAGTCTTCTTGCATGCTTTAAGAGCAAGGTGTACTGTTTTTGGGGATTGATTCGCTTCATTTTTGTAATTCTCATTAACTCATGTTACTAATAAAACAAGTACCGCTTTATTAAATCAATTTAATTACCAATTGCCTAGGAATTAAGTGGATTTAATCATTTTAGATTTTTAAAGAATCACGTATGTAACATTATATGTACTATAAACATTAGGGTGTTTTTTTTTCGGTTACATTGGCCTATGTTTTAGCTTTGAATCAAAAATAAACTGTCTCAAAATTTCAGACTCGTAGATCAAACCAGTGAACGGCACAAACCAAGTTTTTTTCCTATTTAATTAACATGGGAATAATTAATTATTTACTTATGCGTGAATAGCTCATTGAAAAATTTATTTATTTTAATTTCTTACAGCAGAATATTATAGAGAGTTTTTCCTACAAAAAAGATTCAAAGTGCTCAATTGAAAAATCCAGTATTTTTAAAGGTATATTCGTTTAAATAATAAGTAAAATCAAATTTTTATGATAATTTTTAAACAAACAAATCCTAAAAATTACTGGATTTATTAATTCTCTAGAAAATATTGCACTGAGAAATTTTGAAAAAAAAAAAATTTTTCAACGAGAATAGGAAAAAGACTCGGTTTGCGCCGTTCACAGGTTTGATCTACGAGTCTGAAATTTTGGGACAATTAACTTTTGATCCATAGCTAAAACATAGGCCAATGGGACCGAAAAATAAAATAAAAAACACACATAGTATAAAACAAAGTTCCTCTCCGTGCCGCTCTATCTTTCTGTCTGTACACGATTTTCTCAGTAACCACTGAACGGATTTTATTCCGGTTTTCACTAATAAAGAGAATTTTATGAGGAAGGTTAAGGTGTATATACTTTGTGGTTATTTTGTGAAAATTTCTTATAATCGAAAAAAAGTTGTCGGAAAGGTATCTGCTGGTGCGATAAGTGAAAACATCATTTAATAGGTTTATTACAGATTAAATTTATATCCCCGGGTAATACCGGGTCTAATACGCTAGCTATTATATCTAATACAAATAAAAAACATCTGCCAAGTAAATGCACAGTGCTTCCTCGTGCTAAATTCACTAAAACCGATAGTGTTCAGATAAATTGCCTGGCATTGGTTAACCATTTATTTTTTATACAAATTTTACTAAAAAATCTTAGATCGAATTTTTTCTTAAAACGCACCTGAATAGTTTTTCATATATTTTTAATTTTTTGACAATTTCAATCTAAATCTAAATTTATGCAAATGTCAAAATGACATTTAAAACGTCAAAGTGACATTTAAAACGCCAAAGTGACATTTAAAACGTCAAAATGACACTTAATATATCCAATCAAATATCAATTTAGAAAAACAAAACACGAATTTTTAAAATTAATTTAGATAAATCTTTGTAAGGGAATATTTTACAACAAACGTAGTAGACCCATATTATAGGAAATTTAATTCTCTACAAAAAATATTCTATAAAATTTTCTCGTAATATGTGTCGTTCTTGAGATATCTTGAAAAAATAAATATTTTGGGGTGTCACCCCTCCCCCTTACACACGATTTTGATGATTTTGAAATGAGACCGTCCTCAAACCAAACCCAACCATCCGACCAAGTTTCAATAATATCGGTTCAGTGGTTCATGAGTTATGCGTGTGACAAGGATTCAGGGGACAGACGGACGGACGGACATACAGACAGACACGGAACGAAAAGTGTTTGTCTTGACGTGAAACGGATAAATAAATTTAAAATTTTGAAATTGGAGAACTTTTTTTTTGTCTCAATCTGAAACGATCACATAGCTTCTCGTATCTTCGATATTGCGAGGAAGCAAAAGTAATACTGGAACATTTTAAAGTTTTTTATTTTATAATACATAATGTCAATAGATTTTGATGTCGATCGAATTCATGTCAATATATATAAGGTAGGTACATATATATAAAGACAAATCCTTTTATGTTAAATTTTAATCCATGCATGTAGTTGTAAAACTAATTATCGTTTAAAATTACACGTACTACCCTTTTAAAAAAATCACAATGTAGGAAGCGAAAATCAAATTAACCCGCGTGAAAAATTGAAAAGGCCGCCTAGTATAATCATCACACTCTTTTTGTTTCAGCCTCAGCAAATACAGGGCGCGAAAGTGAAACGAAAATGGGAAAAATTACACAAGCGGGAAAAATCATCTCATTATTTTCTCCTCTCATTACGATGATTTTTATCGTGAAATGTTTTCTTTTTTTCTGAACAATTTAACAGTCAGTTTCGTTTTAGTGATTTTTTTAAACAATATAAAATACAATTGGGTACAATGGTAGAATTTATTTGTTCAGAAACATTTTCTGTCTATATTTACTATCAGGTTGAAATTTCGTCATCGAGTTTGCCTATAGAAATAGTTCTTACAAATTGAAATGTGAATAAAATTAAGAGAGTTTGTAAAAATAATTTATATGGCATGCTATTTTTTGCAATTTGTTAATTATTTGAAATAATTTCTTTTGGTGATTATGTCCAAAAATTTCAACTTATAGTAAATTTCGACCAAGCTTTAAATTTGCTTTTTGTAATGTGAAACAAAGACAAAATATGTGCATGTATCCTTAATATATATAAAGTTCAACGTCTCTCTGTCGGTCTGTCCGTTAGTGGGCTTATAACTCGAGAACCACATATCCGATTTACGTGTTTTTTTTTTGTTAATTCATAGATATGTTCTCTGACATAAGTACTTAATGTAGATATAATTTTGCCTTTACAGCATCCAACTTTAAATAAGTTATATACGGTACAATATTATTAATAACGCGTGATAAAAAGTGTCGTGTCGTAGCGGGGCAGAGGGAAAGATCACAGGCCGGCATTCAGACTACCTCGGCTCGGCTGTTGTCTTTTGATCGTCAATTGTTTATTTTGTTTTCAATAATCAACTTTAAAATTTAAACAGAACACAAATTATTAGCACTTTTTGTTCTGATTCGTTTTTGTTAGGTAATTTAATTTTATAATCATGTTTGTACTTAATTCAACTATATTTTTCAAAAATCGTAAATAATAATTCTGATGAAAATAACAATGATTTCCCTATGTACTGTAATTAAATTCTAGACCTGCTACATCAGTTTGTTTATAAAAAACATAAACTTTCGTGAGTAAATATCTTGCGATGTGAAATTACGTTAAATGTTGTATCCATTGTATATGATAATTTTTCTTTTTAACTTTTTTTATTATAATTCGCAAGTAAGAGATACAATATAAATTACTTGTGACTCTAGGGTCTCGTGAATGTCACTTACCCAGATTGCCCCAGGGCAAATTCCTTATCCTAATATAATCTCTGTCTGTACAATTAACTGGCTATATATCTGTTTAATTAACGCTACAAGAAACGACATACATAAATCACGACCCAAAAAAATCTTATAATTTTACTGGTTGCTCGTAATAGAGAATTTTTTAACGAATACAATTAAAATGTACTGTATATATATTCTATATTTAAAATTATTTAAGAAAATGGCACCTCGCAATAATGGCGTAATTGGTACCAGACCCTCGCCTTTAAGTGAATTAAGCTTTTTTTGTGCCTTGCGAGTGTCTGCAAGGAAAACTATGTACTAACTAATATACATATATTAAGTGTTTAAGTGTTCGATACTACTAACAATGAAACAATAGGAGCGTTCACGTCTGACCAAGAAATGGAACAACGAGCTTTGATTGGTTGATTCATGAAATTTCTGGTGGAATGTACCAGAAATTAAAAGAATATAATTTTTTAAGCGTGTAAGGGAGTGAGAAAGAAGTAACTAGAAAAAGATAGAAACTAGTGACCAGACTAACCAAAGAACTTTTATGTTCACTTCATGTTGAGCGTTTCTGCCAGAATACTAGTTTCTATATCTTTCTGGTTACTTCTTTCTCACTTCCTTACACGCTTAAAAAATGACATTATTTTAATTTCTGGTACATTCCACCAGAAATTCCACAAATCAACAAATCAAAGCTAGTTGTTCTGTTTTTTGGTCAGACGTGGACGCTTCCAATGATAGAAAGGGAAATTTACACAATGTTTACCTGTAAATATACAGGGTGTCAAAAATGTTCCGGGACAGTCGAATATTCCGAATGTTATTTATAGCATCGAAAAACAAAAAAATACGTGTTCAATATTTTTGAAAAAGCTTTTCAACTACAGTAGCCATTATTGCGAAGTGCTACTGTATTTATTACAATTTCAATTTATTTTACGATTTATCTCATATTCTTGTTTACGTTGATTTCATTTAATGTATGAGTTTTTGACGTTTTTGCTCTACTTGTTTGCTGATGCTGGAATTATAATGTTCACGAAAAATCGTTACGGTCATGTTATTAGCGTGTTGTAACTATGTATGCAGTTAACAGATGGCACCACGAGTGGTGTATGTAACGGATACATGAACCCAAGTTTAGTAACAATGTTCCAACTACAGAAACGGTCTGCGTTGCAAATTATTCTCACATTACGTTAAGTATTTAGCATAAAATGTCTAAAAGTAGTTCGCTAGACTACTATTGTATTGATTTTTATAATAGATGTATACATATGTATAATGTATATTCTATCACGTATTGTTTAATATGATGTAACTCATCAAGATTCACTTTCCTTGAGTCTACGTAAAACCTTTAGTATAATGGGTAGGTTTAATTATAGCGACAAATTAAAAAACATTCATTTATCTATATCTGCATATTTTTTAAATTCAATACAATTCTACATAAAAATATTTCCTGAAAAATATTTTTTCAGAAAAAAAGTAAAAAACTAAAATTATAAATAATTATATACAATCAAATTTGGAGGGTTTATTGTTTTAAATGAAATATAAAACAAAATAGTGACTTTAACGTTGCTACACTGAGTGCATCTTTTTTTGTTATGTGCTCCACTGCGGAAAACATAACTTTCATGGATCAACATCCAGAAAAAAAATCTCGTTATTTACATGAGTTTTCCCATCGAAGTACACACGATTGTTAAAAAATATCGATTTTTACAAATTTTGTTTCATTTTGAACAAAAAATCGAAAAAAACGACCTTAAATTATTTATAAAAACCGCTTTTATAATCAATCGTAAAAATCGCGTGTACTTCGATGTAAAATCTATCTAAGAAGTTACAGGTAAAATTTCTAGTCGATCGGATGGACAATGACCATATGTTTTCCGCAATTTTAAAAATCGTAGTTTCGATAAAAATGAGTTTAAAGTTTGAAAACTGGTTTAATATGTACATGTAAACGTCGACGTTAGTTCCGACTTTTTTTTCGAGACTATTGCTTATTTTGCTTCTGTTTTGACTTGAGACCGAATTACAGTGCCCCTTTACATTAACATATACTCATTATCACTCATTTTTTACCACTTTAACCATCATTCGTTCAGAGACACTTAAGAAGTGAGCTCTAAAAATTAAAAAAATATAATTCCTTTTGAATATCATTTTAATGATGTTTATATAGGTATCATTTAAGCCAATAAAAAAATTGTCAAAAATTAGTTAGTACATTAGTTATTGAATTATTTATAATAACATATAATATATGTAGAAAAACTATCTAAAATTATTTCAAAAGTTTTCAATCATAAAAGAACTGATCAATAACTAATATATAATTTATATATAATATTATAAACACATATTTCAAAGTAGACATTGATATACACATTCATTTCTAAACATTGGTGCTTATTACTGCTTTTGCAATAAAATTTTAGTACCCGCCAAAACGAATACCTTCGACTATAATTTATTTACCATTTTTTATTTGAAAACGGAAACAGGAAAAATAAATTTTCTCGAAAAAAGTTTTTAATGGAGTAAGCGAAAAAATTTAAATATGAATGCGGACTTGTGTATAATCATTTAAAATCTACGCTTTTCGTCGAGCCATTTGATTGGTGACTTCATACTGCGGTTAATGACGATACCCTGTTATATTTTGTGTTGTTTATGTCAATGGTGTATTGCTTGAAAAGAAGTAACAAGGAGGTGTCAAAGGAAATTGTCGTTTTATTTGAAAATCTCAATCAATGTTTACATACAATCTCGGGATTCCGGGGTTGACAAATTTACAAATTCCATTTTGTGTTATGTTCATTGATTTTAAAATTTATTTATTTTACTGAAGAAAGAAACTAAAATTAGATGTTCATCAATCAGAATGCATTTAGGGGGGGATAATTCATTACACTTTTTTTTTTCTTATTTTCAGTCATAGATAAGACTACAAGTAAAATTATGTATTTTTTTCTTTTGTAGTTATCGTTTTTTCTAATAAAGATATGATCATATATAAAATAAATAAAATGCCCCACTTCTCCTATACACCTTTGATCCTAATAATTGGTTGATTCTAAAAATCGATGTTTTTATTAAAATCATCCTATACCTTATAATTTTAAAATGGATATAATGGATATAATTCGTAAAATGTTATGATATTTTAATTAAATTAAATAATAACCCACGCGCAATGTTTTTAATATATTGCGTAATTAAACTCCTACACTTTATTATGAATATCCAAAAAATATTAATATAAATAAATAAATAATAACAAATATACCTAAATCTAGTCCAATAGTAGATTAATGTTGATAAGGTTAATACAGAACGGCGTAACCAGGATTTATTTAGGGTGGCAATATTTTTTATAAAGGGAGAGGGTATTAACATTTTACTATTATATGGTATAACCGTTTGGGCCCCTACTGAGAAGGGGGGGGGTAGAATTGTGTACAATATATACTCTGACGTTGCACTATTCATTAACATGTAATTTGCTAGATGTCTTTCAAAAAGACAGATTGAAAATAACACGAACGTTAAAAAAAATCATGAGATTATATAAAATTAAGCTCCTCAAAATAAATTCTAAATAATAATAAATAATTGATCAGTTTTATTTATAATTGAAAGTATCACGAAAAGTTAATTATTGAATAAATTTTTGCTTCATTAAATTATACAAAAATTCATACAGATATATTAATTTTTTTCTATGGATTATGTCTTATTTAAAACTTGCATTAAAATTTTAGCAAAAAGGAAAAAAAACGTCATGCTCATATTGAATACCGGCTAGACTATTTTATGATAATCTGGATTGATATATTTATTATTATACATATATACGAACAACTCATTGATTTGAACAAAAGCAACAAAAGAATAAAAAAATATAGAAGCAAACAATGACGACGTTAGGAGACTTCAATTTTTAATATAATATCGCGTATATACCATACATATATTCGTAGAAGTTTTTTTAGAATAACTCCTCGTTTATTTTACAAAAAAAGTTCACAATTCTGTATTTTTCAATAAGGTAAAAAGTTTTCTGTAAAGTCATATTTAATGGAAGTCAAGGGTTTTTACTATATTCGTATTTCAATTTAAATGAAAAAAGTAATACTATGCCTTCACATTGCTCGCATCTTGTTCAATAACTTCGTTAATTTTTTTTCCAAAATGGCTTTAATTTTACGAGATGAGATCGGAACCCTAAAAAACCGAAACGAGTCGATTCTAACTTAACTCTTGTCTCGTAGCATGAACGAACTTAATACACACATATTTAACAAAATGTTTTTCGATTGTTCAAAGTTTCTGAACAAATAAAAAATATTACAATAAGAAATTATCATTTATTGCTTTAAAGAAAAACTTCTGTACCCCTGAGGTATTTGAAAATGTGACTTTGATGCTTGAACAAAAATGATTTTTATTGGTACATGGGACCTTTCATCTGAATCTTTTCTCCCTAAAGACATTGAAGTCTTTTAAGATTTCGGATGCTGTGGTACAGAATTATTCAAAATGTTTTACAAGTACAATAGATATATTAATATTAGAAATTGTACGTACTTTTCATTGCTGCAGTCTGTATAATTTTAATCTCGCTTAACACTTTGGACGCGACCAAGTTGTGAAACACTTATTCCTAAAATTGTGCACATTTTCCGATAAAAATAAAAGTGGACTAATTAATTATTTGTGTACATTTTCATTTCATGATATCAATTTGTTGATATTCGAGTGTAGTATATTGAGGATTAATATTTTAGTTAAGCAATTTTTTTAATATAAGTTTTATTTTACTTTAATATATAATTTATAAACAATACTGACATTTACATTTTTTTTCTAAAATAAAGGTTCATTTCCACGTACAACGGTGTTTTTTCAAGTCGTGGACTTGCATCTAAGGGAAAAAATAAAGTCTACTTTCGCGTCCAAAAGGTTAAAGAAGACCTTCCAGAATAAGTATTAAACCCCAAAAAAAAACTTAAAAAATGGTCATTCAGTGACCAATTCCACGTTCTAAGGACAGTTTTCATTATTTAATATATACATATTTCAATAATTGAAGAACATTTTTCTCTCTCTTCTTCTGCACAGATGCAATAAAACTGGAGTAATAACTCAATGTTAAAAAAGTGTCTCGCGAAATAACTTGTACAAACGCACCGCACTTATTTGTCTAAGGAGCTCTGATTGGCTCACAGCGTGAACTGACTCTCTGTCAAAAAACATTGGATTCACAAGATATGGTGATAATCATGGAAACAACTGAAACATGTTTAGATTAGAGAATACTAAGAGCAATGATGATGATTATTATTGGTATTGGCTGGATTGCTCTTTTTCCAACAGCTCAGTGGTGTTTTTTTTTGTCGTCTTATTGTTAGTGTAATGGGAATTTGCAGGGATACAAGATCATCGCAGGTTAACACGTACAGGGGGGCCTGGTTCAGAAAATGTGTAAGGTTGAGAGATACTTGAGATGGGTAACGTTTATATTAGGTATATAATCTTTTTTTAAATTGCAATTATTAATGTATTTCGTAATGTGCGTCTGTTGCTTTACGAGTATTTCTTATTATTTCCATAATTTTCTTTTGTTTTTGTATAATAGATGGGGCTTTTATAATTAGGTGTTCGACATCACATATTGTCTTTGCTAGGAGCAATACGATACGTTGGAAAAAATCTTTATTAGCCCGCGTTCGCCTATTAGAATTATATATATTGTATATACATATATTATATACGCTCTTTTCTTTAAGAATACTTTTATTTTTATAAAGTACATTATATTATATACTTTTATTTAATATTTCTTTGTTTGTGACTCATTCTATACCATTATATGGTCTTACAGAATAAAGTTTATTATTATTATTATTATATATGACTACGGAATGATATTTCAGTATCCACATACATATTTCATTTATTTAGGTATATCGTATAGATGTAACACTTCATTTTTCTGTTCACCTTAAAATTAATTTTCATTAAAAATAAAATATCTTTTATAAAAAAGAACCTTTACAAACTGTCACTGATACAGACGATATACACACTGTTATACAATATAGCACGATTGTATAACATAAAAAAGATTGTTAGTTCTAGTGACTGCCACCTGTGTCGCTGTTGTATTTTCACATCTCTTTGTCTATTTTTGCAATACTCATGCGATTCTTTCTTTTTCTATTTGTTCGTTTCTCTTCCCCATTCAACCTCTGTTTTAAAGCCTCGGAACAAGAAATTCAATATTTTGGTACAAGATCATCACTGATTTTTATTGAATAGTGTCACAGCATTTTATTTATTTTTTATTATAATACTTATTCTGAAAAATGCGTTTAATTTTAGTTTTTTGAATTTTTTATTGCATCTGACGCCTATTATTGAAAATAATTTTTTTAGTCACGAAATAAGTAATTGAAGGAATGGATTAGTCCAGTAAGATTAGCATGATATTACCTGATATAGGGAACTAAATCGGACCAAAATGATTTTTGGTGGAAACGTCAAATTATTTTCTCAGTTTACTATGATTTTTAAAAACCGGCACTCCTTGTGTTACTTTTAAACCGGTATTAACGACCTTGTACTTATTTTAAAGAAAATTTTATGCTCTACAAAAAAAGTCCTTTACGCCGTATTCGTAAAATGAACGGTTTCAGAGAAAAATGCGATAAACTATGAAATAATGTAACCATTTTTTCAAGATGGCGGCGGTAGCACAACTCGGATCAGCTCGGACTTTTTGTGGGATGATCAGGGACACTAATAGAACGTTTCCACCAAAAATAATTTCGGTCCGAATTAGTTCTGGGTAAAAGTCTAATCTTACTGAACTAGATGTTGTACTAGTAAATATATTATTGAAGGATTTTTCATGTACTGAAAATATCACCTCCAAAAAACTATTTTGGTGCAAAAATTGTAATTATCATCATTATTATAATTGAAATAAGAATTTCTTTTAATTTTCAAACCAATTAACTTTCTTGAATTGGTTTTAAAGGAAATGGAGTGATTGATATTAATATTTATAGTTACTATAAATTTTTTTAATAAAAATAATAAAATCATTGCTACTAGGGGATACATAAAAATAAATATAAAGCACTTTTTCAGAAATTTTATGATAAAATCGATATAAAAATTTATAAAATTCATAAAATATTTTTATTGAATATAAAGCCAGAATTTCATAGACATTCAATAAAGAAGTTTTTGTATTTTATATCTGTCATTAATTTTTAGTACAGCAAAATATCGATGTAATTTTTCGACTGAAGCATAAAATTTTATTTTCAAAAAGAAAATTCGTTTCTTATTTTTAATTAGTTCTATTTCACTCTATAGCAGAATAGCTAGCAATATAATTTTACAGTATTTTGAGTAATAAAAAGTATAAACCATATAGATTATTATCATTCTGCAATATTCTGCATTCTTCGAGAAAGAGGTTATCAAAGTTGAATTCTTAGAAACAATATATCAAAATAATGTTACTGAACGTTTTTTATGACCACACACAGTTGACTAAAGTATTGGAAAATGTTTTTTTATAATTTTTAGGAAAGTGTCTCAACTTTCAAACATTTTATTAAAAAAAAAAAATTAAAAATTGAATGAAAAAATATATATAAGAAATGTTGTATAGAGACGAATATGAGTTTATAATTTTTCCATTTCTTATTGTTAATCAACTACGTATTATAGAGCTGGGTGCGGGCCGTGAATTTTTTTGATTTCGTGCGTGATCAATTTTGAAAATTGAATCGTAAGCGTATGTCAAACTATACGTGCATGGTTATATTTTTGTGAGGCATAGCCCAGGTAAAATCTATCTTTAATTTTCACTCCAAGTTACTTAAAAAATAGCAATTTTTTTCGAAAATAATATTGTTCCGTTAATTTTTTTATAAAAGTGTATTGGGGTTGAAAAATCTAATAATGGCAAAATAAGCACTATAAATGACAGAAGATAAAATATAAAATCAGAATATAAAGTCAAAATATGTCTAAATTACGTTTATATTTTGAAAACTTTACTACAGCTCTTTGGTATATCTAGTTGCTTATGCCCGCCATTAAAATGCATATATGCACTTCAGCAATGATAATAAAATTTCAGTGCAAAGAATACGCTTAACGCTTTTAGAGCACCAATGTCTTAGACGCAGTGTTTCTCAAACTTTAATGGCGCATGAAATAATTGTATATTTGGTC
The DNA here is from genome assembly GCA_961205875.1 of Sialis fuliginosa. Classification (NCBI taxonomy): domain Eukaryota; kingdom Metazoa; phylum Arthropoda; class Insecta; order Megaloptera; family Sialidae; genus Sialis; species Sialis fuliginosa. Next base: position 11,933,475 of record OY540817.1, on the reverse strand, counting down.
ACGTGTTGCAATTTAAAAACGCATTAGGTTAAGAACCATTATTTTATCTTGTCGTAAATTGTACAAATCTAATGTTTGGATTTTATTACAACTATCAAACTGCGAGTTGGTTTATGAGTACCTACCATTATGGAGGAAATGGATGTAACAACTATTTTTATTATCTTTAATATGTATTATGGGTTCAGAAGTCGTCTGCCACCGTAAAAGTTAAGACAAACATCATCGGTAATATTTTTTTAGGGCGGAGCTTATATAGTTACATCATTTTAAATAAAACCACAAATATACGCCCATTTCATTAATTAATTTTATATCAAGTTTAACATATTTAAATACTAAAATTCTGAATATCAAATATTTATTGCCAGAAAATTTACTTATACAATTTTCAATAGACCACATAATAATTTAATCGCACAAATATATATGAGTACTATAAACTTCTTTATCTAGCAAATGAGTTTCAAAATATCCGTCTTTGTTTGGCAATTCAAATTGAAGTCAAATTAGCATCTTCATATTTTTTTAACAAAAATTTAATTTAATTTGGAAATAATTTTGATTTATTTTAATAAATTTTTTTCGCATTATTGATTGAATGGATATCAAGAGAGAATCGATCTTCATCTTACCCATTTCGACACATATTTGTCGAAACCAGCTTCCCGAACAATCATTTCAAAATTTAAAAGAAATTGCTCAATAGTTTATTTATAAATTATAAAACAGTACTTCCATCATAAGACATCGCCATCATATTATAGACTATTTCTTTAAGGCAGTATTGCAGTGTGATGATTTAAAATTTTCACTTTTTTAATACATATTTTGAAAGTAAAAGTATTTTATAGCACATATTATGTAGAAGAGAAAAAATCGCGTTAGTGTAACATCTATTACTCTAAATCTTTAAAAGTGTTTTTTTCGAAATCACTTTTTTGGTTGGTGAGAAGCAGAAACGAAATTCTAATCAAGCGATCGGGTTATTATCTAAAATTATTAATAATTTCTTTTTTTTTCTCGATTTTCAACAACAAAAAAACACGATTTTTGCAAACTTTTTTTACAAGTCCGCTATTTTGTTTTTTATGTCTGATTCTAGATAATACGATAGAGAAAAGTCTATAAAATGAAAATATATTTGATTTTTTTGTTTCAAATCACTATAAGTGGAGATGTGCTTCCCACCACCCATCCATCTTTTTTTGAGGAGTGCACTTTGACCCCCAAAAACACAAAGTATAAAAAAATTTTGTATAAAAGACACAAATATATAAAAATACCGCAATACTGCCTTAACATGACTTTTTACAGAAAAATATCCAGACTCGAAAACTTTTCACCTGGAAGCAATAAACATATAAATGTAGATATTATTATATTTTTTATGTTATGTTCGCGGGGTGGGGGTGTTGACGCGGGGTGCTGACGTCACAATTCTACACCATTAACTTTGATCGTATTTTTCGATTACAATCGTGTCGACACCCATAAATAATGATACACTGGTGTCGCATATCGATAACTCTTCCACCCCTCCGTATCACTTATCGATTTGTAGACCTTTCAAAAATCACTGCTTTCTACTGACATTAAAACTTACACAACAAGAGACAAAATTGAAACAGCAACTCGTAGTAATTGAGTTTAAGAATCTTTAATTCATATATAATCAGAAGCATACGGAGCTGTATGGGAGCAATTCGACAACGACTGTATAGGCTAAGATAGAAATAAGAACCTATTGTCTGTTCCTAGGACGTTACCCGTGGATGAAATGGGCTTCGTGATTGTTACCTGCCCTGATTGCCCCAGGGCACTTCCCGATCCTCCCAGTCATCCATGTCTGGTAGTGGTATAGTGACGTAATTAACTGGCTGTATATGAAAATAAATGCCAAAAAAAAAAAAAAAATTCATATACATATGCACGAATATTTGAAACCAATACGAAGATATATAATATATAAGGAGCTATAAAACAAAAGTGAACACGTATTGATGTCATATCATTTGAAATAAGGCTTTTATTTAAAATTTGATAGTATGCAGTTTGTACACTCGAACATAAATTTTAATATTCTGCACTAAAAATTAATCCTTTCCACTGAATGATCCCACTGATGTTTTGATATATTTAATGTGATTTTTTCATGTTTGATATATTTATTATTATATTTAAAAGTATTTATTTTTTAGAGGTTTGGTCATTGGTTTATTTAAAAAAATATAAACATATTTCTTTAAAATATTATATTTCAGACGTTTCGACCATTGTTAGTCTTCATCAGTGTCTAAAAAATTATTATAAAATATAGACATGTTTTACAATATTTGACATTATTATTATATATCTTTCTATTATAGGCACATAAAAATACTATCGAAAAATAAATCAAAAATAAAATATTAAAATCCTTTAAACTTAACTTTCTCCGGAAACAATTACATTTCCTTATTTTACCTGACAATTCAATAATAAGTTATTCAATAGCAAAAGTATTTTAAAGTAAATATAAAAATAAATTCAATTATATTCGGTACCCTATTTAATACATTTTCGCAATGTTTTATTATCCTGCTTTGACAAATATCAGTGGCGTAGTAAGAAAAAGTTGCGGGGGGGGGGGGATAAATACATATGAATTAAATTTTTGAAGGTATTTTGAACTGATGTTTTCTTCCCCTCCCCGGTACTATGCCACTGACAAGTATATTAAAACTTCCCACATGTATGTAGTTATTTAAATTTATGGCTATGGTTAGATATAAACAAATCTAAAATATTTAATAAGCTATCTTTGCCTGAATACACTGTATAAAATATGGTATAAATTCCATAGTTAATTTTATTTCATGAATTAAACAGAGGTAAAACAAAAAACAGTAATGTTAGTTTATAAAACTTTATAAGCTATTTCAAATTGTAAATGAACGAGATATCAGTGCTTTAAAATAGAGGGAATTAATTATTATATTTATTGTCAACTGATGGAGGCTTTCTACTAATAAAATTTAGAGATAAAGATAAACTTTGATAGCGTTGAAGAAATTTCATTGCCGAAATGGATAAAATCAAGATATACATTCCTTTAGGGCTTTGAAGTCTTTGAAGTATACTGATGAAGAATTTATATATGTATGTAGTCTTACTTTAATTTAGTATTTTCTGAAAACTACGAGAATATTTTTATATTTAAAAATAATTTAAATAACAAAATGGATATACATTATTTCGAAATTAGAATATACAAATGGTGATTATGGTGCAAATAAACAAAAACGATTTTTTTAAAGTTGATGGTTTTTAAAATGAACTAATGTAATATATGTATATATAGGCTATAGGTACTTATGCAAAAAAAGAAAATGGAAATGAATTTGTTTCATATTTCATACCAAGAAATCAAGTATTCAAATTAATAAAATTGGTGTTTTTTTTAAATGTTAATGCGAAGTGCATTACGATGAAATCCCTACACTACATAGATACTTATATTTTTAGAGGTTGGCTAAATAGATATAACTGTGCCCGTGCAGTTCACACGAGTTTTTATTCCTGCTCTATTCCGGTTTAGTTATACTATGCCTGTACATAGACCAAGAGGAATAGCATAACTAAACCTGATCAGTTATGCCAGATGTAAAGCGCCATCTACACGAACATTTACACCCGGTTTTATTACATCGGTTACAGTAAAACCGGAATAACAGCGCTGTGTAAACGTACTCTATGTTACCAATTTGTTGGTGTTGACAATATAAAAAGCAAATGCTGGTTTCTGATTGGTCTATTTGGAGATTTACATTAGTAATAACAGATTTTGATAAAACTGTACGATATATATAAACGTAAATACTTTCTTAATACTAAACAAGGTATAAATATTATGAATTATATTAATTATAATAATATAATAATACTTTGGTTAGTAAAACTATCAAATAAAGTACCCCCTTAAAAATATTAGTATGTTCGTACATAGCAAAGATAAGGAAATCCAGCTACTACCCAGCATCCTTCGCACTTCCGGAAATCAAACAATTACAATAAGAAGAGCATTGTGCGGTATACGTGAAATATAAATCTAGTCCCGTGGGCGCTGTTGGTTTTTGTTAACCTTTTTACACAGGAAGTGAAACAGATAAGGCCTTTGTTCATTGTCGCCTAAATGCGATCTACGGCTTCCGGAAGCATCATAAATCGCGTGCAGGAAGGTACAAAGAGCGCGCGTAAATTTAAAAATATTGTGTCGGCTAAGGATGCTTACTTGTGTCTTATTTTATGCTTTTGTTGCGAATATTAGGATGTATGAATATTTGTGTTGTATGAGGCTGTCTTGAGTACTTACAAAAGAAGTTGGAAATAAAGAGTTAAAAATTAACGGTATGGGACCCATACATGACTTCCATGGTCTGTAATGTTTTTTTAAATAATTTTTTCAAAAAGAAAATTCGTTTCTTATTTTAAATTAGTTCTATTTCACTCTATAGCAGAATAGCTAGCAATATAATTTTACAGTATTTTGAGTAATAAAAAGTATAAACTATATAGATTATTATCATTCTACAATATTCTGCATTCTTCGAGAAAGGGGTTATCAAAGTTGAATTTTTAGAAAACAATATATCAAAATAATGTGACTGAATGTTTTTTATGACCACACACAGTTGACTAAAGTATTGGAAAATGTTTTTTTATAATTTTTTAGGAAAGTGTCTCAACTTTCAAACATTTTATTAAAAAAAAATAAATTAAAGATTGTATGAAAAAATATATATAAGAAATGTATAGAGACGAATATGAGTTTATAATTTTTCAATTTCTTATTGTTAATCAACTACGTATTGTAGAGCTGGGTGAGGGCCGTGAATTTTTTGGATTTCGTGCGTGATCAATTTTGAAAATTGAATCGTAAGCGTATGTCAAACTATACGTGCATGGTTATATTTTTGTGAGGCATAGCCCAGGTAAAATCTATCTTCAATTTTCACTCCAAGTTACTTAAAAAAATAGCAATTTTTTTCGAAAATAATATTGTTCCGTTAATTTTTTTATAAAAGTGTATTGGGGTTGAAAAATCTAATTGGCAAAATAATGCTTTTGTTGCGAATATTAGGATGTATGAATATTTGTGTTGTATGAGGTTGTCTTGAGTACTTACAAAAGAAGTTGGAAATTAAGAGTTAAAAATTAACGGTATGGGACCCATACATGACTTCCATGGTCTGTAATGTTTTTTTAAATAATTTTTGATATGTACATGAAATATTTTAATGAGATTTGTCAGAAATAAAGTTTCCAAAGTAACATGAACTAGTAGATGTATTTATTAGTATTTAAAATTAAAATTTTGAGGGTGGTTTTCACCTCTTCAATGACTATCTAAGCACGTATAAAAATAAGTGATCCTTAGGTTCGATTGAACTACAAGTCTTTCAAAATTCGAATATTTCCAAAACCCCTAACCCGATTAGCACTAAAATCAATAGGTCTGGAGTACTCACAAAGATAAACATTTTCCTTTAAAATAATTCAAATCGGTGCATTTTTACCGTAGTTATCGTGAACGAAATGAAATTCTACACTCAGATACACACAATCACAATCAGACAAACTTTCTTTACGTTTTGAAGGTATATAGTACAATCAGAATCTGCTCTTATCTCGGACACGATTTTTCGACGATATTACAATACTTCCATTTCTTTTAGAACATTGAAGCAATAACACGAGATGAGAGTCTCGTCTCGGTTTCAAATTTTACTACTGACAGTCTCGTTTCGTAGAAATTAATAAAACTTATTTGATTTTATTACAAAATTAGGAAATTTATAATAGATTCATTTTAGACTAATAATTCTTAATAATAATTTCTACATCGATCAGAGCACAAAAAGAAATTGCTCCCTATTTTTTATTTAAGGTGTAAGTTTTATTTCAAACATCTTATGTCAAGATTAAGATCATTTTTATTGTTCCCGGTCTCGGAAAACGACGGGTAAAGCTATCGCAAGCAATCGATAAATCTAGATGGAAGATAAGAAAATTGCTAATGTAATAATGTGTGTGCGCAAACACTAAAGCTAGATAATATAATGTATATTATACATAATTATCGACAATGATAACAAACACTAACGATTACTATAGAGGTATCACTTTCAACCCATATCACTCTACAGGGTGTCACTTCCATTATTATAATACAAAATTACACCTGTATTATAAGGCATTAAGGGTAAGGATATATTATATAGCTAATATACTCAATTTGTGCGAGTCGAGCCTCGCATAGGAGTCCCATATACAAAAAAAAATGCATTGGGCCAAGACAATCCTTGTTTCATATAATAATTCAGTGAAAACAATATTATTATATATTACAATATATATAAGTAGTCTTAATTCAACTTTATTATTGTTTTTATTTGAAGTAATTTTATCAAATGAAAACAATAAATTCTCTGTTTTTTTTTTACAACTGGTGTAAAAAAAATTTCAGTAGATCGAGGATGTAATTCTAAGCAGAAAACTTTATGTGAACCTGTGTCCGGAAATTCTTCGTGAGGGAGCTACAGCCTTCCAAAAATTTTGTCAAAAATTAGTGTTTATTTAATATCTAGACAACCCATTGTGATACAATTATAAGATTTGATACAGGGTTTATTATTAATAAGTGTTATCGATTTCCAATATCAAACAATCATAATTTAGACCAGGGGTGTATGGGGCCAGTAGGCCCGCCGATTATTATCAAGTATTTTTTTGTTCTTTAATTTTTTTTTTGAGTTTGGTACTTGTAGAAGATTAAATGACACAAAATACACAAAAATATACTTTCATTTATCATAAAATCAATTGTTTTCGAGAAATACCGAAAAAATGAAGTACCTTTCTGCAGAAATATAAACTTATTATGTATAATTTGAAGCATCCGTATTAAGTAAATTTCTGCAGTACTTCATTTTTTCGATATTTCTATATAACGAAGATAATATTTTCTCTTACTATTTTCTCGCAATAATTTTATGTCGCATTTTAACGACATACAATTTTCGAGAGTCGCACATAAATAAAAATAATTTAAAAATTTTATCAAATCTATGATTACCTTGACAGCACAAATACAAAGAAAATATGTCACCTTTTGAAAGCTTACATCTCCGGAATTAATAATATAATCTTATAAATTTAAAAAATCACTAATAAATATCATACAAAAGTAACTTTTTTCAAAAACTACAAATATAATAATAAAAATCAGCGACAAAATCAAAGTCATGATAATAAATGGCCAAACCGTCAACTATCGAAAAAAAAACAACCACTATCGATCGAAATAAACAAAAACTTTGGAGTTGAATCGTGTATTAATTGACACCCTGTAGAGTCATAAACAACCTCCCGGCTCTGTACAAAACGCATTAGATATAAATTATTAATATTGTTATTACCGAATCTACAGACTCTAACATAAACATACGCGTATATATAAATTTAAACAAGTGATGTTCATTGCGCGAAAGGAGAAGAGAAAATAAAAATTAATCAAACGGCTCACTAAGCTGGCCGTATATTTGACACCAGTTAACCCTTTTCGTGTATTTGATGAAATTAAATATGATTAAAAAATGGAGGCAGGAAAATTTATTATAAGTGTCATACTTTATTTTTTTCATTTTACTAAATAAATATTTTTGAGACCAATAAAACAGCAATGAGGTACTGGCATCAGTTATGGCCACTATAAGAGCAAGGTTTATTGTTTTTGTGATTAACGGGCTGCTTTTTTATAACTTTCATGAACTCATTTTATTAATAAAAAATTAACAAAGTCCACAAATATAGTTTGTTTTTTAAATTATAGCCTTTTATTTTGTTTATGTTTTTTCTCTAGTAATGGACAAAGTAAAACCAGTAATGAGCACGCAGTGATGGACACTTGCTAATGATGAAAAATTACTGCGACACAAAAAATATAAAAGAAAGAATCGTCAAATTTGAAACAATGTAAAGCAGTTGTTAAAGTAATATAACATAATTATTAATAAATAAATTATACTAATAATTAGTTTAAATGTCCACCATTTTGACACCTATTGGCCGATCGTCATCAAATCACGCTGTAAGACAGTTAAATCTATATAGATAATATTCAGAAATGGTAGTATTCAAATATGAACAAATATTTCTAATTCAGTACATTTAATTAAAAAATAGCCATTACTGGGGTCATATCCAATACTAGTGCCAGACGTTAGTATATTTGATAAAAATATGAACAGAAAAATTGTTTATTTAAAACATTTCATTAAATTAAGAAAATTTTTGATAACGTTTGTGTTTACCATTTTCTTGTATTTGATTCTTCTTCTTCTTCATACATTTTTGTCTGCTGGCTTAGCCTTTTCAGACTGCTCCTTCGTGGTTGGTTTTTATTTGGACTATGTGTTGTGCGTGAGTTAGGTTAGGGAGCACAGGGACACGATGGAATGGGAAGTTGCTGATGGGCCAATTGTATTTGATATAATTATAAAATTATTACAAAAACCCTAATTATTTTAGCAGTGTTTAATTTCATTCTGATAAATAAATAACTAAATATTAGGTATTACTGAATTCTTTTGAAGTTGACATTAAAAAAACACAATTCAATTTTTACAATGATTTCTAAATTCCATGTAAATAATATTGAAATATATGTGTTTGTTTTTAGGGGGGTGGCACTAAGTTGATAATTTTTATTATGTATATTTGATACCACTATTTGAAATTAAATATGATTAAAATGTGGGTAGAAAAGTTTTTATTAGCATATATAATATGTAATATGATTATACACATCAATCTTTTTTATGATAACTTCATTATTTATATTACCTATTATTTTACTCTCACTACGATTTATAAAAAATATTTATTTCATTTATTTTATTTTATTTTTGCTATCATTTTCATTCAAAGTAGGTACTAATTAAAAACTACATTCTGGATTTTTTAAAGATTTTTTGTATCGATAGATTTGTTTTAGCAAAAGTATTTTTTTATTTGTTTATTCACTATTTACTAACAATAAGTATAAGGTCAAAAAAGGCTTTTATACGTATTTTTAAAATTTCACACCAAATTATTTTAAAACAGCGTATTAAAAATTGATTGACATCAATATTTTGAGATTTTTGAAGTTGTTAAATCAAACACATTCGATCTATATTTATATATTTTTTCAAAAACATTCATTCCAAACCCATCACTCCTAAAGTACCTCATTAAACAACACAAAATTAAATGTTGAGTTTACGGATGTGCAAGAGTAGGGCTCCAAACAATGTAAAAATATATTAAACGGTTCGCTAAGCCTGGCGCATATTTTATTTCAGAAACAATTTAAGCACATGTCGTTCAGTTCATATACCCCTGCGCGTTTACTCCTCACACTCTTTTACTCTCCTTCACTACCAACCTACCCTATCTGCTTTCCCCTAGCACCCGTCTGTGGCTATAAATAAAGAAATTAAAATGAAATGAAAACCGTGACCAGTGATATTAAAACGCGTAAATCATTTTTCGCGCGTCGCTTTTTCCATTTCTACTGTATGAATATTTGTACATTGTGCATGTGTTTAACATATGTCTAACATATACCAGAATATACTTATTACCTATATACATATATATGTATAATGTATATACTCATTAAAAATAATTAAGGGATCAGAATACAAAAAAAATGGCGATAAAGATTTTTTCAAGCAGTAAAAAAACATAAACACTAGCACAATAAAGTACTACTTTTTTAAAAATATTAAAAATATAAAATATAAAAAACTGCAGAAATAGACAATATACAGTTCTAAAGTGTGTTGTTTCAGCTTCAAATTATTATATTTAGCTTTATATTTAATAACTCTAAAAAAAATCAGTGATCAAATATAAGAATACAATATTTTTAAACTGAAACTTAAACTCTTTAAAACAGTATTAAAAAAAAAATATCTAAAATTATTTTTATCACGATGCACCTTTTTGTTCGCTTTATAATCCTATAACTCTGTGAAAAATTAATTAAATTCCAATTAAAATGTAGTTTAAATACATATATACACATATTAGTACCATTATTTTTTTAAAGAGCTTTTAAAATCTTTTCCTAACATTAAATCAATGATTTAATTTGTAATCTCATAATATGAATAAAAGTTTTTGCAATATCACTGAAAAATATAATTTTGTTATTATTATAATGTTTTTATTTTATTTATTTGTGACCATTTTTACCATAATTGCAGAACTTTGAATATTGAAATATTTTAATCTCTTAATTTATTACTTTGAAGAGTGTAAAAAATTAATGAATAACTTTTAATTGCCACTTATTTTTGTTTTATAAGGTTTCAATAATTAATTTGTAACGTTTTATTCTGCTTCTTTGTAGATATTGGAAAGCCATAGTTTTAATGTGAATATTGATTAATTATTTATAGATATTTTATCAGTATGAATAACGTTAATTAATGGCGTCAAATACTGTCGTTAAAAGAATATATTCAAACTATTTGTTTCTACAATAAAAACAAATTGGTCATTCAGAGGCTAAATAACTTATTTCATAAAACAACAAATCTCTTTTTGTTGTCCCTCGTATTTTTAACACTTTGGACGCGACCATATCGCGAAACACTTATTCCTAAAAATACACATTTTCCGATAAAAAGTGATCTAATTTTTTATTTATTTATATTTCTTTTCACGATGTCAATTTTGTATATAAAGAAGTTGATATTCGTATGTAGTATATTGCAGGGGTTATTTTAATGTGTAGTTGTAGCTTGTTTCTGCAGTTCTAAAAATGAAACCTGCAGTTGTAAAAGCTAATTTGTGTAGTTGAAAAATCACAAGAAGAAAGAAAAATATAAAAAAGTGTAATGCCCGGTATTATAAAGAATTTGCTTGAGTGCAAATGCAAATTAGTTTCTCCTAGGTATTAAATATAAATGACAACACACTCACAGATGTAATGAATGAAATTTCATAACAATTTGACACCTAGCAGATAGCGTCAGCTGGAAGATAATTTGCATTTGCACTCAAGTGTAGAACGAAAAAAGGTCACTATAATTTGTGAGAGAGACATATGTAGAGCAAAAAGCAAAAAAGGTATTTGCAGTTGAAAAATTTTCTTAAAATACCCCTGGTATATTAAGGATTAATGTTTTAGTAAAAAAAAAATTTTATATAATTTTTATTTTAAATTTAAATACAAAAATAAACAAAGGGTAGGGTGAAGGATTTTACTAACATTTACATTTTTTTTCTAAAATCGATTTTCGCGTCGAAAGGAAAAAAATATATAATCGACTTTAGTCTACTTTCGCGTCCAAAGGGTTAATATAAGTTTTCTTACATGTATAATCAATAATAATTTAAATATAATCTCAAACGTCCGAAATCTGAGAATATTCAGCATCCAAATTACAAAAAACAATACACCAGCACGATTGTATTTAAATAATTTATCAAAGACTTTAAATCACAGGCGGCCCTGTAGACAAACCACATTCACACATGCACACAGATTTACCCATTTTACTTGCTTTAATTATAGGGTAGTTGTGAGTAATTTCGGTATGTTATGACGTTTTCTCTTTTATCTTTGTCGCTTTATGCGCGAATACAAAACGGGATGGCGATGATAATAATAAATGCATACACCTAATTGTGAGGTTATGTCCGTGCAAAATTATTTATTGAGGGTCGGCGTTAATACATCTTCCCGGGTCTCTACCGGTCCACTGTATCCGCGTGAGCCAGTGGTCGCGAAACTGTTGTGTGTTACATCCAAGATTGATATCTTTTCAATGTTTAAATATATATTTATCATTCTGAACAAAAATAATAATAAAATATCGGCGATTAATACGAAGACAAGCACCATCTATTTTCCTTACGAAAACTAACCTAACTTATAATTAATTTAACAAAGATTATTTTTGCTGTCTTTTGAGACCTACAGGTTATAAATCGCAGCGAAAATTGGCACATTTTATTTTTCACTATATTACAAAGCATGTATAATTCATCGCAAATTTTAATCGTGTTAGTTTTCGTGATAATATTTTAAACATGCTAGTTTTCGTAAGAATATTAAAACGTGCTAGCCTTCGTAATAACCTAGCCTAAGCATCGACATACATACATATAGTATATCCCTTTCGATTCAGAATAAGTAAAAAGGAATATTCATCATTTTGCCCGTTTCCTTAATTGGTGCATTTTTTTTGGCGAAGCGAACGAAATCAATTTTTGATTTCTATATTTTTGATTTAAAAACTTCTCAACAGTTTTATTACAACTTACAGACCTGTCCCGGGTTCGCACGGGAGTTAATAACTTATCCCCTGTCACATATAGAGGGTTGTAATTGTTGTTTTAACTGACTCGGCAAATGTTGTTCTGCCCAAAAATAATTTGTTTAAAATACAGATCATAAATACACATTTTCGTAAATATTTCGACTCCAGCGCCACCTACCAGATCCTTTTTTTTATAAAAATATGTCTTTCCATATACCTAACTAACATATATTCTGAATATGAGCCAAATCGGACCATAAATACACATTCTCGACCCTAGCGCCATCTACCGGGTCCAAAACGGAGCACCAAACGAACATATAGTGTGAATATGGCTTCAATACGTCCAGCGGTTGAGGCCTGATGAGACAACGTTTTGATATATGTTTTATATGGAAAAATACAATTTTTCGAAATATATCGATCGCCACCTACCGGGTCCAAAAATCTACAAACATATCGTAACACCAAATGAATATATTGTATGAATATGGCTTCGATACGTCCAGTAATTCAGACTTGATGAGAGAGAAAACATACATACGCACCAACGTTTTTATATATTAAGAGAAAAAATTACTGACCTACGAAAAAGTTATAAAATTTAATCCAACTCTCCGTCAAAAGTATTATCCCATCCTTGATATAGGTTTTGGCAAAATTTAAAAAAAAAGCTGTTTTCTTCTGAAGCAATATTCTGGGCAGTAATTATTTTCATCTTTATATTTCATACAATTTAAAACTACAATTTCATGAGACAGAATTTAGAATGTTTCTTTTGAAAGCACTGGCCATTCTAAAGGTTGCGAGCTTAAAACTAATTTACTGTGTTTTGTTTGTGTAAGGGGTGTGGAAATTGTATAAAAAAGGGATTAAACTTTGCACAAGCCTCTGCTTTATGTTGGTTTCGCCGGACAATACATTGTGAAAATAACAACAACTGTTGATTCAAGCCTATGGGTTTAATGTGTTTTTAGTTTTATTAAGAGTTTCGTTAGTTAGACAAAGGTTTGCTAAATGATATTTATGTTGCATAGTAATATCATATTATTGTTGTGCGGGAAACGAGTCGTTTTAGGTTTTGGTAAAACACATTTTAAGTACTACTTGTATAATTTTGGAAAATTTATTATACTGGGCAACACAAAAATACCTTTCGGCGTGCTGAAACCGAATCTCTTAGCTCAGGTTCTTGAGATATCCTAACCTAAAAGTTTCAAAACTGATGACTTTGGACATATTTATATGAACATATTACCAATTAGGTAAATTTTCGTAAAGTTTTCATTCACGGTAGCAAATAGATAACTCTTCTCTTCAAAATGAATTTTTACTTCGATTTTTTTCACTGAAATACACTAGTTTGAAGATTTTGATATATTTGTATCTAACCTGCAATCTTATTTGTAAAAGTATCATAACTAACAAAAAAGCCTGTTTGATAATATATTTATAAATATTACCAAAATCACCATTTTTGGTAAAGATAAGTGAACTAATGGAGCAATTTGAAGAACGGATTCGGTTTTAGTACGCCAAAAGCCTCGGGGGATCGTCTTTTCGGGTCTCAAAAAAAATTGTTCCCGTGTTATTTATATTGAATTCTGGTCCATAGATTATTTTAAGCTTTTAACTAGCTGCCATTATTAAATGTCGCTGCTAGTTACAAATATTGCCTTTTGATGCGGTTTTCTCTTTAGAACCGTAAACATCAAAGGACAAATTTCAATAATCATGCTAGATATTGCTAGCGGTAATAATTGTCTCTGGTTCTAACTCTAATTTGGATTGTTGCTACTAATAAACTTTTGTTTATAGTCTTGTACTGGATTTTACAGACGCAAATTAAAAAAAAGTTAACGCAGTAATTCTCCATTAATTTTTTCTTGTTGCATAAACCATTTTTTTTCTTTAAAACGTCCGAATATACGTAGTGTATACTAGGGTGTTATTAGACTCCTGATGAGGACCTTTTGTTAAGTCGAAACACGTATTGAGTGACACTGTTTTATTGTGGTTAAGATGTGTATTAAGTTTAAAATTTAAAAGTTGGGTATAAAAGTCGACACCTTAAAAACTTTTGAAAATTTAAGCTACACACAAATATTTAATAATTAAAAGGCACATTCTATTTCCACAAGTAAAACAATCAAGTGATTAATCCTGATATTTATTTGTTACATAAAACTTTCCGGTTTATTCCAAACAATGGGCTGAATCCAACAATTATTCAAATTACAGCAGCGCCAGGTACGCGTCAAAATATTTCCAAAATAAATGAGTGTGGCTTGCTAATGACTCTTATTATTCTCTCAGTGCTCTGTGACTGATAGAGGAAACTGTAGAATTAACTGTAAAGTTTAAATTAACACCACTGAAGTTACGTTTAGCTCTCGCAACTTGATATGGGTAAACGCACATGTGTGTGTTAATTTAGCAATTGCTAATTATTCAATTATTTATTTTATAATTTGTCTGTTGCAATATTCTATATAGGTACAATTAGTATTATTATAAAATAGATCAACATCATACAAAATTTGTAGGTATACATATTTGTACAAAAAGGTTTTATACTATTTCAGTTTTGATTTGTTGTTATTTCGAGGGCTGCACATGAGACGAGACGGTAGTCTCGTTTATTTATGTTTTTTGTACTAAAATCATGTTTCTATCTCGAATTTTACGTGTGAATTATATTTTTCCATTTATTTTTATGTAATAAACAATATTGCACCTATTTATTAAAAAATTTATATCAATTGGTAAATTTTTACTAATTTATTGGTAATATTTTTAAACCGGTTTATTCTCGTCAACATTTCAGATGGTCTCATCTCGTTCGAATTTAAGGTAATCTTGTCTTGGTCTCGAAACGAGATCGAGACCTATACAAGATGGATAGAAATAGTCAGTTCCATTGACAATATAAAATTAATATTTACAAAATTTTAATTTTAAAATGTGTCCTGGTGTTCAAAATGACGAATTTAAACAAAATGTTTTTGCAATTGAAATTTTTTTTTTTAAATAAACATATTTTTTTACTTTGTAATAACTCTTGAACTGGAAACACGGCTAGCAATAACGCTAATACTGAAAAATACGTTAGTTAGTTACCTATGAAACTGACTCATTGTGGTTGCTCTAGTTACGTTACTTTGGAAGTTATGAGATAATCTTTGTTTGTAAATACTACTCTAAAGGAAGTTTTTAAACAACCTGTAGCTAAGAGGGTGTTGAAGATAGACACCTTTCCGTACAATTTTTTACTCACAATGAGCCAAATAATCAGCTCTTAAAATATCTGTATCCTAAACCGGACCAGCCTGTATATTTGTACAAAAAGGTCTAATACTATTTCAGTTTTGATTTGTTGTTGTCTCAAGAGATGTATATGAGACGAGACGATAGTCTCGTTTCTTCTCGGTTTTTGGAACTGAAGTCATGTTTCTATCTCGAATTTTACGAGTGAATTATATTTTTTCATTTATTCTTATGTAATAAACAATATTGAACCTATTGATTTAAAACTTTAGTCAATTTTTACTAAGTATTGGTCAACGTTTCAGACGGTCTCGTCCCGTTCTCGGTCGGATGGATAAAAATAATCATTTCAATTGTCAATATAAAATTAAAATTTAGAATCTACAAAAAAATGTGTCCCTTTGAAATATTCAATTCATTCTAGATTTTAATACAAGCATGAATAAAAATGATAAATGACGATTTTTTTTTATAAAATTGAAATCATACCAAAAAAGTACGGTAAAAAATATTATAAACACATAATTTTGTAATTTACATTCCTTTTGTTATATTTTCAGGTCGGACTACGTGATAATAATTAACAATTAGTAATATATTTTTTATTTGGAGATATAATTACATAAAAGCTAATTATTTCTTTTTTTAGTCAATATAATTAACCAGCCGACGAGAATTTGTAAACAAACATACAAAACAGTGTTATTTAGTCACTGAAATATAAAATTGTAATTAAACATGTAAGTACCTTTTGTGTTGGTCATGTGTGAAAAAAAAACTTCTCTGAATAAAAAACATGAGATTCTGAAAACTCAGTCTTTGGTTACTAATTTGCTGTTAATAAAACAAAATATATACAACTTTATATACATACATATGGTTTTTCTTTAAAAAATCATCGTTCTGTATATGTAAAAAAGCATTACATATTGCAAATATAAATCTGTTTTTTATGTAGAAATTGAAATACGTACAACAAAATTAAAAAAAAAATTTAAGTCTTTTATTCAAAACACAAAATTTAAAAACACCTTCGTGTTCTTGGGGTACGCCTAAACACTGAAATAGATTGATTAGTCAATTTCAAATTCATAATATTTACCGTGGAGATTTAAGGCTAATTCGAATATTTCTTGTGACTAACTTGAATAAATCAATCAAATAAAAAATATTTTTCCAAATCCGTGTCTTCCTCCCACAAAAAAAATCATACTGCATTGAATATAAAAATCTAATTATTATTTTACAAAAATTTTTATATACCTACACCAAGTGAGAGTTGCCTTACATAACCTGAAATATAATCAAAATTCAAGGCACATTTTTATTATACATATAACGTACGCGTTTTCGATTCAATAAACGTGATAAAAAAAATAATACTTCCATATTATGTTTCGTCGAGCTAGCGGAAGCTGTGGCATTACGTAGTATGATGTATCGCTCTAGATGTGTGTGTATTGTATGAAATTTTATTGAACTTACGTCATCAAGATGTCAGATATCAAAAGAAGCGCTATTGAACTACATTTTTTAGAATCGCGACTCTAATAAAAATGTATACAGTCGGGACTCGTTTATTGTAAGTCTCGTTTATCTGAAATGCTGAGTTTCGTTTATTTTAAATTTTTTCTCCTCTTTCACCTCCCATCATTCTCGAGTCATGCTGTAAACGAACATATTTTTGAAATTTTTGTAGAATTAATTAGAGACACTTATCACCGTCGTCACTCGTCACCTTGCTCATATTCGAAATTAAAAGTAAAGTAAAATTATTTCACTATCACGATTAACTGTTAACAATAAATATTAAATACCAAGGTTTATATATACATAGTCTCTATAGCTCCTTGAGCAATCAGCGTTGGCGCGGGAATTGAAGTCACCACTCAGAAACTATAAACTTTAGAAAAAAGTACGAGATACAAAAAATGTTTATTTTGGTCTAATAAAGCTTGGAAAACTATTTTAAAAATTTAGAAAACTTTTTAAAATCTTTTTTATTTATTTTATTTTAGCAATAACAAAAAAAAATACGAAATGTTAAAAAAATTTCTAGAATAATTCTCCAAGTTTCATTAGACCAAAATAAACATTTTTTTTTATTGATTCATGCTGTTAATTTTTTGTGTCTGTAAATATTTATTTTTAAGATATTTTTTGCAAAATATTCGTCTTAGCGAGTATATTTATTTTAAAGACAATCAGTTTCGGAAATATGCACAATACCTTCTGCCATAAGTATTGTATGAAAGTTTTCTGGTAAATTCAATAGAAATTTTTCATATTGAAGATTATGTAAAAAATAATAATGAAAACATTTCGCTGATTTCTAAATGAAGGTATTCAAATAAGGAAGCCAATAAAAAGTGAACTTAATCATTATTACAAACGAGTGGCTTTTTTCAATATTCTACCTCAACTGTAAGTATATATTTAACTTTAAATACTCCAGTTGAACCTCTTGGGTATAAAATTTCAAATGTATCAAATTTTTCACATTTATATGAGTAGCTTTGCCACCTCTGGGAGGACGTAAATTCATCAGGCGTTTATTAATATAGATTATATTTGAAATATTGTAATGTAGCTTTTTATTTCATTTGAAAGCAACTAGAATATTTATAAGCCGTTCAGAAGTTAACATTTAAAAAAATATGATTTAATTAAATGAAAAGTTATAATTTTCTTAATGACAAATTGAAATTTGATGCGTGAAAAATCTCTAAAAAAAAAAAGTTAAACATTTCAAACCACAGGCCTGTATCTCAAACCGATATCAAGATGTGGTCAAAAGTTTTGAAGAAAAATAGTCGTTACTTTTGATCGGACTTAATTTTAGTTGACGGATTTGAAATCAGCGTGTCAAAAAAATGTTTCGTCAAAAATCGATATTTTTTTAATTCTAAGGTTTAATCTACAACTATACCAATTTTCATATTTCTATCAAAAAGTGCTGAGGAAAAGTCCTTAACGTCAGAACTATTATGGCTATTTTTCTCTAAAATTTGGTTCAAATATCAATTTTTCATAAATAATATAAGAAAAAAAGAATTTAGACATAGAAAAAATGGGGTCAAATTCATTATCTACATTTTTGACACATTTCTTGGTATATTGTTTTTGCTTAGCTTTAACTCTATGTCTCCATTCCTCTTAATAATTGCAAAATAATATACTAATTTCATGCTCAGCTTCTGAATGTATGTTAAACCGCGATAAACTTCAAATTGTTACCATCTATGTATAAGAAAATAAAATAAAAAAACATTTAAGAAAATCATGAATCCGTCAATCAACAAAAAACCCAGGACATTCCGTGCATGGAGACGTGACGATGTGGACAGTATGAGTAAAGTGTCATCCCGTAGCGTGTCCGTTATCTGGGAGGGGTGGGGAAGGGGATTGGCACACATATGACATAAACTCGCATGCCTACGAAAACGGCGAGCGTCATATAAATATGTAAGGAACGCAACACGCGTGCATGGAATATTGGAACTCACGACATTGGCGTCGCGATGAACGAACTTGATCTGTTGGTTTAAATCTCGTGTCGTATTTGCAAATAATAAGTCAAAGGTCATTGAAGTAAGGCCAAAAGAAAAAAGGTAACGACGAAAGCCTGAAAAGTTGGCGGTTGTTGGTTTAACTTCATATGAGGCAAATGAATATTGTAGTAAATGTTATGAGTTGTCGAATGTTGTGTACTGTATAACATATATAATATATATTTATAACATATTTATTTAGACTAGTATTGCCTATTACATATTTTAACTTAAAACTTTTGGCTACATACTTATGCCAAGGCAGATCTTCAAACTACTTTTACTGATACATAATGATTACTCTAATCACTATAACGGCATACTTTTTTTAATTCAAAATATTATGAGTCGAAATTCGATCAATATTTTACCTGCTTTAACGGCAACATACACACATGATATTTTTATGCACATCTATGGCACAGTACCTAAATTAACCTAACTTGCTTTTACAACAAAAATTTCCAAATAAAAACACTGCAATTGAACGCGAATTGAAATCTTTATACGCATTCTCTACGTTTGACAGAAACCCAAAACTATTTATTTTTGGCGCTAGTAGTATTGTTTGCTGTTGAACGATGTGAGGGGAAATAAACAAACAGCGACAGAAGAAATCTTGTGTGTATGTTAACTTTTTTTTACTTGCCTTAACGGCAACATACACACATGATTTTTTGTGTGTATATCTATGGCACAGTACCTTTCGAATGATATAAGTTTCATTCACCTCTTTTTATAATAAATACTAAAAAAACAATTTTCGATGTTCACGTATATATAGATAGTAGAATAAATATAATGTAAATTTTTTTAACATTTCTTGAATTTGTTTCAGTTGTTTTTTTATTGGAAATAAATAAATAAATGGTCTATCAGCTCAGGTTCTCCTATGTATATTCTATTGCTATCTAGTTTGAATTTTCTTTTAAACAAAAGCAAAATGCGATATGATGCAAAGCGATATTATAGATATGAGATAGAATGTTCTCTATTCAGACCATACCTATAACTCAACATTTCAATAACACTGTATCTAATCGCAATTTTATACTACATCTATATTTTTATTATCTGTTTTGAATTTACCCTGCAATCTCTTGCCATCTATAAAATTCTACAGCAACGCCAATGGCATGTTCAATACATCACAAGAATATAGAATCCAAATCTGTAAGAATATGTGAAGTCAGAGTTTAATCATTGCCAGGAAACTTTTTCCTCGATGTTGAAAATAGTTGTAGCCTTTTATACAGCTATCAGTCACGGGTCGCGTCGTGGAGAACAAATTGCACTATTATCAATAGCACGATATTGCATTTCATGATAATAATTTATCCGTTTAACTTTTACTAATGCCATATCCATTAATAGAGCTTGATTTACATTGGTCTGTGTAAATTTGTATGCGCAGATCGACGCAAATGAAGTAACATGAATAATTCTCTGTACCACGGATACATTTGTGAATTAACGTTTAAAAGCCGAATTGTAAACATCATAATTGTGCGGAATTGACTAATATCTGACCATTGCTTGCTGATTATTAATTTTGGTATGTTCAAAGTATATGTGCATTAAAATTTAAAAAATGGAATATTGGAGATTTATTTATTTATTTAGCTCATCATATGACTACGTTAAATCACACCACAGATATAAGTAATTTAAAACTAATTAAAATTAATTAATTGGACGCAGCAGAAAGCTTAGAAATCTTGAGGGATAAGACTAGGATTTTAATAGTGATACCGAACCTATCCCAGCTTCAGTCCTTCTAAACCTTGCAGTTGATTGGTCAGAATCATTGAAGCGAGATAAGCCCTTTTAGTATCAATATAAGATTTGATCAAGACTGTATTAGTCTGGAACTGTTAGGCTCTTGATGAGGACTTCTTGTGAAGTCGAAACACGTGTCGAGTGACATTGTTTATGGTGGTTAAGGTGTATATTTTTAGTTTAAATTGGAGATTTTGTAAATATTAGAAAAACATTTATATTAAAAATATTATCCAGGAGCTCGGAGTTATAAGGGTTAAAAAGCTGGTTTCTTGGTGAAACCATCGGGGAAAAAAGAGTTTGAGTGTTGTTGACTTTAATATAATATAATTAAATTACATTAGTAACACAGCTACACAAAAAAAGTGCGAAGCCAAAAAAGCGACCTATATAGTATTGTATTGTAGTATTGGTCGAGCATAGTCGAAATCTAAATTTACAACTACTAAATTATTTAACTACACTAAAACCATAGTGTTATTTTAGTTGAAATGCAATAATGTCTTATTGATAGAATTACATTAATAAAGTTTGATGTAATAAATTGACAAGCACTGGTATGATCAGTTAATATAACTGTTCATTTCTGAACTTTGTTTCCCCTTCACGTCGTTAACGTCGTTAAATGGCAATAATTCTTTTGTCGCTACGTTGAGTGTCGCCGAAAGAATTATTAACCTCGATATCGCGTTATTTATTATTGTTTAATTATATTAATACAACTTGCATCCGTATATACTGTTATTATAAATTATTTATGAACTTAGGTTTCTTTTTTGTAACTAGCTCTTAGATTCTTACGTTTAAAATGTAAGTATCTATATATAAAAATGAAGGTTTATAGACTAGGGAATTACTGAACCGATTTCAATGCGATTTTCACCAATGGTTAGATAATTTTTCTGTGCATGTTCGTGGCTATTAATATTTTATGAAAATAAAACATAAAAGCCATGGAATAGAGAAGTCTATAATATACTTTACTGTTTTAATTTTTTTTTAATTTAGGTTAATTATGATTGTGCTAACCTATTTATTTTTATTTTTTGATTTTCATATAAATTTTAAAACGGGACCTGTGTTTCCTGGAAGTTTGAAACTATAATTTTAAACAATTTTCTCAGTAACTACTGAACGGATTTTAGTCCGGTGTAAATTTAATGAAGTCGGAAAAAGCAACTCGCATGAGTGAACCGTGTATTGTGGGCATGTTGGATGGTTATGTTTGATGAGCATTTTGAATGTTTTAGGTCACTATGATTTTGTGGATATTAACCCGGGTAACACCGGGTCCAATGCGCTAGTAATATATAAAAAGAATACACGACTCTTACATAATATATAGATATCAAGTTATTCAACACAATTGTTGTCACAATTTCAATAGTAGGTATCTATTATTAGATTTAATTAGATTAATGAATATTATCTCCAATTAATTAACCATTGATTACAAATGAGAATTATAAACAATAAAGAACGGTTCCCAATATCAAATTTAGAAATGATTAATAATATAATCAATTATAATTATACATTATATGAAATTTAATATGTATAAATGTATATATTTATAATAAAATTAAAGAAATGCAATTCAGGTATGTATTTGTTTCTATACTTATAATATAAAAAGAATTAGAGTGAAATTTCTCTCATATTTCAATCGATTGCCAAGTTTCTTAAACAAAAAAGTATTTCTTTTCAATATTTTCTTTCTTTCGAGTTTTCCCAACATATGTGAAGCGAGCTACGCAAGATGTTTCACAGAAAAAGAAAAACCGCTTTGCTGTTGTTTGTTTAGTATGACAACTTTGAATTAAGAATCAATATTTGTCACTTGAATTTCGCAGTTTCTGATATACCAGCTTTACCAAATATTTACTAAAATATATAGTTATTTTGAAATTTTTTTAACTGCATGTCTAAGATAATTACTTACAGTAATAAGTATATAAATATATAAAAATTAAATTTTAAATAAAATTGAAAGTGATTAAAAATTCAACGAAAATAAAAATAGAAAGAAATCTTATCATAAAACCATAAAAAGTTTTAGTAGCAACTAAAATTTTTTACAATTATTGAAAAAAAAATTAAAACCAATAAATATTTTATCTAAAAAGTACTACATATGCTACGAGTATTAACGAGTCGTTTTTATTTATGTTCGATGATTACCTACATTGTTTGCATGAAAAACCAATATTAAAATTCGATGACAAATATTTTACGTAAATTTTATTCCTATCAAAATGTTTGGTTATGTTGGCCGTGGTAAAATACATATTATTATACTTATTAAGAATTTACAGGACAAAAAATAGAAAATATATATATTGTATGTATACATACATAATATATATACAACATTTATATATTCAAACGACAACAAAAACCGTGTAACAATGTATAAAAATTCATATTGTACACATTTTTATGCAATTTTCATTAATATGTAAATTCTCAACTCAAACTACATTATTGTGGAACATATTTATAAAATTTATCTAGAATGTACCATCTTTTGCAAATCTGCCAGCCGTATTCATGTAACATTTTCATAATATGCAAATATATACAACTAATATTGTACCACAGTTTATCCTATACATTTTGTGTGTACCTAATATAAAAAATTGCATTTTAAGCTGTGTACACATGAATTAAAATTATAGTCTTATATTTGAGCCTTTCAAAAGCAAAACTAATTCATTTTACTTTTTTGTCAACCTTACAACAGATTCGACAATATTAAGACAAACATCATCGGTTATATTTTTCTAGGGCGGAGCTTATATAGTTGCATCATTTTAAATAAAAACACAAATATACATCTATTTCATTAATTAATTTTATATCAAGTTTAACATATTTAAATACTAACAAAAGTATCAAATATTAGTATCACAAAATTTACTAATATAATTTTCAATAGATGACATAATAATTTAATCGCACAAATATATGAAAACTATAAACGAAGACTAGATCTTTATCTAGCAAATGAGTTTCAAAATTTATATCTTTGGTACATGGAGTAATGATAAATATGATAAATATTATAATGATCAAATGGGAGGAGCCTACTAAGACTATGATAAGTGAATCCGAATGAAAACTGATCGACTACTTCTTCATTTCACTACCTATCTAGATTTCAACAATACATTTTTTTGGCATGTTGATCAAAAGATACTATTGGTGTAAATTAAGCTTAAAACGAGTTATACAAACGGTACTATATTTTTTACTAGTAAATTAAATTCAAAATTAACGTAATCCAATTCATAAATGCATATACAAGTTTCAGTCGTTTTCTTTATTAAACTTTCAAAAACTGAAACTAGCATAAAACGTAATACAACCAGAGGTATTCAACCTTTTTGCTACGGTACGAGCAGTGCAATATCAGATTTTCATGAATAAAAATTCATACAAAACTTGATGAAATTTTTCTTTCATGGTGAATTGCTTTATTCAAATATGTGCAAGAGATATGTATTTTATCTTTCAAATCTTCATAAATTTATAAAGCATACAACGAACACCTGAAACTATGTCCACAAAATTAAACTATGTCGTATTATCACGCCATAATCTCAATGTTTAACGTGCTACAAGAATAAGTACAAAAAAACGTCAACTTTAACTAGCTAGACTAAAACAATATAATATTTCTACTTGCAGGTAGGTAGAGGAGAGTTTGCACCATTCTCTCACCTGCATAGTAATATATTACACCCATTTACCATCTTCTTAAAGACATTTTTATAATTACCTTCAGTTTATAAAAGAATATTTACACATAATGACATACAAAATTCTGTTTATGTAGGTACACTCATAAAAAAATTGAAGAATCGAAATATTTCTAGAAATAAAAGCTCTGTAATTATTGTAAAAATAGTCGTATATAGATAATTTTTAGTAATATGTGCCACTTTTTTTGTTTGTTTTATAAACACATAATTTTGAGGAAAGTTAATTAAATGTTTAATTGCAAAAAACATTTGAAACCTGGGATTGTTTTTGATCATTAAAATTTTTTCGATTATGTTCAATCATTTTAATTAGAGAGCTTTGAACATGACCCTATTATCTCTATAAATATTTTGATTTGTATATGAAAAAAGTCATAATAATAATTCAAAATCTAAACCGATAAGTCCAATTAACAATCAATAAAAATATAACGATTTAATGAAATACTTAACTCATTTTATTCTGAAAATTACTTCATCAGTTCTTTCATACCAAAATACAGATTATATTACCCAATTTGACAAATACATAAGCCATTCGAAAAAGAACTAATAATAAACCATAATTTATACTAAAAAAAACATTTTTTTAAGTACCTCGTACAAAAATATGTAACTTACTTAAATCAGATCTGCTATGTTTGATCCAAAAAAACTCAATGCAGCTATTTTCTCTTAAAAAAATCAAAACAAAATAATTACTGACAAATAAAAATATGTCGATATTAATCAACGAAGAAAAAAAAGGAAAATAATTATAAAGAACACGTGTTTTCAATCTTATTGTTATATCATTTCAATTATGGTAAATTTCCCTACAATGAAAATTCAATTTTAATAATACAATGATTAAGGTAGTTAATATAATACAAAATTAATGCTAACTACAACATGAAGTTAATAGGATTTGACTAAAGATTACCTTTCTGACCTAGCTTACAACATGTTAGCAAACTTTATTAATCAATAATTTCATTAAAAAACATATACATAACACTGTACACTATGGGACAAAAAATTAGACTGTTTTTAGATCATCATTCTGTAATTTTTATATATTTTTTGTTTGTCTGTCTGCTTGTTTGTTTGCTCCGAGTAAACTCTCAACCCACTGGACCGATTTTGATGAGACTTTCAAGGTTAGATAATTTAAGGCCATAGCCCCAAAGCTGCCAATAAATATTAGTATTCTCGATAAAATTAAAAATGATATGCTTCAAATAAGCAAAAAATTAAAATCTTTTTTCTAAATTACATGAAAGATAACATTTAGATGAGTCCATGGAATGGATTTTACAAGTTTATACTAATCAAAACAATATTTTTGATATTAATATAAAATAATACGAAATAACATTTGAAAAGGAACTGATTTTTTTATATGTTAAAAGGTGAATTTTGCACACTTATTATTAGATTTGTAAAATACTCATAAGTACCTGTAACGGGCGTTACAAATTTCGGAAGGTTATTTAAGCTAAGTTATTAAGTCAGGTAAATCTGCAAAAACTTTTATTCCATTTATGTGTTTTTTTTGTATACTGTGACTTTATTAATATAGGCAGATGTAAACATAAAAATGAAGCTTGATTATATGTTTATCTATTTTTAATGATTTTTGATAAGAGTAACGGGCGTTACACAGGATTGATATAGATAATTTTTATTCATTGCTTGGAGTTGTTAAATGTTAATTGATTTTAAAAATAATATGTAATATTGAAAAAGGTGTTCTTTTTTATTGTTTCTTACCATTTTGGCGTCAATTTATCAAAAAGTGAACTTTTTACGTAAAAAATAAATAAGTCAAAAAAGTCAGTAGAAGTAGCGGTTAGCCTGGACTTGCCCATTTGGTATCATTGGAAATATAAATTAGTTGCAATTTTTTTTGATAATCATACAAATATTGCTGTTTTGGAAAGTTCACAAAAAGCTATTTGTTAAATTTCACTATCAAAAAAATTGTAAGAAGTCAATTTTTTTTACCAAATACCGAAAGTATGCTTGGCATTTGTATTATATTTCGGTACTTCGTAGTTTTTTTTTTTGTTACTTTCAAACGGGGACAATTTGGACAAATATATTAATTATCGGACAAGTATTTTCTATAATCAAAATTAATTTTGAAGGTTATACAATTAATATATCTTTTACTATCATTGAGAAATAAAATTTTACCATCGGATCTATATTTTGACTGTATAATTACAGAAACCGAAAGTGGATATTTTAATGCTATAATTTAAAAAAAACAAAAACAAAGAGTAATAAACGAAATAAAAATGATATATATTGATACAAATTACGGTAATATAATTTACATATGTTGTATTTTTCATATAAATGTACGTGAATTATGTATGATTAAATGGTATAAAGAAATTTACAACTAATTTAAATTTATGGAATTCGAAAATATTTTTTGTTGTTTATCTAATTTGTATGATTTATTTTGAATTTATGTTTAATGTGTTTATGATTGTTATTTGCTCGGTTTTTGATATTTTTGACGTTAATTTTGGTTATGAAAATATTAAGAAATATTTTCTTAAATTTTATTTATTAATTCCAAATTTTATACTTTCAATCAGAGCTTTTCAAACAATTTATAATTTGTATTATGCATACTTTTTTAAATACTAAAAAATACATATTTGTATCTACAAAAATAATTAAATTATATCATATTTTTCAAAAAAATTTTAAAGGATAAAGTATATAAAATAATCACAAAATTAGTGAGCCCCTAATAATTAAATTTAAATTTATGTCGGTTTTCTTTCTTTCTTTATTAAAAAGTTTGTTACTGCCTTGGCACCGACTTCAAAAACTGTTAAATTTAGTAATCAGGTATACTTTTGAGCGGCATATCTTCGAAGTCCATGGTTAAATTCTGATAAAATTTATATGGAACCTCCTTGGGAGTATACTCTTTCAAACAAACAAAAATCATTCAAATCGGTGCATATTTGTCAGAGTTATGCCCGAACATACATAAAAAATATATATTGAGTGAATTCAGATTCCTCTTCTTTTTTGTAGTCTGTTAAAAATAGTCAGAATGGATTGAGGAAAGGCCAAAATACCTCCCTATACAAATGAATTTCAAAAATAATGAAAAAGTACAAAAACAATGATGTATTTATGCATTTTAGTTTAATCATTTTAATTAATTAATTATTTAGCAGTGACAATGTCATTAATTCAATCGATTTAAAGTGTTCTTTCAAATTTCCGACACATTGAATAGGTAATCCCTTCAAAGATGTGTAACCCCCGTACATAAACTTGTTTGAACCATCGTGGTTTAGTTCATGTCAGGAACCAGCTAGACCTGGCGAATTCCTTTGCAGCATTAATTAATTGATTCTGCAAGGCTTCTTAATATCCTGATGTAGTCCTTAATCCCGACATCCTATCTGTGCCCCGAGTACAGTTTGACTTGCCAGGATTTAATTATTTAATTATATAAATTACTACATTTATCGTTACTGGCGTCGCTCGTCTTCTTCGTTGTAGTATAGGGTGTATTCTTTTATAAATTTAAACAGGTTTAACTATTTTATACCTAATTGATATTGAATTTTAGCTAAGAAATAATTCATATTTTACTTCTAATTATGGTGCAAAATAATAATTATAACGATAAATATTGATAATATTTTTTTAAACTGTTGTAATAGTGAAAAAACGAGGATTTTTAGCGCCCCAGGCACGTGAATACGTGAACAAACAAATTAATTATCTTGCTCAGCTATTACGAGATTTCCCCTACTGTGGGTTTATTATTGGCTTCTGAGTACAAAGCACGTACTTAATTTGTTTGTAGTAAAATCGAAACATTAAAGATTAAAGTACGAAATATTAAAATAAAAATCGCCTATATGTTCTATGTGAATAACCTGAGTGTCTCCTTACATAATTCCCATTATCTCAGCCACCCTGTTCGTTTTCTCCTGCTATGATTGATCCATTAGCAACTTCCCATTCCATCTTGTGTCCATGTGCTCCCAAACACACAGACACACACAGTTACAACATATTCTCCAAGACAAAAATAACAATGAAGGAGCTGTCTGAAAAGACTAAGCCAAAAGACAAGAATAAACGAAGAAGATAAAAAGTAAAAAAAAAGATTTCAATTGTAATTTGCGACGAAACAATGACCACCACATCATTAAGAATCTTAAAACCAAATTATAATTAAGTAAATAAAATAAGTAGGTAAATGTATAAAATATATATAAAATGCTCTAACGTAATATGATAGAATTCAATATTGATTCATTGAAAAATGAAAAGCAAATACGTGGAAAGTCTGAAGGAAATGTAAAATCACCTCCAGAGTTCAGCCTCCCGGGGTTAAATGAGATATTCAATGCTGCTGGATCAGATAATTCTTTCTAAAGGTTACAGGTTGGAAACCTTAGATTTTTTCATCACATGCGTTTAGAACTTTCTTTACGAATTATCAGATTTCTTTTTTACATGGTGTTAATTTATATAAATAAAACATCTCTCACAAAAACACTATACATATATTGATATAAGGTTCTGGCACCAGTCTCGGATAATATCAAAGTTTAATTAAATGTACTAAATTAGAACTGTTGTTGATATTTGATTACTGCCATTACTGAATCATAATCTATAGACACTTAACTTTAAAACAGATTAATTTGATGATAATGGATATCAAAATGGTGAGCTGTTTTTTCTTATATTATTATCATTAGAAAGTGTCCATCACTCGGTGCCCATTACTGGTTTTACTTTATCCATTACTGGAGAAAAAACATTAACAAAATAAAAGGCTTTAATTTAAAAAACAAACTATATTTGCAGACTTTTGTAATTAAATTGATTTAATAAATAGGTAGGTACTTGTTTTATTAGTAAGATGAGTTTTACATGACAATTACAAAAAAGAAGTCTATTAATCCCAATCTCTTAAAGTGGCCTACACTGGTACACAGTACGTTACGTATATGTTTATGGTAAATATATAACAAACAACAGACAAAAACTATGATTATGATTTATCAAATACAAATCCCCTAACCAGTGTCTTTAAGGACTCCGATGATGATAGCATTGCTATTGAAACAAGTGTATGTCTAAACTCTTACAATTTTTATGGTTAGGGGATTTGTATTTGATACGATAAATATATTTTAATTTATTTTTTATTTCATGTTTATGAAATAAACAGTTTATTATGAACAATACAAACAATCAAAATAATATATAAAATATTTAATTAATAATTTATTATTCCACCCACGATATGACGGGGTTTAAATTCTTCAAACAAATTTTCGAAGTTTCGTTTTATCACAAAGGGCACACAAAACACTAATTCTGGTAAAGACAAAATAAATTTCACCGCACACAGCTTTCCATTATTCTCCGACCGACATTTTCTTTGTAATCTCCACTTTATATCATCAATTATGAACAATTGTGAGCACCAGCCCATTATAAAGAAAGGATAACAAATCCTGTGGATCCCTACAAATTTATACACTTCGTCAAGTAAGATAGGGCCATGTTAAATGAAAATTAGATCATATAAACCGTTCAGATATCAAAATGACTAACACCGCAAAAATTTTAATAAACTAAAAAAGTGATTCTTTATGATGATATGATAAATATAGTATCTATATAGAAAAAAATAGTTTGCTTACTTGTCATAGATCAAATAAATCTAAATAATTATTAGTTGATACTAAAAATTGATAACTCATATTATGTTAGTGACTAAACTTCGTATCAAATTTTATAATTTTCAAGATAATAAATACAAATTATTTTTAGGCGTAATATTCAAGGGGTTATATAGCTCCCTTGCGAATATTTTCAAAACAAATGTTTAATATGAGGTATTTCGTTTAAAATAATTTCGCCGAAGTTTCATTGATAAATTATTTAATTGAATACTAATTATTATCAATTGTTTCGATCAAACAATATAATTTTATAGCAGTGCCAACTTTTGTAAGTATATTTTTCAATTAAATATCTCCTAACAAGTTCTGGCACTGAAACGTCAAAAGTAAAAACAACTAACAACTAAAGTTTGATATAAAAAACTTTATAACCGTCCAATGTCTTTTAAAACAAAGACAGTTTTATTTATTATGTTATCCATTGTACTATAAGTCTTTTACCATTGTATAAAAAAAGAATAATAATATAAATAAGAGTAAAAACAGTTTTCTCGCTTTGCAACGACACAATATAAACTCGTGATTTAATAAAGTCGGCGTGATTGTCGCGAATAACTTCAGCTGGCGCAAATCAAGCAACCAATGGTTGATGTTCACGGTCCAGTACACGCTAAACCGTGAAACATCTGCCTCCTCAAATTGTTTAACCAGTGCACAGTGGTGGCAATCAATGTTTCAAATTTCAACAGCTTAAATTTAAAAAGATCTACAAGTTCGAATGAAAAAAAAACTACCTTCCTTTCAGCAAAATTAAATTTTATATATGAATACGTTTTTTTTAGGAACCTGTGTTACAGTGGTTCTTAACATTTCCGAAGTCACAGTATACAGATTGTACTTTTTTGTGAAATACTCGAAGTCGTGTTCATTGAAATATCGAGCTATTACCAAGCGCTCCGAAATGCTTACCTGCGGTAAATTACCATTCAATTTTGAACTTCTCTAATACACTAAAATATTTTTATGAAGAGGAAGGTCCCCTTTATGAGACAGGAATGGCAGATTAAAGGTAAGAAGCTTAAAAAAATATCACTTAAAAAACTACAAACTTTAAACGCGTTTTTCTCAAAACGGTGTACACGATATCTCGAGATCTCATTAACGAATCGACTTGAAATTTGGTATACTTATTCTAAAGACTAGTGTCTTTCGGTTGACGGATGATTTTGTCAATATTATGTTTTGTTCAATAATTAATAATAATAATAACATGTAAATTGAGCCCAAAAATTGCAGTAAAAAATTCAGGTATTTTTTCTCGTCGCCATAAATGAAAAAAATAAATAAAATGCTCCGTCAACCGAAAGCCAATACAATAAAGATAATAAGCATTATTTTTTTCAGACGACTAGTTTTCGCAAAATCGTGTACACCATCGGACATTGCGGTTATATTTTCATTGGACAAAAAAATTTTGACACGTTCTTCAATGTGTATAGAAGATAAGAAAAAAAAATTACTGGTGTTTCATAAATATTTAGTTAGAAATTAATTCCTGAAAATTACCCGGGAAAAACACCCGTCACAGTGCTCTAATCCATGAAAAGAATATTTTTTATACCTAAATCCAGCACTGGTAAAATAATAAAAGAAAAATAAATATAAATCTACAAATATACATTATTTCTGAAATTCATAACTCACATTTCTACTTTGACATTTGAATCTTTCTTAATTTCAGTAACATATCGTTGGTAGAAAAATCCAATAAATTGTCATCAACGATACTAATGTTGTTTCATTTATTATTTTGACAATCTACACAGTTTTCTTTTGGAAACGCACAATAACCGTAACAATATGAATTACAACATAAAAATATAGCGAAATGAAAGGTACACTGAATACAAAAATAATGCCCCAAAAGAGATGGGGATATGTATAATACGTATAGCTTTGTCTCTCTCCGAAGCAGTTTGCGTTTTTCCACTTCATCTTTTTAAATAGGAACCCTAATGCGGCACTTAATCTATTTCTTATTTAGTTTACGAGAACCGTTGGGCGGGGATTCTGTCTGGGCTCGAAATGACTACGAGAAAAATAGATGAAAGAATTAGTCTGTAAAGAGAGATGAAAATACATTTTTTAATATTATAAACTATAACTTGTACGTAAATAATTAGTGGGATATTAAATATGTAGTTTATAAGCTACTGCAACTTACCCTACTTTCAATCCATACAGTTCTACCTATAGAGGAGAAAGGGCAAGATGGTGACAGGGGGTAAAACTTTTATCATAAATATCGTACTTCAAGTATCAAAAAATACTTGAAGAAAATTTTCAAATATTTATTTGAAGTATTGATAGCT
Source organism: Sialis fuliginosa (assembly GCA_961205875.1). Lineage (NCBI taxonomy): Eukaryota > Metazoa > Arthropoda > Insecta > Megaloptera > Sialidae > Sialis > Sialis fuliginosa. Next base: position 11,900,711 of record OY540817.1, on the reverse strand, counting down.
ATATATTATGCTTTTTATTTAAACTTTATTATAAATAATAAAAGAGGGTATTAATATATAATAATATATACATAAAACATTTTATGTTTTCTTTGATACATGAACATAATTTCAAGGGTTTCATTAGGGTAAAAAAGGTTGATAAACGTTGGATTAAAGTGATATTAAGTATCAGATGTGGTCGGTGGTTGTATACTTTGTATTCTGTGAAAATGGCAACACCGATGCTGAAGCGCTTTGTGTTTTTTTTTTTAGGGTTCCGAAGAAACCCTATTAATCTCACTTTGTCGTCCGTCCGTCCGTCCTTTTCAGTCAAAGCAAAATATCTCGTTAACTTTATAAGCTAGCTTTTTACTGAATATGTAAAACGATGCCCTCTAGTAAAAAATGTACTTTGTTGGAAAAATAATGTTTCAGTGGAATTCGATAATTTTTCTTATTTTTTTCCTAAATCAAAAATGGCGCTTGCAGAGGGCTTTAAAGCAAATAAAAAAAATTGTATACGTGTGAGGTATCAAAATGTAGATCTTAATCAGTAGAATTTGACCATTTTTTTTCTAACTCAAAAATGTCGCCTGTATGGGGCTAAAAGCAGTGTTTTATTTTGTCCACCCCCTCTCTAGCTCGGTAACTATTGGCTCAAAATATCTAAAAAAAAAATGGTAACGAGGTTTTGGTGGGACTACCAACGACATATACTAAGTCAATAATATAATTTAAAATTTTGGAATAATAGGGGAGGTTTGTTATTTTTTATTTTTTTTTATTTTGATACCTAGGCAATTCGTAGAATATGACTATATTTTTATAATATTTTATAACTCAACAAATGCACCTGTGGCTCCAAATAGTCCACGTAGTACGTATTTCGGAACCCTTATGGCATACACCCATGTATGTCTTACCCGAATTTTTATTTCTGTATTAATTGTTATCTAATTAAAATAAAATATGAAATATTATGGTAAACACAAATTGATGTTTACATTCAATAATTGATTTTTTTTTCAGTTTTCATTTTATTGTATTTGTGTATGTATTTTTTTATTAAAACGTAAAGCCCCCTCGTTACCAAATAATATTTTTGTAGATATTTCAGTTTTTAAATAGATATATTTTATAGCCTATATACATTTTTGTCCTGAAAAATATGATGTATTATAGAAATAATGGCAATAAAATTTTTTTTAGCAAATATCAACAAAAATGATCGAAAGTGTCAAATATGAATAAATCTAGTTTAAAATTGAAAAATATACGTATGCGTTATGCGTCATATAGGAAAATGTCAACTTTATATAGTAATAAATTCACGGGTAGCGCAATTTGAGCTATGGGTAAACTATAAAAAATCACTTGAATACTTCATACAGTTTTAAATCGACACGGTATAGTACATATGTACCTACCTACCTCTACATTATATATCTACATAAGTATATTATATTTGATAGCAGACAAATAATTTTAACACATTAACAATATTTAGCCGCAAAACTAATATTTCAAAATTTTGATAAAAATATAAATTCATACTATCCAGAATTTTTATTTTTACCTACTACGTATTCATGGAGCGTAAATTTAGGATATTAAAATTTCAAATATTTGTTAAAATGTAAAAAAATACAAACCACATACAAATCCAAACGACAAGTAAGGTACTGGCACCAGTTATGGCCGCTATAAGAGCAAGGTTTACTGTTTTTGTGATTGACGGGCTTCTTTTTTGTAATTTTCACGAACTTATGTTACTAATAGAACAAGTAGCTCTTTATTTAATCAATTTAATTACCAAAGTCCACAAGTACAGTTTTTTTTTTAATTACAGCCTTTTATTTTGTTTATGTTTCTTCTCCAGTAATGGATAAAATAAAACCAGTAATGAGCACGCAGTGATGGATACTTGATAATGATTACAAAATGATAAGTACTACGACACAAAAGAAATAAAAGAAAGAATCGTCAAATTTGAAACAATGTAAAGCAGTTGCTATGATAATATAATAATAAATAAATAAATAATACTAATAATAATTAGTTGAAATGTCCACCATTTTGACACCTATTGGCCGATTGTCATCAAATCACGCTGTAAGACGGTTAAATGTATATAGATTAATATTCAGAAATGTTAATAATCAAATATCAACAAATAATTCTAATTCAGTACATTTAATTAAAAAATAGCCATTACTGGGGTCATACCCAAGACTGGTGCCAGTACCAAATATGTATATTTTATACATATTTAAATGTATTTATTTTGCGTATCTAAATAAGTTCAAGCCTCGATGTCGATTTTCACTTACGGAGAAAAAGAACACATTTTCGTTTGCAGTACTCGTTACGCGATTCATAAAGATTGGACCGATTCCTTGTGTGAGAAAAGAAATCTCTGATAATCATAAATTCCACTTGCGAAAAAATAAGCAATTCCGTCTGACAGAAACTGGGTCTTCCAAACGAGGAAAAATGCTTGAAATTTTACACATACACATATATACGTACGCGTATGTATCGAGATAAACATTGAGACGAATGCTACAGGGTGATGATAAAGTCGTAAATTGTAAATATTGCAATTGAATATGCAAATGTAGTTGCAGTTTTGACTGTTATTTAAAATCTTGTATATAAATAGTAAAATTACTGAACAGAATTTTTCTAAAATGCTTTTTCTTGAAAGCTCTTACACTCCATATGTTATATCAGTAATAAAAATTCCACATGAGAAAGGTTTATCACTAGAAATTAGCAAAAGTCTTTGCTTTTTATTTTTCCATAGATAACTAGAAATGTAAAATCGCGGAATTTTTGAGGTGTTTCGTTGTATATCTTCCGACTATATCATCAGATCCTCACAATTTATAAAAGGATCACCTGGAGAGTATTCTCTTTCAAACCAACAAAAAATTATCAAAATCGGTCCACGCAATACGAAATTATGCGTGAACATGGCTAAAAAAATATAAACATATATATATATTTTAACAAGGTCTCAAGGAGGAGGTTTTCAATTCGACTAGTATATATATATATACTAGTCGAATTGAAAATCTCCTCCTTTTTTTTTAAGTCGGTTAAAAAGACAAATCATAGTCGCTCTGTAAATTTCGAATAATGAGTAACAATAATAGGGTTTTTTTGCAAGAGACCCTGTTAAAATTAAACCCATAATTATTCACAAAGTTTCCCTCACTTCCTCTACAAAATTGATACGGTTTGAAGATGGAGAGTATAACATTTGTGAAATAGGAGCGCCTTCTTTTTCAGAAAAACGCTCTCATTAGTGACGGTCTAAATTAACGATAGTATCATAATAATCATAATTGATATTTTATATGCCAATTAATTTTATCTATAGAGATGGTAATTTATGTTGATATAGCAATATTTATCACAGAATTATTTTCTTGTACCCATAAATGTTTTGCAAAGGTAGTACTGTAAATAATTGTTTAAATAAAAAATATTGTTGGAATTCACCATTTATGATAATTAATTCTTGAACACATATATGGACTCGAGCCACCGAATTCAGTCTAAGTCTACATACCGCAGCCCCTCTGTACAAAATTTTTTCCAAAAAAAAAGGAAAATTGTAGCAAGCAAAATAGGTCTTTTATATTGGTATATTCGAAAAAGATTTATTTATATTTTCTTTAATGAGTAAAAAATAAAAATATTTTCGCAGATTTATTCTAATTTATAGTAAGCAACAAAATCTCAAAAGTGCTATATATTCTTGTGAACATAACCAAATTCAATTTTATAAAACACTTGCTGTTCTCGCGTATACTTAAGTTATTTTAGATCTTATTACCTTACATAATTCTTTACTACATTATATTGTTCAATATTTAACGTTTTTAAGCAACGTATTGCAAAAGAGCACGCTGGCGGCAAATTTTTTTCCTACTTGATTTACTATTATCGTCACTGCTTATTCCTTATATTACTTAACGTAACAAAATATATACTAAAATCTCGGAAAAGAACATACATATGAATTTAAAAAAAACTCGTGAATCGGATAAATGGTTCTCGAGTGATAAGCGCACGAATGGACAGACAGAGAGACGTTGCGTTATATACAGATAAACTAAATTGCCACCCCCGGTATATATTAAATACAATCTAATAATATTCTAATACATACAGACATAAGTTAGGTTAAGGCTTCTATACACTACCCAATTTAACATCCAATCTGCAAGGGAAATCTGTACCCGATTTACCCCCACTCTACCACCTTACAAATCAGCCCTGCAGATTGGGTGGTGTATAGAGGCCTTTACTGCTACCAGTTACGCACTTTCTAATTTAAAATATAATGTATATCTATAGTCTACGACTTCTTACAATATTTCCAGCAGCAGTTCTCAAAAAGGAATCTAATTGGTCACCCTTGATATAGAATAAATACACACAATACAATAGACAGACAAGGGTTAAACGTTCAACTGTTATCAATGTTACGTATTTTCTGCGATTTCCTCTAATATAATGTACAAGAGGTCACAGTCTGTTAAAATCGATCGAATATCTCCTCAAACCAAACAAACTTCAACAACGTTGTCTGATATTAAACCAATCTTGTTTTCTAACTAATCCGCGTCTACCCAAAGCACTGCTCCGGAACGTACCTGGCTGTCTCTCTTTCCCATACGTAAACGTCTGTTTTTCTTACTCCCTCTTTTGCTCTACACTGTTGCTTTGAGTGGAATTCTGAATTGGAACATATTTTGCATCGATTCGTTTATTAATTCTTGTAATATATTCATTGTATTTTACATAACATTTGTATACAAATGAAGTGGATGTATTTATTTATTTTTAATGTATGCGTATTTGGTTATTGAAATTCGCATAATTTGCCTATTTTATGGAAATGTGATTTTATTTATTATTAAAATTAGTTGGCAATCTAGTATGTTCATTTTTTAATATCTAACATTAACTGAATGTGTTTTCATTATCACTACAAATACAGTAGAACCCAAGGGTTAATTTAAGGAAATTTTACTACTGCAAAAACAAAACAAAATTCTAGATGCAATTAAATAACTTTTTTTGGTCTTCGAATTAAAAAAAATGTAAATGCAATTAAATGACGTTATTTTTTTAGCACTGCACAAAATTATTTTTACATCTGTATATTTCAATTTCAGAACTACACAGAACTAAAATAACCCCTGGTAGAAACTTTCATACTGTCTCTTTATTTTTCCTCATTCCGGGTTTTTCCTATCACGCGCTTAGGAAGTGTATTTAACATAATGTGTAAAATTTGGTTCTCAGAAGTGAAGATAGAAATATAACCCAAACAATACTTTCAATCTTTTTTACACTCATGTTTAAATATAGAGCCAAATTATACTCTATAATAGACTCGATTTTCGAATCAGATGCACAGTCCTCTACATCTTTGGTTGGATTTTTTTCTAAAAGTAGACCCTTGAGGAGATAAAAAGAAAAATAACTAAAAAAACATAAAATTATGTATTAAACATAAAATATCTGGGAACCCTTTGTAGCAGAAATTATGGATTTTCGTAAGTTGCACCCATTACAACTTTTGATCAGCACACTTTGAAATATCATTTTCATACAAAATTTCAACCAAAAGGTAAAATTCATTGCATTCGTGCGGGGTCCTTTCTTTTGCTCTACTGCGGACATGGGTTTATTAACAAAAAGCGACTATTTGATGTCCTCGACAACTCCTGAAAGTTTGTCTGTATGTTAACATGACACCCTGTATGTAAAAAAAGTAATGAGACACATGTGTTTTTATTATTGTGTGGTTATTACGCAAATTGCAGGCGTGAGTGCGGCGAACCTTACTATGATTGGTCGACAAAAAACCATGAGAAATATGTCAAAGATTTGATCATATATTTTTCTGATAATGTAATAGCGGTCTAAATAGAATCTTAAAAAAAATAGAATACAGATTTTCTTGTAATGTTTCTAGTAATTTTTAACTCGTAGTTTCTAATTGTGCTATTGTAGTTTTTTCTATTTTACTCTATACCAATTCATCATAAAATCATACTAGACATGTAAAGTTAATAATGTAGAAATAACATAAATCATCCCATATTATACATTATACATATGTAAGTATATTTTTATAACCGCATATTTTTATTTCCCACTTACATATTCCAACCTAAATCAGCGATTAATCCAAATGCTGAGTTTAGTTATTCGCTCTCCATTTCTCTCTCTCTTATTTTCTTCTCCGTCTCTCTTTCAACACATCCACACGCGCTATCGCATTTTATATTTCGATTTCCGTTGAAATTGCGAAAGTAAACGACTGTCGTTGAATTTATCTCTCTTTTATTTTCGAAGATTAAACTGAGGCTTTACCATTTGTAATGAAAAATTTCACCCATTATTTTCTCTTGCCAGGACAAATAATTTGAATTATAAATTACACAGGAAATTTTACAATATGAATAAAATATATCTATATATGTTTAAAACTTCTTTACCACTCGGTTTAATTTTTTTCGGTTTTATCGAGATTAAAATATTTAACGTGGGTTACAGTGTGTTTGTATGAACCGATTCCGTGATTATTTCTGTCGTAATTAATGTCAGTGGTTACAAACAGGTGGTGCGATGATTCATTTATATTGTTTTATGAATTGTTAAAAAGTCAAAACAACGAACACTACTCGTAGAAATTTTAATGGCTCGATTAAAGAAATTATATTAAATGGTACAGAAGTCAATTTCTATGCCAAAAAATGTAGAAAAATTAATTATTCTTTAATTCTACTGTTTTTGAAGATCATATTTAAAAAAAAGTATTTAAACTCACATATTCAATATTAAAAGCTTTAAACAACTTAAAGATAACTTGGTAATGTCAAGACACAAATATGAAGACACAAAATTAAGGGAGAAATCCACTGTGACGAAATGCATTTTTTAAAGTATACATATTCAAAAATATGTAAACAAAATTTAATTAAAATTCAGAAAATAGCTTTATGATCCTCAGGACACTTTAAGCGCGTTTTTCTCGAAACAACTTTTTCGACCTTGCGACCAGCGATTCCTCAAAGACTAATGAACCGATTTTTTTTTCTAAATTTTCGTAATTGCAGTGGTTAAGTCTGTACGTAGCCGATTTTTGAAATTTTCATAATTACTATTTTTTTTTAGATCGCTTGACTTTAAAAAAAGTGATAAAAATGAAAGAAACATTTCAAACATTTTACAATATGAATAAAATATATCTATATATGTTTAAAACTTCTTTACCACTCGGTTTAATTTTTTTCGGTTTTATCGAGATTAAAATATTTAACGTGGGTTACAGTGTGTTTGTATGAATGTGTACATATGTTTTTATGCATATATGTATGTGTCGTCAGATATTAAAAAACCCATAGCAATTATTTAGATGGTAAAAAGGTCATATGAACATACATCAAATGCTGAAATCATATATTTTTATAAACGGTACAATTTATATTTTTTATTCATTCATACATTTAAAAACGGTTTAATAATTGAGAGTATTACATATTTTTTATAATTACAGTTTATGAAAACCTACTCAAATTTTACGAAAATTTACAATTCCTACACAAAAATTTTTTATCCGTGTTACAATAATTTACAGACTTATTGTATTTTTTAATATTAATTTTACAGTAGGACTCCTACAAATTCTAAGCTACGGGACCGTAAATTCTAGGAATTAGAAGATACAGGGTACCCCTTTCATCACAATACCGATCTAATGAAATGAGATGGGAACAGCTTTCTCTCTCACTCGCACCTTTATTCAGAGCTATCAAACATAACCCACATGACACATGAATGATACTCTGGTGGTAAAATTGAAAAGTTATATGACAGTTCATCATTTGTAATGTATGGCGTCTTCAGAAAAAGATATTGACTATATTTGAGTTTTATTTGAATACTAATGCAAGTATTTGATAACATATTGTTTTTTTTTCCGTCTGTTTAATAACGTTGTACGTATATTTCTATTTATATAATTGTGAAACCATTTTAATAATTATTTTCTCACCGTTTGCGCATGCTCAGTATTGCACAGCGTACTGGACATGTAGAGCCAACGCAATGAAAGACGGTAAGGAGTGAGGGAAACAACTTCTCCTCCGATGTATGGGAACTCGAACTTAAATGGTTCGAACATATAGGAGTCCAACTGTATATAATATTTTTTTCAAATAAACCGTTTAAGTATGGCTGGATACTTAAGGAACATTCTGTATATTTAAATTTATAACTACTGGAAAAACGGAGAAACTGTGGTTTCTTAGTCACTTAAACTAAAAATATACACCTCAACCACAATAAATAATGTCAGTCGACACGTGTTTCGACTTCACAAGAAGTCCTCATCAGGAGACTAACAGTTCCAGACTGATACAGTCTTGGTCAAACCTTATATTTGTACTAAAAGGGCTTATCTCGCATCAATGATTCATCTCGCATCAATGGATTTGAATACTGGTGCATGAAATGTCTCTAGTAACATTACATGAAACGGTTTTTAATTACCGTTTTATCAAACGACTGATCATATATTCAAATCCCTACATTAAATTTAACAATTACCCAATCATATAAACGCGAGTACCCACGCATACATACACACACACAAGTAAAGGCGGGCCTGATTGTGGAACAGCCAACTTTATAGATTTATTATATAGTTATGTCGTTGTACCAACTTAACTAATTAAACAGTCTTGAGGAGTGACAAAGTTCTATATGCAATACATACGAGTATGTATGTGTGCATGTATGATTGAGTGTGTGTGGCTAAAAAGTTTAGTGTATTTATTCACGTGTGTGTGAGCTTCAGAAACGACTCGTTAACAATGTAAAAAAAAAGAAAAGTAAATGTAAATCATTTGACGATGTTATTTATATTCAGAAAATAAAAAACCGCTTCCATAAATTGAAAAATATCATATATTTCCTTACTTCATCTGCTCATAAAAACAATAATTTCATAACTTGTTGTTTTAAGGACTTATTTATTTTAGTTTTTGAACAGTGACGGACTAAGGAAGGTTGGTATCCGGGCGAATTCTAAGTTATCCCTCTAAAACTACTTTTAGTATACCGGTTTTGGAGAAATGTTTTTAAAAATTTAAAGAAAAAAATTGATAATGGAATATCCCCCCTAAAAAAAATGTTATAAAATTAAAGCCAATTAAATTATACAATTAAAATTTTATATTATACGTTATAAAATTATACAAAAAATTATTTTTAATGTCACACTTTATGTATAGTATAATTTTCAGTATTGAAAATGTTATTGCTCAAATACAATATATTTAATGCTCAACGTATATAAAACATTACGTGCTTAAATACTACCCTAATTCAATAGATATTTTCTAATAAAATGTATAAAAATGAATGTAGGGAATTTTTAGTCAGTAAAAAATATATAGATTTTTGATTATTTATGTACTTTCGCTTATTGTGTCATTATGGGTAACAATTACAAATTTATTGAGCCCGGGTATCATTACTATTCTAGGCATTAAAACAAAATAAAAACTAACCGTGCGCTCCTGTAATACATATATACTAGTACATGCAATAGTTTTGTGTGTGCGAAATATTCGAAAGTGTCGGGTTCAAAGCTCGGTAGCAGCGCGTTATATTTCATACACAAAAGTTGAACGTTTAAAATGTTCCGCTTCGATGTGAACACAAGTTCTAATTATTTATACGTGAACGGGGGACTGTGTGTGTGTGTCTGAACCGATTCCGTGATTATTTCTGTCGTAATTAATGTCAGTGGTTACAAACAGGTGGTGCGATGATTCATTTATATTGTTTTATGAATTGTTAAAAAGTCAAAACAACGAACACTACTCGTAGAAATTTTAATGGCTCGATTAAAGAAATTATATTAAATGGTACAGAAGTCAATTTCTATGCCAAAAAATGTAGAAAAATTAATTATTCTTTAATTCTACTGTTTTTGAAGATCATATTTAAAAAAAAGTATTTAAACTCACATATTCAATATTAAAAGCTTTAAACAACTTAAAGATAACTTGGTAATGTCAAGACACAAATATGAAGACACAAAATTAAGGGAGAAATCCACTGTGACGAAATGCATTTTTTAAAGTATACATATTCAAAAATATGTAAACAAAATTTAATTAAAATTCAGAAAATAGCTTTATGATCCTCAGGACACTTTAAGCGCGTTTTTCTCGAAACAACTTTTTCGACCTTGCGACCAGCGATTCCTCAAAGACTAATGAACCGATTTTTTTTTCTAAATTTTCGTAATTGCAGTGGTTAAGTCTGTACGTAGCCGATTTTTGAAATTTTCATAATTACTATTTTTTTTTAGATCGCTTGACTTTAAAAAAAGTGATAAAAATGAAAGAAACATTTCAAACCGTCGATATTTTATGAAAAAATAAACATAAAAATAAACGGCTACGCACAACCATAGCTACATTCATATAGATATTGATAAAAAAAAAAAAATTCCGATAACACAACCTGAAATTTCAATGGGACAATGGAGAAAAATATTTTTTTTGGTCGTCACATCAAGACTCATAACTTTGTAAATTTTTAATATTTTTCAATAAAAATTTGAATTGAATAAGTTGAATATATACTTAATAAAATGCCCTTTACCACTCGTCAAAATGGGATTGAAAATATTGGTCGAGATTGCAATCCCTAGTCCATAATTCTCTAATTGACTTTATAATATGCATATTTGCATTATTATAATATTGCATATTTCACTTACTATATAACTTATAAAATTTAACTAAAAGTAATGTATAAGAAAGTAAAAAGTCACATATCATACTTGTTTGTTTTGAAAATATAGTCGTTTTGACTTCTGACTGGTTGAAATATCGATCAACCAGAAAGCAAAAGAAAAAGGCAGTAACTCTTTAACGGAGTAAATTTTTTGTATTCAAGTCCGTAATTAATCTTCTTTTTTTCTTTATTGGTTTTTTCATCGACAGACCTCTAATTTTTCCATCCATCTCATGTAGTTGTACTTCGTTTACGATTCCATATCTCCCTTATCTGTTCATTTACTACTGTCTGCAATCATTCTATTTCTTTTTATTAGCTTTGGTAATTTGGAATAGCAGGGAAGCGAAAAGTTAGTGTTCTTTTCATTAATAAAAACATTCTTCTTTTTCATTCCTCGTTAAATGTATCTTTTTATATTGCATTATACATGTAATTGTGACTGTGACATGTTTTTGTAATAATCAAATGTGTAAAAAGTGTAAAAGTTATTTTTTACCTTTGAAGACATTCTACTTCATGTAATCTTACCTGCAAAAGAAAAAAATCAATTAGAATATATTTATTTAAAACTTGAAACCATTATTAAAATAAAATAATATTATAACATACATATAATATGAATACAATTTAGGGCGAGATATACAATTATTGGTACATGAGAAAGAAATATATATTTTAAATTATATTTTTAGCTTATAAAGTCCTCATTATCTACTAATAAAGGCAAATATATCAATGACTACTGCAGTATCAACATAAGTATATTTTATCCTAATACTAAATTTTTCACGTAAAATAAAAAAGAGTTTTATATTAGCGTATATATACGCTAATATAAAACTCTTTTTTATTTTACGTGAAAAATTTAGTATTAGGATAAGCGGATAAAATATACTTATGTTGATACTGCAGTAGTCATAGGACTTGGTTATATATAAGTATCAACATAAGTATATTTTAACCGCTTATCCTAATACTAAATTTTTCACGTAAAATAAAAAACAATTTTTCTATTAGCGTATATAACCAAGTCCTTTTTTACATAAAATCCTGTCTGAGAAGTTTTGTTTCCATTTACTGATTTGCTAATTTTGGCACCAGAATACGGGGTCAATAAACTACTTTTCAGGGGAAACGGAACAGTACATATCCTTGGCAATGAATTTAAAACTATTTTTGCATCTCTTCTTAACTACGACATGTAAATTTGTTTATAAAATATTATAAAATAATTTCATCATCTCTCAACATATGCGTAATCAGTGTTTTGTCAGTCGTTTGAACTTTTTGGTAACATCCAATGTCAATGAACAAAAAAAGGTATGTAGTAGGTATGTAATATAATTTTTGAAAAGCCCCCCCCCCCACTCCAAATAAAAATCCTAGCTACACCACTGTCCCCAATAATTTATAAGACAGTGAATTTTTCATTTTTCTAATATTTTAAAATAAAACATTCATTAATTAATAAATACATTTATTTATTTATAAAAATATTTGTTAAAAACTACAGAAAACCACATAAACGAACACAATAAAACGAATCAAAATACAACAGTCTAATCTTAACACAACAATTATGACATTTCGAGTGAAGCCTTTTCCTGCATAGGGTATAATTTTTTTCACGAAATTCTTTTTTGCATACATATCTTCATCAGACGTCTATCAAATCCAAACTGTATGTTCGTAATTTACGAATCAAGATTTATATATCGCTTTAAATTACGGTACTTGTACTAGAATGCATTCAGCAAGAGCCGGATTTAATTATTTGCAGGGCAGTAAACTACAACAAATATAAAACCCCAGTAAAATTTTATTATTTTTCAAATTGCAATGATATCCATTATACTTAAAAGCGGTGGCACTTAATAGAAACGGAGACAGTCGTCGTATCGACCTTGAAAATCTGTTATTTGTGATTTAATGAGTGGCATTTTAGCACCGCCGAAACTGTACGGCGGGCGTTTAAAAAAACGCTTTGCTGGCGTGTAAGAACGACGGCCGTCGTGACCTCGAAGATCTGTATTATTGTATTCAATCAGACTGGTATTTATTTATTGCAAATGATACAGTAACGGTCTCCGTTTTTGTGCCAGCGCAGGGTTGTATTAAAAAACCGGATTGATAAATTTAATCCAACAATAGCTATTGTGAGTCGTCATCGATCTAAAGGTCTGTATCCACGGCGCGAGTTATTCCCAACTGCGCTAACTTTTAATAGCTATAACTCATATTCAAGTTTTCGAATATTTACATGATCGACCACGCAAAATTTTCTTGGAAGTCTAAGTTGTAAGATAACACAAAATATATATATATGCGCCTGGCAACTGTCTCTAATTTATTTTTTACTATGTTACATGATAAGAAAATAACTGAAAATATCGATATTGATTGTGTAAATGTAAAATACCGATATTTTCGGTATTACATTTTGCCGGTATTACTGGAATCCTACTTTCTGTAACAAGTTAAAAATTACTATAAAAAAAATAAAAACACACATTTAATTCGAGGGTCCTCATAGTCGCTGGGTCTTTCGTCTTTTGTCTAATAGTAAAATCCAACACTGTATTCAGCAGTTGAACTATTTGCATATGTTTACCTATTGTTGCCATTGGTGGGATCTAAGTAAATACCGTGTCACTACTAGATAAACTTTGTGCTGGTATGATTGTAAATGATAGATTTATTCAAACCGAAACTGATATTACTTTTGAATACATGAATATAAATTCTCATTATGTGTTTCAAGTTAAAACATTGTATTGTTTATATAATAAACAATGTAGGGTAATTGTGGTAGTTGTTAGTTTCTGATTATGTATAAATTCGTTTGTAAGCCGAGTATTAACGAGAATTATTCAGTGGTTAGTGTTGGAAAATCGTGAAATTTTTTTAATATTTGTCCCTAGAGAGAGCACTTTATAATATTTATTATTAATAGGAATTCATTATGATCAACGTTTTTCTTTTAAACTTTTTCATAAACATCTTTATAATCCTTTAATGTACGTTTTTGTACAAAAAAACTTTTTTTCTTAATCCTTCAAAGCGGACTTGTTGTGGTTTCTAAAAACTTAGTTGTGTTCTGTTGCCTATGTATGGATTTTAGCCAGGTTTTAATGCTGTGTTTAGAGTAAAAACACTGTATAGGATTTGTTGCAATTTTGTCGAAAAAAAAAAACTCTGTATTGTTTTATCTCTTTTGTCTAAATATACACATAGTATAATAAAGAACGTATCTATAGAAATGACACATTATAATTCGGTTTGTAAAGATAATTAAATTTTATTTTATTTAGCTTAGATGACTTTTTTTAAATCGAAAAGTAATATTTACTGTAACAGTTCCCGACAATTTGATTCTTATTTTTTTATAACAAAAACAAAATTCAAAGCAACTACAACGGTTCTTTCTGTTTTCTGTTTTCTCTTTGACTACGGTACTGCTTTACAAGAACAATTCCGTAGCGCTATATATGTAAAATAGTTTGCAGGGTCTTTAGTTGGAAGTAAGCCAGCGTAGTAGAAATTGTACAGAAATGACTATTGATTAGCGCGTTTGTGATAAAAAGAATTCTCACTAAATATAAACTATATATTATTACATATGTATCAAAGAGAATAATCATTTTGTAGATTACTTGTTTTGTGAATTTAATCGTTCTGACATTTGAACTACTCAATTTAAACCTTAGTAGTATCTTTTTAAATAAAACAACTAAATAGCTCAGAACTATTGACATCAAAAAAAAATTATCAAACATTAAAATATGTTTTTGTCATAAATAGTTATCGATTTTTACAAAAAATTTTACTTATCAGTTTTTTCCTTGTTACTAATATTATTTTTCAAATAATCACTTCTTAAGATGATCTTACAGTTAACGAATTCAACCGAATGTTGAATTTTTTTCAAAAGTCTTGAAGATGTCCATGATGTGTGATGAAAAATAGGTCGATAAACGATGTAATCGATATGGCTAATACACAGAAGCCAAGATTCATATTGAGATCACCGTAAATTGAATTTTCGTGTACTTTTCCAATTATTCCTTTATTTCTACTAGCTTGGTGTTTTCCCCTTTTCAACTTTGATATGTTAAAATACCCTGGGGTTTTAATTTCTAATAAATAATATACGTCTATTTAAAAACAACCGATTTGAATAACACAAAAAATATAATCCAATTACAGTAAAACTTAAATATTAGAGTATAATATTTCAAAGAAAATAAGTACAGCATTAAGAATTTGTATATCTTTCCCACCATTAAAGTGACATTTTTTCTACGAAACCGGCCAAAATGTCTTTGAAAACAATTTTAATTAACTTTTATAGTACGGCTACTATTAAAACTAACTATTTTTTCTCGACTCCACAATTACATCGGTCGACATAAAAGTAAACGTAATTGTAAAACATCCCTTATACAAGAGAACCAGGTCAAATTTCCTACAATGAGGACTTATTTTCCTCCATTGTATGTGGATTCATAGAGACTTTTTCAATACACTAATGGTATGCTATAAACCACCGGCTTTTAATGGCTGCACCAGCCCGTATGGAGGTGTCTAATGTACTTTTTCTGCAGGGATGTTCAAATAATACATATTACTTTATATAACTTTAAAACTGGTATAAAGTTTAATTTATTTATCTTTAAGCAATATTACTTAAAGCACCGTCAAATCGCACAACTATGGTCCACTTTTTACATATTTAAATCGAGAACTGCCAAACTAATAAAATAAATCGCTTAACTATTTTTTTATGACTCCCATAGGATGCAAGTAATTCATTTTTAATATTATATATATCCAATGGCGCTACAGCCCGAATCGAGCCTTCACCTTCTGAATTAGTCGCCTCCGGTCAGTCCTGTTTTGGGCATCTCGCTGCCAGTTATGTTTTCCCAGGAGCTCTTTTACATTTTCTTTAACACCATCCTCCCAGCGCTTTATCGGTTTTCCTACTGGTCTTTTCCCATCAACTCTACATCGCAGTGTTTTTAGAGGTATTCGGTTTTCGGGCATTCTACCTACGTGTCCTGCCCATCTCAGTCGCCTTAATCTGATGTCTGCGGCTACGGGTATTTGGTCATACAGTGCATCAATTTTTAATATTATGAATATAAAAAAAATGTTTGAAAAAAGTTATGAATTTTCAAATTGTGATACATAGTTGTGCTCAAATTTGCACAACTATAGTCCAGGCCGATTTCTCAGTAATGTTCAACGCGGGACAACAGTTGTGATTTGGTACTGTAAGAACAGGCAATATAGAAGTAGGTACATGTATATTTAAAAAAATAATTTTACATAATAACAAGAAATAAAGGCAGTTATACAAAGTTATTAAGTTCCGGTACAAAATAGATCTCTCTTGAGTTAGAAGCTTTTTTGGGGCACTAATTAACATCAATATGTCTGCTTTATCATAGTGAAGAGTGTCTTTGTGGTAGTCAGGCCATTTTCCATAACATTTTGTCATACAGCATACTGTAGCACCATTTCTTCAATATTCTCCATTTGTCCATGCCAGTAACCCCCCTCGTATTTCATGATAATATAGTTTCCTACATTTAAAGTTAAATCACCACTTAAACTTTGATCTATACCATTACGTATTTCTGGTGTGGCATCTATATCTTAATAATGCATCTCAAATCAAAAGTATGTAGTCAATGGAAATTCAAAATCGCACACTTATATACAGTGATCAACAAATGATTTTTCCTCGTTTTCGGTAAAAACACATTTACGATCGGGTAAAGAAACAGAATTAAAATTAAAATAAAATTATTTTTTTAAAACACCCTAAATATATATGTATATATAAAGTTAGCGGGTTGTCCAGGTTTTAGTATATAATTGTTACGATAGATAACATAAGGAATTAGCAGTGATGATAATAGTACAGCTGTATTTTTCAAAAATCCTAAACAATAATTCCGTAGTCCACGCGAACGAAGTTGCGGGTATAGCTAGTTAATTATCAACGATATCGCATCCCTGATTCATTTGAACATTAGATACATTTCAAGATTGAACTAGAAACATGGAAACGTAATAATAAATACAGTAAACAAACCTTGCGCATTTCTACATATTTACTATCGTGTTATATTATATAAATTGTACCTATTATTGAACTATATTGTATTAATTCGTATGATTTATATTTGTTTTCGTTCATATGTTTACATAAAAAATATTCAAAGCATTTTTTAATTTTCTATTGTTAGTTTGAATTCCAAAATAATATTTTTAAATTTAAAAACAATAAAATATAATTTCAATTGATTTGTTCAAACTTTAAAACAATATGATATGTTACTAATCGTATAATATGTTAAATTTTTATGTATATGTATCTTATTTTAAATTATAATTTAATATGTATGTAGGTAATGACTATTATTTTACATATCAATATAACTATTATCAAATAAGTAGGTCACTGAAAAACAAAAAAAAGGACATATACTAAACTTGTTTAATTAAGAAGCAGTTACATGAAGTTTTATAGAATGTTTTTTTTAAATTATTGATACCCATCAATAAATACTTTGGCAACTAATTATAAGCACTTTAAATGTTATAAGTATGTATATAATGTTCAGCTATCTCATCAATTTTCAAAAAACATTACCTAATAAAAATTGGCGACAGACTTGGCATTTTATCTTAACTATTTGCTAAATAATTAACTTCTTATCTAATTAATTTCATGTTAATTTATTAAAAATATCAGTAACAACAAAAACCTATTTTTTAATTAATTTTTCAATAAATTAGTAAATTATCGGAAATGCTAATATGAAATAGTTTCACAAGACTTCCGGTTATAAATTGAATATGATAACAACGGTAATGAAATAATTATAAAATGAAAACCTGAACAAAAATTACTGACCGTTTATTAACATTAGACATGTCGAAATTTATACAATCGATTATTTTGTGTATTTTATTTACACGATTATCAAAATGTTTTGTAATACCAATAAAAAGTGTTGACGATTTAGAAGTGAAAATAATAAATGATTATAATCATTGTGGAAACCAAATGAAAATAGTAAATATTTTGTATTTTATTTATGTGTAGTATAATAACTAAATAATATATATTTTAGGTAGAGATCAAAAACAAAAATGGTATTAAAATAACACACCATATAATAGCAGAAGAAGATCGAATAAATATATTTGTAACAGGTAATTAAATTATATTACATATATCATTTAAACCTTTAAACGTTTACAAAATTTGTAATTCAATTATTATTTAACATAGTTTTGTTATAATTAATTTAGTACGTCTCATGACAAAAACTTTAAATAAAATGCAGTAAATAATTCGAGAAAATTTTAATTCTAACAACGAAAACATTTAATATTTATTACGTACAGAGCAACTGTAACAAAAAAAATATTTTCTCGAACTTAATATCATGCAATGTTCTAACGAGAAAAAAAACTTTTTATCTATAAACGATGAGATTATATCTCTAGAAGATAATTAATGTGGAAAATGATAGCTCGAAAATATATTATGCCGTGTTTAGACCAAAGAAAACAAAACAGCAACAAGGTGTTTGAAAACATATCGTATTAAAAAATGCATAAATAGAGTTTATTGCACTTTTGTCAAAAAGACACGATATTACTGTTTTGTTTTTTCGGTCTAAACACGGCATTAAATAACACGTTTTTTGAGGATAATATTTTAGGTTGTTAAATGTGTGTTTTTTTAATCTATCCTATTTTGCTTATAGATGAAAAAAATTACTGTGATTACGATTATGTTGATACCAACGACAACAATGGAAGATCAAATGAAGATTACGATCAAAGTGATGAGAATACACAAACGACTAAAAAATATAATGCATTTACGACCACAGCTCATCCAAATAGAGGAACAACAGAGGGGTGGAAGTTTGAATCAGTCGAAATAACTGATGCCAGTTCTGAAGAGAGAGGTAATAAATTCAAACCTACAACAGAGGGGTCGAAACATGAATCTGGTGAAATAATTGATGTCAGTTCTGAAGAGAGGGGAAATAAATTCAAACCTACAACAGAAGGGTCGAAACATGAATCTGGTGAAATAATTGATGTCAGTTCTGAAGAGAGAGGAAAGATATTCAAACCTACAACAGAAGGGTCGAAACATGAATCAGTCGAAATAACTGATGCCAGTTCTGAAGAGAGAGGTAATAAATTCAAACCTACAACAGAGGGGTCGAAACATGAATCTGGTGAAATAATTGATGCCAGTTCTGAAGAGAGAGGAACGAAATTTAAACCTACAACAGAGGGATGGAAGTTTGAATCCGTCGAAATAACTGATACCAGTTCTGAAGAGAGAGGTAATAAATTCACACCAACAACAGAGGGGTCGAAACATGAATCTGGTGAAATAATTAATGTCAGTTCTGAAGAGAGAGGAAAGAAATTCAAACCTACAACTGAAGGGTCGAAACATGAATCTGGTGAAATAATTGATGTCAGTTCTGAAGAGAGAGGAAATAAATACAAACCTACAACAGAGGGGTCGAAACATAAATCTGGTGAAATAATTGATGTCAGTTCTGAAGAGAGAGGAAAGATATTCAAACCTACAACAGAAGGATGGAAGTTTGAATCAGTCGAAATAACTGATGCTAGTTCTGAAGAGAGAGGTAATAAATTCAAACCTACAACAGAGGGGTCGAAACATGAATCTGGTGAAATAATTGATGCCAGTTCTGAAGAGAGAGGAAATAAATTCAAACCTACAACAGAAGGGTCGAAACATGAATCTGGTGAAATAATTGATGCCAGTTCTGAAGAGAGAGGAACGAAATTCAAACCTACAACAGAGGGGTCGAAACATGAATCTGGTGAAATAATTGATGCCAGTTCTGAAGAGAGAGGAACGAAATTTAAACCTACAACAGAGGGATGGAAGTTTGAATTCGTCGAAATAACTGATACCAGTTCTGAAGAGAGAGGTAATAAATTCACACCAACAACAGAGGGGTCGAAACATGAATCTGGTGAAATAATTAATGTCAGTTCTGAAGAGAGAGGAAAGAAATTCAAACCTACAACTGAAGGGTCGAAACATGAATCTGGTGAAATAATTGATGTCAGTTCTGAAGAGAGAGGAAATAAATACAAACCTACAACAGAGGGGTCGAAACATAAATCTGGTGAAATAATTGATGTCAGTTATGAAGAGAGAGGAAAGATATTCAAACCTACAACAGAAGGATGGAAGTTTGAATCAGTCGAAATAACTGATGCTAGTTCTGAAGAGAGAGGTAATAAATTCAAACCTACAACAGAGGGGTCGAAACATGAATCTGGTGAAATAATTGATGCCAGTTCTGAAGAGAGAGGAAAGAAATTCAAACCTACAACGGAAGGGTCAAAACATGATACTGGTGAAATAATTGATGTCAGTTCTGAAGAGAGAGGAAATAAATTCAAACCTACAACAGAAGGGTCGAAACATGAATCTGGTGAAATAATTGATGTCAGTTCTGAAGAGAGAGGAAAGATATTCAAACCTACAACAGAAGGGTGGAAGTTTGAATCCGTCGAAATAACTGATACCAGTTCTGAAGAGAGAGGTAATAAATTCAAACCTACAACAGAGGGGTCGAAGCATGAATCTGGTGAAATAATTTATACCAGTTCTGAAGAGAGAGGAATGAAATTCAAATCTACAACAGAGGGGTCGAAACATGAATCTGGTGAAATAATTAATGTCAGTTCTGAAGAGATAGGAAAGAAATTCAAACCTACAACAGAAGGGTTGAAACATGAATCTGGTGAAATAATTGATGTCAGTTCTGAAGAGAGAGGAAAGAAATACAAACCTACAACAGAAGGGTCGAAACATGAATCTGGTGAAATAATTGATGTCAGTTCTGAAGAGAGAGGAAAGAAATACAAACCTACAACAGAGGGGTCGAAACATGAATCTGGTAAAATAATTGATGTCAGTTCTGAAGAGAGAGGAAATAAATTCAAACCTACAACAGAAGGGTCGAAACATGAATCTGGTGAAATAATTGATGCCAGTTCTGAAGAGAGAGGAAAGAAATTCAAACCTACAACAGAGGGGTCGAAACATGAATCTGGTGAAATAATTGATGTCAGTTCTGAAGAGAAAGGAAAGAAATTCAAACCCACAACAGAGGGGTGGAAGTTTGAATCAGTCGAAATAACTGATGCCAGTTCTGAAGAGAGAGGTAATAAATTCAAACCTACAACTGAGAGGTCGAAACATGAATCTGGTGAAATAATTGATGCCAGTTCTGAAGAGAGAGGAACAAAATTTAAACCTACAACAGAGGGATGGAAGTTTGAATCCGTCGAAATAACTGATACCAGTTTTGAAGAGAGAGGTAATAAATTCAAACCTACAACAGAGGGGTCGAAGCATGAATCTGGTGAAATAATTTATACCAGTTCTGAAGAGAGAGGAACGAAATTTAAACCTACAACAGAGGGGTGGAAGTTTGAATCAGTCGAAATAACTGATACCAGTTCCGAAGAGAGAGGTAATAAATTCAAACCAACAACAGAGGGGTCGAAGCATGAATCCGATGAAATAATTGATGACAGTTCTGAAGAGAGAAAAACTTATTTTAATCTTCCACCCGATGATTACATTTATGCTGAAGGATTTGGGTACTATAAAAGTTTCTACTATGCAACTTGGTTCGAAGCATACAAAAAATGTAAAGCAGATGGTGCACAGTTGGCTAAGGTTGATTCAGAAGACAAAGCTGTTATTGTATTTTCTTTAACGAACGATAGAAAACATTCAAAGATTGGCTGCAGTGAAGCAGTTTGGTTAGGTATGATTATAATTTGAATTATATACGAATTTTCATTGCATTTTTTTAATTTTAACAGGTAAAGGATGGAAAAATGTTAAACATAGAAGACATTGTTTAGCACTAACTAGCAATTTAAATAAAATTATTTGCCCATGTTTGACTCGTGCGCAATTTGTTTGCGAAATACCAGAAATGCGAAGTAAACCAACAACATTGGCAACGTATAATCAAAAACTGATACCAACATCAACAATAAACATATGGCATGACTCAGATGAAATTATTTATACCAGTACTGAAGAAACAAAAAGAAAATTCGAGAGTACTGAAATGCCCAATGACGAACCAAGCAAACGTACAGAATTAGAAACTAGAAAGGAAGGATACATTTATAAAAAAGGTTTTGGGTACTACAAAAATTATTCAAACAAAGTCTCTTGGCATACAGCAAATGCAACTTGTGAAACTGAAGGTACTTATCTGGCTATACCCAATTCACTTGCAGAAGCAGAAATGTTGTTCTCCATGTCTAATGCTCAAAAAGATTGGAAAACTTACTGCAGTAATTCAGTCTGGGTAGGGTTCCAAGATATTTCAATGGAAGGAAAATTCGTTACTTATAATGGTATGTTTCATTTTTTAATTTTTACACAATTTTATATGGTTTTGAAAAAGCATAAAGTCACTAAAGCAACTGAGTAACTCATATTAGATAGACAATACTTTTGTAAAAAATAATGAGAATCATTTTGTATCACCTAAATTAATAATTATTTCCTTACTCAATTCTTTTTTGAAAGTTTTAAAGTATTTGAATATCATTATTTAAAACCAAAAAAGACATTGAAATTTCTTGAATTGATCTATTCTTACACGGTCAATATTTTTAAATTTAATTTTACCGCAAAATAATGATTTCCGTATGAGATTATTATTTCTAATATCCATAGTTTGATTATTTGTAAAAATTTAACTGCATATAATTTCGTAATATGTGTTTTTTTTTAGGAAAGTCTATTGAGCAAACTGGATTTAATAAATGGAAGAAAAATAAACCATATAATATCAATACGTCTGAAGATTGTTTAGCTATCAACGGCAATATTGAACTCAATGACTGTAAATGTTGTTCTCTTGCATTTTTTATTTGTGAATTAAGTATGGATTGAAAGAAAAAAAGATAGATAATTATAAATACAATTTATAGTACGCTAAGTACGAGTATTAGTTTTTAATGCAATAAATAATAAATCATTGAATATGACTTCTTTTGCTTTTTATAATTTACTTATTATTACATAATATGTTAGTTAAATGATGTATCAAATTATTAATAAATACGAAATGAATGTTAATAAAAATTATTTTATTGTTTAACTTTGGCAGCATTAAATAATTTTAGGTACTTACATTTCTTTGTAGATGGATTTAATGAAACGACTATCAAAAATATACAAAATTAACAAGACATGCATTTAATAATAATACAATTATAATTTCAAATATTATATTTTTCTATTGAATAAAAAAAATTATCCAGTAAGAATTTATTTAAATATTTTTTATAGGAGGTACAACATAGAAAGGATAGTATTGTAGTTCAAAATTATTATAAATTAATTATTATTGCTCTAAAATCCAGGCCGGTTTTGCCGGTGTGTGGAAAAACGCCCTTATGGTCCGCTTGTTTGACACCACTGTTATAAAGTAATCAATTATCTATATATGTAAATATAATAACATGTCCATCATCGACGAATCGAAACCTCTGGACCTAGAAACATGAAATTGTAGGCGTGTTTTCCTTTTAATACATAAGCACCCACTAAGAAAGGATTTTTCGAAATTCAACCCCTACGGGGGTAAAAGGGGGTGTAAAAGTTTGTATAGGAAAAATATTTGTTTGGCTGGATTTACTTGAAAGTTACAATAAATATTCTACAATAAAAATAATGAAACACGTATTTCAGCATTTTCTAAAATTCAACCATGAACGGTTGCAAGAGGGTGTTAAATTTTTAAAGAATTTGATATATTTATCTACATTTTAACTACGATCCGCGATATTTACGATTTTGTATAATGAATAAAGAGCAAAAAAATAAAAATGTAATATGTCACCCCTTGTCACGTATGAAGTGTTATAATTAGTTTCATTCGATCTGGCGGGAAAAATACCATGGGGATTTTACTTATATTTTTTTTCTGAATTAATGATTAAAACTAAAGTTGTGGTTATCAGTATTAAAATTATATTGTATTGTCTGTGTTCAAAATATTTCAGATATGCTTAATTAAATTTTAATTTTTAGTAAATAAAGTTAAAAAAATATTTTAATTATAATATTTTAATTAGTAATTATTTTAATAATCTTTACACCGGATTTGGTTTTACTAAATTAAAATTTGTAAATTCAATAACTTTGATTAAAAAATATTTAACAAATTAATCATTATCAATTTTACAAGCTTCGGTAGCAGATTCAAATAAAGTATTCATATTTTACTGAACATGATGTTTATTGTTCAAATTAATTGTTTGTTCATTCTAAGCGTTTATTTGATCCAGATCGCTAGCTTTTCTGTTGCTAAGAATGTGAATTTACACTTTAAGCATCTCATTGAACAGAACGCTTGTGGTGAAAATTTTGATGTTGTAAGTATTATAAGATTACATTTTTTATACTTTATTTCGTAACATGTTTTTTTAAGTCAATTTTTTATTTCTCATTTCTCGAGAAATGCAATATCCGGAAATTGATACGGAATGATATGTTTATTTTTAAATTTTAATTTGTATTTTCTTTAATTATTTTCTAAGTAATTTTTTATCACTGAATTCTTTCATTTATGAAATAAAAGCGTCTTTCGTTTTTTTTTTCAACTTTGATACATTTTTTTTATTGTTAAATTAGCGATCATTCCCATTTTACTATTCTTTTTCTAACAAAAAGTAATTTTTATATAAATTTTGAACAAATTTTTGTTTTAATTAAGTATTTCAAAAATTCAAAAATATCGAGAAGAAATAAACACTATTTCTATACTTATGTCATTGTTATACTTAGTGGTCTAGTATATTAATGATAAAATTATAATTATATTATTTAAATTTATTTTATAACTTTTGAAGCAATACAAAAAATCGACTATTATTTTTTTTATCAGACCCGCTTTATTTTTATTTTTTTATGAAAGTGAAACCCAATTTTGCAAAAAGTATATTCTTGTGTCAGTTACAAAACCTTAAATATCTGTAATATTATTAATATTTATTTCGATCGATTCTCAATATTAATTTATTATATTATAATTATAATTTTAGTTCAAAGTAAAAAAACCTTATAATACAAAATCAAATCAGAAGTTTGACTTGTGTATAAAACATGGGGAAGAAAAGGACGACTTTCTTATAGAAATATCAGTCACAGGTATTTATATTTTAAACATTATTAATACTAATTTATACACTCTTGAACAGCCACTACTCAAAATTCTCTTTTTTTTAATAACACTTTTTTAAATATTGTTTTAGTTTAAATATATGTGTATAAACTCGTATCACTCCAAGCTGTATCGGGAAGTAATTAAAATTTGTTTTAATTTATCTGCAGAGTATTTGTATACTGTAACTTATTGATTTTAAAGTTAAATGTGTTTACAGTGGTTCAGTTGATTTTTATGAACTTTAGTAATTATGTTTTTTTTGTTAATTTTCTGGTACACTTTAAAATAGGTATATTATTACATTATCATGTTTATGAATAATTTAACTGAAAAAATGGACAGTGAACAAATTGAATTTGCTCTTAAATTGATTTAAAGACAAAATTATAAAAAATAAGACTCATCGACAAAGCATAAAAAAATTTTGAGACAGTTGAGAACAATTGGCAAAAATCAGTCAATATTTCAAAGCAATAAATAATAGCTAGAAGCGTAAAAATAAATTTAAAAAACTATTTCTATCAATTAATTTCTATAAAAAAACTATAAAAACTTAAAATCCATGCCAAATTTCAACAAAATCGAATGAGTCACTGAAAAAATATTAAACTTATTGTTAAAACCATCTGTTAAATGGGTCCTCGGTTAAAATAAAAACAAACTATTTATATGTGCTACTGATCGTACCTTTTTAATTAAAACTCAAATTAAAAATGTTTGTCTTCTGTTTCCATCGAATTATATTTTTCTAGTTATTGTACGATTTTAAAACTACATATACAGATTACACTGCTGGTCAACAAAAAAATACTTTTTTTCTGCCCGATTCACCTGAATAGGTGATTTCTGAGGTTTTTGGCGTTTTAGCTCAGGATATTGAGATATCCTAACCTCAAAGTCCTAAAAATGACAATTTTGACAATGTTTAAGAATTTATTACGAAGTAAGTAATTTTTGCTAAAGTTTTAGTACTATTTTTACTTTTTACTTTGCGATTTTTTTTCACCGAAATATACAAGTTTGAAGATATTGTTATATTTATATGTACCTAGTAAACTCGATTGTATCACTAGTGTCTTCTCTATTAATATATCTCGGCAAAAAATTGTTCAATAAAAAGAAAAAAAATCATTTTAAATAGAAAAGATAGTATTATTTGTTGGCGTGAACATATACCTGAGCTGATTGAGAAAGGAGATTGGATTCAGCTTCAGCAAGCCAAACCTTAGGGATAATCTATTCAAGTGACTCGGGCAGAACTGATGTTATAACCTATGTTACTGAAGATATAATCAATTTTAGCAAAAGAAAAGGTATGCGATGAATCAGATTTCTTCTTAAATAACTATTCTATGGAAAACGAAATTGAACCAATACCAAAAACAACTACAACCAAGAAGCCAACAACAACAAAGAAACCAACAACAACCACAACAACCAAGAAACCAACAACGACAACTACAACAACAACAACTACAACTACAACTAAGAAACCTCAAAAACAAGTTCCCAACGGTTATGTTCACCGTCTAAATAGTTACTACAAAAGCCACCATAGATCTACATGGTATGGAGCTAATCAAATTTGCGCTTCCGAAGGTGGCCACATAGCTATACCTAATTCAGAAGCCGAGGCAAGGATGGTGTTTGACATGTCTTTTATTCCAAAAACATTCCACAAGGATTGCTTGAATGCGATTTGGATTGGGCTGACTGATGTAGCTAGAGAAGGGAGTTTTGTTACTCACACTGGTAAGTTTTCTTATTTCAAAGCTTTTTAACTTACATATTGTATGTTTTATGCCCGGTGTTACAAAGAATTGGCTTGAGTGCAAATACAAATTATCTTCCAGCTAACGCTATCAGATAGGCAATGAATATAAATAACATAGCTTTTTAGTTCATTTAATAGTATATAAATTACAATTCTTTAAAACATACTCTATAACGTGTGTTAATATATTTTTTCAGGATTATCCGTATACCAAACTGGATTTGTTAAATGGCTACCAGGCGAACCAAATAATGAATTCGAAGAAGACTGTTTAACTATAGCTTCATCATTAGAGATGAATGATTGTCCATGTTCATTCAGTACTTATTTCGTTTGTGAAATAGAAGCATAACCAAACTAACATTGGATATCGATTATTATTCCAATTCACAAAAAGTATAGTCATAAAATTACACTAGTGGATTGGAGGGTTACTTTGTAATACTGTATATCTTATCTAAAACATAAAATATTACATTATCATCATAAACAATTTCCACGCTTCAATATGTACACTAGAGTGTGTCAAATAAAAGAAAATTTTTTTTTCTTCGCTCTCATTACGAAATAAGTTAGTTTATAACCTAAAATAAATCCTTGCCGAAAAACTACCCTGTAGTTCAATTTTATGAAATGTCGCATAGGGGAGTCCCGTTTTCCATTTAAATAACATTGAAAAATGATTCTTTAGTATTAGAGAATAAAATTATTTTCTAATAATGCCAGTTTTTGGCTGGGTCATTCTTTTTCCGAATGTTCAGTAGTTGGGTTTAATATTATTATTAAATATTAAAATGTTGATTTTTTGTAAAAAAAAAAAAAAATATTTAAAGCGCTTATAAGTTTTAACTCATTGCATTTACATGAATACCTCTGTAGACTATTTTATAGAGAATTAAATTCCCCATAAAATTTACATTTAACTTGTTTTTATAAAAACAATAGTTTAGTTGTGAGAGCCTTTTAGACGTTCATTTAAACAAATAAATCACTTAGAACGTCTGTAACTTTTGATACGTTGAATTGAGGGTCATTATTTCAAAGACACTTTTGTACAGATTTTTATATCTTTTGCAAAATGTTTCAACAGTTATCATGAATCAGTAATACCAACTTTAGTACTAAAGAATCATTTACCCATGTTATTTAAATGGGAAATGGGACTCCCCTTTGCGGCACCTCTTAAAATTGAAGTACAGGGAAATCCTTCGGCGAGGATTTATTTTAGGTCATAAACTAACTTATTTCGTAACGAGAGCGAATGTTCATTTTTTGACCCACCCTAATATATACGCTATTAAAGAATTAAAATGAATTTATATTTTAAATTGATAAATTTGATATCATGGCTTTATGATTATTGTGACAATTACACAGGCGAACAAAAAAAGTTTTGTTTTCTTAACCGGATTATGTTTTCTTTACCCATTTTTGGGTGTTGAAAACGAATTTGATAATAAAAAAGCTTGCTATCTTCAAAAAATAGAATGTTTAGATCAATTTTGATAAATTATTACGACCAAAACTAATGAATGGCTTTTGTAGATCAGAATTTTTTCTTCAAGTTTTTTTTATATGACCAAGTTATTAAAACAATAACCATAATTTAACTTGGAACGTGCGCCTATAAATATAAAAGAAATTAACGTAATAAAGTTCCAAGGGCAGATTTAGAAATCATATAGTCTTTTCTTCAAAACTCAAAAGTAATTCGTTAGATTTGGTCATTAAATTTATCATAGGTCGTGGAGGCTTTCATAATTGATATACATCTTTTATTTCTTATTTAAATATTGTTAGGCTACGTTTGCAACTATTTTTGGGATAGTTTTTGAGTTAATTAAGCTAGTATTCAAAATTTCTTCACATTTAAAAAAAATTAAAATCCATTTATTATTTATTCATTAATATTTAATTAATTATGTGGATGAGCCTGCAGATCCGCGGTGCACACTTTTAGGCGAGCGGTTAGATGCCAAAAAGACGCTTAGAAATAAAGTTTTATTGTGTATGATTTTCAGTGCAATTTTATTTTAATTTTAATGTTCCTACATAATCTTACTAAATTCCCAAAAAAATTAATGGATTTTTTTTGTTTTTGTTTTATTTCAGTGTTTTTTTGTATTTAAATAAATTATCTTGTTATATTGTTATATTATATATATTAAGGGCATTTTTATATTGATAAATGCACTTTATGTAAAAACAAGATAATTTAAATTCAAAAATGCCCTAAACTTTCACAAAATATTTGTAGGACATCTTGTATAATTTTTTTGAAAATTTGCATTTATTATATTTATCAAAAATGTATAAAGTTGCTTGAAAAAAATCTTTACAGTTTATCTAAAATTTTAATCCCAAATATTAAATAAACTCAAAAACGACCGATTTTTAAGCTAATTATCCCTTTTAAAAATATATTTTTTAATTAATATATACACATAAATGTATGTCTAACATGTTATTATAATAAAATCGCTTTGAAGAATTCTGTGTATTCATTTTTAATGATTCCTGAAGTATAACAATAAACTAAAAGTTACAAACATCCTCTTACATTTTGCGTAGTGAAATATTCAGCTCACCAGCCTCATATTCTGCCAGTGGTAGTGGAAAGGAGAACGGCAGAAGAGATGAAAGATAGTTGATAGGAATTCCGAGTTTGTTATCATCTCATATGCCGTTGAATTTATCCAATAATTCTACCAGATATGAACAATGCGCACAGATATTCAATGTAACAAACAGTTCTCAAACAAATTGACGAATATCTTACCGTTTATGTAAATTTGCATTCGTATATATCAGCATGTTCATAAGGTAAAATGAATAAATCCCCTTTTCAGGTTTTGTAATTTTATATCTTTATTAATAATTAGAGATTGGAAAAAAAGTTTTTCAACTATTGCGTAAAAATGTATTTATTGTAATTTTTATTACATATCTCCACCGTTTTCAGAAAACTGGTTTGATTGAACACAATTTGAAATCAACTGTTTGCAACTACTATTCAAACTATTTTTAAACTATTTGCGACACTTTTTACTGCTTCGTTTGCACTAATTATTATTAAATCGTAAAAAAAAACTATTTAACAACTATTTTCCGAAAAAAAATTCAACTAGTAACTATTTCAATGAAAATAACAATTATTTTTCCAATCTCTATTAATAATATAAAATGTTCTTTAATATTTCTTAAAATAATTTTTAATATGATAGATTTCAATGGGATTTGACAAAAATAAAACTCACCTTTGTATTATAAATATTAGTTTTCTAATGACTTAATTTAGTTGCATTTGTTTCCAAGGCAACATCAATTATTAGTGACGTATTAACTAGTATTTAAAATCCAAAATAATTAAGTTGTGGTTAAAATTTCAATTGCCGTAAGAGACAAAAATGCGAAAATTAGTTTTGGTTCAGTTTTTCTTTTCCTATCGATTTGTATGTTTAAAATTTCGATATCTCTTAAAGTTCGTGTTTCACATCCAATATTGGAAGTCTAAACATGATTTTTTTATTAAAAATTTCATAGAAGACCTTTAATAATTTTGATATTCTTAGATAAGAGAAATGCAAATTTTAAGCATTTCCTCTTTTAACGTCAATCAGATTCATACACATACAAAAAAATTATAATTGCTTTTTTCAAAACTGTTTTTTGCTCGTCTTGTTTTTCAACCTTCGATTTAATTAAAACATGAGCATTTTGACTACTTCTGTTACAAAGGATACTCGGCTACACTAGCTGGATTTCAAATATTGAATTCACGTATTGTATTCGGGATGTTATAGAGATCTAGATTCCGTGTGTGTAGTACATGTCAGACTTGGGGCTCTATTCTTAACCCATCACTAATTCAAAAACACGACAGACACTATTCAATTAAAATTTACGCATGCCATTATTTATTAAAATTATTAATCTAAGTTTATTGTATTCAAAAATATATGTATCATTTTAAAAAGTTCTAAAGTAATAATATACTGATTAGAAATTACAATTTACTTTTAATTAATTTAAGTTTTCGGACAGTTTAAATATTACATAAAATATGTAAGGTACTGGCACCAGTCTTGGCTCACCTTAATAAAAAGGAATACTGTTTTTTGGGATTGATGGGTTTCTTTTTTGTAACTCTCATGAACTAATATTATAAACATTTTTTTAAATTATTAAATTAATTTAATTACCAAAGACCGCAAATACAGTCTGTTTTTACTTCCATGTTCTGAAAGAAATGGAAGTATTGTAATACCGTCGAAAAAACGTGTCTGAGATAAGAGCTGATTGTACTACTTTCAGAACGTAAAAAGTTGATTTCCGTATGGCGGCTGTGCGTGTGTCTGTCTGTCTGGATGTAGAATTTTCTTTCGTTCACGATAAATACTGTAAAAATGCACTGATCTGAATTATTTTTGGGGAAAATGAGAGTAGGTACTCCAGATCAATAGATCTGGAGTACCTACTCTCATTTTTGGGTGCTAATCGGATTAAGAGTTTTGGAAATATTCGAAATTTTGTAACTTTTATCGTCTAAAAAGTAAACGTTGAAAGTATTATCTCACTAATTTTGATCAGACTTGATATATTTGTAGTTCAATTGAACCTTAGGGACATTTATTGTTTTTACGTGCCTAATTACCTATTGAAGAAGTGAATACCACCCTCAAAATTTTAATTTTAAATACTAAATTCAAATTGTCAAATTAGTTATTCTACGAATGTGTATTATGTTTTTGACATTAGCTCATTAGAAAATTAATATTTATAATATAAAGGTGAGTTTTATTTCTGACAAATCCCATTTAAATTTTTCATATAGGTATTAAAAATTATTTTTTAAAAAGAATGAATGGTTCTCTATACCGATATTTTAAATTACAGCCTTTATTTTGTTTATGTTTTTTTCTCCAGTAATGGATAAAGTAAAACCAGTAATGGGCACCCAGTGATGAACACTTACTAATTATTACAAAATGATAAGTACCGCGAAACAAAAGTTATAAAATAAAGAATCTTAAAACTTGAATCAATGTTAAACAGATGCTTTGATAATATAATAATTAATAAATAGATTACACTAACAATTATATTAACTATCCACCATTTCGACACCTATTGACAAATTGTCTACAAATTAAGCTGTTTTACAGTTAAATATTTTTATGTATTATCCTTCAGTATAGGAGTAATCAAATATCAACGTATCAAGTATTTCAAATTTAGTACATTTAATTAAACAAGAATCCAACACTGAGGTATGATCCAAGACTAGTGCCAGTACCTACCTTATGTAGATAATTAATAACAGAAGGAATACTTTTAATAACACTGCCTCAGTTTAACAATATCGCTTATGTAAGCTCTGTAGTCAATACACAAATATGTGCAGTGAAGATGATCGGATTGTGGATCATTTTTGCTTTTGTTGGCCGCATTTAATTGTGTCTATGTATAGTTAAAGCTCAATGTTGAACTACATATTATCATCATTGTTTTAAATAAGGCTATATTCATGTACAGATGGTTCAAAACAATATGTTCAAAAGTTGATAAATGAGATAAATAAAATGTTTTGTCATTTCTGTTGGTTATGGACCGATTTAAAAAAATCGTTTTTTTTAGATTCTAGTTCTCTTTATTCTCTACAACTTTTCAAATTAGATCAGAACATAATAGCGCAGATTTTTGTCGTTTCGATATAATTGGCTTTGATATTTTGAAATAAATGAAATTTTTATATTTTTAAAATTCACTTAGGTACAAGTTTGTAGAAAAGGAAGAGCAGAATCCGAAAAATAATTTTTTTTTGGTCAATAACGAATTAACAACGAAAAAAATAAAAATAAATGAAATATACATATCGAAGAAACTGTTTACAAATTAAAAATTTTATTGCAAATTCAAATAAAAAGATTTTCGTGGAAATAATAAAAATACACGCCTGGCTCTAAATAATGAAACAACGTAAATCGAAATCAAGTAAACCATATATGAAATATTCACATGACTAAATTTTCACGAAATTTAATAAACAAGATAAAAAATTTGAATTGTTCACTTTGAAAAACGTCAATCTTAATTTTAAATACTTTGTTCTGGTTGTATTTTATTGCTAAAAATGAGTAAAATATATATTCCGAATCTCTTGTAATATTAATTTGAAAATGTTTCCAGTTTTCCTTTGAGATTGTATTAATTTGAAATGTTTCCAAACGACTGATAAATTTACACTCATTATTATGTTATAAAGAGATACTCTAAAAAGCATTTAACGTGAAATTCCAGCTCTCTCGACTTGGGAAGAACAGATAAATGAAATACAAAAACTGATTTTAAATATAAATGATTATTGTTTTACATTATATATTATAAATGTTCATGAGTTAAATATATCATATTAAATTGTTCAACTGGATTAATTATTTAAAGTGTAGTAAACTTATATCCTAAAAACAACGCGATTTAGGGAAATTGTTCAGACAAAAGTTACTTAGTTCTGAGGGGGGTATGAGATGCCACTCTATTTTATTTACTTCAGTATATTATAAAATATATATTCACATTTCATAAATAAACTAGTGTGACTTTTATATACTCATTTATAGTAGCACATCACAATAACGGCGTTTCGCAATAACAGCGCTCTTAAATCTCCGTTTTTTTATATTTATATTTTTTTATAGTAAGTATTATTGCACATTTAATATATATTAGTACAAAGTACGTAGTTTTGCTTGCAGGCACTCGAGAGGTACAAAAGAGCCATAATTAACTTACCGGCGCGGGCGTTTCTCATTTGAAAGAGATTGCTAGTTAGTAAATTTGCTCTCTTTTTTATAATACTGGACATAATAGTTTAAAATCCAAGAATATAAAAACAATTTATGTAGCTTCTGTTATAGAAGCTTCACTTATGACCGATCTCACCGCTTAACCTTAGCGATTATGGAAACATAAAAATTTAAAATTATTGCATCAACGATTTAAGTGTTCCTTAAGTCGTTAAGTATCACCTAAATTTAAATCCTAGTCAAAGTGATATTTTAATTCCACTTAACCTTAAAACTGTACATAAAAATGAATATTGTAAACATTTTTGATAAAATTATTGATGGCAATGATGCAGATATCATAGGTATAATAGTTTATGGCATTTCAAGTCAAGATTATTATAGATAAAACTGACCATTTTAATGATATGTCAAAATTAACATTTTTAAAACTGTTTCGTTTAAGAAACCTTTCAGTGTTACCTTTGATAGCTCGTTTAAAAAATAGACTCGAATATTTATATGTCATGTTAGTAGTATTTCTTAAAACTAATATCAAAAATAACAAAAATTATAATACTTTGAAATTTCATTTATTTAATATTATTTTAAATATAAAAAAGATAATATTTTATTTTCCTGCGTGAAACTCGCTCCTCTCTTTTATCGCTTTTGTGTATATCAGTGTATTACTGAAAATTTCTTGGATAACAATTACAGTATAAATCATATTCACAATACATATTTAAAATTATATTGACATAAACCATGATACAATTAATAATAATAATCATAATTTATAGTTGTATCATGGACATAAACCAAGGTTTAATTACCTTGGATACAAAAAATATATAAACTTGCATCATAATAATGTACATCAAAAATCAAAATTCCCCAGAATTCTGTTATTTAAATGATTCTTGGCTAACTATATGATAAGATAGACCTGTGAGATTGACGTAAAAGGTTCAACTTAAGACTACCCGGGAAAAAATTTCAGATCTGAAGTGATCTCGGTTGATCTTCATTTTGGAACAAATCAGATCTTTGTAAATAAATAAACTTTTGTCTACCTTAAATAACAAATACACATATACTACCTATAAGAAACCTTGTTTATAATTTAATCAATTAAAAAAAAATTGTACAGAAACGTATTGAATGATATTTGAGGCCCGTGTATTAAATTAATAAATAAATTCACAACTCACCCCCTGTCACAGATGAAGGGTTGTAATTGGTCTCATTCGATCCAGCGGGAAAAATACTTCGGGATACTAGGAGTGTGGGGGGCAAAACAACCCTCTATCTAGCACAGGAGTCGAGATATTTACGATTTTCTATAATGAATACCATAAGTAGCGAAACAGAGAAAAATTCACCTAGTATCCCGAAGTATTTTTCCCGCTGGATCGAATGAGACCAATTACAACCCTTCATCTGTGACAGGGGGTGTGTTGTGAATTTATTTATTAATTTAATACACGGGCCTCAATTATCATTCAATACGTTTCTGTACAATTTTTTTTTAATTGATTAAATTATAAACAAGGTTTCTATATAGTATATGTGTATTAATTTGTTATTTAAGGTATACAAAGGTTTATTTATCTACAAAGATCTGATTTGTTCCAAAATGAAGATCAACCGAGATCACTTCAGATCTGAAATTTTTTCCCGGGTAAGGAACAGAAATAAGTTTGAGCGGCGAGACCGAGCATTGAAGTTTATTTATGTATTTAAAAAAATATTATTGTTTTTCTGAAGTTAATGATTTTCACATCTGAACAAATCAATTAACACACTAACAATAATTAATTTTAAGTTCGTTGACAAATACACGTCATCTTGGTAATATATAATCATATAACGTGTATCTTTAAAATTCATTAGTACGATATAAAATGAAAATTAGATCTCTTGTAGAAAGTGGTTTAAAGTTTACCGTTCAAGTTTTCATTATGTGAAACAGTTATATTCAAATATTTATATGCCACCACATTCGTCGAAGCTGCAGGGGGTAAATTCAAACAGAACTCTGAATAAGGATACGGCGAAAAGTTTCGGTCACATAAAAGATAAACTAGAACGAAAAAGGTGCATTTGCTGATTACATTTCATCAGAAATCCCCGCTGAATATTATTTTCACAGGGTTGGACAAGTTTTATCGAACACGAATGAGATTTTTTTTTGATTCATGAAAATGAATGAGAGCGAAGGAAAAAAAATATTTTTTTTACATACCTTAATGTATATTGTACATTTACTACACGACATGTGTTTTACAAGTAATTAGCCTTATCATTTATTATTATTTGCTCGCATTTTATATAGATAAAAATAAAGATAAAATTATAAAAAAATATTTATATAATCGGGGGTTTAAATTTTAAATTCTATTGTCATGATAAATAGTTTTTTTTCAATTTTGAGTAAGATACATTTATCAATTGACGTGAAAAATAAAACAGTCATTTTTACAATGTTTAGTCTGCTGAAAATTTCTGAAAGAAGTTTCAACCAAAAAAAATGTTTCACATAAATGTGTATGATTAATCTTTTGCTACATTATCTGACCAATGGTCACAAATATCGTTTTGGATTATATAATATAAAAAATACATATATAAATACTGTTGCGCACTAATGTACTTTGTACAAGTATCAACCCAAAAAAACTTATTTTGGGATATATCATCGTTTTTAATAAGCGCAAAGAAATGTACATAGTGGGTACAGCTGGGTTAATTAATATAACCTTTTAACCAATACAGCGGGCGTGGACTGTTTCGACCGGGAATGGTACATTAAATTTATAATCGTTCAAATTGTACTTACAATTGTCTTTCTAGGTGGTTTGATTCATTGATTGCATCCAATGAACTGCACTTGAGGTTAAGATAAGACAGAGATAATGGACGTACAGTTTCACTTTCACAATACACAAAAATAAAGTACAAAAAAAGATAACTTAAATTTCATTCACTAAAAATTTTAATATTAACATAAGGCTTAGACCACAGCGGTGTGATATAAATAAAAAATATGTATTCTATTAAATAACAAGAAAAATATAAAATTAAAATAATTCCAGACGTTTCTAATCAATACATTTGTGATTTTTTTTAGAAATTCTTTTTATTGAAGAAAATAAATTTAGGTTGATTAAATTAGATATATCTTCCAATAAAATAAAAAAAAAAAAAACATTATTTTTCTCTTCAGCCAAACCGCAAAGATATTTTTATTAAAATATAATTTAAATAAAAATTTTATAGCCATGAGCTATTTTTTTTTTATAATGTTGTGAACTTTATTTTGAATGAAACTGTCTTCATAACTCAAAAATGATATTTTTTTGCGTTGATATATAAAAGCGTAACAGTGTTCATATAAAATATACAAATAGGTATTATAAAAAGCGTGGTATTTTTGCTTCGTTTTTATCTATTTTATATTTCCAAATTCCCAGAAGTACTAATAAATTCTTCCAATTAAAAAATAACAATTCACAATCCAGATGTATTGAATAATCCAGATATCATTCAAAGTAAATATATCGACTTCCTGCAGAAATATAAACAATGAAAATAAATCAAACAGTACAAAAACATTCAAATATAGTCATTCTTTCAATCTATTGTCCCGTAGTCGACAATACAGAAGCATCAAAAAAATAACGTAACAATATTTATTTACTTTCAGATGGAAAATTAACACGCGATTTAAATCAATTAATATAAATCACTCGAATTGAATTCAATTTTACTGATATAGAAGAGAAACGGCTGTTAACTAACTATAACTCTTTTATTACTTATTTTATAACTGTCTGTTAAAATAATAAAAAGTCTGATTAAATTTTTTATAGTCGTTTAGGTCATTCATATGCAGAGCCGGCCTTTGCGATTCTGGCGCCCCAGGCGAGATTTTTTTTTGACGCCCTTTAATATTTCGTTAAAATAAAAAAAATCATGCAATTAAGGGTTAAAGATAATAGTGTAAGCTACATTTTAAAAAAAAAACTGGAGTCTCCTCGATCGCGCCAAGTTGAGATATTAACTATTCAATTTACTTCTTTGTTAGCGTATGAGTTTTAATTTGTTTTTTTAGTTTTAACTTGTTTTAAAAAAGGGAAGGAGCACGCGAAGGTCTTTAAGTGCGTGATGCTCTTAAAGATAATAGTGTAAGCTACATTTTAAAAAAAAACTGGAGTCTCTTCGATCGCGCCAAGCTGAGATATTAACTATTCAATTTACTTCTTTGTTAGCGTATGAGTTTTAATTTGTTTTTTTAGTTTTAACTTGTTTTTAAAAAGGGAAGGAGCACGCGAAGGTCTTTAAGTGCGTGATGCTCTTAAAGATAATAGTGTAAGCTACATTTAAAAAAAAACTGGAGTCTCTTCGATCGCGCCAAGCTGAGATATTAACTATTCAATTTACTTCTTTGTTAGCGTATGAGTTTTAATTTGTTTTTTTAGTTTTAACTTGTTTTTAAAAAGGGAAGGAGCACGCGAAGGTCTTTAAGTGCGTGATGCTCTTAAAGATAATAGTGTAAGCTACATTTTAAAAAAAAACTGGAGTCTCTTCGATCGCGCCAAGCTGAGATATTAACTATTCAATTTACTTCTTTGTTAGCGTATGAGTTTTAATTTGTTTTTTTAGTTTTAACTTGTTTTTAAAAAGGGAAGGAGCACGCGAAGGTCTTTAAGTGCGTGATGCTCTTAAAGATAATAGTGTAAGCTACATTTTAAAAAAAAACTGGAGTCTCTTCGATCGCGCCAAGCTGAGATATTAACTATTCAATTTACTTCTTTGTTAGCGTATGAGTTTTAATTTGTTTTTTTAGTTTTAACTTGTTTTTAAAAAGGGAAGGAGCACGCGAAGGTCTTTAAGTGCGTGATGCTCTTAAAGATAATAGTGTAAGCTACATTTTAAAAAAAAACTGGAGTCTCTTCGATCGCGCCAAGCTGAGATATTAACTATTCAATTTACTTCTTTGTTAGCGTATGAGTTTTAATTTGTTTTTTTAGTTTTAACTTGTTTTTAAAAAGGGAAGGAGCACGCGAAGGTCTTTAAGTGCGTGATGCTCTTAAAGATAATAGTGTAAGCTACAATTTAAAAAAAAACTGGAGTCTCTTCGATCGCGCCAAGCTGAGATATTAACTATTCAATTTACTTCTTTGTTAGCGTATGAGTTTTAATTTGTTTTTTTAGTTTTAACTTGTTTTAAAAAAGGGAAGGAGCACGCGAAGGTCTTTAAGTGCGTGATGCTCTTAAAGATAATAGTGTAAGCTACATTTTAAAAAAAAACTGGAGTCTCTTCGATCGCGCCAAGCTGAGATATTAACTATTCAATTTACTTCTTTGTTAGCGTATGAGTTTTAATTTGTTTTTTTAGTTTTAACTTGTTTTTAAAAAGGGAAGGAGCACGCGAAGGTCTTTAAGTGCATGATGCTCTTAAAGATAATAGTGTAAGCTACATTTAAAAAAAAAACTGGAGTCTCTTCGATCGCGCCAAGCTGAGATATTAACTATTCAATTTACTTCTTTGTTAGCGTATGAGTTTTTATTTGTTTTTTTAGTTTTAACTTGTTTTTAAAAAGGGAAGTAGCACGCGAAGGTCTTTAAGTGCGTGATGCTCTTAACCCTTAATTGCATCTTGTTAACATTCGTGAACAATGTTTTCAGAGGTATCTATTAGCAAAAATGTACAATATTTTTTAGCCTTTGCGATTTTGGCGCCCCAGGCGAGATTTCTTTTGACGCCCCCCCCCTTTCCACCGCCACAGTGACGATCATTAAAAATTATCCGCACAAAAAAAAAAAAAAGCGTGAGAAAATTATCTTGTTATTAATTCATTAGTGTAATATAATAATATAATATAACATATAATTGATAAATAATATATAATATAACTAAAATTATATAAAAGATTTCTTCCTGGCTTTCATATCTGCAAAATTATCGATTGCTGTCTCAAAATTGAGGTTTGCTACAACCTTATTTTCAATTGAAAGAATAGCCAAATTATTCAACCTATCTTC
Organism: Sialis fuliginosa; assembly: GCA_961205875.1. Classification (NCBI taxonomy): domain Eukaryota; kingdom Metazoa; phylum Arthropoda; class Insecta; order Megaloptera; family Sialidae; genus Sialis; species Sialis fuliginosa. The sequence continues at coordinate 11,860,974 of OY540817.1, read as the reverse complement.
TATCATAGCCGATTGCAAATAAGTTTTTATGAATTATTTTAATTTACTAAAACTTCTTTCACCACTAGCTACACTAACCGGAATTGTTACAAGAATTAGCAAAGCCACCCACAGATTTGGCACTGTGCTTTTCAAGTTTTGTAAAAAAATGTTTAATAAATAATTTATTTTTGATATTAAGCATTTTATTAAGTAAAATGAATTATTTTGCAGAAAAAATCAAAACTATTATTCAAAAAATATATATAGCTTAAATTTGGCGCCCTAGAACAGAACATAGAAAAAAAGTTTAAAATAATTGGCGCCCCCACGAAATTAGCGCCCCAGGCTGTCGCCTGGGTCGCCTGGCCGTTCGGCCGGCCCTGTTCATATGCAAAAACATCAAATCTGATTTTTTAATATTTTGTTTTATACGAAACTTTTTTAGAGAAATAAAATAATAACAATAGCCATGGGCGTCCGCAGGCGGGAGGAGAATGGGGTGTAACCTAACCTACAATAATGCAAGCGAACGCGTAGTTGTTTAGCAAATTTTCTAACATTTTTGACCCCCCCCCCCCCCCAATCCCAGAGTTTAAACAAAATATAATGTTATCTCAAGATTTGGCAAGGAAGATCTTTTTTGTCATCAAAAGAAGACCAAAACAAATTCCCTAACAATTTTTTGAAATTGTTGATTAAAACATTTCCCCCGTATTTTTTTGCGAACGCCCTGTTAATAGCAAATACCTATAGCATTTAATATTTGGTTCATTCATTGATATAAGCTAACTTTTTATTGGTTTTCTATTTAAAACAATAAATTGAATATTAACTGTATAAAAATATACAATTAGTCGATATACTAGTTTCTGTATAATGATAATACCGCGATGACAGCTGATTTTTACTTTCTTATACCATGTATGTATATGAAATATACAATAGTATAAGTAAGTATAGTGAAGCCGATTTTTTTATTATTGATATTTAAAATAATATATAGTCATGTTTACAAGAAAAAGGTGTGAGGAAGATATGACGATTGTGTCAGATGAAAAGACAGAGATGACGAAACGTGGAACGAAAGGATTCGCATAGGACTTTTCCGGTGTGTTTATATGTTTCGTATATAAAGTTTGGTGTAATGTGTTTTTTTGTTGCCAACAACGATTTATTGAACTATAAACGAACATGCGGTAAGTTTCACACAGTGTCGGCACATGTTCAAAACACAGGCCCGGACTGGCTATTAAAAAGCCCCAAAAAATATAGGAATCCATTGACCTAGTTTGAATCTGTCTATAAATAAGGGACGCTACAGTAATTGTTTGGGGGATATCTTTTTTTATTATTAACATTCTTTTTGATGTTTGAGTTTTAATTATTAAAAGTAGGTAAATTCTAATGTATAATATTAATCAAAAATATAAATTAATTAAAACAATATAAGGTACCGGCACCAGTTATGGCTGCTATAAGTGCAAGGTTCACTGTTTTTGTGATTGACGGGTTTCTTTTTTGTAATTCTCATGAACTCATGTTACTAATAAAGTAATAACTCTTTATTTAATCAATACCAAAGTCCGCAAATATAGTTTGTTTTATAACCTTTTATTTTGTTTATGTTTTTGTCTCCAGTAATGGATAAATTAAAAACAGTAATGAGACGTAGTGATGGACACTTTCTAATGATTACAAAATGATAAGTACTACGACACAAAAGATATAAAAGAAAGAATCGTCAAATTTGAAACAATGTATCGCAATTGCTATGATAATATAATAAGTAATCAATAAATAAATTATACTAATAATTAGTTTAATTAAATGTCCATCATTTTGACACCTATTGGTCGATTGTAATCAAATCACACTATAAGAAAGTTAAATGTATATATATAGATTAATATTCAGAAATGTTAATCAAATATCAACAAGTACATTTAATTAAAAAACAGCCATTACTGGAGTCATATCCAAGCCTGGTGCCAGTACCTTATTTTATTACTTTTTTGTTCTTGTGGAATTGTGAAACATTGTATGATTTCGAATATTAGAGGTTCCATAATAAGTACAATTACAACAATGTGTTTTTGAATCCATGTTAATTGCGTGATTTGGCGGCATGCAAATATACAATGGAAATTTTACAGGAATCAATAGGCAAGTTCAACCCTGTATACATACAAATCAGTACGGTAGTAAACAGGGCTGGAATGGAGTTCAAATAAACCCCTGAAAGATTGTTTACTTGGACATTTAAAGAAAGTTGGTATCGAACTGGCCTCTAGGGAAATTTTGTAAGTTCTGTGGGTCAGTCCGGTCCTGCACTCTATATAAAAGTGCGCGATAGTAGACACCTTAAGGGACTTCGAGACATACGAGAAATCTTTGTTATTTTTAATGTTTTGAATTTTTATGACTATATTTTATGTGGACGTAAAATAAAAATTTAGTTTCATTCGGAAATGTAGTTTACTAGATCGAAAAAGATACTATTAAATTTTTAGAACTGCACGCTCAGTTTCAGAAAATATGTTTTATTTTTTGTTTTACGGTATTATTTTAGTAAATCTTCAAGGTGGATCGAAAAATCCTGAGTAATCCTCGTAATTTGCTACAAATCTTTGCCTTAACATTACAGTCAAGAATATAAATGTTATAATAAATCATTTTTGGTGAAAATATTCATAAATTATAAATAATTACGATATCATGCATAAACAGTCGGAAGGTAAAGCGACTAACTACATGATCTTATTGGAGATAATTATGTTTGGATCAGGGATTTGAACCGGAATTTATTTATGGTTCGGATTCGGTTCGGGTTTAAATATAAACTTTGATTCGGATTCGGGTTCAGCATGGTGCAAACTATTTGGGTTCAAAAACAGTTTTTTTTTTTAAATACGGGCTTTTTCGGGTTTCGGGTTCAGATTCAAGTCTCTGGTTTAGATATAAAATTAAAAATTATTGATAATGTATTAAGGCAAGGATCGGAAAAATTTTCATCTGGGCGTAGAGTCCTAGAATTCTATTCACTAAAGACCGATGTAATTTGATAATTATTTTGTATAAGCTAGAGATAATTTATATACAAAACAAACACCTACATACACAAAATAGTATATATTACAACAAAGTAAAATCGAAGGACTAAAAGTATCAATTTTCACCAAAATATTCGTACATGTTATTTATTATTTCCTCAAATCCCCAGTTTAAAATCCAGAATACGAAAACCAAATATTTCATATATTAAATTAGATTTCTACCTCTTCTCAGAGAGCATACCGCTTTCGTAATATTGCTAATTAAACAAAGGATTTATAGCACATATTAATAACATTTCTCTTCCTGTTGGATGTAACTTTACTCATAAATTAAATAATAATAGTAAATAATGCTGATATTATTATAATTATTATAACTCAGTTTATATCGGCAAGTATTGTCAGTGGTGCACCAATAAGTTAGAAAAGAGAAAGTATTAATTTAATCTAAAACGATAAAAAACACCAACCTCCACTTTACAATATAATAGAGTCGGTTGCCAAAATGAATAAGTTAAAGATATATTTTGTCTATATGCTAATTTTAGCAGTAAGTTCTCAAAGAACTTTCCAGACAACTAAATATATATATATTCCGTGTGTTCAAAATAAAACGACTTTTTTGTTCGAAAATTAAGCTACTTATAGAAAAAAAATCAGTTTCTCAATCTGACAGAGGTAATATCATGATAATGCCCCCCTTTAAACTACATTTTAATTTTATTTTTTTCAATTTGTGTTATTTTAAACATCCTGTATAACAATATCTAAATAATTTTACCTATTTTTTTACTGTATTTTTTAAATAATGATTTTTTCGATTATTATTTAAGCTTATCTCAACTTGTAGAAATACAACGGTAAAAAAGTATTCATTCGTTTCATAACTTTCGAAGAGTAATGTGTAAATTTTGCTATTTTTTAAGATTAAAATAATCAATTTTAAAATGAATACATTCTAATTTACTCTACACATTTAGGAAAGGAATGTTCTACAAGAGCATTCAACCCCAGTTCCCCAAAAAGCTATGGTTTCATACAATGAAGAAATCTAGGAGACATCACAGCAATAGTTCGTCTACGACTAAATTGCGCATATACTCCACACTATCTCTACAAGATCAAAGCATTGGATAATCCTTTATGTGACTGCAACAACCGCACCACATGTGACATTAATCACATTATTATTATTATGTCTGTGAAAATATCAAAATAAAATCCATACAAACAATAAAAGGATTATTATAAAACAAAGCTCTCTATTATTACATAATTACATTTCTACGAAATTCTAAAATAAAAATCTTATATATGTTCTATGTGAATAACCTCAGTAACTCCTTACATAATTCCTATAATCCCGACCACCATGTTCGTTGTAACCTGTGATGATTGGCCCATCAGCAACTTCCCATTCCATCTTGTGTCCCTGTGCTCAACTCACATAAACTCTCACAACAAATACTACAATTGAAAATCAACCACGAAGGAAGTGTCTAAAAAGGCCAAGCCAGCAGACAAAATGGATGAAGAATAAAGAATAATAATTTGCCCTCTTCCCTTCATAAGCACTCATATTGAGGGCGCGCCATTGATTATTGCACACGTAAACTGGAAAGTATTAAATTAAGTTCTGAATAGCAACGATGCGATTATTATTTAATCCTGAATTTAATGTAATGAGATTAATATGAATTTGCGGAATTATCAACAGAATGTATGCTTTATGGTATCTCATTAAAATCGGCACTCGTGCTTAAATTAAATAATAAACGTATGGTTCAGTTGTATCTTATTAAGTTAGCGGATCGGTGACATTTGATTGTGCTGAATTACGTTCTGGAAAATATTATTATAAATTGAAAATCCACTACTACCAATTAGTACAATTTCTGTGTATTTTGTGTCATATGACTTTATAAAAGTGCCAAATATAGGAAAAAATTATATACAAAAAAATACTAGATAAAAATCAAAGGGCCCACTGGCCCCGTACATACCTGGTCTAAATAATCATTGATTAAAACTGGAAATCGATAACACGTATTATTACTAAACCGGGCGTCACATTTCAATACTGTATCACGATGGGTTCTTCAGATATTAAATAAAAACTAATTTTAAGCAAAATCTTTGGGGATCTGTAGCTCTCTTACGAAGAGTTTCCGGACACATGTCCATATGAACTTTTTATCTTGAAATATGTTTCTCGATCAACTGTTCAAGTTTGTTCCACCTGATATGACACCTTGTATATTATAATCCCATTCTATACTTAATCCGTTTCTGTACATTTGAGTAGGTATATTATAAAATGGAAAATGTCACAAAATGATTTCCAAAGTACAACTCACAGAAATTCTAAGGATTTATATAGATCCAATAACAATAACCGCACATATAGTCTGTCCCAACACGAAAGAACCCTATAAAATAGCATTAAAGTGTACAAGAACAGACCGTCCTATAAAAAAACCTACAAAGTATAATTTAAAATAAATATTTCTAGAATACAAACTTATGGATCGAATAACATATACAGGAGTGCTCCAAAGTATTGACTCTAATAACTATCAATTTAAATAAATATTTAATTTTTAAAGAGAAATTATTGTGAAATTTTACGATTGTTTTTTGTTTTTTATTTATCTACCCTGTGGTCTGTTTCTACCAGATAAGTGGAAACTAGAAAAAAACCATCGTACCTACGTAGATGACAAAGATATTTTTTGTAGCCGAACCCATATTTTAAAAAGAAAACTGAAACTAAAATAAAGGTAGCCTAATTTTTGCTTCCTCGCAATATCGAAGATACGAAAAGCTTTGTGATCGTTTCAGATTAAGACAAAAAATGTCATTTTGACGTTTGCATAAATTTAGATTTAGATTGAAATTGTCAAAAAATTAAAAATATACGAAAAAATAATCTGGTGCGTTTTAAGAAAAATTTCGAACTAATATTTTTTAGTAAAATTGTATAAAAATTAAATGGTTAACCAATTCCAGGCAATTTATCTAAACCCTATCGGTTTTTATTTAAATTGTTCAATAATTAACTACCTTTGGTGAATTTAGCACGAGGAAGCACTGTGCATTTACTTGGCAGATGTTTTTTCTTTTCATGATGTAAACTTTGCATGAATCTGCAAGTTGATATTCGTGTATAGTATATTAATATATATGTATATTATATATATTATTTTACATAAATATTAAATTTACATACAAAAATGAATAAACAAAAGGTGAGGTGAAGGATTTTACTGAATATTTATTTCACTGGCATTAAAATTTTTTTTTCTAAAATAAAATTCGAATTCCGCGTGTAACGGTGTTTTTTCGAGTCTTGGAAAAGTCGACTATAGTCGATTTTCGAGTCGAAGGGGGAAAAATACAATCGACTTTAGTCTACTTTCGCATCCAAAGGATAAAAACGTATTGAAAAGTAAAAATTAATATTTTTCAAATCTTTAAACACTTTTTGAATTTAGTACCAATTCAAAGTTATTGATTTGGAAACAAATACTTTTAACTAATCCTGTATACTGTATATGTACTTCAGTGAAGTGTAAAATAAATAAAATAAAAATAGTATATTCTTAGGAAGATTGATTAACATCCTCCTAGTGTGAATGTATAAATTGTTTCTTACAAATAAAACCTGATAAATTAACTGTCACGAAGAAAATAAAAGATTTAATTATTTATTTAAGAAAACCAGTACTATATGAATGAGAAAATTGCTGAAAGGTGTAGTAATTAAGTATTTTCTATATAGTTCCATCATAATTAATGATACCTACCTTTGTACACTAATTATTTAGCTATTATCGACCTTTTTATGTTACTTATTAAGATGAGATGTTTGTTCAGTAATTATAGAAAAACATTAATAAATAATTAATATTCAGACTCAATACTTACAAAGGTATAATAGATTCAATGTGCAATAAATATTCAAAGTTTCTTATTTTGTATAATCGCGTTAGTTAAATCATATATTAAGCGAATGTTACGTTATTTTAGTGGTCTTCCATAAATTACGTCACATGTTGAAGGGGAGGGTTTACAAAATGTGACATTGTGTGACAAGGGGGAGCAGGAGTCACAAGCTTTGTGACGCCATATCTAAAAAATCAAAACAATGAATTTTATATAAATTCTTAGAGCAAAAATTTGAGGAAAATTTACTATGTTGTTAGTAACTCCGGTGAAGAGTTATGGGAAATTTTCAAACGTACTATAATTTTTATTAATAAACGAAAAAATGTTATATAAATAAAAATAATATTAACAGCCAAGGACAACGAAAGAATATTTTATTTTTCTTTATTGATTTTGAATACCTACTTATTGTTTCGAAACCATGTGACGTCACAATAGGGGGGGGGGGGGGTTACACGAAAGTGACAACATATCAAAAACTGAAAAATAAGATCATAAAAAAATGATTGTAATAACGATTTTTAACGAAAATAAAACTCGTTTTTCAGAATAATTCTAGATAAAAATCCTAGCTAATTTTGTATTTTGTGATATCCAAAATGATTTTGAATAAAAACACAAAAGAAAAACAAAATATTTTCTCTCTGTTAACTTTTTTCGTCACGTTCAACCAATGAGTAGTTCAATATCCAGCCAGCCCTGAAGTTTCGGCATTATTTTATTTAATGTGAGCTTATTTTTTCCCCGGGTCGTCGTTACACTGGTTTATGTACGACGACAGCCGCGGAATCTGCACAACTAAATTGCAAAATGTGTCTCTCTTTAGTTCTTTCAACTCACCCTACAGGACCGAACGGAATGCATATATTAAATTACAGTTTTTCACTTTTTTTTACGAATTTACATCTTAACTAACTATGCCCGCGGATTCGATCGCGTGGACTACGGAATTATTGTTTAGGATTTTTGAAAAATAAAATTGATTTATTTTAGATCTTTTTTTCTACACAATTCTATACTACATTATATTGTTCAATGTTAAACGGTTTAGGCAGCGTATTGCAAAAGAGCGGTAATTTTTTCCGATTTGATTTTCTATTATTATCACTGCTTATTCCTTATGTTACCTAACGACCTAACGTAACAAAATATATACTAAAACCTTGGCAAAGAACATATCTATGAATAAAAAAACACACACGTAAATCGGATAAGTGGTCCTCGAGTGATAAGCGCACCAACGGACAAACAGACAGACAGAGAGACGTTGATCTTTATACATATAGTGATAGATATATATAGGTTAAATTCATTTGTAGCATTTTTTACCTTCGTTTTCGTTTCTTCGCATATTGCAGTGGATGTTGTAATTATAATAATATAATCATTTTAAATAGAGTGCAGATACAGAATATTTTTTTTTTAATTTTTAAAACTATGTTTGACGCACTATACCTCGTAAACAATTAATCGTGAAAAAAAATATATATTACGAAAATTGTAGATAATTTAATGTTCTACAAGATTGTTAGTTGATATTTTAATGTATAATCACCAGTTTGCAAACTACATTCACAAAAATTACGAAAATGTCCACTATTTTGCCATAACATCGGCGGTTGTTAATTTTCACAAAGATGGCGGCAAACACCGCACCCACTCACGACAACTTAGCGAAATACTGTGGAGGCAACCCCGAACATTAAAAAAAAAAAAAAATAGACATTGCTATTTTTCATTAAGAAAATATCTATTATTAAATATCAACTCGGTAATTCGTTTTTAATATTTATATTATTTATACTCGAGTATAAAACTTTGGTCAAATATTCTTTACTAGTACATATCTGTTCATAAATCATAAAAACTAGAGTTCACAAATGCCGTTCACAGATTTTATTCTAAAATCCAACAATACATTTTTCTAATTCGCACGTCCTAATCCACAATAAAAACAAATGAATAAGTAAAACAAGTTAAATAGCATTTATAACACGATCTAATTCAAGAGACAGTGGATCTAGTTGACGCTGATGCAGAGGATTGACGTAATAGTGATGAATGAACGGCAACAAAAAAGCGACAACGGGGTAAAGTGGCTCATAAAACGAGCAGCCGGAACAAATAGAAAGGTATTGTCTCAAACATAACGGCCTTCGTACACTAGATCACTCTTATACAGTTCAGTGGTTCCCAATGTTATTTATTCGCAAACTTATTTACATATAATAATACTTTTACAGCGAACTGTATATTTCATTAGGTGGCAGAAGATGCATAAACAAAACGAGTCGAACCTCGTGCAATTGGTGTTTCAAACTGTCGTCGTATGAAGAATAATTTACAATTCATTTCATTGTATGTAGTAATTATTCAGAAAAAACTTGGATCTTATATAATTATAGTGTTTATACACGGAGAAAAATATTTCATAACAATCACTCTATTTGATTCAGTATTCTTAAAACGGAAGACAATTTTGTAATTCTTCCATATTAATGATATGTATATATATATAGGGTTTTCCAGATTTTTTCATTGGTACTTTCGGAAAAGAAAAACTAATGTTAGGGTTTGTAACTCGGAAACTAAAAGTGAAATAAAAAATCTAAATACACCAATCAATTCTTCACAAAAAGTTCTGTAAGAAACTGTAAACAAAAAGTACCTATCTACTTTGACAAAAAAGTTATAGCCATTTAAAGAAATTCCAAATTTTCTGATTTTTGGGTATACCGAATAAACCACATGATGTAGTAATACTCACCCTTTCCTTACAAATAATTCATCTCATTTAACCGAATCTGTATCTCTTACCGATAAGGAAATCCCCATGCATTTCACGCTTATCTTGGACAACCTGTATTTAATTTCTTTGAGTCTTTAGCTTTCATTTGATATCCCACTTGTTGGCAAAAATTTGTTCGAATCAATGTTCAGTACTTAAATCACATATTCTATTTCTGGAACATTTCAGTTAGATACCTTTAAAACAAGTAATTAATTCATAAGAATACTAAAAAACAAATGTCAGATATTATACAGGAACTAAGAAAATATATTATTATAGTTAATAAGCACATTTAACGGAGTATTAATTCTAAAATATTATCTATAGATTTGTTTTAGAATTTAGATCAATGATACTTCAATTTATTATAACACAGTTGGTGACTCCGATCGTACAAGATAATTTTCATAATATCACCACTGTTTTAATGATTACTTACCACGCGTGCGAAAAACATCCAAACACTTCAAAGGAACTGTCATAGAAGTTTGACACTCCATTTGAAAGTGTTTGTTAGCTAACATAAGTGTTACACAAATAGTATTTTTTGTCGATACTTTTGAATAAGTAGTACAAAAGTAAAAAAAAAATGTGATCTGTATTGTTGAAAATAATACATAAACCACTCTTTAGATGTCCGCAAACCACCGGTTGTGAACTGCTGCTGTGCACAAAGAGAACAAACATTTGATGTAGTGTTTGGAGAAGCTAACGCCGCCAGTCCTCTGTGTTTTCCACGTATCATATTTTATTTTCTCTCGGGCGATCTGTTTTTTTCCCGTGAACAGTTATTATTCTGTTTTTTTTTTTTAGATTGAGTTTTGCTTTTATTATAAATTGGTGTTTTGGTGCTTGCTTTTTATTGCCGACTGCTTGTAAACAAGATGATGAGGATAATAAATTTTCAATGAATAATTGAAAGTTTCTTTCGTTTATCGTCCAATTTTAAAAGTGTTTAGCTTAAATTAACCCTTTATTTTTATCAGTGGTTGATTTAAATATTAATGTTTATTAAGGGGCTACTTTACTTCTTTGCGTCAGAAAAATGATTTTGTTTTTATTTCTTAAAAAGAAAACCGAACAGCTCAGTTGCTGACGAGTTTTACAAAGAAGCAGAATGAATTCTATATGGACCTGGAATGACTGATTAGCCGTAAGTCTTTGTATTAACAAAAACATTTTCTCAAAACGATATTTTTGCATTCGGCGCAAATGATTGTGCAAAAACTATTTGTCCAATCGATCTGAAATTGTAAAGGTATATTCAATACATATATCGCTATCGCCGGTACCTCAATTATTAAAAAACTTTCATTTAAAGTATTGTTTTTAACCTAATAACGGTGTGAAAAAAATTATATTTGTTATTATTTTGCGAAAGTAGTTTTCGAAAAAAAAAACTTTTAAGTGAATTTTATTGACCCGACGAAGTAGCATAGCCCCTTAATAAAATATGAAATCATTTTGTAAATATGAATTTGAATTTAAGATTATCATTAAAATGAATTAAATAAAATGTACAATGATGGGAAAATTTCGTTTTTTAAGTGGATGATTTTTTTAATCGGTATAGAAACGTTCAGAAGTCATAACAACTAACGCAACTAAATAAATAAAAAGCGAGGTAATCAAGACTAATATGCGAAAAAGTGTGCGTGATACAAAAAATAAAATAAAATTCCTAATATTCTTAATACATAAAAGCAAAAGTCCAGCTGTTTGTTTGTGTTTCGATCACGCAAATACTACTAATCGGATTAAGTTATCCTTTTGAATCAGGATATAAGAGGTCGAGAATTAACACATAGCTTAATTTTTATCCACATTTATGTAATAGGAACCGCGGGAACATTTTTTTAACTGTACGCTTCAAGCGTATAGTTAAAAAAAATAATTAAAATAATGATTACCCAATTACCCAGCCTACGCCGCACAATGGGGTATAAGTAACTTTTTTGTTACAAAACAGTGTGCAGGCTGCAATTTTTGATTAAACTTAATAATTTTATTAATCTTTGCAATTCGCTATAACCCGATTTTGCAAAAATATGTAATATTAATAACAATCTGAAGAAAAAAAGAATATTTTGAAAAAATAAACATCAAATACTTTATTTAAAGTTTTCTATGGCTTGCTGAATAAAGGATTTGTCGGTTAATAGCAGTCAAATTTTTTTCAGACTTTTATTAACATAGCATATTTTTAGCAATATCTGACTTGATTTATCGATAAAGTGTAATTAAAAAGATTTTTTTTAAATTACTCAAAAATTACAGCCTTTACACTATATTAATAAATCAATTTGAAATTGATTAAACTACTTTTTTTAAGGATTCGAATACCAAATGTAAAAAATATTCATTTTATATACAGAGTGCCCCACGGGAAGGTGTTGAAACTAATCAGCTGTCGTTTTCAAATGGATGCAGTTATTGAAAAAAAACAAAAATTGCATTGAAAAGAGGGGAGTCTGCAATTTTATTTGGGCTATGGTAGAAGCAAATAAGTGCGCATCAAAATGAATAATCTGATATTTACTCACCAAAAAGATTTCTTTTTGAGAGGAAAAGTTGATGACAGTTCTTGCAGGGGGTTTCGTATTAAATACGTGAAACCACATTAAAAAGGTTAAACTTATGCGTTACGTTACTCCATTTTAAACGTTACTCCGCTTTAAATTTTTTTTATGTTATTTTTAACAGAATAATCGATAATTCATCATATTTTTCAATAACCAAATAAATTGATGCACAGACATTTTATTAAATTTTATTTAAACTCATTAAAAACTGCAGACTCTTCTTTTCAACGTTATTTTTTTTTCAATAACATCTGTTTGAAAATGACAGCTCATTATTTTCAACACCTTCCCATGGGACATCCTGTATTTTAAAAAAAATGAACAAATTGATATAAAGTTATTTGAATATCAACTTATATAAGAACAAACTGTCAAGATAAACAAAAACAGGTAAATAAAAAATCGTAAAAATAAATAAATAAGTACATGAAGCCTGATATTTCATAACAGAATACAAAAAAGGCCGTCACGGTAGAAAGTAAACACCTTATCCAAACCTTTAAGCGCCCGATTTACGGCAAACATTTCTCTCCACCCACTACACCCCGTTTCCAGGGCCGGATTAAGAAAGCGCGGGGCCCGTAGCAAATGTTATAAAGGGGCCCTTGGGGGGGGGGGGGAAATTTTGGGTATCAACGATTGAAAAAATTCTATATGAACTGGATAATGAGAATTTTTACAAATAATGGAAAATATAATCTACATTAAAAACTGAAGACCTTTTTTTTTTTTTTTTGTTTTACCGTTTGAAATTTTAGATTTTATGAGTTAAAAAGTTTGGACTATAGTAAAATAAAAAATAAAAACTTTAAGAGTTTTTTTTTTTTTTTAGTCGCGTTACTCATTTTTTATTTCCCTTTTTTTTATATACTATATTAAACTAAAAAAAATCTACTGCCCCTCTCAATATTCTATTACGAGTCCTATAACAGATATTTTTCCGGAAAGTCGCGGGGGCCCCCAAAGACGCGGGGCCCGTAGCATTTGCTACTCCTGCTACGTTGTTAATCCGGCCCTGCCCGTTTCATGTTTCCTCATCAAGTGAAAATTTACGCACCGAGAAAAATGAAACAATTGCCGCCAAGTGTAAATCTCGTGGACGATCCTGAAACTTTAATCGCAGCACCTACGCAGATGATGTTCAACTTTCTTTGTAATCAGTGGCGACTCGTCAACTAAAATATTTATTTATTTTGTTACCTTTTTGTTAATTTGTTACTTTTCTTAACGCGTGTTTTTTTAAGTGGTGTTTTTTATTGACAAAATGGCAACAATATCCATACATCTTAAATTATACCCCATTTAATTAAATTTACTAAATTATAAATATCTGTTGATATTTCATTACTGCCATTATTGAATCATAATCTATAGACACTTAATTGTAAAACAGCTTAATTTGATGACAATGGATGTCAAAATGGTGGATAATGATTTTTTATTTTATAACTTTTTTTCGTAGTACTTATCATTTTGTAATCATTAGCAAGTGTCCATCACTGGGTTCATTGTATCCATTACTGGAGAAAAAACATAAACACAATATAAATCTATAATTTAAAAAACAAACTATATTTGCGGACTTTGGTAATTAAATTGATTTAATTATAATATTTTAATTAGTAATATGAGTTCATGATAATTACAAAAAGAAGCTCATTAATACCAAAAAAACAGTATACCTTGTTCTTAAAGGGGCCAAGACTGGTGTTAGTACGCACCTATATCACGTTCGTGTACTGTTTTATTTTTATAATAAACTAAAAACGACCAAAGTGTAGTTATTAACCACGATCCGACACTGTTTTGTTTTGGTTGCCTTTTCCCACAGGTCCTGGAACCCATCTGGATTGTGAGGAGAGGCCGTTAATTTATTGGCGTTATAATACACAAAAGCTTACGTCTTATATAAGTATTTTAACAATGTCAGTTTGTTAACTTACAAAAGACTTATTTGAAATATTTTTACCAATACACACATCTCAACTAATTAATACTACTTCTTTAAATATGTATTTTATTTATAAATCAACACTCTGTAAGTCCATTGAACAATAATGAATTTTAATAAATGCCTACATTTAATTAAGTAAATATTTAAGGCTATACTTTTAAGAACTCTAAAACGTACCAAAATACCTCCGGTTTTCGGGAAAATTTATAAATTATCTATGTCTTTTTTAACTGACATATTGAATACCAATTTCTCTTGGTTGTATATCGTATTAAAAAAAATGTAACTAATTACTTACTGATAAATTTAAAAAAAAAACATCTGCTAAGGAAATGCACAGTGCTTCCTTGTGCTAAATTCACCAAAGATAGTTAATTATTGAACAATTTAAATAAAAACCGATAAAGTGTTCAGATAAATTGTCTGGCATTAGTTAACCATTTAATTTTTATAATTTTTTTTTAATATTAGTCCAAAAAAACTTAAATAAAAATAAAACCTATAAAAACACTGAAAAGTATAAAATAATAATAAAATTTAATAGTTTTTGAAGTAGGTACCAAGCCAAAAAAACGACTTAAAAAAATGTTAAATTTAATTATTATTATTATATACTTTTCAGTGTTTTTAGGGTTTTTTTGAAGTAGGTTTTATTTTTTTAAGTTCTTCATTTATATTAACACTAAAAAACATTTGCCATTAAGTATATTCTTTAAGAATAAATAAGAACCTCTCAATTTCCCCCCAAAGTCATAAACACCTCCTGAATTATTTTCATCTATTCCATTCAACCGAATAACTTACACCGTTATGGAATCTTTAGATTTTTCTCCTCCCCCGAAACACACATACATATGCTAATACCATTACGTGGCACAGCATAGGTACACCAGATTTGGGCGATAAGCACAGCGTCGTGACGCCGCGCCGCTGTATGACAAGGACAACACTGGTTAGGTACGTGAGGTACGTGCCTCTCTCACACACACGCGTGTGCTAATTTAAATTGCAGGTCGAATGACAAAGAGTTAACAGGTTGTTTGTTTACAAGATTTGCCAAATTGTCTGATAAATGGTTCTTTAAGAAAATAACGTCAAGTTGAAACCCCCTTAATATAATAATATAATAAATATTTATCTATATATTAATTAATTAATAATAATGATTTGAAAGGTACTGTGTCATAGATGAGCACACAAAAAAAGCATGTCTGTATGTTGCCGTTAAGGCAGGTAAAATAAAGTTAATATACACATATGATTTCCCCTCTCGCTGTTAAAGGTACTGAATGTCTCTTTAATTTAAACTATTGCGCATTCAAATATCTTACCCTGTTACCGATATATAATGCCCAAAAATTTATGTTTTTTTCTAATAAAGAAAATCATTTAGGAACCTCAGAATGATATCCAATTATAAATTCCTTTGGTAGGTGTTTTAAGGATATACAAATGAACATTTTGCGCATATAGCGTTTCGAAGATTTGAAAAATAAAATTTTTCACTCCACCCTATTGCCTATCCTTGCTGTAGACTATCCGTCGTTGGCGCTAAACATTTCGTTCAATAAATTATGTAATTAAATCAATATTAAATACCATGAGGATTTTATGTTTTCGTCCCCGTAGCGATCCCATCATTTTTTTTTATAGAAACTCCTAACATTTATCACGTATTCTCGCAACTGAGCTCGCTACAATTTATAAACAGTGATTGGGAATTATTTATTTATAAATTCATTCCTGTGTTACGGGTGTTTTAACTTTTACAGTTGAACAAATTAAAACTTAAGAAATACGTAAATATAAATAAATACTCAGGTATTAAAAATCAGAGGTATTTAATAATAAAAAACGTGAAAGTCACGTGACCACCAAGTTTTATTACAGATTAATACTAAGAATCTTACATTCTTAATGGATTAAAAACATCAAAAGATATAATCATATATAAGTACTGCGAATTTTTTTATTTTATAAAAATAATGTTCAAAATAATTTTTCTAAATTCAATTTCAATAATTAACCTGCTTACAGAAAAACTTTTCAAATAAAAGTTTGGAGTGAGTAATACAGTGATATTTTTTATTTGAGGGCGTTTTTTGTTTTTATTAAGTTTATTTAGATTTTTTTTAAAAAACCTATAGATAATATATATTTGTATGTTGTAATGTTTAAAAACAAAATATAAATCTTACTTTTAACACTTAAAACCCATTAAAAATACCCCCAAATAAAATGAAATCGACCCCTCCAAGATGAGTAATTTTTATCTGATTTTTTTCTGTAAGCAGCTTAATTTTAGAAATAAAAAATCGTAACGTTTAATTTTGAACAACCGGTATAAACAGTTTAATAAAGACTGATTTAGTGTCCCTAAAAATAAGTTTTCTTTAGAAACAATCACAGACAAATAAATTATTGGACTATTCACTCTCACTATAAAAGAAAACATCTGTTATTTAATTACCCCATACATATAAAATACTTTCGAACAAAAATATATTAAAGTTTTTAAAAAGAGAGTATGCTAATCGTGTGTAACAATTTCACAAAAACAATAGTAAATTATTCATCAAGCAGAAAAACAAGATATACACACACACAGACACGTACGTGTATTATTGCAGCTTGTATTCGACGTAGAAGCATCCCGTCTGTTGACTTTGAGTTAAATGCCAAATTGTCTGATAAATAGTTATTTAGATAAGTATCGTCAAGTTGAACCCACTTCCTTTGTAGAAACTTGATCAAGTTTCCTTGAATTCAGCTAACACAAACACAGGAGCGCATAAAATTAGTTTCATGCGGAGAC
This sequence comes from Sialis fuliginosa, assembly GCA_961205875.1. Lineage (NCBI taxonomy): Eukaryota > Metazoa > Arthropoda > Insecta > Megaloptera > Sialidae > Sialis > Sialis fuliginosa. The sequence continues at coordinate 11,843,849 of OY540817.1, read as the reverse complement.
TCTAAAACTCTTACAAGTAAACCTACCCAAGTGCCACTCGCCGAATTCTTGAAACTTTGCACCCACGTAGTACATTGAAAAACATTAAACACGTGTTTTTTTTTATTTTGGCTAGCAAGGCGTTTTAAGGTTAGAAAACGCATTCGACAGTTTAACACCATTTAACACAATGCTAACCTAACGCTACTCATGAGTGTCATTCTCTTAAAGCTTTTACGACATTTCTCTATTATAATTTCATTATCTGTATTTTTGAGATCGCTAATGACGATTTTGACATTAGTTTAACGAGATTCAGAATGACAAATACGAAATGATGGACAAAATCGTTTCAAAAACATTCTTTAACGCCTCTTGCAAAGCTTATTAGATACATGATTACGATTTTGGCAACAGTTATATCAATCTAGAGGTGGTAGATGAATAATTCAATATGACGCATCCAAATGGCGGAAACTGGACAAACTTCTTAACACCCTTCTTTCAAATGACAGAAACAATAAACAACTAAGAAATTTAACCGTATGAAGACAGTATTATCAGGTTTTTTTAATGTTTTCAATTATACATATGTATATGACATAAAGTAGTCGAGTATAGTATCACTATCTTGCCTTCATTATCGTAAAAGTTTCAAGAATATCAGCGAATGGCACTTAAGTAGTGTTACTTATTAGAAAGTGGGAGGTACCCTTCAAAGTTTATATAAATTTAACTGATTATCATTATTTTTATTTAGTAATAATTTTAAGTAAATATGAAATTGTGTATTCATAAATCAGAGTTTTAGAACCCACAAGAATATTTATAACAGATTTTCAGGTATTGATTAGTGAAGTAACAAAAAAATAAATAAAAATGTCTGCCACATGTTTTCTCATGTTAAATTCTGCGAAAGCAGATGTATCTTTATAAGGGAATATTTTTCTAAAAAAGTTGGAATCATCTTTCTATAGAAAATGTAATGCTCTGTAAAAAGATTCTATACGATTTTCACGTAACATGTGTCGTTCTTAAAAAATTAATGCCTGCTCATCCAAATATTGTTAAAATACAAACGTTTTTCTATTATAATTGATATTATTATGGGATTTCAAAACAAAAAAAATATATCTATGATTTTTTAAATTATTTGTATTTGTATTGAAACATGTTATTGAAATCGTCGAGCTTGCTTTGATCTTACAAGCTTCTCAATGTCTGGTTCTTTTGAACGACCAATCTTTGGCTCTGTTTTGTTTTTATACTCAGCAGAGCAGAAGTCAAATTCACAAAGATACGTTGTTGAGAAAGGGATAGTAAAACCCGCTGCGTTACTTTTGGGTAAACTGGTAAATATTTAACCTAAAAAATTTCCGGAGAATTTCTTTGGAACATCTGTGGCAACTGAGTCAAATTTAAATTCCGAAAATTCCTCCTGGATATCTTCAGTTAAAAACTGAACTTCAATGAGAAATATATTTTTTACAAGTTTTCATACCTAGTGGATATTCAGTAAGGAAAATATCAGCTTAATTCTTTTTGAAGACTAACCAAGTGTTTAAATTTTGTCTTGAAAAGCGTCCAAGCTTTTGGGGGATACCTCACAGTTGATAAACACTGTATTAGACACACCTAACTAACAAACCAAGTTTCATTAATATCCGTTCAGTGATTCATGAATTTAGGGAACAATTAAACATACAGACACTCAGACAAAACGAAGAGTGTTTATTTTGACTTTAAATAGAAAGATCATGTGGAAATTTAAAAGTCGATGATTTCAAAAATGACCATAAAAATTTCTCCAGTCGCGATCTTTAGGGTTAGAATATGGTGAAGAAAAAATCATCAATTATTTATTTATAGATTAAACACTATATCTCTTACTTCCCGAACAATATCTGCTAAAAATATTTTATTAGCATAATGAAACAAAAACATCAAATAATTTTCGTACATTAAAATACTTAAAAAGCAAATATACAATGAACACAATAAATTATACATAAATACAAACGTACCTATATAACAAAACAAAATTAATTTGAAATTCAGTAGCGGAATGATTTATCAAATACACCTTCACATTGTAAACAAAAGATACACAAATTCTAAAATCTGTCAAGCATAAGCTAACACGGTCGAGAGAACCCCCCCCCCCCCCCCCCCCCCTATACAGGTACGGACGTCATTACGTCTTACACCATTGAGTACACAAGGGGGAAAGGATGACAGAAAATGAAAACAAATCAACCACGTCTAAAATATTATTTGCTCAGTAAACACGAATTAAAATTGCAGATTTTAAGTTATATACCCTGCAGCGTTTCATTTACCTATAATAACTCATTAAGATTAAACTATTCGTTTCTGTATACTCGTTAAAAAGGTTTGTAAGTGTTTTCATTTCTATTAATAGGGGTGGGAGAATAATGTTTAATTTTCTATTCGGAGAAAAATGTTTTTTTTTTTTATATTCAAACAGTTGTTTTAAAGTTTTAGCTTTTCTACAACGAGATGGTTAGAACAGTGCCGGCCTTAGCAAATCTGGCGCCCTGAGCGAGATTTATTTTTCCGCCCTCTCTCCCCCTAAAAAATGTTAAAAAATCACCGAAAATGTCAATTAAAATTGATAAATTAACAAATAAGTTGAATAATTCATATCTCAGCTTGGCGCGATCCTACAGGCTCAAACTTTTTTTTTAAATATAGCTTACATCATTAACTTTAAGACTATCAAATGTCCTAAGACCGTCGAGACCTCCTTCCCCTATTATGAACACATTAAAATTAATAAATCAACAAATCAGTTGATTAGTTAGTATTTCAGCTAATACCTTATTAAAGGTTTTCTGGGTTTCCGAATAAGTATTTTTTAGTTAGCAGCTATCAAATAATCGATTTTTTACAAATTAACATTGTTTATATTTAGCTATATTTTTTGCTTAATCGGGTTTAACTGGTCGACAAAAAATTTAAAGATAAAAAAAAGTATGGTAATAAATTAACAAAAGGGTCGACGTATTGAGGACTAGATGTTTTAATTTTTAATTTCCTAGCCATTCGTACCTGATAGAACGCATCACACCCCCGAATGCTATGAAAACAATATTAAATCAAATATTAATATAAACGGTAAATTTAATGATGTGTACTAAAATGTAAGATTAAACACTGGCGAAATTTAAAATATATTTAATGTACCATGAATTCATTTTGAAATAAAATTAACGAGGTGTAATTTAAAATTGTAGCCTAAAACCATTCGTGGTTTATTTGCTATAGTTGCAAACATTAATAACTAATTTATTCATAGATGTGACGTAGGAATGAATATAGAAATTATTTTGTAATTATGTGATATCGGAAATGTGTGATTTTCGGTCATGGTAGTTTAATTATTACCTATCTGATGTACCGGAATAAATCATTGAGGAAACTGTATTGAACTATTTAGTAATTCAGACCAAATAATATTGTATAATGCAAAGTAGATATAGTATATTTATACATAATTATATATGTATATTATTTATATTTTAATTAAAACCAATTCTTTAAACTTTAAATATTATTATTATAAACATTAAATTTTCCAATCCCTAGTATATATACCACCATTAATTGCTAAAATAATATCATACGTCTAAATTTATCAGTATATTACCCAAAATAAATTCTTTCATATTTATATCTATCTCTGAAAAATATTTACACTAGACAAAACAAATAGCAAGGATTTTACTTACTTTTTGATTTTTTTTCGCCAAAAAGTTGCACGTACCCTTGCTCCCACGCTCGACTGTAACTAGTGTCACCAAGCCAACAGTTCCATTAATTATTTCGATAGGCTATCTACCCCAGAATTACCCTATATCTACATTATGAATTGAAATGTTTTAATCAATTTTTAATTAAGAAGCGCTATTCTTTGAAACCTTCAGGGTTATATTCTGGATTATTTATCAAACCGATGATTCGATATGTTTAACTGAATCATTACATTTTATTTAAACATTAAGGGTCGATTCAGCACTATTGAGCCAGTCTTGGGCCGGTCTCGCTCAAGTCAAATATTCAGTATAGTAATACTGTATTGGAGCGTGATTGGATCGAGATCTGACGAAGCCTATAGTGTGAATGATTTCATTGTTTATTATTTATTTATATTTGATTGGAGCGAGACCGGGCTGAGACCGGCTCGATAATCTGGATCGACCGTAAAATGATAAACTTTCTACAGTCAATTGTCTATAAAATTGCAGAATTGAAATATATACAGGGTGCTCCATTTTAACTTAACATACAATCTTTCCTTTTTAAACGAAATTTAATTTTATAAATATAAACAAAATTTAACAACAAGAATATTCAGTGAAAAATACGAATCGAATGAATTATTTTCTTCTAGCTTAAGTCGAGTTATTTCAGTAAGCAGGTTTTTTAAATATTTTCCAAAGGTTATTTGATTTTCACAATAATCCTTAATATGTCTATTTAATGTGAGAGGACTTGGTAGCAAATAAATACTATAAATATAATTATAAAATAATTATTGAAAATAATTAATTAATAAAAAAAAAAAAAAACATGATTAATATACTTCTATCTCTATCTTCATAAACGTAGATATGTATCACATGCATGCAGAAAGACAAGACGTGAATAAATAATTTATCTGCAACTCCCAACAGACAAGTCCTTTGTCAAGAAGGTCAACCACGCGAATGGACTTGTTATTTTCTTACATTTATTTTTATTGCTCTGAGTTTTATCCTTCGGCACTCATGTCCTTCTTATATAACAATATGTTGAATATTATAAAGTGATGATTTCAATAGTCATAAGCGCATATACAAAATTATTGAGGGTGGAGTATATATTTATGTATTTAAAGAATGACAGACTCATCAAAATTCAGCCCAAACTTTTAGACCTAGAAATGTGAAATTTGAAAGGTGTCTTTTTTATATGACTTAAGTGTCCACTTAAAAAGGATTTTTCGAAATTCAGACCTTATGAGAGGAGAGGGAGTGCATGTAGTAGTTAATTTCAGACAAAATAGTCTTCCATCAAGATTAAAAATGTGTATAAAAAAATCAAAATTTAAACCTTAATAGACTAATAAGGGTAGACAAAAAAAATTTTTTTTTTTTTTTTCAATAATTCGTCTTTACACAGCTGAAACCCCTATACATTGTCAAAATTTTAAGACGTAAGCACCCTCTAAAAAGAGATTATTCGAAATTCAACCCCTAAGAAGGGATGAGGGAAGGGACGTCTATTTTTGTTTAATTTGCAATACGTTTATCTGCATAACTGTAGATATTATAAAGGTGAATTTAAAAATACCCCCTAATTGAGATAAAATAAAAAGTATTCCAAACTAACCGCACAGATGATATTAGATTTTATAAATTATAAAAATGTTCATAAAAACGAATACAACGTGGGCGAAATCGCATACGGGCCTCTAGTAATAGATAAATCTAAAAGAGCATGAAACGTCTATTGCAATGTGTGACGTTAGCCGAATTGACAACTAAAACGACGCAATTGAGAAGCCAATTATTCATCTACAGTCCACAGCAGAGGTTCTCCAAGTTTGGGCCACGAGAAAAATTTAAAAATATTACGCATCAAGAAAATAAAATAAAGCAATACACATTTATATTCATTAAAAGAAAATGTTGATTATTATTTTACTAAAAAAATGAACAGCGACCAAAATAAAATATGGATACTGAATCCATTTCAGAGTGATGTAGTGACTACTGGAATTTAGGTAAAGGCAGATGAAGAATTAATTGATCTCTTCGAAGAAAAAATTAACACAGTTTTGGTTATCAATGAAAAATACACACCCAACCTTTTCTACCGCAGCTGTAAAAGTGCTGCTCTTTTTTATAACCTCATATACGTGTGAAGTTGTATTTTCTTCCATGATAATGGTTAAAAAGAAAATAAATAAACTTCAGTTATCAAATTCGTTGACTTATATAGATGTGAACATTTAGGACCTCCTTAATATATGTATATAAAGTTCAACGTCTCTATGTATGTCTGTCTGTCTGTCCGTTAGTGTGCTTATAACTCGAGAACCACTTATCATATTTACGTGTTTTATTTTTAATTCATAGATATGTTATTTGGCCCGGTTATAAGATATATTTTTTTACGTTAGGTAACATAAAGAATAAGCAGTGACGATAATATGATAGTAAATCAAGTCGGAAAAAAGTTTGCAGTCAGTGCGCTTTTTTACAATACGCTGTCGAAACCGTTAAATATCGAACAAAATAATGTAGTAAAGAATTGTGTAGAATCAAAAGATCTAAAATAAGTCCACGATACCATTTATCTAACTTTTATATCTAAGCCACAATGACTGCTTTTATGTTACAAAGAAAATGTTTGGGTTTTGTTTATTAGGACTTATGACCTGCAATGTGCTTTTGATTTTTTATTAATACAATAACAACTAATCGTGTTTGTACTTAATTCAACTATATTTTTCAAAAATCCTAAACAATAATTCCATAGTCCACGCGAGAGAAGCCGCGGGCACAGCTAGTAATTAATAAAAACAGACAACAAGAGCATACTTCACATACTCCTTATTATTTATCTGATGCATAAATTTTAAATTGGTGCCCATACATCCAACTGTCGTCACATGGTTTTTATTACAAAAAAAAGTTTCATTCAAAATTTATTTATTTTATTAAATAATATTAACAAAAATCTGAAGAAACAAAAAAAATTAACAGTATTATTAAATTTACGAAATGCACTGATTGTGAGAACAACATACCTATATATTGTTAATTGAATTTTTGAGAATTATTTATAAGCATGTAGGTTTATAAATAACTAGCTGCTACCCGCGGCTTCGCTCGCGTAAATTTTGTAACCCCCATCTTAATGATATTTTTTCCGCCGGATCGAGTGAAGCTAATTACATACAACCACTCATATGTAAGAGTGTGAAATATAAATTTTTTCTATATTTTAGTTTTCATTCATTATGCAAAATCGCAAATATCTCGACTGCTATGCGAGATAGGTTTTTTTTTCTTCTATATACCCCATGTATAAATACCCGACCCCTGTGGTATTTTTCCCGCCGGATCTAATAAAACTAATTACAACCCTTCATATGTAACAGGGGGTGAAATGTTTATTACTAAAAAAAATTTCCCATACAAATTTTTCAATCCTTTCGCAATCCCTTAAGGGTTGAATTTTCGGGATACAAAGTAGCCTATGTTCTTCCTCGGGATGCAAGATATCTCACTGCCAAATTTCATCAAGATCGGTAAAGCGGTTTAGCCGTGAACAGGTAAAAAATAGACAGACTGAGAGATACACTTCTGCATTTATAATTTATATTATAAGTCTTGACTTCTATGTAAGATAAGGGGTTGTTTTGTCCCCCTAATAACCCCTCTGCCGTAGTATTTTTCTCGCCAGATCGAATGTAATCAATTACAACACTTTATATGTGACAGAGGGTGAAATATTAAATTTTTCTTATTTTTAGTTTTCTTCCATTATACAAAATCGTAAATATCTTGGTTCCTATGCGAGATTGAGGGTTGTTTTCCCCCTGAAACCTCCATCCCCGTGGTATTTTTCCCGCCGAATCGAATAAAACCAATTACAACCCTTCATATGTAACGGGGGGTAAAATATTAATTACTAAAAAAAATCAAAATTTGTCCACCCCCTTGCAATTTCTTAGGGGTTGCATTTTCGAGATCGAAGTAGCCTATGTCCATCCTCGGGATGCAAGCTATCTTACTGCCAAATTTCATCAAGATCGGTTCAGCGGTTTAGCCGTGAAAAGGTAACAGACATACAAAGAGACAGACAAACACACTTTCGCATTTATAATATTAGTATGGATTTATTTATATTATATACCTACATTTTGTATTAAAATTGATGAACCTTTATTAAATCAAATATAGTTGTAAATTGAATGTCACTTTTAGATGCACGATGTTCAGATCACAGAGACAGATGTACAAATTCATACAACAATTAAACAAAATATCATTTAAAATTACGACAATGTTAATTATTAATTAAATAAATTCTTCTAATATTTATACAATTAATACAATAAAATACCTATGTAGGTAAAAATATTGATATATCAATAACTTTAAGTTTTAAATTTTAATGTATTACCTATGTTATGCCGAATATTAGTCATTCAAATGCTGTGATTGTTGGTCTTCAATTTTTTTGACAAATTTATGTACGAAAATTTTAATTATTTATTACTTTAGAGTTGTGCATATTTTTTCATTCGTTATGTTCTTTATATTTCTTTTTTGTCAAATTTTATTCTTCATATAAAACACATTTACTTAAAAATTTTAAATGGCCACTGACATTTAAAAATAATAAATAAAATATAATGTATCCATAGTTACGACATTTACAATTAATTTAGTAGATGCTTAAAGCGACTTATATGTAAACGTATTTTGTTTATTTTCTCCTCTTTAACATATCTTTTTCAAAAATCAGACACGTGTTCATGGTTGTCAATTAACCAAAGTATTTGAAAAAAATTAAAAAAATCTAATATCGGTTTTCGTTTTGATAGTTTTTTACATCAAAACTTTTTTTTTCCATTTTTTTTCTTTTTTTTTAAATCTGAAATTTGAACCTTACATTATATCGCCCAAGGAATATAAAAAAAATAATAAAAAAATTGTAACTTTTTTTTTGAAAAATTGGGGGCCCCTTGTTACCCCATTTATAAACTTTTTCAAAAAAGGCCCACTAGTTGTTATTTTTTACCCCCAAGGAATGTATATACCAAATTTCAAGTTTCTCCGATGAGTGGAAATGGTCAAAAAAATGATTGTGAGTCAGTCAGTCAGGGCACTTCGTTATATATAGTAGATAATTTTATTTGTTGAAAAAAATTTGTTTACCGTTTTTCTCACAAGTCGAATGGATAGTAAAAAGTTTCCATTTTTAAAAGTCCATATAAGTTTGAGAACCCCTGGGTTTTCTGCTGTATGATGTATAATAGAAAGAAAACGTCCGTTTTGAATGTAAATTGAAATTGTTTCTCACATAAAACTACGTAAACGACGAATTTATATAATAAATGAAAAGTTAAAGAAATACGATATGTATGTAAATAGTTTCACTAATCAGAAATTGGGTATAAGAAAATTCTTGAAACAATTTTTTTAAATGCTTCTAAGGGAAAAGGGCCAAAACAACAAATGTCCCCAAAGTAAATGTTTTGTATGCGCTCTTGTTGTTTTTTTATCCTTTGGCACTCATGCCTCCCTTATATAACAATATGTTGAATATTATAAAGTGACGATGCTGGCACTTGAACACAATAACGTGTCACATTTTTGCTCATTTATGAGTTCTCTAAGGATTCTAAGTTTTGTTTGAAGCTCGAGAAAAATACTCATAATATATAATGTTATATTCCTGACTTTCTTGTTATGAAGTCCTTAAATAAATAACTTTAAGAAAATTTCCATCGTTAAATATTTGTTTTATTATATATGGAAGTATGTGTGTTTTTATTGTGAAGTGATTTTACCGTTCGTATTGTTTAACCTTTCATCGAACATAAATGTTTTTGGAATATGTATATATACTTACAACTTAAATGTACCTAAAGTACTGGGACCAGTTATGGCCGCTATAAGTGCAAGGTTAACTGTTTTTATGATTTATGGGCTTTTTTTGTAATTCAAATGAACTCATATTACTAATAAAACAAGTAACTCTTTATTTAATCAATTTAATTACCAACGTTTGCAAATATAGTTTATTTTTTAAATTATAGCCTATTATTTTGTTTATGTTTTTTCACCAGTAATGGATAAAGTAAAACCAGTAATGAGTACGCAGTGATGTACTACGACACAAAAGAATCGTCAAATTTGAAACAATGTAAAGCAGTTGTTTCAAATTTTTGTAGTTTAAATGTCCATAATATCGACACCTAATGGCCACAGAAATGGTAGTAATCAAATATCAACAAATATTTCTAATTCAGTACATTTAATTAAAAAATAGCCATTACTGGGGTCATATCGAAGACTGGTGCTAGTACCTTATTTATTTATTTTATAAATAAAATCAATAAATTTTACTAATATTCTACAAAATTCATTATATGAAAATTTTAAAACGAAATAATTTTTACATAAAACATGAATATTTAAATGTTTAATGGTTCATTACACATTATTCGAGACTACTAGAGAGACAGAGATGTGACATAATTATATTTTTAATCTTAAAACTTTTGCAGTTAAAACTTGATATCGAGTTTAATACCAGATCGAAGTTGATTTCTCAATGTTACCATCATTTAGATAAAGTATTTTAAAATTGAAATAGTTTAGCACTCAAGGATCACAAAGTTAACTTAATGTTCTATGTCACAAAACTTCTTAATATATTCCGATCATGTTCATAAATTTTTGAGTTTTGAAATACACGTACTGAAAGACCTTTTTTAGCTGTATACATTTTGTCTATTAAAGTAGTTAATTAGCTCAAAAAGACATAGGTATACATATTTTTAAATTTCAAAATATAAACAATCATTAAACAATATTTTTAAGAAGAAATCTTTGATCCCATATAATTCAATAACTGGACAATGGTCGTAAGGTAAGGTGCTCTTTAATCGGACAAATTTTAGGTTAAAGTTTATATTCCCATCAGTACAAAATTAATCGATGTATTTTGAAGATTTTTCTTTAATGGCAATTGAAATTTGATGTTTTTTGAAGCAAGGTCCAATAAAAATTATTTTAATAACCGCTTTTACGCGTACAAATAATATTTTGAAAAATATGAATATGAACGTAAAGTGGGACACATTCACATGTATAAATTAATTTGATGACAATCGAACAATGGGTGTCATAATGGTGGACATATAATATAATATTTCAGCATTTCAGCATGTATTTACCCTATCAACATGAAGCTGAAAGCAAATTATTCAAAAAAATATTGGCAACAAGATTATTTACACATTTTCTTCAAAATGTAATCTTAAAAGGGTTAAATTTCTGCCTAAATTCGTAGATAGGGTAAATAGATGCTGGGATATTACAGTTTCCGTCAACCCTTTAATGTCGAAAAATATGACTGCCGTGCAAAAACAGAAAACAATAAAATTAAAATTTTAGCCATTTTGAACAATCAACATATTTGGGTAATTACACACAAAAATGTATTTAAGAATGGTAAATAAGTAACCAGTGCTGGACCACTGATATGGATTGACCCTTAAATTATTAAATTATTATTAGTAATATATTTTTAATGTAAAACTAATCTTTTCTTACGATTAAAAACTCAATGAAAAAAGTCCCATAAAAATCCATTCACTATAGATGGGTTCCGAGGTAAAAAGCTAACTGCACCGGACTAACAGTACCTAATCACAGAATTAATACCGCATTGAAAGTGCTTGTTTATAATACCGAACATTAGCTAAAATAGTTTTACCTATGGATCTTTTATGACACGTGATGGTTCTTTTAATAAATTTTACTTTCTTCTCAATTACGAATAAATAAATTGCAAGTACCTACAAGGTGTTTTTGTTATTTTAAAACGATTAGTAATATACACACCTCTCTTTTATGTATTACCAATATTTTCTACAATAAGTTAATATATTTAGTAACTGGTCAACCACTCACCAAATTTAGACCAATGTTATATCTTATAATAAATATGTAAATTTATTATAATCAATATTAAATACATACAAGCTGATATAATTTATGGACGCCCATCCATTCTCTTTAGTTTAACACACATACATAAATATGATAACAATAAGCACAGAATTATTTATGATATACAAATCTAGTATTCCACAAATGCGTGTACGAGAGCTTATTTATATATATATATGTGTGTGTGTGTGTGTGTGTGTGTGTAGGTGTTTGAGTGTATGTGTTAATGATAGGTGACGCGTCGTTTCTGGAAACAAGACCCATGTTAACCGGAAAATTATTTCTAGAGCCGGGAACCTGAGTTTCCACGTAAGTGATACATCACGAAATTCGTGTAAACTACAGTAATGTCGACATATGTATGTACATATTGCTGGTCAAATGGTATTGTTATACATTTTTTAACAAACCACTGTATTAAATTGTTAAAAATAATAATATTCAGTACAGTGATCAGGGCCGCGCCGACCCCCCATAGCGCCTGTGTGCGAAACCTATGAAGCGCCTCTTTTTTTCACGAATCTTAATATTTCAACTTATTTTTATTTCTTATTTGTTAATTTGAACCGAAATAAATGTTCTCTAGTTTTATATAATTAGATAATATTTTCCTAAATAGGTAAAACCAGTTCGTTTTCAGTTGCCAATTACTGCGAAAAATAAAACGCGAATTAAATTTTTACATACTTTATTTATGATGTTCTATCTAATCGTATACTTATTAGCCCAATCAAATTGTATATTTGTTCTGCATTGTTCTACAGAGTCATTTTTTTTATTTTAAATTGTTGGGGGGTGTGTTCTGAGTATTACATTAAGTTGGCGCGGTCTATGACCTTGAGCGTTGTCCGCTATAAGCGCGAAAACTTTAAACGTAATTATCTCGTAAATCGTTCATCCCACGATAAAATTTATTACCACCTTTTTTGTTCAACAGACTTGAATCTACAAATTTGTTTACAGGTCTAACTGTCTACCATTAATTGGTAACGAGATATAATGCAAGGAAGTGAACAAAAAACGATTTTTTGCATTTATTTCGTAATAAACGTGAATATTATCTTGGGACACTTGTACAATAAGCGCAATATTATGTTTTGTTGTTTACGAGGCATTTGTTGCGCCTATTATACCTACTTACTTATCGATACTCCACTACAAAGAAATATGTTGTTGTGTAAGTGTAACAAAAATAATTTCGATAGCGGCGCCCCTATTGTCTTGGCGCCTGTGTGCGCCGCACACTTCGCACACAGGGGCGGCGCGGCCCTGACAGTGATCCTATATTTTTTTAAATATCCAACCTTAAATCGGTCCCTAATCGATTTCTCAAATATCAAGATCAGATAATTTATGCCCTTCCTCCATTTTTTTAAATATTTTTTTCACAATGATATGTCACCATAATAATGTAAAACAAATCTTCATATCTCATCGCGCCGGGCTTTACAGCCTCAGGCTAAAGAAAGCAGACCCTGAACTAAAACATAAAGTTAAAAAAATCAAATTAAATTTGATACACACGACCTTAAATATTTGTTCATTTTTCTTCGGCATTTAATTAAAAAATGTTTACTTTCGAAAATCTGAAAACTCAAACAAAAATGCTCAACTAATTAAATTTTGTTCATATCAGTTTACTTTTTTTATTATGTTGAGAGAATTTCTTAATTTTCATTATACTAACTGAATTTTGTAAGAATAAAGTTTTTACCATTATCAATAAAGATTTTTCTGTATTTATTTCTGGGTGTTAAAAGTACATCGTAATATGTCTTATTTTATACACCGTGACAATTATATTCTGATACAACTATTTATCTACGATGTACCGTTATTAACGTTATTTTAGCAACCCACTCTTTACCAAAAACAATTGAAAGTACCGTTATGTTATCTAGTGTATCATGTAAAACCATTATGCAATTTAATTAGTCTTAATAAAAATTTCGAGCATGAAAGTACATCGAGAAATATTATTTAAATAAAACGGCCAAGTGCGTGTTGGGCACGCACATGATAGGTTTCCGTAGTCATTACGATTTATAAACAAGATTTATTTCAACGGACGCTCTGATAACGTATTATATGTACTTACCCATACTATTGAAACAAAAAAGTTATTAAGATTTTTCTGAACTGATTTTTGCTTTTCCGGATTGTTGCCGTAAATACATTTTTCCTGATCAACTTTCATTATTGTTCAAAACAAATTTTAAATCTAGTTGAAAGATTAGTGTTTGAAACAAATTTAACATATTTTTATTATATTAATTAGTAGGTCGCCCCAAAAATTCAGAAATTTTAAATTTTCACCCGCACAAATTAATTAGTTTTTGTTGTTAAAAATACATTTCTATTCTTGAATATGTTTTAATGTTTTAATCAATAAAAAATTCCGGTTATATGACTCCACTAATAGGTATGTCTACTTTAAGAATTGAATAAAAACTTAACTGAAACTTTATTATAAATTTAATATTTTAGCGTTTTCATTTGTATCAGAATACAATTGTCACAGTGTATATTTCACTAAACATATCCAATGACACTAATTGTAAGTTCACTGATAAATAATATAAAGATTACAACCAAAAGCTCTTACGTTTATTTAATATTTTTTATATAATAGAAATGAATTTTTTGTTCAATTTAAGAAAAACTACTGCATAATAGGTTTTCTCCATTAAAGTAAATGGATAAAAGTTTTCTTTGTAACTTGTTATTTTTTGTATAAATATTAAACTTCTTATCGTTATAGCCTTAATGAAAGTTTGATCAATACATTTACGTTGTAAATTAAACTACCATTATAATTATCAAAATTTTAGCAAATGTAATTTTTTTAATGTTTAAGTACCTCTGGTATTTCATAAAATATTCAAAATAAAAACTGATTTCTTTATTCAGTAATCCCGTGTAAATCGCAGAAACAGGTTTTATTAAAATATCGTGTATTTTATCTGAGAAAGTTTAAGAAAAACATCTTCCTTAATCTTGAAACAAATTACTTGATATGTATTTAATTACTGGACTACACTCTAAAAAAAATATACGGTTTGTAATAAAACTGAAACTGTAAATTCAGTTTTGCTACCAGAATTAAACGGGTAACCAACACAAGACAGAAATAAGTTGCTTTTGTTTTGAAGTACGAATTGTACATTTTTTTGTTGTTATTAAATAAATAGCCTATGAAGAATCTATATTAAAAAATATCAAAATTAACCCCACTTTCCCCTACTACTTATTCGCCAACCAACACAGCTAATTTTGATCTTAATTTACCACACTGCAGAATATTTTACGTATTTTAGTAGTTCACAAACAAACGAAAAAAAAAACGACGCTTTTTATCGATTTTCTAATTTTAATATTACCTGTATGTAGTTAGTAATGTAACATACCTATCCGAAACAAATAAATAATTCATCAATAAGTTGAAAAACAATTTTGCATTTCCATTTAACATCATTAATTATTATACATAGGGCTCGACATATTCGGTCGCCGAGTTGCCTGTGGCGACCAATTTTATTAATATGATATACAGAGAAACTTTGTTATAACGCTCTTGAATGGGTCGGATCAAAAACGCGTTATAAACGAGTATATATAGCGCAATAGGCGGGAAATAAATTAGAAAATAAATATTTTTCCTTGAAAGAAGAAATTACATACGTTATGTAGATTATGTACATGAAGCATTTATCTCGATTTCTTGACGATTTTTAAGAATAGAACGGAATTCCTAGAGTCTTCGCTAAATCCTTTTGTTTCAACACTTTGTTTTCGTCACATTTTCGTAAAAGACGTTAAATACGGAATAGCGCTATAAACGGGAGCGTTATATCGAAGTTTTACTAAACCTGGAATATTTTTTTTCCTGGAGTATATTATCAACTGCTATTGAGGTATTGGTTCTTCTGGTTCCTGGAAAGTTTATTTTAGAAAAAATAACTATTAGTTAATAGTTTTTAATTCAGTAAACGACGAAAAATATTCTTTTTAGAGTGTATGCATCGCAATTAAATACTAGAATTATATATGTTTTTGTAAACACGTTAATTTTTGTAATTAATTCGATAAATTAAATAAACAAGTTTCGAAAAACTTCAGTAGTAGTTTCTAGTTTTGTAAATGTTAGAATTATTATACCTACAACAATTTTATTTATTTTGTTTTTATGTTATACAAGCTTTTAGGCTTCTGTGATGACCTTTTAATGAATCTTGGCTTCTGGGTGTAAATCATGTAAGTGAAAAACATTATAATATAAAACCCGTTGTACGGTATATTGTTTTGACTTATTTGGAGAGAAATTAAAATATGTCAACTTTAATATTTAATAGTTAAAATAAGACATCAGTCTGTAATTATAATAGAACTAACATTAGCAAAAAAAATTCAAAATTAAAAATATTATCAAATATTATTTGCACCAATTTTATTTGCAGTATTAACTAACTTGAAAAATATTTCTCTGAATATTTTTACTATTCATACTAATCCATAGTACTATAATAATAAATGCGAAAGTCTGTCTGTCTGTTTGTTACCTTTTCACGGCTAAACCGCTTAACCGATTTTGATTATATTTGGCGGGGAGATAGCTTGCATCCTGAGGAAGGGTGTGTGTATGCGGATAGGTTATACTTTTTTGGTGTAGACATCGAGCGTGTTAATGCGAAACTAAAAATCTATTTTATCGACTATATTATAACAGAAATCTATATTACCACACGAACGAAGCTAGTTTATAATATATTCTAAAAATAGATCTCTTTTGTTCACCAATAACTTTTTTTTTATATATTTTAAAGTGTTCATTTATACAAAAAAAAATAATTAAACAAATAGTTGTTGCGACTGTTTGAAATAACGTGGAAGTGCTCATATTAATTTTAAGTGTTTGACTTTTATTTAAAAAATGATATAAAACGTTTATTTGATTACTTCATCACAAGACAGTAAACTTCTGCAGCTATGAAAGTAAACTAAATCTTATTACAGAGTAATTCTAGGAACACCGGCTTAGAAAACCAGGGTGTTGTTAAGCTCTTAAGTTGGTATTACAATCACGAATAAAGGTCAATACTAATCCTTCTTGCATTCACGTAAAGGAAAATGAAAAGGTAAAAGGGTTATGAGTCACGAGTTTTAAAAAAAAATACATGTTATCCTCTCAGAAGCCATAAAAAATTATGTAAAAAGTTTTTAAAAGCAAACATGTGAAAAATTATATAATTAATTTATTATAATTACAGAATTTTATATTTTATCAAATTATATTAGACATTTTTCACCCATTTCGCCATTATAAAGACTACAAAAAAATGTCATAAACATTAAAATTAATTTGAGATTATTAGGTTCTTCGAAATATTCTTTGCATCAATGCATATTCTATGGGATTTTTTAAAGAGCTAAAAATTAAGGCTACAATTTCACCTTTAGCCAGTTCTCAAAATTGCATTCAGGTGGAAATTTTAATAAGCGATATCTTGTTGTCTGCTTTTTTGTAATAAATTACTTTTATCTCTATTATGTTGACAGGACGGAGACTGAAATATTTCAGTTTCTGCAAAAACTCACCAATTTTTTGTGTGCGCTGAAATATGATATTACAACTTATTCATGGACTAGCAGTTTAAGCTATAAATATATTTTATTTATTAATATTTACCACTCTAAGGTTGAACTCGCTAACCTATGAAAATGAAAAGTCAAAAACTATATTTTCATAAAATATATCATTCAGTTGCATTTAAAATATAGCTTACACATTTAACAATAAGAGTACTAATTGCTCTAAGTCTATCGCGACAAATTAAATTAGATAAATTGATAACGTAACATTAAAATGAGTAATTAATAACTTAGCTTGGCACGATCCTACAGATTCAAACTTTGTTTTAAAATATAGTTTACTCTTTTAACAATAAGATTACTAATTGTTCTAAGAACATCGCAACACTTTTCCTCTATTAGAAACATTAGATAAAAAAAGCTTATAATATTTCTGAGAAAATTTGGAATTTTTGAGGTGATTCAAAGATACTAATAAAAATAAATATCTAATAATAAACTCTGTTAATGTACCTGCGGCATTTTAGTAAGATTTAAAAAGATTTTGCATGGAACATTAATTTTAATAGTATGCCGATCATGATGGTTTAAGTATTCCATATACGAATCTTAAAGAAAAGGAATCTTAAAAACATAATTCTACCATTGATATAGATTAACTGAAGAAGACCCTCACAAATAAACTATTTTTTTATGTATGAAATTTAATCGTTTTTATAAAAATCCTTATATGAGTATAAGGTACTGGCACCACCAGTCATGGATATGACCCCAGTCATGGCCATTTTTAAATTAAATGTACTGAATTAGAAACATTTATTAATATTTGATTACTACAATTTCTTAATATTAATCGATATACATTTAACTGTCTTACAGCGTGATTTGATGTCAATCGGTCAATAGGTGTCAAAATGGGGGACATTTAAACTAATTATTAATATTATTTATTTATTAATTATTATATTATCATAGCAACTGCTTTACATTGTTTCAAATTTGACGATTCTTTCTTTTATATCTTTTGTGTCGTAGTACTTATCATTTTGTAATAATTAGCAAGTGTCCATCACTGCATGCTCATTACTGGGTTTACTTTATCTATTATTGGAGAAATAACATAAACAAAATAAAAGGTTATAATTAAAAAAAAACTATATTTGCGGACTTTGGTAATTAAATTGATTAAAAAAAAAGTTACTTGTTTTATTAGTAACATGAGTTCATGAAAATTACAAAAAAGAAGCCTGCCAATCACAAAAACAGTAAACCTTAATATTACAAATATTTTTTTTTTAAATTCTAATCACGAGCCGCCACTGGATCTACCACATATGCATCATAATAGACGTTTACCCACACGAGATCCTTGGTCCTGGCACGTCTAGGAATCAGCACCAACGAGCTCGCATTTAAATTTTATACCCATCCATTGTCTTTATTTTATACGCCTTTTGTGTAGAGTGACAGAGACAAGGGAGATAGACAGAGACGGAGCGAGGAACCCACACCGATTTAACGTGCTAATAAAAGCGCCGTTGTCCTAGGAGACGTCGCTCGTGCGGGTATCTAAGATCATCGCAGGATACTCAAGAATGTTTACAAGAATGCGTTTGTCGCTGGAACAAGTGATATACAGGGACTATCAAAACTTGTTTGCATAGATTATCTCGATATTGTTTTCATGGTCGTTTCTGTATTATATCTAATTGTGACAAAATTTTTCATAAAAAAAAATGCTGCCCAGTTCTTTATTAATATAAAGAATAAATCCTTTTTCAACTTCTGACGCACAGAGTGATCCCCATTTTTCACTCAAAAATCCTTTATCCGGGTTCTATTTTTATTGTATCATTTGGGGGTACCAAATGATACACCTAAATTAACGGAGTAATTTTTGTAATTGAAATTTTTTAAATATCTCTTACCATTTAGGAAATATAAAATAAAAACGAAAGTGTGATTTTACAAAACAAAAAACGCACAGACACAGTTATTTCTTAACGATAAAAATTTAGCCGGGGAACGATTTTTGAGTAAAAGATTGGAAATAATTACAAATAATTACGCGTAAAGAACAATGTTCTACATTTAACCAGTATGTTTTTCTGTGGTTTCGTAACTTTTCAACGGATAATCGGATTTTGGCACGGTTTTTTTAATGAAATAGTATTTTGTTGATAATAATTTTAACTGTGTACCATTATGCTAGCCCTTCAAGGGGATATGCAGTAGTGATCAATGAAATGATAAAAATAATCAACACGATCTTTGTTATCAAAAAAATTCATAGAAAAATAAAAATATTTACGGAAGTATTTCCCATCTAAAACACAAAAGTTACGCTGCTGATGAAAAAAAATGAGCACACTTAAAAATACAACAACTACTGAAATGTACAGTATAAATTAAAATGAAAAACATGAAAACAGTTTTTATACAACATCATCTTGTTATTGTTGAAGAAAACAATGTGTAGTAAATTCTCACGTACACACAATGCCTTAGTTTAAAGCTCATTTATAAAACCAATTACACCAAAAGAAAATATCAACCATCATAATTCAGTTAAAATAAACGACAGCCGTACAAAAAATATATTAATTCGCACCGTTTCTTTCTTTCTGTTTCTTTCAACGCTCCGGCGATGTTAAAATTATAAAAAATGACTGCGACAAACACACAAAAACGATCATAAAAATATAACCTCCAAACGCAAAGTTCCATTCGATCATTATGCTCATTTTTATAGTTTCAGGTTGTTATTTTTTTCTCTGCGAATTTTATGTGTATTTTCTAGCAGCTAAATTTAAATGTAAATGATATAGCTGCTATTATAAAAATAAATGCCCATCATCAGTCTATAATTATATTTACCAATGGCATATGTACATATTTTTTATACGACTTTAAATTTCTTGGTAGAATTTAAAACAATTGTTTGCACATATTTTCATATATTTCCAAATTTAATATATTGTTAATTCAAACCATTTAACTTTAACTGACTCATTGTCCGTATAATGTGTTTATGAATAAACCCTCTTTTAGTATCAAATTGGAAAATGTGAAGTGGTTTTTTTTTTAAACAAAATTTCAAATTAAAATCAATAAATATTTCTTAATATGTATCAATAAATTTTAATATCTATAAAACATCAATATTTCCCTTCTTATATCTATTAGATATTTTGGATTCTACATATATATATTACATTTTACCAACCCTTAAAAAGCTAGCATGGATGCCACGGGACTTTCTTATACGTAAGAAGGTATTTGCAAAGAATTTCATGAATTTTTGTCTGCTGACTTATTGTTCGCCTTTTCAGGCAGCTCCTTCGTGGTTGTTTGTTATTTGGAGAATGTGTTGTATGTGTTTGTGTTAAGGAGTATACACATATGAAGGAATGAGAAGTTGCTGATGATCCAAATTTGAAAAATTTGTTTTTTGTTTCTAACAATAAGTCTGTAATACATGTAGGTGCGGTGCATGTATTACAAAGATTGTATGTTACCTGGAATATTAATTCAATTAAACATAAAGTAATCATGCCTACCCAACATACCCACAACACACGGTTCACCGCGAATTATTTTTTCCGACTAAATTCTACATATATATATACAAAAATTATACACCTAAACTTTACATATGGAGTAAAACTTATATTTTTAAACTCCCAAGAAACACCAGGTCCCGTCATAGAATTTTAATGAAAATCAAAAATAAATAAATAAATAGGTTAGCAACAATCATAATAATTAATTTCGATGTTTTACCTTTCTTGGAAGTGAATTTTTTTTACATTTCAATTTTCAATCAATATATTTCAAAATATTTAATTGTGAATATAGTATGTCAAAAATCATCTATTTGTTCGACAAAATATTTGAAAGAGTAGTGACCTTAATTCATAAAATACTTGAAACCGTTATTGTATTTTTATATAAATGACAGTTGTATGCTCTGACATCATGGAAACAAAACATGACTTGGTAAAGCTTTTTTTTAATCTTTTGATGTTAAAGCTTAGGTTATGATTTTGCACAGAAAAATTATCTAACTATTGGTAAAACCCGCATTGAAATCGGTTCAATAATTCCCGAGTTTATAAGCCTCATACAAACGAACATTCATTTTTATATATAGAACAATAATTAAAGTATAACTTTAAAGATTCTAGAGTAATAATCTTTCCGGTTAGATGACGTTCTTAAAAACAGGGTCAAAATGGATATATCCGTTAAAATCTCGAATTCGAAAAAGTTCGACTTTACTATATTATATTTGCTGTCGTACAAAAAAAAATAAAAATCAACAATTGTTTACCTTAACTCCTCTTACCTACCCTCTTTTTGAGCCAATTCAGACAACAATGACATGGGAAAATAAATGAATATGACTGCGGTAAAAAGAAAATGAAAAACGGCCACAAGAACACCAGTGCGTTAACCTCTTTAACAAAATCAAGACATCGAACGTCCGGTACCGCAAAACCAACAGCGGACGATACCTGTTATTGAGTAAACCGCTGAAGATATCTGACCGTATTGGTGGCCAAGAATAAGTAACATGATGATACTGCGTTATCGTGCAAATTAAGGCAGTTAAACGTTAACTTTAAATAAGACGCAACCAAAAGACATTTTATCACGTCATTTCTTGTCTGCATCAACTGACATCGACGTCATGGGCTGGAAGCGTTAAGAGGGAGGCTGTGAAGACGCTACGAGTAAGGGGTAAAACCTGTGCAGTGGCGTAACTTGAAGTAAATATATGGGATGATCTCTCCGTTCAGAAAAATAAGATCGATAAGTAATTAACATTCTTGATTTTGCGTACGAAGTTTAAACCTGAAGTTGTTTTTTACAGAATTCTGGATGGGATAGTGATCAAAACACGGCTCGCAATTAGAAGTAAATCAGGTAATAATACGTTTTAGTCAATTTGGAACTTTTGTTTTCTTTTTTTTTAAGATGTAAATTTTTATAAAATTGATTAAGTATTACAATAAGACCTCTTTTAACGTTGCTTTGTTTAATGCTTTTTCGGTTTCCCGCGGTTTTTTTCGATTACTTTTTTTTGTTAATTTTTCATTTACGTTTACGTATGAACATAAAGTGCATGTATAGTTACAATTTTTTTTTTAAATCATTATTTAACTGTTATTTCACTTATCCCCATTATTAACATGTTAAGATAATCCCTTTTAACACTGGCATTTCCTGGAACGTATCCCCCGCGTTAACTATCAGTAGACAAGTACCTACTATTATATAAATATGCAGACTCTATCTGCACAATTAAATTTCTATGTCTATATGCATTTTACAAATATATTTTGATAGTT
The DNA here is from genome assembly GCA_961205875.1 of Sialis fuliginosa. Taxonomy (NCBI): domain Eukaryota; kingdom Metazoa; phylum Arthropoda; class Insecta; order Megaloptera; family Sialidae; genus Sialis; species Sialis fuliginosa. The sequence continues at coordinate 11,821,165 of OY540817.1, read as the reverse complement.
TTAGAATTAGTATAGTTCGACTTTGAAAAGATATTTACTGTTCTGAAGCCTAAAACCCTAGAACAAGTACTAAAAATTAAATATTAGGAAAAGCTTTTATTTAAAAAAAAAAACAATTTATATTTTTTCTAATAATTTTTTGTAGTTATTTTTTAATGTAATTATTTAATTAATTAATTAATGTAATTAAATCAAATGTACGATTGATACAAACCGACTTCAAAAAAAAGAGGAGCTTCTCAATTCAACTATATATATTTTGTATGTAAGTATTTTCGGTCATAACTCCGACAAATATCTATAGATGCACCTATTCGGTTGATATTTGATTGAAAGAGTATTTTTATTTTTTCAAAAAGATAAAAAATTGTAAAAACATTTATAAAATTAATACAAAATTTTCCAAACCCCAGATATGTACAAAATCTTCTATTTTCTCGACTTTTATGTGAAATTAGTTGATTTAGGTTTTCGGCAGAATTTTATTCTAGAGCAAAAACTTTCTACAGAATAACAAATTGTTAAATTGTCTATTGATTTTGTCTGTATATGAAACCATATTAATACAATCCATATATAACATAACATATCCGTCAGTCGCACTGAAAATACCTCGTAGAATAAAAAAATAAAATTAAAATAACGCATAATTAAGTTTTTAAAACCGTTTTAAAATATAAAAAACACCTTTTTCTAGCATTTATCTACTTACAGTATTTAACTGCCAGTATTTACGCCACTGTGTGTCCAGGGTTTGGGGGAGAAAGGAAGAAAGAAGCGAATGGGTTATTCTGCGGAGACAACTGAGTGTTTTCGGTTGTGTTCTTTTTGTGTTTTCTGTCTGTGAGAAGCAACGGGAGACATCGCCATAACCTGGTCTGTCTGTTTCAATCGTAAAGACAACCCTTTGTCACATCAAAGCGCTGTTGTTATCGCTTCCAGTTCTACATTCTTTAATCTTAATTGTTGGACAAATTATTTTCTGTTGTCTTTAATTAACTTATTTTCAAATATATATTTTATAATTGTACAGTTTGAAGAAATAAAATAAAAAATATCAGTTTTTGAATTGTAATTATCTACTTTTAATGTTGAATATATTATGTGTTTTGTATAAAATATTCAATATCTTACCGTCAAAGCCTAAAGCATATCAGAAGATCTTACCTGAAAAAGAAAAAAAAGTTATTAAAACACATTAAGCTTCGTTAAATCTACTATTTATTGCTGGCCTACTTTTAAGTACTGCTATGTAGTGATAACTATTTTTAATGAAACTGAGCATATATGTATACTATTCAATTTATTAGCATATAATTGAAATATTGCGTAGTAGATACACATTAATCAATTCAAACACTACTGTACCAAAATCGACAAATTAAAAAATAATATTAAACCGATATTTTTCAGTGAGCAACAAGTTTCTCGAAAAATTAAAAAAAAACATCATGATTAAGCCAAAATTTTGAAAAAAACTAAAAAAAAGAAAAAAAAGCTTCATTCGAATTTCTGAAATGATTCACCACCTGTGAGCAAAGATATCGTCAAAATAAATTAAAACTTTGCCAGTATAAGGATGTTTTAATTAACTTTATTTTGACAATAACTTTGATCGCATTATGTGGTGAATCATTTTAGAATTTTGAATGGAACTTCTCATATTCTTTTTTATTATTTACAAAATACGCTTGGTATTTTTTTATTGTTCTAGAAATACCTTTAAATATTGTAACACTCAAAATACAATACTTCGGAAGTAAAAGTTCATATCAATATTTCTAGAAACTACTTTACTTTTAATCAGCTTTCAATAAGCTAACTTCAAACGACGCTATTAATTAATTGATCTAGCGTATTGTCAGATCAGACTATCCTTTTGAATATATTATAAGAGCGAGTACAGTAACAAATCCTTTGACGTTGGCATAGCAACCATCAATACATCATGAAACGAAATGCAGACATCTAGAGTTCAACAAAGAAGCTATAAACTTCAGTTAATTCCCACACTATAAAATATGGAAGGTAATTATTTGACAACAATGTTATTCCATCATCAAATAAAAGTAAACTATTCGTATTATTGAAAGAAAGTCCAATTTAATTGAAACTTTAATCAAACAACTTTATATGTACGAACCACTTTAATTCTCTAGACTTTGGAACACAAAGACATTTACCCGAGATGGATCATTACAAGAATCGCCTGTATACATTTTTAACTCGAGCAAAAGTCGATTCAATGAAATTATAAAAAAAGCTATTATCCTCAAGTTCGAGTAAAAAAACACAATCGTCAATTGCATAATTCAGAACGGAGAAGCGAGTTCTTCTCGTTCAGGGTAGTATTAAGGTCAATTTATAAATTGTTATATTTTTTCTCATTCCTATATAGAAGAATCTAACAGAGTAATGCCCAATTTTACCAATTTATGTTACCAGTATATTTTTGCTGACTATATGTGTTCTAATTGGTCAATTTGGAGATTTGGTGAAATTGGGGGTAAGTGTAGAGTGTAGATAGTTACCACAGATTGGGTATTTTAAAACTTTGTAAATGTACATATTGTAATTCAAAAAACATCTATTAAGTAATGGTGCAGTGCTACCTCATGCTAAATTCCGCAAATTATATCTTTGTATGGGAATCTTTTATTTCGGAAGTTTCAATTACCTTTTTTACAGAAAATTTAACGCTCTAAAAAAATATTACTTAAAAATTGTAAGTAACATACTACATGCGCTGAAAAGTCTATGGCCTGACATACAGATGGCGACATAAACAAAAAATCTTTATGCTTCTCATAGAGTACCAACCTTAACTAGAACACTGTCAAAAGGTGAAGAAAAAAATGCTGTTTCTCCAAGATAATGAACCATCTCACGAGACTCACGTTACTATCAAGAAATTGCGCTATGAATTTGTTCCGCACCCACCGTATTCTCCTGACCTGACCCCCAGCGACTACTACCTTTTTTTGGTTCTCTGGCAAAATATTTTACTCTAATGAAGAGGTCGAGTTGGAAACAAACGCCTATTTTGAGGGACTTGACGCGAACCACTGTAAGACCGCTATCGAAATGTTAGAGGACCGTTGGAACAAGTGCATTACTCTAGATGGAAATTATGTTGAAGAATAAAAAAGTTTTTTCATTGTTAGGCTAAAGACTGTAGTATACCATTCTTGAGATATTTTGAAAAAATACAGTTTTGGGTTACCACATTTCACTAAAATTATTCTCTGGTACGAGTATATCTAGTCTACATGCACTTTCAGTTCTTTGTATAACGCGTACAACAATTCAACTCTAATTTGATAACAATTTGCGAACCTACTGGCCCTGTCCATACAAACTACAGCGCCATCTATGATCGGCGATGCGAGTCGCGTATGTCCGCCGCCATTATGGGCCATCATGAATCATGCATTGGATTCACATGCACACATACACACTCACATAGACGATATCATTTGAAAGCATCGCAACAGAAAATTCGTAATGCAAATAAAAAATATAACATTAAATCTTTTTTAATGATTAATGATAAACACAATCGTAATTAAGGTAAAATCCAGCATAAATATGTTCAGATATAGTAATACCACTAAATGTTTATAGAAATGAAAAATCAGAGGTGGCAGATGGGCGAGTCCATGGAATGGATTATACAAGTTTATGCTAATCAAAACGATATTTTTAATATTAATATAAAATAATATGAATTAACACCTGAAAAGTAACTGATTTTTTATTAACTTCTCTACGTTAAAAGGAAAATTTTACACACTTATTAACAAATTTGTAAAATATTCATAAGTACCTGTAACGGGCGTTACAAATTTCAGAAGGCTATTTAAGGTAAGTTATTAAGTCAGGTAAATCTGCAAAATCTCTTATTCCATTTATGTGTTTTTTTGTATATTGTGACTTTATTATTATAGGTAGATGTAAACATAAAAATGAAGCTAGATTGTATATTTATCTATTTTTAATGATTTTTGATAAGTGTAACATTGATATAGATAATTTTTACTTCATTGTTTGGAGTTGTTAAATGTCAAGTGATTTTTAAAATAATATGTAATAATGAAAAAGGTGTTCTTTCTTATTGTTTCTTACCATTTAGGCACCAATTTATCAAGAAGTGAACTTTTTACGCAAAAAATAAATAAAACAAAAAAGTGAAATAGCGGTTAGTCTGGACTCACCCAGATATAATATAGTATATTATTTCACTCAGTAATTGCTAAATAAGGTGTCGCAAATATAATTAATATTTTCTCGGTCTTTTCTCGTCTAAATTTCAATCTCGGCGTGCAGTAGTAGGGTGATGTGAATCAATAAAATTTATTTTATAGTGCCATCACCTAAAAAGTTTATAAACTACTGCCTTATCTTATCTACAGTAGTTATCCTTTTATTTCTATGAACTTTTATTACGATATTTCTGCTATCAAAGTGTTTGTTTCGTTAGATTTTCGTTGTCGTTATTTTCGTTGCGATATTTTTAACGATACCCACCCAGATACAAACACAATACCCACACACATACATACCCGCACACTCGTACGCAGAACACCCGAATCTCTGCAACAAATTCGTGCAGGATTTGGTTGTATTAAAAACAACAGCATCACCTAAACATCGACCCCAAAGTTTTACATAAAACGAATGTAAAACTTAAAAATAATAAATATGTAAGAGATTTTTTCGTATTTTGTTTTTGGCCAGGATTAAATAATGTTATAAAAATGCATGAATAAAATTGCGGGTATGAAAAACTAATTGGACAGTTGTTATGAAAGCGAGGGTGTTGTGAGTTGTTGCCAGATGAAATTCAGGAATTAGTGTAGGTAATACATTTTCATTTTAGACGATTACTGTATTGATTGTTTTGGAACTTATTATCGATTCGATCGCTTATCAATATAGTGGAAAAATTGTGAAATGACAAATAATTTACTCACATATTAGTGGAATCATTTGTTTATTATACCGGATGTTTTTTTAACCACTTTCCAGTGGATTATTTCCTAAATAACGTATTTTCAGGGAAAATGTTTCGTATAAAAGTTCCATGATTTCGAGGGGGCTCAATACTAACAATATGGGTTGACCTTGAAAAGGTCACCTTAATGGGTTTTCAGGTTTAACTTTTCTTTTTCAAATCTAAACCTATATTTTATGTTGCAGATTCGTAATTTACAAGGAAAAATAAGCAACTTTTACTTGAAACATTTTTTATGAAAATGTCCATTTTTTATGATATGGAGTAAAACAAAAATAAATTTCTGGATATTCAATAATTTTTTACTCGAAAACTATAGTTAGAAAAATCACAAAAGGAAAAAAGTACCTAGATCTAGGCAAGGATTCTCAGAGAATTTTTTTATTCAAATTTAATATGAACTTTTTATACAACTTTTTAATAAAGTAATTTTTTTTTAATTTTGAAGAAAAAAATTAAAAACAAATAAAATAAAAATCTCGGACAATCATTGCCTAATTTATAAGATAAATTAGCGCATTGGACCCGGTGTTACCCGAGTTAATATTACTTAATATCCACAAAATTATAGTGACCTTAAATATTCAACATACCCACCCAACATGCACAGTTCACAGCGAATTGTTTTTTCCGACTTCATGAAATTTACACAAAATATCCACAAATTATACATCTATATCTAACCTATCTATTAGAGAAAACCGGAATAAAATCCGTCCAGTAGTTACTGAGAAAATCGTGTACAATTATATTTTCAAACTCCCAGGAAACACCAAGTCCCGTCTTAAAATTTGTCATGGAAACAAAACACGACTTGATAAAGATTTTTTAAGTCTTTTGATGTTAAATCTCAGGTTTTCATAAAATATTAATAGCCACGGAATATCACAGAAAAATTATCTAAGTACTGATGAAAGCCGCATTGAAATCGGTTCAGTAATTCCCGAGTCTATAAGCCTCATACAAATTAACATTCATTTTTATATACATATACATATATGTAGAGATAAGGATATATTATAATTTCAATTTTTGTACAGTTAAAAGCTCTATAATCATTTTTATTTAAATATTGAGTAATTGGTAGTTTTTAAGGTAGAAAAAAAGCGTTCTCGGTTTATAGAATCTTCCGTTTTAAAAACTCATAGGACAAATGTGATCACAATAACCAGCAATTACTGTATTTACATTTATTGTTCATAAGTCAAACAGATCAGCTCTATAAAACATAAAAGCGATATTTGTATTCAAATTTATACAAATAAAATGTGAGATATAGAAAAAAAACAACGATTTATTTTTGAAACCAAAATCACTTTACAGAGTACCGAGTTTCGTAATGGATTTCTTTTGTACTGAAACTAGATTACTGAAATCCATAAACAATATACAATAACACAGCTGTCAATCGCAATGAAAATACGTCGTAAACAGATTTTGATTTGCTTCTGTTTGCTAGCAAATTCTTGAAAATACACTCGTTCAATTAATTAAGAGATCAAAATATTTCTAGAGAAAAACAGGGAACCTTGAAAGCTTTCTAATTATGGTAAAAATAGCCGTACGTCAATAAATAAATAGTCATTTAAAGACTAAAATCTAACTTTTTGGCGATTTTTGCAAATTTAAATTTTATTCATTTTTCGTCAAACTGGAATTATAAAGGAAACAATTTTATTTTTTTTGCAATTTGCAAAAGATTTTACATTTTTCCAACATAATTATTTAATATCATTGCATTAAACTGTATTAAATTGAAGTACAGTCATTATGCCCGGTAGCTTTAGTGCAAATGCAAACTAGCTTCCAGCTAACTCTATCTACTAGGTATTAAATATAAATGACAACACATTCACACATGTAGCGAATGAAATCGTACATTTCATAACCTTGACACATGTACGATAAGTACAATCAGCGACTTAAAGTAAGTGTTACCAAGTGTACCTCATAAAATGCATAGCATTTACATTATTATACATTAATTACCACTGCTTTAAAATATCGAGCAATTTCATAACAATTTAGCATTAGTTGGAAGCTAATTTGCATTTGCACTCAACCAAATTCCTTTGCTATGATATAAAGAGATTTTGTCTGAACTATTTTTTACTCTGTGAGTCTTAAAATTTACAAAAAAAATTGCTTGATTTAAAATTATATAACTTCGTAAAAAATAATTTGCAAAATTATTATTTATTCATTTATTCGTATCATAATAGAGATTTTTAAATATTATCGTATTTTTCTAGCAATATTTTGATCCCTTAATTAATTAAATTATATATATGTATATATAATCAAATTTAATAGTAAGTTAAATCCTCAGTTTGTAGACAACTAAACCCGTGCATTCTGGGTAATCCAGCACTGATTGAAAACATTACATCTATTTACCAAATAACAATTACATCCAACTACTAAAATGAAATCAATATTTCAACAAACAGCGAATTGAAAAACTATTGTGCAATGAAATTGAAAAGCATAGAATAGCAGAGAACAGGTAATAAATTATAAACAATATCCCATTTAATCAATTTTTGAATGACTCGCATTCAGAAACGGGTGTGAATTCGCCATATATCTTTGTTCATTCAGAGCACATGCGGTCATTAAGCATTTATACGTCAATGTCGAACAAATTGAGTATTATTTTATTCATAGTTAGCGGTTACTATTCCCAAATATGAGAATTTTCTGATTAAATACAATTAAATATTCATCATATGTCTCTTGTGAATTGTTGTAATATGGATATTTACAAAATAACAATAATTTACATGTGTTTGGAAATTATGAGGTTATTTAGGGGGAGTATGGGGCACGGGACACTTGAAGCACTTTTTGTTCAATATTTATTTAAGAGAGAAAGCCACTGTGACGGAAAAAACGTTTTTTTGCATTTTTTTAAATTAAACATAAAATATATTTAGAAAAGTTTAGATTTTACGATAAAATACCTTGGTACCATCTTGTAGGAAATTAAATTTTCTACAATTTTTGTTCTTATACTTTTTTCGTAGAAGCTAACGTTTACGAGTTGTTTTTGGGAATTATTTCGAAAAGTTTAGATTTTATACATATTAAAAAAATGTAAAAAAAATATAAGTCGAAATTCTAAAAATTTCCTGAGGTTCAGTCAATTTAGTGAGATCAGATAGCGAGGACGATTATGACCCTCTGCTGTGGCTAAGTCTGTGCGTAGCCGATTTTTGAAATTTTGATATTTACTATTTTTCAAGACAGCTTGAATTAAAAAAAGTGGTGAAAATAAAAAATAAAATTTAACCATCGCCATAAAAAATAAAATTAAAAAAAAGTCCTACGCACAACCATAGCTACATATGTACATAATACAATACATATATATATATACAAATATCTATATTTTTTTCCCGATAACCCACCCCGAAATTTAAAATGGAACAATGGAGAAAAATATTTTTTTGGTCGTCACATCGAGGTTCATAACTATATAGTTTAAAAATCGAGAAATAGTTATAAAAATTATATAAATTTATTTGTTTTTCATTTTTGCAAAAGTTCTTTTTCTGTCTATTAAGAGTTGTGACAAAGAGTAAAATATATAAAATGAATAAAAATGTCATACATTTGATATGGCAATTTCTGTTGTTGGTTTTTCATTAAAATTTAAAATGTCGTGAACGTTTGCTCTCGTATATTATAATAATAGCGTTATTAAAAAATACATTCACTCATATATTTCTTATTGTAACAAAATGAATTTTACTATAGCGTAAAATAAATATAACCAGATATATTTCATAATATTACATATAGTAGGTACGTTATTTCATATTTGGTTCATATTTAAAAAAATTAGTTTTTTCTATAAAATTGTCATTCAGGGGTCAATAACCTCCCCTCACAAAAAAAATAATAAATTGTTTTTCATTTTATTAACAAAAAAAATGGCGTGTGCCTCGCCCACTCAAGCACACAGCTGAAGTGAAACTTCTTTTGTTTTTATTAATCATGCGAATCAAATAAATAAAGTAAGTGATAATTAAATTAATAATGAAACGTATTATTTTAACTTAACACAAAACCCTACACTAAACACATCGCATGACACCAACGTAAACTATACGCATTCATCCATCTTTCTCTTATACATTTACTCATCTCTCTCACGCATAACCGACATAAAGTGACTTGTACACATGCGCTATTCATTCATCTTTCTCTTATACATCTATTCACGCATATGCACACTCTCCTTAGCGTTTCATCTTTAAAATCTGTCGAGGTCATTCTAATTCACTAGTCTCGCTAAAGAAGTTTCACTTCAATACATTTTTAGAAAAAAAAAATTGACAGAAAATTGACATTTTGGCAACCTAATGTATTGTTACTTTTATTATGTAATAAAACTGAAAAATATCTATAAAATACAATCTTATTCACAACTTAATGCCCACATTCGTGTCATATCCTAACAAGCGTTTTATCACAAAATGCGCGTGTTCGGATATAGGTACATTGTACATATCACGGGCGTTATTCTATCGTATAATTTTACTACCTATATTAACTATATTTGTTCAAGTATAACAATGTATCTAGTAAGTAGTATATTAACACAAAAAAACTATTCACCGCTAGTTATATGCAAGACATACACGCGTGTATGCCAATGCTGTTAGGGTTCCCAAGATAACAGGCGCCATTTTGAGTTAAAAAAATTTAATAAAAATAGGGTCGAATTCTAATGATTGAAACTTACATTTTGACACCCAATATAATTTTTTTTTTGGTATTGCTCTGAATCCCATTTCAGGTGTCATTTTAAGTTAGATCAAAAATAAGAAATAGGTTTGGATCTACATTTTTTCACAATCCTTGTCTAAAGGGTATACATTTACATGTTCATTTGAAATTTCAAGTTTCTAACTTATATAGTTTACGAGATATTTTGTTTTAACTGAAAAAAAACGAATAGACAGATGGACGGAAAACAAAGTAAAATTAACAGGTTTTATCGAAACCCAGAAAAATACTTTTTTGGTGGCGATATTCAACAAAATATAGTGGAATCTCGTTAGAACGTTTTTCGCCATAATTTTTTTAAAAGTTTTTTTAGATCCCGGCATTTTTCCATAAAAAATGTTAGTATATTTTTCTCGTTAGTACGTGCCTCCCCCCCCCCCCCAGTCCTTACAAAAGCGTACTGACGAGGTTCCACTGTATATAAGTTTTAATTTTTTATGGATTTATTTATCCGGATAATTGATCACTAAATTACTTTCCATTCAAATAATTTGTAGAACCTTTTATATATCGACCTTAAAATGAAGTCAGTTTACAAAAGCATCAATTTCTAAACTATTTATTTTACGGAGTCTGAGCATCTCATACCCCACCAACAAAGTTCTACGAAAATTGAGAAAATTTATATACAAAGAAAAAAATCCCCACGAACACAGTGTTTTAATCCAACGACGAAGGAAAGAAAAAGACGTTTGTTGCAATAACCCGGGTATCATTTTCTCTCCGTCAATCTTTATTTTAGCATAATTATTATCGTAACGTGCAGGAAACGATTATCGCGAGCGAGAGGAACACGTACGGATGCATACGTCTCTCTCTGTTCCGCACAGGACACCGGATCCGGACTTGTTGGGAATTAGTGTACGGAATGGCTTTTATCTAGATCCTTTATGGCAATGCAAATAGGGGAATTTGTATGGACACGAATGATAAAGGAAGCCACGCGGACTGCAAGGATAAAGCAAGGATTCTACTCATGTAGAATACATACATTATATATAAAAATATATATGTGTATAATGTATGTATATAACTAATATAGGAAATACTATTAATATGGTAGAAACATTGCATTATTAGAATGGTTCGAGTTGATGTAGGTATAAATTATCAGTATTACTTCCTCGCAATATCGAAGATACAAGAAGCTTTGTGATCGTTTTAAAATGAGAAGAAAAAAAATGTTTTCCGATTCCAAAATTTTAACTTATTCCGTTTCAGGTCAATTCAAACACGTTTCGTTCCGTGTCTGTATGTCTGTCTGTCTCCGAAATTCTTGTCACACGCATAACTCATGAACCACTGGGTCTGGTTTGAGGACGGTCGCATTTCAAAATAATTAAAAAAGTGTGTAAGGGGAGGGATGACAAATTTTATAGCATTCAATTTCCTATAATATAAATCTACAACGTTTGTTGGAATCAAAAAAAATTAGATTTAGATTGAAATTGTCAAAAAATTAAAAATATACGAAAAAATATCTAGGCACGTATTAAGAAAAATGTTTGATTAATATTTTTTAATAAAATTGTATGAAAATTAAATGGTTGACTAATGGCAGGCAGTTCATCTGTATTCTTTATCGGTTTTTATTAAAATTGTTCTATAATTAACTACATTTGATGAATTTAGCACGATGAAGCACTGCGCATATACTTGACAGATTTATTATTTATAATTATATTGTTATCTGTTATAAAACCATAAAAATAACTTCACTACATTTTAAAACTTATTACTAATTTAATTCATAGCTTATACATATTAAAATACATTTAATAAAATCAAAATTTTCAAAACCATTTATACAGTTATATTTAATTTAAATAACGATACGGCACTGATTTCTGTATGTGTGTTTGTCAGTTTGTATGTTTTATGTAAATAAAAGCCTTTGATGAGATATTCGGAATTATCATATTTTCTCTAATACGTCAACCCGAAAGTTTACGTTGCGAAATAGCGATGTTTAACATTTAATAACAGAAATGCCCTTGTGCAATTTTAGTAAAAGCTGCCAGTCGCACACCCTTCCGCTACTGATTTTTTTATGAAGTGGAAAAATAGTGTCACTCGGACCCCAAGCTTTCACTGCTTCCCCCTTTCTTATCTTTCATACATAAATAAATTGTTTTTTATCGTCATCAAATTCAACCAGATCAATAAACGCTTTCAATTTCATTTATAGTTTTATGTTATACATGACTTCTTAAAATTAATTATGAAAACAGCATTTTTGTATTTATTCATCAAAAAACGTATAAGAGTAATAGGATTTTATTTTTTTGCATGTACTAACTAATAATATCAATTTATTTCTGTATTTATGTTAACTTTTGTTGCCAACTTCAAATTATCTGATAGCATTAAAGACCACGTTTCTTCAGTACTATTTATGCCCGGTTTCACAAACAATAGATAGTCAGAGATGAATTGTAGATTTGATCAATCAGAACCCTTAACTGACAATTTAAGATACCTTCTTAAAATAAAGACATAGAGTACGTTTACACAGCGCTTTTATTCCGATTATTAGGTGTTTTAACAGATGACACTTTTTCAAATATTAATGTAATGTTAATGTGAAATGCATTACGACGAAATCTCTATATTCTTTGGACAATTATATTTTTTGGGGTTGGTTAAATAGATAGCATAACTGTGAATCGCATCGGCGAATTTTATCTCTTATAAATATTGGATATTTGTATGGTTTGAGAACAATAATTTCCTTACAACAAAAGTTGTGAGAAGGTCATACATTGAAACTAAATAAATAAACCTTAACCACAAGAAAACAATGTCACTCGACACGTGCTTCGACTTCACAAGAAGTTATCATCAGGAGTCAGGAACCTAACAATCTATGAGACATTGTATTCTTGTGGTTAAGGTGTATTTATTTAGTTTAAGTGACTAAGCAACTACAGTTTCTCCGTTTTCCAGTAGTAAGATCATACATAAATACAAAACTTTAACTAGATTCAGCCCTGTCAAAGTGTTGAGTGCCCTGAGATGAAAATAAAGAAAACGATAAATACTTAATTTTTATTGTAGGTTCAATTTGTAGATATGTATGTTTGCGGACGTGTGCTATATTTATTTATTTAGAAGGGGTTGCAAGGGTTGCCTCAGACATTAGCCATTAGGGACGATCTAGGTGATACTAACATGCAAGTATATAACAAGGATCATTTTGTTTTTCTACCTTTATAACTAAATACTCTTGTACGTATCACATACAGGGTGGTGTTTTTGTGTTACAGATTTTTATCTCATGTTTGGTTGTGAGGGGGTAATCGAACAGTAATTTTTATTTTTTTATTTTATTTTTTTAAACAACCTTAACTTTCAAAGATATCTAACAAAATAATTCGAGAGATTTTTTAACTTTCAAGAATTTTTTACTCAGAAATCATCAACTTTAGAGAAAAAGTACAAGAAATAAAAAATGTTTAGTAAGTACTTTGGGGTAATAAAACGTGGAGAGTTATTTAAGATTTTTTTTAACATTTGGTCTTTTTTTTGTCTTGTCCCCGACTTAGAAAATAAGAAATTAAAAATCAATAACAGCGAAACGTGAAAAAAGAAATTAAAAACAATAAACAGAAACTAACAAAAAAACTAAAAAGTATATGACGAGGTGAGTTCCAATACTCGTTCGTTCCATTTTAAAAATTAATCGAGATGTAGTGGATTTTGGAAGAATTTTTGGCATTTTTTCATATTCCAATTATAATATGATTGAGTGAGTTTTGCTCAAAACTGACATTACAATATGAAAGTAGCCAAACATTCTTTCAAAATCCACTACATCTCGATTATTTTTTAAAATGGAACGAACGAGTTTTGGAACTTCTTTTCCTCTTATCACAAAATAAACGTAAAAAAATAAAAGAGTCCTGGCTAAATTCGAAGATGGAAAGCCAAAATAAACAAACAATAAAAACGTATAGCAAACTGCAATAAAATATATATAAAGATACAGTTATCAAATTATTTAAAATAAAAACGGATGTCTATACAAGACATTGAATTTTGAACCGAAACCTTCATTTTCCTTATTTATTGAACCAATTAATACTACACCTCTCGCCCTCTTTCTCTTACACATACATAACGGCACTTTAGCTGTATAGCGAATTCATACGATAAGGAGGCAGAATGTTTTGATAATTCTATCTACATCATATTACAAGTATCTGCGTCCAGGGACCAATTTTAGATCCATGTTCAGATACTGCGCGTTACAAAAATGAAATTTGAACGTTACTGTGTATAAACGTGTGCATATTTCATCCGTCTTATTTTATATTATTTTCGTATATATAAAGGAAGCAATTTCACACATACGTTATATTACTTCGAGGTATTGTAAAATTCTAAATGTAAAGTCTACATACGGTATCAACTGTTGTATGGATGCTATATATTATTATATGACGGTATTATGTATACATATCATTTTATATTGTGCATTTACATATATGCATTTATGTAGTTTCGAGTAATATAATATATGATATATTAAACTGTAAATTATAGATATGCAACAATGCACCGTTAAAACGCATGAGCTAAATCGTGTCAACCGTTTGATATGAAATTTTCCAAAGGGGTGTTTTCAAGGTCGAACAGGAGTCAAACCACGAAAAAAATTCTGTTAAAAGTATAAGAATAAACATGTTAAACCCAGAAAACTGCATCTCATTCGCATCACTGGTTTCCTCTACGACTTATTCTCAAAAAACAGAACAAAAAACGGCGTGATTTGTGGAAGACCCTCTTTAAAAGTTTTTTCCGTGTTAACGCTCGACGCTCATTCTAGCGTCAAAAATAGTCACGTGCACAGGTCACGTGATAAATTTTGAATTCTAGCGTCAAGTGAAAAAAAAAACTGAACTGGGTTGATCTTTGACGCCATTAATCCTGAAGAGGTAAATATCAATTAAAATTGTTAAGAAACGTTGTTTCTTCGTTTCGATAGGCTTATTAAAAAGTAAATCAATCACTTTAAAAGCCGAATAGACGTCATAGCATCGCTTAATCCAACACAACGTAAATCAATTTTATTATATTAAATTATTCTAGAATGTCTAAAATTTGATTAATAGTATGATCATATTTCAAGTTATAATACATAAATAAATTGTTTTTTGGTCCTCCTGAAAAAATCCTAAATCCTAAAATCCTAAGTGATAATAGATCTTGTAAACGCTTAAATGTCAGAAAGGTATTGACGCTGGTTTTTAACGCTGTTTCTCCCTTCACCATCTCTCCGAAGAACATCAAAATTCGGTCACGTGATATAATTTGACACTCATTTGAGTGTCAGTATGAAAATGCATCTTTATGAAGCATAATAAAATATTACAATACGTATCAACTCCAAAATATTTTCTAATTTTCCAATAAATCTAAAAACCCGACATCCTTTTGGTAAGTTAATTCGTGGAATAATATAAGTGTACAAAGACACAAAGGAGTAAGAAAACCTGAGAAAGAGAGAGGCAAATAAACAGAGATGAGCTACAGTTTCCGTATTAGATAATTACTCGCACTTTGTGAATGAATTAAAAGACGGGACTGTTGGGAAGAGGTCAAATAAATTACTATCCTTCCACGGCACACGCTCACTCTGTTTGTGTGTATGTGTGGGTGCGTATGTGTTTGTATCATAGGCGCCTATAAGTAAAAACAATGGGTACACAAATTATGTTTTCAGTGAACCGTTGATGCTCAATACAAATAAGTATATTAAAAATCGGTCAAGACATATGTATGCCATAAGGGTTCCGAAGTACGTACTACGCGAACTGTTTGGAGCCACTTACAGGTGCATTTTTTAGTTAAAAAAATATATAAAAATAGGGTCATATGCCGTATGTCTAGATATAAAAATAAAAATTTTTATCACGCCCCTGTCTATTTCTCCAAAATTTGAAATGATATTGTTGACTTTAGTATCTGTCGGTGGTAATCCCACCTCAATATCAGATTTTTTCAAAAATTTTTTAGACAGTTTGGGGGGGGGGGGAGATACAAAATAAATGACTGCTTTGAACCCCTTGCAGGCGCCATTTTGGAGTTAGGAAAAAAATATAAAATAGGGCCAAATTCTACTGATTGAGATCTACATTTTAACATCCCATACACCTTGGGGTATTTGCTTTGAAGAAGCCCTCTGTATAAGATATAGCGTGAAATTCTACTGGTTTGGTTACCCTCCCCCCCTCCAGAAAATCTTCTTTTTTTTTAATTTTAACATTTATTTTACATCTTCAGTAAAAATTTCAAGTTTCTAGATTATAAAGATATTTTGCTTGGACTGAAAAGTACAGACGGACAGACCACAAAGTGAGATTAATTGGTTTCTTCGGAACCTTAAAAACTATTAAACCTATGTACAATATATTAACATAACATTAAAGAGCTTATCGTAGTCAATTTTGATTTTTTACTTATTGATAATAACATTTTCTTCAATAATTATTAATTATCAGTTTTTGTTGGATTTATTAAACCTCCACAAATAAATTCTAATTTATATTTTTTTTTGTAAATAACCTAATATATCTTATATACAACGCAATACTAATTAAGAAAAATATTAAGATAATTCCCTAAAATAGACATATGTATTTACCCTGCCCCTCTTGATAAAAACTCCATCAGACGTCCATGATGTGTATGTATATGTGAGTCTATTGTTCAGGAGACACAGGTCCGCAATAGTACGACCTTTTTGGTACAAAGGAGTTATGAACCAAAGTAAATTACTTCCTTCAGAAGGAAAGGCTTTAAATAGATCTTCATTTGCAGACGCGAGCGAGAATGGTACAAAAAAATGTTGGACGTTGAATTATATTGCGCTACTATTTATTATACGAGTAATTTAATTTTATAGAATGCGACATAGTTAGTTACTTCTATCTCAGCAGCGAGGATTTCCGTACCATAGACATAGAGCATGGACCACGCATCTAACTCGTAAACAGAGCCGTGTCAAAAGAAAGAGATAGAAACAGTTTTGGAATATACTTGTCCTTTTTTTAAACAGGTGTGTAACTATTTCATTCTTAGTCCCGAACATTAAAAGTATTCATACATAGATATATATGTATATAAAGAGGTTAAAAAACAAAAAATAATTAACGTTATAAAATAATTTTATTTAAAAAAAAACAATTATTGATTTATAAATAATATAAGTTTCGAATTTTTTTACCCAATTTTAATATTTTGTTCTTTTTTTCGTAGCTTCGTAATGTAACCTAATATAAAAAAAAATATTTAAAATTTTGTTAGGTAAATCTTGTATGTGTTGTTTGTAAGTGCAATCCACCTCATCATTTTGTAGCAACCACATGGGAATTGATTAAAAACTATTTTTTATGAATATATATTTAATATTTTTGGTAGCAAAAATGTTATTTTCCCGGAATATCCGTTCATAATTTTGCAAATTTCAATCAGATCAAAGTAAGTGTTAAAAACACTTCCTTGTATATTCTTAGTTAGTTAGTTGAAGTATTATATCAGGTTTATTATAAGTACACAATTTACTATGAATATGCTAATTCTTAGTTTTCTTTCTCATTTAAACAGTTAAGTAGTTTGAAAGTTATAACAGACAGACACAGTGCATTTGGTTCCATAAGTGTCCCTTTTTCCGATTTCGGTATGGAATACTGAAAATGATAAGAAATTGAGCACATTAAGCGTCGGATTCTATTAACCGCAATTAACGCAATAACCAGCGCCTACTGTGGTAAATTTATTTATTTACAAGAAGTTTAATTTAAAAGTTTCATAACTATAATTATTGTATACAACAATTACAATATATAATAATTCTGATATCCAAAAAAAGTTAATGTAAGTAATTTTTTTATGTGAAATAATTAATCCTGAAATTATTCCACTGCAAACATTTCCATTAAAATATAAAACACATTAACTCGAAAAAAATATATTTTCGAATTAAATGACTATATTATAGTCCTGGGTAATTAAATTTTATTTCATCCTTCCTAATGACATTTATATTTTAATTTGCACAGATGTATAAATAACAACAATGTATTTATTAAATACGGATCTGGTGTAATTCAATACTCATTTTGGTTTTGATTATTTATCGCTCGCTAATTACAGGAATTTTACTAAATAGCTAAACACATTTATAACAATGCGGTGAGAGACGCGAGGTGGGTGCGCGATTAACATTCGTATCAAGTGTGCGTGTATGTGAACATACATTACCGTGTTTAATTATTATCACTAGGTACGCGTCTTCGAGAAATTATTGAGCCCTTTAGAAGCTAAATGTCAAATGTATAATTTTGATACAACCGGGACTCGTTTATTGTAAGTCTCGTTTATCCTAAATGCCGAGTTTCGTTTATTCGAAATTTGTTCTCCTCCTTCACCTCCCACCATTCTCGAGTCATGGCGTAAACGAACATATTTTTGAAATTTTTGTAGAATTAATTAGACACACTTATCACCGTCGTCACTCGTCACATTGCTCATATTCGAAATTAAAAGTAAAGTAAAATTATTTCACTATCACGATTAACTATTAACGATAAATATTAAATACCAAGGTTTACATATATAGTCTCTATAGCTCCTTGAAAAATCAGCGTTGGCGCGGGATTTGAAGTCACCACGAAGACGTATTCAAATGTTATAAATGTATACTTAATAGAACATCAATTACAAAAAAATCTTTCATTTATTCTTGTTTTCGTATTTTTTGATAATTTAACAACACATACAATCAAAGAAGTACATACATACAAATTCGACATGCAAAATCATAGAGAGCTGTCAAAAACCACAGAACGTATTGCCAACTTAAGAATAGTAAAAATGACACTTCCCGAATAGACAAAATTGTCTGTGATAGCTTTTTCATGATTTTGCAATGTCAATTAGAATAAACGCGAATTTCTCGTGTCAAACGATTCAGAAGGTTTAAAATAAATGAGTCCCGACTGTACTTGAGTATCTATACTCTACAGAAATGCATTTATATGCGATGCGATGTTCTCAGGAACCGATTTAATGTACTTAAGGGGTTACATCTAATAGTCACTTCGGAAAATGATACTTTTTTTAAGAATTTTTTTAGAATAATAAAAAAAGCAATCAAATGATGTCTCAAAATATACATAAAAAATTTCTTAATGATATATAAAACAAAATGGTGACTTTAGCGTTGCTACACTAAGTGCATTAATTAACCGTAATAAAACTTAAAAATCGTGTGTACTTCGATGTAAAATCTATCTAAGAAGTTAACAGTTAAAATTTCAAATCAATCGGATGGAAAATTACTATGCTACGTTTTCCGCAGTTTTTAAAAACGGGGTTTTTAAATCAATTAAAAAAAATTGTCAAAAATTAGTAAGTACATTAGACTAAAATTTTTCTATGGATCTTTTCTTAACTATTTATTTAGTTTTAGTTAAGCTGTTTGAATATTATTTTTAACGTTTAGTAAATCAGTCTTCAGCACTACAAACAATGTACCAAGTACATACATATTCATAACGAAACTAGCATGTCTTGTTATTTTTCTTTCAGGAAAACTTTTCGCTGTAATGCAGAATAAAACAACATAATGGCGGACTTCTCAAGTAGATAGTCTTCGTATTAGCAGTTAACTCCTGATAAAAGCTTCTATGTTAAGTTGAAACATATGCTTACTGTTGTTTTAGTTTTATGAAAGTTAAATAGAATGATGTGTTTTCAGATAGTTTGTATTTAGCAAATAAAATAAATACAACAATAATAAACCAGAGTTGGATAGCGAAGTTATGGGGTTTTGCTGGGGAAAGTTCATATAAATTCTGACTCATTTTATTAATGAATTATCAATTGATGTAAAAAGAAGATTTGTATATATTATTTATTATTCTCACATTCCTTAAATCAAGAAAAAAATACAATTTAGTAAATAATGGGGCGGTAATTAGACTATTTTATCTATTTTGACATTTGTATGTTACCATTATCGAGATATAAGATCCTAAAAATCTTTCTCAAATATGCAGGGGTGAAAATAAATAGTACCTACTCTTACCAGTACGTTTTCTTAAAATTATTTTTTTTTTATAAATTATTATTAGGAGAAAAGGTTGTACCTTGGGACAGTTACATACTACATCAGATAATGTCAGTAATAATGCTTAGCTTGTTTGTATACGATCTGGAAGTTGCAGCAAAATTTTACTTTCAAGGTACAAGAACTATAATTTGACACTTAAAGCTTCGAACAATAACTGAAACTGAAATAACTTGGTGAGCAAACAAGGGACATGGTTGCCAATATAACATGTAATTCTGAGTTACAGCTACAGTGGTTGGATTTTTAGAGCAATTGTCTCAAGGTAAAACCGTCCCAAGATACATCCCTTTCCCCTATTATTATTTCTGATAATTTCATTTGATACAAAAATTTTGATCAACAGTATGCCGGCCTGCAAATACCAATTATATCGGCATGCAATATATTATATAAAATTTCAGGAATTTTTTTATTAAACGATTAATCAATTTACCACAAAAACAAATTATTAACAAGAACACATTCTGAAAATTGGTCACATGAAAAACTGCGGCGATAAAATATTAATCCAAGTATCTGAAAGACAAATCAGTATTTACAGTGTGAAATACAAATTATGATACATAGATAATTTATTAATTACCAAATACAGGAATCGTTAATTATAGAGGTAGAAAGGTACCAATAATCAATACATAATTAACAACAACGAAGTAGGTTTTCGCTAAATACAGTTGAAATGCAGTTGGCCAAATTAAATGTACATCGCTACCAAAAACAGAAGTGCACGCCATTTGCCTGTTCTATTGTAGCGCTGTTGAATTGTATATTAGACTTGTTTTGACCGAGGCGCACTCCATTCCACTCTGCATAATTGAATTCTTTTGTGTTTAATCATTTCACACGACAAATGTTTGGCGAACATTTTTGTGAATGAGAATTACTTAAAACGCAATCATGTTTTTATAGAAGAGGAGTTGGAGGGAAAAAAACTCATTTCGTTCGTTTTTTTTCGTCTACGAGTTTTTGTTGCTGTTGAATTTTTTTGACACGTTGATAAGATAATATTTTGAAAGAATTTGTTTTACTTTGAGAGATGTTCAAATAGGGTTCAAGTTTTTTATTTGTTTTTTGTTGAACTTTACATATCAAACGCAGTTCAATCTATTTGTCAAATACATTTTAAAACTCCTGAACCTAGAAACGTAAAAGAATAGGGGCGTCTTTCTGTAACATAAAAGATTCAAAGATTAATTTTATATTCTAAACTCAATTAAAATGTTCATAAATAACTATTACCTAGATACTTTCAAAATTCACTTTTTTCAAATACAATAAACCATAAAAAAAACATCTGCCAAGTTAATACACAGTGCTTCCTCGTGCTAAATTCAATAAAGGTAGTTAATTATTAAACAATTTAATTAAAAACCGAAAGTTTAATAAATTAATAAATTAATAATTAATTCTTATACAATTTTACTAAAAAAAAGTTTGTCTTGACGTTAAACGGAAAGATCAATTTAATTTTGAAATCGGAGAACATTTTTTTTGTCTCATTTTAAAACGATCACAAAGCTTCTCGTATCTTCGATATTGCGAAGAAGTAAAAATATTTTTCGTTAACGTCCGCAACCCTTTAATTATTTCACCTTCAAAACATTACATTTTCCAAATTAATTTTTATACCTGACCGGTCGCTTATTTCTTCATCCACTTGCTTATTTTCCCGCACAACCCTATACTGAAATAAAATCCGGGCAGTTAATTGGTTAAATCAAAATCCACTATCAGTGACTTCCTCTGTTATCGCCATCATCGGCCACACACACGCATTTTTCTACATTAAAAGTGTGATGTTTTCCCATCGCGTGTACGCTAGATACAAAAGGTGGAAAAAAACATAACGTGCTCTCGAAAAATAGTTTTATTTCAAAATTTTACTTGACTCACAATATACATATATATAAAATAGGTAAGTGTTGATTGTTTTTAACATATGAATTGATTAACATATGTAATTGAAAAAGAGTTTCGTGATTATCTTGTAAGTTTTGATGAACATTGGTCACGTTCACGACTGACCAAAAAACAGTGAACAACGAGCTTTGACCAGAAATTTAAAGAATGTAATTTTTTAAGCGTGTAAGGAAGTGAGAAAGAAGTAACCATAAAGAGATAGAAACTAGTGTTTTGACAGAAACGCTCAACATGAATTAAACATAAAAGTTATTTTAAAGTAAATAAGTTCTTATTTACATTTCTTTAAATTGATATTTCTGTGGAAAGTTGAATTTTGAACCATAGAATTTGACATACAAATTTAAATTTTAGATTTCGTTAAAAGTATGTTTGTGATGAAGTGAAAAGTTGAAATTTTCAAACCGCAGGTGTATACATCAAACCGTTCTCAAGATATGGCCCGTAACTTTTGAACGCGTGGTCGGAATTGTTTTTAGTTAACGAATTTGAAATCAGCGTGTCAAAATCTATATAGTGACACGTACTTACTATAAGTATAATACTTTCAAATTCGTCAAAAAAATTTTGCAAAAAAACCAACATTCTTTTTAATTTATTCGATTTTTTGCGAAAACTTTTTTGTCGGGTTTTGAAGTATTATACAATATTTATACGTGTCACTATATAGATTTTCACACGCTGATTTCAAATCCATCAACTAAAATAAAAATACAGACCTGCAGTTTGAAAAATTCTACTTTTCACGTCATTTTCTATATACTCGTAATAAATTCAATCAAAATCCGAGTTTTGACAAACTTCGGCTTTTCAATACTTATACTATATTTATATTACATATACATGGGTATAAGGAAGTAAAAATGTATCTATAAAAATTAAAATCAACTTAGGATCACCAAAATATCTTGTTGCTCATAAAAGACAAAATTCTAAAATAATATCACAATTATAAACAAATTTCTACACTGAACAATATTAAGATAATCACCTCTAGAACCAATCATTTAAAACAAAATATACCCAACAAAAATTATAAATATAAATATCATTAATCAATTAAAGTCAATTCTTTTCGTTCATTTCGATTCCTATAAACAATCAGTAATAAGACCAATTCAATTTATACATCAAACATGTTTTTATATTACAATTACAGTGATTTCTTTCAAACACCCGGTAACACAAAATAAAAATAAAATAAAAATACGGTAGCTGTGTACAACAACCACAATCTCTAAGTGAAATCGAAATATTTAAGTCATTAGTGCTCGCCACCGCTTGTCCTACACGCGACTTTTTAATCAAACACAATTATGTTACACGCCGTAATGTTGTAGGATTTTTCCTCGTCTGTCCTGACAAATTCCTCATTAAATGTTGATGTTTTTAGGAATCCCCTACACTTGTTAGTTCGGCTGTACTAGCAAGGTCTTTTCGTGTTCAATTATTGAATTTTGTTGTATGTATTTACCTTATTTTATCGAACATTAACGTACTTTATTATACGGGCTATGTTTATGCACATAACTTTTTAGTTCTACTATGTTTTAAAATATAAAAATCTTTTTAAGAAAAAATAAACTCTAAAAACACTGAAAAGTATATAAAGTACTTGCACCAGTCTTGGATATTAAATTTACTGAATTAGAAATAGTTATTGATATTTGATTACTATCATTTCTGAATATTAATCTATATACATTTAACTGTTTTACAGCGCGATTTGATGAAAATCGGCAAATAGGTGTCAAAATTGTGGACATTAAACTAATTATTAGTATAATTTGACGATTCTTTCTTTTATACCTTTTGTGTCGTAGTATTTATCAGTTTGTGTCCATCACTGCGTGCTCATTACTGGTTTTACTTTATCCATTACTGGGGAAAAACAAACAAAATAAAAGGCTATAATTGAAAAAAAAACTATATTTGCGAAGTTTGGTATATAAATTGTTTTAATTGATTGGTATCAGCAATAATTAAAGCAACTTTTAAATGTAATTGATATAAGTAATTCATAAAAAAAATCTAGTACGGGAATTTTTATCGAAACTAATCTAATACATTACAGTAGTAATACACATAATTCATTCAAATTTTAATGGAAGACAAACAAATGATTATTTTTAATGTATTATATTTTTAGAAACACTAATTCTCTAGATCTTATAAAAACAAATAAACAGAAGTCACTTTCAATTAAGAATTACGTCAATAAATACATAGTATTCGATTCGACAGAGAAACATTTCAAATGAAGTTTTAATTTTAGATATCTTATGAACCAGATTCTACCTATTCAACAACAAAATAAAAACCTGAAGTTTAATTCGTATATATAAAATATGATAGCTATTAAAAAAATAACAAAACTTTTCAAAAAGAAAAGGTTATTCGCTCTATATTATATATCATCTTCATATTTTGTCCAGAAATAGAAATAAAAATCAGCTAATTGCCAAACATGACTTCACTTTACCGAAACACGTATAAATTTTCAATTTTACTTTTTAACTCGGTGTTCGGTCATAAAACCTCATTATCCCCGTACAATAGCGCGGCGCCAATGGGTTCAGCGGAACGCGGAAACACACTTTTCCCATTAATGCGTTTCACTAGATATTAAGATTTGATATTCAATCAAAACGAAGTATGTTTGCCTGTTACGTGTACAGAAGCACTCTCCTGAACGTCGATACCATCTCATACCAACGCCCATGTCACTCTCTCTCTTTCTCTCATTAACCCCCACACCACCATCATGTCCTCCCTTTCATCCCAACGTCGCGACGCTTTCTTGGTTTTACGTACGTAATTTATGTAAAGTTGGTAGCACTGTGTTTGCTAAGGACCAATTCTGTTATGCTGTGTCTATATTTTAATCATTTTAATTAAATATATAGGTCTGTTTACAGGAGTGGCTTTACCTTATTTTCTACCCTAAGCAAACTAATTTTGATGGACTCTTAAAAAAAGTATTGAATTTCCCTTGCGAAAGTATTATGTTCACATATTTCTATTGATTCAAACAGCCATAGCAGTGATTCTCAAACGGGGTGACACATGAAATGTGTCAAAAGACCCTTAAACAGTGCTACGAAATTTTAAATTTAACTTATATGTTTAGAATTAAATTTCCAGAATCTTAAAACTGATAGATGAAAACTGAAGAAAAATGCCTCATAAGGGTGCTATAAGAATCAAAAGAAAGTTGTAAATTATGAATCACATATTATTGATGTTTAAACATTTTTACGAGCGGTAGAGCATATAATCTTAGGCGAGAGTGAAATTTGTTAAACGAGAACACTGTTTCTGTCCAATTCAATATATAAAATTTTTAAAACTACTGGAAAACGTATAAACTGTGGTTCCTTAGTTACTTAAACTAAAAAAATATAATTTTAGTTTAAGTAACTTAAAACTACTGGACCGATTTTGATTAAACCTGCACCAACGTGTTCTTTGAAATCTCAGAAGTATTAGGGTCGGTCCAGACTATCGTACCGGTCCCGGTCCGGTCTCACTTCAATTAAATATAAATATACAATAAACAATTAAATCATTCACACTATAGGTATCGCTCAGTTCTCGATACAGTATTACTACACTGAATATTTAACTGGAGCGAGATCGGACCGAGACCGGCACGATAGTCTGGATCGACCCTTACAAAATACATATGATCACGCTATCGCTAAAAAAATTGAGCAATAATAAATTATCTACGCAAGTCAATAAACTATAAGAAATATATCAAAACTTTATATGTACGTTTTGTACAGTTCAATAACTGCAAAAACTAGAATATTTTTAATATAAAATGCGGGCTACGCACCGTATAAAGTTTATTTTCAACCTACATTATCTCAGTAACGGGATACACTCGTACTACATGAAATCGGTTTTCATATTTAAATACTGACAAGAGGAAGCAACAGCACGGTTAATGAGAATTTCAATGAGTTTGTGGTATGTCAAACTAGAGCAAAAATAAAAAGACACGTGTCCAACAATTTGATCTCATAGGCCTTAATTATAAAGATAATTAACTTTGAAAATTTGTGTATTCAATATAACCGTGTATTATGTTCGCTCGAAATATAAGTGTGTTGGCCCTACGGTCAACGCGCTGGCGTCTCGCCTGGTTTTAAGATTTTGATTTTAATTTTTATTTACAATTATTTTGTATTTTTTTGTACACATTACCTCTCCCACTTGCGTAAAAATCGATAAATTAGACATAAATAAAACATATATTATTATTGACAATGAAAATTTAATTTATTATTGACACAACTCATTAGTTTTTAATTAATAAATTGAAAAGTTTTAATAAAAAACAAACTTGAAAGAAACCACAAACATCTATTGTCAATAATAATATATGATTTATTTATGTATAATTTATCGATTTTTACGCAAGTGGGAGAGGTAATGTGTACAAAAAAATAAAAAATAATTGTAAATAAAAATTAAAATCAAAATCTTAAAACCAACGCCAGCGCGTTGACCGTAGGGCCAACACACTTATATTTCGAGCGAACATAATACACGGTTATATTGAATACACAAATTTTCAAAGTTAATTATCTTTGTAATTAAGGCCTATGAGATCAAATTGTTGGACACGTGTCTTTTTATTTTTGCTCTAGTTTGACATACCACAAGCTCATTGAAATTCTCATTAACCGTGCTGTTGCTTCCCCTTGTGAGTACATTAATCACAGATCATTTTAATGCGCTGAATAAATTATGGACAAATGTTTTTTACACATCACAACGCGAGTGCCCGGCACTCAAAAAAATAAAAGTATTCTCTTAAACTTCAAAATACATAAGAAAGTTTTTCGTAGACTTTTCTTCGATTGCCAGATTTTTAATTAATTATTATAATGTATGCTGAATACAACAGCTGAAAATTAGAGCTTACATTTTGACGAGACGAGTATTCAAGAAAGCCCAAGGTTTAAATTCAAAAAAATAGAAATTACGAAACCTAAAATAAACCTAATTTCCTCGTATGTAGATAAGCCATATTCCAAATTCCATAAAACCAGCATATCGTGACGCGAATATTTGTTTGTTGCAAGTCCACAAAACGAATTTTGTGATAAATAAACTTTGAAAGTTTATACAGCAAATACTTTAATTCAATTTTAAACGTATTTGTGTAAGTAAACAATATCGTCAATATTGTCACTTATTAAGTACCTCACTATTGTAAAAAAACTTATGACTTCAAAAAAAAACAAGCCGTGGGTTCGACCCTTGAGGGCCACACAACCAACATTGTATGACTATAAATACTTCACTACTGATTATTTATTGTTTCCATATAGTTTATGTGAATAATTTTTTTAATATGTAATGGAATTTGTCAGAAATAAATCCCACCTCTATGTATTATGAATGATAATATAACACACATTTTTAGAATAACTAATCTGACAATTTGAATGTAATTAAAATTTTTAGGGTGGTTTTCACCCCTCCAATGGCTGTTTAGGCACATACACATACTGAAATACATGTTTCATTACCATATTTGTATTGTAGAATATTTATGCTAAGCTTCAAGTAAATCCGACCAAAAAAAAACTTTTACACTCCTTTTTTCCCCCGTAGGGATTGAATTACGAAAAATCCTTTCTTCTAGATCATATTCATGTCAAGACATTTCGATTTGCACCCCAACGAAGTCAATAGCATTTTTTATTTGCGAGATTTCGTACACGCAAAAAATGACATGCACATACGTACGTACATACCTACATACATTTTTTTTAAATAGTGTAAATATACTAAAGTGACCTTGAAACATACAAATATGTTAAACAAAATTATTTTGATTTTCGGACCGATTACAATAACTTCGTAATGAAAAGTATAAAACAGTAAACAGTATATAATAATTAAATTTAACAGTTTTGTAGGTCGGTTTTCTTTTTTTAAGTTTTTTATTGGTTTGGTACTTACTTCAAAAACTGTAAAATTTAATTATTATAGACTTTTTAGTATAGTGTTTTTAGAGTTTTTTTGAAGTCGATATTATTTTTATTTTATTTTTTCCCTTTTTGAGTAGAGTATTTAAGAAGACCATGGTCAGATTTTTATAAAAATTAATAGGACCACCTCGGGAATATACAAACAAACAAAATCGCCCAAATCAGTGTTATACATACAAAATAAATATCGATTGAATCGAGAAACCTTCTCCTTTTTTGAAATTGATTAAAAATACTTTTTATTTACACCCTTTATTCAGAACTATCCATTTTAAAACCTACCCGTCCTTACTTTAGAAACATTGTTTTTTTAAAACCACAAAAACGAGCCCGTGGAAGGTTAAAGCGTGTTGTAGCTTTCGACAACAAATATTTATCGACTGTTTGTAAAGCAGTACGATTATTGGTTGTTTGCCAACGCGGTTGTCACGTTCCATTATTCATACACAGATTTCTTCTGGGCCCGAACGCTAGGTGGCAGCGTTGCTGTCACTGCTGCTTATTTACAGATTTAGAATCGGTTCAAAGAACAGCAAATAGTTTTTGTGATTTTACATTACCAGTGTGTTGACATACGACTTCAACTCTGAGACAGTCTTCTTTATGGCAGTGATTGATTTTTACAAAATTCACGTTCGAATATTGGCTTCTTTTTGTCGTGTTGTGTTAGATATATAGCTATTTAAAAATATTTATTGTATCCATTGAAAATTTCTTTGAATGCCTTTTTTCAATCAAATATCAAGCAAAAGCTCCAGGATGTTTAAGAAAAAATACTAAAGTTAACAACATGCGAATATATTGTCATGAACCTTGTAAAATCAATTAGATATCTATAGAGATTGAAAAAAAAGATTTTAGAGCTGGGCGCGGGTCACAGCCAAGCGTGTGCGATTTTCAAATCTTGAATCATGAGCGTGCATGATTGAAAATCAAATTAAAACAATCGTGCGTGAGTCCGTGAGTATATTTTGAAGATAATTTTTTAATAAACTTATTT
The DNA here is from genome assembly GCA_961205875.1 of Sialis fuliginosa. Classification (NCBI taxonomy): domain Eukaryota; kingdom Metazoa; phylum Arthropoda; class Insecta; order Megaloptera; family Sialidae; genus Sialis; species Sialis fuliginosa. The sequence continues at coordinate 11,792,288 of OY540817.1, read as the reverse complement.
TATCCTTTTTTAATATCTGAACTAATAATGCATAGATATAATAATTTTTTAAAATTAATTTAGACAATATATACAGTATAAAAAATAAATGTCATTTTTAGAAGCACTTTCAGTATTGCCACCAAAAAAGATATTTGTACTAGAAATACAGTTTAGAAGAAATAATATGAATATAAAATATACACATAATATATTGCATGTAAAAAGCATTAATTTTCATAATTTCAAAATTTTATTTACAACAATTACATTAAATCATGTTACGAGCGTGACCCGCCGTGCGTGAGTAAAAATAGAATTCGAGAGCGTGTGTGATCGTGAATACTTTTTTTTGTAACCGTGAGTGAGCGGACGTGACTAAAAAATTTTCTCCCGTGAGCGTGTGTGATCGTGAGCAAAAATTACTTACACGCTCAACTCTAATACAGTTGATTTTTTTCAATGAGTAATTAGGAAAAAAAATTCTATCGAAAATAGGTTAATATAGTTGCGTAAAAATATAAAGAGTACAAAAAATTGCTATTTTACAAATTATGCATTTATATAATGTTTATATTGTATTCTTTTTATTTAGGTAATAACTAGAACTAATCATAAATGCATTTCCAGGTCATTTTAAACTTTTTCATCCATACATGATATTTAATCAATAATGTTGGATGTTATAGCAAAAAGAAACAAAATGTTCAAAATAAAAATAATTATTTAGGTGTAAAATCTACACACACAAAATAATCCTTAAAATATCAGTAATATGCGATAAATCATTGATAAAAATAATTGACAATCATAGGTCACCGCGAAAGCCTTACAGCGTAAAATCAATATCAAATTATCAAATTCACGATGAAATAAAATTTTAAGACCTAAAATAAAATTATACAGCTAAAATAATTGGAATAACAAAATAACAATTTTATTCTGCAATTAAAATAAACAATCTTCTCTACTCAAGGAAATAAAACCAATATACATAAACATCCAAAACCAATTTCTCGATTTCTCTTGTAATTAAAACATAAAATACAATAGCTATGATAACAAACAACTATTATCATATTCAAATTACTGTTATTATTTATTGTTATCACCTCAATTTTAGCATTTTAACGATTGTTTTTATATAAAATCGATACCAAGTAAAAATACATACGACCGCAGTAGAATTTTACTGTTAGTGTAAACAACATACTTGTATGTAAAATTAATGTCAAATTATATAACGTTTATCATTAAGTAAACCTACAATTATTCCACGCAAAACAATGCGGCATAAATTATTCTCTGTCGCCTGTCAAAACACATATCCGAGTTACTTCAATCACAATAGCCTAGCCAAATATAATTTCTTCATTTTATTTGCATATATTTAATTTTAAGTAAATATCCATGTATAAAAACATTTTTTTTTATTTTGCCTTATTTACGAATATGAAACGTCCCATTATCGATTTATACCTCTTTTTACACGGTAGATACGTTCCACAGCAAATCGCATATAAAAAATCACTTAAAAAAGACATATTGCTTATATTGTAAAATTAGGGTCAATCAAATAAAATAAGTTGAAAATCGAGTAAAAAGTTTATAAAAATTTACGAAAAAGAGAATGTCTAGAAAAACACATTAAAAATTAGTTTGAAAATCTGAAAGAAATTGATGTAAAACTTAAAATAAAATATTCAATTTTATATATTTAACTTTATGGAAAAGTAACAATATTTTTTATATTTTTTCATCAGAATTTACATCACTATCTAAAAATACAACTTTATTATTTAAATTCTTTGAATTTTTAGCTTACATTAGATGTTCCACTCGCCGAAACGGGGAATCCCTGAATTTGCATGAAAATCGCACCACGTAACGTAAAGTAATCCTACTGTATTTTCAAAAAGTATCAAGTTTGGCTTCTAAACAGTAAAAACCTAAATGTCGATTTAGTATTTTCATGAATGAAAAAGAGCTAAGCGCGTGAGTGATTTTCGAAGTCCATTCGCTCCAACCCTTATTAATCCCCTCTGAATACAGCCTTCTTGTCATATCCTATTACGATCGACCCATTAGTAACTTCTCCATCCATCTTGTATCCCCATACTTCACAGACAGTCGAGAGTAAGTGTTTAATTTGTTAGGGTTCCATACGTATGTTAGCTATTAAGGGACGTGGATACCATACCTTTCTATAAAATGTTGTTTTTTTCTTCAGATTTTTTAACCAGTTGTTACCGTGATAGATGGAAGAGAGGGCAAATACAAAATACAATTTTACTAGCTGTAATTATCTCTGATAAAAAATTCCCAACATTTTTACACCTTTGTTTGGGAGTCATAACTTTTCATAAAATTTCAATTTTCTATCTATTTAGTTATGACGGACGGAAGGACGACAAAGTGAGATTAATAGGGTATCAACGGAACCCTATAAACAAACAAATTTATTTTTTATTTTCCATTTGAATTTACAAATCTTTTTTTAGATTATTCGTTAAATAGGCTTAGTAGTTTGAGCTACTACATGACTTAGAAATAAAATTATACTAATTATTGTATTACCAATTATCAAAAGTTATAAACTGATACTCCCACCTAATGATATTTATCGATTCGAAGTAAACAGAGCCATTATATCTAGAAGCTTTTAACGTGATTATATCTCCAAAGTAACAACAATATACCAACGTGATATAAGTTCTCTAATAAACAGTAAGTCTATTATTGGATTTGTGTTGTATACAGCTCTCAAAGTTACCAGGAAACAAGTTTTATTTAATTTACCAGATGTTACTATGATCTGTTTCAAACTAAATTCTATTACAGAAGAAAAACTTTCATGACTGAACACTGTAAAAACACTCGTTTATCAGGGATTTCGAAACATTTATCAATTATTGTATCGTTCAGAAACCAACCAGACTAACACCATGATACAAATATACAAGGTAAGATTGACAGCTCTGACCTTGAATGTTGTGACGTCATCGAAATTGCAGAATTCATGTTGCCTTGGAAACAAATGCAACTAAATTAAAGTGTCAAATTAGTTATTCTACGAATATGTATTATATTTTTAACATTAGGGCATTATAGGACTAATATTTTTAATACAAAGGTGAGTTTTATATCTGACAAATTCCTATTAAATTTTTCATATATTAAAAATTATTTAAAAAGATATTATAGAACATGGAAGTCATGTATGGTTCTCCATACCGGTATTTTATATTCTAGTTTTAATTAAAATATTATAAATCGATGTAGATTTAAAAGAAGCAAATGAAGACGTAATAGAAACCGCTTAGAAGAATCTAAATTTGTAATAAAAACTCCAGAGAAAGAACCTATACTAGATAGTAATGAAGTAACCATAATTGTCAGTGCAAACTGAAAAATAAAATGATAATCGTTTATATAAATGAAAAGAACAAGTGTTGTTTTTATGTTATAGTTTTAATAAATTTTCTTTTTTGAGATTTATGATACATTAGCTACTTATTTAATTTACGTAATCTAAAATATAATCTGCATCTAAAAAATGATTGCTTAGCTTTTTCAGGTATGTTAATGTTATTACATTGACTTTTAAGAAATCATAGCGTATGCTTAACTTAAACTATTTAAATTAATTTTAAAAAACCCTTTTTCTAAATCTAAAAGTTGTATTGAAAGCAAAGCATTTGGATTTAGTAACCTCTTGATGATAGGATTATTCAAAATAATATATTTGAGTCGCCAATCTTTGTCAGTAAAATTCAGCGAGCAAACTCTGTTTGACTTTATAAGGTATTGGCACAAGTCTTGGACGCTTTAATAGCAAGATATGTATACTGTTTTTTGAGATTGATCGACTTTTATAATTCTCATGAACTAATGTTACTAAAAACTAGTAGGTACCTCTTTATTAAATCAGTTTAATTACCAAAGTCCGCAAATATAGTTTCATTTTTAAATTATAGCTTTTTATTTTGCTTATGTTTTTTCTCCAGTAATGGATAAAATAAAACCAATAATGGGCATCCAGAGAAGGACACTTGCTAATGATTATAAAAGATACAAAAGATATAAAATATAAAGAATCGTAAAATGTGAAACAATGTAAAGCAGATGCTATGATAATATAATAATTAATAAATAGATTACACTAATAATTACTTTAAATTAGCCGATTGTCATCAAATTAAGCTGTTTTACAGTCAAGTGTTTATAGATTATGATTCAATAATGACAGTATGTAATCAAATATCAACAAACATTTCTAATTTAGTACATTTAATTAAACAAGAATCCAGCACTAGGGTATGATCTAAGACTGGTGACAGTACCTTATTGATATTTTTAGTCCCGCATGCTTTCAACCACAATTCACGCACTTCTCTATTTTTGGGAATTAACAAAAACTTAATATGTTCAGAATCCTTTTTCTTATTAAGATAACTTGAAGTTTTATAATTTTCCACTGCACAATAAACACCCGGCATTCTATATTATTTACTTTTCACCATATATCAAAGCGAATTCTACACAACAACAATACACGAATTTTCCATCTGACACATAAAGTACTTCACGTGACGTCACAATAGTAGATGTCATTTGTTTATCGAGCTCACCTTGTAATCTTTCCACCATGGACTAACACAACTGGTCGATATTCTTATTTTGTTACCAAAATATGTAGTACATTAATGATCGTAGAGTGCTTTTGAGATAACAAAACTAACTAGGACTGCACGCCGATACGAGAGAGCCTTAAATTTGAACGAGGCGAGATCGAGATGAAATTTATTTTTATTTATGTCTCGACGAGTGTCTCACCGAAAGTTTCGTTTTAAAGGATTATTAATAATTACTTAGTAAATATAAACTTTTTTTATATAAATAATTAAAGCAATACCGAAGCTAATAATAATAATAGCTAAATGTATTTCTTTTTTAATGGTTCAAATAAAATACCATAAAAAATTGGTACTTCAATAAAAACAGTTTCAAGACTGCTGGTTCATAAGTTTGTTTGTAGTTGATGTTACCTCCTAAATCATGATGTTGTATAATATTTATATAAGCTTCTTCCTCTGTACACACATTCTTATATACACCAGAGCATATAACGACCATTTTATATGTATCATAATACCGCCCGGTATAAAACATGAATGGTGAAATATAGAGGTTCTTATCCGTAAAATCGCCCATTTATATCAAATACTTTAGATCGACGGCGGTGTTCATTTTTTAGTCTACTGAACACTTTTATAAAATACAAATACTTTTTTTTCGACCAGTTTCGTTTTATCCAATTTCTGTTCTAACCACAATTCACTATTTCTTTTTATATAACGTCAAAATATAAAATATATTGTTAATAACTCAGTATAAGAAGTATAAATTGTACTTACATTTTTAGTTGTGATTAATGTTTCGTTCCATGTTACAGTGCACGGAATCAATGCAAATATAAATAATCGTTTATTTATGCATAATGCACATTATATATAGGGTGTCAAAGGGGGTGGGGGGTGGGGGCAACTTTGATATCTTAAATGGAAAAAATACTGTATATTGGATTTGGAAATTAAATAATAATAAATAATAATAATAATATATAATCTATATCCAATATTATTTTATCCTTTTTGATGTTTTATGTAGAAATAATTATTACTATTTTTACGTATGCTATAACTCTCAAACACTTATTTTATAATATGATCAGACGGTAACATCAAAGAGACTTATCTCAACAAATTCGAGGGATGGTTGTAATTAAAAATGCATGTATATCCCAAGTGCCGTAAGTTAAAGACCCGTAACTTGGGAAATATGAGAAGTAAATTCACCGACAGTAATGAATATTACTTTGCGAGTACACTCTATCTATCTATATTACAACTATACAAACAAACAAATAACATTTACGCTAAATTATTGAAAACTGTCAACCCAAAAGTTAAATCTATGATCAACATACATGCAGGGAATTTAAAAACACCCCATTAAATTTGTTAATCAAGCCCAAATCACATTTAAATGTGCAATAGTTATTCGTAGCGAGCTGAATATCAAATGAATTATTAAGCACTATCTATTTATATATAAATTATAATTGTTCTGTCAACTGTAACAGAGATAACAGCGCCTATGTGACACTCACTTCAAATCTGTTGGTAATTGACAGTAGAGAGGCTGTTGAATGCGGCTGCAATAGAGCAATGGATACTATAGACATAGAGCATGGACCGGTACCTGACTCGAAAACAGAGCCCTGTCAAAAGAAAGAAATAGAAAATGGTTTGGGATATACTTGTCCTTTTTACTTCCATGTTCCGAAGGAAATGGAAGTATTGTAATACCGTCGAAAAATTGTGTCTGAGATTAGGGCATACAAAAACCCGATAAAATTTCAAAAACCGGTTTTCGGTTTTTCATAAAGTGAAAAACCGGTTAACCGGTTTTTAGTCGGGTTTTTCAATTAAGTTTAAAAATCAGCGAATGGTACATTTACGTATTTAAATTATTAATTGAATGACCGAAAAAAAGGCTGGACAAGAAAAAATTTCTTATGGGGTTCGCCAATAATTCAACAGGAGCTCGTGATAGTATGTGGAGGCCATAATTGCAGCTATAGCAAATATATTTTGTTTTATAAAACATTATATTATATTGAAATAAATTGTTTATTTATTTTCATCTCAAATGTGGAATTTACAATTCTCAATTTGAAATTTATTATTCTAAATTTGAACTTAAAATGGTATAATCTCCTTTATTAACATATTATTATATACTTCAGGAATGACCCTCAAATTCCATTTACTCCGCTATAATATTTTTATTTACACATTACGCGTTATTTTATAGATGTCCCCCTTTTTTAATTTAAATAAATTCACAACATAAATACTTCATGAATAACAGTAAAAAAATAAAATTATTTGTCACTTAAAGAAACAAAAAAATATATATATATAATTGACTTTCGGTTTTTCGGGAAAAACCCGGTTTTACGGTTTTGGTAAATTTTAACAAAAAACCGGTTAACCGGTGTCGGTTAAAACCGGTTTACATGCCCTATCTGAGATAAGAGCATATTCTGATTGTACTACCTTCAAAACGTAAAGAAAAGTTAATTTCCGCATGGCAGCTGCATGTGCATGTAGAATTTTGTTTCGTTCACGATAACTACTGTAAAAATGCACCGACTAGAATTATTTTTGATGAAAACGTTTGTCTCAGTGAATATTCAAGTGATAATCGAATAAGGGATTTTGGAAATATTCGAAATTTTGTACCTATTTTCGTCTAAAAAGTTAACGTTGCGAGTATTATATCTCACCAATTTTGATAATGCTTGGTACATTTGTACATTCTTATTAGAAAAAGAGATAGATATATCCCAAACCTACCGCATTTCTCTCACTGTTTTGGAGAAATGTTACACCATTATGGTAATACAGAATGCGCGGTCTATGCTCTATGTCTAAGGTGGATACCATTATTCTCACTGATGCTTAATGCAGCTTCGATTATTTATTCAATCATTCAGATGCAAAAGTGATGACTGAACTTTAGGTGAAAAGCAGTCGAGCGAATCTATGAAATATGTAACAAAAAAGGGGTTGCTTACGCCATTATAAATTTAATCTTGTTCTGAATGAGCCTCGTTCTTTCATACTTATTTTTAATATTGACAAATATTATACAACGTAATACGCAATGATCGTTTTTCTCTACTGTCGTCGCATTTCAAAATAATCAATATTTATCAAGTAAAATGACCTTAAAATCGTTTTTTGGGGGTGTTTCAAGGTTAATTTCGTTTTTTTTAATGAAAACACATATTTTTGATATCGGCGATCGAAAGAGCGGGATTTTTATGTTTGGAATTATATAGTGTACAATTATGTACATAGTTCTATAAGACCATATAACTTGAATATGTTAGTCATTGTACGTTTCCGAGACGAAATTTGTTTATCGTTTAAAGAGTAAAATAGAAACCAGAAATTGGTAAGTTATACAGGATTAAATACAATCTGTAATTTATAAATAAAAAATATGTAGGAACCTTGTAATCTTTTAAACGTAACTTAACAAAGAATCGTTTTTTCCGACCAACAGATGCTTGGAACTTGTCCAGATCTTTTAATCGAAGAAACAGGAATAATAAATGGCAGAACATTTCATACACGTAAATTTACTCGTACGAACTGTTAAGAAGTCAGTACAACTATGTACACCTTTCTTGATGTTATAATTTTATACATGAGAATTTGTAATACACTCGTCAAAAAAAATAAGGAAATTATTTATTTTCTTAAAAAAATTTACAATATTCAAACTTTGGTGAAAATAGTCACAATTAAAATTTTCTAAAAGTAAAATAAAGCTTAAAATCTCTTTTTTAAGATTACTTTAAAAATTCATTAACATCTTAAGAAATTGAAAACTAATAAAGGGTGCACTGAATTTCAGAAATTTTTACAACTTTGGCAACGTGTGCTGATTGTAAAAAAATGCAGTTTAATTTGAAACATGCCATTTGAAAACTTAGACCTTAAAGTTCAAAAAGCTTTTTTGATCTTCGTAAAATCAAAAAATCGACAAAAAAGATTGTCGTAAAATAAACCAATTTCACCCCCTCCGCATGGTACGACAGACAATTTTTTACTTATTATTATAATCTTTTTAAAAGGACGTCACGATCTCGTTAAAATTTTAAACGGTCTCATCTCTTGGTCTCGGTACAGTCGTGTGTGAATTTAAGGCACTTTCGTATCGATCTGGATCTCGTTTGGAAACCGAGGAAAGTCTTATCTCGGCGTGCAGTCCATGTCATATAAATAATCAATAAGATGTGATATTGCATTACACCAACTCCACCTGTATAAATACATAAAATTATACTGTCACCAGTTTGGAACAATACTCCAGTGTCGAACATTTTAAAATTAAATGTAGATACTGAATTAGAAATAATTGTTGATATTTGATTACTGCCATTACTAGATATTAATCTATATAATACATTTAACTTTCTTACACGTGATTTGATGATAATTGATCATTTTGTTTGACAAATAATTATCGCAGTTCAGCACAGTCTAAAAAAAGTGTATTTTCTTATATAAATGCATTCATTATATTGTTTTAAATTTTACAACTCTTTATTTTATAACATTTCTGTAGTAGTACTAATCATTCTGAAACCTTTAGCAAGTATTCATCAATTGGTGTTCATAAGGGTCGATCCAGACTATCGAGCCGGTCTCGATCCGGTCTCGTTCCAGTCAAATATTCAGTATAGTAATACTGTATCGTAAGTGATTGGACCAAGACCTGAGCGATACCTATAATGTGAATGGTTTAATTGTTTATTTTTGATTTATATTTGAATGAAGCAAGACCGGCTCGATAGTCTGGATCGACCCTTACTAATTAAATTGATTTAAAGAATTACTAAAAAGTAATATAAATACTTTGCTCTTAAAGCATTCACGACTGGTACCAGTACCTTAGTTGATTATTTATTCATTTTCACATAAAAATTTTTATTTTATTTTAAAATTTGAAGTATTTAACTTCCTAAAAGTCGGTTTAAAAACATTAATTTCTTCGATTGTTTACATGTGAAGTTATTTATTTTTACTAAATTTAAAAAAAAACTTTACAACCAAACAAAAATAACAGGGATTTTTTAATTCCAGAATTTCCATTATTCGCGATTGTATTTTTAGTTTTGTCCGTCTATGTCGCGCATTAGATACGGCTCATCAATCATTCCTGGATACAAAATGGCAGTCTGAGGATTTACAGAAAAGCCTTCTAAATTCACTCAAACATATTTGTGTGTAAAGTACGATTCGGTTAACCTATATACGCATAATCTACTCGAAATGAAATTATTAATTATGTGTATTATTTGTGATCCTATAAATGTGACATTTTCGTGAAATTGTAATTAATTGTGATGGTTGGTACACTTGTATAATGCAGGTCAGAAGAAACTAAACTTTAATGATTATTTGAGCTCTTCAAAAGTTTGAACGACTAACTCCACAATATTTTTGCTTCCTCGCAATATCGAAGAAACGAGAAGCTTTGTGATCGATTTAGAATGAGACAAAAAAATTGTTCTCCGATTTCAAAATTTTAAATTGATCTTTCCGTTTCAGGTCAAGGCAAACAATTTTCGTTCCGTGTATGTCCGTCCGCCCGTATGTCTGTCTGTTTAAAAATTATAGTTATAACTTTTCAGTTCATTAGCTAAGAATAAATCAGCGAACTAAAAGCAGTGGTGGTTGATGTACACAATAAAAAAACAGCGGTTTTACATTATTTTAAAACTATCACTGCTCTAAAATCTAAATCAAACTCAAGTCGACATGACACCCTGTAGAGTTCGGTTTGATATTTTCTAAATCAAATTCTTTATAATACCGGGCATGAAAAACTCTTTTGAATTCCTTTGAAGAGTCCAGAAGATGTTTATTTGAATGTATGGAAAATCGTTGGCATGTAAAGCAACCAAAACGAAACGATCTATACTCAGAAGACAAGAATTGATTCGAAGTCTCCGTAAAAGCCTTAAAAATTGTCAACGTATAAAATTCATTCTATTTAATTTAAGATATACATATATTTTAAGACGTTATTTGGTCAAAAATTAAATAAAATATCTACCGATATTAAGGCTTCCTCGATGATCCTGATACGGATCTTGGCTTCTGTGTACAAACCGCGTCATTTTGGCCGTTTATCTTCAGAATTCTTGTAAAAAAAATAAAGATATGCCTACTACAACGGAGGACGAAACGTAGACGATAGAACGACCAAATCACACCCAGAAGTCAATATCATATCACTAACATTGTTTAAAATCTTACATATTTATATAGAGCATTAAATTTTCTTTTGAACGGGTCGATCATTACAACTAGAATTAGTTTCTTTTAGCTCTCTTTGCAGAATTTAGTACGAGAAACACATTGGCAGAGTATTTTTATTTGAAATATTTATGTAATACAAAATTTGCTGCGTTTAAAAAATTGTTGGCATTAAAAATAAAAGAGAGTAAAGATTAATAATCCGTAATTATAAAGAAATACATTAAGATTAAAAATAAGTTCGATAAATTTTAAAAACCAACATTGCGTTAAGATATATATCAACTACAAGCGCAGTTTAAACATATTTCAAGCAGAAAAAAATCAGATATATGTATACAATTTAATAAATATGTCAATTTCATAGCATTGCAAATAATAACTATAATTAATTTGTTCGCGTCTATTTGATAGCGTCCCAACAGCCACGTTTATTTCAAAATAGAATCATTTATTTATAGATAAGCTAGGATAATGTTCATGTAAATAGCAAAAGCTGTGTTTCCGGTTATCATTTATACAATAACAGGTTTGATTTTATTTGATTACAGAAATTTTAGCAAGGCATATACATATCATACAGGTGTGTCTATTTTGATGGGTCATTCAAAAGCCAAAATGAATAACTCATTTTTTATTGATTTTATAATTTTTATATTTTCACACACTTTTTTTTATTTTATATTAATGTCATGTACTTTTTGTGTATTTTTCCCCGTTTCTGATTGTGAGTTAAAAACGAAAAATTCACTTTGGTTGCTACTAATTTGATTGCTTATTCAAAGTGAGAAGATAGTAAATACTCTTTTCAAAACATGAAGACAGTAAAAGTTAGGTTAATAAAACACTAGCATTAAATCACCCTCAAACTATTTGTATAGTTAAGATGTTGATCCCATTTTCCTCAATTCTTACATTTCTCTTCTTATTGCATTTTACCTTTAAGCAGGGTAGTACGGAATTGTAATTGTGGGGAGTTCTTCTTTAACACTCCTACATGTAAAAATGTAGCTCTCTATGAACTAAAGAATATAAAGATTGAATCAAGTTACAACACCTTCCTCTACTGCCAATTTTCTCATGAACACACACATACATCTTTCTGAAAAGAATGTAAATATACTATAGTAACCTTCAAACATACAAATATGTTGAAATTTTTTATTTTGATTTTCGGACCGATTACAATAACTTCCTAATGGGAAGTTAATAACTGTAATATGCCATTTATTTTAAACTACAAACTACTTTACAAAGAAATAACCAACGTAGAAGTTCAATCATACAGTATCTGATTTGATGCCAGCTTTGAAGGTCTCTTGCCCCACTGTGCGTCATATAAAAAAATCTAGTTTACAAAGTTTTCCAACAAAACGTCATGAATTATTAAATACAGAATACAAGAAAAACAAATAAAAATAATTTTATATATTTGTAATCTTCGCATTATATCTCAAAACCTATAACACTGTTCAACTAAATCTAAAGAAAATTCATCAAACCTATACTATTGAGATTTACTGGTAGTAGAGTTGGAGGTATAAGATAATCTTTATTAAACCCATGTTCTAGATCTTAACGGTTACAACTTCATATCAGATGGAACTTTATAATTCCTCGCCGTCGATAAATCCTGACAAGTCGTTACAACCAACGTTGGAAATAATAAAAGGACAGAGCACAGAGAAACAGTGTATCTATCTTTCTTCAAAACTTTATACATATACATCAAAACAATTAAAAGATCAAAATATTTCTAGAAAAATGGGTTATTTAAAAGTTATATAATTAATTATGATAAAAAAATTGTACGTAAAGAAGGAAAAAGTTTGAATACATTTTACATTTTTTTACAGAATTGGACAATTATAAAGCAAGCAAAATATCAGTATGGAGAACCATACATGGCTTTCTATCTTTCTATCTTTTTAAATAATTTTTAAATATACTTTTTTTGAAAAATATTTTATTTATATAACCTAGTACAGGGATGGGGAACCTGCGGCCTTAAGGCCGCATGTGGCCTTTTCAATACTACATTGCGGCCGGTAAATATTTCAATTATTTATATTTATTATATTTTTTCTTCTCAATTTATTTTTAATTTTATTCTGCCAAGAGAAAAATAAAAATGTTTGAACAAATAATCTACAATAATCAAACGTAAATTAAAATTGGCTATTGCGCTTATATTCTGAAGTTATTTGATATGAACTTCCTAGTGGGGATATGTTTCACGACGAAGACTACTTCAAGAAAGACGGTAAGCATGCGGCGTGCTTATTATTTTTAAATTTAAATGTGGCCTTCTATGATAAAAAGGTTCCCCACCCCTGACCTAGTACCTACTATGAATGTAAATTTCGTAATACATAAAAAAACATATACGAAGGTAACAGCAGTTATTGCCATTTGTATATAAATATTAGTTTTCTAATGTCCTAATGTCAAAAACAAAATACACATTCGTAGAATAACTAATTTAACAATTTGAATTTAGTTGCATTTGTTTCCAAGGCAACATGAATTAATAACGTATTAATTAGTATTTACAATTCAAATTTTGAGGGTAGTTTTCACCCCTTCAATAGCTGTTTAGGCACGTACAAATAATAAATGTCCTTTAGATTCAATTGAACTACTAATGTACCAATTCTTATCAAAATGAGTGAGATAATATTCGCATCGTTCACTTTTTAGACGATAAAAGTTACAAAATTTCGAATATTTCCAAAATCCCAAATAGGTCTGGAGTACTCACTGACAATGCGATAAACATTTTCCCCAAAAATAATTCTACATCCAGACACACAGACAAACGCACAGCCGCCATGCGGAAATTAAGTTTTGAAGTTAGTACAATCAGAATCTGCTCTTATCTCGGACACGATTTTCGACGGTATTACAACACTCATTTCTTTCAGAACGTGGAAGTAAAAATCAAACACTTTTTGTCAAAATACAGTTAAAATAAATATCGGCACAAAATACATATTTTTTTTATTTTATCAAAATTATTTATTACACCCCGTGCACCATAACAAAGATAACAAAATAAACATTTCTTTAATAATCTCATAAGAAATGTTGGCGATCTGCTGCCACTGGCTAAAATCAAGACGAGGTACAGAAGCACACGTGAGGTCGTAAACAGGTACCGCGTGTCCTGGAGATCGGCGGCAAACAGCTTTCTCGCGTCGCACGGGCGATAAATAAACCACCTCACCACTGCGCAACATTGAATAAATCCTTAATAAAACGGGAACACAGCAGCGCGTTCTCACAGCACGCTTGAATACATACATGCGTTACTACACAAATACCTACTTGCATTCAAACGTGCGTGTAACATTCAAAACATACGAATATACTAAAAGAGTTAGAGCTAGATTTGATTGAGTCGTAGTAGCTCTTTAATAGAGTTGTTCTTACATTAGTATTCTTTTTTACTTCCATGTTCTGAAAGAAATGGAAGTATTGTAATACCATCGAAAAATCGTGTCCGAGAAAATGACAAATTCTAATTGTACTAACTTCAAAACTTAAGTTAATTTCCGCATGGCGGCTGTGCGTGTGTCTGTGTGTCTGTGCGGATGTAGAATTTTCTTTCGTTCACGATAACTAGTGTAAAAATGCACCGATCTGAATTATTTTTGGAGAAAATGTTTGTCTCAGTGAGTACTCTAGACCTATTGATTTTGGTGCTAATCGGATTAGGGGTTTTGGAAATATTCGAAATTTTGTAACTTTTTTCGTCTAAAAAGTGAATATTGCGAGTATTATCTCACTAATTTTGATAAGATTTTGTACATTTGCAGTTCAATTGAATCTAAGGGACATTTATTATTTGTACGTGCCCAAACAGCCATTAAAGGGGTGAAAAACACACTTAAAATTTGAATTTTAAATACTAATATGTCATTAATTCATGTTGCCTTGGAAACAAATGCAACTAAATTCAAATTGTCAAATTAGTTTTTCTACGAATGTGAATTATGTTTTTGACATTAGAAAACTAATATTTATATACAAATGGTAAAAAGAGCTGTAACCGTTGTAAGTATATATGTTTTTTTAATGTATTACGATAGGTATATTCATAGTAGTAGGTTATATAAATAAAATATTTAAAAAAATGTATATTTAAAAATTATTTAAAAAGATAGAAAGAACATGGAAGTCATGTATGGTTCTCCATACCGATATTTAATATCCAGTACATTTAGACGAAAAATTCGCAATGAGCTGAATTTTTGTATACACTTTCATTTTGTCTTTATAAATAAGGTACCAAAAGTCCCTAACAATCCCATGCGAGCATACTTTTTTACAGCCCACAAAAGGTGCTAACAATTAGTTTTAAGTAAATATCTCTGTATCTATTGGTTCTATGACTAAAATAGTTATTACCAAATATAAAGTTTAGAAAATTACCTACAATAAAGATCTTACAACTTTTTTCGTACAAGTAATCGTTTTCGCTTATTAAGAGGGTATTCTAGTCTAAAAATGTGAAAATATAAAAAAAAATTGCATTTTATCAATAAACAGGGTTTCAAAAATATGTATTCAAAACCCTATGTCTAAATTCAAATTTGCTGTGTATATACCTTAAGTACACATGTTATTACCACCGTTAGCAGAATTGAGTAAAAAATATTTTTTTTATTGTATAGATAGCGAAAGATTAAAAACAAAAAAAATAAAAATGAATAGTCACTTTTCAAAATGAGGCGATTTTTTTATTTTAATTATTATTTTTTTTTGCAACCCGCTTTAGCCCAACTTATATATATATAAAGAAACTTATTGGTTTTGTTGGCCACTGATATAATTATTTCACTATCAACATTTTTTTCACATACAAATTTTTATTGATTTTGTTCGCTAAATTAAAAAGTTAATTTTTTATTCGACCACCGATTCAAAAATGAAATCATTTTATATTTATTTTTAAACCAACCTGTAGGTGTATTTTGTGAATATCTTGTACACAAAACATGTAAAACACATACTCATAATAAAAGAGCTAAACAAAGATAGTAGATGATAAATCACAAATACATTTATACGTACGACAGAGTAGTGAAAAAGAAAGACAGAAAATAAAACAGTATAATGTAAACTTGTATTCATATGAGCTTATAACATACAAAACACTCATACTAAAAGAGCTTGAGTAAAGAGAGATAGTAAATAATTACACAAGAAAGAGAGAGAGAGGTTGTATGTAAATAAATGTTGGTAAGAGAGATAGACGAAGTTTGTTATATACAAACATCATTCACATATTTTAATACAGTCTGTATATAAGGTACACACCAGAAAATTAATTTAAAGCAATTTATATAAAATTTCAAATGTTTATTTTAAGTAGAGTGATATTAGAAATGCAAATATTATTTTTGTTTGTTTTAATGTTATAGATTAAAGTTTTTGAAAAACCTAATATTTATAGAATCGTTCTTTTTCAGTCGGCTTTTAACGTTTGCTCTCCGTAGAAATATAATTTTCATAATATAATAATAATCAAAGTATTTGCATATTGCAATACTCAACATTTCATTTCGAGTAAGGAAACCAATTGGGATCCTCTCTAGTATAATAGGAATGTCCCAAATCGTCGAAAACTGAACAGGAATTATTATCTCAAAAACTATTTGTATTGTCGATGTAGTTCCTAGGATTACTGGCAATCGGTTGATCTGAAACAAAAATTTCAAAGAGATTCTTAGAAGTTAATGTATGATGCTCTTCGCTACGTAGGATTTTTTGAAAAAATAATTTTTTTTCACGAAATGGTGCCTGATTGAATATTACATTCATTTTTCAACCACAATTTCGGACCCTTCTGGCTTATAAAAAAACTAAGTAAAAAAAATCCTACGTAGCGAAGGGCATCATACATTAACTTATAAGAAAATCTTCGAAATTTCTGTTTCAGATCAACCGACTGCTAGTAGCGCTCCCAGTCGATATTTATTCATAAAAAAATTATACATATACATACCTCAATATATATACTTTAGAATAAAACAAACCTAGATGAAATTGAACAAACAGTTCTTGAGATAATAATTCCCGAAATTCACCTATTTTTCCGCCGTCTATATATTCATACGTTCACCCTTAAGGGTTTTTTAAGTATTTTTTAAGCAATAATTTTCTATTAAAAACTGTTTATCATATCTTTACTTTAAAAAACTGTCCAGTGTGCCACGAGACTTTCTTATACGTAAAACAGCGAGTGTATAGTGTACTTCTTTGTGGTATGCTATGAATTCTCAACGAAGCGTCACCGCTTTGTCTCTCCCCAACTAACGCTTACATCAGTGTACTGCGGCGTGACGTAAAGATAGAACGTGTCGTCGACGTTATTTGTTTCGGTGGACAGAAAGTATGTTTTTGTAATTTTTATATATTATCTATATATATAAAGCTCAACGTCTCTCTGTCTGTCTGTCTATCTGTCCGTTAGTGCGCTTATCACTCGAGAACCACTTATCCGATTGACGTGTTTTTTTTATTCATAGGTACGTTCTCTGGCCAGGTTATAGGCTATATTTTGTTACGTTAGGTAACATAACAACTAAGCAGTGACGATAATAGTAAATCAAGTCGGAAAAAAATTTGCCGTCGGCGCAATACGCTGCCTAAACCGTTCAATATTAAACAAAATAATGTATTAAAGAATTGTGTAGAATCAAAAGATATACAATAAAGTCCACGACACCATATGTCTAACTATAATATTTAAGCCACAATGACTGCTTTTATGTTACAAAGAAAATTTAAAACATATATTTTGTTTTCAATAATTAACTTTTAAATTTAAATAGAAGCCGCACGGGTCCAGCTAGTTTTTTCATAAAATGAACATTATTTTTCCTTATTTACGTGTTAAGGTAAATTTTCAATATTTTTTTCTGGTGAGAGTATTGGGATGACATGGTTAGTATTTTACAAAAAATTAATAGATAGTTTTGTTGCGACAAGCAATAATGATAAAGAATACGGTGTGTCACATAATTCATTTTTTAAATAATGTAAACAGAGTAATCCGAAAATTTTTGACAAACCTTTTTATTACTTCTCTGCAAAAATTAGACTAAAAAATAATAAAAACATTGAACAAATTGTTTTTATTATTCAATATTAAAAATCAGCACGCATTTAAAACGCGACGTGATTGGTTGAAGTATTTGCGACGTCATAAAATGAATGTTGAACATATGTCCTTTATTATTATAAGGTATTCAATTGATTTCCATGTTAATCAGTAATAAAAAAGTCGATTTCCCCTATACATTACCAGTTGCGCATTAAAAAAAATCACCGGGGTATTGCAATAAATTATAACCAATTAATTATAACAACAATCAAATTATAAATGTATTAAGTTGTAATACAAAACGGATTAATAAACGTTAATTAATTCAATTAAAAACAACAACTCGAGGGGGGAGGAGTGTTCCTAAACCCCTGTGTATACGCAACTGGTTAATATTATATTCATAACTCTAGACAGCTAATGAGATATCACTAATTTAGTTATTTTATTATAATTATATTTCGAAATTATCAAACATATTCCGCGTTCTTACATAAATTTGAATAAATTTTCACACCGCGAATTTATAATTACTGCTGTGGTAAACACATTCCAAACAAGGAAAAAAACATGTAGTTGTAACTAAAAAGTAAATAATTCTACTAGAAACATAATTCCTAACGGAGATATGAGTTTTGAATTATGCAGTGGCCTTAAATTTACAGTTGTAACTATATTTGCACATTTTAACTATTCAAAAAAAGTTTTATAGTTATCTCGACCAATATTTCATGAAACGTTTTAATGGACTTCTTTTTAAGCGACTTGAAGAGGGTTACTGCAATGTGTAGCGAAACGTTA
The DNA here is from genome assembly GCA_961205875.1 of Sialis fuliginosa. Lineage (NCBI taxonomy): Eukaryota > Metazoa > Arthropoda > Insecta > Megaloptera > Sialidae > Sialis > Sialis fuliginosa. The sequence continues at coordinate 11,773,493 of OY540817.1, read as the reverse complement.
GGCGAAATAACGATAGAAAAAGATTGCAAAATTTCGCAATTGATTTTGCTGTCTAAAAAACTTTCAAAATCGAAAAAATAATTTTTATATTTTAAATCATATGTAAATTCTAATAATAATTGTACATATATTATGTCATGTTATATTAAAATTTAATATTTTCAAGTTCAAAGAACTGTAGTAAATAATTTCCCGCAATTACCTTTTATCAATTTGTTTATAAAAACTTGGTGTTTCCCGAATGTCTATTTTGACAAATTTATTATATGAAAAGAAAAAATACATATTTGAATTAATTATCAAATTTTACCTGTCATTAAATTCATCAAGGTTAACATGATTCGTTAGAAAATTAAATAAGGCATTTTAATAAAATATTTGATAAAAACAGTTCAAAGAAGATTAAAAACTATTTAATATTTAGAATTGTTTAATAGAATCTATTCATACATTACCTACTCATATAAAGTTATATGTTAGTCGAAGCACACATACTAGTGCCAAAGATCATATAGATTTTCAATTTATTCAATTATGTTAATTTGACTTGCACTTATAAACACTAGCAATGACAAAAACTCTACAATACACCATTATAGTAACTGTAGTTTAATTGAGTTTAATTTTTTTAATCCTAATAATATAAGCAAAGTTAAAAACCAATCTAAAATAGAACAATTAGTAGCAGTTTAAATATTGTCGAAGAGATTTATTATTGATTCTTTTTAAGTGCGATGTGTGCTGAAAATTATTTTTAATCTCATTGTCAACATCATTAAAAATATTTCCACTTTTCATATTTTTCTGATATGGGCTCGGGACGGTACAAAATATAAAAATATGTTTTTACCTTTCAAGTCCACTAATTACTATAAATATAATCATGCCAAATCTAGGATTAGTAAAGAATAGAGTCGTCCGCATTTTTTTTACAAAATCATTAAATAAACGAAGAATAACTGTTAAAAACCCAAGGGAGGGCAATCTTACCAAAAAAACCATAAAACTGTGCTAAACATTACCAAATGCATTACCATAGGTTAGATTAGTGTTTGTCACGTCCCACTAGTGGTTCACAGACCGAGTTTTGGTGGATTCATAGAAAATTTTTAAAAATATTACACACCAAGAAGTTGCATTTTCATCCTTGACCGTGATTAGAAATAAACTTATAGAAATAAAGTACGGTTATCAAATTCGTTGCGTTTGAAAGTGATTAATAAACATGTCAACATTGGACGTAATTAATAAAAACAGAAAACAAATGCATAGTTCACATACTACTCATTATTTCTCTGATAAATAAATTTTAAATTGGTTAGTAGTAGTAAGTACCCATACTACCACCATGTCATGGTTTTTATTACAAAAATGTTTCATTCAAAATTTATTTATTTTATTAATATATCTTAAAATTGAAAAAACATAAATCAATCTTTTTCCAATTTTCTCACAAGTCAAATGGATCGTGAAAAACTTCCATTTTTAAAAGTGGGTCCCGGTCCATACAAGTTTAAGAACCCCTGGGTTATATTACATCCCAGGGGGAAGCGCCCCGTTTACCCCCCCACCTTATGCGAACGCCAATGGTACTATACAGGAAAAACATTTTCAAAATTAAAAATATATAATAATTATAATAAAACCATACACACAAGTTTCTAATACCGTTAAATACCTTGACTTATTATAGCACTTTTATTTGAACTGATAGTACTTTGAATATAAATAACATAATTCAATAAGAAGAGAAGAAAAAAAGCCACTTGACGTGACCTGTCGAACATACTTTAAATGAGTTGTCATGTATATTTGATTTCTATAAATACTTGCATCATCTACTACAGAGTATGATGTTCTCTTAATTTGCATTTTATTGATTCCAATGCCGCCGTGATTTGAATAAAATACTCTTTAGAACGGAAATAAAATAGATATAGATGCTCGTAAAATAAGTTTACTGTGGTTTCTTAATTATGCGTGCCTTTTATTGTTTTGTTGGTGATCAAGTGTTTATTTATGTACGGGGATTTTGTAAATATCTGTAGTTAATTAAATTAGATGTGTTTGTATGGTATGTACAATAATTTACATTTATATGAATATTTATTTTTGGTTAATTTTAGTAATAAGGTTGGGTGTATATTTAGGGTGACCAGATTTTAATTTTTGTAAGCCCTGACATGTAAATGAAGACCTATTTTTATCTTTTTCATTTTTTTAAATAAAATCTGCACTTTTGCACCCTCTGCTCTATTTTTACGACTTTTTTTAGTCGTCATCATTATTACAAAATCCGGAGAAATTACACCGAAACCCCGAGCCCGGAGAAACATTATACAAACCCTGAGACTCCGGGTGAAAACCTGATACCTGGTCACCCTATCAGGAGTTATTTTAAGAAAATTTTTCAGCTGCAAATACCTTCTTTTTTGGCTTTTTTGTATATTTCTCTCTTAAAAATTATAGTGGCCTTTTTTTTGCTCTACACTTTTTTATATTTTTCTTTCTACTTGCAATTTTTCAACTACACAAATTAGCTTTTATAACTGCAGTTTTCATATTTGGAATTGCAGAAACAAACTACAACTACACACTAAAATAACCCTTGCACCCTATGTATATACATAACTCTGAAATGTTACTGTTAGAACAAATAATAGAATGTGTTAACTATGTAGAAATGCGTGGATAATTATTACATAATACGAGTTATTATACATAAATTAAAAATAATTCTCACCGAGACGAGGCTAGATTCAATTTATATAGACGAGACATGACCGCTTGAATTTTAACGAGGCGCGATTGCCGTGAAACGGAAGTCTCAGATTTAAGGGATTGTCAATAATAATTAATATTTGAACACGGTTCGAAGTTTCCTGATAAATATATGATACAATGTAAACAATATTTATCAAATGGGGTAAAACACCAAATACATACGACTTTTTGGAATTATTACTATGCCATTTTTAAGAAAAAATATACACTAAAAATGTAGAGAATGTATTTTTTAACAATTTCCCTCCTCCTTCATTGAAAAATATTCTGCGACAATATTGATGTATAAATACGATTTTCAGGTGTATCCTAATTTTTATCAGAAAAGCAGTTTCACACAAAATAGGCTTCATATCTGCCAAATTTACTCGCACGAATACATACCGTTATTTTTTGTCTAAATATAAAAAAAAGTTTTTGTTGTAATATTTAGTTAAATTTCTGCATGTTTTTGTTTTGTTTTGAACGTTAATGGATTAATATCGGTTCAGTGGTTCATGAGTTATGCGTATGACAAGGATTCAGGGGACGGACGGACGGACGGACGGACGGACGGACGGACGGACGGACAGACAGACAGAACGAAAAGTGTTTGTCTTGACTTGAAACGGGAAGATGAATTACAAATTTTGAAAACGGATAATAATTTTTGACTCATTCTGAAATGATTACAAATGATCGTATCTTCAATATTGCGAGGTAGCAATAAAATTAACATTTGTACAACTAAATATGTTCTTAAAATAAATGTATGTAAATATACCTACTTATATAAAATATAAAAGCTTTCTACTAAGGTTAATAAAGATAATTAATATAAAAAACAATTACTTGGATAATGAAAAATGTAAGACAATTTTTATTACCGGTACGTAATAACTTCAGTTGAATTACAGAGAGAAAAGTATAATCTAAAATAGAGAAATCCAATCAACTTTCTTATAGAAGTCACGTCTACGATTGCAATTACAACTTGGTCGATTTTTCTTATTGCAGCTCTTTTTCGAATAAAAAAATTCACAAACTTAAATGACTTCCACGTACAATTTATAATTACAGGAGATGGGTAATTTTATTAAGATTTTTTAAATTGTCTCCGAGATATAAAATGGATGTTCTCGAATATCGTAACCGTTACTGATATAGAAGATAAAACCATTGATTTAATAAAAGTGATGTTAGAATCAACTATATTATACATATGTAATGAGTAGAGATTGGAAAAATAGTTGTTATTTTCAATGAAATAGTTACTAGTTGAATTTTTTTTTTTTGAAAATAGTTGATAAATAGTTTTTTACGGTTTAATAATAATTAGTGCAAACGAAACAGTAAAAAGTGTCGCAAATAGTTTTAAAATAGTTGGAAAGGTATAGTTGCAAATAGTTGATTTCAAATTGTGTTCAATCAAACCAGTTTTCTGAAAACGGTGAAGATATGTAATAAAAATTACAATAAATGCATTTTTACGCAATAGTTGAAAAACTATTTTTCCAATCTCTAGTAATGAGAAATCAAAATTATATTAAATCCACTATAATGTACATTATATACCTACAGTTATATTTATCGACAAAGATATGAAATGTTGAAAGATTTTATTTGGTATAGTAGGTCTAGTTAACTCAAACGCCAAATTATTTTTTGGCTGTTTTCACTACTCAAATTCTTTAAGATGTTTCGTTTTTATTTTATTTTCAAGAAAAAAACTAATTACTTCATTATTAAAATTTTACTAGCATGTCTTGCATACTATTTATTTTACTTTAACCAATGTGGTGTACGTGACCCCAAATATAAACTGTACAAGTGAAAAGATACACTTCTCAATTATTTCGAAAAAACACCCCTATGAAATTAGCTCAATATGCCTAGTTTTTAATTGTGGCGTAAAAAATGCCATTTGTTCCCAAAACAACTAGGGGGGGGGGGGGGGATTTACAAACAAAAATGTTCGTCCATATTTGTTTTGCATGGCCCCTATACTACTCACACGATTGATGGGGGGAATCCCACCCCCTGGTTACATCACTGGCTCTGAAATAGCAGCATCTGGCATTTTAATACATTTATATACCTATATATATATATTGATGATTGTATATATATATATATATATCGAACACGTTTCTCAGGGGTATTTTTCCGAAATAATTGAAAAGCGGCTTATGCAGTTCACATTTGGGGTTAAATAATATTTTATTCATAAAAAGAAGATTACATAGAATGTTATAGAATAAACCAGATAAACAAATAAAAACGTCATATAAGATCGTGGAGACAAATAGGGCCCACCTTAATTAAAAATGCAATATTTCGGGTATTTATATTAAAAAGGCTGTGTTAATGGTAAACTTTGGTTTATTATTAATTTATTATTAATCGCGGCGAAAGACTAGTCGGTGTATAGTTAGCTTTGTATAAGTACCTTCTATCTGTAAATAAAAATTCAGACCGATCCAACTACTGCAAATGTGTTTTTTTTTCACATGGGCCTTATTTGCCGCAGGTACCTTATGTAAAATAAGAAAAAAAAATTGTGCGACTCGAATTAGAACTAGGCGCGGGCTGTGAATTTTTCGGGCACGGTCGTGAGACGAGACTATTCCTTCCGGGGGAATTTTTTATTTTAATAATAACAAAACTCAAATTTCAATAATATATCGCACCGTATAAAAAAATACACAAAAATCACATTGGAAAATTTTCATTATACGCTTATACTACATGGGCTGTAATACTTATCAAGCCATTCCTTTATTTGGACGGTATTTTTCCCCATCAAAAAACAGTGTTCAATCAAAACACGAAATTCACTTTTTCCATGATTAAAATAAATAGCTAACAAAAGTAGTGTCACTTCGAAGGCTGTAACTTGAACAAGAGTACATGAAATGTCATAAAATTTTGACAGTATTCTAATTAAGGATGGTACTCTATAGGAAGCATAAGGATTTTTTGTTTATGTTGCCATCTACATGTCAGGCCAAAGACTTTTCAGCCCATTCATCTGTCTCATAAATTCCTAAGTACGGCCCTATTAATTAAGTTTCAAAACCTAGAACACCAACTGACACATTTAATTATTAATAATGCATAATGCACAAAGAACGACTGACAACTTATTTTACACGCTCGAACACCATCTATAACGATAGCCGACGCAAGCAGCACCTGTATACAAATATTGGTACAGGTACAACAGTGGCACGCACAAATATTTACACTCACTATGTTTATTATATACAGCAGTCATTAACGGCATATTTTTATTGTTTGTTTACATACGTATATTATCTTATGTAATTTTAACCTAATATGCAAGTAAATATTAACAATAACAGATTGATTAAATGTCTCAGGCAGTATGAGTTATTCTACTCTCACAATCAGTCTCAGAATTTACAGCGAAAATTTTCGCCTCGTCAAAATTTAAACTTGTCTCGTCCTGTACTCGTGATGGAGGCAAATCTCGGTCTCGTGCAAATTTTATTTTTTTCAACATAGAAAATTGAATTTTAACAAAAGATAAAAGGGGGTTCCGTTTTTTCTTTTGTAAAAAAAGAGTTAAGTATTTCAAAATTTTTCATAAACTATTTTTGCTACAGTGTTCGGTATAATTTTCAATTAAAGTACTAATTAAAAGCTACATTTAAAATTTTTTTCAGATTTTTTGAATTGATAGTTTAGAAATTAGAGGGCGGACGCTCTGATAACGGCATTTAAAAGAAAATAATTCGTGGTTAAAGAGTTAAAATCAAACGGTCATAAAACATTTTTTGTTGCATTTTAGGAGACCTATCTAAAGTGAATTTTTTTAAATATACTTTTCAGTCTGAGGACGTCCAAAAAAAATTTGTTTTTAAATCTTATCATTTCTGTTCTTGGGTCTTCGTCTGTATATCAAATTTCATCTTAATCGGTACAAACTTTATATAAACAGACAGACGGACGGACAAAGCGAAATTATAAGAGTTCCTAGTTTTCTACGGAACCCTAATAAACGTTCTTTACATTTTATATAAGTACAGTAATAAAAAACCTAAAATAATGTTACTAATTATTTAATTATTGACACTTCTTCAAAATTTGATACCTTCTCTGACTCGTCAAAATTGAAGTGGTCTCGTCGAACCGTAAAACCCTACTTCACCCCATAGCTTCATCCTGAATTTTTAATAAAGTCAATTTTGAATTTGGATTTGTTTATTAAATTGTGTTAAAATTGATTTGATTCTAGACCTCTGGGTGAAACTTTTATCTAACACAGTGAAACTCAATGTCCCTACCTCTTGATTGAACTGTTCGTGTTAAAAAAAAAAAACGTTTCAATAAGCGGCCATTTTAATAACGATAACTGGTTAGTTTGGAGAAAATTCACATAAACTGGATACATAAAAATTGAAATTATAAGAAATAACTTATTTAATTTATGAAAATTAATACCAAAATTTAACATTAAAAAATATCATCTATTGACATTTAATTTTGTATAAAAACTAAGGTTTGAATTTAATCTTCTTTATACATCTAGTATGAAATACTGGTCAAAATTTCAACAAAAAATATAAATTCTTACAAGTCAAGCTACCTTCTTACCAACTTTTCATACAACAATTCAACGAGTAGTTTTTAAAATATTCACTACAAAAAAACAACACGTAAAAAGTAAGTTATTTAAACTTGCCATATTTACCTAACATTTTTGTGCACAACGAGAAAAGGTAGTTTATTAGAGTGAGATATAGCCGTCTTCTTTTCACCGGAAGTGCGCTTCGCTACAACTAACTATTGTGAAATAAAAATTACAGTCAGCGGTAGGGACATTTATGTCTTTAAACTTCCGCACGTGAAACCTCGAGTTGAAAAAGTACACAAAAAATACACGTGCATTTACTTCAGACGGTCGTGATTCGTGGAAAAGTAATACCAACGAGGGAGTTGTAAAATTGGTAATAGTCTGGATTTTATAAACATGTAGTATTATGTACAGTACAGTAGAAATTCGATTTATTCATCCAGATTTTTTCTGAAACTTAAATCAATTAATGGATATTTGACAACAAAAATATCTGCCACGGGACTTTCTTATACGCGTAATCATGACAGTGAACAGTGTACGTAATTCTTATGAAAATAAAAATAAAAGGAATAAAATTAAAATAAAAAAGATAAAATAAAATAAAAAACATGTCAGGGTTTACAGAAACTAAAATATGGTCAACCTACCAGGGGATAATATATTCAAATGTTATAAATGTATAATAGAATATCAGTTACAAAAGATTCCTTTAATTATTCTTGTTTTCGTATTTTTTGATATTTTAACAATACATAATACAATCAAAGAAGTACAAATTCGATATTGCAAAATCATAAAAAAACTGTCAGAATAGACCAAATTGTCTGTGATAGTTTTTATATGATTTTGCAATATCGAATTTATACTTCTTTGATGTTGTTAAAATATCAAAAAATACGAAAACAAGAATAAATGAAGGAATTTTTTGTAATTGATTTTCTATTATACATTTATAATATTTGAATATATCCCCTGGGTGACGTCATTTCCCGCGCCAACGCTGATTGGTCAAGGAGCTATTAAGACTACCTTGTCTTTATATTGGTACCTTGGATGTTGCTGATGAGTCGATCATAGCAGGTTTACCAATAAGACAGCCAAATTCAAGGGATGTAAACGTAGGGTTTTTTAAATCAATTACAAATCATAAAACCACTTTTTGACTACAAATTTTCATGTCATAAAAAATATCAATTTACATATTTCTCTATTACTATACTCATGTATATATCATTTAAATATTTGAAGACAAAACATAACCTATCTTTCTAGTCTTTAAACACAATAATAACTTTAATAACAGCAAAAGAAAACTAACAAAAACCGTTTTATTTTCTACAAAACCTCATACCACAACAACGAAATCATAAAGATATTACAAAAACCATTAAAAAACACACAGCTACATCAGATTTTAAATTAGTTGAAATCAACGAGCAAACGCTACGATTCAAATAAACATTAGACCACTCAAAACTCAAATTTCGTTATTTAATTAGGGGAAACAAAACACATTCCTTTGCCGGAAATATTTTACTTATTTTTCATTAATTCTCCTTTTATCCAACCGTACTACTTCTGGTGTTTGCAGAGCCGTACTAACATAAATGACGCCCTACTTCTAATTATATTGTGTTCGTTAACATAGTAGATCACAATACAAATAAGCAATACATTATTTATTTAATTTTGTTATACATATATTTCGCTTGAACCCTTCTGAAGTTCCCAAATAGCAATTTGAAATTTTTTAATATAATGTCAAAATTATGTAAATAAGTAATTAAAATTATTAAAAAGCAATCAAGAATAAAAGAATAACTATAACGTTGTGCTGTATCAAATTGTGGCAATAATTCATCCAATAAAACATTAAGTTTTCATCTGTTACAAAAAATGCAGCTGTCAAAGAAATATGGGTGAAAAATTTAAACTTAACCTGCATTAATTAAAAAATATATTTATGTTTGTTGTGCACACTTTACTCCCAATTATGTTTTTAATAATACATTATAAATAATAAAAATCTTAGTTAATTTGAATTCAAATCGCTGTTTGGGGGAGCTTCAAAAGAGTTTTATCCAAAAGGTGACAGAGTGGTCACTGACCGTGGTCACATCCGTATCCGGTTGAAAGATCGTTTTCAAAAATAGGACGTTTTCTTCCCAGACAAAAATTAATCTTAAATATAAAATTTCTTCCTACGATTTGTCGTATTTGAGTTACAGCGCTTACAGACAGACAGACAGATACACAGACATCATGGCGAAAATAGTCATAATGGATTCAGGGAACGTCAAAATGGATAATTCCATCAAAATCCAGATTTCGAAAAAAAATCGGCTTAACAGTAGGTACTTTACTTATATGGTATATTATGTATATTCCATATACATGGATATAAGGAAGTAAAAAATATAAGAAATGAAAAGCAGACCTTAACATTGTTTTGTTTTAACCTTCGAACGTTGTATTATATCAATTATATGTTTTGAATCATCTTCAAATATTATCAAACGCAACGTCTCTCTGTCTGTCCGTAAGTGCGCTTATCACTCGAGAACCACTTATACGATTTACGTGTTTTTTTTAGTTCATAGATATGTTCTTTACCCAGGTTTTAGTATATATTTTGTTACGTTAGATAACATAAGGAATAAGCAAATTAAGTCGGAAAAAAGTTTGTCGCCATCGCGCTCCTTTGCAATACGCTGCCTAAACTGTTAAATATTGAACGATAAATGTAGTAAAGAATTGTGTAGAATAAAAAGATCTAAAATAATTCAAAAATCCGAAACAATAATTCCGTCCTGTAGGTATAATTGCATAGCATTATAGTAAAACCTCACTGTCCTTATTCCTGTCCTGGTTGGTCCCGACGGACAGGAACAATTTTGAATAAAACTACTTCCACGTGCTCTGTTCTTCTTCTCTGTGCGGTGCAAGTAAAATTAAATTGTTCGCGATGTTGTTGTAACTACACGGCAAACATTATTTTTTATTGAATTATACGCTTAACATAAACGCATCTGTGAATTCTGTTTGAACAGTTTAAAATTCATTAACTAGCAATTGTTAGAAATGATAATAATTATTTATTGTAGTTTGCAGATTCAGAGTGTTATTTATTTTAATTATATCAGAAATTATCGCATTCATATTTGATTATGTATGTAGGTACTAAATGTACTTATTATTATTTATTAAGAATTAAAAATGAAAACAGTTGAAGATGCCAAAAATATCAAACAAAATGAAAACATATTTCATATTATAGAAAATAATAAACATTGTGAATTCATCATTCTATGTAGATTCTAGAATGATGTTTTGGTATAATACAAGTTATTTTTTAAGGGAGAAAGCTACTGTGATGGATAAAAAATTGTCAATGTTTGGGAATTTTTTCCACAAGTATAACTAATTATATTAAGATCGGGAAAAATACATTTATAAAGTATATATTCAACTTATTCAAAACCAATTTTTATTGAAAAATATTAAACATTTACAAAGTTATGAACCTCGATGTGATGACCAAAAAAAATATTTTTCTCCATTGTCCCATCGAAATTTTGGGATAGGTTATCGGAAAAAAATAATTATTTTACTTTATTTTTTCATTTTTAACACTTTTTTTTAATTCAAGCGGTTTTAAAAAACAGTAACTATCAAAATTTCAAAAAAAAAATTAATCGGTTCATTAGTTTAATGACAAGTCTAATGGGACAAGGTCAAAAAACGTCGTTTCGAGAAAAACACGTTTAAAGTTTTCTGAGGGTCATAACCTACCGCGTTATCTACTCTCACTAATTTGACTGTAACTCATGCAATTTTCAGAATTTTAATTTAAAAAAAAAATTTCATATTTTTGAATATGTATACTTTAAAGAAAAAAATATTTTTCCGTCTTAGTGGCTTTCCCCCTTAAATGTGGAAATTGTGGGCACAAAAGTTCAAATTATTTAAAGATACTACTGGAAAAACGGAGAAACTGTGGTTTCTTAGTCACTTTAACTAAAAATATACACCTTAACCACAATAAACAATGTCACTCGACACGTGTGTCGACTTCACTAGAAGTCCTCATCAGGAGCCTAACAGTTCCATCCAGTAAGATTTAGTTTAAGTATATAATTTTAGTTTAAGTATTTAAACATACAACAAAATAACATATATTATTTTCAAACAGCCATTGGGAATTTATCTGGTTAATTTCCTTGTATCATCCGATAGAGAAAACCCTCTAGGAAATTTCGTTTCTATGATTGTGAATTATCGTGGACGCTGATTAAAAAAATTTCAATGAAAGGTGGTTTAAGGTTATTATTTTATTTTGTAAAATTTTAATAAATTAAACTCAACAGATTCTACAATAATAATTTTGGAAACTCTGTTAAATATCAATATTAAATTACTAGTAACAGCTCAAAATACGTCAATAAATTATTTTTATTTTGTTTGTCAGTTTAGATTTTAAGACTCACAATATTGATAGAATTCGACAGTTTTGGAAATTCTGTTCGCCTTCAATAATTAATATGTGTTACCATAAAGAGAACATGTCGATAGACCCTTCCTATAAATGTTTAATACGCGCACAATTATTTATTCTGGACACACATTAACTAATATCTAACCCACTAATATATTCATCACTTGCTGTGATTGATTGAGACCAATTACAAATTGATTTAGCGTTAATAAATCAACCTAGTAAATTGTAACTAATTATACTACACAAAACAAAAGAAACCCGTCATATACATATAATCATAATATATACAGAATGAACCAAAAGTCACTAAGGTGTCTGAAGTTTAAATAATTTTATAGGTGCATACATGAAATGTACAGTCACCTGCATTAATGGTCTTGCAGTTTGTATTCATTTTCGTTTATCACAAACTTAGTAGGCTCCTCCCATTTCATTATTATAATATTTAAATCATTTCTCCATGTATCAAACAAAGACAGATATTTTGAAATTCATTTGCTAGATAAAGAACTCCTCTTCGTTTACAGTACTCATATATATTTGTGCAATTAAATTATTATGTAATCTATTGAAAATTGTATACGTAAATTTTGTGGCAATAAATATTTGATATTCCGAATTTTAGTATTTAAATATATTAAACTTGATAGAAAAAGATAACCGATGATGTTTGTCTTTAAATTTAGAATCTATTGTAAGCGATTCTAGCCTTTAGGGTGCCAGACGAGTTCTGCAGGCGACTGTACATACTGTATAAATAAAATATAGTGATCATGAAAAAATTCGAACTCCAGATTTTAACGGAATTACACGTATTGAGGGTCCCTCGGTAGCTAGTACGGCTCTGCGTATATATACCTATAATAAATAACTTATTACATTTTTTTTTCTTAAAAATAGATACACCAACATAATGCATAAAAAATGGCACGCATTTAAAACTACTGCAGCTGACAAATAATACACAATTAAGCTAGAACTAGCAATTAAAATTTAGTACATCTGCTGAAGAAATTACCTCAATTAAATATTACGCAATAGTCATTTATTGTATACACTGCTACGTACATTATCTACAAGTTGCAGCTATCAAGAAAAATATGATTCATGTCCTATGAATGTGAGACGTTTTTTTTATTTTATCTTATATTGATAAAATAATGAAATATTGGTATTACTGGATGAGGACTTCCTGTGAAGTCGAAATACGTGTCGAGTGACATTGTTTATTGTGGTTAAGGTGTATATTTTTAGTTAGTTTAAATGAAATATTGGTAGATAACATTATTGTACTTATTTTTATATCAATTATTTTTTAGTTAAACGAAAAAATTAATCATGATTTGGTTGAAAATTTTACCTTTTTTTAATTTTTTTAGCAATATTGTAGAAAACACATTTTTTTTTAAATTCAATAAAGTAAAAATTATTCTTCCGAAATATAAATATTAAATTTAAAAATGGATAATATAAACATAAATTTATTTTATTACATATATAAACAGAGATCTTAAATGTCATAGTTTTCGCTTAATTAATTCATTTTTTATTATATTAATTCAATTATATTACGGGCGGAAGAAATATCTATTTTTAATAGCGAACCGGTAAAACATTAAAGATTTTTATTAAAAACTACTTTTTTATCTCTATTTTATGATTATTTGAATAAACATATAACTTTCTTGTCAGATATCATGACGAATTTATTTTATAGCAAAAGCAAAAACTTACGCTATCTGTGAAGTATCGAATCATTATGAATTTGCACGGGTTTTTAAAGCAGCAGTACACGTATCACCACTGCTTTTAGACCGCTGATTTCTACTTAACACGTATGCGTCAACGTCCTTCATATATACCATTTCATTGATTACAGTGGGCTGTCATTGGGACCATTCACGTCTGACCAAAAAACGGAACGAGCTTTGATTGGTTGATTCATGGAATTTCTGGTGGAATGTACCAGAAATTAAAAGAATGTCATTTTTTAAGCGTGTAAAGAAGTGAGAAAGAAGTAACCAGAAAGAGATAGAAACCAGTGACCAGGCTAACCAAAGAACTTTTATGTTCACTTCATGTTGAGCGTTTCTACTAGAACACTAGTTTCTATCTCACGCTTAAAAAATGACATTCTTTTAATTTCTGGTACATTCCACCAGAAATTCCATGAATCAACCAATCAAAGCTCGTTGTTATCTGTTTTTGGGCAGTCGTGAACGTGACCATTTATATTGATAGCATTGGCTTAGATTCAGAGCAAATTCTTCATAAAACCGGACATTTAACTTTATTTTCATCAGTAAAAACTGTTAGTTGTTCAGACATACTTATTAAATAAGATATATGACAACAATATAATTGTGTTAATAGTCCGATAATAACATCACAAACTTCTCTGATTGAATTAAACGCCCAATATCATATTTTTTGTTATCTATTAACAAATAACTCAATAAAATATAATTATATTTTTGTGTTACAACTTTTTCAATGTTAAATATAATAATATAGGTATACGTAATATACAGTGTGTTCCAGAGATGTAATGAACAATTCTTTTTTGAATTTCGGAATGACATTTGGGGATCGAGTCCTGCTTGATGTAAAACTAAAGTATACCAAAAATTAGTTTGTTTGATCTTCTACAGAAAAGTTTATTTAACCCAATACCTTTCAGAGCATTTAAAAAATAACACTTTCAATAAATTAAGTAGATATTTTATTGTGAAAAGTAGGGGCGGAAACAACTTAAGGGCGGGGTAAGGTTAATTCGTACAAAAAAAGGCATGTTTTTGTGAACTTTTTGTGACGACACAGTTAAAATCTCTTTATTAAAACCAATGGTACATTAAAGAATGACATTCGAAGAATGTTGTATAAAATTTTCACGAAGAAATATTAAAAAATACGGCAATGGCAGCAATTATTCGGACGTCTCTCGGAAAAAAGTAGAATTACGGTGCCCCTCATAACTTGGTGCTGGATCATCCGAAATCAAAAAATCAAAGTTCATTCGTTAGATAATAGTTTTCCCCAGGTAACGCCGGGAGGGTTTTTCGAAATTTAAATTTTTCGCTTTTTTGGAACACTTTGAAGCGAAAAACGCGATTTTTTGCGAAAAAATCGGCTAATTTGTAATTGTAAAATAAAAATTATTAACAAATTTGAAAAAAACTCTCCAGCGTTACCTCGTAAATTATGTACAGAAATAGTGTTCAAAATTTCAAAAGGATCGGTGTAGTAGTTTTGACGTTATGAGGGGCACCGACTTTGAAAAAGTGAGTTGTGGGGAAAACGCTTTAAAGTTTTGTGTACTTGCGTTGAAACAATAGCGCGCTCGGGTAGGTATAAAAATCCGCCAGATATAAAAATACTCATAACTTCGTTAATTTTGCTCCAATCGACTTGAAATTTAGACACAATATTCTTGAAATATTATGCATTCAGTTAAAAAAATTCAAAAAAAAAATTTTAATAACTGCTCTAAAATTCGGTATAGAGTTTCAAAATTGCAATCTAAAAAAACTTTCTTTGTGGATTTTTTCATATTTTAAAAAAATATAGGTACTTTTTTTACAACTTTGCTTATAAAACACCCTGTAGAAGACCAAATCAACAAATTTTTGGTATACCTTAGTTTTACGTCAAGCAGGACTCGATTCCCAAATGTCATGCTGAAATTCGATCTTATCACATCTATCCTAGAACACACTATATACACTGAAGCATTATAAAACGAGTTATTTTTTTCATGAATTGAATTATAATATTAGAAGATGAAACCACAATTTATCTAATAGAAACATAAACCAAGTACATTTATAACAATTATGGTGGCATTTACAAGCCACCAGAAAAAACTATCAGCAAAAAATCTTCATGACAAATAATCACGTCCTTGTACTTTTATGGTCTACTCAGATTTCCAAAAACTTCAGGTAATTGTAAATTATAGTTATGAAAAAAAATATATTACATAAGAATGCGGTATATTCAATATTTATTTTCAACCCATACCGTTGTTCTGCTGTTTTTCTAACAAACTAATTTCAATACAAAAACCAGACAGCCATTCGTTACGCCATTTTGACATTTCTTCGCAATAACCGTTTCGTTTTTTCTGATTCTAATACGGTAAAAAGGAATAAAAGAGATTTGTATTTGATAACGATATTACTTTTTGCCGTCGTCCGTTTTTCGTGTATAATATTGCAAGAAATATTAAAGCCACAGAAAATTCAAATCTGCTATAGTGATAAAGGACTTATCCGCATCCTTCTAGAAAATTGAATATTTCAGAAAAAATATATAGAATAGAAAATTGTATAAAAAAAACTAGCCAATCGTTTCTGAAATATTTTACGAGTTTTATTTTATAAAAATACTCATAAAATATTTTTACGATATAACATATATTCAACCACGCAATAAAGACAGTGCTTGTAGCCAAGAAATCGGATACAAAATGTACCTACGTTTAAAAGATACAAATTTAAAACCATATCTTATGTCATTGTATTAGATAAATATTGAAATAGATAAGAAAACTGGATGACTCATATCTACACATAACTGTACACAAGATTATTTTTAACGATTTGCTTATTTTAGTACTAGTAAAGTAGTTACTAGTGAACAAATAACTAGAAAGCAAAAATTGTTCAAAAATATTTATTTCAAATAAACTACACGTAAAAGTAGAAACCAAACAAAATGAATTTTAGAAAAAATTCTGTCAAAATATTGTCTGTGGCCCTCTATTAAAATAAATTTCACCTCAACATAAATTATAGATATTGATATTACCTACAATTTTTAACTTGACCATTTTTCTCTATTTCGCACTGTTTCAGAGTAATTCGAAAAATTCAAAAATCGACGTAGGTAAACATCCGTATCCGATTGAAAGACCGTTTTCAAAAATAGGACGTTTTCTTCCCAGACAAAAATTAATCTTAAATATAAAATTTCACCCTTCTACGATTTGTCGTATTTGAGTTACAGCGCTTACAGACAGACACACAGACATCATGGCAAAAATAGTCATAATGGATTCAGGGAAGGTCAAAATGGATAATTCCATCAAAATCCTGATTTCGAAAAAAATCGGCTTCACTATACTTACTTATACCATATGTATATTTTATATACATGGTATAAGAAAGTAAAAACACAGTATCTATTACAAACGAATTAAATGTAATGATATACATTAATTAACAAACACTCATTATACAAACGTGTAAAATTGATCTGAACTAAAGCCAATGTATCAAACTCATAAAACAAAATTTTTATACGCTTATTAAAACACTAGAGTTATTTTTATATATATTTTGTAACTGACGTATTAATAACAACGTTGTTTAGATACGGTTCCGATAACATCAAAAAATTTAATACCTGTTCAATTAAAATTAATCATGTTTTTCAATTCACACGCATTCAATTACACAGCCAATAAATTGTACTTGTCAATGATAAGCCAACTACAAACGTCAAAAATAATATTAAATAGATTTGATTTATATCTTCGGTCTTTTTAGTTCAAAATTCTTGTATTTCGTTGGTCATTTGTACCACAGTGCTGTGATTCTCGACATTTTTACTATCATGGACCTCTTTATAAGTTTGTGTAATTATGCGCCCCCATTCATCCCAATAACTAATTAATTAAAAATAACCGAATTAAGAAGATTGAAATAATAAAATAATTTTATTTCAGTTAAAAGTTTCTAAAATGATTTTAATGGTAAAAAGTTATTAATTAGATAAAATATTTCCTGCCCTGTTTGTCCCAGGGCACATTTCTACAGACCGACAGACACGCACAGCCACAATCCAGAAAACCATTTTCTTTATGTTTCGAAAATACATAGTACAAATCAGATCTGCTCTTACATAATAATATGTTCAATACTTTTTATTTTAATTTTAAATAAACTACAAGAACTTTTATAACACCTGTATACGCTATTGTTTGCTTAATAAATACAATATTTTTGGCATCTATAGTAAAAATTATCTTTATCTATACGCGATACGGCTAGAAAACTTTGGATCTCAGCATTTTCGAAATATAATTACTCTTATCGCGATCCATATAGAAATGTGCGGGTATCTACCTTTATTTCCAAGGTCAGTGATACATACTATAAGTGATCATTAATTTATCGGTTTTAATCTAACCCACTTTATTCGCATATCATTTTCATCAGAATTTTATTGTAAGCTTCAAATTAAAAAATGTATTAAACGTTTTAAATACCTAAGTAATTCTTGACTCCTGGGTATAAGCAGTATTGTCATGAACGTTCGTTAATTCGGTCAACGTTTCATTTTACATAGCAGTGGACATCTTCAAGGATCGAATTCAGTATTTTTTACCCCTCCTGTGAATCTGCACTTTAGTTTTTATTAAATAAAACAACAGAACATAGACTCGTCAACAAAATTAAAAGAATGCCGCCAAGTAATAATTTAATTCGGCGTGTAATTTTTAAGATGAAAAAGAAAATACATTTTTTGAAGGAATCTAAGATTTGATTTCCTTTTTGAAAAATTTCATCGCTATTATTATTAATTTATTCTCTATTTGGATATTGCACAATTTTTTTATGATTTTTTTACTCACTCTTCCCCTCCTTTAGTTATGTCAATCTCAACGCCACCCCGGGTAAAATGAAAAGTCGGCACCCATGAGTGTACATGCAATTTTAAGGATTATATTATTTTCTCTAAAATTACCTTTCAGTGAAACGCACCTGTAGATATACACCGTCTTCAAACTAATTTTTTATGATTTTTTTACTCACTCTTCCCCTCCTTTAGTTATGTCAATCTCACCGCCACCCCGGGTAAAATGAAAAGTCGGCACCCATGAGTGTACATGCAATTTTAAGGATTATATTATTTTCTCTAAAATTACCTTTCAGTGAAACGCACCTGTAGATATACATACATCGTGTTCAAACTAACTGAAACTTAGAGGGAACGCAAGAAGATAGTACTTATAGGCCGATCTTAGCAAGTCTCAACATATTAAGAACCCAGGATATAGGGAATAATTTATTAGGGACTCGAATTACGTTAAATCATCCTTACTAATGCCTATATATTTCTAATGTAATTAATATTTCATTCTTGATATTTTTAACTTCAAGTTTCTATTCAAATGATGCAAACGATTATCATCTGCATAGAAACGTCCTTCAGAAAAAATATAATTATGTACTTAATGTATTCTTTCTCTTATAATGCTTCCAAGATAATATATAAAACACATGTTGATCTTTTTCAGGCCATCATATTGTGCAATAGCAGTGTTTTATTTCGCTAATGACTTAACAGATCATAAATATCACATATAAATAATTAATAAGAAAAATTGCATAACTTAAGTCTGATATTATAAAATAAATCTTCCAAGTAAAATTAAAAGTGATTGTATTAGTTATTCGTTTTGAAAGTTTTCTGATAAAATCAATAAACAACATAATTTCTACAACCGTTAAAATAAAGGTATATTATTCCTGTTTCAAATATCTATTTCAGTGGTTCTCAAACATAGAGGCGGTCAAATTTACTATTATTTATGCAAAAAAATCTTTAGTGCACTAAAATTGAAAAAATCGTAGCTTTTTAATCCTAAATGGAAGGAAAAACATCGATAAATAAAGGAATCGAATTTTTTATTAACTTCCCATAGTTAGGAAGTTATTGTAATCGGTCCGAAAATCAAAATCAAAAATATCAACATATTTTTATGTTTCAAAATCACTATAGTATATTAACACTATTTTCAGAAGGATGGATGTGTGTGTGGATGTACGTACGTGCACGAAATCTCGCAAATAAAAAATGATATTGACTTCATTAGGGTACCAATCGAAGCATCTTGACGTGAATATCATCTGAAAGAAAGGATTTTTCGAAATTCGACCCCTACGAGAGTAAAAAGGGTTTAAAAGTTTATGTTGGTAAAAATATTTTTTTGGTCGGATATTCTTGAAACTTAGCATGAATAAATATTTTACAATACAAATAATGAAACATGTATTTCAGTACTTTTTTGTAAACCTCAAGGGTCGAACCCACGGCTTGTTTCATTTTAGTGTTGATACCTATAAAAAGTTTGAGAACCACTGGTCTATTCTATACATCCCTTTGGTTATTATTTATTTATGACTTCATACGTAGATGATTACTATTTTAATGACTAATTATATTCTAATTTATGATTTGTCAATGTAATCATAGGTATGATTCAAGTCATATGGTATCTGCATAACGTTATCGTAAATATAAATATGACAAATGCAAGTGACGATAACAAAAACAAACAAGCAATATCAAATACAAAAACTGCATTGACTAAAAAAAACACAATTCACACCGACCTTCAAGTTCCACGACCTTGCCGGCACGTTTAAGCGCTTTAACAGCCTCGTCATGTGTCGCTTGTTTTAGATCAGCTCCATTCACAGATAAAATAGCATCCCCTACGTACAGTTGGCCGGTCAAATCCGCTGCCATCCCTTTAAAAATCTTACTTATCAGAATCGGCATCTTGTTCTCTTTACCGCCTTTTATCGAAATGCCTAACCCATTGTTGTCCGATTTAACAACACGGACACTACGTTTCTGATTTGCTACAGAATCCGGAACTTCCGGCGTATCACTCAATCCTCCAGGAGTTTCTACATTGTTGTTGAGAGTGCCGTTTAAAGTGGTAGTGTTCTCGTAAGATTCATCTAAAGTGATACTAAGGTAGTCGTCCTCCAGACTCACATATACCCTGTACCATTGTCCTCGGACATGTGTCTCCAAAATGCCAGAACGGCCGTATCCTGTATTTTTTAGATCGCACATTTTTTCTCACATAATATCACTATGTTACATATAATAATTTTTGGTATTCAACCAATTTATAGGCCGTTATAATTATTTTTATCACTTTTTAAATTGACTTATTTAAACGTGTTTGTATATTGACATTAAGGATTAAATATTATTTAATTGTAGTTATATGATTTTCTATTTACGTAATTCTACTAGAAAGACCTTTTACTGTGTACAAACTAAAATTATCACTTACATAAATTTTATTTTTAACTTTTTATCAAAATTTGTAAATATTATTGTGATTAAAGTTGTAATTGTTTAGCTATCTTATTTAAATTTTAATAGTTGCAAATATTAAAATTATAATTAGCAAATTTAAAATATAGTTAACACATAGTTAATTAAAATACATTAAATATTTTATTATATTGATATTTTATTTATATTTTACACTATATATTAAGAATTAAATGTATTTACTAACAAAATCACAAATATTTCTATTCACATTACATTAATAAACATCGATATTAGCAGCTGCAAAACAATAACATAATATATTATATCTTATTTACATCATTTATCACCTTACAAAATCAACTGTCACATTTGTAAAATGCAGGCAATGTTCACACACGGTATATCTGATAAAATCACGACAGGTATTTTTACTATTTGCACGCTTTTCTTCAACAACCCGGCGAAAAAAATCCCGTGTCCATGACATATACCAGAGCTGGTGGTTATCTGCACAGATCACATTCAATATCACGAGCAAGAATCGAACACGGCATTCCGCATCAGACTGTCTCCGTAGTAATGTGTAGAATTGACAAGTGGGTGCCAGCCGAAGCGTTGAATGGATTTTATGCGTGCCTTTTGCGTGGACGCGTGCTGACACCTGCCGCCGTCAGAACGAACTCAAAGAAGTTTTGGTTCATATATTCGATAAGGTTTGTTCCTATAATTCCACAATAATTTTATTAACTTTGGAATAAATGAGGATCAGTGACGTAGAAATGGTTATACCATAATATAATATATTTATATGCAAAATATATATGTTATATATCAATGTCCCTTATAAAAAATTCTGGTTACACCAATGAAGAGGATATAATAAATACATTAAATTAATATTATATGTAAATATATTTTTTTTATTTGTACATTAGGATATAAATACATATTTAAATAACAATTTTAAATAAAATTAAACATACAAATATCGTATACATGTATTTAAATATTAACATAATATTCTATATGCTATGAACACTAACAAAATAGTAAATATTCGTTATGGTTAAGAATAAAATTGTTTTATATTAAAAACAAGTTAAATAAAAATTTTAAATATTTAAATTAAAAAACAAGTATCAATATAGTACTAATTACTAATTTTGTAGTCTAATTGCACTATAATATAAATAAAATCATAATTGGTATAAAAATATATAAAGAATGATTACATTTATTTCTATTTGTATTTAGAATTAAGATGTTAATGATAGTTGACAATAATTGAAAAACAGAATGTTATTTTCTTTTTTAAAACTAACAATACATTTTTTGTATCGATTCAATTTTTTATAATTATCAAATTCAATTTTTTACTTTTAACTCCCTTAAATAATAATCCTTTCCCATACCATTCCATCCATCTATAATACACTGGTTCCTAAATCCAATCATGGCTTTATTCAGGGTCGGATTTAACTATTATGGAGTTTCAACAAATATGGGGCCCCGATGAAATAATTTTTTTCGACCTCTTAGCTCAGGAAATTTTTAGTAGTTTTATTTTTATTTTTCCCTCCCCATAAATCCGACTCTAACAACATGAAACCACAAAATCATACAAAAACATTTTAAAGCACGTCAAATGCAGTAACAATTTTATACAAAAAATATAAAAGAACACAGAATTATTTCATAAGAGTGTCAATATGTTCCACAAGTTTCCCGACAAGTTTAGCCAGTACCTCTTGTCTCATGTTCCCCGTGTCTATGACCTCCTGGTGGTTCGCTTCCTCATCAGTGTCGTACTCTGTTATGCAAATGTTTGTGATCAGACTGAATGCAAACACCGTCATATCGCAGTGTCGAGCTGTAATCACCTCGTGAACAGTTGACATACCAACCGCGTCTATTCCGAACATTTTCAGCAGTCTTAGTTCGGCGACTGTCTCGTAGTTTGGTCCTCCCAAACACGTGTACACTCCTAAAAACGTTATAAATACATAATGTAGTTTTGAATGAAGACTGGCAGTCTAACTTATTGTTAGTTTAAATTCTTGTTTTGTATATTAAAAACTAGTTGATTTAAAATTTAAATATAACTATTAATAGAGGGAATAGAAACAAAAAAAAGTGATGCATTTGGGAAATTGGATTTTTGGATTTTCTTTTTATACTTATGTTAGGAAAAAAATCGTTTGGCTAACTTTTTCAAGTGAACCAAACGATAGTTTTGAATTTTCTCGTTTATTATCACATAAAGTTAGGAAATAACTTACCTTCTTTGATAATATCGTCTATTCCTATTTCTTTAGCGATATCTTTAGCAACTTGGAGCAATTCTGGATTGTAAGCTTTATTCATTGCAGGAAAACGTGGTCCAAAACGGTCATCATTTGGTCCCTGAAAAACAAATATTTACTTTTTTTTAAAAGAATTTACTAATAATTATTTTATATTACATACAAAAAGGAGCGATCATTTGTAGAAAGAAAAAAAAAACAAGAAATTGTACTAATTTAGTTACAAAGGAAAATTTCATTACATATAAACAGGATATCCCAGCTTAGAAGATATACCATATATTTTTTTATATAATTAAATAGATATAAATATTTTTATGGTAATTTTACTTAAGGGCTGCAAAGATCAACTATAATTTTCCAAATTGCTAATTTTTGCTAAAAACAGCTTTTATTAATATATTTTAAATCCAGCTATTCAGATCGGATATATTTTATCTTTAATTCTTGAGATAACAATTATTTTTTTCAACCGTAGCCACTTTATTTGATGATTACATTTCTGTTACTATGCAACATTTAATTTAAAGTAAAAATTAATTTATACAATTGATACTGCAAAAAATATTTATATGTGCAGGGTTTCCAGTTATGTTACAGTTCCAACAGCAGAAAATTTGAACAGATTATGTAATAAATTTTTAGAATAGTATTTTTCTTTATGGGTCCTGATTTATGATATATTGCAAAAAATTGAATATATTTAAAATTTTAAGTTGTTATTTTCGAAAAAAAATATTGGTCTTTCAAAAATGGTACACATACTTTAAGAAACTTATTTATTTTATTTATTGGATATTAGATATCATGTAAGGTAGAATATTGGATTATAAATAAGCCGTTTAAAAGCAATAGTGACTAACACATTTCTTTATCAATTTACTTTTTTTGATAAATTTTAATAAATTGAAAATCCCCAATTTAGGTATAATATAAATACGAGTTTTAATGTTTACAGACGAACCCGACTTAAATCTAAAACTATCAATAGGGTATTTGACAATATATTATAAAAATTATAATATAAGTACATGAAATAAGTCACTATTTTAAAAATAAACCTAATTAAAAATCATAATGTTCAACCTTTTGTCACGTGATTATAACACGTGAAAACAACTTTCCTTTACGTTTTAAAGGTAGTACAATCAGAATCCGTTTTTATCTTGGTCACAATTTTTCGTCGGTATAACATTACTTCCAAAAAAATCAAATATTATTACATGCATACTAGGGGGTGTCAAAAAAATATTTTTCTCTCGTTAAGAAATACGCTAGTTTTTAACCTAAAATAAATCCTTATTAATTAAAAAATACATTTATTTGTATTAAATTTTTTTTTCTACCATAATTTAGAACATTTAATGATAGTCCGAACGACAATTAAAGTGGGAAATAAAATCATATTAATGCACGTATTTTAACATGTACTAAACCGTAAAAACCAATATTTTTATTTCGGTTCTGTTCCGTTTTTCGTTCCGACAAAAAATAACGGTTTTCCGGTTTTCGGTTCAGTTACGGTTCGAAGCCCTGAAATATATCGATTACAAAATATTTTTATTTTTTTTTAAATACCCTATTATTTCTATTTATGGTTAGTCGTTAATCCCACGCTTGAACTGCTCAAATTATTTTAAAACTTACATGTAAAGGATTATTTCCAGCAAATCCCATCACATTCACATGATCCTTCATCAGCATCACATCTCCGACCTTCAACGTCTTGCTGATTCCTCCGGCCGCATTAGATACGATTATATGGGAGACTCCAAGTAACTTCATTACACGTATCGGCATACAGCACTTCCACAACGGGTAGCCTTCGTAGTAGTGGATCCTGCCTTGCATGCACATCACTTGAACGTCGTTCAGATACCCGAACACCAGCTGGCCGACGTGACCGGATACCGTGCTCACCGGGAAGTTGGGGATCTCCTCGTAGGGGAAACATTGACGTTTGGTTAGCTTATCAGCTAAGGAACCTGAGGATAACAATATTATTGGTGTCACATAATCTCTAGATACATAAAAATTAATGTTCGTTTGTATGACGCTTATAGACTCGATAATTACTGAACCGATTTCAATGCGGTTTTCACCAATTTAAGATTTAACATTCAAATACCAAAAAATCTTTATCAAGTCGTGTTTTGTTTCATGATGTCACAACTGTCATTCATATAAAAACCACTATTTTATTAATTTAGGTCACTATGATCACATTTCTTTCAATTCCTGGGAGTTTGAAAATATAATTTTACATGATTTTCTCAGTAACTACTGAACGGATTTTATTTAAGTGTTCACTAATGGATAGGTTTGGTTTAGGTGTATAATTTGTGTAAATTTCAAGTTGGAAAAAAAACAATTCACGATGAAGGGCATGTTGGGTGGGCATGTTTGATGAGCATGTTGAGTGGGCATGCTAGGTGAGCATGTTGGGTGGGCATGTTGAATATTTTAGGTCGCTATGGACAAGGATTTTGAAAACGCCTATTTATAATTTAATTAAAATATTAACACATTAATAATATAATAATTAATAATTAGAATATTAATGATATATTAAATAATTATATACCGATTGCTTATCTATATTAAATATAAATTAAAAAACTGTTTCTGTAGTCAGAAAAAAACTATTTTCTATCAAAAGTTATTTTAGAAGTTAACAGTAAGCAACAATAAAAAATTTTGAACTTTTATCTATTTAAAATTAAATAGTTTTGAAGAAGTATTTATTATATTAATTATTGTTAATATTATTAACTATTTTTAAAATACACATCTCTGGACATAAAGGTGTGACTAACATTTGACATACATATTAGCATTAGTCATTATTATTCATTAATGAAACACTAATTAAAAATAAACTAGTTATTGCAAAGCTGTAATTTTCTTTTAGAAATATCGTAGTATTTATTATATTTATTAAATATAAATATTTTTTTTTTACTCATAGCTTCTTCAGAAATAACTGACGTAATATTGAAACAAAATACAAAATATTATTTATTTATTATTTATACCATAAACTTGTGTTTTTCCATTGGATAGGAATATGACAATGTTAAGAGAAACAACAAATATTTTTTTTATGTTTTGTATGATAAAAAATATCAACAATTAGTTGACATTTTTATAAGTAATGTGTACTATACTATTATTACTGGATAATTATTTTTATCTTGTAACAACGACATAGTTGCATGTTAAAAATGTATTAATGTATTTATTAATATTTTTAATTTTTGTTATTATGGCGATAAATATATAAAAAATAATTGTTGTTAAAAAACACACCACCTCCAAATGATAATATCTATATAAAAAGTTTTCTTTAAACAGCTCACTTTTCGTATAAGAAATTCGTAACCTTTTATATTGAACTTTTTTTGGTTCGATTTACCTGTCTACCCTAAATAAAATTGTTCTATAATTATAATCATTTGTCATTAAAATTCGACTTTTCAAATGTTATCTCACCAACTAAAACTACATTGAATGCAATGACACTATAAAAATAAACATAAATAATTAATAAAAATGCATAGTAATTAATTAACAAAAAAAGTATCACATATCAAATCTAACCTATTTATATTTCTGATAAAAATATACAAAATGATTATTTGATTGATACTGATTGTTTATTTGATAATTTATTTTTATAAAAAAATGGTATGACAGTACACTATCAATAATTACATGTGCTTTATAATTGTAATAAATAAATTGCATCATTCATTAAACAAAATAATTATCACTAGTTCACGGGGGAGCTACAGAGGTTATCAATTTCACTATGATTTTGCAAGGCAATAAATATCAAATTAAACAATCGTGTTTACAAGGTTTTTAAACCCATGTGTAGATAAATACAGGTCCAGATAGGGGGGGGGGGGCTATGAAGGCCGTATGGTCCGGGCCTCTGGGATCTCTGGCGCCCCAAAAATTATTTATATTTAATATATTTATTTAATAATACTAAACTATTTTTAATACTATAATAATATAAGAAAGTTGTAAGAAGCTTACGAGTTCAAACAAAATTTAAGGATAATACGGAATTTGTTAGGAATTTCCTTACGCCCGCGAAACGGAGAAGTATGGGGCCTCCAGGTGCATATACAAGGGGGGGGGGGTCAAGTTATAATTTTAAATAATCACAAAATTTCAAAAATTGACAAGATTTAGGTCTTTATATGAGTCTTACACAGTAAAAAATTTTGTGTAAAATCAACACAATCCTAGTGTTAGAATCCGTCGACACAATTTTAGTGTTAATTTTCAACACAAAAAATAGTGTTGAATTTTTAACACAAATATTGTGTCAAAATTAACATTAATTTTGTGTCGACTGTATCTAACACTAGAATTGTGTTGATTTTACACAAAATAAGTGTTAAATCATTTATTATTTGAGTTTGAATATAAAGGTTAGGGAATTAATTAAGAATAAATAAATTTTTCATGCTTATGAAGAAAATTAGTTTATTTCATTTCTTTGAATTTGTTAAATTAACAGAGAAATTGTTCAAAGTCTGTAATTTTTAATAACTATTATAAATTGTATCGTTAAATAACAATTTATGTAGCAAATTTCTTATAAGAAAGTGAGGTTAGTTGAGCATTTTATATGATTATAAATACAGTAAACTTTTACTTACTTTAATTAATATCAATTTTACTTTTTTTTATTCAGAACAATCTGGTTTTTTTATCAAATATATTTAAATAAACTTTTTTTCATAAAATTTAACACTATAATTTATACGCCCGAGTGGTTAAGTAGCTGTCCGGTAAAACAATGCGTTTGGCGCGTAAACTGAAGAAAGGACGCGCCAACAACACAAACTTAGTGTTAATATTTCCCGCTTGACACTAATTTTGTGTCATTTTATCTAGTAACACACAAAAAGTGTTAATATCGTGAAAACAACACTATTTTCATGTTAAAATTCAGGTAACACAAAATAAGTGTCAAATTAACACACAAAAATCAACACACAATTTTTCAACACAGACCGTTTTTGACGCAAATACACAATATTTTTTACTGTGTATATTTAAATAAATAAAATATATATATGAAAAAATCACCTAATCCAGAACCACAGATGATTCCTATCCTTGGTGAAAATGGTATTCTAGCTGCTAAATATTTGGCTGATTCTTGTATGGTTTCGTAGGTATATCTGAAAATAAAATACTCTTTATTACTTATTACCTATTAATATAACATTTACAACATATCGAAAATTTCAAAACTTAATAAGGTAATAATAACTTTCAACTGATAATATAATTAATTAAACAGCAATTACACAAATATATTTTCTAGAAAATAATTAAATAATCAGGTATCAAAATTGTTTTTTAAATAAATCATGGACCTAAACCGGAACCCAAACCGAACCGTCATATTTTAAGGTCAGTGAACCAGAGAAAACCTTTTTTATTATTAACCTGTAACAATTTATTCTTAATAGGTCCATGAATTGATTTTAATGTGTTTTTTTTTTTTATTAAAAGTTTTATAGTAAACCAGTATAAGTCTTGAGGCTTCCGCGGTTATCTTGGTATGAATCTTGACTTCTGGGTGTAAGCCGCGTAGATTTGGTCGTGTTTTCAGCCAACGTTTCATCACACTTTTAGAAGAGCAACCAAATCGACGCGACTTACAGCCAAAAGCCAAGATCCGTAATCAAGTATAATTTAGTAAAATAATCTTTAAATAGATAATTCTTTTATAAAGCGGAGAATAAACACTAAAAGAATGTATATATGTATATGATTAGTATATGTGTATAATTAATGCCAATTAGGATTGATACAAAAAATGTAATTTGTATAATTAACAATTTACATATATTTTTTCCTGTATAAAACTTACTTTTCAAAGCAAGGAATGTTAATAATAATTTACAACTATCTTATTAACTAAGTACTTTTTTTTCAAATGCCAATCTAAAGTATTAATTACTTGTATTTAATGCCAATAACCTATCATGCCAGTTTCCAAGTAGGTATATAATAGTATTTTTATATTAATCACATGATTGTAATGTCAAATATTTATAAGAGCTGATAATAATTTATTGTTACTATAATACTACATAATATCTCTGGTCCAGAGATCATTTTTTTATCTATATTTTCATTTGAGATCTAGAAATAAGATGATATTTACATACAAAATGCATTTTATTAAGATTATCTTACATGGGATGATTTATATTGCGTTTTGATTTTGATAAAAAAATATATTTATAAATATTGAAACATATTAAATGGATCAATTATTATATTAAATCGGACAGCAATATTCGAATGTGGAACCTTCAGAAGCTAATTTTTTAGTGGTGTTCCGGCACTGGTTCCGATTTAGGAATTTTGCTCTATTGTTTTGTATGTAGTTCAGTGAGTTCTCAAGGTTCCAGAATTCAGTTCTGGTTTGATTTTCCGGCTATGATTGAAAATATAAAAATATAAAAAATTCAGCGAAATACAGATTTGCATACAAAAGAGAAACAACAATAAAAATTATAAATAAATATTGTTTTTATCTATTGGGAAGATGCTCTGCAGATAAAAGGACCTGAATAAACACTTAAATTTGTTTATATAAATTCCAACACGCACGTGCTTCGATTATGTTGTTTTTTATACGATATAGGTATAATAATTGATTGATTATAAATTTTTTTAATAGATAGTAACATGAATCAAATTATTTATGCTTTTAAAATTCCAAAGATATGAAAAATCTGATTACGCAAATATATTTCAATGACTATCATTAAAAACATAACTTCAAATTGATTGATTTGTTTTTTTATATTATTTAAATTTCTTAGCATTTTAAATGTTGTTTCTTTTTCCTGAGGAGCACTTACAAGTACAACATATAAAACGGGGACACAAATAGGGAATATATTTAGATTGCCTCTGTGTCTGTCAGGGCAGGGTTCGACAAACAGAACGGCAGAGTTGTCTAAGATTAGGTATTGGGTGTTACGTTTTATGATTGTTATATATTTTATCCGATTAAAATTTTATTTGAGCGTCTCTTTTAGATTCTATTATGGTGTCATAAATTTTTATGTTTTCGTCGTTAG
Organism: Sialis fuliginosa; assembly: GCA_961205875.1. Lineage (NCBI taxonomy): Eukaryota > Metazoa > Arthropoda > Insecta > Megaloptera > Sialidae > Sialis > Sialis fuliginosa. The sequence goes on along the minus strand of OY540817.1, from coordinate 11,743,112 downwards.
TGGTATGTTTAAATAAATTAATTTATTAAAGAGTTGTGTTTGTGGCGTTTTATAAAGTTACATTCGAATCTTCATAAATTCATGTATTAATAAAATCTTTTACTTTTATTTAATTTAATTGGCAAGAGTTTTCATGAGATCCTCTACTTAAGTCTAGTTAAATATATTTCTATTATGTTCTGAAGACGAAAATATTTAATTACAAGTTACTTGTTTTCTTTTCAAATACAAATCCCGTAACGATCAAAATTGTAAGAATTTAGACTTCGCATATACTTAAGGATCTTAAAGACACAATGTGACTTTAAGATTCTGATGATGATAGCATTGCAATTGAAACACGTACGTGAAGTCCAAACTCTTATAAATTTTATCGTTTGGGGATTTGTATTTGATAAGCAATAACCATACTTTTTGTCTGTTGTTTGTTATAATGAATACGTAATTGGACAAATAATTATTTTTACAAAAATAATTGTTTTTCACAACTTTAAATTTTTTTTAGTTAAAAAAAAAACACGTCTTTCCTGTTTTCTATCAAAAGCGTATATACGTTAATTTTCATCTTTGATTTTTTTGGCGAAATGGTTAATTTCTAGAGGTTTGTGCTTATAGTAACTTTTGATCACTATCAAAAGTAAATTCCACCGAAAGCTATTTTACATATGAAATATATGCGGTTTTCGAAATCCATTCTAACCATTTTCGCCATGATGTCTCTATGTTTGTCTGTCTGTCTGTATGTATGCGCAGTAACTCAAAAGCGACAAATCGTAGAAGAGTGAAATTATATTTTTTAGTTAATAATAAATAATAATTAATAATTTTTGTCTGGGAAGAAAACCGCCTATTTTTGAAAACGATCATTCGTAAATCTAAACTCTTACAATTTTTATGGTTAGGGGATTTGTATTTGATATATCTTAAATACGTTTTTCATATTTATCATACTAATAAAATAGTAGTTTTAAAATGTTTACTACTTACAAACTTAAACAATAATCACTAAATCAACTATATTGCATACCTTATAATAATATGTATATAAAAATCATATCAGTTTGTTTTATCAAACTTATAAATATTTGTTGTCTTCTTACGTTTTCTACATTACGTAGGCGTGGTATAATTTACATCATTTTTTTAGATAATAATATTTGACCTAGAGTTTTTAAAACAATGATATCTGTATTATCACGGTGATCTTTTTTGATTATTTTAAAAATATATCTGTTTTAAATATGCTAATAAATTTTCCTAGGTATATTATGTACTATGGGCTTCAGAAGTCGTCTGCCACCGTAAAGGTCAGAATCGCTTACAAAATATTTGAAATATTAAGACAAACATCATCAGTTATCTTTTTCTAGGGCGGAGCTTATATAGTTACTTCATTTTAAATAAAAACACAAACATACGTCCATTTCATTAATTAATATTATATCAAGTTTAACTTATTTAAATATACTAAAATTCGGAATATCAAATATTTATTGTCACAAAATTTACTTATACAATTTTCAATAGATTAGATTAGTGTCATAAACGAAGAGTACTTCTTTATTTAGCTAATGAGTTTTAAAATATCTATCTTTGTTTGGTACATGAAAAAATGATTTAAATATTATAATAATCAAATAGGAGGAGCCTACTAAGTTTGTGATACGTGAATTTGAATGAAAACTGGACGACCACTTATGTATTTCACTGTACATACATATATACGTATATTATTTTCCGTTCGATGTCTATATATAGTCATTAACAATATTTCTCTACATTTTAATTGAATATTACATATTTATACCTACAAAATCTACATACTCGTGCGTGTATAATATAAAAAAAATTGAAGGTAACTAAGCTTGATAACCTTTGGTGATGAATTCCATAAGATGATTTATCGTCTGTTAAAGGAATAAAACATGATCGTACTGAAATTCAAGTCTTTTTTATTTTATATTTACAAAATGTGATACGAAAATAGATATTTATATTCATGTCAAGTTTATATTATGAACACAATTGATATTAATTTAAGTTAATTGTCACACACAAATCAGTGCAAATGTCAATACTCTGATTATGTATGCACAGTGTTGTATTCAGAAATTATTATATTATTTTATATCACATCTAATAAATCATGTAAAATAAATTTTTCCATAAATTGACCCTTTAGGAGATAAAAAATAAAAGTAAATACAAACGTAAAATCGAAATTATGGATTTTCATAGGTTGCACCCTTTACAACTTTTGATCAGCATACTATGGACTATCATTTCAACAAAAAGGCAAAATTAATTACTTTTACGAGTGGTCCTTTCTTTTGCTTTACTGCTAAAACGGTTCGTTTGAGGAAAAACGGTTTATTAACAAAAATCGATTGTTTTAATGACCTTAACAACTCCTGAAAGTTTATCGGTATGTTTACTGAACACCCTGTATAAATACAATAACATGGTTTTAAGAAAATACATAAATATTATTATCTAATTGATCATTTTCAAGTACAAAGACTTTTCACTCTGTATCCACAAAATGCTAAAGTTTTAAAACCAGTTTAATGTTTATTCTCTATAAGGAAATCATAACTGTATTTTAAATATTTGTTATATAACACATTCTTAATACGCATTAGTAAAACAAACATCATAAAAAACATCAATAAATGTGAATGTTAGCAAAAACTTATATGCAAATTATTATAGCAAACAGCATTGCAAATTATTTCGTAAAGCTTTCTAATTAATTAATCATTTATTATTATTGAATCTATTCAACCAAAACCAGATATATCTTGCTATTTATCCATTACAGTTATTTTGTAAACCTAAATAATAAATTACTATCATTATTATTATAAAACACAAAAATATCTTAACTGTTACAAATCATTTTAAAGGCGCTGGATTGCTTTTTAATTTAAATTATTACGCATTCAAATATCTTTCCCCGTTACCGAGATATAATGCTCTATTTTTTGATAATTTGAAGAAATTAGGACGTTTTGTTATTTATTATCTTATCCCTCTTATTACTAATAACTTTAATTAATATTTTCGTTATACATATATCATAAATCAATATGCAAATAATCTAATTATTGATTGACATAAATGAACTTATATTTTATTATAAATAATTTCATGATATCAATTCAATTACGATAACTTTTTTAAATTGTTACTATACACGAGTTTTAAGACATTTTTTTTTATTTATACTTATCTTTAGATTCAATTTTTATCGAGAAGTTTTTTCAAAACTACATATTTATATTTCCACGTTGTATGGGTGTTTTCTATTTGGTGATATCATATTTAATTCTAATTAATTAATAAATAATAATAATTATTATTATATATAATAATAATAATAATATATTATTTTATTTCAAAATTTTATTAGTTAATTAATCCATTTTTAGAGTATTAAATTTAAAAAAAAAACTATAAATTCGTATACCACGAATATGTCTATTATTTACTAAATTTGACTCGAAAAACTTGATAACCAGATATCAATAAAGATTTTTTACACACCTTGCAAATGTATTTATATTGAAATAAATAACCTTGAACTTTGCAGGTAGATGTTTTTGTTTATTTTCCAATTAAATAATTTCATTTTGACGTTTACGTTGTCCTTGTTATTATTCTTCCTTTTTAAATATGCCAAAATATATTTATCTAATAATTAATAGGTACTAATGATGTTATTTTCAAATGGTTATATAAAAAATATTTATTTAATAAATAAATAATAATTATTATTATTTATTTTTTATATATTCCAATTCAGTCTTGTCTTTTTAGAGTTCCAAAGAAACACTACCAATCTCTCTTTGTCGTCCATCCGTCCTTTCCAGTCATAGCAAAATATCTCGTAAAATATAAAAGCTAGAAACTTGAAGTTTTTACTGAATATATAATTTTATGCACCTGAAAAGGGTTTCAAGCAGTAATTATTCCCCCCTCGAGCTTGGTAACTACTGGCTCAAAAAAACTGAAAAAAAATTAGTAAAGGGACTTTGTTGAAACTACCAACCACACATACTAAAGTCAACAATATCATTTCAAATTGTGGAAAAATAGGGACGGGCGTCCTAGTTATTTTTTTTTTATAAAAAGGCATGTTGGGTGTCAAAGATGGGTTTCAGTAAAATTTGACCTTATTTTTATTATATAACTCAAAAATAACGCTTGTAAGTGGCTCAAAATAATCCTCGTGCCTTCGAAATCCTTATGACATACACAATACACCCGTGTATGCCCTGACCGTTTTTTATTTAAATATTTGTATTTAAGTAAAGGTAATACTATAAATAAAGTGCTAAAAGAAGTTTTCATGAAAAGAAATTTAAAAATAGTATTGTATTAATATATTACTTAAAATTAAAAATAACAATGCATCACTTTTTGTAAAGTATACTTGATTGAGGTCTTATTTAATGTCTTATTACAAATATTGATTTTTTAATTAAATCATATTTGTATAATATAAAAATAATTTACAAATTAATTATCATGTTGATACCAATACTTATCTAAAAATAATCATGTATTTATATATATTTATCATTTAAATTAATGATGATCTAATAATGTAATATACAAATAAAATCATTAGTCATTCAAAAGCCAAAATAATTAACTCCAAATTAAAAACAATAAAAAAAATATTTTATAAACATATCAACAAACAAGTTTTTATTAATTGACGTAATCATTTCGCAACTCACCCCGCACATATTGTAAAAGGAAACAACGAAAACTGAATTAAAAATATATTTTTTTAACTTACTCAGCTTTTGGGAACTTTTTAACCCCGTTTTCACCGTTGGCAATTTTCCCATTCATTTTTGCGTAACCGTTTGTTTGGATAACTTTTTCAAACGCGTTTCCGTTCATTTTTCAAATTGTAATATCAAATACAGAAGTAATACGAAAAAAGCACACGTTATTTTATAAAACCAGTTATACGTGTTGTTGTCTCGTCAACTCAAATCAAAAGACTGATACTTAAACGAGAGTGGTGGGGCATTTATACTTAACATATCTCTAAATATTGTTTATAATCGTTTGAATTACGTTATCTTTTTATTTCAATGACTTAACTGATGCAGTTTTTTTGTTTGTGTTGTTTTTTCAGGAAATATTTTATCAAAGTAATACGTCATCGTGTACAGTACCTACATGTTTTTAAACAATATTACTCAAGCTATGAGGTTTCACAACTAACAATAAGTCAAATGTCAAAAATCAAAATAAATAAATAAATAGTTTTGCTAAGTTTTCTCGCCATATTGTTTTTTTCAGGTCAAAATTAACCCTTGTTATTACATGACCGTCTGACCCCTAAAACTATTTTATTATTATTTTAATGAAACTTAGTTCACTATAGTCAACAAAAAATTTTCGAAATTTTATTTTGTCTCACGGAACCCCAGAGAGGTACCGCGGAAAACAGTTTGAAGATCACTGCTCTAGAACAAAAGCAAAGCTTACGCTATTCGCGAATTGTCTAATCATTATAAATTTTCCCGTGATTTAATACCAGTTGTAATAATAATATAAAGCAGTTATGCATTCTATGATGTACACCTGTCAACACTACTTTTAGATTGCTGATTTCTATTTAACGCACATACGATAAGATCATTCATATATACCATATCATTGATTAGGGTTGTCATTTCATATTTGATACCCCGCAGATAGTGTGTGTTAACTTAACTTTTGCTATAAAGCATTTTTTTTCTAATACCAGACTTAAAATGAAAATAAAATAACAGAAAATTAACTACAAAAATATGATTTGATTTTCTGTTCAAAAGAGAAAGGAAATAATATCAAAAACATAACAAATATTTAACTTGTATCTAGAGTAATGTCTTAAAGTTCGTAAAGAAACCACAAAAACCTTTCACCATAATTTATGTCAAATATCTTCCACTATTAATCAAAATAATTTATCTGTTCCAGAGGATTGTTTGCATTGTGAACAAAACATATTCTTTTTATAGGGTTCCATACAAAACTAGGAATTTTATACCGATTAAAAAGAAATTTTGTATACGGACGCAGATTGATATCCCAAAAACAAAAATTATGAATTTTTTTTGACCCCCATCCAATAGACTGAAAAGTATATTAAAAAAAATTTCACTTATCCTAAAATACAACAAAAAATGTTGTATGGCCTTTTGATTTCAATCTTCAGTCACGATATATTTGCTTTTTACTGTGATTATCAGAAAAAAAATCATAAAAAATTTCAGAATATATTTTTTAATTAGTACTTTCAATGAAAATTATAACGAACACTTTCGCAACCATAGTTTATGAAACATTTTGGAATAACTCTTTTTTTATAAATCGTAGTGAGAATGACTACGGAACCCTATCAACTAAATGATCTACCTTATTATATAGGATTATAACTATTCGACCATCCTGTATATATTGAATACACCAATATGTTCATTAATTAAATTCTATATCTCATTATGTAAACAAATTTTGTTAATTAATTAAACAATTAATATAAATAACAAGCAGAGTTATTTATTTTATAAAAAGTACTTACTGAATACACTGATATTTAAAATATGATAATACCACGTCAATATTGTCTACCTATGAATTGCATATAAATATAAATTAATATAACCAATATTTTAATAATTTTTACTTAAAAGAATTATAAATAACAAAAAATAATAATTTATTTTTATACTTATATCCTATTGAATAAGCGTTTAGTCTGATTGTTCTTGTGCTTTAATTGACAATAATTAGAGCAAATTAGTCATGGGTATTACCCAATATAAAATTTTTATATAAATTAATTTTAAATGAATAGAATTAAATAGTAACTACGACATTTATTCAGGATAACAATTATGAAGACCGAAAATCAAATATACAAATAATAATTTTACAAAAAGGGTAAACGGAAATTGTAATAATACAAGACGGCAGGTAATCTAACTTAAGAGGAAATTTGTGAATGTTCTATTTCAGTTCAGATTCATTCTTAAAGAGACACTTTAATAAAAAAAATTAAATCCATAATTTAAAAAAAACTTTTTTATTATTATTTATTAATAAAATTTTTAAGAATTTACTCTATACCTTTTCAACTTCAAATTGAGACTAATCAATTTCAAATTGGGAATAATCAATTTCAAATTGAGACTAAACAATTTCATATTGGGAATAATCAATTTCAAATTGAGACTAAACATTTTCAAATTGGGAACAATCAACTTCACTTTGAAATTGATTATTCCCAATTTGAAATTGTTTAGTCCCAATTTGAAATTGATTATTCCCAATATGAAATTGTTTAGTCTCAATTTGAAATTGATTATTCCCAATTTGAAATTGATTAGTCTCAATTTGAAGTTGAAAAGGTATAGAGCGAAAGTTAATCTAATGATGATTTAAATCCTAAACTGATTTGTATTTTCTAATTGCAAATTATTTTAGTTATACCAATATTTTGTAACTATTACATCAGATTATTAGTCATAGCAACAATCTTGTGGTATGTAATTAATAATTAATAAGTGCTTGCGTTTTAATTTTTTTTCAAATTATATTTACCCATGATGCATTTTTTATCTAGTATGTATTAATTTAAATATTTGTAGTTCAGTAAAATTGCATTTAAAATTGTCCAATCTGAATTAAAAAAATCCCACCCATGTATGAAGCATGTTTGTTCGACAATATAAACATTTATAATATAATATCTTTAAAAATACTGAATCTATAAATAGAGCACTCTGAATTTTTTTTGTAGGAAATTTAATTCGCTACAAAATGATGCTGTGAGAAATTAAAAAAAAAGTTATTCATACATAATAAAAGTAATTTTTCCCATGTTAATTAAATGGAAATAAAACTGTTTAAGTCGTTCACAGGTTTTTTTATTTATTTATTTATTTATTATATATTAATCACGTAGGCCAGAGGTCCGTTGTACTATCTTCAACGTTTTGCCTTACCCCCTTGACAGTAACCCCATCTTTTTAATAAAGTTCACAAGAGTTGTCCGTTCACAGATTTGATATACGAGTCGAAAATTTTTGGAAGAATTTTCTTTCGATCCAAAGTTAAAACTGACCAAGGGACCGATATTATCGTTCCGACTTCACATATATTTTCGAAACGATTACTCATATGAAAAAATGTAAAGTGCCTTTATTAATACAAATTTTATAAACTACAATTTTGATAGGAAATATTTTTTTCATAAAGCTAATAGTTTTCGAAATATTAGCAAAAAACTTTTTTTTATTAATTTTTTATTTCTTGTAAAATTTTAAGTTCCAATGATAACGTTAGAACTTACAATATCGAAAACTGAAACTTGCTTTATACAAAAATTCAGCTGGGTGGGAATTTTCATTCAAACAAAATCTAATTTAAAACTGGACTAGTATTTACTATCGTTAAAAAATGCTTTAGAAATTTGCGATTAATAGGTAAGGTACTGCCACCAGTTATGGCCGCTATAACAGCAAGATTTACTGTTTTTGTGATTGACAGGCTTCTTTTTTGTAATTCTCATGAACTAGTGTTACTAATAAAACAAGTAACTCTTTATTTAATCAATTTAATTATCAAAGTCTGCAAATATAGTTTGTTTTTTAAATTATAGTTTTTAATTTTGTTTATGTTTTTTCTCCAATAATGGATAAAGTAAAACCAATAATAAGCACGTAGTGTGGACACTTGCTAATGATTACAAAATTATAAGCACTACAACACAAAAGATATAAAAGAAAGAATCGTCAAATTTGAAACAATGTAAAGCAGTTGCTATGATAATATAATAATTGATAAATAAATTATACTAACTAATAGTTTAAATGTCCACCATTTTGACACCTATTGGCCAATTGTCATCAAATCACGCTGTAACACAGTTAAATGTAATCTATATACATATTCAAAAATGGTAGTAATCAAATATCAACAAATATTTGTAATTCAGTACATTTAATTTAAAAATATCCATTACTGGGGTCATATTCAAGACTGGTGTCAATACCTTATAATATAATAAACGTGATAGTTATTATTATTACAACTTTTTTATAATAAATAATTATTTGTAACATTTATTTCAAGAACCTTCATAAATTGTCAAAATGTGAAAAAAGTTATAATAAAAACTGACAGCGTTTTCTCGTTTTGTTTACAATCTAAATAAGAACAAAAAACGAGATAACATTATTTTCAGATACTTATGATCTTTAAAAATATTTCTCAATATGAGATATGATCACCTGTTTTTCTTTTATACGATATGTAATTCTATTTTTGTAATTAAGAAAACATGCATTTTTCTAAAATGTTTATTTACCAAAACAAACATAGGAATCTTTTTCTACTATATAAAAATCTTTATCACAATACAAATGTTACCATATATTTTATTTAATTTAATTGATAACTTGTAAAACATTCCACTGTATAATGTAAATATAATTATAAATTCAATAATTAAATAAATAATTAATTTTGATGAGTAACTTAAAATATCAGTCCACATGAATATTAAATATCACATTAATTATAAACATGGGTGTCCCCAGTTAAATGTATGGAGGGTAATGTCTCATAAGCCTGTATTACATTTAACAATTTTGCATCAATTTTAAGTACTTAAATTTGATCTAATTTTTCTTGATGGCCTTGCAAACGTTTTACACTCCTCAATTTGTCAACAATTAATCAGCAATACCAACTTAAAGAAATTAAATATACATACATAATAACAAAACAGAAAACAAGACCTTAAAAAAATGTTTCCTTGTTCGAGAACAAAATGCACATAATAAACAAGAAGATGGAAAAGTTGTATGAGCAAAAAAATGGCTATATTCACTCGAATGGTACATGGCACAAATATTTTACAAGACAAATAGCATATTCAATTAAAATAAAATAAAGTTTTTGATGTGTTTATCTGCATAGCTGCTTTAGTTACAAAGGTAAATTCGGGTGAAATAGTTTTCTATTAAAATAAAAATTTGGATATTCAACCCCTAATGACTGGGGTAGACAGCAGGTGGGTTTAATTAATTTATTTGCTTAAAATTGTTGAAAAAATTCACAAATGTAATACAGGTTTTACTTACCACTATTCAATGATTTAACATGTACATACTTTATATGCAGTTCAATATAAGATACAAAAATGTATTCAATAAATTGACAAAGAAGATATGAAATACACAGAAATACCTAGGTTATTGCAATTTCAATTTCATATTACGTTTTCGATTTATTGCAGTTTTAACAAAATAATAAAACTCGTTGGTAACATTAACATTAAAAGGTTTCAGTGGGGGAACTTTTTATCAAAGTAATTATTAATAAAAAATCAAAGCCAAATTAAATTTACTATGAAACAAAATGAGCACCAAAGAAAGAGCAAATTAAATCAATGTAGATCAAATAAGATCTGTATTATTTTGTCTTTAAATAGATCTACATTCAACATAGATTTATTTATTTTAATAAGATCTACGTAGATCTAAAATTTAATTCGGCCATCTTTGTTTCTTATATCCGTGGATCTAAGTAGAAAACAAAGATGGCCGAGTAATTATATTAATCAATATTTACTATTAAATCTTTAATATAATAACTATTAAGAATATGTATTATGTATATAAGATTCGTTATATTTAAAAAAAAAATCATTACTTAAGAATAAATGAAAAAAAAATTTTAAGTACTCACCGATTGGATGACCACATAACGAAATTTTCTTCTTTCATTTATTTACAAGAAATAATCAAACAATTTTACAACATACACAAAACATTCACTTTTTAATCTTTGGAAATTTTAATAATTTATCTCCGAAAATTTCATTTTAAACAAATACACTTTTCGTCATTAAAATATATATGTTTTAATAATTGTATATTACAGATTTCATTAATAAGTTATTTTTGAAAAAAACTAGTAAATTTATAATGATTGTGAAATATTATATTACTATTAATGGATTACAATCAGTTTAAATGAGTGCACATGTCGCAGTCTCCCGCAAGGGTACAGCCAGGTCCGTATTGAGGACAAAATAAAAGTGTAAGTAATAAACACTACTTTATATTATGTCTGTTATAAACTACCTGTGCGGACTACGAAATTATTGTTTAGGATTTTTGAAAAATATAGTTAAATTAAGTACAAACACGATTAGTTATTATTGTAATAATAACTAATGAACATCTTAATTACCTAACCAAAGTACAAATACTTTTTGTTCTATTTAAATTTAAAAGTTAATTAACAAAATAAACAATTGATGATCAAAAGACTATGGCCGAGATAAGAGAGTCCGAATAGCGGCCGAGCGCATGCGAATCGTTCCATTTGCCCCGCTCCGACGCGACACTTGTTCTTTAGTTCGCTCGTTATTAATAATATTTTACCGTATATAAACTAAAAGACCAGATTGGATGCTGTAAAAGGCATATTACATCTTCATTAGTACTTATGAGGATGGAATCATTTATTTCGATAAAGATTAATGTTTTGCCAGGTCATATGTCTATAAACATTTTTAATTTTATTTGTAACATAAAAGCAGTCATTGTGGCGTAAATATAAAAGTTAGATATGTGGTATCGCAGACTTTGTTTTAGATCTTTAATTCTACACAATTCTTTACTACATTATATGGTCACTATTAAACAGTTTAGGCAGCGTATTGCAACAGAGCAGTAAACTTTTCCCTAGCTTGATATACTATTATCGTCACTGCTTATTCCTTAAGTTATGAGTTGAATAATTAATATCTCAGCTTGGCGCGATCCTACAGACTCAAACTTTTTTTTTAATATAGCTTACATCATTAACTTTAAGACTATCAAATTCCCTAAGACCGTCGAGACCTCCTTCCCCTAGGTCGCCCTGGTTCGCCCCCCACCCCCCCACCCACCCTCCCCTTAAGCCGGTACTGGTTACAATTAGAAGTATGTAGAATAATTTAGTAAAAGGGGTTTCAAGAAATTATAATAAGGTTCTTATATTGTAAGTTTTGAAAGTACTCAACTGAATTGTTTTATCAATCACTAAATTACAAAACATTTTTTAATCTAATCTCTCCAAGGTAAGGTTAGAAAAAAGTCCAAATATATAATAGGTACTTTATAACACAGTTATTTTGTGTAAATAAGTACTTAAGTAATTAATTGTATCTAAAGCAATAATATAATACATTATTTAAATCATTTGTATGATCGTACCAAGTTGCATGGAAACTGCATTGTATTTTGAATCTTTATCTATATGCACATTTTTTATCTTTTTTATCTACTTGTGCTAAGCGTTCGATTACACTTTTTTTATATAGTCATTTTGAATTTAAAAAATAAAGTTCGAAATTAATTATGTATTTAGCGTTATCATATACCTAATATATGCAAATAACAACATTTTTAAATAACTTGTTTGTTTTTTATTTGTTTACGGCTTAACAACTTCTTTAAATATTTTTTATACCGACGTAAAATTCCTGTTTTTATATAAAATTAAAAATAGTCATGTTTTACATTTTTTATCAATTTTCAAAATTTTCTCATTATTTTAGATTTATTGCATAGTAGAAACATGTTTTAAAAATATAAATAAAGAAATATAATAAAATTATAAAAGTTGCAGAGAATAGAATTATCCAAAAATGTTATGTCTATTTTTCTGTATAACGAAACGTTTTCAAAATATTAGTTTCTATATAAAATGGCCTTAAAACGATCACCTATAATTAATTTTTTTCTCTCAATAAATATGTTTTTTTCCATTAATTCTTATGTAATAAACAAATAAATTAGAAAATATAACGAATATTTTAATTATTAATTTAAACATAAACGAAATTGTTGGTGAGACTCCCGACGAAACGTAAAAAAACTGATATCATCTCTGTCTCGTCTCGTCAAAATTTCAAATGATCCGAGTTTAAGCCAATTTCGTTTCAGCGTGAACCTTAATAAAAATATTACAATTCATTGAAAAATAAGTAAAATATTGAAACAATATTTTTTTTTAAATAATGTTTGTCTATTAGCTTTTTAACAGCATATACTAATATTTATTATCACCATAATATTTATTATAAGATTATATGTATTATTATTATTATTATTACTACATTTAATCATTAATGTTTATAAAAGATTTTTATTCTTATGCGTGTTATATTTATTCTAGTTTTTTATTGAAATATAATAAATATTTGTATCATCGGAAATTTACGATAGCGCTTTTTGACGTTTAACATATAACCTTCGTCATTTATAGATTGATCAAAACAGAAAACAAATAATATATTATTATCATTTGTAAATATAACCATATTAAAATAGGGTATGATAATTCAATAAGAAAAACGTAATTGCTTATTGTTTTCAGAGACGGATTTTATCTTTCGGGCTTAATTTTTCAAAAATCACTTAACCTTTACGGAAAAATATTACGTAATTACGCTGATTATACGAATAGATTTATAAATTTTAACTGCATTTATACAATTTATGCCCGGTATTATTAAGAATTTGCTTGAGTGCAAATTCAAATTAGCTCCCAGCTAACGCTATCTGCTAAGTATTAAATATAAATGATACTCACAGATGTAGCCAATGAAATCGTACGTGTAATTACTTTGACGCATGCGTATTAAGTAGAAATAAGCGACTTGAAATAAGTGCTGCCAAATGTACCTCATAAAATGCATAGCATTTACATTATTATTCATTTATTACCACTGCTTTAAAATATCGAGCAATTTCACAACAATTTGACACCTAGCAGATAGCGTTAGCTGGAAGCAAATTTGTGTACACATTTCATTATTACATTCTTATACGCATTGTACCTATTTAAATCATATTGAACCGGTCAATTTATTTTACAAATAGATAAAAATATTTTTTAATATTATCACCTTACCGCTGTACAATTGTTTTTATTTTGTTTTTTAAATCTAATAAATAAAATATAAAACTGACCTTTCCCAATTCTTGCAATTATTTTCGTTCATCTCTGTATCAGTCCGCCCCTGTTTGTTTTACTTGAACAACAGTAAGAGAACTCAATCAATAACTATAGTTATATTTTTTTATATAAAAGAATATCTGAATCATCTTTATTTCAACTTTAATGAAAATATATTTATGCTTACTTGATTTCATTATTCATTGAAAAATACATTTTCATTCTGATTATAATAATATTTGTATCTATTTTAAGATATGTTATGTATTAAATTAATGAAACGCAAAAGGCCCATTGTAACATATATAAGCCTATCAGTTATATAAAAAATATATCGTAACGTCATTCAGAGCACCTCCAACTCCCCCCCCCCCCCCCGGGATATGACCTAATATAACGTAATATAAGATAATGCAAATCTTTGATGATGATGAAAAAATTTTTGTTTGATCTTACCATTGTACAAAATTTGCAATTTGTGGAAAGCAAAAAAAGCTCTGAAATTATTATGTTAACCTAACCGTTTTTTTTGGAAAAGCGGAGGTAATTTCTTCTTTTTACAAATTTTGCCCCTCCCCCTCTTTAAAAAAATTTAACGGACACCCCTGCATGCTGTTGATGATGATGAAAAAGATCCAGTTTTTGTCGAATGGATTGCTACTTTTCCGACAGCTCAGAACATGCTGATAATTTGAATTTTAAATAAAATTGATAAAAGTAAAATGTTATCTATCAAAATTGACGTCAGATAATCACATGGTGGATGCTTCAAAATAATGACGTTAATATCGAGGACGCTTTTAAACATTTTTTGAATGCGCTGAATGCAAAAAAACACCTATGAAAATACATATTTTTCCTTTACACAGCATGGATTTGAAAAATATTTGGAAAATAAATGATCAATTATTGAAAAATAATTTAAAAGCACATACCTATTAAAATATGAAGCAGAAGAATTAATCTACATAAATAATGTATGATCTTTTTTATGTCGCAGTAAATCGATAAAAATTGTCTTTCGAATATTACCAAATATTACCATTTAAAAAAATATTTAATAGTCATTGCAGATGGACCTATCGTAACATTATATTTTATTTCTATAGATTTACGACTATTTTATATTATATAGATAATAGATATAAATATTTAATTAAATATATTTAATTAAAAAATATATTAAAAACATGTTATGACATTTGCTCAAAATTAGTTTATGATTTTAATATATTTGTGCAAAAACATAATCAAAATATATAAAAGAAATGCAACACATTGTTATTTTTTCTTCAGATTTTTTTTATTTTCTAAAATGTTCAAATATGTTACATATTATTAAAAAATATAAATAATTTTTTTTTAATCATACTACAAAAGAATTATTGATAAAAATTATTCAGAATTAGAAAGTATACCACTATACAAAATTTCATAAAATATCATATGATATTGTTATTTTTAATGAAGATATAAGAACAGCTGTTTTGGTACCTTAAATTAAATTAAACATCAACTTAAATCAAACATTTTTCTTAAATTCTACTAAAAACTGTATTTCAAGTTTCAACAATGTTTTCTGATATTAATGAAATTTTGTACATATATTCTGAACTTATATTAATAAAAAATTGTATGATAATCAAAAGAGACAATTAACCAAAAGAAATTAGTATTGATTTTGAAATACATATAAATGACAAAAAGTTATTTTTTTATTCAAGCATTCCTGGACCCTAGAAAGTCAAAAATCATGCGTGTCGATGCGAGAATTTCTTTATTTTAATTTAATCATGTGTTTTTCCATCACACATGACTTACACGTAAATCTGGTTGTATAAGCTATAGAACGTTTAAATAATGACGATATAGATAAGTTTTTGCCGGCCGGATTGCTCTTTTTCCGCAGTGGCGTAGCAAAAAATTATTTTAAGGGAAGAAAGTTTTTTTGTGCTGCCATTAAAAGTTAGGCTAGACTACTAGAAAAGCTTTTTTTAACAAACGAATATGTATATTGTCCTCTCATTGTTTCCACCACTGCACTCGGAAATGCAGACCCCCTTGTCCTCCCGCTGGTTATGCCATTGCCACTCAGATCAACAGTTTTGTGAAAGAAATTCCCTCGTCTTTTTAGTTGTTGATCAAGATAATTCATATGTGGTCCATTCAAAGATTCATGAACAAAGCGAAATGTATCAAAAGTGGTTTAATTATTTTATTTTCACGGACTTCTTTTTAATGTGTACAAATAGTACAAATATAAAAAAAAATATTGTATGATTGTTGGCTTTACATTATATCTAATGTCTGCAATTTTACATTCAAGTTAGTTTTGTTGCATACCAATTATTTCAGAACATTATTATTTGAAATACGATACAGTATGCAGTAAAACATAAATAAGATTGACTATTTAATGTGAGTTTACCATCAATTTTGGAACTTGAAATAATTTTAATTAATTTTATTTATTTTATTAGACCAATCAAATTAGATTTTTAAATGAAATTAATATTCGCCTCGATTATTTTAGCGCCAATCGATGGCAAATTATGCCCTTAATAAAATATCAAAAATGTAAGGCTGTAGGCCCTCGGAAAATACATTTAAAAAAATAAAAACAAAAAAAATTGAGTGCCGGTTATGCTTAAATCGTCGATGCAATGAAAACAATATAAAATAGAGCAAAAATGAACAGAATCAATTTTATAAATAAGAAAATTTCCTATAAGAATTATTCTTCGGTTTATAAGTAAAATTAATAGTTCAGGAGTGAAAGTCGTTCAAAACTCGAGACCAAAATGAAGTTTTTTGAAAATGTCGCAATTTACCTCGGTTTTATATGTATATACCTAACATTTAATATCGGTATTCAACAGTTTATAAAAAAATTTCAAAAAAATCACGATTTAACTAGACACTATTGGGAAGCTACTCGCGAGTTTAAAACTTATTTTTACTTTAAATTATAGCTATAGAGGCTGAACTAAGAAATAATTTATTGTATTTTATTGCCTGTTTTGCATGTTAATTTTTTCATAATCTATTAAACGCCGAACGAAACACAAATATTTGTTTTAAAAATAATTTTATCCTCTACAAAATCAATCTCTTGATATTAAATCGTAACTGCAACTGTTTGTTTGCAGTTTTTAAATTAAAACTATATTAAAATGAATATTTGTATATAGCTGGGTATAACAATTTACTGAATTTAAAGTGGTACACAATTATCTTTATTTTCCATTCGAATAAAATTTCTTTCGGATAAATTACTTAAACAAATTAACCTTGGCAAATAAAACATCGTTTCAGCGACCGCTTCGAAACGCGATGGTGGATAAAATACCAGACTCATTCATGTATACGGTTTGGATTTTTAAGGTCGAAGCGTCTGTTGAAACGACGTATTAATTACCAAGGCTTTACTTACAATTAGATAAATACTATAGATGATTTCAAGTCAAATCAATCGAATATTCAATATTCGATTTATTTTAGAGTACCTACCGATCTTTTTTCAACATCCTGTGTATTGAATACACTATACATATATTTAACATATTTTCTTTTCTTTAATCTTTTTATGCATACATTTACTTTCAAAGCGGGAAATCCCAACAAAGGTACAAAAAGTGACGTCAAATATAAACAGTTACGTGAGACAGGCTTTTACTTAATGCAAGAACATTGACTTTATTACAAGTTTATGTACATATGCGCAGAAAATATTATTATCGCAAGTCATATGATATGAATTAATTTTATAAATAAAATGTTTATAGCATATTATAAACTTTTATTCTACAAACTGTTAAATAATAATAAAAAATACAAGTATATTATACAAACATTTGACAGCTGTGAACATGAAGAAAAAAAATCACAGCAACTTGCAATTTTGGGTAGCTTTTTGGGACACTATTAGCTAAAAACAACACGCCTGCATTTAAAGTTTAGTTATCTGGCCATCATTTTGTTAAAAATAAAAAAATGATGGCCAGATAACTAAAAAATGAGAAAATACTGTTTTTTTTACATGTTTTAAAAATAAAAATCATGAAAGGAGTAAATTTCCTTTACAAAAACGTATAGAAGCATTTTAAAGAGGATACTTTCGGCTTTCTAATGATATCAAGCCAATTATTGTGCAATCATTATTTCAGAATATACAATAGTTTAAAGTCAAAAGTGTTATTTTTACTTTAACAGTAAATAACGTGTTTAAAAAAATCATACGGAGATGAAAAAACGTATTTTCAAAAAAAAACAAGCTTTTAACTCTTTCATTGAATTTTTCGTAAAAAAATTTTTACAAAAATTTTACGCTTTCAAAGGAGGATGATAAAAATTATTGACCTCTTGATTCAAAAACTAGAAAGTACAAGCTTACGTATGAGCTTTGGATCATGCAAATTCAATCATTTTTCGCTGAGATATAACTGTTTGAAAATTTGCTTTTTAAAAATTATCCTTTAATATTTTTGATGAATTTATTTGAAAAACACATTAGTTATTAAAACTCACAAATTTATTTTTGTTCTCACGCTTAATCATGCACGACTATAGAAAATACATCACGATCAATCATACTCACGAATTAAACTATTTTACTCATACCCGATCACGACGAGTCACGCTCGTGACACAATTTTATTAATATTCTAACAAATACCATCTAGCAGAAGCTGTAACGCATATATAGAGCTAAAACATGGTATGAATGACTGAGTAGCTGATTTCGAAGGCAATACGCCATAAATGGTGGAGAGTTTCGCCGGAACGTTAGTATACATAATTTTTAGATAACCTAGGACTTGGGGATCAGGTATTATAAACCCTGAAAGCACAATTTGAAATCAACTATTTGCAACTACCATTCCAACTATTTTTAAACTATTTGCGACACTTTTTACTGCTTCGTTTGCACTAATTATTATTAAATCGTAAAAAAACTATTTACCAACTATTTTCCGAAAAAAATTCAACTAGTAACTATTTCATTGAAAATAACAACTATTTTTCCAATCTCTACTTATGACTCCAGTTTCCACCACCTTTATTGCATATTAAACCGAAGATTTTGCTAGATACCTACTCAATAGCAGATGAGGATTCAAGACCATTTATGCACATTATCTACAATAAATAGTCAAAATTACAAAACAATTTATTTTTAGATAGAGCTTAAATTAGTTTTTTTAATTCTTATCTTCAAAACTAAACAATTTTTAAACTAAAAATTAATAACTCCGGGAGGGGGGGCTGCTATTAATGTTTTTGTTTTTTCATACTTTTATAACATCCTGACCTCCTCTGGTTGAAATCGTAGAAGAAAATGATCTAACTTTAGAGGAGGTACGATATTTAATGGTCAATTTTTTTCGTTATTATGTCATTTAATAACTTCGAACATCTAGCATTTTCCTCTAAAGATATACAACTAGCCGCCACTGTTTAATAAATGACTTATCACTGCAATCCCAGGATTAAACCATTTATCTTTATCTTTCACAAATGAAATTGTATGACTCACATGTAACTAGTTTTCACGCTATACAGATGCAAATAAATGATTATTAGTAAATTACTTTGTTATCGGGTGTACGCATATCTGTATACAGTACAATAAAAAACAAATAAATAAATAAATATGCGGTTTCAAGGTTCAGATTGCTTCACAGTCAGTGACCGGTATAGCGTGAAGTATTGGGAAATCATATTTCCCCAATAGAATTAATCAATTGACTAAAATATAATAAGGGTATGTTTTGTTAACATTTAACAACAATATTTATAATATTATATTCTAATTTGAAAATAACACGAGGGTGCCGAGAGATTGGAGAGAAACGTTATCATAAACAGTAGGTAGAGTTGGGCATTTTAGTTCATGACAGAGAGCGCTCCCTATAGTTCAGTGGTCTTTAATGAACTAGTTCGTTCTTCTAGTTCTTTTAGTTCATTAGAATGTCAATTTATTGATTTAGATATATTGGATTTTTAATGTATAATTACATTTTTTAATTAGTAATTTTCTATTACTATTTTTTTCATCAAACAATAGAAATGTAAACTGCTGCAATTTTTAATTCGTTATTAATTTATAGACAAGATCGATATTTTTAAAAGTATATATTTCAAATAATCTTTTTTTTAAATCGAACCCTCGATATATATGAAGATTTTGAAATATTTTCAATGATACATTACTTATTGTATTGTAATTTAAACAATATATTTTTATTTCACTCAAATCTGTAATATTCCTTTTTTTTGATTTAATTTTTAATATGCAAATCAGGTTGCAAAGGTAATTCTAGGATTTGTGTATTGGTTTCACTCTTCTACTGAAATTGTAATTTGAAAAGGTTAAAATCTTTTGCAAGATAGTTTGCGAAAGCTGTAGCCTTTTCACTATTATTTCTTACCCAGTCTTAATTAATTAATCTGTAGAAAATATCAGGTCAGACAGAAATTAATATATTTTATCGTAAACATCAAAATAAGGTACTACCACTAGTCTTAACCGCTTTAAGAGCAAAGTACACTCTGTTTTGAGATTGATGGGTTTCTGTTTTTTCATTCTCATGAACTCATGTTACTAATAAAACAAGTACATCTTTATTAAATCAATTTAATTACCATAAATATGTTTTTTTTAAATTATAACCTTTATTTTGTTTATGGTTTTTCTCCAGTAATGGACCATTGATTACAAAATGATAAGTACTACGACACAAAAGTTATAAAATAAAGAATCGTAAATTTTGAAACAATATAAAGCAGATGCTATGATAATATAATAATTAATAAATAGATTACACTAATAACTAGTTTAAATGTCCACCATTTTGACACCTATTGGCCGATTGTCATCAAATCACACTGTAAGACAGTTAAATGTATATAGATTAATATTCAGAAATGGTAGTAATCAAATATCAACAAATATTTATAATTTAATAAGTACCTACATTTTCTTAAACGAGTGATCAACACTGAGGTATGACCCAAGACTGATGCCAGTACCTTATGCCCAAATTAAATATCCTAAATCTATTATAACTTAAAAGTACTCTCAACTCATTATCATCGTACTAAATCACACCAAAATAAACATTATTCATTAAATACGAACTAAAATTTAGTAAATATTATATCTTTCAAATAAACAACATGGTTTTTACAAATAATTTATTTCAACACAATTTAGCATCTACACCAATTATTTAATGAGCTCGCCAATCTACGAACAGTTCTGTACATGTTAATTAATTTCAAATTTCGCACGTTCGAGCTGAATATTTACTCGTTATATTTGAACTGATCTTAATTTCCAAAAAGTAGCTTGTGATAATTGTAAGAAGCATTATTACATCACCTTGTGACGAAGGTTAAAAATAAATGCACACAGAATTGTATTGTAGGATTATTTATGAAAATAAAATAATTATAGTGAAAATTCAATATAACGCTCCTGTTTATAGTGCTTTCCCGTGTATCATGCACTTTTGCCAAGGTTCCGACCCCGATACAAATTAATATACAAATATTCCCGTTTTTAACGCTTACATATCTCGTCTATAACGCGCAAAAGTTTATGTTGACAACGAAAATCTTTTGTCGACATTTTTCAAATCAACTTCTCAACATTTGTTGTGCAATATATTTATTTTCTTATTTATTTCCCGCCTATTGCGCTATCCCGTTTATAACGTGTTTTTGATTCGATTCGCTCAAGAGCGATATAACGTAGTTTTACTGTATAATAATATTAAAATATTATACAGTATTTATTCCCAAAAAAAAGCCAAGTAAAATTATTTTTACAGGATAGGAAACTGAATAAGGGAAGCGTTCATACAGATGGATTAATAAGTAACTACGTAACAACATATCAACAGTTTAAATCTTTCAATTGTCATCTTGATGGTCATTTTTCATTTTCAATGTGTGGAGTAATTTTGGTGCGTTGTCGAAAATGCTTCAAAAACAGTAACAAATTGTGTTATTTTATACGTATAACAGTTACATTTATTTGTTTGTAATGTTGATTTCATTTTTCTATATTGCCAATCTTTTCAAAACATACAATTTTATAAAATTTTCACTCGGGGAACGTTTATACAATAAAAATGGGGAGGTTTGGTAATGTATAATACTGATGGAACCATCCGATCTTCTCATTTGTACCGATCTGATGACCGACCAATGATTTGGTTAATTGGTTAATTTAATAAAATTATTATATGTGCTATTCAGTCATCACAATCTATATTTATAATTTGTTTTTATTTTGAGTATTAATTGTATGATTTTTTTTTAATTTTCAGAGGTTTAATATTTTTTGTTATGATCTATATTAGTACTATCTTTAAGATGTATGAATAATATTATGTTACTGTGCTTCGAACTAACTTTTTTTATATGTGTATTATTCCTCCCCGACACGTGTATTATGGGTCCCTGTGGTCGGGGTGGTTTAATTCAGTTTGTTTTTTTTTTCATAACATAAAATTCATACTTAGATATGGCAATTTCTCTCAAATAATGTTGTTATATTATGTATAAAGGACCAAACTTGTAGTGAAAACAACTTTTGTTTTATTTTTATTTTTTAATTTATATTTTATAAAAAATGTATGAACGCTCCCCAACTCCCCCTACTATACAACTATGTAATAAAAATTAGCAAGATATCGAATATACAATAATAACGATGAGGTTTGCATTCACCCAATTTCACCCAAAAAATGCTCGCAATGCAAAAAAATGCTTGTAAATAATATAAAAATGAATCAAAATTCTGACGCATGAATTTTTTAAGACACCGCTGTTTGTTATCATAATAAGCTACATATTTTATGTAAAGCTTTTATGTTATGTATATAGTTACATAAAAACACAAAATTCCATCAAATATTGATATTAAATGCACGATTTATTATTTGAACAAATACAATACATTTTATATTTTTAATACGTTTGAGTAACTACTGTATTTATTTTTATTGTTTATATGTTTTTTTTAAATTGAAAAAAATATTCTGCTTAACCATTGAAATGATTTATGTTTATAAACCATGAAATATTATTAATATTACTTATTTCTTTATACAATAAAGCAATTATATGAAAATACTCTTCTTTTTCTCACATTATTGTAACAAAATAATTTATCTTTTGACAAGATAAATGTATCATTATATAATGGAAACATAATATTATCAACTTAAAATAATAATTAATCAAAATCAAAGTTAATGTTATATAAATAAATAAATAAATAAATACAATTTAATTGTTGTTGTTTTTAAATCACACTGCTTTGATTTTTATTTTGCATTGTCTTGGGAATATTTATATTTTGCTTCCTCGCAATATCGAAGATACGAGAAGCTTTGTGATCGTTTCAAATTGAGACAAAAAATGTTTCAAAATTTTAAATTGATCATTCCGTTTCACGTCAAGACAAACACTTTTCGTTCCGTGTCTTTCTGTCTGTCCGTCTGTGTGTGTGTTTGTCCCCTGAATTCTTGTCACACGCATAACTCATGAACCACTGAACCGATATTGTTGCAACTTGGTCGGATGGTTGGGTCTGACTTGAGGACGGTCCCATTTCAAAATCGTGTATAAGGAGTGACATCCCAAAATATTTATTTTTTCAAGATATCTCAAGAATGACACATGTTACGTAAAAATTTCATAGAATATTTTTTGTAGAGCATAATTTATCTCAATTTATTTTGAAAAATCGTTTTTTGTTTTTTAGACGTTTACATAAATTTAGATTCAGATTGAAATTGTCAAAAAATTAAAAATATACGAAAAAATAATCAGGTGCGTCCTAAGAAAAATTTCGGACTAATATTTTTTAGTAAAATTGTATAAAAAATAAATGATTAACCAATTCTAAGCAATTTATCTGAGCATCAGTTTTTATTGAAATGTTCAATAATTAATTATCTTTGGTGAATTTAGCACGAGGAAGTACTGTGCATTTACTTGGCAGATGTTTTTTAAATATAAGTATTTAATATTTAAGTATAAGTTTTAAAATTACGCACAATTTTTCTGTATCAAGTTTCGATAATTACTTTAGCATTAATTAGAATTCTCCAACAAATAAGTTAATCCAGCGTTTCTCATGTAAATATTTCACAGAATTTTATAATGTAAGAACAAATATACAATTCTCAGAAAAAATGTTACCTTTTGTTTTTATCTACCTATAGTAAACGGAATTCGTAAAATACGACTTCCTTTGATGCGTCATTTATTTTTTATCGATAATATTGTTTTTGCGTTCTTGGAAATCTCAAATACTCGTATACATACATATATACAAAATACGAAATATACTTATCGTAAAACACGGTAAGAAGACGATTGCGATGGAGTCTCGGTGGAGGATAGCCAATTTGAAAAAAATATTAGGCTGATTCTCAAAAAAAAGTAGAAAAATGATTTTGTTTTATTGTGGTTTTTTTTTTTAATAATGTACAATTTCTTTCGTAAATATAATAAAACATAGGGTAATTTTCTGAAGGGTTATAGTGGTCCCCAATATTTTTGACTTTAAAGAGGGTTAAAACAAAAATTCAAAAGTGAGGATATGATAGCTTAGTGTATTAGTGAGGGAATGATCACTTTGGTACACCTAGTGATGTAGTTTCATAAGATAATCTCATTAACTTTAATTTTCGATCTCGTTTTATAGAAATCAGAAAGGACAACAATTTAGATTTTTTTTGAGAATCAGCCATTAATTGATCTACGTTTTTTTTTATTGATTCAAATTATTTTACATAAACGATGCATGTTTTTTTATAGAAAACTTTAATAATACAAAATTCTTGATCCGCGACTATACCTAATCCGGTAGGGTTACTATACAATACAATTATTTTAAAAACAAATTGTTGTTATAAGTTATAACTCAATTAAATTTATAGCATATTCTTTTAAGTTAGAAAATCCACACTAATGATATCAACATTAATATTTCATATTTGTAATAAATGATTTGTAATATTTATATTAATATACGTGAATATCGAAAATTGTCGAACGTTTTTTATTAATTATTATAAAAGGAGACGAATGAAACTTATATCATTCGAAAAGTACTGTGCCATAGATGTGCACAAAAATAATCATGTGTGTATGATACCGTTAAGGCAAGTAAAATAATGTTAGCATACACACATGATTTCCCCTCTCGCTGTTTGTTTAGTTCCCCTCGCATCGTTCAACAGCATAGCAATAATCCTAACGCCACCAGGCGGCAAAAATAAATAGTTTTTGGTTTCTGTCAAACGTAGAGAATGCGTATAGAGATTTCACGTTCAATTGCAGTGTTTTTATTTGGAATTTTTTGTTGTAATAATAGAAAATGATGTAAGTCCCAATTTTTAATTTATTCATTTTGAAATACAGTTTCGCTTATTTTTGTCTAAAAGTAAACGGAATTTATATTTGTTTTATCTATTATTGTTTTGAGAGGTCCATATATTAATAGGTGAACATCGAAAATTGTAACTGTTTTATTTATAATAAAAAGAGAGGAATGATTAGGTTAGGTTTAGTTAGGTTAGTTAGATTTAGGTGCACACAAAAAATTATATGTGTATGTTACCGTCAAGACAGGTAAAATATTGGTCAAGTTTCGTTGTTATTATAAATATGTATAATTCAGGATAAATAAAAATTAAATCTGGAAATTCATAAAAATTTTGCTATCGTTATAAGCCTATTATATTAATGTATGCATATGATATGCAATTTACTAGTTTATTCAAGGATGACAAACTGTTGCAGTTGCAATAATGAGCTGGGAGTGATTGTAACATAACCGTCTAGAGGTGTCATAGCAAATGTTTGTCATTCAGATATCTCAATCACAATAATGTTGCACAGAATATAAAATAAATAAATATGGAGATTATAAATTTTCTTAACACAAAACATATAACAGATAATAAAGCATTATTTACTATATTTAATTACTTTCCCACTGTTTGATACTTAAGCATTGGCACTTTACAGAAACAGTGTCCGTCAGCACTTCGACCTTGCAAATCTATTATATGTGATTCAATAAAAAAAAAAAAACGACGCTGCTTGGCAAAGTCCAAGCGCTGGCGGCCACCATTTTTGTAAAGTGCCAAGGATGTAATCAAATAGAACGTTTTGACTAAGAAATGTGTGAAGTTTTTTAAATTCTATACTTCTAAAAGAGGGACTTCAAATTCTGATAGCATCAATACTCTCAGGAATCAATTTAACTTCAACATTGTTATTTTATGAAGCAACCGACGATATTTGTGAAACAATAGCTATTCGATACAAAAAACGAGTAATTGGTTTCAGTTTACAATATTGTCGACATATAGGAGAACTTTTTATTCAAGTTATAGGTAAATATATAAAGACAAATTTTCATAACAAATTTTTTTACTATACACTGTTTTTAATGCAATTGGGATAATTATAATTTAAATTATGTGCTTTAAATGTTTACCTATATCTTGAACAATTTTAAAAAACCGCAGTCGAACAGAAACCATTATTTAGGGCAGACCTGCACAACATACATGCGGCCCGCCAGCACCCAGTTTGCGACCCGCGAAGACTTTAGTAAAAATTCGTAATATTATAAATTAAAAATAATATTCCCTAGTTTATTTATTTATAATATTACGAAAGGTATACACAGAAAAATAATATAAATATTTATTTCATTTTTAAATAATCAATACATTTATTATTATTTTTATCAGATAAAATAAATATTCTTTATTATTATTATTTTCTTAATAGCTTTTCCCCCTGTCCTATTTTCTTTCGGTCCACAGAATTTTTCATAAAGTATTACGCCCGCCTTACATTTTGAGTTGTGCAGGCCGGATTTAGGGCATTAAACGTTCTATAGATTCCTAGTTAAATTTTTTTAATTCGGTGTAGAAGGTCTTCTATGTGGTCGTTAAAAAACATGAATAATTTTCCTTAAATATTTGTAATACCTAGAATTTTGAGTGCTTACAAACATTTTTAAAGATAGATTGCATTATTTTGGGTACTATTTTCTGTATTATAACTTAAAATTCAATGAAAGACATATTAAACACAGTGATTGAACGGAACTCTACACTTACATTTTAGTCGTGGTTTCCAAACTAGACGTCGCTAAATGATTTTTTTCGCGATCTCTATTTCAATAACTATTTATGGTAAGTATATAAAAAATGTTAAACATTATTTTGTTCGAAATTTAATCAGCTTTAAGATTTATAAAACCTGTTTTATCCTAATACTAACAGCTTTGTAAGCCCCTAGAAAGTTATGCACCCCCCCTTGAAAGGAAGGAAAGTTATTGCCATGATCTTTACATCAGAATTTACCAATTTCTTTAAAAAAATGTACTCCAACATTTTTTTTTCTGGCGCCACCCCTATAGGAAATTGTCTGACGACTGTACTACATAATTGTACATTTATATACGTACATGCATTTTCAATCTGAATTTCTGATAATAATACCCACATATAAAATTATTAAATTTATGTCTGCATCATGTAAATATTTTGAACTTCTGCAATTTGTGCATCGATAGATTTAAAAATTTGTGTCTCGAAAACTACTAAACCGATTTTTAAGTAACTTTCACAATTATAAAATCTATGGAAATTCATCTGAATACTTTTTCGGTTTTTATTAAAATTGTTCAGTAATTAACTGGTGAATTTAGCACGAGGAAGCACCGTGCATTTACTTGCCAGATGTTTTTTTTCTGCGCGAGTAAAAATCTACTTAACTTTGATGATAACCCAATATATTAATACACCCCTGTTGATACGCTTCTGAAACGAACACTGATAGGTCAACTCACCCTCACTCACTCTCACACACACACGCATGAAAATACTATACATATGTGCATGTACACATTATACCTATAGTATATGACAGTATATGTATTTGGCATATTATACAAAATATATACAGGTTGTCTAATTAGTTTTATACAAACTAACAATCTCGGATAGTATCAGTGATATGTAGAATGTAGATATTAGCTTATTTAAGCCTTGGCACTTTACAGAAACGGTTTCAGTCACCGCTTCGACCTTGCAAATCTATTATATGTGATTCAATGCAAGTGGCGTGTTCGCTGCGTTTTGACGCAGCTAACATGTAATAGATTTGCAAGGTCGAAGTGGTGACGGAGACCGTTTCTGTAAAGTACCAAGGCTTTAATGTCGTAAATAGTCAATGAAGCGATTGTTATTGTCATTTTAATCGATTTTAAGATATAAGGCGGTGAGTTCCAAAACTCGTTCGTTCCATTTTAAAAAAATCTAGTGAATTTTAAAAGAATTTTTGGCATTATTTCATATTGTAATGTCACTTTTGAGTTAAATTCGCTTAATCAGATTATGAGGCAATTTATGTAAACACTTTATTGATTTTTATTGAAATTCTTCAATAATTATTATACTACCTTTGGTGAATTTAGCACGAGGAAGCAATATGCATTTACTTGATAGATGTTTTTTTAATGGCACATCATTCATTAATACTAACAGAACTACCAACGAAGAAAATGTATATAACTATTTTTTCAATCTCAGAAATTAAAATTAATCAATTTTAGTGTAGGTACATTTCCATAGATTGTGGGTCTGTTATTTTGTTTGTTACTATTATTTTGTGTTTACACTTATAAGTAAGTTTAATTGTCATAGCTATTATTGAATAAATATAACACCTTATTGTTTCACGGCCTCATAATCAATGTTTATTTAGCTTAAGTATAATTTATGCCATAGCCACCTTACGAAAATATTATTTTTAATTTTTTTTTAACAAATGATAGAGGTAATCAGACTCTTTAGTGAATTATTGTAAAATTTTATATCGTATCTATTTAATAAAATATACATGAATAAGCTGGTATCATTTCACAAAAACGATTTTCTTTACACAAAAAAAATTAAGTAAAAATATTACAGATAAATATTTGAATATTAATTTATGCAAGCGTGGTTGGGTCATTAGGGGCATGACCTCCTCCTAAACCTAAAAAATTAAAGCAAATTAAATAGAAAAATGCTTATTAAATATACTAAAATAACTTATTTGTCTATGTCACAATCCATTACCCCCCCCCCCCCCCCAAATTGCCATTTCTCAGACCATGACCCTAGATCCGCACCTGAATTTATGATTTTTAAAAAAAAATTATAAATATACAAATTTCATGACAATATCTCAAAATTAAAATTCTCGCGACAAAAAATGATAAATACAAAATTTACCTTTTTGTCGAGTAGGAACACCTTGAAGGGGTGAGATTTAAACGTAATCCTATCTCCCTTTCTTTTTTTGAGATCCCAATACCCATTAAGAAACAGAGGTATTTTCGAAAAATAAATATTTTGTAATGTTCCCCTCACCTTTATAAACGATTTTGAAATGGGACCGACTTCAATCCAGACCCAACCAACCAACCAAGTTTCATTAATATTAGTTCAGTTATACGTATGAAAAGGACTCAGGGGACAGACATACATTGGCGTAGCGAGGGGGGGGTAAGGGGGGTTATCATGCCCCGGGCGCTACTTACAGAAGGGCGCTAAATGGCTCTAAACCTTTTGAACCGCATAGCATAAACACAATTTCAGAATATTCAACTGAAGACCTTTTTTTTTTTAGTCGTGAAAATGTAGAATGTATTTAATAAATAAGATAAGAGAAATTAAAAACTGAAAACTTTTTTTTTTTTTTATACACGCCAATTTCAATTCAAATTTATTATAAAATTATTATTTTTTTTTTTTAATTATTTTTGGGGGCGCCAAAAAGATATCGTGCCCCGGGTGCCAATTATGCTTGCTACGCCACTGCAGACATATACACAGACAGACAGACACAGAATAAAAATTGTTTATCTTGAACTTAAACAAAAGCTTGAACAAAGCTTCTCGGAATCTTCGATACGGCGAGGAAGTAAAATCATCCTGTATGTACATATGTATGTTTGAATTTATATGCATGTGTGCGTGTGCATACTTGTGTATGTGTGTTTGTGAGTGTGTGTAAATGCATATTAATAACGTGTCATTAAATGTGGCGATGCATTACGTTAGTGTGCTAGTTTCTTGACAGAGGCTTGGAGGTTGTCTCAGACAAGTTGTGTTGGTGCTCAACACTTGTACCTGTTGTTGTTGTTGTCGGTGTGTTTGTTTGTTTGTGGGTTCGGTGAAATATACGATTCAAACATATATCCATATATACAGGTAAAGTATTTATTTATTATTACTTTTTATGTTATTCTCGCTTATTTTAATTTTTTAATTTATAGTATCATCTCAAACTAAAATGATTTTTTTTTACTTTAAATATTTATTTATGGGTAGACGCAGGCTCTTAAAATTGTATTAATAATAAAGTATTCTATATTTTAATTCATTAAATTAATTACGAAATCAAAAATGATGAAATATTAAATTACTGACTTATTTATAAAATAAATTTATCTGAATAATAACAACAAAAAACTATTAATAATATTTTTAATTCTTATTCATTCTAAATTCATTAATTTCAATAAAATACTAAACATTAAAATAAATTGTAATTAAACTATGTATAGTTCATTACACATATAAGATAACACAGAAAGTTGCATAAATAAAATAGAAAATGCAATTTCTTATGATGTACGTACCTATATGAAATATTTTATTACAAATAATAAACCACTAGTAGTTTCAAACATCAAAAAAATTGTTAAATTCTAAATTATTTTAAATCAATCAAATCTGTTAAAAGTATACAAAACAAAACAAAAATGATTATTAATTGGTTTTTACGGAAAAAAATCCCTTACGAGACAAAATAACTTTTACTATCAATTAAATAGGTTTGTTTATTATGTTATTCATTTTACGTTGAAAATAAAGTTTATTTCATTTTTATACAAACACTCTTCTTATCATGAAATGAATTACTTTTCCGGTATTTTCTGATCAAAATGAGATAAGAGCAAATTGAATTCATTGCTACGGAATCATGTTTTATGCAGTATTATAAATAATATAAAATTGAATCTTGTTTCTTAAATCATAATACAATTATATTATGTTTTATAATTTGGTTATTCTACTTTCAATTTTATTCATATTTATTCTTTATACTTTTTCTTCTTCATGCATTCTTGTCTACTGACTTTTTAGTCTTTACAGACAGCTCCTTCGTGGTTGTTTTTTTCTTGAAGAATATGTTGTAAGAGTGTTTATATGTACGTGTGTCTGTGTGTTTGGGAGCACAGGGACACAAAATAAGATAGGAAGTTGCTGATGGGCAAATCATAGCAGGAGAATACTGAGATTTTTTATATTTTTATTTTGCTGTTTCGTAAAGATGCTTTGTTTTCTAATAATTATTTTGTTGATTGGATCGATTTTTCTTTTTTAAAAAAAAATTTTATCATTGAAAGTCTATAAGAGGTGTGATAACCATCCAATTTCTTTAAAAAAAACAGATATTTTTTCTGTCATTAAATAATCACATAAGTGACACCCGCCTAATTTATAAAAAATAAAACCTATTGACTTTTTTCGGCGGGAGGGGGGGGGGGGTGACATTCACGATTTCCACCTCGGGTGTCACCCCTCCTAGCGATGCCACTGGATTATTTAATGATTTGATTTTGTAGAAATTTCTTTATAAGTACGCAAATAAGAAAGCCCTTATTTATTTTTAAAAATCGCGATATTTTATTTTTTATAAAACAATTATTTTTTGATAAAAATATGTTTGATATTAAAAAAAACGTGTATGGAAACGTGCTCATTATCTTTGTAAGGTAATCAAAAAATGTACAAGTAGTAAATTAGTAGTTAATTGCATTTACAATACATTAGAGATACTCATATAGAAAGAGTTTCAACAACGACCATCGCCATTTTTAGCTAAATCAGCGGTATCGCGATTTATTAAAAAAATAATTTATATATTATTCTTATAGCAAGTATAAAAAAATATTTCAATTTAAACGTAATGCAACAATACGAAGTATATTGAATAATATGATATAATCAGAAAATACGTTTGAGTGCAACACTTGGCTACTACAATCAACCAGAAATCGATTCGGACTGTCTAACCAGGGGTCGCCAAACATTTCGAGAAACGGGCCGGATCGAATTTTTTTTAAACATGAGGGGCCGGACGAAAAATATTCTTGTTGGAATCCTATTAAAACATGCAATTAACTATGTAAATAGAGTATACCATATCGAAAATAATAGAAAATATATATTCAAATGTAGATAAATACACATATTTACATCAAATCCTTAAATTATATAAAATTAATATTTGTTATACGTATAAAAAGTAATTATATATAAAAATCAGGTGCCGGATGAAAAACTTTGGAGAGCCGGATCCGGCCTGCGGGCCGTAGTTTGGTGACCGTTGGTCTAAAACTCTAAACTATTACTATGAATATCTCTACAATGATAACAATGCAAGTAATTTAAAATATAAATGTACAAATGTACACCTTATACGTCTGCATAAAACCACGATGTCATATTTTATATCAATGCAATAAAACTTGCTGATTCGACAAAACAACCTCTTATTTTATTTCAATTAACATAATTTTGCACGACTATATAACAAATAAATTAATGTAAAATATAGTTATCCCTACATTTATGCGGCCTCCATCTACCCGGATTCATTGTTGCGCGGTTGAAAAAGTTTGGAAAAAAGGGTGAAAAGACTTAAAAAACACAACGTAATGGGGCAATTTCAATTGCGGTTTTAATTGTCTTTATCAATATTGCGTGTTCGAAAATACGTGTCAATTATTGATTTGTTTTATTTGTGTATACACTTACGACTTGCACATGTCAATTTGTCTTCATAATTAATCATATTTTTGTTATAACACACGCACGTGCCTGTAAAGAGTAAAGAAAACTGAAATTTTCAAGAAAACTACGTTAAATTCGTGTTTGTTAAATATCGTTTACTACACAAAGTAGAAATAACCCAAAGACTGTCAAAGACAGTCATATAGTAGTAAAATTTGCTATTAAATGTTTTAAAGCATTACTTACGTAAAATATATTTTCTAATTATTTTAAAAAACGTTAATTAAAACCACTTTCGGCTGTTGCAATTGGTTTTTCGTATTATTAAGACAGTTAAAATATTTTTATTAATGCACTAAAAAAAGCATGTAGTAAGGAAAGGCGGAGGATTACCTAATACTTACGAATCCTTAGAAAAAGGGGTCAATCGAAAATTTCGATAAATATCCTTATATTATTAATAGAAATTCCCTAAGAAAAAAACAATAAATGTTCTATATAGAGTTAAATATTTTTACAATATATCACATTTTACTTCATTTGTTTCTAAAAAAAATGTAATTGTTAAACATTCCTGATATTATCAAGTTATCCTTCAGTTACCTACATTCTTACAGAAATTTTTCAATAAAACATTCTCCTTGTACAAAGGCTAACTGGAAATTGAGGAAACTGCTTCATCATGTAAAATTTTACTTGTAAAAATAATTATATGAAAATAGATAGATATGCACTTTGAAACCGTTCATTACAAAGTAATCATATTAAAATAAGTCGCTTTTTACAGTTCTGAAACTGAAGCTGATATCAATACCAAAAAAAGCGACCTATAATAGCAGTATAGTATTGGTCGAACAATTTTTTTGAATTTTCTGCTTACCAGTTTTTTTAAATTTTTTTTATTTGAATTTGAATTTTGGGTTTAGATTGAATTTTTCCAAAAATAGTGAGCGATTTAAAAAAAGCGATATATAGTAAATTAAAATTTTTGTAATTTTTTGCTTACCTACCAGTTGTTTTTTATTTGAGCTTGAATTTTGGGCTTAGGTTGAATTTTTCTAAGTTGGCTAAACCCAAAATACAAGCTGAATTAAAAAACTTTTAAGCAAATTTGGATTTCGGCTATGCTCGACCAATACTACAATGCTATATATATAGGCCGCTTTTTTGGTACCGTACACTTTTTTTGTGTGACTGTGTAGTTAATTTATTTTGTTTTATTGCAGGTTGACAATTTTCTGATACCACATGAAATGCTTCCAACAATGATTGTATTAAAGATTCCGCAAACGAAAACAAAAATTTCAAACTGACATATAATGTTTTAGTTGGAGTAGGATTTAGAAAAGAATATTATATCAATACAAAAATTATATAAAGTAATAACTAGAAATCTGCACACATGGAAGGTAAGTAATTACTTAAAATCATTTTCTACCAAACAAAGGTATTTCCCATATAATTTTTAACAGAATCTGGCCATGGACTTTGAAGATACGCCACTGAAAAGGAAAAAATAAAAAACTTTTTAAAAAAACAAAATAAAAACCCTTAAAAGTATATAAAAATTAAATTTTACAGTTTTTGTAGTAAGTGCCAAGCCAATAAAGAAAATAAGAAGGAAAATAAATAAAACCAGCTTCAAAAACTGTAAAATTTAATTTGTATATACCTACTTTTCAGTATTTTCATGTTTTTTTTAAGTCGGGTTTATTTTTTTTAAAGTATCTACGTATTTACATTTATAATTGTTTTTAATCAAATTAATTGGTAATTAGTCACAACATTTTTGTTTGTTATGAATTTTAGTCGTTATTCTGATGTTGTCCAATATCTACAAAATCACCGCAGAAGCCTCAAAGTACTTATCGAATATCGTCCCATATATCAAAATTAGAACAAAACTAAAAATATAAATAAATCTGCAATCTTATTTATGATTTAAGTAAACGTTCTGAAAAAAGATAAAGTTAAATAAATAATAGTTGCAAAATTTTATATAAACATCACATATAAATACATTACACAAACAGAAAAAATCAATTTCTAATCATTAGTACTACCCGTGTGCTAATTATTTAAATACACAAATGCAGACGTAGCTTCTAATCAAATTATAAGATACCTATCTACTTTTTAAAAACATTGGTATTTATTCTTAAAATACGTGTATCTACTCTAATTTAATATAGGTTATTTAGCGTATTCTCACCAAATATAACATTTTAATTTACTCTGTATATATATATTTTTTATTGATATTTGACTAACGTACCTAATAATCTGGTAAATATACAAATACTTCACAACAAACTCAAAATGATTTTACTTTCATTCCATTTATCATTTTTATAGTTAGCCCATGAATTGTTTATAACTGGACCAAAATTATTTTAAAATCCATCTGAATTATCGAAAAATCAAAAATTTATGTCTTCATTATTGTGCTTAAACTCCAAAATATTTTTAAATCAACATATTCAAAATATTTCTTTTAATTTTCCATGTTGTGATTGTTTATCGAAAACTGCCTACCTACTTATAATTATCTGTTTAAAACATTTAAATATTGCAGATGATTTTGCAGAATTAACTATTAATTTAAAAAAATATAAAAATCTATTTTTCACGATTTTCAAAGACTGTATATTTTGAATTCCTATTTTATTTAAAACGTCCATCTTTCTATGTTAATTTTACATTTTTTTAAATCTACTCAGGCCCAAATAAAATTTTATTTGGCTCTTATTTCAAATAAAATTAGTAATTCTTCTTTCTGATGAACTCGTATATTTCGTTAACAGGCCAAAAATTATTTTGGTAAATTATTGGTTCAACTTACAATTAGATTGGTTATGAATGAATTTGAGTTTATGAATGAATAATGAATTTTTTGTTACAGAAATTAAATTTAACGGCACTATTCGTCAGTTAAAACAAGACAATGGAAGCACAAAAGGCTACATCAATAAGGGGCAAGAAGATGAAATGGTGAGTTTAATTTTTAGTATTTGATATCAATTTATTCGTGTTATTTGCAATATTATAACATATAGGTATAGGTATTTAAATACTTACTCAGAATATGAATCATTGTAAAAATTTAGTTAGTTTCTTACAAAATCTTAAAAACACTAAGGTACTGGCATTACCTTGGATCATACCCCAATGTTGGACTCTTGTTTAATTAAATGTACTAAATTAGAAATATTTATTGATATTTGATTACTGCAATTACTGAATCATAATCTATAGACACTTCAACTGTAAAACAGCTTAAATTGATGACAATCGGTTAATGGGTGTCAAAATGGTGGTAATTTAATTAATGTACATATGCTTGAAATATGAGGTATTAGTCTGTCCTCAAATTCGACACTAAATAAATCTCTCACTTAGAAGAACGCGTACTAATCACTATTTTATTACATTTCAAAATACACCAAATTTGACCGAAGGTTACTACAACACTTCTAATTGCCCCCATGTTAAATTTGTCTTAATCAACTTGGAATACACTGTATATTTCAGCTTCAGCAAATGATATATGCTGAAATTAATAAGAATATTACAATACAATTGTTTTACAGGAAGTGTTCGGTTATCGGACTAACAAGTCCCTAGCGGCACTGATATGGTTTCTGTGTTTGGCTACTGGAGGTCTATTGGGACTAGTCCTCCATTGGCTACCTCACTGGAGGATCATGCTCACCCACTCGCCTTGTCCTCTCACGGAAGCTAACCGGCTACTAATCATTGTGAGTAATTACACGATAAAATAATCGTTATGAAATATGTAAATAGTTAATCTCCAAAATAAAACATATATGCCCGGTAATAGCAACCAATCAAATGCTCCTTTAAAATAGATATAATATTACAAATGTATTTGTTAAAAATTTTCTCATATATAATAAACTGTCAAAATTTGGGCGACATGGCACAACAAAAGTATTGGACAGTAATTTAATAGCTTCTGGGCGGCCGAAAGAATATTGGTTCTGGTTTCTTTTCTTTTTTATTATACCTGTTAAAATGTATGTTACGGTATTCAGTACTACCAATTAACAATGACGTTCATAAGACCCTCATACACTCTCGGTTTTTAAAACTACCATTTTAAATTGTCGGTTTCTCCACACGTGCAGTTAAAATTGTATCGTTTTTGTTTATTTTTATCTCCATACACTTTTGGATTTAGTTAAAAATAAGCAGAGGGTTCAGTGAAAGTACTTAAAGTACAAATATTAAGTATTTTACTTGAAGTATTGACAGCTCTGATAGTGAGGAATAAAAAACGATAAAAAATTGAGAGTAAAATTGAACATAAATTATCGATTTTAACGAAACACTAATTTCATTCTTTCCTGTTCTTTCTCGGTTTTAGTCCGTACGGTTAACAGTTAAAACTGCGCTCAAACTGAATTTATCTCTCTGTCTGTCGGTCCGTTAGTGCGCCTATCTCTCAAATCCGATTTATGTTTGTTTTTTTTTCTTAGATATGTTCTTTGCCTAAGTTTTAGTATATATTTTGTTACGTTAGGTAACATACGGAATAAGCAGTGACGATAATAGTAAATCAAACGCGCTCTTTTGTAATACGCTGCCTAAATCGTTTAATTGAACAATATAATGTAGTAAAGAGCTATGTAGAATAAAAAGATCTAAAATAATTCAACTATATTTTTCAAAAATCCTAAACAATAATTCCGTAGTCCACGTGAGCGAAGCCGCGGACACAGATAGTTGTCAATAATTAGAAATTATTGTAATTTTCATCTTTATTTTATTCGTATGTTACGTTACATTGTGCATAAGATTAAAATAATATGTATATTTAAAACAAAATAACTCTTTTCCAGGAAAACTACCTTGGAAAATACAAATCGTACTTCGTGAAACATGTGAAAATTATAAATATTAAAAGCATTAAGTAAGTGCTATTGAATTAGATAAGAAAATGAATAATTGCTATTTGAATGTTCTTTTCAGTGATAAATCAATCAGCCAAGACGAATCAGCAATAATGAAAATTCATCTAGAAAATGGAACTTTGGAAAGTAAGTTAAATTGTAGTTTCAAAACATATAAGCCGGGGGGGGGGAGTTGCAGCTGCCCTCCGAAAAATTTCAGTGGGGGGGAATGACTACTTTTTTCCCCCAAAAATGTTTATCCTGTTTTTTAGAGCAGGTTTCAAGCGACGTACAATTATAAAAATCTGTTTTTTGTACACTAAACTCCAAAATTATGGGATCACTAACTTTTTTCAATATTTTTAGGTATTTTTGAATGACTGCAGCTAACAGTTTTAAAGCTTGATTTTAATATCTTTAAGGATAGCCTATACTTTTATGATGAAACGCCGAAAAAAATAATTCAATTATTTGTTTCCTAGTTATAGGCGCTTAAAGTCAAATATGTGATTTTTGCTTTGATTACAAATAACTTCGTCAAAAACGGCCGTACAAGAAAGAAAATTAAAGAAAAAAGTCTACAAACATTCTTCATTTGATTTGATCAAAAAAATTTCTCAAGTCCTGTAAATATTTTTTTCGGCGTTTCATCTTCAAAGAAACAAGTTATCCTTAAAGATATTAAAATTTTCAACAAATGGTTCGAAAACTAGAATCTTTAAAAAAAAAAATTTACCGTTCTACGACCATTTTTCGCGGAGATGCAGCCATTCAAAAATACCTAAAAATATTGAAAAAATTTAGTGATTTAATAATTTTGGAGTTTAGTGTAATTTTTTTATTCTTAAAAATTCTTTAATTTTTGTAAACTGATGTTAACGCTCACAAACAAATTTTACAATGTAAATACGAGTTTAGTCAGAAACAAAAAAATTGAAAAATTAGTATCAGTGTTTAATTTTTTTTTATTTTAACAAATAATACGATATTAAGCAAGTTAAAAAAATTGAAGTCAATTTTGAATTTTAAGAACACCAAGTAATGTTAGGTCAGCTTAATTTTTTAGATTCGTTTTCCCCTCCCCCCAGAAAAAAGAAATTATGATTAAAACCAACAACTAAAAAAACAAAAATAATGATAATATTATTTTCAGACGTGGACAAAGTTCGAGTTGTTTGGGTAAAGAAACTTTGTTATGTTTGGGACACGGAGAGAATGGAATTCCACAAACTTATCGGTCTTGATAAGAACATTTCAAATCAGCAACTACACACGTTTAATGGACTTACTTTTGACCAACAAACTTTACGGTAATTACACTGAAATTTCATCAAATACCTTAGTTGAAATACCGTAATTTAATAAAATAATATTTTTAAAACTCATATAATTTTATTATCTTTTATGGGGTGATTTTTCCGGGTTTTTTCAGAGTCATAATTTTTTTTTGTTTTTAATTATGGTCATTTTCATCAATTTTCATTTTCAATACGTGTAAGTAATTTTAGTGCGTTATGTCGTAAATAAAGCTCGAAAAAATATCAAATGTAATTAATTTTAGTAGATATAAGAAGAAAAAATGGAAAATTTACTAACAAAAAACTGAACAAAATATTATTGCAGCTTTTTTGGTTTAAGCTTTCCACCGTCGAAATAGTGTGAATGTTTTCAGTCTGCTATTTTGTTATTTTGATGACTGATGTTATATAAAATATACAACATGTGAAGGAATATAACAAATAATTCCTTAAGATGCATGTTATCCTGTTACATTAGACGCGTGGTCGTCGCTGGTACGATTCTGACACTCGCGCATACACCTGCCCATACACACACACATACACCCACCAACACAGATACACACTTACACCCCTTAGAACCTGCGATCCGTGGAATATTTGCCATCCATTTTATTGTGGGTAGATGATCCTATACACATAAGTCATGGACTGCGCATTCTGTATAGCCGTAATGTATAAAAATTTGGTTCACATAACCCAAATCTTTTGCTTCCTAGCAATATCGAAGATACGAGAAGCTTTGTGATCGTTTTAAAATGAGAAAAAAAATTCCGTTTCAGGTCATTCCGTGTCTGTCTGTCTGTCCCTTGAATCTTTGTCACATGCATAACTCATGAACCATTAAACCGATATTAATGAAACTTGGTTGGTTGGTTGGGTCTGGCTTGAAGACAGTTTCATTTTAAAATCATCAAAGTCGTGTGTAAGGGGGAGGGGTGATATTCCCAAAAAAATTTTTTTAAAGATATCTCAAAAACGACACATGTTACGTGAAAATTTTATAGAATCTTTTTTGTAAAGCATTCAATTTTTTATAATATAAGTCTACAACTTTTGTTGTCAAATATTCCCTTACAAAGATTTATCTTAATTTCCTTCAAAAATCTTCATTTGTTTTTTTTAAATTGATATTTACTTTGACATATTAGTAAAATTGTATAAAAATTAAATGGTTAACCAATGCCAGGCAAAAATTGTTCAATAATTAACCACCTTTGGTGAATTTAGCACGATGAATGCTCTATGTCTATGGATGATCCGCAATAAATTAATCGGTCAGAAGGCAAAAAATGGCTTGTTTTATTTTATGTATTTGATTTCTATGGAAAAAAAATTTGTATTTTTTACTACACGCCCAAAACGATTCATAATTATTAATATATAGAAAAGTTAGTACCTACTTCTTGTTGCTATATAAAGTAAAATGAAATATCATTAGTATGTGCAAAATATGTATTATATTAAATTACAATATTATTCCTATGAAGGTATATAAAGAAAATACGTTTTAAAAAATAATAAATGTGGGTTGTAGTATCCTTTGTCACGAAGTCACGATATTACAAAAGATTGAAAATGTACTACCCACATGCCAAATACGATACTTTTAGTTCGGAACAGGGTTACAGAAAAATATAGGAGTAGAAGGTTTAACGTAATGCGCATGAATATTGGCATTTTAAAATATAAATTGTAATACTGGGTATTCTAAATAAAACGGTTATTACGAAAATTAAGCTGTTAATACACACCACGATACTACTGAGCTGTCGGACTAGGACCAAACCTGCCGACAACAAATTTGTGAAGAAAAAAAAAGCTGTTAATAGACCAAGGTTTGCCAATTTGGGGGGATTAAAATCATGTTTTTTTAACCAGGATCTAGTTTAATATAAAAAAGTAAGAAAATTTTATCCGAACATTTTATAAGCCTTCCTTTTACTTTTATTACTCCTAATTCCTATCAACTGATATCAAAAATTAATTCAACTATATATTTTAACACATTTCTAGACGCGCAATTTACGGTTACAACACCATCGAAGTTCCCGTCCACAGCATAGGAAAACTGTTCCTGTTAGAAATCCTGAACCCGTTTTACGTATTCCAAATGTTCACAATAGCCGTATGGATGTGCGAAGGCTACTATTATTACAACATAGCCATTATCCTAATGTCATCATTCGGTATCGGTTCATCTATTATACAGACACGCAAGGTAAGATATATATACTATCGCCTCCAGAAGTCGTCTGCCACCCTAAAGGCCAGAATCGCTTACAACAGATTTAAAAATAGAAAGACAAACTTCATCGGTTATCTTTTTCTAGGGCGGAGCTTATATAGTTATATCAAATATTTATTGCCACAAAATTTTCAATAGATTACATAATAATTTAATCACACAAATATATATGAGTACTATAATCGAAGAGTATTTCTTTATTTAGCAAATGAGTTTCAAAATAACTGCCTTTGTTTGGTACATGGAGAAATGATTGAAATATTATAATAATCAAATGGGCGGAGCCTACTCAGTTTGTGATAAGCTAATAAGAATGAAAACTGGTCGACCACTTCTGTATGCGACTCTACATATTAACATTAATCATTTTGTTTAATAGCGGTGGCTGATGGCTTAACTTAAAGCCGCGAATCCACTGAAAGATAAATGAATTAAACTCCAGTTTACAAAAAAATAGAATTTTCAAACTGTACAATTATATTTACGAGCTTGGAATATTGTCTGTCATCTTGTTTCTAGAAATATTTTGTTATGACCATTTAATATTTTGATGAGTGTACATTTGTTATGTAAATGTACAGTAAAAATTAACAAAAAAAAAACATTTCTAAAGAATACCATCTAAATATATTTTATATTAAGAATATTGATTTACAAAATAATCCTCTTCGTGGTTTTGACATTCTGATTTTTGCTTCCTCGCAATATCGAAGATACGAGAAGCTATGTGATCGTTTCAGATTGAGACAAAAAAAAATTTCTCCAATTTCAAAATTTTAAATTTATTTATCCGTTTCACGTCAAGACAAACACTTTTCGTTCCGTGTCTGTCTGTCTGTCCGTGTGTCCGTGTGTCCGTCTGTCCCCTGAATCCTTGTCACACGCATAACTCATGAACCACTGAACCGATATTATTGAAACTTGGTCGGATGGTTGGGTTTGGTTTGAGGACGGTCCCATTTCAAAATCATCAAAATCGTGTGTAAGGGGGAGGGGTGACACCCCAAAATATTTATTTTTTCAAGATATCTCAAGAACGACACATGTTACGAGAAAATTTTATAGAATATTTTTTGTAAAGAATTAAATTTCCTATAATATGGGTCTACTACGTTTGTTGTCAAATATTCCCTTACAAAGATTTATCTAAATTAATTTTAAAAATTCGTGTTTTGTTTTTCTAAATTGATATTTGATTGGATATATTAAGTGTCATTTTGACGTTTTAAATGTCACTTTGGCGTTTTAAATGTCACTTTGACGTTTTAAATGTCATTTTGACATTTGCATAAATTTAGATTTAGATTGAAATTGTCAAAAAATTAAAAATATATGAAAAAATATTCAGGTGCGTTTTAAGAAAAAATTCGAACTAAGATTTTTTTGTAAAATTTGTATAAAAATTAAATGGTTAACCAATGTCAGGCAATTTATCTGAACACTATCGGTTTTAGTGAATTTAGCACGAGGAAGCACTGTGCATTTACTTGGAAGATATTTTTTTATTTACTTTCATTTTTAATTAAAAACTAGAAAGGAAAGGGTTGATTATGTCTTTTAACGACAGCTTCTTCGTGATATCAAAAGAAAGAAAGGGCATAATATTTGACATTCATTGAGTAGAGGGGAAGGTGTTATTTGAAATTTATAATTAAAACTGTGGCACAAAATAAGAAGCATAAGTATGAGATACATAAATGTTCATAAATTGACAGCTAAATAATTGTTCTGATATAAAAATAAGAAAATCAGCACTAGTTGAGTTACTTGTCTTGGTTTCTAAGCACCCACACACATCCTCTCATTTAACTTATCATAGGATGATGCTAATGGCTAACAAATGCGCAGAACCAGCGCGGGCTCCATGACACAGTGCGTGCAGCCGAACGACAGAGAGTGCGCGTGCTGTGCTCGACAGGGTTCCCCACGTCCATCGGCACACCGCACGAAGTCGAGGCGGCCGATCTAGTACCCGGTGATGTGATCGCTGTCGAAGCCGGCGACCACACTTTACCGTGCGATGCGGCGTTACTCACTCAGTCAGCAACTTGCGTGCTTGACGAAAGCATGCTTACAGGTCAGTAAATAAAAATCGGTTGTCGAAGCCCAAAAAAACACCCTTTGTAAGTGAAACAGATTTTGAAATGTAACAGCAAAAATCAATAATAATTATTTTATATAGGTGAATATAAAATTTTTAAATATTCTACATATAACGAAATATGATACCCGTGTTTTTTGACGTGAATAACGTCTAATGTTTTACGCCAGATACTGGGTGGGCATTTCAGAAACTTGATGTAACGCGCAGAGATCAGTTTGCGCGCTAGTGAAAATTTATAATCAGTATATCTCGAAACTAAGAGCGGGTTTTGGTCTCAAATTATAGATCTCATTAAATCTACGAGGTACAAGTAAAAATCAAAACATTTAACGACTGTTAATTAGTGAATAACTTCTAACTATAAAAAAAAAATTAAATTTCTACGATTTTGCTTGTAAATATTAATTTTAATTGAAACAAAAAAAACAGTATATAAGATTATATTTTCTATGCGGTAACGTTTTTAATTTTTTGATTAAAGTTTTTTAAATTGAATAAAAAAATGGATCTTGGCTTCTGGGTGTAAGCCGCGTCAGTTTGGTTGTGTTATCGGCCAACGTTTCGTCACACATTGCAGTAGACATCTTCAGGGCTCTTCTAAAAAAATAAAAAGTAAATTTCGTATTTCCACAATTTTGTTTGTAAATATTAATTAATTGTTTTTATGTACGTACAAATCATAAGAAATAACCATATTATACAATACTAGTCAGACTTTTATTTAACCCACTCTACGTATTCACGTCATTCCCTCGACTGTGCATCCCGACACAGTCAGCCGTAAGCAGTAAGGACACCGCTTCCGAAATAACAAAATAAATCTTGCTCTTTGTCAAAAATCACAATAAAATTATTTTGATACAGGTGAATCAATACCAGTACTGAAAACAGCATTACCAAACTCACAAAAGCTTATGTATAATGCTAAAGAAGATAGCAACCATACTCTCTACTGTGGAACAAAAATTATACAAACAAGGGCAGATGGTAAACATATTTATTATACTCCAATTATTTTAATATTTTACTTAATATCATTTCATTTTATAGAGGGTGAAATTATTAAAGCAGTGGTAATAAGAACTGGATATCTAACTACTAAAGGACAACTAGTGAGAAGTATTTTATATCCCCCACCAGCAGATTTCAAATTTGATCAAGACAGCTACAAATTCATCGCAATATTAGGAACAATTTCTGCAGTTGGATTAATATACACAATTTTATGGAAGGTATACTTAATTTATTTCTCTCTAGGCTATGATAAACGACTAACACATGATATAATTTGTGAAATCAAAAACGTTTTATTTTTATTTCAG
This sequence comes from Sialis fuliginosa, assembly GCA_961205875.1. NCBI lineage: Eukaryota > Metazoa > Arthropoda > Insecta > Megaloptera > Sialidae > Sialis > Sialis fuliginosa. The sequence continues at coordinate 11,698,297 of OY540817.1, read as the reverse complement.
AGCGTTCGAGGAATGACAGTTTTCGACATAATAATCAAAGCTTTAGATTTGATCACAATTTGTATACCCCCAGCTCTTCCTGCAGCTATGACTGTTGGAAAGATATACGCTTTAAATAGACTGAAGAAACATCAAATATTCTGTATGAATTCAAGAGTTATAAACGTTTCTGGATCCCTTAATTGTATCTGCTTTGATAAAGTATGTATGAACGAAAATTAATTAGTTTTAGGTCCAATAAATATCATTTTATTTTCTTTGATAGACTGGAACATTAACTGAAGATGGCTTAGACATGTGGGGTGTAGTTCCAATAAAACCATCAATACCAGATAAAATAAATTATCCTAATTTTGATGTACCTGCTAAAGATCCATCGAAAGAACTAAGTATTAATGATAAATTGTTACAAGGGATGGTTTCCTGTCATTCATTATCATTAATTCGTGGCAAATTAAGTGGAGATCCTTTGGATGTTAAGGTAGTACATTCATCTAATAATTTTCTGGCGAAATATTTAAAAAAAATTATTTACAGATGTTCGAATCAACAAAGTGGACATTTGAAGATCCAAAACCAAATACAAAAATTGAATATGGTGTAGGAGTGTCAAATATTTTGAAATCATTTTCTGATGTAAGTGAATTGTTATAAAAATACACAATGAATATTAATACATTTTATTCCATAATAGCCAAAGACTGAAATTGCAGTAGTTCATCAATACCAATTCTCATCAACTTTACAACGAATGAGTGTAATCACAAAACAGAAAGATGACAAATTTTTTGAGGTGTTTTGTAAAGGTTCACCTGAAATGATTGCTTCATTATCTATACCAGAATCAAGTAAATTTATATATTGCGTACCTCTCAGATGAATGTTTATCTTAACTTTCGTATTGTAATTTCAGTTCCTTCCAACATGACAAGCGAATTAAAAACCTACACAGAACAAGGATACAGAGTGATTGCAGTTGGAACCAAAACTCTTACAGACATCAGCAGTAATACAATAAAATCCTTGAGCCGTGAGGATGTCGAATGTCATTTAAACTTTGCAGGATTGATTATACTTGAAAACCGTCTGAAGAAAGAAACTCCTGCTGTTATAGAAATTCTAAGAGAAGCTAGTTTCAAAGTTATTATGATTACAGGTATTTACACAACAAATTATTTTGATTGAAATCCATAAAACATAATTTGTAATTTCAGGAGACAACATTCTAACAGCATTGAGTGTTGCTAGGGAATGTGGTATAGTTGGATCAGGAGAACAAGTGGTTAATATCTCAGCCACACCACCTTGCAATAGTCTAGGTCCACAGCTACATTATACTCCAGTACCTGGTAACAAGGTAAGCATTTTATTAAAATGACTTGTCGAAGTTTAAAGTAAAAATATTTAACATATTTCAGAAATGCATATCGTCATCAATGATAAACTCTAATGACTTAGAATCAAACTACTCTCAACACAAATACGCAATGACTGGGCAAACATGGGCACTTTTGAAAAAGTATTTCCCTGAAAAAATATCTCCCATTGTAGAATCAGGAGCTGTGTTCGCTAGGATGAGTTCAGATCAAAAACAGCAACTGATTCAAGAATTACAGACAGCTGGATATTGTGTTGGTATGTTACAGCTTGTAATGCAATAAAAAACTGTATATTATATGTAGGGGTGTACCGGAATTCACGATTTTATTCCCATTCCAGTAAATTCCAGTCGGATTTTTCCGGAATTTTTAAAATTTATTACTGCTTTTTACTAAAAAAATCATAAATAATATACGTTATTTTTGTTTCAAAAATCAAACATAAATATAATAATTATGATTTAACATTTTATTAGCAAAAATTTTAATGCAGAGTCATTTCATAACACAAATATAGTTTTTTAACATTTTGTGCAGCATAAGTATAATTGTAATTATAAAATTAATTGACCTTAAAAAAATAAGTAAAAGTTCCGGTACAACCCTAATATATGTCATTTATTTTGTAGCTATGTGCGGTGATGGCGCTAATGATTGTGGAGCATTGAAAGCAGCCCATGCTGGTGTATCTCTATCAGAAGCCGAAGCATCAGTAGCATCTCCTTTTACTTCCAAAATCACTAATGTATCCTGCATGGTACAAATTGTACGCGAAGGCAGAGCAGCTTTAGTCACATCCTTTGGCATTTTCAAATTCATGGTCACTTACGCACTTTCTCAATTCACATCCGCAATTATCCTGTATACAATAGACTCCAACCTAACCGATGTTGAATTCTTGTTCATAGACATTTGCCTTGTTGTCAACTTTGCTTTCTTCTTAGGTAAAACTGATTCGTATAAAGGACCGATTGTTAAAACACCTCCTCAAACAAGTTTGCTCAGTTTGATTCCACTGCTGAGTTTATTTTTCCAAGTATCTCTACAGGTCCTCTTCCAAATTGCTTCTTTCAAATTGATTACTCAGTTCGACTGGTTTGTTCCGTTCAAATACGATCCAGCTCTGGGAGTGTATACGTGCCATCAGAACTATGCAGTTTTTGCTGTTTCTTTATACCAGTATATGACAATGGCAATTGTATATTCACAAGGCAAGCCTTACCGAAAACCATTCTTTACAAACATTCCTTTAACAATAAGTATTATATGTGTGTTTATATTATGTACTTACATAATAACAACGCCAGCTGATTGGATAATACGTGTATTGGAACTGGATGTCCCTCCCAGTTCTGAATTTAAGATCACTGTTATCATATTGGCATTCCTGAATCTCGGGGCGTGTTTATTATTCGAAGATTTCATCGTCAACTTTTTGGTCAAAGATAAAATTAAACCCATGTGTGCAAGAAAACGTAAAAATTCTACTGTGCCTATAAATTATAAGTTGTCGGGTATTGATAATACGGAGTTCATAAGTGATATTGAATACTCGACAAAATTTTAATGAATTATTATTTAATTTTAGTATTTTAAGATGAAAATATTTTTATAAAATATTTAAAATTACGACAGATAATGATCGATTTAATTATATAGATTAGTCTTTTTATAGGACGTGTATTACTTTTGGCCTTTTACTTATACTAAGGAATCGACAATAAGCGAAAATTTATATACATTAGTTATTGATATAATATTCTTTATTTTATAAATAGGATCTCTTAAATATGTACATGTAATTTGTACTGATTTAGTAAACATCACACTGTATATTTCAAAAATATGTAAAACTAATTATAGAAATAAACTAAAACATAAAATTTAATATATAATTTATTTATTTATCATTATATAAATTATATCCTCAACCATATCCTCAACAATCAAATTAGGTTTAAACTATTGTTTTAACTGCCTACTTCGATTATTAATAGTTAATATTTATATTTTTAGTGAAATGTCAGTTTTTATATTGAAATTGATTATTCTAATGTTAAATCTATTATATTCAAAAATTATTAAACTTAATGATACAATAGATAGTTTTCTTTCTCTTCTTTTATTGTAAGGTATGTAAATATATACACAAATCATATTTGCAGTATATTTGAAATATTTTTATTTTACAATTTTTTTCAGAAAACAGCCATCAAAATGTCGTTTGTAGCAAGTCAAATGATTATTCGTAAGTATAGATGAAATATTAGTAATATCTTTTTTCAAGTATAAAAACTTAGAAAAGGAAAATATTAACAGAAACTGTAATTGACCTTTTTTTTAATAGGTTATTAGTTAAATAAAAATGTAGTTCATAAAATCAGGATTTACAATTAGTAGCTCATTTTTAGTAGGTATATCCCCAGTTATTCGGTACTTAATTTTGGTTCGGGTTCTGATTTGGGTTCAACATGGTGCAAACTATTTGGTTTCAAAAAACGTTATTTTTTCAGGGTTCCGGTTCGGGTTCAAGTTTGTAACTGAAAGAAAATTAATTTGTTCGAAAAAAATATATAATTAACAAATAAAACATTTTCAGTATTTTAAGTAAAAATATGAATAGTCTAAGAAAAAAGGGCGAAAAATAAAATTATATTTTAAAGATTGAAATCTCTACTTTTCAGAATTTTTTTGCAAATTAAAATATATGTAATTCAGTTATAGAATTAAAAAAGAATCTAAAAATACGTAAATTTTAGTAGTAGACTTGATAACTCACATCATACCATACAATTTAAACAGATTTCCAGTTAGTACATTTTATAACCTCTTTTAAAAATCAATGAAGAAAAATATTAAAAATAATTTATTGAACCTTTTAAAAATATATGGTTACCGGTTATCCATGGAAAAGTTCGGATTCAGGTTCAGGTTCGTTGACTTTGAAATATAGCGGTTCGGTTCGGATTCAGGTTAATGAAAAATACGATTTCTTCGGGTTTCGGATTCTGATTCAGGTTCAGGTTCAAGTTCCTGTTTGTTACAACATATTATCAAATTTAAAATTAAGAGTAATCATTATCTTTATTTCCATATCAAATTTTTAATTTATAGCGCAAGTCTCCGACGATACCATCACATTAAATGAACCGATTCGGATGGAAATACGAAGATACCCTACACCGTTTCCGAGCTGTGAAGTATGCAATCTGTAAGACTTATATTATTAATAAATAAAGCAAATATGGAATGAATTAACGATCAGAAATTATGAGACTGACTTACATATTTACAAATCTAGACCAGTTTAGTTTTTTTCAAGGGTAAAATTTTTACAGGAAGACACTACCAGTTATAAAATCTAAAATTAACCGTAAATATTAATGCTGGTCTCGTCTCGAAACAAAAATTAAGTTGATCTCATTTTAATCACTTAAACTAAAAATATACACCTTTTTTAGTTTAAGTGACTAAGAAACCACAATTTCTCCGTTTTTCCAGTAGCTCATTTTAATCATTTTCTAGCCAAAAAGATCGTAAGGAAAAGGATGACGAAGACTGCATGGAATTTTATTGGCTTATAAAGATATTCACACTAGGCTTGCTGATTGCTGCACCTATCATAACGTTCTATTGGGCGGTAACTTATCCTGATGTACTTCCCGAGTTCGAGGACTGGAGTAACGAGCACAACTATCATATTGTCTTGTCAGTGCTTTGTCCAATCACGTTAAGCGGATTTGGTATGTTCTGGGTTAAAACTGGATAAAAGTAACTAACCCCTCTTCCTCCACCTCTCTAAATAACGCATATTACGTAAAATAACCCTCCTTCTTTATATTAGAATATATAGTTTTCTATAAAACTTTAATTAATTTATCCAGCAGTTTGTTATGGCAGATTTGAACTGAATTAATTAATCTATTTGAATCACACAGTTGTCAGTTTAACTAAATCCATATTCAAATTCTTCGGGTTTTGAACCCGGGATACCTGGGTGAGAATCTTGTGCATTGACCTCTGGCAACATGAACGCTGTTTAAATGAAGCAGTTTATGACTTATATAGTGGTCATTTTTTTTTAATTTCTACCCGCGATTTCTCGGAAACGGGTACGAGTTGACACGCACGCCTAGCGGGGATTAATTAGTATCTGTCTCAACTATAACCACGCGGAGTCTCCATCCGTAACCCTATGCACCTCTGGTAACGGTAACCTCTCCTTTAAGTAAACAATTTCCATAACCCTATCCTTAAGATCAATTTATTTCTTAACCAACTAACATATGCATTGCACATGTACTGTTTGTAGCCATAGTAGTGTTCACTATGTTTGCGCCGGTTGTGGGTAGACAACGTGCGGCCAAATACCATGCCTACCTTCACTCGATCACATTATTGTCACTGCCGTTCGGGTTCGTCACAGAACACTTCATAGTCTTCGAACGGTTCAACAACGTCACGCTCCACGCACACATGGAGTCAGACCATTCGTATTATGGAATTGCAGTCTATACATTGTTCTCAATACAAGTAAGTCAAACAACAAAAAACTTTAAATGTCTGTTATAGCGGGTGCCCCAAATAACTTTTCCAACATGAGAGATACAGATTTTGTTAATTGAGATGAATTAGAGGGCCCCACTTTAAAAAAAACTACCAGGCTCTAAATTTGTAGTTACACCACTGCCTTCCACATAAATAATTCTTCTCTTTTCACTAAATCTGTATCTCTTGTACTGGAAAAGTTATCATGTAGTTAAAAATGTAATTTTGAATAGTCTTACAGCTCTGATATCAGTCCGATGTTTAGCATTAAAATTTCAAATCAATTTAATATTTTATAGTTCCAGTATGTACCTCAAAACACTTCATCTGAAAAGTTAACAATTGGTTTTCAGATTAAAAGCCTGATTTATTTATATTTTATATAATTTATTTTTTAATTTACCATTACAATAATGTAATTATATTTATAGGTACTGCTAGGATTACTGGCGTATAAAACTGGGGGCAGTGATGTTCGGCCACTATTAACATCAGTTCATAGTTCCATGGGAATGGCAACGTACATGATAATGGTCTTAACTTGTATTCAAGGATTTACAACTTGTATGGTTTTCAGATTCGACAACGAAATGTACGTGAATTGTCACTTTTCTTACTCACTGATTGAAAATACATTTGCATTTAAGCGTATCAAATAACTGTGTTAAAGCAATACACAGCCAAAAAATCTCATTTATATTTGAATCACCCTAAAAGTTAAAATTTACTAATATCAATTACAATGTTTTTTATTATCTATTTTAGGACTAATTTTGTTGGAAATGCAGCTACTTTCTTAAAAATTTCTGCTTCGTTGGTATTTTTAAGTGGTATTTTAGTCCCACTTACAGTTGGAATGTCTTCAAGATTTTGGAGGTAACGGATTAAATATAATTATAAGTCTACTTTTAATTCATCTTATATTGTATTTATTTATGTATTTATTTAAACGTAACCCCCGTACCCCCCCCCCCCCCCCCTCTCACGCATTACCTAGAGTGGGATTGTAAATTAACTTCTCAGAAGGGTTTAAAAATTTTAGCTTTAAATAAATTCATAACTTTTAATATTTTATAGTAGCTAATATAATCAAATACACAAATAATAATTAAACAATGGTGAAAATTTTTAAATGCTATATACTAAATAACAAAGTCTTCAACAATAAAAAATCTTCAATGTTACAATGTTATTTTTAAATCAGAAGCCAAAATTATAGGTATGGGAGGCCTCCCTCTTCTTACATATTTACGTGAAAGAAATTCGCAAGTGCCCTTAAAACTAAAATTTGAAACTGTTTTTAAAAAGCAATGATTAATTCTTTTTTTCCAGTGGCGTACGTACTGATGATCTCATGCACAAACTAGATTCTATTAGAAAAGATTATTGAAGAGATTTTGTATTATATAAATTATTTACTTTTGTATTGTTTTTTTAATAAACTATTATTTTTTTGCTATTAGATACCTTTATTTCTATTACCTTCATTTTAAAAATTTCAGTTCAAATTAGTTTAAAACTGATTTGGAAAAAGTTTTGCTTCAAATAAAACAGATCAAAGTCAGTTTTTCATTTTTTGTTTGTTTAATTTTTGACATGAGACCATATGACACATGTTAATAATTTTATTAAAATTTATATTTTTTAATGAAATCTATTATGTACTTCGAAATTTGAATTTTGATATAAATGGATACATATTACTTGTATAGAGGGGAAAATTATATTTTACAAATTTATATTTGATGTAATTATGAAACCTGGTGATACTGCTTCAAGTAAGTTGACATCTTTTTCTATCCATTAAACAGTAACTCTCTCTGACATAATAGATTTTAATGTTATAATTAAGTCTTAAAAATAATATAAATATTTTTCATTTTACTTTTATCGTCATTTTTATCTATCTTCAGGTGGCAGGCCTTCAACAAGCCCAAGCCAAGATTTGTCTAACTTTGTTATCACCGTTAGACCAGTGAAGCCAGTAGCTAGTTGTCAGATTTGTAAAGGGTGCGTTACAAAACATTTCCTTGAAAAAAATAATTATCCTAACATTATATTATATTTTTCTTTGGTTCTATCTCACGTCGTAGAGATTCTGGGTTGACATTTTTCTTGACTAAAAATCCCTTGATACCATAGGCATAGATATATGGACTGTGCATTCTGTATTAATAATGTGTAAAATTTGGTTCACAAAAATTAAAATAGGGATATAAGCAGGGCTCTTTTTAAAAACAAAAAGATGCCGGAACTCACTTCTTGTCAAGCTTTTTACTAAATAAAATTATATTCAAATATCATTTAAATGGTTAAAGCAGCTTTTCTTATGCCACGAAAAAAAGGTGGACTTTTTTTAATGTTTAACACTTTATAGTCGAGTCCATACCCAACAAATCGGATGTCCGCTAGGTTTTGAAATACTGATTATGGCTGTGGCCATATCTGCATTGATCAGCGTCCCATCGTTTTATGGCTACTACTTCCAACAGAAAGACAGTATACCACCAAAATGGTTGATGCCCCAACAGAGTATTAGGGATTGGCATGGGCTGATGGGAGCTGCAACATTCTTTTTTGCTGGTTTCGGTAAGATATAATTTATATTACCTATGCGTTCAGTAGTGGCGTCAAATGAATGTCAGATTCGGAATTATCGTGTCAAAAAACGCATAGGTTGATATTTTGTTTGGGTAAAATCAAAACTGGTGCCAGGTGGCACTCAAGAAAAAAATGAATGTCAAATTCGGAATCCTCGTACTCAAAAACCCTTGGGTTGGTGTTTTGCTTAAAAAAATCAATGAAAAATTGTAAATCATGTATATTAACATACATACATATTGAATTCAAGGGACTCAAACTTAAAATTTTCAATAAAAAATGCGGTGAACTAAAGTTGAATGTAGAGGTGGGTAGCCAAAAAAATTATTTCCATACAATTTGGCCTACCCTAATATGTATAGTTTGATTCATGAAGATTATTGTCGAACCGGTCTTCTTTGATGATATGGACTATACTAACACAGAGTGTCTACTATTTTTTGAAAATAAAATTCCCTGACTTTTCCCTGACTTTCCCTGACCACAGATTCAAAATTCCCTGACAACTTGGGGGCAAGAAGTGATCGAGGGGCTCCTAGAATGTGCAAAAAAATTTGAAGACTTTTTTTGCTCGTCAACTTAAAGTTAGACAGTTTTTTTTCTTCACTGACTTCCCAGAATTTATAACAAATTCCCTGACTTTCAAAAAAAAATTAATAAATTCCCTGACTTCAGAATTTTAAAGAAATTCCCTGACTATCCAGAAACAATAAGTTTGCCAACATATTTATTATTTTGTTTATTTTATCAGGATGTCTGGTGTTTGTCATGTACCGGTGCTGCGCCCACGGATGCACGATCCTTATCCACATTATAATCGTTGCTGCATTCCTCACATGCATGTATTACACGTACTACGAATCGGGTATAGGTGTTTTAGATGTACTCGATATTGATTACCTGAAGAACGAACAGATAGGCTTTGAAAACGAAACCTTTGCCGTAGAATATTTGTCGTTACATAGTCTTGTGGGACACATTACAGTGGGAATGATTGTAGTGGAGGTATGTTAACAACAGCTTCATAAATAAATATCAAAATGTTATTGATTTTTTTTGTTTATGTCATCCTGTCAGAGTTGTACCCAGTGAAAGTACTATTTTCAAATGTACTTGAAGTACCTCAAGTACATTACATACTTGTTAAAAGTTAAAATCAAGTATTTTGAAAAATCATTTGCAATATTATTACTTCAAAGCCGTTTTTAAATGTGAAATACTTACTTATTAAATACTTCAAGTACTGTACTTGTTAAATTAAAATATTACGTTCAGAAAGTAATTGAATTATCAAGTAATGTTTGCTATTTTTAAATGAAGTACAGCATGATCTCTTTTTACACGGTAGATGCGTTACGCAGTAAATCGTGTATAAAAAAAATCGCACAAAAGACATTGTAAAATCGTTTCATAATTTTTTGAAACCGCGTTAAACCAAATCAATCAATTAAAATAGGCGAAAAATCGCGTAAAAGAAGTTTCTGAAAATACACGAAAATAAGAATGTCTAAAAAAAACGCAAAGAAAATTAGTTCGAAAATCTGAAAGAAATTGATAAAAAACTTAAAATAAAATTAGTTTGTTTTTTAATTTTATTTATTTAATTTTATTAAAAATTTTTATATTGGCTTCTGGGTGTAAGCCGCGTCGATTTGGTCGTGTTATCGGCCAACGTTTCGTCACAAAGAAGAGCCCTGAAGATGTCCACTGCAATATGTGACGAAACGTTGGCCGATAACACGACCAAATCGACACGGCTTACACCCAGAAGCCAAGATCCATATCAAGATCACCGCGGAAACCTCAAGACTTGTGATTATTATTGCTATAGATATGCAACCAGTGGTGCACACATTAAAATTGTAATTTTATAGATTTTGAGTGGATTGTACGCGTTCTCTGTAATATTGCTATGCCGAATGCCAAGAGATCGACTCATACGTTTACACTCACTGCTCGGTTTAGGAGTGTTCTTTGCAATAGGAGCTAGCTGCAACACTGGCGTAGCTTTCGTCAGGTTCCAAGAATACCTCGCCAGGTATGATGCTAATACAGAGTGACCACAATTATCGGTGGTTATAATTTTTAACAGTACGGTCAAATTAACTCGAGAAACAACTTTTGATGGAAATAATTTTAGAAAGATTTGATCATAAACATGTTTAATATGTATATGATTTGATATTTTCAGAATAATGCAAAAACAAACACTATTTTAAGCGTCTTCCAGTTTTTCCAGTCATCTACAGATCAAATACTACCATTTCTCAAAAATTCAGCAATGCTCAAATGGGGCAAATTAAAAAAAATTGTATGTTTGAGCGCGCATTCCCACTCTTTACCCCCACCCTACGCGTCTGCCTTTGTTTTGCGATTATCTAGATCAAAAATTATCATCCTTTAACAATTCAGCAATGCTCAAATGGGACAAATTTCAAAAAATAAAATACATGTTTGAACGCGTCTGCCCACTTTTTACCCTCACCCTACGCATCTGCCCATTGCACATTCACTATCTAACTTTTCATAAATTAACTCACTGTAGTGATTTTATTAATGTGTGCACAAGGAAAAATACACTTTTTCTTTACATGTTCACTAAGGGAGTAAATATTTGAAATGAAAAAAATAAATCGTTTCTACAATATTTATTTCGTTTACTTCTATGGGTAAATAAATTTACTGTCTGCGGGAAATTTAATTTCGATAAGGGGAAATTTCTGTCCAGCCAACACTTGCCGTGTCATTTAAAAAACGGGCGCATACGCACAACAAATTAAAAAAGCATGTATCAAATTTCTCACAGAAATAAAATTGTTATGCGCGTGTATCTTAAACAAATCCTCGAAATGAAGAGACCAAAGAACACGGCGACTATCCGTTCTTCAAAAACAGTTTTTAATTATTAGGAATACTTTTCATTGTTTTAAGGTTTTTTTTATTATTTTACCCTTTTGAGAGGCGTATCTTCAAAGTCCATGGTCAGATTTTGGTGAAATTTATGTCGGAAGTATACTATTTCGAACAAACAAACAATATCAACCGAATATGGACATATTTGTCGGATTTATTCCTGAAGATACAATATACATAAAAAAATATATACAGCAAAATTGAAAAGTATCTCCTTTTTTAAATTCCATAGTTAGATTTTAATATAATTTATATGGGACCATCTCGGGAGCATACATAACATACATAAAATACATATATACCTATATATATCGATTAAATTGAGAACCTCCTCCTTTTTTGAAGTCGGTTAAAATTACTATCATTATAATAAGTGTTTAATTGCAGAGACCCCGTTTATCAAAAATGGCTTCTAGCGTTCATTTTACTGGTGTTACAAATATTTATTCTGATATCATGCGGCTTGCTACCAATATGTATCACTATTTCCCATAGGCAACATGCGTAAGTTGTTTTAATTTAATTAGATATTAATAATCAAATGTCATACAAAACTAATTTTCTAAAATCTTACCTTCTAAAATTAATTATATTTATTAATTATAGACACGACCTTGCTAATGAGTTAAAGGAAATCGTACAACAAAGGAAGTTGGAACAAGTTTGTGATTTTCAGTCAGCAATTCCATGAGATTTTGATAAATCTAATATTATTTTATAATGTAATACAATTCAATAAATTTAGTCAATTGACGTATTATTTTTAATATAACTTTTCATACTTACACACAATGACGAAAATAAGTCACTCCTATAAGCAGTGGCGTAACCAGTGTGGAAGTTTGGGATTGTAATCGGTGAGGGGCCAGATAGTTATACCATATAACGTGTATGTAAAATATTATATATCAGTGCAAAAAAAACATTTTTGAAAAATATATATTCTGCCTATAAAGGCCTCTCTCTATACATCACTCAATCTGCAGGGCCAATTTATCGGGAGGTAGAGTGGGGGTACTACAGATTGGGATGTGTATAGGCAAATCGGCCCGATTTACCTATACACGACCCAATCTGCAGTATCCCCACTCTTCCTCCCGACAAATCGGCCCTGCAGATTGGGTGGTGTATAGAGGTCTTAAGCTGTCAATAAGCAAACAAAAAATAAATAAAATGATATAATAATATGTAGCCTTTATTTTTTACTAAAAAAAATGGGTGTCGGTGTCATCCCTTGAAAGATGTGATGTTTTTAACAGTAAAGTAAAAACTGTAGTCTATACCTGTGGTCTATAAACTTTCTCCCCTTATTTCATTATTTATTTATTTGAATTATCTATCGAGAATTAAAATATTTATAACCTTTTTGTACTCCTCCAGAGTGAATTTCCCCATTTCATTAGATCAGCATTCGTCTCTGGGGGTTTCACAAGTCAAAATATAAATTCGAAAAAGACAATTATAAAGCACATAGTTGACTAGTGTTTATTACAGGGCCGTAACTAATTAATTAAATACATTTAGTTATACTTGAAAATTAATGTATTTCAAGAAGTTACTAGTTATTTATTTTAAGATATATTTTTCAAAAGGTGGGAAGGGGTTCCTCGAAAAAAACTTATAGTTTTAAGGGTTGCGTAAGTCGACAAAGTTTGAAGAAGCAACTAACACTATGGATAGATAAATAATAACAAATAAGTCCAATATCATGATAATTTTATTTTTACAATATTCATAATACTGTATTACATACAGGAAATGCACACGTTGGAAACCTACAGAAGAGTTCACTTTTGTAGAAAAAACTATCTCCAATAGTATTTATGATAAATTACCAAGTAACTTGAAAGAACTCAATAAAATACATGTTCTACATAAGTTGTTATCAGTGAAACAGATATTTTCTACAAATAAAATGAACTTCTATTATACATATTATTATATAAAATTAAAAATCTTTACCAGCTAATAATAATAATACATAAATGTGACAATTTTCAGTTCTTTAAGATATTATACACGAGTTTATTCTACAATGGGCCCAACATTATTTAATATATTCTAATGAAATGCAGTGCATTTAAACTAATGCCAATTCTTATGGGAGGGTGGACAAAATTATAAAATATGGAATGAAACCAACATTATTTTTATTAAATCTCACTCATTATTCTGTTTTTTTATTGTTGGGGTAGAAGTTGTAAGTGTTGTTTGATAAGTTCACGCTGTTCCATACTTTATAAACTTGCAGACTTACTTACATGTATTGTCACAATTTTAATCTGTAAGATTGAGCATAATTTAAACAATACACACAATCTTACTAAATCTTATATATACAAGAAACAAGATAAGTGTTAATTCACATCGGTACATCTATAAATTTTAAAACGAAGAACTTATAAAAAGTAAACTACGACTTATACAATATTTATATTAACTTTTGCCACTATTTTTGTCCATATAAATTCACTGAATATTTAAATTATTTTCTCGATTGAAAGAGAATTGTCAATTATATAAATTAAAAAAGAAAATTTAAACAAAAACGAACGTGTATATACCCAAATTGCCTTTTTCTGTCATTTTAGTTTTTTACTAATCACATCTCGACACAGACTGTTCATTTGCAAATGCGGTTATAATCATTTTGCAAAGCTATAAGATTCTGCACAAATCTAACTATATCTAATTATTTAAAAGCTATTAATTCGTATATTTATTTATTTAATGATATCTTTTATATATATTAAACACTGAAATGCATTTCCTTTTGTATTTATCAGTCTATATAAAAAAGTGTTTTCGATTGCATTTCTAAAAAAAATATAAATAAAATAAATAAATAATATACTAAATCTATTATCAATAAATATTAGTGATTTTCAAAATATATTAAAATCTAAACATAACAAAATAACATCAGTTATGAACAAAACTGTAAGTAGTTAATCAATTTGGAATTGAAAAATAGCTTCCCTGGTTAAATTAATTTAAATTTCATATATTCGAGTATTTAAAAAATATATCAAGATTCAAATCCAGATTCAAAAATATTAATTTGAAAATCATAATTTATTTGAATATTTATTTCAAGTAGGAATAGAATTAGAAAACACAAACATTATGAACCTGTTCCAACAGTCTTCATCACAAAAAGTAATCGTATCACCATTACACTAATTTAGCAAAGACGTTACTTTCAGTTAAAAAGCATTTGCAAGAGATCATCTGTTTAAAATAATCAATCATTTTTATATAAATATAAATACTACTGATATTTCAATATTAGTCTTTTAAAGTTACTTTCTGGACTGTGTTAGGGAATAATAATTTATTGTTCATATTTAAACACCGTATTTACTTTTTAACACTAAACGCTGTTAAAATATTTCATCACATTGTTAAAGACACAGCCAGATTATTATTAATACAAAAACATTTTTGTTTTCATTAAAAGTCTATAATGTTTATCTATATTGACTAATTTTCCTTAATTCCTATTTTACCGTGTCATAATCAATTATCATATACTTAACAAATGCAATAAAAACTAATTTTATAAAAATGATTATCACAGAAAAGGGCACCATGAGTTCAATCAAGATGTATTTCTTATCACTGCAGTTGTCCACATTTATTTATTTACATGAAAATACTTTGACGGATTTGTTAATTAATTAAATAAATTGTAAACTTTTTACATTGAAAAATTTTAAACTGGATAATTTTAATATATTAACATTAGATTAGTTAACTGTACCATTAAGGCATACAAAATTGAATTTCTACAAAACTCATGTTGAAAATTATAACTGAGACTACTGCGTGAAATCCTGAAACGTTAAGGTGCAATTATAGTATTACTGTGGGTATATCAAATGGAATTATTCAAAGTAAAAGAAAAATAATAAAGACACAAAATAATTTGTATGCACGTTTCTAAATAAAAATATATATAAATTCAGTCTTAGATAAGATGCATATCACATTCCAAATAAAGGTGGGACCTCTTTTTTAGTAACGTTATTCTAATAGTTATCACATTACTATTTTATCACTATCATTGACATAGTGACATCTAGGCCAGAACACTTGCTTTAATGTAAGGTTGAGTTTATGAACAGTTAATGACGATCATGATTATGACATTAGTAATAGTAATTATAATAGTAGTAATAGTAGTAATAATAATAATAATAATAATAATATAATAATGATAATGATGATGATAAATAATGTATTCAACATAAACACATTACACTGCAAAAACAAAACAGAAATAACATAATTGTTTTATAGATATCATTGAATACTAAATATTTCACACGTTATCAGAACGCTTCCATCATGTATATTAGATTCAGTTCTAATTATTAAAAACTCCATCGACGTGAGACAACGAAACCCAACCTTACAATATAAATTTTAAAGAAATTTTAATACAATATTGTTTACGCATATCATATTAAATCCGATTCTACCATTAAAGAAACGATTTGTATGGACATAGCGACATTGGAAAGTTAAATAGATTTACTTTTGTTGGCTACAACAGTTACTTTCTAAAAGTATATTTATCACAGATAGACAGGCGTAAAGTCGCCCAAGCACTGCAAAACTGCATTGTGTATAATATATACCTCTCATAGTAACAGCCACACAAAATATATTCATATAAACCGCGTTTACGTAAATATCTATAACAAAATACAAACACTTCACTGTTACGATCTGGGGGAATCGCTAAAACATTCCCCACCATCAGTTTATGTCTCAGGCAACAACGATTTTAAGCTTCCTTCTTAACGAGGCCAGAAGAAAACAATAAATAAATTACAACCAAATCATATACGCAGCCATAATGTTCTCAATCTGAACATATCTTAATTCATTTTAACATCCGATATTTATTACAAAAATCATTATTCCATTTTCCAATAGTAATTTAGTAAAAATAATTTTCTTGGCTGTGGTTTACATCTAGTACAATGTTTTGACTCGGTATTCTGATACTGCTCAATGCAAAATAAGTCTTTTAATTTAAGAGTCACTTGTACATATTTTTCAAACGTTTTAAAATCTTTAGTATTTGTTAAATAAAACATTTAATATATACTTATACATTTACACGGATTGATCACAGAAATCATAATTGTACTAAGATATGTTGATTTGACTTTATTTTTAGATTTAACGAGCAATCACGACAAAACGCCCGACTTATATCTAAATACTTTTAATTGCTCATAATCAGCTACCTCTAGTCAATATTATATTATGGATATTTTAAGCATCAAATGCAACATAAATTAGGTAATCGTGATATATAATCTAACGTTTACTTTATTTAAATTTAATAGGCCCCGAATATTTTAATAGCAAATTGTAATTAACGGCTTTTTATATACAAATTTTATTTTCTACGTTATTACATTTGACAAGTAGTGATGAAAAATGTTTATATAGATTATATATCAATTTGTAATATTCGCATAAGTTGCACAAAAAACTTCTAAAATAAATTATACTTGCGTAGAATTTGTTTACAACTAATAAGACTTTATTACATTCAAGATATATAAAAGTTCTAAGATTGTCAGGTACTTGTTTTTTTTTTTAATTTTAGTACCTATATACAATGGTGCCAACATGTACCACATAAGTACAAAGTGCAATTATTATTGATTATTTTTCGCTCAATTGCATCTTGAAGCTCCTTAAAAAAATATGGAAAAATTGTCAATTTATATTTTTTACAAAACAAATTTTGTCTTTAAACAACACATCCAAATATATAGCATTTTAATTGCCAACTTGATTTAAGTCCGGCACCATTTTACCTTAATATCTATATAATTTATATATTATCAATTGAAAACAAAATTTGATGTCATTGTTTACATGTTTACTGTAATATAATCAAAAATGAATACATATCATTTTAAATCTATGATTAATAAATTTGAATAATTCCCCGAAATTTGTTTAAACAAAAGTAACATTTAATTCATCCCCCATCCAATTTAGTTTTGTTTTTAATCCTGAATATTAAATGAGTAACAGTAGACATGTCTCCACAGTACATCGTAACACAAACAATGGTTATTATTCATAGATCAAACTCCTTCTATATGTTTCGTGCATTTCAATAGCAT
Organism: Sialis fuliginosa; assembly: GCA_961205875.1. Lineage (NCBI taxonomy): Eukaryota > Metazoa > Arthropoda > Insecta > Megaloptera > Sialidae > Sialis > Sialis fuliginosa. The sequence continues at coordinate 11,680,698 of OY540817.1, read as the reverse complement.
ACAGATAATATATTATACTTATAATTAAGAATTAGAACAACACCACATACATTCTAACTACTGATTACAAATCCACGCACATACTAGTACGAAAGAAATACATTAAATATATATATATATATACGATTTAACAATAATTATTATTAATGTTCAAACTATCAGACTGTCAAACATCTCTAAAACTGTTGTTTGTGTGATTCTAAATTATTATTATTAAAAACAATCCTTTTATAGATTGCATTTAAAGTAAGATCATTTCTTTCATTTCAAGTTCATTATAAATATAATTATTACTCTATTAAAAATAAAGCGTTTTATTATTCTCATAAATGTTTGAAATAGTATCCCACTTTGCACATCTTGTATATTAGTCAGATTAATTTATACAATGAGTATTAAATTAATGCAAAAACACTAGAATCACAGATTTTTAGTACACTAATGTGCACCATTAGAAAGACATGGAAGAAACTGTAAATTTATTATTTTGTAGTACAAATTATATTTAAAAAGGTACTTCATTGTATCACATATTAATACATTCAAAATATGACTCGCACACATTGAATTTCCGTAATTGTGATTTTGTGCAAGTCGTATGTTTTTGATTAATATATGATAATACCAACCCTGTATGAAGAACAAATTATATATTTATGTATAGTTTTGTCAACTTATAAATAATGAAAATTGTACCTACTAATATTAAATGAGAAAAAGTTACATGTTAATAAATACTGATAAATGTTCACTAATGAATGTAATTTTAAAATAAAATAAAATCAACATGAATTTCATATTAAGAAATTGTTGATTGATCAATGAGTTGAACGATGTATTAAATAAATAATAATTTGGAATGGTACATCCATCGATAAATACTTATTTTACACATTTATTTCGTATTGTTCCCTTATAAGCATATAAAAACAGATTCGATGTTTCTTTCACCGAGATAATTCACACCAGGCGCGTTCCAAATAAAATATAAAAGAAAATAATCGCAAGTTAACACACAGCAAACATATCGTTATAGGATTTTAAAAATGTTTGACCAATAATATATTATCCAATAATTAATTATAGTAGGGTCAGGTTGTTGAAAAAAATACATATTAAACATTTAAAATCTCAAAAAGACACAATAAAATCAATTTGAAAACTAAAAATGTCTAACTTAACATCCAAACCAAACAGGTATTTATATCAATTTTAAAATCAGTAATTGTTAAATAAAATAATGAATTCTATCAAGTGAATTAGTACAAGCCCAACCCTTATTAATAGTAACAATTGAAGAACATCTAGTAACTAAGAATAGCTATAAACTGAAATACCATGACAAGCGCGGTCTCTTACTGCTGAACGGCAGCAGTCTGGGGACTGTACGAGTAGGCGTAGGGCACGGGCGCGGCGTACTGTTGGTATGGCGGCGGAGCGCCCATGGACTGATAGGCGCAGGCGTTGGTCTGCGGCGGCGGCCGGCTCGCCTGGAAGAACTTGTTGTTCATGATCGATTGCAGATTGCTGTCCTGTTGCATCATGTACTGAGGTGCGGCGGCCGTCATCGCATACACATTCTGAGCAGCTGTCGGTGAATGAGCATGAACACTTCTGTTACTGCTGTTTGAGTAACCGTTACGGTTATTGTACCGGTAGTTCATGTTCTGATAACTGTTATTACGACTGTTCGAGTTACCTAAAATGCAGACTCAGTTAAGCAATGTAAAATTATAAAACTTTTGATATATATTTGTAAGGATCTTAATGCAAAAGTGTTTCTTAATAATAATAAAACTCACTGTTGTATTGCTTTGTAGGGTTATTTTGCTGCTGGTACCCGTTTGTCTGTCCATACGCATTCTGGTAAACATTCTGGGAATAGCCACTGTAATTCTGTTCTCTGTTCTGGAAACCTTGTTCTCTGTTTTGGTAAGTCTGTTCTCTATTCTGGTAAGTCTGGTCTCTGACTTGATAGTTCTGTTCTCTTGGCTGGTAATTCTGCTGCTGCCTGTTCTGGTAACCTCCATCTTCACGATTCCTGTTTCTGTTCTGATTCTGCATGCTGTTGTTGAATCTCGGTGCTCCCGACGTAGGTGATGTGTTGCCTTCTCTGTTGTTTGACCGGTTGTTCCATCTGTTGCGATTGTTCTTCTGCCCGCTCTGTTTAGCTGCGTTTGCCAATTGTTGTAACTGTGGATTTATAGGTTGGTTTGCTTCCTGAAGCACAGCTATCAGATCTCTTGCTTGTTTTTGGTTATTTGATGTGAAGAACGCATAAGCAGTACCTGCTTGTTGACATCTGCCAGTACGTCCGATTCTATGCACATAATCTTCTGAAGAGTTGGGATAATCGAAATTGATAACATACTTCACATCTTCTACATCAAGTCCTCTAGCTGCTACATCAGTAGCTACTAGAACTGCAGCTTTTCCATTACGAAACTCATTTAAAACATAGTCTCTTTCCGGCTGAGATTTGTCTCCATGGATAGAAATAGCAGAATGACCTTCTTGGCGAATAATCTTTGTTATATCATCGACTTTCTTTTTAGTCTCAACAAAAATGATTATTTTTGTGTCGCGGTCTTGGCAAAACTCACGCAAAAGTTTACCAAGCTTCATTTCTTTTTCATGTTCTTGGCAAACATCAACAATCTGTCTTATATTATGGTTTGCAGCAAGTTGAAGTGATCCGATATTAATTTGAATATAATCTGTGAGAAAATCTTCAGCCAATGCTTGAACTTCTTTTGGCCATGTGGCAGACCACATTAATACTTGCCTATCAGGTCGAATCTGTTCAATTATTTTTCTTATTTGCGGTTCAAAACCCATATCCAACATTCTGTCAGCTTCATCAAGAACTAAGTAAGTACAACGTAACAAATTAGTTGTGCCTTTCTCAAGAAAATCAATCAAACGACCAGGAGTAGCGATCACAATCTCTACACCACGTTCTAAATCACGGGCTTGGGGTCCTTTGGGTGCTCCCCCAAAGATACACGTGTTTCTGATCAAACTAGCAGACCCAAATTCTTTAGCAACTTGTTGTATTTGTTGTGCCAATTCTCTAGTTGGTGCCAAAATCAATACAATCGGACCCTGTCCCCTGGAAATTGGTTGTTGGTTATTGATATGTACAGCTGCAGGTAGCATATACGCCAATGTCTTCCCAGAACCAGTCTGAGCAATGCCAACCATATCTCTACCGCTTAACGCGATCGGCCAGCCCTGCGCTTGAATAGCAGTCGGTTCAGCGAATCCTTGCTTCCTAATTTCTTGCATCACATATTCAGGGAAATTCCCCTCTTCAAAATCTTGATCTGGGTTTGGAATGTTGTTTCCTTTGACTGTGATTTCTTTTCCACAGCGATACATATTTATTTCTTCAACAGTTCTATTCAAAGCATTTGAATGAGGCACATAAAAATTCTTTGGAAAAGGTTGCAAACTTGTCAAATCCCAATCAGGTTTTTTCAAATTACAGCCTGGATTTTTGGCTTTCATACTTTGCATTTTAGGATTCGGTCCACCAAAGTCTTGTACGGGTGCTAAAGTATGTTGTGGACCTCCCGCCCAATTATTTTGTTTACCGAATTGTTCACCTCGGTCAGTACGTTGTTGTCTGTACCTGAATATTAAATACAAAAAAAATTCAAAATTAATAATTGTTAAAACTGGAAATTAAAAAAAAAATCGGCAAATATTTTACACGCACCAAAGTGAGTAGTGTATAGTATTTACAAGCAGTTAGTTGCAGTGGATTGAATCTGTTTTAATCTTAAATAACCCCTGGCTTCACCTCCCAAAATTGCCCTAAACAAGGACAGTTGTATTTATATTGGTACCTACATACACTTATATTTAAAACTTACCACGGGGGTGTCACTCTAGTGGTAAAATTGGAAACACAGTTTGACATTAACGGGTGTAGGGATCTCAGGGGCATGGGCGGTAAGGGAATGTCGGGTGATGGGATCTCAGACGTATGAGAGGTAAGAGGAAGTGTCTTGCACAACAGTACAACGTTGATACAAATTTTGCAACGATGTAAAAAGTTTAGACATGAAGATGCGTGCGAAGTATTCTAAAATGGCGTATAGAACTTCGGGAAGTGTATCGTTTGCAAAACGTTGACGTTATTTTTCAATATTAATGTAAGTATTTAATTATTATTAGTTTTTCTATTATATATGACTGATTTGCTTCTTTATTTTAATTTATGTGTTGAGATACAACTTTGAATTGAACTTATTTTTATTAAAAACAAGTATAAATATTTTTATGCTAATAATTAAACTTATAATTTAATGAAATTTATTCTTCACTTTACAGACACTACATACATCATATTTCCTGATCTTGAAGATAAAGAAACATTAAGAATATTGGTATGTACTCAAGTTTGATGTGTTTTTATAATTAAGGCTCAATTCCGACTAGCCACTTCCAGCAACTAAAATATGGCTCAATGTTGTAAGTAACAGCCACTGCCAGTGACAGTATTCCTTCAAAACTCGACTTCAGTTTATATTCAACTTCGAGGCATTTTTTAGTGACTTGAAGTGTCTGAGTTGAGCCTAACTTACGAGAACTAGCACCTTTAAAATATCAGGAAAACTAACATGTTTAACATATTTTAAAGAAAATGAACATGTTTAAAATATGCAGTGAGTTATCAAAAATGCTAGGTAACGTGGTGAGAAATAAAATGTGCTAATTTTCATGGCAAAATATCATACATGCTAGTTTTCGTAAGGAATAAAACGTGCTAGTCTTAATAACGCAATTGATATAATGTAATATTGTACTTGAAATATATAAATTTTATGAATTAAGTGTAAAAAAATGTAAATCAAGTAATTTGTCATAGTTAATAAACATTAATTAAAACAATTTTGTATTTTTATTTCATTAATCTTAACGTAAGAATATTTTATTTATTTCTTAATAATCCGTGATGTTTTATTGTGTCTGACATAATTTGTGCATTTAATTTTTTGTACAATAAAAAATATTGTTCGACATAATAAAACATCATGGGTTGTATAGGTTAGGTTTAATTCCAATAAACAGAAAACATATGTGGATTTCAAATATTCGTATACTGGTACATGATTGGTGCAGAGTATATATATACCCAACCAATCAGAACCGTCGCACCTCTTAATGTCAAACGATGTTTCCAGTAAAATAACGTTGAGTGTCGCTTCTGTATATTTATTATTCTGTGAAACTTACAAGATAATTAAAAAGTACAAATCAATAAAAAAAAAATACCTACACAAAATTATTCAATATTTCAAGTTTCTAATTTTATAAACAAATTGACCCAAAAATCAACTATCTAAACTAAAATACTTTAATAATTAAGTAACCATGAAACGGTTATCAAAAATTGATTTAATTACAACTTCCCTGTTTTCTTTCCTAATAATTTGTTTGAAAATAAGTATTCATGTTTATTCAATAAGTAATACTAATAAATCCATTTATTTTCTATAAAAGTAGATTCATTCATGAACATTAAAACATATTTAATGATACTGAAAAAATAATTTGAAACAAAATTAATGAATATAAATATGATGTAAACATAGCATAGAAACAAAGAGCTTGTAAATTGAATGGTAAATTTTAAGTTCTTTAAAATCGGATATATTATGTTGTAAATAAAATATAAATATTTTGCATTTTAAATAGGTACCTATTATGTTTCCCAATAGCTAAAGAGAAAACGTAACAAAGAACAATGAACACGTCATATACGAAATAACAAAATGGCGTAAAAATAAAGTCGAAAGGGACAATTTACATTTTCTTTACAAATTTATATTATTATATAACTTACATGTTCTGATTTGAATAACTGTTATTGTACTGCATATTTAATCCGTGGTAATTACAAGTTTAGATAGTATTAATTAAACAAAAAGCGTTATTTCTTATCGCTGTTTCAGACCCGACAAACCTAAAATAATAAATAAATAAACAATATTAGATAGCAACTAATCACAGTACAGTTATAACAATAATAATAATACACACATAATCAAAATAGGAAAATGAAATGATATTTACCTGACCAGGCCGGCGAACAAAACGATAATGGCGAAATTATGATGAAATCAACAGCTCGTCGGAAATGGGCTAGAAATGGGTCGGTTCATTGACAGATGAGACTGCGTGATAGTACATTGCGCACAATATTATTAAAATGTATATACATATCCGGTTTGAAACGACGAATCACGAATAAGCATTTCGACTGACCTGATTCTCCTAAATCTATGGATTTTACTAGAATATACTAGAGCAGCGTTTCCCAAATTGTGGGTCGTGATCCCATGAAGGGAGGAAGAGGGATCCACATAAGTTAAGCGTCAAGAGCTCAAGAGGTATAAATCAACCTCTGATTGAAACTTTAACATTTTATTGAAATAAAGTAAAAATATATTATATGAAAATATAAACTATATAATGGTCATAATGCTGAGATTAATGTATTTCACACCTTATGTTTATTGATTTTTTAAAGCTGAATAAACAGCAAACAAATTCAAATATGTGAGTTTATTGCCAATACACTTTCAATATGAATTACACATTATTCATAAATTTTACCATAGAGTTACAAAAAACTAGAAAAATGTAATTGACATTGCAATAGCCAAAGGCCAAAAAGGCCCCAAGGAATGAATGTAACATATAAGGTAGCCTCGTAGCTCGACGCGTGGGGGGAAAACGCGTCATCTGGTGTGCTCAAACTGATTGGTGAAAAGTTACGAGGTAATCTGTGTATTAAGGCCTCTACACCACCCAATCTGCAGAGCCGATTTGTCGAAAGATAGAGTGGAGGTACTGCAGATTGGATCGTGTATAGGCAAATCAGGCCGATTATTCCGCGAATGTAGTACCCCCACTCTACCTCCCGACAAATCGGTCCTGCAGATTGGGTGGTGTATAAATGTATTTACCTAACCTAGGCAATAGCCCACAAAACAAGCGACCTAGATCTCACAGATCTGGGAAAGGTGGCGAGGTTTGGGATCGGTAAAGCAAAAATTATTTCCAGATTTTGTGTAAAAAGCCAATAAGGCGACCCAGAAATAAAGGGTCATTCCCCCTCCCAAAAAAAATCAGTAGGTTTTGTTTTCTGCACAGTGGGTCCTATTTTTACAAATTAGACGATTATCATCCCTTATAGATTTTCAATGATTACAAAGTCAATTAGCTCTAAATTTTTCATATCATCACCCGAATATTTGTCTGTTACAAGTCCACTTTTGAGATAGAGGAAATTAATTTTTAATAAAAAAAATGAACAAATTGCAACTAAAAGTAATATTAGGCTACAATCGGCTACATATTACCAATAATTGTTCATATTATGAATATGTTATGAATTTATATTTCCTTCTTTTTTCTTTGACTTGTTCTATTTTATGAATAAATATTTTTCTATTCTATTCTATTAAGTCCATTTATTATCATACATTTAACTACTTACCTTGTTGCATTGTAAATTATTTAGTAATAAAATAATAAATAATAATTTCAGGAGTAAATCCCAAGATTATTTAATCACAGCTATTTCATTTTCATAATGAACATCTGAAAGTTTTAACAAAAGTAATGAAATCTTAGCCACGAAGATTGAAAAACCAATGTTACATTTTATATTATTTTCAATTTTTTAACTAATAATCATTTTTATTTATTTATTTTTATATTACATGCATATTAATTAAAAAGCAAAACATTTAGTTTATTTCTTATTTCTAGTAACACTATGATAACATACTCTTTAGTTATTTCTTAAATATTTATACTATTATTTTAAAACTTTTTAACACAAAGTCAAAACCTATTTATGATAAATTGTGAAAAGGTATTTAAACAATCAAAACCCGGACCCTATAATTCAACCAGTTATATTATTTTTATTTCAAATCATCACTTAAATATTGTATAATAAAATAAAATGTGAGTTTAAGTAATGTATATTTCATTATATTTACATGCAAACAATTGATATAAGATTAACTTCAGAATAAATTTCATTTCAAAGAAATATGACACTAACATATACATAGCAATCTTTCAAACTGATGCTGTCATAGAGACCAACGTAAAATGAACACTGCGCTTAAATTAATTGAAAATATTTACTGATATTATAACTTATTTGGGATACACATTTAGATAAAGTAATTCCAAGCAGAAGATGACTAAAACAAACTTCCTTCAGGCGGTTGGGAAAGTTTCATGTTTTCTTTGAGAGTCATAAGCCTACGTAGTTCTTGCAATAATGTTTTTATTGTATAATCTCGTTGCCACCTTGCTAAAATTGGAACTTGTCGTGAATCCACCTTTAAGCAAAAGACATATGTTAATGTTTGTATCAATTCTAAGGGAGGGGGAGGGGGAGGGGGCAGTTGGTTTTCCCTGCAACTGGAGTGAGCCAAAGTATAGAAAATTTTTACTACTCTACTGTTTAAGTTCATTTAGATAAATCAGGCGTGGCATGGTCAACAAGTCGATCGTGGTTTTAAAACTTTTAATTTTGATCAATTGTAATAAATTTAAATAAGAATTCTGGATTTAAAAATAAATAAACAACATTTTTAATAATATACAAGAAAATTTTAGATAAAGTAGATAGTCAGAATTATATTTGACCGCCCTTGATATAGGTTTGTCAATATTAACAAAATCAAAATTCAGTAATAACTACAAAAGTAGGGAATACATAAAAAAATTTAAAAAACAATAAAAAAATTTATAAATATGACATTACATCAAAATGTAAAGTGAATATTTCTCGAGATATATATGCAGCAGACAGCTATTATATTTTAAATCAAATCATATCTACAAAATGATAATAAAAATAATGTCACGTAATTTTACAAACAATGCATAGTTTTGGAAAATATTCAACAAAGGTATAAATTATAAATAAATAACATTTTAATGGCCAAGGCATACACTTTAATAATGTTAGTTTTTTCTCAATTTGTAATGACATTGTTGACCTTAATTAGTAATTGTTGTTGATTTGATAGTATCACCAGTAGTTATTTAGACAGGAGTTGGGACATATAAAATGACTGTTTCAAGCCCTTTTCTAATACCATTTTTGAGTTAGAAAAAAATTCAGGTCAAGTTCTACTGATTAATGCTTGATATTACAAAGAATTTGGTTAAGACTAACCAAATCAATTTACTAAATAGTTTAGGAAATATTTTGATGTGACAGATGGACAGACAATAGTGTATTAATTGGGTTCTGATCGTAGAGCTAGGGAACCCTAAAAACGGATTGGGGATATACAATTGTCATTTGTTGCAAAAAAAATTGATTTAACTTAAAATTAATCTTATATTTGTTCAAAATCTTTAATTTTTTCATTTTAATTACAATGCAATGTTTTAACCAGTTATTGGATATTAGTCAGGTATGCTGACTGGTAACTGACCGTTTACCTTAAAAACCTGACAGACCGGTTGGCAACTTAATTTTTGAATAGTAATAATTTAGTATTTACGATAGACAGAAGTTTAAAACTACAGATAATATATAAAGAAACATACAATGCCAGAAGTGCTGTTTATTCCGTTCATATTAATTCTTGATATAAACTTGGCGCTTGGAGAGTCATCTGGATATCTTTGCCCGCATTCTATTTTTAATGAGTACATTCTGTTTTCATACGGCGTCCGTGGAGGTCCGATTATCATACCAGTCCAATGAGTTAATGTCATGTCATCATCATTTTCTAAACCCCAACTAATTGTCCCGTCACCTACACCTTTTTGCCCTTGTTCTAATTCCTCTAGAAGTCGGAAATTCCGGGGTACAACTAAACAGAGATTTGTGTTAATTTTTTTTTAATAAGGCACATTTTTATGATGATATGTAATCAAGAGATGAAGTAATATGTACATTAATGGAATTTCAATATCGAAATTATCATACAAAGGTAATAAATCAGATATTTTATGTTTTTTAAATGTATCTGCAACATAAGTTGTGTTTTCATAAATAAAATATTTCGTACATACCCACACCTCCAGATGGTACCGCCATAATACTCGAAAATAGTTACTTATTTAACTAGATTAAGCTAAGAAAGAAAAACGCAATTTTTAGTTACTTTATAGGACATACACTATAATCTTAAATTTTGTATTTAATTTTAATATTTAGTGAATTTGTACTTTTGACTTGACAAAAAATATAATTTTATTTCTGTCATATTCTGCAACATAGATCACGTTCCACACCGGTGTTTACAACCAGTGTTGCCAAATATAGCAATAGAATGCGAATAGAATAAAATAGAACTAGGTACATAATTTGAAATTTTGAAAAATAATAATTTGAATTAATTTTATTTAAAAATACATACTTATATAGGTATATACTTGATTATAATCAAAAATATGCAACTTTTTTTTTCATTCATTACACTTTTCGTTTAAATTTTATAATATTATGCTAGAATATTATTAAAATAAAATAAAAATTTCTTTTTTACATTATATTGAAAAAATATTACATTTATAACATAACTGCTATAAGATACAATCAACTGTATACATAATTAATAATATTTGACAAACTGCTTTTTAAAAAATATAAGTAATATTTGACCTAAGATGCGAAAAAGGACGTGTCAAAATATCGATTTTAACTTTTTTAATTTACATATAATTTATATATAATTTTCAGAGAATGTATGAAAAAGAATTTCAACTTTTTGAGCATTTTTCCTTGTTCTTTTTTATTTATCCACAAATTATCAGATGAGACCACTCTTGAGACCTGGCGATGATCTCATTGAAAAAAGCGTAAAATTTTCTATAAAAAACACTTAAAAAGTTAAATTAGATATTTTGACATAATAGATCCCGTATCTAAACGTCACATGCATTTGAGTAATAAATACTAAATATAAATATAATAAACGGTAACATCAATATGTTTTAAAATTAAACCTATGTAAACGATTTAATACTTTTAAATAAAAAATATTTAAATGTGCACATTAACTATCATTGACAACTAGTTTTCTTGATCTTCAATAAACTGAAATATTTTGATCATAGCACCATACTTCACTTTTGATTCCAGATGCACTAAAAAATTCCCGCTGCTCAAAGCACCATTATTTTACATTTTAATCACAACAAAATAACCGACATTAACCAATTGGGTGCGGTCGCATTATGCTGCTAAAGAGACTAAACTCTGAAGCAATAAGCTCTGCAACTTCAGGAAAAAATGATAATAAAAAATTTATGTAAATACAAAGCGGCGTAAGTCAAAGAGTCATAACTCGGGGTATGACTGTACCTTATGTAGTTAATGTGCTGATAAATAAAAATGAAAACAATAAACAGATCTTTTTTCAACACTAATTAAAAGATAAAATCATTTAAAACGAAATTACAACCAATATAATTATTATATATGCATTAGCCATTTTTTTTAACTTTACTAAAACATTATCTGTTATATTTTATTTACACTTTTTTAGTTTACATCTAGTAATTGATACTTTTCATCAAAATGAGATATTTTTTAAATTTATTAAATAATATAAACAATTTAATTACAGACATGAACTAACAATCACATTAATAAATAAATTTATATTTGAACTAAATTTTAATTAGTATAAAAATATTAATAAAGTGAGTTCCCATTAATTGTGGTTCATTGAGACTATAATCACAATGGCCAAAATTTAATCATTTTTGTCCCATATAATTGACTGTCCCAATTAACGGGAATTCACTGTACAACTAAAAACAAAAATAAATATACAATTAAAAACATTTGTTATTACACAAGGTGTAGAATTTAACTACAAAACATAGAATTTTTTTAAAATTATTTCAGCAAACTCATAAATACATATTTTCTTGAAATATTTAATCTTATTACAAGTTTGAAATTTTGTCCACGGATTCGGCTATAAACACTAAAATAATTACCGAAAACAGCTTCCTTTAGATCAACAAAAAATAAAAGATACAAATTTAACAGTGTTTATTTTTTTACAAATGTATATCAACAACGTATCAACATTTTTTTGTTAGTTAAATTCTACATGCAGTATTATATTATAACTTGATAATATAAATTAAAGTAACTATTTTTAGTTGATTATAATAGTGCATTCATGAAAAATAATTAAAAATTCATAGTAATATAATGTTAAAATAAAATATAGTCAATTCATAGCGAAAAATTTGAAACATATATATCTTATACTATTTTTATTTTGATTTTTCATATTATTTCAAAAATACGTTTGTATAGTACTTATAGAAGTAGTGGAACGGCAAATTTTAGTAGCATAAAGTTAGCAATGTTATTTTAATTTAAGTATTGTTATGAATTTAAAAAAATAACAAAATTTGAGAGATGGAAATATTTATATTAGGATAGTTATGAAATTCATATAAATCAAGAACAAATTTTATATTTAAGTACTATTAAATTTCCGGGCTATTGTCCACATTGCCATATTTCCTTACAGTTTCGATTCTCATGTTGGAGTCTTCTTCTAAGTGTTTTAGGAAAAACATCTGAAGAAAACTGCGGAAATTTACGGTTTGTGTGTTTGTTTAAAATGTTTTTATATTGAATAAGCAAGTACTCATTCTTTATAGATAAATAACAATGCATGGAAATTTGTTTATAAGATAATATTCATAATAAAACAAATATATAATTTTTTTTTTTTTTAAATACATAACACAGAAAATTCAAGTCTAGCTATATGTATTCGTATCTAGGCACTATTGTTTAAGAAAAAACAGTGGCATAGCAAAGATAAGAAAGAGCAAATGACTGGGTATATTTAAAAAACCCAAAGTCAATAAGAAAATAATTTAAAATCTATATTTATATGACAATTCAACAGTGTCGTAAAAGTTCAAAGTGCAAAGTTCACAATATGTAAATGACATCCGTAGCTAATTTGATTATATCTCAAATATTAAATAATAATTTGAAAAATGAAAATAAAATGTAAAAATTAATCGTTACGGCACTGTATTTTTAATTTTACATCATTATTTCATTTATTACTGGCCATAGTTTTTTTTTATGTGAAATCAAATATTCAACAACATATAATTATAGTGTATTTATTTTTATTCCAGCCACAAAAGCTTTCAATAACATTTAATATTTTTGGCAAGCTATTTATAATTATACAGGACTGGTATTGAACAATATTTTCTTTATATCGTGTAAAATTACGCATAAATAAAAAATACTTATATGGGCTGAAAATACTTGGCAACACTTTTGAGAAACTACAAATTACAGAAACTTGAATAATCTTAAAATATTTGTGTATTAAAATTTCAGTAATTTAAAAAACTATAGGTCCTATGGTGTAAGACTAAATGTATCTTAGATTTTATACTCTTATCACCCCAGGAGCTCTTATTCCATTCAATAATCCCATATTAAGTGATGATATTAATTAACCGACTGCTTATAAAAATGAATGCCATGCAAAATAAAAAAGTTTTAAGTAAAGTGAACAAAAATATTGGTTTAAATTTTTATTTTTACAGTAATTATTACAGTTATAGTTAAAATCATTTTTGTTTAAAACTGTGAGTAATCCATCTTTTAACTCAAACGTCATTTTGCTATTTTAACACTTAATGATATTAATTAAAAATAAGTATCAAATCAAGCTGCTGTAGACAAATCAAATTTAATAAAGTGTGTTAAAGATAACTGGCATTGGTAAAATTTGTTTTTCTACTTAACAGATAGGTACGAAGCTGTTAGAAATAACAGGCTGGTAACATAAATAGTTTGGTGAAACCCATTGCAAATTATTTTTGATACAAAAACATTTTTAATTAATTTGAAATACAGTAATTGAGTGAATTAACATTTAAATAATTGGGAAGCTACTTTATCGATTTTGTAGACCAAAAACAATTGTAATGTTAATATACTTTTACTTAAATGGTTAATATAATGCAGGGCTTTTTTTTAAACAAAAAGGGGCCAGAATTCACTTCTTGTCAAGCTTTTTACTAAAGAAAATTATATTCAAATATCATTTAAATTAAATTTAAAGCAGCTTTTCTTATGCCAAGAAAAAAAGGTGCCAGATCGCTGTTCCACCACGTTACATCACAAAAAAAGCCCTGATATAATATAAGACTATATAAAAAACATTTTAAGACCAGTTTCCACTTTCTACCTGATATATATTATATGAAATAAAGTAATTTTTTTTTCAAGAAATTTGTATTTTAAAGAGCCACTTTCAAAAACCAGTACTGTATAGTATAACAATAATTATTACAATATTTAAATTAATTTATTTACAGTTAAATGAGATCAAGTTATATGGGTTTTGATTTACAATATTTTACATCCAGCAATTTCATCTATTTTTATTTTTTTATATATTTTTCTGTGCCTTTATATAGTTGGTATATCTATTTTATTTTTAATTATTTAGTTTAACAATGTAACAAGTTAAAAGTAACATAAAATTTCCTTTAAATTGATTTTCAAAATAAATACTAAATAATCGATTGTGTTAATAAAACAAACAGTTGAAAATCAATTTAAGGTATTATATTTTGTATAACTAAGAAATAAATATCATGAAATAAATTTTAACTAAAAATTTGAGTACATTTCTTAGATTATACAGAACATAATAAAATACAAATATTAACAAATATTACTTTAAATGTTCATTCTGTTAAGTAAATACATTTGCATCAAAATTTAAACATTAAAAAATAAACCTTTTATCATTTATTCGATCAAGTTCATTGAAACTCATCATCGGAGCTAAGTAACATTGTTTTCTCAGTGTAATTTTGCGATATCGTTGCTACTTTCTGTCCAGGAGCTGGAGGAGGCTTCCTGGAAGGTGCAGGAGTAACACCACCTTGATTAGGATCATCAGGATCGTAACTTGCTACCTGCATACCTCTTGAATTCTTGCCTCCACCACCTGTTGATAATTTAAACCACAATAGATTTAACATTTCTATACTGAAAATAATTGCCTCTAAATTTTTATTAGTACTTAAATATCGAGAGCCACTTAATGTTGAATAAAAATATGTATGAATTTAAAATAAATATATTTTGAAAACACTATAACGCATATTAACAAAGTCACAACAAGAATGACAAAGCAGTGGAGGGGAGACAGCGATACGCTAAGAAAGAAGTAGTAGTGTTTCGCCTGAGCGGGAGTGCGTATTCTTATCTGTTTTAGGTGACTTGATAGTTTGGAAATCAGAGATGATAAATCCCCTAGGCCAGTGGCAGCCCAGGTGATGGTCAAACATTAAGGAACCTAAACATCAAAGGTAATAAACCTACAACTTCCAGGTAACGTGAGAGTTAACAACACTTTCGCTTTAATAATCAAATCCCCTTACTTTTAGTAAAATAACCGCTTAAGGATCACGCCTGAATATATTTGGGGGAGAGTTATCTGTAGAAAGCCCAGAGTATTTTTGGGTGATTATTTTTTTTGTTTTCATAAACTATCACAAATATTTAATCAAATTATTTTTGTAATGAAGAAAAGAATAAATGTAATGTATAAAGATAATTTATTGGATAAAAAATTATACAAATAAAATAATACAGCTAAAGTATGAGTAATTATATAAGCACTATATCTAAATTTACATGCACAGTTAAATTTCATGCACTATTTCAAATAACAGCAAAACATTGATTTATATATTATATATATATATGATATTAGTGCCGCATTGTTTTCAAAATTAATAATAGTATAAATTTAAAAAACTGTAAAACTCTTAACAATTTTTATTTACTATTTTACGTACCATTTTTCAACACAATATTAATAAAAAATAAACAATACGTGTCAATAATGATTGAAAAATCACTGTGACATTTCAATCATTTTGAATAACCCCTAACATAAAAGAAACATTAAATAATCAACTCTGCTATTTGAGTAAGTGCTGTAGAATTATACCGGGCAATCTCAGTTGATATTATAAAAAAATCTTGAATAAGATAATTAAACAATATTTCTTAAAACCAAATCATTTTTAATTGGCAGAGAACAGTGAATGTTGTACATTTCAAAAACTACTGTTATTACTGCAATTGTTAGTGCATAACTATTTAAAGAATAGATCTGTATATACATGACATAGGGAAGTGAAAAGTTAATTTTATAGGAACGTATCTTAGCACTAACAAGGCTTCCTGTAGTACAAACATTCAATGTTCGCATATATTTTGTCTGCAAATGTGATAATATTCATAATTTTCATAAAATTAACAATTTATGTTTAGTTGTTTTTATTTTTGAACCAATTTTAAGAAATGGTCTCCAATATTATTAATAAATGTAATTAAATTTAACAGCACCATTTTATTAACATAAAGATATTGTTATGGTGTCTAAAAACACAGTTAATACTTGAAAAAAATATTTATTAATGCTGTTTAGTAATTAAATTAAAAATACTATTTAATTAATATAAATATTTGTAGAAAAACAAAAATGAAATTATTTACAAAAGATGGGTGCGAAATTACTCAATAATTAAGTACTTAATTTAATTAAAGTGAATTGTCGTATATAAGTACACACCTGTGCATTTTTTAACTTTATATTTTACTTTTTACAAATTATGGCAAAAAGTACTACTTATTTTTGTACATTTATGTTTACTAACTGCCAAAATGTGTTATTAAACTTCGCTGCTCCAAAAAATTTATATTTTTATATTAAACAACGTGAAACGTAATCTATAATCTACAAAATAGTATTTATTTTATGGTTGTAATATTAACCTAGTATACAAATAAAATACAATATTGAAAGATTATAGATTATATTTTATAATTAATATTATATACTGTTCCAAACTTTTAAGACTGCTGGATAAAGTTCTAAAGAAAACATTTCTGAAAAAATGTACGTATATTATCTATCTATTTTAGGTTGAACTATTTTTTGTTACAAGGCTATAAAAATCTCGTAGAATAAAGACTCGTAATGTTTGGAACATATAAGGCTGCATTTATTTGTATTGTTTTTATTTATTAATACTTCTGAATATACCTACAACGAAGGACTTAAAATATTAAAAATGTATCCATCATTTTCACATTCCATCATAACAAACTTTAAATAAAACATCACATTCGATCCAAATAAACTTAAATTACATTTAACATCTAGCATAACTGTACAAAATAATCACATAAATGCACTATGATCATACTGGTTTCAAATAAGTCCCATCGTTTTTGTAAAATTATAATTCAATCGTATAATTAATTATCAATATGTTTTTTTTTTATGTCGTGAATATTTCTTAATGTGATGAATTATTGTTTAATTATTTAAATATTCCAAGTGTCTTTTCTAATAATAAATAAATACAAATAATTTAACCAAAAAGAGGAAAAATTATTACTACTAAATTTATTTTTTGTACCTTGAAATTTCAAATCGTGGACACAAAAGATATGTATCCAATAATATAAAATATACTTACAATACAATACCCGCATTATAAAAACCAGTACAATCGAAAAAAACATCAAAAATAAATGAGAAATTCAAAATAATAATGTAATAAACAAAACTGCAAATGTATGTCACTTTTGAAGTATAATATATATTACAGAAAGGTACGATACAGCCAATAGACGCACAGGCCTCATGCAACTCATGCTAACAGCGCTCAGAGCTTCTCGTATGGCAGGTGGCTTGTCACCTCTGTGAACAAATAAGCACTATTAACGTTTTGGCTAACAACTACGATAAGTATGCGCCCAAGCAAAATATTATAGAAGATAAAATATAAATAAAACTATACCATATTAAACTCAAATTAAAATTAAGTTAACTTTAAATTAATTTGAAACCTTTATATACTAACTATAAACGGTCTGTCACTTTGGTAATATCTCTAAATGATATTCATTAAATCCAATTGCTAAGCCAATAGAATTGGGTTTAAAATTAAGGTTGAAGTCAAAGTATATAAAGATAAGATGAGCTCCTTGACTGATCAACGTTGGCACGGGAATTGACGTCACCTAGGGGATATATTTAAATGTTATAAATGTATAATAGAATATCAATTACAAACAATCCTTTATTTATTCCTGTTTTCGTATTTTTTTATATTTTAATAACACATACAATCAAAGAAGTACAAATTCGACATTGCAAAATCATAAAAAAGCTGTTACAGACAATTTGGTCTATCGGTAAGCATCATTTTTACTATTCTTAAGTTAGCAATACATTCTGTGATTCTGACAGCTTTTTATGATTTTGTAATGTCGAATTTGTACTTCTAAAAAATACGAAAACAAGAATAAAGAAAGGAATTTTTTGTAATTGATATTCTAATATACATTTATAACATTTAAATATATCCCCTGGGTGACGTCAATTCTTGCGCGGTCGTTGATTAGTCAAGGACCAAATGAGACTACCTTGTCTATATATCTTGGGTTGAAGTGAAGAATATTTCTAACCTCCGCGATTGAGTACTTCCAGTTCTCACGTTATAAATAACACGGTAAAAATTGATTACAAAATACATTGTGTATAAATAGGATTCTGAATTATAATATTTAGCATATACAAAAATCAAATTTCAAACAAAAATGTTAAATACAAAAGTTGTGAAGTTAGAAGTTAGCTATTTAATAGGTTGTTTAGATTTTGTGTCCAGGGTCGAAATAGTACCTTGTACTGTTTAGTGCAAAGAAAATTGTTTTTATTTTTGACATTTTTAGAAGAGAAACAGTTGAAAAAGAGTTTATTTAAAAAAAAAATTACTTTTGGAAATTGATTACTGTAAGTAAGTAAAACCGTTTAAAGTTGAAAGGTTTCACTATGGCAATGATTAATGTAATTATGTACAATATTGACATGATTTACAAATATTACTTCTCTCTACAATACTACAACTACTAGGAAATTTCTAAAAACTTTGTAAATTTATTATAAAAACGATAAAAAGTATAATAAAAAATAAGTGCAGATAAAAACAAGTCGTAAATACATTAACCTGGAACTTTTAATCACTTTATTTTAAACAAAAACAACACATTCTTTTAACTTCTAATAGGATTAGAACCAGAAGTAAGTTTTTCCTGAGCCAATACAACAAATATATTTCTAAAAACCTGTTTGTTTTTTATTTAGGGATCTTAAAATGCAAAGAATCATCAAAATTGAAGGTCGCTTTTAGATTAAAATAGGGTGACCATTCGTCCCGCATTTTGCGGGACAGTCCCGCATTTTGACCCATTGTCCCGCATCATTAATGTCCCGCATTTTGAATACTTGTCCAGTTTTTTTACATTTTTACTACTGTTCAATGTAATCAATTTGGTGTCGCGAATTTTAATAAAATTGAAATAGGTATGTTAACAATTAAAAAAACTCTATTAATTCAGTAAATGTAGGTAATATAATAAAATTCACATAAAATTAACATAGCAGATTAAAAAAAAGTAATTGTTGCAAATTTTATTTAAAAATTATACGTCATCTATGGTAGCGAATTTAAAAATAACGAAAATGACAATCGTGAATTATAAATAAAATATAAGTTCTCGTTATGAATGTGCAATATAACATTTGTTATTCTTTATTACTAATAATTAAAAAAAAAGTATTTCATTGTCCCCCCCCCACCCCGAAAAAAAAGTCCCGCATTGCCTTCTCAAAAAAATGGTCAGCCTAGATTAAAACCAATACTTTTTGGATCATTAACACGATGAAAAGTAAATAGAAAATATTTACATTTAATAAACGTCGATTTGTATGAATGAATCAATGTAAATGAATGATAAATATACTTGCATGTTATAACTTCAAACGTTTAATAAAAACATATTAACATGTGCATAAACAAATTTTAATAAGCATTCTATAAAGTTTAACGACATACCTGAACTATATTGTGTATACTGTTGATACTGTGGATGGAAATTATGAATGGCATCTGTCATTATATCTTTAGGATTCATCGTTTCCTAAAAATAAAAATAAAAGAAGTCAGTTAGATCAAATAAATATACAAAATAAATATTACAGAAAATATTAAATTTTATAAAATATAAGTTTCACATTGTGACCTAATATTCCGATTCATCAAAGTAAAGAAGAATAGGAATAAGTCATTTATGAGTTTATGTAATATTAGTAGTGATTCTCTTTGAAAATCTATTGCAAAAAATAATACCTTGAGACTACTGCTGATGCTCTGCATAGTCACTGATCGTCCGTGGGAGTCAGATCCGCAGCCAGTCATGTACACGGTGTATGGGAAAGCGTATCGTAGCGCGACAGCCGCACAGAACATCTCCAGACAGATCAACAAGTTCTGATATCCAGCGGACACGGTACCAGCCGACGTGGTCGTGCCATATGAATCAATAATCGGGGAAATCACTCCGCCCTTCTCTAGCGCGGCTAGTGCAACTCCTGAAATTATTTCAATGTTTAATTTTTTAAATTCTAAACGAAATAAATTTAAATTAAGAGACATTCAAAATACATTATTCTGTCAAAATTTTGATTCATAGTATTCTTAGCGTGTATTATACATACCTTGCCAAAACGATAAGAAAATAACAGATTTGACTGTGCAGAATTTCAAAACTGGTTCAAAAGGTGTTAATAAATCTCTTGTAGCAAAATAAAACAAGAATAGTCCATACAGTGCAAGCGAAACCGAAATATTGTAGATAATTGTAATGTAAATATAACCACCGTCCAAGCTAAAAATAAAATTAGATAGCTATTAAAATATTTCAAAAGAATTTAAATACATTTGAATCTAAGTACAATCTTAAATTGACCTTTATTTAAAATTATTGATTGATATTATTGATACATCCTTGAAGTCTACTCATAATAAGTATTTCTTAATAAAACTTAAATAAAATTTAAATATACCTCCAGTCACCATCTCTATAATGTCCGAATACTTGCAAAAAGATAATTATAAATGCCATTACAGGTTTTACGAGGCAAAACTGAAGAGTTGCTTGTTTACAAAATCTAAGAAAGCCAATCGTGTACGTTTTACCAGCTAAGCAACACGTTCCATATAAACAGTTCGACCTAAAAATAAATCACAAAACATTGATAAAATATAATTGCAACAAAAAAAATTTAAAAACTTAAATAGGTATCACTAGACAATATTCTCCAATTACCCTCATTTTAATTGGGGCAACTTTGATGAGCTGCAAATTTAAGGAATGTCTTTTTTAAATAAAAAATAATAATAATTAATAAATGTTAATTCAAGTAACTGGCGCATTTGTAAGGTGTTATAATTGTATTGCTATCAGTAGTAATACAAAAATCTTTAAAATTAGATTTAAAATTAAATAATAAACTGTATTTATCATAATTTTGCTATTAATAGTTCTTATGATGTACACCAATCACCATTGCTAGTAGATCACTAACTTCTATGTTATATGCATGCATTTGATTTGGATTTGCTCATCTATTGATGTTAAATTTGCAAAATAAGAACTCATCTTTGGAGAACACTGTCTACACATACCGTCAAATAATATATCATACATACTTTATAGGCTTTCCTCTAATTTCACTCATTATATTTCCTTCACCGCCCAAATACTCATAACAAAGACTTAAGAAATTGTAAATTACAAAAGCTGAAAACAAAAAATGATTATTCACATTAGAATAAAAATAATTATAATGAAATTTATCTAAAATTAATTAATGCGTTCTTTCATGTAAATCGAGGAACCTATTTTTTTTTTAAAGAAAAGCAATAATTATATAATTTCACATTCTATATTTCACTAATTGTTTTTAATTTTACTCCACCATTCATAAAGTGTTATATATTAAATTGTAAATAATTCATATAATTAATAAAATAAAAGTAACCATAAAAAATACTTTCATGTTCTGAATTAATTTAAATATAATAAAAAATAATTAAAATTTCAATTAACACAAATTGTACCTATCGCTAACAAATTCAGGATGGATTTTATTCAGAAGCCTGAATGCTTAACTCCACAAATAACACTTATTAAAATTATAAAAATGATTTTTTGAATAATTGGCAAATAAATTTTTTTAAATTGTGAAAGTTCAATATGGCATGACCATTCACTTTTTCAGAATCTTAAAATAGCTAAAGCAAAGAGATTTTGTATTAAAATGTATTACAACTTCGAAAACAGTGATATTAGTATAAATAATTATCGTAAATTTAATTAATGTATTTATAACAATAACAAATGATATAATACACTTTAATATACTTATAAATAATTAAATAATTATATATGAAACAACAAAAATAAATTAATTCAATTTACGATAAATATTTATACTTATTG
This sequence comes from Sialis fuliginosa, assembly GCA_961205875.1. Classification (NCBI taxonomy): domain Eukaryota; kingdom Metazoa; phylum Arthropoda; class Insecta; order Megaloptera; family Sialidae; genus Sialis; species Sialis fuliginosa. The sequence continues at coordinate 11,658,251 of OY540817.1, read as the reverse complement.
TTTCAAATTTTGAAACAGCTGTTTCTAATGTAAAAATCTTTACCCTATATTGCTGCTAATTAAACAATAATAATATGAAAACTTTTACCAAATATGAAAAATAATTAAATACTAATATCAAAATAAGAGAATCAATAAAAAATATAGTTAGTCACTTTAGCTCCTGAATATAACTACAAATAAATATTTTCACAAGATCAGTACAATTTCTGTTAATGAAGATAAAGTGTTATGTCCGGTATTATAAAGGAGCTAAAAAATTTACTAGCTAGCAAACACTTTTCTGTGATAGTATCTATGGATTAGTTATGGAATTTAGAGCAGTGATACTTCAACTTATTATAATACAGTTAGCATATCTGACTGTACAAAATAATTTTTAACTTATCAAATACTTCATGAAACTTCAAGAGAACTGTCAGATAGGTTTGATACCCCATTTGAAAGTGCTTGCAAATTTTGTTAGCTCGTTTATAATACCGGACATTAAAGTAGCAAATCTGACTTACCTTCGTAGCAGTCTCTAACCGTGAAGAAATAAACATAGTAGCTTTCTGAATTGAAAAACAATAGACTAACCCAGGAATAACAACCATATATTGGTACGATGAATAAGATTCTTACAATCCACCTTTGTTCTTGTGGGTTGGTGTACCATCTTAAATGCTGATATATCTGTAATAACAAAGAAATAATATTTCAAAATTTTCCATATCGTTTCGTTTACATAGTTTAAAGGGATTTTCTATAAAATAATGAAATATGGGTTAATTAACACTTCACTTCATTTTAAATATAATTATACTTCTATGAAAAACAAAACATTAATTGATATTTGAGTTTTGGTATTACATTTTGATATTATAATTTCAATGCTGCAAAGGAGTGTAAAGAGTTTGTGGTATCTCTAATTTCAAGATCATTTTACAGTAAAAAAAAACTAGGTAAGTTCAAACTAAAAATATATTCTAATAGATAATATAGCATCTATTATTACTCATTTATTTTTTTGTTCACAAAATATTCCTGAATCCTTTCAGTACATTATGTTTTAGTTCGACTAATAAAAATCTATTATTGAAATATTTTTTATTGCACACCCCAAGCAAGCTATGCTTGAAAAGTGTATTCTATTCTCGTCCTAAAAAAATTTTGCGTATGTACATTGATAAAATGAGCATTACATGTAGCCCTCAAAATTACGAATAAATGGGTCCTAATCATAAAAAAATATAGATTATTTTTTATGAGATAATAATACGTATGTAATTATGATTCCTCTATCTTTTTTTATTCAATTTTGAAATCATATTTCGATATATATTATTTCCTCGTAAATTTGATGTAATACATTATACATAGCAATAAAACAAAAATATATTATACATATTCATAAATGTTACAGAAACAGCATATTCAAACTTTGTCATGACATGAATGATTTAAATTTCAAATCAATATCCAAACGATTTCTTTCTGAATGAAATATTATCTGCGAATATTTAAATATGTAAATATGATTTATAAAAAAAATATAAGAATCTGCGTTGTTATATTATAACGTGACAATCATTAATTTTCATAGAATTAAAAAAAATGTTTTATTTCCCAATAAAAAAGTACACTTTTTTATTTTGTTCATTAAAATGAAAATAGGAATGTTATGAATTTCCACTATGTAACTCATGCATACACAATGCAAAAATGCAATATCAGAATTCCTGATCAATTTTCATATAAGGTACTGGCACCAGTTATGGCCGCTATAAGAGTAAGGTTTACTGTTTTTGTGACTGACGGGCATCTTTTTTGTAATTCTCGTGAACTCATGTTAGTAATAAAACAAGTAACTCTTTATTTAATCAATTTAATTACCAAAGTCCGCAAATATAGTTTGTTTTTTTAAATTATAGCCTATTATTTTTTGTTTGTTATGAATTTTAAAGTACAATGATTTGAAATTTTCAATTCCGACCGGAACCAGAATCACCTGAATTCACCCAAAAAATTCTGTCCGGAAACGGAATTAAAAAAAATCTATATGAATTAATTGTAACAATTAAATAATATAAATATCTATGAATGTTTTATAACTACATAGGTTATATCTTATTATATCAATACAAAGAATACAACATTATTTTAAATGGTATTTCTTAAAAATGAGTGAAAAAAAATTTCCTTTTCTGCTTTTTCGTAATTTTCGCACTTTCGTAAGATCGATTATTTCAAATAAATTGTTTGTTTATAATACGTTCTTTTCGATCATATAAATTACATTTGTAGTGTTTAATTATATGGATTAAATCGAAAGCGATATTTAGAAATTGTGCTACCTTTTTGTCGAAGTTGGAGTCGGACAGTAAAAAAAATAAAGGAGTCGGAGTCGTAGGTTTTTGTACCGACTCCACAGCCCTGGTAATCAGGGCCGGATTAACAACGTAGCAGGAGTAGCAAATGCTACGGGCCCCGCGACTTTTCGGAAAAATAACAAATTTTTTTAATTTAGTATAGTATATTAAAAAAAAAATGAAACAAAACATGAGTAACGCGACTAAAAAAAAAAACAAAAAACTTCAAGTTTTTATTTTTATACAGTCCAAACTTTTTAATTCATAAGATCTAAACTTTCAATCGGTAGGACCAAAAAAAAAAAAAAGGTCATCAGCTTTTAATGTATATAATATTTTCCATTATTTATAAAAATTCTCATTATCCAGTCTATATAGAAATTTTTTCAATCATTGATACCCAGAGTTTCACCCCCCCCCCACCCGACGCCAATGCCAAGGGCCTCTTTATAACATTTGCTACGGGCCCCGCGCTTTCTTAATCCGGCCCTGCTGGTAATAACATCAATGCATCTATACGTAAATATTGACAGTGGTTTTTATATAAAACGGAAACCGAGACCAATAGAAAGTAAACGTAACAAGAGATGTTTCTTAATTCGGTTCTGAGTACTTCTGAGCACAGAACCGGTTCCGAAGATAAAACAGACAACCACTTGTTGAATATCCCGCGAATCTAGCTCGCGGAACGATGGGCAGAATCCGACGATATAATACATAATTACGTAGTTAAGAGACATTTCACACAGTCGAATTATTCACGTATCTAATATTTAAATGCACATTGAATAAGTCAATATTAAGCATACAATTGAATTTAAACCTTAGACAAGGAAAGATAAAGGACAAATACCACATTACCTAGCGTTGTTACCACATCGCTCCACGAGTCATTGGCGTATCATTCGGATTTTAAAATAAATATCAATTGTTTTGAATAATAAAATTAATTAATAATAAATGTTTTCTATTGTCTTTAAAAGTATTTCAGTGATAATTGATTAACAGAAAAACGTCTATTTGGAAGTATCATCTCTCATACATACTAAATTCAATTATAATATAAAGCATATTTGCATATTATAAATTTTCAACTAACGCTTCTGGGATAATATGCATGGAAATGACGATAGGGACATTTAAGAAAAGATGGCCGCCGAAAAAAAATTTGTAACAGTTTCATATACGGACTAGCATTGGTTGTTATGTATCCATAGTCTTTCCTAATCTAAGATTTAAACCTTTAGCAAAGTTAAATAGAAAATGCAATTAGTAACAAAGTAACAGTCATCGAAAATGTGCCATATTTTTTTTTAATCCTCGAGTACGTTGAGTGCTAATAATTTTCTTGTGATCTCTGATCATTATTTTTATAACTCAGGTCCACAATTTACTATAATTATGCGAAATTTCAGTTTTCTATGTCAAACGGTTTATTTTTCTGATTTCGGTACGGACCACTAAAAATATGTCCGTGTGAAATAGCTCTCTACATAACGGTTATTAATTTTGTTTCATTATACATTGCCATTCATAATCTGGAATCAACCGTGAAAATATTTCTTTTATCAATTTAAGAAATCCACATATTAAAATATACCTACGTAGAATTTCCGCATTGAATACAATTATTATAAATAAAATAGTTATAATATTATTAACACCATTTTTTTTGATCATTAATTATTAGGTATTTCTCGATTAAATCGAATGAAGGTTAAACATAAAAATTTACATTTCACATTTTAAATCGTTTTTTTATCTAAAAGCAATGCTTTACCAAATGAATATAAAAATTTCAAACATCAACCATTCTTTTTTCCAAAGCTCACTTGACTTGAATTTAATATTGCACTCAAGTGATATTTTTGGCTGACGCCTCGTCATATTTTAGTTTTTCATGGCAATTGTGATTTTTATTCAATAATGAATTAATTGCGTTGTATTGTATCTTTGTCATGAGTTGTTTTATTATCTAAGATACGAGAGGCTTTGCGATCGTTTTTTAAAATAAAAACTGTTTGCAGATTTCAAAATTTATATATTTTATAATCAGTTTAATATTAAAACGTGTTTAATACTAAATCAATTATAAAATTTCATAACTGTATAACAATGGGTTCTCAAAATATTAAATAAAAACTAATTTTAGGCTAAATCTTTGGGGATCTGTAGCTCCCTCACGAAGAATTTCAGGACACATGTTTATATTTTATTGATCAACAAGTCTGTTCCACCTGATATGACTCATCCTGTATTTATTACCCACTGAGTAAATTCATAACGAATTGACATCTCGCAGATAGTGTTAGCTTTTCTTTTACTCTAAAGCGAATTATTTAGATAATATTATATAATACCTGACAATAGAGAGTTTATTTATGTATTAAAGGTATATTAATTTTATTTTATTATTAATCAAATGTACTATTCGCCAGCCGACCACATTTGTCTAGCTCTGATTATCATAATCACAATAAACATCATTTGATATTATAATAATAAAAAAAAAACATGCACTAAAGTATAAAGTCATATAATATTCAATGTATGAAAATTAGTATACGTTCGTCATCATATTTTCTTAACATTTTTCTAGCCATGGGAAAATAAGAATCTTTTGAATAGCGAAGAATATAAACACAACCAGGTTGTTTGAAACAAAGAAACAAGGTTATTCTAAAAGGTCGTGTAACTCGCAGCTGAAATTACATCAGTAAAAGGTATGCATCAAATGATCTCTCTGCTAGCCAAGGCAGTATATGAAGAAGTTGTAAATATAATGATGAGAAAGGTACTTTAGCAGTACATTTATTTCATTAGTTTTAACATATGTAAAAATTCGGAATTCAAAAAGAAAAAAATGTTCTGTAAATTATCAATTCTTCTTCATTATTGTTTTTAAAAAGTTTATCGTTTTAAATTCGTATCACATTATGTTTGATATCTTTGTTTACTTATTTACACTCTTAATTAAGGATTTTTAATGACCAGCAAAGATATGAACGTTTAATTTGCATTCCCAGAAGCAACTGAAACCATTAAGAATTACTAATTCACAAAATAACTAATTCAGAAAAAAAAAATTTTTATAAACATAATATGTGGAACGAATAAATTTAGGGCTCGAATAGGGGGACCAGATTTTCAAAGATGGAAGTGAAAAAAAAGGTATTTAGATATTACCTACTGCGGACAATAACACAGTTACACACAAAAAAGTGTGGAGCCAAAAAAGTTACCGATACAGCATTGTAGTATTGGTCGAGCATAGTCGAAATCCATTGTTTTTTTTTAATTTTCTGTTTGCCAGTTTTTTTTTATTTGAGCTTGTATTTGGGTTTTACGTTGAATTTTTCCAAAAAAAGTGTGTGATACCAAAAAACGACCTGTATAGCACTGTAGTATTGGTCGAGCAAAGTCGAAATCCAAATTTTTGGAATTTTCTGTTTACCAGTTTTTTTTTATTTGAGTTTGAATTTTGGGCCTTATTATCCGTAAGGTACTATGGTATATTTTATTTTATTTTATAAAGCAAAAACTTAAAAATAATATAAATCAACTTTAAATAAGAAACATACAATACATAAAAAAATTTTACAAAAATTAAGATTATTTGTTGGTTGTTTTTATAAAATTGAGCATTCGTCACCATCTCTCGCAACAAACTCAGAGGTACCGAAAAGTTAGAGCGGTGAGAGACTAGTCGGTGTGTAGTTAGCTTTGTATAAGTATCTTCTATGTGTATATAAAAATCCAGACCAATCCAACTATTGCAAATGTGTTTTTTTTTTCACCCTGGGTCTTATTTGCCGCAGGTACCTTATACATATGTTACTTTACAAAATCGAGCATCGGTATAATTAAGCTGTAATAACTATACACACTGTTGAAAACCAACTTCCGAATGTCACAATTTCAATGTAATTTATTACAGAATAGCAAATAGAAAATCAGAATACCAAACAAATTAGGTATAGCTTAATTATCATTATTTCTAATTTTATCTGATCTTACACATTTTATTGTTTATAGAAACTGACTCTGAGTCAAATAAGCCAACAATATTATAAAGAAGAAGAAAAAATATCAACCATTTTCACAAAAATTTCTCTGATTTTCTCACAGCAAATTTTTCTAATTTTAAATATTTTTTTAGTGCGTGAATATTTTTAAGAAAAATTAATATTTTCATGTTTTTCCTGAAATAAATAAGCAAATATGGTTATGAAAGGACAGTGTACATACCTGGTGACATGTCATGAATATCGCCGCCCAGACGAATACGCCGGCGATGCCTTGGCAAGCTTTGGTCTGCAGGAACAAGTTGGTGGCAGGTACGTGCGCTTCGGCTACAGTCTGTCCGGCTGATGTTACGTTCATCACCAGCCCGGCGCCGGCCGTCGCCAGCGTCGACGCTAACGTCGTCGTGCTGGACATCCTATCACAAAAAAAAAAAATTAACTTCGACATAGGAAATCAGTCTTGAGATATCAATGATTTTAAGCCCGGTATTATAAAGAATTTTCTTGAATGAAAATGCAAATTAGCTTCCAGCTAACGCTATCTGCTAGGTGTCAAATTGTTTGAAATTGCTCGAAATTTTAAAGCAGTGGTAATAAATATATAACAATGTAAATACTATGCTATACGCAGGCCCAGATTTACCATGCAGGCAGAGTAGGCAGCTGCCTAGGGCGGCAAGAATTGAAGGGTGGCAAATTTTGGTGGAAACTTTGAAAACTTGTTATATTCGTGGGAATTGAATTTGATTTTGATTCCATTATCGAAAATCGAGACGTAAAAATTTCAACCCATAAGCAATAATTTCTCTATACATGTAACTCAAGCATGAATAAAAAAAAAGGTCTTCAGTTTTTATGTTTCCTAATGTAACTTTATAGCAACCAAAAAAAAGATCCTGAGTTTTATATTTTGAAATCTATGACTTAAACTGTTAGTTTCGAGGGGGGGGGGGCAATTTTTGCAACTGCCTAGGGGCGGCAAATTTCTAAATCCGGGCCTGGCTATACGGGCTTCTTTTTTGTAATTCTCATGAAATGTTACTAATAAAATAAGTAACTCGTTATTTATTCAATTTAATTACCAAAGTCCGCAAATATAGTTTTTTAAATTATAGCCTTTTATTTTGTTTATGTTTTTTTCTCCAGTAATGGATAAAGTAAATCCAGTAATGAGCACGCAGTGATGTGCACTTGCTAATAATTACAAAATGATAAGTACTACACAAAAGATATAAAAGAAAGAATCGTCAAATTTGAAACAATGTAAAGCAGTTGCTATGATAATATAATAATTAATAAATAAATAATTCAAATAATTAATTTAAATGTCCACTATTTTGACACCTATTGGCCGATTGTCATCAAATCACGCTGTAAGACAGTTAAATGTATATAGATTAATATTCATAAATGGTAGTAATCAAATATCAACAAATATTTCTAATTCAGTACTTTTAATTAAAAAATAGACTTACTGGGGTCAATTTGAATGTTTGCAATATCTCAAAAATAAGAGATGATTGAGCAAAATGACGGTCATGTTGGATTCAGCATGTCCAAATTACTCTAGAAAAGTTGTTGTCTACCATGCAGTAAAATGACTGTCGGTCAGTGTAATAGAAATTATTGTCTACGAGCAGTGGCGAAGCGTCCATGGAAGCAGGGGAAGCAGTGCTTCCCTTACTTTATGGACAAATTAATACAAAACTGTGTTTTCAATTAATAAATAATTTAAAAATATTATTAAATTAGTCATCTTTATGCTTGTAGGTATTTAAGGTGTTTTATAACTTTTTTTTTGTTGTTAGAGAGAGGATTGGATAAGCCCATTGTTAAAACGGTTATTATCTACTTATTTATTTTTATCAAACATTTTGACAAAATATACTTCCCTTATTAAAAATTTCACGCCTCGCCACTGTCTACAAGTACAGTATAAAGGGAAATTCGTAATATTTATTCACAAATATTCATTATAATTACAATATCTGTACATACGTATATACATTTAGACGGTTTATATTTGTACCCAAGTAAATAAACTGTACACGTGCCGACCAGTGCAAATATAGATTTAATACCGATTATAGGATTATATTTCGGTGTAACATAATGACGTAGGTAAAGTGCTTGGTCCGCATACCGATAGCCATTGGCTTTCGCTAATAATTGATGAGAATCTTCGCTCTCCCACGACCGTAATGTGTTTTACATTTTACGTGATTGTGCAAGACTGAAATGGACTTTTAAAAAAATGTTAAATTTTCCAATGCATCAAAACTTTTTGCAGAGGTTGCGTGCCCTGTTTAGGTTAAGGTTATTAGCGAAGTACCCCTTTAGTTGTGAACTATCCGTATTTTTTTCAATAAAAAAAAGATTTAATTTCGAACAATTTAGTTTTTATTTTATATTTACTTTGTTAATAATTAAAAGTAAAAAATTAGATATAATTTGGCAATCGCATTATCTTTAATACATACTATGGCCTCGCCGAATCTAGTTGTTGCACACGCACAAGTTGTTTGTCTGTAAGCGGCACTCTATTACTCTAACGGATGATTTGTTCACGCGTCTTTAAAAACATGCTGTCATGGTAGTGTTATATTTCTAGTTTTTCATTTATTTGAATAAACTTGGTTCTGAAACTACACGTGTTTTATAATTTTTATAGTATTTTAAAAGGGCTGAATATCAGTGTTTAAAACGTCTCTGTATAGAATTTCAATAAATACAGCACTTCCGTTGAGTTCTCTCATTTACCATGTATTAAAAACCCTATTTTTTAAAATCCAATTACTCAAAAACCATACGTCCAATATTATTTTTTTAAATTAGTAAAATATATCAGCTATCAAATAAATAACCTTAAGATCTACAATTTGAAATTACTGTATGGAACAGAGGTAAAGTAACTCTTTATTGGTTGAAAACTTCCCGAACTATACCTAATTACTTTGAAATATGATGAAAAATCTAAGAAAGGGGTCCACGAATCATCTCCTGGGAAGAAAATATTAAAGTAGTTCTAAAGAAAAAATATGAAGCCGTTTATATTTAATTAACTTGATGTTTTTTAACTTGACGAGTGAACAAATGTTTAATTTTTCAATTAAAGAACAATAATAAACGAATAATCATTTACTTATACTAGAATGATAAGCACATAATATTAATACCTATACAATTGAAAATCTAATATCATTTTTAGATATGAAACATAAATTGCACCTTGCCGAACTATCAGGTTTTCCAACCATCGGGGAAAATATTTCTTGGCCCCATTTTTTTTAATAAATAATAATAATAATCTTTAATTTTTCATATTATTTTTATATTTTAATTTATTATTTAACTACTATATTTAATTAGTAAATTGCATTTTTTTGTTATTTTCAATAGCCCCCTATAAGTCTGACCCCCCCCCCCCCCCACGGTTGTCCGCTGGACTTCCGGCGTCCGGCACTCATTGCACTAACGACGTTATTTATTTATATCGATTTTACTCAAACTAGAACTACAGCTTTCAGAATATAGAAAGAAAGAAAAACATTTCTTACTTCCGTAGACATCAAGAATGTGCTATTTGTTATGAACTGCTCTGATAAATACATTACATGCATAAGTGGTTATAATATAATTATAACTGATAATAAATTCAACGTATGTACCACATACGTATACAAGAGCTTAATATTTTATAATAAACAACTCCAGACTGCTTTTCAAACTAATTAAATAAGACAAATTGTTCCCAATATGATAATTATTATTTAATTGTGATAAAATATTAAATAGTCTCTAATTACATATTCATGTTCATATTGTTTGTATTTCGTTTCGAATAAAATACAAAAGGTGTCCAAAAGTTTCAACAAAAATCTAAAGAAACATATACTATCTAATCTATATCTAAATATCTTTATATTAATACGTGAACATCGAAAATTGTCGTACGTTTTTTTAGTATTTATTATAAAAGGAGGTGGATGAAACTTATATCATTCGAAAGGTACTGTGTCATAGATGTGTAAAGACAGGTAAAATAAAGTTAACATACACACATGATTTCCTCTCGCATCGTTCAACAGCATTCCTAGCGCCACCAAGCGACAAAAATAAATAGTTTTGGGTTTCTGTTAAACATAGAGAATGCGTCTAGTGATTTGCACTATTTATTTATATTTATTACAATAGATATTATATTAAAAAATACATCACAAAATATTCAATAATTATCTTGCAAAATAGTCAAAACCACTGTCTGTTTTTTTTATCAAAATGTTTCGTAACATAGCTAACTATCATAATTTATATAATAATTAGCTATGTATAATGTCGACCAATGGTAGTGTGAACAGTAGTCCCCCCAAATTTCAATTCGCGTTCAATTGCAGTGTTGTTAAAGCAGGTTAGGTTAGGTTAGGTTAGGTACTGTGCTATAGATGTGCACAAAAAAATCATGGATGTATGTTGCCGTTAAGGAAGGTAAAATATTAGCCGAATTTCGACCATAGGCGATACTAGTACATATTGTTATGTATCTTACTGATTTTACTTCCATGTTCCGAAATAATAGAAGTATGGTGATAGGATGGAAAAAACATATCGATTTGAATTATTTTTGCAAAATATTCGTCTCAACAAGGAATCAAAGACCTATTGATTTTGAGTTAATGATTTTGGAAATATGAATATATTTTGTACCGATAACATAACAAAATCGTCTAAAACTCGTATAAGAAATTTTTTTAATATGTAAATTCCACTGAAATTTGTCATATCAAAAAATATTTATCCATACCGATATTTATTTTTGGAATATTTTTCTGACCTTACTGTTATTAGAAACGCGTCTGCATCGGCAATAATATTGTGACATATAAAATTTAGTTTGTACAAGGTCCAAGATATTTTCTACGTGACTAAATATGAGTGAACATTTAAATTCTGGTACGGTCTAGTCATCAATATCTTCCCCTTGTGAATATAAATTAAAATAGAGTATTTGTAGTAAATATTTAAAATACAAATTTGGAATTAATACAGAAATATTTAAATATTAAAGATGATTTATAAAAAATCATGTACAGTGAAACCTCGTTAGAACGTTTTGCTTTAGCAAGTTTTTCGCCATAGTACGTTTTTTTAGACCCAATGTTAAAATATTTCGTTAGTACGTGTTTTCCCCCCTGTTCCTTCAAAAACGTACTAACGAGGTTCTACTGTAAATATAATATTTTTTATTATTATTATGACCTTTCCTGAATTTCTGACTATTTTCGTTGGCATAATTTGTCTACGACACATCGTCGAAGGGTGAAATTTTATATTTAAGATTAATTAAGAAAATCTGTTTTTGAAAACTTTTTTACAACCAAAAACAAAACAAATGTTTACTCTTGCCAATTTTTTAAATTATTTTTGAAATGGGTGAATTAGGAAAAAAGCTTTGTATAAAAATTGCAGTTAATATTATTACCACATGCTTATTAAAGCATGATTACCAAATTCAGAAAGATAGTAGATATTTAATGACTCAATTATTTTTTATGATATTAATTTCATAAATAGCAAAAGCTAAGCAAAGTCTCAAATCTTTATAAAGTTTGGAATTTTAAAGCAGTGATGAATATATAATAATATAAATGCTATGCATTTTATGACGCACACTTGTCATCGCTGTTTTTAGATACAATTGATTACAACTATCAGTGGGCTGTCATTTGTCTTTATTTAATACCTCGTAGATAGCCTTATTTTAGTTTTTCCCCTAGAGATAATTCTTTATAATACCGGACATAAGATTCACAAAAAAACTTTGAGTGTCAAACCCAAAAAACTAACAAAACTGACCATTTTTCGAAAAAACTGACTTTAACTGACCGGGTTAGAAAAAACTGAATTTTACTGATTTTACTGATCAGTTTTGACCACTGCTAAGGGTAAAATACTATAGCAGTTACATGACATTTTAAAAATTAATTATTTACTAATTTACTAACACTACACTCCGGAACTCCGCTGCTGTAGTTATTGACTGAACGGGTTTGTGTTTTGGTTTAAGTATGTAAATGATCATTAACAGTTTTTGCGGATATTTACCTCACCTCGCTAGTGAATCACAAATTAGATTCATTGTGTCACACCTTTCATACATACATTAAAAACCTCATTCCCATTCCGAACACGGATTTCTTTTTTTTTAAATAAGATAGTAGCGTTATAAAATCTATTTTGTGCATTATTTTATGCACTAATTTTGAAAGATTTATGCCCGGTATTATAAAGAATTTGCTGGAGTGCAAATGCAAATTAGCTTCCAGCTAACGCTATCTACTAGGTATTCAATATAAATGACAACACTCTCACAGATATAGCAAATGAATTCGTACATATCATAACCTTAACGTATGCGCGATAAGTACAATCAGCGACTTAAAATAAGTGCTGCCAAGTGTACATTTATTAGGTACCACTTATTTAAAATATCGAGCAATTTGACACCTAGCAGATAGCGTTAGCTGGAAGCTAATTTGCATTTGTACTCAAGCAAATTCATTATAATACCGGGCATTAAAATTATATAAATATAATTATTTTAAATTATTGTTACTGTTGGAGTGAATTTTCTTGTTTGTTTTACTTTTTGGATAGGTGGTGCATTTTTCAACTAGACTATCTTGATTAAACGTGTAAGTATACAAATAATTTCACAAAAATAAAAGGAATACGTGAGATGTTAGTCTGTAGATATAAAGGGTACACAAAACAAAACAAAAATCTTAAATTACTAAACTAAACTATTTAACAAATAAAATTTATTATCTTCACTAAAAACGTTGACTATCAAATATTTATGTGTATAACAAAATACTTCCTAAAATATTTCATTAATTTTAAACAATATAATATCGCAAGTTGACAACAATGTTATCAAAATAATTTTTAAGAATATTTTTATAAACTTTCTATACATGACTGGATAGGTAATAAATATATATTTTCAAGAAGATTTTTCTTAATATTCATTGCAAATACAATGAATCATCATCATGTATGTTTAAAAATTAATATGGAATGTAATGAAAATGTCAATAAAATAGTACCTACTTTATATTCTTTTAAATTATTAGGTTCTATTAATTTGTATGGAAACTGGACTATTAGGTATCTCATATATTATAATTTTTCTTATAGAATTTATGATAAAAACAAATAATGGCCATAGAGAGTGGGACAATTTTGGGGGGTTATTTTAGATAAAAACGTGGACTCAATCTTCGCTACGACGAACTGTCTTTAAATAATTTTATACATAATATTTTAATTGAAATTTTACAGAAAGGTCAGGTAAGAATCAGAATGGTAATAATACGGTAAGACCAAACATAGAATGCATAAAACAAGCTGTTATATGATATAAGTAGATACTATAGAATCTAATTCATAGAACTGTTACTAGCGCTCAAAAAGAGTCAAGTACCGAAATTAAATACCTATGTAGGTAAAATAAATAATAGCATGTTTATTATTTATATTGTTACACAAGTAGGTATTCAAATACTTTTAAAATGCAATTATTGATTATTTAGATTCAGATAAACGTTTGTAAACGATAAAGTACCAGTATATGTATGCAAAAATAAACAGATATAGGTATTTATTAAATTTTAGAGAAAGACTCAAATTTATGTTTAAATTACAAAAATAAAATACTTTAAAAATTACTTTATTTTGTAATCGATTAATTAATAAAAATATACCTACATTATATACCTACATAAGATAACGAATTTATAGATAAAAAAATATGTATGAGAGTATACCTTTAATAACCATTATTTATACATTATTTAATTTATATATATGTTAATAATATACCTGACAAAAAGTATTTGTATAATTACATATAAATATACTGTTTCAGTGCTGTTATTAGCAATATTTATAATACATAATAATTAATGCATATTTATGAAAATGTCAAATCACTATTAATTTGTTTAATAATGTTTAACATTACAGGAAAACATTTTCGTCATGAAGTATGACGTCCTTGTCAGTAATTAAATATCACATACCTGTTATTTATATGATTATAATACACAATATACTATTTCACTATTTATATTCCACCGACACTCGCCAAACAAGAACAAATTAATATTATTTATCAAACAAATTTATGGAACAACAATCATGTCTTCACATATGGAACACAAAAACACATTCTTACCTAGTATGATGTTAATTTATTTGGAAAAACCAAACACAGGAAACTAAACCCGAATATGTCAAAAATAAAATGTTTGGTATTTGATAACACTGTTTAAACACATTTACATGACATTATAATAAGAACAAACCACTTTACAATTGTCTAAAAACGTTCGTCTGTGTTTATTATACTAGAGCAAATGTCACCATATTACTTTCTGACCTCGATGAAGTGCGCATAAGCATAACTCAAGCTGCATACCAATTTAATTTTGTTTAATATAAACTAGTTAATTAATTAAGTTTAAAATTGTTACGTGGAATTAAAAAAATAAAAATAAAAATCACATATTTTTAAAATCAAAATATCCTTATTTTTCTTTTCTTATTTATAAATTTAAATTATTATAAAAGATATTATTTTGATTTCTGAGAAGTTTGACAGTTATCAATAGATAAGTTGTCAAAATATTTTATTTTTAATAAAAAAAACATGACTTTAATAAATATTAACAATGAATGGGATTCATGGTAAATATTAAGAAATTTAAATTTGTTGTCTATTTAATTTCTTATTTATATAATATACTTTACCATAAATTTATATAGGCTTAATGAATATGGTGCGATTGAAATACTTAACACTGAAATTATGGAACAATTATCAGAACGTGATAAACAAGAAAGATCATCGAGTGCGTTTACACAAATTTCAGCATCTGTCCGAATAAGAATAAAACAATATAAAACTGAATTACAACAACTGATCCAGAAACTCGACATTATATATAGAGATAAAATAATGTATCTTCTTTAATAATGCAAAAAACTTTATTTAACTATCTGATTATCAATCTTACCTGCTAAAACATCAAAAAACATGTTAAAATACTTAAAATGAAGTAGTAAATTTACTGCGCTTAATAAAGACAAACTCAATCGCAACCACAATATACTATTTAGCGTTATTTTGAGTTAAAATAAAATTACAAAAAATTATTCTACTTCATTCTAGTATTAACACAATTTTTTTATGTTTGCTATATTTGTACCCAAATTCCAAATTCTTGTAGTTATAATAAATATAATTTTAATATTAATTAAATGGCTGTATCATAAGTCTAGCAGATACTTATCAAATATTAATTGGTTCTCAATATTTTTTCTTTAATATTAAACAGTACATCAGAAGAATATGACAGAAAAACAAGACAACTGGAAATGTTAAAATCGAAAGAGAAACAAATGGAAGATTTATTCAATAAATATATAAATGAAGTTAGATTACAAAATAGAAGTCATTTATTAGAAATACCAGGAAGTACTAATCAAAATCTTTCACAACAGAGTGTTGAGGATATAAGAGAAGACCATCAACGAATGTTAAGTGGTAAATAATGTCTAACCATATCATAAATTTAAACTCAAAATCAGTATACAAATAATAAAATTAAAAACATATATAATTTCAATTGTATTATTTTTATAGAGCAAGAAAAAGGTCTAGAAGAACTTTCAAAGATAATATCAAGACAAAAAAATGTTGCTCAAGTAATAAATTCTGAAATTGATTTACATAATGGTTGGTTTCTTATTTATTTCAGTTAATTTCTTTTAAGTAACATATTATTATGTTTTTAGATATAATTGATGAGTTAGCTGAACATGTAGACAATACTGATCAACGGGTGATAGATGGTACACAAAACATAAGAATTATAGATAAAAAATATGATACTTGTGGTATGTATATTAAAAAATCAAAAATGATATCATTTTAGTTTTCTTATTTGGTATATCTACCAGGGGCAGTTTAGGCAATTGTTCAGAAGCTCCCATCGCTAATGGTCACCAGCAATGTAAAGTTTGATGAAAAACAACTTTTTTTCAAAATTAAATAATTTTCTTAAAGGGCATAGGGGGATAAAGATGCTAAAATTGCCCTCAGAGCATGCTAACTATGTACAGGAGTTAAATAATTTTTTAATTGCGTCATAAGATATCAGTGAATTATGAGTCCCCCATACACGGTTGAAAGTCTAATCTGATATATGTTGTTCAGAAGCCAAAGTGATTAGGTGTACTTAACAATAAATCAGGAAAATCAATGTTTGATGAACAGTTGGTTAAATAGGGAATACAAAAATGTTTATGGATAGATTAGCAAATAAATTAAATATTCTTGTCTTATTTTCTGAAAATCAGATACTATTGCCAAATCAACAAAATGTGTACTAAGGCTGTGACCACATGTGCTGCTTGTATACACATGCAAATAGAAATACATCCAATGTAATCAAATCTAACTGGCTTTATTTGATTAGATTGGTTATATTTCTACTTGCAGTAATTACTGCATGTACAAGCAACTCATGTTGCTGTGGGCTAATCGTTTTGGCAACTGAGCCCTACATATTATCATATATTAAACAGTTGTTTAATATATGATATAGTATTTTTATTGTATAATTATTCTACATATACATAATTAGTAAACTTAAATTTTTATTGTTTTAGGTTATTGGGTTATTATCATAGTTTTATTTGTAAGTATCATTATTGTTAGTATCATATAAAATTATTCTAAAACAATGCTTAAGTCAAATGTTAGAATTTATAATATCTATTTTATATTTTATTATAATCCGCATTATAGTCATACATGAAACAAGTTTAAAGATGTGCTAATAAACTATTATGGTATTTTTAAATAGTTTTTTTTTAAATTAATTAATCCTATTTATTCTTTCCCACATTTAAGTTTAAGCAAATTTAGACAAGGAGCAACAAACAACGTCTTGCTTTCTTTATTATAATAATAAAGTTGAAGGGTCACTGGTTATTTAAACCACAAACCAACAAAATTCGTATTCTTTCTACATTACAAGAGCGTATATAAAGCCATCTTTGTTTAGCGTCATGTAATAGACATATGTCAAAAACGTGAATGTCAACAGATTTATTAAATTTTATAATAAATATTTATTTTTTCTGAAACTAATTCGTTACAGAAATGACAGCAACTGAAGTAGATAAAACAATATCAGAAGCAATACGTGAGTTTAGAGAAACAGTAAAAAATCCACAATGTCTTCAAGAAGCGTCGTCCAATTTGTACAATGAATTAATCGAGGAAATTGTTCTTGGCATTGCTTTCGACGTTCACAAAAGCTACAAGCGTGGGTTTCTCAATTTACAACCAGAAGAAACAGAGCAAGATGTTCCTGATGGAGAAGTTTTCAGTCAATCGAAAAAAATACTTGAATGTGTGTGTCCAATACCAAATTGTAATAGAACAGTTGCAGCTGCAAAGTTTGCAGCCCATCTTCAAAGTTGTATGGGAATGGGCAGGAATTCTTCTCGTTTAGCAAATTTAAGAAATAAAGATCGAGATAATACTTCCTATGTAAATTCAGTCAGTGACGATGAAGCAGATGCCGACTGGACAGGTGGTGATAAAAAACGAAAAAAGAAAGATACAAAAAATAGTAGGAAAGTTAAACCTAAAACTATGAAAAATGCCGACAGTGATATTTTAAATATGAATGAAGGAACCTTATCGGCAAGTGTTTCTTATGAATCATTGAATGATGAAAAAAATGGTTTAAGTCAAAGCAGTACAGATAGTACAAAGAAGAAGTCAAAAGACTATAGGAAAAGTCAGAAAATTGATGTGGAAAATTTTAATGTTGACATAGAAGGGAATGAGGATGATTCAGCTTCTTTGAAAGAATCATTAGAATTAAATTCTAACAACTCTTCTCCTGGTGATAACTCCAGCAGCAGTTCAAAAAAGAGAGAAAAGTCTTCAAAAAGTAAAAGTAAATCATCCAAAAAGAATTCTCCAAGTAATTCAAATAAATATCAAGTTATCTGCACAATTACGAAACTTTAAATTTTCCAATTTATAATTGACTTTAAATTTGTTGTACTTAATTTTATAGTTTCTAACAAATAATGTTTTTGTGTAAAAAATTTTAACAAAGATAAATGTGAAACTGTAGAGTAAAGTTTAAAGATAATTCCTGAAATAATTTCATAATAGATTATATTAAAGCATCCCTAGATTATATTATATACTCACAACCAGTGCTGTAACTAAAGAACTAAAAATTGACCCTAATGTACAAAGCAGTGTTTTTGAAACTTTTTGCATCACGACCCACTATAAGAAAAGAGCTGCTACTAAACTTTCTTATATGTAATACTGAGAGTTAAGTCCACCCGAAGAAGGAAGCGAGCAGGGAAGTCACTCCGAGCATCATGTGGCAAGGGGTGCTGCCAAGATTCTATCCTAAATTTTGAGATATATTATTTCAGATCAAA
This sequence comes from Sialis fuliginosa, assembly GCA_961205875.1. Classification (NCBI taxonomy): domain Eukaryota; kingdom Metazoa; phylum Arthropoda; class Insecta; order Megaloptera; family Sialidae; genus Sialis; species Sialis fuliginosa. The sequence goes on along the minus strand of OY540817.1, from coordinate 11,639,332 downwards.
TTGATGATTCAAGTTCTGAGGGAGTTAATCTGAAGCTTACCTTGGGTGCTGACTTCTCTCACAACGAAGCCTGCTAGGAGTAAATAGGGTGTGTTTTTAATTATATAAAATAAATCTTTTTGGTTAACTGATAAAAGATATAAAAATGGTACACAAATTATAAAATTGATTTCCAAACCCACAATTTAAAAAATCTGTAATACAGTAGACTCGCGGTAATCCGACAATTGTTTTGCAAAGCGGCGTTGGATTATCAAATTGGTCAGACTATAGAGTACTGCCACCGACCCCTTGTAGTTCGGAATATTTTAAAGAGGAGTACCTTGTAATCCGACAAATTATCCTGAGAAGTAGAAGTTCGTTGTATGCTGCACCATTCTCTTCAGCCACTTCAAATGCATTGATTGCACAATTGGCGTGTTGGATTACCGAGGGTTTACTGTATATATAAATATATATATATATTTAATATAGGCTTGGGTTCTTTCAGTTTACGGCACTTAATGTTAACTAAGAAAATACTATAGGTATGAATTGTACATTCTAAACTCTGCATGGTTTCCTATACATCTGGATTCATAGAAAAACTAAGTGTCAAGTAGTCACTTTAACTTCTAAACAATTCAAATTAGTGACATACCTACTTCATTTTTTAAGTGATTTCAGACTTATAGTTCTTCAACTTACCATCATTCCTCAAAATTGTGGCACTTGCTTTGGAGTTCCGTCTATTAGCCTTCAGTGGCTTTGACTAGCAGACATTTTTGAGTTACGGCTGGAACCGAAGTTGACATAAATTTGGGGTATGACTATATTATTAATATAGTCCTGTATACGTATATACAATATTACAATAATAAGTAAGTTCCAGATGTACAAATACTTCTCTGTGTATTAATTATTGTAATTTACAGTTGTAAATAAAATAATAACTCAACAATTATTACATATATATAAAATAAACTTGATTACAGATTTTTCAGTATTTATATTACTTTAATTTTCCTTTTTTGCATAGGTTTGTCTTGGGTAATTTTGAAAACTATTATATAGGATCAATTTTGAAATCTCGAAAGTGTTATACAGTACATATCGTTACACTATCACTCAGGGGGCAAGTACTCGCATATAAAATAATTTATCAGGTAATTAAAATGACATTTATTATTTAAATAATATTTATTTAGTTTCTTGAAAATTGTAACAAAAATACAAAATATTTCATATAAATATTTAACATTAATAATTAACTTATTTAAAACAAAATTAACAAATTAATTACTATTAATAATAACAACAAAAAATTAAAAATAAAAACTGTTTTCAATTATACAGCTTTTAACTATACTTATTTTTGTTTATAATTGATTACTATTGAGAAGATTATTATTTTTACAGTCTAACCAAATACGATCAAATTCTACTTTAAAAGACTTTACAAAATGTTGGTTATTACTGATCATTATATTGTCCCAGTTCCCATTTAGAGCTTGAGAAGTCCAGTTTAATGATCCAGTTAATAAAAAACAATCCGTTGTATCACAATCAATAATGCAAAATTTATGGTGCATCATGTTACTAATTTTTTTATATCGTACTTCGATGCCAGCATCAATGAAATCGTTCATCTTTGACCCGCTACAAAATGACATATCAAAGTCTGTAATTACACGAACTTTAACTCCCCGTTTATATACTTCAATTACAACATTAGCTATATCTTCATATGTAACTAGATATAAACATAAATCCAACGAACTTTTTGCTTGATCTAGGTGTTTAATTATTTTGTATATCTTTTTTTGGTAACAGTTTTCACTTTTACATAGTATTTTAGTATTTTTTATGTGTCTTCTACATTCTTTCCTATTGTCATAAAAAAACACAACTTCATTTTTATCTTTTCTTTCAGGCTGTATATGCTTTTGTTTAAAATAATAGTATATCATTTCACTGCTTACAATTAATAATATAGGTATACAAAATATTTTCATTCGGAATGTCATTGCAAAGAAATGGATCGACTTCTTATTAACGGAGGTTCATTGTTGTTTTTATAGTTTTTTCTAAAAATATTTTAATAATTTATTCTAATGTAATGTTGCTTATAAAATATAATGATAATTGTTATTATATCTCACTTTTTCTATCATGTTTTGATCACAGAATAATAAATATGGTTTTGATAAAATAATGTACATACCACAGAATAATAAATATACAGAAGCGACACTCAACGTTATTTTACTGGAAACATCGTTTGACATTAAGAGGTGCGACGGTTCTGATTGGTTGGGTATATATATACTCTGAACCAATCATGTACCAGTATACGAATATTTGAAATCCACATATGTTTTCTGTTTATTGGAATTAAATCTAACCTATACAACCCATGATGTTTTATTATGTCAAACAATATTTTTTATTGTACAAAAAATTAAATGCACAAATTATGTCAGACACAATAAAACATCACGGATTATTAAGGAATAAATAAAATATTCTTACGTTAAGATTAATGAAATAAAAATACAAAATTGTTTTAATTAATGTTTATTAACTATGACAAATTACTTGATTTACATTTTTTTACACTTAATTCATAAAATTTATATATTTCAAGTACAATATTACATTATATCAATTGCGTTATTAAGACTAGCACGTTTTATTCCTTACGAAAACTAGCATGTATGATATTTTGCCATAAAAATTAGCACATTTTATTTCTCACCACGTTACCTAACATTTTTGATAACTCACTGCATATTTTAAACATGTTAATTTTCTTTAAAATATGTTAAACATGTTAGTTTTCCTGATATTTCAAAGGTGCTAGTTCTCGTAAGTTAGGCTCAACTCAGACACTTCAAGTCACTAAAAAATGCCTCGAAGTTGAATACAAACTGAAGTCGAGTTTTGAAGGCATACTGTCACTGGCAGTGGCTGTTACTTGGTAACATTGAGCCATATTTTAGTTGCTGGAAGTGGCTAGTCGGACTTGAGCCTTAATTATAAAAACACATCAAACTTGAGTACATACCAATATTCTTAATGTTTCTTTATCTTCAAGATCAGGAAATATGATGTATGTAGTGTCTGTAAAGTGAAGAATAAATTTCATTAAATTATAAGTTTAATTATTAGCATAAAAATATTTATACTTGTTTTTAATAAAAACAAGTTCAATTCAAAGTTGTATCTCAACACATAAATTAAAATAAAGAAGCAAATCAGTCATATGTAATAGAAAAACTAATAATAATTAAATACTTACATTAATATTAAAAAATAACGTCAACGTTTTGCAAACGATACACTTTCCGAAGTTCTATACGCCATTTTAGAATACTTCGCATCTTCCTTCATGTCTAAACTTTTTACATCGTTGCAAAATTTTATCAACGTTGTACTGTTGTGCAAGACACTTCCTCTTACCTCTCATACGTCTGAGATCCCCACACCCAGCATCCCCTTACCGCCCATGCCCCTGAGATCCCTACACCCGTTAATGTCAAACTGTGTTTCCAATTTTACCACTAGAGTGACACCCCCGTGGTACATACATCATTCTATGAGCAAAACATGAAAAAAATATTTGAATACAATATATACCTACTTACTTATTGTTCACAAATATTATTTTATATGCATATCTAATCTATTATAATGCACTACATCGTGAATCAATAATTTTATATATTAGTACACGCATTTACATATATTTATTATTTATGTCATTTTCATTCTTGAGCGTGTTTTGAACAACATGGAACGGAAAAATGGGAATGGTGGAACGGAGGAACCGGTGGAACTGAGATGGAAATCGTCAATCAGCTGTTTTAATCACAAAATAAATTACATAGTTATTTTTTAGGTTAACTTCGTTAACTTATTGAAAAAACGAAATAATTGCTTTATTTATAGAAAAAATATAGTGTTAAAGCAGTAAATATTTGAAAAGATGATTATTAAAGATACTTTGATAATTCGACATTTACCAAAAGAACTTACACAAGATGATATAAAATACTTATTGAATTACTTTGGATCAACTTCGATTAAAATATTATCAAAGAAACAAGGTAATATAGCGTATGCAAAATTTGATTCAGAACAGAAAGCTCGCAATGTAATGACTAGATTACATCAAGTTAATATATTGGGTTCATATTTATCTGTTGAATATGTTAGAAACGATATTAGTTTAGACAATGTCAGTGACTCAAATACAGTAAAAAATAAGGATTTTGAAACAAGATGTTTCAAAACATTTTTAAATAAGTTGAATAGTTGGAATGCTGCTGTTGATTTTTGTCAACCGCCCCCTCCACATCTGAAGTATTTATATCCTCAAGCAAATAGAGCGACGGTCAACAATATTGGACACGCATTAGCTTCAGTACCTAAATTTTATACGCAAGTTTTACACCTTATGAATAAAATGAATTTACCACCACCCTTTTCTAATGTACCAGATCCAGTCGAAGAATTATATCAAGAATCAAACCCAAATGAAATCAGTAAACAGAATTCATCTGAGGAATCTGAGTTAGAAAGTGATACTGAAGAATTTAAAGGCATCTCACAAATAGTTTGTCCAAAGAGAATGCTACCTTTAAATAAAAAAATTGTTAAGAGACCTAAATTTATCAAACCTATGCAAGTAACACTATCTCAGAAATCAGCTCTACAATCTGAAGATGTTTTTGAAAATGTAAACAGCGATAACATTCAGAAAAAAATTGAACTTAAAGTGTATAGTAAAAATGTTGAAAATATTGGTTCAGATAACATTGATGAAGATATAGGAGAAATTAATAAAATATCTGTTTCAAAACCAGAAGAAAAGGAAGTAATAGTAACTGAGGAAGAAGAAAAATCTAAAGTTAAAGGACATATTACAGAAAAAGAATTAAATGAAAACAGGATAACTGACTTTTCTCACATATCAGCCTTTAATAACTATCATCCAGGAGCTCCTAGCTGTCGACTATATATAAAAAATCTATCAAAAACTGTTGTTGAAAATGATCTGTACTATATTTATAATCGTTACAATATTAGTGCTGATAGTTCAGAACAGGGTACAATGTTTGATGTAAGATTGATGCAGGAAGGACGAATGAAAGGGCAAGCGTTTATAACTTTACCAAATATAGAATGTGCTCAAAAAGCATTAGACGAAACAAATGGATTTATTTTAAAAAAGAAACCGATGGTTGTTGTTTTTGCAAGATCATCTAAATCAATAAAGTAGTAGTTTTGAATTATGTTTTTGTATAAAAATATTTTAATATACCTACAATATTATATTCATTATTGATTATATTTTTATTTTCCCGCTTTTAAAAATATTTTATAGAAAAGGATAACTGATATTCAATAGCAGTAAATTCATAAGTATTTATAAATTCTGTCTTTCTCTTCCGTTTTTTAATACAGTTCATTGCCTAATGTGGCGCTAGTTAAACCTCAAATAATATGTATTAAATTTATTATTTACCTTAACATATGTTATATTAAACATTTTATATTTAAAATCATTCTGAAAAAATATATTTATTTAAACAGTAATACATGTTTTACAAGCTTATGAAATTAAATGTTCATATTTGATATTGATTCTCTTTAGATCTCTATGACAGATGTTTCCGGTCAAAGTTTATTATGTACGACCATTTTGTTGTAGTTGTCTACTGAAATAATATTTTATTGTCGGAAATAAATTTTAAAGTTAAAAGTTGGTGTATAATTAATATAACGAATAAAATTAAGTGAAATTGTGTAGTTGTATTCACGTATTACCGATACACATCTTCTAAATAAATGAGAATAGGACGTAATAGAAGGTAAGTTGTATGTAAACAAATAGATATATTAGAAATAGATTTTATTTTATTTTAAATACATATTATCATCTTATATTGCCATATATATATATATATTTATATTTGAAGTACTACATTTTAGAATATTAATGACGTTTAAATTTACCTATGATTTTATTAAAGATATTTGCAATGCCTTTATGTTGATTTTTTTTTTAAATATTAGGTCTCGTAGTAGAGACCGACGTAGATCCCGCAGCCGGGATAGAGGATATGGAGGTGGAGGAGGAGGTACTGGAAATAACAATGGACGTAGGAATAATCCCGGAGCAAATTTACGAAAACCCCGTTGGGATTTGAGTCGTTTGGAACCGTTCAAAAAAGACTTTTACGTACCGCATCCAAACGTATCGCATCGCACTGTTCACGAAGTTGAACAATGGAGACTATCAAGAGAAATAACACTGAAAGGAAAAAACATCCCGAATCCTGTATTTGCATTTGACGAAGCTGGGTTTCCTGATTACGTTATGGATGAAATATACAAAATGGGGTTTGAAGAACCGACAGCAATTCAAGGACAAGGTTGGCCTATAGCTTTATCAGGTCGTGACATGGTTGGTATAGCTTCAACCGGTTCAGGAAAAACTCTGTCATATATTCTACCTGCAACTGTCCATATAAACAACCAACCTAGACTACAGAGAGGAGATGGACCAATTGTTTTAGTTCTTGCACCAACCAGAGAACTGGCACAACAGATACAACAAGTTGCCAATGAATTTGGTAGGAGTTCTCGAATTAGGAATACTTGTATATTTGGTGGTGCACCTAAGGGACCCCAAGCGAATGATTTAATGGATGGAGTAGAGATTGTTATAGCAACACCTGGACGGTTGATCGATTTTTTGGAAAGCAGCCGAACTAATTTAAAGCGATGTACTTACTTAGTACTCGACGAAGCTGATAGAATGTTGGATATGGGTTTTGAGCCGCAAATCAGGAAAATAATAGAACAAATTAGACCTGACAGACAAACTTTAATGTGGTCTGCAACTTGGCCAAAAGAAGTACAATTGTTGGCTACAGAATTCTTAAAAGATTATATCCAAATTAATGTAGGATCGCTTCAATTGTCAGCTAATCATAATATTTTACAAATCATCGACGTGTGTCAAGAATATGAGAAAGAAACAAAACTCAGTACACTTCTGAAAGAAATAATGGCAGAGAAAGAAAATAAGAGCATTATATTTATTGAAACTAAACGACGAGTGGATGAAATTACAAGAAAAATGAAAAGAGATGGGTAAATATTTTTTGTATTAAATATATATTTATAAAAATTTTCATTATAGTGTAAAATATTAATTTTGTTATTTTGGTTGTTTTTAGATGGCCAGCTGTATGCATCCATGGGGACAAATCACAACAAGAAAGAGATTGGGTTTTACAAGGTAAATAACGATTTTATTTATAAATATTAAAGTTATTGCAATATTTAGAAATAAATCTATTTATATTAATATGTGTTCTTTAGATTTTCGCACTGGAAAAGCACCAATACTAGTCGCTACGGATGTTGCTGCCCGAGGGTTAGGTAAGTAAATTCTAATAAATTGTTGTTTATAAATGTAAAAATATAAAATTTAGATTTATGTCCAGTATTAAAAAGAAACAATTAAAATTGTCAGCTAATAAGCACTTTGAAACATGATAAATGAGTTCCTTCGGATTTCCAATGTTTAATGACAGTTTAGCGTATGAGCGGTAAATAGAAAACAACAGTATTAAAGCAGTGGTGATATACGTATATAAAAAATACCAAATTTATTTATATTATAAAAACAAATCCATAGAGAATATCACAGAATTAATACTCCATTCAAAGTGCTTGTTAGCTAAACAAATTTTGTCAACTTTTTTATAATACCGAACATTAATTAACATTAGGTTTTGTAGATTTATCAAATATTTTTATCAAAATTGAAATTTTTGTATTTTGCTTAGATTTTTTTTAGTATTTACATAATTGATTTATCTGTTCAAAGTTTAAATATTTATGATAAAATTTACAATTTGAAAAATTGTTTTATTGTTTATTATATTCAATATTTTTTATTTGAATTATAATCAAAACTATTAAAATTTTAAAAGAAAAATCACATTTATCAGAATATCTATTTAATAATAATAATTAAAGTGCATTAGTTAGAATATGCCATGATTATAATGAAATAAATTATTATTTTATACCTAATCAATTTTCCAATGGAAAATTATTTGTTTTCTCTTTTCTATAAATATTCTTATGTGTTTTAAAAAAAATCTTTATTTTAATCATTATTAATTTTTCTATCAATATTTTCCATTTACGTTTTGTAAATTTTTTTTGAGTTCATATTTAGTAATTGTTATTTTAAACAAAACCTTAAAAAATCAATAAATTTTGGAAAAAGCTTAAAGAAATAAATTTATTTATGAAAACTATCAAATAGATATCGATATTGAAAATCATTTATTTTAAAATTTATTTGTATTTACAAAATCGTAAAGAAAAATATGAGGCATGTAAAATTACAAGTTTTGTTTGATACTTTTTATTTTTTATGTGTATGTTGCACTGATCTTTATACTAGTATAGAGGTCAGTGATATGCTATAATTTTATTTATATGTGCTATTGGAAGTCAAACCGAACTTGTGTAATACTTCTGACCTCTCAAAGGGATATGCAGTTTTAGCTAAATATATAACTATTTGTTGTCTATAATTATTTATGTGGTTTTAATTAGAAAATCTTATACTAAATTTCATAATTCTCCAAAATATTTAGCTAAAATGTATTAATTATCAAACATTTTATGCATCAAGTACATTAATAAAAAAATCATTACCAAATTTGATTTGTATTTACTATGTTTAAATTTTCTAAAATATTTGTTAAAAAAAAAATCAGTGTGGTCCTATTCAAGGCTTATATTTTATTTTATTTTTTATCATAATTGTTTGGTTAGTTAGTTTGTATAATCTACATTCTTCTGTGTCTATTGATCCATCTTTCATTTATGTTATATCACCGTTTACTGCATTGTTGAGATTAGATAATGGACCACACTGATTTAAATGATTTTTTCACATGGATGTACTTGAACGGACCATGTAAGTTAAATACGCTATAGAAAGAGAGGGAACATTGTCAATATATGTACTTGTAACGAGTACATAGAGAGGAGAAAGAGAGAATTGTACACGTAACATGGACGGTGTGTTTTCTTTTTGCAGAGGCACAAGCGATTATCAGCGATTGACATTGACGCTATGTGAACAGTGTCATTGCTGGTTAGTATGCTGTGCCTCTATGTCGACGGTAACGAGGTGGGTCCCAGGGCGGGACGGCCGCCTGCCTGTTGCGTTTGGAAGCGCAGGTATGCCGCCCGTTTTGCGCGTCTGCCGCGCGCCTGCCCACGTGTGCGATTACCGTCCCGGTCGGACACCCTCGTGTTTGTGTAGTGCACGTAGAATAACGTGTGCGATCGTGTACAATACTATTCAATGTACAACTGTGTCGGCAGGTTTGATTTTCTAATATTTTTAACAGTTTCAGAATACTATATAATATGTATATTATATATTCTTATACATGCTATTTGAATCTAACTTTTTGTATATATATATAAATATTATTATTTTCTTTTGATATTTTATTGCAGGTTCTATATATAATTTTAATTCAATGATTAATAATATTTTTTGTTTTTATACCTAACTGTTTGCATTTAGAGATGGTTATTGATATTAATTAAAGTTTATTTAACATTAAAAAAAAAAAAAAAAATTATGTATTTTTTATTGGGATTTTTCTAAATTTTATTTTTGCTAAAAATATATTACTGTAATAACGTTCTCTTTTTGCAAATAGGTATTTAATTATATTATTTAAGATTAAATCAACAAATATGTCAACCTATATTATTCATCTATTATAATCAAAATATTAATTAATTAATTAAATATCAACTGGAAAAAAAATTATTGATATTTTTCTAAAATGACATTTATTTTACATATCGTTGATTAACATAAGATATAACCAAGAAAATCATTTCATGTAATTTCATTGGCTTTTATTATTGAAAATAAGAATCTTCCATTTAGAAACTATTTAAATTTTATAATTTTCATCAGAGATTTAAATGTCACGAATTAAAAGCATTGATCATTGTTTTAATACAAACCTAAATCATAACATGTGTGTTGATTTTGTCTCTTTCAGGAGATGTACCCATGTGTATTCATCTTCATAGAAATATTTATGAGGCAAATATTTTTCCAACTAAATACTAACAGTTTTATTGATTTTCAGATGTGGAAGATGTAAAGTTTGTGATCAATTTTGATTACCCTTCAAATTCTGAAGATTATGTTCACCGTATTGGTCGTACTGGAAGGTCACATAGAACTGGCACTGCTTATACATTTTTTACCCCAAGTAATGCGAGCAAGGCAGCCGATTTAGTGGCTGTGTTGAAAGAGGCGAAGCAAGTCATAAATCCTAAACTACAAGAAATGGCAGAAACACGATATAGTGGAAGTCACAGAGGTAATTTTATTTTTTATTTTTTTTCACATCAAGATGTTGAGAACACAAATTAAGTTTGATATTTCATTTATTAACTAAAAATTCGAAAATATTTTTGTATTATTAATTCTTATGTAATATGGCTTAATATAAAATAAATGTTGATTGTAAAACATATTTATAACTTCTAAGGAGGTCGTCGTTACCGAAACAGAGGAGGGGGAGGTGGTAGTGGAGGAGGAGGAGGAGGAGTAGGTGGTGGTGGTGGCGGTGGCGGTCGTAACAGGAGCCCCTCACGCAGCCGCTCTAGATCACGAGACAGACGCAGACGTACCCGCAGCCGCAGCAGATCGAGGTCACGCAGTCGCGGTCGACGCAACGGCAGGGGAGGCGGCGGGCGCTCAAGGTCACGCTCGCGCTCTCGATCAGGCAAGTCCAATCAGGCTGTTCCGCAGCAGCAGCAGGCCCTGCAGCCACTGATGGCTAGCGGGCCGGCATTCGCCCCGCCGCCCTTGTTAGGGCAACCAGTGCAGCCACCCGAGCCGCTCATGCAGAATGGCAACGGTCCCTCACCGTTTCATCTACAGCAACAGTCACAACAGTACCAACCGCCACAGCAGAGAACCGAGTCTCTGCCTTCACTGTTGACAATGGGAGTCCCTACAGTGCCTCCGCCCCTGCCTCCGTATGCCAGGGGCAACGGGAAGAAGGACCCAGACACAAACTATAACAGGAACAATGTAGAGTTTTGTCAAATGAACGGTGTTCAGCAGCAGCCTCCACCGCAGCACAACAACATCTTTGTGCGTAACAAAGATGAGCAGACACAGCAAATGCAGCATCATCAACAGCTGCAACACCAGCAGCAGCAACAGCAGCAACAACAACAGCCTGCAATAGTGTTCCCTAACATGACCGTGCCCCCTCCCGCGCCGTTCCCCAACTTCGGGGGTGCACAGAATGCATCGCAGATGGCGGCAGCAGTAGTGGCGGCCTATCCTGGTGTCCTGTTTGGCGGGGCTCCTCCCCCGCCCCCTCCCACAACTACGACCGCGGGCGGTGCCGGTAGCCGGCCGCCTTACTACCCCCCTCCTCCCATGAACGGATGGGGCCACATGACTTCTCAGTCTAGATGAACAGCCTAGACATGATCTCTAGGTCATTTGAGATTATGTACAGATGTCTTCAACAGCAAGGTTTGACTAGGAATAACTCATATCAATTTTAATAATAATATCTTTTTATTTTGTTGTTTTTTGTTGTTGACGGGCTGGTTTATTTATGAATATATTTATAGTCAGTTCCTTACTTGCATAAATTATTATTTTTTGTTTAAAACTGAACAAGTCTAACGCGACAGCTTTCCTATGGAAAATTCGTTAAAATCAAGTTAGAAGTATTTTGTTTAACCATATGAATTTTTTTTTAAATATCAGAAGTATTTAAAAATAACATGTTTTGTTTTTGTTAAACATAACATTAGAAGATTAATAAATAAATAAACCTTTCTATGTCCATGTCCATGTGAATTTCAGTTATAACTTTGAACCCTGATTTAAAAAAAAATTAATTAAATTTTGTTTGGAATAGTATGGAATTGCCTGTTATATAAAAAAAATACATTTTTCCTAAATCTGTGTAATTTGGATACTGACTGTACATGTAACTAGAAAATAATTGATATTTTTTAATATTTCAATTCATACAATGTTATTATGGTTAAATATTTATCGTATACACAATCCAATGTTTAATATTATTACACACAAATAATTATCAATGATATTTATATTAAAAATATATTTTTAGTTGTGCAGTTCATTGCATATTAAATATCGTTATTCATATTTCATATCATATATATAATAAGCTGTATTATCACCAAGGAGTTAAATATTAAATAATGGAGATTGCGGCTCATAATAATTATTATTATTATATTTTTGGTACACTTTTAACATTAACATATATTTTATATTTACTGGGTGGATAATAAAAAAGTCCTCATTGGTAACATAGTATTCAGGAACTATAAACTGTACATCAAAAACACATTTTTTAAATGTTTTCTGCATGAAAACTAAAATAATTGTCATATTTTTGAAATAATGGAATAATAATTCTGGAGTATTATGTCACCAAACAGGGGACATTTTTTTATATTGTGAGTTAATTACAGTGAAACTGCTCCTAGACAATCTATTCCTTAAATGACCAGTATTTAATGGAAATATTCGGTTTTTTTTTTTAAATATAATATTTCTGCAAGAAGACCATTTCCATAAGCTATCTTTTTTTGCAAACTGTAGCTGTTTGGTTTGGAGATGTTTCACTTTTTATTCATTGTTAATTAAATGTTTTCTTCTTTATATAGTAGCTGCATTTTAGTTATTTTATGTTATAATGGGGTTTATCTCTGTTTTAAAATGTATGAAGAATCAGTAAAGTTATTTTGCGCAAATCTTGAAATACAGATATAATAGCCAATGCTTTTTAATTTTTTTATATTGCAATGCAAATAATTATTATTAGTCCAGTAGTTCTTTTTTTTTTTAAATATTTCTAAAAAGAAAAGGACAATATTCAAAACTTTATAATTATAGTAAAAATGATCGTACATAGATAAAAAAAACAAACGCATTTAACATTTGAAATTATGTCTTTTAATACCATACACCTTATCAAGTATAAAAAGTATTTTGAGACTAAATTTGTTGATACCATTTAAAATCATAGTAACATGTGGCTACAGCCAAAGCAAAAAATACTCAAATAGTTCTATGGAAAAAAATCGGAGATCAAATTTAAAAGAAGCATTTTGAAGTTGAAACTTTCAGCTTTTAAATGGTATCAACAGATTTAGACTTTTTTTACCTCGGGCATCCACACAAAATTTACTAAAAATGATGAATTTTTGGCTTACTTTATAATTATTATAATTACTCTGTAGAAAATGAATGAAAATTTAATTTGTAAAATGCATTAATAAGAATATGCTTTTTTTATACTGCCATTTTTGAATTTTGTCCTCTTTTTTTTATAGTAATTTTGACTTTCTTATGAGTGCGCTTATGTTCAATGCAAACTTAAGTTATGTACTTAAATGTCAAATAATCATCAGATAAAATCTAATTACATTTTTTAACCTCATGCACTCAAAAATTACAAATAATTCTTGTGTTTGCTTCGTAGTCCCATAATTTTTTTTAAAATTATGTACTGAAAAGTAGAGATATTTTATTTATTTTTTATATACGACTATTTTATCATAATTAAAGAGCTTTGAATATTTTGATCCCTTATTTATTTTAATGAGTGTATAATAAAAATATTGTATTTCCATTGTATGGACTTAAGTACATTTGAATAATATGTATTGTTACGTCTTCAAGAAGAAAATTGCTTTCTTCAACTTTGAGTATTGTTAATCATTATTTATTTTTTGTTGAATGCTTTATTAACATAATTTTAACAAGAATATGGCTTGACTAATTTTAAGGGTATTTTTCACTGTTTTTTTTTTTTTTTTACATATTTGTTTTTTGATAAAAGCCCGCTTTTTTATTATTTTATTTATGCTTTTTAAATATTTTATTTTAATCTAATTAATTAGATGTGCACAACTAAAATACCTACATCTACTGAGAATATAATATTGTTTTGGATTGTTTGTTTATTTCTACCAGCTCAACAATGTAATATTTTTTATAAAATATATAAATATGAGCGTATTTAGTCTTAAGTGAGAATATTAATTTGTTTTTTGTTTTCAGATAGTCGTTCGCAATGGAATAACAATCGTAGATAAACAAAGTGTCCGTAAAATTGCTGTTAGTTGACTGACATCATTCCTTGTATATATAGTGGTGTAATTTAAAAGGAACACTTTCTTTATATAATATTAAATTATAATGATCTGTATAGAAATTTATTAAATAATTTTAAGTGAAATTATTAAAAATAATAATTTATTTAATATTATATTATTATTATGTTATTAATAAAGGCAAAAAACTTAGTAATATAATCTAATATATATTTATACTAGTGCTTTTTTTGTAACGAGTATGTTTATAAAAATTGTGAAATCTACTACAATCAATTTAAAAAATATTTTTACAATAGATATTACAAAATTTAGTCATTTTCAGAATGAAATTTGACAATAATTAGTAATAATTTTATTTTACAAAAAAGGCACAATCATTATTATTTTTATTATTCTGCAAATATGTTTTTATTTAATATTTTGCTCTTCTGTAATAAAAATACGCTTTTTTATAATTTGTTGCTTTTTGAGGTAAACTGATTAAATATATTATTTCATCATTAATTTTAGTTTTTTTAATATATGTTCTTAAAATTTTTAATATGATTCATATCAATTTTAAAATGTATTTAATGTGTAGAGCTAAATTATAATTTGAATATTTTTTTTAGATATATTGAAAAATGTTATGTACATGCAGTCGAGACTTTTTTGGTGCGTATCTTAAATGCGATGTGATATTTCATGCAAATTCAGTAATTTCCCATTATAACGAGAATGTGGCATTCTGAATTTCATATTTACATGCATAATTATGTGAACATTCAAGAAGTTTAATGTACAATTTTTTAGTAGTCTACTATCACATGCAAAAGTAACTTACCAGTTTATATTAAAAATTGCAACAATTGTGAATTTCTACCGCATAAAAAAAGACTACTGTATATATCTAACATAAAATATCTATTTCATAGTGTTTAGCAGTTTTACATATAAAAATATACTAGGTGGATAAAAAAAGCTCCTGTTTGGTGATATAATACTATGGAACTATAAAATACAAAAATTTTGGAATTGTCGTAAAATGTTTTTACATGATTTATTATTAATTAACTACCTGGTATATAGGTAATAAATATTTTTTTAAATATTTATTTTTTTATGAAATATAAAAGTATTTATTGTAGTAATATTTATATTTTCAAGTAAAGAAGTTATGTTGGACTAGGGGCCTAAATATTAAGATAATTAACATCAACGCTTATTTAATTAAGTAGCTACGCCTTCTGTACTCAACACTTCACTTCTGAAGAAGACCACGAGATGTTGGTCGAAACGTCAAGTGACAATATAGTGCAACTCGGTATACAACCCAATAATCGAATGTTTATACAATTGAATAACCGTGAAAGTCTGTTCAAAAAGAATTATTATGTTATAGTTAACATAAATGTAATTAATTATGTAAGAAAGAACTTTGTTATTCTACTTTCACTATGTCACAACAAATTTGATGAAAATATAAATACAATGAGTGATTTTGCTAAGAATATAAAAATTCTTTTGTGCATCATGTGCAGAGGTTGGGAAATGATGCACCATTTAGAAAATACAATTCGAATAAAAAAAAGTCATACAAAAATAAATTATCTAATCATTATGTGTATAATTACTTGCTGCATATTATTCTCCTGCTTTCCCCTATTTGTTGCAAAATAGGAAAAATGTTTTTATCCACCTGGTGTGTTTCAATATTTCTTAAATTTGTATATAAATTGTTGAAATATTATACTATTCAATATTTACAAAATAATTTGAATGTTATGAAATAATATCAATAATCAAATGACTGAATTATTTTATGTATTTTAATTTTAAAATATTAAAAAAAATAGTTTTGAAAGTACATTCTGATTTTTATTTACCCTAAGATGCCTAAGATAATACTGAAATGATTATTATTTATTAATTAAATATTCAAACGTAAGTTATGAAATATAATAATTAAAATAAAGTTGAATTAAAAAAAATCAAATAAATTATTAAATTTTCTTATGTTGGTCATTGCATTTACATTTTAGGAACATATATTTTACCATAGTTGGTATCGTTAGTATTTATATAAAAGTGGCATTATTGAAGAGAGCCATTTCCGTTTCCTCCTGTTCCGTGGATCTCCTCTTGTTTTGTTGGACATTCTTAAACAGTAATCATTTTGAGGAAATTTGAGGTATGTAAAGTGAAGTGTTTATATTAATTTTATTATTATTGTAATTGTAAGTGAGTACTGAATTAATTTCAGTATTTCATTCACAAAGAAGTATTATGTTTTGGAAAAATTCATTATTTAACGTACTAAAGGGTAGCGTATATTGCAGGGCTCAGTCATCATCTTTGTTTGTTACGACAGTGTGTTCGAAATCGTCTTTTATTTCAAGAAACGTTATTCATCCGAACTCAGAAGAAATGTAAGTATTATTTTTTAGTCATTACTGGCTTATTTATAGATATATTTTAGAGAAATTCATATTTTATTTTTTATTATTTTGTTCTGTGCTACGCCATTTTGATTATCTTTCGTGTTGTTCACTTAAACAATTATTGATTTTTCTAATTTCTAGAAGCTTCTAGAAAAGTATAGGGGACATTTATTGTACATATACATTCATTAATCCACGTAACATTTATATCATTTGAAAAGTATTTGCTGATATCAAATAATTGCATCATCAATTTATATGCGCGTTATGACGTTGAACCTTGGAAAGTTCCCTTTTATTAAGTATACATGCACTATAATTATTTCTATCAGTGGCTCAAAAACTTTTTAAGATAAATACACTCGAATATAGAAAAAAAAGTAAAAATCATAGTATCTCAATCTTATTCATATACATAATTTTTTGGTTATTGTTTTAATGCTGTAATTAATTACTTATTTCTCAGAAATGTACTATTGTCATATATTTTATTAAAATATGTCTAATTGAGCAAGTCATTATTTAAAAAATAAATACAATGTTAAGATTTAATCAATATCCATTATTTTAATATACCTTGTTAATATCTTAACTCATGAAGACACTGGTAAAATATTTAAAACAAAAGTGTTTGTTATACTGACATTGTACATTGACTATGGAGTACAAAGATTGAATCCATATTTTAAAATATATAGGTATGGGTAGTAAAGATTGTATTAACCAACAACAGTTATTGTACATATACACAAAGTTCATATGTACGTATATTGTACATGTTCATTCTTAAATAAAATGTTAGCTTAAAAATATATTTATAGAAGGAGCACATATGTGTCGATTAGACTACCTAATAAAATAATAAAAGCTAAAATGATGAACAAATGCACTAAATTAGTTCCTTCTTTTAAAAATTTAAAAGTTTACAATACTCAATTCACTTATGTATACAAAAATATAACTCTCTGTTTTAATTCTGTAATATTTATAATTTAGGGCTTTTGGAGAACAAACTAATGGTTACGGAGGAGGTTCCCGCGGTGGAGCAAAAGGAAGCACCACAAGCAGTAGTTATGGTACCAGAAACGGAGGAAGTTTTGGAGGAGGTCGATCTAAGTTTAGCAATGGTACCAGCGGAGGAGGTTCTAAATTCGGCAACGGTACAAGTAGCGGAGGGTCAAAGTTCAGTAATGGTACTGGAGGAGGAAATTCACGCTACAGCAATGGAACATCTCAAAATGGTTTCAGCAAGTTTGGTTCAGGCACTCGTTTTGGAGCAAACAAACCCAACACTCGCATGGGAAACGGCATGTCACGAGACAACCTTAATGCAGCACCTGGAAAAGGATTACGTAAACCTGACTGGACCAATCACAGTCTACGACCATTTAAGAAAGATTTTTATGTTCCACATGAGAATGTGTTGAGTCGCTCTCCTTACGAAGTGGACCAATTCAGATCAACTCAACAGATTACAATAGCTGGTACTGAATGTCCTGATCCAATTCAACATTTTGACGAGGGAAATTTCCCAGATTATGTTATGGAAGGTATAAAGAAACAAGGATATGATGCTCCGACAGCAATTCAGTCGCAAGGCTGGCCGATCGCGATGAGCGGTAAAAATATGGTAGGAATTGCACAGACTGGATCTGGTAAAACCCTCGCTTACATTTTACCAGCAATCGTTCATATCAACAATCAGCAGCCTATTTCTCGCGGAGAAGGACCCATTGCTCTAGTGTTGGCACCTACACGAGAATTAGCACAACAGATCCAACAAGTTGCGACTGAATTTGGAAGCAGTTCTTATGTCAGGAATACTTGTATCTTTGGTGGAGCACCTAAAGGACCCCAAGCACGTGACTTGGAACGTGGTGTAGAGATTGTAATAGCAACACCTGGCCGTCTGATCGATTTTCTCGAGAAGGGAACTACAAATCTACAAAGATGTACTTACTTAGTTCTTGATGAGGCTGACAGGATGTTAGATATGGGTTTCGAACCACAGATAAGAAAAATTTTAGAACAAATCCGACCGGACAGACAAACATGCATGTGGTCCGCTACCTGGCCTAAAGAAGTTAGAAAACTCGCCTCAGATTTCTTAAACGAATACATTCAGATTAATATTGGATCATTACAATTGTCAGCAAACCACAACATTCTACAAATTATTGATGTCTGCCAGGAACATGAAAAAGAAACAAAGTAAATATTTGTCAATTAGTCTTGTAAATATTTATTAGTAACAGCGTCATTAATTATGTTGTTTTGTTACAGGTTAAATAATTTACTCCAAGAAATTAGTTGTGCTGCAGATCCAGGAGCCAAAGTTATCATTTTTGTTGAGACAAAGAAGAAAGTTGAAACTATCACAAGAAACATTAAACGGTATGGTTGGCCCGCTGTTTGTATGCACGGAGACAAGAGCCAACAAGAGAGAGACTATGTTATGAGGGAGTTCAGAAACGGCAAGGCTAACATCCTTGTCGCTACAGACGTAGCCGCCAGAGGACTCGGTAAGCTTGACTACGCCGTTTACTGTTACTTTAGTTCAGAAAATAGATAAATTAATTATTTTCTTTCAGCGCTGAGTATTTTAAAATATTTATTGATTGAATTTTTATATATTAAATGAATTTATATAGCTGGTGGGCCAGACTTGGAACAAATTTAACTTGACAATTAAGATTCTCATTTTTAGAAGAATGTCAACTAAAATGTATATGAACGGGAAATCTTTTTTAGTTTTGTTCTGTGTAAGGCTTTATGGGCTGTATAAATAAAGGGTTATTCACATATTATGCATAGTGGCCTTGCCAAATAATTGGTTTTGGCAATAGTAGCATCATATTGGGGGTTCCAGACTGGTTTATAATTATTACCAAGTAAAAGCGTACCTTGTGTGCTTCTGGCAAAATTACCTAACGGTACGAGGAGTAAGTAAGTGTCCATACGGTTTGTATGCGCAGATAAACAGGGGTTTTCATATAGCTGACTAGTGATGTGAATCGGTATAAGTACCACTAGTGAAGGAGGTGAGGTAATAGAGAGAGGAAATAATCTTGTGTTATCAACATTATTTTATAGTTTAAAATCTCAATGCTAGGTATATGTTTTTATGTTTGTTTTCCATATATGTTTCACTTTTGCTGTATTTAATTATTTGTTCAATGCGCGGAAGTTCCCTTTTTTATAATTATAATTTTCATTGAATATTTTAAATTACATAATCTGAATACTTGTTTGAATATACCGCACTTTTGCATCACTACAATAGCTGACTAATTTTAACAGAGTAATTAACATGAAATGATCAGTCTGGTTGTCCCTTTTGTTTCAGAGGCACATCATGTCATATGATGAGCGTAGCAGCACAGAAGACATATATGTTAATAAAGAGACCACATAGACGGCTATGTGATTATTCTGTGCTTGTACGCTGAGTATCCAAACACGCTGTTAGCGTTCACGTGTGGATGCATGTGCCTCTCGCTACCAGGCCGACGATGGAAGGTTTGATGCAACAAGCCGCTGGCTGCTTCAAAAATGGCACAAGTTTGAGAGAGTTCTGTTTTATTCCCCCTTTGTCTTTCCTGTGTATTTACTGATACCAAATATGTCTGTTTAAAAATTGATAATTAACTTTTGAATCATTTTTCAATTTACTAAGGTATTTATATACTGCCAATTAAAAAAATTTTATTGGAAACATTACTACAAATTTATTATTTAAATTTTTAACTTGTTACATTTAATTGAAATAAAAAACAATTGGTTGATGTAATTACGTGAAAACAAAAAAAATTCATCACAATCAAGAAGAGCGACACGCGTAGGATTGATTGGAATTTGGATTTTTAAATCAAAACCTTCCGGTACATTATTCCTGACCTATATCCATCCACCCGACATAGATATTGTCGTATCCAATGCAGGAGTACCTGCAAATGAGTGCCATTCAAATACACTATTTGTCTTCCTGTCGGCTAGTGGAGTCTAGGAACAGGTTTATGCTTGCTACTATAGCCTGTCGTTGATCAGTACGCACATTTATTGGCAAGATCAACGTCAACTAGGTTTGTATATATGCAGTTAATGTGTATTGACATCATGGTAAAAAAGTACTAGGCAGGTTGGTGTTTTGTATTGTTTCATACAACATGTAATTTATTTGAAAATAATTCAACGGCTGAATGTGAGATACAAAAAGGTATAATCAGTTCAGTATTTTTCTTCTAAAACTACTTTATTAATTGTATTCTAGTGGAAAAAAGTCACGCCAAGACTTACGAATTACAATTATAATTAATAAAAGCATACTTTGAAAAAAAATTACAAAAATACTGTTTAAAGAAAGAGTTCAAAATGTATTTAAATAATTCATCATAATCATCCAAAAAAAATTGTTTTGTAATATAGGAAGAATAGTATTGTTGTTTCTTAATCTCTGACATGAATTAATTAAAAGTAAATTATTTCTGTGTGAAATGAATTGAACGGACTTGCTCTAGTATCCAATGTATTTGGTACCTGCCATTTTCTTAGAAATAACTTGTCAATATGCATAAAATGAAGAATTGAAAGAGTGGAATATGTACATTTTAAAGAAATCAGTTCGTTTTGAGAATACCACACAAACAATTTTTTATGAATAAAATAATAATCAGTTAAAAAAGATTGAAAATTACGAACCAAGTATTATCTTTTAATTTTAATTTTTGCGTTTTTAATATTTAATGAGCTTTTTAAACATTATTTTAATTTGACGTTAGTCTTCTTTAAAATAGCAGATACAAAATATATGTGTATTTGTTTTTATTTAATTTAAGATTTTAAGTAACAATTTGCTTAAACTACGGTTCACCTTTCTTCTGTAAATTAAAATCATTTACCTCATGTATCAGTCTTACGATTGCATGTTGATCATGATAACAATTTAAATATATTAAGAAGTCATAAGTGAACGTTATTGGAGTTTTTTAAATCAAAAATTCATAGCTGCTTTTTATAGAATTAACTTTTATTACAAACAAAATTTTTTTGTTTTATTTTTCATAGTCTAATGAAAGCATAAAATATAAATAACAGTTCTACAAAGTATAATTTTTATTTTGAATATTTTTATCATTCTAAAGAAATCATGTTGGTTCAGAATTTTCACTTATAAAATTGGGAATTAAAAAATAATTGGGGGAGGGGTGATTCCTGAACTCGGTAAGTATTAAAAATTTCTTTAAAATTAAAAATCCATTAAAAATTGGTTTTGTGGAAACTACTATTCATATTTACTTTCTTTCATATGTAAAATTCATACTATTGCTTTTTCGAATGCTTTATAAAAAAAAGACAATTTTTCTTGCATTTAACATATTTTACTCCAATAGATGTTGATGGAATCAAATTTGTCATAAATTATGACTACCCAAATTCGTCTGAGGATTATATCCATCGTATTGGAAGAACGGGAAGATGCCAGAGCACAGGAACATCGTACGCTTTCTTCACAACCGGAAACTCGCGGCAAGCGAGAGATCTGGTGTCTGTCCTCCAAGAAGCAAACCAGTCCATCAACCCACAATTAGCCGAGATGGCGCAGAGAACCGGTGGATTTGGAGGCAACAAATCAGGTCGTTGGGGCTATGGAGGTGGATTCAAGGGCAGAGAAAATGGCACAAAAAATTCATATCGTAGATTCGATAACAACAGCAGTGGTAATTATGGAGGTAAATATAACCTCGTTTTTTTTATTTTTGTTTTTTAAATGAATTTATAATGATGACTATTTAAAAGAAGTAGATGTTTCCGTGATATTTTCTCTAAGAAGACCTGAATTAATTTATACCAGATTTTTTATTTAATTATTTTTTTACTATAAGATATTAAAGTATTTTTATTTTGTTTCAGGGTATTGATGAGCGTAAAGTTTAAGATACGATTTTATTTATTAAATAATATTGTGTATGGACTATCTGTAATTCAGTATTTCACTCAAAGCATTCCGATCTTGGATTGGTTTCGAATTTATAGATTTGACAAGATTATTATCACTGTATTTATGATTGCCAATGTATTAGTGTGAAATGATTAGTTTAAAATTTGTAGTTTATATTGAAAATTTAATATTGAACTTCACTGGTTAAATGAATTTTCAAAAAACTAGAATTATTTAAGCACAGACGTTTTAGTTTTATTTGTAAACTTCTTGAAATGAAGTTAATTTTTTTTTATATAATTATTATATTGTTTGAATGTATTTTATTTTATTCTAGTATATTGAAATTACAGTGCAATTAAAAATATTGAAAACTAAAATTAAAAAATATGTATCGTGTATTTTATACAAAAACAGATATCATTTTTAATTGTTCTGTAGAAAATGATAAATTCCTTATATTCATGAATATAAAAATAAAACATTTGTGAACCGTGAGTTCTTCTTGCATTAATTTGGTGATGTAACTTTGTTCAACTTTATTTAACATCTTGTAGTGTATAAGTATCATGACTACTACATTTATTCGATATATCTTAATATTTAATAACATTCGACCGCGGTGATTGATTTTTCATCTTTCCGAGTTGGTAATTTGTGTACCGGAACGTTGCAAGATCTAAAATATTTTTGTAATAAAGAAAACACGTTCGAAGATGTAAATATCATGCCGGTAGTTATATAAATGATCTACGATGTCATTGACAATGATCTGATCTCGCGCGAGTTTTGTGGCCGATTTAATTTATTATTTGTCAGGCGAAGATGCATAATAATAATAATATAGTGACCGTTCTTTTCTATGCATTTAGAAATGATTGCCGATTTGTAATAGTATAGAGAACACGTTCTGGCAATATTACTGTTATATAAGCTTTTTATACAACAGTGTTGAAAAAAAAATATCCAAATTGTGTGTTTGAAAATTTTCCAGTAAAAAATAATATTGCCATTACTTTTCTTAAATATTTGTTTCACCACATTTAAAATATGTCATATTTTTGGTTTTTTAAATATTTATCTAGAATTGTACAAAGAACAAGACTTCATTTTGATGTATTAAGTATCAAAGAGAAAATATTTATTTAACTTTAAATATTTAATTTTTTAAAATAACTCTTTCACTGCTGGATTCAAATTTAATTAATGTAGCATTAATCGATAATTTATGTATAATTTTTATTTTTTATTTTTTACAACTTATATAGCGTTTATTTAGTATAGACATGCTCTCGTATATGCATTGAAAGAGTTAAAAAAATACACATTTTTAATGTCTGAATGTATTTGTGAGCTGTTGATTGATATGTAATAAAAAATTGTTAATATATTTATGACTTTTATTTTATTTGTTTTCCTTTCAAAATCGTGTAGGTAGGATTTTTAAATAGAGAAATTTTAAAAATGATGAAACTGCCAAGATCAATATGATGGTTTTCTGCTACAGAAATAAATTGCTGTGACCAAAGATAAGTGAGTCTATTAGATACACGTACGCCCTTTATTTTCAGTATAAAAAAACTTGTACCCTTGGCAGATTAAAAAAAATTAAATAGCTAATCTTTGAATAGAATTAATATTATTTTAGCGCCAATCGATGGCAAATTTCATAAAAATGTGTGAGGTGGTAGGCCCCCAAGAAATACAAAAAATATTAAATGCTGCTTATGTTTAAATCGTCGATCATACAGGTCCTAATGGGAAGCACAACGACCTCTAGTCAAGCACAGGGTTAGGGGTTATTTTAGTATGTAGTTGAAGTAGCTTGTTTCTGCAGTTCTAAAAATTAAACGTTGGTTTTAAGTACCTAATTATTGTTTCGAAATTTGTGTGACGTCCCTACAAAGGTGGGGGGGAGGGGGGGTTAAAAACATGAAATTTGTGTGACGTAATTTATACATGATCCCTTCTAACATAGTTGGTGACTGACAGTCATAGATAAGTAAATACCTGACAGTACAAGACAATTTTCATAATATCACCATGCGCACTGTTTTAAGTAATACCGATGGTGTTTACTTGCCGCACGTACGTGCATGAAACTGTCATAGGTTTGATACTACATTTGAAAGTGCTTGTTAGCTAACAAATTTTGTTAGCTCCTTTATAATACCGAACATAACATTTGCAAAAAAATACCATACTATTACACACAAGCAATGCAATATCGTGTACACATTATATTTATTAATTACATAAAACCAATATGTCTTGCAACTACTAATCATCTCATTATATATTTATTACGTACATTATACACATATGACTACATAACATAATAACAACATATACAAATTACATATAAAAATGTGGTTCCTAATCATACATACATACATCCATCAGTACCTATAAATAAGAAATAGTTACACTTATATAATCAGTACAATGCACAATTGTTTTTTGTTTTTTTCATCATTATCTGTACTTTAATGTGCCTGTCATAATAGTAGGAGAAAGTAAGTAATTTTGAATGAATTCACTTTCGTATCAAAATATCCATTTTGTAACTGAATTTCTCACTATCAACAATAGTATGCAACTCATTGTTCTCATGGTTCATACACATTCCGAAAAAAATATATTTAAATTATTCAGATGCGAATTGTAAAATAGAATGGAATACTTAAAATGTTATCATGCAAAATATGTCATTTTATTCAGTTTAATTTAAATATTCAAACCAAGACTTCCGCGGTGTTCGATTGTGCAGTATCATGAGTAATAACTAATTATTAGAGATTGGAAAAATAGTTGTTATTTTCAATGAAATAGTTATTAGTTGAATTTTTTTTCGGAAAATAGTTTTTTTTACGAGTCAATAATAATTAGTGCAAACGAAGCAGTAAAAAGTGTCGCAAATAATTGGAATGGTAGTTGCAAATAGTTGATTTCAAATTGTGTTCAATCAAACTAGTTTTCTGAAAACGGTGGAGATATGTAATAAAAATTATAATAAATGCATTTTTACGCAATAGTTGAAAAACTATTTTTCCAATCTCTACTAATTATTTATCGCCTATTCAAATCTAGCCTCGTACGATTGCAGGGGTTCAAAGTAGGGTTGCCAGATATCCTACCTGCCCCACTTTAGATTAGCTAGAACCATATTACCCATATTACGCTCAAAACATCATTGCCCCCCCCCCCCCTCCCTCCCCCCGTTGTTACTTCACCGCTGTCCAGGGGGTGTCAAGACGATCCCTTCTCCCTCGGAGTACCTAAGTTTGTACGTAACAATTAAAAAAAAATCAATTTAAGATCTGTTTAAAAATTGATCTGCCAAATTGAATGCTCTACAAAAAGGATCCTATAAAATGTTTACGTACTTAATATGTATCGTTCTTGAGATATCTTGAAAAAAATTAATATTTTGGGATGTCACCCCTCCCCCTTACACACGATTTTGATGATTTTGAAATGAGACCGTCCTTAAGCCAGACCCAACCATTCGACCGTTTCAATAATATCGGTTTAGTGGTTCATGAGTTATGCGAGTGACAAGGATTGAGGGGATAGACAGACAGACACGGAACGAAAAGTGTTTGTCTTGACGTGAAACGCAAAGATGAATTTAAAATTTTGAAATCGGAGAACATTTTTTTTGTCTCATTCTAAAACGACCACAAAGCTTTTCGTATCTTCGATATTGCGAGCAAGCAATACATTATTAATTTTTATTTTCTAGGGTCACATGTACAACCGGGCCTGGATGATTTGCTCTCGCGGCAGCCCTCCTGTGACCGGCCCTGCTGCTATACCACAAACTAAATATAGATTTACTATATTTACAAAAAAATTACTGATTTTTTCCTATAAAACCGGAAATGCCAAATATCTAAATTTTTTTCAATTCATCTTGCAGATGCTAAACATTTACAGTGCATTAATAAATGAATCATTTCATTTATACAAGTGCCATAAAAAGAAAACAAATTAAAGACCGTATGTTCGGTATTAAAAAAGAAACCGTTATTATAGAAAGTTAGTATGTAAATTGTACATGTGGATTTTTTACGGTATAAACATAAAATAATAATTGTTAATTTTAAATGTTATTGTATCAAGTACCATAATATTTTAAAACTGTTGATTTGGGCGTTAATTTTTTTATACACGTGTAGGTTTGCACTACAAAAAGTTAGTTACATTGAAAATTTCGTAATAATTTTGTGTCATTATTTATTTATTTTATCGACACCTCCAGTTCAAGATCAAGAATTAATTTGTACATGGACGAGATATATTATTATGGTCACGTCAAGTCTAGATTAGTGGTACTCAAACGGGGTGCCGTAGACGCACCAAAGGAGTAAAATTTTATATTCTGACGATTTTTCTTGTAAAAAAATTCTATATTAGTGTGCAAATGACCTTGCATAAAAATATCTTTACCAAAATTATTGAAGAGTATAAAAAGTTTTTTTTTTCTTATTTCTTCAACTCGGGGCCTTACAATTACAATGCCTGCTGTACAATGCGCTACTATTGGTTCTACTGTACAACATAATCGTGTCAATTTGACTGCATCTTAATTACATTAGTTTCGATTTTAAGTTCTTAATCAGGGCCGTAACTAGCACTGAGGCAGTGTCCCGGGACCCCCAAGCGTAGGGGGCCTCCGTAGCAGCGTAAAAATTGTGGTGAGCATTGATTGATTAAGATTGGGGGAAAAAAGGTCATTAAAATTAAAATTAGTAAAATCATCTGTCGCTTATTAAACCAATAGCCCCCAAGAATCTAGTTACGTCCCTGTTCTTAATGGATGAAAAATCATTGATAAAAAATCACATATGATAACTAGAGTATCGCGAATTTTTATATTAGATTGTCGTTATCTAAAAAGTTTGAGTATCACCAATTAAGTGCTACTAAAAAAAATACGTGGTCGCGGTATATTTTTCTCGAGGCGCCATTTAGTACAATCGATTTTCGGCATTGATTAAAAAACATAATTTACTTTTAATTGCATTAATTTTATAGCTAATTGTTTATTTTGTCAAATAATAATTTTCTAAATTATTTTAATAAAGTAGTTAATTAATTGTACAAAATAATAGGTATAATATACAATTGAATAACCGCGAAAGTCTACGTTCAAAAATAGTTAATTAATTCTACCAACGTTTTGTCATGTTGCAATGGAGATTTTCATTCAGTTCTGAAGATAAATACATCGCAGCTTTGAATATTTTTTAATGAAATATACTCCTATAAATAACATAATTGTTATCTTTAGTAGCAATGACGAAAGAGCAGACATTTCTAAATAAGTCGATGTCTGAAAGAATTTTTATAGCAACATAAACTATTTACATTCCAGTAAAAGTATTGATCTTGGAGAGTAAAAATCTTTCCATTGTTTTACATATTCGGTATTAACGTTCGTAATGGTATTCAGACAATGGCGCCATAAGTGTATTAACAATGAGTGTAAATAGTATTATTACATTTGATTTTACTAATGATTTTTGGGATAAAGATTTGCATGAATATATAACTTCCATTTGCATACCTACTCGGTACTCGGTATATTTAAAAATAATTATATTTGGTTATACTTTTTTATTTATTTATAAAGGAATCATTTTTCTCGACGTTGTTTTAGTTATAAAATTAAAATATCAAAGATCCTCATGCCCGGTATTATAAAGAATTTGTTTGGCTGCAAATGCAAATTAGCTTCCAGCTATCGCTATCTGCTAGGTGTCAAATTGTTATGAAATTGCTCGATATTTAATAAACTATTTTTGCTACAGTATTCGTTATAATTTTCATGTAAAGTATCTACTAAAAGATATTTTGCATCGATAGTTTAGAAATTAGAGGGAGGGGGGCACTTTGATAACCTCATTGAAATGCAAATATATCGTGACTGAAAGGTTAAAAAAAAAATTGACAGTGTTCGTTATAATTTTCAGTGAAAGTACTAATTAAGGAGGGGGGACGCTCTGACAACGACATTGAAAAGCAAATATATCGTGACTGAAGGGTTAAAAACAAAAGTTGCTACAACATTTTATCTTAATAAGTATACAATTTTATAGACAAACGGGCAGAGCGAAACTATATCGAATTGAAAAGTAAGTACATACCTCTATATTAAAATTAGAGATACGCAAAATATAAAGTTTTATTTTTTTCGGATTCTATAAAAATTAACAAAGTGAATTGAATACACGTGTATTTATAGACAAAATTATTTATATCGTTTTCCTTCAAAGAAGCCAATTATAAAAAGGGTTATTAGGCACATTGACATTGAATAGGTTTCGAATATTTTTAGACACTGATTATTTTTGGATGAAGTAGCAATTTAGATACCGTCCACACATTACATTTATACATAATTAATTGTCAAGTTTCAGATTTCTGAGTGGGTGCGTATAAACATTTTATATACAACTAATTGCCTTTGTGATATATTTATCTAGACAATTATTTAATAATAATTGAATAAAATATTCTTATCTATTTAATATTTTTTAATCTATATTATACGATGAATGAAAATAATTTTCTTTGGTATTTGATCCATTTGAAACCATGTTGAAATTCTAATTTTGTACATTTAGGCCAGGGTAAAAAAATACAGTAGAAAAATTGATTAATGTTACTCAATTAATTATTACGGGATTTCCCCGACTGTCTGAGTGTTTTTATTAATTTTTTAGCATTAATTAATTAATAATTTCGCACCCTGGTTAGACTAGTAAATCCGAAAGTTTTCGAAATCGGCAGTTGGAAATATTTATTTAGTTACTTGGTGCGATTTTTTTGCAAATTCAAGGATTCCCCGTTTTGGCGAGTGGGGTATCAAATAAAATGTATTAATTCAAGGAATTTAAATATGTAAACATTTTGATATTATTAAAATTTTCATTTAACAATATTTTGCACAAATTCACAAACGGTTTCGAGATTTATTTTCGAATAGTGACGATAATTCTAATGAAAAAGGATAGTAAATAGTAAATTAAATAAATAAAATTCAAAAACAATTTTTATTTTATTTTAAGTTTTACATCAATTTCTTATAGGTCTTAGAACTGATTTTCTTTGTATTTTTTTTCAACATTCTTATTTTCGTGAGTTTTCAGAAACTTTTTACGCGATTTTCGACCTATTTTAATTGATTGATTTATGAAAATGATGGAACGTATCCCCAATTTTACTATTCAAGTAATATTTTTTAAGCGATTTCTTATACGTGAATTACTGTGGTAAGGTCATTAAAATTAGTGAAACTGTGGATTGAGGTATCAACGAAAAAAAAGGGCCCCTCAGTCACATGCTGCGTCGGGGCTCCAGAGCCTCTAGATACGACCTTGGTAGGTATCTACTGCGTAAAAAAAGAACCGCTACTGGAGCCTTATATAGGGATCATTAATATCTAAAATCTCATTCTGCGCGCATCTTTATAAAAATCGATATAAATTGATTATTTCTTACTATATTAACCCAGTCCTCAATATAGTAAATTACAGATGTTAGACTTCCTCTTCTCAAGTTACCCTGTAAGTATATTTCACAAAAGAAACAGTTAAATAGTAGATGAATGCACATAGATTATTAATTAAATCCACTATCCAGTAATGTAACAGTTTTGTTGTAAAGTGATCCGGTACGAATAAGGAGGACCCGCCACTTGTCTTCATTCTAGACGGCTAGCCAGGTCTGACGAGATGTTGAGCGACAAGTGCCGCCGACATTATGTCCATATACGACCGATATGTAACGGCAACTTCCGTCAATTATTATTTAAACGTTTCTCTGTGCGCCCTCCACGTGTACATATGTGTGTACTTCATTGTGAATTGTAGTTATTAAGGACATTGTTTATCTCTTAGTTTATTGTAGATCTTGGCTTAGTTATATAGGTAAAAGCTGCGCCGATTTGATCGTTGCACATTGCAGTGGATATCTTTATGGTTCTATTTGCATTTTCCACTACAATGTGCGACGAGACGTTGGCCGATAGAACCATAGACATAGGGGCATGAACTGCGCATTCTGTATTAACATAATGTATCATATATGTATTGTATATGTCAAAAACTACTAATATTTTTTACCATACCCCCTTCCTCCTCTATCGCGATAAGTGCTGGCCCAAAAATCATATCAACGACAAATACTCATGAACATCATTTCGGAGAATCGCAGACTGTAATTATTGGGCGATAGTTAATAATAATGCCCACCCAAAATTTGGATCCTGTTTTTTTAGGGCGGGTTTGAAGCGACGAGCAATTATAAAAATCTGTTTTCTGTAATTTTTTTATTCTTAATTTTTTTTAAATTTTTGTAAACTGATGTTAAAGTTCACAAATAAATTATAAAATGTAACCATGAGTCTAGTCAGAGACAAATAAAAATAAAAAGTGAGTACAGTAAAACCTCGTTAGTACGTTTTTTTACGTATTTCATTAGTATATGTTTCCCCAAGTCCCTTTAAAAACGTAGTAACAAGGTTCCATTGTATTTATTTTTATTTTTATTTTTTAACAAATAATGCGATATTAATCAACATAAAGAAAATTGAAGTCAATTTTGAATTTTAGAACGGCAAGTACGTCAGCTTAATTTTTAAGTATCGTACTGCCCCCCCCCCCCCCCCCCCAGAAAAAATGGTTCCGGCGTCACTTACTTAATGTTTTTCTTGATCTTCAATTGTTTATATAATATAATAATAAAATAGTCCCCAGCGACAGTAGTAGTCAAAGAAG
The DNA here is from genome assembly GCA_961205875.1 of Sialis fuliginosa. Taxonomy (NCBI): domain Eukaryota; kingdom Metazoa; phylum Arthropoda; class Insecta; order Megaloptera; family Sialidae; genus Sialis; species Sialis fuliginosa. The sequence goes on along the minus strand of OY540817.1, from coordinate 11,607,944 downwards.
ATAGAGATATAACCCAACTAATAATCTATCTTTTTTACACTCATGTTTAAAGAAAGAGAAGCTTAGACCCAACGCACGCTCTATGCCTTTCTTTTGTGATGATTGTTTTCGAATCATACTATTTTTACTTAAACTTATTCACCGGAATAAAACCAATTTAATCAAAATACGATATACATATAAATAATTTTATTAATGAAATAAATAATAGCAGGAAGTATCAATCGGTCATTTTTTATCAATGAGTTGTTTATATTACAAATTACAATATTATAGAATAACTTAAAATAGAATAATGAGTAATTTGTTTTTATTAAAACTTATTGTTTTCATTACTAATCATAACATTTTTTATTTAATTCAAAATAGTTTTTTAGAACTATGTGGGGGGGGGGGGGGGGGGTTAGTACGAACCCCCAAAAATTAAACTGTCCTAACTTTACTTGGCGTTCTTAAAATTCAAAATTGACTTCAATTTTCCTTAACTTGATATCGTAAAAAAATTAATAGAAATACAGTGGAACCTCGTTAGTACGTTTTTAAAGGGACTGGGAGAAAATACTTACCTACTAGAAATATTTTAAAGTATGGGGTCTTATAGAAGAATGCCGGAATCTAAAAAAAAGAAAAAAAAAGTACTAAAGCAAAACGTACTAATGAGGTTTCACTGTACTCACTTTTTATTTTTCTTTTTCTCTGACTAAACTCATGGTTACATTTTATAATTTGTTTGTGAGCTTTAACATTAGTTTACAAAAATTAAAGAATTTTTAAGAGTAAAAAAATTTCATAAACAGATTTTTATAATTGCACGTCGCTACAAACCCGCCCTAAAAAAACATGATCAAAATTTAGGGGGGGGGGGAGTAGTTATTGACCCCCCCCACACTGAAAATTTTGGGGGGCAACTGAATGTATGATGTTAATTGTGTTGGCTTCTGAATGGCTCATATATTTTATATTTATGAAAATTGCATTCGATTCGCCTTTCCGATGTACCTAACAATAAGTGTATGCAATACACAATAAGTTTGTTACCCTAAAAGGATGTATGCTCTTTAAAGGTAATATTATTGTACTTTTATGCGGGGGAGTCCTTTGTAAGTATTTATTTCCCACAGATATGGTGTAGTCTTTTTGGAACCTCCATACAAGAACAGATGTTAACAACATGTCGATTACGAAGTCATTTATCTTTTCAGTACTAAAAAAAGTATAAGAGCTCTAATAATTGACTCACCTTGGGTTGCATAAAGCAAAATTAATCACGATTAGTTAATCAGTTGTTTTAAAATCATTATTACGTCAATTCTAAAAAACAATAACGGTTATGATAAATTTGATAAGGTAAAAAATTATCATATTTAGTGAATTGTTCATTTACAAATTGAAAATTAGTTTAGAATTAACATTAATCATGGTTTGAAAACAACTGATTAACTAATCGTGGTTAATTTTGTTTTATGCAACCCAAGGTCAATGTTTTGGTTGTTCAGAATCAAAACTGGCTAAAAATCGCTTGTTACTTGTTGATTAATTTCTGACAAGAAAAATAAAATATATAATATACTATTTTTCTTAGAAAAATTTATGCCTACCCCATAAATGTAAATATTTATTACGAGAGCGGGGGGCAGTATTGAAAGTACTTACTTTAATTTAATATTGAATATACCTATATCAATATTTCTTACTATATGTACAATAATTTTATAACTGCACCTAAACTACAATATACATTTATGTTTAGGAAAATTATTTAATCTTCTATAAACTATCTTGATTTATAATATATAACAAGTAAGATTATATGTCTTCGTATCAGGTTATTTGAAACGACCAGTATGTAAAGAAAGTCTTATAATAAACCGTGTAATTCCCATAAAATGTTAGGGGCGTTTGAAATAAATACGTAGGTGTCACAGGTTTTATGTACTTTGAAGAGGGGGGAGATTGTAAATTAACATAAACTCTAATTACATATTAAGTTATCACCAGAGACGGACTAAGGAAGGTGCGAATGTTATTACAACAATTTTTATTATTTTTAAAAATGTTTAAAAAATAATCAACTTTTTTAAAATAAAATAAAAATTAATCGTTATAGTATAAAAAAGTCCTTGAAGTTTAAAAATGTATATTAATAATGAATTTACTAACACCCCTACCTTTTTAGCTTTACCCCTTTACCTTGACACTCAGGCCACTTGACCCCCCCCCCTCAGGTCGACACTGGTTATTGTCTTAGGAATCTTCATAATTATTTTAAAATTGATTTTTGATTTTAAAACGCATTTTAATAGTATTTTTCTTGGATATCAAAATTTTAATATTTGTTAATCTCTAAAATCTCATTTATTGTGAGAATGTAAATATTGTATACATGCATGTATATGTACAAGTACATATTTAATTTAATAGAAATCAATGAGGATTGATTCTATTGTCACAATTTAACCGTGGCTTCGTTAATTTGAAGTCCGTGTAACTGAAATCTATTGTACATTATGTACTCAAGGTCGTAATTGTTAATGGGAAGTTTTTTTAATTTTATTTGAAATTTAACATTTCGTGTTGATCCACAGAATAATGACCATATTTTTTATTTAATTTTATTCAATTGATTCAAGATATTAACACCTAAATTTAACAGATAGAGATTTAATATTAATATATATTTAAACTATCACAGGTGTAATTTTTCTCATCCTCTTTTATAATTTTTAATGGTTGTTATCCGTTTGATTCGCAATGGACCACAGTACCCATCTTTCTATCATCTATTTTCATCTCCTAGGCCGTGAGGAGTGGAACTAAAAATGTTTTCATCGTGAAAATAAATCTGTGTTACCGTAATTGTGTCAGTAACTCATTAAATGTTCTTCTATCGCACTCTTTTTACAAGTTTGCTTGTGTGTCTATCCCTTACTACTGCTCGAATGAATGGAACTCAGAGTGTTATTGTAAATACAAATATGCTAGAGAGAGACGGTGAAATGGGACAATTGAAGCGCTCTTGGCTAATAGGTTGCCAGTTGGCTTATGGCTGCAGTTTCGCTACAGTTAGTAAATGATGGCAGTGGTCCATAACTGTCAGATGATTTTTTTATAACAAAACGGTTTTTTGATAACGTTATAGTTTAAATAGTAATTTGATCATAATAGTGTGTATTTGGAACTACTAACAGTGTTATTGTGATATTTATATTAATAAAATAAACGAAATTGGTCTTTGTATAACTAAAAAAGACAACATAGTAAAAATCGATAGTATGTCTGGCTAAAGTAACTTACATTTTTAGACTTCAAAATAATAAATTCGAACATCTGTATGTGAATAAATCATTTATAATATGACAGTGTTTTAAAAATTAAACAGTATGTGGTTGTTTGGGATTTCTTCTTCGTATTTTATTCATCTTACAAAAATGAGGTTTGTGGATCCACTTGTATTGGATTAATTATTATTAATTATTTAATTAATTTGATAAGACTGTAGTGTGTGCTTCTTTGTGTATGAAGTTTGGTTTATAAATAGAGTACAGACGAATAAAATTTTCCAGTGTTTGTGTTTTGTATTTATTTTATGCACATACCTATATACAAATAGCAGCTGTCGTCTTTTCTGATATGCACTTGCTGTAAATGCATTTATGATATACTTATTCCGAATGCATCAGGTGCAGCAATTATTGATTTATAATTTCTGTGTATAATTTCAGTATTGCATAGGTAAATTTTAATATGTGAACAAACTCTCATTTTTAAACATTACAACATAATTACATTGTTACCTACTTAAGTACTAATGTGGAAAATTACAAAACGCAACATTGGTAATGAATTTCAAATTATATTATTTTCGTATTTCATTAATGATTTAATATTTTAGACGTATTAGGTAATTTTGATGATAATTCTATATAATAGATAATGTTATCATGATATACTTATCATGTATCACATTTATTATTTACTCTAGAAATATTTCCTTAATAACTAATGTTTATCTAATTGTTTAGCACCATTTTTTTATAACGAATGCATATTTTTATAAGGTAACCAAAAAAAAACATTCCTCTTAAATAAAATAAAAATAGATATTTTCATGTACCTACATAATTTAAAATGTTTTTATTTATCTAATGAAACATAAATAAATATATTTACACTTGTATGAAATAAATTTGGTATTTTTAAACAGTAAAAGTTGTATTTTTAGTACTATTTCATGTAGCTAATGATATATTAATGATAATATACATCTTATGTTAGTTATTTATAAAATATATGCACCAATAATACTAACATTATTTTTAAATAATGGTTGCCTCAAAATGTGTATCATTTAAAATATTTAAATGTGGAATTCTAAAAGTCAAATGTATTTTTGATGGCATATGTAATTATAAATATACAAAAGAAGGTACTTTTTGAAATATGATTTCATCATTAGTAAATCTAAAACACCTGGCAGATTTTAGAAGGCAGGTAAAAAGGGACAACCTTTTTCTTTTTTATAAAATGTAAAGTTGAACTGAATAGTTTTCTTTATTGAAATATTATCAATTTAAAAATGAATGTAGTTTTATTTCTATTTAAAAAATATTTCTTATATGTATCAGATATATTTATTTATTTTGATTTAGGACTTTTCTTTTCTTATCATATGTCTAATCATAATTATGCTTTTATTTAATGGCATTTAACAAATAGTTTATATCGAGATTTTAGTTAGTTTTTTACATTAATCAAAAATCTATGAATAAGTATTTTTTAAATTGCATTTTTAGTTAAAAAAGATAAATATTTGAGGATGAACATTGTTATTATTACTTGATGTGATTATAAAAACAGTAAATGACTAACTTTTAATATCGTTTGGTAAAATTCGTAAATAAATTAAAATGAAGAAAGTATCCAAAAATTTTAGCGTAAAGATTAAATTCTATAAAAAATTATTTTGATATAAACGTACTTGAATTAATCTTTTACATATAATAATCACAATGATTATACATACAGGGGCACTGACTCCACGGGGGCGATTGTGTGTTTAATATAAATCAGTTATTTTTTATATTGAATAATCTCAAAAAATATTTCTGTTTCGCCACTTGAGATCTGTGCCGCAATATGACATATCAGTGGCGTAACTACAGATTTCGGACCCCTGGCAAATTTATTAAGGTGGGGGCCTTACAGCGGGTTTACGCAATGAACAAAAAAAGCTTATATATAAATTTAAAAAAATATTGTCGATACTTTTGGAGGATAGCAAAAAAAGCTTATTGGATACTTGTTGTGAGTCTCCTTTAGGCTGGAGGCCCCTGGTTTTTTACCGGTTCTGCCAAGCCCTAGTAACGCCAGGAATATCGAAAATTTTACCCCCATGATAAAAATTAAATGCCGGTGCCAATGCATACATATATGAACCCATTCAAATGCAAAAAAAATTGCCGAAAATAGTCGACCAAATTGATGATTTCTTTAAATCATTAATTAATAATTAGAATATTAGTAAATAAATGTTATTTTCTGAAATGTACAACATTAGTTAATCAATAAAAAGTGGAGTTAGTCGCTTAGACTAGGCTAGGTCCACTTTTGCGTATAGATATGTATCAAATAAAAATACAATTAACTGACAATAAAACAGAAATAATAAACATAAGTAGGTTTAAGTTATTTATGTTACAACACAAAGGCTTCTCAGTATGCGTATAAAAATATAAATATTGATTGACATAAACATTAGCTAATTGCACAATTAATAATAATATAAAAATATCAAATTAAATTACGTATTTTTTTAATTTTTTTAATTGTCCATGTACCATACATCAGTCATTTTGTCAAATGTTATATCGTATTTCAAAAAGAATCAAAATGTAAATTTAAATATGTCCATATATTAAACTATTGTGTATAATATTTATTGGTATTTAAAATTGAAATACATACCAATTTATGTGTAGGTACATTATTTCTATCATGTTTTATTTGTTTATGTTCAAAAAAAACAGCGAAGTACTGAAATATAATACATATGTATATGAAAATATTCCTATTATCAATTAATAGGAGGTGTAGTTTTTTCCACCCCCTTTTGATTTATATATAAAAGTAAGCATACAAAAATCCAAATTAAAGTTATCAAGTTTAGTGAAGATACATTTATTTTACAGTATAATATTTTTTTAATAATTATTTTTAATATTTATTTAATTTAATATAGCTAATAATTGATATTTTATGTTCAGGTGCTATCTGAAAAGTGGTACCAATTAACACCAATGAAATTGAACCTTATAAAAATGATGGAATGCAGTAACACAATGTTGATATAAGACTGCGAAAGAGAGGCGTAGTGCTGTTCAATGGGGGCCAACATGGGAAAGAACTCGTCTCTTTTAGACGCTCTTCCTAGCACACAAGGCACCCTCCACGTTGTCATGTTGGGCCTGGATTCTGCAGGAAAGACCACTGCTCTTTACCGTCTCAAGTTCGATCAGTATTTAAACACAGTACCTACTATCGGTTTCAACTGTGAGAAAGTCAAAGGCACCGTAGGTAAAGCCAAAGGCGTAAACTTCTTAGTTTGGGACGTGGGGGGACAGGAGAAGTTACGGCCACTTTGGAAGAGTTATACGCGATGTACAGATGGTATAGTGTTTGTTCTTGATAGCGTTGATATAGAAAGAATAGAGGAGGCAAAGATGGAGCTGATCAGAACCGTCAAGTCACCTGATAATGTAGGAGTACCGATATTAGTGTTAGCGAATAAACAAGATCTTCCTGGAGCAAGAGAGCCTAGAGAACTGGAGAAACTGTTAGGCCTACATGAACTAGGCGGTAGTAATTCTCAAGGCAATTCGGTACATTTATGGCATGTCCAGCCTGCGTGCGCTATCACCGGAGACGGTCTCCACGAAGGTATGGAAGTTCTTTACGAAATGATTTTAAAGCGACGTAAACTTGCAAAACTTGTAAAAAAAAGGGCTAGGTAGACCTGCCTTTAATTTTTAGTTCGTGTTTTTGTATTATTTATTGAGTGAGGTTTTAAAGGGAATGTGTCATAATCAGAATGAATTTTAAAGTGTGCGAAGATCTGTAAAAATTGTGTATTTCTTAAAGTGTGTCGGAACACTAGCCGAAGAACATGTTATTTATTTAAAATAAAAACATTCAATCGAATATGAATGGATGGTTAGAGTTGAGCAGGGTGTTTTGATAAATATCTCAGTGAATATTCTGTCATCGTTTTTTATAAAAATTGTATTTATTATAAAAAATGTGTATATACAAGTATTATTTTTATAAATTAAAATATTTTCACATATTTCGGGTCAAGAGCAATGGTTATCATTTATATAATTGTAAATAAATAAAAATTTATTTGCAGTTGGAATTGTTACTAATACTTTTTTTTATAAAAAACGGTAACAAACACATTTACTATTTCTGTATATTAAATATTTAAACAAATTTTATTGTGTTATGTGTATTTTAGTTTTAATATTTCACATATGATTATAGTTCGTTTCATATCAGTCTTTGAAATGATCAAATGTGATTTTTTAAACCAACTGTGTTAAAAATAATGTGAAATATCATATTATTAAACAAGAGATTGTTGTAAAGTTATAAATATATATATATTTCTTTTAGTTTTTAAATATATTATTATCGATATACTATATTATACAATATTTAATTACTTTTATTATACGTCTGTATGTAGAATTTCTATTAAATTGTACAAATGTTTTGTCAAGGTGAATTAATTTTAAAAATAAACATTTTCATAAATAAAAAGGTTGTGTAACTTGGTTGTATTTTTTTATATAAAAAGAATATTTTAATGTGATAAGGAATGTTTTTTTAAATTGTTTTTAAACATTTGAATTTTGATAAGATTTTTAAACAGCTCGGAATATAAGATAAAGATAAGTTATATTCATCTTTTTATCTGCTAAGATGCAAAGTTGTTTTCATTAGTAATGTATATGTAAAATAAAAAATATTTGATGAGTAACAACTTTGACTTATGCATTCTGGAAATTTTTTTAGAAAAAAAAACATTGTGTATAAATAGAAAGCTGATTAATAGAAGTATCTTAATAAAATTAGTTTATAAAACTGATTTTTGATTTTTAAAGTAAAAAAGAAATAAATGTGCTAAAAAGTCAAATATGTATATAAATAAGTTATTATATTTCCTTGAATACTGAAAAATTGATAAAAAAAATTTGATACAGAGAAACACGAAAAACTGAGAATTGTGCCACCTGTATAAAATTACTAAAATTTTAATGTTGTGACAATATTTGATGCCCCTGCCTAAACTTGTATGTGTTCAGAAGATGTGGTAGTTTGCAGCTTTAACAAATAGAATTTAAATGAAATATATTTGTATCATTTGATAATTTTACATACAGACAAATATACTTTTGAACAGACTGATTTATCTTATCCTAATTTATATTTATTATATATCACAGTTATAAATAAAATAAATATGGTTATAAACACATTTAACAATTTTTAAAGGTATAGATTGAATATTTAAAAAATATCGATTGTAAAACAATTCGTTGGCAGCTTTATACAAGTTCTATATCTATTAATCAAAACCAGGTATGTCACTTTTAAATTAGCAAACTCTTTATGAATATAAACAACTAGCTTTAATTTTGACCATGAGATCTTATTACTCAAAAAGTAATTACATACAAAATTATTTATATGCCTTTCAATACCCTAAAAAATCTTTTGATGATTTTTTTATTCGATGAAACACCTTTGAACTAAAAAGTTATGAGAATTTATATATTGCAATTCTTAATCATTGTCTTAAATAACAAATAGTCAATTTTATCAAAATACACACTTATTGAATTGCAAACTCAGCTGTTAAGAGATAGGTAAAGATTGCCATATATAAATAAACTCTTAACAATGTAAGTGACTATTGGTTCACGAATACTTACTTTGGTTCTTTTTAAAAATGTCTGCTTATCACTGCTTTGTATAATATCAAATGCATTGGATACTTTTTGTAAAAATAAAATTGATTCGAATCATTTGCTCAAATAATATTTATACTGCAGTTATATCAACGATTGAAATAAAGTTACACTGTTTCAGTTATTAAAGTTTATTCTTTTTTATTCAGAGCCAACAGAATAACATCACTTCCAATGTTCCAATAAATATAGTGTAGTCAAAAAGATGCATTGTTAAAGATGTTAAACTTTAAAATGCCCCTTTAAAATATAATTGTAAGTAAAAGTGACATCTACCAGAGAGACACGGAATTATATTGATACCCTTATGCTCGGTATTATAAAGAATTTGCTTGAGTGCAAAAGCAAATTAGATATTTTAAAACAGTGGTAATAAATGTATAATAATGTAAATGCTATGCATGTTATGAGTTACACTTGGCAGCATTTATTTTATGTCGCTGATTGTACTTATCGCGCATGTGTCAAGGTTGTCATATGTTCGATTTCATTGGCTACACCTGTGAGTGTGTTGTCCGTGTTGTCATTTATATTTAATACCTAACAGATAGCGTTAGCTGGAAACTAATTTGCTTTTGCACTCATGCAAATTCTTTACAGTACCAGGCATTAATGTTATAGATACAGTATAGTTTCTATTCTAAATTTAAAAGATCAAACAGAAAAAGGTTCATTTCGGTTTTTACGGTGATATGAAAGTTTCAAATAACATGTGAAAGTATTGTTAATTAGTGTTAAAATGATTAAGCCATATTTGTTTAATAAATTTGTAACTGGTGTGTTGCATATAGCATATGTTTTCAAGATGTAATGATATATAGATGATGTTTTTGAACTTTGTATACTGTTTATAGGTTTATAGCATAATGTCAATTACTAGTTTTTTGCCTAATTTTACCTTAATTTGTTACCTCTTATATTAATGTATTTAATATAATATTAATTATGTTTGTAGGAAATATATAATTAAAGTTTTCTATTATTTTATTTTCTGTGTATAAATAATATTTATAACATAAATGAATATAAAAGTGAAATTTATATTAAAATTACGTAAACATGATTTGCTGTTAATAAAATGTTAACATTAATCCAGTTTTATATTATTTTTAACCTTCTTATACATTTAACTTTTACTTCAGATCAGAATTTAATTTGCATTTCAAATCATACCGTTGTCAGAAAAATATTCTATATTTGTAAAATGTATTCTATTACAAATGTACATATTTTTTTAGGGGAATAGTTAATTAAATAAAAACAAGAATATGAAAAATATAAAAACTCATTTATTATTCAATACAAATTTACATTTTATGTTTATAATTGATATGAATTTAGTTAATATGAATAAAATATGGAAAGCATTATTTCTTTATACAAAATTAAAATTTACATATTATTATTTGAAAGTTTAAAGCGTGCGATAACAATATAATATTCCCTTTATACAAAACAATATAAAAATAAATTGTGAAAACATTTTTAAATGAAATTTGATTTTTACTTAATTAATCAGCAAGCCAAATGTCAGAAGTACAATCACCGCCAGGATATCTGAAAAAATAAAACAGAAATTCAATCAACAAGACCTTCAATAATAATCACAGTATAATGAACAATTCAGGGGCATGATGATTATGTTCAATCAAACATATTTTATGTGAGATAGTTTTACTTATTACGAACACTTAGTAATTATTAATTTACTATTACAAATAACTTCTAGAATTTACTAATTGTTTTCAACAATGTAACATTTATATCTAGTCTCTGTAAATAGAGACCATAGTTTCATACTTATCTGTGCCACTTCCAAAATGTATTTATTTTATTAAACAATAATAATAATAAAATGGTACAAAAGCAAATATTAACAATTAATAACATAATTATAATACTAAGAAAAATTTTCACTTGTAAGTTCTACAATGAACGGTTATTTATAAAAGTATTAAAAAAAAAAACAGTGGAACTCGAGTAATGTGTTTTAAACCATCCAAATTATGAAAACGCCATAACCATTAGTATATGTGCTAGTTTCAACAATAAAGTCAAAAATTAAACGGGTATTCAAAAAACAATTTAAGGTTGTAAAAATCATTTTACCTCATTTCATGTGCAAAGACAGGTCCATCTGGTTCATTTTTAAAGTTTACCAAAAAGTTTTCATCCAATTTCATTCCACCATTTTCTGTATCGATATCTAATTTAACCATGAACGAACCCTGCTCTACCATTTCTGGATAGAAATGTTTATCCCAAGATGCAAACAAACTGGAGCTAACGTACAATCGTTTTCCATCTAACGATAACTGTAACATTTGAGGTCCACCGTACAAACGCTGGTTCTTTATGTACACTGGTTCAGGTTGATATGTTAATTCTTCATCTTCAATGACAGTCACTTTGGAACCTTTTAGAATACTACCAGCAAGGAAAACTTGGCCTATTTAATAATATTATATTTAATTATATCACATTAAATTTGTTTTACAAAACATAAAGGTTCTTGAAAACCTTGATTTAGTATAATTTATATTTAATTATTAATAATAATGAATTTTATAATATTAATATTAAAATACACTGTACCAGTGAGTTTAGGATCAGCTGGATCAGATATATCGTATTGTCTGACATCACCATGAAGCCACAAGCTACAGTATAGATATTTATCATCCAACGATATTAGAATATCAGACATCATACCTTTAAAATAATAAAATATATAATTACACTACTGTTATCACATGAATATTAATTAAAATAATAGATATTACCGTTCATTTTTTCTCCTCCATGCCAATTTGCAACTTTTTTTGCAGGAACGCTTACTACCTTTTGAATATCATAGCTTGCATCACTTTTGCGGAAAAATCTATAAAAATGATTAAATTTAAATAAAATTGTTTTTTGTGTATTTTATATGGTGGGGCTTTGATTTGTGTTGACACCACAAACAATATTTTCAGAAATCGATTTATAAGAGTTTAAATTTTAGAGACCGATGGATTTCTGATTTCAATATACCTGTATGTTTTTTAACGAATTATGGGGGCGATATGAAATCTACATATGTACCTATAAATATTAGCATTGACACAGCACCCTACAAAGCCTTGTGTCTGTTTTGGGTCGTGCAAAAATCTAACTTCTAGTGGACACATGCCATCTTCTCCTAAGTCTATTGTTTGAATGAGCTTGCGTTGATTCCAAGAAAAGAAATTGAGACTCGTTCCATAGGTTTTTACTCCAGCGGGTCCAGGAAGAAATCCCTTTTTAAAAACTTTCGGTATACCCCATTCGGTTGATACCATTATATCCCAATATGGCTGATACCAGAAATCATAACCGAATGCTGCTTTTTTGCTGCCTTTTGTCCATGTTTCTAGAAGACAAAATATAATTATAATCATTTAACATGTACACATATTTTTGTAAATTTAATGTTTATTAAATGGTTTGATGTTTATTTATTTATATTAACAAAATTAAAAAATTTTATATTTGAGGCGTTTCAAATGAAGATATGTAAAAAAAATTAGGAAATAGGATAACAAAGGCATTTCTTTTATCTTACAGAGCTGTATTGAAATTACAAAAATATTTTTGGAAAAAATAAGTATTTTTGATGATAAAAACTGCGTCCAGTTCCAGAAAGGCACAAGTTCCTCTAGTTTATGTTTTAATAAACTAAATATTTTCTTATGAAAGCTTCTTTTCAGTTCCTATTTTATGTTTGTTATTCATTATTACGTCTCTGGAAACTTGAGTAATTAAACTTCTCAATTTTAAAACGTTATATTTAGAATAATATAATTTTTTATATTTGAAATTATCTACCATTATTTTCATTTAAAAAATGTTATTTTATGTAAAAATTGCCTAATTTGTTATCATTTTCAAGAATGAGATAAACAATGCAGAGTTATCATTTTTCAACACACCTTTGACTTTGAAGCTATTGAGGTCAATCAAAATGAAATCTCCTTTGGCATTTCCTTGACAGTCACCCATTGTCGAGATCATGAGTTCACCTGTTGCCAGGCAATGAGTCGTATGTGGTGTAGCACAGTTAAAATTATGCATTTCGTATGGTTCAATAACCTAATATAATATAATAATATCTCATTATTATTATCAAATTATTATTCAATTAACTTTTACCTAAAATAAAATAATGTCAAGAAATGAAAATAACTAACTTTGCTTTTTATCGATTACTAAAATTTGCTGAATTTATTTAAAAAAATATATATATTTATTTAATTAACAATATAAACAGTAGAATATACCTGTATGTAATTTATGTATTTTTTAAATGAAACATTGATTTTTTAAACTGTTTAATCGTTTTGGCTTTTGAATGACGTATGATTATAAAAATTAAATTAAATTAATTAAAAAACACCTTGTGAATTCTCGGTTTTCTTGGATTTTTTCCTACATCCATTATATAAATTCTATCCGATCCTAAACATGGCAGTATCAGCTTATCTCTTTGAATCTCGCTTTGTCCCTTTGGACATTTTTTGTGGCAGCTTGAACATACGTTCCATCCAGAGTGATGAAGTTCATCCCCTACATGTGTGGTATGAGTACGATGGATTACCTGAAAAGATTACAAACATACAAGAATATAACATTAAATGTGGATTAATTACTTTACCAATTTTTATATTTAATTTACAATGAAAATAATATAATAATTTTTTTTGGCTTTTAGCGACAAAAAATTAAATTCGTTTTTTTAAGAACTAATACAAAAAAAATATAATATACAGAATGCCCCAGTTTAAAATATAAAGCCAATTATCTTCAGAAGTATTACTTATTCAAAAATAATAAGGTGATTTTATATGTATATTATATATTTTTTTGAAATAAAACAAAAAAAGTTCGTAAAGAGTTTTTACAATTGTCATAAGCCCCTCATCCTATCATGGGTTCCCAGGCTAGAATTTTCGACGGGCCCTTTAAAAAAAATTGTTGACTCGCCTTGCCGAGCCCTCTTTAGCCTCGGGCCCCTAGACTAGAGCCCTGTCAGCCCCCCCCCCCCCTTGTGGGGGCCATGGTCATAGGATCAACCATTTGTTAGAAATAAATGTCGATATAAAAGAAAATACTTCATATTACACAAATAAGAAAAACCTTCATGTAAATACACCTTCTAAAATGCATCCTAATCAATGGCGTCGGAGCCGGAGAGGAAATTGCCTCCCCCCTATAACTTTCAGTGGGGGCCTATGACTACTTTTTTCCCCCTCAAAATTTTGATTCTGTTTTTTTAGGGCGGGTTTGAAGCGACGTGCAATTATAAAAATTTGTTTTCTCTAATTGATGTTGATTATAAAATGTAACCACGAGTCTAGTCAGAGACAAAGAAAAATAAAAAGTGAGTACAGTGAAACCTCGTTAGTACGTTTTTTTATTTTTTTAGGTCCTGGCATACTTCTACTTTAACCCCATGTTTCGTCAGGACGTTTTTTTCGTTAGTACGTGTTTTCCCTCAGTCCCTTTAAAAATGTACAAATGAGGTTTGACTGTATTTCTATTTATTTTTTAACAAATAATACGATATTAATCAAGCCAAAGAAAATTGAAGTAATTTTGATTTTAAAGAACGCCAAGTAAAGTATTAATGTAAATTAATTATCAAATACATACCTGACAATAGGTAGGAGAATCTGGATTCACGTCGACTGTTGCCAAGTAATCGTGTTTTCTTGTTTCATGAGGATTGGGTTGAATACAGACGATGTAAATCAACTCTTCTTTGGGGCCCTTCATAGCCTCCAAGGGGCTAGCATACCCGGGCCCGCATTTATTGTTCACTATAGTAATTATTATTTAAAATTAATAATTTTGTTCAGAAGCAAAGTGATTAACTCAATTTTGTATTTATAATATTTTTATATTATTTACTTGATTAGTTAATATATAATTAAATTTTTATTTTGAGTCTACATAATATACAGGCTGTTCCATTTTAATAGCCATTGGCTAATATTTCAAAAATGATAGAGAAAAATGTTTCGGACAAATAGGTAGTTAAAAACTTAAAAGGTCTCAGATGGAACTTTTAAAACTATTTTTGTTGGAGCTCAATTTCGTTTTTTAATTCTCTATGAAAAAGAAGATATTTTCGTTGAAAAATTTAAAAATAAATAAAATAAAATTTGACACAAAATCTACTGAACCGATTTTCATGGGTCTATCAATGTCTGAAAGCCTAAGATCCTAGAATTAGATATGTTTTTATGAAATTTGATTTGCGACAAGCCTGCATTAAGGAGGAAAGCCACTGTGGCAGTACCTATACTTATTCAAAAATATGTAAACAAAATTTGAGTTAAAATTCCGAAAATAACGACTTTTTAGTCCTTGTTCCAGCGATTCCTCTGAACCGATTTCATTTTTTTTGCCCTCGCCAAACTGTAAAATATATTCAATGTAAACATTCCTAAATACAGATCTGTCAATTGAAATGATACACGTTATTTTATGGCAAATAAAAACTGCACACTTAAATTCAAAGCGATAATATTCTGAACCGATTTAATTTTTTTTGCCCTCGCCAAACTGTGTAAAATATATTCACTGTAAACATTCCTAAATACAGATCTGCCAATTGAAATGATACACGTTATTTTATGGCAAATAAAAAATGCACGCTTAAATTCAAAGCGATAATATTAATAGTAGTTGTTTATTGATAATTGAATGCACTTTGTGTAAAAATAACATTATTAATGCAGTGGCGTATTCAGGGGGGCGGGGTAAGATGGCCTGCCTCCTCCGTATTTTTGTAACCATATATTTGTAAAATATATATGTTATGTGTCAAAAAAATCACCCCCCCCCCTCCCCCTTAAAAAATACTAATTACGCCACTATATTAATGTATATTTTTTGACGCATATCCAGGTGAGAGAGGTTGAAATTATGGAAACTTCTCTCAAAATGCAAAAGCCTGAAAAGTCGTTAAATATTAAAAAAAAAATTAAATAGGATATTTATTTCGGAATTACTACTTGGATTTTAATTTTGTGAAAAAATGAATTATTCTGTTTTAGCATTTTAAAATTTTGTTTTTTATTTTTTAATAAAATTTTATTCGAATTTTTTAAATGCTAAAAACAATAAATAAAACGGACCTTAAACTTCACGGGCTTGGGAAGAAAAACGACCCTGATTTTAGTAAATATATAAGGATATTTTTAACAACTTTTACTTTTTGTGTAATAACACAATGATTTCCTGTATTACTTAACAGTTCTTTTGTCTCATTGTCAATATGTATCACATACATATACAACAAATAAAACTACATTTAAAAATAGGATCGACGCGACGCTTCCTCCTACATACAAACAAACGTATTTATTTTTACAATAAAAACAAGTTGTATTCAAACCTGCGGTGTATTTATTCAACAGGTTGAAATTGTGTCGTGTGTGGCTGAAACCAGGCCACTATGATGTGTAAAATAATTGTTAATAATTTGATCAGAAACTTACCGCACGTAGTCATTTTGAACAAAACACCGAGAGATCGACTCTCTCATACACACATTCACAGCTAACAAACACGAATTTCAATGTCAGATATTCGAATACAAAATTTACATAGATAAGGTCAAGTTAAATAAAAATAAACAGATGTGGATTCAAGTATAATTAAGTTGTTTTTCCGAGATATTTGCTTATAAAAATCGCGTAAACAGGCTCGGCATGTTTATCAGTAGAAATAAATTGGTTTTTCTTGTATTGATAGTAATTGTAAAAGGGGATCTGTGATTGGTAGAACTTAATCAGTTATATGTTCTTATTTGTAAGGCTTTGTTTTCTAGAAACAGCGTTTATTGTTTCAGTGACGGCGAAACGTTGGGGCCAAGGAGGGAGCACAAGGGACAACGCTCTATCCTGCGTAGATAATAATTGTATCAAATTGTACATTAAATTAACACTCAAAATTATTTTCATGTTGCCCCCTCGCCCTCGATGTAAAAACGTTTTCCCGCAACTGTACTGTGCTTATATTATTAAATATTTCTAACAAACATATACCCAATTTTACCAATCTACTATTACCAGATGTTTGGGCTGACAGATTGACCCATTTGAAGATTTGTATAACCCGAGAAAAATTTTAGATCTGAAGTGATAAAATCAGATCTTAATAGATCTGTATTTTAAGACAAAATCCTATTTTTTCACTGGTTTTCGATCTGTGGAGACCTGCAAAGATCATTGAAGATCGTTATAATGTTGAAAATTCATGAATTTTCAACTTTCAATCTCTATGACGATCTACCAGTGGTGTAGTAACGGGGGGATGCAGTGGCGTAGATAGCTTTTTACGATGGGGGGCGATATGACAAGTGGTGGCTGAGGGGCCTCTAAAATACGCGAAAAAAAAATTATTATGTTAAATTGAATGACCTTTTTTTTTTTTGATCATATATTTTTTGTTACTAAAAAACAAAAAAAAGGTAATTCAAAATTTAAAAATAACTGAAGACCTTTTTTTTTTTAACTTTTAATTTTTTTTAATTTTAATTTTTCCCATTTACTTCTACAATTTTGTTCATACTTGGAAAATTAAAAAAAAAAATCTTTAACTAAACTCATGGGGGGTGATTGATCATCTCAATCACCCCCCCTATCTACGCCACTGGGGGGATAACTCTCCCCCCGCGAAATATTCAGTGTTCTAAAAAACGTATGTTTTGAGAAAACATCAGTTCAAAATACCTTCAAAAATTTAACTCATATGTATTTATCCCCCTCGAATTTTTTTTTAGATTGTTGAAGTTCTTTGTAAGTCATTGTAGATCTTTGCAGGTCTTCACAGATCAAAAACCAGTGAAAAAATATGATTTGGTCTCAAAATGCAGATCTATCAAGATCTGATTTGATCACTTTAGATCTAAATTTTTTTCCCAGGAACAGACTGATGAAACTGAGGACAAAACATGGACTGCTCACTCTATACTAACATAATGTGAATGTGTAAATTCACAAACTCTGAGAAATACAGTGGCGTAACCAGGACTTTTTTTTGGGAGGGAGTGCAGAATTTTAAAAACATTTGTAGGTTGTTTTCAAATGACTTTTTCGGTTTCACTAAAAAAAATCTGCCCCCCTATTTCGCCACTGCAGGAATAGAGTATTATCTGGGTTTAGTACGTTTAGTTTGTATGTACTTCACTTATATTTAAATAAAGATAAGCATAGACCATTATTAAACTCTGTCCATTCTCTATCTATATGATTTCAAAAATATTTAACATTTTTATACAATATATAGGATCAAACTCATTTTTTTTTTTTTTGATTTTGAAGATGGGATGAAGAATTATATAAATAAGTGGTGTAAAAAACAATTTATTTCAATTTTAATAAACATTTTATAACATATTTTTTTAATAAAGTTCATGAAGATTATAAAAATATTTTTAAAAATAGCGACCAATACAAAAACCATTGTTGCACCCACAGAACATTAAAAATTATATTTAATGTTGAGTGGTTGCACCTCTGTGTTCTAATCAAAATATTAGATAACTTTAAAGAACAAACAAAACTTTGATAGTATATAAAAACATATATATAGTATTTTTCAAAAATGCATATTTTCAAAAATAAATACATTATGTAATTATTTATCATATTATCTAAAAATATACTTACGAAAATAAATTATAAACTATGTCAACAATTTTTTTAGATAAAAAATATAAAACCATTTTTGTATGAATTTTTTTTAACTTTATTAACCATTTCGCTGTGACATTTTGAGTCCTACTCTACGTGTGACTACATTTGGTTCCGTCAGTTACAAATGTAGAGTTTGATTCTCATACGAGACATATATTTTTTAAATATCAATGGTGTAAGGATAAACATTTATTCTGATTTAGATTTAGTTCTGCTGTGAATAATTAACACTATAATTTATGAAAGTAGAGCATATACATCGGAAAATAAGTCATATCTTTTTTTCATCTCGTCAGGATATTAAGATCATTTTCGGAAACTTTTTGTCAATAACGTAATCTCAAGCAAGCATGTGTATTTATCCGTTTTCCGTACTATACACAAAAAAAAATTATGGAATGTTTAGGTTCCCCTTATGTATTGTATGGAATTGTTTGGATATTTATTGGCAATCATTTTAAAATCAACCATAAAGTTTAAAAATTGAAACCATTACTCACTCTCATATAAATTCTTTAAATATATATCATACTGCATTTAATGTAAATTCAATGTCGATGTGTTTCTTTATTGTGTTATTTAAACATAATTTGTATTTCAAAGAAACGTTTCTCTCTGTTAACATTGGTATTGAAAATAACTGAACTGCTTGTCGTGTGTATATATCCCATGTGATATCTTCACCAGCTGTAAAATTAACTGATGGACCTGTACTCACAGTGAGATCTTCATTATCGTTTAAATTCCAATCAACCCATAAAATTACTCCGTTGCATATTCCGAATCTAAAAAGTAAATTTAAAAATATTAGTATATCGATTGTATCAATTATATGTATATATTTTTGAGAAATAAATAAATAAAATACTTTAATTATGTTGTTAAAAACAGACAGTTTGCAATATTTGAACTTAAGTGATTTTTATTCAATAAATCTATTTTAAATTATTTATGTAAACTTCAAATGTGTTAACATCATAAAAGGAAGCACCCATAAAATTTCACATAGTCTAGGGGTTTGTTGATGAATTAGTGAGTAAATGAGAACAATATTTCAATTTTAATAAAAGTGTATTATTTTTGGAAAATTGCTTTTTTGTGGGTATTAACATTATACAAGACATTATTTAAATTTTACGTTTCTAAATCGATATGTATACATAAATAAATAAATATGTATATATACTTTTCAAGATCAATACTTCCTCCTGTTTCATTAATTTGTAAATCGTTAAAATTGACATTTAAAATTGTATGTTCTTTGCTTAATGCAGTACATGGATATTCCCAAAGTGATTTCGGTTCTATTTTATCATCGGCAATATTACTTGATTTCTGAAACAAAAAATCAGATTTAAATAAAATCATTGGCGACTAATATAAAAATAAACTTACTTCAATCATTTCGTTTAAATATTTCATATCAAAATCCTCACAATTTAATATCGGAACTTTAATTTTCTGCAAATCTGTAAATTGTACAGCAGCTGCTTTTATTGTTGCACTTTTTGGAATAATTTTAACTTTTTTATTAGTAACAATTGTTTTAAATTCATTCAATAAATCTAAGAAAAAGAAATTATCCCATGGTAATAAACAGTCTGAAAAATGAGGCTCACTGACTATTAAAGAAATGTTTTTACAAATCTCTGTATCTAGTTCCTTGATATCTGATATAACTGTAACTTTTTCACATAACGAATTGCACTTTATAAATTCACTTGTTATTGGATGGAAACTTTTATTTGGTTCTAAACAATAAACATGTTTGGCACCGAGTCTTGAAACAATGAGTCCTAACAATGAACCATTGCCAATAGCAAGACACACTGTTTTTGAATTTACTTCGCTACGTAATGCTTTAATATACTTCTTTCTTTTTATACAATCATTTATTTGCCCTATTCTTGTTCGGGAATTATAAATATGTACACCACACTGACATATCGGCTGTAAGTAATCGTTAACATCTGGGATTGGTTTTTTAATTATATTAAACCACAAGGAATACTCATCATGGCAGCTAATCAGTGTTACTTCTTCTTCTTCACTTTCGATAAGAATTCCATCTGGAAAATAATAAATTGCTTGCATCCAATGATCCCTCCATGGAATTAAATTCCGAGGAAACTCTGCTTCTTCTGGATTCTCCTTCATTAACATTCCTATATCGGGGTGAGCCCAATATGGGGCACAACTCAATATAATTTTATTTTCAGTGTCCATATTCAACTCCCACCACATAAACACACATTGGGTAAGTGCACGTTTTAAATGTAATTTATCTAAACGTTTATCAGAGAGAGAGTTCTTTTTAGACCAATCAAAATGAAATACTGGTATTGGTTCGCTTACTGTTTGAAAACTCCAATTTGGAATTTGGCTCAATTGTAAATCAAATACTTTTGCTGAACCAGGGCATTTTGTAATATTGTCTGGTACAGTAATTGCACGCTCAAAACTCTCTTCCGAAATGTTTTTTAAGTCGTTCCAATTCTGAATCAATGGACTTTCTACAATTTGTACATATATTGTTGCAGATGAAGGAACTACTATGCAATCTTCTTCTAACAAAACTTCACAAGCGTGATTAAATATGCTAATTGCACCTTCTCCAATTAATTCTGTATCAAATAATTCAGTAACTAAAATATTTGCTTTCTGTTTAAGGTCTCCATCACATCCTACTATTAAATCTGTAGATCTCTTTGGTATTATTATAATATCTTTTTCAAATCCATTATGTTTTATAATTTTCGCTGCACATTCTGCCATCGGTTTAAATGCTTCACAAGCTGTTACAGTATCCGCACCAGATTTTACAGCCATCATTGATAAAAGACCCGATCCAGTTCCTATATCTAATACATTTGCTCTTTTACCTTTAGAATGCATTTTTTTAATAGCTTCTTTAATTGCGAGGTAATACTTCTGATTCCTTTCTGAATCATGTAGCATGTCAGCAAATGCTGATCGAGCAATATTTTGATGATAATCATATTCATCAAGCTCCAAATTTTTGATCATATCTTCAATTAACTCTCCTGGCATTTTTATAAATATGTTATTAGAAATATTTAAAAAAATAACGTTTATAACCTCAAAAAAAAATAACAATACAAGTTTAACAGTACCACCAACGCAGTATTTTTTATTTTCCTACTGAATACAATAACTTGAAACATACTTATTCCCTATTATTGTACATAAATATTGTATTTACTTTATAATCTTATCGAGATTTATTTAATTAATAAATCATTACTTAGTTTGATTGATTTTAATTTAAGAAACATTTAAAGTTTCGGTAGTATAGTAATTTACTTAAAATGGTGGATACCGTGTTTCATTTCAAAAATTAAATATTTCATTGTTGTCAACATAATTTGTTTCAAATCAATTTTAAATCTGTATTATTATTGTATCTGTATTATTATTATTATTTCATTTTTGATATTCTAAAATAAGATAATAAAACGTTTAAATGTATTTATAGAGAAAAGTATTACTATTATAATTTATATGATCAAATATTATTTCATCTAACAAAAAACTGTTGTCATCCCTAATTATTAGAATAAATTGATGGCTGTTAAAACGACGTCACTCGGGGTAGGCGTACACAGTAGATAAAGATTAGAAGATGAGTGTCGGAGGGCAACGACATCAACACAAGTCTTGTATATTTATCTCAATGTATTCTGATAAAACAAACACCAGTCAGCCTGCCTTGCTTGGCGCACGCTGCTACTGCAACCCTTTGTACCAATTCCATTGTTGTTGACTATTTTAAGTAAATTAGGATCGCCGCTATGTTAGTTACAAATGTGTTTTTGTTTGTGTTTATATTAGTTGCAGGTAAGTTGTTTAGTAATACATTTTTAGTAATTTAATAAAACATTAATTTAAAAAAATATATATGTATATAAAAATAAAGAATTGGTAAGTAAAAGTATATTACTTTATTATCATTCAAATTAAATGATAATTAGGCATATGAGTTGACAAGTTATGAAAACATGAACATATTAACTTTTTCAGTGCGTATATTACGTAAACTTTATTTTTATGATATCATTAATTTTTTTTTTAATATTAAAAAATATATGTAGATTATCAACTTATTAAATATTATTATTGATAGATAATCTTGAAACGCACAAATGTATTAATTTAATGTAAGTTAGTGCAATGAACTTTTAAATAAAGTACTTAAATTTCATATACTCCAGAAAAATTACATTTTTTATGATCATATACAACTTAACAATTATTTATTGATAATAGATGCGTATTAACAATATAAAGTACATAAAAATTAATACATTATTTATCTTAAAGTTGACATGTTAGGTCAAAATTGATTAATAGATCCTATAATTAATTCATTAATGTTTTGTTTTAAACGGAAAAGTATTATTAAATATTGTCTGCATTCTTATTCATTAATTTCGTCGAACAAAGAACTACGCTTAACAGGGTTGGATTTATAAAATCGTAATTAAAAAATTGAATGATTTAAGTAATTAGTTTATTTTAGAATAATTCTAATTTTAGTAAAAATTATTTAATGTTGTCAATTTATATTTTATGTATCAGAGTTGAAAATGATGAAAATTAAAAATATATTTATAAAATGCTATAATACAATTCATTAACAATAAAAAAATTAAATAAATTTTAATCGATTGCGCGTTATGAGAGTTGGGGCAGATGAAAAAGTTGAGGCTTTTGATAAAAAAAGTTACAACAAAATACAAAAATCGGGCGTGTGAAGATGTGAGACTTTTTTTGCTTTTTACAATAATAATTATTCTTCCCTCCTACTTCAAGGCCCTCGGCAGTTGCTTAAAGTGCTTACTGTGAAACGCGCCACTGATTTTAATATTGTTAAAACCGCTTCAGCGTGTTTCTGATAGATTTAAATTACATATAGTATAAGTATATAGGTTCTTCATTTGATATTTCTCAACAGTGCAGTAAATACAGCACTGTGCCTAGCGCCTAGGAACCGCTATCATGTACTTACACGCGTATGATTTCAGGAGTGCAGCTGTGCGCCAGCTGTGACATGGACCAGACTAGGCAGGGCTGTCGCATACTGAACAACATGTGCACCTGTGGTTTCGGCTGCATCTCCGAGTACCGATATGTCACACGACGGGAATGCATCAACGCGCTCAAGGGTCAGTGTAATCACACGATATTGTTTCTTCTTAATCGAATTCAAAATATGCCCCATAAATAGGTGCCTTACAGTTAGGGTGACCAGGTCTCAGGGTTTGCACATTGGATCTCCGAGCTCATGGTTTGGGTGCAATTTCTCCGGGTTTTGCAAAAAATGATGACTGAAAAAAAAGAGCAGGGGACATAATAGTGCAGGTTATGGTAATAAATTTTATGAAAATAAAAAAAAAATAAAAAAAATAAGATAAAATAAAAAAGGGGTCTTCATTTACATCTCAGGGTTTACCAAAACTAAAATCTGGTCACCCTACTTACAGTGGCGCTGGATGCGGAGGCGACAGTTGCCCCACTAAAATTTTTCGTGGAGGGGCGGAGGGCAACGATTAAGATTTTTTCCCTCAAAGTTTGGAACCTGTTTTTAGGGCGAGTTGGGAGCGACGTGCAATTATAAAAATCTGTTTTCTGTAATTTTTTTAGTTTTAAAAATTCTTTAACTTTTTTAAACTGACAATGTTAAAGTTGTTGTTGTTCCACTGTATTTCTATTTATTTATTTTTAACAAATAATACGATATTAATAAAACCAAATAAATTAATTAAAGACAATTTTGAATTTTAAGAACGCCGAATAAAGTTAGGTCAGCTTAATTTTTGAGTTCGTATTGCCCCCCAGAAAAATTTGGTTCCGGTGCCACTGGTGTATTATATACATCTATATATAATTCTTATTGATATATATATACACCGTAGGGTCTCTTTTTACGCGGTAGATACGTTCCACAGCAAATCGCGTAAAATGACATTGCTTACATTTTAAATTAGGGATACGTTTCATAATTTTCTAAAATCTCGTTAAAATGAGAATAATTTTTTTCGAGGGGGGGGGGGGGGGCAATTATTCAGTTGAAGGGGACACTTACTCTCACCATTTATTGTTGTAGGATGCAGTAAATATTTTTCTACTCAGCAATTTTTTTATGTTCTTTCAGTAAATTTATTTTAAACCGATACAATTTTAGGCAGACGAAGGGACATCTGTTCAATAAAACCATGCTTAAACGGTGGTTCCTGCATACAGATCTCACAAGAGCCCGGCTACAAATGCAGGTGCGAAGGTACTGAATTCTACGGTCACCGTTGTGAACGAGGTATATAACTTTGACATATTTATTATTAATCTTTACACAATAACAATATACAATTATAAATTCATTTTGATTGTGATGGAGTACTTAGAAGGGACAATATTAAACGGTGAAGGTAGGATCAGATGATCATAGGGAATTGGAATATTTGAATTCTTTTTCTTGCTCTGAAAAAAGAAAATTAATTTTTAATAACATTCACTGTGTTTCTACTTCCATCAAATAATCTAAATTTATTAGAAGTCGAAATATGAAGAATTAACGAACCAGGGCCCTACTTAAGTTTCATTCCATAAAAATTATTTCATTACGGGGAGTACCGGGCCTGTAAAAATACGAGGTCCAGTGTCCAAGGCAGTTGCCTAGCGGTAAAAAATATTGACGCATAAAACATTAATAAACTTACCTTTAACATGGTTTATTTTATTTATTATTAAAATTGTTCACTGGAAGTAAAATCATCATATTTGAAATTTTTTTGAATAATTTTTTTATAAAACAATTGTAACTAAATAATAAATAATATAAAAGAATGATTATTAAAATTCTTGCAAATTGATGATTTTATTTTCAAAAATGTTTTAAAATAATTTTGTTGAGAATGGTAAAGACTTGAACCTGACTAAATATTACATTTTAAAGAAATTATTTTTAATATTCTGATATTCTCGAATAAAAAGAAACATTAAAAATGCACAATAGATTTGAATTTTATAGTATGGGGGTGCTGTTATACTTACAAAATTTATGAAGGTTTGCGTAAAAAAATATAGCACCTATAATGTATTATAGAGGTCGGAAACTGTTTTATTTACAAAGGTGTAATAAAACATTAAAAATGCATATTTTGTATAAGCACAGGTACCTACATCAAATTTTTTTAGCAATTTTTCTGAATAAGATAAAGAAGAGAGTATAATTTTGGATCATTGTTATGGTTCCTTAATAGGTCCAGGCTGTTACTTTGAATAGAACTTTTAGAATGCATAGATCCTACAAATGTCATATTAAAATTTATTTTAATTACAGATGGATCAATTCTAAAATTTAGTACATAATAATGTAATTATTGTAATGCTTGATTAATAAGTTGTGATATCGTATTTATACATCTACGAAAAATTAACAAAAAATATGAAATTCGTTTTCAAACCCGAATCTGAACTGAACCATAAATAATTTCAGTTTCAAGTCTATTTAAAATTATATCTTTAAAAATGGAAAATAAATAAATTATTACCAGAATTTAAAAATTAATTGATCTACAAAAATAACTGTGGTGGTATCATATTATATAAAAGATCATTTAAAAATGTTAATAAATAATTTTTAGGAAGTAGTAGTTAATTGTTAAGATTTGGTTAAAATGAATGATAAATAAATACAATAATTTCAAATATAACAAAGTGTAATCTGTAATTACAAATAAAAATTCATAGGAAATAATTAATATATAAGAGACAACTGGTTTCTAAATTTGTTTATTTTTAATTAAATTTGTTCTTATTTCAGCCTGCCCAGCACCAGAGCAACTGGCTGCCGGCGCCTCCTTCCCATACGAATGCGTAGTTATATGAGTAATACCATACTTTCAAATACTTACACATAATTATATATATGTATATCAAAATCAAATTATTTTTGTATAGTTATTTTATAAAATAAATAAAAAAAAGGTGTTTGCGATTAAAAACTCCAAAAATGCTGTTCCTGTTTTTTTTTATTATCATTATTATCATTATCATCATAAAATTTAAACAAAACGTACTTGTTCTCTTTTTTTACATACACATATGACGAGTACCCACAACTAAAACATGTGAAGAATGAGCCTAGATTACGGACAAAACTTAAAAACAACAATACATATTTATAACTACGTCTCGACACACGTGTCTCCTCTGTGCGCAGCATGCGTCGGGCCCTGCGGAGGTCACTCGCAAGGCCTGAGGCACACCCGGTCCGACGCATATCACAGCGGTCACCGATCAGACAACACCAAACATGGCAACGTAAGAATGAAATAATGAGAGCGCATAACATTGTGGGTACTGCATTCACATGCGCAATCTTTCCAGCTACATTACAGACAGTACCGATAGTTCTCGTTACATTGTTATATGATTCAGCAGTCTTTCTCTAGAGTAATTATCTAAAACCCCCGCTCCCCCCCTTCCTAGTTATTTATATATTTATGTATATATAATATGTATATGCAATCATATTTCTAGAAGTAAATTCATTGTTTTTTTGTATTTGTCATTTTTTCATTTGTTTTTTTATATTTTTAAATAAGCGGTGTTGAAGCGGTATTGCCCGAGGGCTACAGCAGGGCGCGTTGTTCAATTCAACATGTACACGATTTTTACCACCTACGACTAATATTGGTGTATGCGGACGGCCCATATGGACCGCCGTCGATCACGAACAAAAACAATCTGTCCAGAAAAAGCAACGTTATACACAAATGGTCGACAAGCCCGGCGCCGGCCGCTCGGGCTTCTCCGAGCAATGATATATTCGCACGTGGGACAAACAAAGCCAGACGGCTGACTAAAGTGTGTGATGTGTGTCGCGTTACTCGGCGACGGTGCCAGGCAGGCGGGGGGCACGCACCTCCGGATCAAAACCTCGTGTCCCGTCTGGGCCCTTCGGCTGGCGTAACACCGTCAACTTTGGTCCGCTGTCATCCACTGATACAGTGCGCAACTTACTAATCAGTCGCTCCGGCCTCGCTTGTATGTCGCTGAAAACAATCATATTTACATTAATAGCTCGCAGTCCACAGATCTAATGCATGATGGTCACAAATATGTAGAAAACTATTAGTTAGTCTCAGAATGACGTATTAGACATTTCATGTTAGAACTTTTCAATGTGTGCTTTATGAATTTTCAATTTCAGTCATATTTAATTGTGTACACAATGTCAAAATATGTTTCATGTTATATTCAAGATTTTTCAGCTATGTGACCACCCTGTAATAAAACAACAAAAACCAACTTACTTTACTTTGGTTACACTTATTGCAGATGACTTCCCATTTCTATGGTTTGTAAGCAGAACAAACTCCACTTGATCTCCCGCTTGTAAATTAGTTCCTTCTTTTACTTCAGACATGTGGAAAAACAACTTCTTTCCTTCTTCTACTTCATACGTTAGAAAACCAAATTGACTTTTTATGGCACCAACAGTTGCACGGTGTTTTTTACGTAAAGCAATGATATTAGCGGCTCTGCCTTGGGCATCTACTTGTAGTTGAACAGGATCACCGACTTGAAGTAGTTCTCGTTTATTAACAAGTCCCATGATACCAAATTCATACTCTGGCCCCTTTTCATCTGTCTCAACGTCGACGACTTGTATGAGACCCGCATACTGCGGTTGGTCAGGATTCACTGATCTCAAAGGACGGACGACCGTTCCGTTCAAAATTTCTCCATTTGCTTCAGACATTTCAATTGTCCCTTTTGGCAAGACCCGTACATTTTCAGCTGAAGAGCAGCTTCCAGAGGAGCCTCTTGTCGCAAGAGTATATTCTACTTCTTGACCTAACTCTAATGTATTTATATCTCCATCAAAATTACTAAAAACAAACAATACATATGCATGAGTAAAAAAAAGTAATGTATTAATTTAAATAATGTCTCATACCTGAAATGAAAGAACACCTCTCGATCGTGCTGCACTGTTTCAATAAAACCAAAGCCATCTTTAAGTGCAGCTATAAATCCTTGGTACAATGTTAAACTATTAGAACGGCCTGTTTTAGAAGTCCCGTTTATAACGGAGTTCGACGAAGACATAACTTTGATATCAGTAGCGACTAATTCCTTATTACGTTTCACTTGGCAAATATTGAATTCTACTTTATCTCCCATGCGTGGTGGATTTTTTACATCACAATCTTTAGAAAAAAATACAATGTTCTTTTTTACGCCGTTCAGCTGATAAGAAATCAATCCATTTTCTAATGGTTTATCACCATTGGTTGGTGACTGACTATTCTGAGTTTTTGTAGGGCTACGGTTGTTCCAAGTTAAACTGGGAATCTCTTTGGCAATGACCCCGCTCACGTTGCATTCAGTTAAGGTTTCAAACTTGACTGTTCCGGTTGGAAGTCTTTTCATTCTTATAGCGCTTTGACGACTGTTGCAGTAAGATGTCATCTGATCTTGAATTATGGTGAACTCAAATTCATCACCGACATGAACATCGTTTTCCACATCAAGAACTTCGTTGAAATGAAAGAAGAGCCGTGGTTCTCGTTCCACACATCGTAAAAATCCAAATCCTTCCTTCACTGCGGCCACGGCGCCTTGCTCTCGACGTTCTCCAGACACGACAAAAGATTCATCGAGCAAAGAAATCCCTGTCGCACGCTGTAACTGATCTCTACGATCAGTAGCAATTCTGAACTGTACCCAATCTCCGTGGCGTAAAGTGAAGTCACCTTTCTGGTCTTTATCTCCAAAAGGCACTTCACTTTCAGAGTGATCCGCTGCCCTGTACCTTATTCTTCCAGGGAGAGGGTCACTTTGGTGTCTTGCAGCTGTTCCTCGCTCTAATGGTTTTAATACTTGACCTTTCACGATTTCAGGTGCCACATCTTCAAAAACTACAGTTCCAACAGGCAATTTTGTTATATTGCAAGCAACTTCTTTACTCTGAAACATTACATGAACATTATTATAAATTAAGGTTTCAGTTTGGGTTTAACCTTTGTTATTATGATTTGAAAACTTACATTTCTGGTTTGTATGATAAATTCTACATCGTCTCCTAATCTCAACTCTTCTTTAGTTTTGGCTTCTGAGAAATGGAAAAATATTTCTTTAACAACATCAGCTCTTTCAATAAAACCAAAGCTTTCTTTCATAGAACAGACAACACCTTGATATTTAACTGGATGGGCTGGATTTTCTAAGCGCACATGGCATGCGCCGAGATTTCCTCTGAAAAACAAACAAGACAGTTATAATACATTCAAAGATCACAAAATAAGATAGTACCTTTGGTTAGTTGCAATTTGAAAGCTAACTTTATCTCCTGAACGTAATGTAACATTCCCTTCAACATCATCTTTAGTGTAAGGTAAGAAAAAGCATTCTCCTCTATTTTCATAACTGATACGTCCTTGTGTATCACCACCAGATCCTTCAGCTCTTAGTTCTGTAGTTACTGTTCCAGTTACTCTTTCTTCACTTAATACCTATATGAAAAATAAATATTAAACAAGTTAAAAATTGTTCTTATTATACCAAAAGATTAAATAAGTGTTTGTTGACAAATAATATTGAAATTATTATTATTTTAGAAATTATCAATTATTAATTAAATTAAAATTATCATTACTGATATAATATTATTTGTCTTTACATGAACACACAAATTGTAAAATATAAATTTGATTTGATTTATAATTAAATCCTAACTTTGAATGTCAATGAATAACATACCACTTCAGGTGCTATTTTTGTAACAGTGCTAGCAATTGGTTTCCCAGTCCGTCGATCATATGTCATTTCAAATTCTACAGGGTCTCCTATTTTTAAATGTTCAATATTACCACTGAATTGACTGAAGTGGAAAAACAACCTAGCTTGACGTTCACAGCATTGTATAAAACCGTATGAATGCTGAAATGAAGTATATATTTGTTAGTTGCTGGAAACATGTATATTCAATTATTTAGAGACATTACCAATAGTTTCTCGATGATTCCTGTTTCCCTTGTGCCTTGATTTGCAGCATTCGAATCATAGTTGCTGTTACTGTTGTTCCCGTTGGTGAATATGTTGTTTGCAGCCGGCGGAATGAGGCCATCTCCTACGCTGTTGAATGCATTGTTGCCGTCCAACGAGAACGTTCCAATTGGGAATCTGCTGGAGTTACGGTTGGCGGGTGGGGTTGATCCGTAGGACGAGAACGAAGCCGACTTGTCGCGGGGGGAGGGCGGGTAGTCGTTTGCGAACGTTCCGGCTGTACTACCGCGGTAATTGAATGACGACGGTGTCTTGCCGTTGCTCGGTACTGTCATTGATTTGAAGTCGAGTATAGCTGAATCTTGGTTCATGGTGCAAGGCGGCTGGAATGATTTCCACTGAGGATTGTTGGACATAGTCTGATACCAGCAATTTGTTTTGTATTCCGTTGCTTAAGTGTAGCGAATATCACAGAATGTTTATATAGCTATACTTAGCATTTAATGTCCATATGGCAGCAAACGTCTCAAAAGAGACGTAAAATATAAATTTAAGTGTTTTTCACAATACGATATCGAAATAAATAAATAAAACAATACAATGTACAATTCAAAGACGATGCGAAAACAATACATAAAAATCAGTCACAGAGGTTCACTTTACAATTCGATAATTTATTGTAACAAAACTCCAAAAGTGCGAAATAAAAATCCTCAGATGTCTTCAATGCGTGCTGGGTGCGGATTGTGTTCAGCGCATATACAATAGATTTAGAGCAGATCATATAAAATTTGTTACTTGTTTATATTTTCGGTTACTTTAAATTTCCTAATCTAATTATGAAGTTATTAGTTACACAAGCTGCAAAAGAAGACAAAAGTTAAATGCATCATCAAAAACAAATAGTTGCATATTATATTATGTAAATTGTCTAAAGACTCATTATCCGACAAATATAACTTGTAATGGACAGAAATTATCGAATGATGATATACGAGTATTATGTTGATGAAGATAGCGTTGATAAGGGTTATAAACAAAAATAAATACAGCGATGTTAAAAAAATAGGTGCAGAGTCAAAATAATATTAAAAATGTGTTCCATATTATTTAGATTGAGAAGCGATAAGAATTAAGTCGGTATAGTTTGGTCTTGAACAAAGAAAATTGAAAATTTCGACTTACCACGACACAGCACAGCACTGACGACATGCCGCCATGTTGAATGTCAACAGAAATGTAAAAACAAGTGATTACTAGAACGGGATTGGAACATCCCAAAGCACGCTCACACAAAATAAATGAGGAAATTGCTTTAAAATAATATAATTTAATGTTAAAAAAATATAAGTAATGCAATATTTTATTTGGATAATTTTTAATTTTATAAAACTGTAAATAATATAGTGTTTTTTATATACAAATTTTATTATTACATTTTAGTTACTTTAATTGAACATTTCTAAAAGTCATTCCTATTTATAGTGACAAAAAATTATTATATGCGCAGCAAATTTAGAACTGATGTTTTTACATATATAATACTTATACTAACTAAAGAAGAATGAAATAAGTTTTAATCTAAAATTATAAAAATGGAAATAATATTTCATGAAAAGGTAACAACAATATATTGTTTATTTTACACATAACCCTAATTTCCGTATATGTATTTCAGCAAGAAGGTTCCTTGTGTGCACAACACTGTTTAAATGCATTATTACAAGGATCATATTTTACTCCCGTAGACTTGGGTACATTGGCCCAGCAAATGGACGATGAAGAACGTTTGCGAATGGCTGAGAATGGCGAAGAAAGCGAAGAATATAGGAAGTTTTTAGAACAACCATCAGGGAACATGGATGATAGTGGATATTTTTCTGTTCAAGTTATTACCAGTGCTCTTAGAGTGTGGGGTTTAGAATTAGTACCTTATACAAGTGCAGAACAGAGAGCAAGAGAAGCTTGTAGATGTCCAAGTAATATGAAAGCTTTTATTTGTAATTATAGAGATCATTGGTTCACAATAAGACGATTAGGCAATCAGTGGTTTAATTTAAATTCATTACTATCATCTCCAGAACTCATTTCAGATACTTACCTTGCAATGTTCTTAGCTCAATTACAGCAGGAAGGCTATTCTATATTTGTTGTATTCGGTGAACTGCCAGACTGTGTAGCTGATGAAATTCTGAGGGCATCACCGGTAATACCTAGAAGAAAGTCTTCAGGTTCTATTCAAAGTACTTCTAAAAGTAAAGATGAAAGTATGGACTTGGCAAATTCTCCTCCACCATTAGAGAATGGTGAAACTGATGAAAATGAATTACAGAAAGCTATTACACTAAGTTTAATGAATGATAATGAAAGCGAAGATGAAGAAGAACAGTTAAAGAAAGCTGTTGCTATGAGTTTAGAGTGCAGAAGTGCCACGCCATCGGCTCCTTCTACACCAGTTTTAAGTCAAGAAGATGTAAGGAAAAAACGTCTTGCGTTTTTTCAACAAAATATCGAAAAGAATGCATAACATTTATTTATTGTATTTATTCCAATTATTGTTAAATAAATTATATTTCATAGTTGCATGTTTAATTATAAACCGACCTGTATGTTGTAATGTAAACATAATAGGCTACTTGACAGTTATAGTACAGATTATGTTTTTACCGATCGGCGTTGAACTCAACAAATAGAGAAAGCTACTTTTGACACATATGAGATTATATGATAAGAAAAGAGACAACGATATTTTATAAAAAAACCGTATATTGTGAAAGAGACGGATATATCTGCAGCACGTACAAAACAGAAACGGTGTTACGCGCATACATTCATGTTCACTTTGAATGTCAGTGTTAAAGGAACGTCAAAATATTTGTTAATGTATCTTCGTAAAATGTGATAGTTTCTTTTGACGTCTGGTGTTGTAGTGTTTGCGCGATGGCTAAATTAATTATTTTAAATCCAATTACCGTAACATTGTACTTTACTTTATTTACTAGTGTTGTATTAAATTCACATTCCGCTTCATTACATGGAAAAAACACGACAAGTGAAGAGAAAGGACTGTACAATGTAAATGATAAAATAGAAATTTTAACTTCGGATAATTTTCAAGACAGGTTGCAATTCAAACCGTATTCTCTGTTAATAGAGTTTTACAGTAGTTGGTGCGGTCATTGTCAGAGATTTGCCCCAGTATGGAAATCGTTTGCCAGGGATATATACTCATGGCGAGATGTGGTGGTACTCGGAGCAATAGATTGCGCGCAAGAAACAAACACACCGATATGTAGAGAATACGAAATATTAGCATACCCTACAGTACGATTTTTCCACGCAAATTTCAAAGCGGGCGAAAACAAAATTGGCGAACCTACAAAAGTGTCACATGAACTAAAGGAGCTCCGGAAAACTTTAGTAACACGACTAATAAGTGAACAAAATGAAGGGAAAGAGCTCAATTGGCCTAATTTGTCATTCCAGAATCCATCTAATCTACGCAATGTGTGGCAGGATGTAGCATATGGTGTGAAATACGTTATGTTGTTTTTCGAAAATTCAACTTCGACTATTGGTACCGAGTTGCTTCTGGATATACATAATGTTAATGAGATTAATTTTAAACGGATAAATAGCGAGTCTAGTGTTCTTGTGTCTGCTTTGTCAATTTCACGTGTGCCAAATTTAGTTGTTGTGACTAAAGATTTCCAAACGATACCACTGACTGTCGTCAATAACGAAAGAGATTCAATTAGACATGTAATAAAGGTATTTGCTAAATCAATGAACATCGAATGGCCAACGGATATCGAAGATCTCACGACAGAAGGTCCAACTACGTCACAAGAAACTGACGAAGATTTTCAAGAAATACAAGATAAATTAAGACTAATAGGAGATGCTGTGTTTCAATCGGATTTAGAAAGCGCTCTACAATATTCTCTTAAACACGAAATTGCTTTAAAGAAAACCATATCTGGCGAAGAATTGATAGCTCTCCAAAAGTATCTATCATTACTGAGTGAATATTTCCCATTCGGACCTAACGGAAGACACTTTCTTAGAGAATTGCGCGATCGGATAAACGAAGTCGATACGGAAATTACTGGAGCAGAGATAAGCAACATAGTAGAGAACTTAGAGAGCACTGTGGGACCAATATATACTGTTCCGTTAAAATGGATAGGTTGTAGAGGAAGTGTTCAATCAAAAAGAGGCTACCCTTGTGGATTGTGGACTATGTTCCATTACCTTACAGTAGCTGCTGCAAACAGAGGAGATGTGTACGCTGTCGGAAACAAGGTCCTAGACGTTATGTATCAATATATCAAGAATTACTTCGGTTGCGGCCATTGTAGTGAACATTTCCAAGAAATGGCTGTTCGGAGAAAGTACCGGGACGTGAGAGATTCTGAGATGGCCGTGCTGTGGCTTTGGGAAGCGCATAACGAAGTGAACCAGCGTTTATCTAAAGACGCAACGGAAGATCCTGTATTTCCTAAGATCCAGTTTCCGTCTCCTGACCGATGTCCGAGTTGCCGGTATCCAAACTCCGAGTGGGACAGAGAAGAGGTGCTGATGTACCTAAGGAGAGTTTATGGAACACCGAAGAACTATTTGAGTGCGAGAGCGGCGCCCGCTGCTTTGGTTAGCTCGAAAACGTCCTGGAAGGTGTTCAGTGGATACGATGTAAGTCTGTGTATACTTTTGTATGGAACTTCGGCTACAATCATGGCGTTGATTGTTAGAGTGTTTCTTAAAAAGAGATACCGTAGGAAAGCTTATGTGTACAGTGTGTTTGGGAAAGTTTAGTTAGTGAGAATTAATTATTTAACTAATTATACGTTTGGATGCTTTTTAATAGTAGCGTTTGTTTACTAACATCATTTACTGTGTAGGTACATACTGTGATAATATATATTACAATTTTAATATATTTACACATACTAACTTACATAAATACGTATTATCAGGGGCGTGTCAATAGATTTTTTTTGACGAAAAATAATTTATTTTTATAAACGTAACATCTGTGTTCCTACATATTTTTTTTTTAATTTAAGACGTTTTATTGAAGCAGAGCTAATGTATTTTTTTACGCAGTACATAATTACAAAGTGGTTTAGTCTTCCATAAGGGAGCGTTCAAGTATGATTGCGCCGATTTCAGACCCCTCCCCCCTTTTAGATTAACAAACTACTTTTTAAAAAGAATTGAATAACTAAGGATAATTCATCTTTAGATCACGGGCTTAAAATAAATTAAATAACCTTTTATGTTTGGGATTTCCCCAATTGAACATCGTTGTATTTTAAGTATACTGCTATGTACTATAGTCATAGAGATAATATAATATAGAGATGATGTGGTATAGCACTTCATGTAAGTTGAAGCGACATGTGTAAATAATAACAGAAAGCAAATATTTGAGTGGTTGTGTTTTTCTTATGAACATATTTGCAATGAGTATAACGGGTAATGCACTTTGACCTACAATAGAGCTGGGCGCGGGTCGTGAATTTTTCGTGAGCATGAGCGATTTTCAAATCTTGAATCGTGAGTCATATTAAAACAACTGTGCTTGACCGTGCGTGAGTCCGCGAGTATATTTTGAAGATAATTTTTTTTATAAACTTATTTGATCTTTTTTTTAATATCTGAACTAATAATGCATAGATATGTTATAAATATGTAATGTTTTAATTAAAAGGAATTTTGACATTAAAATATACAGTATAAAAAATAAATGTCATTTTTAGGAGCACATTCACATGGTTAGTATTGCCAACTCTTTCGGAACACCAAAAAAGATTTAAAAATGCATTGTAGCTTTATTTTCTTATTGTTTTGTTTGCTATTACTTGTACTAGAAATGCAGTTTAAAAGAAATAATATGAATATAAATATACACAGCAAAAACTCTACTAATATACGCGCCCAACTCTACTTTGAACATGTTTAACAAAGATGGGATTGGTCACTATCCTTTCTTTCTTTCTCTTTCTACTCTACTCTATGTTGTATTATCTCTATGATTGCTACACTGTATTGTAGAGATAGAATTCTCGGAACGCGTGTTTATTTCTTATAAAGAATAAGTAAACAAATTGTGTATGGAAATAAAAAAAGTAATTTTAAATAATGGATATTCTTTTAAAAATATTCATTATTTTGTAGTTTTTACTTTACGTAATATTTTTGGTCATCCCACCTCCTAAGTCTGCTTACGTAATACTTGAACACACCCTAATATTTAAACTATTAGCTATTTATTTATAATCTGCAATATTAAATATATCTAATTTATTTATTGATTTCATCATGCTTTACTGGAATTAGATCTTATTTTAAAATAAACGCTTACCTGTTGATTATTACAGTAATAGAAGTAAACCATAAATAATAATAAAATCATCTTTATTTAAACGAAGTTACAACATACATAATATTTTGAAAAATTAAAGATATAAAATTAAATACACAAATTTATAAAGGTAAAAATGTGTAGATAAATAATAACAAAAATTGAAATTCATGTATTGCATTTCTTAATTGAAAATTATTTTTCTCTATAAAAATATGGATAATATTATTTAACCATCAGATCGTTTTAATGCTAGAAAATGCATTACATTATTTTGGGTATAAAATATGTGGGATTGAACCAGTTGTGTGAAGCATGTACATATTTAATATGTTATATATATAATTATGATGTATTTTACCGTTGATACATTCCGTAAATTTTATTTCTATGTTTTGGAAAAATAAATTATTTAGTTTAAAATATTTAAATATTAAAAATTGTATTTTAAATATTATTTGAACGAGATTTATTAAATATTTTTTAGTCGCTTGTAAATATAAATTTTAACCCGTCCGTCGTCTTTATATTTTTACGTAATTTTAGTTTATTAACAAATAATCTCATAGATAATAATATATGCTAGCCAGACGTCTGAAGGGTTAAAATAGCGACGATAATTTCGATAAAAGTAATGGACATATGCCTGTGTTTTGGGTGTTTAAACTTTACATCACATATTGAATCGTATAGAAAACATTGATTTTTCAAAGTTAAGAAAAATATACATATACATATTATATTAATTCTAAATACAAGTGGCAAAATATATATTATTTAGTATATTTAAT
The DNA here is from genome assembly GCA_961205875.1 of Sialis fuliginosa. NCBI lineage: Eukaryota > Metazoa > Arthropoda > Insecta > Megaloptera > Sialidae > Sialis > Sialis fuliginosa. Next base: position 11,569,996 of record OY540817.1, on the reverse strand, counting down.
ACATATGTTAACAATTTCACACGATAAATATATATTGATTTCTTTTGGTTCTCGAATTGCGGTTCTTAGTTTGAGTATTGTTGATTAAATCAGGCAGCATGAACGGACTGAAATATCATAGAAATATATTAAATAATGTAAAGATGCGTATCCACTGCTAAACAAAGATACACTTATTGGTATGTGTCGTCGATAGTAGCGACGCGACGCTTTTAGTGTTAAAATTAGAAACTAACACAATCGGTTCAATTGTTATCTAACCTAACTTAACCGATGTTTAGTAAACAATTAAATCAGTGAGTACGTTTACACAGCGCTGTTATTCCGGTTTTACTGTAACCGATGTAGATAAACCGTTTACACATACAAGAATAAATAACGCCAGCTGGAATATAATTCCGATTTGAAGTATGTACGCTATAAGTTTGATAGTGTACCAACAAGAAATCCCAAAAATACTTCGTCTCCTCTACATCACACGAATCGCGTTTTTTTTGTTTTCCATCTCTTCGTCTCGGGTGTTTTAACTGACGACGCTTTTTCGGTATTTAATTAATAATAAAATTAATTAAACACGTTTTTTCAAACTAACAACTGACGATTGACCTGTTAAATAGTTCCTTTTTTCACCACAACGTGGCGTACGATCTAAGACACATACCAATTGTTAATTAATGTTATTTGTTGAACTTTTATCAATTAGTGTAAACTTTTTGACCACATCAAGTTAGTTTTGTTTCTGTTTTTTTTTTTTCTCCGTTATAGAGAAACACTGTATCCATTCCATTGAAGCAATAAGCATATTTGTAGTATAAACAAGACATAGAAACAATAATGTTTTCCTTTGTTCTTATTTTTTCTTTGATATTTACTTCCTTCAAATGGAAATAAGCAAACTTTTTGTTTTATTCATTATTAATAAAGAGGAACAGAAAACCGGGAAAGTAAAGGATTTCCATTAGTAAGGGGAAAGTTAGGGAAATTTTTGAGATAATGCTAAAACCCCCGTCGCGTCTGTTCACTCAGTGATTTGTAATTCAATGGAATTGAAGGAATATTATATGTGCAAATTTTTCATTTTTTTCTTCAGTAACCCGTAAACTGTGCTGTAATATAGAAAGACCTAAAAATGTACCTGGAAAATCGAGAAAAATCAGGGAAATTTGTTCCGGAGAAAATGTAGTCATCCTGTTTTAGTAATATGCAATAGCAATTTTAGTAACATAATGTTTTTTTTTCATCAGTGGATACGTTTTTATAGGGTAATAATTAATTAAGTTCGATTTTTTTTATTCAAAAATAAAAGTTTCTAAAATTATATATTTTATAAAAATTAACGTGAACGAACCTTCATAATATCGACACCAGTCAAACTCTTAACTAATTCTGGCACTCTGGTGACGATTGTAAACACTTCCCCTGTAAGTTTGGCTGCTCCAACTTCTCCCTGGCCTGTAGATACCATTGTTATTTTCTTAGCTTGCGATAAGGGTGCTGCAACTTCAGCCGCCACCTAGGAAAATAAAAAAATAAAAAATTTCACGTTTAAAAAATTATTTGATTCAATCCCAACTTCTATTTTTAAAACAGTAATGAAAGTTTTTTTTGCGAAATGACTGATTTTTTAATATTATATAAATATTTTTTATTTGATTGTAATGAATAACTTGCATATAAGAAACGCAAAATGTATGAGAGTGTATTTTTAAGTAAGAACAATACAAAGTAATTAAAATTTATTAATTAAATATTGTAAAATAATGACGTAATTAAAAATATACATATAAATTTTGTATATTTGAATAATGGTGGCATAAAATGAATAGCATAAAAATAATTAATTAGAGTAAACACATTTTTTTTCGAATTAATAATAACCAATTTAACAATATAAAATTACAATTAAAAAGTCGATAATTATGTTTATTATTTGATTTATATTTTTATACGCCATTCAAAATATGTATAAGAAATAACAGGCAATAGAATCGCAGTTTTTATAATTTATAATATTATTTTTATTAAAGTACTTATATTGTTTTAAACAAATTTGAACTGAAGCGCTTACAGGGATCAATTAAGGTCGATCCAGATTATCGAACCGGTCTCGCTTCAATCAAATATGAATAAACAATAAACAATGAAATTATTCACACTATAGGTATCGGTCAGATCTCAGTCCAATCTCGTTCCGATACAGCATAGTGAATATCATAAAATTTGATTGAAGCGAGACCGTCTCGATAGTCTGGATCGACCATTAATTTATTTTTAAACTTTGTAGAAATTTTGGCCAATAAAAAAAATTAACAAAATGTTTATAAGTTAAAATATCTCAAAACTTTCGGGGCTCTTCAGACAATGGTGGACTAAGGAAGGTTGTGATCCGGGGCGGAATGTAATTTATACCCCTCCTTCTCCCCCTTTAATGACGCGTTATGAAAAGTTATTATTTAAAATTAAAAATTTATAACTAAATTTTAAAAAATATTGCCATTACCTGAAGACCTTTTTTTGTAAAGCAAAAAAAGGTATTCATATATTTGTTTTGTTTTGTTACTTTTCAAAACTTGTTCAGGACCCCTAGCATGTGGCCCCCGGGCGGACTACCCCTCCTCCCTTAGTCCGCTACTGTCTATTTTTCTTAATTAATAACTGGAACTGCGCACAGTTTTTTTTTGTTTAAGAACCAAACAACGTAATTATTTTAAATATTTTACACATCACACAACTCTAGTCTATTTTATTATGGAATACGGGGTAAATATAAGTGGGAAGTTAAAAAAAAAGAAACTATATTATAATGTATATATATTTATATAATAATATAAATGCAATGTAAAATTGTATTTTTAACTTTTGTTATATAATATGGATATTTTTGAAATAAAAAAATGAAAAACTAATTATATTTTCATCATTAAAAATCCAATTTATTTTCCTACAAATGTTTAATTTATGTTAATATTATTTATTTTGTTGAACGTTATAGTGGGTAGACTTATATGTATTATTATATAAATATAGTTTTTATTATTTTTATTATTTAATTATTAATGGGGGTGGTATAAAATACATATGTACATATATTATATACATATTGGTTATCTAATTGTTTCTATAAATAAAAAATTACAATTCAAAGTTTACTTACGATAGCTCATAACAAATAATTAACATGTTTTATTTATTATTGTATCAAAATCACAACTGTCATATTTTTTTTTCTTTGGGGGTATTTGAAAAATCCATAATAATATTATAAATGCGAAAGTGGGTCTGTCTCTCTGTCTGTCTTTTACCTTTTCATGGCTAAACCGCTAAACTAATATCTATTTTGTTAAATAAAAAATGGGTGTGTGACATTTGCACGCGCGAAGGTTATATTTTTTTGCGTAGACATCTAGCGTGCAAATGGGAAACTGAACACCAGTTTTATCGACTATTATACAGACATCTGTATTATTTACCTAACCTAACTTCATGGTGTTGTTTTCACTAATCTAAATTCCACGCGAACGAAGTCGCGGGTAACAGATAGTTTTTTATAAAGACAAAAATTACGATAACTTTAGGATAATGCAAAATAAAATATAACACATATTGAATAATATTAAGTACGTTAATTAATCCACGTTTAAATATTGTGAAACAAGCAGAACTTTATATTAACCGCGAAAAAAACTGTTTTGAGTAATACATGTAATAAACTAACATAATTAAGTTATCTACATGTGTAGTAGTTACTAGGGGTTATTTTAGTGTGTAGTTGTAACTTGTTTCTGCAGTTCCAAAAAGAAAACTGCAGTTGTAAAAGATAATTTGTGTAGTTGAAAAATTAGCAAGTGGAAAGAAAAATATAAAAAAGTGTAAGGTGGAGCAAAAAAAGTTCACTATATTTTGTAAGAGAGAAATATACAAAGTGTTGAGCAAAAAAGCAAAAAAAAAGTATTTGCAGTTGAAACATTTTCTTAAAATAACCCCTGGTAGTTACTACAGGAATATAATCATTTATTGTTCTTTGTTTTTGACTTTTTTTGACTTTGATTCTGTTTTCTTGACAATTGTGATTCAATATTAAATAGAGCATTTTATGAGCTATTTTAAATTTGAAGGCCTAACTCAGAAGAACCACTGCGTAGCCTACTAGCCGCCGATAATTGCTTTATTTATTAACATTATTAATTTTGTGATTATTCTGTAACCACAAGCGACCACTAAAAGTTGTTTGCGTGTGGTCATTACCGCCCACAAGTAACCGCACTCGTAAGTGGCAACGCAGTCAGTGGTTCGTCTGAATTAGGTCTTAATAAGTAAACTTTTATAATTTTTTACAGCTGATATGATTTTATCTCCAAAAATGTAAAAAAATATAGAGTATCCTATTTGAAAAACATAAGGTCAAAACTTCCGGTAAAACCGAAAATGACAGATACTCAAAAAAATTGTATTTGAAATACAGTAGTCGGAAAAAATATTGAATTTTCTCATAAGAAAAAAATTATATAAAAAAAATAATTTGAAATTTAAATTATCTATTGTGGACATTTTGAGTGTATGTGTAGTGTGCACTTTGTAGTTGTTTTAAACGTAATTTATGTTCTTTTATCAGCAGCAATTATAATTCTGACATGAGTCTAGAGATATGGTAACCAACCAACTGAATAATAGAAAAGAGTAGTTTTAAATAATAAATAATACAGTAGAACTCCTATATGTTCTCAGCTACGGGACCAAAAATTCTCGGAATTAGAACTTACAGGGTACCCCTTCCATTACAATACCGATCTAATGAAATTAAATAGGAATAGCTTTCTCTCTCTCTCGCACATTTTACTCAGAGCGATTTAACATAAGTCCCTGGTGGTAAAATTAAAAAGTAGTCTGACAGTTCATCATTTGTGTCTTCAGAAAAAGGTATAGTGACTATATTTGACTTTTATTTGAAAAATAATGCAAGTATTTTACATATTGTTTTTTTTTCGTCTGTTTAATAACGTTGTACGTATATTTCCATTTATATAATTGTGAAATCACTTTAATAATTATTTTCTCGTGGAGGAAAATTCGAACTTATAGGAGTCCAACTGTAGCTGTATTTTTTTACACCATCGCTTTTTTCTGTAATCTCGAATAAACCTGTGTTTATTGTAGATAATTTCTTTAAGTAGATGTTATTTCAAAAGATCAACCGCAATAGGCAATAAACTAAAATGCGACTTACCTTTGGAAGAGTTTCGAGTAACATATCAATCATAGCAGCTTCCTTATATTCCTTCCAAGCTTCTGCTTTCTTGGCCATCTGTTCGGCTTCCGCCTTGGCTTTGGCTTGGATCGCGAACGATTCAGCCTCGCCCTTTAACCTGATCGCCTCTGCTTCGGCTTCCGCTTCGAGAACGACACGGTTTCTGTTTGCCTCTGCCAGTTTCTCGAGTTTGAACTTCTCGGCTTCGGCCGGACGCCGGATTGTGGCTTCCAGTTCTCTTTCTCGTCTCTGCATTTCTTGTTCCTGGATGGAGATCGAATGTAAAATATGGCAAAAAATACGAAAAATAATATCTCAATTAATATATGAGTATTAGGGTGTGTCAAAATCAAGCAATTTTTTTTTCGTTCTCAAATAAATAAAATAATTCCCATTTAAATAACATTGAAACATTATTCTTTAGTACTCAAGTTGGTATTACTGACTCATGATAATGGATAAAAAAATTTAAAGACATCATTTTGTAGAGAATTAAAGGTTGGCAGTATAAATCGGTTAATGGTAGGGAATTAAAAAATATCTTACCTGAACACAAATCTCTTGCGTTCTTTCAACCACTTTAATTTGCATCTGTTCTTCCTTGATCCTCTGTTTTGTCTTGGCGGCTTGCAATTCGTACGCCAATTCGGCTTCGGCTTTCTTCGTTTGCACTTCAACATCGTACGCAGCTTTTTTCAGCTCGAAATCGCGCTGCGCTTTAGCTATCTCAGTGTCGTTGAGGAACCTTGAAGCCATCCTTTGCTCTTCGGCGATGGCCTCCTTGATCTGAGCGTCGCAACGAGCTTCAGCCTCGCCAATTCGGGCATCGCGTTTTACTTCTGCTGTACGCGCCATACCCAAACTTTTTAAGTATCCCTGGATGTAACAGAAATTTTGGGACGGATATTAAATTTTTTTGTCTTTTCTGTTTGTGCCTGGTTTGTTTTTGGTTTATTTATAGTAATTTTGTATTTATTTTTATATATTTTATTTTTTATACAGTACACTGTGCAGTCACTAATGCTAACCGAATGATTGTGAGCATTTTTAAAGATTCTATAGTTTCTTTACATCAAGCTAAGATCAAGCAAACATTGACGAACTCATTGGAATCTTTGAAATGTACACACATATTCGGTTAGTTTTTATTTGGAATCAAACCACACCAAGTAGGTACCCCAATTTCCATTTAGTGATAAAATTGAATTCTAATTACATGAATCTGATGTCTTTATTATTAGTTAACATTCCTTAAAATGATTTTAAAAAAAATCAATTTTAACAATTTTTTTGTACTAAAAATTCGTCATACTAAAATTAATACTAATAAAATACAGCAGTACGATCCTGCGCAATTTTTCTTTTCAACATGCAAGTTTTAGTAACGATTCTTTACTGTGGCATACCGTAGGTTTCTGTCGACCGGGGCAGATGGCAAATTTGCTCCCCCCCCACAATATATGCTAAATATAAAAATTGAAGACTTTTTTTTCGAATTTGCCACTGGCAGTCCACAATATTGCCGCCCTTAACAAACTGTCGCTTGGGGGCAAATTCCCCCCTCCCCCGTACGCTACTGACTCTTCAAGTTAAAAAAATGAAAAAAGTTTATTAAAAAACAAATAAACATATGTCCTATGGTTCAGTTTCGGAGGTTTTTAATTAAATACATTAAATACATTTTTCATTATTTTAACAGGAAGTCCTGAAAGCTATAGCCAACGATTTATTAACATTCAGTATATGTAATTTTTCTCAATTATTTGTTCATAAAAAAATAGTGACTGCGAATTTTCTTATACGTGACCATTTTTTTTATTAAAAAAGCTAGCAACCCTAAGGGCATCCAGGGAGGCAGAGCGGCCTAACTTCATGTGGGGTTATACTCATACATACATACACCTAAATGCAATATGTATGTTAAATGCTTCACATGGAATTGGACCGCTAACCGCGATGTGGGGAGTGTACTGTAAGCGTTGCTTGATTTGAAGTAATTTTATACATGCGATTGTTTATCGTGGTAGACAACATTTATGTCAAATTGTGCATTCTAGATGGTCATTGTTCTTTAACACATTGGTATAAAATTACTACAATTAAAATTAAGTAATAGACATTGGATAAATATGTTTATTAAAATGTTAATGACCGTATCAGTTTTCTGTCGAATCGGCTACGCTTGTCATTTTTTTACGATACAAGGCAATGAAAATCAACATAATTTATGGAGAATTGTTATTAAATTACATTTAATTATTAATTTTGTAAAAATTAGACGACAAAATTGTATTATAGTACATTGAGTGGATAAAATAAATGTCTGTCTCTTGTTTTTGATAACATAGTTCTCAGAAACTTTGACATGGTAAGTTGTTTAGTTTTGAGGGGTAAATAAAAGCGCATTATTATTATTTGATTTAGTTGACGTTTTCAAAGTTAATTTAAGGTCCAAAATATATAATTAATTATTGTAATGTTTTGGAAAATCGAAATCGTAAAAATATTATTTAAGATAAAGTTGCTTGCTTTTTCTCATAAAAAAGATATCCTAATAAAAAAATGTAAATTTCCAATTGAAAACGTCCACTTAATAAAAAATAATAATTCTATTTTGCTTCACCCTAAAAACTAAACAACTTTTTTTAAATGCTTAGTTTCAGAATTAAACAATTTATGAAAATTATGAATTTTCTAAAAGGCATATTAATTATTTAATTTTTTAACTGATACTCATTTTTACAGTATTGATTTAGAGAAAAAAAGTTATATTTTTATTTGTTTTAATTCAGGATTTTTTTTCTTTTCTAAAATTATTATCCATACGAGAGAAAACTGATATTGTCATAAAATTTTTTAATTACTACGATGCATTTTTTATTTGATATCCAAAGCTTCATAATGATCTAATAGAAAAAGCTACTAGTGTGCCAATCAGCAAATGAAATAAGTACATAAAAATATATTTGCTCCGGTCAAGCAAAAGTATGTAAAATAAAAATAATAACAAACAAATAAACACAGCACGTCAAAACTAAACAAACACAACTGAACTAATTAATTTTTAACATACCTTGGCACCCTCGAATGCAAACCAAAAATGAATTTATTTAAACTTGAAAAAAATGTTAGCATACAGAAGTGGTTCTCGACAATGTTTATTTTGGAAAGAATATGCAAAATATTGCCAATTTTGATTAATTTCGATTTTTATTGAAACTCAATAGTTACAACTATAGTTAAAAATAATTTCTTTAAAACTGGTCAGAATTTTGATTTTTAGTAAAAACGATTGTTGCAACTATCAAGTTTATGCTTTAAGGAGCGTCCAATAATTACGTGAGGATTATTTTCCAGCTCGTGTAAGGATGCGTTAGTATTAGGTTACCCCCCCTTTTCAGATTTTTTATGTGTATTGTGTATAGTTTATAGACCTAGTATATGAAAAAGTAATTTCAGCAGTCGAAATTGGTTTAATTTTAAAATAATTAATATAAAAAAGACCCCTCCTCCAACACCTTACGTAATTAATGGACGCTCCCTTAGATTTTAGAAAAATACAATTTAAAAACCACAACAGTATATAAGTATGTACATTTCATCTTGGTTTCGGAATTTAAATTAGACATATTATCACATTTTTTGGTCACAAATTGTAGTTCATTTTTTACCACCGTAATATGTGATAAAGCGCTAGGAATATTAAGTAGACCAGCTTTTACCTATATCTAGAAGCTAATAACAAAAGCCTATTATTAATAAATTATTGTTTTAGAGATTATTAGATAAAATATTTTCAATGGACTGTATAATGAAGTACTTATATTTTTATGAAAAGTAATGTTTTTTAGTATTAAAACGTTAATCTGTAAAAGTACTTGAAATAATCGAAAATTCATTTGTAATGAACATTTCAATAGAAATTATGTTATCTTGTGATTATTATCAATTTTTTCGGAAATACAAACAATAAATCGCGACTTGTACTAATATCGAAGACGTGCAAAAATAATTTATATCTTTTTCGTTAATAAAAAAATGTATTGCACTAATTATCGATTTCAAAAGAAATGTAAATATTTTAATAGCCAGATATTTACAACAGATGGTTTCTTTGTATAGAAGCGTTTCCTTATTTATTAATTGATTAATTAAATTCAAGTATGTAACATTTCATTAGAATAAGTTTCATCATAACATATTCACATCGTTATCAGTATGTACTTGCAAATGCACGTTTGAATTTTCCAGTAAATACATTATTATATACTATTACATATACTATTTTGAAATTTTAAAAATGATAAAATAGGAGAGAAATTTGTATAAAAAAGTAAAGCATACTATTAGGAACTAAAATAGATACAAAGATGTTTTTAAATTATTTGGCACATAAATTAAGATTTGGGACACACTAGAGTAAACATTTTTCACGTATTTACTGGAATGTTACCATAATTTTGAAAAAAAATATTTGTTTTAAATATATTAAAAAATTCTTTATAATACCGGGCATTAGTCAAAACTAACATTACAATTATTCGTCGTTAATGCCAATAACTATTACGTTGTTCAACTATGTGCACAATTCATTAATATACTATTTCCTATGTCTATTTAATGGGTACGCTAAAAACACATTAAATAGTAATTAAAATTATAAGTACTTTTATATGTATCTACTATCTACTTAATTAATTAAACAATATTAACAACAACAATACAAGTTGCTGTAATATTGTCAATTTGTATATGTCTATGACATTTAATTTTTTCTGTTAACTAATATAATCTTATGATTCTTGGCTTCTGGGTATAATTTTAGTCGTCATTATTGGTCATGTCCATCATAAATAGTATTGGAAAGATCAGTTTCGGATCCATATTTTATCGAAACAATAAAATATGGATTCCTAATACAGTATTGAAAACATATGTTTCGACCAACATTTAGTGGCCTTTTTTTAGAAGACCACTAGATGCTGGAATCAAGTCCACCGCGGAAGCCTAAAATCTAAACTACACATCGTAGAGAACCACTATAATAATAATAATAATTAAATGATTAAAAATACAGAATACGTAATAATAATAATGAATAAGAACAATATAACGTAAGGCAAGGTCAATAATGTAATAAACAAAGAGTTCAAATAAACGTACCTCTTCGTCTCTGATATCCTTTAGCGTGTAAGATACGACAGTGATGCCCATGTTGACGAGGTCTGAAGATGCTACCTCGAACACTTGCTTGCTGAACTTCTTGCGGTCTTTGTATATCTCCTCGACAGTCATGGAGCCCATGATTGCTCGTTGGTGGCCTTCGAGGGTCACCAATGCAATGTGTTGAATCTCGGAATCTGATTTACCTAAGAACTGTTCGCAAGCGGCGAGAAGCATTTCTTCATTTTGGCCTTGGATTTTTACCTGGAAAAATAATAATCAAATAATTAACCGTCGGTTTTTGGAAATCTGTGGTGGTGGACGGAATTTTTTTGAGATCAAATCGGAATCAGTATAAGGCTGATTCTCAAAAAAAGTAGAAAAATGATTTTGTTATATTGTGTTTTTTTTTTTTAATAATGTACAATTTCTTTCGTAAATATAATAAAACATAGGGTAATTTTCTGAAGAGTTATAGTGGTCCCCAATATTTTTGACTTTAAAGGGGGTTAAAACAAAAATTCAAAAGTGAGGATATGATAGCTTAGTGTATTAGTGAGGGAATGATCACTTAGTGAGGGAATGACAAGCGAAAATGTAAATTTGGATAATAATACTTTAAAACAATTTCAACAATATACTTCAACACTCAGCCCTTTCGCCATATTTATTTTTTAATGTCAGTATTGCTACATTATAAAAACAATAACACTGCGTTCAGATAGATTTAAAATTACGGTCTAATTTCACTGTTACAGAAATTGTGAGGGAATGATTCGTTTTTTAAGGACATACTTGTAAATTTATTTTCTGTTTTTTTTCTGTTTGTGTTTTACTTACTGTTGTACATTTTTAAATATAGAATATTGTTATAAATGAATAAATAATAAGTTATTAAACACATTCTAGAAAACTTTTCGAAACAAATTAGAAATGTATTTAAATTTGGTGGTTGGGACACAGTGAGGGAATGATTTTTGAGGTATAAATTTTAATATATTTTTACAATTTATAATTGAAATAAAATTAATATACAATCTGGTACACCTAGTGATGTAGTTTCATAAGAGAATCTCCATAACTTTAATTTTCGATCTCGTTTTATAGAAATCAGAAACGACAACAATTTAGATTTTTTTTGAGAATCAGCCATAAATGGTACCTAAAGGTCTCTATACACCACCCAATTTGACTTCCAATTTGCAGAGATCCTGTAAATTTCCCCTGCAGATTGGATGTCAAATTGTGTGGTGTGTAGAGGCCTTTAATTTTCCATATATAAAAATGAATGTTCGTTTGTATGAGACTTATAGACTCGGGAATTTCTGAACCGATTTCAATGCGGTTTTCACCAATAGTTAGATAATTTTACTGTGCATGTTCGTGGTTATTAATATTTTATGAAAACCTAAAAGACTAAAAAAATCTTTATCAAGTCGTGTTATGTTTCTATGATATCACAGCATACAACTGTCATTTATATAAAAACACATTAGCTATTGAATAAAGAATTCTATAAGTTACGGTTTCAGTATTTTATTAATTTAGGTCACTATGATCACGTCTCTTTAAAATATTTTGTCGAACAATTATATGATTTTTGACAAATGATAATAATTAAATATTTTGAAATATATTGATTGAAAATTGAAATATAAAGAAACATTTCACTTCCAAGAAAGGTAAAATATCGAAATTGAAAAAAAACAACGAGATATGTGACAGGCATAGCTTACGGATAGGAAATTTCAGTGACGCACTAATGAAGGTTGTGGTCCGAGGCGGGATGTTAGAAATGCCCTCCCCCCCCAATAAATGCTTTATTTTTAAATTTGGAAAAGCCCTCTAAAAACCTAAGAAATTTTCAAGGAACAAAAAAAAAAGATCATCGTTGTCTTTTTGTAAAAAAATATTTTAAAAACGCTTATGAGGCATATAAAATATAAAATTGTCTTGATTTGAGGGCTCATATTGATTACAAGTTTTTTGTTTTTTTATGATTAAAACTATAAGTGTATATTTGAACTCTTTTTTAATAGCCTGTAGATTTATTTTTTTATCATAACGTTGACAAATTAATAATATGTCTGTTTAGTGAATAATATTAACATTTTAATAAACACGCTTTCTATGTAATATTTTTTATCGATAATACAAAATGTTAATCTATAAAATATTAATATATTTTATTATTCAGATTATTTTGCATAACTAATACTATATACTATGAATGTATTTTTAGATCAATAGTTTTTTTTTCGATTTTCAATAGATTTTATATTATTGTCAAAATGTATTTACAATTTGTACAGTTATTACCTTTTTAAATTACTCTGTACATTTTATATCTACAAAATTTGTCCGAATAAAGATTTAGATTTGTGTTATTTTTATTATAAAAAAATTGTCCTTATTTAATATCATATTTGACAGCAGACCGCTAAATACTTTTTTTTAAGAACCACTGTTTTAAATGATATTTGAATCGTAACGAGTAACGTTATATTTAACGTTATATTAACGTATATATTTTATTAGATAAATGTCATTTATGAGTATTTTTTGATAAATGTTTCTTTATCGATAAAAAAACATACTTATAAGTACTTCATTAAAACTTATTGCAAAAAATAAATTTACGTTTTTATAATGAGCTAAAATTAATTTTCTTGATTTTTTGCATTTAACATAAAAAATACATGTATTTTATCTAGTATTTTACTTATTTTATTATATAGTATGTTGTTTATTATTAGTTGAGTTGCCATTTGAAAAATAACAATTTTACTAACTTGTTAGATAGATAGATAGTTGAATTACATAAATACATACATATGTATTTTAGTATGGTATGTTCCCTTTAGAATCTGTGAAATTTAAGTTAGCATTTTCACTGCCACACCGCAGTAAAATTGAATAATTCTTATTACTATATGTGTAAGTAATGTATTGTTGAATACTTTTATTCTGTTGTCTTTACTTGAATATGTGATTTCAGAGTTTTTTGGCGTGCTGAAACTGAATTCGTTGCCCAAATTGCTCCATTACGTCAGATTTTTTAGATAACCTAACCTAAAAGTTCCAAAATGATAATTCTGGCAATGTTCAAGAATTTATTACCAAGTAGGTAATTTTTTTCTAAAGTTTTCGTTCACGGTAAGAATAATAATACTATCTTTCGTCATTAAAATAAATAATTACTTTTTACTGTACTATTTTTTTTCGCCGAAATATGCTCGTTTGAAGATATGATATTTTTATTAATAGAGTAGACAAAAGTGACACAATGAACTTTACTACATGAAATATAATAAAACTAGTATATTTTGGTGAAAAAAAATCGTACAGCAAAAAGTAAAAATCTGTTTTAAAGACGAGAGATAGTACTATTTCTTACCGTGAACGAAAACTTTATAAAAAAATTAACTACTTGGTAATAATTTCTTAAATTTGCCAAAATGATAATTTTGGCATTTTTAGATTTAGTTATCTCAAAAACCTGATGTAATTATTGAAATATAGACTACAGAACAAAAGTTTTTTTTTGTTGGCTTGTGTTATTACTTATTAGTTGGTAGTTTGGTAGTGAAAGTGTTAATAGTATATGTAGTACTCCCGCGATTGTAATATATATGCACATAATAACCCCAATTTATTTACAAATAATTTTCAGGCCCTTTTAACACTGATGGCAACTCTTTGGCAGCTTCAGGCAGCGTGGTGAAAATGTGTTTAAGATGCTTCTGTTGTATTTTTAAGCTACTAGTAACTGCTTGTAGATTGTAGATTTTTTAAATTTAAATTTAAGTAAATATATTGCTTAAATTGTGACGTAAAATGTATATTTTAACTTTATAAACAATTTTGATTGTGTATTATGTACAATGTACATCAACAATATTAATACAATTTGATATTGATTTTTACAATTATGCTATTTTTAATATTAATTAGAATTTAATTAAAAAAATTATTTCTAAATATTTTGATAGTTTAATATAAAATTATATTATTATTATTATAATATTATTATTATTATATTAATATTATTTTTTTAATTGAAATACTTTTTTATATTCGTATATCCGATTTAAATTGTACAGTAGCACTTTGCAATTACGGTGTAATTAAAAACGAACCCTCGTCGTTAAGTGAAAAACGCTGATAAGTGAATTAAGGCTTTTTTTGTGCAACCAAAACTACATACTGTATGTACTAATAAATATTAATTAAATGTGCAATAACACTAATTATAAAAAAATTACATACTGAAAAAGAAATAGAAAATTTTAAATACAAAAAGAGATTTAAGAGTGCCGTTATTGCGAAACACCGTTAAGCGAGTAGTCGTTATTGCGAGGTGTTACTGTAATCCAATTTTTTTAAAAGTCATGTTACATTTTATTTTTATTATCTAAATAGAAATAGTATGATTGTAAAATTTGGTTATTTAAAAAAATTAGTTTTATATGTAGGTATAATATTTAGGAAATGTTCATTGATTTTAATGCGTTTTTTTTAATATGTAACGGTACGATTGAAATAAATAATAATAACAAGACATGTGTTATGTTGTTACAGTTTTGGATTTAATAAAAATTTATATCCAGGGCCGGCGTGAGTGTTAGAAGAGCCCAAACATCGAAAAAGGGTATGTTATTTTTTTTAGTTGAAAACATCGTTTTAGAAAAAGATTCCAGAATAGTAGACACAAATAATAATTGCAACTAAGCCGGCTCTGCAAAACTCTCTAAATTTTTATAGGTATCTCCAGATTGACGTTTTAAATGGGGCCAACATGGAAATGTATGTGTCAAATTCATTTTTGTTTAAATTGTTAAGTTTTTAAGTTATTGTTGAGTTTTGAAGAGTGGCGTAACTAGAAGGGGGGGGGGGGGATATTAAGATGTGTGTAATATGTTTTTATTAACTTTTGGTTACGCTACTGATTTTATTTTATAACATGTACAAAATATAATTACATTTTGATAAAAATATCTATTCTGAGCATGCAAATAAATTATGTGTTGCACAAAAGTAAAAAAAATTACATATGGGTATATCTATTTTAACATTAAATGATATTTATTGCTAAAAATACCCAATGTTGATAAAACAAATGAAACAATTGAGTGTTATTATAATTGTTTCATAGTTTACTTCTGTGAATTATTGGAAAAAAAAACATACACAGTTTATAAAATTTATGCACATTTGTGATACTTAAATGTCATTTTAAATTATTTTTCTCGTTATTATTTATTGAATAAAATCGAACAAAATATATATTTTTCTAAATGAACAATATAAAACTAATTTTTCTTATCAAAAATTACTTGATTTCTCTTATCTTTTAAATTCTATTGTTTTTTTGTATTTTTATCGTAAATAGTAATGTGTATATTTATCAAAAAATAAAAATAATATAATATTGTTGATATATAAATAATGTATATTTTGGGAGATATGGTGGAAAAGAAAAGGGTCAATACAGGTTTTCTTTTTTTTGGGGAGAAATAATGGTGAAGGCTAACTTTTTATTAAGACATTATTGTTTTATGTTATTGTCTATATAAATAAACATACTTTTTTAATGTTATTATTTAATTATCTCAGCAACAATTAATTTTGTATTTTTGTTAATTCTTTGATTGATTTTTTTATATAATAGGATTTTATTTAGTGTAATTTCATATTAATTTTTTTATTTCTTATGTATACTTA
This sequence comes from Sialis fuliginosa, assembly GCA_961205875.1. Classification (NCBI taxonomy): domain Eukaryota; kingdom Metazoa; phylum Arthropoda; class Insecta; order Megaloptera; family Sialidae; genus Sialis; species Sialis fuliginosa. Next base: position 11,553,864 of record OY540817.1, on the reverse strand, counting down.
AGAGATTTAGTTTTAAAATGTTTATTTTCAATCAAATAAAAAGAACATATTATTTTTCTTTTGTATTTAAAATACATACAAATATTTGATAGAATTTTGAAGGATATCGTAAATTTATTTCCTGTGATTTCCGGTCTCACCGGAAGTGACTTTTGTTTTTTTAAATGAACTTATTTATTTCTTATTATGATACGAGAAAAAAAGAAGCAAATTTTGACTTAAATAATTTTTTATCCAACCCGACTATTACTTTCAAGAATTATTTAGAGAAAAAATTATACGAGATAAAAATGTTTATTTTGATTAAAATAAATCAAAGCAAAAAAAAATTGATTATCAAAAGGAAAAAAAATCTGGAATTATTCTTTTAATTAATAAAAGTTCAAAAATCTAATTATTTTGAAAAATTCAGACAAAAAGTATTTAAGTTGCCTGTTTTTTTCGTATAGTAAAATATCGAAATAAAAAATACTGATTTTCATTAGAAAAACAAAATTTGACATCACTTCCAGTTAAACCAGATATTACAGAAAATAAAAATTATGATATTTATTATAGTCGTAAAAATACTGAATCTTGTCATTTAATAAAAAAAAAAACATCGGTGGCCATCATATGGCGTGTTTAGACCAAAAAGACAAAACAGCCACACATTTTTTTTGACAAAATAGCAACAAAACTTATACATTTTTAAATACGAATTGTTTTAAAAACACCATGTTGCTGTTTTATTTTTTTGTTTTAAACACATTAAATTGGGCACCCGTTTACATAAGAAACTGAAAATAGGAACCGCTAATTTGGAATCTCTTTTCTATAACGTACGTCTATATGTTTTAGGATGTTTTTTTTTTGGAGTTTTTTTTCCATGTTTTAGCTTTGGATCTAAAGAAAATTTTCCCAATATTTCAGACCTGTAGATCAAACCTGTGAACGGTGCAAACTGAATCTTTTTCCCATTTGATTAACATGGGAAAAATTATTTTTTACTTACGCGTGAATAGCTCATTGAAAAAAAAATGTTTTTAATTTCTCACAGCAATATTTTGTAGAGAATTAAATTTCCAACAAAAAAGATCCTAAGTACTCAATTCATTCAGTATTTTTAAAGATATGTTCGTTTAAACATCATAAAATTGTAAATTTTCCAAAATCCGATTTTTATAAAAATGTTTAAACGAACATTTCTATAAAAATACTGGATCTATGAATTGAGCACTTAGGATCTTTTTTGTAGAAAATTAAATTTTCTACAAAAAATGTTGCTTTGGAGTAAAAGTCATTTTTCCCATGTTAATCAAATGGGAAAAAGAATCGTTTTGCGCCGTTCACAGGTCTAAAATTTTGGGAAAATTTTCTTTAGATCCAAAGCTAAAACATAGGCTAATGGAACCGAGAAAAAAAAAACACACTAATATGTATGTATACAAGATGAACAATGTTATTTCTTGAAAATGTATTTAGTATGGTCTGTTATATTTACGAAACTGACCAACAAAACAAACTGTATAGGTTTTCTTTTATAAACACCTTGTTTCTGTCAGATGTGTCAGACATTTTAACATAATGTGTTCAATTTATATTTGTTATATTATAAAGGTATTTGATATAGGATATATGTAGTCCTTTTTCTTTAGTAATCTAGTAAAAATAAACACATTATATATACGAATTGAGTTCATCAAGTTTTCGTTTTTTTTTGGGGTTGATGGTTTTCAAAAGGAAAATAACAAGTACAAATAAAATTTTATATCAAATTGACACTTTTTATGAAAACTAACACATTTGCAATATTATCACGAAAATTCACAAGTTTGGCATTTTGATTAGATTTTCTTTTTAATTTAATTTATTTTACTTTTCACACGTGATAATTTTCGTAGTTAAAATTCAGTTGTGCTATAGTAGCTAACTTTTCGGGCTGTTGTCCACGTTGTCGTATTTTTACACTTGACGTTTCGACTCTCATGTCGGAGTCTTCTTCAGAAGTGATTCTGAAACTGAATCAGAATCACTTCTGAAGAAGACACCGACATGAGAGTCGAAACGTCAAGTGTAAAAATACGACAACGTGGACAACAGCCCGAAAAGTTAGCTACTATGGACAACGGCCACGAAAGCCTACAGAAGAAAAAAAAATCAGTTGTGCTAGTTTTCGTGGTGCTGGTCTTGATAAAAAGCGCCGAAATATCGATACCTTTATAAAAAATATTCTTAACTGTTGATGTAATAAAACAATTGAGGAGGTGAGTTCCAAAACTCGTTCGTCCCATTTTTAAAAAATAATCGAGAAGCAGTGGATTTTTAATTTTTTTTTTGGCATTCTTTGAAAATTCACTGCATCTCCATTATTTTTTAAAATGGAACGAGCGAGTTTTGGAACTCATCTCCTCAATTATTTTCTCACTTATCAAAGAATTTTACATATTTATATAAATGTGATGATAAAATAATCAATTTTATTACCTGGGCTATCCCGGTAACTGATATAGGAACACCTTGGCTTGTGTATACTGTAGGACTTTCAACTTGTAAGGTCATTGTGTTTAGAGAAATTCTGTAACAAATAAAGTACAGTCATACCTCGACTTGTCGACATAGAAATGTTTTTCTTTCTGTTTCTGCAATATGATTTCTGTGGAAGTTTTACTGTATCGAGCAAATATATGTTTGTAGAATGTTCTGTTAATGTTTAATTATTATTTATGTATAATGTATGTATGATACAATAAAAATATTTCAGTATATTTGCTTTTAATGAAATTATATGTTATTTTTACATGGTTATATGAAAGGTAAGTTAATTTTTTGGTTAGTAATAATTTATTTAGTTACCTCTGAACTTGTTGAAGCGTTGGCCAAACAAACGCTCGGCCTCCTGGTACAAGTAGAGGTTTTGAATAACAGCAACCTGAAAGAAATAAAATAGTATTAAATGTATATAAAATCAAATTATAGACATAAAAAGAATGTATATTTTATGTTATTAAACTTATTTTTTTTATTAAACTTTTTTATAATCACACACAGTTGATAAAAAAAATTTCAAATGTCATGTTTTAGAAAATTTTCTAAGCTTTAAAGTTCCCATGATCAATCTGTATACTTCAAATATGGTCTTAATTCATAATATATAAAAAGGTATGTAAAAAATACAAATTAATAATTGTATGTAACATCAAAAATGTAAAATTCTAGAAAATGTCAGTTTCATCTATTTATCTATTTGAACTTAACACTGAGATCAAGGTTCTGATAAATATTGCAAATATTTGTTGCATGAAGATAAAAATAGTATGTGAAAATAATAATACAATTAAGTGATATATTTCATATTTACGAGCATTTAATAATATGAAATAAAAAAGTAAGTTAGCGATAATAATTAAGAAACAATAATCCCCCGTATTTCAAGGCAAATTATTTATATATAAAATGTATTTTCCCATAATCTTTTCAAGTTTTACATCGATTTGCATGGGAAAATTCATAACCTTTTAAATGGCAAGGGCGAAATATAAAATAATTGTACAAATATAACAACAATAGTATGAATGAAATATCGAAACACAATACATATCATTTTTTATTTACTGCTCTGATAAAAAAAAACATCATATCCGTGTAGAGAAAGAGAACCACATGTTTATTATCCGTATCATGTTCTATAGTTTTGGACTAAAGGTTAATTTTCTACATTATTACTAGTGGCGTAATAAGTGAATAATCATTATAGTCAATAAACGGAAAAAATACACTGTAAGGCCTGTTTCACACATATGTGGTTCCATTTGGTTCGATTCGTTTTCGGTTGCAACCGAAAACGAGCCAAACCCCTTCAAACATACACGGTTGTCATACGGATCATATTAGATTTGATTTTTTTCCATACACTCAGTAGTGATCATGGAGAGAAAGCAAGTTGTTGCCATGTTGTTCTCTATAAAAATATCTGCCTTGGGAACCACGGGACTTTCTTATACCTAACCTAACCTAACCTAACAGTGAATTGTATACGTGATTCTTTGTTTATTAAAACATTTCTAACAAACTAACAAGAAAGAACAAAAAAAAAAAAAAAGTGTTTTTTTTTAACGTAATAACTGAAAACGGATGTTTACTCTTGTAAATTTTTGGATTTTTGAATTATTTTTGAAATAAGAAAAAAATGTTTTAGATAAAAAATGTCGAGTATGTTATTATCTACAATTTATTCTAGAGCTGGGCGCGTGAGTAATTTTTGCTCACGATCACGCACGCTCACGAGAGAAAAAATTTTAGTCACGCCCACTCACTCACGGTTACAAAAAAAGTATTCACGTTCACGCACGCTCACGAATACTATTTTTTTACTCACGCCCGATCACGCACGACGGGTCACGCGCGTGACCCGATTTAATATTAAATTTTGAAATGATGAAAATTAATGTTTTTACGTTCAATATATTGTGTGTATTTTATATTCATATTATTTCTTCTAAACTGCATTCTAGTAAAAGAAATTACAAACAAAACAATAAGAAAATAAAGTTACAATGCATTTTTAAATCTTTTTTTGTTGTTCTGATATAGTTGGCAATACTGACCATGTGAAAGTGCTTCCTAAAATAACATTTATTTTTCATACTATATTTTTTAATGTCAAAATTCGTTTTAATTATATTTTTATTATATTTATGCATTATTAGTTCAGATATTAAAAAAAAGATCAAATAAGTTTATAAAAAAATTATCTTCAAAATATACTCACGAACTCACGCACGAGAAAAATGTACTCACGCACGGTCACGCCCGATTGTTTTAATTTGAGTCACGATCACGCCCGCTCACGATTCAATATTTGAAAATCGCTCACGTCACGTCGGGTCACGGCCGTGACCCAACGTGACCCGAAAAATTCACGGCCCGCGCCCAGCTCTAATTTATTCCCCATACATTTTTTTCCAACATTTATGATTTAGCCAGAAAGATTTTTTTTATGTAATTATTTAGATTCACCTACACAGTTCACTCTCAGTATTACGTATAAGAAAGTCCCATGTTACCTACGACAAATACACACACTGTTCAATCTCTGTAATACGTATAAGAATGTCCCATGACACTCATGGCAGATATTTCTCCTCTGTTATGAACCATTTGAATTATAATAAATTTTTTTTCTTCAAAAATTCGTTTTTACGAAAAAATGAATAGAACATAAATTATAGATATAGATATTACTTAAATTTTTTAACTTGACCATTTTTCTCTATTTCGCACTGTTTCAGAGCAATTCGAAAAATTAAAAAATCGACGTATCCGGTTGAAAGATCGTTTTCAAAAATAGGACGTTTTCTTCCCAGCCAAAAATTAATCTTAAATATAAAATATCACCCTTCTACGATTTGTCGTATTTGAGTTACAGCGCTTACAGACAGACAGACAGACGGACACACAGACATCATGGCGAAAATAGTCAGAATGGATTCAGGGAAGGTCAAAATAGATAATTCCGTCAAAATCCGGAGTTCGAAAAAAATCGGCTTCACTATACTTACTTATACTAATGTATATTTCATATACATGGTATAAGAAAGTAAAAATTACGGCAGGAATTTGGAGCATAGTCCTTCCATGCTTCCTGCGTCTTAAATGTATCCTTATATTTTTCACAGGTATAAGCCACACTGGTTTGGTCGTTCTATCGGCCAACGTTTCGTCGCACATTGCAATAGACATCTCCAGGACTCTAATTTCATTAAAGTGAATTTTTTCAATCAGTTTACAGTTAATTAAGTAAACACAATATTTTTATAAAAATATTTGGTAATATTTTTGTCAAATTGGGCTTGACAGATCGATTCAATAGGCAATAGAGAATTTAAAAAAAGTCATTTGTGCAGCGTTAGAGCATACAAACAAGGTCTTATTTATAACATAAGTGATAACCTGATATTATATCAAAGCCAATATTATGATCATTGGCGTAACTATAACTCTTTTTCACTGTAAAATATACATATATTTGGGGGTATTTCTTTCAAGAATTTTTTTTTAGTTTATAATATAAAAAATGCATACAGGTACATTAAACTAGTTTTACTGTTGAAATGGCATAACTGCAATGTAGCAAAATTATTAAGGTGCTCTCACAGCATTTTTAAAACATTTTTTTAAATTTCCCCGGGTTTCATTTTTTTCCAAAAAATTTCAAATTACTATTACGTACATATACAAAAACGATTTTTTATTTCAGTCATAAAAATGCAGAGGTCGATGACGCTACTGAATATTAAGATAAGCTTAGTTGATATCTTACTAATTTCTAATTATAGCAGCAGTTCATAATTAGTTTTCAACGGATTTCATATTAGACAAAATTACTTAAGCTCATAGAGTCATGAATGCTTTAGAAATATAGAAAAACCTCAATGAATTGAACTTTGGTTGTTTGAAAATTTGAGGGTATTTTTTTGCAGTATTTATTTATCTATCTAGAATGTTTCTTTATTCATTTTATAACTATTATTATAAACTTTTTGATAGTTTGTGAAAGTACTTGTCGGTTGGTGGTCCACCAATTGGCAACCACTGTTAGAATTTTTGATAAAAGTATAAATTATATATTAAATATATACCTTTATCAATTTTATATTTAACGAAAAAATATCAAAATTCTTTCACTGATTATGAAGTCGTTAAAGTTGTGAATTTTATATTTTGCACGTACAAATAATTGTTTGTGGTATATTAATCTACACGATAAATCATATTTTGACATTCACTACTCAGTTACTATATGTACTTTGTTTTACTAACACATTTCATATGCCCAATTAATACTCAATACTATAAAAATACGTCAGGGGTGTGCTGTCAAACATTTAACAACCGGCTCGCTATATAATAATAAAAAAAACATGCTTTAAGCATGATTTTTAATTCCCTGGGGCAGTTCCCGAAAATAGAACCGAATATGGACTAATAAATTAAACTATCGCCTGCCGCTAATCAAATATCAGACTTGCACATCTACAATGGCCGGGGATATAATGCACAAGTACCAGGGCCGGATTAAGCAAGCGCGGGGCCCGTAGCAAATGTTATAAAGAGGCCCTTGACAGTGGCGTCGGAGGGGGGGGGGGTGAAACTCGGGGAGTAAATCGATAGCTTCACCCACTCCCCCCGAAAAAAGTCAATAGGATTTTTTTTGCACATTAACCCCCTGTGAATTTTTAATGACATAAAAATATCAGTGGGATCTATTTTTTAAATAAATTGGATGGTCATCACCTCTATAGACTTTCAATAATAAAAAAAGTCAATTCACTCAATTTATTAGACATTTTTCCCATTGGAAGCATTAAATAACCAAAAAAGAGGTAAATATTATACCATAGACATAGAGCACGGACCGCGCATCTAACTCGAAAACACAGCCGTGTCAAAAGAAAGAGATAGAAAATGGTTTGTCCTTATTTAAACAGAAGTAACTATTTCCTTCTTATTAGAAAAAGATATAGATATATCCCAAACGCCACCGTATTTATCTCACTGTTTTGAAAAAATATTACACCAATTTTTTCGGAATACATCTATCTCTTTTTCTAATAAGAATGAAATAAATGAATTATTAAATAAAGACAAGTATATCCCAAATCATTTTCCATCTATTTCTTTTGACACGGCTCTGTTTTCGAATCAGATGCGCGGTCCATGCTCTATGTCTATGGGTAAATAGACTTTATTTTTTAACAAATAAGACAGGTGTCACCCCTTCAGGGTGTCACCCGGGTCGGACCGCCCCCCTACCCACCCCCTAACTACGCCGCTAACTGACTTGATTTAGAATATACAATCTTTAAAAAAATGGATAAGTTAATAAAAAATTAAGGGATATTTTTTTGAACCCTTTTAACCCTTGGCAAAGAACGGAAAGAGATGATAAAATTTGTTGAAATTTTTATTCAAAAATTAGAAAGCACAAACTTTTAAATGTGCTTTGGAACACGCAAATAAAAATAAATTTTCGCGGAAATATAACTGTTTGAATTTTTTGTTTTGCTTTTTTTTAATTATCCTTTAATTTTTTTTAGGTGTGTATAATAAAACACCACTTTTACAAACAAAATTTTCTTTATTTGATTTGAGCAAATTTAGAAATATCGATTAAAAAAATCAAAGATCGGAGATTCAAAAATCGATTTTTCGATTAAATCGAATCGAGATCGGAAACCCTAAATTTAAATTATAATTATTAATTAATGTACATTTGGACACCCCGTATCAACCATTAGACGGTAAGTAGTAAGTCCAATAAGAGATATATTTCCGCAAAGTCGCGGGGCCCCCAGAGACGCGGGGCCCGTAGCATTTGCTACTCCTGCTACGTTGTTAATCCGGCCCTGACAAGTACCGAAAAAAACATTTTTAAAAATAGAACGAATGCATTTTTAAAGCTCTTTTTTATTCTTAACTTTTTAGGAACATAAATTTAAAAAAGATTGGTAAAACTGAGGAAAAGAGCAAAACACGGTATGTAACGTAAGTACAAAGGCTTTATTGGTAGAGCGTGAAGGCGAACTGAAACCAACAGATACCGCGTGAAAACGAAAACATAAAAAACTTTTATTCGCGGAATAATTTAATAATCGGCTCTCCGATTTTCAAAATTCTCAACAACTGGCTCCAGCACACCCCTGAAGTACGTTTAATCTCATAAATTACAATATAAAAATGTTATTATAATATTTTCTGATTGAAAATGTAGTAGATAGTGTTTATTATAATGTTAAATAACTATGTATAAGGATCTTGGCTTCTGGGTGTAAGTCACGTGTTATCGACCAACGTTTCGTCGAAATTAATATACATTTATTACCACTGCTTTAAAATATTGAACAATTTGACACCTAGTAGATAGCGTTAACTGGAAGCTAATATGCATTTGCACTCAAGTAAATTCTTTATAATATCGGGCATAAGTCGTTTAAAATATATGGTTGTATAATTGAAAAAAAATATTGATTTATTCTCATTTAATTTTCTTGAGTGTCTAACATTAAGTGGACTTAATGATTTTGTTTTCTCGCAATGATTTAAATAATACATCTTGAAATAGAATTTACTATAAAAAAAACAAGTCAATTATCATTTGACCTATAAGTATTTAAATTTAGAATAGTTAAACTGAAATACATATTCAAATTTCACAAATATTAGGCAAACTGTATGAATTTAAATTAAAATATCCGAACGTATAGGCAACTAGTCTTACCTTTCATATCTGATTTTGCGTTGATTAAGTAATCTTAAATAGTTTGTGTACGGCGGAAGTAATAAGGTAATTTAATTATGTATTGTCTCACGAATTTTATCTAAAAGTTAAATTAATCATTGATAACATCATTGTAGAATGATTATATTTAAAATAATCATTTTCATGCTCATCATTATTATTGAAAACTTTTTTGGAGATTATTGTGACGTATTTGATAAATTGTAACAAAAATAAACAAGCGACGAACTTTAATTAACTTTATTAACATAATTTGTACACAATAAAAAGTTACTAATGTGATTTTATGGATTTACGGCTGTAAATATGCATAGTGCGTACATAATAGCTGATTTTTAACCGACTTCAAAAAAAAGGAGGAGGTTCTCAATTCAACTCGTATATATATATATATATATATATGTATATATATTTATATATATGTTCATTTTTTAGCGATGTTCACGAATAATTTCGTATTACGTGGACCGATTTTGATAATTTTTTGTTGGTTTGAAAGAGAATACTCTCCAGGTGGTCCTTTTGTAAATTTTGTCAGGATCTAATGATATAGTCGGAAGATATACAACGAAACACATTTCTAGTTATCTATGGAAAAATAAAAAGCAAAAGCTCTTACTAATTTTTAGTGATAAACCTTCCTAATGTGGAATTTTTATTACTGATATAACATATGGAGTGTAAGATCTTTCAATCAAGGTACAAACGATTAAAATCGGTTGAGTAATTATTATAATAAATACAAATAACATTTAAATTTTGACAGGTGTCTTGTGTATTTGGCAAATGACAGTTTCTTTATTTTTTTGAATATGAGATTATTTATTTACGCGTTTTCTAATAATTATTGTCTAAATGTATATTAATTATAATAATTTTATTAATTCCTTGGATTATATTATATCCTTTTATATTGATTAAGTCAATACATAATAAGAATATATTACATTATGACTAAAATAATGATAAATAATAATTAAAATTAAATATGACAGGTAGGTTTTAGATCTAGTAAAATACAGTTTTAAAGAATTAATAATAAATTTTATAATAATCTTTGTCTATTCATATTTGTTTTAGTAGTTATATATATATAAATATTTTTTGAATTTTATTTTATATTTAATGAAATAACTCTTAACCTTTGCATTTCGGAAAGTGATTTTTCATCGTGTGGTTTATTTAAAAATTTATTTAGCTCTAAGTTACAAAACGCTAATCCTTTCAAACTCTTTATCCGATTTATGTCCGGTATTATAAATGAGTTCGCAAAATTTGCTAGCTTGTAAGCACTCTCAAATGGGGTATTAATTCTGTATTAGTATCTATGGATTAGCTATGGAATTTAGAGCAGTGACACTTCATCTAATTGTAACACAGTTGGCATCTTTCACCGTACAAAATAATTTTCATAATAATACCACTGTTTTAATACCGTTGGTATTTACCTACTACAACGCGTGCGCGAAATTTGTCAAAGTCTTCAACAAACTCCAAAAGAACTGTCATATAAGTTTGATATCTTATTTGAGAGTGCTTGCAAGCTAACAAATTTGCGAACTCCTTTATAATACCGGACATTAGAGAGACATATGCTTGGCCTTTGGCAAACACTTTTTTGCCATGATCAATTACGGTTTTATCTAATGTAGTTCCTTGTAACTAAAAAATGAAAAATAAAATTAACTTTAAAAAAAAAAGTTGAACCGACTTCAAAAATAAAGCACTAAAAAGTATGAAATAATATTTAAAGAAAATTAATATCATCTACTAAATGCAATAGTTTTTAAGTAAATAGTTGTTTACAATAAGATCAATTTATATATTCTTCTATTAATTAATTTTTAAATAATATTTTCTTTTCGATCTTAATGAAAATGAGTACTTAACATGTAAGGAATGTAAGGATTTATTTATAAAATATTAAAAGTTAACTACATAATCAAAATTACGATACATTTTTTGATGTCGGGGCGCAAATTTCTACTATATAATTTCGGAAAAGAAGTTATAATAATAACTATAAAATAAGTCAATTTCGTAATTAAAATACAATAGGTACACTTACTATAGAAAAAAGGAACTATCGTTGTCGTTCTTAAAACAATACTACGTTTAACGTATAGTACCAATAGATCTAAAAATATAAATGACAAATTACACAAATGCAAAACAATATTTTGTATTATCTACAAAGAAAATCAATACTTAGGTTATTTTAGATAGTAATTATTTATAGGTACCTATAACGAAAAAATCGAAATTCGTTTTTTAATTAAATCAATTGAGAAAACAAACTTATTCCTCACAATAAGTAACACACTTGAAAGTGAACATATCAAGTAATAATATAAGCTATAAGATTTGAATACTATATATGTTTTATAAATGTCTTTTTATTTTAGTAAAATAATGACGTTACTTTTTAATATTTCAAAAGGTATCTACATATATGTTCATAAACAAATGGGGTGAAAATAATTTCTTCTTCGTACTATCCAAAGGATGAGAGGAATATGTGTACATGTGATCTTTTCTGAAATTAAAATCTAATCAATACCACGCGCACTCAAAAATTTTTTAATTAAATTACCATAATTTTATAATAATAAAGAAAAAATAATACTTATATAAATTTGCGCCCCGACATCAAAAAATGTATCGTAATTTTGATTATGTAGTTAACTTTTAATATTTTATAAATAAATCCTTACATTCCTTACATGTTAAGTACTCATTTTCATTAAGATCGAAAAGAAAATATTATTTAAAAATTAATTAATAGAAGAATATATAAATTGATCTTATTGTAAACAACTATTTACTTAAAAACTATTGCATTTAGTAGATGATATTAATTTTCTTTAAATATTATTTCATACTTTTTAGTGCTTTATTTTTGAAGTCGGTTCAACTTTTTTTTTTAAAGTTAATTTTATCTTTTGTAAAATTTGCTATAATAGAAAAATATTTCAGGTTATAATATATTTAAATAACGAAATTATGAAAATTTTATTTAGAAATTGTGGAGTATATAATGAAAAATAATCCCAGTAACCCCACCACATTTTATATATGACATCATAGCCTAGCACCGACGAAGGATCGTTGTTTATACTCTACTATAGCTTTTCAGTTTCGCCACTCCCACTTCTAATGACTATTAACTAAATAGATATGTGAATTTACCTGATACGACAAGTGCTTCGTTCGGTCCGCATGTTACGAATCCCCACGCCATGTTGTCCTGATAACTGATACAGGAATTGCAATCAAAAATGTATACCGAAACTACACTTGTACTTTACAATTACAACCGGGATGGCTTCTTGCTGTATATTTCTGTCAACGGGATAGAGTGTGCGCATCTGTCTCTTTTTACTGCGTGGACCGTCTGATACATCTTTATTTGTTTACCGCTCATTTGCGAATGTGTTTATTGCGCATGCGTGCATATCAAGGATTGATTGACAATATTTAGTGCGAACATAATGAAGCTATTTAATTAGATACAGAATATTTTTGTTCATTAAACTAATTGATTCAACTAAAATATATATTATGCATTAGAAATGAAGCTAGTAAATGAATATTAACATTATATTTCTGTTTTTAATTTTAATAGTATTAAAATATTGATTTAGAGAATATTTTTTTATAACTATTGTAATATTTCACATTAATGTGATATTATTTGGTTTATTTTATAGTTTACTTATCAGTATTTTTTGTGGCACCTTTTTTTATTTCTGTAAATTACATTAAGTATTTATCTTGTGATTTATTACAAAAAAAACAAAATCAAACAAAAAGTGAAATTATAAAAAAAATATGAAAATTTAATATTAATTTATTAATGAATACTGCATCGTAATTTTATTATTTGTAGTATAATTCGTTATAACTTGTCAATATAATGTATCAACATCTATTTATACTACAAAATCATTACATAATACTAATACCAACAGTAAATATTCAATTATTATACCCGTATACAGGGCATGTCTTTAATGAAACTACATACAGCAAGGGGTGCACTAGGCAAATCTGATTAACATTTTCATATACCCCACCCACCACTTCACAGTTGTTTTGTTTGAAGAAGGCAATTTTAAAAATTTGAAATATTTGCAATATTGAATATTTTGAGAGTATCTTGTCTGGTATTATAAACGAGCTAGCAAAATTTGTTAGCTAGTAAGCACTTTCAAATGAGGCTTCTAACCTGTTTGACAATTTTCGCGTTCGTGTGGTATGTAAACACCAACGGTTTTAAAACAGTGGCGATATTATGTAAATTAATTTGTACGGTAGCCAAGTGTGTTACAATAAGTTGAAGTATCACTGCTCTAAATTTTATAGCTAATCCATAGATACTATCACATAATTAATACCTCATTTGAAAGTGTTGCTAACTAGCAATTTGCTAGTTCCTTTATAATACCGGATATCAATTTACATATTTGCAATAATCATTTTTTTAAATATGAAAAAATCGATATATTTAAGATTTATACTTATTTTACAAAGTATCACTGTGGCATATATTTTTATATCCAGTGCCGGCTCTCTCCCCCTAAAAAAATGTTAAAAAACCACTGAAAATTTAACAAATAAGTTGAATAATTCATATCTCAGCTTGGCGCAATCCTACAGACTCAAATTATTTTTTTTTAATATAGCTTACATCATTAACTTTAAGACTATCAAATGCCCTAAGACCGTCGATACCTCCTTCCAGCTTTTGGCTCGATCCTACAGACTCAAACTTTTTTTTTTAAAATAGCTTACATCATTAACTTTAAATCTATCAAATGCAATTCTATTCGGGCTATGGTAGAAGCAAGTACACGCAAGTCAAAACGAATAATCTAACTTTTAAGGCAGCCACACACGTAACGATATACTTGCGCAAGTCTAAACTTGATTTTTGTGCAAATTTCTAAACTTGTACAAGTTTTAAAAAGTTTTCGATTTTCGATTCCGAAACTTGTACGGTTACTTTGTACAGTAGAAATTTACGCAAAAATCTTCCAACACACGTTACTGTATACTTGCGCATGTCTAAACTTGCGCAAGTATATCGTTACGTGTGTGGCTGCCTTTACTCTCGAAAAGTGCTCTTTTCGAAAGCAAAGTGTATGGCAGTTCTTTGTAAAAGTTAAGAGTGAAAAAGGTTATAACTAATTATTTATTTAAACTTATGCATTATGTCACTCCATTTTTGGACAATTAATCTGCATTGAAATCTTTTTTTTTATTTTTAACAAAATTATCGACAATTTTAGCATATTTTTCAGCAATAAAATAAATTGATGCATAAATATTTTATTAATCTTTATACAATGGAACCTCGTTAGTACGTTTGTGAAGAGACTGATGGGAAAACACGTATGGGGTCTTGAATGCCGTACTAATGGTGAAAAACGAACTAAAGAAGTTCCACTGTATACCCATTAAAAACTACAGACTTTCTTCTTTTCAACGCTATTTTTATTTTATCAATAACAGCGTCTGTTTAAAAATGACAGCTGATTAGTTTCAACACCTTCCCGTGGGACACCCTGTAGTAACAACCCTGTAGTTAGTCTGACAAACTCACACTCTATAGATACACATACATACATAGTCGTGTATACATGAGGGGACTGGGGCAAGCTTGTATTGATTGTACTCTGTCCTCTCTGGATGCTCTCCAACTGGGGCATCGTACAGCTAGGTGAAGGCCAATTCCTTCTTCCTGCTTCAAATAGCGTCGAGTGTTTCATTAAAAAAGTTCACCCCTCCCGTTTTTGCGAGACTCATAACATCAAGAATCCAGTTGTTTTCTTCTTCGAGTATTTTCTCGCAAGAACATGACGATAGTACTGTAGTAAGTTATGTGGTTGTTTCGAAATTATAGAGAACGTTTACACAGCGCCGTTATTCCGGTTTTACTGTAACCGATGTAGTAAAATTGTGTTTAAAAATACGTGTAGATAGCGCATTACACCCAAGATAATTAATCAGGTTTAGTTTTTTATTTAAAGAAACTCAGTAATACGGCCCTGACGCGAGTTAAGCCGCGATAAATTTATAGTTTACCAATATATTAATTTGCACTCATTGTTAGCAGTAAATACATGTACATATTTTATTGTAACCTATTTATGTGATAAATTAAATTATTAAATCAATATTGTTCATCGAATATCAAAATTAAATAAATATTAAAAAAAAACATATTGAATTAGAATTTATTAAATTTGTGTGCATTGATACTTGATTTGAAATTAAATTTATCTTTTAAAGTAATATCAGAAGTTTGACCCATATATTTTTTGTTATCTGATTATATTGGACTTTTTCAAAACTTTTGTGATGGAAAAAAGTTACAATTACCAATTTAAATCTTATAATCTTTATGTAAAATGGAAAACTGATTGCAAATTTAACTTTTGAAATGTTATTTTGACACACTCATTTGTATATTGGAATCTTATGAATGATTTAAATGTAGTAATTGCTGATTATTTTCATTAATTTTGCTGCAATTTGCTACCCTTGGTATTATTATAACTTTTTAATTAATTTAAATGCATATAATTTATTCAAAATTTACGGGAAATTATTAAGCTAATAAGCACTTTCAATGAGGTATTAATTATGTGATATTATCTATAAATTGGTTTTAGAATTTAGATCAGTGATACTCCATGTAATATATTATAAAAATGTTGGTGACTGTATAAAGATAATTTTCATAATGTTACCATTGTTTAGATACCGATGGTATTTACTTACACTCCATGATACTTCAACATATTAGAACAAAGTTTTTGACTCTGACCATATAAAGATAAATTTCTTAATGTTATTACTGTTTAAATATTGATGGCGTTTACTTACCGTGCGTGTGAGAAACTTGTCAAACACTTCATGATACTTCAAGGAAACTGTCAGATAGGTTTGATACCTCATTTGAAAGTACTTGTTAACTAACGAAGATAGTTCATTTCCTTTATAATACCGGCCATGAGAATATTGAATTGTTTTTATTATAAATTTTAATTTATGATATGTACTTATGCAAGAGTATATACAATATTGTAAGTATATTTGCCTATAACGTAATTTTATAATAAAAATAAATGTACATACATCAACAAGGGTCGGAAACACCGAGGGCTCATATTTGATAGATAATCGAATACCTTTTTTTGTCCAATAAGGGCGCATTTAAAATTCCCTGTACATAAAAAAGTGTTATATATATGTACAAATGTACATATATTCAAAAATAAAACATTAAAATTTTACCTTTTTATTTTTTAATGAATACAACAATTGGCAAAAACAACATTAATTTTGAGTATTATAGAAATTAAAAAATAATAATAATTAGAAGTTTGTGAGAAAATATTTATATTTTATACTTTTTTTAATTAGCAATTTTTTGATAATCATTTTTTTTAAATTCAATTTTTATTATTTTAAGGTTACAATACATTACTAAATTATTGCTTTTGAAATATTTCTATAATATTTTCTATAATTTACCCTACCTTGAAAATTCTGTCAGTATTCCTCACGCATTTACCCGGAAGACAAACCAGTTTTAATTTCATTAAATTATGATTTGAAAATATAAAAATGTCTAGACACGGTAGATTGTAAACTATTATTTTCTAATAAATATTTATGTGTATTCCCTTTGAAACAAAAACTGCCCCTGCGATAGAAACCCGGGGTAAAAAAGGTTACCTCTATTACCTGAGCTCACTGTTTTTACTGTGTAATGATATGGTAGATTTACGTTAATAAAGAGGCGGCTTCTTAGATTCGGGCAATATACAGAAGTATAAAAGATATTGTGCTTGATAAAAATATTGCTTTTGTTTTTATTTATAGTATAGAAGTAAGATTAACTTATATGACTATCCAGACTAATTTTTTTTTATTGTTTTGGAAAGTATATGAAATTTGTATACCGTAGGCAGGGTTTGATTTAGGTATTATGGTGCGCTACACTGCAAGTTACAACAAACATTGGAATTATAGTCCAGGGGTTATTTTAGTGTGTAGTTGCAGCTTTTTTCTGCAATTCCAAAAATAAAAACTGCAGTTGTAAAAGTTAATTTGTGTAGTTGTAAATTGTAAGTACAAAAAAAAATATAAAAAAGTGTAAGTGTGCAGCAAAAAAAGGTCATTATAATTTGTAAGAGCGAAATATACAAAGTGTAGAGCAAAAAAGCAAAAAAAGGTATTTGTAGTTGAAAAATTTTCTGGGTAGTTGTTAGTATATGGAACTGTTGAAATATATTTTTATAAAGTGTGTATACGTTTAGGGAGGTTCTATTGTACCATAAAAATGTGTTTAATTATAGACTTGACTACAAAAGGTTTCATAATTGTTTACTTCTTCTAACTGAATTTTTTCATTATTTATGTATTTCGTAATGTAGTAAGTACGAGTATATTAGGTATTAAATGTTTTAACATTATACCTACCTACATATATATAACATATAAACCCGATAAAATTTTACCCCAAAATATATAATACAAGATTAAGTATAAGGTGCAGTGGGGTAAGTGCAGACCGGTTTGGACTTTGAACCCATATATTTTCAATCTGTTATATAAATACTTAATATTTTCAGAATTAAATGATTGTGCAGTTATTACTGACTCTTTTAAATTGAATAGGACGCCAATTTTCTTTGTATATTTGCATTATGATAGGAAATTGTAAAAAATGTCAACTACAGTGCACTTGCCCCATTTTCGGGGCAAGTGCATTACCGGTAGTTAAAAACGTTTTGAAGCATTTCATATGCTATGGGGCAAGAGCAGAATTGTGAATACGCCTAGAATAAAATGCTTTTTACCGCATCAAGATACGTTTTTTAGTTTTGGAGTAGTGAACTTTTTAAACAAGTTGGTATTAACTTTTAGTAGTCCATTACATATTAGCTATTACAATTTCACTCGTATTATAATAAAAAGAACCCGTTAATGCACTTACCCCGTTTCTGCACTTACCCCACTGCACCTTATTTAATTAATTTAAAACTTTCATCTAAAATAGATCTATTAGATGTACCGTACATATACATATATTGTTGTGACTTTCTGAGTGTATAAATCAATAAATTGAAACACAAAGATTCTCGTCAACTTTATTCCAGTAGGTCACTGCTACTAGCAACAAGGATGTTTCCCTATGGTGCAGTGATTAGGTAGCTGTAGCTATACATACACCCTGCTGCTGCAGAATTGAATTTTCATATAATCTAGTGCAGTATTTGCAGTGCCGTAGCTACTAAATAGATTAACGCATATTAATTATTCCATATCCGAATTAATTATATTTTTTTAAGTTTCTGTCTATAATTATATTATTTTTAATGTTCTGTATACGTACCAAAATAAGAAAAATGAAACACTTATGGAATCAATGTTGTTTGACCTAAAAATCTGAGATTTTGTACAATTATAGTACCTATAGCAACCTAGCTGAAACCCGCGATATATATGGTTCGTGTGGAATTTAGGTTAGGTAGGAGCTGTCACCCATGAAGAAGAAGAAGAACAAGAAGGTGAGTAATCCAGATTTCTGTTATGATAGTCGATAAAACAGGTCGCGCGTACAAATGTCAAAAAATCATCAAGATCGGTTCAGCGATATTGCAGTGAAAAGGTAACAAATAGAGAGATAGACACATTTTCGCATTTATAATATTACCAATAATATAGACTTGAATAAAATGTCAAGTATTTGGTACTTTCTGAGGGAGACATGGGTTATCAAAAATGTTGTTTTATTCAATCCCGGCAAGTGGGGTATCAACAATTCGCAATTGACAAATTTTTATAAAATTTATACAAATGCAGATTATTTACTGTTATTAACGTCACTATACTTTATTATTATATTATCATATGTGTAATATTATTTTTTCTTTCACAGTTCTACGCCACTGATTGAACATGATAGCATATATGAAGTAATGATGTATGTTATGTGAAAATGATAGATTACCTATGTGTAAATTCTTGTTAAAATCTTCATCAATATATGGAACGATTTATTTTTACGTGAGGATTTTTTTATATCAAAATGATGAAAAATGAAAGAACCTTTTTAACAAATTTGATTCGAAATATGCTATATTTAAAAATCAATAGATTTAAAAAAAACATTTTCCGTACATACACTACTTATTTAGACTTATAAGATAATTTTTACTATCTCCAAATTAGTCTCTGAGGGTGAAATCGCTGGAGAGATATTTTGAACTCTCGGAGGAGTTTATCCATATACTCATGATAAAATTTGCTCTCTTAAGAGCAACTCACCTTTCTTCAATAATTCGGCTTTTTCAACCATCACCAGATCGACTGACAAAAGATCACGGATTAAATATTGCTAGAGCACCTTTAAAAATGACTTTGAAAACGTGTATCGGAACAAAAGCTAACAAATCCAGTATAAAAAGATTTGTGTGTGATTATAACGTTAAAATTTCTTAAGCAAAATGTACTAGTTAGTTAAGTTAACCATCTATCAGCTTGTGCAGTGTCGCTAGTTCATTTGGGTATTAAAAAATCTCCACTGTACCTAGATATAAATATATACAAAAGTTTAAAAAAGTACATGAAAATAGGGTAGTTACATTTTGACCTCTCCTGTAAAATTTGCAAAAATGGATTTATCCGGTTTTGCTCTGTTGCTCCCCAACTCATGAAAAAGCTTTTATTTGACTTTATTCACATCACCCATATCGTTTATTTACATATACATATACATATATAAAATTATAGATGTCTTACGGATCTGCGTAGCATGTTCGAATTTACAGGTTGAACACAATTGACACCATAGTGAATTGAGCGATGAGACGGAGAATGAACACGGACGTGAAGTGAGCGGTGGTGGCGAGATATTTTGTGGCACTCGGTTTGGGTCAGGTGCACGGGGTTGTTTAACGTCTGATTTGGCGCATGCCGACGCGACGGGCTTGTGTGGCCTGCGCACCTACAAACGTCGCGACGCGCACATCACTTCACGGGAATATAAACCACGATGTCAGTCATTTAAAAAAGGGGTTATTCGGAAATAAGTTTTATTTATTCAGGATGGGTACAAATATCTAGAATAAATTTCCATTACTTTTTTATCACCTACCTAAAAAGGATTTTCCTTGACCGTTCTCAATGAAGCAATTAGTTTTAAATGTTATAGCGCGCATTATTTTAAGCTTTAATTCACGGTTAATTTGCTATGTACAGAGTGCTGCATAAGTCGATTGACACTGAAAATTGTATTCATTGTTTATAGTAGCTGAGCGCTTTTAACGACGAAGCTACCCAATAACTGGTTAGATTTTACGCGGGTTGGTAGCTATTATATTATTTAGCCCACACAGGTGTTATCAAATTGGCTGTATTTCAGTTCCTAGTTATCCGATTTCAATTTTCTTTTGTTTATTGTAAAGTTCTTATTAATGAGATTTTTTTGAATACTATTTATTTTTCTCTAAGTAAGTGTTGAGAGTTGCTCACAATTTTCGTTAGATACTTTATATAGTAATAAAGTTCGAAACTAATTTTTATATTTTCGAAAATTGTAAGGAACCTTCGATATTTAGAGAACAATAAATATTATATATAAAAAATCTTCTCAATAAGAACTTTATATTAAACAAAAGAAAATTGAAATCGGATAACTAGGAACTGAAATACATCCAATTTGATAACACCGGTGAGGGCCACCTTTTAAATGCATTTATGTGCATGAAAAACTTTGTTCCTTACGAAGCCTTAATCGTAGGTATAAATAGAAGCCTTTGGAAGGTGTGTTTTTTGGTTAAATTTTATCTAACCGGTCTTAACTGATTCGTTTGAGAATCAGCTACAAATATCAACTATAATATAACCTCATTGTTGATTTAGTTTTTGAAATAAATCGAATAAACGGGGAAAAACACAATGTTAACCCGTTTACCTCATTTTTAGGGGTGAAGCCCCGCTTCTCACGCGGGCGCTTATTTTTTTCGTGTTAGGCGGCTCAAAATCTATAAGCATCAACCATAGGCATAGAGAATGGACAGTGCATTCTGTATTATCTCAATGGTGTAAAATTGCTGTTCCGGAAAATTTCCCATCAAATTGCTTCGTTCACTGGACTATTAGTTATTAAAAGCGACATCTAATGTATTTAGTATTTACACATAAATTAAATGCATTTTTGTCAAGCCGCATCTTGTATTTAAATCATAAAAATAAATATTTTTGTATTTTTTTTCAACTTATTATTAATAGGTATTCTTTAAATTTTCTATGTTCTATTAAAATCTCATAACATTTCCAAAGTACAGTTTTAAGAATATACATAGTTGGAGTGTTAATATAAAAAAACACAGAAGCTTAGAAGGGATTACGATTGTATTCCGGTGGGTATTAACCCGTGTAACACCGGGTCTAATGCGCTAGTATACATATATAATAATAAAAATCGTTGTTTGTTCAATTATTATTAAAAGCATTACAAATTTTATACAGAAAATTCATGTCAAAATGAAGGTATCTAAAAACAGACAATAAAGAAATATATTATCTAGTTTCACTAATTAATATTGTATTGCTCATTGCTTCGATTTGTTATGCAAAGGTATACGGGTATGTATAAATTATAAATGAATATGAGCATTGTTCTTTTTATTTATAGATTTTTTCTTTTTATTTACTTCTTTCAAAGAATTTTTTTATAAATTATAACATAACAATCTTACTTTTATAAAAATTATAACAATAAGACTAAATAAATCTACTGGACCTTTAAAAATAATACAAATAATTTCAATTTTCGTCAATTTCATTTTTTTTTTATACCGAAACATAATTTATTAATAAATTGTAAAAAAATTATATACATAATATCCTATGTAGGAAATATCAGCCCAATATTGGGTTGCTAGTGTTGCTTTTTTGATATTGGTACCAGTCTAGACCAACCTTCAGATACCAAGCTTCGAGTCATTTATTCTTTACCAAAGATTGGGCGAGGAAGCAATTGATAAATTAACAGATAAGTTGAATAGGTAATATCTCAGTTTGGCGCGATCCTACAGATTAACTTTTTTTAAATATAGCTAACACCATTAACTTCAAAAGTATCAAGTGCCCTAAAACCGTCTCGCACCCTTTCTCCTATAATAAACAAATTAAATTTGATAAATTAACAAATAAGTTGAATAATAATTAAGATCAATTTATTAATGTTATAATTACAACCGAGTAAAATGTAAAAAAAAACTGCATTTGTGATTATTTCCATTAAAATTATTGTTAATAAAATGTTGTTATATCATAATTATTATATTTATATTTAATTTTTTTAACAAAAATAACGAAATTCCGGTACACCCCTAAATATGATATAAATTCTGTATGGTCCTACGAATTTTCTTATTTGATTATAATTATCATTAATGATAATATTGCAAGTATTGAAAAATTTTCTGCGAATCATAATGATTTGTTTCTATACACGCATACACTCACACGCACGCATACACACACGTATTCTGTCGCGACCACCACCACTACCGGCAGAGTCAGCTGGAAGTGTCAGCATCGCGCCGCGTCCAGTCGTGTTCGAACCGCGCGCGTTGATACATCAAAATCAACACGAAAACTTGCATCAACCGCAGCGCACGTTGCGCGGGAAATTCAAACAACAATCGAAATGAAGTTTGCAACAATTACATTATCGTGTAGTGACATTTAGTGACGAATGTAATCAATTACGCCGTAGTTTCAATGATAAAACGAGTGTGTGAGTGATTTGTGTGTGGGTGGATGTGTGTAAGTGAGTGTTATTATTGTGGTTGTTTCATGGTTCCATAGCGGGGGTGGATCTTGCTGTTTATAAGGTGAGTTTTCGTTTTATTCAATGTAGGGTAGGTCAAGTGTACATTATTTATGATAGTTCCTCTATACTCTATGCGCAGTTGATCGAGTTTTGAATAAATTATTGAATTCTTTAGTAAAGTACATATATAATATGTAGGTACTACGTTCTAGTAAAGTTTTTTTCCTATGCAGTTACACTTTTTGTAAGTGGCGGTTGGTAATGTATTTATTTTGTAGGGTAGTTCAGTACCGGCTCTAGATATTTTGACGCCCTTCTCAAAACATTTTTAAATTAAAAAATAATAATATTTTAGCTATTTTTTGGAATTATTTTTTTATTTATTTTCGACATTCTTAATAATTTTTGTTATACGTAAAATGATATCCCCCAAGACCCAATGTAATATAATATTTTTTATTTTAATATTAGAATCACGTAGTATTATTGTTAAATATCAACCTTAAAGACCGATAAATTTTTTTTAATTTATAAATATGATCAGAGGGAATAATATGTAATCAGAAATAACAAAAGGTATTTAAAATGCATAGTCGGAACAAAAAATTACAAGTTCTGAAACTGTAAGGTAGTGGCACCAGTCTTGGCAAGGACCCCAGTAATGGCAAATTTTTAATTAAATGTAATGAATTAGAAGTATTTGTTGATATTTGATTACTACCATTTCGAAATATTAATCTATATACATTTAACTGCCTTACAGCGTGATTTGATGACAATCGACCAATAGGTGTCAAAATGGGGGACATTTAAATTAATTATTAGTATAATTTATTAATTATTATATTATCATAGCATCTGCTTTACATTGTTTCAATGATGATTCTTTCTTTTATATCTTTTGTGTCGTAGTACTTATCATTTTGTAATCATTAGCAAGTGTCCATCACTGCGTGCTCATTACTGGTTTTACTTTATCTATTACTGGAGAAAAAAACTAAACAAAATAAAAGGCTATTATTAAAAAAAAAAAAAACTATATTTGCGAACTTTGGTAATTAAATTGATTAAATTAAGAGTTGCTTGTTTTATTAGTAACATGAGAATTACAAAAAATAGCGGCCATAACTGGTGCCTTTACCTTATTATGAGATGGATTTAAATAATTGTTGGTAGCCGATTTTTCATCAGAAATTATCGGTAAGCTTCCAAATACCTTTTGTCCTACAATTCTGCCTGTTAGTTTCGCTACGGAGTATTTTCCGCCTGTTTGTAAACAATTATAAGTTAAGGTAAATTAAGTAGGTACGCAGTAATAAGAAAAAGAACAAAACAATTTTCATACACATATATGCATAAACATATAAAATTATAATGTGAGTTTGTAAGTCTTCGTATATTATCGTCTATATATGTATAACTTCGGAAAGTGAAAATATGGAGAAGAATCGAATATTATTTTACCAGGAGAATAATAAATGTTATTTTGAATCCGTGAGTATATTTTTTTGTATTATAAAATGATTTATTTCAACCAATCTACGGAAAAATTGTTTTCATTCAAAGCGCCTGGAAATAGCAACGTTTCATTTTCTTTCTAAAAAATTTGACGTTTGGTTTTCCGCAGATTTGCACTTAAGTATATCGATATTTCTGGAATCTAGTTTTAACGTCATTTTTAAATTATAATATATAGAGGGGTAGGGAGAGTAGTAAACATTAAAAAAATAGTTATAACAATGGTAAAAATTATGACAGTAGAATTTTGACAGAAAGAAATTTAAGATTGAAATCTTTACTTTAAAAATACTTCAAAAAAGTTTATTTTCATTTACACTTTAAAAGTTATTGGTCAATAAAGAGTGCGCAAAACTAAAAATTTTAAGTTGTAAAAACCTATAACTTTTTAAGATGTACCTACATGAAATATTTTTTTTAGAGAAACTTAAACAAGCTTTTCTTTTCCTTTTTAAAAAAAATCATTATGACCATTTTTACCATTATTATTATTTGAATAATGCATATTTAAAAAAAAATACTTTACTTTTGTTGACAAGGGTATGTTTTGTTTAATTTAAAAAAACTACCCCCTCCTCCTTCCCCCTCAGTGTGTGTTGGATTTGTAAATCTCCAAAAATTAAAAACCAAATATGAATTTATGTATATCATTAAAATTTGTTTAAAAAGTATGTTACTTGATAAGAATTTATATTATCTTTTAAAATAAAATAATGATGAAAAATCAAATAAAATAAATATGTACATATTTTTAACTCATCAGCAAAGTAAGTTATAAGTTAAATTTTAACATGCATCGGTTTTCTATGTTGACATATCTTGAATAATAAATCACATCAGGTTACAAGATATTTCAATAAAAATTGTAAGTATGCCGAACGAAAATGTGAAATTTTCAAACTTGTTACGCTTCAATATTTTTTTTTCGCCAAGACGTATTTTTTTTAACATTAAGAACACATGCTTCGGTAAGGGCTTAATCACTTCATTTTTGTCAATTTGTGCTTAGTATGAATAAACATGATCAATTGTTTATAACTTTCAGAATCGAAAAATATGAAAACAAAAACTTATTTAAAAGGGGAGAACATGACTTTAAGTGGGTGGCACAATATAATTTAAGTTGTACATACTAACATACTACATACAGTTGTTTTTTCCTTTAAGCCCTGGATAAGGGGATAAAAAGACAAAAAAGTGATTGATACATGTTAAGTTTTCGTTATTTTTTATTTTAACAATAGAAATAATAAATATTAAGGTACTGGCACCAGTCTTGGATCATGTTGTTTAACTAAATGTACTAAATTAGAAATATTTGTTGATATTTAATTACTGCCATTACCGAATCACAATCTATATAGACAGGTAACTGTAAAACAGATTTATTTGATGACAATCGGTCAATGGGTGTCAAAATGATGGATATTTAAATTAATTATTAGTGTAATCTATTTATTAATTATTATATTATCATAGCTTCCGCTGTACATTGTTTCAAATTTAACGATTCTTTATTTTATAACTTTTGTGTCATAGTACTTATCATTATCATTAGCAAGTGTCCATTACTGTTTTTACTTTATCCATTACTGGAGAAAAAATATAAACACTTTGGTTTGAGTTAATATAGCTACTTGTTTTATTAGTAACATGAGTTCATGAGAATTACAAAAAAGAATCCCATCAATCCTAAAAAACAGTATATATGTATGTATAAGGCTGGTGCCTTTACTAATTTTAATCGGTCTATAAAACTATACTTATAATTTATATAAATGATATGTTAGAATATTACGCCATTGAACTTAACTATAAATAATTACCAAATAAATAAAATACTCGTGAGACAGAAAAGTTAAAGGTTTCTGCGATTTGCCTGTTTATACATGTATACATAGCTGTATTATTCATTACCAAAGGTCGCTGCAGGTCTTTAGCAAATTAGTCATAAATAAACGAGTAAATATTGAGATATTAAATAAAAAACTACGTACACACTTTATATGCAAAATAAAATAAAAAGTTTTCTCAACGAAACATTTCTCAATTTGTCTCTTTTCACGGAAAAAAATTATTTGCGTGACTTTTAAAAGAAGCAAAATAATCAGTTGTATAGCCCTGTAATTTAGAAATTTCATGAGATACTCATTATAAATTGATAGGTAAACTGCAAACACTACAGCCTAAACTTATATTATTACACAGTTTCAGAGAGTAAAAGATTCAGTGACCAAGAAAAAATTTGGTTAGCAAAAAATACTAAATTATTATTGAAAATATCCTATGATCGACAATTAAAAATTACGGGTAAACTGTATTTATTACTGTATACTTACTTTAAATTTCACTAAAATTTCGAATCGGAGGTTTGCATCATTTCAAATTTTATAAGTTACATAAAGACATTATTGATAAAACATACATATGTACATTTACATTACATAAGTATATATTTTATTAAATAATTCAAATTTAATTTAAATGTTGATATAAATTTCGCAATAGTAAGGATAAATTAGGCCATCACCCTGACTTTACCCCTATCTTACGCAACGTAAAAAACACCTTTTGTTAAAAAATGTGGTTTATAACGTTTCCATTATATTTAATAAAGGCTTCACACGAGATAAGACGAGACTAAGGTATATCTTGTCTCGGTTTTTGTAACTGATCTCGAATCTTACAACTAACAGTCGTTTCGATCTCGTTTTGAGACCACTCAGGCCTAAATTTGGTAATAAATCAAAATTTTTACTGAGGCAAAAAAAATTGAGCAAATACAGGTGATTTACAACTAGTGTAAAAAAATTTAAAAGTAGATCGAGGATGTAATTTTAAGCAAAAAACTTGATGTTAAAATGTATCCGGAAATTCGTCATAAGGGAGTTACAGTCTTTCAAAAAATGTTCCCAAAATTAGTGTTTATTTAATATATAGAGAACCCATTGTGGTATATTTATGAAATTTGATAATCGATTTATTATTAATAAGTGTTATCGATTTTCAGTATCAAACAATAATAATTTAGACCGAGGGTGTATGGAGCCAATGGGTCCGCCGATTTTTATGTATATTAGTTCTTGAAAGACCTCCTGGTACTAAAATGAACTGAAGGAAAAAGTTATTTTTTTCTAAAAGAGCACTTACATAGAAAAACATAATCATTGAAAATTGTATAGGTCATTAATTTATGTACTTATATTGTTTGTTGTTCATAAATATGTTTTATAGGTACCTATATTTTCATTAAAATTTTATATTTTCTTTGATATTTAAATATCCTTATTTACGCCCATATATAATTAGCAAAAAACAACATACGATAAAAAATTAATTGTTATTTAAATAGTTATTACTTTTTATTTCCAAGACATAAATTACATGAATCACTTTTGCGAAACACTTGTACTTATTATTAACATGCTTTGGCCATAATTTGTTGTGTAGATTTGTATGCATTAATAATATTTATTTATTTTTTTACGTAGATTATTTTTCAGTCTACTGGAACACATAAATAACTTTAAATGTAGTCATTGGTATTTAAAAAGCATGGGATCAAGATGCAATTATATTTTTTACTATTATTATTTCATGATTGGTTAGTTCAGTAGACTACATTATGAAGGTATTTCATGTCACAGTTGAAGAAATATTAATTCTTATCACTTTATTAATATTTCGCATGAATAGAGTTGTAATTTAATAAAAATTTAAATATACATATATATAATCTATGCGTTTGACATATGTAGGTAGATGATACGTTCAGGAATTACACAGACTAAACCAACTAGAAAATGCATTTTTGTATAAACATAAGATAAGTATATCGGCTTAACTCGTCAATCTAGCATTAATTTTAATCCCCGATTAAAAAAAGGGATTATGTGTTTCAAACCTACTTTTATTTACATGTATGTATGTATCTATATATATGCATTATATGCATGTAGCTCTCTAATGCATCAAACGATGCATTTTTTAATATGAAAGGAGATTTTTAATGTCTGATTTCTTTTATATATATGAGTATGTTTACACAGCGCTGTTATTCCAGTTTTAATGTAACCAAAGTAGTAAAAATGCGTGTAGATGGCGCATTACACCTGACATAACTAATCAAGTTTAGTTATGCTATTCCTCTAGACCTACAGGCATTGCATAACTAAACCGGAGAATAGCGACGGAATAAAAAAGGGTGTAAACTTCATGGACATATCTATTTAGTCAACCCACAAAAATATGAGTATCTACGGAGTATAGGGATTTCATTGTAATACACTTCGCATTAACATTTGAATAAGCATCGTCAGTTAAAATATGGTTAAATCACCTAAAACGAAGAGATAGAAAACAAAAAAAAGCGTGATTCGTGGGACGTAAAGGAGACGAAGTATTTCTTGTTGGTACGCCAGTACCTTATAGCGTACTTCAAATAGGAATTATAATTCCAGCTGACGTTACTTATTTTCGAATGTGTAAACAGTACCGCTTAAAACGGTTTAACTACATCGGTTACAGAAAACCGGAACAACAGCGTTGTGTAAACGTATACATCTGTTAATTAGTAAATGTTGGGTTCTGATTGATCCATTTGGAGATTACATGACTGTCTACTAACAACAGATTTTGATAAAACTGGGGGTTAGTCTTATAGAAATCTAAATAATAACTGTATCCATATAAATTAAGTATGTAAAATTTAAGATTTTGTGTCTCAAGCAGGAAAAAATGTCTTGAGCCAAGTCAATTTTTTTCCTGTGTATCGTTAAAATAAATAATTTTTAGTAATTTAGTAATTAAAGTATTAAAAATATTTAAAATTTAATAAATGTAGTTAATTGATTTTCAACACATACATATATATATTAAGAAGTGTCCATTAATTACGTAAGGTCAAAAGCGTTACTTACGTAAGGATTATTTTAAAATACGTTAATTAAAAGCAGTTTTTGACTGTAGTAATTGAATTTTGGTATATTTTGTCGATTTAAAATGTTTAATCAATCTACACATACTTTACTGTACTACTTTGTATATTATATTAAAAAAAAACTTACGTAAAGAAAGGGAGAAGGGATCACTTATTACCTGCGGATACTTAAAGAGGGGGTAGAGGGAGTAGAAAGTTTCGAAAATTATCTTTAATTAATTTCCAAAATTCATCCTTAACGGACGTTCCCTTAGAAATTTCTTTATAATAGAGGGCAAAAAGATATGACGTGGTATAACAATATTTTACAAATAAATACAAGTAGAAGGAACAAGAAATGTTTGAACTTTTATATTTTTGCTTTTAGTATGTTAAAAGCGTTCGTAAAATTCGCTTCATATTGGTGTATAAAGTGAATACTTTTTACGTGACTTCTTGAAAGATTTGGGGACCTCTAAAACGAATATTTTCAGGTAAATAGTTCTATAGTAAGCATAATAACCTTTGTACAAAAAATAACAACGACTTCATAGAATTTTATTATATTGTATGAACAGGTCTAAACCTGCAATATACGTTTCTTGATAAAATCAATTTAATTTTTATGACATGTTAATATTATTAATGATATAATAACAATAAATTATTAATCACTTATTGTATTTTGTTTAATATTAATTATTTATCAATTTAAAAACATAGATTATTAAAAAAATAAAAATATAAAAATTGCATTATATTAAGTTTGTAGTAGTCAGTGGCGTCGGAACCATTTTTTTTTCTGGAATGGGACAGTTTGAACCCCAAAAATTAATCTGACCTAATTTTTACTTAAATTTTCTTTAGCTTGATTAATATCGTATTATTTGATAAAATATAAAAATAAATAGAAATAGAAATACAGTGGAACCTCGTTAGTACGTTTTTACAGGGACTGGGGAAAAACACATACTAACGAAATATTTTAACCTAAAAAAAGCGGACTAAAGCAAAACGTACTAACGAGGTTTCACTGTACTTTACATTTTTTTTATTTGTCTCTGACTAGACTCTTGGTTTCATTTTATAATTTGTTTGTGAGTATTGACATCAGTTTATCACAAAACTTAAAGAATTTTTAAGAGTAAAAAAATTACAGAAAACAAATTTTTATAATTGCACGTTGCTTTAAACCCACCCAAAAAAAAAAACAGAATCTAAATTGGGTCATTGCCCACCCACTGAAAATTTTAAGGGAGGAAAGTGCCCCCGGCTCCGGCGTCACTGACGGTAACCCCTCATTTTACGCGGATTCACTATTACACATTTGTAAAAGGCAAAAGGGGTGGGAAGACTTAAAATACACAACGTAATTGAGCAATTTCTATTGCTCCATTTACGCGCTGTTTTCATGGAACCTATTAACCGTGTAAATGGAAAGATTACCCGGTAAAGAGAAAATATTTCATAAATCATAAAAACCTGGGAATTTTAGTTATATGTGGTCTAATTTTACCTTTTTAAATTTCTCGAAGAAATGTACCTATTTTTCTTTGCACGCATCAAAAACCGTTAATATCTTGAAATCCATGAGCTGTGTGTGGGTTAATACATTAGTGCAAAACTATGTCCAATTATTAATTAATTATACCGGTGTTTATGAAGTTCTATACCTACTTAAAGAACTAACTACTAAATTCTAAGGACTGTGTACTTAATCTTAATTACTTTAACTTTTAATAAGTTTAACCGGTATAACTGCTCACAGGTTTATTTCTATGATTTATATGTAGTTGCATGAGTACTATGTCACCACCAGTATATAATACATATACGAGTATACCTTCATAATGTATGTTGAATGTTTATAAAATAAGTTGGTTAACAAATAATATAAGTGATAACATAAATAATTCATTTGTATTCAGAAACAATGGTGTATTAAATAACATATTAATGAGGTTCTTATTTTAAAAGAATAAAACGCTATTATATTATATGATGAAATTTCAGAATTTTGTTTTCACTTTTGCTGTCACTTTAATTTGATCTTGAAAAGGGTTCAAATTAGTTTCCCATTTGGTGGATATTTTTAAATATAAAATACAAGTAAGATAATATTTAGAGACCGCTTGATAAAATTATTAAAAATATTAAACAATGTTATAGGCTTTCGTGGTGATACTAGAACAGCAGTCGGTAATGAATAGTTGAGTCTACTTTTATTAAAATTTTTAATATGAGTTATTATTCAGATCTAAGCAAATGTAATTTCAAAAATGACCCTCCAACCAAAAAGGCTGCCGACCTCTGTGACAGAACAATTTTTGGTATATTAGCGGGTAACCAAGTTTTTTTTAGGGGAGGGGAAATTTTTTATATAACAAATATTGCATATACAAATATACATATTATATGGTACAACCATCTGGCCTCTCGGGGTAACACATTGCGGAGGGGTGACCCCCCCTCCCCCCTGCAGGAATAGCAGTGGCGGAACGCTTTTACTTCACAAGATAATTTTTTTAAAGAAAGGGGGGTGGTGTTACACTAATAATTAATAATTAACGTATTTTTCAAAATTTACTATTTGACTTTTTCGAGATTAGGAATTGTAAAATCAACTTTTATCAATTATATCGGTAATTCGGTAAAATTAATGAAAACCGGTTTAACGATAATTTACCGTTTTTAAATTATTTTTGAATTTTGCAGAAGTTAAAAAATGATATTTTTGTTAAAAAAATATCCCAAAAATGTAAGCTTTTTTTTGCTCCTCCTATGTAAATATAGAGTGAAGAACTCCGAAATACTGGTAAACAAATTGCAAAATACCGATAAAAATGAAGGGGCATTTTTGAAAATCTTTTTTAGGTTTTCCAATCCCTATATAATATATGCGAAATAAAATAAAAATTGCGAAAAAAGCATCACCATATAAAATTTTCAATAAGTTCATTCAGTAATCGTTGGGTTAAAATTGCCACATGATTAATTATGTTAATTAAGTTTATTTCTTTATTAACACATTAATACTGTTTTAAAAATTATTATCGTTCTTAATTGGAACGATAACATTTATTCAAAACATGTTCGTGTTCGAATGTTTACTTTAGGCAAAAATCAATAACAACATAAATATATAAAGAATGTGTATCACACACACACACACACACTAATAATATGGGTGGAATGATAAATAATAATTATTAAATAACAAATGTTGAATTGTTAAATACCTTTGTGTATTTTATAATTTTTATAATTCGAGTTAATTATTTAATTTGTTTAATTCACATTTTCTGTCATGGTTCAGTTTGTTCAGTATCAATCATGTATTCTTATCAAGATTATACCACTTTAATAAATGATGAAGTGTGCTTATCCAGCGGTTCTCAATATTTAGAAATATATTATTTGTTTCTCTTATTTACTGAAATTCTTTCATTAATTGTTTGTTGTATTTTCTTTAGTATGTAGTTTTAATATTCTTGTATGAAACCAGTAAAACATTAAAAAAGTTTGTATACTTAGGGTATAAAAATAATTTTAAAGTTTTAAACTTATATTTGAGCGTATATTGGTTAATGTTGCTGAATAAAAAAATATTGCCTCAATAATCCATAAATACTTGAAAATTTGTTTTCTATAAATAGAGTAGGAGAAATTCACAACGAAACGGAATTTAAGATTGACGCAATTTTTTATTAATACTACAAACATTATAAAAAAATCAACTAAGTTATACATATTTCTAATTAATTGAGTTTCTTAAACTGGCAATGGAACCACCAGACCCTTGTTTAAAAAAAATAGGGTTGTAGTAATGGCATAGACAAACCTACACACCAAGCTGTTTGACGGAAAACTAATAAACAAACGAGAAAAAAATTATGAAATTCCTCTGTAAATTTAAACATATGTACCTATCCAGTTGAAATCAAACGCAACACTAGCGGTGGCTCGATCGTTAGCGCTACGGGCTGTCAACCGTGAATGGCTGAGTTCGATCCTCGGTGCGATCGTTTTTTGTTTTTTATAGATACATATGTTTAAGCGAATTTACAGAGGAATTTAATTTTTTTTTGGTTTGTTTATGAGTTTTCCATCAACCGGCTTGGTATATAGGTTTTTCTATGCCACTTCTACAACCCTAATTTTTTTAAAGCAAACTAACACTAACACTAAACAAAATTTTAATTAGACATATTTTGAGATCTATAATCTATAAAGTAATTTTGTTTAATCAAGTATAATTGTTTATTTAATTACAATTATTGCCAAATAAGTTCCGCAGTCCTTTAACATGAGCCTATTATTTAATGCTTTAAGACGTTTTAGCTAGTCAACATTACTA
The DNA here is from genome assembly GCA_961205875.1 of Sialis fuliginosa. Lineage (NCBI taxonomy): Eukaryota > Metazoa > Arthropoda > Insecta > Megaloptera > Sialidae > Sialis > Sialis fuliginosa. Next base: position 11,519,930 of record OY540817.1, on the reverse strand, counting down.
TTTAATTTTTACAATCAACATTACTATTTCAATGCACGAACATCTGTTTGATTCAATGTGTAAGTAATTTAAAAAGTAACTTTTTAAAGTTAATGCTTGACTCAAATATATGCAATATTACACAAAATATAAAAAATACAATATGTGTAATATATCACCTTTGGAATCTTTTTTCAAAAGACGATTTTTTTACGACGAAAATTTATATTGCCAATACAAACATATAGTACTTGGAACTTGGCAAATGCCATCTTTTATGGTGTATTCTATGAAGCTTAGTTATACTAGAGTCTGGACAGCGCGGATCAATTTTTGGTTGATGTAGTAGCCGTATTTTCTGATATTATCAGTCAATATCATTAAATATAGTTTATATTATTTCATTATGGTCAGTTTTAATGGTAATTTGTTTATACTTGCTAAAAATAACACACACATGATTTTATTAAAACGCCGATTTGGCTAAAAATGGCGACACTGTCGAGACTGTTACTGGAGTTATACTAACAACAAAATTTGAATTCATTCGTTCGAATAGTTTTGATTGTCTGTTTCATGAAATGTCCGTTTTATTGCGTATCTCCCCTATCTATACCTACAACGAATTATCTATGCGTTAGCTTTGGACTTTAGAGAAAATATGTATCGAGCGTTTATCTACGCTTTTGAACAAAGTGAATGTTACCCTCTGACTGACGTTTTATATTACAGAAGACATTTTCAATGTATTTTTTATTGCAATGTGTGATGAAAAATAGAGTACAGTCAAATTGGCTGAAATTGAAGTATAATGTGGTTCGTGACTTGTTTATCAAAAGTGGAGTCATATAACCGAAATTTTTTATTGAATAAAACAATATCTCCCTACAGCCATTTTATGATTTTAAAATGTTCTAGGGATCAAAAGAAGTTCATAACTGAGTTGGTGGATTAAACCGTTTTCCGCGCGGTACTTTTTTCACGACTTTTCTGGAAATTCACCAAGTTTTCCTGTTTGCGGTTCGGTTTTTTGTAATTTGTTTTGAACAATGAAGAAAGTTAATCGGGAAAAATGTATTTACGGTAACAATCTGAAAATGCAAAAATCAGTTCAGAAAAACCTAAATAACTTTTTTGTTTCAATATATATGGGTAAGATATATACATCATTTAAAAAGGGCATAAAAACCCTACAATTTAAGATAAACAAAATTGCTCTACGATGGTTTGCCCAAAGGTGGCACGTGATCAATTTTTTTTTTAAATATAAGATTTGGCGGTAATTTTTAATATTTTCAAATCAAACTCGGTAGGTTTATTTAGGATCATATGAAGTACATTTTCTCTTATTTTTATTAAAATTTTCATGTTTGTTGCAAAGTAATTGAGAAAAAATAAAAAATCTGTTTTAAGCGCAGTTTGTAATTTTTTTTGAGGTTATAAATTAAGTTATAGTGTTCCGCCTACCAGAAATGGTAGTAATCAAGTATCAAGAAATATTTCTTATTCAATACATTTAATTAAAAAATAGTCATTACTGGGGTCATATCCAAGACTGGTGCCAGTACCTTATATGTATGGTCGTATAGTTTAACAATAATTTCAGTATTTCCTAAATCAATATACCCCACATAGTTATAGGTATTTATTTGAGATATTCTGTTACAAGCGTTACTGAAACCATACATACTTTGTAATTATGTAATACTGTAACATTGTTTCCAAAAGACGGTACTAAATTTTGTGTTGTACCAATATCCTTCTTGAATGGAAATCACGTAGATTGTGGGGTGTATGTGTGTAAGAGACGAAATATATGAAGAGATAATGAGTGTAAGAAAGACAAGAACAATTGGTGAGGTGATGTTAAATTCATTGAACGCATTTTAGTTTTAATTCATTCCACGAACCGTGACTTACGCGAATTAATATTTAATTATTTTATAAATTTAAACGTTACTTAATATTACTTATGCATTCGCGACAAGAATAAAGATATATAAACAGTAAACACACCAGGTGCTAAAGAGAGTAATTATACACTGTTAATTACGTAAGGATGAATTTCGAAATTTTTGACCCCTCCTATCCCATTTGTAAATATTAAATGCACTCCTCCTTTCCTTACGTAAGCAAGAAAAAGGAATTTCAACAGCCGAAACTTGTTTAAATTAACGTATTTTATACAACTAATTATAAAAAAGCTTTACGTTAGTAATGCATTCGCCCTTCCCTCGTAAAGGTTTGACTAACCCCCTTTTCCTCAAAGTCTTACGTAAACAAGAAAAAGGAATTTCAACAGCCGAAATTGGTTTAAATGAACGTATTTTAATACAACTAATTATAAAAAAGTAGCTTTACGTTAGTATCGCTTTGATTTTTATTTCTGACAAATTCCATTGAAATTTTTCATATATTAAAAATTATTTAAAAAGATATTAAAGAACATGGAAGTCATGTACTATCGATTGGAATACAGAGTATTATAAAAATAGTTTACATTCGAGTATAAAAATATATTTTGTGACAACAGTAATAAAAAATAATCAATAGAAAAATCTAATAAATTATTGCATCTATTCAAAATAAAATAATATGAACTTTTTTTAATATTTGTATCAATTCTATATTTTAGGGAAAAAGATACACGTAGAAAATAAAACCAATGTCAATTTGATAAACTTTAAATTGGAATACGGTAATATTTGTAGTAGGTATCTAAAACTTATACTACATCTGAAAAAATATGTAAAATGAAAACTCGATTCCCGAGGGTTTTTATGAACGCATACAAATATTACTAAAATAGCAAAGAGGGTGTGTAAGATTGAGAGAGACAGTTATATATGCTAAATCCTACCTATAAACATCATTGACCTATATTCTGACATGGCCTGATCTATCTAGACCCGGAATTTTCCGGGAGAAAGAAATGATGCTAAAAGAAACGCACGTTTTTAAGTAGTTTTCCTTGTTTTTTTTTTATCACATGCGTCAATATTTTTATAGTTATGATAAAAAAATAAACGGTTCGTTGAACAATTTTTTTTTCTTCGTTGAATCTATATTTATCTATATTTTTATACAAATTTCATCAATTCGTTAATCTTGTGCTAGATTTTAGTTTTTTCTTCTGATAGTTCATCATATTTTATGGGGAGTTTTATTTGTTATTTTCCAGTACAAAAAATGATTGATAAATAGTACGGCGACCGCCGGAGGAGGCGAGCTAGAAGGGGCAGTAGATGGCCACATGAAGAATTTTAGTAAAAATTATATTTTTTTAGAAAAATTGATAACTATAAGGCAATCTAATAGTTTTTCATTTGCAAAGCTATAAAATATTAAACGATTTTAAGGGGGAACACCATTGTGAAGGATTGAAAAACTGCTAATTTTTGTAATTTAAAAAAATTAATTAATTATTTTTGAATTGAAGAAAGGATAACCTATGTTATTAAGAATGCATAGAATTATGTTTTCAAAAATATATAATATGGAAAATTTGCAATATTTCATAGAAAAATCATCTCCACATGGTAAAAAAAATACTAATTTTAAAAATTTAAAAAACACTACGCACAGACTTAGCGATTGAAAGTTTAAAAAAATAAGAATTTTTATTTACAGTATATTTTCTTTTTTTTCTTTTTAATATTTTGACTTGAAAATATTTTTGAATGCATTTGCATATGCTATAAAGAGTTATTATTAAAAAAATCGATTTTTTTTATTCATCACAATTTTTCTAGAAATTACGTTGATACCAAAATCTACAAAACGACAAAAAGTTAGAACTTACATTTAGTCACTTTAACAAAGTAATATGATTTAGTAACATATTAAAGAACCTTGGGTTTTAAATGTCAAATAAATTAATTAATGTTTGTGTTAGTTCCATTTTGAATTAATGGTATGGAAGCAATTGTAAAACATAAAACACCGTCAAAAAGGTACTGTTCACAATTTTATTTGATAGCTTATTGTCTTTCCGCCATCCGCCATAACATTCATTTTGAAAACTAACGTTAACATTGTCGTATGCTATATTTCTGCTTTGAACTGTCAAAACTTTGCAATAACTTGTTTGTAACTTTCAATAAGTTTTCAATTGAAAAATTGTCGGTTAAAAACTTTTAGAGTAATTTTAATATATGAATATAACAACTTCTTGTATGTTGTAAATATACTTTTAGTGAATTTTCAATGGAAAATTAGCTATTGTTATCATTCTCATGATGGAAAAAAACTATATATCTTCAAGATCACGAATATATAAGGCCTGTTCAAAATTTTATGTACATTATTTATTTATTAAATGGCTTAGATTCAATATTGACTTTGACATGCTATTCTGAAGATCAAGTCGAGCTTGACTTAATAATAATACTATTTTTTAAGCAGTTAAATATAACGTATATTTCCATTAAAAAACTTATCCTTGGATTGACCTTAAAAACATATTCTTAATGGGAGCGTTCACGTCTGACCAAAAAACGGAACAACGAGCTTTGATTGGTTAATTCATGGAATTTCTGGTGGAATGTACCAGAAATTAAAAGAATGTCATTTTTAGAATAGAAACTAGTTACCAAAGAACTTTTATGTTCACTTCATGTTGAGCGTTTCTGCCAGAACACTAGTTTCTATCTTTTTCTGGTTACTTCTTTTTCACTTCCTTACACGCTTAAAAAAATTATTTATTGGGTAATGATATCAGATTCGGTTTGAAATCCTCTTACTGATTGTAAAACCAACAGTATGATTTTTTTTTAGTTATTATTTTTTAAAATCTAAGAATATTCGCTTACCACGAACGGTAGATACGCGGGCAGGATTTTAAAACTTTTATATTGCCTTTTTAATTATTTTCATTATTTTTGTTGTACAAAAAAGGAATTTTAATAAAAATATAACATATTCATATACCTATACTTCTTTTTTTTATTAATTTTAAATTTTGTCACGACTTTTAAGTGGCTGAAACTTTATAGAAGGTAATTGTAAAAAACTTTTTTCTTTTCTCTGTATGTTTCGTTTGAACAACGTTGAGGAATAACTTTTAAAAACTTAAACGTATGTTTGCTTTAATGGGGTAAGGAATTTTTAAAACTTCTGTTGATAAATATTCATATAAATAATATTAATTGATAATATCAATAATCTATAATATATATAATAACATGTCCTGACTGACTGATTCATCATCGCTGAGCCGAAACCTCTGGACCTAGAAACGTGAAATTTCAGGTGTCTTCCTTTTATGACGTAAGCACCCACTAAAAAAAGATTTTTCGAAAATCAACCTCTACGGGGGTGGGTAAAAGGGGGTGTAAAAGTTTGTGTGGTAATTTTTTTTTATTTCATCTCCTGTCACTTTAAATTCAAATACACGTAGTTTGTTCGTAATTAAACCAGAAACCGAACCCAATTTTATATTTTTAACTATTGAACCCAAAAATTGTATACATAAACTTAGTGAGCCATAGCATTTTATGTAAGTCAGCGTCAATAATAAATAATAAGATAAAGAAATATTGAGTATCTACGTGACGTGGACTATCGTTTCTGGAGTATCTTTATTCTGTGGTCCACAATATTGTTCTTTTTCTTTCTACCGCGAGTTATCGTTTTCGGCTGGCTCATTACTTCTATGCCATATTATGTCTATGATTGAACCCTAACCATAAATAAATTCTAGTTTATTTAAATATAATATTAGTCTGATGAGTTGTTGAAATGGTTCAATGATTTATAAAAATGAAACTGCAGATACCATAAATATGATATGTTTTGTAATAAATCTTGATAAAAATAATGTAGGTCTAATTATCTGATAATGTTTTTTTTCTGCTTGGTTAGAACCTTGACTATGACATACACACGTGATGAAGTACAATGTTCAATCTACAAACAAACATACAAACGTACATACATATAAACAGGGGTGTAAAAGTGTTAAAGAAAAATTAGTACCAGAACGTCAATTGGAACTTTTATATTTTTAATGAAAATGCATTTATTTATTTATTAACTTAAATCTTTTAATAAAATTTACATTTATGAGCTTTATTATTTTTGATTTTTATTCGATCAGTGTTGAATATAGAGAGGTAAGAACATAGATAAGTTATGAAATAGCACTTACGTAAGTGGAAGCGACGTGTAAATAATAAGTAAATATTTGAGTAGTCCTGTCTTTGCCTTTTGAACACATTTGTAGTAAGAATTCTCACTTTTAGACTATCTCACATTATTTTTTCTTTTTCTACCAAATATTTACCTTTTCAACTGCAATATATTCTCTATATATATATAATGTCTTTATGGGAAGGAAACGTGGCCTATATATTTGCTCTTCAAAATTCTTGGTCACTTCCTGAATTTAACAGTGGGTTTAATCATCATTTTGGTTATACATATATACATTGTAAAAAGAGGCTCAAAACTGCCAATTGGAAAGTGTGTTCAAAATATTTTTTTAATACAGAGACTTATTATTAAGAGATTGAGTAAAATAACTGTCCTTACTACACTCCTGATATTTATGTACCTAAATAAATGTACATATATGTACGTGTTTATCATTATTTGTGTAAGTTCTTATTATTTTCATTTCCTTTGTAGAAGATAATACTTTCAAGGATTTTCATATATTTGTCATGAAAATTGTAGTAAATTATAGAAAATAATGTAGAAAATTATGAATTATATAAGTTTTCCATGTTTGTCTATTTATGTTCATATGACAAATACATTAACATTACAAAAAATAACATTTTTAATATTTGATAACTCTATTTGAACTGAATAATAATATGCTGTAACTTTATATACATACATAGATATTTAATTTTTTTCCAATATTTAATTTTAGCATTATTGAAAATGTATCTATACTAAATTATACAGTTATTAAAAGGATAAGAAATTCATTAAACGTACTTATGTGTTTTAATTAGAGCGACACACTAATTTACAAAACAGTAAATATACATTTCGTAATGTCTGATAAGCTCTTTACAATTAATAACAAAACATACTTAAACATGAATTGTACGTGTAAATAAATGAATATAAATAAATAAAACTTATTTGTTTAAATAATATTTTTATAGATTTTAAAATAACGTTTCAGTTGATATTTTTAAATATATTAAAAGATGTATTTCAATTTGCTTAAAAAATATATATTTTTTTAAATTGATATGTTACTTTTTGCATTTTAGATTTAGATTGAAATTGTCAAAAAATTAAAAATATACGAAAAAATAATCAAGTGCATCTTAAGAACAATTTCAAACTAAAGTTTTTTAGTTAAATTGTATAAAAATTAAATGGTTAACCAATGTCAGGCAATATATCTGAATTTATTTAAATTGTTCAATAATTAACTAGGTACCTTTGGTGAATTTAGCCATTTACATTATGTAAAATGACATTTACTTTCATCGTATAAATGACATACCTATTACAAAATAAGTGGGTAATGTAAATTAATTAATATTTGTGAATGACTTGAAATATTTGTACATCTCGAGACAAACCAAATAGAAAAATAGGCCGCAGTTCTATGAATAGCAACGGACAGACGCGACCCGGTTTCTCTTTTATTTTGTTTTTGTTTATCAACATGACTTCCTTATCAACGATAGTTAACTTGATTCGATTCATACAAATTCATGATAATGTGTTGATACGATACGTTCGAATTATCCAAAACATATTCGGTTTCGGTTTAGTTTATTGTTGAATATTGTTATTGTTTATAATAAATTTTACTATTTCAAGATTATTTCAATGACTTGTTTTGTTCTTATTCTTAACAAACTGTGAATTGATAGCAATTGTTTATTTATTTATTGTGTGAGAGATTAAAGTTTTGAGGGTTATGGATGTAAGTTTTGTCTTTTAGGTTATACAACCTATAATTTATGCCCATTCATTTTTTATATTTTTGGTTAACTAACCAATTTTTTTTTAATAATATAAAATATATATTAATATATTTTGTATATAGAGTGGGGATTATAGTATTGCCATTTAATACAATGCTTAATTTGTTTTGGTAGTTTTTCAATTTAATAAGCTAAAATTAAAATCACTCTTTTTATAGATATTTCTAAAATACACCACAGTAGAGATACTCAGTTTCGAAAGAGTCGATATTTTTAGTCAAACCAGCGGTGGGGCAATTTATTTAATAAGACGTGGGTTCGACCTTTGAGGTCCACACAACCAACTTCTTAATACTTGAATACTGATTATTAATTGTTTCCATATAGTTTATGTCAGAAATAAAACTCACCTTTGTATTATGAATATTAGTTTTCTAATATCCTAATGTAAATAATACAATACACATTTTTAGAATAACTAATCTGACAATTTAAATTTAATTGCATTTGTTTCCAAGATAACATGAATAAGTAGACGTATTTATTAATATTTAAATTTTGAGGGAGGTTTTCACCCCTTCAATGGCTGTTTAAGTACGTATAACAAAAAAAACTGAAATACATGTTTCATTATGTGTATTGTAGAATATATTTAGGCTAAGTTTCAAGTAAATCCGACCAAAAAAAAATGTTTTGCCCACATAAACTTTTACACCCCTTTTTATTCCCGTAGGGGTTGAATTTCGAAAAATTCTTTCTTTTAGATCATATTCACGTCAAGTAGCTTCTATTGGCATCCCAACGAAGTCAATAGCATTTTTTATTTACGAGATTTCGTGCACACACACACATACATAAATCTCTCTGAAAATAGTGTAAATATACTATAGTTATACGTTGTAATATAAAAATATGTAAAATTTTTATTTTCGGACCGATTACAATAACTTCCTATTGGAAAGTTAAAAATTCACGTATGTATTATTTTTAGCAAGTTTAAAAAAAATACGGCTGTATGAGAGACTTGTTGACTACTACAATCAACTAGAAATCAATACAGGCTGTCTAAACTCTTACTGGAGGGACTCGACACTACAGTAGCTAAGTATGTATAAGTACCTATGCATTGTTAACATGAACATGTACAATTTAAGTACCACACAAGGTGCATGTATAAAGTCTGATCGAGCACAAAAACACAAGGAGGTCACGTTAGCGCGATAGTGTGTGTTTCTGCTGATACCGTAAATGTTATTGTTTAAATTATTACCACACATTCCTGGCCGGTTGAATGTCACAATTATTATTTTAATGAAATATCTATTGCATTGATAAAAAAAAGAATGTACTGGAATTACATATTTGTACAGTAATTATTGATTAATGAAATGTGTTAATATCACAATAATTATTTGTTGTAATGATGACGTATGTTTAAATAATGCTGGCGAATGTGGAGCGAGGGGTCAATTACATTTAAATTAAATGTTTTACATAAAAATAATTTTTATCTGATTATACGTATATTTACTTGCCATACATTTTTTATAAAGACGATAAATCGAGGAAAAATTGTTTTTTTTGGGGGGACTTAGGGATTACTTGATCACATCCTAAAGAACCATTATACATATCAGTGGCAAGACATGAAATTTTTAATAAGGGAAGCATATTTTTTCAATCTTTGTATTTTAGTTAATATTTTTATGACGAGTTGAAGTTCACTGCAGGAAATTTCACTACAAATTTTTGAATTTTTGATTTCGTTAAAAGTATGACTTCAAAAAGTGAAATTTTCAAATCGCAGGTCTGTATCTCAAACCGTTCTCAAGATATAGCCTCTCAAAGTTTTAGTTTTTAAAATTTTATGGTTCTGACCCGTGCTTGGCAAGGACCCCAATAATGGGAAATTTTTAATTAAATGTAATGAATTAGAAATATGTGTTGATATTTGATTACTGCCATTTCTGAATATTAATCTATATATTTTTAACTGTCTTACAGCGTAATTTGATGACAATCTGCCAATAGGTGTCAAAATGGTGGATATTTAATTAATTAATTATTATATTATCATAGCAACTGCTTTACATTGTTTCAAATTTGACGATTCTTTCTTTAATATCTTTTGTGTCGTAGTACTTATCATTTTGTAATCATTAGTAAGTGTCCATCACTGCGTACTCATTACTGGTTTTACCTTTGTCATTACTGGAGAAAAAACATGAACAAAATAAAAGGCTATGATTTAAAAAAACAAACTATATTTGCGGACTTTGGTAATTAAATTGATTAAATATAATGTGGGTTCATGAGAATTACAAAAAACAAGCCCATTAATTCAAAAAACCGAAAACTTGCTCTTATAGCGGTTATAATTGGTGCCTTTACCTTATATAGATTTGTTGAAAACGTTATATTTCTAATGCATCGTTTAAAAATCTTATCTTATTCCGCATGCATTAAAAAACCTAAAATGTATCGTATTAAAAACTTTATACGTTTTTTTATGCAAAAATCGAATATCTGTTTGATGTAAAATATGCGCATTCAAGAAATACATAAGTGCATCATTTAAAAATCGTATCTGACATTGAGTGCACTAATTCCATGTATCATACAAAAGACCTGATTGACGCAGTCGCGTGCCCTGTTTGTGATGTTATGCTGCATTGCGACGGACAAATGTATGTATGTGTTGCAAAGGGCCTTAACAAAACCCAACAGAGTCGTTAAACTCGTGTTTAGGATATGCATTTGTACATGGTCGTAACTCGCGGAGGGTTTGGGGTTGTTATTTACTAGTTGTTGTTGGAATGAAAACATTGATAGAGCGTTGCCGTGGTGACATTGTTAATTTGTGATAATATGTTATTGTGTTTCAAGGTTATTAAACTATACAGGTTGTCTCATTGAATAGTTTTACGCTATTGGTTGACGGCTAACGCTATCTGCTAGGCACTGATAGGCATGCGCGATAAGTAGAAATCAGCAACTTAAAATAAGTGCTGCCGAGTGTACCTCATAAAATGCATAACATTTACATTATTAAACATTTATTACCACTGCTTTAAAATAACGAGCAATTCATAACAATTTGACACCTAGCAGATAGCGTTAGCTGGAAGCTAATTTGATTTTGCACTCAAGCAAATTGTTTATAATACCGGGCATTAGTAATATTGTTTATGTCCTGTGAAAATGGCAATTTTGTCAATTGTAATTATTAATTACATATGAACTATTACGTTAGTTAAGTTTTGCTGCTTCCGCGGTGATCTGGATATGGATCTTGGTATCTGGGTGTAAGCCGTGTCAATTTGTTTGTGTTATCGGCCAATGTTTCGTCACACATTGCAGTGGAGAGGCTCTTTTAAAATGCGCAGAGACGAGCAGATGCAGCGGTTAAATAAATAAATTAAATCAATGGGGGCTCGGACACTGCAATGTGAGACGAAACGTTGGCCGATAACACGACCAAATTGACGCAGCTTACACCCAGAAGCCAAGATTCATCACATTTATTAGATTGTTTTAAAGTAATAACAAATGTTTTTTCCAACAACTTTAAGGTTAGGATATATCGTCTTGCCCCCACTTCCCCTACCTACTTACATAAAACATTAAGTGCTTCGTCTATTTGATAATTGAACTTAGTCGTTTTGACTTCTGAACTATGCATATAAATAAAAAGATTTTCATCCGGAACAAATATTATCATAGAACTGTTATTGCTTTTGTTATGTTATTACGTTTCTCAAATTAAGATCTGCACCGCGGCCCTGAGGCTAAGTGCGTTAATTAAGTATCCAGATGTACGGGTGGATATGATTATTGTGTGTTTCTACTTGGAATCACAACGTCTGTTGTTAATGATATGAACAAACTTTTTATTTGTATACTTTTTTATGAAACTTGTAAACTTTTTGTAATTATTTATTTTATTATTTTTTGTTAATTATAAAAGAAAAAGTACTAACTTATTTTGTTCTTTAGATTTTTGGATTGTATTGTATAATTTACAGAAAATAATATAAAACTGTTATTTTTATTAACACACAAAACGAAAATGAAAAATGAGTTACTTATTTTATTTTTAAAGAAATGAATTTTGTTAAAGATTTAAATAAAAAATTAAATACTTTATTTATCAAATAATCAAATATTGATATAAAAAATTCTGAAAGAAACATTTCACTTCCAAAAAAGGTAAAATATCGAAATTAAATGGTGTTTCCTGGGAGTTTGAAAATATGATTTTACACGATTTTCTCAATAACTACAGTAATTTTGGTATGTTTTGTGTAAATTTCATTATATCGGAAAAAAACAATTCGCGGTGAATCATGTGTTGTGAGCATATTGGGTGGGTATGATTACTTTATGTTTAATTGAATTAATATCCCCGGGTAAAATCAGGTTCAATGCGCTAGTCCTAAATAAATAATCTAGTTACCAAAAAAAATCGAGCTTTTACAGTATTAGTGTTCTCCCTTAAGAAAATTTCATAATAACAGTACTTCCTGTTGACGTAAAAGAAAGTAAAAATACGAAAACACAAACTACATAAAATCATTTACACAATAACCCCCACAAATTCTATACAAATCTTTTACTCTTTCATTCACATTAAAAAATCGAGCTTTACAGTATTAGTGTTCTCCCTTAAGAAAATTTCATAATAACAGTACTTCCTGTTGACGTATAAGAAAGTAAAAATACGAAAACACAAAGTACATAAAATCATTTACAAAATAACCCCCACAAATTCTATACAAATTTTTTTCACTTTCATTCACATTAAAAAATCGAGCTTTACAGTATTAGTGTTCTCCCTTAAGAAAATTTCATAATAACAGTACTTCCTGTTGACGTATAAGAAAGTAAAAATACGAAAACACAAAATACATAAAATCATTTACACAATAATCCCCACAAATTCTATACAAATCTTTTACTCTTTCATTCACATTATGTCGTTCTTTCATGAGTCCTATGAGACATGGTTGAGTACAAAAAATAACGAAATAATCAAATGAAAACTGTGTGCTTTGTACAGACATCACGTCTATGCGATGTTTTCATCTTTTATTGCGTAACGGCAGAATAGCAGCACGTCCTGGCACTTATGTGTTAACATCGGTACGGTATACGTAGAAGGTTTTTGTGATAAATATGCTGATAGGATCCATGAAATCAGTGTGGGAGGGTTTTACCTAAGGGAAATGGATTTTTTGAAAGAAATATTAATTGTTTGGTATGAATTTGTTTGATTTATGTTAGCTATTGTAACGAAAAATAATTTAATCTATCAAGTAGGTACCTAACACTTAAATTTTATTTTTTTTATAAAAAAATCAAATAAGGTGAAATGGGGTAAGTGAAAATATAAGACAAGTGAAACCCATGGGAGTTATTATTTTTTTATTTTTATTTTCGTTAAAAGTTTAATTTTTATCATGAAACAGAATGTTTTTTGTTTTGTTTTGAATGATACATTGATAAAATATAATTTCAATTTACCTCAAGATCACGAGTTAACTCATTTTGACATTACCGGCGAATAATTTTTTATCACGAGTTAACTCGTTCCGCACATAAAATAAAATTAATTAGTGTCAGGTGTTTCTCTTATCGTAATCCTGAGGGTGAAGTTTTTAAGTTTATTTTGCTAATATAGGTCTACAACGTTTGTTGTAAAATATTCCCTTACAAAGATTTATCTCAATTTGCTTTAATTAAATTCTATTTTGACGTTTTAAATGTAATTTTACGTTTGCATAAATTTAGATTTAGATTGAAATTGTCAAAAAATAAAAATAAAAATTTCGAACTAATATTTATTAGTAAAATTGTATAAAAAATTAAATGGTTAACTAATGCTAGGCAATTTATCTGACCACATGATCGGTTTTTATTTAAATTGTTCAATAATTAACTACCTTTGGTGAATTTAGCAAGAGGAAGCAATGTGCAGAAGTTTTTTTAAATTTTTTTCAATATCTAATATTTTTTTGTCTTGTTAGTTTCGGATATATTTTGATCAAAAATGCAACTATATAAAAATTAGATCTCATTTATCCCCACGTCACCTTATTATTTTTTTCTGTATGTTTTTTCATTGGTTGCTCGTATCTTAATTCAACGAAATGTGATTATGAATATTAACAATGGAATTCATTATGGCTCCAAATCGACCAAATACATAAACAAAAACCGTATAATTGACACATTATCCAAATCGCGAGGAGAAGCAACAATAAACAAAGCAATGATTCACCTCACTCTAATTTAGGCACGTCATTAAAATGTTTAGACTGCTACAGAGGTGATTAAACATACAGTACAGGTATGTGAGGTGGATGGGTTACACACCTTCACCTCCGTTTCCACCTCCACCTTGGACACACCACTGCCGGTATCAGAACACCTCAACTGGCTACCTCCTTCCATAGAAGTGTAAACCAACAGGAAGGATAACTGGATAGATTAAATTGAAGCGAGATACATATATATAATATTTATAAAATTGATTTTTCATAAATACATAGAATACAAGTTATATTTTATATCTGTTTATCCCTCAGATTATGAAAGTTTATGGCGATTCATAACAAGCTACTTAGTCCTTTATATTAAATTGTTACTAAAAGATGTTTTTCCCAAGTGTCAAAGACATTGTAAATTTTCTATAGACGTCGGTTAAAAATTACAATATAATAAAATTTGATCTATTATAGAGAGATGATGGTTCCAAATAAACGCTTAAATAATTTAAAATGGAATATAAAACATTTATTATTAATTAATTAGTTTTATAACTAATTTTATAATTCCAAACAATTTGATATATATCTCAAGATTCGAATGTTACGTCACTGTCGTTACAGAGAACATTTTTGTGGAGTAAATAAGCTTCTAATGTCCGGTATTATAAAGAATTTGCTTGAGTGCAAATGCAAATTTGCTTCCAGCTAACGCTATCTGCTAGGTGTCAAATTGTTATGAAATTGCCCAATATTTTAAGTCACTGATTTCTACTTATCGCGTCAAGTTACATTCGTTACATCTGTGAGTGTGTTGTCATTTATATATTATAATTTGCTTTTGCACTTAAGCAAAATTTTTATAAGTAACCCCACTTTATTAACTGTTTAATATGAGATTTATTTTACGAAAAAGATGAGCCATATGTTCTAAAAATAATAAAAAACGAGCTCCCCAAAATTACTAGGGTTCAAGGATTCGAGAATAATTTAATCTTTTAAATAAATAATAAATTCATCTTTTGAACACTCAGTTAGCATTCCAGTTATGTTCTATTTCTATGCCACTCTCTCACCTCCACAGGCGTCTCTCTAGGAGTTACAGCACAGATAGTATTGTACGCTGGAAGCGAGATATTCCAGATTATGTGCTGAAAAGTTTATTATAGTGTTTAGGTAGTTTAAATGTTGACTTTTCAGGATTTTGCTGATAATTTTGTAATATGTTACAAGAGATATCAGTTTAAGTTATTTTATTTTGATAAGTTAGTAGGTACATGATATAGTTATAAAGTTAAGGAGCACTACATACTTGATTTATGTTAAATAATACATATATACAATATACATCCTATATCATTTTAGAGTTGTCAAAGATTTTATTTATAAATTCTGAATCATTGTATTTTCGTTCAAAATCGATGATTTCGACTAACTTCAATTTTTGTATTGTATTTATAAATTTCGAATCATTGTATTTCGGTTCAAAATCGATAATTTCGACTGACTTCATTTTGACTTTCATTTTTTGTTTATTAGTAGGTATATATAAATTATTATTTAAAAAAATTATTTTAGGTATGTATTTATTTAAAAAAAAATGTATTCCCTTTTTTACGAGTATAATAACATAATCTATGCTTAGCTTATACAAGAATATCAATTTCCTATACTATTTGATTTTATTTTTTATCCATGTGTTTATCTATTTAAAGAGTCATTGTATTGGATTTTTCAATTTAATATATATAATGCATGTATAGAAATAGGTTAGTTTTCTTCTTTTTCATTATATATTATGTATGTTGTTGACAGCTCTTTCGCGTATTTTATAATAATAATTAGGTCATGCTAATGGGATTAATCAATAAGTTTTTCTTTGATTTCATTTTTCTTTTCCCCGGTATTATAAAGAATTTGCTTAAGTGAAAATTCAAATTAGCTCCCAACTAACGCTATCTGTTAGGTATTAAATATAAATGTCAACCACTCACAGATGTAGCCAATGAAATCGTACATAAAATGACTTTGACGCATACATATTAAGTAGAAATCAGCGACTTAAAGTAAGTCCTGTCATGTGTACCTATATACATTATTATACATTTAACATATCGAGCAATTTCACAACAATTTGACTCTCAGTAGATAGTGTTAGCTGGAAGCAAAGCGTGCAAATTCTTTATAATACCGGGCATTAAAGGGCAGTATCTATATTTTGCTATAAACTAAAAAATATTTGTTGCCAACCCTGACTATTAGATACTTACTGTACTTAAACAAAGAATGAATACCATTTTTAAACGAAAATTAACAAAAATGTAAATGAAATCTCGAATGTCCTCAGAGAAAATATATTTTACATATTAACAACAAAAAATATCAATACCAAGACGAGGCATTTATCGGTTGTATAAAATTGAAATTTTCTATGTTGATTGCGGTTTCCACTGGCGTAACCAGCGCGGGGGAGGGGGCAAAGGGGACAGTCCCCCTTGCACTGTTGTAACCAGCGAAAGGCCAAATGGTAATACTATATAATATATATGGTTTCCCATAAAAACTGTTGCCCCCCCCCCTTAAAAATCCTGACACTACTGGTGGTTTCATGTACGAGTCAAGACCGACACGATTTCTTTACCTAAACGTAGTCTTGTCTCGTTTCGCGTGAAGTCAAAATACCGATAAAAATCCATACGAAACATTTGACATAAAAACGCATCTAAACATTATTTAAACCGAAATTCTTCGACTAAAACCGGTCATTATTCAGTAAATATATACACACGTTCCAAAATTATCAATCATTAAAACTTAATACCATAATTTAGCTCTTATGCATCGATTGATCGCACAACGCGTTCCCACATATTAGCCAAAATATTTTCTGTTTAAATTACAGACTTGAAATGCGTACGGTTCGGTAAACAACATTAAAAGATTAGTAACTATAGATTAACCGTTTAATATACGATCCAGTATGTAACTGTACAGCTACACTGGGTCAAGGGTTATATGTTGGCTATTTCAGTATTCAATATTTTACTTTCAACATGTTTAATACCCGGTATTATAAAGAATTTGCTCGAGTGCAAAAGCAAATTAGCTTTCTCCTAATGCTATCTGCTAGGTTTCAAATTGTTATGAAATTGCTCAATATTTTAAAGCAGTGGTAATAAACGTATAATAATTTAAATGATATGCATTTTATGAGGTACATTTGGCAGCGCTTATTTTAAGTCGCTGATTTCTAGTTATCGCGCATGCGTCAAGGTTATCATATGTACGATTTCATTTGCTACATCTGTGAGTGTGTTGTCACTTATATTCAGTGCCTAGCAGATAGCGTAAGCTATATTTATTATATTTTATAAGAATTTACCTCGAATTTTCATTTAATAATTTCAGGCTGTATAACTCGTAGACAGAAAAAAATTGCATGGGGCCAAGATAATTCTTGTTTCATATTATATTGAAAAAAAATTTAATATTAGAATATGATCTTAATCCAACTTTACTATTGCTTCTTTTTAAAACAATATTTAAAAATATATATCTGGTTTAAACTATGTATATTTCGAAGACAATTATTTTCTTTTGCTTTAAGTAAACTTTTTTGTGAATGTAACTATGTAATGTGACTCTAAAACAATCAGATAAAAAACCATCTAAATAATTTTTTATTATACAAATTTACATATTCTTACTTTTCATTAACACAAGTGATAGCAAAAAAAGAACATTTAAAAAAAATAAACGTTTCGGTTACGTTTTAACGACATATTTATTTAAAGGAATAAAGCCATTCGCGTTATTTTATACACAATACGTCACATTAGAAAAACAACGCCAACAAACAAATATTAATTCTCTGCATGTTGTCCTCTCTTTACCCTTCCTCCCTACCCCTCTAAAAAAAGCAGCAGTGCTTGGCAATCGCAGAGACCTTTTTATGAGACAGAAAATTTAAATATTTAATTAACAAAAAGCAACGTCTGCGGTAGAGAACATGTCCATGACAACACTGTAAAGGAGGGTAGTGGGGATAAAAAGTGAAGAGAGGGGTATTTTGATCTTTCACAGTGACGGAATTTCATTCTAGATCTTATAAAATTATTTTTAATTTAAAAATTGTGGTACCTAGTTTATGACGTTATATCTTTGATTCTATTAGTGGTAGAAAGTTCATTTTGAGCTCATTTTGTTCGTTATATAGTGTAGTATAATTGAAGTTTTATAAAAATTTTTTATCAGTGTCGTTAAAAAAATATATGGGATGATATATGGAAATATGGCATTTTTCGGTGATTTTTGAACATTTTTGGTTAAAATTGGATTTACTATATCTCCGAAACAAATTATTAAAAAAGTTTCCTACGATTTTGTCCGATTTCGCGATAGGGTCAGAGATAAATTGCAAAACGTGAAAAAACGAACATATGGTGTTCTTTTTCTAATACTGTCTTCTCGAAACCGAATTTTACAAAATTTAATAGTATAAATTAACGCATTTTATTTAGTTCTGAGGACTGGACTATAAATGAAATACTGAATCAGTAATTGCTTATAGTTGATTTTGTTGAACAAATTCTAACAATAAGACGGGACTTGGTGTTTCCTGGGAGTTTGAAAATATAACTTTACACGATTTTCTCAATAACTACTGAACGGATTTTATCCCGGTTTTCACCAATGGATAGGTAAAGTTTAAGTTTATAATGTTTGTATATTTTGTGTAAATATGTAGTCTGAAAAAAAACAATTCGCGGTGAACCGTGTACGGTGGACATGTTGGATGGGCATGTCGGGTAGGCATGATTACTTTATGTTTAATTGAATTAATTAATATCCCCGGGTAACACCGGATCCAATGCGTTAGTTATTAACATGAAAATTATTATATCTATGCATTTTTTTTAAAATTAATAGTTTAACTTTTTTCTTTAATTTCATGCAAATATTTTTACACCTGTACGTTAAGCCAACCCTGACAAGTGCGTGGGTGGGTTGACACTTTGTGACGGAGTCGGGGGTCACGACAACTCGGTCTGGTTGACGTAGAGTCGGAGGTCAGGGAAGTTTCACGTTACATCTACTGCCGACGGTTTCATGAAGATTGATCTTGTCCCATTTGTCGTATAAATAGAAATTGATGAAATATATTAATTCAAGTATACAATTATAACAGCCGAGGTTCTTATTAAATATAAATTGATTAAAATCAGTTTGTAGGTATGTGATTCTTATTTTATCTCAATAATATACATAGAATGTCATATACAGGATGTTTAGATAAAAAAATAGACAAATGTTTTTGCATATTTTCAAAATTCTTACTTTACTTTTTGTATAGGGGTGGCGCTAGAAAAAAATGACGGAGTACACTTTTTTGAAGAAATTGGTAGATTTTGATGTATAGAACGTGGCGATAATTCCTCCCCCCCCTTCGGAGGGGGTTCATAACTTTCTAGGGGCTTAAAAAGCTGTCTAAAATCAGTTATTAGGGAATAACACTGGAACTACCAGTTTTAGGATAAAATAGGTTTTATAAATCTTAAAGCTGATAAAATTTCGAACAAAGCAAATTTTTTAATAATGATGTACTATCAATAGTTATTGAAATACGCCTAAAATGTAGAGTTTCGTTCGACTGCTGTGTTTATTATAATAGAGTATGGAAGTGTAAATAAATAATTTTATTTTTACTGTATTTTCTTTACAAAAATATTCTATACAATTTTCAAGTAAAACGTAAGGATTCGTAAAGCTTTACAACCACCACCCCTTAAAGTCTTATGTAAATTGACGCTCTCTAATTGCTATTGGGTTGATTCATTGTTAACTTTTTAATAATTTAATGAAACATATTTTTTTAATGAGAAATAGAAGTTCAATAATATTTATACACCATCTGTGTGAATGTATTTTTAGAAGTCGGTAATCGTTTTCTTACTGCTAAGTAAAAGACATAATTATTGGCAACTCTTAACTGAAGTATCTAAAATTAACGCGTCGGCGGAATTTAAAGTATTTATAACATTCTATATCAAATAAAACAAAATAATTCATATAAATATAAACATACGTAAGTTCATTCACACTGTAATTTTTTTTTATCAATATCAATACATTATTTTTTTGTTTTTTTTTTGTTAGTAGGTATTTATATGTATTAATATGTATTTTTACATCTTTTATCAAACTTGTAGTATTACGAATATATGTATATTATAAATGTTAAAAAATTAATTATAATATAGGAGAAAACGTTGATGAAATATACAAATAGGTACTAACAAGGGAACCTTTTCAAGTGATAAAATCGTATCGAATTCAAATTTTGTATAGTTATTTCACCCCTTTTAACCGTTTTACCGCAGCTAAAATAATTTTTTTCTTACTACCCTTGACCCGATTGTGTTAGTTTCGATTTTTACCACCGATGGTGTCGCTACCATCGTTTTCATGTAAAAATTGAAACGAAGGTGAGACGAGACTGAATTAAATTTTCATGAAACGAGACTGAAACGTGATTGCTCATTTTTTCACGAAATGAGATCAAGACGAGACTCACCTAATTATTGTCCCGTCTTGCCTCGTGTGAAGCTCTCCTAAAAGCTTTAAAATATGTAAATAGGAAACTTCGATATTCAAGGATATATCCTGAATACGTGCCCAATATAACGTGAGTATAGGGAACTAAAAGAAAATCGAATCCACAAAACTGATATCAGTGACATGTCTACATTTGTTCCTTCTTACCTTCACCCCTTACAGAGAGATCCCCCCCCCCCTCTTAGCCCAAGGTGAGATCTGTTCAATGTGCATACATACAATCTCGGAGCTTGATGTCTGTCTGAAAAATATATACACAACGGCCAATATCCTGCAAGTATTTTCTCATCTGTAAATATTAATGTTTCAAGAAAATGCCTTTACAAAACTTGTTTTTTTATAATCATTTATTGGCATTGATTGACAATACATACAGTAAGCTATAACAAATACTATATACCTAAAACCTGATCAAGATAAAAAAAAACGTTTTGGACATTATATTAAAAAAAAAGTTGAGCTTAATTTTGGAGATCTATTCTTGTGTTTTAGTATGGTAATAGCTATAGGCACCATGATGTAGAACTTAATTGATTTATACAGATACAGAGTGTCCATTAAAAACTACAAACTTTGAATAAACTCAAGTTTTTAATGCGGTATCCTATATTTTGTATTTTAAAGTATGTAACTTTCAATACCCTTCATTTTTAGGGGTTCTGTAGAAAAATAGGAACCCTTATAGTTTTGCTCTGTCCGTTCGTAAGTCTGTCTTTCTGTCTATATAAATTTTATACCGATTAAGATGAAAATTAGTATACGGACGAAGAAAAAACAGAAATGATTTCTGAAAAAAAAGTATATTCAAAATTTTTTTTCACTTAATCCATTAAGTGGGGTATCTTTAGATAGGTACCTATCCTAAATTACAACAAAAAATTTTTATGACCTTTTGATTTTAACCCTTCAGCCACGATATATTTGCGTTCAAAGTCGTTATCAGAGCGTCCCCCCCCTCTCATAAATACTCTTAAATTTCTGTGACGATGATCTGGTTTGAATGCTGGTGGATTATTTAATTAATGTCCACTAGGATGTCAATTTTCATTACATTGCAAAACGATTACATAATAGTGTGGTCAGTTTTTAGATTAAATTTACATTTTGTTTTATTGATATTCAATTTGAATAATTTAGAATTAAACTATTCCAATATTTGATACAGGTATATAATTGATGCAGGACCAGATTAAATACGTTTAGTGCTCTTAGAACAGTCAAGTTATGGTATCCTCTCTTCAAATCTCACTCCCATTTACAACTCAAGTTTAACAAGCAAAGTTTGGAGTTATAGAGTTAAAATAAGTTTTATATAATCATTGGACCCATAAGGGTCGATCCACACTATTGTGCCGGTCCCGATCTGGTCTCGCTCCAGTTAAATATTTAGTATAGTAAATACTGTATCGAAGCGTGATTGGATCGACTTTTTTCTCATTTTCGTTCATTTTTTTCCACTTTAAACGGGTTTTTACTCAAGACTATACTTTTTTATTGATGTAAAATATTTAAATGACTGAATGAGGTTAAGAAAAGAAGTTCTAAGACATAAAACAATATTTTAATTAGCATTATAACTCCAAAAACTTTATGAAATAATCAATTTTTTCCAATTTTGAGCTCAAATCAGAAACGCTTCAATTCGAAACTCATTCGCCGGTTTTGAATGCATGAGAGGAATGTACTAGGGTTCCCTCAAATGCCACAACATATGCCAATGCTTAAAGTTAGTAACGCAGAATGGGGTCTCCTTGTTAGTAAATATTTTAGTCTAAAATCATTAAATACATCAATTCAAAGAATTATTGTCTTGAATAAAATAACATTAATTTGTATCAAAAATTAGGCTATTTGGATCAAATAGGTTCCTATAAATAACTGGGTTTTTAGACACAACGTTCATGTAAAAAATTTACTTGCTTTCAGTCAATATGATTCAAATAATTTGAGTTATTTGTATCCATTTTTTTCAGTGTAGTTTTATAGTTTGATTGTTAAATATGTACATATGTAAATTTTGATTGATTTTATATTAACATAAGTATGCCTTCGATATTATTATTACGCTGTAAATTATATATTAACATGATTTTTTTACGATTACTGCATACAAATAGTTTCTATATATTTACAATTCTACATATTATGTAAATTAAAGTCCATTATTAATTTATAAACATTAGTGACTTCGTATTGATGGTGACAGTTTTATTAATACTTTAGCCTACTTATTTAAATAATAACGGCATCTATGGTCTACATTTATGTTTATGTAATACCTGTTGTGTACCTATTATTTTAAATTCTGTTATTTTCATAATTATTATAATTTGATATAAGATAAAATTGCATGTAATAAATTTATTATTACTTTTTTTGTTGAATATTTTTAAAACGAATGAAGAAAAGAAAATTAAAACATTATTAAAATTTGTTGGTCTAATTGTTTTAATTTAATTTTTCTGCAAGGAAGACCACTTTCATAAGTAAATAATATTTAGCATCTACAATTTTAAGAATTTTTGAGAATTTACATACATAAATATATTCTGCATTTAAATACCTTCGTAGATATATAAAACACACAGTTTGAAACCTCTTGTAGGATTAATTTATTTCTAAATCTATTTACCAATACCTTAAAAGTATTTTTTTGAAGTCGTTATAAATATGTTTTTAAAATTTGCAGAAATGATAGAGAATACTATTAGCAATATTTGTGATTTTTTTTAAAGATTTTTAAACACCCGACTACATCTTCAAATAAAAAAAAAATGTTTTACTTAAAAACAAACAAAATATCCAAAATGATCGTTTTTTTATTAAAAAAACTAAAATAATTCAATTTGCTACAATAAGTACATCCGGAGAGAGAAATTATTATTTAAATGCATATCTTTTCCCAAAAAAACTAAAATACGCATAGTTTTCAAAAAACGCAAAATTTTGTGAAGTGATGAAACTTATATTATTTGAGCAAGTAACAAAAATTATAGAATATTATGAAAATCCGTAAATATACCTAGTATTTTTCTCTGATACAGTTGACTAACAATAAGAATGATCCAGTTATATTTTCGTAGTTTTAAATATTATTAAAGTTAACTTATGTCCGGTATTATAAAGGAGTTAGCAAATTTGCTAGGTAGCAAGCACTTTCAAATGAAATATCAAACTTATATGATAGTTCTTTTGGAGTTTGTGGAAGACTTTGATAAGTTTCGCGCACGCTTTGTAGGTAAATACCAACTGTATTAAAACAGTGGTGATATTACGAAAATTATATTGTACGGTGAAAGATGCCAACTGTGTTACAATTAGTTGAAGTGTCACTGCTCTAAATTCTATAACTAATCCATAGATACTAGTACAGAATTAATACCCCATTTGAAAGTGCTTGCTAGCAAGCAAATTTTGCTAGCTCCTTTATAATACCGGACATTATACTGTTTATTTAATTTTAAGTGGGTGAAATATCGAATATGATTTTCTACAGACCATTGACTATAAACATAAATTTTGGATTTAATCTATGTTTTTCATTTAGGCTGCTAATAAATGTCGTTGGGATTATCAAGCGTAATCAAAATTTTAATGAACAAATTAATAAAGTTGAATGTTTGGAAAATTTTCAAATTAAAACATATTCATATAACGATGGTAATTTAATCCGCAAATTTGAATAACTATATCATGTGTTTTGTATTTTTTATGATGTTTTTATTACACATACCGCGAGCATTTTGCGTGGAAATAATGTTTATGATTATTTGATTTGAACGTCATACAATGCTCGGTTGTTTTGCATTAATATTGTAATCGAAACACACAAAAAACGGAATTTGGAACATTAAAAATAACAGCAACAAATTGTTTTTAGTTGGTGTTGTGTTTTTGTGAACATTATAAAAAAATATTTGTCTTATTTTGTTAGTTTATAGTTATTTGTACTAAAAATAGTCTATTGTTTTGTTTTTAAACTTTACGAAAGTTTTGTATATCGATTAAAATAACAAGCTACTATTGTATGATTTTCAAATTGTAAAACCTTACCTGTAGGTTCTATACAATGTTGATATTTAGGCTTTTTAAGTCGTATCTTTTTACAAACAATATAATCTATTCTGATAGTTTTTAGAATTTTTGTTTGTCTGTTCATTCCGAAAGTCTGCATATACTCGAAAATGAATTCTCAGTTGGAAGTTCTTAGATCCTAGAATTAGACTGTATATTATTAGGGATATAACACATGTTTCGGATATGAATATGGATTTCCTTGATTTAGGTTGAACTGAAAATGTACCAAGTCTTATCAAAATTAGTGAGATAATACTCGCAACATTTATTTTTTAGACGATAAAAGTTTCAAAATTTCGAATATTTCCAAAACCTCTAATACGATTAGCACCAAAATCAATAGGTCTGGAGTACCCACTGAGATAACCATTTTCCCCAAAAATAATTCAGATCGATGCAGTAGATTACAGTAGTTATCGTGAACGAAAAAAATTCTACATCCAGATACACGCACAGCCGCCATGCGGGAATTAACTTTTCTTTAAACTTTGAAGGTAGTACAATCAGAATCTGCTCTTATCTCGGACACGATTTTTCGACGGTATTACAATATTTTCATTTCTATCAGAACATTTAAGTAAAAACGCATTGATTTGATATTCAAATTATACAATTAAGTCAACTAGATACTTGACATATTACAATGAACTAACATAAGTAAATCTGTAGGTCATCGAATAGATAATGTCGTCCAATTGTTTTAACCTATTGGCTTAATTACTCCACAATACTATTGTTGTGCCGTAAAAGCAGTTGACTTTATTAGATTAAAGTAAGTTGTGCATAATGACAATGCGTCAAACAGTATTTAGTTCTGTCCATAGATAGAATACAAACAAACATAAACAAGTTGATAATGGTATTCAGTGCACTTTATCTTTGGAGCAAATAACAACAATCGCTTTATTGGAATACAATGGCCGGTCCGAATTGTAAGTTGTGACTTTTAGACAGGGGCGGCGTGAAGAAAATTGCAATTTTGCTATTGAATATATATTTAATAATATTTATAGATACAAATGTTTTATATGATTTAGTTAGACTTATTGTGACTTAAGTAATGATGGACTAGGAAGTTATTTTATAATTAAGGGGGGAAGTCACCGAGATGGGTAAAAAAATTGTTAATGTTTGGGAATTTTTTATTCAACATTCAATATCATTTTTTATTGAAAAATATTAAATATTTACAAAGTTATGAGCCTCGATGTGAATTTAAAATTGTCTCATCGAAATTTCGGGATGGTTATATGAATGTAGCTATAGTTACTCGTAGCCGTTTTTTATATTTTTTTTTCACAAAATGGCGACGGTTTTAATTTTTTTTCATTTTTAACACCTTTTTTGAATTTAAAGCGGTTTTAAAAAATAGTGATTTTCAAAATATCAAAAATCAGGTACGCACAGATTTAGCTATTGCGATTACGAAAATTTACAAAACAAATTGTTTCAATCGGTTCATTAGTCTTTGAGGAATCGCTGGGACAAGGTCTAAAAAAGTCGTTTTGAGAAAAACACGTTTAAAGTTTTCTGAGGGTCATAAGCGACCACGCTATCTGCTCTCACTAAATTGACTGTAACTCAAGCAATTTTCGAAATTTTAACTTAATTGTTTGTTTACATATTTTTGAATATGTATACTTTAAAAGAATACATAAAAAATCGTTTTTTTTCGTCACAGTGACTTTTCTCCTTAATTAGTAAGTTTATATTTATTAAAAATTTTGAAAAACTAAGACTCTCGAAGAAATTTGTAAATATTGGTAATATCGTTTCATCTCGTCCGAATTTACACCAATTTCGTCTTGTTAAAATTAAAGCAATCTCGTCTCAGCCTCAATCTCGTTTCCAGATTGAAACCGATGAAAATCTCGTCTCGAAAAATAACTAAATACTGTCAAATATTGTATAAGAATCATTGTAAAAATATTCGATGTAACATCTGAAAAAATACAACCTTTTTATTTAAAAAAATATTTATAACTTGATAATAATCCAGATACGCCACTGCGCAAGGGTGAGCAAAAAAAACATTTAAACTTATTTGAACCTTAAATGAGTTTTTGTTTGGTCGCACAACCTGAATCCGTACGTGCGATATTGCGAATTGGAATATTAATTGAGCGTTTTCTTGCGTTCTTGAACTTAACCCCGCTACAACTCGGTTTGTAACAGGTTGAGAGACGTATATTTGTCATCGCGGAGATCGTGTTTTGTTGTTTTTTTTGTTGAATTAATGAGTTCGCGTGTTTTTAATGATAAGAGATAATTTCGTCTAGGTTTGAAAAAAGTTCAAGTGTATTTTGTTATAGTTGGTTTTTGTTTGATTTTTTTAAACATTCGCGTATTTTATTTCTTTGTATTTATACATTCCAAATTGTAGTTAGATGTTAGGTAGAGTCGCATGCAGAAGTGGTCTTCCAGTTTTCATTCATATTCGCTTATCACAAACTTAGATAGGCTCCTCCCATTTGATTATTATAATATTTAAATTATTTCTCCATGTACCAAACAAAGACAGATATTTTGAAACTCATTTGCTAGAAAAAGAATTACTCTTCGTTTATAAATTTTGTGGCAATAAATATTTGATATTCCGAATTTTAGTATTTAAATAAGTTAAACTTGATATAAAATGAATGAATGAAATGGACGTATATTTCTGTTTTTATTTAAAATGATATAAATATACAAACTCCGCCCTAGAAAAAGATAACCGATGAAGTTTGTCTTTCTATTTTTTAATCTGTTGTAAGCGATTCTGGCCTTTACGGTAGCAGACGACTTCTGAAGGCGATAGTACATTCAGAAGTTCAAACGATTATATCTGCAAACGTCTGTCCAAATATTTACAATAAGTGAAAGTACTTGAAGTATCAATTACCAATCAAAAGTATTTAAAGTATCACTTTTAACTATATTTAAATGTATGTACTTACTTGAAATAGAAGATAACATTTTGATATTTATCATAGTGTAAATACTTGTGAATTTTACAGAAAAAAAACAACTAAAATCTGGAGTGTTAGGGTAGTTTCCTCCCTTAAGATTGAGTTTTTCACAAATTTTATAGTAAACGGTGCATCGGACAAAAAAAAAGATATATACGAAAATTGTAAACAATAAAATTCTTATATAAGAAAGGTAAAAAACATATATGTTTGCTCTAAATGTTATAGTTCGCACGCGAGAAAAAAGGGGTGAAATCTGATGCGTTGCAAGAAAATCGTTTCTTGCGCTTTATTTGTGTAAATAACTTATGAACGATTCGTTTTTTGTGGAAATTACACATAATATTATTGAATTTGTATATTTCAAAATATTCTATCTGAATCAGTTGGTAGTATTTTTTCGAATAAGTTATAAAATATTATAGATAATGTTAATATTCAGAAAAAATTGCATATTTAAAATTTGCAAAGTTATTTTGACGAACTTTTTTGAAAATATAATTAAAATTAATTGGAGCATATGATATTAATATAGTGTCACTTCTTGGTTTTTGTAACAGACGTTTCGCCTCGGTTTCATTGTTACGTGGTAAAAAAGTAGAAAAACATTTATCAAAAATAATACTTTTCAACACCTTAATTTAAATAAAATACCTACAAATGAATATATTATCTTAATACTCAGCAAAAAAAGACGCGATTAGTTGTTCGAGAATTTATTTTAGGTAGATTAAATGACACAAATCATTTTTCATCTAACTGATATGCAAGAAATCGTATCATTTTTTTTTATTTAGTCGTTTATGAGATCATTGGCACAGGTCAATATTTTAGTTTTTTTATTATTGAGAAGTTTCAATTTGGGACAAGACTTAACGTTTCAATTTTTAACAAAAAAAGTATCCGTTTACCGATAAAAACAATTTATTTATAAATCAATTTCATATTTTTTCATACAGCTGTTTTTAAGATCATTCTGTTAGTTCACCGGACAGATAAATCAATTTTTTTCAAAAAAAAAAATATTCATAAAAATCGAGTAGGTACTGCTATTTTTCGACCAAAATCAATACATTTCTTAACACTAACGTAAAAATATAAAAAAATATAAAAAAGTGTACCTAAATGTATCTAAAAATATAAAAATAATTAATTTAAAATATATATACGTTACTGGCATCAGTTTTGGATGATACCCCCGTCTTGGATTTTTGTTTAATTAATTGTACTGAATTATAAATATTTATTGATATGCCATTACTGAATCATAATCTATAGATACTTAACTTTAAAATAGCTTAATTTGATGACAATAAGTCAATGGATATCAAAATGGTGGACATTTAAACTAATTATTAGTGTAAAAGAAGTCCACTAATCCCAAAAAACAGTATATCTTGCTCTTAAAGGGACCAAGACTGGTACCAGTACCTTATATTTACATATTTAATTTATACAATTTAAAGTATATTTGTAAGAATTAATTTTTCTGAATTATATTACGTTTTAGACGTTTAGAACATATTTCTTGAAGATAATAAAATTCGTAAATGTGTACATGTACATTTTCAGAGAAAATTGGAAAAAATATATGAATTTCCATGCCGTGGTGTTGTACCAGGTTATTATGTTATTGTCATGTAGAGAGTATGTGATAAAATTTTCACGATTTTCGTAATATGATTCTCGGAAAATCGAGATTAACTGGATCGCTAGCTGGCATGAAATAAGCTTGAGCATTTTCTTGGCCTAGCTTATATATTTCTGTAATAAATTTTATCTGCTTCTGAATCTTGCTTTGTGAAATATTATAGTACATAATAATATATTTGCTGAATTGAATATGTTTAATATTGCAGTAAAATTTGTTTGAAATTTTACCATGTACATAAATTTAAGATTTTTCTTGGTATTTCCTAAAACTTAAATTTATTGAAAAATCACTACAGAGATTTTGATGGAAATATCCACTTTGATTTTCCATGAATCTTTTTTATTTTCGCCATGATTTATATCGGTACGAGGCACTAATACACGAGCCTCGCCTCGTAATTGACAATTAAAAAAAACACATCAGATGTAATTATTATAAGTAATATTAGGAAAGGCCTAAAATTTTTAATGACTTATATTTATGTGAAGTACTTTAAGATGGCAGAAGTAAAATTTCGCCTACAAATGTAGAATGTAGAAGAATATTGAACAAAATATTTTTTTCTAAATAATATTTATGTATAATTATATATAAATATATATAATTTTCCTTTTTTTACATACAATTTTTCAACTGGATGTACCTTTTTTGAAGTATATTTATGTGTTTCAATTGTAATGACCTTTTTTTGCTTTATCTAAACTGTATTTATCTATCTTCTTTGTTGTATAAATATTCCAATTGCAATGACCCTTTTTTTGTTCTACATTTATAATTTTCAACTACAAAAATTGACTTTTACAACTGCAGTTTTCATTTTTAGAACTGCAGAAACAAGGTACAACTATACACTAAAATAACCCCTGTTATATACAAATTTATATAAAATACTTACTTGTTTAAAATTCGTCACGGTTTGCTAATAATTTTATGTTCCAATGTGCTCGGACCGGTCAAGATCATAGAAATTATATAACCGTTTCAAAAACATACATAAATCATAAGTGCTTTAATTACATGTACGTACATGTAGCTTAGGTTTTAAAGGTCATTTGTATTATTAAGTAAATATTATTCATTTAAAGGTAAATAGAATTTATATTAAAATTCAACAAAACATTATTTTATATCAGAACAATTATTTAAATAAGTATGAAATTACATTGATTTCTAAATGCCGAATTTATGATTATTGGGGCAGATAAATTTTATTTTCTTTCATTAGCTCAGGACCGTCTGTAATCGTTTTTGCAAGGAGAGATAGAAAAATGCATTATTTGTATATAAATTATATGTTAATGTTATGTGTCATAATGAACAATTTTTTTTAAATGTTCACTGCAACATACAACTAAACGTCGGTTACAAAAACTAGAACAACAGAAATCTAAAAATATTATCAGTAAATAAATCAAAAATTGTATGAAAAATATCAGGATATTTTTTTCTATTCTCCCCAGCTTATCTAGGAATAATCTATAATTCATGTCAGAATAAAGTATAAAAGCACTTTATGTTGACCTGACCCGTAACATTTTCCGCGAATAGTCGCTACATATATTGCATTTGTTTCCTCAAACGGCTGCTACAATTTTATGTTGTGATTTTATTACATCAAAGTCACTAACTTTAAATTCGTTCCGCTTTGATAACAATAATATTTTCCAAGTACAAGTTTGGATCAAGAGCATTATGGTTATGTAACCGTAGGCAACCAGGAGTCCTTAATATTTATTTACATAATATTATTGTGTATCTACCAAGAAATTTGAATTAATTTAATTTTAACTTTACGTTCTACTAGTACAATTACCAAAATTTTCGAATAGAACTTTATTCCTGTTTCTCTTGGAGAAGCCTTCATTTAATTTTAAAACATGTAGCATGTGTCGAAATTATATATATCTACATATATATATATATATTTTTTTAATAATTACCAGACAAACACACAAAAAATAATATCTTTTATATCTTTTGTGTCATAGTATTTATCATTTTGTAATCATTAACAAGTGTCCATCATTGCATGTTCATTACTGGTTTTACGAGTAAGAAAAAACATAAACAAAACAAAAGGCTATAATATAAAAAACAAACTATATTTGCGGACTTTGGTAATTAAATTGATTAATTAAACAGTTACTTATTTTATTTGTAACACGAGTTCATAAGAATTACAAAAAGAACCTTGCTCTTATAGCGGCCATAACTATTGTTTGAGAAATACTGGTTGAAGTCATAAATGTGTTAATTATGTACACTATAACGTCGGATTATTTTCATTTGAGACCCAACGTTGGCGTAAGATGTTGAATTAATTACAAATAGGAAATGGACAGGAAACAACTGTGAAGCTATAATTTGATTTGCTTGTTACATGTGAAGGTTTTATTTAAGCACTAAAAGAATAATCAGTGCGGTATTTATGGATGATTGACTTGCAGATATTTTACTATACTTAATGCATTTGGAAGGAAATTAAAAAAATGTGTTTTAGCTGCTCTTCTTTTTATTTTTTACTTATTTTATTATTTTAAGCTAATGTATACTGCGCATTATTTATGCACTTTTATAACATTGTCTTAAAGATTTTATGATACGTAGGTATACTTTTTAAATAAGTATTTTTTATATAAAAAATAGGATCGTGTTTTGAAATCTTAAAAAAATGTATTTATGGTTTTTAGAAAAAATTGGAATTTTATAACCGTATAATAACTTCTAATGAGTAACTTTTTATATTCAAGTAATTACAAATTTTTATGAGATAGTTATTATGACCATTGTTTTCAAAAGTAGTCGTTTTAATGTAGTACAAAATTATTTTCTTTTATCATATTTTTTAGTACGAGAAAAAAAAATTATTAGCAACACTAAAATCCGACTAGTAGTTAAATATTTTGTACGTTAGTATTTCTAAAATCTATCGGGAGTGGAGGGGAAGGATCTTGATTTTTCACAAATTTTATCTTGTTACACCACAATTTTATAAAATTTAATAACTATTAGTGGAGAGGTCGTCAGAGTCTCCCCCCCCCCTTAAAGAAATATGAAAATAAAATTGTGTTGAACGAATTAATAAAAGAAAATAAACAGTTAGGCTCCTTATGAGGACTTTTTGTGAAGTCAAAACACGTATCATCGAGTGACATTGTTTTCTTGCGGTTAAGGTGTATGTACAGTTTCTCCGTTTTCCAGTAACAATTATAATTTAAAAAGTTTTAAATATGTAAGTAATGCTTCTAAAATATCTGAAAAAGGACAAAACGTGCCCTTTTCAATTTATAAAAGGACAATGATAGATGATCCACCAAAAAGGACTGTCTTTTCCAAAATAGGTCAATTGGCTACCATAGATTCAGCAGTTTCTTCTGCAATGTAAGCATTTAATTATATTGAAAAACTTGAAAATGAATCACCTAATTTTCTGTTATTGCCATATATATTTTGATCACTGATGCCCTTGTACAGAAGATACATAATTATATGTTAGTATTTTTTTAGAAAACAAAATTCTGTTACATAATGCATTATAATTGTATGTTTCAGACTATTAAATTAGCATCAATCTTATTGTTTTTCGTGAAGTTATTTAAATTCTTAATCTCTGAAGCAAGTATTAAATTGTCATACAAAACAATTGAAAGCAATAGGCGTTTGTAATGAGTGTATTTTTAGATTTCAACACGTTTTTATTTTTGAAGCGTGTGTGACAATAAATAATAAATTGTAATTTTTTCTATTATATAACCAGAGAAATTCGCTAACTAAGATAATTATTATTCTCACTTGTATAAAGATCTTGTGAGATCTTAATTATGTTATGTAATGGTGTACTCATCATTTTATGTGTAATTTGTTTATGATGTTAATAATATAAAAAATATAATTATTTTAAAATGTATGTAATATGATTATTACATATAATGTAATCTAAAATTAGGTTAGTTCATTCAATATGAATAATTAAAGGCTTCCGCGGTAATTTGTTGATATGTGAAATTTAAGCGAATCATGTTTTTTATTTATTTTGTTGAAGTAAGTTTTATAAAGCCGATTTTTTCGAATTTCAGAATTTGATGAAAATATCTGTTTTGACTATTTTTGCTCTGATGTTTGTGGGTCTGTCCGTCAGTCTGTAACTCAAAAACGATAAATCGCAGAAAGATGACATTTTATATTTAGGATTAATCCTATAAAAGTCGTGGAGAATATTATTATCTATAATTTATGTCACGTTTATTTTTTTCTATCTTTTACCAGTTCGCCAAAAATATATTTTTTATAGAATTAGAAAAATGTACACTGTTTACTTTAAGTATTACGTGTAAGAAGATCCCGTGGCACCATGACAGATTTTTTTAACATGTAATTAATTAGTGTATAGGTATTTAGTATTTTGAGAGTTTCTTAAAAATACTCTGATTTGATTTATTTTACGGTTTAAGTTTTCTCAACAGCTCAGTATTTCTCTACTATACACATTATAGCAGTGAAATTTATTTTGTAATTTGTTAAGTAAGTAAATTTGAAAATATTAAATATATCTATATACTGAATTTTTATCTACAAATATTTTAAAACCAAATCATAAAATTGAAATTTAATAAAATACAATCATAATGTTTTCTTTTCTCGAAAAATAAACATATACAGTAATTCTGTTATGTTGTTTTTATGTAGGTGGATGTTTCCAAAGTAGCTTGATAAGAGTGAAATAAATTGTATTTAAGGATTTAAGGTATATGTACAATTTCAATTTTAAAATGCTTACGGTGCACTAGCGTAGAAACTCCATTTGAGAAAACTTTTTCAAAAACAATTTTAAATCAGAATTGGATTTAGCAAAGTCTCTCTCTCTCTTTATATCCAAACAAAACATTTCGTCTTTTAGAATTTAACCCTTTACTTAACAAATATTTAAGTTTTTTCAAATTAAGTTTTCATTTGCGATATAATCATTATAATATGTAATTTCATTATTTTGTATTCCATTCAACCTTATAACGAATACTTTTGAAATATTCTACTTTGAGAAAATGCAAAAAAAATGGAAATTCTTAGTGGGTCTGCCCCCTTAAGATAATTATCCAACTCTGCTAGTTATTGCGACCATACAAACTTATTAAAGTTTGAGTATTAAACGCTACATATTGCAGACAAAAAATTAATATAAAATTCCATATAAATATGATATATGTATGTAAATAAGGTTACGGTATAGCAGTGGCGTCACTAGGGTTGGTGTCACCCAGTGCGGTAACTCATGGTGTCACCCCCCCTTGAAAAAAAAAATTAGACCCCTTCTATAAAATGAAGTGTTTTCAAAAAAATTTCACCTACCCCATTGAGTGGGGTGTCGTTAGAAAGGTCTGCTAAAATTCAACAGAAGCGTGGGGAAGCGTGGGTGACTGCCAAATGTCTCGGTGAACTTGAAGAATTTTCTTTTCTCCCTTATTTTATTGTTCAATTAATTAATCGTTATAATTAAAAACGTAAAATTGTCCTAAAATCTCCATAAGATGAACTTTTCATAAATGTATAATACATTATACATATTCCTACAAAGTTTTATAGAAAATTAACTTTTAAAGTGATGAAGCAAACAGGTTTGAATTGAAAATCCACAAAAAATATGAACAGTAAGGCTTCAAAAATAGTCTTTTTACATAAAATTATGTGAAATTCCTGCATTATAGTAAAGAATAAAGATTGACCATTAAACTAATAAATAAAATTAAAATATAATGTATGTAGGGACTTTAGTAAAAAACATTTATGATATGTTGTTGTTAATAAATTTTCCATAGTGCGCTGGGCCGGCTGAGGTGAAACAATGCATAAGAATAATTTCATGGAGTGACAGAATCGTAGATAGTGATGTTTTGCATTTGGGTGTCACCCCTTGTGATGGTGTCACCCGGTGCGGTCCGCACCCCCCGCACCCCCCTAGTGACGCCACTGCGGTATAGGTATAGGTAACGTAATCAAATTTTAGCTAATGAGTTTTTATATTAAACAGTTTTTTGTTAGAATATTATTCCAAGAACAAAAAAAATATTGAATATTTATATTTTCCTCGCCCATTACCAAAAAAGAACCAACCGACTTTTCCATAATAGTATATTATCGCTTTTACTTTCCAATTATGATTTCTACAATAATTATCCATTAAGTGCCGCAACACTCAAGGCACACTACAATAAATTGGTAAAAAGTGAATCTACCAATTAATTCGTTATTTACTACATTTCCATGTTTTTACATAATTTGCAATTGGAATTTAATACAGTAAAGATTAACTTACGCTATAATAATGCAATAACCGTTGTTAAACGAAGCGCGTATATTCAGACGAACGAAATTTTAATTAAATTGTGCTGATACCGTTTACATAAAACAACGAAAATAGCTGCACAAGTATACTTTTACTTGGGCTCATTTGAATAGCTAATAATAGTTGAAATGTGTATAATTAAGTGAAACTTTATATGTGTGATTTTTTAAAATTTATTAGTATCGTTCGAGGTTGTTTTCGATTAATTCGATTTTTCGTGTTAGCAAGTACTGGGTGATCTAAACTCAACCGTTATTTTAACCCATTAACGCCCGCTGTACACACCTGTGTACATATCATTTTATAATTCGTGTTGCTTTCTATGGATATTAATTCACAATATTTCAGATGCCAGTAGTGCAACAAACAAAATCTGTTAATGTTATTAGTTTCTTGAGTGTTTAAACGTGCTTTAATTGCTGCGAATTATTTGTGTATGAATAGAGGCATGTGATATGCTAATATATTTTATCCAACTGAAGCATGTACATTTTATAATGTCTTAAAAATTATTGGAGGAATATATTAAAATATTAAAAATAATTTATCGAAACTTTTAAAAATATATGGTTACCGGTTATCCATGAAAAGGTTCGGGTTCAGATTCAGGTTCGTTGACTTTGAGATAAGGTGGTTCGGTTCGGGTTCAGGTTAATTAAAAATACGGGTTTTTTCGGCTTTACGGTACGGGTTTGGGTTCAGGTTCAAGTTCCTGCATACAATATACTGTTACTACTGTTACACTACATCGAATTCACGTTTAAGTATAATATCTTTATGTGGTGTCGATTTGAGTTATTTTATCAATAAATTACGCCCTCACCGATGATGCTTGTTTAAAGTTTATAGTTAATTAATATACATTCCATAAAATTGAACCAATGCCCCGATGGTCAAAGAAACCGCCGCACCTTGAAATATATTACAAATAAATCCACTATTAAAGTTATTTATGATTTTGTAATTGGTTTAATTGTTACAATAACAATAATTAAGACGCTATGATGTTCGTTAAGTAAAAACTTACAGAGTTGTAGGTGTAATTATTTATATTAAAAGCGGATCTTCTTTAGGTAAAGGTCGCTAAAGAGGTTGCAGCAGCGTCTGCACTTATCTTTCCAGCACTTAAAGTGAGACTAATTGTTAAATGTGTATACTTACTTATTGCTGTTACATCTGCGAACTGGAATGTAGAAATATTTTAATTTAAACATTTAAACCGTTTTATGCTGTGGTGCTTTTTGAATTTTGTGCAATTTTAAGCAGAGAAATTGGAATAGTGTTATTTCGTATTACGTGATACGGGTGTAAATATATAGATCAGAAATTTTATTTTTTATTTGTGTAGACTTTCGTGGCTGTTGTCCATATTAAATAAATTTCCGGGCTATTGTCTTTTCACTAGAACTTTCTTAGTTTTAAAAATAAATAAGTAACTTTAAATCTAAAAACAAAAAATATAATTAATTATGTTTAATGCATACTAAAATATTAACAGAAATGATAACAAGTTTGTATTTTTCGTTAACTGTTTGCGGTTTGAAACGTTAATTAATTAAATTAATTTTCGAATGTTCCTAGATTTTAGAAAACTCGAAAGTATTTTATATAACAAACTACATGACACAATTAATGTGATCATCCTATTTGTAAATATAGTAAAAGATGGTTTGTTAAAAAAAACTGTGTTAAAATTTTATTTTAAAATTTTTTAAACTATAATTTATTTTGACCAAATCGATAACTTTTTTATGTAATGAAAATTACTATTTTAAAACTAATAATAAAATTACCCTTTTGTATTGTGCAATCGGGTAAATATGCATGCATCGTTGCTTGCTCTTAATAAAGCTTTTGACAATGAACTTGTAAAGAAAGTTGTTTTAATAGGAGTGTTTTGACAAAGTAATTTATTTTATTTATAACTGTTTAATATAGATATTTTAACTTTGCATAAAGCTTTTGATACTAGAGCTTATCTACGTTTGTAAAAGCAAAATGCAGATATAATAATTGGGTTTCATATCTTTGCAAGAAATATCTCTATCGATAAATCATTTTTTATATTATATTTATATTTCAGATAATAAAAATACAATTATAAATCATTTTAAATTTTAACACATCACGGACTACCGTTTTTATTAGAACTTTCATAATTTCGTGGAACAAATGTGACAAGTTCACGGTACACTAGTTCCGTGGAATACCGGTTAGGAACCGCTGATTTAAGGAAATAAAGAAGTAGCCAAAACTTTCAATTTGTAACAATGCATTTATCCGAATTTTAACAATAACATGCAATTATTTGACAAAATAATTGTATTTATCGAACCATTAACATTTTATAATGGTATTATGAAGTTTGCAATTAATTTATTTATTTAATTAATATAGCACTAAGGTATTTTATAGTTTTATAAAAATATTCTTAGAAAATGATATCTTGGATATAGATTTAAAATGTATATGTATTAAAAAGCAGTATACAATGTTTACTACATTATATTGTATGAATTTAATAGGAAATCTTTTTATAGTTTTAAATATACAGGATGATTCAAAACTATCGTGACAAACTTGAACAGTAAATTGAGAAAAATATTTTAAGCAATTTTTTTCTCAATTTACTGTTGAAGTTTGGCACGACAGTGCTGAATCACCCTGTATTATCTCATTATTAGTATTAAAACTTAAATTCTAAAGTTGTTTTGCTTCTCAAGACAACATTAAGAAAATTCGGTCAATTTAAAAAACAATTTTAAGCACGTCGTTATTTAAAAAGTTAAAAAATAATTCTAAAAAAATATAAGTTTACTTTGAATTAACCCTAAAAACATCCACCAAAACAAAAACTAACAATTTCATTTTTCTTCCCCTCAAAATGCATTTCTTTCTATAGTTAAAATGGGACCAGCGTGTATAATATATTTCACCATAATTTCTTTTTGTTGGCACAATCCACCTGTAAATCGCATGCCGTGATTATTGCCCTCTGGTGATGATATGGAGAAACTTTAGTAGCCCTGAGTCCACATGTGTCCATCCGGTAATTTCAAAATACCTGGATATCGATTAAAGAATAGAAGAAAGGTCGTTGCCCAAACATTTGTATGATTATTTCCTTTTCAATTTTCACTTACGTAATTATGTTTTTTTTTTCAATGACAGTCAGAAATAAGTTTATTGAAAATAGTTATGTTATTTTATTTTTATATTAATGTTATTTGGATGAACAGAATTTAAAGAGATGTGCAATATAGTATAATTATTACCTGTTGAATACGAATAATAACTAACTATCTATTGTTTAATTTGTAATATGTATGATGTATGTAATTTTTATACTCCCATAAAACAAGAAATTATTCAACTAGATATATTTCAATGCATATTAAAAAATTTATTGGACATGCAAATTATAACGATATTGTTAATTAGTTGGTAAGTTTTTATGTTTGTTACACAAAATTCATTTCCTGTCTATTTTCGTCATTGGTATTTCGGCACTTTCTATTAAATATAGATTTCATTTGTGATATGTACCTAAATATAACTATTATTTGGAAATAGGATACAACATAAACGACAAATACAAAATTTGAAAACGTCGATATAGATATATTCTGGTGTACATATATTGATTTGAGCATTTTACGAACTGAACGAGTCGAGCAATATTCGACGGACACTCGGAACAAAAGATTTGTTAAATATGATATTTCAAGCTTTGATTTCCTTTTTGAGTTTCATTGTGATAATGTTAACCAAAGTTACAGCTATTTTAATATTGCACAATTCATTAGGTTTCATGGAAATATCGCCCCCTGAGAAAAATGAAAAATCGGTTCCTGTGATTACCAGTAATGTCATGTTGTTGTTAACAAACTATTTTCTATAAAAAATCTATTATAAAACGCAATGTCTCTCTGTCTGTCTGTTTGTCCGTTATTGTACTGATCACTCGAGAACTACTTATCCGATTTGCGTGTTTTTTTAAAAATTCATAGGTATGTTGTTTGCCCAGAATTTAGTATATATTTTGTTACGTTAGGTAGCATAAGGAATAAGCAATAACGATATTAGTAAATCAAATCGTAAATTTTTTTTCGCCAACACGTTCTTTTGCAATACGCTACCTAAACCGTTAAATATTGAGCAATATAATGTAGTATGATCAAAAAACGGAACAACGAGCTTTGATTGGTTGATTCATGGAAATTCTGGTGGAATGTACCAGAAATTAAAATAATGTTATTTTTAAGCGTGTAAGGGAGTGAGAAAGAAGCATAGAAACTAGTGACCAAGCTAACCAAAGAACTTTTATGTTCACTACATGTTGAGCGTTTCTGCCAGAACACTAGTTTCTATCTCTTTCAGGTTACTTCTTTCTCACTTCCTTACACGCTTAAAAATTGACATTCTTTTAATTTCTGGTACATTCCACCAGAAATTCCATGAATCAACCAATCAAAGCTCGTTGTTCATTGTTTTTGGTCAGTTGTCAACGTGGCCATTAACTGTGTAGAGTAAAAAGATTTTAAATAATTAAACTATATTTTTCAAGAATCCTAAACAAGAATTTCGTAGTTCACACGAGTGATGTCGCGGGCACAGCTTGTATTTATCTAATAAAATAACTTTTCATTATCACAGAAAAGTTTTATTTTTGTCAGCAAATGTTTCATATCCATAGTTGAAGTCTGTCGTTTAACTTCCACATTTTCAAGCGTCATAAATCCTACTTCCCACACATCGCTCACAATGTTGCTACTTGATATAAAACGTATATTATTATTACATATCTGGCAACAACGTATAAAAATGTCCACGTTAATGCAATAAAATGTTTATGCGCTATCTCAGGCTTAACTAGGATGTAATCATAGTGTCGGGATATTGCTATAATACGATCATGTCGTTCACATCAACATATATTTATAGAACCCCTACACACATATACAGGATGGATAAAAATTAAGGAATGACATTGATCCTACAATCCTGAAAGATTTTATGAAAAATTATTACAAAAATTTCGTGATATTCTTGAATGTTACTAAACTTGAGTTTAAAGGTGTAACAGTTTGTATAGTTCTCTATATATCCATTAAGGGGTAATGTCACTCTAGTGGCCGTAAAAAAGGCCTAACTTTGACGATTTTTTTGGAAGTATAATAATAGGAATGAGGGCTTATTATATATTTAAGTATAGAATTTTTAATTATTATTTTTGCACAAAATAGCGGAGAGAAATAATCTTTTTAAAAAACACCAACCTCCAGTAGCGGACAAATTTCTTGTGAAATATAAGACCTCGGACAAAAAACCAAAATTAATTAAAATTTATAAACTACTGAGTATGGATTTTTACGTAGGGATTTTTTATTTAATCTAATTTTGTAGAAATGGTACACTTTTGAAAAAAAATCGTTTTTTTGCCAAAAAATAAGCAGTAAATTGTTTATAAAATAAAAAGTTTACATCGAATCGAAAAACCCCTATGTACTTCCATAAAGGATCTAATTGTGAAGCTACTGTCAAAATTTCAAACTGATCCATGCAACCGTGTTGAAGAAATTCGAAAAAAGTGGTTTCGAGAAAAATGCGTTTAAAGTTTTACGTAACGTGGTAACCTTTACCTTTTGTTTTCTATAGAACGAAGTGCATATTGTTTTTATGATGTTAAAGTGCCCTGTTTAAGCCAAAAAAAATCGTTTTTTTTTCAAAATCCTAGAGTGGTGTTACCCCTTAAGAATTCCTATGTAATGAATAAATATTACCAATTGATATCTAAAATTTGAACATGATTTTTCACAATTTTTTTTATTACATAACCTTATACATTGGTGTAAAGAGGATAACACATACTAAAAATTAATACATATAGTGATCTTGATATTGATCTAGGCTTCTGGATGTAAGTTACGTCGATTTGGTCGTGTTATCGGCCAACATTTCGTCACACATTGCAGTGGGCATCATCAGGGCTTTTATCGATGATAATCGATGGTTTCGCATGAAAAAAAAAACAAATATCCAAATTATGACAAATGATAAAAATTAATCACTACATTTTTGTAAAAACTTTAATAAAATAAATATTTTATGCTGTAAAATAAGTAACTTTATATTCATTCTGTAAAGGTACCTTCATGTATGTGTTTTATCCAATATTATCACAGTGTTATTGAATATGCCATGATTCATTTTTATCACCAAATCATGCTGTCAGTTAGTAGCCAAATCACTGCAAATGGTCCCGTTAAAACAGTTTTGTGTTTGCGATTTTAATTGATACGGATTTTAAAGTGTTAACATGCATGTTGTTATTTGTGAATGTATATTGATTTAATCCAAGTTTTATCACATATTTCAGTGGCCATTTTATTTTCGTACATGCCTTAAATTTAAAAACAACTTCTCTTTAAAAAAGAATTGAATAATTTTAAATTACAAACTCTACCTTTTTAAATCCATTTATAAATTAATTTTTATTTTGATTCCATTTAAATCAATCTTTGATAATTTACTGTATGTATTTTAATATTTGGACTGTATAATGCACTGACGTTTCAACCCATAAAATCATTTTTGTGTTATCTATTATTTATTCAAAATAAAGTTGACATTACAAAAAAGCTCATAACTCTAATATTTTATAATTACAATTTAACAAAAACACTTATTGTAAAACACTATTTGTGATTTAGTAATGTTTATAAAAAAAGTTTTTCAAATTTAATTTATCTAATTAACTAACCAAAGGTCAAATTACTTTTTTCCAATAGAAATAAATGTATTTTTCTTGGCTTCTGGGTGTAAGCCGCGTCGATTTGGTCGTTTAGTCGGTCAACGTTTCGTCACACATCTTCTTTTAGAAGAGCCCTGAATATGTCCACTGCAATATGTGATGGAACATTGGCCGATTACACAACCAAATCGACGCGGCTTACACCTAGAAGTCAAGATCCGTACCAAGATCACCGCGGAAGCCTCAAGTCTCGAAATGAGCTTTATGTGGATTGATACATTAATGTATAATACAGTCTATAGTGTATTTTTGTACCTTTATGGCAATTAAATGATTATATGGGAAATTCAATTAAATTAATGAAATGTAAAAATAGCGTTAATTTAATTCAGATTATAGTAGTTTTTTTAGATTTATTGGTTACATTACCAAATAATAGGCAATTAATCATAAAGTTCATACGCGATAAAGATATGATTAAATTTAGTGGCGATAGAAAGGGAGAAATGTGGGTAATTGAGTAATACTAATACCCCTCTCATAGAAAATCAAATGGAAATTACTTACATTTAATATTGTACTCATTTGATACTTTTTTAGTAACTAATTTATTAGTTAATGGTATTAGGGTCGGTCGAAACTATTTTGCCGGTCCCAGTCTGGTCTCGCTCCAATCAAATATAAATATACAACAAACATGGAAATTATTCACGCTATAGCAGCGTTTCTCAACCTTTTAGTATTTGCGACCCAATTTTCAATCACAATTCTCATCCCCCCCCTCCTCCCTCATACAATAATTTTCACTGAAATGAATATCTAATATTAAACCTTCTATCGTACCGGTCTTGTTCCAGTCACGCTCCGATACAGTATTACTATACTGAATATTTGACTGGTGCGAGACTGGACCGAGACTAGCACAATAGTCTGGATCGACCCTTAAAGTATTTTTCTCGGAAATGTTTTAAAAATATTGCAAGCTCAAATTTTGTGAATAATTAAAAATAGATTATAAGAACCTCCATTCAAAACCCTGAAAACGTTCAATTTATTGATTTTATTTTGACGATATATTCGCTCACAGGTAGTCATATATTTCAGGATTTTGTATGGAGGTACAAAATTTGGACTTACTCGTGATATTTTTTTAATTTTTCCTAGAAATGTCTTAATAAATATGTTTAAATTGTACCTACAATGACTATCATTATAATTCATTATTATTATTATCTATGTACGTTTTCTCGGTTTTACTGTACATTTGTAACATGACCATGTAAACAAGCAGATCCGCTATTTATAAGTTCATCTCTTTCCTTGACGCACAGCCTGCTGAGTTAGAATTCTCACGGATAATAATTGTTCTGATGATACAATGAAAACGGATCTCTGCTTTTCCTGATGCACAGCAATTG
The DNA here is from genome assembly GCA_961205875.1 of Sialis fuliginosa. NCBI lineage: Eukaryota > Metazoa > Arthropoda > Insecta > Megaloptera > Sialidae > Sialis > Sialis fuliginosa. Next base: position 11,475,978 of record OY540817.1, on the reverse strand, counting down.
TCTTATTTTAATATTATTATTTCAACGTCTAGTTAAATCATTGTACGGCCTTCAGGTTACCTAATACTTTATAAAATATATTAGCACAGGTGTGGATTAGAAGGTTTAGGGTAAAACTATCAAATATATTCTTCTAACAGAATTTGATAAAACTGGGAGTTCTGCTATATACATATCTATTCATTACATCAAAACAGTTTAAATGTTTAGTTCGATAAATAAATCTTATAGCATTAAATAAAACAAGTTTTGTGAAATACTTTGCAGTACTTTGATAGAAAACAAGACAACCAATAACACGTATGCTTATCATAATTAAATTTTGAGTATGTTATGTATTGAATATCAATTATGTATAATATATTGTTTTGATGACAAACTTAAACAATATCGATGTAAAACTTATCTAGCAATAAGCTAGAAAATGAATTGATCTTTTCTGAAGGTTGGTCCCACATAACATACTAGCAGCCACTATAAGACAATAATTTAGATATTTTTTTAAATAATTTTGGTAAAACTAATTGTAAATTTTTTTCAAACTGCACTCCTAAACCCCTCTCTGGTTTTGTCCTTGAATATTTCTAAGATACGTGTAAAATCGACCAGAAAAACTATTTATGTATAAATGAAGATAGATTATTATCAATGATTATGTATGTATGTAGGTAATTATTATAAGAACTTGTATTTATATACATATATAATTAATGTGTTTATTATCCTTAAGAGTTCTGGGTTTTCCTTTATTATATTATATGATAATCTTCATTTCTTATTGCATCGAAGTATAATTATAAATATATGATGTAAATTATAATAAATATGTATATTACTGAGGAAAAGTGGATCAAAACAAATTTTTCCTTATATCTTAAAAGGAAGTAAATAAATTGTCTATTTTTATTGCATTATTTAAAAATATATATACACAACCTCCAAAAGTTTGGAAGCAGTTATATTTTTCTGTATATCAAAACTTTATTATCAGTGCGTTCAATGTATTAATTCTGAGTAAATATTAGTGGTTTAAAGGCATATTATGACAATTTTACTTATTATAATATTATCTATGTTGAAATGTTTCTTTTAAAACTATTATAGTCTGCCTTAAGGGTAGATATATGCACATATTCCAGCTTATCTATAGTTGATGTATCTACTTATTAGATCGAAGATAAATAAAATAAAACAAATATATCCGTGATAAATCTGAACAAGTAAATTTTCCTGTGGGCTACTCCGCCCCTGTCATCTATGTAACAAATGCACAGATAGCTATAAATCTAGTTAATTGATTGTTGTTATATATTATTTAGAGTCTGTAATTTATGTATGCAAATCCACGTGGTCCGGTATTTGTTATTTCATACATCGGATTAGTTACCTACTGCTTTACTGATTAATTACAAATATATAAATGTGTCAAAATGATTGATACGGCATAATTTTGTATCATATTTTTGTGATGGTCTTTTTTGTATCGACCAGGGCTGTGGAGTCGTAGTCGGTAGAAATGTATCGACTCCGACTTCCAGTGGCGTAACAAGAATTTTATGTGCCTGTGTGTGAGAGTGGGGGGATAAAAAAAATTACCGGTTACTTCCAAACGACCTTTTTTTCTCTTTCACTTTTGAAAAATAAAATCTAGTACAACTGAATGTCTTTTTTTGCTCTTTATTTCAGAAAATGTTCAATATTTAGATGTTTTAAATTAATCTCTTCAATTTTCACAAAACAACTTTGGGGCCAATTACGAATGAAACATTTTATCCATATATTATAATCAATAAATAGAAATAACACGATAATTAATTATTATAGGTAGAGGACATATTATACAGTTGGAAGGTATTGAAATTACTTACTTTAAAATACAAAAATATTGATGTTCAAGATGTTACAGTTTTTTAATGGACATCCTGTATAAAACTACATAAACTATGGTGGTGCGTAGTTTAAGCTATAATTGATCTCCAAAATTAAGCTCTAAATGCATTTGGCGTAATGACATCAAGCGTGCAAATGCAAAACTAAAAACCACCGACTATCATAACAGAAATCTGTTTTATCTACACCTAACCTAACTTCATGGTGCTAAATTGTTTCCGTTGAATTATGCGCATTTTATTTCCGTTGCATTACTAAAACATCACCCTGAACGCACCTAAAGAAGTGTAACTTCAATAAATTCATTTCTTATAGATTTTATTTTCACATTTACCTCAAACGTTATTATTTTACATGTTCGGCTTTTACTATCAGTTGTGGTATTAGCATTGTTGTCAAAAACTGAATATATTCATAATATGCTCCATAAGAAAAAAAATATACAAGGATAAATAAACAATAAAAATAATTACAATTATAGTAGATCTAACAATGTAATACATTTCTCACCATATTATGTGTGTTTAAAAATAGTTTAAAATAGTACTAATTAAAAAATTAAACAGCACTTTGTTTTGTAATTATTATTTAAATTGATTACAATTAAAATACATTACTTGGTGTAATATAATTTGAATCAGCTTTATTATGATTCATTTTACTACTTATTTTACGACCTTTCTTGTCTTAATCTTCATTGATTTTGCTTTCAATCAGAACCATAAAAGGTATAATAGGATATTAAAGAACAAATTAATAAGAAAGGTATAAAATGATTTCATTATTATATGAAAATTTTAATTGGTTTGTCTAAAATTAGTATGATTTAAGATTTATGAAATAAATAGCATAAAAATGTTTTTTTTTAATTAAAAAATAATGCTCATTGTTGTTACTGAAACTCTAAACTTTGAAGTAATTATTTTATATTAGTTGCCAATAAAAAGGACATAATTTTTAATTGAAATTGCTACACTAATAATACAGACTGTTGAAATTTCTTTAATGAGCTGGGCTTACTCCAATTTCAGTAATTTACGATAAATTAGTTATAAATTAGTTTCACGTATCGTCATATTTGTGAACGACATATCTCGAGAAATAAAAATATTGGGGTAAAGTGATGACCTTGTAATCTTGTAAATAAATAAATAAAATTGGTAGCAGGGGCATCCATATATTCTTTTCCAAGGATGACAAACCTTGTTGACAAATAAAATTATATCACAGAACTTTTATTTAAACATTTAATATTTTTTTCACAAGTATTAAACAATACAGTTTTTCATATATTTACTCGATCACAAGGGAAAATGGGTGCTCCAATTTCCCACTTCAATTTTCCATACTCCATTCTTCCCCTCTCTGCGGACGCACATGATTGGCTATATTGGTAAACAATGCGAAAAACAATTTAAAAAAATGTATTTTAATTATTATACTATTTTTTGTATTATTGTTAATTCTTCATAATAATGTTCTTTTTTTACTATTTTCAGGTACGCAGGAAGATGAAATTTCCTAAAAACTGAGTCAATAACTTTGTATGTTGTAGGTAAGAAAACTAATTTATTTATTTGATATTTTGAAGATAATTTGTTATAAATATGTATAAGTAAATAATGTAAAATTTCTAAGGTACGTGCAAAGTTTATAATTTTAATGTTTTCCTAATATTTATTAACCACTTCCTCAATACTTTGAAACATTTGCTTATACTTATTAAAATGACGTCAAATATATTAACTAGTAATATTAATATACTGATATGTTATATAAATATATAAACAAATAACCACATATTTATAAATCAGTAATAATTTAATACCCTATATTAAAATTTTTAACCGCAAAATTATTGATAATACATATTCTTTTATAGTATGTTTATTATTAATATATGCAGACAAATGTATAATGTCATATATCCAAGAAAAGATAATTATAAATTGGTCATAAAAAGTGTCGTAATTATCATTTTCCATAGCCACCTTAAAGTAATTTATGATACTATCTATAATTTATATTGTAGATCATAAGATTTTTTGATCATATGCATGTATATTCAAGATATAATCTATAGGTTTTCAAAAAGTTAAGAATCACTGGTATATTTAATTTTAAATTACAACTAAATTACTAGCATGATGATATCATGTTCAGTAAATTAATACGTATACAGAGAAAAATACTGACAAAATAATCTCTTAACGACATAGGCGTATAAAGTACACATACAGAAGGATTCTTAAGGGATAAGTCAACTAGACAAATTCATCTCGGCGGTAAAAATTTATTAGGGGTCATCCGTAAATTACGTCACACGTTTAGGGGGAGGGAGAGGGTTTACAAAGTGTAATAAAATCACAAGGTTTGTGACGTCACATCTAAAAAATCAAAACAATTAAATATTTATTAACAAGCGAAAACAAACCTTTTATGTAATATTATTTTATAAAGTTTAAAACTGTTTGTATTGACACTTTTTGGCACGTGAGGCTTTATTCAATTAATCGCGTCGCGCGCCGCGTCGGCCGCTTTTGATATACAGAAAAAAAATTATATGAATTTTTACAGCAAAATATGTCTAACTTTTATATTTAATTCACAATGACTTCTCTTATATTACAAAGAAGAATAAAAATATTTGGGTTCTGTTTACATGGACTTAATGACCTGCAAAACATTAATCCTTATCGAAATAAATAATTTCATTATCATAAGTACTTAATGTAGATGTAATTTTCCCTTTACTGGAAATACGGAAATAACATTAATATATAATTAATATATATATAATTAATATATATATTATTAATAACGCATGAACTAATGAAGTGCCGCGTCGCAGCGGGGCAGAAGGAACGATTTGCTGTTGTGTTTTGATCGTCAATTGTTTATTTTGTTTTCAATAATTAACTTTGAAATTTAAACAGAACAAAAATTATTTGTACTTTTTGTTCTGATCCGTTTTTGTTAGGTAATTTAGGTGTTGATTAGTTATTATTACAGTAATAATTAATCGTAAATAATTCAACTATATTTTTCAAAAATCCTAAACAATAATTCCGCAGTCCACGCGAGCACAGCTAGTATGTTATATATCAATAAATAAAGGTTTATTATTATTATTATCAGAGTCTAGCGCCCCGGGCGAGATTTATTTTTCCGCCCTCTATTCCCCTAAAAAAATGTTCAAAAATCACCAAAAATGTCAATTAAAATTGATATATTAACAAATAAGTTGAATTATTAATATCTCTGCTTGGCGTGATCCTACAGACTCCAACTTTTTTTTAAATATAGCTTACATGATTAACATTAAGACTATCAAATGCCCTAAGACCGTCGCGGTCGAGACCCCCTTCCCCTATTATTAACATATTAAAATTGATACATTAACTAATAAGTTGAATAGTTAATATCTTAGCTTGACGCGATCCTACAGACTCAAACTTTTTTTAAAATTACAGCTTGTACAATGATTTGAATCAAAAAAGTCACTTATGCCCCATTGTACGCCCCCCCCCCCCCCCTAAATCCGACGCTGATTATTATATTATAATGACACATTTAGGACTGACAAAATAAAGAACTAAAAATGTGCTCACTCCAACCCTACCAATTCTTAATATCTCTGACCGAACAAAAATCCTTGATACGTCACTGCATCATAGATACCACACTATTGTTTTATAAGCAATCTAAATTTTCGAATAAATTCCGCGAACACAACACTTTATAGTATTGTTGGGTAATATTTTCATAATTTGAATAAATATAATAGACTCATTGCATTCGTTGTGAATGACTCACATGACAATTAGCAAAACGGAGCTTTATATGTTTATCTTTACATAGTTATCTCTCCAAGACAGTGCGATGTAAATTGTAATCTAAACATGATCGAATTTGTTTGTTTTGTTAAAATGAGTGTGAGTTAGTGTGCTCTACATTTGTAAAAATGTGGTGTTGAAAGTGGAAGTGAAGTGGTGCTCTTTAGATTATAAGTGGTAAGAATTCATATATCATTGTTGTTCGCTTACTAATTGTGAGTTCGTAAATTGTAAGCTTAATTCGTGAAATTAGTATCTTGGAATAGTAAACATCTTCCACCAATAGTAAAATAATATGTATTATTGTATTTTTTGGTAAATACGGAGAGTCTGGGGGTCCTCTGTCAAAAACTCTGAAAATCACGTGTTGATGTGTTAGAATAGAGTAGAGTATGCTGTATCTATGTTAATATATTATTTAGTGCATAGACAGAAATTCATAAACCTAACCTAACCCTACCTGAAAACGAACCAATCTATCTGGACTACTCTAACTTAAACTAAATAATTAAATATAACACAGCTAAACATGGCCAGTCGTTTTATAAAATGCGTGATTTATAAAAGTTGGTGATCTAGTCACGCATGCGCGTCAACCCTATTCTGAATAACTATATACGTGATTTTTCACAAATCTGACAGAGGACCCCCAGACTCTCCGTATTAGCCTATTTTTTTATTTACATACTTAAAAGTACAAGAATTATGTGCAGAAGAATTATTATTATATTTTATTATTATTTATAATAATAATTATAATTATTATATTTTAAATTTTAAAATATAATCGTTTATTACCAATTAGTACCGAATTGTGTTATTTTGTCTATGGATTTGGTCTGTGTTTTTAATTTATTTGTAATACGAAACTGTTACCAAAATTTGATGACCACCATCTTTTATCAAATGTCATTTTCAATGTATATATCTTATAGCAGTGGTCCGCAACTCTATCCCTGCGGGTACCATGGTGCCCGCAGACCGTTTTACGTGTGCCCGTCGTTGTGCAACTTCGATAAAAAAAAATTAATTTTTTTTTAGTATTTAGTAACTATTTTTTAATATATATTACCTATATCATTTTAAGGATTTTTAGGCATTTGGTCTGTTAGGGAAATGAGAGTTCAAAATAGTTCATAAATGTCGCTTAAATATTTAAAGACAATATAATACATTTATTATAAATTAATTTTATAATTCCAAATAATGGTACTTATTTTAAAATCCGAGTGATATGCCGATGACTTGATGGAGCGATTTTTGTGGAGAATAATGGTAACAATGTTAGGTCCTATATCTATCCTTATCTGAGATCTGTTTATTGAATTTAAGTTACTAAAATACATAGACAACATAACACAGTTGTCAACCATACTGAAAATACTTCGTAGAAAGATTATGGTTTTTATAATACCAAACATAAGTTTAATTTTTCCTAAAGAACGAAAATTCATTTCAAAATTGAAATATGATTAGTAAGTTTGATATTAATACTAAACTTAACTTATTAAAAACCACTGAACAGTAATACGTATCTTGCTTTAATTATAATTTAATAATTTCCTTTAATGAGTTCATTCGAACGTCAATAATAATAGTCATTTTATTTTGATCTAGTTTAACACATGTTACTTGTAAACGCAGTAATCAGTAGATAAAAAAATCCAAAACAGTATAATAATTCATTATAAGTACAATATTAACTTATTAATAATTTTAATTAAATCCTTTGACCAAACTCAATACTAATCTAGTTAATAAAAGACATAATAACTACACGTAGTGACGGACTTAACAGGTGTTGAATATGGCGATTGTCAGCGCCCCCCGCCCCTCCATCATTGATCTTTTTAAGATAAATAGATATATATATATATTTAGTTTTTCTTTATATAAGCAATACAAACTAGAATCTTGAAATTTTAACTAAACATGTAAAATTATGAAGGCAAGTTGCTGTTAAAATGTTGATTCTAATCAGTAGAATTCGATTTCTAACTCAAAAATGGTAATTAATGTTATCCATCCCCATAATACATATAATAAAAATGTTAACCGTTTAGTTGAGGGGCGTTTAAGTATTACGTAAGCATAATTCCGTTGATGTAAGACCCCCACCCCCTTTGTAAGAAAAAATAAAAAAAATGTAGACTTCCCCCTCTCCAAATGATAAACCGTAAGAACTTAAAATAAAAACAAAAGTCAAATTGTTACTAAGATTAACGAACTTCTTATTCAAAAGATTTTTTTTTATTAATTTTAAACAATGGTTATTATTTTTTTAAATAATTATTTTGTAGTTTTTACCCTATACCTATACGTCAGATTTTTTGTCTCCTTCCCAATCCCCACTCGATTTATCAGTGAAAGTAAAAACAAATCCCCTCCCCCACTTACTAAGCCTGCTTACGTAATACTTAAATCCCCCCATGTACAAAATAAACTTTTTTTTACCAAAGTGGGGAAGAAGAGAACCCCATAAATTGCCCCAAAGGTGTTTAAATCCACCTCTGACTACACAGTTACACAAACTATTATAATTTTAATAATCAAATTCCCATATTACAAACAACTGACAACTGCACTCGATTTTGTTCTCATGAAAACGTGTCGAAACCGGGAAATATAATGTCAATTTTGCGCAACAGCTACAAAAATCGATATACCACTATTCTGGTTAAATTACGAAAACTTATACGCAACGGTGTATTTAAAACTTATTATTATAACAATACTGGTGCATTAGTTCCCAGTAATTATCACAATATTTGAACAATGCGAGTGAAACTCTTTGCACTGATCTAGATAGTTATTAGCATGCGTGAAATACCCACACTATTCTTTGTTTAATGAAATTGAAATTGATAATTTTGATTGAAAGTGGATTTAGGTTTTTATTTTATGAAGTATGTATACATTATTATGGATTATGATGTAGTTTGAAGTATAAGTAAATATATGTGTGAAATCGATTATTTTAAATGAAAGTTTTTGTTATTTTTTACTTTCTTACTAAAAATTATAAAATTTTATTAAAAAATATTAATTTTAAATTTTTTTAATATATTTTTTCTGTTATTAATTTATCAAAAATGACATATATAAATGTTAAAAAAGCTTATCTAAATTATTAATATTTAGAATTTTAAGAAGCAAGATTCTGTTTAGAGAGATATATCTTCGTAAGAAAGTATTTTAATACAAAAGTTGTAATAACCTTTCTGATAGAAAATTTAATTCTTTACAAAAAAGATTCTTTAAAATGTTCATATGTAATACGCATTGGTCTTGAGATATTTAAAAAAAATAACAATAGTAGGATACCACCCCGATGGTTTTTATATCGGGCCATCGACTACCCATGTAGAAAATTATAAGGTGGGAACTGTTGGCCCAGGCTTGCGCCAATGTTAACCAACACTGGGACAAGATATAAATGGTAACTTTGTTCAAGACTCGGTCAAGGCTTGTCGTACCAAGGCTGGCCCAGAGTTGGTCTAATCTTTAGTAAAAAATAAGTGTTCCGAAGCTCGGTATTTAAAGGTTGACCTAGACTGGGACCAATATCAAAAAGGCAACACTGGTAACCCAATATTGAGCCAAGTTTGGGCTCATCGTTAAGACTGACATTTCTTACATGTGTAGCCAGATCTAATTAACAAACCAAGTTTTAATATCAGTTCAGTGGTTCATGACACAGACAGACACACCCACAGACGGATAGATACGAGCAGAAAAGTATTTGTCTAAAAACTAATAAATAATTGATTGTATTAATAATTTATTTTATTATTTTTTTAAAGAAAATAAAGTAATCGAAATTTCGGAGCTGGAACAAATTTTCAAGCAAAAGCACTGACTCCGACTTTTTTTCTGTGGTTTTGTAGGGGGTGTCCATCTTACATGCCAAAATTTTTTGGAGCCGTTTTCAACCCCTTCAGAAAAATGGCTATATTTTTTTTCTTATCACATTATTCAATAAGTTTCTCCAGCAAAGTTATAGCTATTAAGGTTCTCTTTTGAATGGTATATTAACATCCGCGATAAATAAATTTACAGATAAGTTATGAGCAAAAAAGTTAAAGGTATCCATCTTACAAACCTTTACCCTATCTATTTTATAATTACTTAAAAATTAAATAGGTTTTCCAACTGTTTATTTTGTGCACTTTGTATACAAATAAACATATAAACATATGCAACAACATTAGCTGTTTGTTCTATTCATAGAGAACACATATTATTAACACAGTTCGCGAAATGCTACAATTAAAGACAATTGTCCGGCTAATTAAATTCCACAGTCCAACAAACGCTTAACTTTCTGAGAGGTCCGTAAAGAGATATGGCAGGGGAGAGGGAAAGTCTAGTGCAATTAACCTCTCGAGTTATTGAGTGGCTTGATTATAGAGCGGTGCGTTTGTTAATGTCCGGTGCAGATAGTGTACAGATTATGACACTATCGAGTAATAAGTGTTTGATAAATCTATGTACAGAAATCCGTACAATTCTGATTGGAATTTGTAGATTATGAATGTTTCACACGATCGAGTGGTGCAAAAAAAGAGTAACTTGTACGGTTTTTAGATTAGAGGTGGATCCGGATGATGCCATGAATGGAAATCATAATTTATAACAGTTATATTATATTCTATAACTGTTTCAAAAGTTTCAGAAATAGGAATATACAGAACAAGATTATAACTTAACTGTTTTTAACGGAGTCAATTTTTGAGAGTTTGCTTTTCGTCTTCCCTTTTTAAGAAATTTTTTTTATGAAATTAATTTAAAAATATTTTTTAAATTTATAATAAAAAAATATATTCGAAGAAAAAATGAAGTACTGGTGGGGGGGAGGGGTATATCTAACATTCCGCCACGGGCCGCAACCTTCTTTAGTCCGCTACTGACATAATTATACTATCTATAGTATTTTATTTGTTTTTCTACATCGAAATATTTTAGAGCGAAGACAACTTTTAATATTTTTGTGAAAGAAAAAAAAATAATGCCATAAAACATAGTAATGAAAATTTGAGATAACTTTTATACGAGTATAAAAATAAACATCTAAATTAGAATTTAATAAGGTACCCAGTGTATGTTCCCCAGGTAAAATTCTGAATTCTGGCCATAATATTTATTAAACCTGCTCTGAGCAGCCTAGTGGCAACTTCATAATCCTGAATTGTAGAAAATTAGAAAAAACGAAATAAAAAACTAAAAAATATTAATAATAAAACAACTTAAAAATAGGAGAGATCAAAAATAAGAGTCCTAGTTAAATAATCGAAGATGGAAGGCCAAAAAAATCGCATTTCACATAATGTATGTACAATATACATAAGTACCTACATATTATATTGAGTTCAATTAAAGCAAGACAAAATAAAGAAAATACTTTCTACATATACTTTATCTAAAGAGCATTATTTTTTAATGCAGTAATAAAAGGAAGCATGCAAATTACATTAGAAATTTAATTTATTTGTGAAGATAATGAATATAAATGAAAATGCTTGAGTTATTTTTTTTTATTAGACGTGAGCACTTGCACAGAAGATTAAAATAAAAATAAATTGTTTTCGTAAATGCCGACAGGGGATTTGCAAAATACAAAGAATTTTGATAAATAATATATAAAAGTTCATCAACTTTGATCTCTTTATTCCTAATTTTACTTTCTCACAATATCTGAAGGATATAGAAAGCTATGTGATCATTTTTAAAAGAAGAATGAACCACTGTACCGATATTAATAAAACTTGGTTTGGAGGTATTCCAAAATTTTTGTTTTCTCAAAATATCTCAAGAACGATTAATGTTACGTGAAATAAATTCGTTTACTATGATATACATAGATATTTCCTTTTGCTGTCTAAAACTCATCTTGACGTATTTACAGCAGGAAAAATTAGGTTTAGATTAAAATAAATAAAAAAACAATATTCTCGAACGCAAAATTTTCACTCTATTTATATTGTACAATTTCATCATTCTATGTTACTAGTATGTCTTTGCTAACAGCTATATGCTGGGCCCTGATTGGTTCCTTTAAAGATTTGCAAGGGTTTTAGTTGATAAAAATAAGAGACTTTGGTGAAACTAGGGGTAGAGTTAATCTTGCTTACTTCCTTTGTAATGAAACTACTATTTAAGCATTATTATTTAAACAATTTCATTATCTAAGTATATTTAGTTTCACTTAAAAGAGAGACGATTAAAAGAACATTATATATAATCCTTAAAACAACACATTCATAGTGATAGTAAAAGGTATCTGTTAATTTGTTTATTTTAAATGATAACATATCTTTTGAACAAATATGCATACATGTAATTACATATTATGTAGGTAATAGAATTTTATGCATCGATAATAATTTTTAAATGAATACAAGATAATAAAACTATAACGATTAGATTAGTTTATAATATATAGTGTTATATTATAGACAGATATTTCATTCATAAATAAATTTAAACTAGTGGTTCTAAAAAAATTAAGTCGAAGGCACCTTTATATAATGAAATTATATCATGAAATTTACACAAAATATGCACATATTATACACCTGAACCTAACTTATATATCCATTAGTGAAAACCGGAATTAAATCCGTTCAGTAGTTACTGAAAAAACCGTGTAAAATTATATTTCAAACTCTCAGGAAACATCAGGTCCTGTCTTAGAATTTGTATGAAAATTAAAAAATAAAAATAAATAGGACACAAATTATCATCCAGTTATTCGACAAAATATTTGAAATTGACGTGATCATAGTGACCTAAAATAAATTAAATATTGAAACAGTAAATTATAGAATTCTGTATTCCATGGCTACTATATGTTTTTTATATAATTGACAGTTGTATGCTGTGACATCATGGAAACAAAACACGACTTGATAAAGATTTTTTTTAGTCTAAATCTTAGATTTTCATAAAATACTAATAGCCACGATAATGTACAGAAAAATTATTTAACTATTGGTGAAAATCGCATTGAAATCGTTTCAGTAATTCCCGAGTCTATAAACCTTATACAAACGAACATACATTTTTATATATAGATATATTTGGTCTCTACCATAACTAAACCATAACCTTTCTACAAAATATGACGATTTACAGTTGTCTTAAGCTATCTACCTATTATTTTTAACTTTTTTAACTATGCAGTTTTCATACATACCAAAGCTAAAAAAAAAAATAGAAAAAAATTGGTTTTGTTTTGATCTTATAGAGCAAATTCCTTATAATATATTTACTAGACAAATATATGTGAGTAGAATCGCAGGTTAACAAAAAAAACTATTTTTTTTCAATATAAAACCTCCAAGGTTAATTTTGTGAAAATTATTGACCTTGATCATCTAATACAGAATGATTTTGTTCAAGATCGGATATACCGTGAAAAACAACTTTTTTTAAAAAATTTTTGTTTGTAATTAGTAATTTGTTCCCGTTTTTTCTAATGTTATCCATTTCTACAATATTTTGTGTACATATCATTACAAAATTCGCTAATAAAAAGATTAGACCGTTTGAAACATTCACAACACAGAACGTGTGTATTTGACGTAATAACTTTCGTTTGATTAGCGCGGGAATGTACTTATCTCACGGCAACAAAACCAAAACAAAAGCGAAACTGCGTACAGGTGATTCAGCATCGCTAAGCCATCTGGTGGCCAGTCAGAGAGATGGAATGCATTCACGATATTATTCGTGTTTTAAATATTGTATTTATTTGATTTACGATGTTCAACAGTCATGATAATAAGACTTAACTTACATCGAAGAAGTGTAATTAAGTATATATGTATATAACATCATCTTTTCTAATTACCCCGTATAAAATCAATGGCTTTTTTATTCGTCTCATCAATGCTGCAAAAATTATTGTAAGAGTTTAGAACTTGACCACAATAACGTAATCTATAGAACTCATAATGATCTCGAAGCCTGAGACGAGAAAAGCACCAGCGTTGTTACCATATCGCTCCACGAGTCATTGGCGTATCATTCAGATTTTAAAATAAATATCAATTATAAAATTAATTAATAATAAATGTTTTATATTGTTATTAAAAATATTTCAGTGATAATTGATTTTTATAATTGTAATTTAAAGCATATTTGTATATAATAAATTTTCAACTGACGCATCTGAGATAATATGCATGCGGAAATGAAAAAAGTGACATTTAAAAAAAGATGGCCGCCGTAAAATTTTGGTAACAGTTTCATAAACGAACTAGCATTGGTTGTTATGTATCCATAGTCAGTGCCGGCCTTAGCAAATCTGGCGCCCTGGGCGAGATTTATTTTTCCACCCTCTCTCCCCCTAAAAAAATGTTAAAAAATCACCGAAAATGTCAATTAAAATTGATAAATTAACAAATAAGTTGAATAATTCATATCTCAGCTTGGCGCGATCCTACAGACTCAAACTTTTTTTTTCAATATAGCTTACATCATTAACTTTAAGACTATCGAATGCCCTAAGACCGTCGAGACCTCCTCCCCCTATTATGAACAAATTAAAATTGATAAATCAACAAATAAGTTGATTAGTTAGTATCTCAGCTAATACCTTATTAAAGGTTTTCTGGATTACTAAATAAGTATTTGTTAGTTAGCAGCTATCAAATAATCGATTTTCTTACAAATTAACATTGTTTATATTTAACTATATTTGTTGCTCAACCAGGTTTAACTGATCGACAAAAAATTTAAAGATAAATAAAAGTTTACTCAAAAATTACAGTCTGTACACTGATTTGAACCAAAAAAGTAATTTATGCTCCATTGTGCGCCGCCCCACCTGGCCTGGCGCCCCGGGCGGTCGCCCTGGTTCGCCCCCCCCCCCCCCCTAAAGCCGGTACTATCCATAGTCTTTCCTAATCTAAGAGTTAACCAGAAAGATATGTTTTATAAAATTATGTTCAGTATTACGTATAAGAAAGTCCCATTGAACCTATGGTAGCTTTATACAGTGTTTTCCAAGTTGATTAAGCCATAGGAAATTTAACATGGGAACAATTAGAAGTGTTGTAGTAGCCTTTGATCGAATTTAACGATGTATCATTGGTGCATTTTGAAATGCCGCCACAAAATTTAGTAAAGTGTCATTAGTATTTTGTTTCAATTTTATATCTGCCAAAAAATATTATTATATTTTTTTCTAGGAAGCTTACTTTAGTTTCATTAAAGTATTTTAATCTTTATTGAAGTTGAAAACAAAATACTGTTGATTAATTTAAAAATTTTGTTAGTTTCGAGGCGGCATTTCAAAATACACCAATGACACATCGTTAAATTTGACCTGAGGCTACTACAACACTTCTAATTGTCCCCATGTTAAATTTCCTATGGCTTAATCAACTTGGAATACACTGTATAACAAATGTTTACACCTGGTTACACTAATACGACAACTACAAAAACTAGATCGATCAAGTACACGCTAGTAATTAGTCGTAGTTGATCACTCGTTATAATTTGTTGAATAAATTTCTCATTAACACTTTCATTGAATTCACTTGTGTGTGAAAAATATTATAAAAAAAAACTGTTAATACCACGCGTGCGATGTGACGTGCTAATTAATCAAATAATGGTATACCTTGTTGTTTTGATTTCTTTACACTTTTATAATTTCGCACAAAACGTTGGTGTTTATATTATTGTTTAAATTTGGAATGTTCTACATCTTGACCTTTATAGATATATTTGAAATTTATTTACTTTCTCAAGTATTATTCAAGAATATCTATTCAAACTTTGAGGCATCTGCGTTATTATATTTTATTATTTGGTCGAATGCCCGCGGTAATATAAAGAAGTTGAATTGTTTAACTTGCAAGCACTTTGAATGGGGTATCAATTTTGTGAGATGTGTTTTGGAATTTATGTATATTTAAATTAATAATTTTTAATTACTATGTATAGAAACATCCTGAAATAATTTAGTTCAATGTCACGATTTTATTTAATATAAAAAAGCGTAAATAGTTCAAATGCGATAAATAATGCATATAAGTGATAACATATTCATTTTTAAT
Organism: Sialis fuliginosa; assembly: GCA_961205875.1. Classification (NCBI taxonomy): domain Eukaryota; kingdom Metazoa; phylum Arthropoda; class Insecta; order Megaloptera; family Sialidae; genus Sialis; species Sialis fuliginosa. Next base: position 11,460,182 of record OY540817.1, on the reverse strand, counting down.
GTTTAATTAAATCAAAAATCAGTGTAAACATAACTTTATCGATTTTTAATTACCGATATATCAATAAATCAACTTCAGTAAAAGGCGTTGAAAATTTCAATATCTCATCTCTCACATAAATCATTTTTACATTTCCATCGTTACCAATATTTGATTTTCGTCTGCAATTGAGAATTCTCCGACTATAGCATATTTTATCCGATTATAATTTAGTTTTATTCAGTCTACTGAAAAGAACTAACGAAGGACTTAACCATCTCATATACATATGTATTATACATACACATAATACCCATACACGTGAATGTTCAATGTTCAATAATGTACCTGATTAATACAATTATACAGGCATGTTAACTACTAAGTTTCTTAGCGCTCACATAATTGTAATTGATCGTAGGGTACATGATGAGTTACAATTATCTATGTATGAACGTACAATGTTCACTGAAAACTAGGTCACCTGTGTTATCTTCAGATCAGTAATGTTCAACATTTTTATGTTTGTTATGTTGTATGTATTGTTTTGGGAATATGCAATTGTTTAGTCGAACCGGAATGCTCCGGGTAAATGCTCCGGAACGTATTAACTTAAAAAATATAAGGAATATATCGAAATAACATTTATTATTATTATTATTATTATGCTTAAATTTGTTTTAAAAAATGTAATTTGTAATTCAAAACAAGTGAGGAGGTTAGTACCTATCAAAACGCAATATCTGACATAAGACAGAATGTTGAGAAAATGGTGAAAACTGATAACTGATAAGATAAGTGGAGGAAAGTATTCAAATTTTCAATACTGGAAGATTGGACGTCGGTAATTAATCTACTAAAACGAAAAAAAATAATTGAAACATTTTTTATAAAGTTTTTGCTTTTTATTTATTGCTTTTTGAACCAAAAGAAGGTACATATTGCTTTTTGAACCCAATTTTAATTATCAAAGAGTATGATTTGTATACAAGATTATTCTTTTGATTAATATAACATATTTACAAAATAAACAAATTATTACATTTTTTTAAACGTGAATTTAGTAAAATATGTAATTTTTAATATATTTATTTTGCACAGATATTGCGTTTTGAAACAAAATTTACACTTGAAGTAGCTTAACTATGGAACGCAGTGCATTTTAACCCATAATGCAAAGATGCATCTGTTTCCACCTTTAGATGAAAAATGAAACTTTGTGCAGATATTGCGTTTTAATAATAACCTCCTTAAGTAAGTAACTCTTTATTTAATTCTTATTTTAATAACAAACTAATTTAATAACTTTGATATGTTAAATGAACTTGTAACTTATGCAGAGAATGGCAAAAAATAAACAATTTTTAGTAAAAAACGAAACATTGTTAAAAAATACAATCAAAAAGTAAATTCTATCAAAAAAAAACCGATAGTATCTACAATATGTATCTGAAAAAAACTATCAAAACAACGCACACAATTTATTTCGCAGCGACATTTTCACTCACGACATACTCCCAAATTAAATTACATAACATTCTATGAAACAGTTTTTCTCCTCCAATTAACCAGTGGACCAGAATTACGTCTGTGCAATCGCGCTATAAATTACGTGCGCATATCTCAAACATCTGCCGTTCTGAAATCCGCAGGTTTTTGTTTCTTCCTGTATCGACGCGGACTCTATTATATATAGTGTAGTTACATTTGGTACATAACAGGGGTAACCAAACATTGATACATTATATTTTCTATCAAATAACTACACGAAGTTAGGACCGTACTTACACATCTTCAGACCTAAAGTGCAAATGAAAAAAATATGCTAAAAAATGCATCAAGAAGTGTAAATAATTATACGGAAAAAATATATTGTAAGATTTCTTTGGATTTTCGAAAATAATTACAGTTTTATCCTGTCTATCCAGGATAGTAAGCGAAAATCTGTAATTATTGATTATGATCAAACAATAATTCCCTTTAGTTTAATCTATAATATGCAGATTTAACAAGTTAAAATTTACATTGAATCAATAAAATTATTGATTATATAATATATACTTTCACGCGAGTCTACCCATCTTTATTCAGCAATGGACACTGTCCATTATATAAATAAAGACAGTATGGACACATCTCTATATCTCTCACACACACACACACACACACACTTCTTCACTGCTTCTATATATGTATATAGTTTCTAATATCTTCTACTTATAGAAGCAAACTGAAAACACAGTACTGACGAGAGTTAACTTGCATTTACATTGATAGGTCACGTGTTACTAAACACGTTTTTATAGTTTGCCCCGTAATTTTTAACTGTCGATCATAAGATATTTTCAATAATAATTCAGTATTTTTTATTAACTAATTTTGTTCTTGGTCACTGAATATTTTACTCTCTAAAACTGTAATTATATAATTTTAGACTATAATATCTAAAATACAGGGCTATACGACAATTTTCCCTGATTATTTTGCTTCTTTTAAAAACATGCGTTATTTTTCGCAAATTATTTTTTTCCGTGTATACATAGGTACATTTAACCCAATCCAATTTGTCCACTGGCCTAAATCCCATTAAGGGGCTATGCTAGTTTATCGGCCAAAAAAAAGGTGTTTTTCACGAATTTTTTTCCAGCAATCTATGACAGATATCGTTCTAAATCTTTTTGGGTTTAATAAATGCACTATTGAAGTACACAAAATTTTTTTTAAAATTAATTTTACTATACATATATGTGTATAATGCAGCCATGTATGCAGGTATGAAAAAAACAGGTGCGCAGTGTCCCAGTGTTTTAGCAGGAACGAAACACCTGAAACACTAAACAAGATATGTCTTTTATTCAGTAGGATGTTGGCTATGGCCTGAACTAGAATTTTAATTTTTGGGGCAAAAATAACAAAATGGCGGCTGTTTGAACAAACGGAATCGAAAAAAACACTTTTTTTCTTGGTTTTTCCTTGTAAAAAATAGAAAAAATTTGAATTTTGACATAATTCTAGTTCCAGCCATGCCTATATATGTAACAAACATGTGGTTAAAATTTCAGACCGATCGACCGAGTAGTTTTCGAGAAATCATTGGGACAGTATCGAAAAACATCATTTCGAGAAAAACGCGTTTAAAGTTTGTTTTTTTTGAAATTGTTATAAAGTTGATACTTACAACTAATCAGCGATGCCGGCACCATAAGCTCAGATCACTCTAAAATTTTAACACAATATTTTCGAAGGTATTTACTTTCAAAAAATGAAAAAAAAAATCGATTTTTTGAAATGCATAAACTAGCATAGCCCCTTAATATGGCTTCCTTGTTCATCAAGATCTACTTTAACCGACCTATTAGCAACATCCAATTCCACTTATAACAAAATACATGAAGGAACTATCAATGTGGACAATAATGGAAAAGAAGAAGAATCTACACAGTTTTTGTGTTCTGTGATGATTACAATAGCGTGTGCTGTTTTGGTATTAGAAATCTAAAATAAACCTGAAGCGCACGCCGCTGGTTTTATGAGTTACTTTTTGAGCAGCCCTGATATTTGTAGTGTATATACAGACATTTAATCTTTTATACATCAACCACGAGCTCGTGAAGTTCGTGCTGCGCAAAGCTTTGGGAGCGGAAGCGTTCACAGTTCTCTGAGCCCAACTACACAATATCATTTTTATTTTTCTTATAATAACTTTCTTCTAAATGACAAATATATTTATATATTTCTTTTCTTATCGACTTTATGATTGTTATAATGTTTTCATTTAAACATTTTGGTTGTAATATGCGAATAAACTTTAGTTTTTATACATAGCTATACCAAATTAACATTTTTATATACTCTTATCACTTCTAGAGTAATATTGTCTAATGTCTGATTTCTTCTATCTATGTTACCAGTTTGTGTTGACAGCTTGGTATACATCTGTTAAATAGTAAATGCTGGGTTTTGATTGGTCCATTTGGAGATTTACATGACTGTTACTAATAACAGAATTTGATATAAGTGGGGGTTAGTTTTAAAGGTCTGTAAATACAGGGATGGGGAACCTATTTACACCTTAATAAATATATTTGATATTTTCTCAAACTGATTTATCGAAAACAATATTTTCTTAATATTTAAAAGAGTAAAAAAAGTCCTTTCTAACTGTTTTAGTTATTACGTAAAAACATTAAAAAATAATAAAATAAAGGTTCATGTTTTATAATATATTTAAAAATACATTACTCTTTTCAAACTATCTAACAAAAGGACACAATGCTTACAGATAGAAAGGCTGAGTTTTTTTTCAAACTTTTTTTGACTTTGATGTTTAATATATGTACATATAGTCAGCGTGAGGTTTTTGTATTATTCAAAATATATCTGATTGTAAAATGTTTTTATTAGGCAAAGTACGCCGACATATTTATTATATAAATTAACTACAGTAGCACCTCGCAATAACGACTATTTGCTTAACGGCGTTTCGCAATAACGGCACTCTTAAAATTCCGTATTTGTATTTAAAATTTTATATTTCTATTTCTTTTTCAGTTCTAAATCATGTACTGTACGTACTAAGTATTATTTAAAAGTAAACATTGTATAAATTTTCCTTTCCTTCATTGATAGTTTTGTTTGTAGGCCTTAATTTACTTACCAACGTTTTTCACTTATAACGATGAGGGTCTGGTCCCAATTATGTCGTTATTACGAGGTGCTACTGTACTATATGAAATAATTTATATTGTTATAAGCTACTGGCACCAGTCTTGGATATGACCCCAGTAATAGCTATTTTTTAATTAAATGTACTGAATTAGAAATATTTGTTGATATTTGATTATTACCATTTCTGAATATAAGTACATTTAACAGTCTTACAGCGTGATTTGATAACAATCGGCCAGTAGATGTCATTTAAACTAATTATTAGTATAATTTATTTATTAATTATTATATTATGATAGCAACTGCTTAAATTTTTTTCTTTGATGATTCTTTCTTTTATATCTTTTGTGTCGTAGTACTTATCATTTTGTAATCATTAGCAAGTGTCCATTACTGTATGCTCATTATTGGTTTTACTTTATCCATTATTGGAGAAAAAACATAAACAAAATAAAAGGCTATAATTTAAAAAAAACTATATTTGCGGATTTTGGTAATTAAATAGATTAATTAAAGAGTTACTTGTTTTATTAGCAACATGAGTTCATAATAATTACAAAAAAGAAGCTTGTCAATCACAAAAACAGTAAACATTGCTCTTATAGCGGCCATAACTGGTGCCAGTACCTTTTATTACTGCTTTCAAATTATTATAAATTCTATGAAAAAAAATAAAAAAAATATATTCACCATTTTCAGAATTGAAATATCTGAATCGTGTGTTTTTTCATATGAATGTTTACCTTATCGAGCACGTACAGTTTTATTGTTATTTTAAGCTGAAGAAGAATGGGAAACATTGGAACTTGATGATTTTTATAACAGTTTCAATAACTGACATGCGATTGCCTTAAATGTCTGTGAAGGTATCAGATATTGAGATGGATTTTGATAAATGAAAAATATTGTTTTTCCTTTCGAAATGAAACTCTTTTTATAAATAAAATATTTATCATGGATTTCACGTGACTTTTATATAACTTATACCTACGTTATACTTAATATGAAAAGTTGAGTGACATAAGGCAAAATATGTTAAATAAAAAAAATTAATTAACTTCATATACATATGAAAGAAAATTCATCAGCAAATATTGGTTTCAATTAACGTATTTTATCATAATTGATTTAAAAAAAACATCTTAAGTATGTAACGTTTAGAATCACCCCTTTCAAAACCGCCCCACCCCTCCAATTCTTACGTATAATAAATGGACGCCCTCTTATGCAATAGGTACCTAATTTTTTTTACGAATGTGAACTTGTGTTCAGAAAGTAAACGCTTCATATTTACATAATATTATATTATCTATAAGATTCTATGAAACGTTTAAATAAATTGTCAGAGCAAATATTAAAAAAAAAACATTGCCAAGTAAATGCATTGTGCTTCTTCGTGCTAAATTCACCAAAATGGGTTAATAAATTGAACAATTTAAATAAAAACCTATAAAGTGTTCAGATAAATTGTCTGGTGTTGGTTAACCATTTAATTTTTATACAATTTTACTAAAAAATATTAATTCGAAATTTTTCTGAAGACACACCTGATTATTTTTTCGTATATTTTGAAAATTTCAATCTAAATCTTTCATAGGAAATTGAATATTCAAAAAAAAATTCTATAAAATTTTCACATAAAATGTGAAAAAATTAATATTTGATGATTTTGAAATAAGACCGTCCTTAAGTAAGACCCAACCATCCAACCAAGTTTCATTAATATCGTATCAGTAGTTCACACAAAGCTTCTCGTATCTTCGATATTGCGAGGAAGCAAAATATAGATATAAAATGAAAAACTTTAATATTTCATGTTTCTCAACAACTTATTTCTTTTTATAAAATATTTCTTTTCAAATGTGATACAATTTTATTGTTGATTTGCGTGCCGTCGAATACAATCCGGCAATACATCATTTGAATAGAATACATGATTGCTATACGCATTTATTAAATAAGATATATCTCGGAACACGATCTGCGAAATATAAGAGTTTACTGGGTACCAAGCAGTCACAACACTTTGTGTTTTTTTTGGTATCCAAAATATCTATTTAACGAAAATAAAATTAAAATTTACAATTATTTTTATTATCACCGATTAAATCTGAAATATTTTTATTAACGTATTTGAGATGTTCTTAATCTAAAGCAAGTAAGTAATTTAATTTTAAAGAAAAAGTTTTGTTATTATTTTTTTTTCAACTATTTTTTAATTTTGTCAATTGCATTTTTTTTCTGTGACCCGAGGGTTTTACTAGCAAAAAATATAGTAAACAATAAAAAATCGTGAGCTTAGTATATTTACCGTAGTATGTTATCAACTTCATGTGATAGTAACTTTAATAACATTTTATTACGATTGCTAGAAGTCAAAGTTTGTACATAACTGCAATATTACAACCAATATCCAAGAAGGGAAATACATAGAAATTTAGTTTCTAGGACATAAATGAAAAAAAATAATTTTTTCCTCGTATAATCTACTATGCGCCGTTAGTTGTAAGATAGCAAGAAACAATACAACTAAGCTAATTAACAATAGTTGTACTCAACATGAGGTAGTACTTGATTCCCTTTCACCTTTGACTTGAAATTGCCCTGACTTTTACTTTCCGAATACACGCGCTTGTTTATTAGAACAATTTTTATGAAAAAGTGCGTACAAGAACGCACCGAAGCTATATTACTCTCACCATTGCGGAGAGGGGGGGGGGGGGGCAGAAAAAATTCTAAAACGAAGATTTTAATAAAAAATAAATCGTTTACATTATTTAAAATTCTTGAATCGTCAGCTTTTATTTGATACTTCACTCGCCGAACAGATTTTTTTATATCAGTTTACCCCTCTCAAAAAACGATAAAAACTTAAAATTTCATTTTTATAACAGAACAGTTTAAATTTTCATTCAAGACATGGCACCTTTGTTACGAAACAATTAAAAGAATCACTTTTTATTAACTCACTAATTTCTAGCGTGTGTGTTATAGAACTTTAAATAATTAATTGTCATGTAACAATTGTTAACAAACTGTGGGGTGCTAACTTGACGGAGCAGCTAATCTACTACAGTTAAATATTCATAATGCGTTGTTTGCCAGCATTATCAGATTCCCACAGTACAGATACACCATGCGCTGGCTTCATTATGTAATCATATACAGTGTTATAATAAGGTGATGGGGATAGATGAATAGACATATCTATACATAGATATATTCTTTGAAATTTGATAAAATTTAGAATTAACAATGGATTTTGAATGTAGGTTGCGTTGCACAGTGAGGAGGAATCAGAAATTGCATTTTTTTAATCAAAAAAACTTGCTAAATAATTTTAATATATAACACGATTTTTTTAAATTGCGAAACCTTAACCATATTTATATTTTACGCCCTCCACCACTCATTTAGTTAGTCATAACTCAAAAATTGTGATTTTTCAGGAGACAGGAGACACGTTTAAAATTTTGAATTGGTATAACTTTATATGATAATTTTCAGATATTTTATGCTCTGTCGTAGTCTTGTACAAAGTACATGTAGGTACGAACGGTTTTCCTGTGTAAATAACTCAATAATAGCAATATTTGAGTTATGACGTTGTTGCAGTAAATGAGCGATATTTATTTTATTTTTTTATTGATACTTTTTCAAAAGTTATTTAACCCTGTGTACATCACGATTTCTTTAATTTAAACAAATACACTTATGTATATGTATTGTCTTTGAATTTTATAGATTTCATAGTTATTTATATTATATGCCTTTTGAAGGGGCTACTGAATAAAGTATTTATTTATAGTTTCTGTTCAAAACCAGATACATAGACAACATATGTAGTACAATTCGGTACCCTGTATGAAGATTATATTTTCTTTATAATACAGGGCATTAACCTTAATTTAATGTGCATTTTTGGTTGCTTCTATAATATATGTATAATTTTTCTTTTATTCATATTTAATGTGTATTTTAACATCCTAAAGTTATTTCAATAATACCTAAGATCTTTATATAAATATTTAAGGATATTTTTCACGCTAAACCTTAACCTAACATGCATGTAAAATAATTTTATATCCATATGAAAAAAATTGTTGGTTAAACACGAAATAAATAATATTTTTATATTAGACATGACTTAGTTTAAATATATATATATTTACACGTATAAATTCAAGGTATTGATTTCACATAACAGTTTTGTTATTGTTTGCACAGTTTGGTGTCAAAACTATTATTCAAAGCGTAAATTGCAATCCATATTAATATTATAATTGCGAAAATAACTCTAATTCTACGCGGACGAAGTCTCGGTAACAGCTAGTATGCAAGTTATCCCCTGCAAAATTTCATCAAGTTCAGCGTTTTAGTCATGAAAAGGTCACAAACAAACAGAGTTATTTTCGCATTTATAATATAAGCATGGATGTTTACATATTTATTTTTATACATTTTAATTACGGTTCAATAAAACATAAACCTATTTATGTCTTACTCTAAACATAAATAATAATAAATAAGGTATAGGTACTGGCATTAGTTTTGGAAAAGACCCCAGTAATGGCCAATTTTCTTACAGCATGATTTTTTTAATTTCTGGTACATTCCACCAGAAATTCCACGAATCAACCCATCAAAGCTCGTTTTTGGTCAGATGTGAACGCTCCCATTGTTTCAAATTTGATGATTCTTTCTTTTATATCTTTTGTGTGTGTTTGTCCATCACTGCGTGCTCATTACTGGTTTAACTTTATCCATTACTGGAGAAAAAACATAAACGAAATAAAAGGCTATAACTGGAAAAACAAATTATATTTGCGGACTTTGGTAATTAAATTGATTAAATAAAGAGTTATTTGTTTTATTAGTAACATGAGTTTCTGAGAATTACAAAAAAGAAGCCCGTTAATCACAAAAACAGTAAACCTTGATCTTATAACGACCTTAACTGGTACCAGTACCTTATGTGTTAAATAAAAATGCGGCATCGTGGCGCCGCGCCGATGGTACCTTCAATTATTGACGTTTCGACCAATATGTCACATTTCTTTTTAATTCAAGAAAAGTCCTTCATTAAGATGTGACTTATTTTGTTTTTATCTTTACAACAATGACTCTCTCATAAAATCAAACAAGAAAACAATTAACTAAATTCATGCATAAATATACTCGTAGATAAAAACATTATGGTTTCATATTCAAGCTTAAACTGTTTCCTAATTATTTCAACACACACACGCGCATTTCCAAGGCCTTGGATGATTAAATTAAACATGCGGTTAATAATTATTATTCGCACGAGGAGCCCCCGTTATTTGTATAAATGTACGTGTGTACAATTGTTTGTTTTGTTTACACAGTTTAATCATAATACAGTCTAATTACCTTTACTGCGTTGTTTAATATTTCGACAATCAAGAAACACGATATTCTGTATTTAGTTTGCACACAAACAAAACTAGAATGTAAATATATTGTGATATTTTTAATATTCATCATATAAGGTACTGGCACCAATCTTGGATATTACCCCAGTAATGGCTATTTTTAAATTAGAAATATTTGTTGGTATATGATTACTGCCATTACTGGATATTAAATATTAATCTACATATACATTGAACTGTTTTACAGCGTGATTTGATAACAATCGGCCAATAGGTGTCAAAATGATGGACATTTAAACTAATTATTAGTATTATTTTTTTATTTATTATTATATTATCATAGCAACTGCTTTATATTGTTTCAAATTTGACGATTCTTTCTTTTATTTCTTTTGTAATCATTATCAAGTATCCATCACTGCGTGCTCATTCCTTGTTTTACTTTATCCATTACTGGAGACAAAACATAAACAATATAAAAGGCTATAATTTAAAAAAACAAACTATATTTGCGGACTTTGGTAATTAAATTGAATTAATAAAAAGTTACTACACAACAACAGTAAACCTTGCTCTTATAGCGACCATAACTGGATCTAGTACCTTATGTATGTACGTATAAATATATACAAATTTTTACAGGTAATAATGATAGTTTTTACAAATTTGTATTGCTAAAAAGCCTAAGACCCTAAAATTAGTTTGTTAGCCCACACAAAACAGCTCATTTCGAGTTATCAACGTTTTTGATGTGTGTAATTAGCAATTCAACTTTTAGTTTTAGATTAAATACATGATACATCTTTCTCAACCAAACCGTTGTTTGCAGTAAAAGTTTTTGAATACGTATTTTACTGGTCCATAGCTGTAAACCTTTTCGGAAAAATACTGAATATTATTTAAAAACCCTTATTCAAATCGCTTCAGTGATTCTCTTGCTAGAAGCGAACATAGATAGATATAGTTACAACTAGAGCTGGGCGCGGGTCGTGAATTTTTCGGGTCACGTCGGGTCACGGCCGTGACCCGACGTGACGTGAGCGATTTTCAAATATTGGATCGTGAGCGGGCGTGATCGTGAGTCAAAATAAAACAATCGGGCGTGACCGGGCGTGAGTACATTTTTGTCGTGCGTGAGTCCGTGAGTATATGTATGTATATTTTGATATTTCTTTAATTTCTGATCTCATGCATATATGATAATCTGTTAATCGAATTTTTATACATATTAAAAAATATAGTGAAAAATTATACAAATATAAAATATACACATATTATATTGCACGAAAAAAATTCATTTAACATTTTATTTATAACATATTATTCGGGTCACGAGCGTGACCCGTCGTGCGTGATCGGGCGTGAGTAAAAAAATAGAATTCGTGAGCGGGCGTGATCGTGAATACTTTTTTTGTAACCGTGAGTGAGCGGGCGTGACTAAAAAATTTTCTCTCGTGAGCGTGCGTGATCGTGAGCAAAAATTACTCACGCGCCCAGCTTTAGTTACAACCACAAATTTTCCTTTGTATGCATACATAGTAACATAGTATATACTATATTGTCAATATGAGTAGGTACTATAAACGAAAAGTACTTCTTTATCTAGCAAATGAGTTTCAAAATATCTGTCTTTGTTTGGTACATGGAGAAATGATTTAAATATTATAATAATCAAATGGGAAGAGCCTAATAAGTTTGTGATAAGCGAATTTGAATGAAAACTGGTCGACCACTTCTACATATGACTCTGAATTACATTGATGCTGTATTGTTTATAATATATCTTGATTAACTTATTGATATGTATAATCTAATAGTATAATTAACTATTGACATAAAACACACAGTAATAACAATATAATTAATTAATTGATAATCGTTTTAATATCAATGATTGCATGTTAAAATTAATTAACAGATTTATTTTTGTAATATTTTCTTATTGAAACTTTAATTGAATTTTAATTGGATTTGAAAATTAACAAGAACAGTGAAAGAAACTGATTACGTATAGATTTCACATTTATTATGAAAACAGTAGTGCATAATAAATCTCAATTGCTGTGGTTCCTAAGAGAACATCGTTGACGACTTTTCCCATCACAAGTTTTTCTTGGAGCAATCGCGTGATCCCACATCGCCGATTCGTGTTTAGATATTGACACTACACTCAAATAAACACAGAGTACCTCAAACTTTGATAGAATTTCTTATCAACGTAAAGATTGGTCCAAAAGGATGTTTAGATATTATTTTTATTTTTCTTTCTTAAGGTTATTGGCCTAGCACCTCTTAAGTTGTGAACTATCCGTGTGTTTTTTTTAATAAAAAAAGATTTGATTTCGAAAATTTTGTTTTTAATTTATATGCAGAATACAATCATGCACATTTAATGGATTTTTTTACTTTGTTAATAATAATTAAAAGTAAAAAATTAAATATAATTTAGCGACCGCAGTATTTTCATACAAAAGATTATGTAACAGCGAATGGAAATATACATGTGTATATACTTCCAACCGACTAAGGTAAAGGCACCAGTTATGGCCGCTATAAGAGCAAGCTTTCGTTTTTTTTGGATTAAAGGGCTTGTTTTTTGTGATTCTCATGAATCACGATACTAATAAAACAAGTAACTCTTTATTTAATCAATAAAATTTCCAAAGTCCGCAAATATAGTTTATTTTTTAAATTATAGCCTTTTATTTTGTTCATGTTTTTTCTCTAGTAATGGTAAAGGTAAAACCAGTAATGAGCACGTAGTGATGGACACTTGCTAATGATTACAAAATGATAAGTGCTACGACACAAAACATATAAAAGAAAAAATCGTCAAATTTGAAACAATATGAAGCAGTTTCTATGATAATATAATAATTAATAAATAAATTATACAAATAATTAGTTTAAATGTCCACCATTTTGACAGCTATTGGCCGATTGTCATCAAAATATGTATATAGATTTATATTCAGAAATGGTAGTAATCAAATATCAACACATATTTCTAACTCAGTACATTTAATTAAAAATTTGCCATTACTGGGGTCCTTGCCAAGACTGGTGCCACTACCTTATCTCTTTTCCACAGTTTATTATTATAATTAGTAAAATATATCGACAAATAACATATTACAATTTTAGACTTTTATCAAAGACATAAACTAATATCCCACATACCCAGATCGAGTTGTGAACCACTGTACTTATTAAAACTCAACTATCTAGCCACCACTGTTGTTTTAGCTATAACAGCACAGGTAGTAGGCTATGGCGAGATCACATGCGACGCCTTCTAGATCGCGCGGAATGCACTCACTGCACTCGGCGTGTCTGCACGTATGCCGCGGTTATTTGAATAAACCAATCAGTTAAGCGTAATGGCTTTGTTTTACTTTTCAATGCTTTATTGAAAAGTGAAACAGTTGAATGGTTTGAATATGTATAAATAAATTATGTAGATACCTATGTATATATGTTTATTATTAAAAATTCATACACAGTAGAAGTGAAGATAATGCAATAAACATTAATTTTCCACTTTTCGTATTGATATTCTTAGTATTTTAGATAGAAAATAAAACGAAAAATTAATAATGTTTGATTTTACTTCCATGTTCTGAAAAAAATTGAAGTATTGTAATACCGTCGAAAAATTGTATCCGAGATAAGAGCAGATTCTGATTGTACTACCTTAAAAACTTAAAGAAAAGTTAATTTCCGTATGGCGGTTATGCGTGTGTCTGGATGTAGAATTTTCTTTCATTCACGATAACTACTGTAAGAATGCACCGATCTGAATTATTTTTGGGTAAAATATTTGTCTCAGTGAGTACCTACTCCAGACCTATTGATTTTGGTGCTAATCGGATTAGGGGTTTTAAAAATATATTCTAAATTTTGTAACTATTATCGTCTAAAAAGCGAACGTTACGAGTATTATCTCACTAATTTTGTTAAAGAACGTGGAAGCCACCGATATTTTATCCTCATCTTTTGTCTTGCATAGAAATTAAGAAACGATAACAGACAACGCAGGTACCTTAAATTAAGCTATTTAGAACAAACTTTTACTTATATATTAGTTTTAAAAATCGTCATCTAATTCGTAAAATACTTATTAAAAAAATAATTAAAATATTAAAATAATGATTTGTGATTAATTTTTTTAACTCTATACTTTTTATAATATCCAATTAAAATTGAACAATTAACTTCTAAAGACAATAATAATCCAACCCACTTTCTTGGTAAAAAATTTAAAACAACAGTTAAATTCAGAGTTCACGTTCTGACCATTTTATTATCAGTTCATAGGTCAATTATAATTACAAACTACAATTGTATTACGTAAGAATTCCACGTTTATTTTATTTCCACTATTGTTAGGAAGAAATCTATACATAAGATTATAAACACAGCAGTTTTGAAAATAAATATCGTAAACATTATCACAGTATACAGTTGGGTCTCTTTTTACGCGGTTGATACGTTCCACGTACCGCGTTAAAGTATCGTTATTTTTTCCAGGAGGAATATGATGCCAGAATAAATATAAAAAGTTTTAATCTATAATTGATAATACGAAAAAATAATTCATAAAATTTAAACAAATAAACATTTGTCAAACAGCAAATTTGACAGATAGGTATATTTTTTAAGTAGGCCATGAAAAACAAAAATTGTTAAACAAAAATCACAATAACAACAATCAAAATAACAAATGAATAATAATACAATAAATTATTACAAAAAAAATGTTATTACTTTTTTTCGAAAATAAATATGATATATCGTTGTAAAGTAGAGTAAAAAACACGCTCAAATATACTATAACCAACTAAGTGGCCCATAAGAAAAACTAAAGTTAGGGCTTGTAACTTGGAAACTAAAAATGATATAAAAATTCTAAATACACCAATCAATTCTACATAAAAAGTTCTTTAAGAAACTGCAAATAAAAACCGTTCAAAGAATTTCGGAAATTTAAGATTTTTGAGTATACTGCCTAAACCACATAGAATTATTAATAAGATGATAACTAAACATTAATAACACTAACAGAAATCATATTAATTTGTAAAGGTCTATTGATAGAAGTATGTATGTAGCTAGAAGAAGTCTAGGAACACTGGCCAAACATATATCGTTTGTATTTGTATAAAATGCGTTGAACAATGTGGCTATAGGTGTTAACGCAGCCACCTACACTATATTGTTTATACAGTCGACGTTTTCTGCTGTCACCTACAGCATATTTATGGTAAATACTAACAGCATTTATAATGTGACCGTTAAACCATGATGTGTACAAAAATATGCAATATTTTATACAACCATTGTTGTCGCTATATCAGTCGCTTAAGATTTTAGAAGACGACATGCAATCAAATTCATAATTATAATTGTTGTAGCTGTTATAATTTCTTCTTCATAATAATGATGAATATAGTTTATTTCCCAAAGCCGGTCCAAGAAATTATTTGTATAGTTTATATTTTTATGGAAATCAGTTTCAACTCTGCTGTATTGTGTGATACCATATTTAGTAAATGCGGATTGTGTCATAATTACTACCTAAAAAAATTACTAATCAATTAATATCTACCGTCTACAATCAACAATATGAAACATATGAATTTGTATGCTTAAAACATCTTAAGAATATTATTTTTAATATTTTCCCTAAAAAAATTTCTTTAAATTGAACCTGAAAAATTCGAATTCCTGAACCCAAACATTAAATAAGTGTATAAATTCAGGTTCAGCTGCCATGATCAAAAACACAATTTTTAATAGAGTAAAATATAATAATATAAGTAATTGATAATATACATATGTAGTTCTTGTCAGCTTGATTGATCCTTTTCCAACAGCTCAGTGTTATTAATGTAATTGATGCTTTATTACTATCTAATTATTACTAAATAAAACATTTTTAAACAGCAATGGTAACATTCCAAAATTTAATTAAGTTTATAAATTTTATAACAAATATAAAATTTACTGTACAAGAATATATACATACATATATGCAGGCCCTGAGAGAACTTCAATGAGACCCGGGCCAAACATCATTTTGGGGGGCCCATACTCCTCCGTTTCGCGAGCATAATTGCTAACTAATTCTGTATTATCCTTAAATTTAGTTTGAACTAAAAGATAATATAATTTATAAATATTTATGTAAAATATAAATAATTTTCACAACCCCTGAAGCTAAGGGACCCGGGCCATTTGGCCCTCCTAGCCCCCCATTCTCTATCTGAGCCTGCATATACATATGTATATGCACTTATACACATCATATTATTCATTTCACGATTTTTAAGCCAGAAAAATGTTTATGGTTATGATACAGTCACACAAAATCAACCGTTAAGATTTAACAGTTAAATACTATTTAAATTCTGCACAACAGTTTCAAGCTGCCGTTAATTCTTATTTTCGTTTTTCATCAAATTACTTTCTTCTGACAGATAACGCGTGTTAATCCGTTATGCTTTTGATTAAAGCCGCCATATATGTTTACACGATTAAAACATAATTCATACCAGTTATGCTAAATATTTAATTAATGTAGATAAAATATACAATATCGCAAAATTATAGTACAATAGAACCTTCATAAAAAATGTATTTTAATTGTATAGATAAAGCCTATTAATTATTTTCAAATAAAATAGTTGTTACAAATTATTTTATATTTCATTGATTTTTTTTTTTAATTTTTAAATTAAGGTGTTACATTTATTACTTTGGTAAATGAGACTTTTTTTAGAATATTAAAAAAAACAATCAAATTAAATTTGTAGGATTTATTGTACATTTCTCAAAACATTTTTTTAATGAAATATAAAACAAAATGGTGACTTTAGCGTTGCTACACTGATTGCATATTTTTTGTTGTGTTCCACTGCGGTAAACAGAATTTCCTTGAATCAACATCCAGAAAAAAAATTCTCGTTATTTACATGAGTTTTCCCATCGAAGAACACACGATTATTAAGATTTTTGCAAATTTGTTATCACTTTGAACAAAAAATCGCGTTTTTGACGAAAAACACAACCTTAAAATGTTAATAAAAACCGTAAATACTAAGCTAATCGTAAAAATCATGTATACTTCGATGTAAAATTTATTTAAGAAGTTACAGTTAAAATTTCAAGTCGATCGGATGGAAAATGGTCAAGATACGTGTTCCGCAATTTTTAAAAACGTGGTTTCGATAGAAATGAGTTTAAAGTTTGAAAATTCGTTTGAAAACTTTTTTTTGCGCTTTTCGGTTGCTTATTTTGCTTCTGTTTTGGCTTGAGACCGAATTACGGCGCCCCTTTGCATTAGCATATACTCATTATCACTAATTTTTCACAACTTTTACCATCTAGATCACTTTGAAAATTGAACTCTAAAAATTTTTTGATTATAATTTTTTTTTAAATGTTTATAGATCATTTAAGCCAATAAAAACAATTGTCAAAAATAAATTAATACATTAGATGTAATAATTTTAAATCAGTACAGTCTTATCAAAAATTGTCTTATTTCTTCTTTAAAAATTTTCTTTGTTCTGAACTGATACTTACACGAATTGCTTCCCGAATTTAAAACACGTATTCTGATTTTACCAAATCATATTAACAGTTCTTTCTGACAAGTGTAAATAGAGAAGTCCGTGATTGTACGTGAGCGTGAATGTACGTGTTCGTTTATTACTCACAATTATTCTGTTTAGAAAAAAACCTTGTACCGAATTTTAATATTTAAGAATCCGTGCACGTATTATGTGATATACTTATTGTTAGAAAACATGTATCAAAAGAATTTTAATGCTAATTTAAAAAAGTAACTGTTTGCCATATACAAGCGCGTTTTTTGTCAAAACTTATTTATACTCGTAATTTAAAATTATATTATGTTTGTATAACTGTTTTTTACTTTCTTATATCCATTTGTATGAAATGGTTCGTAACAGAAAAGCAATCTCTGTTTGGGGGACTTTCTTATACGTATTATAGAAATTGAACAGTGTACGTGTTTGCCATAGGTACCATGGGACTTTCTTATACGTAGTACTGAGAGTGAACAGTGTGGGTGGTTCTAATTAATTATGTAAAAAAATATTTCTGGCTAAATCATAAATGTTGGAAAAAAATGTATGGCACATAAATTATAGATAATAATATACTCGATAATTTTTATCTAAAACATTTTTTTCTTATTTCAAAAATAATTTTAAAATTCAAAAATTGACAAGAGTAAACATCCGTTTTCGGTTAAGTTATTACGTTCAAAAAAATGATCTATAGTTTATGTCACATTCATTTTATTCTATCTTTTATTAGATGGTCAAAAAAATAAAAGAATCATATACACTGTAAGAGTAAACATCAGTTTCCGGTTTAGTAATTACGTTCAAAAAAATTCATTTGATGCATGTTCTAAAGAATATTATTATCTATAATTGATGTCCCACTCATTTTATTAGTTCGTAAGAAATATGTTTTAATAAAATAAGAATCATGTGTACTGTTCACTGTCAGTATTACGTATAAGAAAGTCTCGTGGTTGCCATGTCAGATATTTCAATATTTTATGAGTTGGCTAGGAATATTTTTTTAAATAAAATTAGAAACACACGTACACTGTACACTCTCAGTAATACGTACAAGAAAGTCCCGTGGTACGCATGGTAGATTTTTTTATATTTTTTACTTTTTGTCATGTAAAAGTTTATAGTTAAAATTTAGCACATTTAAGAAAACTCACTTAATCAAAATATACAAATAAATTACATTGATTCAGTAGATGTAAATTTCTGCATCTTACAATAAGACACAAATATTAATTAAGTAGTTCATTACTACGAAATATGAAATAAAATATTAAATTTAGTTAACACTGTCTTTCATGGGCGCCGGCAGAATTTCTTTCAGGGGGGTGCATTTAGATATATAAAATTAAATTACATGCGAGGATAATTAAAAAATATATAATAATTTTGTAATAAAAACCTGCATTGAAATTAGCATGACTAAAAAAATTAATTAAAATTAGAAATTGAAATTGACACGACCAAAAAAAAAAGGTCCTATGACTTAAACTGTTATTCAAAGAGTGAATTTTAAAATAAAAATTGTATTTCTTAATTTTTTTATGTGTTTTTTCTTTTTTGCCAGGGGGGTGCAAATGCACCTCCTTGCACCCCCCTCCCGGCACCCATGCTGTCTTTATTTTTTTATTAATACATTTGTACAATTTCTCAAAAGATCCATACAGCTTTACCTTACAAAGCCACCTCTGTTTATTAATTTATGAATATAATAAACATTATTAAGTTTTGCACAATCTCATTGTATGTATGAATGTATATGTGTTTGTATGTATATCTAATGTATTTACACCTGTTTATGAGACAGTGTTTTGTAAGACGCACCGATAATTAAAATCTCTGCTGCAACACACATACACACAACGTGAGATGTATTCCGATGTTCTTAGATTACATCAACAGTGCTTTCATAATTTTATATTACTGTCAGCAGTATCTAAACATTAATTAAATATAAAACATTAAGGGTGTGGTGAAATATGTATTTATAATCTATATACACATGCATTACTTTCTTCAGTTCACGGTTTTTAATATCTTTAGATAAAAAATCCCCATCACTATTTGATTATACGTATATATAATATTTTTGAATAAAGTATCTCTTTACCTTGGTCCTATGACTAAAAATTTATTTTCAAATATTGAGATTAGAAAATGACCTATAACAAAGGTCTTTTTATACAAATAATCGTTTTCACGTATCTATAATGAAATCGCAGTTTGTCAAATAAATAAAATTATTCGTAAGAGAATGATGGAACTCCCGTATTTTTTTTGTATTATAAATATTAAATATTAAATAAAAAACGAATCTAATTGTAAATAATGTTGTTAATTGTTTTAGCATACAGAAACTAACCCAAACATTTTTTTTTGTAATCCATGATATTAATAAACAAATCTGATTGTAAAAACGTTGTTAATTATTTTAATACACGTTTGTATTTGTATTACATTGCATCGTGGCTAGTATTAATAAGTGTCCACAGCGCGTTGTGGCGTTCACACATTGCCAAAACGCGATTTAGTCGATTATTAAAAAAAATCACGAATTTTGCATTGCGGTTTTTTCGAATATACCAAAATGATTCATGAGCGTTTTTGAAAGTGACACGAAATACGTATACATATGTATGGCTTAAGTTGATGTCAGTATGCGTTGAGATCGATTTTTTTCGCTCGATGAGTATTTTCGGTTTTTGAGCCTAACATATACAATATAATATATTGTATTACAATAATCTATAATACATTTTTAACGGACTTCAAAAATTCTTTTTCGTTCTGGAAAGTTCTCAATTCGTTTATTTATATTTTTTATGTATGTTCGGGCATAACTCCGATAAACATGCACCGATTTAGACGATTTTTGTTTGTTTGAAAGATTATACTTCCGATTTAATTCCTATATATTTTTTTTCAAAATCTGACCATGGACTTCAAAAAGGTGGAGGTTTTTAATTTTTCTATGCATATGTATTTTTTTAAGCATCTATTCGGTAAAACTTTTTGTTTGTTTGAAAGAGTATACTCCCGATAAAATTCATCAGAATCTGACCATGGACTTCAAAGTAACGCCACTCAAAAGGGAAAAATAAAAAACTTAAAAAAAAATGAATACATCGAAAAGTATGTCCAATAATTAAATTTAACAGTTTTTGAAGTCGGTGCCAAGCCAATAGAAAACTTTTTAATAAAGAAAAAAAGAATCCCGACTGCAAAAACTGTTAAATTTAATTTTTAGGTATACTTTTCAGTGTTTTTTTGAAGTCGGTTTTATTTTTTCTTAAAAAGTTTTTTATTCTCATTATAATATATAATAATAGTTTAAATCTGTACATCCCTTATGCTTTCTACAATAAAATAACAACGTAATTTGTTTCAATTTTCTATACGTATATGTAGGAACGTATACTGTACAATCTGTACATTCCTATTACCTTTTTCAATTACAGTCGGCATAGAATGTTTAATTGTATTTTATTTAATATATTATTCAACAATGGTGTGTTATTTATCATACTGGTCTTATTCGTTTTTCAATTGTCTACATTCTTGTTATATTTATCCTATAAGAAACGTGTTACAGAAGAAATAACAAATCTGCATTTAAAAATATTTGTATTTATTTTTCAAGATGGTATCAAATAGAGTCACTTATTGATAATATTTAAGAAGCATTTTAGAAGCTTGATTATGTAACATATCACTTGTCATTACCGTTATTTAAAGAACAAAATAATTTGCAATACTCCATGAAAATATATATATATATATATGGATACATATATGTATATTTTAAAAGCTGATTCTTTGGCTCATTGTGAGTGAAAAATTGTACGGGAAGGGAGGGTCTATTTACAACACCCTCTGAGCTACAGAATGTTTAAAAACTTCCTTCAGAGTAGTACTTACAAAGATTATCTCATAACTTCCAAAGTAGAGCAACCACAATGAGTCTGTTTCATAGGTAATTAACTAACGTATTTTTCAGTATTAGCGTTATTGCTAGCCGTGTTTCCAGTTCAGAGTTATTCCTCATCAAATTCAAAAAATATGTTTATTTTTTTGAAAATTTTTATGAAAATGACATTTCTCCCCAAAAGTACCATAATATGTGGTATTTTTTATCATTCTTTCCCTTAATTTACATAATTTTAAAATTAATTATGTAATTATAAACAAAATAAATTTATGACTGTTTCATTTAATAAGGTAGGTAGCAAAATAGTCACTTTGGGTATTATTTTTAGATAAATTTATAACTGAAAAACTGTTAGACCCAGGTCCAAATTTAGCAGGATGAATTTGTAGGTAACATTATTACATACCAAAATAATAATAAAAAATACCACATATTATAAGTAATCCCAAACCGGACCATTCTGTATAAGTAATTCCATATTCTATTTGTTAAATGTAGTTACATACACCTACATAAGTTCATGACATACACTTACTTATTTCCGAATTCCAAATTGCCTGGAGAAACATAACTTTATTTTGTATTTGTGTATAAAAAGTTGAACATAAGAGATAAGAGCTCTCTGTTTTGAGTGACATTCTCTGAGAAAATTGAGAAATTGTTTTAGAATATTCCATAAAAAAAACATTTTTTAAATGTTTGATCGGTAAACACACAGTCCACACAATGCAAAGGTTAAGTTAGCAGTAGCGCACCCTAGGTGAGGAGGAAGGTAGTGATTACCCCCCCCCCCATTTTTCATTATAATTACATTATTTAATTTAACTATTAATTGTACCTAATTGTGATACATAAAAAATTAAAAATTACATATATGTACTTAATTATAACAAACAAAAAAACACCTACCCCCGCATTGTTTTCTGATTTCACTGTATGTTATCATGCCTACATTGTTCTTATTGTTAGTTTGTTTAGGGTTTTTAAATTTCGAATTATCAAAATGTTCTGGCTGAGGGGCTATGCCCAATGGCCAATTAAAAGAGAAATAAAAAAAATAAAAATAAATTTGGAATTGGTAATGGTGTCCATTACAAAATCTCGGCGCTGTTTTCATTTGATAATCTTTCCTGCCCCTGGACGCTTATGTCTGCCTCCGACACGTGTTTAAAATCCTTCCTAATTACATAATTATATGGCTAATGTCGGTGCAGCGGGTTTGCGAGACGCCGGATTTAAAAACCGTGAAATTACAGCGAATTAACAAACTTCATACTTACTGCATGTATCAGACAGTGTTCAACAATAAGTCAGAGTCGTAACTGTGTAATTGGAATGTTTTGCATAGATGGAAAATAATTAATAAATATTTTGGCATATAAAATAATTAGGTATTGATATATTTTCTAGAAAGTATACTAATAATGTTAATATGTAATATCAATACTAATAAATTGTAATTTGATAATTTCAAAATTATTGGTCACGTTCACGACTGACCAAAAACAGTGAACAACGAGCTTTGATTGGTTGATTCATGGAATTTCTGGTGGAAGATACCAGAAAAGAATGTCATTTTTTAAGCGTGTAAGGAAGTGAAAAAGAAGTAACCAGAAAAAGTTTCAATAATATCGGTTCTGTGGTTCATGAGTTATGCGTGTGACAAGGATTCAGGGGACAGACAGACGGATACACGGACGGACACACGGACGGACAGATAGACAGGCATGGAACGAAAAGTATTTGTCTTGACGTGAAACGGAAAGATCAATTTAAAATTTTGAAATCGGAGGACATTTTTTTTGTCTCATTCTAAAACGATCACAAAACTTCTCGTATCTTCGATATTGCGAGGAAGCAAAACGTACGGTAATTTTCGATGTTCACGTATTAATAATTTTCAAAGCACACTATTTTTCGATATTCCTTCTGGTACCAATAACATAGCAATGTTAGTAATGATCATTCAATTGTCGTGATCATCCTATATATAAGTACACAGATATTCTGCATAAATACAGCTTCTATGAACTATTTATTTTAAGTATAATTGCTACACATTGCGTATTTTAATTTGATGAACACTGTAAAGTACCTAGTATTCAATCAGACATCTTGAACCTTCCCACGATACCTACCCATACCAATCTATTGATTTAACACTTTACATCCGGCATATTATTTTTTTCGCTACGCCCCTGTACACATTGGCACGTATTACCTCTGGAAGTATATACTACAGGGACTAATATAATTGTACTCACTACATATAGTCTGTTACCACTCGTACTTGGGTCTGAGCTGTGCAATTATCTGAACAGAAGCTAAGGGGAGCAATGTAATTTGTAAATACGAGTTGTGGAATATTTTTATAAAATAATTATGTACTCTGATCTGTTCTACATCATTGAAGTCTGTGTGAAATTGAAATCATCGGAACGAAGTATTTTGAATTATCGGTAATTAATTAGTAATCTGGCATCAGAATAAACATTTCATATAACAAACAGTATATATACAAAAAATATGTTTATTTCATCAAACTTCTATTATATGGCTTGTTCAAATGTTAAAAGGATTAACAATAAAATTAAAATAATTAACATACTTATCGGTTAATACCGAATTGATATATTAAATACTTTTTTTTTGCTTTTGTTCTACATTTTGTATATTTCTCTCTTACAAATTATAGTGACTTTTTTTTGTTTTGTTTTTTGCTCCACACTTACATTTCTTTATATATTTTTTTCTTTCTACTATTTTTTAACTACACAAATTAGCTTTTACAACTCTAGTTTTCATTTTTGGAACTGCAGAAGCAAGCTATAACTAAACACCAAAATAACCCTTGACTTAACCGAGTGGGTATTCTGATATTAATATTTCTGAATAGCTCATATGTGTCTCGTCCTCAATAAATAGTATATTATTACATTTCCCAGGCACTTTTCCAGCGACTTCAATGATTTGTTGAGACTCTAGTTTTTAATAAAATATGATACATAATCTTTGAAAAGATCTTTGTTTGGTAAGTAGACTTACATTTAAGGTTAAATGAAAAACGGGAATAAAAATATTATTTAATACATCCGCAAATAAATCAATTATATAACGATTTTTTTTCTTAAATCTACATCAATAATTAAGTAACTATTTTGGATTTTAATACTAATTTTTTTTTTTTTTCTACAAGAATAATGAAAATTTAATACTGCGTGTGTTATCCTAGAAGCCACCAACCTATGAGTCCTCAGTCTTATAAGTGCCCCCTGCTCGAATATTAAGGGGACGCCTAAAAAAGAATATGTTTTCAAATGCTTGTAACTTGGTCAAAAATTGGCTTTTTCATAACTTTTTTTTTCTTGAATGAAGGAAATTTTGGTAATTCCTTTCTCAACATCTTTTAATTTTTTAACTTTTTTATGTAACTAATTTCTTTTAAAAAGTCTTAAAACAGGCTATTTTTTAGGTATCCGCTTAATTAATGTGAAGATTGAATGTATTTACAAAAATATATTCATAAATATTTCTTTACTCAAAGAGTATGTATGTTTAAAAAAACTACAAGATGATTATTTCACTGCATTACCTCATTTATTTGAAAATTAATTTAATATTACTACAATGATATCATTATTGTATTAAAACTTTTCCATTGTTCATTTAAAATATTTATCGGAATGTATACATAATAAAATCTTTTACCATATTTTATAACATTTACATAATATATATAAAATTATTCATCTATAAATTACATTAATAATAACTTCTATAAAAATATGAAAACAAAAATATACTCAATATAAATTTTATATTTAACATTAACATTAACATTAATCAGTAGGTGTTTAAACGAATATATGTAGTAGGTATTAAGTAAAACATTGTGTTCATATCTATAGCGGATAGTTTTTGAAAATTAAAATAAACAGTTTATAGATATTGTGATTTTATTGACACTTTGTAAAAACTTGTGTGTAATATTTACAATATTTGACTAAAGGAAATAGAATCAATACGTCAAACACAAATCGGATATCTTTCCAAATAAACAA
This sequence comes from Sialis fuliginosa, assembly GCA_961205875.1. Lineage (NCBI taxonomy): Eukaryota > Metazoa > Arthropoda > Insecta > Megaloptera > Sialidae > Sialis > Sialis fuliginosa. The sequence goes on along the minus strand of OY540817.1, from coordinate 11,434,537 downwards.
AAAGTGTCTGGAGATATACGAGTTGGAGATGTTATAAACTGGAGTTTAGTGCGGCTATGGTAACAAGGGCACGATAATCAATATGGTGGCATAAAAGCTCGCTCGTAAATTTCTTTCCAAGCCGGAAGTATCAGCCCATAGAAAGTTTGGTAGGATTTTCTTCTAAGTTTATTAGAGTGAATAATATTGGTTTGTGAACTTTTCGGAAATTTGTTGTTTTTTCTTTTACACTTTTTTTCTTTGGATATACATACAAACAGGCTATTAACACTTTAGTACGTAATTTACTGAACGGATGAAAAACTCTAATGTGTTAAATATGTTGATTTGTGGAAATTTATTATGTAACTACATTAAATATTTTACTCCAGTTGTTGGTTTGTTTCAGTGTGATATTTTATTTTTAATCAACTTCAAAAAAGGAGGAGGTTCTCAATTCAATCAATATTTTGTTTCCTCTCGCAATATCCAAGATACGAGAAGCTTTGTGATCATTTTAAAATGAGACAAAAAAATTATTTTTCGATTTCAAAATTGATATTTCCGTTTCAGGTTAAAACTAACACTTTTCGTTCCATGTCTGTCTGTCTGACTCCTGAATTCTTGTCACATTCATAACTCATGAACCACTGAAACGATATTAATGAAACTAGGTTGGTTGATTGAGTCTAGCTTGAGAACGGTCCCATTTCAAAACCATAAAAATCATGTGTAAGGGGAAGGGGTGACATCCCAATTTTTTTTCAAGATATCTCAAGAACGACACATATTACATGATAATTTAGATTTTCAAATTATGTTATACAAATAGTAAAAAAATAATAACCATATTCAAGATTAAAATTTTTACTTTTCATTGAATTTTGTAAATTGAACTTTCATTCATTTTCCCGTAAAATTATGGGTTTATAAACAAAACAAAAATCACAATACATTTTGTTATTTTTGTGCACGGGGTTAAAATTTGTTTACACATAATCTGTTTTACGCAGTTTAAAAGCGTGTAGTTTCAACTTCAAAATGCTATTTTTTTTTTATTTGATCTCTGATTTTTTTGACAGAATTATTTATCATCTAACTTATTTATTAAATTGAAACATATTTTTATTTTCATGTAAAGCTGTGCCCGCGGCTTCACTCGCGTGGACTACGGATTTTTTTTTAATTTGTGAATCTCTCAGCTCGGTTGCGTATATACATTTTTATTGTTTGTGTCGTTATTTATTTTTGATTTTGACGGGAATACAAGAAGTATTGAGCAGTTGCTGATTGGCCGATTATTTTAGGTCTTAACAAATGTGGGGACCTGGTGTAAGGAATATTGTATTGGGGTCACTTAGGATTGTTTAGGGCTTAAAAAAATATAGTTGAATTATTGTAGATCCTTTTATTCTTTACTACGTTATATTGTTCAATATTTTACGGCAGCGTATTGCAAAAGAGCAAACTTTTTTCCGACTTGATTTACTATTATCGTCATTGCTTATTCCTTATATTACCTAACGTAACAAAATATATACTAAAATCTGGGAAAAGAACATAGTTATGAATTTAAAAGAAACACGTACAGGAGGACCGACGTTTTTTTGTTTCGAGTTCATTGTTTTTAAAATTTATTTGTTATAGCTCGAGTACAGATTGAAAGTTAGCAAATGTTAAACCATTCATATTATTTAAGACCCATTTGTTCTTGTTTTTTTGGTTTAAAAAAATTGTATCATTAAAAAAAAAGTGTAAAGAAATGTATTTTTAATGGTCAACTTGATGAACTGATCGATTCAGAAGAAGGGGGGGGGGGGTAATAAATCTCGTCCAGGGTGCCAGACTTGCAAAGGTCGGCTTTGTATATATACATCTATTTTAAATAAAAACATTCATAATAATAATTTACACATATTATATGAAAATTAAACGCCCCAATGAATGAATATCATTTAATTTTCCAAACACTCTAAAATTTCAAACACCACCTGCCAATTGATCGATCAGTAACATAGACAAGCTCGACGTATATCAGCTTTATAATTACAATATATCTAGTACTCTGATGCTTCTGCTATTGATGTTTTGCATTTTGTATAAATGTTTATAATTAGATCGAGCGACAGTTTGGTATAGATAGAAACGGGGGAAGTCCTGTTTGCATACATCAACAGTGATTTACATTATTCTGTATAATGTTTGGTATCAAATATTAGAACATGGTTAACGGCGTCTGTTCTCTCGGGTGTTTTAAATTATCACTATTACATACATTTGATCCCTTAGATCGGAGATAGATAAATATGACTTAATGCCTTTAAGATAAAGTGTGTTGGACTTAGAGCTGGGCGCGTGAGTAATTTTTGCTCACGATCACGCACGCTCACGAGAGAAATTTTTTTAGTCACGCCCGCTCACTCACGATAACAAAAAAAGTATTCACGATCACGCACGCTCACGAATACTATTTTTGTACTCACGCCCGATCACGCACGTCGGGTCACGCGCGTGACCCGATTTAATGTAATTGTTGTAAATTAAATTTTGAAATGATGAAAATTAATGTATTTACGTGCAATATATTGTGTGTATTTTATATTCATATTATTTCTTCTAAACTGTATTCTAGTAAAAGAAATTACAAACAAAACAATAAGAAAATAAAGCTACAATGCATTAAAATTTTTTTTTGGATATAGTTGGCAATACTGACCATGTGAAAGTGCTTCCTAAAATAACATTTATTTTTCATACTATATGTTTTAATGTCAAAATTCGTTTTAAAACATTATTATATTTATGCATTATTAGTTCAGATATTAAAAAAAAGATCAAATAAGTTTATAAAAAAATTATCTTCAAAATATACTCACGAACTCACGCACGAGAAAAATGTACTCACGCACGGTCACGCCCGATTGTTTTAATTTGACTCACGATCACGCCCGCTCACGATTCAATATTTGAAAATCGCTCACGTCACGTCGGGTCACGGCCGTGACCCAACGTGACCCAAAAAATTCACGGCCCGCGCCCAGCTCTAGTTGGACTATGGACATAAACTGCACGGACAAAAATATTTCATAACAATCACTAAATTTTTAAAGAAATATTACTATTTGATTCAGACAATATTATAATTCTTCCATATTAATGATAATATATATTGTAAAGAATCTGGTGAAATTTTACTATGCTGCATCGTAAAAATTAAACGTTGTATTGTATATGTTACCGGCAATGTATGTAATTCAGGCATTCTATAGAATTCCTAGGAATTCTATACAATGCCTGACAATTTCAGGCAAAGTATGAAATATTTGTTTAATAGAAATTTATTATATACTTTGCCTAGGCATTATATAGAATCCCTAGGAATTCTATAGAATGCCAAGATAATATTAGGAAATGTATGAAATAAAAGACAAAATGATATTAATAAAGCAGATAGGTATTATTTAATTAATTTTAAAAAGTCCAAATTCATATTATGTAAGATTTAGGTCTTTCATTGTTAAAATAACAAAACCACATAAACAATAGTATAACATTTGATATTTACTATAATAAATAAAATAAAATAATCATATTAGTCCAGACGTGTATTAATTAAGATTTAAGGCCTTTATTGTAAAAATAACAAATTCACAGAAACAATATACATAGTACATACATTTTTCTATTATACCTATAACGCGTAAATATAAAATGTTTATTTTGATAAATAATTCAGTATTGTACCGACAATACTGAATTATAATCTAGAAACCTACCTACAGCTATCGAGAATGAACCAAGATTTTTTTATTGTATATTTGCATCAGTATATTATAACATAAAGTAAGGCAACATCTGTACCTGGACCAAAATTGATCGATTCACCCTATTTTGTTTATATTTCATACATTGCCGGCTATCAATTAGGTATTCTATAGAATGCCTAGGAAATGTATATAATTAAATTCATTTCATACATTGCCTGGTGATTTTAGGCATTCTATAGAATACCTAGGAATTCTATAGAATGCCGTATTTCATACATTGCCGGTAACATATATACATATATAAAAAAATCATTTGTTGAGAGAAATCTGTCTACCCATCTTTGTTCAGCAATGGACAGTATGGACACATACATATATATATATATATATATATCTCGCAGACACACACACACACCACACTCTCACTGTGAATATAGTTGCACTGATGCTGGGGGAATCTGAAACAAAACACCCTTTAAGTAATTTTGAAGATACCAAAACATTATCTGTTTCGACCAAGAAATAAAAGCGAACATTCAAAATACTGACAAAATTATTATAATGCAAGACAGCTATGGCCATTTGACGATAACGTTGGTGAACAATATTATACATATACTTACCTCTGTTTCAAACTGTTTATTAAAGTACATATCGGTTTGATTTATTTCTTTTAATACAAAAACTTATAAAAACGAATTACCTACTAACGTTAAATATTAGGTCGATGATTACAACTTTAAACGATTCTTTCTTTCCCTTCCTCTATCTTTCTCATGTTATAATTGCAAACAGAGTCATTGCACGAGCTCACGCAAGTTAGTTAGTTATTTTTATGTGCACAAATTGTCATAATGTTGCCATTATTCCACTCGAAAAACACTTCCCGATTAAAATAATTTTGATAGCATATTTGCGAATTTCATAATTTCATTTCACTTTGTCATGGCTGGTTTTGGGCCAATCAATACTATTACGTGATAAGGCATATAATTTAACCATTAAGGTGTTAAGGTATTTCTCGGAAATATAAAAAAAATCCATTCGAAATCCTGAAATGATTCACCATCTGTGAACAAAGATATCGTCAAAAAAAATCAATAAATGTTTGTATAGTACAGCGGTTCTTTAACTAGGGTCCGCAAAGCTTTTGCGGGGGTCCGTGAAACATGTTTGGCATAAATTAAAGTACTTTTACATTTCTATTTACCAGTGATTAATTAATATCTAACGACCTTCTTCGTTTCTCTATCAGGGAAGTAAGGGTTATTAGAGTGAGTAGCTTGTTTCTGCAGTTGTAAAAGCTAATTTGTGTAGTGCAAAAAATTAAAACAATGTTTAATAAATAAAATTATAAAAATGTGTGGAAAAAAGGTCATTACAGTTGTAAAAACAAAAAATGTAAGAAATGTAATGCAAAAAACAAAGGTCATTGCAGTTGAAAAGAAAAAATTGTAAGTATGGAACAAAAATAAGGACTTGCAGTTTTAAATTTTTTTCTTTTTATCCCTGCAGGTATAAATAATTGTTCAAAAGGGGGTCCCTAGACTACATAAGTTTGAAAACCGCTGGTATAGTACATACTATTTTTAAAAATCCCAGCCATAACACCATAAATTGTAATTATTTACAAGTTGCTCAAAAAAATAAACAATATATTAATAGAGGAGTTCTTAACACATGCATACGTACATTTACAATATTCCCGGTGAAATTAAAAATTTGTTCGTGAGTTATGAAACAATTCAATAAGAAATTAAAAGATTCCTTATTGCAAAAAAAACTTCTACATTTTAAGGTCCGGTATTATAAAAAGGAGCTAGCAAATTTGCTAGCTAGTAAGCACTTCCAAATAGGGTATTAATTCTGTGATAACATCTAGATCAGTGATTCTTCAACTTATTGGAATACAGTTGGCGACTCTGACCGTACAAAATAATTTTCATAATATCGCCACTGTTATAATATAGTTGGTGTTTACATATCACGCGTGCGCGAATATTGTCAAACACTTTATGAAATTAAAGGAGAACTGTCAGATAGGTTTGAAACCTCGTTTTAAAGTGCTTGCTAGCTCGTTTATAATACCGAACATAAAAGAATTTGTTAAGATGATACTTCAGTCTAAAAATTTTGTCTTTTGGTTTTTTCTTATATTTTTATCTGTGCTAACTTATTCTATGTATATTATAATACTTTCAGAATAAATTAATAAATATAATAGTTGTATTTTGTAGCTTCTTATAATCTTTTTACAGTTATTTACTTTGGGCTTATTCTTGATTTTTGTTCGAACTTTCCGAGAAATTTCACGAATCGTGCAGTAATTCTCTTTATCTATTATATAGCGAACCTTGTTGCTCACCGAGAAGTGCCTTAAGGGGATGAACTAACTGTCGATTTCACAATTTTGATATTAACGTATTTACCTAATTAGTAGAGCTATATTTGCCGGAGAGTCGAATGTGTTATGTGTATTAATTAGTCTACTTAAAACATAAATTTTCTGTCTTATCTATAGTTATATGAGTATACTAGTAGCATTCTAGATATTATAGGATATTGGTTTTCGAGTAAAGGAAAATCATTTTGCAAGAATTCTTAATTAACTGGTGAATTTGAAATTAAAATATATACATATATATAGGTCTGAGATCATACCAATTTAATTAGTAAACATTTACTATTTGATATTAATATTTGAATTCATAATTAATGTAAAATATATGTACTTACTATGTATATTATGGTGTCCGTACAAATATTAACGGGAAACCCCTTCAATATGTTCTTTGTAAACGAAAAATAAGGTAGCCGCAAACTCAACATTGACAATTAATTTTTAGGCTATGCTGCAATTTTAAATTTAACGTGTATTTTAAATAGCAGTTTTCACTTTTTTCTGAAAATTTTACTTTTCTCTTAATTGTTTCCATTTTTTCCTATATATTATGACTTGTTTTTGGTAGCTGAAAATTTTTTAAAGAAAATTATAGTTTTTTTTATTAATTAGCAAATTCCGTAATCGATTTTCTGCGGAGAGGGAATTTATAAATTTATTTTTAAAAACTATAGTCTTCTTTACAAAAATGCCAGTTACCAGAAAAAGGCATGTTATACAGGAAAAAAAAAATTAAGAGAAACAGTATTTTCAGAAAAACGTAAAATTGCTATTTAAATATAAAGTGTATTGAGCATAGCCTAAATATTAATTGTCAACACTGAGTTTGCGGCTACCTTAGTTTTTGGTCACAAAAAACATATTGAGGGGATGTCCTGTTAATATTTCAGTCTGTACAAACACCTTAATGTACATTTACAAGACTTGTTATATTTCTAAATTTCTTTATTAGAATAATTAGAAAAAAAATCAAACAAGACCTAGACTTTTCTCTGTCTTGGTCTCGTGTTTGATACGAGACTGACAATGAGTCGAAACAAGACATACCTAATTCTCGTCTCGTGTACAACCCTAACAAATATATATAGTGTTGCACTATGGGCCAGGAGACCCTGTTCTATGGCCAAAAGTCCAGAAGTTATTCGATTTAATTAAAATTCATTTTATAAGGGTTTTTTGGGACGCTGATTTCAAATTTTTAATAAAAATTCAAAAATTCAAAATGGCGGAACTAATATGGCGACTAACATATTTCAAAAGTTATCCGATTTAAATAAAATTCATTTTATAAGGTTCTATTGGGACACTGATTTCAATTTTTTTATAAAAATTTAAAAATTCAAGATGGCGGATCCAATATGGCGACCAATATATATCAAAATTTATCCGATTTAAATAAAATTCATTTTATAAGGTTTTATTGGAACGCTGATTTAAAAATTTTTATAAAAATTTTAAAATTTAAAATGGCGGATACAATATGGCGACCAAGATATTTCAAAAGTTATCCGATTTTAATAAAATTCATTTTATAAGGTTTTATTGGGACGCTGATTTCAATTTTATTATAAAAATTTTTAAATTCAAAAAGGCGGATACAATATGGCGACCAATATATTTCAAAAGTTATCCAATTTAAATAAAATTAATTTTATAAGCACGCGGTATAAACAAATAACAATCTAAATACAAGTAATCTCCTTACAACAATCCACAACAAAGTTTCGCTCTAACACTATGAATGAAACTAAAAATTGCATAAACTCACCCCCTGACTACCCCGGCCATTAGGGGTTGAGTGTCGATTTTTTATTTTTATTGAAGACTGTTTTGTCCAAATTAACCTGTATAACTAAAGCAACTATGCAGATAAACATATCAAAAACCCATCCTCGTCCACCTCTTACGCTATTAGGGGTTTAATGTTGAAATTTTTATTTTAATTGAATATTATTATATTTTCTCCGAATTTACCTTAATATCGCAAAAAGTATGTAGATAAATATATCAAAATTTAAAAAATTAAACACCAATAACCCCCCCCCCCCCCTCCCATCTCTTAGGGGTTGAATTTTCGAAAATGCTATTTGTCTTGTACAATATGTGTGCAATGTTTCATTCGAGAGAATACTAACAATTTTTTTTCGTCATATAAACTTTTCCACCCCCTTGCACCCCTTAGGAGTTTAATTTTGGGTAATACTTAAATACTAGTTTCATTATTTGTATAGTATTCATTTTAAGTTTCAAGTAAATCCAACCAAAAAATATTTTCCCATACAAAATTTTACACCCCTTTTTATCCCCGTAGGGGTTGAATTTAGAAAAGTATTTTCTTAATGGGTGCTTAGATCATAAAAGGAAGACACCCCTCAAATTTCACTGTCCAGAGAATGTTTGTACACTCGTAGTAGGTACTATATTCGTTTATACAATGTGAAATAAATATGTACCTACATATCATTCTTGTACGTTTCGAAGAGTTTCACAGTCAAGCAAATGAAAACGGGCAAAAAGGGGCAGATCTAGGCTGAAGTGCACATCCTAGAGAAGACATTTGTGAGTTTCATTACTTAATACAAGGCGGTATCTTTCGGTATTCGCAATCAGCAGCAGGTGCTTTGCTAAAAAATCTTGTTTTTTTATACTAAAAATGTGGTTTTACTTCAGTAAAACTGAAAATAACGCATTCATGTGACATTTAAAATTATTTTTGAACTTCCACGAATGAAATAATCTAAATATACGGCTTGGAATTTATGACTTTACAATAAATATTACATTTTACAAGCGACAGTAAAATAACTTTTTTTTATACATTTTTCAACTTTGTGCCCCTGTCATTTGAACAGGAATTGATTAATCAACATGTAATTGCCATCATAACTACTTCAATTAATACTGAATTCAGTGGTCTAATTCGTTTTCTCAAATTCGAAAGTAGACTTTTGGCCACAGAACAGGGTCTCCTGGCCCATAGTGTGTTGGTACAAAAGTCTGAGAAATTATAGATAAACATTGTAAATGTCTTGTTTTTAAAAATTCTGGATAAGCGCCTGGTTTTTATTTTTATGTTCGAATTTATTATGCAGGCCTCAGAGTAAAAATTATATTACTTTTTGACCCGCAGAATCATGAAATAATATTAAACTTTAGGGATTTTCTATCACCCTTATTTCTTTATCGGCCATAACAGTCTTCCCCTTTAAATATTTAAACGTCTTTCTATCTGTTATGAATTTATTCGAAAATTAAAGAAACGAATTTAAACGATTTTCACCAACGTGAACGATAAGATGATGTGATAATAATACAATGAAATTAACCAAAAAATCTTATTGCATATTTAAAAGATAAAGTACTGGCACCAGTCTTGTACAACAATGTACTAAATTAGAAATATTCGTTGATATTAGATTATTGCCGTTACTGGATATTAATTTAAATACATTTAACTGTCTCACAGTGTGATTTGATGACAATTGATCATTTTGTTTAAAAATAGTGGAAAAATAAACATCGCGATTCGGCAGACTATCAAGAGAAATATATTTTCTTATGTCAATAGTTAGTGAAGCGAGTAAATTTAACGATTCTTTATTTTATAACTTTTGTGACATAGTATTTATCATTTTGTAATCTTCTCAAGTGTCCATCACTGGGTGTTCATTACTGGAGATAAAACATAAACAAAATAAAATACTATATTTTATAGTTGTTTTATTAATAACATAAGTTCATGAAAATTACAAAAAAGTAACCTATCAGTCCCAAAAAACAATATATATTGCTCTTAATGTGTTCAAGACTGGTGGCCAGTACCTTTAGTTCACTTATCAGTATGGAATTGCAGTAAATTATTAATTTATTAATGTGTGTTGTATTGTTTCAGACTCGGTGATGTGCAAACAGATGTGGACGACGCTCCACGTGCTCTGGAGCCTCGTGTACGTCTGTACTGGCTCCGTGCAGATCGTCACAGGTATATTCTTCGTCATCTCTCTGCCCGCGTTCAAATTGGGATCAAACATTGGCGCTGGATCATGGGTATGTAAATTATATTTTAGAATGTTACTTTTATCAAATACAAATGTCCTAATTAAAAATTGTACTAACAAGGGGACATCCCAGTGTATGGATGAAGGATTTTAATTAGCTTTTGGGAGGTGAAATTAGATTAAAAATAAAAAGACACCTTTCGAGCATTTATTTGAATGCTCATTATTAATAACTATATTTAATTCTGAAAATTGTTACAATTCATATGTACTTTATTACTAATATATGTAGTCGAGTGGTTAAAATTCTGGATTGGGAACGTGGCGAACTGTTGTTCGAATTTTGATTTAGGAATTTTACTTTTTATTTTTATTTGCAATTTTTTTACTTTTTATTATTTTCTTGTACATATTTCGGCTATCTCTCGTTTAAACTTTGATTTTTATTAGGTGAAATATATGTATAATTATCAATAGTCATTAATTTATTAAGGAAATAAAAGGTTTGTTAGTTATTTTAACTACATATTTATGATACTTGAGAATTTTCATTCGCGTTGTATAAGGTACTAACATCAGTCTTGGATTATACCCCAGTGTTAAACTCTTACTGTCATAACTAAATCATAATCTATAGACACTTAACTGTAAAACAGCTTAATTTGATGACAATCGGCCAATAGGTGTCAAAATGGTGAACGTTTAAACTAATTATTAGTGTAATCTATTTATTAATTATTACATGGTTTCAAATACGATTTTTTATTTTATAACTTTTTTTAGTACTTAAAATTTTGTAATCATCAGTAAGTGTTTTACTTTATCCATTACTGGAAAAAGATAAACAAAATGAAAGGCTATAATTTAAAAAACAAACTATTTTTGTAGATTTTGGTAATTAAATTGATTTAATAAAGAGGTACCTACCTACTTGTTTTATTAGTAACATGAGTACATGAGAAATAAAAAAAAGATGTCTATCAATCCCCAAAACAGTATAACTTGTCCTTAAAGCGTCCAAGACTGGTGCACAACATAAATTTAAAAGTTAAAAGATAACTTATAAGTAAACGTACACGTCTGTACCTTTTAGTGACTCCTAGTATATATTCTTTTACATACATTGTTGCACTACAAATACTTAGAATGAAGAAAGAATACTAGTAGGTATGTATATTTAAGATATTTTTAAGTAAGAAGCCTCACTTTGTGTAAATGGATTGTGTACATAAGTGGTGTGTATTTTCAATATCACTTTCGTGAATCCTTCTTAGGTTGAACGTCCATTGAGAATACGCTTTTAGTGTCCAAGAGTGCTTTGATATCAGCAGAGGTGAACAGGATCGTATCTGGGATATAAATAGAATTCATTTTGATTGTATATGTTAAGTAAACTCAATAATACACATATTGTATCGTAGTTAGTTAGTAATTTATAAACTATGCCGCCCTGGGCAAAGACGATTTTCCACCCCCTTCAAATTTGCTACCCAGAATAAGTGTCAATTTACATACATACATATATTAATTGGTTCGTATCAATCAATATGATGCCCGAGTTTTAGTTTTCGATAAATGTATGTGTATATTATGTAGAAAATAGCGTGAAAAGTTGAAATTTTCAAACCGCAAGTCTGTATCTTAAATCGTTCTTGAGATATGGTCTCTCAGTTTCAGTTTTTTCAATATTTTGGGGGGAAATGGCCGTAACTTTAAAAATTGGTTTTAGTTGGCAGATTTGAAATTAGTCTGTCAAAATCTATATGTTGACATGTATAATATTTCAAAACTCGACAATAAAAATGTTCGCGAAATATCGAAAAACGTCGATTTTTGACCAAAAATACAATAAAATAAGAAAAATATCGCAATTACAACGAAAATTTAAGAAAATACATATTGTTTCTATGAAATACTTCAAAAAAGTTAAAAAAAATGACATTTTTAGATTCATTAAGAACTAATAATCACGGATATACCCAGAAGCTAAGAAAAACGTAGATACTATAGGTACCATGGGATTTTCTTATACGTAATACTGAGAGTGAGAAAATCTATAATTTATGTCCCATTAATTTTATTCTTATATCTTTTATTTGTTTGTCATAAATATTTTTAATAAAATCAGAAACACCCACACTGTTCACTTACGTTTAAAAAAGTCCCGTGGCTCAGTGGCGTAGGAACGGGAGGGGGGGGGGGTCGTTTTTATGTTCTTAAAATATATGAAATTATTATGATAATTTTGAAATGAATGACCTTTTTTGTGGTTATAACCCCCCCTGAAATACTTAGTATACGAAATAATTTTGAAGTGAATGAATATATTTAACTGCATATATGACTAAAATAAAAAAAAAAAAAAAGGTCTTCAAATTTTAATTGTGGGACTTTTTTTTTTTTTTAGTCATAAGATAAAATTTTAGATCATTTGATGGCTCTATGGCAGATATTTTTTTCCATATAAAAAATTCCTTAAGGTGTGTTTCTCGGGGAGTAGCAAGGTTCGCTATATGTAAAAAAAAGAGAAATATTGCACGGCTTGTGTAGTTTCTTGGAAAATAAAAAAAAATTGTTATTTACAAAGAATAAACTTTTTAACGACCCTTTTAAATAAAAAGATTATACACCACTGCCTTAAAATATTTAGATACATCTCTGTCATAAAGCATTGTCTTGATCCATGTAAAAGTATATTATCTTTTTATGTTCCGTTGTACGCGCTAAATATACCTATATCGTAGCGACCTTGGGTGCTACACCTTGAGCGAGTAAAACGGTACACGTTTAGGCCCACTTGCCGCAGTGGGTCATTCATGTTTGTAGATACAATGTAATACCTACATTTGTATGTATACATTCGGAAAGTCCATTAGTAGTTCTGTTATCAAATAAATTGGAATTGGTTAAACATGGGCGTAGGTTTTATATTTTAATTGGGTTAAAAACTACTCTTCAGAATACAAAATTACACATTTCCATATTTTTTATTATAATAAATATTAAATGAACACCGCGAGCTTTTATTTTTAGTCATATGAATTATGTAATACTTTGATAGCTGGATAATACTGTAATAGCTGAATTTTTTTATTTTTTTTGGTACATATATTATTTTGTTTAAATTCTTTTTTTTTGTCTCAAAATGTTACTATCAATGCTATCTACATTTTTCCAGTCTCACTGTTTTTCCAGTTATCAAAGTATTTTTTATATTAATTCGAATCGGCAAAATGCGTTCGCCATATAGTAGCACCACCATCTTGTATTTCTAATTTTGACCAAAATTTCGTAATCCACGACTCAGATATTTATCTTGTTTTTTTTTATTATTTTTTTTACATTTATGTTCAAATACATCCATTTATTAACGTCACTGTGCCACGATCAGACATGGATGACTGGGGGGATCGGGAAGTGCCCTGGGACAATCAAGGCAAGAAACAGTCACGAAGCCCATTTCATCCACGGATACGGTCCTAGGGGCAGACAATAAGTTCTTAATTCTATCTTAACCTATACAGTCATTGTCAAATATGCCTCTGATTATCCAACTTCCACAGGGATGAATTATCGCTATTCACAACGACTGTGTTACAAAATTCTCCCCACTAACTGTTACAATTGTATTTTTGAATTTACTATATAGTTTTAAATTATTTTGTATATGTATAATCGACTGTGCATCTTGAGTCTACATTATTTAATAATTTCGATCCAAGATGCACTTGCACCACTTTTAAAATAAACATGTTTGCAATTTCGTTAAACATCAGAACTTTCATTGCCAAAATATTAGGGATTTTGTATTGTAACACTTCTTCTATTATATTATATTACAAATAAATTAATAAATTTATTTAATTTTACTTGTTACGCGGTAACATGGTGGTGTTCGCTCTGTGTTATGCAAGAGGAGATTTTATAATTTATAATTTCAAAACTTGTGGCGTCGAGAACCGAAGCCAGTGCGTCGACGACTTTCGATCAGTAAATATCGATAGTCATCGATAATTATTAACTAGGAAGCGACGACAAAGGAGGGTCCTATTTAACCTATCCCTCACAAATCGTCGTGAAAGTGTTGTTAATCGTGTTAAATTGTTAGTTCTTGTATTCTATCAAATAGTGTTTTTTCGGTGTCGTTAAATAGTTTTAAGTATTAATTGAATTATTTTCTTATTATCAATTATGGGTGTGTATTAATATTTTAAATATTGTTATTATTCCGCTAGTTATGTTTTTCGATTTGATTTAACTGAATTTAATTGTATATGTTGCATAATTTTGTAATAAAATTATTATCTTTTGTAAGGTTAGCATTTATTGTTATAGTATTATTTAGATGAAAAAATCATATTAAATTCTATCCCTCGTTAATTCATTTTTTCTGAAAATGCCCTATTTTCAAAATAAATAGCTCTTATAACTATGTATGTACATATATAATTGTTTTTAATTGATGTTTTATCTAAAACCTTAGTCTAGGAATACCACAAAATTTTAAATTTGATATGTTTTTTATAAAAAAATTATATTTTATAGCAATTTTAAATAATCCCTAAGAGATATTTAATATAAATTAAACGAACATTACATAGTTCTTAAAAAAACTGTTAATTATAGGTAAACCGGTTTTCATTAACAATTTACCGAATTACTGGTAATTAAAAAAAAGTCGGAGTACCTATACTAAAAAGCCACCATTCAAAAAAAAAATTTCATATAAACTTAATGAGTCGTTATAATTTCTGAACTGTCCCAATATTGTTAATGAATGAATTTATACATAAAGTTTACAGAACATAAAACTACGTTTTATTTTATATAATTCTTTAAACAAATTGCTGATATAAACAATAAATGAAGGTTAAATAAAGGTATTGCTGACAATTCAAATATTTGATTGTGCCACACTGTTAACAATAGTATTGAAAGTAATAACGTATATTATAATCACTAAATAATATTTCTAGTACAAATGGTTTTTGGATGTAACCCACTGCTTTAAAACCAAGGGCTTGAACCGGAGTTTATTTATGGCTATGGTTCAAATATAAATTTTAGTTCGGGTTTGGGTTCAGTATGGTGGACAATTTGGGTTCAAAAACCGATATTTTTTTGGATTCAGGTTCGGGTTCAAGTTTGTAATTGAAATAAAATTATTTTGTTCGAAATTTTTTTTGTTAATTAACAAATAACACATTTTCTGAAGAAGAAAAAAACATGAATAGCCTTTAAAATATGGCTAGAAAAAGGGCAAAAAATAAAATAACATTTTAAAGATTGAATTCTCTTTTCCAGATTTTTTTACAAATTGAAATGTAATTCAATTATAGAATTAAAAAATAAAATAAAAAATATGTAAATTTTTATAAATAAAAAAATTAATTAAATAAATCCAAACAGGTTTCCATTTCTTTTAAAAATCATTGGAAATCGTGAAAAGGTTCGGATTCAGATTCAGGTTCGTAGACTTTGAAATATAAGCTCAGTTCGGGTTCAGGTTAATGTAAAATACGGTTTTCGGGTTCAAATTTAGGTCCCTGTTTAAAACTTATTGAAAACGACATATTGAGAAATAAAAAAAATTATACAACGCCGCCGTAGGAAACTTAAATATTTTATTAGATTATAAATCTAAAATTAATAATGTCAAGTGTAATAAATGAATGATTATTTTTACTAGATTTATCTAAAACGGGGAACGTTTATAAGACAACTTTATTGATGTTCAAAATCTTATTATCTCTTAAATTTTATGTATGAAGATGAAATATGAAAAGTTTTCTTTACGAGATACGCGTTGTGGAAAATTTATACGTATCTGAGCTCGAATCTTATATAACAAAGAAGATATTCCTCTCAATTTACTTATTGTTAGTTGTTTTTAATTTGATATGATCTTTATCAAAATTAATGGATATTTATTATACATTTTTTTGTATTTATAAGTAGATAAGGTACTGGCACCAGTCTTGGATATGACCCCAGTTATAGCTATTTTTAAATTAAATGTACTGAATTAGAAATATTTGTTGATATTGGATTACTATACCATTTCTGAATATTAATCTATATACATTGAATTGTTTTACAGCGAGTTTTGATGACAATCGACCAATAGGTGTCAAAAGGGTGGTTATTTAAACTAATTATTAGTATAATTTATTTATTAATTATTATATTATCATAGCAACTGCTTTACATTGTTTCAAATTTGACGATTATTTCTTTTATGTCGTAGTACTTATCATTTTGTAATCATTAGCAATTGTCCATCACTGCGTACTCATTACTGGTTTTACGTTATCCATTACTGAAAAAAAAACACAAAGAAAATAAAAGGTTATAATTTAAAAAACAAACTATATTGGCGGACTTTGGTAATTAAATTGATTAAATAAAGAGTTACTTCTTATATTAATAACATGAGTTCATGAGAATTACAAAAAATAAGCCTGTCAATCATAAAAACAGTTGTAGCGGCCATAACTGGTGCCAGTACCTTATATGTGTGTAGGTTTATAAAAAAAAAATATAAACGTTTATCTTAAATCTGAAGGAGTTATTAAACAAACAATATTTGATTTATAAAACAATGTACATATGTACATTTAAAAAAGTTTCTTTGATTTTTAACTAAATTATGTTTTTGTTTTACAGTAAAATATAATACAAAAGAATGTTATATAAAATAACAAAGAACAAAATAAATAATTGGAATTTCGTAATCAGTATATTGTTTCATTTCTAAAATTATATTATAGCAAATACATTAATTTGAAATAGTTTATAACGAATTTTACTAGCTATTATTTTATTTGTATGTATACAGTATAAACTCGATTATATATAATTTCAATTTAAATCCGCGTTGAATAATTTATTTTTCTTACATGTAAACATATATGTAAGTTAACTTAATAACCCTATATAAAAATTAGCATTAGCAAAACATAATTCTACCCTCTATAAATTTTGTAATTTAATTTATTCATAGCCACAAGCAGTGGTAGAATGTTTATAAAATTAAACGACCAAGTTATGTATAATATATATGTAGTTGTTTTCACTACTATTTATAAAAAATAGTTATTCAAAAATGTTTCATAAACTATTTTTGCTATTATGTTCGTTATAATTTCCATTGAAAGTACTAATTTATTAAAAACTATATTCTGACATTTTCTCAGATTTTTTTCTGATAACCACATTGAAAAGCTAATATATCGTGACTGAAGGGTCAAATTCAAAAAGTCAGCTGACATTTTTTGTTGCATTTTAGGAGACCTATCTAAAGATACCCCACTCAATGGGACAAATAAGAAAAAAAATGTGAGCTCACTTTTCAGTCTATAGGAGAGGGGTCCAAAATTTTGTTGACAGTGTTCGTTATAATTTTCAGTAAAAGTACTAATTAAAAGCTACATTCTGGATTTTTTTCAGATTTTTTACATCGATAGTTTAGAAAATAGAGGGGGGAACGCTCTGATAACGACTTTGAACACAAATATATCGTGACTGAAGGGTTAAAATCAGAAGGTCCTAATTTTGTTTCAAAAATTTCATTTTTGTTTTTGGGTTATCAATTTACGTCGTATAAAATTTATATAGACGGACGGACCGAATCTGTATCTGTTTAGGAAATCCTCATGCATTTTACGCTTATCTTGGACACTCTGTATACTTTACACTTTTTTGAATTCCGCAAAATGTAATAAACTTAACGGTACATAATAAAATGCTCTGTATGTAACTCATAAAACGTACTTCATGTCTTTGAGTGGGAAGTAAAACGTATTAGATGTTTGTAAAAAACATAGAAAAAACGAAAGGTCACGATGAAAATTAGCCCCAATTAAGGAGACATGTATTTTAGTAGTCATGTTACATGTTTTGGATTCGTTCATTGAACGAGTTTTTTTCAATTGGTATAGCTTGGTAAAACATTGTTCATTTTTTGGTACGCATATCAAATATCAAAGTTTTTATTTTTTTACTTTATTTGAGTCAGTTCTTTATATTATTATCAAATGGTCAAATATGACTAAAGTTATATTAATAAAATTTAGCATGTACTGTACTTATGAGCAGGAAATTAAATATAAACGAAGAAATGAGTACCTACTTATATTTCTAATAGAAATTCTTGTAGATCGATTTTTTAAATTTTTATAATTTATTTACTAACACAAAAAGCTCGTGTTTTTTCTTCAAATTACACGGCAGCGATTTCCAAACTGGGAGGCAAACCTCCCTGGGGAGGCGCGAAAAGTTTAACAGAAGTGTAATTTTCATAACATAACATTTAGGTATACTTATAAATAATAT
Organism: Sialis fuliginosa; assembly: GCA_961205875.1. NCBI lineage: Eukaryota > Metazoa > Arthropoda > Insecta > Megaloptera > Sialidae > Sialis > Sialis fuliginosa. Next base: position 11,416,058 of record OY540817.1, on the reverse strand, counting down.
ATATATATATAATATAACATTATTTTTTTGTATATTATCTGTTCCTGAAAGAAACGTTGCTATGTAGTTTTAAACTGACAACTATTGAAAAGGGAAAACTGATAGAATTATCATGCAAACAAAAATTTCAGAATGAAACCTTAGTTCCAAAAACACCTAGATTTATGTCCGGTATTATAAAGGAGCTAGCAAATTTGCTAGCTAGCAAACACTTTCAAATGAGATATCAAACTTATATGACAGTTCTTTTGGAGTTTATTGAAGACTTTGACAAGTTTCGCGCACGGGTTGTAGGTAAATACCAACGGTATTAAAACAGTGGTGATATTATGAAAGTTATTTTGTACGATGAAAGATGCCAACTGTGTTACAATTAGTTGAAGTGTCACTGCTCTAAATTCCATAGCTAATCCACAGATACTAGTACAGAATTAATACTAGCAAATTTTACTAGCTCCTTTATAATACCGGACATTAATTAATAAAAATAAAATTTTAAAATGAAAATATATTTATATAGTAAAATCTTGGTATTATTCTATCAATTACGTTTTTTTAAATTTTTTGCATTATTACATTTTATATCTTTTTTAAAATGTGTCTTTATTATTTACTGAAATAAAGGGAGGGGGCGGTTAAGATTAGATTTTTTAAAGGAAGGCGTATTAACGTAAACATAAATTATAATATGTCCTTATTTATCCAAAATGCACAATCAAATTTGCATTAAATCGACACATAATTTAAACTTATTTCCAGAACGTGGTAGCGGGTATCGCTGGCGGCATGGTAGCATGCTTCATGCGGCGCACCGCGCGGCGACAAGCCACGCTTCTATACCTCGCAGTGACGGTGCTAGCTGTGAGTGTCGTGAACGCGCTTCTCACAGAGTGGCGCTTCCTTGTCACAGTGGACACGACGCAGCACGAGGAGGCGGACGATGACGAGGACATGTATCCGCTCATTTACTATGGTAAGTCGATATTATTATTATAATTATTATTCGTCGTCGTAAACTGTAACTAAGAGATACCCATAACTAATTATATATAGTTAATTTATATGAACAACAAACATCGAGTAGAAATTTGATGCTCTGTCTCATGGCCCCCATGAGAGGTGAGGGGGGTAACTGAGCTCTAGCTTGGGCATCCAGGGCTAAGGGGGGGCTGGCGCGGTGAGTCAACAAGCTTTTTTTGCTCTTCAAAAATTTTTTTTTATAAGTACCCTTTTGTCCTCTTCAAAAAAGGTGTTGAAAATAATCAGCTGTCATTTTCAAATGGATGCAGTTATTGAAAAAACAATAATTGCGTTGAAAAGAGGAGAATCTGCAATTTTAGTCGGTCTATATATGGTAGAAGCAAGTACGTGCACGTCAAAATAAATATTCTGACTTTTACTCTCGAAAAGTGCTTCTTTTCGAGAGTAAAAGTGTATGGCAATTCTTGTAGATGTAGAAGGTTTCGTATTAAATACGGAAAACATAAAGTTAAGAGTGAAACCATACTAAAAAGGTTATAACTCATTATTTATTTAAACTTATGCGTTACCTTCGTGTTTTTTTTTACAGATATATCGATTATTTTAGAATATTTTTCATCAATAAAAGAAATTGATGCACAAACATTTTATTAAATTTTATTTAAACCTACCCATTAAAAAAGGCAGACTTTCTGTTTTTCAACGCTATTTTTGTTTTTTCAATAACAGCATCCGTTTGAAAATGGCAGCTGATTAGTATCAACATTCCCGTGGGAAATCTTATAATATGAAGGAATGTGAAATTTCGGGTTAGTTGAAAAAAATTATATATTTAACAGTCTAAAATACAGTTTATGTTGACAATCACTGAATGAGATATGGAATTAGTATACACAGTATATGTATAAACGTAATAATTAGATATTGGAAAAATAGTTGTTATTTTGAATGAAATAGTTACTATGTAGTTGAATTTTTGTTTCGGAAAATAGCTTTTTTACGATTTAATAATAATTAGTGCAAACGAGGCAGTAAAAAGTGTCGCAAATAGTTTTAAAATAGTTGGAAAGGTAATAGTTGTTTTCAAATTGTGTTCAATCAAACCAGTTTTCTGAAAACGATGGAGATATGTAATAAAAATTACAATAAATGCATTTTTACGAAATAAATCTCTAGTAATAATCCTAAGGTTTATGCAGTATATGCATTTATTTGCATTTCCCAAAGAATAATATTATTGATGTTTCTACATTTCAAAATAAATACGAAACTGCGGTCAATTATTCATTATCTCCATAAACGCCCAACACTTTCTTCAGCAATAAATAATAATACGTACACAAATAGCAGAATCATGATACAACTTATAAAAAACACGAAATGATGTAACCAAGCCGATCATCATTACAAATAACACATTGAGACGTAATAAAGGTATGCGCATACTGATTGTTTTCTTATTTGTAGGACGGTTAACAACCGGAATCTGCTCAGCAGCATTGATTATCACGTCCTTTCTCGACAGCCAGTTATCTTACTGCTCTATGGAAGCAGCCAAGTTGAGGAGCGAGAAGAGAAAAAACAAAGGTTCCCACGAGCAAGTGTCGGATATAGAATATATAATTCCTCGGGTAAGTCACACATCTTCCCCTCCTTTCCGTGCAATAAATGTAGTTGTGTCATTAATGTTGTTGTGCAATATTCATGTCTTTCATTCACACTGAGAATAAGGAACTCTTATTCTTTTATTACTGTGATAAATTTCATATGCATATAATATATTACATTAAACGGTCTATTCAGGGTTTGCTAATTTTATTCATTATATATGTATTATATTGATGTTTTAATATTATTAAAAAAAACGTTATCATTTTCATTCTTTAACGTTTTCGTATTTTTATTAAATTAATTAAAAGATTGATTACCTAGTTAAAAATAAATTAATGCAAATAAAAAATTAATACGTCTGCAATATTATTTTGTTATATTACACATTCTTAATTAGTAATGCACACTCACGCATACATTAAAAATAATTCATAAATAATAAAACAATAGAGCATGTTGACATTGAAGTGACGTAACATGTCGTTAATTAAATTTATTCTTACAGCCGAAAACCAATTCCGTGCCAAAGCAGCAAGGCAGCAAGAGTGGCGGCAGTAGTGTGTACAATGCGTACGCTCAGTCGTGGGTGTTCGAGGCGGACGCTGCGCCTAGCCTGGACCCTAACCACTACGAGACGTCGCCGTATCTCAAAATGAACGACGGCAACGGAAGCACGCTCGGAAAGAGGTCCTCTATCGGCTCTACCGGAAAGCACGCGTTCCTCAAGTGCGATCTGACCAACGGTTCGGTCAGGTGTCTCGACGAGTCTATGGTCTTATCGAATCCCGTTGTGCATATTGAAGAAGCGTCTGATGACAGTAATGGGAACACTACCAATAGAAAGATAAATAATATGAAGAGCTTCTCGAGAACACCGTCCCCGAATATTCTCTCGGCAAGCTCTTCGCAATCCAGTTTGGCTCACAGCAATGCGCCAAGAATTTATGAATGTTTGGAAAGACTGACTGAACCTGTGACGTATAGATCGCGATTAAACACAGCCGTTTCGGAGAGAGATCGGTTAACGCCTTCTCCGGTACCGAGTCATATCGATCGTCCGCCAGTCGGCGAAAAAGTACAATATGCGTCACTAATGCTGGAACTAGAACAACAGTTCATATCGAAGAAAAAAGATAAGTTTTCTACTACGAATAATAAATCACCTCCGAGCACTAGCGAGAGTTTATCCGATCGAACTGCTGGAAGCAGTCGGCAAGACTCTTCCAGAACCGACGCGAAAAGCAGCGATGCCGAATTTTCAAAAGAACTGGAAGCCGCTCTCCAGTTGATTCAAGACCTGGAGAGTCCCAACACGATAGACACGCCATCGGAGCCTTGCAGGTCGAGCGAGGGCCGAGTCGGCGGGTCTAAAGTAGTTGCGGTGTGGAGACATAGTGACGCCAGCGAGAGTGAGAAGACGCTGAGCGCCGTGGGGTCGCTGGCCGAGCTCACGTCGCCCATGACCGAGTGCGTGGTTGCAGTTGACAAGACACCTACACTTGTACACGGTAAGCGTACTTCTGTTGTTGTTCTGTGCAGTGATTCGCAGAGCACATCGGGGTACAGCTCCCCCACTCATAACATCAAGGGATGGTCCAACTCGCCGTCAGTCAACGGTAGCTCGTCAGATCTAGGCCGCGCTATGGCATGTTCAATCACGAATACCAAAACATCCGCGGTTATTTCTCTGTTTTCGTCACCACAACAAGAGAATAAGGAACTCAAAAGAAGATCTGTTACTCTGGTGAACCTCAATGGCAGTAAACAAGATACTGAAATGCGACAGATGAATGCTTTCAGTGCTCCTTGTTCAAACACTGGCACTGTGGATACCAGAGAAAGGAATAATATATTTACCATTGAAGGAGAACGTGCCAAGACAATAGACAGAATAGATTTGAAATCTAATAGAGATGAAAAATGTAATTTAGATAGACGCCCTTCATTAGGGACTACAGCAAACGCAGTATGGAATGTAAAATCATTACTTCGTAAGAAAAAGGCTATGATGCCAAAACTACCACCAGATTTAGAAGGTGCCATTTTTAAATCAGAGAGTTTAGCACATCTCAGTGACGTTGAATTGCTTGCTAGGCATGAAAGAAATAAGGAAATACAAAGGGTAAGCATTTTTATCAGTTTACTAATACAAACATACTATCTATTTTTTCTAATACATTTCTTATAATTATACATTAATACATTTTATAAATAATATTCATTTTCAATGTCCACAGCAAATAGAACAGCGAGTTCAGCAGCAGTTAGGAATACCACCTGCAGAATCTCATTGTTAGGTTGACCAACATTTAACTTAACAAATATCGTCATTTTACGAAGTCAATTGATTATTTTTTAATTCTTTATTTTATTGTACATAATGTCTATTTAATTTCATTTATTCTTAAAAAATAAATGTCTGATTCCAGCCAAAGGATGTATAGAAGTAGTTTATAGTTATATTATCTTTATATTAACTTGCAATATAATATAATAATTGTATCATACATGTAATAAATTATTTTTATAATTACATTATCTTATATGTATCATTTCCAAGTATTCCTTCCTTTTATTACCAATCCTGCGTGTTTAAATAAATGCATTATCAATAAAATCCACAATGAAAATATTGCACATTATTTTTTATTAACATTCCCGTAACTACACTCATAAAAATAATTAAGGTATTTAATTATTTATAGAAAAAAAATATTAATATTCAAAGCTCTGTAACTGTGGTAAAAAAGAGTTTGGAATCTCTATACTTTGCAATGCTTTTTTCCAGATTTATATTTCATTTATTTTACGTGGAGGTAAAAGCAAACTATGATAAACAAAAACATATTATTTTTACAAATTTTGAAAGGGTGTATTTAATTTATTTAAGCCAAACCTGTTTGTTATGTGTTAAACTTCAGCTTCAAAATTCTTTTTTCAAAAAAAAATTTTTTTGTTACTTTGACTTTGCGTGCTTGTAAAGAGTCAACAAAACGTACGATATTTATTAATTAAACAAATTGTGAAAGTTGCTACTTCAATGTGCGTTTATAAAAGTTTTTCTACATTTTTCAACACAATTTTAAAAAGGGTATTTTAATTTTTATTCAATTCATAACGATGAAAAACAAAAAAAATGTTAAATATTAGATTATATTAGACCCTTTTGAACCGACTGTAATTTGCTCCAAATTTTTTTAGTTTAATTACATTAAAAAGATACATTCAAATGTTCGCTAATTAATTTTTTAAATAATTTTCTATATGCCTTTTGTATTGACTGACAGTTTTACTGTTGAGAAATAATTTTATCAGTACTTATTTGTTTTCCTCGTTATAAATTGAATAAAAATAAAAATATCATTTGTTAAATTTATGAGTTTATTTCCAGTAAAAAATATTTAATAACTAAATTTTTAGCGAATATTATACGATTTACAAAGTAGAAATAACAATTTTATTTAAATATTTAATACTATACTTCTTTTAGCACATTACTGTCAAAATGAAAACAAAAAAAAAAAAACATACAAAAAACATTTATAATTTTATAATAAAATCTGAGTTACTATTAAATTACATTTTATATAAAATCAAAGATGCTAGACATTGTTATATCACAAAACGAAACCCCAATAAATTGTTAATTTATATTCTATACGGATCCTTGCCCTTTACCACAACAATTTGATCGAGTGAACTTTGTAAAAGTAAACATAATTAGCATTGCTTTGTCAGATCCAGAGACCTTTGCAATGGCACTCAACTTATTAGTGTGTCAAAGATTTATATTTTATGTTTAAATTGGCAAACTTTTGTTTAGCAGATAAAATAAAACAGAATCACTGTTTTAAAGTTTAAAGAGACAATTATGTTCACTGATTTAGATAAAACAATATTAAAAACTGTATATAAACTATTTTAAGTTGTCAAAAATTATTATGTGAGTCTTTCAAAAGTTTAAACGATTAAATCCACTTAACAAACAATTATCGTGTGATTTATTTTTAATTTGTCGACAATAAATAAAATATAGAATTTGTGTTCGATCGATAAAAAATTAACTTTGTTACTTTATTGATATTTTATAAATCCAGAGTACGGTATATATAGTTTTATTTAATATACTACATTAATTACATTGGTGTGTATAATACTGTAGAATGTAGATAAACATATATCATTAAAAAGTTTGTCGAGGGATTTATTCTTATAAATGTAAATTATGCTAAAATTAAACATCAAAGTAAATAAAGTTGCCTACGCTTGAAGAAGCGAGGCGACAACTCAAACGTTAACAAATCTCTGCCGTACCAACGTACTAGATTTAAATATGAAGGTCACCAAACATAATCAGTGCCTGCAGACACGAGCGGCCGCATACCTGGTCACCTGCAGTGGTGGTGTGGGTAGCCAGGTAACTGCCGCGTCGACCGAGCAGTGTGTAGTGAGTGCAGTGAACTGGCAACAACAACAGCATGTCGCAGCACGCGGTAACGCCGTCCTCGACATTGGACACGCTGCCCAAACAGTTCGTCAACTCCATGCGCACGCTGTTCGACATCATGGATGACAAACATACCGGCTTCGTACAGTTCGCAGACATTGAGAGACGGTGGCAGGACGACGGAACTAAAGGATTGCCTAAGGGAGTCATCGAGAGTCTGCAGAAAGTTACGCCGCCCAATGGTTTGTTGTCGTTCGAAAGATTTTGTGCCGGGTTAAAAATATGTTTATTGAGGAATCAAGTCGAGAGTAACAGAAACAGCCATCAAACTGTGACTAAACAACGAAGTACTGATTTAAATGGAAGTGGCGGAGGTTCGACGCAGCCTATTCGACCTCCGTCTGCTCCTTTATTGGACATCGAGTGCGCGACCAGCAAACCACCTTGGCCTAGTGCAACATCGGTACATCATAACAATGTCCTACCACAGCAACGAGCCCTAAGTATGCCTCAGTTGTTAACCGAACGTAAGGACTCGAACAGTGATAATCTTCCAGAGCCAACTAAACCAATACCAAATATAAACAACAAACAAACACTATACGGACCGCCAAAGCCGCCTAGATCAGCTCTGGGCCTCGAGCAGCGAAATCTAGATCGGGCTGAGATTAGGACCGCTTTGCAAAACTGGCAAATGGGACTGATGATGAACACACAGGAGCAGGAAGCTAAAGTGGCCGACGCGATGCGTGTGCAAACGCAGGGATTCAATGCCAGAGTCGGAAGAGGTTCTGGAGACGGAAAACCTGCTGCTCAAGTTGAGATGCAGGTTGGATTGTACCAGAAAAAAGCTAACGTGCGAAGAAGAGAACCCCGGAGACACACGCTGCAAAACGGTATTGATTACAGCATGTTGAAGAGGATGAAACAAATTGAGCAAGAAAAGGATGTGTTGATGCAAGGACTTGCCGCTATAGAAAAAACTCGCGAGTGGTATCTAAAGCAAGTGGCGACTGTACAAGACAAAATGAAATATTTGGGGAGAGTCGGATCACACATGGTTAGATATTTTTTTTTTGTTTTGATATTTATTTGTGTTTTACTAACCATAGTTATAGTTTTATGGGTAACAGGTATGTCTTCATTTATTAACTTTTTCATATAAACATAGATATATGTTATGGTACATTGGGTTAATTTAACTAATTAAAAATTGACATTAGATACAATAAAAATCACACATTATTTTTAAATAAATTAATGATGACTACTAAACATTATCTAGATGATTATACTGCAAAATAAAAATGTATTGATAAATGTTATATATTACAATAATATTATGAATAGAAAGCAAATGGATTTACATTACTATCGCTAACTTACGTAAATTATTTCTTATTTGAATTATTTTAAATATTTGACATTTGTGTCATTTAAGAAATGAAAGTGCTTTATCTAACATCAGAAAGAATTTATAGCATGCAGTAAACTATGTAAGTAAATTTATGAAAATAATTAACAAAAACATCACATTTTTTATTTATTTTCACAAACGTTTTTCAAAAAAATTCATTGGATTTAAATCAGTAAATATGTGTTAATATCACCGATAATGAACATTTTCATAGTTAAAATTTAATATTACAATAAAAAAGTAGATATAAATAAGCCATAAAATTTTTATCATACATGCAATAAAGTTTATTTGCGAAAAAAATTGAAGGAATACTGTACAATAAAGATTTAACATAATCTTCTCCATAGTACTTTAAAGATCTGTAAATATATACCGGGTGTTCAAAATAAAACGTTACGAACTTTTATTTCGAAAATTAAGCTCCTTACAGAAAATATTTTTTTATCAAAAGTTATTCAATGTGGAGGGGGACAACGCCTTAATATTTGTTATTTGTATGTATTTTAGCAAATGAATGTACAATACATAAGTTGTCATTTAAAATAAATTAATTGACAATAAAAATACATAACAGAAAGATTGTTGTTTTAAATCATAAGTGTTTTTTGTTCAATTTTTTATTTTAAAAAGTTTTAATTTTCGAATTAAATTTTCGTTTTGTTTTTTGAACATAAAATAGTTTTATTTGAAGAAGCATCAAATACAATTATATTATTTAAATAAATTACAATGAATAGATTTTAACTATAATAATATTGTATAAACTTTTTATTATTGGCTTTATTCCGCGTTGCACTTTTGACGTTTCGACCAACATCTCGTGGAATAATAAATAGTTTATACAGATGATCAACTGCGAATGTCTACGTTTAAAAATATAATAAAAATTGTTACATGAATTTTATGATTTGACGATAATCAAAATGATTCTTTGGCGCCATAAAAATATTTTTACCTTAGTATCTGTCTGCCTGTCTCAAACTTATCTTGAGAACGGTCTAAGCTAGGAAGCTGAAATTTTGTGGACAGGTAGTTGCTACCCACTAATATAAAATTATAATTTTTATAACACAAAAAGAAATACCTACCTGTGTAATTAATGTCTTTTTTTAATTATATTCAAATCTTTCATCGTCATTTTTAAGTATATCTTTTCACTTTATTTCTCAATATACTATTTGATCACTCAGAAGCTAAAATTGTTTAACTGGCTACTGTGTATAATTTCTATGAAAGCCAAAAGTGAGAGAATACAAGCCAAAATGATAGGCACCACTTTTTGTATTTTTTTAATTTTTATACCAAGCTGTTGATTGATGGTAAAATTATTAACTATATTATTTTTGATTTAAGAAGGGGGGAGCAGGGCGAAAACAGGAGAAAACAGTTTAAATTCAAGCATCGTAATTTGGAAACATTAAAGCAATCTAATAGTTTTTCTTATAAAAAAAATCGGAAATTTTATTGCCATAAAATTCCGAAGTACGGATTAAAATTTAAAAAAAATTAGAAGAAAACTTGTAAACTGTGTAGCTAATATTTTTTTATTTTTTTCAAATTCGTAATTTTGATAATTTTTTTATTAATTTTAATTAAATAATTTATTAGAATAATTTTCAAAAACTCGCCGATGACACAAAGCTCACTAAGGTCGGCCCTGATTTTGGAACACATGAGCCATAAAAATTTCTCTAATAAAAATAATTCGCACAATCTAACACACCTCACTCTTATTAAAGATTCCAAACAGGTTGAGATCCATTGTTGGTGAATGTAAACCACACACATACAAACATACAAACACACACATAAACATACATGCGTGCGTAAACCATCGTCTATCGCACTCATACGGCATTTTCTTAATATAATATACAGGATGTCTCGTAAACATACCGACAAACTTTCAGGAGTTGTCGAGGACATTAATAAACATTAATAAACCCAAGTCCGCAAAAGAGCCATTTTAGCATTAGAGCAAAAGAAAGGACCCCACACAAAAACAATGAATTTTACATTTTGGTTGATTTTTTTTTAACTTGGAGAAATGATAGATCAAAGTATGCTGATCAAAAGTTGTAATGAGTGCCACTAACAGAAATCCATAATTTCTACTCCAGAGGGTACCCAAACATTCTATGTTTATCTCCTAAAGGATGAACTTTTAGAAAATGTCGAAAAGAATTAAAAGAAATTTATTATTATTTAAAGAAATAAAAAATATGTCACAGAAAATTCTAAAAAAATCTTCTTTGTATTCAATGACTTATTCGAAGCACTTTTTATTCATTGCTAGTTTTTTTTTTAAGTTGACCCTTTAAGACAGCGGTTCTTAAACTAGGATCCGCGAAATTTTTACCGGATCCGTGAAACATGTTTGGTATAAATAAAAGTACTTTTACATCTCTTTTTACCAGTGATAAATTAGTATCTAACAACCTTCTATAACTTTCTGTCAGGGAGGGGGTCCCTGAAAAATAATTGTTCAAAAAGAGATCCCTAGACTACATAAGTTTAAGAACCGCTGCTTTAGGAGATAAAAATAAAAATAAATATTAACATAAAATCAATATATAGTTTGTCTCCTTTACAACTTTTGATCAGAATACTTTTAACCTCAGAAAATTTCAATTATTTTTGTATGGAATCCTTTCTTTTATTCTACTGCTAAAACGGCTCGTTGGCGAACATGAGTTAACTAACAAAAATACATTTTTTTGATGTCTTCAACAACTCCTGAAAATTTGTCGATATGTTTACAGAACATCCTGTATACGACGTATATGTTATGTATATGATACATGTACATTGTAACTTATTGTCATACATGTGTCACTCTGCAAGACACATCTTTTTATGGAATGTGTGCATGTGTGCGTGCGTGTGTGTAACTGTAAACATCAGCTGACCAATAAAGGTTATATGTGAAAACCTGTTGGCATTATTGCAGGTTGTGCATTAACAATTTTCACAGTTATTCTAATTGTATTATTAGACCCTTTTTAACGACTGACCTACAGTGTTTAGGTAAACTCATTAGTCTTGTCAGCTTGGCCAACCTGATTAGTTTGCGTAATGAATAGTAACTATAGTTAATTTGATAATCTCTATAAATTAGTTGAAACTGAAATATGTGCTTGATTAAGCAGGTTTCGATAGTTTATACACGGTGTTCAAATGACGACTTTTAATAAAATGTTTTTGCAGTTGAAATTTTTTTCATTGGGGTGATTCTTGGATGTGTTTCGAGTGTTTTTCTATAAAAATTTTAAAAATCCATTGAGCAGTTTTGAAAAAAAAATTTAAAAACATTTTTTTAGCAAATTTTTCAACATAAATTAATACATAATATTGTATGAATAACTAAATACAGAAGATATCTACTTGAAATTTTATTCAAATTCAAAATGAATTAATACCACAGGTCCACACTTAACCGCACTATGTTTTTAGGGTTCCGTAGAAAACCAAGAACTTTTATAGTTTCGCTCTGCCCGTCTGTCTGTCTGTATGTATATCACAGCCCTCCCATTTTCTCAATTATATACCTATTAAAATGAAATTTTGTACAAGGACGTAGATTGATGACCCAAAAACAGAAATGTTGAGATTATTGAAAAAAATACTGAAAAATGTACTCAAAAATTTTTGTTTCACTTATCCCATTGAGTAGGTCTCCTAAAATGCAACAAAACATGTTTTAGGACCTTTTGATTTTAACTTCCAGTCACGGTATAAAGTCGTTATCAGAGTGCCCCCTCCCCACCCTCTAATTTCTTAATTATCGATGCAAAAAATTTGAAAAAATCTAGAATTTAGCTTTTTAATTAATACCTACTTTCAATGAAAATTATAAATTATAACACTATAGCAAAAATAGTTTATAAAAAATTTTGAAATAACTATTTTTATAAATCGTAGTGGGAATGGTTACGGAACCCTATCATGTACGTGCCAAACACGCACTTGACCGTTTTGTTCTGTCGTATTTTAGGGTGCTGTAAACAAATTTGATTTGATAAAAAAGCTCACTGTCCTTCAAAAAATATTGCTATCGTTAAAAAATAACAAAAAATTATATCGATTTTGAGAGGCTCCGCCAAATCTAACTAATATTCTTATTGATTAGACTTTTCTCTCCAAAAATACTATAAAAAGAGAGAAGTTAGAAAATACGTACTAGCCCATCCCTAAAATACCGCTTTAAAGTTATTTTATTGGGGTAAAAATAAGAACAAAAAAATCAAATACTGTAACGTATAATTTACCAATTTATTTAAAGGTTATATGTATTTAAACTTCGATCGATTTCAAACTATTGATTACTAATGACAACCTGGTTAAAATTTATAACTGCATATATGAGGTGTATTTTCGTTGAACAAATATTTATTTGCTGATAAAATGGGCGAGGTGCGGAACACTTCAATAGAATAATAATAAAAAAGTATTTTGTTTTTGTTCAACGATATGTATTGGTGTTAACTACATTTTTGGTTATGCATCTAGAACAGTTAAATACACGATTTGAATTATTTAACATTTAAGATTGTAAGAAATAAAATAAACAAACAAATTACTCACTAGATACCGTGTAAAGGAGCATAACCAGACAATCAACATCGCCTTTTGTACTTATTATTGGCTCCTTTTTCGAAAATCAATATCTATCATCAATATAAAATATAAAAAATAAATGTTCGTTTGTATAAGGCTTATAGACTCGGGAATTATTGAACCGATTTCAATGCGGTTTTCACCAATAGTTAGATAATTTTTCTGAGCAGTATCGTAGCTGTTAATATTTTATGAAAACCTAAGATTTAACATCAAAAGACTAAAAAGAATCTTTATCAAGTTGTATTTTGTTTCTTTGATGTCACAGCATACAACTGTCATTTAGGTATATAAAAACATAGTGCCTAGCCATGGAATACAGAATTCTATAATTTACGGTTTCAATATTTTATTAATTTAGGTCACTATGATCACGTTTCTTTAATATATTTTGTCGAACAAATAGATGATTTTTGTAACATGTTAACAATGAAATATTTTGAAATAAATTGATTGAAAATTGAAATATAAAGAAATATTTCACTTCCAAGAAAGGTAAAATATGTCTTAAAAAATGTCATTTTTTCAAATGATAGACGGTAAATTAATTTAAAAAGAAACAATCCAATTAAGTGGACACTTTGATGTAGAAATTTTGTATTATCTAATGGCGGATTGCACCAGAGTAGCAATGAATTTACTAATTCAATTCTCGTAGAAATCACAATATTCTAAACACTAACATATTTCAAATTAGCTTTTCGTTTACCTGTTTGACCAGAACTTTTTTTATTTAAAACAGGGATAAATATATACACGTCTAGACATATAAAACACATAATAGGTAGTTTATTGCTTTGAGTTAAAGAAACGCGACAGGTACAATAACCGTTAATGTTTATTTACATTAAAATTACTATTTTTAATCATAAAGATGAAATTTAAAAGCAGATACTCGTTTTCTGAGAATAGATCTATTTTATTATTTTAATCTATGAAACTTATTTTATAGTTTAATAGTTCTTATAACTTTAGTTTAGGTATTAACGGAAATATTTCAAAGGTTAATACTGTCGTGAAAATACGTTTAAGAGATTTTTTAGTATTATAGGTACTTACACCAGTCTTGGATCTTACCCCAGTGTTGGATTCTTGTTTAATTAAATGTTCTAAATTATAAATATTTGTTGATATTTGATCACTGCCATTACTGAATCATAATCTATAGACACTTAACTGTAAAACACCTTAATTTGACGACAATCGGTCAATGGATATCAAAATGGTGGGCATTTAAACTAATTATTAGTGTAATGTATTTATTAATTATTATATTAGCATAACATCTTATTTATATTGTTTCAAAAACGATTTTTTATTTTATAATTCTTGTGTCGTAGTACTTATCATTTTGTAATAATTAGCAAGTGTCCATCACTGGCCACTGGGTGCCCATTTCTTGTTTTACTTTATATATTACTGGAAAAAAAACATACACAAATTAATAAAGGGGTACTTGTTATAAGTAACATGAGTTCATGATAATTTAAAAAAGGAGCTCATTAAATTCACGAGGCCTCTGTCTTAACAAAGCCCTCAGCTAGCACTTTATGCTCCTGTTCATAAGTAGGCTCTGATAATCGTAGTAGTATGTACTTAATTTATCCCAATTGAATAAATTCAATTTATATGTTTTTATTTTCCAACTGAATGCTTGCGACACACCCTGTACATTTCTTTAATGATGTTAAATGATACCGGAGCCTTAGATTGTATACGAAATGCGTTCAGCTTGTACAACTACTATTTTAATTTATTTTTAATTAAACGATTGTAATTTAACGTGATCCATTGTTTAAGTTATTTTCGAGTGCGTAAAAATATTTCAATTTCCATTGTCATTTAATTAATTTTAATTATTTATTTAATTAATTAGGTTGATTGTTATACATTGGATAATGACTATTTAAATAATTTTATGTCAACTATAGACGAGAAATAATTGTAACAATCATTTCAAATGTTCTCACAGAAGTATTTTTGTATTGTGTTTGAAGAAGAATGAAATTATAGTAAAATGACTTTATTAAGTATACATAATTATAAGCAGATATTAAGTATGTATACAGTCAAACTTCTGGAATTTGAATCAATGCAAACAGAAAGATTAAGTTATTTTCGACTTGTAAAAGTTTCACTTTAATTAAATAGATACATTAATATAATATAAAATACATTTTAATAAAATGTTGAAATATTCTTTTAATTTTCTTTATAGTTTTTACAGAAATTGTCAGTCATCTTGTTTAATTAACATATCAATTTCTTTTTAACAAAATTTAAAAAAATACTATAAATGCGTACTTAAGTAGCAAATGAGGATTGTAAATAAATAAATATAGACATTGTAAATTAAATTTCGTATAAAACGACTTTGGGGGGGGGGGGATACACTCTCGATTTCCCCCCCCTAGCGACGCCAATGCCTGTGAGAAAAATCATACCAGAGTGTAAAGATTCAAGAAGGAAAATTTACCTCGCATAAGAGCCGAGATATTTGAGTTTTTATAATGAACAAATAGCGAAAAATGCCAATAATAATTATTATTATATAATTAAACTAATTTTCATAGTATTTTGTACATACATACATATCTTCGATTTAATTAATAATTAATATTACATATTTTCTATAGCAAAAAAACAATAATTAATAGTATGGTTATACGTTAATAGTTGCGTCACAGTGTCTGTTGTGCCTCTTTGTCTTTTTTTTTGAAAATCTAGTATTTGGCGCTATTATTTTTTAAATTTTATCATAGCTGAAAATAATAGAATATACTATTTAAAATTAGTCCGTGTTAAAGCACCCCGTTAACAGACCATAACTAACCAAACAATAATGTAAAATGTAGCCAATATCCGTGGACGTAACCAACAATAACACCGAAACAAATCAGCGGATGTACAACAATAACCGGAACAGAAGAGGCGAGACAAAAAACGCACGCACGCTCTCTCTATGTGTATTGCACAAACCTTCGTCTGTTTGACAAATGCTCCACAATTATGGTATCAATGAACAGAAAGTAAACATACGTAGCTATACATTAGTATAATACCTGAATGCCCACGCGACTTTTTTTATGTATGTATACCTAATTGTTTTTTTTTGTTGAAATGGATTTTGGATTTATTAATTTATATCAAACTATTGATTTTTTTTGTTCTATTATTACAAGAAATAGATTTAATGAAGTTTGTGCTAATAAACAAGTACATTCATCTATCAACAACGTTTTTTTTTCCTCGCAATATCGAAGATACGAGAAGCTTTGTGATCGTTTTAGATTGAGACAAAAAAAATATTCTCCGATTTCAAAATTTTAAATTGATCTTTCCGTTTCACGTTAAGACAAATACTTTGCGTTCCGTGTCTGTCTGTCTGTTTGTCCGTCCGTCCGTCTGTCCCCTGAATCCTTGTCACACGCATAACTCTTGAACCACTGAACCAATATTATTGAAACTTGGTCGGATGGTTGGGTCTGGCTTGAGGACGTTCCCATTTCAAAGTCGTGTGTAAGTGGAAGGGGTTACATCCCAAAATATTTATTTTTTCAAGATATCTCAAGAACGACACGTTACGTGAAAATTTTATAGAATATTTTTTGTAGAGCATTACATTTCCTATAATATAGGTCTACAACATTTGTTACAAAATATTCCCTTACAAAGATTTATCTCAATTTATTTTAAAAAATCGTGTTTTTTTTATATATTAACTGTCATTTTGACGTTTTAAATGTCATTTTGACGTTTGCATAAATTTAGATTCAGATTGAAATTATATTGTCAAAAAATTAAAAATATACGAAAAAATAATCAGGCGCGTCTTAAGAAAAATTTCGAACTAATATTTTTTAGTAAAATTGTATAAAAAAACCAATTCTAAACAATTTATCTGCGCACTTTATCGGTTTTTATTGAAATTGTTCAATAATTAATTATCTTTTATTATTTATTATTTTTTAATTTAGCACGAGGAAGCACTGTGCATTTACTTGGCAGATGTTTTTTGTATTAATTCATTTTATAATTTTTTAAAACGCGTCTTTATTATTTTAAAAATAGGGGTGGGTAATATTAGATTTTTCTAAAGGAAGGCGTAGTAACATAAAGTTTGGAAACCACTGCTCTAGGGTACGAGCTGGATCTCAAAAAATCTGGAGGGTGGGGGTATAATTATGCCACTATCTAAATTTCATAATAATAATACATAATAATGTTTCTATTTTAATATTAGTATTAGTTCATTGTGTAAACAAGAATCATTGAACCAAAAAGAATTGATCTGGACATGTTATAAACGGAACAAATAAAAGTTATTGCTGCCAGTCGTTTCCACGGTTAAATTCTAGACATATCAGAAGACTGATTCATACATAGCACGTACGTGAACAGATATTTACAGAAATTTTAGAATATATTATGGTATGTTGTGGGTTGGTTGAATAAACATTAGCAATACATTTTCGTAATAATTAACAGTTTTTTTTCTAATTTGTTTTATTTTAAGTTGTACAAGTAATTTAAGCGTTCCCAATATCATAGTGGTTTAAAATTTAAATCTCAAATACGTATTTAAATTTTGTAAATGCCAAGAATTAATGATTTGGTGTCTCCAAAAATTACACACGCAGAAATGAAATTACCTATTATGATAAGTATAATCAGCGACTTAAAATAAATGCTGCCAAATGTACCTCATAAAATACACAGCATTTACTCATTTACATTATTATACATTTATTACCACTTAAAATATCGAACAATTTCATAACAATTTGACACCTAGCAGATAGCGTTAGCTGGAGGCTAATTTGTATTTGCACTCAAGCAAATTCTTTATAATATCGGACATCAGTTTTTTACATTTTAATACAGAACAAACAGTCATACAGACAATATTTGTAATATAAAAATGTACATATTATAGATATAATATTATTATTTTTTATTTATTTTATTTCAAAAAATTTATATTTCGAACAATAAATAAAAAATGATTTTCTACAAATAGATATTTTAATTTTCTTAGATTAAACTTAAGATCTATTATTGTAGTTTATAATAACAATAAATATAATAAAAACAATAAGTATTTCGCATCAATATACTTACATTAAAAATATTAATCTTTTTATTCTTTAATTAATTAATATTTTATTATTCCAGCTTTTGTTTTAGCACACAAATGCTTCTAATAAACTTTGTTTTATCACGTTTTTTATGAGCAAAATAGCGTCTCGTTCAAAAATAATGTTTAGTCGTCATAAAAAATATAAAAACACAGTGATTAAAAATTGACATAAAAATAATATGATGGAAAGGGTACAGAAGAAAATAAACTGATTTTTATTGTATGTATGTTAACTAAGGTTTTTAAATGTCTATAATTTAACTAATCTAATATAATTGTGTATTTTAAAATTACATTTTATTGTTCAAGTAACAAAATAAGCACTTCATCAAAACAAATCAATTGTTATAAGTTAAAACTATAAAGTAAGAAAATTCTTTTAATATCTACATAAAATTTTACAATTGTTTTGGTGAATAGCTGAAAAATTGTCCATGCACAAAAATCATTAAAATGTCCAGTATATAAAGAATTTTCTCGGGAGCAAAAGCTATCTCCGAGGTATTAAACATAAATGACAGCGATATAAGAGCAAAAGGATATAGAATGCTTAGCATTTACATTATTGTGCATTTATTACCATTGATCTAAAATTCCGAAAAAAATCATAACGATTTAACACCTCGCAGATAGTGTCAACATAGCTTTTGCTCTAAAGCAAATTCTTTATAATACCCGACATTGGGTCAATTATACCTACTTTAATTAAACTATTTATTTTTTCAATAATAACCTATGGTGTTGGTATAAATCGTATGGTATTTGAAAAACTTTTTTATTTTTAGTCAGGTCTGGCTCAAGACTCTAAGTTTTCTATTATACTCAAAGCAAAATAATACACGGCCATTTTGTTTCCATTTTATTTATACTTTAAATGTTATTTTTATTTTTATGATTATCAAAACATATACATATCTTAATTTCGATGTATTTGATATTTTTTTGTATTAAGTACTTTCCCAAATATTTTCTAGTGCTTTATTATTATTAGTTCCTATAGAAAATAGCTTAAATATGTTATAATACTCTACATTATTTATACCTTTACTTATGTCGCCTTACATTTAATTCCTCTCTAAAAATTATTTACGAAATAAGATTATAAGGTATTGACAGCAGTCTTGACCGCTTTAAGAGCAAAGTATACTGTTTTTTGGGATTGATGGACTTCTTTTTGTAATTCTCGTGAACTCATGTTACTAATAAAACAAGTGCCTTTTTTTAAATCAATTTAATTACCAAATTCCGCAAATAAAGTATTTTTTGAATGTTAGCCTTTTATTTTGTTTATGTTTTTTTTCCAGTAATGGATAAAATAAAACCTATAATGACCATCCAATGATAGACACTTGCTAATAAGTACTACTTCACGAAAGTTATAAAATAAAGAATCGTAAAATTTGAAACAATGTAAAACAGATGCTGTGATAATTTAATAATTAATAAATAGATTACACTAATAATTAGTTTAAATGTCTACCATTTTGACATCCATTGTCCGATTATCATCAAATTAGGCTGTTTTAGAGAAGTCTATAAAGATTATGATTATATATTCCTAATTAATACATTTAATTAAACAAGGGTCCAACACTGGGGTATAATCCAAGATTCGTGCCAGTACCTTATTTTCATTTTGTAAAGATGAGAAATTTTAACATTATTATGATGGTATATCAGACTAAATTAAGAGCCAAATCGAGGGCTAATTTCAATGTATAGGAATATTACTCATATTATTTATTTAAAATTAGTTCAACTACTCCATAAGACCTTGAATGCATTTCGAGTATTATATCAGCAGTCAGATAATATAAAATTCATTCCAAAATTGTAATATGTGTATGTTTTGCATATCGCAGGAGGCGTGGAGCGAAGCGCAGCAGGAACGTCTGGAGCTACAGCGCGCTCGGGTGTTCGAGGTGAACCGACAGCTTGCCACGCTGACGGACAGCTGGGAGCGGGGCGGTCTTCCACTGCACATGAACCTGGCAGTGTGCGCGGCGCCTACGGGCCTGGCGCTCGCACACCCACATAGCACCGGCCCGCCGGCGCTCGTCGCGAGGCTCAAGCAACAGAACCATTTACTTACAGAGGTCAGTTAAATGTTTACTAAACTCATGTCCGCTTTCAGTAAACAAACTGTAGTTTCTAAATACTGTGTTTATGTTTATTAAAACCAGGCATCAATGTTACAATATTTTCTTTGGGTTCTAACATAATCAAAAAGAGATTCACAAACTGGGTGCCGACTTAGGGTGATCAGATATTTGTTTTTGTAAACACTTAAGTATAAATGAAGACTCTTTTTATCGTTTTTATTTTAATTAAATGTATTAAACATTTATTATCCTAATCTGCACTTTTGCGCCCCCTGCTCTATTTTTGACGACCTTGAAACCCTGAACCCGGAGAAACAGTATACAAACCCTGAGAATCCGGGTGAAAACGTAAGTGCCATGGTACTCTAGTGTACGGAAGACGGTGCTCAGACAACCAAAAATTTGTGTTATTTCTAAAAATAAATAAACTAATTTCATTCACTTCCTGTTAAGCTTTTTAACTGTTTGGTATACTTATAGATCTTGGATGACAGTATAATTTTAAACTTTAATATGATACTAGCTTCACCCACTGTTACGTATGGAAGGTTATAATTAATTTCATTTGATCCGGCAGGAAAAATACCACGATAGTGGAGGTTTTAGGGGAAATAAAACCTCTTATCTCGCATAGATATTTACTTTTTTTTCGACTTGATTTACTATTATCGTCACTGCTTATTCCTTATGTTACCTAACGTAACAAAATATATACTAAAACCTGGGTAAAGAACATATTTATGAGTTAAAAAAAAACACGTAAATCGGATAAGTGGTTCTCGAGTAATAAGAGCACAAACGGACAGACAAACAGACAGACATACAGAGAGACGTTGAGCTTTATAATATATATGAATAAATTCAAGCTTTAATTCCGCCGTTTATAAAAATCTATATATTGGGGAAAAGTGCAATAGCGGTTTTTAAATAAATTTGCAAAAATCACTGAAAAGTAGAACTAATTAGAGGTGCTAAAAAGTTTGCGAAATACTGTTTCAGTGTATAATAATTTAAATTTAGGGTCAAAACAAAACAAGAATCGGTTTTCCGTTTTGTCGACGATAAAACATTACAAAAATATAAATTTTGGTAGAAAATTATACCTACACAATACATAAATTGGTACGAGTATGACGCAAAAAAAATTAATAAGTATTCTGAAATACGTTTATTGTGTTCACATGAATATGAAAAATATTTTTACTTCATTAGATTATCCAATTTCAGAGAAACGTGTATTAATATTTTATCTAATATATTTATGTATATCATCATAACTGTACGCTTACTTTTTATTTACATTGCTTTTGTAAATTCCTCGCATAATTCATTTTCTTCTTTTGCTTGTAGCGAAACCCATTATAATTTTAAATCTATGTACATTCTGATTACATTTTATTATCGTTTAATGGTTTAATTTTATTACAGAAAATAAAATATATAGCCATTGTCTTCGTATATAGAATATCAAGCGTTAACACCTCTATGCTTTTTTATGAGAATATAATGTCTATTGAAGATTTTATAATTTCAGTCGGAGAAAAACTCATTATACTTATCTATATAAAATAAATAAATAATACTGGCATAATATTATGTTTCTTTCTTCCGTTCTGTATATATAACTACATAATAATATAATAGTAGTAACGTTAAATATAAATAAAAATAAACTTGTCTAAACGTCAAAACTTATTCAAGAAAAGGTAATCGCAAGCTTTCGATTCACAGAATCATCGTCAGGCTATTAATAAAGATATAAATGTGAGAACGATGTTGTTATCTCAATAATATTCATGTGATAATTGAGATAACAACATCGTTCTCACATTTATATCTTTATTAATAGCCTGACGATGATTCTGTGAATCGAAAGCTTGCGATTACCTTTTCTTGAATAAATTTTGACGTTTAGACAATAAGTTTGTTTTTATATATAACTACATATATAGGTATTATAAATAATAAGTAATTCAGATAATATTGAAAATTTTGCTAACATTGTAAAAATTACTGCATTTCACTTGGCGTTTTACTATATTTTTAATCGACTTCAAAAAATGAGGAGGTTTTCAATTCGGCTGTATACATTTTTAGCTATGTACGTTCGGGCATAACTCCGACAAATATGCGCCGATTTTGACATTTTTTTATTTGTTTGAAAGAGTATATTCCCTAGGTAGTCCCATAAAAAATTTTATCAGAATCTGACTATGGACTTCAAAGATACGCCAATAAAAAATAAAAATAAACTTTTTAAGAAAAAATTAAAACTGAGTTTAAAAAACTGAAAAATTATTATATATTCTTAAGTATTTATTAGGGTTATATTTATTTATTATTATTTATTTTTATTAATTTTTGTTATTAGTCGGTTTTATTTTTTTCTTAAAAATTTTTTCATATAAAAATGTTAATGCAATTACATTTTTTCCAAAATACTGATCTGTCTCTCAATTTACCTAGTGTGTACATATTAAACAAAAATACATTTTTGAAAATCATATTAAATTCCGGTTACAATTTTTGTTTGATTTCTAAATAAATCAAATCATATACAATGTTTGGTTTTCATATAGAATATACGTACAATGTAAATATGTAGTAGTAAGTACTTATATGTATATGTAGGCACATATCAAGCTTCTGTTTACAGAACTTGAAACAACAATTAAAAACAATCTCATAACTAACCCAGATAGAATTCGTCCTTCAGAATATCAATAACCAACGAACGTAGAGAAAGTTCCATAGCCGACTAGCTCTCGACGTATTATTGTTGTGATCTGGTCTAGTACAGTAGTAGAGACACAATTTCATGTGATAAAAAATCTTTATTTTATTTTAAGTAAATTATTTATTTCTTATTTAATGAAATGTATTTATTGTATTGAAGAGTTAAGTTACTCTACAGTTAATTAATGGGCCTTAAATCATAATAAAACCGATGCCACATGCAAATATATTAAGGGGTTACACCACCCTAAGATTTTCAGAAAATCTTCTTTTTTTTGCTTTAATTTATTACTTATACTTTTAACCCTCCGTTAGGCGCACAGATTACATGCGTATTGCGTAAGCCACTCTTTTAAACACTGTATTTGATTCGCTATAACTTACGATATCGCACTAAAACACTTCAACTAACTAACTAAGAAAATACAAGGAAGTGTTTTTAACAGCTACTCAAAAGGGCGCGTGTGTAAATATGGTATTAGTTGTAACAGTTTTTAAAAGAGTAGTTTATGTATGTAATCCATGCGTCTAACTTCTAACGGTGGGTTAAGAACAATTTGTGGGGTTAAACTTGTAAATTTTCCAAAAATTACCCGAGTTATAGCAATTTAAAGTGAGTGCGGTTGAGAATACTTAAATCTGCACAGTAGGTAGTTGAGAATCGAGTATCGATAGCTGCACAAGAAGAGATAAAAGGGTAAAAAAAGTGCGCCTGTAATAGAGTTAGGACATTACTACATCTATGGAAGTATGGACCAGGAATCACAGTCTGGTCTCGCTCCGATCAAATATAAGTAAACAATAAATAATTAAATCATTCACATTGTAGGTATCGCTCAGGTCCCGGTGTCCAATCATGCTCTGATACAGTATTATTATACTGAATATTTGACTGGAGCGAAACCGGACCGAGACTGGCTCGATAGTTCGGATCGACCCTAAAGGTTATATAGAAAAAATCTAGAATAATGCACGCTGATGTGGTACTTTTATTTGCGTTTATCTCGAAACTATTGGTGGAAAATATATAAAGAAGAGTAAAAAACACGTTCAAATATGCTACAGCCAACTAAGTGGCCGATAAGAAAAACTAAAGTTAGGAGTTGTAACTCGGAAACTAAAAGTGATATAAAAATTCTAAATACAATAATCAATTCTACATAAAAGGTGCTTTAAGAAACCGCAAACAAAAGTACCTATCTACTTTGACAAAAAAGTTATAGCCATTTAAAGAATTATTAATATTTTTTGATATAGTAATACTTACCCCTTCTTTATAAATAATTCGTCTCATTTAACTGATTGAATCTGTATCTTTTACCGTTTAAGAAATCCTCATGCATATAACTAACGAAATTTTGGAAAATCTTACTGTTAATTAATTACCGTTTATCAATAAAATTTATAATTAAATCATCCCAAAAAATTGCTATCCCAATTACGCACAATACTAATTTATCAACAATACCTACAAAATACAAAAAATTAAATTTCATTTCCAAAAACAACGTTAATATTTTAATCATTTTGTTGGTATTTGTTCCACTTTATAATTCCACTAAACATTTTAGTTTTGTTATTTAAAACCATTGATTACTTCTGAATACGTGAGTCAGCGTTATATCTAAAAACATAATGTTTGGAATCCGGTGTGCATTTTATTGTATACAGGTACAACGACATAGGTTATTAACATTTATGGTGATAAATTGTTCGTTTATTTTTGTATAAAAAAAGATAAAAACCACATGGAATTTTACGTTATTGCAATAATGTTTTGAAATTTGATATTTTTGTTCTGTAATTTTTTCGTCAAATTATATTGACAAATTGTGTTTATACTTTTACAATATTATCCTTAGATTGCATAAAGCAAAATTAATCATGATTAGTTAATCAGTTGTTTTCAAACCATTATTACGTCAATTCTAAAAAACAATAATGGTTATGATAAATTTTATAAGGTAAAATAATAAAAATAATATAAAATATTTAGTGAATTGTTCATTTACAAATTGAGATTAAGTTAAGAATTAACATTAATCATGGTTTGAAAACAACTGATTAACTAATCGTGGTTAATTTCGCTTTATGCAACTCAAGGTATATGTGGTATTTTAGGTATAATATAATTAAATCTTATGTTAATAAAATTTCTTTCAAATGCGGTATCAAACTTATCGTTGAGTTTTTGACAGATAGTTGAATGCACATAGTAATATTATGGATGCAACTAACTATCAAAAACTCCTAGAAAACTGTCAATATATAAGTTTGATACCTCATTTGAAAGTGCTTGCAAGCTAGTAAATGTCTGTAATACCGGACATTATTTGTTAAAAATACTATAGGTATTTATGGTTTCTTAATCAATTGTTTCGAAAAAAAATTTATTGAATATGAAATTTCGGATTCTGTTTCACGCCACATGTTCAATACAAATAAAAACCGTAAAAAATAATTTTCTTGTATTTAGAAAAAATAATCAATATATGTAAATAATTAGAAAGTAAAATTTTCTAAAAAATATAAATACGATAACTTTAATCATATTTCGAGTATCCAAAGATGAGTATTTAAAATTCAAAAGATAAAAATCACTACTGAAACATATACATATAATTGCTTACTTTATAAATAACTTTCATACTCATTTAATTAATATAGGTATTATGATATTACATTCCTACAATCTCTTCTTATGCGAATTATCCAAACAATAAGCTGCGAAATGTAACAAAACATTTTCATTTGCAATAAATCAAAAACTTTCAATTAATTTCTCAAGAACACACACACTACCTTCATATCTTTTGTACGGATCTTATCTTAACGAAAAGAAAAGGTACCACTGACACAATTATCACACACACACGTGCGCAACAGTTTCGCGGCTGGATAGCAACATGCGCCAGTTTCCACGGTAACAAACATAAATAACAATCATGGCATTGCTCTCCTCACTTCCGGCGGTCGTGCACTCGACTACGCTTTATAAATCTGCGTTATGCTACTGTCAGAACAATATGTGATATACTAGTGTTTATTGTATATATTTTCTGCCGTACAACTATCCACCTATGTAAATAAATGGTCAAGTACGCCTGCATCTATTTTAATAATATCTTATAATAATATTGTTGTTTTAACGCCCCTTAATAACTGTTATTTCTCATTACCGAAATATGAGAATATACTTAAATAAAAGTGAGTACGTTTACACAGCGCCGTTTTACTATAACCGATATAATAATTTTTTACACCCGACATAACTAATCAGGTTTAGTTATGCTATTCCTCTCGGCTCTCGGTCTACGGGAATAGCATAAGTAAACCGAAATAGAGCAGAAATAAAAATGCGTAAACGGCATGGACATAGACACCTATTTAGCTAACCTCAAAAAATATAAGTATCTACGGAGTATAGGGATTTCATCGTAATGCACTTCGCATTAATATTTGAAAAAGAGTCGTCAGTTAAAATATGGTTAAAACACCCGAGACGAAGAGATGGAAAACAAATGAAACGTGATTCGTGGGACATAAAAGAGACGAAATATTTTTGAGATTTCTTGTTGGTACATCATCGAACTTATAGCGTATTTCAAATCGGAATTATAATTCCACCTGACGTCACTTATTCTCGTATGTGTAAACAGCACCACTTGAAACGGTTTAACTACATCGGTTATAATAAAACCGGAATAACGGCGCTGTGTAAACGTACTCAGTGATTACTAATGACAAATTATTTTTGCTAGGTTTTTCAAAATGTAAATTTCTCTATCTGCCTTAATTACCTGACTACGCGACGTCAATAGGGGGGTTATGATTTTGGCAGTCTATAAATGAATGTATGTTTGTTTGAAGGGGTTATTTTAGTGTGTAGTTGTAGCTTGTTTCTGCAGTTCCAAAAATTAAACTTAAAGTTGTAAAGGCTAATTTGTGTAGTTGAAAAATTGCAAGTAGAAAGAAAAATATAAAAAGTGTAATCTCCGGTATTGGTTAATTCTGTGATAGTATCGAGCAGTGATACTTTAACTTATTGTAATACAGTTGGCGACTCTGACCGTACAAAATACTTTTCATGTCAATTTTTAAATATTTTTGAAACGAGGCACACGACGAAAATCTCATATTTTTGAAAACAATATTACAACCAAAAATGTATAATTAAATCTTATCAATTTTTGTATATTTCGAATTATTATTGAAATTATAAAAAAAATGATATAATATCTATAATTCATATCACGTTCATTTTCTCAATCTTTTATCATTTAACTAAAAATATGTTTCTTTTTAATATAAGTACAGCATATAAAAAAGTCCTGTGGCACTTTTATCAATAAATTGAACATTAAATGTTATTTTTAATTAGTTTAACCGTACCATTATTCGCCACCCGACATGTCTTTTATCACAACAAATCTACCCACAGTTGCAGGAACCTGAAGACAAATAAAAATAAAACATTTTCCTCTCACAAGATCTTTTCCACCATTATATATATTTTTAATTACAGTTCCAGCATTTGTATTGTGTTACATTTCAGCACCAAGTGTATAATTTTCTCGGTGAATAAAATTATTTTAAGAATAATTCCGACTTCTTTAATGAAGCCAAGTGTTGAGAACGCGCAAGACTTGTGTTAATTGCGAACCACGGTATCTCACAGGTATTACAAATTAAATTAAATTAAATTTGATATAATCCGTGATTACCATAATTATATATCTAACTTCCTGATTACCTTTAGTAAGTGTAGATGTAGATGAAGATGTAGATTTACATCTATGTGTGTGTGTACTAAGTAGGGATGTCTAGATTAGATTTTAACATATTAATCTTTATAAAATTATTTTATAATATAATTATTATTATACACCGTGATTCAGAACTAGCGTGTCGAACATTAACACATATCGTGGAAATACAATACATATTTTATATCCTCCTTAAAAAACTCCCCGTGAATCGAAGGGTTTCATAAGTGTCACCTGCCCTGATTACCCCAGGCCACATTCCCTTCCTATATGACATCCACGTTGGGAGAAGTTTGTGTTCGTCCGGTTATAACTGGCTGCATCTAATTATAGTAAAGCCAAAAAAGAGAAAAAAAATGTATATCCAATCTTTTTTTAAATATAGAAAATTTGATTAATTACACAGGCCCACAAAAAAATGAGTAGTCTGGATGATATCCCTATAAATCTGGACTCAGTTTCACCCCTACACCAGCGTCGGCTTTAGGGGGAGGGGCGCACAATGGGGCATAAGTGACTTTTTTGGTGCTAGTCAATGTACAGGCTGTAATTTTTGAGTAAACTTTTTTTTAATTTTAAATTTTTTATCAATCTGTTAAAAAATATAGCTAAATATAAACAATGTTAATTTTTATTTTAAATCCAAGAAAAATCGATTATTTAATAACTGCTAACTAACAAATCCTTATTTAGCAACCCAGAAAACCTTTAATAAGGTATTAGCTGAGATATCGACTTATTTGTTAATTTATCAATTTTAATTTGTTAATAATAGGGGAAGGAGGTCTCGACGGTCTTAGGGCATTTGATAGTCTTAAAGTTAATGATAGAAGCTATGTTTTAAAAAAAAAGTTGGGGTCTGTAGGATCGCGCCAAACTCAGATATTAACTATTCTTGTTAATTTATCAATTTTAATTGACATTTTCGATGATTTAAACATTTTTTTAGGGGGAGAGAGGGCGAAAAAATAAATCTCGCTCAGGGCGCCAGACTTTCTAAGGCCGGTTCTGCCCTACACGTCTGGATTTTTTTACAAAGATTTTATTAACATGACTTATAATTGTCGTTATGATTTGAAATTTTACACAAGTCCGGTGACAGTGTAATAAAGAATATCTAATATTGTTCTAACCTTTTTCGTTACAACCCCTTTGATGTGGATACTTGAACTGAATCGGAAAGATCAAGTTAAAATTTTGAAATCGGAGAACGATTTTTCTGTCTCATTCTCAAACGATCACAAAGCTTCTCATATCTTCGATATTGCGAAGAAGCAATTATATAGAATTTTTCAAATCAGAGTGGGAAGTTCTAGCAAACTGAATTTTCGTACACCCCTGCTTACAAGTCACTAGATAATATACACCCATGTATTTTTGATGCAGTATAAGTACAGAAAAAATTAAAACATGTTCACTACAGTTGGGTGGCTTCGTATTTTACAAGGTAATTACTAAAATAAGATGTTTGATAATATCTGTTTTTTTAATATATGCAATCGTAAGTAAATCTAACGATAAAGTGTATATTTAATTTTTGTAGTTAGTTAAGGAACACTTTAATTTAAAACATGTTTAATACTGTTATTACTCAAAGAGAAGAATGATAAATAATTCATTTCATAAAATAAGGTAATAGTACGTCTGGTTCGTGGCAAATAAAGCTAAAACGCTGCACTTTTTGATTGGGGTATGCCACTTTCGGTGGTCATATATAAGGTCAAAAGAAACATTTTCAGATAGGGAGCCACTTTAAAATCCGTGTAGAACACCATTATATCGGCTATTAAAGATGGCCCTCACAGTTTTTATTAAATTGGCTGTATCTCAGCTCCTAATCATCTGATTTCAATTTTCTTTTGTTTATTTTAAAGTTCTTATTAAAAAAAATAGTTTTTATCATTATTCATTTTTCTCTAAATCCTAAGGGTTCCCCACAATTTTCCGAAATCTGAAGATTTCACTTTTCTTACAAACTTAATTGTTATGTAACTTTTTTATTGTGCCCAATATCATTTTTTTACCTCATATAAAAAAGAAAGACATTTTTTTCTGCGTTTCATTGATGACAAGATAATACTGTTTTAATTAACAACTTCTTTGGAAATAGCGTGTTAAACTAAGAAAAATAGACTATTTTTGGATCATTCCATGTCAAGTTTACCTGTATTGGTTTCTCGGATTCAAGATTTTGATGGAAATGTCCATTTATACCTTCCCTGAATCAATTCTGACTATTTTTATCATCATGTCTGTCTGTCTGTCTGTGTGTGGAACTGTTTGTCTGTAAACGCTGTAACTCAAAAATGACAGTACATAGAGGGGTAAAATTTTATATTTAGGATTAATTTGTTTTAAGAAAGAAAACCTGATTTTTTTAAAACCGGAAACGGATGTTTACTGTAATTTTTATAATTATTCGAATTATTTCTGAAACGGTACGTGTTGGAAGAAAATGTTTAAAGAAAAATTTGTTTAGAATATTATTATTTATAATTTATGTTATGTTATTTCTCCCAAAAAAAGTTTTTGAGGTTATAATCGTTTTTTTCAATTATATTTGAAATGGTTTAAAGCAGAAATAAATCATTGAAATAAAAGTTGTAGAGTATGTTATTTTCTATAGTTTATGTTCCATTAATTTTTTTGTATCTCTTACCAATTAAAAAAAAAAATCTTTTTAATTATATTTTTAATTTTTTTCCATTTTATTTGAACAAGTTCATGACAGAATGAAATGTTCATAACAAAAAATGTAGAGAACGTTATTATCTATAGTTTATGTTCTATTAATTTTTTTATATCTGTCATCAGTAAGCCAAAATTATTTGTTTTATATTAGTAGATACACGTACATTTTTTTATTGTATAAGAAAGTTCAGTGACATCCATGACAGATTTTTCAATTTTTTAACTATGCCATATGAGAAAATTGATCCCAACATAAAATTTCATATGATAAAAGGTAAACATGACATGGAATGATCCAAAAATAGTCTATTTTTCTTGTTTAACACGCTTTTTCCAAAGAAGTTGTTAATTAAAACAGTATTATCTTGTTATCATTGGAAAGCAGAATAAAATGTCTTTCTTTTTTATATGAAGTAAAAAAATGATATTGGGCACAATAAAAAAGTTACATATAAATTTAGTTCGTAAGAAAAGTAAAATTTTCAGATTTTCAAAAATTTGTGGGGAACCCTTAAGATTTAGAGAAAAATGTATAATGACAAAAAATAATCTTCTCAATAAGAACTTTAAAACAAATAAAAGAAAATTCAAATCAGATGACTAGGAGCTGAGATACAGCCAATTTAATAAAAACGGTGGGGGCCATTTTTAATAGCCGATATAATGGTGTTCTACACGGATTTTAAAGTGGCTCCCTATCTGAAAATTATTCTTTTAACCTTATCTATGGGCACAGAAAGTGTCATACCCCAATCAAAAAGTGCAGGGTTTTTTTACGTACCAGACGTACTATAATCCGATTAATGTATATTAAATTTCCATTTCTTTAATAATTTTTTATATGAAAAAGTTCAATGAAATTTGCCAGAATTTTTTTTTACTTAAAACTGAAGAAGTATGTAGGTATCAATTTAATAAATTTATAAAAATGATAAGCCATCAGACTGAGGAGGTAAACCGGAAGAAACAATTAAAATAGCGCGATTCATAAAGGCCAAAGTAAGAACTGTAAATTTTTTCAATACAAACAAAACAGTTTGTATTTAGGTATAATAACATTCACCAAAATTTTAAATTATAAGGGATAACAATTTTTGTCGAGTAAGCAAAAAAAATGAAAAAAATATTTTGTATTAAGATACTTACGAGTTGTTAATATATGCTCAAAAATATAAGCTGGGGGTGCAAAGTAGGAGACAAAAAAGAGTATTTTGAATAACTAACTAAATCATCAAAATATTTTAATTAAATAAGTAATGTTTTTTTGTAGTGTTATTTAACAATAACAAAAAATTTTTAATATTATTTGGAAGATTATAAAAAATACGTCTCTCTCAGATTTGATTGAACTACAAGTGTTACAAATCTCATAAAAATTGTGAAAAATTTCGAATATTTCCAAAACCCCAGATCCGATTCGCACCGAAATCAATAGATCTCGAGTCCTCACTAAGATACACATTTTTCAAGAAAAAAAATTTTAATTGGTGCATTTTTACAGAAGTTATCGCGAACAAAAGAAAATTATTTTTCTAGCCACACTGACAAATGCACAGCCGCCATGCGGAAAATAACTTTTCTTTACGTTTTATAGGTAGTACAATCAGAATCTTATATCTCGTACACGATTTTTCAACGGTATTACAATACTTCAATTTTATTTGGAACATGGAAGTAAAAAAGTGGAACAATTTAGACAATAAAAAAACTGCAGGTGAAATATTTTCTTAGGCCAGTTTGTCATAAACTCGAGGGCTATAATTCTTATTGTAAGTAGGTAATTTGACCCTGCACCAAACATAACAACAAATGTATATCATTAAATAAATTGTCTGCTTCTGATTACATGGCTTTGTTTAAAATATAACCACACTTAACACTTTTAGAGCAATTATTCGGGCACCATGCGAGGTTTAGATTATATCTTTGGAGTTAATTAGACAAGTGTTTGTAATGTATGTATATGTCCGTTCATATTGAAATATTAACAGGAAACACCCTAAATCTTTGTGACCAAAAAATAAGGTAACCGCAAATTCAGCGTTGATAACCAATATTTAGGCTATAAATATATACGTATATGCATGGCGATTTTTAAGTTTTTCTGAAAATACTACTTTTCTCTCAATTTTTCCCGTTTTTTCCTATAGACTAATTATGATTTTATCTGGTAAATGGAAAATTTTTAAAGAAGACTATAGTTTTTTTTTAAATTAATTTATAAATTCCATCTGCGTAGAAAATCGTCCAAACAATTTAAAAAATTGGTTTATATTAAATTCAACAAAAAATCGATTTTCTGCGGAGATAGAATTAAGAAATTAATTTTTAATAACTTACAGTATTCTTTAAAAATTTACCATTTACCAGAAAAAATATAATATACAGGAGAAACGGGAAAAATTGAGAGAAAAGTGGTATTTTTAGAATAAAGTGAAAATTGTTATTTAAAATAAAGTAGACACACAACCATGTTTCAAGAATTGGTCTATTCGGGTAGCGTCATTTTTACTATCCTTAAGTTGGCAATACGTTATGTGATTCTGACAGCTTTTTATAATTTTGCAATGTCGAATTTGTATTTCTTCAATTGAATGTGTTGTTGAAATATCAAAAATACGAAAACAAGAATAACTAAAGGATTTTTTTGTAACTGATATTCTATTATACATTTATAACATTTGAATATGTCTTCGTGGTGACGTCAATTCTCGCGCCAACGCTGATTGGTCAAGGAGATAATGAGACTACCTTGTCTTTATATACCTTGAGCAGCTACATTATTATATTAATTAATTGGGTAATTTCAAAATTCGTTGCAGATAAACTTGTCCCAGAAGAAAAAACATTGATTAGATAATATTTTGAAATCAATAAACAAAGCACCGTATTATTAAACATCTTTTATAAAAAGAAATAAACCCCACTTAAAATTTTCCATTTTTCTTTATATAGAAGACAACTTTGTTACCTTTATTGACCACTATGTTACTTTAAAAAAGTAATTTTAAGTGCGATTTATTTCTTTTTATAAAACATGTTTAATAATATCTAACATTATCTAAGTTTGAATGTAACTAACAAAAATCTTCTGAAACAAGTTAGGTTAGGTTTATATGCAACAAATTTTGAAACGACCCAATTAAGCGTCGATTACATTGAGCGAGTTTACAAGCTAACAAGCCAGCTTTTTTACAAGCTGCTTGTAAACTCGCTCAGTGTAATCGACCCTTTACCACTGCTCTAAAAACTTTTTTTTTGCTGAGCAAATTCTTTTATAACACCGGACATAAACAACTCAAATACCTAACTCTGTATTTATATCTGCGTGTGTGTGTGTGTGTGTTTTCTTTGTTACAGTTTCATGGGATATGTTTACGCGATTATATTTAAAGCATTTTATCACGGATTCAAGAATAGCGTGAACGTTGCGGAGGTCGGAAGTAAATAAACATTGTGCATATTTCACTGACATATATTTGGGTTTTGTTCTTTCAAAAATGTAACGAGATAAGTAGCTCAGACTATTTTTTTAATTAAATGAATAATTATCATTATACATATAAAAGATAAAATAACTTTTCGTTTGTTCAGACATAAACTACATAATTTAAATCATTGTTATCCATACTTCCATACTATCCATAATGTACTAATATTATAAATGCGAATAAGTAACTCTATCTGTTTGTGGCTTTTTCGCGGCTAAACCGCTGAACCGATTTTGATGAAATTTGGCAGGGAGATAGCTTTAATACTGAGGACAGACATAGGCTACTTTTTATAGGTATCCCGAAAAAATTTATTAGATACAAAAATACAAATTCCATGCAGACGAAGTCGCGGGTACCAGCTAGTTTTATATAAACGTATTATATTATGTACCTATGTTGTTGTTTTTGGGGAATTTTCGTAGATTTTTCAAAATCATTGCCCGAGAAATCAGGATATTTTTCGTATTTAGTTCGAATTTATTCTAAGTAATATTCATTTTAGTTTAGTCTTTTTGTGGAGTATGAAAATTACAGTTTTCTGATGACCTAACAATAAAAAATATTTTCTTCAGAATTAACAAAATTAATAAAAAAATAAATCCTCCACTATTAAAATTTTCTGGTTACGCCATTGTCTGTCATGACTAAAAAAAGATACAAAGATAATATAAGCGAATTAAATTCGGCCTCTGTCGTGTCTCTTTTGAATTATATGTTTGCATATACCTTTAAAAATTGTGAGATCCTAAAATAAATATCCGAAAATATTATCCTTGTTCTGCAAACTTATGAATATTTCTAATTATGATAATTAATTGTTTAAAAATATCATAACTTAATTTGTAACATTTCTCTTTTCCTTCTATCCGTGTTTTAAAACATTTTCCTAATTTTATTTTATTTTCTTCTACATCCAACGAAATTAATATTTTATAACTTCGCCTTTATTAAAAACTAAGAAAACAAAATACATTTTTGCCGGTTATATTTTTATCAATAATGTGCATTGTTCAAAAGTAAAAACGATTCTAGAAATGGGCGAAATTTAAATATGACTCGTTGTAAAAGTCGAAACCGAGACGTGACTTCAGCCACATAAACTGACCAAGACTTACTAACTTTAAAGATATTCATGATACAGTCATGAAATTTTATAATCGGTTTAGTATTAAACACGCATTAATACTAAACCGATTATAAAAAGAAAGATCGAGTGAAAATTTTGAAATCGGAGAACATTTTTTTCTTTAAAATATCGCAACGCTTCTCGTATTTTCGATAATAAAACAACTCATAACAAAGAGACAACATTTTATTCACTATTGAATAAAAATCACAATTGCCATGGAAAACTAAAATATGTTTGTTAGTCGAGGCATCAGCTAAAATTACAACAATTACTCGAGTG
Organism: Sialis fuliginosa; assembly: GCA_961205875.1. Taxonomy (NCBI): domain Eukaryota; kingdom Metazoa; phylum Arthropoda; class Insecta; order Megaloptera; family Sialidae; genus Sialis; species Sialis fuliginosa. The sequence goes on along the minus strand of OY540817.1, from coordinate 11,380,645 downwards.
TAATATTAAATTTAAGTCAAGTAAGCTTTGGAAAAAAGAATGGTTGATGTTTAAAATTTTTATATTTATTCAAATTCGTTACTTATTTTGTTAATGTATAACAGCAATGCTGGATTTAGGGAGGGAGGATAGGCGACTGCTGAAGGGGCGACGGACAGCTATACATGGAGAAAAAATTAACTTGAATTCTAGTAGATTTTTTTAGGAAAAAAATTAAGAACAAAAAAAAACTAGATATAACTCAAAGGGCCCACTGACTGGACTGGCCCCATACATATCTGGTCTAAATAATCATTGGTTGATACTGGCACCAGTTATGGCCGCTATAAGAGCAAGGTTTACTGTTTTTGTGATTGATGGGTTTCTTTTTTGTAATTCTTATGAACACATGTTACAAATAAAACAAGTAACTCTTTATTAAATCAATTTAATTACCAAAGTTCACAAATATAGTTTGTTTCTTAAATTATAGCCTTTTATTTTGTTTATGTTTTTTCTTCAGTAATGGATAAAGTAAAACCAGTAATAACCACGCAGTGATGGACACTTGTTAATGATTACAAAATGATAAGTGCTACGACATAAAAGATATAAAAGAAAGAATCGTTAAATTTGAAAATATAATTAATAAATAAATTATACTAATATAGTTAGTTTAAATGTCCACCATTTTGACACCTATTGGCCGATTGTCATCAAATCACGCTATAAAACAGTTAATTGTATATTGATTAATAGTTAGAAATGGTAGTAATCAAATATCAACAAATATTTCTAATTCAGTACATTTAATTAAAAAATAGACATTACTGGGATCATATCCAAGACTGGTGCCAGTATACCTTATACACTTTTGACTGTATTGAAATTTCATCAGCATCTTACAAAATGGACCGATTAAGAAATACAAGTATATTTTAAATACATATATTAAGTTTTACACAACACTGTCAGTCTCAGTACTACTTGTTACTGCTAGATATTCAATAGGGTATTTAAAACATGTATTTCAAGTTTTATCAATGATATACAAATAGCTGTTATTAGCCAGCTGATGGTCTTAATAAGGACTGGTATATAAGGAATACACTTTTTTATTATACCTGAACTGGCTGGTGCTTTTCTGCGTTACAGATTTAGTAGGAAGTAATTAATAAGAAGCAATTCAATTTAATTAAATTAAATTTCGAAATAAAATTTTTAAAAAACTTTTAAATAATTTTTATTTCCTAAAGGATTAACTTTCAGAAAAATTTGCAAAGAATAAATAGTGCTTATAATTAACGAAATAATACAAATAAATTATTTTAATTTCGTAAAAAAATATCACAAAAAGTTATAAAAATACTCTTTGATCAATCCTAACCACTTTTTTACCCGAAAAACAACCACTTTCAAAGATACTAAGAGGTTAATCAATCAATTTATAGGTACATATGAAATTTAAAAAAAATATTTGCATCATTTTGAACGTTTTTTTTATTACTTAAAAATATATGTACTATACAAAATTTAAACTACTCCAGTTAACACCGGCATTCGAAAGTTCTGCCCTTAAGTTACAATGCAAGCCTAAAAAAATGTTATCCAAATAATTTTTGACCCTGGCTCATAAAAAATAATTGACATTTTATACTAAAAACGATTTAAGGAATCTTTAAAAGTTTTGCAATGATTTATGCTTCTTAAGATATATACTGCAATATTTAATGCAATACAAACCAAAAAAATTGATAAAACGATTAAACTCGCACCCAGAAGTCAAAAATTGTAGATTGAAAATTATAATGTCTTGCATTTATGATTTAATTTAATTTAACACTATCAAAATAGAATACAGAAAATAGTGGTTTATAAAAAAACTTTAAAGAGCGTTAATAAATAAGCAGGTAAATTTAAAAAAAAGATACGTCATCACAGAAATATTTTTAAACGAAAAGGTTTGTGAAGCAGGTAAAATATTTTTATACTAAAACAACACTTGATTGTTTCCTAATTCCCTGTGTTTAAAAATAATCATAAATTGCACTTAAATACCAATTTTATGGTTGAAAGGCGTGAAAGAAAAATGATCACGATCTCTTATTCTTTTAATTTTTTAAATGTACACATCTTATTATTTAGCTGTAGGGATATTAATTTTTTTAATCTTTTTTTTTGAAGATTCAATTGATTAGAATATACATATGCAACAGTCTCTGTTAAAAATTTGTTTCAATACTGACTTATAGAATGTTTTTTTTAAAGTATTGGCTATTGGGCATAGCCCCTCAGTCATAGAATAGAATATAATTATTGAATAAAAAAATCACATTCAGTAATAAGTAAAATGTTATACTTATTACATAAGAAAATACAATTTTCTTGATAGTGTGCCGAACCACTATAATTTATTATATTGGTCCACTGTTTTGAAACAAAATGATTATCATTAAATCACACTGTAAGACAGTTAATTGTATATATTATGTAGATTATAATTAAGTAATGGCAGTAATTAATCATCAACAAATATTTTTTATTCAGTACATTTAATTTAAAAATGTTCAACACTGGGATATTGTTCAAGACTGGTGCTAGTACATTAACTGTTGTTTTTTTTCAATAACAGTTAGAAATTGCACAAACAACAATTTACAACGATTCTGCAGTAAATTATTACTCATTCATGTATCTAAATAATAAAATCAATATTGTTGCGTTTGATGATTAAGAAATGATGATATTGAAAAAGAATGTGAACGATTGTGAATGCACTACCTACACCGAGCCGTACTTACACTGGGAGCCTCGTGAAGACATTGGCAGCAATCGTATACTACCTAAATTTAATCACAAAAAAAAATTAATTAGTTTTGTGCTCGGGGAAAATAATTTTCGATTGAATTTTTGTATTATTATCTATTATTTATTTATTGATGGTTATAAATTTAAATAATAACTTATTTGGCATAATTTTTTGTTTTATTCAAAGCAATAATCTTTATGAAACGATAAATCAATCTCGAAATATGTTTATTTTTAATCATTTTTACTCAGTTCTATAAAGAAACAAAATAACTTTATTTCACTAATATATTGAACGATACAACATCATAAGGGCGTTTTTCCACACACCGGCAAAACTGACACCAGCATCGGCACCGGTTTTGCCGGCGACGGCCATGGATCTTTTTCCACACACCGGCATTCTCAGTGCCGGTGCAGTTGTTCTAGCTGTGGTGATAGAAACATGTCTGCAGTGTTCAATAAGCGTTACCTTCTTGGGTTATTATACCTCAGAAGGAAGTATATAAATCGTAAATATAAAAAGACAGTATTGGGTAAATCCTCTGTTGACTGTAAGGTACTTATCCGATTGTCGAGTTCAACGCCAGCAGCATTTGACGGTGCCGGTGTAGTCACCGGCAAATTAGCCGGACCGGTCTACGTGGAAAAGCTCTGATTAAATTACATTGCAACCGGCACCGTTGACGGGAAGGGGGGTCTACAAAATGTGACATGGTGTGATAAAGGGGGGGGCAGGATTTACAAGCTTCGTGATGTTACTTCTAAAAAATCAAAGCAATGAATTTTATATGGATTCTTAGAGCAAAAATTTGAAGAAAAATTACTATGTTGTTGGTAACTCGAGACCGGTAAAGAATTATTGTGAAATTTTCAAACGTACTTGGTTTCATATAATTTTTATTAATGAACGAAAAAAATGTATATAAATAAAAATAATATTAACAGCCAAGGACAACGAAAGAATATTTCTTCTTTTTTTATTGTTTTTGAGTACCTACTTGTTGTTTCAAAACTTGTGTGACTTCACAACCGAGGGGGGGGGCACACGAATGTGACAACCTTTGACAAGACGGGAGGGGGGTCAAAAAACCATGACGTAATTTATGGATGGTCCCTAAAAAATATTGAAAACGTTTGTGTAATTTATTTTAATGTTAATGAAAATTTGATTTGTAACTAACTGGGTGGGTGTAGATTATAGATATAATTTATATTTTGTGTAGTTGTATCTTCAGAAACGTAATAAATTATCGCAAAAATGTGAACCTTAAATATAAAAATATATGATGTTTAAATACGACTCTACCTCCTGCACCTTTCCCCACCTCGCCACAAAACACTCCACCCCCATCGTGGTCGTTAGTCACATTGTCGTTTATTAAGTAAAAAAGGCAAGAATAAATTTTTATTTATGACCTCGCAATTTAATTGTAAATAATTGTATTCAGTTTAGTACATTACGTATTCAATAAGTTTCTGTAGTTTATCTTCTTTTCCTTTCTTATACGGTTATATGTATGATATATGTACATATTATTATAATATAATTAAGTATTGTTATGACGATTAATTTTTGAATTCAAGATTTTGATGGAAATATCAAATTTGACCTTCCCTGAATCCATTTTGACTATTTTCTCCTTGATATATACATATGAAACTGTCAGTCTGTAAACGCTGAAATAGTGGAGTCATACATATAACCGGAATTTTTTATTGAATAAAACGATCTCTCCCTACAGCGATTTTATTATTCTAAAATGTTCTAGGGATCAAGAGAAAATCATCACTGAGTTTGTGGATTAATCCGATTTCCGCGCGGTACTTTTTTCACGACTTTTCCGGAAAATCTTCAATTTTTCCTGTTTGTGGTTCGGTTTTTCGCAAATATCTTGGCTTTTACTTGATCAATATCGACCAAAAAAAATAATCACTCATAAGAAACCCCTCTATCGATCTGTGGAAGGCGGAATACTATAACTTAATTTCTAACCTCAAAAAAAATTAAATTTTATTTAAATTGTTCAATAATTAACTATCTTTGGTGAATTTAACACGAGGAAGCACTGTGCATTTACTTGGCAGATGTTTTTTTATCTTTTATCTAATTTTTAAATAGAGTTTTTTGGTGTAAACACACTGCATTAAATATCTTTACTATTTTCACAGCTATAACGTTTCGTCTAGAAGTGTACAATATTTCATATTTTCATACTTGGTATGAATAATGACATTCACACCATTTAACACTAACCTTTCCCAACATATTAATCTCAATTACAGTTTACATATTTCGGGTTTGTTATAATTTACTGTATTAAATTACCTATTATATTCTAATATGTACAAAATTCCCAGCATATCTGAAACCAGTAACTCTATTTTAAATAACTGCAACATCTTTATTTACAGTTTAGTTACATACCAGTATTATTATTGTTTTTAATTACGTAGAAATCAATTCAATACAATTGATATCACTTAATAAACATACATATTACACATGCATTTCGTGCCATCGTACTATGATAGGCATCCAGGCAATGCTTGAGACGTCATTCGTGAAGAGGAGCTTCGCCGTCGCTCGTACCAATTAATTTTAATATACTTAGTTAATACGGGCGAATCACTCCAAATGATTTTTAGTATAAATGTAATAATAATGTTCTTAGTCCGTAATCATCCTCAAAAAGTTGTACTATCACCACCATCTTGAATTTTTTCTACAGTTTTTCACGTTTTTCTCTTAAGGTAGTTCTCGTGCTACAGTACCAACAAAAAGTTACGCTCATAATATCGAAAATAATTGCGTTGCTACAGAGAATTTTTGATCAAGTCTATACCCAAAGCCGTCTATACAGATTATTATAAACACAATCATACTATGAATATATTTTCTTTATTTTATGACTAAACGCTTCGACAGATTTTGATAAAAAACTACCAAACAGTAAAGGGTTATTATTATGATAAAAATTATTGACCGTTTTGTTTTTGAAATATAATTAAATTTCAAATATAAAACGGTCAATCATTTTGTTTTTGAAATACAAGGTCAATCATTAGGAATTTTTTATCACATATCAGAATAATAAACCTTTATTGTTTGATAGTTTTTTATCAAAATCTATCGAAGTTTTAGTCATGAAAATGGACATAATACGAACTTGATATAGCGGATACGTACAAAAGTGGCAAACTTTGATGACAATTATCTCGAGTTTAAAACGGTCGATCTCTTTAAAATTTCACGATTGGATAGATATCATTATTCTTTTTATACCCTGATTTTTTTTTTTAATTCTATCGAAATGACGTTTGCACGAGAACTACCTTAACTTCTTTTATAGAGTAATTTTCTTTAAAATAAGATCAAGGTCGTTAAGATCAGTCAAATAGTAACGTAGGAAGCGCCGTTTTATATCAACTATCGTTCGAATTAATTTCACTTATCTCACACTTACTACGCCACTGTCGCTTACCCCTCTTCATTATAAACATATTATATAATACATACTGACGATAGAATCATATTATTCTGCGTATATTTGATGAATGAGATATTTTCCTTTATTTCCTATAAATAATTAATTTTAACAATTTTCAACAGCATAAATTCAGTCTGTTACATAAAAGAATATCCTTTTTACAATTTGATGCAAACAATAGAGAATGGTATATAGAATGAAAGGATTCGTGACTTCATTAAAAATGAAACGTACATATAATGTATGTAATGTACTACTCGTACATATTCATAATACATGAGTACGTACTCTACATCAAAATTTCGTATTGCCAGTATGTATGTGCATTGTACAATATTGTACACATGTGGTACATATTTATTTGTCTGATTGCAAGTTGTAAAAAGCAGAAATCCTTTCATTTGAAATATATGGTTTTTGTCAACAGTATACAGTAATAGGGATTGCAATCCCGGGATTAGAAACACATTAATACCGGAATGCTATTGACTTCGTTGGGGTGCCAATCGAAGCGTCTTGACGTAAATATGATCTGAAAGAAAGGATTTTTCGAAATTCAACCCCTACGTGAGTAAAAAGGGGTGTAAAGTTTTTTTTGATCGGATTTACTTGAAACTTAGCATAAATATTCTACAATACAAATGATGAAACATGTATTTCAGTTTTTTTTTGTTAAACGTGCCTTTGAAGGGGTGAAAGGTGAAAACCACCCTCAAAATTTGAATTTTAAATACTAATAAATTCATGTTGCCTTGGAAACAAATACAATTTAATTCTAATTGTCAGATTAGATATTCTAAAAATGTGTATTATATTATTGACATTAGGATATAAGAAAACTAATATTCATAATACAACGGTGACAAATTCTGACAAATTCTATTAAAATTGGTTATATACTACATATTAAAAAAATTCACATAAACTATGTATATGGAAACAATAAACAATCAGCATTTGATTGTGTGGACCTAAAGGGTCTCACCCCAACCCAAAGCTTGTTATTATTATTGTGCCACTCTTGTATTGCACACCCTAATAGGCATGATGCCAGTAACAAAGTATCACTGAAATTATGATTTTAAATAATAAAATAGGTTAAAAAGATTCTAAAAAATGTATTTATTTTTATATTAAAAGCGTGATTAATATAATTTTTGTTATAATAAAAACACAAAATACAGCAATCTGCCATGTTTGATGAAACACCAATCAGAGTGAATGACGTCACGCCTTAGTAAACATCATTTTTGTTTCATTAATATCTGCACTATTTATAAACTATTTTGTGATTTTAAATTATCAATTTGTTTTAAAAGGGTCAATAGCAGAAATAAGTATTTTTTTGGAAATAGGAGACACGTAAGATCATCATAGAATAGTTTTTTTTTTTTATATATGTTAAATCATAATCTTATTGTATGTGTTATGTTTTGTTTCAGGAGGTGAGCAAGAAGAGCGAGCGCATCGCGGTGCTGGAGAAAGAGAAGGCGGCTCTGATCCGCGAGTTGCTCCAGACGCGAGCGGTCACTGCTCGACCGCAGCCACCGCCCCCGCCCGCGAATGCCGTGCCACCCGGACAAGAGGAGGCCGTGTTCTAACGATGCTTTAAACACTATGCCTACATTATACTACGAATTATTCTTCAACCGAATTATGAGTGCACGTAAATGAATTGTAATTATATCGAAAGAAGATGAAAAATTTGTTAATTTTATTATGGAACTTGAAACTTCGGAAGTGCAGAAAAAAACATCTGCCAAGTAAATGCACAGTGCTTCCTCGTGATAAATTCACCAAAGGTAGTTAATTATTCAATTTAAATAAAAACCGATAGTGTTTAGATAAATTGCCTGGAATTGGTTAACGATCTAATTTGTATACAATTTTACTAAAAAATATTAGTTCGAAATTTTTCTTAAAACACACCTGAATATTTTTTCATATATTTTAAATTTTTTGACAATTTCAATCTAAATCTAAATTTATGAAAATATGAAAATGATATCATATAAATCTTTGTAAGGGAATATTTTACAACAAACGTTGTAGACCCATATTATAGGAAATTTATGCGCTACAAAAAATATTCTATAAAATTTTCACGTAACATGTGTCGTTCTTGAGATATCTTGAAAACATAAATATTTTGTGGTGTCACCCCTCCCCCTTACATACGATTTGGATGATTTTGAAATGGGACCGTCCTCGAGCCAGGCCCAACCATACGACCAAGTTTCAATAATATCGGTTCAGTAGTTCATGAGTTATGCGTGTGACAAGGATTCAGGGGACAGACGGACGGGCGGACACACAGACAGACACGGAACGAAAAGTGTTTGCCTTGACGTGAAACGGATAAATCAATTTAAAATTTTGAAATCGGAGAACATTTTTTTTGTCTCAATCTGAACCGATCACATAGCTTCTCGTATCTTCGATATTGCGAGGATGCAATAATGGAAAAACTGTTAAAGTATTACTAGAGGAGTCAAAAAAAACAATCTCTCCCTACAGCGATTTTATGGTTTTAAAATGTTCTATAGGGATCAAGATAAGTTCATAACTGCGTTTGTGAATTAATCCGTTTTTCGCGCCGTACTTTTTTCACGACTTTTCCGAAAAATCATCAATTTTTCCTGTTTGCGGTTCGGTTTTTCGTGAATATCTCGACTTCTACTTGATCAATATCGACCAAAAAAAAAATAAGGTCACTTATTAAGAACCCCTCTATCGATTTGTGGGAGGCGAAACACTATAACTTAATTTCTTACTTAAAAAAAAAATACAAACTGCGCTTAGAACAGATTTTTCATTTTGTCAAACCCTTTATGAAACTTCGTATAGGTTTTATACCTCATTTGAAAGTGCTTGTTAGCAAACAAATTTTGTTAGATCCTTTATAATACCGGATACGATATAAGAACACAAAAATATATTAAGATGGCACTGCCTATGTATAATAATGTATAATATATAGACAATATAAGAGAATAAAGAAAGAATAATTCGTAGTAGGTATGTAAGTACGTATTGTTTGATATCTTATAAGAAAATGCATTGTTCATATTTTCTCAAATGAAATAATAGGTATAATTTTTTTTATTCTCTCAAGAAGAAAGGAATACAAATATATTGAAAAATTCTAAAAATTCAAAACTCAATATTATAAATTATTTAGACACAAAGATAGCATTACAAAATTTTGCACTAAAAATATTTTTACGAATGTTGCTGATTGAAATAATACAAGGTACTGGCACCAGTCTTGAACAACACCCCAGTGGTGAACATTTTTAAATTAAATGTACTAAATTATAAATATTTATTGATATTTGATTACTGCCATTACTGGATATTAATCTATATACATTTAACTGTTTTACAGCGTCATTTAATGATGGATGTGTTCATTACTGGTTTTACGTTGTTCATTACTGGAACAAAAAAAGGCTATAATTTAAAAAAGAAGACTTTAGTAATTAGATTGAATTAATAAAGAGGTACTTGTTTTATTAATAACATAACTCCATGAGAATTACAAAAAAGTAGCCTATCAGTCCCAAAAAACAATATATCTTGCTCTTAATGTGTTCAAGACTGGTGCCAGTACCTTATTTGTATTTTAACTTTAAAGAAACATATTATAATGATCTCTGATCGTTCTTAGGGTCCCAAAATAGTTAAATGCTCTCCTGGTTAATACAATAATATTGTTAACTGTAGTTGCCATCACAGTTGAATGAAGATCTTGTTTTTATCAAAATTGAATAATTCAATATTCAACCACAATGAATTCATGTACCAAGTTAATATTTACGTCTTCATAAAAACTGTAGCACCATTGTTGAATCCGACGGAGGTAATTTTTGATTTAAAAAATGGTTTAAAACTACAAGAAAAATGTGTATCAACAGTAATTTAAAAAATACATCTGGCATAATTTGACATAATTTACTTATATAATTTTCAATAAATAATAATTTAATCACATAAATATATATGAGTACTATAAACGAAGAGTATTTCTTTATCTAGAAAATGAGTTTCAAAATATCTGTCTTTAGTTAGTTTTTTCGTTTTCTAAAGAGTTGTGTAACTTAAAAAATTTCTCAAAACGAGAAATATATTCAATAAAACAGAGGTGACCATAGACATACAGAAACATGGATTGTGCATTCTGTATTACCGTAATATGTAAAATTTGGTTCACATAATATAACCCAAATCATACTCTATCTTTTTTACACTCATGTTTAATCAATTATCTAACGCATGCTCTATCTCTTTCTTTTGTGACGACTCTGTTTTTGAATCATTGTGGGGGTGACCAATAAGATTTATATCCATCTTTCGTGTTTTACGTTTAAATAATTAAATATTATTTGTAACTATATTTTCATTTATAACAATGCAAATCTAATAAGATGTCTATATATATATAATTTTATGAATACTGTAAATAAAAATAGGTAAATAATACGATAACAACTTGTTTTTTATATAAAAGAATAATATCTTTTTAATTTGTATGTGTAATATTAACAATTTTAAAACAAATATAAATGTCAATGATATAAAATAATGTCAATATATATAACTGTAAGTAACTCACAATGTTTTATATTGAAAAGTATGTGGTTATGAACAACAGGATTTATAAAACTGTTTTTTTTTACTTTCTTAGACGGCCATATATAAAAATTACTAGCGACCCGCTTCGCACACGTTGTATTCGTTTTTATGAATATTTATATAATTTATCAAATACAACCTGTACTGTTAATCTAGATTCTAAAACCATTTTCTCCCTACTATTTGATAATGATGGTTTTGCCTAAAATTCATAGCAGTTATACAGATAGGTAAACGTATATATAGAATTTTAAAAAATAACACCCTTCGAAAACAAACCATCTTAGTAGGTGCTAAGTCATAAAGAAAAGACATTTCTTAAATTTCACATTAAGGTCCAATTTGTGTTCTACGTTTTGCAAATTTATTCAAGTTTAAAGCGAAAGAGGTACGCTATTTTGAATAAATACAAAAAATCGACAAGGTGTAGTAAAAATATTAATTGATTTTTTACTGTAAACAAATACTTTCTTTAATTTTATTTTTGAAAAAAATAATAATGCTCGACCGTCCCCCCCTTCCTTGAGGCTCTAGGCAGTTGCTTAAAATGCCTACTGTGTAACGTGCCCCTCTATATTTCTTGACATATTTTAAACAATTTTAAAACAGTTTTAGAACGCCTGCTGTACATATAACTAATTAATGTCATAATTAAAGATGTAAATATATAGATGAATGTATTTCATATGCCTTGGTTTGGAATTAAACCAGGCACAAAAGAAGTCTTGATATATTATATATATTTTGTTACCTTCCATTAGGGAAAGCCTTTATATATTTTATATATAAATTTATGAATTTCAGTGTGATTGTTTGATATTGAAATTTTTATTGGAACAATTGCAATATTTGAAAAGTGATCCAATATAATATGAAATAAATATATTATAGTAGGTAATATAATCTTGCCAATGTTGCCATAAATATTTAATTTTTTCACGTTATTTGAATGTAATTTTAAATAAAATATATAAATACAATATTAATTTTAATTTGTTTAATTATTTTTCATTACATCCTTCTATAGCGACATCTGTGGAAGAAGAGAAGAGCTATAATAAGTTATTTGGTTTGTAAACATAAGACAAAAATATTTTCTATATAATCATTAAATATAATTTTACCCTTTGTAGACTTAAAAACAAAACTTTTTTAATTTTTGTTTTGTTTATCGGCTTTTTGGAAAAAGTACTCTCTTGGTTGGGCCTTACGAACCTTGTGGGTTTTTCCACCCCCTAGCTACGCCTCTGCCCAGGGCGTCATACTTACACCTTTTTGCCCCTCGACGTTTTTACCCTCGCTACGCCACTGATAATAGATAATATAATTTTTATGTGTCATTAAATTAAAATGAACAATATAGGTACAGGCAATTTGTAATTTAAATTCAATAGGGTTTATAATAAAAATATATAATTCATCAGAACATAAAATAATATGATTAATTACGTATTTATAATTTCATTTTGTTTATTATTATACAATACATGAATATATGCTTATCATTTGTAATGTAGATAACATTTTGAGGGTCATGTAATAATAATACAATTCAGTTTGTGCATGTTTAAAATGATTTAAAACAGTACAAATAAGGATAAACCTAATAAGTAACAAGTAATTAATGTTTTAAATTAAATACATACTATAATGGCAACCATTACCTCGCTCAAAGTAAAAAAAATATTCACAAATGATTTTATAGGAAATATTAGGTGTTTATCGACATTGTCGGTAAGTTTTTATTAACTTTTTGTCATCTAGTTATTGAAAATAAGGTTATATTTTTAGAAAACAGTGCCAATAAAAATTGTAGAAGTTGGGCCACGAGATGGTCTTCAAAATGAGAAAGTAATTGTGCCTACAAATGTTAAAGTAAATTTTATCAACAGATTATCAAAAACTGGGTTGAAAGCAATAGAAGTTACCAGGTAAAAACTAATTATTTTCAAAAGCATAAAAAATGCATATGATTGGTTAATTAATTCAACAATCGCTTTTTAAGAACCAATAAAATCAAAGTTTGTAAATAAAATTTAAAATTGGGCGCTAAATATTTATAAAATCTAAAGAAATCGACTATTCAATGCTTATGGTCTGTAATTTCATTTCATTTTAGTTTTGTGAGTCCAAAATGGGTTCCTCAAATGGCAGATAATAAGCAAGTCCTACAAGAAATAGAAAAATATGAAGATATTTCTTACCCTGTATTAGTTCCGAATATAACAGGATTGGAAGAAGCGGTAAATTAATATTAAAATAATATGTTTTTTCTTTTATTAATTTTGAATTCTCCAGATATCATGTGGAGCAAAAGAAATAGCTGTATTTGCTTCTGCATCCGATTCATTTTCAAAGAAAAATGTTAATTGTACATCTGAAGAATGCTTACATCGTATCAAGGATATAATTAAAATTGCACGAAAATATAAAGATGTTCGCATTAGGGGTTATATATCATGTATTGTTGGATGTCCATATGAGGGACCTACTAAACCAATAGCTACAGCGAAAATGGCTGAAACGTTACTTCAATTAGGTTGTTATGAAGTGTCTTTGGGCGATACAATTGGAGTTGGTACACCTGGGAGTACTAGACTATTGCTTGAAGAAGTGTTACGAGTAACGACGCCAGAAAGATTGGCTTTACACTGTCATGATACTTATGGACAGGCGCTAGTAAATATATTAACAGGTTTAGATGTAAGTCTTAAAAATTGATTTAAGTTAACTTTTTTAATGACAAATCCATACATTTCAAAGATTCCATAGTATTAAGTACCTATTTTCATAGACAACACTACTGTGTCCCCAATCATGCAAATATAAAAATATTATATTTTTTAATGTTATACCTTAAACCAACTATCATATTGTCAAATTCTTATAATATCAATTAACTATTTACCCTTTATACTATGAAAGAGCCATTTAAATTTTTCTTCAAACACAAGAATATCACTGTTACACGCCTGTTCATAAATAATGCTCTTATTAACAATAGTTGTTAAAATTATTTTTATTTTAGATGGGAATTACTGTGATGGACTCTTCGGTATCAGGTCTAGGTGGTTGTCCTTATGCGAGAGGAGCATCAGGTAACGTTGCCACTGAAGATTTAGTTTACATGTTACACGGAATGGGCGCAGATACAGGTATTAATCTACAAGACCTAATTGAAGCTGGCCAATATATTTGCTCGGCTCTTAATAAACCAACCCAGAGTAAAGTTAATAAAGCCTTGTTCAAAAATCTTGGTGCAATTTAATTGTGATATCATTTGTTTATAATTCTGAAATATAAGTTCTCAATAAAAAAAAAGTCTACATAAATATTATTATTTTATTAATTTACAAACATTTATAAAAGTGTATATAAATACATTATCACATATTTAACAACGATATACATTATACTTGTTTATTGTAACGTGCTTATTTAAACGTGCTGTATATAATTCAGTAAAGGTGTCCATGCACATAGCTCAGTTACCAAAATACATAATTCAATCCTTTTAATCAATTTATTAAATTTATTAAAAGTGAAGTATTTTTCAACAAAAAATTAATTTAATACTTCATTAGTTCATAGATTATAAAAAAAAATTGTATTTCTCATTTGACTGCATGTTATAGTCTATTCATAAAATATCGATAGGTCCTAATTATACAAGTTAACTCATAGTTGGCAATCTGTCATTAAACACACCCGGAAAAAAAATAATTTAATTAAGATCTAATATTCTCGTATCTATGGTAAAATTGTTAAGTTAATTCTCGCTGACAGCATAATTTCACTTTCTAACTACGTATACAAAAATTTTAATTATTGTTATGTAAATATACTCGTATGTATTTTTAATTAATTAATTATATGAAGATGATTAATAAGTTATGATATTTAATACAATATTTGTGATTTATGATTGATAGATCTGGAATTTTGATCTACGTAAATCTAAATTATTGTTTCCCGGGAAAGCAACTTAATAAAAGCTTGGTAAAATGGCAGTGAGTTCATTATAGAATATGTTTGAATATGGCACATCAATAAACTTTATTTACAAGATTGTCAAGGTATTTCTTTAATCAATAGAATACACTTTTAGCGTATATGCCATTCTTGCTTCTGATCTTTACATGCATGAACACCTAATAACTGACCTATTTGAAATGTGTAAACATCATACATATACATAGATTGTCGTTTTAGCTTGATTGCAAAATGGTTTCAAGAAATCCCATTGAACTAAGCATATTTCACCTTAATCCATTGGAATTCATTAAAAATCATTTTTTTATATTACTTGAAACTATTTTTCAACTACAATCTGCCTTAAAAAGGTTATAAAATATAAGTACCAATTTAAATTGTATAAATAATTAGTTATATTTTGTACTAATTCATTAGTATGTATATTTATCAAGAAAAATACTTCAAATTTGACATTGGTTGTTTCTTTTTAAAATCACTTGTATTAATATTAATGATTTGAATTAATGAAGTAATATTGATTTAATACACGTAATATAAACAATTATTTATTCTTTAATGTTTCTTCAGTTTCCCAAAACACTCCGTTATGAGGCAAAGGTGATTTAATGAGTGGCGATAACCAAGCAATGTACCAGCGCTCACCAAAAACCAGTTTAATATTTTCTTTTTTACCTAAATCATATTTACCAATGTTCTTTGTATTTTCGTAAGCCACACGTCCCTTTAAAATAAGCTTTGTATTCATTATTAAAAGGATTGTGCTGATTCCCATACCAATTATGTTAAAAACAAGGAAATAAAAAGTACTTTGAATTAAAAATTCATTTCCTGCAAAAAGTAAAGAAGCCAAAGGAAACACGAGACGAAATAGCGTCCCATATGATACTCCAAAAGTGTTAATAAAGAATAGAATGTTATAATAAGTCGCATATATTGTAGACACAGCCATATAAAATAACATTGTCATAAAATATCTGGAAAAAAAATATATTTAATACATTGATGAAATATATTATCACTTTTAAAATTTACCGATGATTATCGTGACCAATACAACAGCCAACAAATGTACAGTGATGATCACGTTTTAAAATACATGTTTGGCAAATGTTACAGTGCCACGAACGTGGTGGAGCCATAGCCTCACAAACAGCACACAATCTAAAGTCTTCAGTTTTAGAAACTGGAATCATAACATGTTTTATACTTGTGTCGATCAATATCACGCCTGTAAAAAATTAGCATTACAAAATACAATTTATAAATAAGAGCATGTTGTTTTTACCTGCAAAGGAAGAAGTAACGTTAATAAATAAAAATGTTCCTGATATAAAGTGCAAATTGTACCAAAAAGACCATTGTTCATAAAAGAAAGGTAAAATTATTGAAATTTCAAACCAATAGGTTAAAGGTATCATCAATGCAAGAAAACATGTTGTAGCCTGATCGATAAGTATTCGTGGAAATATTCTTTTGCGTAACACCATTGTGATACTGTATTGTCTAATTTGTCAATTTTAAAATATTTTATATTTATTTTCCATTTTAAACATTTTATGGTTTTGTGCGTTTTGTGATTAATTTTTTGACAATTCTTATAATATGGTTTGTAGATAAGATAACAGTTATTTGATATCAGAATCAATGTAACTAGAACTCTGTAATATGATTGACATATTTACTAATAGATGTCATCATAGAGAATAAATTATAAAGTGTCCTTATAAATGATTAGGGACATTATTAGGTAAATTATTAAAAAATGTTAGAACGTAACTGTATTGTTGGAGTGATAAGCACATTACTCTTTTGCTTTGAACAGTCGGGTAATAAAACATAACTGTTTAATTATTTTACCCTTATTACCACTCAAATAATTATAATCTACCACTTGCAGGGCCGTAACTACATCCGCCCATATTTGTTTACTTCAACAATCGCATATTTGAAATATGCGATTGTTGAAGAAAATAGGTTATATTTTCCCTTGGTAGAGGGGCGGCAATATTTTTTTGCCCAGGGCGACACTTAACGTAAATCCGCCGCTGCATACAACCCCAACTTTGTTAAAAAAAAATTTAAATAACACATTACATACATTATGATAGCTGCACATCCACCATATGGCGGAGGCGCGGATATATAATAATACTTGTTTAAATTATAGTAAAACCTCATTGTTGTTTGTTCATCGTTATTGTTAAACTACTGACATACTAATATAATATCATTACTGTTTAATTGTTTACACCTTCTCTTGATTTTATGTTGACCAATCATACTAATGTTCGCCACGTCTGTGTCTATTCACAATCAATGACGTAACCAGATTTAAAAAAAATGGGGGTAGGGGGCAAAAATATATTTTAAAAATGTCCACATGCCTCTCACAGATCATTGTCAACTTATTTAATTAAGTTACTTCTTCAATTACTATATATACATCAGAAAACCATTAAAAAATAATTAATTTTACATTAGTAATTTATAGTGAGTAATGGTGCGTAATGAAATTCGGGGGCGTCAGGCAAAATAAATATTCGGGCTTCCCATTTTTTCCAAAAAATGTATTATTCATTATTACTGCTTTCTTCAATATTTTATGAAAGTGTAGATACGCTTTTAATTAATATATTTTTTGAAATTCAGTGGCGTAGCTAGGGTGACCAGATTTTAGTTTTTGTAAACCCTGACATGTAAATGAAGACCCCTTTTTTAATTTTATTTTTTATGCTTTTTATTTGTATTTCAATAAAATGTATTCATTAATTTTATCTTAAATATCCTAATCCGCACTTTTGCGCCCTCTGCTCTATTTTTGACGACTTTTTTTTCTTCATCATCATTATTATTATACATAAAAATATAAAACCCTGAGACTTCGGGTGAAAGACTGGTTATCCTAGGCGTAGCTAGGGTTGTAGCGCTCTCGGCGAACATTGAAAATAGCGTCCCCCTGTTGTTGTCAGAGGCGTATTTACCATGGGGCCATTGGGTCATGGCCTAGGGCGGCAGGCTGAGAGGGGCGGTAGATTCTTTAGTTTCTTTTAGTTTAATACAGTATATTAAAAAAAAAGGTCTTCAAGTTTTTATTTACCTATCTTCCAAACTTTTTATTTAATAAAATTAGAAATTTTAATCGGCGTAACCAAAAAAAAAAAGGCCATCAGTTTTTAACTGCATAAATCGACAATAGTCAAATATGACCGCCTGGGGTGATTCTAGCTACCCCTAACTACACCACTGGATAAATCGACAATAGTCAAATATGACCACCTGCAGTGATTCTAGTCTAGCTACCCCTAACTACACCACTGGATAAATCGACAATAGTCAAAGATATAAAGGTGAAGTTACGCTCAGTTACGGTATATTAAATCTAAAGATACTTATAATAAGTCTATTTATATTATTATTAGATTAGAGTTTGTTGTATCCAGGAAGGAATTTGAAAATAAACAAATACACGTGATTAGCATTCGTATATATAAGTTGGAGTGAGAAAGCAGCATTCTGCATATATGTAAACTGACAGTGGTATGTTTACAAAAGGTACAAAGGTTATAATCACACAGACACTACATATCAGTTGTATTGTGAACATAGTGAATAATATGTCATTGTATATTCGATATAATATTATATTAGATATAGACAATAGCCGTATTGTATGTTGATATCGTAATTTAAACAAATTATTTCGGTAGTAGAGAATGTATAACATACATTAACTTTATTTTAAAGTGTAGATGTCTAAAGTTCTAAGATAGTAGAGGATAACGAAATTATAAAAAATTATCAGTTAAATTGATCAATCAATCATAACAATAATTGTTTGTTAATTAATAGGTGTTCATAACAGGTGTACAAACGACAGTTTTTCGTAAAGTTCTATTACAAATGATATAAAAATAGTTGCTCTTATTTTTCTTAAATCGACAAACAAAATTGTAAAAATGACGGTTTTACGAATTGGATTTTTGTTGGGAAGAACTGGTCGGGCTTGTTTCGCTGTCGGGTATTCATGTAACAATTTTAATAAACAGGTAAAGATAAATAATACACTAATGTTTATTTATGTTAAGAATTTTAATTAATATTCTTTTTAAAGGACCATTCGACAAATTATGCGTTTTCACAGCCTACGAGAAAAATATCTCATTTAGAGATAACTAAAAATATTGAAATCATCAGTTCAGAGAAAACTAACATCAAAGTAAATGATTTAATGTTAAATAACCAAGTAAAGAAACCGCTAGTTGTATTATTATCATGGATGTTGGCAAAACGTAACCATATTCAAAAATACGCAAACTTTTATCTTGAACAAGGTTTTGACGTCGTAAGCGTAAACTGCACACCTTGGCAGCTACTATGGCCAACGAAAGGGACACAAGTAAGTCAAATACAACAAAAAATTGCAAACGACAAACAATTATATTTTTTGCAGTTAGTAGCCGATGACATAATCCGATTCCTTGACAAGAACGTCGGATACTCACCATTGCTTTTACACGGATTCTCTGTGGGGGGTTACTTTTGGGGTGAAGTTTTAGTGAAACTAGCACAAGATCCTGTTAAATACAAGCATATCATTGACAAAATCATCGGCCAGATTTGGGACAGTGCAGCTGATGTTACCGAGATACCGGTTGGAGTACCAAAAGCGGTATTTCCAAATAATCCCGTAATGCAAGCCGCTTTACAGAAATATATATTGTAATTATTGTTTATTTAATCAATTCACATTGAGAAAATAATCGCACGTATCTCTTCTATTTCAGGTATCATTTACGAACGTTCGACAAGGTCGCGACTGTACATTACATCCGTTCAAGCCAAATGTTTCATACTAACTTTATAAAAGCGCCGGCTCTCTTTTACGTTTCAAAAACTGATCCAGTGGGTACAGAAAGAGCTAATGCAAGAGTCAGCGAGTCTTGGGAGTCAATGGGAATAAAGGTAATTATTTTGTATTAGAATTTATTAGTACAAGGAAATTTTGAGACCTTATAACTGTATATGGGAAGATAACTAACAAGTAACATTAGTTTTTTAGGAAAAAAATTCAGGAACTGTTCATTTTAGAATAAAAAATGTCATTATAAATTAATATTCAAGCTGATAGTTTAAAATCAAATTCCCTTAAAGTATATATTGTTAATGGTTATTGAAATAACGGATTTTGCTAGTCATTAGTTCCTTTCAACCACTATATTTAATTATTTTTTTAATTCAAATTCAAATTCAAATTGTAGGGTTAATAGAGAAAAGAATATCCTAAATAATGCTTTCAATCCGATAACAATATCTCAGATTTTTTCAATAGAACAAAAACCAGCCAGGAATCTGTAGAAAATTGAATACTCTGAAATTCTCAATTACAAAAAATGAGCTGATTTTAAAAGTTTTAAAAAATTGCAAAATAATTTTTTTTATCGAAATATTTTATATTCATTTTTAGGTAACTTGGAAATGTTTTGAGAAATCTCCGCATGTTGGACATTTGCAGCATCACAAACACGAATACATAACCCAATTGTATGAATTCTTAGATGATCTTGATTTAGTGCAATATCCAGAGAAGATCAAAAACAGACTCTCAAGTTAATTTAATTTATTGACTATTTACTGCAGTTCTTTAACTTTAAGATGCATGTTTTTTCTTATTAACTTTTTTATAATTAATCAATTAATTCTCTTAAGGCATACATTTTTTAACATGTTTTTTTTTTAAATATATCTATTAAAAAAATAAAGCAGAAAATAAAATTCTGTTAAACTCTTTTGTACTGATTCGGAACAATTTTATAACTTCTAAAATATTGATGGTTTTTCAGTAACATTTTACAAATAACATGTTAAAGAATTAATAAATAGATGGTAAAAATATCCAAATTATAGATTTTTTGGACCTTATAAAAAATTAGATTTAATGTTTGAAAAAAATGTAGGTGTTTAATTTTAATAAAAAATTAAATGTATCATAATTAAGGAAATACGGTAGATATTAATTATGATTACCTAAATTTTATATCTAATTCATATTTACATGTACTCGTAGAATTTAAGAGGGTTAAAAATAAATGGCATTTATAAAAAATGAAATGATATTTTTATTTTGAATCATCTTTTGTTACAGTTAATCTCTTTTTCGTTTTCCTAAACTTTTTCCACTTCTTCCGTAATTTTTCCTCTTCCTCATCAGGATCTTTCCCTTCTAGAATCCACTTCTTTCTTTTATTAGTCAATTTTCTTTCATAAAAATCATTTTCATCTAGTTTAATAGCGGCTTCTCGTTTTGTAACTGAAACTTGAGTAAATATTTTACCCACTTCGGAATCGTTCACTTTGTATTCTTTAAGTTTAGTATTTATACAGCTCTCGATCGCGTGTATCTTATGTATATCTTGCGGAGCGACGATTGATATCGCCATTCCTGACCGTCCCGCTCTTGCGGTTCTACCAACTTGATGAATATACTCTTTGGGAACTGCTGGAATGGTGTGGTTTATAACCAACTGAACAGCCGGAATGTCCAAACCTCGGCTCGCAACGTCGGTTGCGATTAAAGTCTTAACGACATTCGATTTGAACATAGATAACGATGCTAGCCGTTGTTTTTGTGGTATCATTGCATGTAAGGCAACGTTCTCGAATCCTACTTCGTTTAACGTCATTGAAAGGAGTTGACAGTTTCTGGAAAAAATTATCTAATAAAAATATCTAAATACAATAATATATCTAAATAAAAATGTACTAATTTATATAAGCATTCCAACGTACTTGCAAGTATCGGTGAAGATTAAAATATTCCCTTTTGCATTTGTGCTTCTGTACGTTCTCACTGCTTGCACTAGATAAGCATCGCGAACTTCAGGTGGAGTTAAAACGTAAAACTGTTCTAATTCTTCGACAGTGGCAATGTTATCTTTCGACTGCCATAAAAATACCTCGTTTCTTGTAACATTTTTCAATTTTTCCAAAGTATCGGTTATAGTCGCAGAGAAAAACAACGATTGTTTTTTCTTTGGTAAAACTTTAAATATAGTTTGAAGTTGTTCATCGAAACATCCACCTAATAATCTATCGGCTTCATCCATTACTAAAAACCTTATGTTACTTAAACTGAACGTGTCGCAGCTTTCTAAGTGATCGGCTAGTCTGCCGGGTGTAGCTACGACGATGTGAGGTTTCTTCGATAACTCTTTTCCTTGTGTCACCATATCCATTCCACCAACGATGACACATTTTTTTAGATTCAATGGTTTTCCAATTACAGAAAACTGATCTGCAATCTGGAATTACGACATTTAAAAAGACTGTCTTTTAATTATTAATTACCTAACTTACTTGAAATGCTAATTCACGAGTCGGAGTAAGAATCAGTGCGAATATACCAAAAGGATCTTCAGATAATTTTTGAATTATGGGTAGAGCAAATGCAAGAGTTTTCCCACTACCGGTTTTTGCCGCGCCTATACAATCTTTTCCTTGTAAAATCGGCGGAATACAATATTCTTGTATAGGTGTTGGTTTTTGGAGACCTAAGTAATATTAAATAATAATATATTATTACTTGGATGATAAGAAATGAATTATAATTATCACACACCTATTTCTGAACACTGTCGAACAATCCATTGTTGAAGACTTAAATCTGTAAACGATTTTTCTTGAGCCATAAGTATAATAAATATAATGGATCAATCGGATCAATGATTAACACATGTCAAATTTTGTTTGTAGGTTATATTTCTTGAATCTGTCAGATAAATCCGCTCATGTGTGAAAGGCCAATAACTAAACATGTAGAGCTAGACAGCGCGATCCACATTTTAAGATGGTCATTAAGAGTGAGAGAGATGGATTCTCTTTGTCTATGGCCAATAACGACCACGTAAATACGAAAATAACTGTCAACGATGTCAGTTAATTGCGTTGCTAATTTCATATGTGTTAATAGAACAGAATGTGAAGAAATTGCCAAATTTGATAATCATAACAAATATGTACATTTTATTCTAACATATGTTTAACTAAAAAATTGTCGTATTTAGTTTTTAAAAATTGAGACCATATTGCAAAAAGATTTTTGTAAATTTAAAAGTTTTTACATAAAAACCTAACCTATAATATTTAATATGAATATTGACGCACAAAACTCATCAATTTATTATGGGATTTACATTCCTCCAGATTCATTCAAAAATGATGATAATGGTAAGTAATACGTAAGTAAATTATACATATTAAGGTATAACAAGGAAATGTCTTTTTCTATCGAAACATTTTAATTGTTATGTACAGCGCAAGTGATTCATGTTTACACCGACAAACTAGAGGCGTTAGAAATATTAAAAACGTTTAAAAAAGCTAGGTTTAAAGTTTTCAAATCGTATCACGATGCAGAAGATTTTACAAAAAAAGGTTCTGAATGTGTTAATAGTTCAATTGATCACGATACGAATCTCATATCTGCAGAAAAACCTAGTCAATTTAAAGGACCAAAAACACAGGATATGATTAAATTCAAAAAATTAATAGAAAGTGGCGACATAGAATCAATAAAAAAATTAATATGGGACAATCCACGGTACCTCGTCAGTAGCGGAGACACACCAGCTATTTTACAAGTACCTATTGATTGTTATAAAACATTCCCACATTATACTAATCTGTTCAAAATATGTTTTCAGGAAGGTTGTAGATACAACGCACTTCACATAGCAACAAAGGCAATGAACGCTGGTATCTGTGAATTTATATTAAATACTGTATCAGATCCTGAATTCTCACAGCTCTTATACGGGGACGATAGTTTAATCTCGTGTCAAGATCGTGCTAAAATGCTACTAGATTTATATCTCAACACTCCCGATAAAGGATTAAACGAAACCCCTTTACATTTTGCAGTTAAATACGGAGCTGTGGCTTGTGTCGAGTTGCTAACGTCTTATCCGCAGTGTGATAAAAATTGTAAAAATAAATTCGGACAAATGCCCAAAGATGTAAGTTCTTTATAGAAAGTCCTATTACGTTATTAACTTACCAAACATTTCAGATGGTTTGCCAAAGACAGAACAATGCCGACGCATCTGTGAAGAATGAAATATTAAAAATGCTAGACGATCGATTTTTTGTCCCCGTTCTTAGATCAGAAGATAATTCGATACAACCTAGAGTAGGAGAACCGTTTTCTCCTAATAGTCCACCTGTAAGTGTTCATAAAATCGATTTATTTAAAAGTTTTATAGTTTAATAAATAATTTGCAGAGTTTCAATAATGATCCAATCAGTCCGAGAATTGAAATCCGAGCGTACGCTGGCCCAATGAAAAAAGAAGAGGCTATTTTATTTAGAAAAAAATGGAAAACACCTCCCCGTCTAACGACTCAATCGATTCGAAGACCTGATTCTTTGGATGTTTCTCATAACACGCCCAATAAGAGTTTAACCCATCGTTTCATTGATCCAGAGAAAGGTCTTGAAAGAGTCGGTCGAGATTTAGCTCATCAGCATTGCGTTGCATGGAAAGAATACTGGCCTTTCCTTGATACCTTCATAGATCTTGCTTCTAAGGACGGTCTTGATCTGTTTGAAAAATATCTTAATGATCGTTTAAAACAAGCAGTGAATAAAGTATATTCAAATTTGACTTTTACAGAAAAATACGTTCCTAAATCACCCAGGAAAACAATTCCAAGTGTTGAAGATGATATAAGGTCTGTTCTAAGTCCCATTTCCGAATTGTGCCAAGCATTTAAAGCATGTAGTATTAACAGCGACGTGTCGAATGAATTCGAAACAGTCGATAATCAATCGGACCTTAACCCTTTTTTGTGCATGGAAAAATCATTACAAGTTATTGCGACACGCGTGTTTCAAACAATGACAAACGTATCGGTCAATCTTACTAACTTAAAATCCGAAGTGAAGCATTTGAACATTCTTATTGGTAGTTATATGACGGATTTGAGATTTTCTCAGGTTGATTTTCAATGCATTCATTCTCGAGTTGCCTTTAGCATCAACCAGCATTTAAAAAATAAGTTTTTACCGAATGAACATGCCGTTATTTATCAATCATGCCTTTCTATTATTAACAACATTAACGAAAATGAATCAAAGAAACAAGTAAATAATTCGGTGATTATAGACCATCATGTCGAATGTATCGTGCGTAAAATATTAGGTTTCCTTGAGAAAAAAATACCCGAAATATCTGAAATTATCTTAACGGAAGAACAGTGTAGGAACGTATGGAATAAAATGGAGAAATGTTCGTGTTCGTGGCAAACGCAGACATGGAAAAGAAATACTAGAAAAGTTGCCTCATTTAAAAGAGACTTGGCAAACAAATTTAAGGGTTTCTTGGGTTTACAAAAACTAGATTTAAAAGCCGTAAGGAATTCTGAAGGTGATTTAGGAGATGTTTTCAGCGATTCGAGCGACGAGGAAATATTCATAACCCCTCCAACAAGTCCTACAAAAAGTGTAATTTCATCTGATTCTGAAGATGAACGTAACATGATGGATGTTTCGGATCAAAATCCTGTAGATGTTTATATTGAAGCGTGAGTTATTTTAATTTACAACTAACATTTGCCAATGATAACTATTATTATAACTTGGGAACTACAGAACCAATTTTAATCAAACATTGTCAATTGCATTCTCTGGTCAGGTTTTACCTGACCAGAGAATGTACCTACATATCAAAAAAAGCTACATGAAAATCAGTTCAGTAGTTCTCGAGTTACAAGCTGACAAATAGATACTGCGTTTTATAAATACTCATAGTGGGATACTGCTGATAAAAAACATATTTTTCAGAGATATTCCGACAAAAATAGATTCAGCAGTCTTTGATGTTCTGCAAAACGTTAATATTTCTCCAGACGAGTATCCAAATATATATTATTGGAGACATTCTATAAAATTATATTCGGAAGATGAAAGAGAAAAGTAAGTTTTTTTTTAACATGATGTGTGATTTATAACTCAACGGTACACTATTACTCTTCCAGATGGTTAAGTCCAACGGTCGTGAGACTTCACAGTAGGCCGACACCTATAACATCAACGCCAAAGACCAAACTCTACAATAACAATGACAGTCCGGACACACCACAGATCTGGACCCGAGTGACCGGATTCAATTCACCGAGGAACAGTGTGACTGCACGACGGCTAGACCTAATGTGATTTAATCAAATAATTGTGATATTTTAAAGCACACGCATGTGTTGAACTAACATTTTGAGTATTTAAAAGTTTATAT
Source organism: Sialis fuliginosa (assembly GCA_961205875.1). NCBI lineage: Eukaryota > Metazoa > Arthropoda > Insecta > Megaloptera > Sialidae > Sialis > Sialis fuliginosa. The sequence continues at coordinate 11,354,452 of OY540817.1, read as the reverse complement.
AAAAGTCTATATTATTAATAAATTACGGCAAGATACAGATGAATATTTTTTAAACATTACGTGTGCTTTTTTTGTCTTATAAAAATGATTCATGTAAAATTCAAATGTTTTGTGATAGATTTTTTGATCAATGGAGACTACAGAATCATGCTTGGTTGTTTGGGCATCTATGGGGGCTGGTTTTTTTGCAATAATTCCTTATCGGTTGGCCCCACGACTAAAGTTTATGAAATATGACTGTTGACTGGTCGTTTATTCATGAAGTTTGTAACCTACAAATAAATGTTGTTGAGAATTGTCTCTTCTATAATATTGTTAATAACTATCATTTGTAGGGTCAACCAGAAAGAAGATATTACAAAAAAACTGGTCCCTTATAGGTGTGCAACTACTAGTCTCACTTATTAATATCAGTGACTCAGAACGGTTTTAAAACACGAATGGATTCAAAACTTTCGTGACATAATTATGTAGTCTCCGATGTTGCTATCTCTTAACTATAATTAAGTACATAAACTTATTTAGTGGTTTTTTAAAATTGTCAACAAATTTATAAAAATGATATATTTTGCGTTCAGATACTCACAGTGTTATATTAAATATTTTAATACTTTTTATACTTTTGCATTGTAATAATCTAGATATATTATATTACTAATTTTTATAATTTAGACTTTTACCGATGTGACGTCTCGGTTTTTTATGTTTTCGTACATAATTACTATTAATACTCGCAGCTGTTTAAACATAAGTGTATTTATATATAAGAAATATTCTTTAGAATACTGTACTATCAGATCAGTCCATAATATATTGTCGCATTTATACCATACTGATGATTCCAGAAATGCAACAGAATATATGAACTGACCTGATACATCAATCGTTAATAGAGGGCGAGTCAAAAGTAATGACCAAGCGATTCATTTGCGTAATAATCCAGTTCTTTTCCGACTAGCCCAGTATATAAAATATAAGTTAAATTCCATTATGAGTTAAAAAGAGAGTAAACATAAAAAACTGAGATTAATTAATTTTTAAAATAATTAAAAGCTACGAGGTTATAAATTGCAGGGCTCGTGATTTCAATAAAGAAAATAATTTTATATTGGATATTATATTTGTATCTGTATTTTTCAATATTCATGTTACGTTGTATAATAATAAACAAATAAAACAATGAGTACTGTATTTATGAACACAAGTTTTTTTTATTACATATCCAACAAATTATAAATGATAAAAAGTTTCTTTACCCTTCAACTACCAGGCAACAACAGAACTATCAATAACATATATCTGTGTAAATAAGCAGGTATTCTAAACTTTAGAACAAAATAGCGTCATCAATTAAACTTTAGCCGAGATAAGCTCCGTTTTCATTATATAACACCTAAAATTTCAGGATTCGGAGCTTATCTCGGCTAATGACGTCACGATTTTTGATAGTTTATCATTTTGCCGCTAGATGGCGCCACTATTACAAAGACAAATAAACTTAGCCAAGACAAGCTCCGTTTTCATTATATAACACCTAAAATTTCAGGATTCGGAGCTTATCTCGGCTAATGACGTCATGATTTTTTATAGTTTATCATTTTGCCGCTAGATGGCGCCACTATTACAAAGACAAATAAACTTAGCCAAGACAAGCTCCGTTTTCATTATATAACACCTAAAATTTCAGGATTCGGAGCTTATCTCGGCTAATGACGTCACGATTTTTTATAGTTTATCATTTTGCCGCTAGATGACGCTACTATTACAAAGACAAATAAACTTAGCCGAGACAAGCTCCGTTTTCATTATATAACACCTAAAATTTCAGGATTCGGAGCTTATCTCGGCTAATGACGTCACGATTTTTGATAGTTTATCATTTTGCCGCTAGATGGCGCCACTACTACAAAGACAAATGAACTTAGCCAAGACAAGCTCCGTTTTCATTATATAACACCTAAAATTTCAGGATTCGGAGCTTATCTCGGCTAATGACGTCACGATTTTTGATAGTTCATCATTGGTGCAACTAGATGGCGCCACTATTACAAAGACAAATAAACTTAGCCAAGACAAGCTCCGTTTTCATTATATAACACCTAAAATTTCAGGATTCGGAGCTTATCTCGGCTAATGCTGTCACGATTTTTGATAGTTCATCATTTTGCCATTAGATGGAGTTTCTATAGCAACACATTTTTTTATCAAGACAGCATGATAAATTGATAACATCATATATTAAACATCTATTTAACATCTACTTATTGACATAGATGCTTTTTTTAAGTTCTAAAAATAAGGTCGATCTGAAAAGAAATAAAATAAAAAGACAGTAGTTTAAAATATCGGTCTTTATTATTTATATATGTATAATATACGAAATAAAGCACACTTGGTACATAATATGCTCTCATATAAACATATTCAAAATCAATAACAAATAATGAATTAATTCTAAAATGTACAATACAATTCAAAATTAAAAAATAATATATTCTGTTGGATGGGATGAAGTTCCTATAATTTTTATTTTAAAATATTGCGCTTCATTAATTACACATCATTTATGTTATTTTTTTAATTGTTGTTTATCATCAGGTATATATCCATACAAATAAATACAGCAATTGTTTTTCCATATTCAAAAAGGCAATAAAAAGTCAATGGATAGTTATAAAAAAATTTTAAAAAATTATTCTTTTACATTTTTTTAATAGTAATAATTTATAAATCACAATTTGTTTTCATTAAAAGATCATCAACATCTAATGCCATTTTTGAAGCTATTACAAATATGTATTTTAAATTTATGGAATAATAAAAATGTTAATATGGTTGCATTTCTAGACCTATCAAAAGCTTTCGAATATGGGGACTTGCACAAAAATTAATATACTCTTATTAATTTAACAGATGGAAAACAAATATGTAGTTAAAATTAAGATGATAAACAATACATGACTGACAATGGAAGGAACCTATAATGTTAGTAAATTATTTTTAAACATAAGATGTAAATAAATATGTTATTTTTAATCCTTTTGTATATACATATGTATAGAACTGTAAATAAATATTTTTGAATTGAATTGATTGTATCTGCACAGAAGTTAAGCAGTATCACGAAAAGACAAGTGTTGAATGGGTGACCGGGCTGGATTTTTTACTCTATTGGGTAATCGTTAATATGTAAAGGTCACAGAACATTAAATAGTAAAGATATTTGTCGTAGTAGATTGAACTTTGTGAATCGAACTAAACTTTAAAGAATGTGTACTGGCCAGTGGCGTAGCATGCATAATTGGCGCCCGGGGCACAATATCTTTTTAGCGCCCCCAAAAATAATTAATAAATTTGAATTGAAATTGGCGTGACTCAAAAAAAAAGGTCTTAAGTTTTTAATTACTCTAAATTTTATTTATTAAATACATTCTGCATTTTCACGACTAAAAAAAAAAAAAAAGGTCTTCAGTTACATATTCTGGCCTTTGTAAATTGTGCTATGCAGTTCAAAAGGTTCAGCGCCATTTGGCGCCCTTCTGTAAGTAGCGCCCGGGGCATGATAGACCCCCTTGCCCTCCCTTCGCTACGCCACTGGTACTGGCGCCGCGGCGTGGGAATAAATATTTGTGAAGGACGCGACGCTTAAATAATAAACTAATTAAGTATACAATTCCATAATAATTCACAATAGGGGGAGGGGCGCCAGGAGACACGCGCACATTGTGAGAAGCACCGGTGCTTCTATCGTAGCACCGCAATGAATGTATACAGGGAAAATTCAGTGGTCTAAAAAAACGTATGTTTTGAGAAAACATCAGTTCAAAATACCTTCAATTAACTCATATGTATTTACCCCCCTCGCAACCCAAGGGTTCAGTGTTCGAATTCCAAGATGGTCTGTTTTATTTTATTTTTTTATTATACACAATAATAAAAAGTATTTTAACAACAAATAATCAATAGACGCATCAATAATACATAGTATGTATGTCTCAACAATGACGCCATGTAATAAGTATATAATAATATTTATAAATAAAAGGTAAGTAATTTTCAATTATACAATATTTTATACCTGTGTAGATAAACAGGTAACAAATAACTAATAAAGAGCATCTATGTACATAAATAGATGTTATAAATTCAGTAAGTTAACAAACATACGAATTATACCTGTGTAGATAAACAGCTATATATATTATCAAATACTAAACAACTATATATTAGTATATATACATATTTAATATAATTATGATATAAAAATTAAATCGCATATAAATGCAAGTTAAAAAGCAACACTACTTATTACAGATTTCTACATTATCGAAATTATAGTTCATATAATGTCCGGTATCATAAAGGACCTAACAAATTTGTTACCTAACAAACACTTTCAACTGAGATATCAAACTTATATGACAGTTCTTTTGGAGTTTGTTGATGACTTTGACAAGTTTCGCGCACGCGTTGAAGGTAAATACAAACGGTATTAAAACAGTGGTGATGTTATGAAAATTATTTTGTACGGTCAAAGATGTCAACTGTGTTACAATTAGTTGAAGTGTCACTGCTCTAAATTCCATAACTAATCCATAGATAATAGTACAGTATTAATACCCCATTTGAATGTAATTGCTAGCTAACAAATTTTGTTAGGTCCTTTATAATACAGGGCATAAATGAGATATAATAATGTACGCACCTCCACCATATGGTGTAGGTGCACCTATAATACATAGCATGTATGCAGTACCGGATTTAGGGGGGGGGGGGGGGGCGAACCAGGGCAACCCCCCGGGTGCCAGGCCAGGTGAGGCGGTGCACAATGGAGCATAAGTAACTTTTTTGGTTCAAATCAGTGTACAGGCTGTAATATACATATAAGCAGGTACATGGTAAAAAAAATATTATTTGGTGGAAGAAAAATATATTTTAGTAGCAAAAGTGGTATTCATTGTTACAATACGTAATATCATCAAATTATATTCTATAAAAATAAACATATCTTTAGTTCCAAAAGTCATCGTCATCATTGTTACTATTAAAACCAGTAGAAAAATGACAGTCACTATGTTTTTCAACTGACGACGTTGAAGTATCTTGTAATACATTTCTAATAATACCACTTTGAATTGAAGTCATATGTGATTGTTCTTCTATTTCACTTATGTCACTTTGTTTTTCAACGGAAATTTGTTTATCTTCTAATGTTTTAAATCCGTTATTCCTCATTAACAAATTTACTTGCGTTTTCTCAGATTCTACATTTGTTTCTTCTTCAAATACTATCTCATTCTCAGTATTTAAATTATCTGTAAGATCTTTAAAATTTAATTTCGGATATTCTTTGAATTCTTGTAAATTCGCACCGGACGTTCCCGGTTCAACGTCAACAAACTCGTCGTATTGTTCAACGCTTTTATTGAATTTTTCTTCAATTATATCCATTTCTTTTAAACAATTTTTGATTTCTTCTATATCTTTTTTGTAATCGTACGCACAATCGTAGTACAATTCACTGTTTGATTGGATAACTCTTTTAGAATCTAAATTTCTAGCAATTCTTTCTGAACTACTACTATTAGCTTCATCTTCTCGAAATTTGCTGTTTCGAATTTTTTTAATAGCTCCTGTTGATTTTTGAAAATTATCTTGATTTGTTGACGAGTCATTAGTACTGTGCTTCATATCTGTATCTTTGATTTTTAAAATATCTTTGCTATCGTCGTGCCTTGACTGGAGTAACGTATTGCTTTTAAAACTATTATTTTGTCTTATGTCATAGTTTTTATATTCTTTAAAAAAATTAGAAAACTTCTTATCCGCAGTACTATTTTTATCATCATTTATATCAACGAACGATACTTTCTTCTGCGTGCCAGAATTATTATTCTTGATATTAGTTTCAGAAATATCAAATTTCAACGTTGAGAACTTTTCTAATATTTGTTGCTGAACAGATTCGTCTACGTTCACAACAGTAGAGTTCTTCAATGTATTAAAAACATCGCTATCAATTCCGATAACTGATTCTGAAGCCAGTACATGGTTTTTCTCAATTGTTTCAATAGCGTATTTACACAAATCAAAAAAATTAACCGATTCTCTTTCACGGTATCGGGAATATCTTCTCTCGATTGCTTCAGTCTCCCGTTCTAAATTTCTCAATCTCTCTCTTGCATCTCTTAAAACTTCATCAGTAGGGCTAGAATCCGAAGTACTTGATCCGTAAATAGGCCTTCTATACGCCCGTCTCCTCGCTTCTCTCTGATTACGTACATTCGTTCTATCGGTTCGATCTGCAGGAGATGTAACCTCCTCCCCGCCACCTAGCTGTCTCGTTAGCCTCTGACCGCGTCTTCTTGGAACAACCGGAGGTATCTGAAGCGGAGGTGTCGATATCATTCTGACATTAGAGAACACAAACGGCACTGGTTGGACTTGCGTTTGAATGTTGCGGTCGGACGAAGCAATGAACTGAAATGCTTGCTGTTGGCTGGTGGTCGACCGAAGCGATCTGAGCTCTTCAAGCTGTGTTTTCAGCTGTGAGTTTTCGCTGCGGAGCTGTTCTAAGCTCTCTCTCGATATGTTTTCTTCAATTGATTGTGCTGCTTGTTTGCTTTCAATATGCTCTGATACCATTGTTTTCGTTTCACTCAGCTCCTGTTGGAGATGCGAACATCGATTTTTAAGTGCTGATACTTCGGAAATTTGATCTAATATCGTCGATTTCACTGTCGTTTTATTGTTTTCTACATCTTGTTCAAGTTTTCGGATGTACGATTCTTTTTCGTGAAGCAATGTTGATTTCATTTCTATGTCTTTGCGTAAGTTTTCCATTTCATGAGATCTTCGTTCGTACATTTCTTTCAATCGATGTTCTTTAGCATCGAGATCTTTTGACCGTGCCTCATTATTTTCTATTTCTTTCGATACTTGTTCGTACTGCAACTGTAACTGAGTCGCTAATTTTTCAAGATGTTTTTGTTTAACTTTGAATTCTTTGTCAATGCTACTTTTGTATTTCAACAACTTTTCCTCAGATTGCTTGGTGTGCTTTTTTAGAGTTGCCTTTTGTTTCTCAAGTTGCGATTTTATCGCAGTTTCTTTTTCTTTTACGAGTTTATCATTCTTTAACTTTTCTTCTTGTTGATATTTTTCTATTTCAGCTTCAAATAATTTGTTCAGAGAATCTCTTAGTAATAAAAACACAGACGCTTTAAGTTTTATTTTTGATAAAACATTATGAATACTAATTTGCCATTCTGGTACATTAGAACTTTCATCAATATTATGAATACTGATTTCAGACTCCTCTTTTGTTGTAGGTTTTAATGTAACTTGATTACTTAAGTAGCGTAAAATGCAGGTCAATAACGCGTCTTCAGAATTATGGTAACTTATTAATATATTTTCACCTTCGATAGTATTTTGCGTCAAGTTGAAAGTATCCAAAATATCAACTACTTCAACAAAATTTAATTTACTTATTTTTTTCTTTTGATTGTAAATATTAACTGAATCCTTGAATTCACTTATATTATTTAAGTAAGGCACTTCACTGCTTAGTATCGATAAACTGTACGTATAATTGTGCCGTAATAAAAACTCAGCAATTAACAAAATCACGACTTGTAGTTTTGGTGAAATTGGTTGCGTTGTAGTGTTTGAAATAGTCTGCCCAAGTCTTGTCTCTTTTAAAACATTTATCATTTGATATCTTAAGTGAGTTTTTAACTCAGAAACCAACCCTCGACTCTTAAACCAAGTAAATAATTTTTGTTGAAATTCATCAGCTGATAATTCTTCTACACTTTGTAGAAGTTCTATGTTTGAGTCTTTTTCTTCCATTTTTTAATTGTTTTACATTGTGAATATGACTAATTTATGATTACTTGAGGATTTTGTGACAGATAAAATCAAATTCGTTTGTTTATAACCAAGTAACCAATGGTAACCAAGTGTTTGAATGTAAACAAACGTGAATATAGTATCAATAATGTTCGTGCTGCATATTTATTTTCTGTGTCGTGCTGTTCAAATTTCAAATATTATACTGATTGTTTAAAAAACAATTTAAAATTTAATTTAATGTGCAGGAGACCAAGGCCTATACATCAGATCTAATAAAATATTCCTAAGTGACGTCTTCTACCCCTATTCTCCGTATTTACACCGCTTTTTATTAAAGTAACATGTCATTATTAAACTGTCATTAGCGTCTTAATTTAAATATATAGCGCAATAATTGAAAATAACTACATAATAATATGTAAATGCATACACTTATTTAATTGTGTTAATGTAGATACATTTAAATAAGGTAGTATGGAGGTGAGTTATGATATTTATTAAGTTTCATGTGTTCCTTTTGAAAAATTTCATAGATATTCGATGATTAGCATTGAAACACTTTCGTTAGGGACCAGATCTAATTAAATCAGGCCACTTTCGGGATCTGTTAAGATATTTTGATTCATTTGAGTATAAAAAAAATAAAACGTTATACAATATATTTCTCAATTTATAATAATATAAATATACAAAAACAATAACAATGTTTTAATCATCTTCCTCAGTTAAGAACTTATTAGGATAAAATCGCAAACCTTCTATAGAATCATCTCTACAAGCGCGCCCATATTTCTCAGTAGTTAAAAGTCTTTCCTTTGCTAACATAACAGACACACCAAGACTCTGCGACAATTCTTCTGCACTTAAATTTGAAACTTCCAACTAAAAATAAATCATTCTAAACTAATAAAAACAAACTAATTAAAAATAAAACAAAACTACCGCTTTTGCTGTATCTTCTACAACCCTCGAATCATCATGCGAAGCCAACTGCAAAACCATAACTCTCGATTCAAATTGACGGAGCCGAACGGATAAACCTAATGGTTCTAGTAAACGGCAAGCTTCCAATAAATCCTCTGGGGAGAGTAGCTCAAGGCCGCGTGCTCGATTTACTCGACAATAGACATCACTTAATAGCATCATTCTGCCTGCATTCGATAATGGCTCAACCAGCATAAGTTCTATTTGTTGTGCTAAGTTTTTGAAATACTGGTCTTCGTTTTTATGTCCATCACGAGTTACCGGATCGTCGATACCCAAACTCATAAGATATGATTTGAATCTAAGAATAATAAACAAAATTGTGAATACCTCAGTTTCTGTACAAGATAGGAGGTTGATTTTTCCTCTACAACTCCTATACCCCTTGTAGGACTAAATGAAACAACCCTTCATTTGTGACAGGGTGAAATAATGATGATCGGCTATATGTACAAAACTTATGAAAATTAGCTTAACTTTTTATGCTACTGTATTTAAGGATTGAGGGATGGAGGGTTAAAACTCATTTTCATAAAAATGGGACTGTGCAAGTTTTATTGGCATTTATTCAGAGATATAAATTTTCAAAATACAACATATTTTTCATGCATCCATGCTCCCAAAGTCACCTCCTAGTACTGCCAAAGAAAAGATAATTCTACGTCAAATTAATTATTACCTTACTGTTTCATCTTCTGTGATATCCCCTTGTTTCTCACGTATTTTTGTTGAAATTATATTTGACAGATGGACCATATCTTTTGCCATGACCATAAGCTGATCTAAATCTTGAAATGCAGCCGATATACTATCATCAGTTGCTTTTTGTTTTTCTTTCAGGCTCCGTTCTATACCGACTATTCCGGTTCTAGTTTTTATAACAGGTTGAGTTTTAGTCGGACTTGTTTCTGCTACAACTTCCCATTTCTTCTCGGCAATGGCACTATTTAATAACTTGCTAAAATTCGTTGTAAGCCCCTCTTTAAACGTCAGTTTTATCGAATCATAAAAACTTTTAGCAACCGGACCTGGTTTACAAACTGAAACATGGATTCGTTATTATTTAAAATGAATACCTCCTATTAATTTTAATTACCTGAAGTCGGGGCCGATAGATGTAAAATAATTTTATGTGAACGGCTGAAACTAAAAGTGCTTGGGATTTCATCTTCTATAAAAACTATGTACCGTAATGCCAAAGATAAACAAGTCAAGCCTTTAGATATTTCTCCAGGCTTTGCCCAAAGTAAACGATGAGAGGTTAAAACAACTTCACCATGTTCAAACGAAGTCTAATTAGAAAAGAACATGTATTATTTTTAAGAAATTATTTTATAAGATGTACTACTTACTTTTATATCACCATCATAAAGTTTCACGTGTTCTTCTTTAGCTATAAACGTTTCATTTGTCTCGAATTTCGATTCAGCATACTCAAATCTATCCATTTGTTTTGAGGTTAGGAATTACATTAACAAGAAAACTTTTAAATATATATTTTTATTTATTTATTAAAAATAAACTATTTACGGAACAACAGTCAGTTGAGTGTATTAAACTAAATTATATCAATAATCAATCGATCATGATTTCCATTTATTTTGTATGAAAATGACTTTTGACACTGACAGCGACAGGGCAGTATTAGCCCACTGTACCATAAATACATTTCATTTAGGGCACTAAAAGTATTGCTTGAAATTGATAGTAGACGATCGTTATTGTCAAGCACTTGGAGCAAGGAACTAACATTACTGTCAAATTTCTTTTCCTACTACAGAATATAAAAATGAAATGCAACTAACATGAGTAAAGCTTATAACCTAAAATATATTGCGAGAGAAAATACAGGAAATGTATATAACAGATAATAATGCAAATAGTATAAACTTAACAATTGGATATTAAGTAATGTAATACAACTGTTTAACTATTAACTATGTTTATGCAGTTGTACATTTATGTACAATAAGTAAAGCTAACATGTACAACTGTCATTTATCAATAGAATTTAATGAACATTACCCAGTAACTGAGAAAATAATCAAACGGAATGAAATACCATTCTGTTTTAATCTGGAATCTGAACGTAAAAAATATATAGCAAATTTTAATCTGAATACGGTTTATCGGATTCAAATGGAATCAATAATGAAAATTGACAACTAAAAAAATAAAGCAATGTGGATTGGTAGCACTGCAAACTTTTCAGACTGCTTGGACGTAATAAACAATAATTAAACATAATGAAATTATTGGCGATGAATACGGAATTTTACAGAAATCGGAATGAAACGTCAAAATTTGATTCCTTTTGATTACTTTTTCAATTACTGGGTACTTATGGTTGGTCAAATACAAACCAGAGGTAGGATGTAGTAAAAAACTTGACAGTAACAATTGGAGCGGCTTGACAGTAACGCTTGTCTACTGTAGATACTATACATAACTGATTTTCAAAAATATTTATATAATTACAAACAATAGAATAAATAAATATCTATTAACAATAAAAAAATAAAATATGCAGTAAAATTTACAATAAACAATATGCAATAATATAATATAGTAAGATAATTCTTATTTACAATGTACACATTTCAAAATAAATTAATGATTTTGTTTCACAGAAATTTGATCACTTTTTCGGCATATCAGATGCCACTTGAGCAGCAAGATCAGCAAATTTGGCCATGTAGTCAATACTACTTTCAATCAACAGAGATTGAAGCTGCGCTTCCATCTGAAATCAAACAGAATTCAATCAGAAGTGTAATTAGCTTTGCTGAAATTGAATTTTGTATCGCAAACAACGTTATCATAAAACAAGAGATTAACTATTCAAAAGTTACAAAGAAGACAATTTTATCGTAAATCATGTTAAATATTTAATCCTGACTAGGTCCTAGTCAATAGTTTAGATTTTTAAATTCTTATCATTGACAACACCAATGGAATATCAGTAAATCGTGGAAAATGTCCTTAAATTTTTACCAGTAATTTGATTATTGTATTTGCGTTATATAAAGATTTATATAAGAGCAAAAAAAAGCTCTTAAATTATAGTTTGTATTATGAAAGATGACTGGTTCAGCAATGTAATTACAATGCTTAGATTTCCTTGATTATTTTTTTTTTAAAGAAATGTAATTTTTGGAGTAAAATCTAAACAAATATAATAATATCAGTAATTTTCATTGACAATTCTCGGTAATTGCAAGAAGTCATAAACTTATAATCCCTAATCAGGAACTGTAGGAATTTTTATTGTAGCTGCTAAAAATTTACTTTTTATGACGAGTGTAAAAAATTAAAATACTTACGTCTTGTGACATTCTCGTATCTTCAATAATAGGCGTACTGGAAATACTGCCACTTGGTTTCAACGGGGACTCCAGGTGTCCCAGAAAGCTGCTCAAAGAAAAATCAGCAACCTCCGAATTTAGCCACTGAGTATCGTTTTCTTTGAAGATGCGTGACGGGCTTGACGGGGGGGTCACATCCGAAAGCTGACTGTTCGATATCAGTCCTGCAATTGAAATTTAATATTATTTTTAAATTACACACACTCTTCAAAACCGAGTTATACGCACCGGTAAAGTTTGAAATATCTGGCACGCTATCCGTGAGAAGCAGGTTGCTTCCTGCATTCTCCCGAGGAACCTCTGTTGACAGTTCCAAATCCAGCAGCGTCGAAATCGTAGGCGTCGGCGAGGGAGGATTTAGGTGTATTGTCGTCGAATCTGGATGCTCCAGGATCTTTTCGGGACAGACTTCGTCACTTAAAGGTTCCACCTGTGAAGTTTCTTGTATCGGTTCATCCAACTGTATGGGGCTTAGCGCTACAGACTGTTGAAGTGGTTTAACAACATCGGGAGCGGGGGGCGGTTTCGGAGCTATTGGAACAAAATCGCTGCCGAGCGAACCTTGCTGAATGACTTTCATGGTCACTATTGAGTGATTGTTCAACACAGGCGCTTTCGGTAATAGTGGGAGCATTCTTTGTACTACGACTTGCTTCGACCGGACATTTCTACCCCTCCTATTGCAGTATTTCGGTTTCAGAGACTGTAAACAGATTATTCATTTATTACATTGCATAGGATTTAGAAAAGTTTTCATAGAACATACGTCAAGTTGCGCTTTGAACTCTTCCAAGTTAGAATTTGGCCTTAGCGGTGTCGGATGTGGTAAAATTGGTCTCCTGAACACTGGTTCATAAGTATTCATACTCGAAACGGATTCTTCTAAATTTGAACTGATATCAGGATGTAATAATTTCTGTAAAAATAAATTACAATAATATAATTAATTTTGTACATTACATTATAATTAATAAAAAAAAAATGAATTTGAATTGTTTTAAAATTACTTTTAGTTAATTTTATAAAAATACTGGTCCATGAATTAGGAAAATGCAAACGCTGATTTAAAAAGATAACTGATTTTCTGTTGATTAAAATATTTTTCCCTAAAACCGCCCAATTAATTTAACTGAACATGAATGGTAAATTAATATAAATTTTTTTTTTTTGACTCAAATCAAAGAGACGGAAATAATTTGAATACGTGAATGTTTAAATTCCATCTACGAGACAAGTTTCAGTCAAAATTCTCTTAAAAAGAATAAAGATAGCAAAGTAGAAATCTTAGGCAGTTGTTTCTAATGTTATTTTGTATATAGCACACTCACTTCAACAATTCATCTAAACATTAACAATGTTGCCAAGTTTCATGTGGGTCAAAATAGAACATTAGTTAATTGAATAATTCTCCATTATTTTTTCTTTATACAATCCAGCATCAAAGTTAAAATAAAATGTCCACTTACATTATCAATATTTCGTAACACATTTTTCTGCATAGGTGATGCTTTGTTTCTGTTCGTCACAGCGTTTCTAATAGTACTACTGCACACATGGCCACACGGACACTGAATCTTTTCTTTACGATAATGTAACTTAGCCAGAGACAACAGTTTTTGTAACGTACTCGATAAACTATCACTTTTTACGGACTCAATGTCACTTTTACACATCTCTTCATTATTCACCGCTTCTTCTTCTTTGACGACAGGCTCCCACCAATATTCCAATGAGATTTTAGAATTCGATCCAATCATCAGATATAGCTCTCCAATTGTAATGCTATCAGCATCTTGTAGAACCCACCCTTTCTTTATCGTATCCACCGCGAGTTCTTTCTGCTCTTTCTTGATTTCTTCATTCTCAGTTTTTGCTGTGATTTTCAATAACTCTTCGTCAGGTTTTGAATCACTCTCACAGTTATTATCGTCATGTTTTAACGCTAAAATAGTATTCACAACCGAATCGACTACGTCGCTAACTTCCATATCACAGTCAGTGTCAACTGTCTCTTTTTTAATCGCAAGTTTTTCATTTAAGCTGTCAGTCCTTGTCCGCTTGTTCCCCCGTTTCAACGTCGCCTTTCCCCCTCCTTTGAAGTTGGTTCCTGATGACAACCACAATGCCTCGCCACGATTTTTAATGCCCATTCTCTCTTCATAGGCGTTTAATGAGATCCCGCAGCTTGTGATGTATTCGCTGAAGTTCACCATTGGAACTTCGACTTGGCAGTTTGTGCTCGGGGCGAACCTGAGAGTTGCGTCTAACGGGAACTTTTTATCACCCATCGAAGGTTCTGAGGAAGATGAATTGCTACCGCTAGTCGTCGACTGATATGATGTCTGTAATTTATCTTGCTGTAATTACATTAAGGAAATATATACAACCCTCCACGAAAATGGTCATAGAACAGTTAAAAAGAAAAAAAGGTTTTAAAGTTCGAACGAATTATTTTTTGTTTCTTTTAACTTTGAACGCCTGTAACTCCAAGAGCAGGTTCAGAAAGCTGAAGGTCTCTTTTTGAATTTTTTTATTCATTCAATAAAGAAACATTTTCATTATGTAAAATTCATTTTTCTTCAAGACAGTTATTCAAAAATAAATAAAATCCTTGACTTTTCCGATTTTTAAATAAATTCTTTGATTTTCAAGACATTAGAAAATTCCTCAACTTTCCAGATATTTAAGTAAATTCCCTGACTTTCTATCACTACATTAGGTTTACCAGATTTTCTCTGGATCTGGGATAAAATCATTAATCAAAAGGATACAATTATTTGACTATGCGTCCGCCATCTAGAATTAAGACAAGCGAGAAGCACGTGCAATCGTTTCTGAAGGGGCATCACACACCTTACTCGTGGGTTCTGTCCCATGTTCTGTACATGCATCCACGTGTCCATGTCACGTGGCCTCAGTTCGACCGTCACCTTTCCAGGCAATCTCAACTCGTCCGACTTTTCTGTAATAATAAGTTTTATTAATAAAAGATACCAAATTTTTAAATTAAATACTAACCGTCAAGTTGATTAAGTTTTCTGAGAGCGCGGCACATCGGTGTTTTGATACGTATTGTTCTCCCTCGTATACGCAGCTGTATTGCCCCTCTGTACATCAATTCATTAAGTTTAACACACGTCTTTTCATTCATAACTCCAATTTTACGTCTCAATTCACCGTAATTTATCAACGCATAATATTCTTGTGCAACTTTCTTCACATCTGAAAAGAAATTCCACATAATACATAATTTCCTTTGAAGTTATGTAATTGGATACGTACCGTCTGAGAATTTTAAATGTTTTGATATTTTTTGCCATGTGCGGTAATAAAAATGTCTGACTTGATCCTTTGTCTTGATGGCGCTTTCAGGGATGCCTTTTTTCTTACATTTGCTTATGATGTAATCATGAATTGCATCAAAATCTTTACCGTACTCTTTAATAGCATCGAAAAAATGATTTTTATCTTCTGTAGACCAAACTTCTTTAGAACGGTTACTTTTCGGTTTAGATTCAACTTTTGTATCGGTTTTCTCTATTTTTTCTATATCTTCCTTAGTCGGAATTGCATCTAGAATTAAATATTTAAAATAATAATTCCCACAAAATGTAGGTTTTGGTCTATTTTTACAATAATTGTAGACCCCACAGAGAGAAATAAACACAGTGGACTGATAATTAAAAATAATCAATTTTGGAGTCCTTGCAAAAGTTTTTAAAAATTTATACTTAAATAACTAATTTAAAACACATAAAATATGCCCACCCTTTTTATCTTTCTCCTGATTCGAGCTTGAATTTATTAAAACATTGTCTAATTTAAGTTTTTTAATAACTCTCGCACTGGTCCTTAGCTGGTGGCAATTCTTTCCTCCAGGTGTCTGATCCAGACCCTCCGTATTATTGAAGGTTGTGACAGAACCAAGCACTTCTCCGTCTGGTTCTAATTGTACATCCGTTTGTAAAGTATTTGCGACACTCTGTTCCATGCTACAATACGATAATATTTGCTGATTTGTGATTCGTTAATTCCTATTTACTCTTATATAATTTTCGGTTTAAAATTTGTCATTTTAGACATGATGAATATATTTCTGATAAATAAGAATATATTTTGATTATTTTGGAATGAGTTCTTCATTACAGAACTGTTTACACTGTTATACACAAGTATAAAATTTTAATAAAAATAAATCATTTTGAAATGTCATACATTTTAATATTTATTATCAATGAAATATTTAGAAGGTATTTTGTAAATTCCATAATGTTTATTTACATGCATTTATTTTTGATTTATAATTAGATTTTTATGTAGTACACAGTGAATCAAAGAACAAGTTTAATTACAGCATCTATAAATATTATATGTGTCTAATTTTACAATGCTCTAAAATACTCACACTTAATATAAATACTCCACTTTTTAATATATTGATGACATTTTTTTCTTTGAATTGAATATCTAATGCAATTCATTGGAGAAAAAATCTAACGGGAATATAATCATAATAATTTGATGAATTTTGCCAACCTGTGTACACTGAGGGCATTATAACAATAAAACGTAATTATTTTCGCGGTAAAAGTGCCGATTTGTGTATTGTATTTATTATTATTATTGCTCCACTTTAAAAAATCGGTATTTAACTGACAATTAAGAGATAGTTATTTAAATAATAAATATTCTCTAATGTCGAAAATGGCCATCCTGCAATTTTTTTGTTATTTTTACAATCTTGTGTGTACTTGTTTCTTGTTTAAAAATGAATTAAATAATGTCTGCACTTTATATGTTTACATTTTATTTGATAATAAAGTAATTAATTCACTGCACTACATAAAAAACGTAATATTACTTCATAAAATAGGCTCTTATTTATTTTGTCTAGCATTTATACAATTCGAATATCAGCCGTCTGATTTACCGACATCGAGAATACCTATTTGACAAGTGTCACTTAGTTACAGGGACTTTGAAATTTTAATGTTGGCACGTAGTTTTAGCGCGATTTTTTGTTTTAATTATTTACAAAGATAAATATGTAAATCAAATGTGAATAATAAAAAAATCCTTTTTAATTTATATCAATTTTCTGTATTTGTTATCTATTGAATTGTATTGAGAATCAATGAAAATTAGTCTTGTTTGAAAATTCGGATAGTACCAAAATTTAACTGCATAAATTTAATTCTATTACCAGATCGACTTCTAATAAATTATTATAAAATAACATTGCATTGACTAGGATATATTTTCAAGACATTGTGCCTGGAAGAGAAGATGATGGAACTTTGGAGTAAGATTGTAGAGTATAGAAAACAATGTAGTGATTGATCTTTATTTAATATTTGAAAGGTTACACAAACAATTTGTTATAACGTTACAGTATTATCACCAAACTAAGCTGCTAATAACTAATGGCATTTATGAACATAATAACCAATTCCAGTAACGATTTTATAATAATTGTGCTTGTTAAATCTCTATTGCTTGGATTTTGTTTAAATATAATAATTATATATATACAAAATAACTTTACACATTTAGCACAGTCATTATATTATAACATAATATACTAACAAAATAATTAAATTATATGATTTTTATATACGACTAACGTAATTTTTTTTTACAATTATTACAAATACATAAATATTAAGATTGGATATATTTTTTTAATTACATCAGGTACATAAATATTAAACAGCACAACTCTAACTAAAATACATAATAGAATTTATAAAACTACATTGTTGAAATTTGAAATTCAAAATTAACAATTAACAAAGAAAAGTAGATTATAATCCTGATATTGATGTCAATAAAATTTTAGCTTCTTATGGCAACAATTGTTTCTTATTTTTAATTAATATTTATATGCATCATATTATAAAAAATAAGATTTATATAAACGCATGGAAAAAATTAAAGAAACAGTAAATTTTGATAAAATTGCTTGTTTTCAAAGTAGGTGAAATACGATTGTTTTCTTTGAGATTTTTCTAAAAGAATAATTTTGAGAAAAAAAGATGTAAAAAGTTTTTGTTTTTAGCCAAAGAATATTAATAAAAAGTTTCAGATGTTTTTGGGATCAAGTTTTTTTAGTGTACTTTTTTTAAACAGGAATAACAGCACCAAAAAATAACTTTTTAAGACTAATATGTGGAAAAAAATCAGACATTTCTGTGCAAAATTGTCATAAAAACATAAATATACTCTTGAATTTGAAAAAAAGTTAAATTTTCTGTTGAGTTAATTTTCCCCATGAGTAATATTACACTATTAAATATTAAAATTTAATCAAGTTTTGTTAATTTTTTTTCCAAAATATGATGATTGATTTCTTATTTTAATATTTAACAGCCTCATGCATTTTATAACAGATTTTCCATTCGCTAGTTTATATTACCATAATATAAATAAAACTCTGAGTTTAAAAGAAAAGAATACTGAATAATAACAATCTTTTTAATGTAAAATTAAAAACTTCATATGAATGGCAACAGAAATAAAATTATATATAATCTGAATATATATATATTTAACAAGAAAATAATTAACTTTGAACGTATTTTATACAAAATAAAATTTTTTATCGTCAGTATAATAAAAAAAACATATCACAAAATATTAAAATTTACAATAAAATATATATTTATATATATTACATTAATTTGAGTTTTCGATGAAAACCCAACATAGTTCGGTAACTTTCAATTTATGTTTTAAATAATAGGGAATTTTTTGTGATACTTATGTGGACGATAAATATTAAAATATTTCGTTATAAAAGTGATAAATATAAAAAAAGTAAGGTAATTTATACAAATAAAATTATAAAGTGGACATTGTTTTTCCTACATATCGGGCTGATTAGTCAAACAAATCTCAATTCTTTATTTATTGTAGTTGTGTGACTTTATTTTTAATCTTTATGTACTTTATAATATGGCTGCAGGAAATATACAGAATGTCTAGCAATTTTTTTCAAAAACGTCTTAACATAGAGATTTCAAATGATTATTTTTCAATTCTTTTTATTTTATAAATTTTTTGCTGAATACAACTATCGTAAAATAATTTAAATTAGAAACATTTTATCTCAAATTCTCAAGATAATTATATTATGTATAAAAATTTTTGTAACCGTCATAAAAAATATAAAAAATGAATAAAAATTAAGCCGTTTTGAAAAAAAAACAACAGCTAGTAGTTTCAAACTGGGACGCCCATATTTTTATAGATATTAAATAAAATACGATAATGAAAATTTATACCTAATTAAATTGCGTTAATGATAATATTAAGACATACACGGGAAGTAATAGTTCATTATATATTATAAGTACTCTATACACTATTTATTCTTTACAGGATATGGTTTGTGCAATGATATATACTTTAACTTTATAAATTCTGATAAAAAATATGTTTTCAGGCAGTATTGGTATGATTCAATATGTATATTACGAATACGCATATATACATCAACAGTGGAAAGCTGAAACCAACTAAGTGCCGATATTGAGTTATTTATATCATTCAAATTAGTTAAAATTTTAATAGTATATTTAACACATCTCTATGTTGGACAATGCACATCTTGTAATACAGTAAAACCCCTGTGGTCAACTAAATTCAAAGAAAATATCAAATGTGACTAATTTTAGTTGATATAAGAACAAAAATAAAAAAATTGCTGGTAAAAAAAATGTTTATTTGGTCTTAGGTTTCCACCATCAATATATATGCACGCAGTTTTCTATGTGTGTATTTGAGTGTACGATAGTATGGAAAAATGTCTGTACCAGGTCATTCCATATATTAAATATCATCTGCATTTAAGAATTTTATCATATCGTTGGCTTTCTTTCAAAACGTAAAGGTTTCTGAGAGCGTAAGGGGAGGCGGGGGATATTAAGGCGTTATTTAAGAGGCAGCCCTCTGTAAAGTACGTAATAATGGATTACTTTGGAATCGTTTATTTTTATACCACTATGAAAATATTGTGGAATTGCAAAAAGGAATGTTGAGATCAGACGTTTTTCTCTTGATTTTATTCATTATTTTTTATAAATAAAAGTATTAAATTTATAACAAAAGCATCAAATCAGCTACAATTTCATCACCATAGTTAGTGCATGCAAGATCATTTAGATGAGACTGCTTCTTAAGTAACATATTCTCTTTCTAATTATGTAATTACTTTCAAATACGTTAATTAAAACCAGTTTTGTACGTTGAAATATCTTTTTCATATATTAAAATGTGTTAAATGGTTTACTTTTCTATTGCTATGTGGATTGTTCTTGTATTGTACAAAATAAAAATAAGAACGTTTTCCATCTCATTAAAAACATTACGAAAGAAAGTGAAATTATTAAACCATCAACTCAAAACATGATATGTAATTTACGAAACAAGCCGTACTTTGAAACAACATACGTCGATTATGGGAATGTTTGATGTAAAATGCTTGGTGTTACATTTATGGTCTCACAAGAGGGTACCAGTTCTTTATCAACTGATTAGCAGAAATACGAATTAAAAATCACTGTTTATACCCCAGATACATCACGTCACAACTATAAAACGTTTGCTAGTTGATCATGCTGCTAAAAAGATGAAAATTTCTTTTTTTGGTTATTGTAAACGTACATAAATGTAAAGTTAAGTAACTCGAGGTATGACAGTATTATAAATTCAATTTGTTTAGAACAGCGTGTTTAATTCCTTATTCCTGCGTCAATAAGGCTGTGCTAAACATACAACTATTCGGTATGACAGGATAACAACAGTACGATACATATCCATTATGTCAATAATCCTTTAATACATTTTGTTATTAATTACGATCATATTTAAAATATATATGTTTGTCAAATATATTTCTATATATTTATTTATATTAAGTTATTACAGGATTCAAACTTTAAGATAAATTTTTTTACAGTTTACAGTTTATAGAGTTTGTTTGTTGTATGGAATAAATTAAAGAGATTTTACTTTTTATGAAAAAATAGACAAATTTAAAACTGTCATAACTTTGTTAAAAAAATATTTTATTAATTATTATATATAATTTTCATTAACCTTCTAACTATGGCAGACAACAAAACGCAAATTTTATAAAACATGACTGTCATCTTAAAGTGATTTTAAGATAAGAGTTTAACTGTTTCGACTTCACCACAAGTTCCCAACAGTCAAACTATAAACTGTATTACAACACATCAACATTCCAGAGCATAATTTAGATTACATTATATTGCTGATGAAGACGGCACTGCTTGAACCCCGATACATTAAACAGATACAACATTTAAAAATGCACACTAAACATTGGTGTTAACGTTACATAGGTACACACGTACAGACACACGCACAGCCTTGTTACATCGTTACCGACTTGTATGTAACGTATTGCCTACAAACAATGTTTTGTAATTCAATATATATACGCAAGATGTCCCATTTTAAAATTAGAACCTCCAAATATCTTCAAAACCATCGGCTATTGAAACAAATGTTACACGATTAATGGCCTAAATCAAAGAGGCATATAACTATGACTCCACAGAGATAAAAACATAAGTTCCCGTTGAAAGGTTGTTACCTTGATTTCTCACAAATTACTTGACTTATTCGAAAGTTGTTTGTAATTTTTGGAAATCCATGTTTAAAATCCTTTATTTAAATAGTCGATAGATCTAAAGACGATATTTGGGCATGCATTTGAAAGTAGAACACCCTGTGTACATATACTTCAATATATATATACATATACTCATTGCCAGTCTGTCATACTATCACAGAAAAATGTTCACTCGGTGTACTCTTATATAAAAATCAACAGCGTAGAATTTGTAACTTGTATCAAGACATTTCTTTTACACTTTCAAATTACAAAAATCGTTCTGATGATTTTTATGTTTGTTTATTTGCTATTATTATTATTAAAAATCATTTATAAAAGAAGACTTCGGAATGTGATAAAACTGATCTAAAAATCGGTTGTAGATATTCCAAAATAAAATGGAATTAATTAATACTATTTTATCGGAATGTAAACAATATAATTATATATCTTCTTTATAAATGATTGAAAACGGTCAATATAAATATTTAATTTAAAATTTTTGTACAAGAAAACCATATGGCCACAATAATAATAAGCAACGGAATCGAAAGTGATTTTACAACTTTAAAATATTTATGCAGTCAAGCGAATAAAACCTAATCCCTAAAACATGTGCATATGTACATAGAATAACATCCAAAAATTTTCATAAAGATAGCATTTTTTTTAAATACATTAAAAAAAGATAACTTTATGAGATCATTCTGATAATATTTAAAAAAAAACTAATTTTGCATTTAAAACAAGTGTTCCTTTAAAATTCACGATTATAAAATAATAAATCATCTTTCTATCTATTTATCTTCAGTGCTCCAACGCCATTTGTGGTCTTTAGAGCGCTCCTAACTTACTTTACAATATTGTATAAGTTTAAATTCCGTCAAAAAATATTTGTATCACTTTCGATTGTCTTTTACGTCAGTGTTTATGGCATCCGTGCTCGTCACACAAAGTGTTCACAAAATAATGACAGACCGTTGATACGTTTACAGAATCTAACGGCTTATAAGTTGGTGTTATTTGGTTTCTATACAATAAAATACAGTCTATGATCTTTGATTCCGCCGGGTAACAATCGTTAGTTCACTTTAGCACATTACCGAAACGTTTTTTTTACTACGGTAACATTTCCACATAATTTTCTGGCACTAAACCAGTTTTTCCATTTAATGTCCCTTCTAGCCAACCTGGCTCCAAAGATGATTTAACTGAAATAAACAAAACAAGTTAAAATAATTAACAAATCAAATTATTGATTGGGAAAAAAGTGATCAATATCAAAATCTATAATTATGGTAAAAATTGTCGTAATTAAATAAATAAAAATGCGTTTTAAAGATTGGAATGTCTACTTTTTGTCAAATTGAAATTTTATTAATTTTCCAGAGTTATAGCTTTTTATATAAAATTTTTATAAAAAATATATGAAGGTTTAAAAAAATTATTCAGGTAAAATTTTTTTATATCATTTAAGAGCGTGTACTGTTTCTATATAATATGATTTTGGCCCAATCTCCATGGGAAAAAACGTAGATCAAATAAAAAAAAGGATTTTTATACTGAAATTACTCACTTTCAATTTACACCTGTAAAAAATTTTAGCTCCGTTTTTTATTTGTTTATATGTCACCATTTTTTCTCTACAAATATTATGATCAAATTTGAGTTTATATTTCATACGTACCATTTGTAATTATTTGATTCGGTTGGAATGACAACTCCCCAACGTTTTCCCCGTGGCAGGTGTACAGGGTTCTCACTCGTCTGAAAATTAATTACATTTTAACACATGCAGGCATTAAAGTTACATAAATAACAATAACTGGCATCATTTTCAAATAATTAGTTGATCTTTAGTCAATTTTGATTATTTTAATTTAAATATGGTTAAAACTATTTAAAAACACAGATCCAGTTCAAGTTAGTTCTAAAATAACTCACAGCTTCACCACTGGAGATTACAGGTAGTAGAAATTGTCCTAATCAAGAATAATTAATGCGTGCATGTGCACATAGTCTTTGTTCCTATTTATGTGACTGGCGTTCAGCTAACAAGTACTAAAAATATTAATAATTTAAATAATTTTATATTATTTACATATGGCAAAAGTTTTAAAAAACTACGACATCTATCTATAGGTTCTTTTCCCATACAAGGTTATTTAAAAACCATCTAATTTTTGATATAACGTTTTGGAAATTTTGAAAATCTATTTACTATTCGTTAAGGATCAAACACAGACACCGGAGAGTCCTGAAATGTTGATACAACTTGTATCCAGAAGCTGTGATTATTATTAAAATAAAAAGAAAAACATGCAAAAATACACGATTTCAACAAATCACCTCACCTTACATTTAAACTAGACGGACTGGATCTTCCACTGTTAGATGAGGATGCAGACTGCATGCTCCTATAAAATTAATGTGAGTATACCGACACCACGTTAATATCGCACATGCTATTAGCAAAGACAATAACACTATTTAACTTTCATCGTTTATTTTAAATTTTCATAATTGTACTATCGCACGCAAAAATAACAGTACACCTCTAGGTTCAATTTTACTAAATTGACTTCAGAGAGATAACTATTATCTGGAGCAGAACTACAGTTAATTACAGTGCTTCAAAATAATAAAATACTGGAATAAAAAAAGTTAACACTGATAAGAGTGGAGCTTATCCCGCAAAAATAGGCCTAATAGTTTATTTAAAAGTTTTTTTTCAAGTATTTACAAAAGTTTTATGGCTATGTAAAAAAATATCTAGAGGCACATTAAGAACACGAACTTCTACATAAAAAACATTCCAACATATTAATGTGTATCGATATGGAGAAATGACTTAAATAAATAGGAGAAGCCTGTTATGCAATATTTGCTGCAAACTGGTCAGTTACATTTACATGCGATTGTCCACGAATAATTTTTTAATAACAATTAAATAGTATTATTATAGAAATTGTTTTCAAAAACAAAATCAGTAGAAACTGAAAACAACAGTTATAGAATAACAAATCAAACGTCAGATGAATTTTATATTTGAACGACATTCTACTGAATTTATTCTTCGATTAAGTAATGTTATAATAAAAAACAAACCAAAACAATTCAATGTTATTATTAATATTATCGCATGCTTAGAAATATAATCTATAAGAAAAAAATTACTTACAATGAACCCTGTGGTCGGTATCCTTTTGCGTAATGTATTCCCATTCCATTACCGCGCCTCGTTTTCTGCGGGGATGAGTAGTGACTTATACTCCCACTGTGCAAGCTGCCGCCCTCCCGAGGAGACGACGACGAAACAGATTCGTTAGAACTGCTAGTACTATTGAAAGTATCACTCTTAACATCATTCACTGAAACAACAAGTACGTTATACACAAATATTATAGATGAAATCAAAGTATATACTCACAGCCAGTGTTATGAAAGGTGGTCGGAGGCATGCTGATAATCCTCTTGTTGATTGGAGGCGCGTACGCCTGCATGTTGTGCAAGTTTCCCTCCGAGTACGCCGACATAGCAGCGGCCGGATGCATCCTGTGCGGTGGCCGCAGCTCGGCGTGCGGTATGCTGCCGTTACCCCCGACGTAGCCTATGCCACCGTTCAGCTCGGGGTCGTGGGAGCCCGTCACGTTGTGCACGCTCGACGACATCGGGCCGTCGTAGTACGTCTTTATCACAGCCTGTTTGAAATAGTTCTAAATTAGCTACTTTCTGTTTACTAATTTACTACATACAAGTACTTTCAAATGTGAACGAATCTGATTGACATTAAGAGATAAAATAATTATAAGATATCGAAATTTTAAATATACTAATTGATAGAAAAAAAAACTGACTAAAATTACGTCAAAAACTAATTTTCGTATTTTTGTCCCTTACAGTTTTATACTAATTGAAATTTCAATCATTAAACTATTTAAATAACAGGTTCTGTCCCTAGAAACACCTAAAAGTGGTTTTGTGATGTGAAGAAAATATTTATTAGAACTCAAAACACGCGAAAAATGTAAAAAAAATAACGAAAAATTGATTTAATTATCCTCTTCTGTATGATGTGTGTGTTAATTACAAAATAAAATTTATATTTTAAATGATGGACTAGGAAGGTAAAAGTAATCCTGTAGCAAAGATGACGAGTTAAAAAAAATTAGTTGTTCCTGCTGTCGGCCTTGCTAGAACATCCTGTATATAAATACATACATATTATAAATTAAAGAAAGATTTTCTCCTATCACTATATTATTTAACTGGTTCTTATAAGAAAGTTAGTGAATAAATATATTAATTGTGAGAAAGAATGATATTAAAATCTGCATACAATCAACATTAGAATACTATTTAAATTATTATCTAATTAATATAAAAAGATGAAGGTGATGTTAGTTAAATATATTAAGAACATTAGTAAATGAATGTTAAAAGAAATTGATGTGATGAAATTGCATCACCGAATAATTGAGTGAATTAATTCTTTATATTATGGTTATAATAAATATCCAATATTAAATACGTAATTACTAAACTATATTCACATTTAGAATGGTACCAGTTTGTGCAACATCCCCTTCAGCTCGTTTTCCACTATTCCGAAAGTATTCTGGAGTTAAAAAAACTGACCATTGAATTTTATAGTTTCATTGTTGACATTTAGAATTATTGTTAACCTATTATCAAATAATAACCTTTCCTTAAGGATTCATAATACCATGAGAAAATAATACTATATACCTAATATTTAAAAAATGACTATTGTTTAGAAATACAGAATGGTGTAGTAATGTTAAAGTGTGGTTTCACATGTATTTCAGTTAGTACTTTCACTTGGTACTTTTCTAAACGTGGATAGACTATAATAACAAACCATGCAAACCGAGGGTGGTTGTGAGACAATCTATTCTGGCATGCTGATAAAGACTTAACGACTTACATGGGTAACTGGTGTGTTATGAGAATTACTGTATCTCGCACTGTGTATGATAGGTTGTGAAGTCCGAAACATGATATTATTTATATTATTTACATGATTCTGTGACTCGGACGGACCTCGTTGAATCTCTGGCTGAATTTCAGACGGTTCTGGCTGCGTCTTGAATATTTTTTCGTAGTTCTCTATCAGTATTTCAACGACCACATTATAGAATTTTATATCCATGATAGACGCCACTGTCTCTTCTTCGGGCCGTAGCAAGGTTGGCCCAAAGCACACAGCCAGATTGCTAACGGGCATGAGGTTTTTGTCGCATTTCGTCGAGACTCTACAATTAAATATTAATATATAGCAAATATTTGAATTTTTTAGTTTAAAATCCTTACAGTTTTAAATGCCTTATCAGTAACTCCAACATTTCAAAATTTGCTTTTGGTAATCTGTGAACCAGGCAATGGACATCGTTTATTCTCATTTGTCGCGTTTCTTGCTCTGTAAAAAATTTAAATTTAAAAAAGAAAAAGATGGCATAATGGACAAAAAATTCTACTCACTGGCTGCTGCAATGAATCCGTTATGGTAGCGATACGTCATTATCGGTTCAGGCAGATTACGTAGATACAGTTTCAAAGAGCTTGTGATCGTTTTGCTTTCCCACTCGATCCGATCATCGAGTCCTGATAGACGCTCGGGAGCTTTCCTTCTGTCGAGGCCCATCGCGAGCAGCTTGTTGACTTTAGATGTAACTCCGACAATACGATACAGTCCTTGTTCCTCCAGTCCTCGCTCTTCAAGTACTTCTATGCACCGCTTGACAAAACTGAAACCTATGTCGTCTAACGCCCGTTCTTCTGGTTTTGGTATCTTACCCTGTTGCTGAGCGTACGTCTGTTAAAAGAATTTATGTTAGTTTGTTTTGAAATATACGCTCAAATATCTTTGGAAGTAATCTTTGATTCAACATTATTCCATACTTACAGGTTCTTTTCCATCCATTACATCCATCCACGCTTTTCTGTCTTCCTCTGATAAAGCTTGGAGTGTGTATATAATTCCAGGTCTGCTCTCACACGATACATCAAAGCAAAATCGTTTTTCTATCGTTTCTGACATTCGTCTTGTGCAAGACGACAGTACCATTAGCGTCGGAGGCGGTGCCACCTACAATTAAAATATTATTTTATATTCATGTTTCACCTTTAGTCTAATTCCCAGATCTAAATAAAAGTGCTTTAATTGACATCATGCCAATTACTGGATAAATGGTCTCATTCCGGCTTCAAGATAAAGTTAAAATGAACCCATTTATCCAAATAATTGGTATGGTATAAACAGATTTTTAAATCGATCTGGGGACTGGCCTAATAGACCAATATCATATCTCGGTGTGTTTTAAAATAATTATCTTAGGTGATAACACTTTTTCATTTGGTCTATTTGTTTGAGAAATACATTTAAAAAAATGGTAATTTAACGATATTTAATAAAACTCTATTGAAAAATCACACTTTTGCAGTTATTGTGTTATGGCCTTAGACAATCAAAATATAACTATGTTACTTACAACTTTTGTTGTAAGCTGATTGTATGGTGTCATCGTAAATTCTTTATTATTTTTTTGATATGTGCAGTACTGTTTGGTCCATGTGGTTCCAAAGGCCTCTAAAATTGTTAATAAAAAATTTGAAGATTAGTTGATGAATGAATTTATTTTACGTTTGCTTACTTTTCTCCATGAGGAATAGATAGCCTTCTTTACTGTAACCTTTACAAGAGCGGCCGGACTCACTGCCTTTTTGCTGCCGCAATTCAAGCATTTTCTGCTTAAGAGATTCTGTTTGGTTTCGAGTCTCTACAAAATTATCTCGAGTCTAAAAAAAATATTCAACGTTGAGATTTTAAAATAAATAGACTGATAAGATATGTTAACTGCAAGATACACAAGAGCTAGATTTTATTAGTACTTAAATAAAATATTGTCATTCGTTTGTCACAGAAAAATATTTAGTCCAGTATAGAAAAAAAACAACATTTTATCGACATCTCAATTCTTCAATAATTTTATTTTTAGTGATGTTACGATTGTTACAACACATTGTAGGTATTTTTACCTTTTGTATTTTTAACTGGAGTAGATCCATGTACGGTTTGAAGTCTTTAGCGACTTCATAACCCTGGTGATAGAACGTCAGCCATCCAAGCATAAATCCCATTAATGTTTCTACGAATTCAAACTTCTTGCGCTCCTGGACTTCCTGCAGCCGGAACACGTAGTCGAGACTGGCCTGGCAGAAATGCCGTTCTGCCATGTCGAGTTGAGCGTCCGCCTGCAATCATATTCATTCACTCATTAATATTATTCAAGTGGCATTTAAAAATTATTATTTTGAAAATATATACTGCAGAGATTACTAAAAAGATACGACTCATACTCTGAAGCAAATATTTATGTAATATAAATCGGAAAAAGGAACACTTATGGAATCACTGTGATTGGCCATCTGTCTTTCACAGCCTTCTAGCTACTGAAAATTGAAATATAAAGAAACATTTCATTTCTACGAAAGGTTAAAATCTCGAAATTAATTATGATTGTTGCTAACCTATTTATTTTTATTTTTTGATTTTCATACAAATTCTAAGATGGGACCTGGTGTTTCCTGGGAGTTTGAAAATATAACTTTACATGATTTTCTCAGTAACTACTACTACTAAATCGTGTGTTGAGTGGGCATGTTGAATATTTTAGGTCACTATGATTTTGTGGACATTAACCCGGGTAATACCGGGTCCAATGCACTAGTTATATTATAGATGGTGGACCAATAACAACTTGAATTATATATATTTTTTGGCGTTTTTTGACGGGGAAATTGATGGGGGGGGGGGGTCATATCCGTCCGCTTTGACTTCTGCCCTGGTAGTATGTGTACATAGGGTGACCAGATTTTAGTTTTGGTAAACCCTGAGATGTAAATAAAGACCCCTTTTTTATTTTCATAAAATTTATTACCATAATCTGCACTGTTATGTCCCCTGCTCTATTTTTGACGACCTTTTTTTTAGTCGTCGTCATTTTTTGCAAAACCCGGAGAAATTGCACCCAAACCCGGAGCCCGGAGATTCAGTGTGCAAACCCTGAGACTCCGGGTCAAAACCGGAGACCTGGTCACCCTATGTGTACATCACAGAACATATAGAGTATAGGTACAATATTTCAAAACAGTTCTAATGAAATGGCCAAAGTACAAACAACAAACCAAGTCACGACTATTTGTCTTTCATATTAGCACACGTACGTCACAGCTGTTAACACGTTCGGTGCCGTGTGCTTCACGAATTCTACAGGGACGTGTTAATACTACATGTAACACAAATATACGGATGATTATTATATTTGTCGATGAATTGTTTATTTTTCTGTAAAATATTCCAACAATCAAAAACTTTGCTACACATACATATAATAGACGTACTGTTATTTTTTCTGAAAAGTATTCCAACAGTCAAAAAGTGAAATGTGAAAATCGATATGTACCAATTAATCGTATTTTTCACGTTTGTTTAATTTACATTTTTATTATCAATTTAAAATGTTTATTGATTTGATATAAACATGCAGGAAGTTGAAAGCTGAAATGTGACGATAATATACGTAATTATTACTGCCAGTGCCGTAGCCAGAAACATTTTTCGGGGATAAGGTCGATGCGATGTTATTTTGAATTATCTTTCCGCTCAGTGGCGCCTGAGGCCCCAGGCAGAATAAATATTCGAGGTCTCCATTTTTTGTGGAATAAAGAAAATTTCAAAAATTTATACAGAGACGTACTTAATTTAAAGAAATCAATCATTTTATAAAATACTCGTATTATAAATCTGAACAAATGACAATAATACAAATTAAAATAATATGATTGATAGTGTCCGACCGAAGGTCAGTTTTTGGACAAAGCCGAACTTCGGCTTTTCTTGTTATCTTCGGCCGAAGGATTTTTTTCGTCTTTTATTTTTAAATTTTTTTACAGATGAAAAAAAAAATCAAAGTTTAATTGAATGACCTTTGTTTAATTAACTCTTCATTAAGAAATTTAAATATGTAAACGTTTTGTTAATAATAATAATATTAAATAATCATTTTTATATTCTTTATGTGATTTTTGGTTTACTTGAATTCATTCGTTTGATTTTACGCAGTTTTAAAAAATTACAGAACGTATCTGTGACGCAATTAATTCTTTGTATCTACCGCATAAAATAATACTTTACTGTACAATATTATACTACATAGTTCAACCTTCGGCTTCTGCAAAACCTTCGGCCTAATTTTGGCCGAAGATGAAGACGAAGCCGAATGTTCGGTCGAACACTAATGATTGATATTAATAAAACACAACGTCTGTCTGTCTGCTAATAACTTGAGAATCGCTGATCTAATTTTCATGCGGTTTTAATTGATATGTCGATACGTTATTTGACCAGGTTTTAGTCAAGTTTGATTAAAATTGGTTCCGTAGTTACCAAGTTATAACAATATTCCTCGCGGCGGACAATAGTTAGTAACTAATTATGAAACAATTAAGAAATTCAATTACCACATACCTATATGTAGCAAAAAATTATTTCTTCTATCGAGTTCAAAATTGTGCAACGAACGTCAACAATTTTAAAAATACTTACAATACAATATCAAATGTGAGAAAAATGTAATCAAATCTGATGTATGAATAAAATATGAAAAAATAAAACGAAATTACACAATGTTTTTATACAATGGTAAAATTAATTAATTAAGTATAAATATCGTTACTAAGAAATATATAAAATGTGTACACATTTCTTTCTTTTATGATATTTTATTATTCTTTTACTTATTGTTAGAGAGAAACGAAGAGTTAAGTGAATTTGGGTTTTCTTTGGAACACATTAAAGTCCGTTATTATAAAGTAATTGCTAATTAAGCTAACGCTATCTGTGAGGTGTTAAATTGTTATGAATTTTCTCGAGATTTTAAAGTAGTTTCTTTACTGCTACGCATTTTATGAGGTACACTTGTTACCACAGCATTTAGATCGCTGATTTCTACTTAACGCGCATGCGTCAAGGCCATTCATATAAAAGAAACTATACCATTCATTCAATGGGTTGTCATTTATATTTAATACGCTTAGCTTTGGTAGAGAGTAATTTTTTTATAAAATCGGATATAAGTGTTTTTGTTAAATTATAATTAAATTAAAATTTCATAGCTATGGGCTATTTTTTGTAATATTGTCGACTTTACTCAAAAATTATATTTTTGTGAGTTGATACTTTAGATTAGTGTATAACTCAGTCCATTACATACCATGTATTTAAGATTTTTTTTTAAATTAATGATTTCAATTTAAAATAATTAAATTTTTATGTATAATATTATATTAGCATCAGATTTTTCAGAAACATACAGAAGGAAATAAAATCATTAAATAAAAAACACTTGTCACAAGTCACAATGAATCGATTACAAAAAAAAAATTAATTTCATTTGAACAATCAACCCCAAATAAAAAATAGAATACGCACTTTTCATTTCCACCATGTCCATCAATGTTATTATTTAATAGTCAGTATTTTAATAAAACACATCTTAACAGTTCCAACATCAACCACATACGTTCGTTCTTCAGCGGTGGTCGTACGTTTTTAACCCCATTCAAGAATTACTTCGGTGACCGAAACCCAGAAACGCCAAATCGATTTTGTTATTTTTGTTTTGTCCTACGTTCGAAACAGGCGCGCACAGCGCACGCGCGACAAAACTCAGTGCGCGCCAAATGTGACGGGCGTGCAGTGGGCTATTTGAGGCCAAAAGTTGGCCAAAACTCTATTATTACTTTTAAATAGTTTAGAAGTTGACAAGAAATAATAGTTCTCAGTACGTGGACCCTTTTGTAAATGTATTACCATAATTTAGTGAGTGGATTCTTTTTGACGAGTCTTCTAACTTTTTTATTTGCGAAATTTTTTAAAAATGGGGCATTTTCGAGCGTGCAGCCGCGGAATCTTCCGGGCGACGGATTGGAAAAACGGCCCAACATATTTGTCGGACAAAATGACCAATGGATTGTAACTAATTAAGATAATATGGTGAGAAAATTGAAAAAAAAATTATTAGACAAAAAAAGTGGTGCCTGAAATTTGTAGGATTATTAAATAATTATTTTTACAATCCATTGGACATTTTATCCGACAAATATTTTGGGCCGTTCTTTTTGTTCGCCGCCCGGAAAATTCCGCGGCTGCACGCTCAAAAATGCCCCATTTATAGTTACATCATTTTAAATAAAAATACAAATATAAGTACCTACGTCCATTTCATTAATTAATTTTATATCAAGTTTAACATATTTAAATACTAAAATTCGGAATATCAAATTTTTACAATTTTCAATAATTTACATAATAATTTAATCGCACAAATATATACCTACTATAAACGAAGAGTACTTCTTTATCTAGTAAATGAGTTTCAAAATATCTGTCTTTGTGTGGTACATGGAGAAATGATTTAAATATTATAATAATTAAATGGGAGGAGCCTACTAACAATAAGTTTGTGTGATGATTGGTTTTTAATACCTTGTTTATCGTTCTATCAGATACAAATAATAAGAATAACCAAATGTAACTTTGGGATTTCCGACTTTTGGCCAGCTCTGAGTGTACAATACCACACTGTAGGGCGGTCGATGCATGTGTGCGTTGGCCAGAGAGGCTGGTTTCGCATCGCGGTGACCTAACTTCACAGGAGTTATATAATTCAAATACGTCTTATGAACTTTACGGGGCCTATTTATTTTGGTTTCTGTTTATTTTTGCTCAGAAGGTGCTCCTGAAACGCGACGACCTAACTTCAGAGGATTTATTTTGTTTTTCGTTCGTAGTTGTACATACGGTTCAAATACGTTTCGTGAACATTACGGGTTCTGGGTTAAATTTATGAGCCCTTTTATACGTCGAATTTATTTTGGTTTCCATTTTTACGTCATAATTATTAATCAAAATAATTTTTTTATAGTTCAAAATTTCTTTAGTAGAACTTGAATTGAGCATCAAATTCTTCGAAACATTTTGGGTAGATTTTATTTTAAAATTCTACTCAATTCGAAGTGCTTTATAATTAAATACTTTAGTGTTTTTCTTCCCCGTCATCTTCAAAGGATAGAAGGAAGCTATTTGATCATTTCTAAAAGCCGTCTATGATCTCAAAATTTAAATTTTTCCGCTTTAGATCTGTCTATCTATCTGTCTCTTAAATCCTCGTCACGCGCATAATTCATGGATCACTGAACGGATTTTGATGAAACTTAGTTTGTTTGTTAGATCTGAATGGCCGATGGTTCCATATAAAAATCATCAAAATCGGGTGGAGATGGTATTCCCAATTTTATATATAAAATACTAGTATAGGATCGTTTTTGTATTAAATTTTCTATAAAAAGGTCAATACAACTTTTGTGTAAAATATTACTTTACAAAGATATAACTCCGTTTGCAGAATTTAGCACGATGAAGCATTGTCTGTAAATAATGTTATTAAAAGTGGCGAATCACCTAGAACCTAGAGAATATCTTTCATCAATTTTGCAAGGAATGCCGCCAGTCAATTTTTTTTCTCTGGAAAAAATGTTCTTGACTTTTCTTGATTTTCTCAAGTACACACGTTATTAAAGAAAAACAAAAAAATGTCAAACTCTTTGGGTGAATTTCCGCAAATATAGAAAATACGTGTCCCTTAGATCAAATTTAATTACAAATTCACTTGACTACAACCAGAAAGTTGCGGCCTTCATCTAACTGACATCATAAAAATGTGCTGATTTTACGAAGTTAGTCGCTTTCATATCTGAACAGCTCACAAAGTGCGAAATATCCCTAAAGTTGAACTACGTCAAAGGTACCTATATACATACATACACAGGGCTGCCACCTTAGAGGATTGACGTGTCACTGGAAACTCCGGAATCAATTACCTATAGCCGGACTCGATAAAAATCTGACCGTCTCGTTTTATTACAGTTATTTTAAGAAATCACAATTGTATAAAACATATAAAACTATAAATAAAACAAAACGATTTTCAATCTTTATGCGGAAATATGTACTTTCTTTACATTTCTACAAGTTCTTTGAAATAGTTTTAAATTGTCATGTCGAAAAAACAACATTCACTTTTATTATCCTAGTATTTAAAAAACATTAGTTAGTTAGTTATACAGTACTTTCAAATATCTGTAATGTGAATGACATTTACAATAATTACAATATACATATAATAACTTATATAGGGTGACTTTTGTGTAGTGGCTTAACTACAAATTATAGACCACCTCTGGCATATTGCATATTGAAAATAAATTTGAATTTTTTTATAATTTTCTTTGTTAAAAATTGAAATTCAGTGTTTTCAAAAACAAACTCAATCGAATATTATTAGCAAAAATATTTATAATTTAATTAAATGACCTACTATATTTATTATTATTTATTGCTTTCTCGCAATATTGAAGATACGAGAAGCTTTGCGATCGTTTTAAAATGAGACAAAAAAAACTGTTCTCCGATTTCAAAATTTTAAATTGACCTTTCCGGTTCAGGTTAAGACAAATACTTTTCGTTCCATGTCTGTCTATCTGTCCCCTAAATCCTTGACACATGCATAACTCATGAACCACTAAACCTATATTAATGAAATTTGGTTGGATGGTTGGGTCTGGGTTGAGAACGGTCACATTTCAAAATCGTGTGTAACGGAGAGGGGTGACATCCCAAAATATTTATTTTTTCAAGATATCACAAGAACGGCACATATGTTACGTGAAAATTTTATAGTTGAATTATTTGTTAAGTGCTATACAAATTATTTCATTTCAATTGTTAAGACAATACAATAAATACTACGATTGTGTACAGTTAATTATATTAATAGTATATTCTTTATTGGTATAACAAATTAAACTATACTAATAATATAGGTTTCAATCCTGCACACAAAAATTACTAATCATATTGTAATTTTAGTAACACGTGGCTTAGAAATATGTAGAAATAAACGCAAATTAACTCTCGTCAGTACTGTGTTTTCAGTTTGCTTTTATAAGTAGAAGATCTTAGAAAAGTTACAGTACCAAGAGGAATAGCATAACTAAACCCGATTAGTTATGTCGAGTGTAAAGTGCCGTTTACACGGACTTTTACACCCGGTTTTATTACATTGGTTATAATTAAACCGGAATGAATGCGATGTGTAAACGTACTCTATATTATCATTAATAAAGAAGAATTACAAAATCGTCTCCCGTTTTAAGAATACTGAATCAAATAGTAATATTTCTTAAAAAATTGAGCGATTGTTATGAAATATTTTTCTCCGTACAAATATGTCAATATATAAAATAAGGAATATACAACTTGCAACGAATTTTTCAACGCATTATCAATTGGGCGCGCAATTCAAGATTGGCACGGAAGGAAACTAATAAAAAGGAATAAACACGGAAAATGCGACACACGCACGCACGCATTCTGGACGTGCGGTGGTTGCATAACAACTAGTTTGTCACGTGTCGGCGCGTGGATCTAACAAAAGAGGTTATACATGACGTGCATATTGACTTTGGATTGTGACAAATATGCGATGAAATTTTTTGTAGGGCATAAAACTTTTTCATTTTGTTTGTATACCTACGTTAAAAAATACCGATCTCAGTTCAGTTAAATTCGTTTTGAGTTGTCATTGTTGTAGCGTAACCAGTGGCGCTGGAGTCGGGGGAGGGGCAGTTTCCCCCCAAAATTTTCAGTGAGAGTGGAGACAATGAGTACTTTTTGCCCCCTCAAAATTTGGATCCTGTTTTTTTAGGGCGAGTTTGAAGCGACGTGCAATTATAAAAATCTGTTTTCTGTAATTTTTATACTCTTAAAAAATCTTTGATTTTGGAAAATGTAACCACGATTCAATACAGAGACAACGAAAAATAAAAAGTGAGTACAATGAAATTTCTTTAGTACGTTTTTTTTAGGTCCCGGCATTCTTTCATAAGACCCCATGTTAAAATATTTCGTTAGTACGTGTTTTCCTCAATCCTTTTAAAAACGTACTAACGAGGTTCTACTGAATTTCTATTTTTTTTTTAACAATTAATAGTATATTTATCAATCTAAAGAAAATTGAAGTCAATTTTGAAATTTACGAACGCCAAGTAAAGTTAGGTCACCTTATTTTTTGAGATTCGTAATGCCCCCCATAGAAAATAATTGGTTCCGGCGCCACTGAGTGTAGCCTATATATTATAATCAAATGAAGTTAGTGTTTTATTTTATTTATTTGTTACGGATGCAAACGAGCCGAGATAAGACTTAAACTTGAAAACTGAAACGATGTATCGAGTGAACTTTTTTCTGAAGAAATATTTCTTCCATTTATTGTATATACCCGCCCCTAATTACACTAGAAACTTTTTTCCGTAAGGTTAAATCCAATTATCGGTTTCTTTGTCATATAAAGAAAATTCAAATTAGATACCAGATATTAAATAATAGGCAACCACTGTTTTAGGTCTAACGGAAATTATCACAGTAGATCTGCGCATGCGCAAACCGAGCCGCCATCTTGCGTCCATCAAATGCACGATCAATATCACAAAATCCTTTTATAGTTTCTGCTCCAGTTTTCATCAATCAAAACTTCTATCTGTGGCTATATTTACTCTGATCGGTGATCTCCGGATGCACCATAGACGCTTTCCGGAAGGGGAGAAGGGGGGAGCGCCGAAAGCTCTATCGCTCTGAGTGGTAGGGGGAATGGCTTTTTATCGTGATATAAACAAATGTCAAGTTGAAATTTAGAGTTAATTTCAGTCATAAATAATGTCAACAATTGCAGGACTGGATTAAGAAATATTACCATGGTATTATTTTATCTAAACATAAATTAAATTGGTTTTCAAATATTTTTCAATTTTGAATTTTTTCAGTAGTGAATTATTTATTTATGATTGTGGGCGAATTTTTCTATTTTTTTAACATTTTAAAATTTTGTGATTTTTAATTTTTATTAATTACTAAAAACTCAAAATCCATAATTTTCGTCTTTGACAGATATAGTTTCTATGAAAAAAATACTTTACCGTTATTTTAAAAAAGGTTATTTAAAACTATGTTTTAAATAAGACGAATAATTTGATAGGTACCTACTCTATTTTGTGTAATTCATTTTCATACAATCAAAGCTATCTATAGTTAAATAAAAAATTAGTTACGATGATATGGAATACCCAATAATTATTATATTTTAAAATATATATATTATCATTGAAAAACACTACGCTTTTTTTCGAGTACCTATAGTTATATTTATGTATAACATGTAATAAAATTAATATCATTATAATACATATAACAAGGTATAAAAAAGAAACGACGAACAAAGATTTTTTATTGTTTTAATACGTTTCTGTTGAAGAAAATCCGATAAATTGCCTTCGGTCATTGGACAAAGCGAAAAACCTTTTAAGTTCTTGATCTTCTGCAATTTGTCTATTCCCTTTATATTTGGATTCTAAAATAAGATAAGATTCTGCAAAACAGGACGTACTGATTACAGATCAAAGCAATAAAGAATCGTTCTTTGACATTCTTAAACGACGATGAAATGCAATTATTGGATTAGGATTCGATGAATGAAAAGTACTTTTATTTAAATTTAAAGAAAATAAATCAAGTATAAATTCTATACAATTTTGTTTGAAGTTTTATTTAATACTAGCGCACTGGACCCGGTGTTACCCGGGGTAATAACCACAAAATCATAGTGACCTAAAATATTCTACATGCCCACCCAACATACTCACCTAACACACGGTTCACTGTAAATCATAAATTACACCTAAACCTAACCTATCCATTAGTGAAAACCAGACTAAAATCCGTTCAGTAGTTACTGAGAAAATCGTGTAAAATTAAATTTTCAAACTCCCAAAAACACCAGGTTCCGTCTTAGAATTTGTATGAAAATCAAAATAAATAAATAGGTTAGTAATAATCATAACCAATTTCCATATTTCACCTTTCTTTATATTTCAATTTTCGATCAATATATTTCAAAATATTTAATTGTAACATGTGTCAAAATCATCCAATTGTTCAACAAAATATTTGAAAGAGTAGTGATCATAGTGACCTAAATTAATAAAATATTGAAACCGTAAATTATAAAATTCTTTATTCCATGGCTACTATGATTGTATATAAATGACAGTTGTATGCTGTAACATCATGGAAACAAAACACGACTTAATAAAGATTTTTTTAGTTTTTGATGTTAAATCTTAGGTTTTTATAAAATATTAATAGCCATGAACATGCACAGAAAAATGATCTAACAATTGGTGAAAACCACATTGAAATCGGTTCAGTAATTCCCGATCGAGTTAATAAGCCTCATACTAACGAACATTCATTTTTTATATTTAGAAATATTACTGCTAGTAGGTGTAGGTATTCGTAATTATTATTGTTATTAACGAAGTTCTTTTGTCTGTCTGTCTGTCCGTCTGAAGCTTAACTCAAAAGTTACCGAATTTAGCTGAAATTTGAAATATAGAAAATATGATAAATCTAATTTACAAGTAGGGTATCAAAATACGCGCCTTATTGAGCTAATTTCAGAAATAAGTAATATTTTATTTTAAAAAATATCGCAAAAAGGGGTAAAAACTGGACAACTTTAAAAGAAATGATTTTTATGCCTGTAACTTCGAAACTAATTGATGAAAAAAACTGAATAATAGTTTCATTGATATCGGTCAGAATTGACAGACTTTAAGTATTCACAAAATAAAAAAAACGAGAATTTCAAGAACTCTGCCAGATGAATACATTATTCTAATCTATCTCCAACAAGTCCACATTAATATAAAATACGGATGAATCAATATTTCTAAATATACCATTAACCTTTCTGAAAGCAAAATTTTACGAAAAACGTTCTATTTTTGGCACAACAAAGCAGTCAATTGCCGCAATCAATACATAACACAGAGAACGTGGGTTTTCAGCAACATCAATCGACTTAACACGGGGGAAGAAGGGGGGCAACGTGGGCGGTTCATTGATAAAACCAGAGCGAACCGCGCATGCGCACCGGCTGACTTAACGACGCCGCCGCCGGGAAACACGTGCTACCGGCGCGGCGTCATAACACGAAAAGGGGGAAGTGTATATGTGTATGTGAGAGAGAGGGGAGGGGGTGGAGAGCGTCGTTCCGGGCGCTGGCGCCACGCACTCTGCTCCGGGAGACACCGGAACGTGATCCGGCGGTTTGTGAAGCATACCCATTGTATGTGGAGGGGGAGCGAGGGAGACGGGGTGTAGAATGCACACTGTAGAGGTTGATGACCTGCTCGTTTTTTGTATGCAGTTGGAAATTTGTCGTCGAAATGTGAAATTTATTTACTTTTTTTCGTAGTTGTAGGTACAATGCACTCTGGATAAATAAGGGAGGAAATTTTGTAATTTACGATTTTTTTTTGTGCTATATAAAAATGCGAAAAGAAAAAATGTGGAGATAAAATTCCTCATTTCTGAAAGTTATTAAATTGTATAAATATATATTTGTCATAATTATTT
Organism: Sialis fuliginosa; assembly: GCA_961205875.1. Classification (NCBI taxonomy): domain Eukaryota; kingdom Metazoa; phylum Arthropoda; class Insecta; order Megaloptera; family Sialidae; genus Sialis; species Sialis fuliginosa. The sequence goes on along the minus strand of OY540817.1, from coordinate 11,313,987 downwards.
TGTATATATTTCGCTGCCGTATAATGTATTTTTTATAGTATGCATTTAGAAGTAAAATATATTTGAATACTTTTGTATAAGTATTTAATTATGTATTAATGTAAAGTAGGTACCTACATATACATAAGTATATATATATATATATATATATATTTAAAAGTATAAAGATGTACTAAACGAATATATGTATATATTCCAAGTTGAATTCACAAAAAAAAAATCACAACCTAAATTTTTCAAACTATTAGTACAAATAATTATTTTTTGGTTCAAATAACGTTTTAAGCATAAAAATTTGAAATGTTGTTGACTTAAGTATTTGTCGTTGGTAGTCCCACCAAAGCTTCGTTATTAAATTCTTTTCGGATTTTTTGAACCAGTAGTTATTGAGTTAAGAGGAGGGAGGGCAAAATAAAATACTGCTTTTAGCCCCCTGATGGCGCCATTTTTGAGTTAAAAAAAAAAAAAAATGGTCATATTCTACTACATGATGTCCCACACGTCTTGGTATACATTTTTTTTAATTTGCATGCGCCATTTTTGATTTAGAAAAAAATAAGAAAAACGGTAAAATTTCACTGGTTTGGTTATACATTTTGAATATAATATACATGCCTTGATACAAAAAAATATTTTATTTACATAGCTTTAGTTCCTTAGTATATATTTTACTAGAGGGCATCATTTTACATATTCAGTACAATTATCAAATTTCTAACTTATATAGTTTACGAGATATTTTGCTTTGACTGAAAAAACAGACGGACTTCGAAACTCTAATAAAAAAAAAATAGAAAAATCGAACAGAAACAAACAGAAGTTTCCTATGAGCACAACACCCACGCACACAATTCATTGCGGGCATAGAGCCGTAATCCGGGTACACGTGAATAGTCCCCCCACCCCCCTACTGGATCAAACAGAAGAGTAATCTTATCCAACAACAGTTAATCATCCCCTTGATTACTCACCTCCTGGAGTGCGTTTCCCTGTTTCTTGGTCGACATGTTCAGGCATCTCTCCTGCGTCTGACAGAACTTTGCAGTTTGCTTATCGAATTTCTTTTTCTCCTCCTGCAACAATAACAATAATAGTGGTATCTTGGACAGAGATTAGAAACAACCACACGTGTGTTGATTAAAGCCAGGGAAAATCTATTAATATTTTCTCAGAAAGAGGGCGAAATTATCAGAAGGGAGAAACACACCATTACCGTGGTTTTAATCTCAATATCAAGGATAATTTAAAGTGAAATTGATTGTTAAAATCAGGGACTTGAACTGGATTTTACTTATGAGTTCAAATATAAATTTTGTTTCGGGTTCAGCATGGTGAAAACTATTTGGGTTCAAAAATCTTCTTTTTTCAGGGTTCAGGTTTACTCAAAAACTACCAATTGAACTGCTTGGAATTAATGTATTGGTAAAATTGTCTGCTAATTCTTGAAAATATATAATTAATCTACGTAAAAAAAGACCTTTTTTCTATATGAGGAGGTGGCTCCAAAACTAGTTTATTCCATTTTAAAAAAACAATCGAGATGCAGTGGATTTTGAAAGAATTTTTGGCATTCTTTCATATTGTTATGTCCCTTTGAGCAAAATTCGCTCAATCATATTATAATTGAGCGAGTTTTGCTCAAAACTGACATTACAGAGAATGCCAAAAATTCATTCGAAAACCACTGTATCTCGATTATTTTTTAAAATGGAAGGAATGAGTTTTGGAACTCACCTCCTCATATGCAAAAGTGGGATATTAAATTACGCGTCTTGTTGAACTGATTTCAATACATATTCCTGTTAATTGGAAGCACAAAGAAAAAATGTATGATGACATTTTCAACTGGAAGCAATTATTGAAAAAACAAAAATTGCGTTGAAAAAAGGAGTCTGCAATTTTATTCGAGCTATGGTAGAAGCAAGTCCGTGCGCGTCAAAATGAATCTGACTTTTACTCTCGAAAAGTGCTTCTTTTCTAGAGGAAAACTGTATAGCAGTTTTCGTATTAAATACGAAAAAAATTAATTAAAGAGTGAAACCACACTAAAAAGGTTATAACTCATTACTTATTTAAACTTATGCGTTACGTCAATCCATTTTAGGGCAATAAATATAAAAAATAAATTAAAATAATTTTTTGTGTTATTTTTAACATAATTATCGATAATTTTAGCATATTTTTCATCAATAAAATAAATTGATGTCTCTTATTTTCAACACTATTTTATTTTTCAATAACAGCATCCGTTTGAAAATGACAGCTGATTAGTTTCCTTCCCATGGGACACCCTACATATATTATATCTAGATAAATGTTTATTCATACCTTAACACCTCCAATGTGCTCCTTCCTGAAGCTATCTAGCGGTACGATTATTTGGTCGTATGCATTGTCCAACTGGAAAAAGAAAACCACCGTTAATACCACGCTTCATTTGTTTACGTTCGCATTACGCCAATAATAAAACACTCGTTAATAGCTCATTGTTGTTTGTAGGAAATTACAAATTACTTGGAACTAAGTTTCACTATTTTTTAAATAGAGATTTTCTTCTTTAAATTATTTTCCTATTAGAATCAATGGCGGCGAACCGTTTGATACTTTTAGTCGATAATTAAAGAATTTGTTTATAATACAAAATGAAACAACAAAATTTATAAAGGAATAATTGTTTTACATATTTGTATTGTTTATATTCTCATAGTGCATTATCAAATAATGAAATAAATTAATTTAGATAACAATTTCTACCAAGTATTGAGATTTCCGTCGAAAATTCTAGACAAAAAATCTTCTGATTGGTAACATAGTATTTTGGAACTATACATCTCACAAACTTTGGGTTTTAAAATGTTCTTTATATAATCTAGTTTTATGTATTAAAATATAAAATCATTCCGACATCTAATTTCGAAGTTACAACTCTTAATGCCCGGGTATAAGTAAAGTTAATTAAAATTTCCGATAATAAGGTAAAGAAAACTATAAACTTCGGGATTGTTTGAAAATATTAGTTAAATAGTATAGTTCAAAATTTCAGATAATTATTTTAAAATGACTGTAACAAACGTTGTAAACCTATGTATATTATAGGAAATTGTATGCTCTACAAAAAAAAAGATACTATAAAATTTTCACATAACATGTGTCATTCTTGAAATATCTTGAAAAAATAAATATTTTGGGATGTCAGATGTCACCCATCCTCCTTCACACGATTTTGATGATTTTGAAATGGGACCGTCCTCAAGCCAGACCCAATTAACAAACCAACCAAGTTTCATTAATATCGGTTCAGTGGTTCATGATTTATGCGTGTGACAAGGATTCAGGGGACAGACAGACAGACACGGAACGAAAAGTGTTTGTCTTGACCTGAAACGGAAAGATCGATTTAAAATTTTGAAATCGAAGAACAATTTCTTTTGCCTCATTTTAAAACGATCACAAACAAAGCTTCTCGTATCTTCGATATTGCGAGGAAGTAATTATTTAATTATTTTTGTGCAATATCAATAATATAGTATTCCAAGAGAACTAAACATAAGTTGTTACGGTAATCAATTGATTTATCCCTGAGGGTATACACGAGTATAAACAAGCCCCCCCCCCCCCCCGCGATTGCGTTTTCTCTTAACCGGTGCAGGTGTGTGCGAATCTCGGAGAAAGTGATCGACGGTCAACTGTTAAGGTCATGAACGTATTGTTACGTACCGTTTAAACGGTTAACGCCCCCCTGATTATAGTACAGGTGCGCTTTCTTCTTCTTCTTGTTTAAGCCAAAACTTGTTTGAATTAATTTTGCGGCGTTTATTCCTTTATGCAAATTTGCGAAATGAAATTAAGTCTGTTTAATTTTGGTTGGGAAAATATTATGGTCGTAACGAGATGAAAAAATTTAAATAACAAAAGAACGGTGGTTTCTTGACGTTTGAGATATTTTATATGATTGTAAATTTACGAAGTAGAAACTATGAAAATTACTTCTTTAAAATATTCACTCACTGTCAGAGTATGTTCTATATTTTTTTTATGTTTACAATAAATAATAATGTGTTTTTTCAAATATAGATATTGAAATTCCTCTTGAGAATTATTTAAAATAATATTTTCCAATCTTTAGCCATTTTTGTATAACTCAATAATATATGCAGTGAAGGGTGAGCTGAGGAAATAAGTAAAAAAAAATGTATGTATGTTTGAAAGCCTTTTTACTTAATTTTTTTTATTCGGCAAGAAATAGAGGGAACCGAATGTTTATTCTGCCTAAGGTTTCCGACCCGCCACTGCTAATAAACACAGTAATTATAATATAAGTTTTAAACTCCGTTCCAAAGTGCTCGTTAGTTATATAGTAGGGTCGAGCGGGGTAAATATGAAACACCAAAAAAATGGAGTAAAAGTGAAACAAGCTTGCAACTAAAAAACTAATTTGTTTATAGGAGAATTATAAAAACTGACATCATCATTAAAGGTTTTGTTAAAGCGACCTGAAAATATGAATCGCCTAATAAGTGATGTGTCATCCCTACAGATTTCCCTGGTAGTCGATGCCAAAATGTGTGAATTAAATTTTAATTCTTTGCATATAACTTTCAGTATAGCTCAGATATTAATTAATGTTACAATTTCACATTGATATGCCACAAAGAAGATAAATCAAAGTTGCCTTTGTAGCTTTTCTTTTAATTTTTCGAGACATATTTTCCATTAGAGGCCTTTTTCACTTTTTCCCTTACCTGTTTCACTTTTTCCCAAATTAGAGGTTAAAAATTAAACACACTTTTTTCATTTTTCAAGTCCGTGTTGTATCGTACAGTTCAAATGACGTAAGTATTTAAAATGGTTATTCATAGTCGCATCTAGTAGAAAAAATTAAAGTATGAATTTCTATCGTTAACTGTCAAAAAACATGAAAGATTTGTATTTTGTTTCACTTTTACCCCAGTTGACCCTACATGTAACATATTACATGTTCATTGGATTATATTATACATACATATATCTACTAACATTTTATACATCGTTTCAACGATTCCCATCATATCTACACAAGTACACATACATAAACATTTATTAACTGCGCTGTTGATAAGCAACTGTAAATGCGCGACTTGGGATAAAAATCTCTTCACGTTTCACTGGTTACTGGGCCTGTAACAGAGCCCCTGCGGTCTCCCGGTGCAACTTGACACCGACACTGCACCATGCTAATGTCACACAACATATCTACATTAGAATGGGTACAATAAATATAATTACATCTACATACAAGTGTAAAATTAATAATAAGTTCATTTAGCTGCAACTTCGGTGACTGGCTGCTCTAAAAACTTAGACACAAAATCTCCACCATCTTGGTTTAATTATATCGACATATTTTTATACATATTTACATATATACAGGGTGCCCGTAAATATACCGACACACTTTGTCAAGGAAAAGAGCCGTTTTAGCAGTCGAGCAAAAAAAAGACTCCACAAAAAAAAATGAATTTGGTGTTTTGGTTGAAATTTTTTATGAAAATGACAGTTGAAAGCGTGCTGATCAAAAGTTGTAATAGGTGTAAACTACGAAAATCCAAAATCCAAATTTCAATCAAATGACAAAATTCATTGTTTTTACGCGGGGTCCTTTTTTTTATTAACAAAAAACGATTATTTTAATGTCCTCGGCAACTCCTGAAAGCGTGTCGGTATGTTTACGGGACACCCTGTATATTAATATCAATTATATTTATAACATTAATTACATATAATTCTTATTACAATGTACTCCATATTTCGAAGAAAAAAAATTATTTTATTTTAAAATATATATCACGTTTAACTTTCTATAACTTCTCAACAACTCGTGGTTGTTGGGTTTGCGGTGAAGTGGGAGGGGGGAGGGTATATTTTCAAATGTGACTCACATGTACAGGTCAAACAACATATGATTCTTTTTTTATTTTTTTCATTGGATTAATTTCACCATCTACTGTCGATATATCACAATTCTGGTTATAGTTTTAAAATGGTTCGTTATCTGCTGGCTTAATAATTATCACATTTCGATGGTACGTTATTTTGGATATTAAATAAAAAATATGCATTGTGTTAAATTGTTTATTCAGTTATGAATGATGCCTACACATTTCTAAAGAATAAACAATAAAATCGATTGTTTTTTTGTTTCTGTTAAAATTTAATGTTTATTTTTGAAATGCTTATACACGGAAAAAATATTCTAGGAAAATTAAGGCATGATTTTTAAAAGAATAATTAGGGAAAATTGTCGTATAGCCCTGTAATTAAGAAATTTCATATTTATTTTTACGAAAGAACTGTCAATTTAAAATGGCCTTCAATAGAACTTACAGTTTTATCATAGTAATTTTTACTATTCATTTAATAATTTTATTGATTCATTCTGTAAATTTTAACTTGTTAGATCTGCATATTATAGAATGGATAAAACTGTAATTACTATCGGAAATCCAATGATTTCTTACAGTATATTTACCTATTTTATTACCTACATTTTTTTCTTTCTTTTTACACAATGCACCTTTCATAATTAGCAATGCAGAATTTTATACCTTCCAAAATTTTTAACAACTAAAAATTCATTTTACAATGTCCATGAGACTTTCTTATACGCTGTAAAAAATGAATGGGGCATAAATTATACAAACATAATAATAATCTCTATAACTTTTAAATCATACAGTTTCAAAAATAATTAGAAAAACTAAAAAATCGACAAGAGAAATTATCCGTTTCTGGTTGAAAGATTATTTAAAAAAACATAAGATTTTCTTTTTAAATATAAAATTTCACCCTTCTACGATTTGTCATTTTGGAGTTACAGTGACAGACAAACAAATACCATGGCAAAAATCGACAGAATGTATTCAGGTAAAAACGAATATTTTCATCAAAATCTCAGATTCAAAACATATGTAGAAGGGTGAAAATTTATGTTTAGATCAATTTCCTTCAAGGAAGAAAACCTCTTATATTTGAAAACGATCATACAACCGGTAAAGGATGTTTACTCTTGTCAATTTTCGATTTTTTGTGTTTGGAAAAAATGTTTTCTACCTTTTATCAGTTAGCCAGATTGGTTTTATTTATTCACTGTCAGTATTACGTATAAGAAAGTCCCGTGGTATCCATAGCAGCGTTTTTTATAAATGTAACATAAGATAATAAAACAGTTAAAAGACAATTAATGATAAATATGGCTCACTTTTTACAAGATTATCTATTTTAATGCATTTATGTAACATGAATAATTTCAGTAATTTTAGTTATTTTTTGTTGTTTGGTACAAATTAGTTTTTACTGCGGCTCATAAACTCATTACGAGGTTATGTTATAAAATATTTCCGTAATTTAATACATGTTGTACACGTACGTAAGTGTGGTATGTCATTGCATATATATATACAGGGCCGCAGCAAGGGGGTTGTCAAAATACGCCCCTTTCAAAAATGTAACTTGCATCAGTCTTGGATATGACCCCAGTAATAGCTATTTTTTTAATTAAAAGTACTGAATTAGAAATATTTGTTAATATTTGATTACTACCATTTCTGAATATTAATCTATATATACATTTAACTGTCTTGCAGCGTGATTTGATGACAATCGGCCAATAGGTGTCAAAATGGCGGACATTTAAACTAATTATAAAATTAATTTATATCTTTTGTGTTGTAGTACTTATCATTTTGTCAACATTAGCAAGTGTCCATCACTGCATGCTCATTACTGGTTTTACTTTATCCATTACTGGAGAAAAAACATAAACAAAATAAAAGGCTATAATTTAAAAAAAATTTAAAACTATATTTGCGGACTTTGGTAATTAAATTGATTACTTGTTTTATTAGTAACATGAGTTCATAAGAATAAACAAAAAGAAGCCCGTCAATCACAAAAACAGTAAACCTTGCTCTTATAGCGGCCATAACTGGTGCCAGTACCTTATATACCTTTAGAAAATTATTTAAGCGCAAAAATGGTTGAAATTGGTTAAATGATTTCGACGCCTGTAACTTCCAGGAAAAATATCAGTCATGTCAGACGGAACCCGATGCACACTTTGTAAACATTTTAAACACAATAAATAGAATGTACATTATGAATAATAATAAAAATACTAATAGCCGGTATTACAAAGCAGCTAGCAAGTACTTTCAAATGGGGTATTAATTCTGTACTAGTATCTATGGATTAGCTATGGAATTTAGAGAAGTGACACTTCAACTAATTGTAACACAGTTGGCATCTTTCACCGTACAAAATAATTTTCATAATATCACCACTGTTTTAATACCGTTGGTATTTACCTACAATGCGTGCGCGAAACTTGTCAAATTCTTCAACAAACTCCAAAAGAACTGTCATATTAGTTTGATATCTCATTTGAAAGTGCTTGCTAGCTAGCAAATTTGCTAGCTCCTTTATAGTACCGGACAACTGTGCCCCTACTATAACGCAGAACTACGTCTAATGTCACTAATTTTATGCCACTATATTTAAGAGTTGAGGGGTGTAGGGTTAAATTATTAAAAAATGGACTATATAAGTTATCCATTGACGTTTTATTTATTACTCTACGATTATTAACTCCGGAGGTATAAAATTTCAAAGTATGACATATTTTGTTGCATTCGTGCTCCCGAGTTTACCTCCTAGTACCGTCGGGAAAGACGTATACTTATTAAATAATGTACGTACTTTTTCATTATCAAAGAACTTAAACTAAAAATATATACCTTAACCACAATAAATGTCATGTTTTAGTTTAAGGGACTAAGAAACCACAGTTTCTTCGTTTTTCCAGTAGTATTATCAAAGAAAATTCGCAAACTACGAACAAAGTTTCTAGAATCTAAATGGCTATTTAGCTATTAAATTTAATAATAATAAAAAACAAATATTATCAAGATATTATTAGTTTTCATATTGAATCCAGTTTGATTTTTATTGCATTAATTAAAGTAAATTTTTGCGACTATTAACATGTTGCAACATTTATAGGTAATTATATACAATTAATTTTTACTGGTCGGAAGACTTCGTTGATTAAATTGACGGCACAGGAGTCATTGATTCCATAAATGGGTTGGTTGTTTGATTCATTATGAATTCATCATTCATATTTGAACTTGACATTCTATTTTATTATTGAACAACTACTTCCTAAATTCGTATTTGTATCTGTAAATATTTTTAGAAATAGTATCATTCAAAAATTGTCAAGTGCTCCATACCCTACGGTTTTATAATTTATTTATTCTATTATTTTAATTTTAAACTAGCTGTTACCCGCGACTTCGTTCGCGTGGAATTTAGGTTAGATAGAAGCTGTCAGAAAAAAAACATGAAGAAGAAGGTTAGGTAATACATATTTCTGTTATGATAGTCGATAAAACAGGTCGCGCGTACAAATGTCACACGCCCAGTTTTTTATCTAAAGTAATTGTATAATTAATAAATTTTTCGGGATATAAAGTAGCCTATGCCCATCCTCAGGATGCAAGCTATCTCTTTGCTAATTTCATCAAGATCGGTAACAGACAGACAGACAGAGACATAGGCACACTTTTGCATTTATAATATTGGTATGAATTCATGATAACACAAATTTTACTATTATATAGATTTAAACTTTAGAATATCTCCTCTCTTACTTATTTTAACTTTTATGATCTAAAAAATAAAAGTAGATATTTAGTATATTCTAATAGGCATGATGCCAGTAACAAAGTATCACTGAAATTATGAGGTTTAAAAGATAAAAAGATTCTAAAAAATGTATTTATTTTTATATTAAAAGCGAGATTAATATGATTTTTGTTAAAATAAAAACACCAAATACAGCAATCCGCCATGTTAGATAAAACACCAGTCAGAGTGGATGACGTCACGGCTAAGTAAACATAATTTTTGTTTCATTAATATCTGCACTGTTTATAAATTATTTTGTGGTTTTAAATGATCAATTTGCTCAGTTTTGTGTTACCAAAACTAAAACCGAGAAACGTTAGCAATGGAACAAGGATTTATTATTGTTAACAATGAGTGTTTACATAGTCGTGACTTCAAAAATGCGCCATGACACCTGCGAGCGTTTTGGCGTCAAATTCAAAATTATTTTTTAAGAGTCAATTTTTGTGATTAAACCTTTATTTTCTGCAGAAATAAGTATTTTTTTGGAAATAGGAGATACGTAAGATCATCATAAAATAGTTTTTAAAAATTAGGCATCATGCCTATTTAATAACTTGTAATTTTTTCCAGTATTTTAAATATGTCTATATACATTTTCCACTTGTTTGAATTCTAATGCATTTAGAATGATCGAACGTGAATTACAACAAAGAAAAAGTCATGACTGACAAAGTTAAAAACAAAACAAAAAACCTAACACACACACACACATACATACATGCACGTGACAATCTGTGACATAGATATAACGTATAATATACAAGTTTCACTTTGGATACGTCAGAAGCGCGTTATTGGCCTGAGGGGATGTTTTTTAAATATCGCTTTCGTTCAGACGCCGCAGCGCGTTTCTATCGGCCGTTGCACCGCGAGTATAAAAAAACACAAACGGCTTCCTCCCTTTCTCGTCGTACATCTGGAAGATTCAGTGCAATCTTTATGTCGTAAAGGAGGTGCCGGATAATCGATTTGTAGAAGGAACAATTCTTTGGGGATGCAGTTCAGATATCAGAACGTATTGAAATTGTGTTCAATGTATGCTCTTTTTTTGTACGTTGTTTTTCTTTTCTATTTATTGAGAAACCATTTTTTTGGTTGATTTACAACAGGGGTGGCCAACAAGTCGATCGCGAATAATTTTAAATATTTGTCTTGGCCGCTTTAAGAGCAATGTATACTGTTTTTTGGGGATTGATGGGCTTCTTTTTTGTAATTCTCATGAACTCATGTTACTAATAAAACAAGTACCTCTTTATTAAATCAATTTAATTGCCAAAGTCCACAAATATAGTTTTTATTTTAGTTATAGCCTTTTATTTTCTTTATGTTTTATCTCCAGTAATGGAGAAAGTAAAACCAATAATGGGTACCCACTTGCTAATGATTACAAAATGATAAGTACTACGACACTACAGTTATAAAATAAAGAATCGTAAAATTGTAAACAATGTAAAAGCAGATGCTATGATTATATAAAAATTGTTAACACTAATAATTATGTAAAAATGTCCACCATTTTGACAGCCATTGGCCAATTGTAATCAAATTAAGCTGTTTTACAGTAAGGTATGATTCAATACTGGTGCCAGTATCTTTATAATATTATAAACATTATTAAATAGGTGCTCTGTACTTATGGTAATAATTGTTAGTGAGATTTTTGATTGAAATTTTTGGAGAATCAAAGTTGAAATGGAAACACAAATATTTTACGTTTTTTTTTTGTTTCCTAAAGGATCAACTTTTAGACAAATTTGCAAAGAATAAAAAGTTTTTAGAATTAACTAAATAATACAAATAAGTAATTTTTTTAATTTTTCGCAAAATTTTTTATTTTCATAAAAATGTATATAGGTACCTGCAATTTTTAAATTATTTATTCTCAGATGTCACGTTTTCCCCTCGTTACAGTAAAATTGTTTCCGTGTGCCCTCAAACAAACCCCAACCAAAAACACATCAGTGAAAAATCGGCTGAGCTGGTTTCAGTACACACTTGAAGGAAGCACTTCAACAAGTTTGACCAATTATCACAGATGAGTAAATGGCTACGTTTTACAGAAATTAAAACAGTAAATATTCATGCACTGCGTCATACAAACAGCAGGAAATTAAATAATTTCACAGTGTTTCTGCTTAAATGGTCCTCGATTGATGTCCGTCCTCCCTTTATCTGGTCATTCGCCTTGTTATTATGTAACTACTACGTACATACCAGTGCTTCCAAACATTTGGTTTTTATTACTTTACTAGCTGTGACCGCGTGGCTTCGCTCGCATAGACTACGGAATTATTCTTTAAGATTTTTGAAAAATATAGTTGAATTTTAAATACAAACACGATTAGTTATTATTGTAATAATAACTAATCAACACCTAAATTACCTAACAAAAACGAATCAGAACAAAAAGTACAAATCAATTGACGATCAAAAGATAACAGCCGAGCCGAGGGAATCCGAATATCGGCCGAACGCATGCAAATCCTCCCCTCTGCCCCGCTACAACGCGGTTTACACGTTATTAACAATATTTTGCCGTATATAACTTATTTAAAGTTATTTCTTAAACTAAAAAACCAAATTGAATGCTGTAAAGGGCAAATTATACCTACATTAAGTACTTATGACGATGAAATAATTTAGTTCGAAAAGGATTAATGTTTTGTAGGTATTAAGTACACGTAAACAGAACTCAAACATTTTTAACTTTCTTTGTAACATAAAAGCAGTCATTATGGCTTAAATATAAATGTAAGATATTTGATATTGCGGACTTTTTTAGAGATCTTTTGATTCTACACAATTCTTTATTATATTATTTTGTTCAGTATTTAACGGTTTGAAATTTAGATTGATATAAATTTTCTATTTATTTTTGCAATTTTTTGATGACAGCAAAATAATTGAGGACCACCGTTTAAAAAAGTTCAAGTTATTTTTTTGTGGGCCTGTGTTACTAACAAAATGGATTGTTTTACAATTTACAAGCAAGTTTTACAAGCTGTAATGTATTTTTGTTTGACGTAATATTAACAGGGGAGCAAATATTTACATGTCTCTGAAGTAACAAAGATTTCCCTATGTTCCGTAGTTAAATTCTATGTTGTATAATGTTATAAAAAATATTTTACTATGTATGCATTACACTGACAAGATAAATATATAGATATTTGAAATTGGCCAAGGCAAAATAAATTCACGAGACCTTCGGGAATATGAGTCGTTTCCAGAGTCCACGCTACACAAATTTTATTCCTTATGTTATGCTAACGTCTCAAGAGATATATGGGTTAAGTCTCTTGTGAGGCAGATACTTAAAACGGTGAGTAGGGGAATAAAATATACCAAAATGTTGGCAGGATCAGTCTTAGAACTTAATCATTAAGAAATGAATATAAAGAAAAACTTAAAAAAATACTGGTGGTGAAAATTTTAATTTTTATCTTGTAAATATATATTTTTATATCATTAAAAAATAAGCGGAAGGTTCAATAATAATTATTTATTTATGTTAAAAATCTGGCATATTAATCTATAGACCCCCTCCTCTTCAAGAAATAAGTATGAACAATTATTGGGTCGAACGGAAAAAATAAATTTTTTAATGAAATAAAGGAAAACTTGGTTCAAACTGTTATTTACTTGATGCATCGAATCAATTTATCAATTTGAATAATTCGTAATTCATATAAATTTTCAGTGTACAATAGTACAAAATTTCCTAATTAGATACTATGATTATCTCATTACAAACAATACATTTTTAAAATAAATATTTAAATAATTTATTTGCATTTCTGTCAAACACATTCTTTTCAATAACTTAAACCTTCGCAAGAAAACGCGAGAGCTATTGTAAATAAATAAATAATACACCATTACAAAAAAACTTGTTTTCTTTTTAAATTTGACAGAATGGACATGACTCACAACGCCCAAGGTTTCAAAGTATCGTTTACAAAATTTAGACGTAAAACACTTTTGTATAAAAAATAAATAATAATATATTCGTTAGAGCCGTGCTTTCAAGAATTTCATAAATCTCTAAAAGACACATTTCAATACTCATAATCTATACAGTTTTTACTGTTTTTATATTTAATATGCATGAAATATCTCTATAAGATGTCAGTTTTCAAATATGATATACACAGCTGGAAATAAACCTACCTTAAAAAACAATTCTTGGTATAGGAAATTATGACCCGAAGATTTGTTTTCAGCGATATATTTTCAGCGATATATTTTCAGTGAAATGGCTACGAAAATTTACATAAGAGTATATTTATTTTGTCCAAGCCAATCAAAACGCAATATTCGGATTGTCATACTGCAATGTATGACACTAATGATTAATTAATTAAGAACGTAAAAACGTTTCATATTTCAGCATATAATTAATACCATTGCATTGAAATGACATTACGACTGACTTATTAAATAGTAATTCATTTGATTTGCGTTTTGTAATTAATTAAAATCAAGGACATGTAACAAATACAGGTAGTATAATGTGGTGACAAATATATATATGATTTAGGGCATCGACAGTAGACACAGAACAAAGTGTTTTTGTTTTGACTTAAAACGGAAAGATCAAGTGGAAATTTTACCCAATACTTTAATCCTAGTCATGTCTGCCATACTATCTATGCAATTCTGCCCTGGTAGAGACACTGGAAACCTCCATTCCTGAATTAAGTCCGCGCATAAGCTTAAGGCACAAAAAACATTTTTTCTAATGAGAATATTGGGATGACGAGGTTAGGATTTTGTACACGGGTAATACTTAGTTTTGTTAAGTTAGAGGTTTTTTTTATTGAAAAATATTGATAAACAATTAAGTTATTGTTATACAAACAAAGTGCCGCCGTCGCTGTATGGCCAATCGGTGATTCTAGCAACTAGGGTGATTTTAAATAGAAAATAAAACAATGTACTCTAGAAGATAAGTTCCAAAACTCGTTCGTTCCATTTTAAAAAATAATCGGATGCAGTGGATTTTGAAAGATTTTTTGGTATTCTTTCATATTGTAATGTCAGTTTTGAGCAAAACTCGCTCAACTATAATATGATTAAGCGAGTTCTTCTCAAAACTGACATTACCATATGAAAGAATGTCAACATTTTTTTCAACATTCACTGCATCTTGATTATTTTTTAAAATGGAACAAACGAGTTTTGGAACACACCTCCTCACTTATAATATATTAATAAAACTTCAGCACGACAGGATACTTTTTTGAAATTTTGAAAATTACGAAAATGCAAGCCGTAGAAAAAAAATCATTTGTTATTAACAAATGGATAAACATATCAAAAAATCATCTGAGCATACGGAAGAAAATGTTATAAATTATGCTCTGTCTAAATTTGAAGTGAATCCGATAAATGGATATTGAGATACTACTTTCACCATTTTATAAAACATAGTTTCGAGATAAATTTAAAAGTAATAACCCGGAAAATTTGAGGAATTTTTGCAAAATCGTTGGTGTAAAATTTAAGACCCTAGGCTATAAAATTATGTAATTAAAATTTTGAATTCGAAGACTAAAAATTGTTCTGCAGAAATTACATACATAGCTATGGCATCCAAGTTACGTTCATACTAACCCTCTTTTAAGACGCTGTTCCATCTTGTTATTTTAATTACACATACATTTAGATTAATTTCTGTCCCCACACACGCCCTCTTTGTCCTAGTCAGCAACATAACACTCCCTCCTCAAGGGTACTGCACTGTAAATGCACGCGCACACTCTTTTATCCTCTAAATCAGGCATGAACGAAGGTTTCTGCTCCCGCGGGTCGCATTTTAACCCATCCCGAATTAGCTTTTCCTGCACACAAGAACACGGTTTTGAGTGTGAGTAATGCAGCACGCGCGAAATTGCAGAGAAGGTTTCTTTTCAAGAAAGGGCAAAGAGAACTGCAATTGTAGATGCTATCAAATATAATAATGTAATTTTGTTTTAATGAAAAGATGCCGTGATAAAAGAAAGAACACAATAAGAAAAAACAGAATATTTAATGTAGAAACTTTTCGTGTTGTTCAAGCTTTCTTGAAACGAGTATATGTTTATTGTTTATGTTCTTGAATTTCCGATCTGTATAATGACCATAGATTATAGATTAACTATTGAAACAAATGTTCCAAATAAAAACTGTAGGATTTTTAAAGGAGACATTCAAAGCAGCCACAAAAGCTATAGCCGGATAAGCATGCAAAACATGCCTTTGCATAATTTTGTCATATTTTATGTAACTTTCAACCTAACCAAATATTAGCTTCTAATAATGTAGTTTTCGAAAAAAAAAAAATTTTTTGCAATTAAAATGTTTTTTTTTCTTGATAATCCGTCAATCGAATTTAATGGCGCTTGTAGTATATTATAGAGGTACTTATGACTCATCAGAGTTAATTTTATTATGGTCCTCTGTACATAGTAAACCAGAAAAAAATTTAATAAAATTTTTAAAATAAAAAAAATCATCGTTTAACTAATTTTTTCTCATAGGTTGCTTTTTAAGTAACAAAAAATCGCTTCGAAATGGTTATAATCGTCTTTAGTAGTAACAATTAGCGTATCTTCTTGCATTAAAAACTATAGACAATAATTTTTTGTTTTTGTTTTCAGCAAACATGAAATATTGAAGCACAGATATTTAGGGCGATTTTAATTCAATAGCACAGGCTATTATAGACTTTTCTAATAAATCAAACAATTTTCGAGAAATCGTGATTTTGTCATCACGAAATTATTACATAAAAAGAAGACGGCATTTCTGAACTGAATGCATTTCAGTTTAAATCAACAAATCTTTCCAAGCTATTGATAATAATAGAACCCATCAGCCAAAATAATTGCTCACCTTTTTTAGGTAGGTCAAGGCTCCAGACTTAAGGCACGTGGACATTAAATGTGCAATTATTATTGCAAAACAATCAACGTCGTCTGGATTTCCCCTTCACCAACAGTTTGCAAACAATCGCATGCACGACTTTTGTATATTTATTAGCAAGTCAAACACGTCTAAGCAAATAGAATGTGTGATTTGTTATGCGATGAATCCTAATATTTTGTCATGCAATATACGTCATTTTAGGTTCGGATTTTTATGTTTGACGGAGGAGCTAATATGTCAGTCGAATTGGGTTTAAAGCAAATGGTTGAGGTTAGCAAATTCCTCTCAAGATTTTTATTGTTTTATTCGTTTAAGGGAACATTCCACCGTAAAAATTATTGAAACACTTTTTTTTGTATTATCGAAAAATATGGACTTTCATAAACATGCTGTTAAATTTGATCGCGACATTCAAATTATGCCGGTCGCTACAGCCTTTCTTAGAAAAAGAGATCGATCAGCTGCGTGCAAGATAAGGTAGAATGCATCTCACATGCCAACTTAATACGCGATTTTCTCGAAACGTCGTTTTTCAAAACGGCGGAAGATTTTAAACGAAGTGTTTTTAAGCTATCCGTCTCAATTCCATATCATTCTTCACCCCATTCATTAACGTCGTATGGAACCTTTTTTATTTATTTGAAAATTTCAAATTTTTTTGGACAAAAAACTGTCGAAAAAAAGATTCAATTTGATAATTAATTTTGAAATAGCCACCATTTTGTTAATTTTCATTGGACAAAAAATCCTCCGTACGACTCTACAGTTTTTCATACTGATTAATAATCTTTTTGGCTTTTTTCTTTTTGGCAATTTTTGGATTTTTGAAGGAGTAGGATTCTCCACCGTTAGGCGCTTTTTTTAGACATCATATTGCAGTGACCAAAAAAATAGATAAAAAATAAAAGTAAAAACATTACAAAATATTTTTGTGTAAACATAAGTCATGTCATCGGACTGATTATCGAATTTTATTCAATAAAAAAAAATCATACCCGTTATACTTCAAATAACATGTAACAAAAATCCCCGTCATGAAAGATTTCCGGGTCACGAGTTATTAAATAATATACCGAAAAAAAATCACGTCGCGTATAAACAAATGGCAATAGTTTATTAATTATAAAAAAGACCATGAAATGGCGAATTTAACGATACCTGGATTAACCGTAAAGTGTTCACGAATATTATAACGTAAAAGGCGGATTTTTTGTTAAAAATGACTTATTATTATTATTAATTAATTAAGTTAATTTTTTAACAATTTATTTCTACATCTAATCACATCCGAATAAATTTTAAATTATCCTTTCCAACTAATACCGTAACATGCGAGAAATTTGTTAATCTCAAAGCACAGTTCAACTGGACTTTAATTCTACTGTATTACTTAAGATTTATTTATTAGTTATTTTGATTACTTTTATATTTCTCAAATCCAAGCTAGTAGTTGATATTGTTTTTCTTGTAAAAAGAAAAATGTACTTTTTACAGGTTGTCCTACAAGTCAGGATCCATAGGGAGAAATAATAGTCCAAAAATTTATTACATTATCTGTACTACATCTGTATGTGCCTGCAACAAATTAAAAAAATAAAGGAATCTCTATGGGTCCTGTCTTCCGGGACACATGTAGAATACAAAGAAAAATTCGTTTAAAAAACTCCGTCAAATATGCAACTATTCGGTGAAATATTTGTTTGTTTGAAAGAGTATATTCCCGAGGTAGTCCTTTATAAATTTTATCAGAATTTGACCATGGACTTCTTAGATACGCTATTCAAAAGGGAAAACATATTTTTTTTTTTAATATAAATAAAACCGACTTTAAATAACCCTAAAAACGCCGAAAAGTATATAAAATAATTAAATTTAACAGTTTTTGAAGTAGATGCCAAACCAATAAAAAACTTTTTAAGGAAAAAAAACGACTTTATAAACTATTAAGCTGAGTTAATATTATATACTTTTCAGTGTATAAATTTTTTTTTGAAAGGTATAAAACCAAAATAAAAACAAGAAACAACTTTTAAATAATACTTTGTCTATATTATTCTGCACGAGTAAATTATTGCGAAGAGGGGGTTCCACATACATTTTACTGCACTCAGTTGCGGTTTTTAGCCAACAACGCCAAGGCTACCGTCGCGGTTACAGAATATTGACACCGCCACTCTCCTAATCCGTGTTTGACTGACACGTGTATAATGTGCATCTCACTACCGCCCTTTTGTTCTCCGTGGATCTATAGCCACTGTGGAGAGATACACCGACATTCCTTTAGCATTAATCACAACTTATTGTTCCTATTCAAGTCTTCGAACGTTGTTTAATTATTGGAATTCTTTTTTTCATGCATAGGCTAATACTTTATGTATTTTTGCATACTAACACGCTCACTGCATCGTAAATGCGACTTCTTTCTTGAAATTTAAGAATTTGGAGTTCAATATTCGTGTGGCCACCACACGATTTTTTTTATACATATTATCATATATTAATATACTAGTTGATTAATATATGATATTATATAGAAATTAATATCTTGAAAACGGCTCATAATAACGAAAAAATGGTGAGAACGTAAATGATAGGTAATAATATTATCTACAAAATTTATTTGAAACATTTTTTTCTACAATTGATTGTTTTGGATTTAGTGATGTTCTATAAAAATAGGAGGTAAAAAGCATTCACAGACCGACAGACAAATATAAAGACAATTACGGCTTTCTAAAGGTAACAATACCAAATTTGAATATTTCGGCTTATTTTTGTTATTCTTCTAGTTTTTATAATTCACGCGTTCAAACTTTGTATACAAACAACATTGACAGCTGAACAGAACATGAATTATGACATCACAAACGCTTCAACCAATCACGTCGCGTTTTAAATGCGAGATGATTTTTACAACTTTTAATATTGAATAATTTAAAATTGAGCAATAAAAAAACAATTTGTTCAATGCTATTATTATTTTTTAGCCTAATCTTTGCAATTAAGTAATAAAAAAAAAGATCCTCAAAACGTGTAATTTCATTTCCATTGAAAATTCGAGTTGGAATATACGACTCCTTCCTAGTCAGTTTAGAGAAAATATCTACTGCGAAAAAAATGTAATGTTTTTAATTTCTTTAAATGTTAAAAATTCAATTTTCTCAAATATTAATAAGAAAACGTCAACAAAAATGTTAAGTTTATTTGACAAGAAACAAAATTAAATTATCTCGCGGCCCGTTATCTCTCCATCACATAAATATAACCATTAAAAGAATCAAAACAAACCCACCAATAAACAGCTTTCTTGATACACAATAATTATTTCGGACGAAAGGAAAAGTTAATCATTTATTATTCCGCGCGATTTCAAACCAGCTACAAATCGTACTAATTGATCCACTTTTATCTATCGGGCAAGTGAATTGACGACAGTGAAGAAAGTGTCAACGTCACGACCTGTTTATGACTACTCGATTTGCTTTATGACTTTCCCTTGACCGCGCGCTCGCCTCCGACGCTCATGAACGCAATTAACATGCCCGTAAGCGTGCGCTATTTCATTTATATGATAGCAATCGACAACGTCCAATTCAATTAAAATTATTGTTATAATATAATTTATCATAAATAATATAACTACCTTAACAACAACTTAAGGTGAGACATATGCTCTTTAAATCTATAGCCCTCAGTCAGAGCCGGCTTTAGCAAGTCTGGTACTCTGGGCGAGATTTATTTTTCCGCCCTCTCTCCCCCTAAAAAAATGTTCAAAAATCACCGAAAATGTCAATCAAAATTGATAAATTAACAAGAATAGTTAATATCTCAGCTTGGCGCGATCCGATTCTATCATTAACTTTTAGACTATCAATACCCTAAGACCGTCGAGACCCCCTTCCCCTATTATTAACAAAAAATTAACATTGTTTATATTTAGCTATATTTTTTGCTTAATCGGATTTAACAGATCGAAAAAAAATTTAAAGATTAAAAAAAAAAGTTTACTAAAAAATTACAGCCTGTAAACTGATTTGAACTAAAAAAGTCACTCATGCCCTATTGTGCGCCGCCCCACTTGTTCTGGCGCCCTGATGAGATTTTTTGTAAAGTCGAAACACGTATCGAGTGACATTGTTTTATTATGGTTTAGGTGTACATATTAAGTATTAAGGTTTCTAGTAATAAAATAATACGTGTATACATTTAAAATTAGTACATTATTGAAATACGAAAAGTCTAGTAGGTAGGTATTTTATTAACAATACATTTTTGCTAAAGAGACGTAACTCCGAAACAAACGCCGTAACTTCTAGGAATGGTGGTCATTGAAAATATGTATACGTAATTTGAAGATCCGTATGGATGTATTCTTTTTTTCGTATTCAACAAAAAGTTAAAGCTTACCATTCTGTCCCTTTCATCCTCTATCGATGAAATGAGCGAGCTGAAGTGTTGCAGCGAGTCCGCTATCTGGACTTCATCGTCTGTCCGCGAGCCGCCTATTGACTCGAACCGGAAATTCTTTAAGCTCTCTGAGAGCGTTCTCTGCGCCCGCGACAAATCTGTAACAAAAAACAAACTAATCAGCATAAATAATTTATATACAGTAAAACAACATATACGTGGTCGATTTGTACAAGTTGCACTGTATCTGGTCGTTTGTTAGACATTTCTTCCTTTCTTGGTGTAAAATACGTTCATGATTTTAATCAATACAACATTAAATAAAAACAAGAACGCATGCTATGAAGATTAGTATGCAACAAACATTCATTAATAATTCCTAGTTAACACATTCATTACATCATTGTGCGCACAGGTGAGTACATTCCTTCTCCACTCAACCCTCCTAAAGATCATCTATTCCAGTGGTATTAAACTTGCAGTTCAAGTGCATACATACAACAATGAAAGTATATACCTAACAATTAAATTTAACAGTTTGATGAGGTAGGGTTTTTTTTTTTTCTTAAAGTTTTTTTTACTGGCTTTTTAGTTTCTTTTTTTTAAGACGGATTAATTTTTTTTTCTTTAAGTTTTTATTGAGTGGCGTATCTAAGTCCATGGTCAGATTCTAATGAAATTTATATGGAACCACCTCGGAAGTATACTCTTCCATACAAACAAAAAAACGTCCAAATCGATGCATATTTGTCAGTCACTCACGAACATACACAAAAAATATATATCAATTGAATTGAAAACCTCCTTCTTTTTAAAGTCGGTTAAAAATATGATATCCTCGCTCTATCGAAAAGATAGGATGAAGTTATGAGATCATTTGTCAAAGCATAACAATTTTTGGTCTCCGATTTCAAAATTTACACTTAAAAACTTGACACACCAATAACTATAGAACCACAAAACCGAATTTAATGAAACTTATTTTGTTAGTTGGGTCTGGTTAGTAGATGGATCTATTATACAAATAAATTGAGATATCAGATAAAGACAAGATAGAATTCATGAGTTGCTGCTATACATATTATAGTGATCTTCCGGATAATCGCAGTGAATTTTACATAAACCAAAATTCTATAATTCTATACGAAACAATATTGTTCCGTCAAAACAGAAACCCTATTAGCAAAAAAATTGTCCGTTTATCCATCTGTCCGTCCGCAGCAATACTAAATAACTAGTCAAACTACTGAACCGATTGAGCTGAAATTTGGAGTATACAGTGTATTCCAAGTTGATTAAGCCATAGGAAATTTAACATGGGGGCAATTAGAAATGTTGTAGTAGCCTTTGGTCAAATTTAACGATGTGTGATTGGTGCATTTTGAAATCTCGCCTCGGAACTAACTGATAAATTTTAAATTAATCAACAGTATTTTGTTTTCAACTTTAGTAAAGAATAAAATACATTAATGAAATTAAAGTAAGCATCCTAGATAAAATTATAATAATATTTTTTGGCAGATATAAAATTGAAAACAAAATACTAATGACAATTTTACTAAATTTTGTGGCGGCATTTCAAAATGCACCAATCACACATCGTTAAATTCGATCAAAGGTTACTACAACACTTCTAATTGTACCCATGTTAAATTTCCTATGGCTTAATCAACTTGGAATACACTGTATAGAAAAAAATCACATGTATATTCTGGAGAAAATATCAATAATTCTGAAAAGGAGGCGCTCCAGAATTATAGTTGGTGGCTAGAGGTGCACTAAGAGTTTAGAACCACTACATGCTCCTTGTATACGAGATGCATGGCGCGATACTCGCAACGTAAGCGTCCCTTAAGCGGAATACAATGGTCTGCAAGTGCCCAATTACGACGTGGTGTCTTCAAGGACCTTAATTACACATCGAACACGCGAGAATTCTGTGCACGCGAACATGCCAGACGACATTCCCGGTATCGGTCCCATTGCAACACTATGTGATAATGATTGTGTTGTATTATTAACGCCCACTTGCAAAATCTCTTAGCTACTATATAGAAATGATTTATACGCCTGTAGTTTGAAACAAAAAACGATGAAAAAAATTGGGAGCGTGAGGAAATACGTGTGAATCCAGGAAAAATAGTTTTATTCATATTATATTTACTTTCTTAACTTATACGGCCATATAAACACATAGTATATGTAAGTATTGTTAAGTCGATTTTTTCGATTTCGAGATTTTGATGGAATAATGAAAAAATGAAAACCACTAAAAACCTGTTTAATGTAATCTAGAGGTAAAAAAACATTGCAGAAAATTTTTTCATACTCCAAAAATTTATCCCGACCTCAGAATATCAAATTTAAAAAAAAGGTACTTTTCAAACGCTCCAGTCTCCCGATTGCACGCCATGTTGCATGACGTCATAATCCAGTATTGAAATGCCAGGCATTGCTTAAATATATAAGTTTCAACGATAAACATGGAAAACGCACGAAAAATAATAAGTTATAAATATTGTTTCGTACCTTGTTGTAATCATTCAACTGAAACTCCTGAAAAAAGATTTATAACTGTGCCACAAGGAAACTATGGAAAAAATTAAAAGTAAGGTTATTCTATATAGTTGCAATATGTACAATAATAATATACTCAAAAAGTTACGACTTTCTAAGGTCAAAAATCCCAAATTTGAGGATTTCGGCTCATTTTTATTATTCTTCTAGTTTTGAAAGTTTGTATACAAACAACATTGACAGCTGGACAGAACATGAATTATGACATCACAAACGCATCAACTAATCACGTCGCGTTTTAAATGCGTTACGAATTTTACGTCTTTTAATATTGAATAATTTAAAATTGAGCAATAAAAAACAATTTGTTCAATGCTATTATTATTTTTTTAGCCTAATATTTGTAATTAAGTAATAAAAAGGTTTGTCAAAAATTTCCGGATTACTCTATTATCCATTTTGACCGATTTTCACAATGATCTCTGTGGATGCTATTACTCAAAAACAACATATCACAGAAGGGTTTATTTAATTATTATTAGTTTGAAAAGATACGAATCATAAAAAATATTTTAGATGAAAGTTAAGAATATATGTCCCATTCATTTTGTCTATCTTTTCATTAGTTAGTCAGAAAGAAGTTTTATATAATTAGAACCACATACAATGTTCACTAGAGTTTACTCAGTACAGCGTATAAGAAAGTCTCGTGACACCTGTGCCAGTTTATTTATTTTGTTAAGTTAATACTTTTGGTATCTATATCAATCAAAACTTTCCTTTTTAAGAATCTATAAAATGACATTTCCAAGTATAGTAATTAATTTATCGTAACATTAATCATCGAATCAATTAGATTTAATTTCTACTTTGATGAATTATTAATAAAATGTTATTACAAGTAATAATCAAACGCATTTCCTTTAGAAATTCTGCAATTAATACAAACTATATTTTACTGAAAAGCCGTTTAAAGGGCCAAACCTAGCTTTTATACAATATACACTATCGGTGAAAATTCTCAACACGCACCTGTCTAAAATATAAATTCAATACTGTGATCACCCAGATTTTTAAAACACTTATTCTAGCCTTACGCACTCTGCTTTATTTTTAGAATATTTTAATATAAACTATAACCTATAAATATACCGGATGTGTTTTAACATTTACCTGAAAGGCTCTGCTGTTTCTTCGACAGTTTGTTTATAATCTCCGATGTAAATATACTGATTTTTTTGAGTGCCTGCTGACAGATAGTTTCATCAACTGCGTATTGAATTTGATCGACATTTTAAATAATTATCAAAACTTTGTATGTTGCATATCTCTTTTAAGTCTCAAATAAAAAAATATCGAATTTCAGATATACATAATATATTGAAACATTATAAAATGTTTTTTTAAATGGAATTTCCTTTATATTATTATTGGAGTTTATAGCTAAGAATGTTCTCTTATACATGTATGGTGGTAAGATTGTTATAAAAGCCTTAGGTTGCACAAAGCAAAATTAATCAGAATTAGTTAATCAGTTGTTTTACGTCAATTTTAAAAAAAACAATCACGGTTATGATATATTTTATAAGGTAAAAAAAATCATATTTAGTGAATTGTTCTTTTACAAATTGAGATTAAGTTTAGAATTAACATTAATCATGGTTTGAAAACAACTGATTAACTAATTGTGGTTAATTTTGTTTTATGCAACCCGAGGAAGGAGTAATAAATTAATAGAAAAATATCAAAAAATAGTGTGCTATGCAAATTTAATTAAATAAAACAAATTATTACAATTTTCAAAACAATAGTTTCAGGTATTGTTGCCATTTTTCGAAGACTTTTAGGATTTTTGAATTTTATTGATAAAGAAAAATATTATTATTATAATTAATTATAATTTTTTATCAACAATACTCAAAAATGTGCGAAATAAGGCATAATTAAAAAAAAAAAATTTTTTTTAAACCAATTGTTTGTATTTTATTAAATCTGCATAGCACTTATCACTCTTTTTCGTATTTTCTATAAATATAGTAGGTATACTTGTTATAACTTGTTTTCTATCCATTTTACCACCATGCATGTATTATACTTTTATAAAAAGAACATTCTCAGTTATAAAATCCATTAATTATAAACAGGTTATTCCATTTAACAAAAAGTTATATTTCAATATATCTCTGAAATTCAATTGTTTTTTTGAAACCGCCATTATTCATCCCGGAAAAAATACTGATATTTAACCGATCTTCTAGCTCCAATAATAACAAAGTTAGCAATGATCATTCAATTCTAGCGAACACCGTGTATATTAAAATCTGTTAAAATTGGGTTAATTATATTTTGCTATTTTTTTTCTAATTATAAACAAAAAAATATACGTGCAGACATGAAGTAATTTTCTGCTGTATTTAATATTATTGACATGCTTATAAACTAATATAAACATTAAATAAATGCTGATTGTTATAAAAATATTCTATTCATTTAATTAATTAATAATAATACCTAATATAATAATAATAAAAGCACGTCAACATTTAATTAAATTTAATAAAAATTGTATCTGAACGTGTTATTGGAATTTGCTGATCGACAATTTAAATAAATAAAACTGTTACACAAATACGTTCTGCACAACATCAATATTTGATTTACAAACACAAACATGACCTCCTCTCCGAGAGCGCTGGCTTCATTCTAGAACTAACATCGACACATTGCTATCAATACAAAGTCAATCTTTTTATGTAACAGATTCGTCAAATACGCTATATCAAGTGCAATATAAGGTGGAATTATTCGATCAATCAACATTTTGATGTTTTTCTGTATTACATTTAATTACAAATGATCCGGACGTTAAGAACGATATTTCGATTCACTCTGTGATAAGAACATGAAAATTGGTACAGTTGGTTGTGAATCAAACCTCCCTCTACAAAACTAGAAATGGAGGGCAAAAATATATCTGCGGGTTTAGTTTTTCTTATTTATCTTGATGGTTATTCGGGCGTCAAAGAAATGTCAAAATATGATCACAGATTTTCCTATTCTTTCAGTTATAGGGACGAAGCAAAATAATTGAAATCCTTATACACTACCTTGCAAAAGTTTAAGACCACTTAATTTTTTTTCCTTTTTTGGATTATTGCGAATATTTCTCGGTCTCTGAGCGCTATATTCAACGTGTTTGTATTTACCGGTAATAAAATATGTTCCTCATTCGATAACTGGACGGTCGGTTAGTTACCCGGCGCTTACATGTACATATTTCGAAGTGTCAATTAAAATTGTCTCAGTTTTGCCATAGTGACAATTTTTCCCCCCTAAAATTAGTGAGTATATTTTATATTTACAATACCTATTGTCGTGTTTCGATTTTCTGCACCAACAATTGCAGTGTTTTCACATTTCAAATAACCTAACCTCAATATTGTGTGTTCCCCAAAAAAATCAATTTTTTACAGAAAACACGAAAAGTTTTTAGACAAATTATTTCCTATCGTATGATAATCGTAAAAAAAAAGTTTGGTGCTATCACTTACGTAACTATGGCATCCAAATCTACTTTTTTAAATGATAACATGTCTTTTTTATTGGCTTTATGAATAGATCTTATTTTTTGCATGCAACCCTGTAAAATTTTAATGAGATTGCAAAAGAAAATTTTTGAGAAAAGTTAACTTATAATCCCAAATCACATAAGCCTTGAAAATTGACTGAAGCTTGTAAAACATAAAAAAGTAAAAATCTATCGACCAAATAAATTAATTTAACAAATGTTCAAAATGATGTCCATTATTGTCCAAACACTTTACTCATCTGTATATATGTAGGTAACAACATAGGTAGATTACGGTAGATATGTATACACCTATGTACAAGCGGTATGCGTACATTGTACAATTGTACAATGTACGTTGGTGCAATCCTCACTGTTATAAACTAAACATTTCTTATTAAACGTGACAGACAAGTGTATACAAGCAACACGAGTGTTCCGTTGAATCTAAATTGAACATAAATTAACAAAGAGCAGATCTGTCAAATATAATCTCTAGCAGCGAGATTAACAATAAACACATCTTTCTATTCACTGCATTACTGAGTTAGTCCAGTGTTAAAATTACTTCCTTATTTTATATTTTATATAAATAATATCTTTTTTTATAATGCATATTTTCTTTGAAAATATGCATTATAAATCGTACATACATTATAACATTTATAACTCGAGAATCACTGATACGATATTCATGCGCTTTTCTTTGATATGTAGGTACTATGGGCTTCAGAAGTCGTCTGCCACTCTAAAGGTCAGAATAAGACAAACAACATCGGTTATCTTTATTCTAGGGTGGATCTTATATAGTTACATCATTTTAAATAAAAACACAAATATACATACATTTCATTAATTAATTTTATATTAAGTTTAACATATTTAAATAATAAAATTCGGAATATCAAATATTTATTGCCACAAAATTTACTCATACAATTTCCAATAGACAGATACCTATACTTCCTTTAAGATTATATTTTTATGTATAGAGATTGAGGGGGTAAGATTGGAGCACGTAGTACATTTGTGTGTTATAATATTGTTTGTTAAAACATAAAAAAAAATTTTTTTTTGTTGATATCATTTTGCAGTTTTTCGTGCTTCTTACAAATAATTTTTGTTTTTTATAAACCATTTCTAACTTTAATGGTGCTTGAAGAGTATTTTACTTATTAAAATCGTCTATATACAAATAGATATAATTAACTTAAAAAATATAAATTAAAAATGAAGTCAAAGGTAATACGGGAGATACAGAATATTTCAAAATTTAAAATAACCTTTTTTATAGAAAACTTCATACTCTACAAAAAAGAATGCGCCATTCTTGAGATATTTAGAAATTAAAACAATTTTAGGATAACACCCCTCACATCCATCCGATTTTTTTTTTTTTATATCTAACTAACAAACTAAATTTCATTAAAATTCGTTCCGCTATGCGTGTAATAAGGATTCAGACAAACATAGTACAAAAAGACTAAATGGAAAATTTAAAATGATAAATAAAAAATTTATCCACTTTCAAAAATGATTTCATAGCGTTCCTCCTGCCTTTTATGATATTGCGAAAAAACAGCAAACAAAATATGTTTCTCACAAAACACTTTTATTTCAAAACTAAATAAAAACAGTTGGTATTTTTGCTGAAAATTTATAAATAATGTTATAATTAAAGTAGGAAATGGAACACGTGTGTATTTTGCTATAACACATATGATTACGTTTAAAAACAGTGTCTATTTGTCACGTTTAGATAGCACAGTTTACAAAACCAACGTGACAGCCTCGGATTATAGAAAACATATGAACAATGATGATTGCTCATCCCGTTTCAAGCACAATGTTATAATAAACTGCTTCTCAATGTAATAAGAATAGAAAATAGATACCACATACACTACCCTGCAAAAGTTTAAGACCACCTTAAAAAAAATGTCGATTTTTGGACTTTTTGCTAATATTTTTGACCGGTTTATTCAATTCGTCTCGCAAGGGGAAGCAACAGCACGGTTAATGAGAATTTCAATGAGCTTGTGGTATGTCAAACTAGAGCAAAAATAAAAAGACACGTGTCCAACAATTTGATCTCATAGGCCTTAATTACAAAGATAATAATAAATATGTGTATTCAATATAACCGTGTATTATGTTCGCTCGAAATATAAGTGTGTTGGCCCTACGGTAAACGCGCTGGCGTCTCGCCTAGTTTTAAGATTTTGATTTTAATTTTTATTTACAATTATTTTTTATTTTTTTGTACACATTACCTCTCCCACTTGCGTAAAAATCGATAAATTAGACATAAATAAAACATATATTATTATTGACAATAGATGTTTGTGGTTTCTTTCAAGTTTGTTTTTTATTAAAACTTTTCAATTTATTAATTAAAAACTAATGAGTTGTGTCAATAATAAATTAAATTTACTTTAAAACAAATTAATAATTATGTACTGGCGTATATATCAATATTTTCATTGTCAATAATAATATATGTTTTATTTATGTCTAATTTATCGATTTTTACGCAAGTGAGAGAGGTAATGTGTACAAAAAAATAAAAAATAATTGTAAATAAAAATTAAAATCAAAATCTTAAAACCAGGCGAGACGCCAGCGCGTTGACCGTAGGGCCAACACACTTATATTTCGAGCGAACATAATACACGGTTATATTGAATACACAAATTTTCAAAGTTAATTATCTTTGTAATTAAGGCCTATGAGATCAAATTGTTGGACACGTGTCTTTTTATTTTTGCTCTAGTTTGACATACTACAAACTCATTGAAATTCTCATTAACCGTGCTGTTGCTTCCCCTTGTCAGTAAAATTACATTTCATACATACGTAAATGATATGTGATCTTTTTATCGAAAGAATTTGAGTTCGTTTTTCTTTCGAAATTTGCTGTGCTTATCCCATTTTTATGTTTTCTGTAAAAAAAAGATTTTTTTGGGGATCACACAATGTGAAAACACTGCAATTGTCGGTGCAGAAAATCGAAACACAAGATACAATAATAAATAACATGACAATAGGTATTGTAAATATAGAATATACTGACTAATTTTAGGGAAAAGGTCAAAAGAACAGCCCAGAAATATCACTATGGCAAAATTGATACAATTTCTATTGACACTTCGAAATACATGTGAGCGCCGGGTAACTAACCGACCATCCAGTTATCGGGCGAGGAACATATTCTGTTACTGGTAAATACAAACACGTTGAATATAGCGGTCAGAAATCAAGAAATATTAGCAAAAAGTTCAAAAAAATAAAAATTTTCAGGTAGTCTTAAACTTTTGCAGGGCAGTATAACATAGACAGGTACACTGCAGTGCGCGACGAAACGTTGACCGATAGAACGACCAAATCTACTCGGCTTATACCCAATAGCCAAGACTCATAGATACATAGGTGGATTAATTTTTTGCAAGAAAATTATTTTTGTTCAATTTTGTACGCGATGTAAAAAACTATAAAAATATGTTTTTAAATCTTAATTCGTCATGTTTCGTCACGCCGTCACTGGTAAACGCTTCCGCGGCCGCGTGAGTCACGTCTGGTCCTGCAACACCATGGTATTTATTGTTAAAAAATGAAATAAGCGCCATTACGGGGCACTGCCCTTAGAGTGCCGCGTTCTAGCCCCGGGATCCAACAATACCGAATTCCATACTGATCGCTTTCAAAAAAAAATGTGGAAATAAAACAAATACGCTGTACATTTTGATATATATATTGTACCTATATTATTTTGTCCTGATATATTTGTGCGTGTTTCTTATCATTTATAACCGTCTAACGATCGATTACCAGCACTGCTTTGTCTCTGCAATTAAAATAACATAATTTGGTTTTTTGAATCTACATCTTTATATACAGTGTGTCCCAGAATAGATGTAACATGTGTAATGTAAACAAAAAAATTCAAATTTCGAAATAACATTTGGAGATCGAGCCCTGCTTGATGTAAAATTAACGTTCACCAAAAATTAGTTGAATTCGTCTTCTACCGGATATTTTATAAGCAAAGTTGTAAAAATAATCAAGAAAAAACTAGTGAAAAGTGGGATTGGAAACAACAATAAAGACACGTTATTATTTAGTTATTAAGATGTTTCTAACCCTACTTTTCACTTCACAATAAAATATCTACTTAATTTATTGAAAGTGTTACTTTTTTAATGCTCTGAAATTCGGTACAGTTACAAAATTACATTCTAAACAAACTTTTTTATTGTTTTTTTTGTCATATCTTGAAAAATATAGGTAGTTTGTTCTTGGTTATTTTTACAACTTTGCTTTTAAAACACCTTGTAGAAGACCAAATCAACTAATTTTTGGTGGACGTTAGTTTTACATCAAGTAAGACTCGATCCCCAAATGTCATTCCGAAATTCGTAAAACATTGTTCATTACACCTCTTGTTACTGTCCTGGGACACACTGTATACTGTATATGCATAATACAATTAATTTTGAGTTTTTATTTTATAAATTTTGTTTGTTTCGATTTGACCCAAAAACTATCAGACTTTAATTTAGACTATATGATAATATAATTAGACAGGTACGTATTACAGAACATTAATAATACAGTTAAGTTAGGCACGTATTAAGAAGAAACAACTACAATTAGTATTTTCTAAAAAATGTATACGAAAAAAAATACATTGCTACTTAAATGCATGTTCAAAATTCCTCGTCGGATCTGAATCCATTTCAAAATAAACAAGGTAAAATTACTTAAATAACATACACTCAATTAATCAGAGAGAGAGAGGTATAACACAAAATACATACAAGTACAGAAATACATGAAGATTAATTGCAAACAGCAAATTCAATTATCGGCGTCAATAAAAACGTAAGGCGATAATTAATTATAAAAAACCAAAACACTGTGTAGAAATAATGAAATCGGGGGGCGTTTCATCTCAAAACAAGACGTTCTAAAATTACCAAATCGATAATTCTCACAAAATGTACTTGAGACTATTAAAATGCATTTCTGTGTTCAAGTGTATTCGTATGTAACATTAATTACTTCAATTAATCATCGATATAAAACAGTTGATGTAAAATAGTTATATTTACACATATTTAATAAGTTGTATAAAGAAATAATTCGGGCAAGACATACACGAGTGTATGCTATAAGGGTTCTGAAGTACATACTACGTGAACTGTTTGGAGCCACTTACAGGTGCATTTTTGAGTTAGAAAAAAAATTTTTATAGATATATTTTTTAATATAATATATTTTAATATTCTACTAATTGAGATCTACATTTCGACACCCCATACGCCTTGGTATACAATATTTTTGTTTTTTGAATTTGTTTCAACGCACCCTGCAGCCGCCATTTTTGATTTAGAAAAAAATAAGAAAGAGGGTCAAATTCCGGTGGTTTGGTTATAGATTTTAACATGGCACATTTTTTACCTAGCTTTAGCTTCTTAGCCCCCTCCCCCCCTAAAAAAATATTTTTCCAATAAATTTGTAGGTACATCTTTTACTTTTATTTGACGTTAACGAGATATTTTCCTTTGACTGAAAATAACAGACGGACTGACGACAAAGTGATATTAATAGGGTTTCTTTGGAACTCTAAAAATCATACGTCAAATCTTCTTCTTTTTCTTCATCATACATTTTTGTTCAGTAGTGACGGATGAGAAATTGCTGATGAGTCGACCATAGTAAGTCTTGACGAACGTGGAGGCCATATTAATAGGATTGGGGTCAGGGAACTCGGAAAATCGATTTATTATATTATAATTATAAGATAGGTAGTGAAAATGCTGAACATATGTTTTTTCTATTTGAAGCTTTATATGATATCGATTGCAATTTAATTTTAATCGTTCTCATTGACAGTGATGAGGCTTCTTCACATTAGACTGGTCGTGATCGGCTTAATGAGTTATAAAACGAGACCGTTTCGTCGCGACGGATAGTCTAGTTATGTTATTTTAAGTCTGTCTCGCCTTATAAAATTTTTAACTGGTACCATCATATTTCAATTTATGCTAGTTCAGTTTTATCAAAATTTAAGCTAGTATCGTTCCAGTCTCGTGTGGAATTCTAGTCAGAGATAAATGTTACGAATTAATTTAATTCAGTAAAATTTATAGCAACAAAATGGTTAAAAATTATATGGGTTAATAAATAAATAGCTAAACATCAAATTTAAAAGATAGATGCTTTGCTTGAGTGCAAATGAAAATTAGTTTCCAGCTAACGCTATCTGCTAGGTATTAAATATAAATGACAACTCACGCACAGATGTAGCGAATGAAATCGTACATATCATAACCTTGACGCATACGCGATAAGTACAATAAGCGACTTAAAATAAGTGCTGCCAAGTTTACCTCATAAAATATATAGCATTTACATTATTATACGTTTATTACCACTGCATTAAAATATCGAGCAATTTCATAACAATTTGACACCTAGCAGATAGCGTTAGCTGGAAGCTAAATTGCATTTGCATTCAAGCAATTTTTTTATAATACCGGGCACGAGTGGATTATTTTTGAAATTAAGAACATTTAACCAATATTTCGTTGTATATAGCAATTAGTAACTTCAAAACTTGTGTAAATGACTTTAACTGTATTTAAAAAAGTTTCGAAAACGATTTGAAAAGCAGTTTAATAACAAGTACATTTACATCAGTTTATTTTTAAACGATATCAATTGAAAATTATTGACACTTATGTTTGGCTGTATAAAAATATCTTTTACATATTCTTAAATTGAATATCTGCACATAGTGACCTGTAGAGGTCATACGAATCAAGTTCATAGGCGTACCGTTGTAAACAAAATTAAAACCGGATTTACACTTTACAACTTAATGTCAGTTGAGTATTTTTAAAATTTGTTTTTCAACGTGATTGACGCTGAACTATGACCTTTGTCTGACAGCTAATGTACACAACGTTCCTCAAAGTAATATAAGTTTCACATAATTGGCGACAAAATCGGATTTTGTGGAGACTTTGATTTTTAGTAATAATTAAAACCTGAAAATACTTTAAATCGTATCAGATCATTAATTAAATATACCGGGTGTCCCAGATAACTTTTTTAGCATGGAGATCTCAGTAACTATAATTTATAAAAGAGTAAACAATATTTGTTCGCTTACAAGCACTTTCAATTAATTAATTAGGGGTGTAACGGAATTCACGATTTTATTGTATTTTATCT
This sequence comes from Sialis fuliginosa, assembly GCA_961205875.1. Taxonomy (NCBI): domain Eukaryota; kingdom Metazoa; phylum Arthropoda; class Insecta; order Megaloptera; family Sialidae; genus Sialis; species Sialis fuliginosa. Next base: position 11,279,618 of record OY540817.1, on the reverse strand, counting down.
GTACTAAGAAATTCATAAATAATATTCGTTATTTTTCATTAAAAAATAAAACATAAATATAATAATTATGATAAAACATTTTATTAACAAAAATTTTATACATAAATGCAGTTTTTTACATTTTGTTTGGCATAAGTATGGTTGTAATTATAACATTAATAAATCGACTTTAATTATTCAACTTATTTGTTCATTTACCAAATTTAATTTGTTTATAATAGGGGAAAGGGGTCGCGATGGTCTTAGGACACTTGATACTTTTAAACTTAATGGTGTAAGCTATATTTCTATTTATGGTGTAAAAATAAGATTTGTTTTATATTTTTTAATAATAAGTACTCTTGCCCTAGATTTGTTTCCTTCAAAAACATTTTCCACCTACGAGAATAACCTCTCCGAATAGACTGTACTGTACTTATCTAACAGTATTGTTTATGATAATGCATATTAGTAATGCATTGGTGCATTAATTTTGAATATTAGGCATTTTTTTAAATGCTGTTTGTGATTTATCACATTTATAATTTGACACTAGAAATGTAATTTCATTCGATCGAAAAGAACGTATGATATACACACAATTTAAAACAATCGATCTTATGAAACTGTTAAAATTACAAGATACATATTATTATGTAAAATACTATTTTTTATAATACAATGTAAAACCACTCTACTATTTAAGAAATACCATATATAATAATGTTATATTAATGATTATTATTAATAAAAATAGATTTTTTTGCGAATTCCGGTTTCGGCCGGAATTGAAAATTCCAGTTCCGGTACACTCCCAGTATTAATTCTTTGTTATTATCTATTGGTTAAATGATATGAATTATTTGTAAAGAAGTGATGAGTATTACTACCTAAAATTTTAAATATCCCAAATTTCCTTAAATGGTTACAACATTTTTTAAAGTAGATATGACTTTATTTTTTGCGGTTTCTTAAGGCACTTTTGTGTAATATTTGATGACATATGGCTGTATAAGTAAATAAAAATATCTGTTTCTTCCGTAAATTTTTATATATGTAACATGTGATTCATCTGAAATTAAGCTACTAATCGCTGTATTATATTGATTATTGTTACCATTAAAATATTATACAAATCATAAATAATATCAATACTGTTCCATAATTGACTCGTGAATCATTTCCGATAAACATTATCCATTGTTTAATGCAACAAATCAGAATTCCATCGATGGTTTTCATCGGCGCGTCATACAAATACTAAACAATTGTTTTCAACTACAATAATAATAATCAATGTCAATCAGTGTCGCCGAATGTGTGACAACCTCATTTACAAACGCATGCGTACGATGTGGGAGATGGGTGGAGGGGAAGGGGCTCAGTTAAATACGATTCCAGTTATTTTGTCGTCGTCACGGATGTGATCACCAGGTATACCGCGACTGTTTTTAGGTCAATTATAACAGAACTGGAGCCGTTAAATAAATTAACAAAAAAATCATCACATTTTATGTCAGACGGTGTTACCCGAGGATATTAATTCAATTAAACATAAAGTAATCATGTCCACCCAACATGCTCATAACACACGATTCACCGTGAATTGTTTTTTCAGACTTCATGAATTTTACACAAAATATACAAAAATTATACACCTAAACTTTATCTATTAATTAGAGTGAAAACTGAAATAAAATCCGTTCAGTAGTTAATAAAAGGTTGAGTTTAAAGGTTAGTTGTTCTATAGTCCTCATGAAATTGTGTATATAGCGTACTCTCTTTACCATCACTTCGGTGGAAATGATACAGTGTGTTAGTGCAACGCGTTTGTCATGAACAATGGATTAACCTCAATTATATTTTTCTTTATGCAATTCACCATAACTCTGCAAATACAAGAATAAAACTTAATAAATTTAAAAAAAAATAATTGCTTACTAACTGTGCATTTATTAATAAGATTTGGCCGCTACTGATTCATATTAATTAATTTTATGATAAAATATTATGTCATATAATAAAACGCGCGCTGTCAATAAAGACTTTAATCTCTGACCTATTTTAACAGTTTTCAATCAAGGATTTTTCCATATATTTTATTAATAATTTATTAACTCTTTGAACGCGACAATAGCGCGAAACACTTATTCCTCAAAATGTACACATTTCCTTAGAAAAATCAAAGTGGTTTTTTTTAATTTACTTTTTCTTTTCATGATTTCAATTTTGCATGAAGTTTATATTCGTGTGTAGTATATTGGGGACTAATTTTTAAGTAGAAACAATTTTTATTTTACATAAATATATAATTTACATACAATAAGTTCACTGACATTAACAATTTTTTTTAATAAATCGATTTTCAGCAGGAAAAGAAAAAAAACTACTTTTGTCGATTTTCGCGTCCAAAGGGTTAAAATAATTGATTCTGAGTATTAACGCCCGATATTATAAAATAAAGCTTTCAATGTTTGCGACTGGATATCAAACTTATATGACGGTTCTATGACGTTTGTTAATAAATAAGTGCATGCGTAGTAAGTAGAAAACAACGGTATTAAAACAGCGGTTAAGTATATTAAAATTATCGGAGTAGCCGACTGTGTTTTAGTAAATTAAAGTACCGCTGTTCTAATTTACAAAACAAATACATAGCTTTTTTATCTTCGAAAATTCTGAGAATTGAGGCGTTTTTGATGTGGTATGATAGTTATAGGAAATTTACGAATAACACTTTCTTTTTTACTTGAATTACAAGATTTTATAATTCAAACATCGGGAAATATATTGACTTACAAAAATATTGGAGCATTTAGCGAGACCTACACCCTCAACATGTCAAATTCATGATGTTATGTAATTTATGAATAACCGGCTGATTTTTGCACAATTGCTAAATAAATAATAGTGAAAAGTTATGGTTATACTGGCCTACAAAAATCAAGGGTATTTCGCCCTGACATATGCCCTAAACATGTTTGACACATGCCGCATTAAAAACGCCCCAATTATCAGAATTTTCGAAGATAGGTTATGCCAAAATGAATCCACTCACGAAGTTTCAGAGGATTATTTTTTATTTCAAAATTTAAAGCCGGGACTGAAGACTATGTAGGCCATATAATTAATACCCCGTTCAATTTTCAAATATTGATGGGGGTATCACTCACAATTTGAAAGCCTAATCGAGTATTATAAAGAATTTGCTAAGCTAACGCGAGATGTCAAATTGAATTTGCTCGGAATTTTAGAGCAGAGCAAATGTATAGTAATGTAAATGCTATGCATTTTATGATGTGCACTTGTTTACCACTGCTTTAAGATCGTTGATTTCGTTGACTGTTATTTATATTTAATATCACATGCAGATAGCATTAGTTAAGCATTTACTCGAGAGCAAATTCTTTATAATACCGGACATTAGACTGTTGAATGTTTAGGTTATATTTTTTATAATATTTTACAAAATTAAAATAATATTATTTCGGAAGAGAAACCCGCGGGAAATTTCTAGTAATCAATAAAAAGTATAGGTAAAATAATCAGAAAATAGAACATGGTGCGATATTAACATATTTTATGAAAATACACTGCATTTAATTAAGTAAAAAGAAGTAGGAAGCCTGTAAAAAAAAACTGAATAATAATTTCAGTTGTGTTTACTTTTAGCACACAAGAAACACAAACAACATTATGTTATGTAAATATAAAAATATTCTATTTTCAGCAGCGACTTTTATTTCCGAAGGCGGAAACCTGGCTTCCGAGCGACGCGGAAAGTGATTTGTGAATACTGCGGGTTAAAATAAATAAAACCACACTACATCACTTCCGACTGTTTATCAAACACACATGTACACACATTCACACATAATAATAATGATATATGTTATTTATTAGGTACTAGCTCTTACCCGCGACTTCGTTCGCGTGGAATTTAGGTTAGTGAAAACAAGTTAGGTTAGGTAAATAATACAGATTTCTGTATGACAGTTGATAAAAAAAGGTTTTTTTTTGCAGTGTCACACCCATTTTTATCTAATACATTTTTCAGGATACAAAGTAACCTATGTCCTTTCTCATTGCAGGAAACAATCTACCTCCGGACCAAATTTCATTAATATCTGTTCAACGGTTTAGTCGTCAAAAGGTAATAATCAGACAGACAGTCACACTTTCGCATTTACAATAATCGGTATATTTATATAGTATATTTATATTTGTGCTAGAAGTATATTTTGTTTTTTTTATACATATATGAAATTTACTGTATAATTAGGTATTTATGGAAATCATGAAAAAAACAGTGATAGTATACTGCTTTCTCGTTCTAAGGGAGATATATCTTTATAACGAAATATTTTACAACAAAAATTGTTATAACCTTTTTTTTAAACATTGATGCTCTACAAAAAAGATTCTATAAATTTGTTTACCTAACATGCGTCACTCTTAAGATATAAATTAACTTTTGTGCTGTGAAGCTATTTTTCCTAAGAATATACTGAAAACCTGAAGAATAAATACAACTAAAAGATGAATAAAAATTAAATATTGTCAGTTTTGGAACTGCTGAATTTTAACAAAAATACGATAAACGAATACGCCTTCAAATCCACCTCTCAAATGTTATCATTATATAGTTTTCTGCAGTAATATAAAAACTAAACAGGATCGGCTTACGCACAACTATTTTAGAATTATATTTAAAAAACTAATCATTTTTATGGAACATGCCAGAGTCTAAAATAAACGAAGAAAGAAATTAATATCGGCTAGAAGAATCCTATAAAAAGAATATGTAACATATTTTTTTTCTTTTTACTTTTGATTTTACCATACAGCCAGCTAGTGGAAGTGCCCTAGGGTAATCAGGGAAGGTATGGCATATTTAAGAATCAAAACTAGCCAAAATATCGGAAATCTCCCAAAATGGTAGAATTTGCGGCAAGAGATTGATGAATTAATAATCAAAACGCCAAATCGTTGTCGTGTTACTACTGAAGAAGACTTCAAAATGATAGTAGAAACAAAACAATATTTATAAGTTATTATTTTTCGTACATTTTCCATGTTTATCGTTGACACTTGTATATTTAAGCATTGATTGAACTAAATTATGACGTCATTCAACATGGCGCGCAATTTGGAGCGTTTGAAAACTACATTTTTTTTTTAATTTGATATTTTGGGGTCGGGATAAACTTTTGGACTATGAAAAAACTTTCTAAATGTTTTTTTATCTCTAGATTACATTAAACAGATTTTTAGGGGTTTTCATTTTTGACCGGATTACTCTATTGAATAATGGCCTCGAAAGCCTATAGAAGAAAACATGATACAGTGGTAGGTATCTACATTACAAAGTATTAGGTACACTAATGTCCGGTATCATAAAGGACCTAACAAATTTGTTAGCTAGCAAGCACTTTCAACTGAGATATCAAACTTATATGACAGTTCTTTTGGAGTTTGTTGATGACTTTGACAAGTTTCGCGTACGCATTGTAGGTAAATACAAACGGTATTAAAACAGTGGTGATGTTATGAAAATTATTTTGTACGGTCAAAGATGCCAACTGTGTTACAATTAGTTGAAGTGTCACTACTCTAAATTCTATAACTAATCCATAGATACTAGTACAGAATTAATACCCCATTTGAAAGTAATTGCTAGCTAGCAAATTTTGTTAGCTCCTTTATAATACCGGACATAAGCCGATCCTGGTGCAGCGCCAAGGTTTAGTCGCATGGCTCACTGCGATAAGCTTCAAACAACAACAGCAGCAAACGGCATTGGCCGATTGCGAGCTTAAACAGATTTAACAAGAACGTAATTTATGGTCACTTATTAAATATTGACGTGGTGAAAATCTGCATGAATCGTCTGCCCACGTAATTACACTTGATGGGTTAGCTTTGCTTTAAAACTTAGTTTATTTATACACGCCTTCAATGTAACATTAGATTTCTAATATATTTAGTTTTATGTGATTATTGAATTAGGGCAGGCCCGTTTTAAAGAAAATTTACAGTTGATAATCTATATACATATCATAACATGTCCTGACTGACTGATTCATCATCGCCGAGACGAAACCCCTGTACCTAGAAACGTGAAATTTCAGGAGTGTCTTCCTTTTATAACGTAAGCACTCGCTAAGAAAGGATTTTGCGAAATTCAACCCCTACAGGGGTAAAAGGGGGTGTAAAAGTTTGTATGGTAAAAAATGTTTTATTTCATCTCCGTATGGAGGGTTGCAATTAATTTTATTCGATCCGGCAGGAAACATACTACGGGGCGGGGGTCTTAGGGGGGAAAACAACCCCCTATCTCTCATAGGAACCGAGATGTTTACGATTTTGTATAATGAATAACATAAGAAAAATTTCATATTTCATTCCCTGTCATTTATGGAGGGTTGTAATTACGGGGGTGGAAGTTTAGAAATCCACGCGAGCGAAGCCGCGGGTATCAGCTAGTTTATAATAAAAATATTGTGTATGAAAAAATATCAGTATGGAGAACAGACAGTTGCAGGGATGAAAAAATTGATTATTTAAATTAATGAAAATTCAAATAAATTACCAAAATACCAATCTCTTTTTGTTAATTGCTCAACTGTGACGTAACCAGATTTTTTTTATATTAGATGGTGTAATCAGCTGCCCCCTCGCATGTTACACTATTGTAACTACTGCAGTTAAGTAATCCTGCAAGGCACTTCTGACCCCCCTGCTGGTTACGCAACTATAACTCGGTAAAATAGCAAATATTGAGCTTTGATTGGTCTATTTGGATATAAACAAGGCTGTTAATGAAAATGGGGGTGATAATATAATAACTGATTATAAAATAATAACTTCAATAATTTTTTTTTTAAATATACTATATATTTTTTGATCACAAAAGATAAATGGGGGGGGGGGGATATTGAGGAGGAATGGAGGAATATAAGAGAACTTTAATCTGTCAGTCAATTATCACAAAGCAATATAAAACATTTATTATTAATTGATTTTATAATTCAAAACAGTTTAATGTTTTTTTTCAATATCCGAGCGGTAACAGATAGAATATATCATAAAATGAAACCTATCTCTTATATTACCATGCGGTCTATTAACATTGCTGATGATAATAACTGAGACGGTACCACTGTGCCCTAGTTACACGTCGATTATCTAGTTCATTACAAAATAAACAATATAATAAATACAGTTTATTGTTTTGAGCCGAAGACAAACGAACGCAGAAGTTGCTGAAAATGTTTAACAATTCTCGACCACGCAAGCACGTCAATAAAACTCAAGTCGCATTATGTCGTATGGGTAATTTCAGAATCAACACAATAAAATATATTAAATAAAGCGTGCAACTGTAATTGCGAATCAAGAATGGAAATGATGGATTGAACTGAGTAGATACCTAAATTACGAAATATTATACCTACACGGAAGTTATTTCTGTGAATTAATTAGAATTATCAGTAAGAAGTATACGGGAAGATTTTAAAAGAATGAAATATAGGACGGTCTCTTTTTAAGCAGTAGATACGTTCTACACTAAATCGCGTATAAAAAAATCGCATAAAAAAGTCGAAAATCACATAAAAAGTTTCTGAAAATTAAGAATTGTCAAAAAAAAACACACAAAGAAAATTAGTTCGAAAATTTGAAAGAAACTTAAAATAAATTAAGTTTGTTTTTCAATTTTATTTATTTAAATTATTATTATTTATTTAAGCAATTATAATACATTACAACTCTTTCTCCTTTCGGAGGGATACATAGTAACGTAAAACTTGGAAGAGAGGGACATACCCCTTCTGTGCCCAAGTGCTTATTTTTATCTTAAAAACTATATGAACAAAATAAATAAAGAAAAGAAAAGGAAAAAGGTTTTACAATTTGTTTGTTTTCATGTAGAATATTTACAATGCCAATTATTATTTTTTTCATTTTAGTCTTATTAGATACTGTTAACGTTTTTAATTCATTAGGTAATTTGTGAAGTGATTGCTGTAAATAGACTATTTTTTTTTGAGCAACAGATTTATTTCTAGTTATACTTTTAGATGAAGTAAACTGGGAACTTAATGACTGATAATGGTGCAAAATGCACTTATAGTTCTATATAATTGCTCGATACTTGAGATATTATTATGCAGTGTTTACACCAAAGAAAACAAAACAGCAACATGGTGTTTGAAAACACGCCGTATTTAAAAATACATAGGCTTTATTGCACTTTTGTCAAAAAGACACGATGTTGCTGTTTTGTTTTTTCGGTCTGAACACGGCATTAGATTTCAACAGAGCAATAAATTTTTCTTGCAGTGTTATTAAATACTTTAGAGCAGTATAAGGATATGCCTCACCCTATTTTAAAAGTAATAATATTTTTTCATCAGAATTATCGTCACTATCTGAAAAATAAATACAACTCGACATAATTTGTGAACTGGTGTGAAATTTTGTTGAACGAAGATTTTAATGTTAAATTCAGTAAAAATAATCGTTCAAAAGGAACAAATCACTCATGAATTACACATCTCTACTGCACAGCCCTGCGTGAATGTAACTATCACAGATCCACACACAAATTGACAAATTCCTTGTAGTATTATACAAACAAATAACCGGGCCGCTCGCGTCGGTCATGCATAGAAAGTAATCCACTTAATTTATTACTAATCACACGTCCGGACAGTAAATGCACTCTCAAACATACACACGCAGTGGCATCACGTATAAACGGCACATGGGGATACTATCTGATTAAAAGTATTACCCCCCCCCCCCCTCTCCACGGAAGTATTCATGTTCATATTTTTTTATATTTTAAACTTATGTATGTATCTACTCTTATCATAATTAAATTTTGAAAAATGATAAGTAGTAGATAAAAATAATTGCATAATGTAAATTTATTTTTAAAAAACTAGACAATTTCCGTGGTTTCGTTCGCTTTGAATTGAAATCAAATTGTTTCATTTTTATAAATTTTTAATAGAAAACATCATTAGTAAATTTTCCTTAATACGGGCCTCTCCTAATTCATCAAATAGGTTAAGCTTATTCTATATTAGGCTTTAAAGCCTTAAAAGTATATACTACCCCCTCCCCCCTTAAAGCCTACATGATTTTGATGTTTTTTTATGGGACTATATCTATCTATCTATCCAGACCCAATAAACAAACCAAATTTCATTTAAATTGGTTCAGTGATTCATACATTATGCGTGGATTCAAGGGACAGACACACAGATATGCAGAGACAGAACGAAAAGTGCACAAAGAAAAACCATGTGGAAATTTTGAAATATAACAATTTTTAACAATTTAAACCAAGTTACATTTAAATCGGTTCAGTGGTTCATGAGTTATGCGTGGATTTAGGGGACAGACACATAGATACACAGAGATAGAACGGAAAGTGTACAATGAAAGATCAGGTAGAAATTTTGAAATGGAAAAACTTTTTTTTTTCTGCTTTCAAAAATGGACACATAGCTTCCTTTAAACTTCGGATTTAGTGACGCCACTGTACTTACAAACGTAAATACGACGTTCGTGTTTTATCTTCATAGTACACACACACATGATGACTAATTCAAACTATATAGTGTCAAGATTCAGACCGTATTATGTAGGATTTACGATGTTCTGTCTTTGCTGACTACACTAACTGGATCCTGATCGGTTTACATTTTTAACAAACACACACACGCCTTTCAAGATAAAATAGATTATGAGTACGTTAAAACAGTGGTTGTCAAACATTTCGACTAGGGCTGCACACGAGACGACATAAATAAATTACACCACAATCAATTGACGCCCCTGATTACACTTATCAACAAAACTTTGACAATACATTATTTTTAATTCTAATATCTTTATGTATAAAGTTTGTATGAGGCTTGCAGACTCGGGAATCACTGGACCGATTCGGGTGGGCATGTCGGGTGGCATGATTACTTTATGTTTAATTAAATTAATATCCCCGGGTAACACCGGGTCCAATGCATCAGTCTTTATATATAAAAATAAATGTACGTTTGTATGAAGCTTATAGACTCGGGAATTACTGAACCGATTCCAATGGGATTTTCACCAATAGTTAAATTACTTTTCTGAGCAGTATCGTGGTTATTAATATTTTATTAAAACCTAAGATTTAACATCAAAAGACTAAAAAAAACTTTATCAAGTTGTGTTTTGTTTCCATGATGTCACAGCATACAACTGTCATTTATATAAAAACATAGTATCCATGGAATACAGAATTTTATAATTTGCAGTTTCAACATTTTATTAAAAGGTCACTATGATCACGTCTCTTTCAAATATTTTGTCGAACAATTATTTTAAGACATGTTAACAATTAAATATTTTGAAATATATAGATTGAAAACTGAAATATAAAAGAAACATTTTAAGGTAAAATATTGAAATTAATTATTATGATTGTTGCTAACCTATTTATTTATTTATTTTTGATTTTCATACAAATTCTAAGACGGGTGTTTTCTGGGAGTTTGAAATTTTTTTATGATTTTCTCAGTAACTTAATGATGTCGGAAAGAACAATTCGGGTGGGCATGTAGAATATTTTCGGTTACTATGATTTTGTGGATATTAAGACCGGTAACACCGGATCCAATGCGCTAGTCGAAAATAAAAATAAATGTTAATTAAACAACCAATTACACTTTTAATGCTCCTATAATTCACTAACAAATTTGATTACATAACAGGCAATTAATAAGAAAAAATGGAATCATTAAAATTTACTTGTCATTTTAAATATAATTTCTGAAATGCATTCACTGCCATATCAAGTTGTTTGATTGTATCTGACGGAGCCGGTTCTAACGAACGAATTAAACTGTGCATTTGTCTTCATTATAAAAGACATTTTATAAGCTCGAGATTAGATTTTTGTTATGTATACAGTAATTGAACATAAAACATGTGTTTTATATCAATTTAACATTGCTCCCCTTATAAGGTATTATGGAACGTTATAAAATTATATTCACATCTAGTAATTACTTATTACTTATATACTCTATCTAAAAATATTATTTCCTAGAGATAAATATCCATATCTTTCAAAAACCGAATAAGTCATTATTTCACTAATTGAATTGGTCATTTTAAATTTCACTAAAAGAATAGCGATTTCAAATCAAAAGTGGCACCATTACGGCATATATTCTTACTTAGATTTATCAACGTATACGAATCAACTACATTGAGTGAGTCATTAACAATACATAAGGTAAGTTTATTTATACAAAACTTGAAAAATCTATCAAAAAATAATGTTTAGTATGTTTTTAATAAACGTTTTTCATTAATTCATAACTGACATTGAAGTTAGGTTATAGATGATTAAGATATTATTGTCATGCGTCTAACTATTTATGCTTATTAAATAATGAATAAGTTTTTTTAGATTGTTCCAGTTTTTCTTATCAAAAATAAATAAAATAAAAACCTTAGATTATGTCATTGCTTAATAAAGAAGTGATTGTTCACTAATTCGTAGTGGTATACTTTTAACTATTTCAATTAGTGAATATTCACTATGAATTAGAGATCTCCAACTAATTCAATTTTAGAGAGTACGGATCTGTAAACAACAATTAGTCAGTCACGCATTTACGCATTTGATTCAATATTTCCAATGGGCAAATCTAACTGATACGTGCTGATATGACCTTGTAAATGTACCTGTGAGAGGAACGAGCGTCCGCCCTTCGCGTCTCACCGCGCATTCCGTCATCAGCAAGTATCGCCCCCGCTTCATTCGTGAAAATAACGTATTGTTAGAACTCTAGGTACAAATTACATTCGGTATTATAAAGAAATAACTAAAAGTTCCTACCTCACAAACACTTTGAAACGAGGTGTCAAAGATATATGACAGTTGCATGACGTTTATTGACAGTTTAACATATGTGCGGTACGATATTAAAAGAGAAATGAACAATAAAAGTTGTATATATGAGGAGGCAAGTTCCAAAACTCGTTCGTTCCTTTTTAAAAACTAATCTAGATACAGTGGATTTTGAAAGAATTTTTGGCATTCTTTCATATTGTAATGTCAGTTTTGAGCAAAACTCACTCAATTATAATATGATTGAAATATTTTTGCTCAAAACTGACATTACCAATAACCAATCGATTATTTTTTAAAGTTCTGAAACTCACCTCCTTATATACTCTATATTACAAAATAAATATCACAGAATTAATACCTCGCTCAAAGTGCTTAAGAAGCGTCCATTAATTACATAAAGATGATTTTCAAAATTTTGAACCCCTATGTAAATAACGCTTTGACTCTTCCCCTCTCCCCTACGTAAGGTTTTACGAATCCCTTTTTCCAAAACTTTACATAATATAATTAATAAACTTTCTCTTACAAGCCAACAAATTGTATTAAATTTCTTTATAACGGCCATTAGATGATTAAAAAGCAAAATTTTACACGAGAGCATGGTGTCTTTTCTATATAGCTTCAATGATCATCCTAACCCTCTCGCAAATGTTTTGCATAAACGTAGAAAATACATAATTGCAATGTTTGATTCATTTTTGTTTTCGAAGCCAAGTACAAATTACAAGCTTCAAAATACGACAATTTTTAACAAAGATGATTTGAATTTTAAATATTTTTTTCTCAAATGGATAAAAAATGTATTCAACCCCCAAACCAATCTTATCCTACCATTCCATACCACATACAAAAAAATCAGATAAGCAACTAGCACTCTGTAATCAATCCCGTACCTCATTTCCTCCCTCCACGTAGCGCCACTGCACGCGATTGTTTCGACAAACAGAAATAATTCCACTCGCAGATACATATATATATATACCACCAAGAACAACACGCCACAGGCGATGATATCAAACAGAATTTGAATACATACAAAACACGGGTAAAGTACAACAACATTGCAAATGCAATGCTTGCAGTAATTGAATCACAGCAGAAGTAAATTGAACATCCCTTGTGCTCAGCTAATAACCGTTTCATCTTTAACAATGGAACGTATCCTTTGATGTTGGAAAGATAATTTAACTGCCCAGGAGCTAAAGAGATACACCTAATTAAATCCACAAAAAACGGTTCAATGCGAGTCGGGCAGTCGTTTAGTGTTCCGTAAAATATTGCACGAAAAATAATAATACAGTAAAAGTTCCTTATTCGCGCTTCCTTCATTCGCGTTTTCACTATTCGCGGATTAAAAAAATGCGACCCAATTCCTATATTTGCGGCTAAAGATTTCTTTATTCGCGGATCTAATCAGTACATACTATGGAACGAAGTCTTATTTTTAAGAGGCAAATTGCTAATTCCACTGCTGAATATATCTGAATTGAAGGAGCTTTTAAAAACTGCCAAGCAAGAAAAAATTACAAAATTCTTAAAACCATTGCCTAAGCCTGAAGATAATAATTAATCAATATGGTCAAAAACTTCAATTAAATTGATTTTTTATATTGTATTTGTTTATTTATTTTGTCACCTAGGAACGTATCCCCTATAATTCCATATAAATTACCATTCCGTATTGACGGTTTCTGTATTCGCGGTATATTTATGGAACATATACCCCGCGAATAAAGAGCTTTTACTGTACTAAAAATGACAAATAAAAGTAGGTACTATGGGCTTCAGAAGTCGTCTGCCACCGTAAAGATCAGAATCGTTTACAATAGATTCAAAATATTAAGACAAACATCATGGGTTATCTTTTTCTAGGGCGGAACTTTTATATAACACATATTTCAATAAAAACACAAATATACGTCCATTTCAATAATTAATTTTATATCAAGTTTAAAATATCTAAATACTAAAATTTGGAATATCAAATATTTATTGCCATAAAATTTACCTATACAATGTTCAATAGATTATATAATAATTGAATTGCACAAATACATATGAGTACTATAAACGAAGAGTATTTCTTTATCTAGCAAATGTGTTTCAAAATATCTGTCTGGAGAAATGATTTAATTTTATAAAAATCAAAGTTTGTGATACGCGAATTTGGATGAAAATTGGACGACCACTTCTACATTTCACTGTAAAAACAAAGAATAAATGCCAAAGCTAAATTATAGTACGACTATTACGTCTTATACTTACTTACAATTAATGTTTATGAGTATGTTTGTAAAAGATAATTTCACGTACGTTTAGATAAAGCAAACATAAAACTGGAACAATTAAAAACGATAATAAATCAAGCTGAAGTAATTCTACAATTTAGCATACGTATCATATATCGCTCAAAACAACAATTTGTAAAACAGAAACTTTAAGAATTATTGAACAACAATATTACAATAATTATTGACAAAAATAATTAAGGTACTGGCACCAGTTATGGCCGCTATAAGAGTAAGGTTAAATGTTTTTGTGACTGACGGGTTTATTACCAAAGTGCGAAAATATATATACTTCTGTATTTAGTTATTCATACAATATGTATTAATTTATGTTGAAAAATTTGCTAAAAATATGTTTTTTAATTTTTCCTTCAAAACTGCTCTATGGATTTTTAAAATTTTTATAGAAAAACACTCGAAACATACCGAAGAATCACCCCAATGAAAAAAATTTCGTCTACAAAAACATTTTATTTAAAGTCGTCATTTGAACACCGTGTATTTTATGTTTTATGCTACGACATTAATTTAACATAACCCTAAATCAGATTCAAAAACAGTAATTTCAATTGGACTACATTATACCTATTCACATATATAATCGCTCATTTCCTAGTATACACACCACACACGCGGTACATGCATAAAGAGAGAGAGAGACCTACTGTACGTGTATACATACACAGTAATACACACAGCGCGCGATTTGCATAAGACACAGTTTTACCTGTCCGTGGGAATTCGGACAGGACCGTGTGAACCGGCCGAGGAGGTTTCACCTTGGCGCCATTGTTGTTACAATTAAACGCGCGCGCTGTTGCAACGTGTGCCGTTGCGACGTTGCAGCAAGCATTATTGTTGTATTAACGCGCGAGCACGTTGTAATTGTGAATGGAAGTGTCGACGTATCAAATTAATTACTTGTTGTTATTGTTTTGTGTTGTGACTTTTTACATACATGTTTTTTAATTAAATTTTACTAGAATCGAGATCAGTTTTATCAAGGTATCATTTTTGTAGAAAAAGGTTAAATAAATTTACCTATAAATCATAAAGAATTTAGTCGATATAAAAACAAAAACCAAACGATTCCTTCAATGCATCAAACCGTTATAAAGTTTTCTATGGTGTACAGTAATAGCCACTGCTTTTAGATCGCTGATTAATTTCTACTGACATAAGCGATTTATGAATACCATACATCATTTTAATTTAACACCCTGCAGATAGTGTTTAGTTTGGTCTACACTAGTGGTCTTCAAACTATGTTCATCGGTACCTCTCTGGAGGTTCCGCAAGTCAAAATAATGTGTTTTCTGTTTTTATAATTAATCCTATTAGTATTTCATCAAAAAAAATTATAGTTCTAAGGATTCCGTGAGCCGACAAAGTTTAAAGACTACTGGTATATAACAAATTCTTTATATTTTGTAATAAATATTATAACAAAATATCTTGGGAGCCATAGATAATATAAATAAAATCTAGTTTGATAGTTTGAATTGTACCTATGTACATATATATACATATCTGTCTGTTTAATCTGACATGATATGAAAACTACTAAACCGATTTTGATGGGATTTATAATTTAAAGTTGATTTATTGCAGACTATTGAGGTGGAAAAATGATAGCTTTATTATAAAATATATGTAAAAGTAATTATTATGTTCAATTTATACCTACTTAAAGATATTATAATTATATTTGATATCAGCTCCTCTGAAATCCCCCCCCCTCCTTTTGTTTAAGTACTTTTTATTAGAAAATAACAATAATCAATTGGTTTTTATTTTTTTGTTTATCTCTGATTATTCAACAAACTTCATTGTTTCATAGAAATAATATTTAAATTATATAACAAACACACAATGCATTTGTTTATACATCGGTAATAAACATAATTACATCCTTCGAAAAGGCTAAAAACTAAATAATAAAACAGCTTTCACAAAAAATAAACAATGAAGTGTATTTTCATAACAGTTTTAATATAAATTTTGAATACAATTAAGTCTGTGATGTCATATCGAAGTTATTTTTAGATAACACTGCAATTGTTAAAAAAGCATATAATAAAGAATCAGAAGAAACATATACAAAACAAATTCTTTTGCCCTTTATTATAAAGAATTTAATATACCAAAATCAAATATTTTCTTTTTAGATATTAGACTAGTAATAAATTCATATCCATTCCAATCACTACTGATTTCTACTTAAACAATAAATAATAACCATACAACTGTCATTTAAATTTAATACCATGCAGATATAGTTTCAAAATTTTACAATTAGAACGCTGGTTAAAGACCACTGTTTTAAACATACACATTTCAGCAAGAAGTTGAGAATGTACATAGGTATGTGAAATATCTATTAAATTAAAACTTCTACTGTAATTCTTTTCACACAATTTGTACTAAATAACACCCACTATTGTTTGCTCAAACCACACCCGACTACACCAACATTATGTCGTGAAAAAACCCAAATCTCTTGCAATGTTTTTTTTAATTCATACTTTTTTACTAAATGTTCATGTTTATATAATTTTATTAAAAAAAAACAATTGTAAATTTTCATTAATACAGGCCTGCCGTATATCAATTATCATTTAACCTAAACTAATTTTGGAGTCTTATGCCCGGTATTATAAAGAACTTGCTTGGCTGCAAATGCAAAGTAGCTTCCAGCTAACGCTATCTGATAGGTGTTAAATTGTTATGAAATTGCGCGATATTTTAAAACAGTGGTAATAAATGTATACCTAATAATGTAAATGCTATACAATTGGCAGCACTTATTTTAAGTCGCTGATTTCTATTTAATATGCATGCGTTGAGGTGATTATATGTTTGATTTCATTCGCTACATCTGTGAGTAGTTGTCATTTATGCTTAGTACTTAGTAGATAGCGTTAGCTGGGAGCTAATTAACATTTACAGCCAAAAATTCTTTATAATACCGGGTATTAGACTTTTCATGTCAATTCGGAACAAATAAACACAAAAAATTAAAAATATTTTCTTTGTACGGAAAGAGCCAGCTAATATAAATAAAACATTACTACGAGTAGATATTTATAAATACAATAATGTTGATTTAAAATAAAACAAAAAAGTTGATAAAATATTTAATTAAAATATCTAATAAATTTTTTTTTATCACCACATTTTTTAAAGTGTTACAATAATCTGTCAAGGTTATTGCAGTGGTGTTAATAAAATTCCTGATAACTCAGTCATAAATATTTTTATCGAAAAACAATTGTTTAGCAAAAATATTTTTATTATATTCTGTATTACGTAGTTCTTATTTGTGCAAACGTATGCATTATTTTTAATGCTAACAAATAGTATCGCCTATGGCCGAAATTCGACTAATATTTTACCTGCCTTAACGGCAACACACCTACACACATGGTTTTTTTATGCAGATTAATCTACCCTGTTTTTAAAACAAACATTTCCAAATAAAAACACTGCATTTGAACGCGAATTGAAATCTATATATATACGTATTCTCTACGTTTGAAAGAAACCCAAAACTATTTATTTTTGCCGCTTGGTGGCGCTAGGAGTATTGTTGTGCTGTTGAATTTGATTTGAATGTGCTTGCAAATTTGGTTAGCTCGTTTATAATACCGAACATGAAATTCACAAATATAACACAGGCTTTAAGTATAGATTATATTATATTAATTTTATAAATTACTTAAGTAACTCCCACTATCGAAAGAATATTTTGAAAGCCCACATTAACACATTAAAACACCCAGTCACAATTGGTTTAGTTTGATTATAGAATATTACAGTTTTTCACCTCAAATATTTATTACGATTTTTAATTTCTGTCATTTTATTTATTATGATTCAGGGGCGCCCACAAAATAATTTCCAGCGGGGTGGGGGGTAAAGCTTGCAGACAAATAATTACACCACTGTTTGATGATGTTTAATATAAGCTGCATTCACAATAAAATATAAAATTAAATACCTATATAAGGAGAAAATCCACTTGACACAAAACCCATGAAGAAGAAGAAGAAATACCTATATAATTATAATTGCACATATATAAAGAGTCACTATAAAATACAATAATATAGCAATTAAATATTATTAATATTAATTACTTTATTAAACACAATAGCACTAAACATACTTATTACAATAATAATAGTAATTTTGATAATATACAATAAAAAAGAATTTATAAATAAATATAAGAAACAATAGTACACTACCATACCAAACAATACATTAAAGCAAAAATTTGTGTCTCAACAACGCTAAAACTACTAATAAACATATTCTTTTGTATCAAGATAGCAAAGGACCAAGGATTACCACATACGCAAATTTTTATCTACGTTCATGCAAGAAGAATCAATTTACAATAATATGAATTGAAATAAAATGTAGTTTCTTGGACTACATATTTTATAAAACATCTTTTTAACAAAATTTTAAGTCTTTCGACGAGCAAGAAATGCTTGATAACAACACACTATATCCACTGTCGTGACTCATTGATAATGAGTGATAAGAACCAGGTAAACAGTATGGGTTTAAATTCCAACCTGACACACATTTATTATGAAACAAAACAATGTAACAGAATTTCTCAAAATTGCGTTGTTTAGAATAGTTTTTATTGTGTATTTATAACATACTAGCGCATTGGCCCGGTGTTACCCGGAGATATTAATTTAACTAAACATAAAGTAATCATGCCCACACAACATACCTACCCAACATGCCCACCCAACACGTCCACCCAACACGCCCACCCAACATGCCCACCCAACATGCTAACAACGCACGGTTCACCACAAATTGTTTTTTCCGGCTTCATGAAATTTACCCAAAATATCCACAAATTATACACCTAAACTTAACCTATCCATTAATGAAAACCGGAATAAAATCCTTTCAGTAGAAAGTGTGAAATTATATTTTCTTCCAGGAAACACCAGGTTTTATCTTATAATTTGTATGAAAATCAAAAATAAATAAATAGGTTACCTTTCTTGGAAGTTCTTGATTGTAATTTATAAAAATCCGTTTATTTATATTGTAAAATGCATATTTTTTCATTCAAACTCATGGTGGAAAGATATACATATATTTGTAGGTATCATGATTCAAACTGACATTCACATATAGTAATTGTTTTCAGCGTCTTATATTCCATAGCTACTGTGTTTTTGTATAAATGACAGTTCTATGCTCTGACATCATAGAAACAAAAGACGCTGTGCAAAAGATTCTGTTTAATCATTTGATGTTAAATCTTAGATTTTCATAAAATATTATTATCCACGATACTGCTCGTAAAAATTATCTGACTATTGGTGAAAACCGCATTGAAATCGGTTCAGTAATTTCGGAGTCTATAAGCCACACACAAACGAACATTCATTTTTATATATATAGATTTAAATAATTGAGAGTTTTAATTCATTTTTATTTTTCTTTATATTATGCTCAAGAAAATTATAAAAAAATGGGTGTCTGTACTTATGTACCCGCATTAGAAGTTTTATATCTTTGTTGTAGTGACATATAGCATGCAAATGCAAAACTAAAAACCGGCTTTACCGACTATCATAACAGAAATATGTTTTATCTACACCTAACCTAACTTCATCGTTATTCATTATTATATTTCTTCTGGACTTTCTTCATGAACTAGTTTCAAAGTTTCAGGCTTAAATTTTTTTTTTAATTAACACAGTTTAGGTAGGCAATTTTACACACAAAGATACACTAGCGCTTTGGACCCGGTGTTACTAGGGTTTATAACTTTAATCTGTAAAGTAGAAATTGTTTAATATATTTTGTTAACTATTTTAAAAATTTAATTTAAAACAAAATACACAATTATTTGAATGAAAAAAAATACACACACATTACAGTAGAATTTTTATAAGTCGGATCTTGATAAATCAAAATCCGTTCGCTTCCCTTCGAGCCCTAAAACCTCTATTATGCAAACTAAATATGGTATCTCCATCGATGTTACCTAACTGTTACCCTCTATAACACGAAACTCTCTTTAAAAAACATTTACTTCTATATTGGAATATAATAATTTCCAGATCAACAAATAACCAATTTTTTAATTTAAAGTTTAATTTCGCGACATGTTGGTATCATAAGTATGAAAGATTATGTTGTATATAAAACTTCAATATGAAAAATTTCCTCAGTTTTACATTTAATATTGTATCGATAATATCATTATTTTAATGTTAATTTTAACTATGACTTTCTATTAATTTCTATTTTTCATATGCCACAACAGATAGTTTTTGTTTTTAAAATCTTTATATTGTTGCCAAATTTAGATATACGTGTCACAAATGTCGACTCGGTCGATCCAGTAGTTTTTGATTTATGCTGCAGACAGACGGACAAAAAAACATCGCTAATAGAGGCTCCATTTTGATAGAGATGTAACGCTAAATAATTTTTTCA
Organism: Sialis fuliginosa; assembly: GCA_961205875.1. NCBI lineage: Eukaryota > Metazoa > Arthropoda > Insecta > Megaloptera > Sialidae > Sialis > Sialis fuliginosa. Next base: position 11,258,948 of record OY540817.1, on the reverse strand, counting down.
GCGGATCATATTCTTTCCACGCGAATAACATATTTCTTGACCATTTTTGATTTGGGTCAAATTAACTAATTCTGCGTATTATAACAGAAAGTTCAGTTTTAAAATCTGTAACGTCATATATCCATAGTAACTCAGATGCTCTTAAATAAAATAGATGTATAAAATGGTTCTAAAAACCAAGTATGTCTACAAGTATTTATGCAAATATGTGCAAGTTTTTATTTCAGCGACAAGAAACATTACATCCCCATGTGCAAGATGGGTTATTTCTGTCATATACGGATGTACACTTTTTGTTCCCATTTCAAATGCAGTCTATGTCTATAAGTAGACTTTTCTAAATTGCACAGACATAATTAAAAACCGATATATTATTAAAACTGCATAACTGTGATTTCTCAGTATGTTTTGTTCAAATAATATTAAATTAACATTTATTTTAAATAAAAATACTTACAAAACTAAATTTAAACAGGTGTTTCCTTAATAAAGTAAATAGGTATTATACAAGTTGTTTATTAATATTTCCCATAGACCAGTTTAATAATACATGATATGGAATAAAAAAATTGCACACGTTACCTTGAATAAAATATTGTATACTTTACATTATCAAATTACCTACTATGTAAGAATATTACATCACTTATCTACCTATATATATTCTTATTATTTTATCATTTTTATTTAATTATATAATTAAATTATCTTCCTGCTTGTAATTGGAAACGAGCAGGTTGTTATGAATACAAATTAAAATATTATGAATCTGCATTCAATAACAAATATTTATATTTGTATCGGTGTATTTCATTTTTTAGGTTTCCGTAGAAAACTAGGAAACCTTATAGTTTCGCCATGTCCGTCCGTCCTCAAAAATTTTAGACCGATTAAGATGAAATTTGGTATACGGACGAAGACTGAAAACCCAGAAACAGAAATTATAAGATTTTTGAAAAAAAAAATTTTTGGACCCCTTTTCCATAGACTAAAAAGTATATTAAAAAAAAATTCACTTAATCCATTATAAATGTTATATGACATTTTGATTTTAACCCTTCAGTAACGATATATTTGCGTTCAAAGTCATGATCAGAACGTCCCCCCCACCCTTAATTTCTAAACTATCTATTCAAAAAATCTGAAAAAATTCGAGAATGTAGTTTTTAATTAGTACTTCCACTGAAAATTATAACGAACACTGTCACAATTATTTTGAACCCCTCTCCCATAGACTGAAAATTGTACTTAAATTTTTTTTCTCTTACCCCATTGAGTGGAATATCTTTAGATAAGTCTCCTAAAATGAAACAAAAATGTTATATGACCTTTCGATTTTAAACCTTCAGTCACGATATATTTGCATTTAAATGTCGTTATCAGAGCGTCCCCTCCCCCCTTCTACTTTCTAAACTATCGATGCAAAAAATCTAAAAAAATCCAGAATGTAGCTTTTAGTTAGTACTTTCAATGAAAATTATAACGAACACTGTAGCTAGAATAGTTTATAAAAAAAATTGAAATAACTCTTGCTTATAAATCGTAATGACTACGGAAACCTATCATATGCGTGCCCAACACGGCCGTTTTATTGGTAGAATTACTTCACAGCGATTTAAGATAAAATTTAAAGATGCTAATGGGATTAAGGAGGTCCTTTTATTTAATAATAAAAGGACGGAATCTGCATTGTGTGCGATGTAAACTTTGCAGACTTTTTATTACTATCCGAAGACGCGACTTACATTAAGAAACCATATAATTTAATCAGGCATCCGGATATTATTCTAAAATTTATCGAAACGAGTCCAAACCGCCAAGAAATAACATTTAACATTTAAATTTTGTGTGTGTGGTTTGTGATCGTAGGCGCTAACAAAAAAAAACGCTTTGTCCGGTTCGATGCCTCTCGAACTGGCACAAACTGTAAACTCTTGAGCAAAATAGTATCAAATAGCACAATAGTGTTAATTTTTTTTATAAATCATTTTAATGTTTTTATTGCAAGTATAAAGAGAAGTGATATAATTAATTTCATTTTCTATTTTTTTGCCCCAATCGTCACTTGATATTAAAATACACCTTTTTTTAATACGTATCGTTTAAAAAATAAAAGGAAAAATTAGAAACATCCATTTCCGGTTGCCGAATTTCTTTCAGAATATGAGGTTTTATAACAGACCCTAAATATAATTTTTGCCGTTTTTGAATAATAGTCAAAATGGAAATTTCCATCAAAATCAATCGAATTTATAATACTTACAAAAATTATTTAATTTAAAAATTCCAGGAAGCCAAAAATATTTTATTTGAGACATGAAAGCCTTCTAATATAAAGTAATTGCGTGAAACAAAATCTCTTGGTTCAAAAATATACAAATATATTCAAGATAATGAAAATACTTTGGAAGACAAATATGCTAACTTGAAAATTATACGCTTCATATAAATTTCAGTGCAAAGGGTTTATCACTATTAACACATTCAATGCCCGAAATACATAGCTACATACTTGTATTCGCAAAAAATAAAATGACGACAAGACATTTTTATGTGTAATACAAAAAATGTGTAGGTATCTTATAAACGATTTAAAAAAAATTATAGATACCTAGTTAATAATGTTCTCTACAACTTTTATCAAAAATTACACACCGCTTCAAAAATAATTTGAAAAATCTCAAGTTTGTAAGTTTCACAATTTTGGTTGTAGAACGTTCACCGGCAGACATACCGACACACAGACGTCATTAAGATAAGGGTCGTACTCGATTTAATTTAAAAAATACGTGGTTTTTCGGGTTTCGGGTTCAGGTTCAGTCCCATTTAAATTATAATTTAAAACAATGATAGTATCCTTATTTTTCTCCCAAAATATTTTTCTATAGTTACAAAAATATATAACCAGTGGCAATGAAATGGTTAAGAAGTACAGCCTGACACGAAGAAATACAACCACCATTGTGAAATTTATTAAATTAAGAACATGCCTGCACGAACGAAACTCATATTATAATCTGCTTTTTAGTTTTAGATTAGGGTTTTATTATTTATCGTGATTCCATTTATTTCAAACAATGCACCCTTTGAGTAACGATAAGTACGTGCAAAGCTTCAGTTATTACAGCAGGAATATTGACACATATACTTTACAATAGGGAGGGGTTTTAAACGTAATAGCAGCAAGGGGATAAATAATACTTGCTTTACATGGACGAAAATTTTAAACACAACCAGCAGTCACAAAATATTGATAACTTTTAAATGTTCAGACAATGTATGTGTGGAGTGGGGACTGAAAAAGCACAAAAATATTGTTTACTTCTGAAGGGGGGGGGGGGGGGGATTTATTATAACTTAATTTAATTTTTCAGTATACTTACTTATATAAAATTATGTGATTATAGATTACTAATATAATATCGCTGATTTGAATCAAATAAATAATCTATTTCCCCTAATTGTAAGTAATACGTTCCCGCCTAAACCGTGTCCGTGTGACACGCCCCTACTACGCAGAATCCCCGCAATGCATTTGTTAAACACTGAGATGATCGCCAAACCATATGTGACAAGACGGTTAGGGGATGAATAGAAAGGCATCCCGCGCTTAGGGGATGAAGACGGTGGTTGCATACAAAATACAGCATTATAGCGACGCACGCACGGAGATATATACGTAAGGGTTGTATATATAATGTACGTTATAAAATAGTTAATTTCAGCTATTTTTACTTCCATGTTCTGAAAGAATAATACCATCGAAAAATCGTGTCCGAGAAAATGACAAATTCTGATTGTACTAACTTCAAAACGTAAAGAAAAGTTAATTTCCGCATGGCGGCTGTGCGTGTGTCTGTGTGTCCGTGTGTCTGTGTGTCTGTCTGTCAGGATGTAGATTTTTTTTTCGTTCACGATAACTACTGTAAAAATGTACCGATCTGAATTATTTTTTGGGAAAATGTTTGTCTCAGAGAGTACTCCAGACCTATTGATTTTGGTGCTAATCGGATTAGGGGTTTTGGAAATATTCGCAATTTTGTAACTTTTTTCGTCTAAAAAGTGAATATTGCGAGTATTATCTCGCTAATTTTGATAAGATTTGGTACATTTGCAGTTCAATTGAATCTAAGGGACATTTATTATTTGTACGTGCCTAAACAGCCATTAAAGGGGTGAAAAACACACTTAAAATTTGAATTTTAAATACTAATACGTCATTAATTCATGTTTCCTTGGAAACAAATACAACTAAATTCAAATTGTCAAATTAGTTTTTCTACGAATGTGTTTTATGTTTTTGACATTAGAAAACTAATATTTATATACAAATGGCAAAAAGAGCTATAACCGTTGTAAGTATTTATGTTTTTTTAATGTATTACGATATGTATATTCATAGTAGTAGGTTATATAAATAAAATATTTAAAAAAATGTATATTTAAAAATTATTTAAAAAGATAGAAAGAACATGGAAGTCATGTATGGTTCTCCATACCGATATTTAATACTCTACCGGCAATAAAATACCAGTATGAACTGTATTTTTTATTTCAGTAGACTATATACAGAAAGCCTTCATTAAAATGATTATTGAAATTTTTTGGACAACACAAGTATGATTTTGATTGACCCCCCCCCCCCCACCTTACGTAAGAATCTCTATTATTATTTAAAAATATATCAACTATTTTTAAAAAGTAGATTAATTCAAATAACTAATTAACATCTGCCAAGTAAATGCTCAGTGCTTCATCGTGCTAAATTCACCAAAGGTAGTTAATTATTCAACAATTTAAATAAAAACCGATAGTGTTCAGATAAATTACCTGGCATTGGTTAACCATTTAATTTTTATACAATTTTTCTAAAAAAATTTAGTTTGAAATTTTACTTAAGACGCACCTGATTATTTTTTTGTATATTTATCAACTTAAAAAAAAACAAATGACGATTTTTTAAAGCAAACTGAGATAAATCTTTGTAAGGAAATATTTTACAACAAGCGTTGTAGACCTTATAGGAAATTAAAAATGCTCTACAAAAAAGATTCTATAAAATTTTCACGTAACATGTCATTCTTGAGATATCTTGAAAAAATAAATATTTTGGGATGTCACTCTTCCCCCTTACACACTAATATCATTAATATCTGTTCAGTGGTTCATGAGTTATGCGTGTGACAAGGATTCAGGGGACAGACACGGAACGAAAAGTGTTTGTCTTGACCTGAAATGAAAAATCAATTTAAAATTTTAAAATCGGAGAACAATCTTTTTGTCTTATTTTAAAACGATCACAAAGTTTCTTGTATCTTCGATATTATATTGCGAGGAAGCAAAATATGTGTTTCTAATGATACCTTAACCCTGTATAATTCCTCATCTTTATAAATCTTAATAAATATTAATAAAAAACACCTTATAAAAGATATGAAAAAAAAACTTTACGCGTATAGGGACATATGTTAATATTATATTTTATATTAACAGTAATTTTAATAGCATTCTTCAATACAGTGGAATAGGCAATCAGGCAAGCCTATCAGACACCACATACTCACAACAGATAGCTTCATGTGTGCACACATACTTGAGAACTTATCAGCCAGATTAGAATAAAATAATATCACGTCACCTCGCCTTAAAACGTATATAATATTTAATGAAAATTTCATACGAAAGTGATGCAATATATTTTTTTAAATCTAGATTAAAATAGAATCTATAAATTTTCAACACAATAATAATTATTTCTTAAATTTTTTCAGCAACCCATTTAAAAGCTTTATATTTTCTGAAAAAGTAGATAATACTTACATATTTTTTAGGTTCGTTATATTGAGTTTTGATGTTTTTTAGATCGATGGAACACACTACAGGTCGCAAAAAATAAATAAATAAATAAATATCAATCCTTTTGAATTCTCTAATCTATTATCAGCATACAGCCCTTTTTAGAAAAAGTTAAATTTTGCTAACTACATAATTTTAAAGATAGGAAATTATAAAGGGGCCACGGCTGGTCCAGACTTGCGTCAATGCTAGTCAACTCTGGGCCATGATACAAATGATAACTTCGTTCAAGACTTGACCAAGGCTTGTCGTACCAAGGTTGGCCTAGAGTTGGCCTAATGTTGGGTAAAGAATAGGTAACTCATATTGGACCAAACTTGGGCTCATCGTCTAGACTAGCATTTCCTAAATGGGAAGTAGTCAATTGACTTTTCTTGTGCATATTATTGTTTACTTTATTACAAAGATTTTACATTTACAATAATTAAAATGTTTATCTTCATTTTTGTTCTATTAAGGGGTTTTTAGGAATTTTTTTAGAATAATAAAAAAGGAATTAAATGAAATTTGGAGGTTTTTTTAAATGAAATATAAAACAATATGGTGACTTTAGCGTTGTTGAATTGAGTTTAAAGTTTGAAAACTGTTTTACTATATTACAATTTATATTTTAATTTTAAAAACGGATTTTTTTGTAAAAAAGTTGATTATTCTATTAATTCATTAAAAAGGGTGTACATTTTATTGCTCAGCCATATTATTTATAAATACAAAAGACAAAAGCCTCATGATATTATTAAATAATATAATAATAATAAAATCTAACTATGTCGAATGAAATTATTAAAGTTAGTTCCAGACTAATGAAGTTTTATCAACATAACTAATACTTTTGTTATACCTTATACAGTGACTAACAGAAATAACTTTATAAAAATTACTTCCAGACAAGAGTGCCAACGACAGAGCATTGATCGATCGACCACAATTTCTCAATATTTTACTAAAAACACGTATGTAAGGATATAAAAAAAGTATAACCGTATAATTAACGAAAAGAAACATAAAAACCAGCAATGCTTTTATTTATTTTTATTTTTTTACAATTCGCAAATATATTATTTAAAATCAATAAAATATCGTCAAGGTAATTATTATAGAACTGTAGTGAATTGCGAGGCGCGAAGGGTTTTCAACGATACCTTGCTTGGCGTTGGTTCGTGACCCGCGAGTCAATTTCTAATTAATCACGCGACGAAATATAATATTTACCGCGAAGCAATACTGATAACATGCCATTGTCGTGACTTCACTCGCTTAGCAAGTGCAAGTGCTAAAACTGTAAGGGTCTATCCAAACTATCGTGCCGGTCTCACTCCAATCAAAAATAAATATACAATAAACAATGAAATCATTCACAATATAGGTATCGTGCCGATCTTGGTACAATCACACTCCGATACAGTATTTACTATACTGAATATTTGACTGAAGCGATGCCGGACCGAGACCGGCACGATAGTGTGGATCGACCCTAAGGGTGCCGGTAGATTACTAGCAAAAACAATGATACTTTTTTTTCAATATTTCTGATTCATTGAGGAAATAAATATCGATAATTTAAACAATAAAAAAATGTCGAGACTCCCTTACAGTGTCTCATACCGTATTTTAATTTAATTTATTCGATTTTAATTAAATGAAATTTAAGCAAAGTTAAAAACTTTTACTTATATTAAGTTCATCTATTAGAAAATACATATATGAGAATGTACTATATGTATGTATATTTTTATAACAATTTTAAATTATTTTTGAAAAAATAGTACATAATTCCATTTCCCCTTAAAAAAAGCACGAAAACTAAAAAAAATCATTACTCAGGTCCATTCCATCATTTACTATAGTTATGCCAAATCTCCGCTTTCCAGGTCAAACGATTCAGTATAAGTTAAAAAGCTATGATGACAGACAGACAGACATTTTTTCCGACTTCGATACGGAATATTAATAATAAAAAATCTGCCACGTTAAACTGCGACTTAACAAGCAGATAGACAGACAGACCAAAACGCGGACATCATAACGAAAATAGTCGGAATGGATTTAGGGAAGTCAAAATGGATATTTCCGTTCAAATCTCGAATTCGATTTTTTTTTTAAGTTTGATATAAAATATTATATTATTCAAAAGATTATGACATTCTAGGATTGCTCCCTCCAACATTTCATTACATACAAGGTACCGATTCGTTTTTGAAGAATATATCTCTTTTATCATTATCAATAGGAAAAAAAACAAACGACGTATAATTTTACTAATGTAGGAGCAAAGAAACAAGACTCGAATGTGTTAATAACAACAGACTTCTGTATTATCTTAAAACATTTAAATATATCCACTTAACTTTTTATGATTGCTGTAAATCATTTAAAGAAACAGTTAACTCAAAGAATGGTAATGATTTTCTGGATACTTTTAGCTTTTAAGATAAAAAAAAAACACATTTGTGTTTGTATAATTTTACTACTGATAATCCCATCTAACATTTTGTAAAAATTCATATGAAATCATCCATATACATACGAATTCATTGTCTTCTTTTATATATGTATAACAAAAATTAAACATCATTTGTGCGTTACTCGGATACAGAATTATTGTCTGTCAGATTTTTAATTTAAAACAGTAGAGGTGCCAGGGGGATTTTCCTGCGTAGTAAATATTTAAAAAATAATTCAGTATGCCATAAGGGTTCCGAAGTATTTTTTAATTAACATATATAACATGCCTGTATATGAAAATAAAAATAAAAATTTTTATGACGCCCCTCTATATTTCTCCAAAATTTGAAATCATATTGTTGATTTTAGTATCTGTCGTTGGTAGTCTCACCAAAGCTTTTTTCAGATTTTTTAAGTCAGTAGTTACCGAATTATAGGGGAGGTGGACAAAATAAATTATTGTTTGAAGCCCCTACTACTAATTGAGATCTATATTTTAATACCCCACACGTGTTGGTATACAATTTTTTTATTATTATTTTTTGCTTTAAAGCCCTTGTTTAAAGCGCCATTTTTGAATTAGAAAAAATAAGAAGGGTCAAATTCCACTGATTTAATTATACATTTTGATTTTGATATAAAAAAATATTTTTTTGTCTTGCTTTAGCCTCTTCGCACCCTTCTGAAAAATTATTTTTTCAAAAAATTTGTACATATTTTACTAGAGGGCATCTTTACACATATTCAGTAAAAATTTCAAGTTTCTAGCTTATATAGTTTACGAGATATTTTGCTTGGACTGAAAAGGACGGACGGACGGACGACCAAGTGAGATTAATAGGGTTTCTTCGGAACCCTAAAAATAGTTATAAAAGAATGAAAAATCAAAATCACTTATTACAATAATACAAATAAAATATGAATAATATTTAAAAATCAATTATATGATTCATGTTAAGTAAAAGGTTAATAAACTTTTATATTTTATGACAACAGCATTAGCTGTTAGAAAAGCATTTTTATTTTTGTATCGATTTGTAATCGTGATTCATATATCCATGATTAATATTTGATAAGCAATTAAGGATTTATAGACTGTGTCCTTATCCATCGGTATATTAGCTGGAGATAATATTAAAATACGAACGAGGTTAAAACCCAGAAACCTAATAACTAAATTCAATATAAATTGTTGGTTTTATTACAAATAAATATTGCAAATTTCCTTAATTAATTAATACCGGCTTATTATTTTTTTTTTATTATATAGCCTAAAGTAAACAATTCTAGAGTCCTAGGCTTTCGAATAGTGAAAGTTTCATCAAGATCGGTTCGGTAGTTTTCGCATCAAAATATCATAACTATATCAAAATTGATGTTTCCTGTAAAGACTAAAAAAATCAAAATATTTTTACATTGTATACAGACATAGTAAACACGTTAACATATTATAGTATCGATTCCACAAATGAAATTGTAATTTTGATACATGATAAATCACTATAAAAAATACTCAGAACGGATATCTTAATTCTTTCTTTATGTTCCAGGACAAGGGACATCATATCCGAGTTTCACAATCGGTGATGTTGATGCAGTTTTTTTTCTGCTGGAAAAAAAACATTCAGCACATAAATGGACAGTTTTCTCTTTATCGTTCACGATGACCTCTTGCCTCGTAATTTATTTTTAATGATATTTTAATCATTCAATTAATGCCAGTATTTGTTCAGTGTTTATGCATGAAAACTTCATTATATAAGCATGCCTGATGTGTGTAGTTATTTGTATGATATGTTTTTTACATTATCTCGTATTTCAGATGACTAATTAAATATTTACATTTATTTTTTATGGTTTATGCATTATTGATACTTTTCAGTGGAAACTCGAAAATAAAAAGTCAAAACATATTTCCTCTGTGTCTCCAATAGTTATTTTTCAAAATTTGCAGATATTCTACCACTTTTGTCAGATAAATAATTTTTTAAATGTATAGTATGTATAATAATAAATATATATACGTTAGTTTATGACCTAAAATAAATTTTCGCCGAAGGATTACTCTGTAGTTCAATTTTAAGAGGTGCTGCAAAGTTGGTATTACTGATTCATGATAACTGTTGAAATTTTTTAAGGATATCATTTTGTAGAAGATAAAATTCTCTATAAAACTGTCTACAAAGTCATGACTCTCAATTCAACGTATCAGAAGTTATAGACATTCTAAGTGATTTATTTGTTAAAATGAATTTCTAAAAGGCTCTCACAACTAAACTATTATTTTTATAAAAATAAGTTAATTGTTACTTTTATGAGAAATTTTATTCTCTAATCAGCATTTTAATTAACGTCAATATTCTATAAATATCAATTAAATAACAATATACAACCTTACTACTGAGCTATCTGAAAAAGAATGACCCAGTCGACTACTGGGCATTATTATAAAATAATTTTATTCTCTACAAAAAAATCAATAATACCAACTTTGGTAGATACTAAAGAATAATTTTTCTATATTATTTAAATGAGAAACGATACCCTCTTTTGCGACACTTCTTAAAATTGAACTACAAGGTAATCCTTCGGTAAGGATTTATTTTAGATCATAAACTTACTTATTTCGTAATGAGGGAGAAGAAAAAAAAATGTTTTTTACACATCCTAATATACATATTTTTTAAATCAGCTCAACAAGACGCGTATTTTGGTACCCCATACGGGAAAATGTGTTTTCTTATGAGGCCATATTAGTAGTTAAACCGCAAATTTTCTAATTTGAGATTTTGATGGAAATATTTATTTATATATTTATGTTTTCTCCATTATGTATGTCTGTCTTTAAAAGCTAAACAAAAATTTTATTTCTAGGATTAATTTTCTTCTGGGAAGAAAATTACATATTTTTTAAACGATCTTACAACCTTAAACAGAAGCTCACTTTCGTCAATTTTAAAATCTGGACAAATTAGAAAAAATGATTTAAAAAACGTAACTGTTAAAGTTAAAAATAAAAACGATTGTATAAAGAACAAACCAACGTTTTTGTTTCTTTAATTACTCGTCTAACATACCTGCACGATCGTTGCGTGGTCGTGAACGGGGCCGATTTGGAGAAGTGTTCCACTAGGCCGGCCCCGTCGTCGTGACTGCACTGTATAACCAACCCACCGGATAACTGAATAGTACACCTATGCACCATTGCCATTTTTCATTTGCGGTATTTATACCAAACTAGAAATTCATCGCAATTTCGTCCGCGTGCTTTTTTTCGAAATCAAATCTTTTCATTTTAATCTTAGCAAATATATAGGTAACTGTTATTTTTGCTTCCTCGCAATATCGAAGATACGAGTAGCTTTGTGATCATTTTAAAATGTGTCTTTGTTCTCTGAATCCTTGTCACACGCATAACTCACGAACCACGAACCGATATTAATGAAACTTGGTTGGATGGTTGGGTCTGGCTTGTGTGTAAGGGTGACATCCCAAAATATTAATTTTTTCAAGATATTTCAAGAACGACACAAGAAAAATTTCGAATATATATTTTTTAGTAAAATTGTATTGGAAAATGTTTTTTAATACGTACTTGACCTTATTATCCACTTTAAAGGGTTGGACTGTATAAGCTATCTATTGGCGTTTTATTTATTGCTCTACGATTAGTTTTAGAGATAAAAGCTTCTAAAGCGAAACATATTTCGTTGCATTTGTACTCCCGAGGTTACCACTCAATGACACCAAGGAAAATACAGTTCTACGTCAAAAATAAAACTCCCTGAACCTTATATAAAAAACCTGTTACAACTGGACCCCATTATTCTCATACTGTCCACATTTTATATATAAAATTCATTCAAATTTAAAAATAGCCACATGTGAACACCGACAATAACAAACTTTATTCGCATGTACGTTTTAGTTACGGTCGCGGAGGTCGCAGCAGCCACTTCCGGTGCATTCAGTCGCGCATCCTCGTTAGTTGCACACGTGACGAATTAACCGGACCCGTTCATTCATACAGTAGCATAGCGAGACACGACAGGGTTTGGCAACGTTAGAGCCGAAGGTCTATCAAAATGTCACCTGTTCAAATGGCAAACTAATACAACCACTTTTATCGGCTTTTAACATATTTATTTCAACAAACCCCAACTACGTAATAGGCATGATGCTTAATTTTTAAAAACTATTTTATAATGATCTTATGTGTCTCTTATTTCCAAAAAAATGCTTATTTCTGCAGAAAATAAAGGTTTAATCACAAAAATTGACCCTTTTAAAACTAATTTTGAATTTGACGCCAAAACGCTCATGGCGCATTTTTGACGTCACGCCTATGTAAACACTATAATTATAATAAATCCTTGTTCCATCGCTAATGTTTCTCGGTTTTACTTTTAGTAATACAAAACTGCGCAAATTGATAGTTTAAAACCACAAAATAATTTATAAACAGTGCAGATATTAATGAAACAAAAATGACATTTACGTAGCCGTGACGTCATCCACTCTGACTGGTGTTTTATCAAACATGGCGGATTGCTGTATTTTGCGTTTTTATTTTAACAAAAATCATATTAATCTCGCTTTTAATATAAAAATAAATACATTTTTTAGAATCTTTTTAACTTATTTCATTATTTAAAATCATAATTTCAGTGATACTTTGTTACTGGCATCATGCCTATTCTAATTGATGAAAAATATGCTAAAATTATCGACAATTCTGATTTTAGCATATTTTTCATCAATAAAATAAATTAATGCACAAACATTTTATTAAATTTATTTATATCCATTAAAAACTGAAAACTTTCTTCTTTTCAACTATATTTTTTTGTTTTTTCAATGACAGCATCCCTTTGAAAATGACAACTGATTAGTTGAAACACCTTCCCGTGGGACATCCTGTAGATGTAGGTATGTGATCCAAAATCATTTGAAGATATTGTAAATTTATATACTTTTTCGCCAAACTTTGGACCAGGACATCCTGTAGATGTAGGTATGTGATCCAAAATCATTTGAAGATATTGTAAATTTATATACTTTTTCGCCAAACTTTGGACCAAAGTACTTCACGAATGGTAATTTTTTTCATTAGGTCAACTTAACCTTGCTAATTGTATAAAATAAAATTAAAACAAATATATATTCGATACTATTGGTGCAATTTGTTTTTTTAAACATCCATAAATTACAGTTTATCATTACTAAAGACTAAAATACTGCTAAGAACAAAATTTCACAATCAACATTTTCCCAGACACATGGGCATTCTAGCTCATACAATATGTAGTGGATGTATATACGTATTCTTTCAAATCCTCTTTCCCATGTTAAAAACTCAGTAAACATATTTATAAATGCAAAGAAATGCAATGTACTACATGGAGAACATAAGACTGGCGCCACGTTCGAACTGTGAACCGATTTTAAATAAGTATCGACATGATGACAATGTGCACATCCTAATAGCATGATATTGTTCATTATATTCTTATTATTTAAATTATGCATATACATAGTTCAATGATTCAATGCACTTGGTTTAAGAAATAAATCAATTTTGTATTATTATTCAATATTGTACAATTAACATAAACATATTAACCGAAATATTTGGTATATTTCAAGAAAATTGATTAACTTTTAAGTTTTTTTCAAAATACATTTTTTAATACCACTTATATCATTCACGAAAAAAAATTTATTGGAAAAATTACCATAAAAATGTAGGTAATTAATCGAAGGACAACACGATGATATGAAATTTTGAAAAATAACGTAAAATTTATTGCAAGCAATTTTACTTTGCTGTATATGGCAATATTTTAAATGTTGTTAAAAATATAACTTTAAAATTGAAAACTTAAATCACTTCTTTGTATTAATAAATTAATTATACTGTTTAATATTTATTTAATTATACTTACTTTCTTTAAAAATGTACCCTGTTGCATAGAAAATACATTTTTATGTATTTACACCAGTGGTATAATTAAAATGAAATAAATTCAGTCTAAGAAAGTCTTCCCCCCTCCACCATCTTTAAAAAAATCTCACAAAAAAATTTGCAAGTAAATAAAAAAAATTCAGCGAGCAAATTAAATTTTTCATTTATACAATAATTTTTAATGAATTTACAAAAATTAACGAAATTACATTTCAAATGGTATTATAAAAGCTACAACAAAATTTACAGTAAAGAAATTAAAAAAAAAATCTGCAGAAAGAAATCTGGGAGAATTTATCTATATTTTATATTTCTATAATTTACAATGTTTTAAAAACGTATTTTCTGTTGTTTTTTTTTAGAGTTTTATGCTTTTTTAGTAGATAACACAAACTACTTTATTAGTAAGCACGCATTAATACAATGTTTTTTTGTCTTCAGGTTATGATCAAGTATGCGAATTTATCTACAAACTGTTATAGTAAAAATAAAAATATTTGTTGAGGTCAAATTTAGTATTATTTTTTAAAATAAAATAACAGGCGCAGCAAAAGACAGATTTAGATACACATTTCAGATTAGATATGTATAAATTTAGACGTAATAAAAATAGATACCTGTATTTGATTTTTTAGACTTGACCTCAATTGCAAAAAAGTATATAGTTTTATTTACAATAATGTACAAATAACATATATGTATATATATTTAAAATTTAAACATGTATGGAGCTTAAGACTTAAGAATCACCTATATAATACATATATTATATTAATTTAATTGTTTCAGGGTGTTCCACATTTCACACACACAATACACAATAAAAACAAGTCTATATTTGGAACTCGTATTTGCTGATAAATATGTGGTCAACATTACATACACTGTAAACATATTTGCATATCAGCTGGTCGTTGGTCAGTTTGTTATTGGTTGTCACAAATTTGATTTAAATACACTCGATCAACTGGACAAGTGTCATATTTCGATGAATATCACCATTGTCGTTTTATTTTTTGATATTTTTGTATGTTACATATAGGTACTTTAAGATACAAAAAATAGGTACCATTAAAAATTGATTTGAATTTTTCAATGTTTACCATTTTTTAATGGACACCTGTATAAAATAATCAAATTCTACTTATCTTATTGTTAAATGGTATATAGTTGAAGCTACTACCACACCAAAACGCAAGAATACATTTCCAAAATTAATTTAGCCCAGAATGATTCTTCACAACAATAATGCCTATAGAAAGTTCAAATTGTTCAAAAAATATATATTTTTAAATATTGTACCGCTACATAGACCTCTTTTTTTGGAATACAAAAAACAAGGCAGAAATAAATGGGTCATTCTATTAAAAAAAATTATTATGTTCCATTTTTACTAATAATACTTACCTACCATTTTAAATTTGGGTTTTGGCTATCTCTTAAAAGAGAAAATATAACGAAAAAATACATACTATTGACTCATCCTGTATAAAATAAAATTATCAATATCCTAACCACAAAAAGAAACAACTTTAATAAAAAAATCCGGAAAATTGCGATAAACAGTTCAGACCTGGGCTAGAAGGATTAACTAGGTCTTGAAACTAATCTTTAAAATAATCACAGGCGCACCTAGAAAAAATGAGGGGGGGGTAATTTATTTGTAATTATATATATTTTTTTATGTATCTGAAAATCACAAATTTTAAATTAAATAATGCATTTTGACGAATTCGGAGGTGGGGTGGGGGTTTAACTCCTAACACCCCCCCCCCCCCTCTTAGGTGCGCCGTGAAAATAATAATTGAGGCTTGGTTGACTAAAGATTACATATTCCTTTTTTGGTCTTATCAGACTTATCTGTAATTTATACAATTATTCAAAAACAGTTCATCTAAAATAGGTACCTATTTATAATTTCATTATTAAAATTACGTGTCCATATTTCTGTGACTGGTGCCCAGCTAACAATCAAGTACGTAATAATTAATTCAAATTGTATATAGTCTTAACCCTTTCAGACTTGATTTTTTTCCAAACGCATTTTTTTTTTTTAGTTAGGTGATTTGGGACATAATTCTGAGTTAGTTAGATATTAAAGTTCTAAGACAGTGTATATTATAATATGCGTCAGGTCTGAAGGGGGTTAATTATAATGTGCGTCAGGTCTGAAGAAGTTAATTAAAATAGTATATTTACTCCTGAAGAATTCTACTGAAATGAATTTTTCAGTTAAGTGATTTTTAACAATTATTATTTTTACGGTTTTTCTTCACACTATGATAATTATGTTTAGGAAATCTGGGCTAATTTACACGGGCTAAATATTAGTTGAGTAAACAGCGAAAATAGTTTATTTAAACATATTTACAGTAACATGAATTCTTAAAAATATGAATCAACGGTAAAAAACACACTTAAAAATTATCATGTCGTATATCAATATAATAATTAACACACACACGATTATTTTATACAAAATACTTCAAATATCGATACTTTTTTATCTCAAATGTAAATGTACCGGCTGGTCAAAATATTTTTTAAGGGGGGGGGGGGGGGGCAAATTTAAAAATATAATAAATATATTTCATATATAAATAAAAATTTACCAACTGGCTCCTCGTTGCTTACACTACTGCGGATGGAGCAGGCCCCCTGGCCACCCCGCCGGTAACGCCATTGGCTGTGGTACTGATATATTACAGGGCCGGAGGAACACGGGTACGATGCGAGATTTTCACGCAGGCGCCAATCACCGAAGGCGGCGAAATTTGAATAAAATGCGTGAGAATAGCATTATAAGGATGAAGTAAAAAGTGATATGAGGAGTAAAAAAAAGAAAGAGCGCAAAGGTGAATTTAAGGGGCGGAAAAATCGTAATGACTACCAAAAAAATAGCAGGGGCGCAAAAGTGTGGAAAAAGGCGGTAATATGAATTTTGTACACACCATCTGAATCCCTTGCGCCGGTCCTGACTATGTATGTAGTATGTACATATTATACATACGATACGGTCAAATTAATTTATACCTAATTATGTAGTAAACCTATAAAAATTCTCGAAATTTATAATATACCTATATAATAGGTATCATGGTAATTTACCTCGATTTTCGAAGTTATCAAAATGCAGTTTTCTTACAAAAATTAGATGCCTGCCTTTAGTTTTAATGTGAATACACAAATATACAGTTTAGTGTGTATGAAATATATCTAATTATATGAAAATGGCACTAATCTACAAAACTAAAAGTAGATACTTGAAATTTGAAAGTCAATACAATACGTTTGGTATTTGACAATCAGCCTTGAGACACTAAAGGGGCATTGAAGCAAGACGGCCAATCTTTCATGTTAATACGTACATATAGTAAAAGATACATAAAACACTGATTATGGGACAGTCACAGACGCAAGTGCAAAATAACAACAAATAAATATGTAACGGTAAAAAAAAATCCGCATGTAAACACAACTTACTTCTAGCAGCTTGTATGAGATCTTTAACCTCCTTGATTAGTTGTTTTATCTGCTGGCTTGTTTTGTGCAATTCGTTTTCATGTTCCCTGAGGTTCTCGCGAAACTGAGGACTGTCCGTAAGGCAGTCGGTGAACTCTAGCGGTTGAAGTTTCACAACCATCGTGAACACACCACACTAAAGAACACAAAATAACACAAAACGCGTAAAAATTGTCATGTACACTACCACAAATGTATCACATCCTACCACGACAACCGTTAATTTTCAACTAACAGCTACAGAAACCTGTGGATCGTTTCTCCTTCGCGAAGTAGTGGGGTGAGCACAGAGGAGTGTTGATTCATGATTGGATCATTTTATTCAGGTGTACCAATGTACTATTTTTAAATCGTAAAAAATTACAATTTTAATTAATTAAATAATTAACTAAACATAACAATATATTATAATAAATTAACTAAATAATATTATATTATATTATGAATGAGGAATTAATAAAACCGTGAATTATATAAAAAAAGTTAATTTCTCATAACTAACTATCTACATGATCTACATATTGTATGGATACATGATACATATATTCCTTATTTATTTTAAAGAGAAATAAAAATAATCAAAACTAATGATATAAACATACTGTATTATTTAATCAAATATATAAAACGAATAAATCCGATTTAAGAATTTTATGACAGGCGCCAGGCAGCAGATGACAAATGACGTTTACCATTGCAGTTTCGCGCATAATCACGTTGCAATAAATTAACAGTTAATTGTGAAATGTTGCATTGTTTTCTATTGTAAAATATTTTGTATACAATATTTTCGTGTATAGAGGTTTTAGAAATTAATATAAAATGCCAAAGAAAAAGACCGGTCAACGTAAGAAAGCCGAAAAGCAAAAATTGCGTCAAAAAGAAATAAGAACAGCTAAAGAAAATTTGTCTTTGGCTCAATATCCTTGCAATGCGCCTATGGAATGTGAAAAATGCCATAGGTAGGTAAAATAAATTAAGCACGGTATTCCTACAATACATTATGCATGTGCGAAGAAACGATTTTTAGGTTATTTCTTTATTGTAATTCGATTTCAATAATTTTTGATTTCAGAAAACAAAAAAGTCGTGCATTTTGTTATTTCTGTCAGAGTGTCCAACGTCTTCCAATCTGCGCACATTGTGGTAAAGTAAAATGTATGTTAAAAACCGGAGACTGTGTCATACGCCACGCAGGAGTTTACACGACCGGAATGGGCATGGTGGTATGTTAAATATGAAATATTGACTTGAAAATGAAAATTGTTAATTGTTTTTTAACACACAGGGGGCTATATGCGATTTCTGCGAAGCATGGGTATGCCACGGACGGAAATGTTTGCAATCACATGCGTGCACTTGCCCACTACAGGATGCTGTGTGCATTGAGTGCGAACGTTGTGTGTGGGACCACGGAGGTCGTATGTTCCGATGCTCATTTTGCAACAGTTTCCTGTGCGAGGATGATCAGTTTGAACACCAGGCGTCTTGTCAAGTTTTAGAATCCGAGAACTTCAAATGTGCGTTTAATCATGTTTTTTTTATCATCGAGTGTATATAATTTTATTATTTTTTCAGGCCAATCGTGTAACAAACTAGGGCAGTATTCTTGCTTGCGTTGCAAGACGTGTTATTGCGAAGATCACGTGCGCCGTAAAGGGTTCAAGTATGAGAAGAATAAAGGGATTCCTTGCCCTAAATGCGGCTACGAAACTTCACAGACTAAGGATCTTAGCATGTCGAGTAAGTTTTGTGGTACATATACTTTTTTCTTACAGTATTTTCGTAAAACATTTGTTAATGTTTTAGCTCGTAGTCACAAATTCGGAAGACAAGGACAAACAATGTTTGAGAATGGTGAAGGATCTACCGGTGATTATTACAGTGCTTCTGGTGTTAGTTATAACCAAGATGACGATGACGATGAGGATTACGATGGTGATGATTATGAAGATTCTGATGATGATTCGGAAGAGTATGAAGAATCGTCAGAGGAAGAGGAAAAGTAGTTATTTAATTTCAATAATCAATTCCTATATACACAAAATGTATTGGAGAAAGTATAATGTGAATATTTTGATAATGTTTATTCCTTTTTTTGTTAATTAATAAAACATGGTTTAAATAAACGTGTATTTTTTTGTTAACTATTTTAATTTTCATGACCTTTATTTTTTTTAAAGCGTAATATTTAAAACAAATTGCTCAAGATATACACGGGTGTATGTCATTAAGGTTTCCGTAGGTACCTAACAAGTACTGTTTGGAACCCTTTGTAGGCGCCACTTGAAAATTTAAAAGTCAAGTACTAAAAACAAAGCAATGAAAGGATTGATAAAATATTAATGAGTGGGGTCTATAACAAAACAAGCAAATTTAGTGAAACTTGATATATTTTTCTGCTATTAAAGTAATTACAATAAATATGTTACACGTTATTATTCCAATAGTCTATACCAAATCATTTCTACGACATTTCAACAAAACAGATCAGACGCAATCCATAAACAAACGAATAAGCTCCAAATTCACTCAAATATAGATTTTAGGTAACAATAAATAACATCCAACATGCAAGTCTTTTTTATGATAAAAATTTCTATAACGTAACTATTCAGTAAAATGTATTATTCAATTCTAAATATCCCATATCAATTTTCATGTACAAAATTCTCATAATAAAAAATGATCAAAATTACTGGAAAAATGATTTCTTAAATTAACAAAAATTAAAAAAAAAGGTAAATATACAAATTCTATTTATTCGTTTTGATATACCTATCAATATTAAAATAAAATTCAAGTGAAAAAAATTATTTGACAATTTCAAACAATTTTTAGAATTTAAAATAAAATATAGGTACAAACAAATCGTCCTCTATAAGACAAAGTATCGTAAGATATTTCCATTATGATGTACAGCAGTTATCATACTTTTTGTTGTCAGGAACATTACCCGTTATTAACTTCCATGACATATAAATAAGAAAACTAGTTTGTTATAAACTTTTAATTAATTAAATCAGCCTTGTTTTTGAAAATATCATTTTACCTAACAGTCCAATCAATACGGGCCAAAAAGGGGGTTTCGTAATGCAAAAATAAACTAGACTTGGGGTGGGGAGTTGCATTATTTCAAAGAACTAGCCTGGTGGGATACCGGAAATTTGACGGTGACCTGTAGCCTGACAAATATAAAAATCATAGCTGGGAAAGTATGGGAACTATGCCTTTGAATCAATTTAGTAATTTTTTTTCTCAAATTAAATCGCTCTAAATGTTCATGTTTACTGAAAACATTTTTATTTTGAAAAAAAATAAAATCTTGTCTATAGTTCACTCAGCGGCAATGTGATTTGTTACTACTAAAGACGATTATGAACATTTTATGTTACTCAAAAAACAACCTATGAGAAAAAAAATTAGCTGAATTGATTCAAAGGCATTTGCATACTTTCCTGACTACGGCCTATATATTTTATCTTTGTCAAATTCCTGGTATTTGTCGCAATTACCTTCCAAGTACAACATAGTTTTTTTGTTATATTAGTTTTTTTTTCTGGTTTATTATGTACAGAAGATCATAATAATATTACCTCTGATCAATGATAAGTACCTCTATAATATATTACAAGCACCATCAATTTCTATTGACGGATTATCAAAAAAAATTTTTTTTCAAAAACTATAATTTTTTGGAAGCTAATATTTGGTCAGGTTGAAGGTTACATAGAATGTCACTTCTAAAAAAAATCAGCCAAATCTATGCAAAGACCTATTTTGCAACTTACCCGGTTATAGCGTATAACATTATTAATACTGTTTGTGTCCTTATTCGTACACGATGAAAGTTAATAACTAAATATAAAATATATTATATTTTGCAGTGATGCAGTTAAAAAACCATTAGAATTATTTCAGGTACCGTAAATTGCATATAATTTATCATGATTTTCTGATTTAGTTTGAAGCAGGCGGCAGGCGTTTATACTATTTCTGGTTTACGGACTTGAAGAACAATATCTAAATTTATATTTTAATACACTGTACGATTCACTGAGCGATAGTTTTTAAATTTAAACAAGAAAAATTAAGCATCAAGTAACATGTAACATAAAGATAATTTTTTTTCTTCATAAAAGATGTTTAAAAAATATAGACCAATAATTTACATAGTCAACATCTTTCCTAAATAATATGATTATCAACTTTTTTAAATATAAACTAAATATTCGATGATTTGTTTCTTACATGTACAAAAACTGGATGAATGAAAAGAAAATGTCTCCTATTTGACAACATAGAACTCAGTAACCATAAATCACACAAACTTCAGGTTGATCTTAAAATGTTCGTCATAAAGTCTACTTTTACTTATTAAAATTTCAAATCATTCCAATAAATTGTTTAGTAGTAACAGCCTTTTAAGTAAAGTACATCAAAATTACCAATATCTAGATAAAGAAAAACGTTACCTGTTTGACGACATAGAACTCTGCAACTGTAAATCACACAAACTTGCAAGTCTTAATATGTTTGTCATATAGTCAACTTTTACATATTAAAATTTCAAATTATTTCGATTCAGTTGGTAGTTACAATTTGTTAAGTAAAAATTCTTTCAAGTTCAAACAGCTTAAACTCGTTATCGATCAAACCGCACAATAATGAAATGGATTAAGACTTGAATAATTGAAAAGCTTATCTTTCAATTTGGTGGTCTCCTAAGTTCCTGCATTTTGGAGTGCTATGTCGCCAAATGGGAGATGTTTTTTTTTATTCTAAATATCGGTAATTTTTATGTACATTACTTAAAGGGCTGTAAGACTGGAACTAAATTTTAATATGTGAAACTAGACTATACAACAAACATTTCAATAACAATTTGAAGTTTGTGAAATTTATATTTCCACAGTTCTATGTTGCCAAACAGGAGATGTTTTTTTTATCCGTTATTATTATATTAAAAGTATTAAAAATAAACTAAAAAATGAGTACATACGAGTAACTAAAGATACATATTTACAAGACCTATATTTATATATATATATATATATAATCCATGTCATGAAAAACAAATCATTGGTCAAAGTATTTAAATAATTTTGACAAACGAGTATATTATATAAAATAATAACAAAGCGACCAATAAAAATTATAAATCTATATACGAAAGCTTGAGATTATCATTATGAATATATTTCCTATTTCAAACTGATTTCAGTTTACATAAATTAAAATACGAATAGAAGATATTGCGACAAACGAAACTCGAATTGTTCGTAAACGTAAAAACCCAATCAAATTAAGGAAGCGTCATTAACAAACCTTGATATCAGGCTAGTTTGTCAACAAGTATCTTAGAATGTGATATTTACTAATATGTATAATTTTAATGCAATATTTAATTGTACTATCGTATTTGTTTCAAGTCTCTCCGATTTGATTTGCATTGATTTCTAAGTTAAACTCTACTTCCTGTCATTCGGATATGATTCGCTTGTATCTTTTTAACGGTGGGCATATCTCATCACTTTCGTCCCGGAGCGGGTCTTCGTAAGCGTAAGCCGGCAGCCACTTCTCCAATTGCTGGTCAAGGAACTCTTCAAGCCTTCTTGCGTCGTTGTAGACAGTCGTTCCTTTCTGTGAACCAACAGAAAATTTATTTAGTTAACCGTTCGGTACTATCTTAAGTTGTTGATTAACGTACCTCGTTGAACATGTATGCATTGCGGAACATTAACCGTAAGTCGCTTATAAGCTGTATAACTTCCGTGTAATGACTGGGAGAATTCCAGTCTAATTTTTTCCTAATAATATCTAACGCAATTGGCTTTTTGATCTTTTCATGATAGTCAGTATGCTGGAAATAAATATTTAAATTAACATTTTCAGCTATTCTAAATACTCGTAATTAATTTATATACGATATTTACAATAAATACACTCTTTAAAAAAAATTTACGGATTTTTTCTACGAAAAAAAAAGCAAAATTCTAATTGTCATACCTTTGTTAAAAAAAGTCATAGAATAATCGTTCAGAAAGTATTTTAAAATCAATAGATTTAAAAAAAAAAAATGGATAATGATGAATTAAAGTCAGAAAAATATTTATTTTTTAAGTTTGTCAAGACCTCACTAGATGGTATACAATCGTAGAAAGACCTGCCTGGTTGATTTTAAAGTTTGAAAATTTAGCTTGAAACTGCTTACAAGCTTCAAAACGGTTTTTGAATGATCGTTCTGTGATTATTCATATAAAAAATGTAACGATTTGAATTTTGCTATTTTTTTGCAGAAAATAAATCACTTCAGTTTTATTGACAAGTGTATAAAAAAGAATCATTACATACTTCGGCCCCAATAACATCCCTGAATGCTAAGCTAGGCTCGTACTGACAGTACAATTCGAGCACAATGCGTTCAGCGATCTTCTTCTCCTTGGGACTGAGTCCGATGTCCCGTTTGTCCCCGAGCGCCGTTGTCGGGATGTCTGCAAAGTTCATGCACAGCAGACACTGCCACGTGTCACTCTCTCTGAAACCCATTCGTCTGACGGTCAATGGCTCGATCGTGGTCATACCAAACTACAATGGCCACTCGAACCATTGTTCGCTTGTTCTTTTTTAGATAGTTTTCAATAACAGAATAATATTCTGTTCACCGACTACCATATTATTAGATTTCTAATGAGGACTTCTTAGGAAGTCGAAACACGTGTCGATTTATTATTTCATAATGTTTAAGGTGTACATATTTAGTTTTAAGTGTCTATTAACCAAGTACATCAAAAAGGTTAAAAACCAATCAGTCACCAACTTACAAGTATTAAAAAAATGTTCATCATGAATTTTATGACACATTACACCATGAATATTTTTTTTTAAGATTCTTTGTAGTTGAAAATCGATAAACGTCTTTTATTTTTCATTATATAAAAATTAGAAAATTTAGGAAAAAAAATTATTTCTAAAAAATCTGCTATTTTCAATAAAATATAAGTAAAAAAAAAGTGGATTGTTTAGAAAAATTCATAGAGATTTCAAAAGTGAATTAATATTTATATCTAGATTAATCAGTGATCAACCTTTTAGGTAATATCTACCTGTTTATAAACATCTCAGTGTGATTTTTGCAATGTAACTGTTAATTGTAATTATTGCATTTAAGATAATTCTTTAAGGAGCAAAATAAATGTGTTTACCAAAGTGTATGTATACCCATTTTTTAAGATTTAAAATTTCAATATATAAAGCATTTTTCCAAAAATTTTCTGGCAATGGTAAAATAAATTTATATATGGACACGTGTTAGCCAATGATATATGAATAATATACTTGCTTTTGTTATTTTCTTAGTATTTATACTAAATTTATACGTTAATTATAATACAAATCCTATAAAATCAAAATACCTGAAATAATTCTATCTGTAATGCCCAGATAAAAAAAAGACACAGTAGCAACTGTGCTCCAACTAATAACGTAGAACTACATATTATATTGTTACTTTATAATTAAAATCTTACGAAAATTAGCTTGACTTTTTTATGCTACTCTATTAAAGGATTGAGAGATAGGGGTTAAAACTCATTTGATTATAAATAGGACTATATAAGCTATTTATTACGATTATTAGTTCTGGAGATACAAGCTTTCAAAATGTGACATATTTTTTTGCATTCACGTTTCTGAGATTACTGTTGGAGAAGACGTAGTTCTACGTCAAAATTCCTATAAATAAATTATATAAGAACTAAGATATTAATTAAAACAAATAAATAGCAGAAGCAAAAATCACTTAACAAATTTATACCGATTTTCAAAACACATTTCTCCATCACCAAGAAAAAACTCATATTCAATCCTGATAATAAATATATTGCGAAACGTATAGTTAAAATTGCACTTTGGAAGCTGTAAAGTTTTGGTTAAGCAGGGGATAAATATACAGTGGCAGCGGGACGTACAACAGAACAAGCGACCAACAGTTCGAATGGCGTTACAACAATACTCACTCAACGCTAAGATTTGGAATGTGGCAGTACTGGTGGAACACCTTTGGGCACTTGTCACAGCATACCAGCTCACCTCCGTCCATGCACACTGCACACCAGTCCTCGTTAGGATCATCCTTCTCGGCTTCATTCGTCGGAGCCTTCCCCGAGCTCGATAATTCCGTACTCGACGCACGTCTGACATTCTTATCCGTTGAACTATCCACGTGCGGTGAACCACCTTTAGTCCGGCCCCCCTCTGCCAGAACCTGCACCCCATTATTGTGAAGATTGGCAATCGTTGCCATCAGATCATTAACAGAATCCTCGCAGTACTTATCTAAATTCCTCTCAGTATCGTCACACTTCCCGGCCACGTTATTAGGACTTGGCGTTTTAGGTATCGTCGAAGTCACTGTCCCCGAAGCCGCCGCCGCTTTGGCGTCCGGGGACGGCCGGGACGTTAAGTTTTTTAAAGTTATTTTAAAAGAATCGTCCGGTCTGTGGTTTGTATTCGGCCTAAAGCTCTGGTCATTGTATGTTCTCTGCGGTGGTACCGCGGGCCCATTACTCTCGCTCATCGCTTGCTGGGGAATGTGCCACTGTGCACCTGGCTGCACTTGCTGTGGGGGCGTCTGTGGATGCGGCTGTGGATATGACTGTGGATACAAGTTCATCAGCTGCTGGTTCTGAGTCCGTTGCTGCATCATCATCTGCGGAGTCGACCGAGGCAAGCTGTTCTGGTGCATCTGGCTCGAGTTCATTATACGTTGTTGTTGTTGTTGTTGTTGTTGTTGTTGTGGCTGTTGCTGTTGCTGTGGTTGGGGCTGTTGCGACGTCGGAGGTATCTACAATAATACAATTATTGTAATAGTAATAGACCAGTGCCCAAATCTAATTAAAAACACGTTAAAACTTGAAGCATTATTTGTGATTTTTCACATTTTTCAACCTCATTGTGAAATCTGACAAAATCATAGAATACTTTTTTGTTCTCTATAAAATTATAAAGAATATAAAATATAAAAATGCTTATTTATTTAAGAGATATAATCAATTAAAGTTTGACCTAAAATGCTTGAAAATTACCAAGAAATGTCGATTTATTATATTATTAGTAGTAGAGTTCAATTTGGGCTCATTTTATTTGTTTTATAATCTAGTATAGATAGAAGTCCCATGGGTTTTCCTCATCCAAGTCATTAAAAAAAAGTTACAAAATGTAATATGAAACAATAGCATTTTTGATGATTTTCAACCATATCTTCAAAACAATATAGCATATTGTATTCAATTTTTAAAATTTTCTTTGGAATTTATCCAATAATCAATGCGATATAATTTTTATATAGAGACCGGACTAATATTCCATGTTCTGTTTTTAATAGTGAATTTTTTGTAAATAAAGTCCAATTTTCAAAAAAAATTACCGTTTAGTATAAACTATTTTTTTCTGGAATCAGACGAAAATTTAACACTTTAGCTGACTGTAGGACGATGACTTAACAATCAATAAATGTTTTATAAATGAATAAATACCTGAGATTGCTGTTGTTGGTGTTGCTGGTAAAAGTTTTGTAATTGGACTTGCGACGGGAATTTGAAAGGCCTCTGTAATTGCTGAGTAGGTTGTTGAAAATTTCCATAGTTTGGATGTGTCTGTCTGTAGCCTTGATTAGCCTGTATCCTCAACCTGAACATGGGCTGGTTGCTCTGCTGAGAATATGGAGACAGCTGCTGCCCAGCTTGCATGTATTGCGGAGGAGGAGGCGGAGGTAAAGGCTGCTGCTGCTGCTGTGGGACCTGCTGAGGTGGCATCGGTGGTGGCGGCTGTGGCTGGAGCAGACCTCTCAGATTCAATGCGTCGGGATGTGTTGAAGACGTCACTTGCTGCGCACTTGAATTTCCCATTCTCATCGGTGGTTGAACACCGCTGTAAGGAAGTCTCGGAAGGATCATCGGAGGTCTCTGCTGCTGCTGCTGTGAGGGTGGTAGCGGTGCATGTTGCTGTTGCTGTTGTATCGGTGGCCGCTGCATTACAGTCATAGGCTGGCGAGGGACTGGAAGCCCGAATACCTGAGCCGGTGGGAGTTGGGGTGGTCCAGGCGCGACAGGGGCCGTGCTCTGTGGGGATATGGACGGGACTGATTGTGGTGAAGGTGACTGGTGATGGGGTGTCGAGTTAGACGACGGGTAAACTTTTCCATCGACGACGATTGCACCAATTGAAGAAACAACTAAAAAAAGATTTTTTAAATACATATACATACATGCCATAATATTAAAATAATTAAGATTTAAATACAATATTATATTTTTCTAAGACAATCTCAAAATATACACTGTCTACAATATTTTTCTACAAATACACAGGGTATAGAATTTAACTACAGAACATGCAAAAATCAATGTTATTTCTAATACATGCAAATATTTACATAAAATTTTATATTTCCAAAATCAATACTCAAATTTATAA
The DNA here is from genome assembly GCA_961205875.1 of Sialis fuliginosa. Classification (NCBI taxonomy): domain Eukaryota; kingdom Metazoa; phylum Arthropoda; class Insecta; order Megaloptera; family Sialidae; genus Sialis; species Sialis fuliginosa. The sequence continues at coordinate 11,230,684 of OY540817.1, read as the reverse complement.
CCAAAATGAATCCAAATTAACATTTTTACTAACCCACTCGGTGCTGAAGGCTTGGATTTGTGACATAACTAGTTTACATTTAAAGCGAGTGTGTATTCAGCACTGCTGCGGGGAGTGACTCTCCGTAGCAACAAACGGATTAAGAATTTTTTTTTTTTTTTACCCCCTTGCCACCTTTACAAGCTTTTAATTAATGTAATATTTCAATAAATATAACCCAAAATTTAACAAATTGATTGATTTACTTATGTTCCGTAGTTAAATTCTACACCCTGTATAATTTTGTAATTAATTTACCATTTGCAAGTCCTTTGTTAGCATAGAAATAAAACAAATTTTGTAAAAAAAATAAACATAGCTTTAGTTAAATTTTATACATAATATTTTGTTTTAATTTTCAATTGAATTAACGTGAATTTCTCAATAAAAACTTTAGTTTAGATAATTTTAAGTATATATTATTAGTCAAACACTGAATAGAAATTAAATCTTAAATTATATACCTTTAATAAGGTCAGGTACTTTTTCAAGTGCGAGGTGTATCCGAACAGGAATTTCCGGGTTAGGAATATCGGCACGCCGACTTTTAATGCGGTGTAAGTGATCCAGCACGCGACGCTTGGAATGCAACAACGCCAAATCACTGCCTTTGTCCAATGCGTGCTGTGCAAACCCCGTGCAGTGATCTGACACGACAGACAATTGCTCAAGTGCACGCTTCTTTTCTGCAAGTGTCCGCTGCTTTAAATCACACACCTCGTTCAAACGCAACACCAACTGTTTACCTCTCTTGTTGATTGTATCTGTTAACCTGTAAATAAATATTATTATTAACGTTCTAATGTATTTTAATTGACAAAATATAATTACCTGACTACCATTTGCGTAATTTCTCTTACAAGAGCGACTTTCTTATCTTGTATCAGTTTCTGCCGGTCATCAATCACAGTCATTGCACTTGATAGTAGAACTCTCTTGTAACTTACATCTTTTAATAACAGGTTAATAGCAGCTCGTGTATCGTCCGCTATCTCATGGATAAACTTATATTTGTGATCTCTGTGGTCCGATAACTGACAATCACGACATGTCAACTTATCACAAGCCACGCAGAACAAAGACAAACGTTCGTGTGTGTGAACAGCACAGAGCGAGCTCTTTGGAGCTGAGCTGCTCGCGGATGCTTGGTTGTCTTGTATAGCATCATCTTTCATTTTAATCACGTGATCTTTTGTGATCTTCAGCCGCTGGTGTGCTTGAACACAGCTATCACAAATATATTCGGAACAGTCAACGCACCAACTCGTTGCTATTGCTTCATCACTGCAGCTACTGCACTTAATGTCTGTCATTTTGTCAGCTGCTTCAGAACTGTCTTCAATGTTGTTCAGTTCTAATATGTACTGGTTTTCGATCAACTGGTCGACACGGCTTGGGAAATCACAGGAATTGCAAATAATCAACAGTTCTGGTGGGCTGTCTACATTTGCTTGGTTTTGGTTGGACTGTTTATTTGCACAACAAGAACTACAAGCGGTATGTAAGCACTCCAACAGTCTAGGTTCATCATTAATTGATGGAACGCGGTCACAATACACACACTTTGAATTCCACACGATGGTCGTAGAGGTTTCCCCTGTTGTAGGGCTTTCTACCTTTTCTGAAGATTCGCCCTGTGTATTGTTATCATACTGACTTATTTCATCTGAAGTGTTATTTGTTTCAGGTACACTGTCAGCAACAGGCTCTTGAGAATCAGTTGTTTCTTCCTTGATATTTGAGACTATGGGAAGCCCCAAGTCGTCTAAAATATTATTATCGCTAGCTTCCATCATGTATAAATTAATAAACAGTGAAATTATAAATTAATATTTTCACCACGACCAAGGGCACCTCATTTTTTACGGACGGTAATCTTGATGACAGATCTATATTTATGTTTATCATAAAAACTATTTTTCATTTATAAGCACTTGTTCTTATTGCGAAGATTTATTTATTTATTAAAATAATAAAATATAAAAGTATTTTTATTTATCTTTTCAATTAAATTCATATTAAAAGTTCGAGAATTTTTTTTAACACATATACAACATGGCGGACATAGCGCGCTCTATAAATTTTAATAATTTTTTCTAGGATATTTGTTTTTATTAACAATTTCCCTACAAAACATAACCTGTAATATTTTAAACCGGGTACATGTGAGTACAAAAATACCTGTGAGAAATACAATATACAATTAAATACATACATATTTAACTACAAATCATTTTAAAATGGTAAGGAAAAAAATTGATAATAGAATTCGAGTCCTTATTGAAAATGGAGTTCAACTTGGACATCGAACAATGTTTGTTATCGTTGGTGACAAGGGAAGAGACCAGGTACATTTTCTTGATTTTTAATCATATTATTATTATATTATATTAATTAAATATTTCAGGTAGTAATACTCCATCATATGCTTTCTAAATCAGTTGTTAAAGCCCGACCATCTATCTTATGGTGCTATAAAAAAGAACTCGGCTTCAGCAGGTACTTTATGCAAAGTATTCGATCAATAAAATTTAACTGACATCTTTTTTCCTATCACAGCCACAGGAAAAAACGCATGAAACAGCTAAAAAAAAAACTACAAGCCGGAAAACTGAGCGTAGATGAAGATGATCCATTTGAACTATTTGTTTCTTCTACAAACATCAGATACTGTTATTATTCAGAAACGCATAAAATATTAGGTAACACATACGGGATGTGTGTTCTTCAAGATTTCGAAGCACTAACCCCAAATCTTTTAGCGCGGACAATTGAAACGGTGGAAGGAAGCGGGATAGTAGTTATTTTATTACGTTCAGTTACGTCATTAAAACAATTATACACAATGAATATGGACGTTCATCAAAGATTCCGGACAGAAGCGTACCATGATATCGTTTGCAGATTTAATGAAAGATTTTTACTGTCATTATCATCATGTAAAAGATGTCTGGTCGTTGATGACCAACTCACGGTCTTGCCGATATCGTCTCACAATCTCACAATTCAACCAGTACCAAAAACTACTGAACCAGAACCAAATGCCCTCGAACTAGCTAATTTAATCGAGAACTTTCGCGATACACAACCCGTCGGCGTCTTAGTAGAATGCTGTAAAACGTTAGACCAAGCAAAAGCATTATTAAAATTCACCGAATCCATATCAGAAAAAACATTGCGTTCAACGGTTTCCTTGACTGCTGCAAGAGGACGAGGAAAATCAGCAACACTCGGGCTAGCCGTCGCAGCATCCGTTGCGTTCGGTTACTCAAATATATTCGTTACGAGTCCGAGTCCAGAGAATCTGAATACATTTTTTGAATTTGTATTCAAAGGCTTTGATGCTCTTGAATATCAAGAACATTTAGATTACGGTTTAGTTCAATCAACGAATCCTGAATTCAATAAAGCTATCGTGCGTGTTAATATCTTCCGCGATCATCGGCAAACAATACAGTATATCCATCCGACGGATGCTAACAAACTGAGTCAGGCAGAACTACTTGTAATAGACGAAGCAGCTGCTATTCCATTACCCTTCGTCAAAGAACTGTTAGGTCCATATCTAGTATTCCTTGCATCAACTATAAACGGTTACGAAGGCACCGGTCGATCATTATCTTTGAAATTACTGCAACAGTTACGGACACAAGCTGCTCCCATCGGTGTGACAAACGTGAACGAGACAAATAAGAAAGAGTCAGCAGCGACAACCGGTAGAATGCTGCATGAATTGAGTTTAAACGAATCGATAAGATATAAGCCAGGTGATGACGTTGAAACGTGGTTGACGCAACTGTTGTGTTTGGATGCTGGATCTGTAGCGCCTCTGCAAACTGGATGTCCACCCCCAGATGTTTGTGAACTCTATTACATTAACAGGGACACACTGTTTTGTTACCACAAACAATCAGAATTGTTTCTGCAGAGATTAGTTGCGCTGTACGTTGCTTCCCATTATAAGGTAAATATTTTGATAACTATTTTTAAATTTCTTACTAACCTTTAATTATAACACATTCATTAACTTTACAGAATAGTCCGAATGATCTTCAAATGTTATCAGACGCACCAGCACACCATCTGTTTTGTCTGTTGGGTCCTGTTGATTCCCAGAAAAATTCACTACCTGAAATTTTAGCAGTGGTACAAGTATGCCTTGAAGGACGAATCAGCCGTGACTCAGTCACGGACGGTTTATCTAGAGGTAAACGTGCTGCCGGAGATCTGATTCCTTGGACGATCGCTCAGCAATATCAAGATCAGGATTTCCCATTGTTAGCCGGCGCTAGAATTGTTAGAATCGCTACGCATCCTGATTATCAAGGGGTTAGTTTTTATATGAGGATTATTTAACGTAAAATTTTTCTGATAATAAAAATAATGTGTCCATAGTAACTACATCGAATGTAATCTAGTTGCCATGTATAGGGTTCCCTTTTTACCTTGTTAAAGGCCCTTTTATTAAAATTCATCCTAATCCATAACTTGTATGGAAATGAGATACCTGATTAAGGTATAAAAGTTCTCCCACTTCCACACTAGCTAGAAAGTTTTTTTTTTATTATATATTCTTTAGTCCATTTGTAGAAATGTGACAAGGCAGGATATAAAACAAGGTTTATATTTTTCTTAAGAATGTGTTTCTTTCAAAATATTGCAATGTAAAAATTAAAATAGCACATAGAGATTATGCTCACAATATTGTCATGTTTATTTGCAACTCTAGATGGGATATGGTAGCAGAGCAATTGAACTGTTGCATCAATACTATGAATACAAAATACCGAACATAGATGAAAATCTCTTGATACAAGAAACTATTGAAAACGTACCAGATGAAGATCTCAGTTTGTTAGAAGAAGAAATAAAACCTAGAAAGTCACTACCTTCATTATTACTGAAGTTAAAGGAAAGACAACCGGAAAAGCTTGACTATATTGGTGTATCATATGGACTGACAGAACCATTGATGAAGTTTTGGAAACGGGCCGGATTTGTCCCTGTTTACATAAGACAAACTACAAATGATTTGACTGGAGAACACTCATGCATCATGCTGAAGATATTAAACGATGATGAAGAACCGAAAACTTGGCTCAACGATTATTGGAAGGATTTCAGACGAAGGTTGATTTCTTTACTCGGATATCAGTTTAAAAATTTTACTCCTGGACTTGCTTTGGGACTTTTAGTAAATAAAACTTTTAAACAAAATTCTACAGGTAAATCCTTTTCTTGAAAGGAAGGGAGGGGTCGTTTTATATATATTATTATATTTATACTTTTGTTACAGTTCTGTCGCAGCAAGAGTTAGACGTTTATATGACAAAATATGACATTAAACGTTTAGAAATGTACAGCAATAATCTTGTTGATTATCATCTAATAATGGATTTGTTGCCGAATTTAGCAAGAATGTATTTCCAGAATCAAATGGGGGATACACATCTTTCAGCTGTGCAATCGGTAAGATATCAAATTTAAAATTAAATGGAATTTTTTATTAAAAAAAAGAAATTCAAATCATTAAAAATAATCGTAGAATAATCATTAAAAAAGTGTTTTGTATTTTTTAATATTTTTTTCTGACTTAAAAAAAAGTTAGATAACAAAGAAGCGAACCTTGAAAAAGGATATTTTTTTAAAACTTTGACGAACTCTCACTGAATGAAAAATATCATAGAAAAGTCTGCAAAATTACATTTTTAACTTTAAAAATCAAAAATTTAAATTTCTATTTTAGGCTATCCTCCTAGGACTTGGTCTACAACACAAAACTGTAGACGCACTAGCTTCCGAACTAGGCATAGCATCGTCACAACTATTAGGGCTATTCAACCGTACGGTGAGGCGATGCACTCAATTCCTGGTTAACGTAATGGAACAGAATATTGAACGAACGTTGATCACTCGACACGAAGGACCTGAAATGACTCCGGTTGCTAAAAGCATGAGTCAAGAATTAGAGGAGGCTGCCGAAGAATTGAAAATTAAGCAGAAGAAGGAATTGGAAAAACTTAAAAAACAAAATCTCAGTCAGTATGAAATTAAAGGTTCCGACGATCAATGGGCAACGGTTTTGAAGACTGGTGGGAAAGGAATCGTTTCAATCAAAAGGTAAGTTTTTTTTTTATAAATAAAAAGGTCGGCTTAAAAGAATAGAACTATAATACGTAAGAAAATGTATTTGTTCTCCTGCTTGGATTACGACAAAAAACTTTTTTACTAGCTTTAATATAATTATTTTTTTAGTGATACTGACGTTGCAGTCGGAATTTCAAGGATCGATTTGAAAGACTCACGTCAGTATTTAAAAAAATATATAGTACAATGATTAATTAATATTTATATATTTCTTTCAGTGGAGAAAAGCGAATAGGCGGTGATGAAGATACATCGCTAGAAGCTCCAAGTAAGAAAACAAAGAAAGACAGAAAGAAGAATAAAAAGTTTAAAAGTTTATAAATGTATATAAAAATTATGATTGTATAATAAAATGTTTTTATTTGTTTTAATACATTTCATTTGTACATTTTATAGTAAAAATTTATTAACTTTTAATTACAAGAACCCCAAGTACTTTTGTTTTCATTTTTTATACTCGACACACGCTGCCCTAGTTGTATTTTTTTTTTTTTTGGTGTAACCTTTATTGACCTGTAATTTTTAAAATGCAAATAAAAATTAATTTTTCCCTTACCGAGTTACGTTACATACCTGAGGTACAAATGTGTTATCCAGGGTGTTATCATTGGCGTTTGTGGTACAGCTGTTGAGGGACACTGATTTAAGCAACATAACCTCGAATTTTATTTAAAAATATAAAGTTAAATAATATGTACCTATATAGAATGTTAATTATATCTAATAAAAATGTTTGGGTCTAACATTAAAATAAAAGAAGAGAGAGCTGAAATAAAGGTTGTATTTGAAAATGATAATATGGACAATATTAAAGAACAAGACTCTTCTGATGGCAATGATAATTCAACAAAAACATTTAATACTTTCAAATTTAAAGAAGAGCCGGAAGAGTTAACAGATATGTATATTGACGATTATAAATGGCTTGATGATATAAAAGTTGAGTTACCGAAAGAAGAAGCGGATAATGATTCTTATTCTGATGATTTTTTTCATAATGAAAAAATCAATGAGGAACCAAATTGTTCTAATAATAGTTTGGTTTCAAAGGATAAATGTATTCAAGAAAATATATATGAAAATGACAATATTAAGCAAGAAAATGTTGAAAAAAAGTTTGTATCAGTTCCAAACATACAGTTTGCATCAGACAATTATTCTAGCAGTATCAAACAAGAAAAAAATAAGAATTTTCAGTGCAAAGTCAAATTAATACGACAAGAATATTGTAATGAAACATATTTTGTTTGTAAATATTGCTATAAATTATTTCAACAAGAAGTACAAATGCAGGAACATTCACTAACTCATGAATATAATATATGTGACTATAGAACTACAATCGAAAATAGACTTGTAATACATAAACGTATCCATACTGACAAACGTTCTTTTAAATGCAACCAATGTGAATATAGTGCCACAACGAAAAAATGTTTGAACTCACACATGTTAAAGCATTCAAACGTTAAACCTTATGCGTGTGATATGTGTGACTATAGATCTAAAATCAAATGTAAACTTTTAATACATAAACGTATCCATACTGACGAACGTCCTTTTAAATGTAACCAATGTAAATACAGTGGCAAGCAAAGATCCAGTTTGTACGTGCACATGTTGATGCATTCAAACGTAAAACCTTATGCGTGTGATAAATGTGACTACAGAGCTGCACTCAAAACTAAGATTTTAATACATAAACGTATCCATACTGACGAACGTCCTTATAAATGCAACGAGTGTGAATTTAGCACCAAGCACAAAAGCAATTTGAAAAAGCACACGATGTCACATTCAGGTGTAAAATTCTATGCGTGTGATATGTGTGTCTATAAAACTAAAAAGAAATGCTATCTTGTAGAACATAAATATAACCACACTGGCGAACGTCATTTTAAATGCAACCAATGTGAATATAGTGCCACAATGAAAAGATATTTGAAAGCGCACATGATAACCCATTCTGACGTAAAATCTTATGTGTGCGATAAATGTGACTACAAAAGTAATTTTAAAAATTGTCTCGTATCACACAAACGTATTCATTTTGACGAACGTCCTTTTAAATGTAATCAGTGTGAATTCAGCGCCAAGCAGGCAAGCACTTTGAGTAAGCACATGAAGATACATTTAGTCATAAAATCTCATGCGTGTGATAATAAGCATAAATGTGACCAAAATGAACATAGTTCCAGTCAGAAAGGCAGTTTGAATGAACATTTGATGGATCATTCAAGTGAAAAACTCTATAAATGTGATGTGTGTGATTTTATGACCAAAAACAGTGATCATCTTATATCTCATCAGTTCTACCATTTAGATTACCATAAGAAGACAGTCAATATAATAACTGACAAGGGCTGAAATGTAGTTGTGTTAGATTATTATAAATTAACTACCACTGCTCTAAATAGCGTTAAGTTGATTATAAATAAAAAAATAATATTATACACTAATAATTTTATTTAAAAACCGCACTGAAAAAGGAACAGTAGTTTCTGAATGCTGTATGATAATAAATTTATATATTTAATATAAATTTAGTTTTCTTTTGACCAAAAAACCCAAAAATTATAAATATATTATAAATAAATATTGATTGTATTTAGAAACTTTTAAATTGAATATTAGATTTCAGAAAAAAAGTCTGAAATTATATATGAATAAAATATTTTTTGCAAAACCGTTTTTTTTTTTTAAATAATCTATATTTATAATTACACAAGAGCTGCACAAGAGTCGATGCAAAGAGCTAGGACTCAAGAAAAATAATTTTTTTTTCAACTTCATTTTCTCAAAATTTAAAAAAGTCTTTGTTAAAGATTTAGTTATTAAATAAATCCATTATATTATTATTATATACATATATACCATGTGTTCATTTTTAAACTTTCCACCTGAATTTATGAAATTATTTATATTTATATGACTCAAGAAATTTTTGCTCGGAAACCATCAAGTTTAGAAAAAAATTGCAAAAAAACAAAAAATGTTTATTTGGATCTGATAAAATTAGAATTTTGCGAAAATATTTTCTATTTCATTTAAGAATGCAGTGGTTACCGGGGTTTTGACGGTACGAATCGTGCATTTTACCGACAAAAACCACGGCAACCACTGCATTCTTAATTGAAATAGAGTATAGATAAAATTAATTTTTTTTTGTTTTTTGAACTTTTTTTCTAAAGTTGATAGTTTCCAAGGAAAAAAATCTTGAAAATCGAAAATCTCGAATTATTTTGTTAAATATCTTGGAAAAATGAAATCGTACAAAAAATTCTTAAGACAAAAGTGACTTGTTTTTTATAGAATAAGATACCATAAAAAAATTGACCTTGAATGACCTTGAAAACGTCCACCAAATCAAAAACTAATACCGTCATTTTACTTCTTCCTAAAAACCAAACAACTTTTATTCGAAACATTTTTTTTTAAATGCTTGATTTCAAAAATATTCAGGTGGTAAGTTTAAAAAAACACACGGTATATGTCACGCTTCTACAACTAAAAAATCTAAAAGCCAAGTATTCCAGATACATAGCAAATAACTGCGACTATAATCAGGCCCGGATTTAGAAATTTGCCACCCCTAGGCAGTTGCGAAAATTGCCGCCCCCCCCCCCCTCGAAACTAACAGTTTAAGTCATAGATGTCAAAATATAAAACTCAGTATCTTTTTTTGTTGGTTGCGTCAGTTTCAAATTTTATAAATTTTTATAAAGTTACATTAGGAAACATAAAAACTGAAGACCTTTTTTTTGTCATGCTTGAGTTACATGTATTGAGAAATTATTGCTTATGGGTTAAAATTTTTACGTCTCGATTTTCGGATGACAAACTCATCGATAATGAAATCAAAATCAAATTCAATTCCCACGAATATAACAAGTTTTCAAAGTTTTCACCAAAATTTGCCGCCCTAGGCAGCTGCCTACTCTGCCTGCATGGTAAATCCGGGCCTGGTCACGCTTCTACAACTAAAAAATCTAAAAGCCAAGTATTCCAGATACATAGCAAATAACTGCGACTATAATATAACATAAGCCATATAGCTGTGGTCACGACTGGAAGCAACAGCCGGGTCGGGAACTGCACGCGCGAATATCTCACCGTTCAGCGACCTGCTTAGTGCTTAGACTACCACTTCTGTGGTCTGTGGTCTACATACTATACATTATATTGTTGAGAGAATTATTGTTGTCTATTAAAGAAATTACTGATCAAGTATCAGTTTTGTAGGAGGCGTGAGATTATTTTGAAAATAATATTCATTCCCGCGGTTTTTGTACATAAATCACTCCATTACTTCTGCAAGGGAAGGGGACTTTTAACTACAAAATTTGTAATGACCTTTCTTGTAGAAAGAGTAATGTTCTATAAAAATGATTCTATACAATTTTCACATAACATGGGTCGTTCTTGAGATATTTAGAATAAAACAAACCCAATATTGTTTTTTAGGGTTCCGAAGAAACCCTATTAATCTCACTTTGTCGTCCGTCCGTTCTTTTCACTCAAAGTTAAATATCTCGTAAACTATATAAGCTAGAAACTTGAATTTTTTACTGAACATGTAAAATGATGCCCTCTAGTAAAAGATGCATTTTATTGAACAAATATTTTTTCAGGGGGGGCAATAAGAAGCTAAAGCTAGGTAAAAAAATATTTTTCTTAAACCAAGGCATGTGGCACGTTAAAATGTATAACCAAACAAGCGGAATTTGACCCTTTATCTAATTTTTTTCTAAATCAAAAATGGTGCCTGCAGGGGGTTTAAAAATTTTTGATTGAAATTAATGAAAAACTAAATATTTGAACATTAATATTTTCTGATAAAATTGTATAAAAGTGATAAGGTTAAAGAGTATTTATTAAAATTGTTAAAATTTAACACAAGGAAGCACTGCTAAATTCACTTGACAGATATAATATATATTTTTTTATCAGATAAAAAATACGCAGATGGACTGCTAAGAAATAATTACAGCTTAATGTTAGCCAAAAAGTCTTATTTTACTTATAGTAATTTAATTGATATTTTTCTGAGATACTGAGCTATACTATATAATGTATAATTCGGTTTTGGATTTATAATACACACATATGTATATTATACATATACAATATACATATTATTACCTATATGCCGGCATCATTCGATATTGCATGTAATTAACTATAACATCTGATTGTGAGCAAAAACCACATGTTATATATGTTATGTATTAACATACGTTATAATTATATACATACCTACTGCCGCTTTGATTGTGATTTAGTTAATAACCACGATATTCTATATATAACAACCTCGTGAGGTCAAGTAAGAAAATAATAATGCAATTTTATCGGACTATTTTAAGTACGATACAAAGAGTATGCAGTCAATATTTCTATAAAGAAGATTCAACTTTAAAAAAACGCGATAAATACATGCGTATTTTTAGATGGATTACAAATTTAAAAATTTTACCCACTCCCTCTTATAGTTGAATTTCAAAAAATTCTTTCTTACATTAATTAAAGTCTGCTGTCTACGTCATAAAAGGAAGACACTACTATAATTCCACGTTTCTAGGTTCAGGAATTGATGAATCAGTCACTCAAAACGTTTCTCTATATTATGTAGATATACTGAGCTAGGGTCCCTTGTGCCTATTATATATTTTTTTAAACGGTTAAATGCAAGCTATACTTGCACAATTGTATTCTAGATTTTTTTTCTATTTTTCAATTTTTCCTCTGAAATTAACCCCCAGAATCAAAATCCAACTTTTTATATTTCACGTCTATAATTAGGTAACCATACTCTATTTCTGTGCTAAATTTAAAATTTTTACGTCAAATAGTTTGAGAGAAAATCGCTTGTGACAGATGGACGGATTGACGGACGTGTTTCGTTTTCACGTAACACTAAAAATAACTAAGTTTATTTTATTATCTTATTTTATAGAAAAAGTCCCGGAATAATTATCTAGGTTATTCCAACATTTCATAGCTAATAAATTTATAGTAAATTATGTTATAAAATAATCAATAAAAACGAAAAAAAATCATGTCACGAACAATGTAAATTAAATAAATTATTTACAACTGACGAAGTATAATCAATAACTATATATGAGTAAAACAGTAGGTACTGATTGTGAGTGTTATTTTATTACATACCTATATGTATTATAGTGTCAACATATTTCAATTGTCCTAGAAAATGACTAATTTATTATAAGTACATAGTTTTAATAATTGCTCAACTGTTTTGCTTAGAGAATAAAATTTATATAATATTTATTATATATTATTTAATTCCTCAATTATAAACTAGAAACGCTTGTTTTATAAGCATAATTTTCTTTATTTTGTATATACGAGTATACCTATATTGTTTTTCCTCTTTTTTTGAGTTCCGTAGTTCTTATTGTTCCGTCTGGCCACAGCGAAATTTTGTATGATCCTCAGATATAGAAGTAAAAATTTTGGAGAAAATTATTTTTCTTAGGTTGGAAAAGAAAGCATAGAGCTAAAATTAAGCAGATTTTGTGTATTGGTTAAATATAGGTCTTAATCGGTCGAATTTGAATCTATTTTTCTAACTTAAGAAGGGACCAGTAAGATGCTCGGAACAATCATTTAATTTGTCCCTTTTATCGGTAAATAAACAAATCTGAAAAAATCGGGGCTTTAGTGAATCTATCAACGACAAATACTAATGTCAACTACATAGATCATTTCAAATTTTGAAGAAATCTAGAAAAACTGATAATATAACTATTATTTGCATTCCTTTATCTTTATTCTGTGATCTTAACCCAACTGTGCCCAGCGTTACATATGTACATGTAACAGAGCGCTTTTGTTAAGATTTTGCGTTGCTGTAAGATTATTTTAATTCGAATGGGTTTGAAATCATACTTATTTTCGAGTATTGGACTGAATACATCAACAATGTAATTACCAACGTTCTGGAGTTTTAGTATACTTAGATAGGTATGAACAATGATAGAAAAATCAGCAATACCGGTAATAAAAATAAACTTCGGTCACGATTGGGTTAAATTAAAGTGATAGGTACCCAGAGACTCTAGGCTAGAGATACATGTACTCAAAAGATACTTAATGATATAGCTAGGGGTTGATGAAATGAGTCTCCATCGGGGGCGCAAAGTCTAATGTCATAAAGGTGATGGTGACAGAAAAAAAAACGGGTTGATGAGTAAAAAAAGTTATCATTAATACAAGGAAGAAGCAAAAGGTAGCTGAAAAGAGGCGCCGAAATTGACATGGTAACGAAAAATAAAGGGTCTTTTCTTATACAATAGAGGCACAACAGTACCCTCACGGGCACCGAAAATGACATAATGATGACGAAAAGAAAGATATAGGGCGCTTACTTAAAAAAAACAAACTTATTTCAGTTTTCGCCAGGGATTTCTACCTGAGTTTATATTTGTATATACTTGAACAATTTTAATAATGTTTTTGATTTTTTATGTACGTGAAATTGCGTGAATTGAAAGCTTTTTACCTTTTTCCATTATGGCCAATCTTTTCCTAATAAAACAAATAAACTTAACAATTCTATCTTCTTTCAAATAAGGTGTTCAGCGTTGTGTGTTATGTAAATAGCGGTGCTTTTGTTAGTAATTGTTCTTAATTTGGAAGCGGTAAAATATTTACTGAGAACGTATCTACATATGTATGATTTAAAATTTCTTAGAAATTACGCCATTTAAGGAAGCAGGAATTAATGCTTTATAATGCATATACATATATATTTTTAATATTTATACTATACAGTTAACAATTCTGTTTAAAAAAATATATAAACAATTAACATTACATAATAATTTGATACTTATTGTTAATATTAATAATATCGTTCTAATAAATGCATTGAATAAATGTAGGAATGTATTTTTTTTCAAGTACAAAACTACAGAACATAAAAAATCTAAAACGTAAAATTTTATACTAATTATAGATTTTTCATATGTATGCATTATTTAAAAAATGATAACATATTGAAGTAGTTTAGGGAGTGTCTATAGGATATTTGTCCAGGTGCGATGCGTAACTTTCCGTTCCCATATTAAATATTTAAAGCAGTACAATTAGTCATTCGTTTTATTTTTTAAAATTTATTGATAAAATATTAATCTAACAGTATGACAATATAACAGGGTCGGATTAGTAAATATTTAGGTAGCACACGAGATGAGAGACTGATACAACCTTAGTAGATTTGGTTAAATGAAAAAATCTGGAAATGTTTTTAGTTAACTGAAGAATTTTTAATGATATTTTTTATTTTAAATCGTGCAAAAAATTTTAAAGAAAATAATCGATTTAAAAAAATTATATTTGAAATAGTTCAAACTAGAAAAAAAATTATTTATCATAAAAATTGAACGTTATTTTCTTTAATTTATGTTCCATTTATTTTAGTAGATACACCTCCAAATACATGTATGTCTGTCTGTCTGTCCGTCCGCAGCATAACTTATTAATTAACTACTAGACCGATTGAGCTAAAATTTGGATAAATAAATTTAAAATATAATATGACTTTCTTATACGGCCAGAAGTATGAAATACATATTATATATGTAAGTATTGATAAGCCATTTTTTTCGAATTCGAAATTTTGATAGAAATATCCATTCTGAGTGTCTTTATCGTTGTGTGTCTGTCTGTCGGTAGACACTTAAAAACGCAAAACAGAGAAGGGTGAAATTTTATATTTAAAATCAATTTTCGTTAGAACAAAATAATTTTTTAAGCAGAATCAATCAATAATTTAATTTTTAAATTATTTTTGAAACGGTGCGAATTAAAAAAAAGGTTTATTATTTTTTTTTCATTTATGTTTTCTAGAATTATTTTTTAAATAAAATTAGAAACACGTAAACTGTAGTATTACGTATAAGAAAGTCACGTGAAACACTGAAATAGTCAAATACATAAGTATCTACAATACAGTATCGTCTGATTAATTAGTTGATTGTATTCGAGATCAGTTTACACCGTTATCCGATGCAATCTGCAATTTCTATCATTTATTTATCTGGGACGTTAGAATGGAGCCTCCAACTATCAATTAAACTTACATATATCTTATCTCGATCTCCCTTCTCAATCTCGATCTAGATCATTGAATTTATAACAACGGTGGCACAAAAATATTATTAATAATGAATAAATGCTGAACATTCCTGATACCTCCCATTTACCGCCTACATTACGACGAGGATGTGGTGTTTATTAAACAAAGAGGGTCTAATATCAAACCTATTGTTATTTGCACGCATTTTCTTCCTTTATGGCATTTGGATTTGACTTGCTGAACAAATACCATCTTCGATCAAGTATATTGCGATTGCGCGAGGGGTTTAGAAGTGGTGATAATGGTGTATATTTACACCAAAATGACAAAACAAAAACACGGTGTTTTAAAAATTAAGGCCGCTATTATGCCGTGTTTAGACCAAAAACACTTCGTATTTAAAGATGTATAGGGTTTGTTGCACTTTTGTCAAAAAGACACGATGTTGCTGTTTTGTTTTTTCCGTCTAAATCTTTGACGAAGGTTAAAAAACTAAGATCAAATATAGGAGTGTGCCCTAAAAATCAACTAACTACACTGTATTATTTGTATATATAAAACAGCAACACGGTGTTTTTAAAACAATTCGTATTTATGTATACAGTTCATTGCTGTTTTGTCTCTTTAGTCTAAACACGGCATTAGAGCTATATTTGAACGGTGAGGGTCCTTTGAGCAGCTGAAAGAGTGGGCGCCCTGAAAAAAAACCCAATTATATACAAATCAAATGGTTTTTAATCATTTGGTTAAGAATTTATCCTGACTGTTTTGAACTGTGTAAAAAATCAAATTTTAGTTAAGTATAGCAAAATCAATGAATCTCGAAAATTGTCAATACTTTGGAACCCTCAGAAACAACACCGATTTTGATGATTTTTTTTTAATGTTCGTTATATCTTATTATTTGAAATCAGAATACCGAAGATAACTTTTTATTATTTTTTTAATTAGAAAAAATTTGGGGCTCATTTTTAATTCGTGCGAGGGGGCCTGAAATTTAACACTACGGCACTGGTATTTTCTACAGAGTACTTAAAGTACTTCCTTCGAAAATACTTAATATAAAAAAAAAATTAAACGCGTTGTTTATAGAAATACTACGTAAAAATAGTTTTATTTATATCATCTATATAAAAAATTCAAATTCAGAATACCACTGAACATTACTAACCCAGGAAATGCATAAAGAAAAGAAATAACTACATATAGCAGTCCAATGTGATGAACAGAGATAAATTGTTCTACATCCCTTTTGTTTGGAATTAAATTCACAATTGTTGAATATCCCATTGATAAAAGGGTGGGGGACATTCGTCAATAAAAAGGCCGGCTAGTTGCGCGTTTAATTCAATTCTCGTGTGTATATTTGTGAATTAACATCGTACAAGATGCCGGCACCAGGTTGTGACTCTTGCAAAGGTATGTACTAAATATGTATACATAATATTATATATTATAGATATAATATTAGAATCAAAACATTTTTTTGGGTTATTGATTCGATTTGAAGGGTATAGGAGAACTATATATCTGAATTTATTTATCATTCGGTTTCTGGTACAGGTACAACAATGCGCTAACTATTTGGGACCAAAAAGAAGATTTTTTTTAGGTTCGCGTTCGAAAAAGAATACTGATTTTTTAATATATTTTATTAGTATTTGACTAGCTGCAAACTAAATTTTCGAAAAAGAATAAAAGAAAATTATTTTAAATTTTATTAATAAAAAAAATGTATCTGTTCGGGGCCCTTGTTATTTGTCAAAAGTGCTTACTGCGTATTAAATATATATTGTTCTATATCTTTAAAAATTATAAATACTTTTTTTTTTATTCTTCCATTTTGTAGCTATTATTTTTTAAATATTTTATTATTTAATAAACGTTTATAAGTCATTTTAATAAATATAATTCTATAGGTATATATTTTATCAGGCGTATAAACAACCGGAAAAATAAAAACAATTATTTTATATTTAAGTATTATATTGTAAAATATATATTTACGCTTCATAAATTACAAATTTATTACCAAAAAATAAAAATGTAGCTGAGCCAAAACTAAATTACGTGAATATTGTTTGTTTGTAAAAACTAGAAAAAAATTTTTGATATAATCTGTTTCAGTGACGTACCCAGATTTTTTTTGAGAGGGGCATTTACAAGCGAGGGTACCATTACAGATATATGCATAGATATTATACAGTGTAACCAGTTACCCCCCCCCCCCCCCCCAACACACACACCGGTTAAGCCATTGTAGAGGGAGGCAGGCCCCCTTAGCCCACCGCTGATTACGCCACTGATTTGTTTCCTGTTTTTATAAAATTATTATCAGGCGAAAAATATTTTTTTGTGTAGATCAAGGCTGTAGATAATAGATCATTTCCCCCTCCCTCTCTCGACGCAAACGTGAAAATGTGGGGTCTGAATGAATTTAATTTTTAATTATGTTACAGATACTTGCGGTGAAGGGCAAAAATGTGGCGCAGACTGCAAATGTGGCGACAAATGCAATTGTGCAGGAGATGGTAAATATTACCCCTACACAGAAATTAATTCGAAATCAAATATACCTTTTTTCATTATTATGCATTTTATTCTCTTAATACGGACCTGCTGTAAACGAATTATATTTTATAAATAGCATAATCTAATTCTAGGGTCTTATGCTTTTGAATAGTGAAAATCCCATCAAAATCGGTGCAGTAGTTTTTGTGTTAAATCTAAACACAAAATTAAAACGACAATAGACTGAAAAATATTTATTAAGCGATTTATTTTTTTACAGATAAAAAAAAATGCCCGTGCCCTAAAAAAGACAAGAAGGCTGCGTCAGAAGATCAATAAATATATCAAATACATTTCAAAGCTTTTAGATATAGGTAATGTACTTTTATTTATTGATTGGTAAGACTGGCAAACAGATTTAATGTATGTCGAATAATCTGTATTTATCATGTATTAATATTATTTTTTAAATAAATTTATGTAGTTATAAATAAAAATGTTATTTTCTTACATTGAATTACTTGAGTGGGGTATGACAATAATGGCCCCCACAAAAGAGCTGACAGGGGTATAGCCTAGTTATAATAGTTAATTGACAGAAATTTTTAAAGTTTCTTAATAGTGCCTCCGCACGTTCGGCTCTATATTTTGAATCACATTTTTTTGAAATTTGTGTAAACTGCTCAGCCATCCGATGAGATAGCGTGATTATACATAGCTTATGATACTTCCGGGTTTTTAAGAAATAATAATCCAATAAAAGGTTCATTAAAATCGATTATTTAAAAAAAAAATTGGGTGAAAAATGAATAGTCATAAATTATATATAATAATATTCTTTACAACTTTTACCCAAATCATTTTTTTATAGTTCTCGCATTTCAGAAATAATTTAAAAAAA
This sequence comes from Sialis fuliginosa, assembly GCA_961205875.1. Lineage (NCBI taxonomy): Eukaryota > Metazoa > Arthropoda > Insecta > Megaloptera > Sialidae > Sialis > Sialis fuliginosa. The sequence goes on along the minus strand of OY540817.1, from coordinate 11,211,980 downwards.
GAGTAAACATCATTTTCAAAAATATGTTTTCTTCCCATATGTTATTGACCCAAAATATAAACTTTTACTCTATTTTTGAGTTAAAACATCTACAGACATCATGGAAAATTTCTAAAGAAATAAAAGTAAGGTTTTAAAATAAAACAATATATATTCATAGAACACTCTTATATTGGCAATAAAATACATTATCACTTTAACATCAATAAAAGATTTCAATCTTAATATAACTAACGTACTTCTTCTCACTATACAGAGCCATTTTATAATAAACACATTCAACTACGATATTATTATTTTTAATATAAATGTAAATCAAATAAAATTCCTATATAATTTTAATTTTATTAAAACAAAGGGGCGTAAAATAAATTTCATATTTTGGTCCCTATTTTCTGTAAAGAATATATAAATTAAATAAAAACAAGTATTAAAATTTCTGGAGTGCCAAGCTCGATCATTTACACAGTTTTATTTGCCATGGCTTTACTCAAATATTCTTTCAATTTACATTTACATTACTATCAAATAAATTCACACATAATTAAATAGAAAAATGTACAAAATATCATATCCATGGGTATTTACAATCAGAGACTGGACCGTCGTTCACAATAAAATGGCTCATCACACAATTTGTAAACACTATTGGAAGCCATTAAATTAATACAATAGGTACCGTATTTCTATATATACATACACACGAACATGATTTCTATACTATACCAACTTTAGTTAATCAAATATTAATATTAGACAAAGTATTTTCACACCTTACGGATTAGTATTAGATGATGTGCATTCCCAGAGAACATTTATCAGAATGTCATCATAAAGTTAACATATTTATTAAAATAATGTCTCTATGATACCATTCTGATACATTTTTGCTGTCTGGATTTGTTAGTAATAAAGTTATTAGTAAAAAAATAACTAATAAATGTAAAAGTATGGCACGATATGAATAAAATTTATATTTATCCATCTAGCAAAATTCTCAGAAAGATATATATATTTTTAAATATTAAAAAAAAAAAGACATCTTTTGCCCAGTATTATAAAGAATTTGCTAGAGTGCAAATGCAAATTAGCTTCCAGCTAACGCTATCTGCTAGGTGTCAAATTGTTATGAAATTATAATGGTACACTTGGCAGCTCTTATTTTAAGTCGCTGATTGTACTTACCGCGCATGGGTCAAGGTTATGATATGTACAATTTCATTCGCTACATCTCTGAGTGGTTGTCATTTATATTTAATACTTAGCAGATAGCGTTAGCTGGAAGCTAATTTGCATTTTCCCTCAAGCAAATTCTTTATAATACCGGCCATTTATGTTTTTTTGTGAGAAATTAAGTAAAATTAACCAAGTTTCAGAAACACATCATAAAGATATCTTTTTTTTACATATTTAAAAAATAGATATCGTTATGATGTCTTTCTGAGACAAATTAAGTGTAATTAACCCATTTTAATAAACAAATTAAATGTTTTCAACTTTAATATAACTATATATTTTCATTTGATTTATAAAAAAATAAAAAGTCGAAAACATTTAATATACTCGATTTGAATAATAACTTTATCACTTTACAAGAAACTCAGTACACAATACATTTGATCTGTAAGAAATAATATATATACATATATAACTCTTTTATACGTTTAGCTGATTCATTTCTTTGTTAAATGACATGAGCACAGCCCTTCGACAGTCCTTTTTCTTTTCATAATTTCATTCTCTTTCAGTTATCAGTAAACACTATATGCAATCATAATCAACCCTAAACTGCACAGTAATCTTGTCGATAGAACAATTATACAGTCATACTCAAAATTACTTCACCTAAATGTCCGCTAGTTATTTTATATGTTGGAAGCCGATCGTGTCGCTAAAGAGACATAACTCTGAAAGCAAGTGCTACAACATCAGGAAACAACAGTGGTAATTGAAAGTGTATGTAAGTTTAGGGTATGACTGTATACATATAATAAAATTTGGATTGGTATAAAATATATATATGTTGGATTAAATTTTTTAAAGCGTAATCAACGTACAGAATACAGAATGTTTAATTCATGCAGCGAAGGGTTAAAATACATATCGTTATTGCACGGTAATAAATATATAATATATTATAAAGCAAATTCAATTTTTTTTTTCAACATTAGCAAAAGTTTCGATTTTTAATAGTATGCGTTAAATGTAGTAGAAAATAAATATATTTACACTTTCCTACATAAAAAACATCTCTCTCTCTTTATTCTTTGATTTAATTTTAAATATATATATGTATATAACAATTCTTATCTTTTATAGACCGTTCATTTCAATTTTACAAAAAGCGCATACTATCATTTTTATTATTATTTGTATATTATTATATTTATATATATCGATATCGAATGACTTATAAATGCATCGATTAAATATTAAAATTAAATCTCACTATAATCTAAAAGGTAATGTATCTACTCTGAAGAAAATGTTGTAAAATATAAGATATTCAATATATTCAATGCTGCCAATTTTTTTAAAGTTATATTTTAACACTTTAAAATATAGATAAGAGAATTTCCCTTAACGCAAAAGACCTTCATTGATAATGCCCTAATCTTTCATTGAATCAACAAATTATTACAACAACATTTTGATAAGTAGAAATATAAATATAAACAAAAAATATACAAATCATGCAAACCACATAACATTATAAATATTAATTATCAATAAAATAATAAACGACCAACTTAACTAATATATCACAAAAACAAAAACAAAAATAGTTTAATGAAATATATAACACTTTACTTAATGGCTTATTGAACCAACTGTTCAACGCTTGCCTCATTATCCTCGAATATGCTCGAAGAGGATAACAACCCAGACTCGCAGTCAGGCGTGCTTGAAACCAACGGACGTAACGCTGCTTTCAAACTCTCATACAAACCGGGAATGTTCTTTTGCTGCTGTGCAATTACCTCGTTGAATTTAGATGCATCGTTTCTCACCACGGATATTTCAATGTTGGGTAGATTTTTACTTTCGGCAAACTGCTTGAGTGAATCCTCGTGTACATATATTAAAGGGCAGATAATGCGCAGGTTCTGTTCCCTGGAAAAAGCATAAAGATAAATTCATTTGATTTCAATTGAAGTGGAATTAAATACTTACTTCAGTATGTATTGCGCTTTGAACGTTTGGAATTTCCCATAGCGCAGCATTGACGTGAAGAAACTATTGGCGAGATCTCCGAGATGTTGACCGAAAGCTATGACGTTATAGCTGGCTTCTTTAGCAATGTCGTACAGGATTTCTAATTGAACTGGATTGCAAAATTCGAATATGTCATTGTCGTTCTTTTGACTAATTTGTTTCGACATATCTGAAAATAATAAAACATATTAAAAAATCTTTTGTAACTGTAATAAATGTAAAAATATGGCACTGGTATTTTAAAAAATAGGTACCAGTAGCGTATTAAGTAATATTTTAGGCCCCTGTTAAAATTAACATATTCACATTGACTATATGAAAACCTTCAATCTGTGGCAGGAAGCAAATTGTGAATTTGTTAATTTACCATATCATAAGGGTCTAAAATATCACTTAATACGCATCTGGATTATTTTTTAAATTGATTTACATAGTGTGACAGGTCACTTTGTGGTGTCACAGTTTGATTTAATAGTTTAATGTAATTTGTTTAAGAACTACTGGTTTTAATTGTTGAAAGATTATTCTAAAGGGGCGAGGGGTGAGAAGGGCGTAAGCTAAGCGTCGATGGGAAATAGGTCAAGTCAGTCGTGGAAGAAATATAGCAGGGTGTACGAGAATAGTATTGTTTAAAAAAGAATATAAATATATAGATTAACAGTTAGTATAAAGAGATTGTAGTGGTTTAAAAGGAAGAAAGGTGTTTAAAATATAAATAATATTAGTTATTAGTAAAGTATAAAATAAAGTGGAAGGAAGAAAAGTGGTTTAAAAAAGAAATAAGAAGTTAAAAAGTAGTTAAAAGAAGTGAAGTGAATTTTAGTATAGAAAAAATAATATTAGAAGCTAAAATAAATAAAACACGTTAAAATAATTAATACAGCGTCGTAGAAAAGAAGCAGTTTGGTTGTCGAACAAGGCGTTGTTGAGGAAATAATAGATAGTGAAATAAAAAGTTAACAAAGAAAATATAAAAATTGGTGGTTTTATGAGAGATATAGATATAAATATGGCTAATACGGAGAGTCTGAGGGTCCTCTGTCAGATTTGTGAAAAATCCCGTATATAGTTATTCAGAATAGGGTTGACGCGCATGCGTGACTAGATCAGTGTTAACAACTTTTATAAATCACGCATTTTATAAAACGACTGGCCACGTTTAGCTGTGTTATATTTAATTATTTAGTTTAAGTTAGAGTAGTCCAGGTAGATTTGGTTCCTTTTCAGGTAGGGTTAGGTTAGGTTTATTAATTGCACTAAATAATATATTAACATAGATACAACATACTCTACTCTATTCTAACACATCAACACGTGATTTTCAGAGTTTTTGACAGAGGACCCCCAGACTCTCCGTATTAACCATAAATATTAAAGAGAAGTTATTTAAATATTAAAATTTAAATTGAAGAAAAGTGGGTGATAATAAAAGTGTCGACATTAGTTATGTTAAAACAATTATGTTTGAAATAAAATTAAAATAAACAAGAGTGGTATATATATTAAAATATGAATTATAGTAGAGAAAAATAGTTATTAATAAAATAAATATAAGAAGTTAAAAAAAAAATTTAAATAAAGAACATTCAAAAGTTATAGACACTGTTGCACTAGTAAACAGCGATAAAAGTGTTAAATAAGGACAGTATTAAGAGAAATGTTAAAGAAGAGTGAGTGAGAAGAAAAGAAACAGATAGGTGTGTTAACAAATTCAAGACGAAATATCGATAGAGATAAGTCTTAGTTTTTAAGTATTTAAAATAAGAATAAAGAATTATTTGTTTAAAGAAGAATAAAGTTTAGTATTAAAATTTTTAGAATTAAATTAAAAAAGGAATTCCTTAGAATTTTCAATAGTTTACCTTTTAGTTTGTTAAGAAAAAGAAAATTTTTTGTAATTAATGAAAAGAAGTATAAATGATTTGGGAATTAATAAATTCAGTTTAAAAAGAAGTCCCATTGTTATTGAAAATATCCCACACATTTTTTTTTTTTTAGTATTTTTTTTATTATATATAATTTTATTTTGTACGGTACTGTCGCCATTCATACCCTTAGTAAGACAGGACCCTTACAATAGTTTTATTCGAAGTTCCTAATAGTATATGTAAATTTATTATTTTAACTGTAGGGACCCTACAATTTTATTTAAATACGCATACAGACATTTTTTTTTTATTAAATAAATTAATTAAATTGTATCCAAGGTTTCTTTATAGTTAATGTGAATTTGTTATTTTAATAGTAGGGGCTTAAAATATCACTTATTACGCATCTGGACTATTTTTTTTAATGATTATATTTAATAATATTTTAGTTTCTATGATGTTTCTGATAACTTTTTCCCAATTTTTTTTTTGATAATGGATTGCTAAAGATAATGCATTTTTACAATGCTGTATGTAACTCATTAAACATAATTTGTTTTTTAAACTCACCTAATATTTTTTGATTTTCAATTCGATGTAAATATTCAATATTTATACTGTTTAAATACGAAGCAATATTTTCTGAAAGTGAATCACTCAAGCCAATCGCCGCTGCACTGATACTGAAATTGATTCCTTTATCATTCATATAATAGCGGTATTGGAGTAACGTATGCAACAATCCGAATGATGATACACCATCCGAAAGAAATACTAAAATTTTATCCCCATCGCTGATCATTTCGAATTCTTGTATTGCCTGAAAATTATAAGTAAACAGTTTTAAATATAACATTTAAAAAATGAAAATATATCAACTCACTTCAATCGCAGGTTTCCAAATATTCTTCGGCGGTACGTGCCATGCATTTGTCGATTCATTTGATGCATTCTTTAATCTATCTTCGACATTGATTACGCTATCTGGAGAGGATGTCTTGCTCTCCATAATATCACTATTGGTCGGTTTTTGTAAGTAAACGGGTCTGCAGTTTGGAAACACTCCATTGTTTTTCCGGTTGCGGCGACTTGATGATGATTCAGAGCTGCTTCTTGGTTTCGGATCAACCACTGAGTCCTGCTCGTGAAACGATAGATTGATTCCGCTGTCTTGAGAACTGACGCTGTTAATCGTAGACCACAAGTGCGGATGGGTTTTGTTGTCTAAATCGAGACTTGAGTGTTCTTCGTCGCTCAATTTTGAGCTGCTGTGGGATTTGTTGAGCGCCGGAGTTAGATCTTCAGTTTTATCAGTCTGGCTATTTTTACTAACTGTATTCATGTTTCCGAGGATCCTTTTCGAGTTGACAGGACTCAGTCGATTCGGTCTGCATGGTTTTTCAAGTTGTAGATCAACTGCGCTGACCATCTCTCGTATTTCCGATTTAACTTCACTCGCCATTTCTTTCGACATACCCATTAGATATTCAGCTACGTCGTTAGCTGAAACGGAATCCCCCCGACTTTCATCACTGGAGCTATTATGTCTCTCAGTGAGGAAAGGTAAACTGCTCACATCTACAGAGTCAGTATTTTCTAAAACGTCTTCAACCTTAGAAATAACTTCACGTATTTCAGATTTGATTTCAGTCGCTAACTCTTTAGTAACTTCTTTCAAATACGCTTGCAAGTTGTCGGTGTTGTGACGTGATAAAGGTATTACAGGTGAAGTAGAACGGCCAATTATGCTGCAATCGCTGCCCGAGCCGCTACTTGTCTGGGTTATGCTGTGCTGAGGTGATTCCGTCACTTCTAAACCATAAGACGTCAGGTCGTTGTGACTGGCACAGTGCACCGTCCGTCCGTCGACGCTCAGTTTCATTTCCTGGGGCGGTGAAATTTCTGAGCCGAGACTGTAACAACGGTTGCGTGAAAACGAAGGAGATTCTTCGATTAACCGGTCAAACTTTTGTATGATAAGAGGTGTCACGACTTCTCCTAGCGCAAAGTGAGGCGGGTGATTCGAAGGAATGTGGTAGTCGATGTACGTATCATAATGTCGATGGAACATGTACGGACAACGGTCGTCAACTGCGGATAGGCTGAAGTGACGAGGAGATCCAAAAGGAGTCACATTGTGTACACGTTTCATAGCTGGTTGTTCGAAGCTATGACGTGATGGTAGTATTGAATTGGGTTGAAAAGGAACATCGTGTTTAACTTTTTGCGAGTTACCCAAAAGAAGGTCTTGCGCTTCGGAAGGAAGCATAAACCATCGCAGCTTTTCCATTTGATTATCTAATATTAGCGACTGTTCGGATACAGGATGTTTCTGAGCCATTTTTCTTGCACGGTTGAATATATTCCGTGCTGTTTGTAAGCAGTCCGAGTATGTCTGTGGGAAAGTGCCAGGTCCTGATATCCTTCTTTCGTTATTAACCATTTTTCCATCAGTGTAACGAATGGAGCCTAACCACTTCCGATCTTTGCACATCATGTTGGTGTGGTGCCGCCATTCACCGGTCTCTCGACTAAGGACATATTGAGGTAACAGCTTCCATGCCTCTGTTGCTACCATCTTGATAGCTTCCATTACGTAAGTTACTTCGGCTTCAGACATACAGAACGGAAGGCTTATTCGTGAAAATCCTGGACGTAATATTTCAAAATGGGAATGTTTAGTTGAATGTCTTGTGTGAGGTACTTCTGGACACCTGAAATGATATTAATTTTCAAATTTTCAGTTTTTAAGAAAGTATTTTTTAAATCCACTCACTTATCTTCAACCAAGACATTTTCGTATTCCGCGACGAGTTCGTCGTCGATGCTGAGTAGATCCTGAGCGTAAGGGCCCGCACAAGCGCAACCCCCCCTTGCTTGGATTCCAAACACGTCGTTGAGCACGGCACAGACAAAGTTGTGATGCAAGAACGTCCCTCTCGGATGGCGGACCATGAAAGAGAACACCGGGAGCCGTTTCTGTGAGTTGCATCCGGTACCAAGCAGTATCACTTCTGGTATTGTCCGCATATGCGCTAATACATTCCTGAAAAATAAATATTTGGGCTTAAAATGGGCAGCGTAGCTACTAGCTAGAGGTCGCTGCGTTCCCGGTGAAAACTGTGTTTCTCATTGAAACCGTCCACTCTACGAACATGGTGGAAGTACAAAGGACTTTTATTATAGAGCATAAAATTTTCTTTAAAATAAGTTCAATATCATTAACATCGGTTAAATAATAACATAAGTTTTTTTGATTTTACTCTTACGAAAATTTTAATACAATCGCGCATTGTTACGTCGCGTCGCTAACTTGCCAGGTCTTTAATTATTGTTTTAGATTCATAAATATTTTACTTTTAATTTCAAACAATAAAAATTAGTTTAACCAATTTTTATCATATCAGTTAGTTTCCAAGTTGTGTAGTAAAATATGCATAGTTTCTACCACTTTTCGTCGGAAAATAATATTTCAAATGCATAAATGTATATATTTATGAAATCGGTTCAACAAGACGCGTATTATGATCCCCCACTTGCGCATATAGAAAAATATATTAATTTTTTATGACGCAGTTTTTTTTAATTTCGGCAAATACCTAATGATTTTTCGAGATTATTGACATTTTTTCGTGAAACGGGTAGACAATATATAATACAAATTTCAGCTGAATTAATCTAGTAGTTTTTCTGTTATGCTACAGACGGACAGACAAAAGCTTCGAACGGATTTCTTAAAAATATAACCGGTAATATAAACGTATCTTAACATACTTAAAAAAAATAATATAAACAACAATCATTTATTATAATAAAGGACATATGCATATGAATGATCAAATAACATGATTTACTTTATTGTCGTTTTAATCGATTTCCTGACAATAGAAAATAAAAATTCGTTCAAAATTATTTTTTCTGCACGCAATAAAATTATGCCAAGGTCAACAGTGCAACACAATAGCAGTAAATGCAGTTAGACCTTGGCCATGCAGTCAAACTGAAATGCAATTTTTGTTTGCTGCTGCAGAGATGCAAGGAAAGAAAAACACTGTATTTTTATGTTATTTGTAAGTATCTACTTATGTATATATGAATCATTCTCATACTGATTTGAAGGTTGTTTTAATTATTATAAATTTCATTTGCCATTTATAGATATCCAGCCAGTATTTTTTAAATGTAGTGACAATTAAATAAAATGACATCTGGAAAAGGTCAATATAGAAGATAACTCGTAAAATAACAATACTTTCGATTTTTTACCTAAACCTATATATAATTTTTTTAATGACCCTCCACTGCAAATTAAAATATTAAATCACCTTGAAAAAAATACCCTTTTACCGACTTTGATTCATTGTTATTAAAATTTTCGAAAAATTCATTGAATTTAAATCGGGTAAAACATTATACAGTACAGATTTCGAGCTTTCAAATGCTTTTTAAATTATCGTTCTGCGACTATTTTGAACGAAGATGTGATGAATTGAATTTCATATTAAAAAAATCCCTTTATTTTGTTTACCTTTAAAATTAAGAAAACAAAAAAAATGTCATCCCAAGCGATATGTTTGCATTAATACCGCGCGTCTAAAAATAAGAATCGAGTTAAAATTACAAGTGCACAATTACTGTTAAAGAATTTTACTTACTTGGCAACTTTTTCCGCCCTGGAGATGATGCTCTGGACTCCGATTGTTTCTTTCAGTTGCATTGCAAGCCCAGCTCGAATTGTCTCGACCACTGGCGCGGCGTAGCCTTCTTCTCGAAGTTCTACATCCTGGAATGGGAATGGTCTAATAAAATACCCTGCATTCGTTTTGTAAATAATCATTTTCCCACAAAAACCAAAGTGCTAACTCAACTTCTTGCCGATTTTTTTTAAATTATAACTTTGTTGAGAGCCCCAGAGCTGGGGCGGAGCTCGAGCCCTAGTTTGTCTATTCCGCATTTTATAACCACCCATAATTAATTTTTTTAATATTCTATCTAACTATTTTACAAAGAGAATTTGGAGAAAACGAATCAATCAAAAAGTTTTCATTGTGAGGGCCAAAACTGTTTATTTTTTATTTGTGAGAAGGTCACTTTGGCTTTTGAAGAAGTCGAATAGTTAATACTTACACCTTCAAAATGATCGATATTTTTTGAGCATAATATATCAGTCGGATCTATGTAGTATTCAGGAATATTTCTTTTGAATAGCATTTTCTTCGCAATCAAAATTCCTACAAGAGAAAAAATGAATAAGAAGAATATTGTGAAACGTTCTGATTGACTAAATTGCTAATTATATATATTTTCTTTGAACTGAATAACGTCTTCAACATTTTTTCGTTCTAATTAAAGAAGGCAATATTTTATTCAGGAATTCTATAAATAGTAAATTGACATTACTTTTCATTTCAAACGAAACCAATGTAGACAGAGAGCAAATAATTTTAAAGTACCAGTCAAATTTTTGAATTATTTTGAAAAATAACCTTTATTTTTTAAATGGTACTTCCTGTATATTAATAGTGAATTGTTTTTTATAAAAAAAAGTCATTAATAACACTCAAAAATAGTACATTATTTTCGGTATTTTCTATATGGCTGGCTATACAATTAACTATTAATATACAGGATGATTTACAACTAGTGTAAAAAAAAATAACAGTAGATTGAGGATATAATTCTAAGCAACAAACTTTATGTGAATCTGAGTCCGGAAATTCTTCATGAAGGAGCTACAGTCTTCCAATTTTACTTAATACGGATGCTTCAAATTACACAAAATAAGTTTATATTCTTGTTCTATAATTAAAAATAAGATAAAAAGTGAATATAAATATACATCTGTATTAAGTAAAATTCTGCAACTTTTTTTTTTTATATTTTTGGAAGACTGTAGCTCCCTTACGAAGAATTTTCGAACACAGGTTCACATAAAGTTTTTGCTTAGAATTACATTCTCAATATACTGTTAATTTTTTTCTACACTAGTTGTAAATCTTCCTGTAAAGCCCCATTAAAAATGATTGTTCAAAGCATCTTAAATACTGATACCCATCTTTTAACTCCAATAACGAAATACGAAAACTATATAGTTTCAAAAGAGTTGCAAAATTGGCATTAATCTGTATATAATTTGGTAATTTCGAAAAAGATATTTGACTGAATACAGTTCTCATAAAAGGAAATATTAGATAATGCAACCTACTATGAAATAAAAAATTAAAATTAAATAGATTTTTTTTCAAGTAAAAAAAATAACATCGATATCTGTGTGGCCTATATTTTTATCCAGTTGAGAATAAAATAACTGTAACTCTGGCACTAGGGCAGCGTGTGCATGTACAGTTGGCTGCACTGATGCACTCAGATAAATACCAACTTATATGGCCATGGCAATTGTTGTCTAGTATGAGCATGGGATCTTTTGTATTGTGTTCCTCTTTCACAATCAGTCTATTTCAGATTTATTGGTTTCATTACCCGGATTTGTGTACATAAGATTTGATAAGATCAACATTTTATTGCTACTGCATGATATATTTTTATTATTTTGTTTTTGTCAATATTTATTTAATAAATAATAAATATAGATATGCTTTTATTTATATTATTTAAAGTTAACGAACCATTAGAATAAAATAAGTTGTTAAAAAAAATTAAAATAATTCAGGAGACGAAAATTAATGTTAGCAAGCGAAAAAAAAAATCGAGCCAGGAATTGGAAAATGTTTATTTAATATATTTTAGCTTTTCCACGTGAAGTATGGTTTTTCCGACATATATTAGTTAAAAATAGAAAATCGCCGAAATGTGTTTTTGCTATAGAACCACAGCAATATTACAATTGTTATTGAGTAGGTATGATCAGAAGTTGAAAATATTTTGAGATATTTAAGTAAATAAATTTTACGAAAAGCGGGAATACAGGAAAAAATATTATTTGAATTTGGCCAAGTTATCACTCGATGAAAAAAAATCGTAGAAAAGTTTGTGTTGAAAGCTTGAAAATATTTTTAACATAGTTATTTTGTTCTACATCGATTTTTAAAATCTTTTTTCTGCTTGGATTCTTTGGTATACAGCATTCGAAATATCAATTGAATTTAAATCGACATTAAAAAGTAAAGATACAAGCTTCAAAATACTTCTTGAATGGATCTATTTTTAACGAAAATGCGACTAAATTAAATTTTGTAGAAAAAATTTCTTATAGTCCAGTCATCAGAAGATTTGAGTTAGAAAAAAAATGACGGAGTACAGACTTCTTTATGATTGTGGAAAAACATGAATAATTTTACATTTTTTGTAATACTCAGAATTTTTAGTGCTTATAACTCAAACATTTTTCTAGATTTCGACATGGATGCAAAGCATTAATTAGGGCACTCTTTTCTCTATTATAACTTAAAATTTCATTTTGAAATTCAATTAAAGACATATTAAACACAGCGTTCGAACGAAATTCTTCATTTTAGGCGTGGTTTCCAAACTCGACGTCGCTAAATGATTTTTTCACGAGCTAAGTTTTAAAAACACCATTTTGTTCGAAATTTTATCAGCTTTAAGATTTATAAAACCTACTTTATCCTAAAACTGACAGTCCTAGTGTTATTCTTCCCAAATAACTGATTTTAGACAGTTTTGCACCCCCCTTCGAAGGGGGTAAAAGTTATCGTCATGTTCTATACCTACATCAAAATCTACCAATTTCTTGAAAAAATATACTCCGTCATTTTTTTCTAGCACCACCGCTATGGTATGACGACTGGACTATTAGTATTTTTGAGAGGAAATAGATACTGAATCAAAAGCTGGAATAGGGATTTCAGACACGATCCAAAGGGTCAACTGCCATTAAAAAAACTAACATACCTGGTGTTTGTACACCGCCGATAAACTTATGTCCGGAGAAGAACACGGCGTCCTTGTAGACGATCTTCTGGTTGAGTTCCGGGAACTCCGGGTTCATGTCGATGTGCACGTAGGGCGCGGCGCTGGCGTAGTCCCAGAACGCAAGAGCGCCGTACTGGTGTAGCATCAGCGTGGTGGCCACTGTGTCTGTCTCGATGCCGGTGATGTTCGACACAGCCGAGAAACAACCGATCAGCATCTTGCCGTCGTGGAAGTGCATCTGCAGCTGGTTCTCCAGATCATTCAGGTCCAGGTTGCCGTCCTTCGTCTCGCGGATCTTCACAACCTGCACGGGAATTGCATATTGTATTAATAAAAATTGTTATTTTCCAAATAAAAAAATCACAAACATTTATTTTCGATGCATACCTACATTTTTTTCTAAAATATTTCAAGAACGACGCATGTTACGTGAAAATTGTATATCTTTTTTGTAAAGCATTATATTTTCTAAATAAAACATCCAAATGTGTTGAGCACGCACATGGAAGGGTTCCGTAGTCATTCGCATTACGATTTATAGTGTTCGTTATAATTTTCATTGAAGTACTAATTAAAAGCTACATTCTTGAATTTTTTCAGATTTTTTGAATAGATAGTTTAGAAATTAGAAGGAAGCTCTAATAACGACATTTAAAAACAAATATATTGTGACTGAAAGGTAAAAATCAAAAGGTCATATAACATTTTTTGTTGCATTTCAGGAGACCTATCCAAAGACATCCCACTTAATGGATTAAGTGAAATTTTTTTAAATATAATTTTAATTCTATGGAAAGGGGGTCCTTTCAAAAATTTTATAATTTCTGTTTTTGGGCTATCAAATTGAATCTTAATCGGTATAAAATTTATATAGACAAACAGACAGACGGACGAACAGAGTGTAACAATACGGGTTCCTAGTTTTCTACGGAACCCTAAAAAAAAGACCACAACTTTTCTAGTAAAATATAATTTTACAAAGATATTACCGAAATTAGCATTACTTAACAAATTTCTTATACGCTTACTTACGCTTTTTAAACGATGTTTTTTATAAGGAAGTACATACTTCTTAAAATATATGGAATAGGGCCAGCTTAATAACGATCACTGTTAACTTCCGGTTTATTCGGAAATGACTCCAACTTTTTTATTTTAAATATAACATTCTGTAGATTTATTCATTTATTAATAAGTACGATACATTTTAGATAAAAATTATACCCTGAAAATTAAGCTACATTTTTCACTTATCAAACATTTATTTTTAAGTCATCATAATATCGAAGTTTCTCGTATCTTCGATATTACTTCGATATAACTTTGTGATCGTTTTAGAATGAGACAAAAAATAAATGTTCTCCGATTTCAAAATTTTAAATTGATTTTTCCGTTTCACATCAAGACAAACCTTTCGTTCCGTACCTGTCTGTCTGTCTGTCCGGCCATCCGTGTGTCTATCCCCTGAATCCTTGTCACACGCATAACTTATGAACCACTGAACCGATATTATTGAAACTTGGTCGGATGGTTGAAAGGTGACATCCCAAAATATTAATTTTTCAAGATATCTCAAGAACGATACATGTTACGTAAAAATGTTATAGGATCTTTTTTGTTGAGCATTTAATTTCCTATAATATAAGTCTACAACGTTTGTTGTAAAATATTCCCAATCTACAGGGTCGATTTGTCGGAAGGTAAAGTGGGAGTACTGCAGATTGGGTTGTGTATAGGCAAATCTGGTCGACTATTCGCGGAATAATCGACCTGATTTGCCGATAAATTTTTGCTTTTAAAAATCGTGTTTATTTAGATTTAGATTGAAAATGTCAAATAATTAAAAATATACGAAAAAATAATCAGATGCGTCTTAAGAAAAATTTCGAACTAATATTTTTTAGTAAAATTGTATAAAAATTAAATGGTTAACCAATGCTAGGCAATTTATCTGAGCACATTATCGGTTTTTTTCAGTTGTTCAATAATTAACTACCTTTGGTGAATTTGGCACAAGGAAGCCCTGTGTATTTACTTGGCAGATGTTTTTTTTCAAAATTGTAATATTTTTAAAATAAATAAATTCACGATTTATGTCATTGTTGAATATGTCATTTAATAAGTCACGAACGATGACTCACAATCAGATTTATGGGAGTGTACCATTATTGCAATAATCTCACAGATGTAGATAAATGGTGCTTCCACCTGCCGGCTATAAATTGCAATCTAGACATGCATTGATCCTAGGAAACGATGTACAGGTTTTTTTGCACAACAGGTGACTTATTAAATCTTTTTTACTGATTCAGGAAAAATAATAAAATAACGTTGCAGTTCATTTTTGTTTGTACTGTCATAAACAAAGCTATTACATTGTTGAATCCAAATAGATTACTCTGGGAACAAGGAGATGAAGAATGAAAATTGGATTGAGAATAAATGGATTCAATAGTTGTGATTTTTTTATACTCTTATAATTATTTTTCGTAAAATGTACAGGGCCGTAACTACCACTGGGGTAGCCGGTGCAGTGCCCCGGAACCCCCGAACAAGGAAGGTGTTTTTTTTACGAAATCGGAATAAAACAAATTTTGAGTCAAACTCATTTTGTTTCAACACAGACAATTTTTCAAAAATAAAACCCTGACGGGGTTGTACCATCAGAATTCAACAGTGATTACACTAAAAATGTTGAAAAAACTGCTTTTTATTTTTTACCTTTATCCGTCTTTTTATAGGCAATATAAATCAATTGGACAGTTTTTATTATTTGTCTACCCTTTTTATTGTCCCTATTTGCCATGAAAACCACCGAATTGATTTTGATGGGATTTCCACCGTTCGAAAATTTACGCCATATAGTGATTGATTTATGACAGGCCCGTATTTATATAAAATTATATATATATTATATAAAAATATAACAAAATGTTAAGAGAAACCCGTTGCGCAAGAATTCATAGATTTTTAAATATATAAATAGTATATGGCTTATCATCATCGATCCTTAGGTTAATAAAGGACGATGACCGAATCAAGGAAAAGCAAAACATGTTTATTAATAAATATTTATTAAAAAAAAACACCAGCATATCTTAAGTTACATTTTAATAGGATATTAAAGTATGTACTTTGTAAAAAATAAGTAAATATTTAAACTTCCAATGTAAATATCTATTTAAAAAAAATCAATTAGAATTTGTCAAGTATGAATAATGATAATGACATTGAATACTGAAAATTGATAAACATCTGGTATAATCTATAAAATACACTAACAGACATTATAACAATAGAGCGCCTACTCTTGTTTACTTAATTTTATTTTCTTGATAATACTTTTACAACCACATCTGATTACGTTTACAATCAATCAATAATTAATATAAATATATAGATTACATTTTTTTTTCACTTTCAATGGTCACCATATTGTGGAAAATTTAAATTTTGAAAAACTCATAGTAGTTTTATTTTCTCATGTAATTGTGTATATTGCGTACTCACTTTACCAATACAAATTGAGGAAGAGACTGATGGGGAAATATACTTTTATGCCCGGTATTATAAAGAATTTGCTTCAGAGTAAATTCAAATTAGCTTCCAGCTAACGTTATCTGCTAGATATTAAATATAGAAATTATAACACACTCACAGATATAGTGAATGAAATTGTACATATGATTACTTTGACGCATGCGCGATAAGTACAATTAGCGACTTAAAATAAGTGTACCTCATAAAATGCATAGCATTTACATTATTATACATTTATAATTTAAAATATCGAGCAATTTCATAATAATTTGACACCTAGCAGATAGCGTTAGCTGGAAGCATTAAAGAGATTTTACTGAATTTAGAATTACCTGTGCCCCGATGTCTCTCCATGGTATAAGGTTTGTATGATGGTCGCAAGGACCGGTGAATACGAGGGGTGGTTCGACGTCACCACGGTCCAGACCTAGCGTGCAGATCAGCTTGGATACTGCAGCGGCACACCCGTGACCCGTGAACACCACCGCATCTTCCTCCTCGTTGGCATTTACCGCATTTCTGATAATGTCGCGCGCCTCTTGTCTGTAACAACAAATATGAAAATAAACTCAAAAATACGTTGCTTGGAAAGAAGCATGATCTAAATTCTAGCTAGAAAATATTTGCACACTTTCAAATGATGTACAAAATAATTTTGATAACATCACCACTGTTTTAATACCGTTGTTGTTTATTTACCAGGCGTGTGTGAAACTTGTCAAACACTTCATGAAATTCCAAGAGAACTGTCATATAAGTTTAATACTCCGTTTAAAATTGCTTGCAATCTAGCAAATTTTGTTAGTTAGGCTGTAATACCAGATATTATAATTTTACATTTTGTTATTGAGTATTTGAAAAAAAATCATCTGGTTTAGTAGATATTCTTATTCTTCTTCATTTATTTTATTGTCAATTGGATCTTTTCACTTTGACAGTGGGTAGTTTAATTAGTTTTAGTTTTTAAACTTTCGTATAAATATGTATTTAATTTTCTGGAAATTCAAATAATATACATATATAAAAATGAATGTTCGTTTGTATGAGGCTAATAGACTCGGGAATTACGGAACCGATTTCAATGCGGTTTTCACCAATAGTTAAATTATTACTCTGAGCAGTATCGTGGTTATTAATATTTTATGAACATCTAAGATTTAACATCAAAAGAGCAAAAAAAACCTTTATCAAGTCGTGTTTTGTTAGTCTGACAAAAAACAATTCGCGGTGAATCGTGTGTTGTGGGCATGTTAGGTGGGCATGAATACTTTATGTTTTAAATTAATATCCCCGGGTAACACCGGGTCCAATGCACCAGTTCATATATAAATAAGTTTTATAAGTTTGTGATATTTTTGTTCTAAAGTTATTCACCTGAACAATGTAGACTGCAGGGAAGTGATACTCGTCGTAGCGTGCGTGTTTCCATAACTCGGCAACACTTCCTTGGTTATGTAATCTTCAATGAACTGCAGAGATCGGCCAGACGCGATGTAGTCGCAATAAACAACTGAAACAAATTAATATTCATATAAGTATCATCAATGTATGTTATAAGTTATTATGATTTTAATAATATTAACATAAATATTGTAACGAATATTGGATTTAAAAGATTGCAATTATAGACCGTAAAAGCATTTTTAGCTTCCTCGCCATTTCGAAGAGAAAAAATTTACTTTGTAAATGTTTTTAAATAATATTCTACAAAAATACAAATATGAATAAAAATATACTTTAAAAGTCAACTAAAATTTCCCTGTGTATTTCTAAACCGGCGAATGCCTGGGCGACTGGATCTTCTTAAAAATAATACACTGCATCCCCTCAGGTTTAATTATATTATTTTATTAGAAAATATCAATTATAAATCAATATACATATTCCCTTAATTAATTATTGGGTTTTCGAACAGTAGAAGACTCCTAAAAATCGGTTCAGTAATTTTCGTGTCAAGTTGGAACAAGCAAACAGACAGACAAATATTGCAATATTATATAAAACTACGAATGTAGATTGAACAAGTCATTCTACAGTTTTATACAATATGATCGTGTGCATGCGCCTTTACCAATCTGAAACAATATAAGTAACAAGGTAGATCTCTTCAGCCAGTTTGCTTTGACGCACAACATTTAATACATATAACTACGTAACATTCTTCATGTAATCCGGTATTTCATAATAAATTGCATACATTTTTCTCTCGGCTTAAATAAATAAGTGGATTATAATTTCAATTAGAGATGGGATCTCAACGGATTATTTCAACTTGTGGTTTTTATAAATTAGAAAATACATGTATCGCGATGTATTCATTGATTTTTATCATCCGCGTGGTACCTAATACAGATTTCGGTTTAGTTTCCAATTTATTTTCGCATTACACGCTAGATGTTTACACCAAAAAAGTATAACATATAATGCGTACAAATGTCACACACCCATTTTTTTATCTAATATATTTTTCGGGATAAAAAGTAGCTTATGCCTTTCCTCAGTACGCAAGCTATCTCACTGCCAAATTTTTTATCAAGATCGGTTCAGCAGTTTAGCCGTTAAAAGGTTACATACAGACAGACAGACAGACACACTAACAGCTGAATTATTGTAAGCGACAAAAAGTCAATTTTACAGGTATTTTTTAGTTGCATGAAAATCGGATCAGTTGTTTTTGAGTTATAAACGGACAGACAGACAGAGAGTACCCAATACGTTTTGTCATCGCAAAGAAAAAAAAAGAAAAATTATATTTGTAGTATACTTATAAATATAATACTGTACTAGAAACTATTTATAGTGATCTAATTTTTTATACTTTTATAAACTATAAAAACAATATATAACTATGTTATCTATGTGTACTAAATTAATCCCAAGATAATTACAATTTTACTTGTAAAAGCAAATATTGTGTACCTACGTTGATTCTTTATATAATGTTATATCTCCAAGGTAGTCTAGACTGTAGAATTAATCAATACCAAAAAAATAAATCAAAATACTCAAAAACGCATTAAAATACGTATAACAACTCTTTTGAAAATGTCGCGTTCTAAGCTACAAAAATCCGAAATACAAATATAAAGTTGATGGTCATAAAGTTTAGCATCTTCCGTCCTTGTAACCCTACAATTTTTTCATTTCGAATTATTTGTCATTGTCACTTTAAATGACTCAACTTGTATGTTTAGCATTATATGTAGATTGTAACAATGGTTTTACATCAAAAAGATAAAACATATGTTTTTTTTATAAAACAGCAAGATTTTAAATACGAATCGTTTTAATAAAAATACCGTGTTTTTACTTTGTCTTTTTTAGTATAAAACCACTATAATACAAACATTAATTAATCTATATGGTCATAAAATAGAAGATATAAAAATAGCAGTAATTATAAAGTGCATAAATCACATAAAAGAAAAATTATTTATGAGAATGGATAAAAGGAAATGGACATAAAAATGCGGATATCTATAATTAAGAGCGTTATAGAATTTATTTATTTATATAGTGACAATTACAAATGTAAATGAATATAGACGTGATAAAACGCTTGTTTTAACACTTTAATAAGTTGTTTATATTTTAAATGAATTATTGATGGGATCGATAGTAATTAATAACAATAGTAGTTGACTTTGTAAAACAATGTAAAATTATAATATTTGTATATAAGTGAACATTGTAAGATAAGGTACTGACACCAGTCTTGGATCATACCTCAATGTTGGACACGTACTAAATTAGAAATATTTATTGATATTTGATTACTGCCATTAAAACAGCTTAATTTGATGACAATCGGCCAATAGGTGTTAAAGTGGTGGAAATTTAAACTAATTATTAATGTAATATATTTATTAATTATTGTATTATCATAGCATCTGCTTTACATTGTTTAAAATTTTACGATTTTTTATTTTATAACTTTTATGTCGTAGTACTTATCATTTTGTCCATCATTGAGTGCCCATTACTGGTTTTACTTTATCCATTACTGGAGAAAAAACAAACAAAATTAAAAAATAAACTATAATTAAATTGATTTAATAAAGAGGTAGTTGTTTTATTAGTAACATAAGTTCATGAGAATTACAAAAAGAAGCCTATCAATCCCAAAAAACAGTATACCTTGCTTTTAAAGCGGCCAAGACTGGTACCAGTACCTTATATTACTTTTAAAAAATCACGTGTTATTAGGGTTATTATGAATTTCGACTCTAATGTCTTTTTCTTCTAAGTTTCTAAAGAAGACTATGACATGACGTCAAGAGAAAAACTAAGTAGGGAACACCAGCAGGAAAATCAAGCTAACGTAGCTAACTGCCACGAAAACTTGTAAAATAAAATCATGTGATGTTTAACAGTATAATAGAAATCAAAATACACATATAATACAAATGCAAAAATTATTAGGGTTCCATCGAAACGAAAACTATATAACACTTTAAAACTATTAGACCGATTCAGGTGATGTTAAAAATATATACGTGAAATTACCTTCTAAATTCGGAAAAATAAAAATAATCTCGAAAAATATTTGCTAAAATTAAAAAAAAAAAAACGAAAAACACTATTTTTGTAAATATATATGCACAAGGGTATCAAAATGTGGTGTCTATGAATCTAATTGATATAAAACAAAAACTGAAAACACTGAGCATAGAGGAAATATATGCGATTCCAGGAAATATAGTTTTATCCATTATTATCAATTTACATTGATCTTCACTTTGCTGAAAAGGGATTATGTATTTCGAACAATTCGAACGTACATTTGTTTGTTCTATAAGCCGTTATGTCAGTCAAGTGATATCATTCATTGAAACAAATGAGCTTCAACGTACATACGTACATAACAGCGGAAGCCTAGTAAGAATCAATTACATCGCAGCACTGCGTAATGATTTTCCTAGATCACGTGAAGGTGTCAAGTTCTCATTAAAACAAACAACAATTTTGCTGCACAGTATAAGTCTGTAAAAATCAATACGTCTTGTTTTTTATGTTTCACTAATTCACTTCCTTTCTGTCGGTTAGGTTATTTTCAGCACTAAGCACTTAATTGTTTGACATATGTGGTTTCAGCACGTGATATCCCCCCCCCCCTATTATCCCATACCACTGTCACCTCGTATCGGAAATAATAAATTATTCATCGCATTATTACCGCATACGGGAAATATTTTTAAAATCTTTAATTGTCTTTGACAATATAGTCAATAAGATGTCCCAGTGGTTTTTAAAATTTAATGCTCTGTGGACCAACATTTTATAAAAGAACCCCATTCAGAAAATGTGTGATATACGTGACGATAAAAATTCGACTAAATAGGAAACCTTATATACAATAAACATGATATTTGTAGAGAAAATGGTATAAGGTTGATAACAGGCCTACAAAAAAAAACATACTACGTTCTTCTTACGTATATTTATGGGCGATGAAATCAAATTTGACAATAAAAAAACGCGCTAACCCCCAACATCATGCTATCACCGAAAAATTGCAAAAATACATACATAAATCAACTTTAAGAGCCTCCACGGGCCATGAAAATTTTTTTTTGACCAAATCTAATGAATGACTTTTATTCATCAGATTTTTCTTTTCAATTTGCTTTTTTTGTATCGCTGTACAACCATTTTTGATCGATTTATTTCCGATCATAGCAAAACTCATATTTTTACCTTTGAACTAGGGATAAAATAATCGTAAAAAAACCCAAGGGCAGATTTGGAAAGCTAACAGTCTTTTGTTCAAAACTCGCGATACAAAAAAAGCAACTTGAAGAGATAACTCTGATCTATAAGTCATTCATTAGTACTTAATTTGTAAAAATTACTTGATACATTTTTTTGGTAATGTAATTGTAATACGCAAGTACTTGTGTTTGGTAAAGTGCTTAATTACAAGTACAATAACCCAAAAATCTGTACCTCAGAACCAGACGTATATAAAATTTGATTTTTAATCGAGCCATAATAACGTAAGAAATTCTCCATTTATAATTTTTACGAGGTCAGTACTTACCTATGTTTGAGCCTGACAGTTTTTATGCTCTCCAGAAAAATTGACATGGTGTGACTTACATTCGTCTGATTCTGAGGTACTTAAGTACATGTACAGTTCTAAGTTCGTCAATCGCTTTGGCTTCAGCTCATACGAGCATGAGTTTGCAATAAACCTATAACATTAATTTGAAAGTTACACACACGCCACGTTAAATATTACAGATCATTTGGTACACTCAAATGTGCATTCATCTCGTGTAAAATAACAAACACACACACAATGTTATAATACCTATATTGGTACAATTAAGTCGTAATTGTGAAAGTAATAAGATGTATTGAAAGAAAGCTACATTACCTCATATTTATTTTTATACATTGTTGTTTGTACGGAATACACGCATTTCACTTCGGAATGAATTGGGTTTGGGTAATTGCGGTGTTTTTATGCATGATCTCATCTAGAAAAACTCGTCGATATTTTGGTTATGAATTTATTATAAGGTACTGGCACCAGTTATGGCCGTTATAAGAGCAAGGTTTACTGTTGTTTGGCTTTTTTCTTGTAATTCTTATGAACTTATGTTACTAATAAAACAAGTAACTCTTTATTTAATCAATTTAATTACCAAAGTCTGCAAATATAGTTTGCTTTTTAAATTATAGCCTTTTATTTTGTTTAAGTTTTTTCTCCAGTAATAGATAAAGTAAAACCGACTTTGGTAATTAAATTGATTTATGAGAATTATAAAAAAGAAGTCTATCAATCCCCCCCAAAAAAATATAACTTGCTCCTAATGCTGCTAAGACTAGTGACTGTACCTTACTTATATAAAATAATCTTATAAAAATATCACAACATGCAATACCAGGAACTCAATTGCAGTATTAATAAATATGAATTTATTAATACTCTCAATGAAGAATAATGAATTCGCGAATATATACATATATGCAAGTACCCATTGGTCCATGGGACTAACACGCACTGCACTGCTGATGTGTATCAATTTTACCTCGAAGGTCAGCCATATCATCAATTCATATAGTTTCGTGTAAAATAACAATTTAATTCTATATAAATAAAGTGTTTTTTTTCGTCCTTTTTGTTTGTTTAATACATTTAATCATTGTGTATTTAGTTAATATATAATTTTAAAAATAGTTCATTTGGCTTAGGAAAGGCGAGGAGGTGGGGGTATCAAAAAGTTTACATGTTTTCCACAAATTCAAAAAGTTTATTAAAACAATTGTGTTATTTATATTTATTGGTTACTCACAGTTAAATAACTTCGACTTGCAAAGGTCGTAAAAATAACATATTGATCGTTTAGAATTATAGAGGGTAACATGTATTTAAAATACCTTTTGGGAAAACAGTAATTAATTAGAGTTATAGAATTTATATTTCGAATAATAGAAGTTTGGAGGCCATTTCTTCGACTTATAGACATTCTGCTATACAATACTTTAGTATACTGCGCTGCTTGGTTGAAAGCGGGTTTTAAATTTTTAAGAAAATGACTATGTTGTTTACGATGAGTTTAAATGTTTTTGGTATTTATGAAAGGAGAAATTAGGCATTTATTGATATATGGCCACTAATTGTAGAACACACTGATTATAAATTACACAGAATTTGCTTATAATTCGTTGTAATATGTATTTTTTTTCTTTTCAATTTATATTTCACATTAATACATTTATAGATTCAAATGAATTAATTTTATACTAATTGTAAATAGACTATCTATGACATTTAAAGTGTTTAAAGTAAGGGTAGAGAATTGATCGTTTTCAGTAAAATTTGACATTTCGATCGACCTTTTATCCCCCAATATAAGTTTCATGTTATTAATCTGTCTATGAGATTTTAAGTAATAAGTTTACTGTTTTTCATTTATATTAGTTAATAATACAATATTATCAGTTACGATACTAATTAAAATAACATTCAAATGTAATCAATAAAAAAACAATAAATTAATTAAAAATACGTTTAACAATAACAGGCTTACAAAAATCATACGAATTATATTAATAAATACAAATCAAGGCTGGAAAAGTTCATGAAAAAGTTAAAGAACTAATTATAAAAATGATATTTTCACGCATAGATTAATGGGACTACCACACCAGTGGTAGCCAACATTAAAAAATATTTTTAAGCATTTGAAATTAAATTAAAGTGTTTATAATTTCCTAAAAATGAATTTAAAACACAATTATTACTGACTGACAACAATTAAACATCAAGATCTTCACTCACTTTAAATTCTTTTGTATGTTAAATCATACATTAATCTATTTATAGATTAATAAGGTACTGGCACCAGTAATGGCTATTTTTTGATTAAATGTACTGAATTAGAAATATTTGTTATTATTTAAAAAGAGTTACTTATTTTATTAGTAACATGAGTTCATGAGAATTACAAAAAAGAAGCCCGCCAATCACAGAAACAGTAAACCTTGCTCTTATAGCGGCAATAACTGGTGCCAGAACCTTATATGGTTAAATGTTAAATGCTAATAATTACCAAAAAAAATAAAATAACCTTTTTTTTTAATTTTTCAAATAGACAAATATTTCTAATTATATACACCTCCGAAAGATTGACAAAAAGTTCAAATAAAATTTTCTTATAAGAAACCAACATATTTTTGACCTAACGAGCCACCACTGTCCAATACAAATAAATAGCACGACTATATTTAATACAGCCAATTATGGAATATCTAAAAATATCCTATAGTGTTATTCAGACCGACATTCAGCACCAATGTAACTTAATTGATTTTATCACTTTCTATCAATAATGTTAACAATCACATATTATATACATATACATATCACATACTACAGGTGTCCCGTAAGTCTGGACCCATAGGGATTTCTATTATTATAATTGTATTATGTTGCATGATAACTAATTGCAATTTAAAAATACTTATCTAATGTATTAACTAATTTTTGACAATTTTTTATTGACTCTAAATTTGATTTTATTGCTTTTTTATTAATCTAAAAAAAAAATCCTAAAAAAGTCTAATTTTCAGAAGTGATGAATTTTTCCGCGGTGTCACCCGCATATATTATAAAATCCGCAAAATGCCTGCGCGACTGGCTTCTTTAAAAATGTAGGCACTAGGTCTCCAGGAAGGTTTAATTATGTCAACATTACAGCTGCCATTGCCAGTCTTTTTCATTTTTATTAAAAATGTTAGGGGTCTACTAAAACTAGGAAAAAACAACAATGTTAGATATACTTTGATAAAATTTTGCCAAATTTCAATAAATTTTCTTTATCATCTACAAACAACTATAATAATCATTCAACGTATTTTTTTTTATAAATATAAAAGAAAATTAATTACAAATTTAATAGATACTGAAAAAAAAATAACGAAACAACGTTATTACAAACAAATATTTTCAGTGATTTTAAAATTGTTTCTAATCTAGAATTATTGATTTAATCAATAATATAGATTTAAAAAAATAATAAAACGAAAGCTTACTTTCTATATCTGTATTTTAAAGCAAGTTTAACTTCAATTCATTTCCTTAGTATAATTATTATTTTTAGATTATTTCTTTAGTTGGTTTCTATTAAATATAATAATGCATAGAAAGTAAAAACAGTAAAAAGGTTAAACAAATTATGTAGCATTAAATAATATTAAACAGTTTAAAAATAGATTTATAAAATATAATAGAACTGCCCTCCCTATAAACACACAGACTTGATAAAAACTGATTCCTAATCAAATTCAACATTACAACTGTTTGAAGTTTTTAACTATTTAAATCTAAATTTATGCAAACGTCAAAATGACAAAGTAAATATCAGTTAAAAAAACACGATTTTTTATTTTAATTGATTATACTTAAGATAACTCTTTATAAGGGAATATTTTACAACAAACGCTGTAGACCTATATTATAGGAAATTGAATGCTCTACAAATATTTTTTGATGATTTTGAAATGGGACCGTCCTCAAGCCAAACTCAACAATCCAACCAAGTTTCATTAATATCGGTTTAGTGGCTCATGAGTTAATCGTATAACAAGGATTTAGGAGACACACGCACACAGACAGACAGATAGACACACACACAGGCAGACACAAAACGAAAAGTGTTTGTCTTGATCTGAAACGAAAACATCAATTTAAAATTTTGAAATCGGAGAACAATTTTTTGTCTCATTCTGAAACGATCACAAAGCTTCTCTTATCTTCGATATTGCGAGCAAAAACTTGAATGAATATTCCAGATTTTTTTTATAAAAAAAACTTGTTTTGTTGATGAGTCACATAATAAATTCTGTACATTTTTTTTGTTACAGCAAATGCAAAATATATACATACGAAACCACAAGATTTAAATTAAGAAATAAAGAATCAATGAGAGCATGAAACTGGACGAGAAAAATAAACAAACGTGAAAATAGAATTTGGCAAAAAAGTTGTTTTATAAACAAATGAGAACATCTTAATACACATCACTGTTTCAATATACAAACGGAATTTATATAAATAAATAATACAATTCAAATTAATATCTCAAAATGCAGTTTCAATCCTTTTCTTATATCATGATCAACATAAAATTTAGAAATTGCAAGAAATATTTTTGGGTTCTTAATTTCCAGATATATTGGACATAAAATATTCTTGGTACATGGACTTTGAAAGCCTATAGGACTAATTGTCAGGTACTGTGATATTGATGTAATTAAACTAAAAATGTATATTGAATACCTAATTAAGGTAATTAGGCGCACGTATGGGGCAATCCATAACTACATATGCATGTCGATGGGGGGAGAGATAATATATAATATCACATTTTTTACAAAAGGGATAGTTACGAATGGTGTGACGTAATTCAGAGAGGGGGGGTTCACAAGATTATGATAGTGGTCGAAAGTATCAAAAATTAGCGTGATGTAGTTTATGAAAGAAATATTGCAATACATTGAATTTTTCCCATTGAAAAATTGTTTGTATAAAAAAATGAAAAAGGTAGTTATTTTATTGAGATAATAATTAATGAATAATAACGTAAGGCACGTATTAAGGAAAATTTACAATTGATTACTGATATTACAAAAAAAACATTAGGTATGTTGTTTCATTTTTATGATCACAAAAATAGATTTTGGATTTTAACGACACAAATGCTTTTGTTTTTTAAACGCTCGTAAAGTTTTGTGAAGTACTTACATTAAAATTTTATTAAATAGTTTTCAACAAAAATGCGAGGAATCTCATAAAATTATAATTGGATTGCTGTAGGTGTAAAAATAATTATTCTGTTTTTCTTTTTCACTTAACTTTAACAAAGTTTGTCAAAACATTTTAATACAAATTTCCGGTTAAATGAAGCAAAACGGTTGTTTCGTAATTTTATCCGATTAAATCATGCTAACGATTCTATTCCGAAAAAAATATATATATAGACGAATTAAGAACTTTCCTCCCTTTTTTGAAGTTAAAGTAAAAATAAATAAATAAACATAAATATTAAAAAAAAGTGTCAAAAGATCTTATTTTCCCCATCTCTCTTCCGGATTTTTTGCTATCTATTTTTTGCCAGTCTAATATTATCGACGTATAAATTAAAATTTACGATTTCTTTTCTAAATTCTGCACCAGTTGTCTGTTAAAAAATGATGTAAAGAACTATTATTATTCAAATATTCTATTTCTACTTATCTAAATATTATGTATGACCAAAATATTAGCATATAAATGTAAAACTAATTTCGTTTCAAAAAATAATTGAACCAAGTGTGACATACTTATGTCAGTCAAAAGTATAAATTAAAAAATACGCGACACTCCCTTGTGTCTGTTGTAGACAACGCTGGGCGTTCTCTAACAGCAATATGTTTGCTATTTTCTATAGACGCTAACACTACATAGGTACATTCGACACCTGTCACCGCAGCTGTACTAATTATCGAAGTGAGTAAGGACACGCTGTCTGAAAAAACAATACTCGTACCTCGATTTTTTTTTTAGTTTTACAGGCAATATTTTGATACTTGTCTATGTGAAAACTTTAGAACCGATTTTAATGGTTTTTTCACTTTTAGAAAGCTTAAGATTTTAGGATCAATTTAGACTATATGATAATTGATTTGCGACAGATCTGTATTAAGGAAAATTTACAACTGACATGTTTTTATTAAATACATATAGTATATGTTATAAATAAAAAGATTTGTTAAACGATAGTTAGTTCAGATTTTTATATTTCTTTTGTTTGTTGTATAGGGGAGGGGGGAAAGTGTTTAAGTAAATAGATGGGGCGAAGCCGCGGGTAACTATTAGTCTATTTGTATATGATCTATATTTATTATAATTTATTGATTATGCTAAACAAAATGAAGGGGAGATAGGTTTTTTTGGACACTACCAAATCTTAGGTTTCTTAGTGGAAAATCCTATGGATGTAAATTATTATAATTATTAATTTCTTCTTAATTCTAGAGTTTAACTACAACCATTGTTATGCTATAAATTTCAAAATGGAATCCACTTACATTCAAAATAATTATACCTATTCTATGTATATGATATATGTATGTATGAATGTACGAATGTGACACCTAAAATCATTTATAAAAAAGTCACTTTCTTATATTTCACCTATCATCTACTAAATGACAAATGAAAGTTTTAATCATTATAAAGGAGGGTTTAAACATGTCATTATGTCTGTTGAATAACTTATTTTATTTAATAACAAAAGTATTCTAATTATGGGGATTTATTCATGCGTTACAGTAAAGACTTGGCAACGAACAACAGTAGAAAACTACTATATTAGAATATAAATAAAAATTACATTATAATCTTAATATACAAATAAAAAAATCTTTAGAGTCTGAACTGATTTAGATTACTGTTCGAAAGCCTAAGACCCTAGAATTCAATTGAGCTATATGGTAATTGAATTACCAACTACAAATAAATATGGTACTGGCACTAGTCTTGGATATGACTCCAGTGTTGGGTTTTTGTTTAATTAAATGTACTAAATTAGAAATATTTGTTGATATTTGATTACTGACATTACTGAATCATACTCTATAGACATTTAACTGTCTTACAGCGTGATTTGATGACAATCGGTCAATAGATGTCAAAATGGTGGAGATTTAAACTAATTATTAGTTAATTTATTTATTAATTATTATATCATCATAAATAACAACTGCTTTACATTGTTTCAAATTTGACGATTCTTTCTTTTATTTTTTTTGTGTCGTAGTACTTATCATTTTGTAATCATTAGCAAGTGTCCATCCTGCGTGCTCATTACTGGTTATACTTTACATTACTGGAGAAAAAACATAAACAAAATAAAAGTCTATAATTTATTTTGGTAATTAAATTGATTAAATAAAGAATTACTTATTTTATTAATAACATGAGTTCATGAGAATTACAAAAAAGAAGCTCGCCAATCACAAAAACAGTAAACCTTGCTCTTATAGCGGCCATAACTGGTGCCAGTACCTAAATTGGTTTTCAATTTGATTAAGGATATGCTTATTTTATATAGAAAATAATGTGAAAAGTTAATTTTTTTAAATTGCACTGTGTTTTTAATGTTGGATGACATTTTTTTTGTATTTAAAATGTTTCAATTTAAATTCTACGAAGAGGATAGAAATCACGGTGCCATATAGTAACATTATAGTAGGAGTGCGCAATAACTACGGAAGTCTAATATCAGAATTGTGGTTTATAGAGAAAAAAATGTTAAATTGTTATTCAATATGACATATTTTGCATATCATTTTTTTACGAATATTTATAGTTAGAGTCATTGTTAACCTCTATATTTGTTACATATTTTTCTCATTAAACATCACTCTTTGTCTTTGAACACGCAAGTAGACCTTCAAATTATCACTTGGTGATACTGCAAAAATACTTTGAATAAGTCACGAAACATTTATAAAAAAATCAGCAAAGTGTACCTTCACGGAGAAAAATATTTCATAACAATCACTCAATTTTTAAAGAAATATTACTAAATCAATACAAAAGTTGTTTTCACTGGAAGTTTGGTCCTTTGTACAGTATTCTTAAAACGTGAGACAATTTTGTAATTCTTCCATTTAAATGATAATATAGATACATTGTAAAGCAGTGGTTCTTAAATTAGGGTCCGTGAAACATATTTGGCATAAATTAAAGTATTTTTACATTTCTATTTACCAATGATTAATAAGTATCTAACAATTTTCTTTGTTTTTTTGTCAGGAGAGGATCCCTGAAAAATAACTGTTCAAAAGAGGGTCCCTCGACCACATATGTTTAAGAACCACTGTTGTGTGAAATTTTACTATGCTGCATCGTAAAAATTAAACGTTGTGTTGTATATAAAAAACATTTGTTGAGACACTACCCATCTTTATTCTGGAATGGCCAGTATGGATACATATCTCATTCTCTCTCTCACACAAACACACACCACACTCTCTCCTCACTGATACTTTGATACAAAATTGAAATTTTTAATTGGCAACTAATTTTTATTAAAAAATCGACTCAATTTTTCTCCGTACACATGAAACTATTTTTCCTAAAAGATCAAAATATTTAAATAAGAAGAAAACTTATACAGAAATAGAATTCTTATCTAATTAACACTTAATTGTTTTCTATATTTCTTATCTTATTTTAAGATAAATTACAATGTACATAAAGACAAGGTAGTCTCAACAATTCCTTGGCCAATCAGCGTTGGCGCGGGAATTGACGTCATCTGAGGGATGTATTCAAATGCTACAAATGTATAATAGAATATCAATTACAAAAAAATTCCTTGATTTATTCTTCTTTTCGTATTTTTTATATTTTAACAACACAAACAATCAAATAGGTATAAATTCGACATTGCAAAATCATAAAAAAAAGCTGTCACAGACAATTTAGTCTTAAGTTGGCAATACTCTTTATGATTTTGCTATGTCGAATTTGTACTTATTTGATTATTTGTGTTGTTAAAATATCAAAAAATACGAAAACAAGAATAAATAAAGGAATTTTGTGTAACTGATATACTACCATACATTTATAGCATTTGAATACATCCCCCAAGTGACGTCAATTCCCGCGCCAACGCTGATTGGCCAAGGAATTGTTGAGACTACCTTGTCTTTATATACCTTGGATTAATTACAACTAACTAATAAGAACAAAATAACTAATAAAAATGAGTAGTTTTTTCTTTACAATACGATGCATGCTGTTATGTGTAATGGATACCATTGGATAATTTTTTTTCTTATATTCATATATTTAAATGTATTCTAACTTTCACCATTGTATATTTTACAGTCCATTGGTATTTTGCCAACCCTATATCATATTTGAGACTGATGTAGTAGGCAGCTTACATCTAAACTAATTTGCATAATTCTAGCACGTTGAGAAATGTGCTACTTACAAAATGACAACGCCAAAAAGATATTCATGCATTAGTTATTTGAAAATATAATATTTTATAATCTACATCTATTGCAATGTAAAATAGATTAATAAATACAACAAAATTTACATCGCACATATAGTCCACGGGTTCCGTCCGATATGTACAAGAAATAGATAATAGACAAGGACAGATAACACACAAGCGTTGTTACCATATCGCTCCACGAATCATTGGCGTATCATTCAGATTTTAAAATAAATACCATTTGTTTTGAATTATAAAATTAATTAACAATAAATGTTTTATATTGTCTTTAAAAGTATTTCAGTGATAATTGATTAACAGAGAAACATCTATTTGGAACTATCATCTCTCATATATACTAAATTCAATTGTAATTTAAAGCATATTTTCATATTATAAATTTTTAACTGACGCCTCTGAGATAATATGCATAGAAATGACGATTGTGACATTTAAGAAAAAATGACTGCCGTAAAATTTTGGTAACAGTTTCATATACGGACTAACATTGTCTTTCCTAATCTAAGCATATTACATCTATGTTTTCATTTTTCACTTTTCTTTTTCATCAATTATTTCCATGAGGCGTGGAAATCATTTCTACAATTTTTCGTGAATATATAATTATTAAAGATATAATATTTTTGAAATTAACTCAACAAGACGCATATTTTGTACTCCACTTTTACATATAAAATAAAAATTATTTTTTGTACGTATTTTTTTAAATCACGGCAAATAATGATTTTTCCCGGAATGGACACGCAATTTTACATATAGAGTCGAGCGGGGTAAATATGAAACACCAAAAAAATGGGGTAAAAGTGAAACAAACTTGCAACTAAAAAACTAATTTGTTTATAGGAGAATTATAAAAACTGACATCATCATTAAAGGTTTGTTAAAGCGACCTGAAAATATGAATCGCCTAATAAGTGATGTGTCATCCCCCCAATATCTGTTAGTCGATATCAAAACGTGTCAATTAAATTTTAATTCTTTGCACAAAACTTTCTGTATAGCTCAGACATTAATTAAAGTTACAATTTCACATTGATATGCCACAAAGAAGATAAATCAAAGTTGCCTTTGTAGCTTTTCTTTTAATTTTTCGAGAAATATTTTCCATTAGAGACCTGTTTCACCTTTTCCCTTATCTGTTTTACCTTTTCCCAAATTAGAGGTTAAAAATAAAACACACTTTTTTCATTTTTAAAGTCCGTGTTGTATCGTACAGCTCAAATGAGGTAACTATTTAAAATGGTTCTTCATAAGCGCATCTAGTAGACAAAATTAAAGTATGAATTTGTATCGTAAACATGAAATATTTTTATTTTGTGTCAATTTTACCCCAGTTGACCCTACATCCATACTAATATTATAAATGTAAAAGTATCTGTCCGTTTGTTACATTTTCACGGCTAAACTCCTGAACCGATCTTGATTAAATTTGCTTGATTAGATAAAAAAAAAAGTGTGTGTGTAGTTTTGTATACGCGATAGGTTATATTTTTTTTTTGCGTAGACATCTAGCGTGTAAATGAGAAACTAAAAACCTGTTTTATCGACTATCATAATATGAAAGAAGATCTGGTTTAGGAATGTAATCACATGTCACTATGTACATAAAACTTCTTCCTATAAATACATGTAATTCAAAAATTCAAATAATAATAATAATTAAAAGATATTTGGTGCTGCCAACTTTAGCAATTAACATGGGGAATATGTGCAAGATAGGTACCGACACATTTATGCTCTAATTATGCGGAAGATTGTTGTGAACACAACACACAAAGTGTTGGCAACATGTTCGTATAATGTACGCGTCCTTCAGCCCAAGAACACAGCCAGTAGTGGTCGTGAGAAGTGCCCGTTGATGCAGTTTTCGTTTTTAATTAATTCACCGATGCGTTGTTATATAATTAGTATTTGTATAGTCACAGATCGTTCAATTTGTTTGATATGGGTATACCAGGGGCGTCCGCAGAATTTGTTTGTTTTTTGGTTGACATGTAAACTAATAAATCGATTTTATAAGGACTTTCACTGTTCGAAAGCCTATATATGAATTGAATTAGGACATAAAATGAGATCAGAAGTAATTGTGATGGTGTTTTTAAAGAAATAAATAAAAATGAAAATGATTTGATTGCGAAATAAACGCGGTCGAACCCGCGGTGAATTTCTAGTGTATGATGATATCTAGATTTCTGATGTGAGAGCTTTGAAGAAGAAAAGCGATTAATTAGGTACATTAAAAAATCAATTAAATAGATGTTTTTAAGTATATTTTTAATTAACATCGATGGTTAAAAATTTTTTGGAGGCTTAAACATGTTTTTTTTATAAAAAATTCATACACAAACAAAAATGTAATAAGGTACTGGCACCAGTTATGGCCGCTATAAGAGCAAGGTTGACTGTTTTTGCAATTGACGGGTTTCTTTTTTGTAATTTTCAAGAACTCACGTTACTAATAAAACGAGTAACTCTTTATTTAATCAATTTAATTACCAAAACCCGCAAATATAGTTTGTTTTTTAAATTATAGCTTTTTATTTTGTTTAGGTATGTTTTTTCTCCAGTAATGGATCAAGTAAAACCAGTAATGAGCACGTAATGATGGACACAAATTGTAAGTTCTACGACACAAAAGATATAAAAGAAAGAATCGTCAAATTTGAAACAATGTAAAGCAGTCTCTATGATAATATAATAATTAATAAATAAATTATACTAATAATTAGTTTAAATGTCCACCATTTTGACACCCAATAGCCGATTGTCATCAAATCATGCGGTAAGACAGTTAAATGTATATACATAGATTAATATTCAGAAATGTTAGTAATCAAATATCAACAAATATTTCCAATTCAGTACTTACATTTAATTAAAAAATAGCAATTACTAGAGTCATATCCAAGACTGGTGCCAGTACCTTAATTGTTTTTTTCAAAGTTTGTTAAATTTTTCATTTTGTATGTTAGAATTAAATACCTATCATATTAAAATTAATA
Organism: Sialis fuliginosa; assembly: GCA_961205875.1. Lineage (NCBI taxonomy): Eukaryota > Metazoa > Arthropoda > Insecta > Megaloptera > Sialidae > Sialis > Sialis fuliginosa. Next base: position 11,176,931 of record OY540817.1, on the reverse strand, counting down.
GGATGTTCTATCTATATCATTTTGAATAACCATTAAGTCAATATCCATTAGTAAGTTGAAATAATATTGTATAAAAGCAGGGAAATTTATTACAGACAAAACTGACATCATAGCTAAATAAAGATACTACTCGGTTGATTAACGACTTCGAACTTTACTACCCAATAATGTGAAGGTAGCTACACAATCATTTAGAAAAATGGTTATAAATTCAAACATTCGCTGCAGAAATACATAAATCATTGCAACAAATACAATTTCCCCAATAATTACATGCAATGAGTCTTGACAATGAGTCATCGTTTGAAAGACCTTTTAATTGTGGTAACACTTGCTGCAAACGTCGCATCGCAACCCTACTTACCAAGAACTCGCATGTTTGGGGCTTTCCATGTTACCACAATAATAAACGACATACACGGATTTTATTTCGCCGTTTACAGTTACACGGAAAAATAGTAGAAATACCGAAGGCAAGTATACACGTTTAAAATGGAGAGGAAAAAATGGTCGATATAATATTATTTTAAATATTATATACAGTGTTAGTCAAAATTTATTTGTGTAGTTTATTATTATTTTATATTATATTTAATTATATCGAAAAAGTCATCGTACACAGTGTGCAGATTGACCTAAGACAAGGAAAGATATAGGACTCATAACACATTACCTAGCGTTGTTACCACATCGCTCCACGAGTCATTGGCGTATCATTCGGATTTTAAAATAAATATCAATTGTTTGGAATTAATTAATAATAAATGTTTTATATTGCATTTAAAACTATTTCAGTAATGTATCATTAATAGAAAAACGTCTGTTTGCAACCATCATCTCTCTTACAAAACAAATTCAATTGTAATTTATAAATTTTCGACTGACGCCTCTGATATATTTTCATGGAAATGACATATGATACAAGATGGCCGCCATAAAGTTTTATTTCCTCTGTGATCCCAATTTCTTTTATCAATTATTATATTTATAACGTAATTTTCTTTAAATATCGGCAAATTATGATTTTTAATATATTTTACAACTCAATTGATCCAATAGTTTTTGAGTTATTAGTTTTGCAAAAAAAGCAATGTATAATACATTTTTTCTTAAAATCTATCAAGAAACCATTACATATATAAGATTACTTTATAATAAAATGAAAGTGCAGCATCAGCAGGCGCCTGTGTTACAAAACTCGTAGCTGACCCAATTCAGATTTAAATGCCTTCGATCTTTCAGTGCCATCGATAAACGGCGCCCGTTCTATTGCCAACTCGATCCGTACAACTAGAACTAGAATTTGACTTCTGGCACTTTTGGAAGGCGCTTCATTCTAACGATACAAAAATTTACATCGCTACATATGAATTTAATATACAAAATATTTAATAAAGTAGTAATTTGTCTGGTTCCTCGACTATCTTTTCTTTATCATTAATTTCCCATGTAAAATTGATAGAATCTTTATAAATACAACTTACGTAAGTTGAAAAAATCATTCAGTAATTAGCTACTTTGCGATTTTAAATATATAACACTTCCCAGTTTTCTAAGTGAAATTTACGACGAAAAACGTTTATTGAAAAAAATCGAAAAATTCGTAAAAGTGTCTGTTTCTGAACGTATAAAAATAAATGTAACTTATGGGTTTTTTTACAAAAAAAAATACTTTTTAAAAACGTTTTCGAATTTTACTAATTTAGCCAAAAAAACTGTTTTTAAAAATCGACAAATCTTAGTTTTTTAGATTCAACAATTAATATTTTTGTTTATAAGGGCCATTAATAAATGGAATTTAATTAAATTTTAGAAAATTGTATTCCAAAATTGTATTGCCAAGTTCCAAATCATTTTATTCAAAACGGCTAAAAAACACATTTAAAAATAAAAATTTACTCGTTGATAATCTTGTGGAAAATACACGGACATTCTTTTTTTTTGTATTTTTGTAATGTACTTTGCGATGGCACTAGATATATGTAGCTCTATAATGTTTTCAAAATTAATTTTTTGGGTTTTTGTTTTTGAAAAATGTTCTCCGTATTGAAACGAAATCAGTTTGACTCGAATTTTTATTAATTCCGATTTCATAAAAAAAATACCTTCAGGAATTCAGGACTAACTCAAATCAGCGTTTGTTAATTAATTGCAATAACGTCACAGCTGATGTAAATCAGACAGAGATTAGCAACGAGCGCCAGACTTGCCAACTGCTGATTTTTCTTTTGGACGATGTCGCTTCATTTAATCAACAAAGTTGTGTTAACTATTTTTGGTTTACAAAAAACGCACGCTATTCGGGTCAACAAGCATTATGGAATTTTATGTTGCACTGACAATGGAAATTTTCAGCTGACAATGAACACGTTTTAATTGTATTTATTTAGGAACGTTTGTTATTTCTCTATGCATGTTAATATTTATAAGTCTTATTAAGATTCTTAAGATGCTTTTCATAAATAAACACGATACATTGTCATACATAGAGGTTTAAATTATTAGTGAGAGATTTTATTCGTATTAATTTTAGCCAAAAAGTGTTACATCATTTTAAGTTTTTGAAGTTTTTGGTGGATATTATAAGAAAATTAAACATTTATTGATTATAAATAACACCGAATTTGTTCAGTCGATTTCCATTTTATTTTTTATCTTAATATTTAACAGAAAATTTAATAGTTTATGATAGTTTTATGGTCCTGATCACGTTCTCTAAACTGAAGTAATAAAATATCATTTATTAAATTTTTGGATTTAGATTTTAAAATGGAACATCCTGTATATGCACGTATAAAATAAAATATCGGTTTTCTTTATTGCCTTATATAAATAGAACGCCACAAAATACCGAAAGCATAACAAAAATGAAATACCAAAAAAACAAAAACAATTCAAAGACAATAATAAAAATTCTAGAACGATACATATTCCTTCACAGTTCATCAATTCTTTCTCGAGTAAAACATTACCAAAATACAACTTCCTCTTCCCATCTTTCATGAAAACAGAGACGCCGACGCAAAAACAATACAAAAGAAAAACTCTAGCTAAAATACATGTAATTACTTATAGACAGTGGACAGTGCCAGATTAACTATCAAACTAATAGGGGCTTCAGAATAATAAATAATAATATACACATTTTTCATTCGCTACATCTGTCAGTGTGTTGTCATTTATATTCAGTGCCTAGCAGATAGCGTTAGCTGGGAGTTAATTTGCGTTTACACTCAAGCAAAATATTTATAATACCGGGCATTAAAAAGATATTTTAATACAAAACAAGAAGGTTTGTGGCATCCTAGGGGGGTGAGTATTACTACATCAAAAAATATTAATAATTCTACGTAATTTAGGCTGTACACAAAAAAAAATTGTAGAGTAAAAAACACGTTAAAATTTCAAATATGCTATAGTTAACTTAGTGGCCCATAAGAAAAACTAAAGTTATGAAACTAAAAGTGATATAAACATTCTAAATTCACTTATCAATTTTACACAAAAAGTGGTTTAAGAAACCGCAAACAAAAAGAACCTATATATTTTGACAAAGAAGTTATAGCCATTTAAATAATTTCTGAATTTTCAGATTTTTTAGTATACTGCTTAAACCACATAGAATTATTAATATTTTTTGATGTACACTAAAAGAAATATCGTTCATTAATATTATGATACGCATTCAACAACCATGAATTCATAGTACTAATGAAGAAATACTTGATATTAAAGTAAATTCATTACTTTTTTACTTTTAATGAATTTTTACTTTACTATGAAGTATTTCTTCATTATTACTATGAATTCATGGTTGTTGAATGCGTTTCATAATAATAATGAACGATATTTCTTTCAGTGTAATACTCACCCCATGCATTTCACGCTTATCTTGGACACCCTGTAAACTGAGCTCGTACAATATTGATTATAGCCAGGGGCTCTACATTACCTCAATACGGCCCTGTTTACAGGAAGTGTGATGAATTGAAAGCTATAATGATACTTTGTAAGTGAAGAAATTCCTGTAGACACGCGCATACTAAACGTGTGCCTGTGTCTTATGAATGCTTTATACGGAAAATGCGGAAAATATGCACGTTTTCAGTTGTCAATGAAAATGTTATGCACACATTGTTCTAATATTTGCATGTAAACAAAAATATCATGTACTAATAAAAAATCATGTATAATAATATAAACTAAATTTGCGGACTTTGGTAAATAATTGATTAAATAAAGAGTTACTTGTTTTAGTAACATGAATTCATGAGAATTATAAAAAGAAGGACGTCAATCACAAAAACAATAAACCTTGCTCTTATAGCGGCCATAACTGGTGCCAATACCTTATCAAATTAGATTAAAATTTACTAAAATATCAATTATTGAATATTAAGATTTTTAAGTAATATAAACTTAATTTATAAAGATAAATATATAATATACATAATACATCCTATATAAGTCACATAATATTATATGTACATATGTATGTAAAAGTAATGCCACAATTTATCGAAATACACATTTGCAATTATTAATTAGTATAAGTTATAAATATCGTTAAATCTGTTGAATATTGCAGGTTTAGTAAACATGTAAACACATGTAGAGTGTTTGAACATCACGATTTAGTTTAAAATCAGTTTGAAGCGATGCTAATATATCAAATAGAAGCGACGAGTGCTGCTACAAAATACTTTATAAATACTCGCAATCATATTTATTCAAACCAGCAAAAGCAGCAAAACTTTTCTATAGATATTGGATTTGTATATTTTATTTTTATTCTGTGTTCAGGAACAATCAAAATATATATTTATTTCAAATTTTATCTATACGTGGGAACCGAGTGATCATTGCTATAGCTTTGTTATTATTGGCCTAGAAGATTATTTAAATTTTAAATGGACTAAGTATTTTTTCCGGGATGAATAATGATGGTGTAAAAAAAATTGAATGTCAAATTTCAGAGATATATTTAAATATGACTTTTTTTAAATAGAATATCCTGTATATTTTTATTGGATTTAATAGCTGAGTATGTTCTCTTTGTAAATATTAATACATGCATGGTGGTAAAATTAATATAAAACAAGATTAATTAATAGAAAATATGCTATGCAAATTAAATTAAATACAAACAATGATTTAAAAAATTTAAACAGTAATTTAAGGTTTTTGTTCGCAAATTGTTTCTGAGCAGTATATTGATAAAGAAAAATAATATTTATTATAATTAATTATAATATTTCATCAATACTACTTTAACACGAACAATTGGAATAAATACCCAAAATTATTGTTTTAAAAATTTTAATCATTTGTTTTTTTAGATTCGATCTAGAGTAATCTAGACTGTTGAGCCGGTCTTAGTCTGGTCTCGCTCCAATAGATGATAAGATTATTCAATATAAATTAATAATAAAACAAACATTAACTTCTTTGAACCCGTTTTCATCTGCATATGTTACAATCCTACGACCGACTGCACCAATTTCACTGATTTTTATTTTCGTCTAGCGATTTAATTACAGGGGAACGCTCGATGCTACAAAGTCATATCAACAGGCTCTGCAACGTTTGTTTTTATTTTATTTAAATTTAATACGTCCCGCAACGGTTATAAAAATAAATACCACATGTCTTATGTTCAACCAAAAAACACTTCTATCCGTTAGTTTTTTTTTTATTTACAAAAAATATATTCGCTTTGAGCAACAGACTCGTAGATTTAGTTTTAAATTTATAGGATGGTACCTGTTCATAAACTACTTCAAGCACTACCCCTCCCTTCACCACCACTTATTTAAGAATGTATGGGGACAAAAGTAGCTAAACATTAAAATAAACGCTTATATTATAAATTATAAATGACACAAAGTGATCAACTTATTATATATGCGGTTAATTTCCCTCCCCTTGACTATTTTAGTAAAATTAGAAAAGTTTTTAATATATTATAACACATTATTTGACATGGACTATATGGTTGATTCAACTTAACAATTTTATCGAAATAAAAAATTGAAATAAATGAATAATTTTCCATTTGTAGATTATTAGACAACGTGATACAAATAACACACCACGTGACAAAGATCACCTTCAAACTACAAAACGATGCACCTTGATACTGATTAAATATATAATTAAACTAATATAACATAGATACCGGCATTACCGACTTATAATTATATTGTCAACACCCACGTGGATAATTAAAAATGACTGTTATTTCTTAAGTTTCAGTAACTTGACAACTAAGCCGTTTGTAAAACTTGGAATAAGTACTTAATCTTCGCTCCAAGAAAAAAATATTTTTTAAATGTGTTATTTAAAAAAAGAAGAAGTAAAGGCGTGCCTGGATTCTTGCCAAAACATTTACACTGGAACAAGAAATTTTCTTAATTACCAAAATAAAGTTATAAAGAAAATGTTTGGTAAGAGTATATTTTTAATTAACAATAAATCTGTATTTAAATATGAGTTCGTAGAAGTTTACTAATTTGTTAATTGATCCATCCCATATTAATGAGACAATCTTTCTTGGACTCACTGATATTTCGTCTATGCTCCATTTTTTTATCAATTAGTTTAAAAGGTAAACGTATACATTTTTGAAATCAGCTCAATAAGACGCATATTTTGATGCCCCACTTATGCATTAAGAATATTTTTCAGTATTGCCAATTATTATTTTTCTCAAAAGCACACTTGTAGTTCTAAAAATCCAGCCAAAATCTATTCAAAAATACTCGAAATGAACCCCTTTGGTTGATCAAAGAGGTGCTGAGAGATGAAAGCGATACGGCACGAAATCTAAGAATGTGCTGATCTGTTATGTCAGTAATAAGAATGTCTGTATGTTGCCCGGTATGAAGTCATCATCTAAACAACCTCGAACATTCTTGCATCACGTGTTCGGGGACAAATCTCGACTGATATGTGAAATAAAATATTATCAATTTGTTTGTAGCACAGAGTCGGAATAAATGCAGAATTAGTTAACGATAAGTGAAAATTGATGATTTTACTTTCTTATACTAAAGGGCATTCAATTATCACGTAAGTAAATATTCAATGATTTTGGAAATAAATAAAATAATACATAAATATTTTTATTTTTTCATAAAATTTCACACATCTATATTTTTGAGTTTCACCGTCAACAGCCGGATAGACACATGAAAATAGTCAGTTCAGGGAATGCAAAAAAAATGATATTTCCATCAAAATCTCATTTATAACTTTGAACAAGGAAAGATATAGGACAAATAACACATTACCTAGCGTTGTTACCATATCACTACACGAGTCATTGGCGTATCATTCAGATTTTAAAATAAATATAAATTGTTTTGAATTATAAAATTTGTTAATAATAAATGTTTTATATATAATGCATGTCTTTTAAAGTATTTCAGTGATAATTGATTAACAAAGAAACATCTATTTGGAACTATCATCTCTCATACATACCAAATTCAATTGTAATTTAAAACATATTTGCATATTATAAATTTTCAACTGATATGGCTCCTCTGGGATAATATGCATGGAAATGACGAAAGTGACATTTAAGAAAAGATGTCCTCCGTAAAATTTTGGTAACAGTTTCATATACGGACTAGCATTGGTTGTTATGTATCCATGGTCTTCCCTAATCTAAGTTTATAACAATATTTATGTTGTCTCACGACTGCCATTTTGAATTTTTCACAAACTTTTGTAGCCTTTAATACGCGGACGAATCAAATTATATCTTATTTGTGGAAATCGGTTAAATAGATTAGTCGCTCATGCATGAACTGCCAAAATCATTACCCTCCTTTTGGCTTCGCGTAGTCGGGCAATAATAACAGCGCATTAGTTAATCACAGTTTCGAAACGGTCGATTAACTAATCGTTGTTATTTTTACCTTAAGCAATCCAAGGTAAAAAAAGCTCATTTTAAAACTATACAATTTTAATAACAGAACAATTAATTGACGAACTAAGCAATAAATCATTATTTGTTAATGAACTTAATTTTTATTATCGTTACTATCGTAAATATAACGAATAAATAAGTCAAAAATGACAGATTTAGATTAAAACCGTGTAAAATTTTATTAACTCTCTATAATTCTTCTCTTAAGCGAAGAGAAATAAATTGCAAAATTTCCATAAAAAAATTTGACATACCTACCTAATAACAAAATACAAAAATTAATGAAACAGGGAATGTATTTCATAAAAAAAAACCATAGTATATACAAACAAGAATCTAAATTAGGACAATCAGACATAGTAATAAAAAGATACCACCTATTTTCATATATATATATATGTAACCTTCGATTTAATATACTTACTGCATTGAAGCCAGTTCATTTGTTTTTTTTATATCCAGAAAAAATAAAACACTACAAGCATTTCACAATTTAAAAATATACTTTCCTCAAATATTTATGCACAGTATGACCTTCAAAGATAGTTTTTTTTATTAATTTATTTAAGACGGGATCAAAGCATATGCTTGTAAATATATTGCTTGTTGAATCAAAGGATGAAAATTAATTTATAAGCCCTATGGATTGTGTATCAAAATAACAAAAAATAAAATAAAGTAATTTTGACATGCACATTTTTTATTTTTATTTTTTACATTTTACATATGTTCAGTTTCTTTTACGATAAAAAAAATCAAATATGACATTCATTAAGACGTAAAAATAGAACTGCGGCTGTTTTTATGAATCAATATTAATTAATACCAACATAAAAATCTGTAGACTCTGTCTACCAAAACTAGTCAACCGATTTTGATGGAATTTTCACTTCAGGTTATATGATAATTAATTAGAGAAAATTCACAATTGATATTTTCTAATTTTAAATAATAATAATAATTAGCTCAGGCATGTATTGAGATAATTACCACTGATATTTATTAATAAAATGTGAAATAAACTTGGAGGAAGTCGTGGCAATTTTCTAGTATTTAATAGTTGTATAGAAATTAAATTTATCGTGGGCTCCCAGACTAGAACCCTGTTAGTCCCTCATTTGTGGAGACCACGATGATAGTACAAAATAATTTAATAGTAATCTGTTCTAAATTTTAATATTCATTGTTAAATTTGTAAAAAGGTTTTTTTTTAATATTTCGAAATATCAAAGATCATATTATTATAAACACCAATAAAACCGGAAATACAAGATACTCTTTTTGTTCTTTTAACATAAATACATTTAAATTCATTAATCACTTGAAATTTGATAAAATAATAAATTACCACATCATTTGTACAATATTATTCATAGTATAAAGTATAAACAAACAGACAGAAAGCGGAACTTGCAAAGTTTTATCATGTTGTTAGATATCCATGTATTCACATATCATATATACAATATGTGTGTATGGTAATTAAAAATCAGCTGGTAACAATCGACAAGGTCGTTAAAACAATAAAACATACATTATACTGTCCCAGTGGTGGTGTATGTGTAGGAAAATGGGTAAACGAACCCTTAAATAATTTAAAATAATAATATACAATATCCTTATTTTAAATATGACTCCCATTTGACTTTTAAACGTAATTATAATAATGCATAAAACATTTTTGGATTGGTCACATTTTATAACATAATAAAATCTCTTCCAGATATTTAAAATTATATTTTTAAAGGTATAATCACAAACAACATATAAAACGCGGGCCTTATTCAGGAATGGAGGTTGCCACTGCGCCTATCAGAGTAGGATTGCAGAAATAGTAGGTACGGCAGGACCAAGGTATTAAGTGTTATACACTACATCTATATATTAATACTTACGTGAACATCGAAAATTATCGTACGTTTTTTTAGTATTTATTACAAAAGTAGGTGAATGAAACTAATATTATTCGAAAGGTACTGTGCCATAGATGTGTACAAAAAAAACCATGTGTCTATGTTGCCATTAAGGCAGGTAAAATAAAGTTAACATACACACATGATTTCCACTCTCGCTGTTTGTTTATTTCACGTTGCATCAAATGTAATACTCCTAGCGCCACCAAGCGCAAAAAATAAATAGTTTTTGGCTTCTGTCTAAACTGCATTCAATTGCAGTGTTTTCATTTGGAAATTTTTATTATAAAAGTAGGTTACATTAGGTACTGTGCCATAGATGTGCACAAAAAAAAATCTTGTACGAGTATGTTGCCGTTAAGGCAGGTAAAATATTGGCGAATTTCAACCATAGGTGATACTAGTATTTATAATTTTGTATGTTTAGATGTTTACTAATATAATATCAGAAAATAATGTCTTCCTTAAATACGGTTATGGTTAAATACAATGAAGCCTCTTGATACCTTATCATATACTGTTACTGCTTGCATATCAGTTATTCTTAATATAAACTAACTGCGCAGTTTTGCGAATATATTTATTTATTTACCTTTTTTTATATAATAAACGATTTCAGATAAGAATAATCATTACACGTAGTATATTTTATTTTTTATTATTTTTCAAAAAGCGTGTGATCGATATGTAACATTATTTAATAATTATTCAAAATAGTAACAATAATACATTGTAATTTATATTTACTTTTTTATATAAAATTAGAATCTCCCCGCTGCTTCACCCGCGTGTTTTTAAAAATCGAAAAACGAAGTAACCACATCTATAAATTTTCATTTTTATACATATTTATTAGAAAATATCGACTGTTACAAATTTTGTTAAGAATGGTTTAACGCCACTTGCAATATTTATTAGATAAATGATTACGATTTTGGCAACAGTTATATTAATCTAGAAGTGGCGGATGAAAAATTCAATATGACGCTTCCAAATGCCGGAAACTGAAGGCAATAGGAAGGTCTACCGGCCTAGCCAATGAAGGCAAGATAGTGGTACTATACCAGATTTGCTTATTGTTTCCGTCATTTGAAAGAATAGTGTTAAGAAGTTTGCCCAACGATATTATTTGCTCAGTTTCTGCCATTTGGATGTGTCATATTGAATTTTTCATTCGCCACCTCTAGATTTTAAACTAATGTCAAAATCGACAATGAAATTATGATAGAGAAATGTCGTAAAAGAGAATTACACTCATGAGTAGCGTTAGGTTAGTTGTGCTAAATGGTGTTAAACTTTCGAATGCGTTTTCTAACCTTAAAACACCTTGTTAGCCAAAAAAAAAAACACGTGTTGAATGTTTTTCGATGTACTAAGTGTATGCAAAATTTCAATAATATACGAACATAAAATATTTACAATAAATTAATAATCTATGTTCTATTATTAAATTTAGAAATTTGTTTGTGTGGTGTTTTTATACCGGTCTTAAAACATTTAAATATCAGAAGTAATGGTAAACAGAACTTCAATCAATTAACGTTATTTCTTAACACCGCAATAAACAAGAAGAATCTTGAGTAAATTATTTAACAGCATGTAAATATAATTTTCACTAACTACGCGAAATTTATTTTTAATTTTCATGAAAAACGATTTCCTATACATTTTGCAAAAAATATAAATTAACGAGGAAAAAAATATGTAGGCGGTGTGAAATTGAAGACTACCGAACAGAATTAAATTTAAATCGAATTATTTTGTTTACAAAAATAAATAATCGAATTAGTGATTATATCTTGGTAACGAATTTGATTCTTTTGATAATATATTTATTTCAAATTTAATTTATTTTTTAATACCTACCTATTTTTATAAATTAATTTTTGTGTCCCAATCTCAACATTCACTAAATATCCCCCCCCCCCCCCCACATGTTCAGCTGACATTTACAATATTTTCATCATCTCCATTATACATTTACAAAACTCAACGTCTGTTTATTTGTTTGTCCGCTTATAACTCGAAAACCACTGGTCCGATTTTCATGCGGTTTTCTTTTATATGTAGATACGTTATCTGGTCAAATTTTAGTCGAAATTTGTTCTGTAGTTACCGAGTTGTGTTGAGGGTGAAGCTCCTTATCAATATTATATTGATAGCAAGTAGCTGTATTGTATAATATCTTCTACAGAACTATACTGGATAATATTTTTATTTAAAATTTGCCTACTACGTATTATTGTTAATTGTTGACATTCAAAAACATTTCGTACGTAGGCGGAATGTGATCTAGGGCAACGAACTGCCTTTTTCGAACATGTTTTTTTAATAAATTTCAATACAAATACAGGTTTCACTTTTTTAAACTGGTTCAAAAATTTGATCTATCACGTTAGTAAATATACGAATAATAACAATGTTTATAAATAGAAAGAGTATCGTTTGTATATAATTACACACTGTAATTTAAAAAAGAAAATAATTTCACACTAGCTTGAAATAAAAATATCCAAATAATTTTAAAAAAAAACAGACCTATGTTTAATATGAACTTTTTATCTAAAAATCATACACAGATTAACCCTTCAATATTAACATTCAATTATGAAACATACTGTATATCTGTGTGGGTTGTAAATGAAATAAAAACACACGGCCAGTAATTATTTCAATTTTACTCCCTTTTGTGGAAAATTTCATGGAAATTTATTCAACATTGTAATGTATAGTTTATGTTGATTTCGGGATTATAAATGTGAATTTTTAAATAAATAGTCCACGCAATAAAGGTTTTAAAATTGAACAAACTTCCTAAATTCGATGAATCGTAACCTGGGGGTAACAACAATGGTGTAGTAGGGAGAAAGCAGTGAGCACCCGCGTTGGTGTCACCCATAGACTTATAGAATGGACTGAGCATTCCCTATCCAGCTGTGAAGTAAATACTGGCGAAAAAGTTTAACTGTTCGGCCAATACCTGTCTCTTTCTAAAATTCTAATTGACCTACAGAAAAGAAACAGGTATCGCTTTGTCTCATTTAAGAGAGTGGTTAATTGCTCAGTCCACACTATAAGTCTATGGTCTCACCCCATACACTTAGCATAGGGCATTCATATTTGTATTTATTAAAAATAACATGTCTATCTTTTTCAAAAGAAACCCCCCACCCCACCAAAAAAATAATATTTTTTCTAAAATCTCTAATTGTACAGTATTAATATTTAATATTTTTGTAGGTGGAATAGGTGTGACCCCCTCAAGGGTGTTATACCACGCGCCCTAAAGTAGACAATTCGAAAGATCTTCGTATGAAGATGGACCTTTTCGGGATACCAGACCCCCCACCCTTCTTTTCCTGTTCAGAAGTTACCCATATTGTTTTGTATTTTATTAATTTATGCACTTTTCCATCATAAAAGCAGATATATAGTACTTACATGTTAAAATTCGACGAAATAACCCATAATCAAGAGTTTAAAACTCACCTGAAACAAAAAAAAGAATGTTAGAAATATCAAATTAAATTTTAGTAAAGTTGTGTTGACAAATGTTGTCTTTCTTAAATTCTATGAAATCTAAAAATGTTATTTCTATTTAGGTATGTTTAATAATTATAAAAATAAAATGTGTGTATCATGATGATTAATGTCTTAATAAAATTTTGATTTAAGAAATTTAATTACCACCATTAAAATGTTTAACATAAAAAAGAAATCAAAACAAAAAGCTGAAGGGAAAAACAAACACCTCCAAAATTCAGTTATTTTAAAATATGTTTAAAAAATAATTCACAAACTAAAAATATACACCTTAACCACAATAAAAATGTCACTCGACACGTGTTTTGACTTCACAAGAAGTCCTCATCAGGAGGTTAAGGTGCATATTTTTAGTTTAGTGACTAAGAAACCACAGTTTCTCCGTTTTTCCAGTAGAAAAAATAATTCATCAATCCATTTTTTGAGAGAAAATGTAAATAGCGAAGAAAATGAAAGAAAAAGCAGATAAGTAAGTAGGTATTTATTTTTAATAAATATGTAAAACAGTACAAATACTCGTTTCCTCGTAAATTTATTTTCATCGGTTGATGAATTTTAAATATGTTTTTGTTTACGAAATTCTAATAAAAAAACGAATAAACAATAACATGACCACATAACAACAGACCAGTTTCACAAGAATGAAATTCTGGTTCTTTTTTAATTCATTTGTTTTTCATAATATTGTTGATCTTCTTCTCCAGAAGATGTAGGTGGCTAGGCTAGGTGGGTATGATAATATTTTTATTTTTTTTTATTTACGAATAATATAATGTGGTGAATTTTTCATATTTATTTTAATTTTCGATTTAAACTAAAATCAATATAAGGTTAGATTAGGTCAGATTATAAAACAATTACACTCGATACTTGTTTTGACTCAAGTTTATATCAAGAGCCTAATATTTGATTGTTCGACGATCTCAAAAACTACTAGACCGATTTTGATTAATATCTCAATGGTGCATTCCGTAGGAAACCTGGAAGAAAGTTAGGCTAAGTACCTATAATCATGCTATCGCTGTTGAAAACATTTTTTTATATATGTCCCATAATACTTGATAGTTTTCGTTTCGTGGCCGCGGCTTATCAAAATATATGGCTCTATCTCATTATTTTTTCTTTTATTTTAATTGATCATACTTCTCTATAAACTACTCTTAAATAAAAATATACTAACGTAATTTTAAAGAAACATATACAGTAATATGGGACAAGAAAAAAGGAAAAAACTATCAAGTATAATTTATTAATTAATTATTATATTATCATAGCAACTGTTTTACATTGTTTCAAATTTGACGATTCCTTCTTTTATATCTTTTGTGTCATAGTACTTATCATTTTGTAATCATAAGCAAGTGTCTATCACTGCGTACTGGAGAAAAAATATAAACAAAATAAAAGGTTATAATTTAAAAAACAAACTATTTTTGCGGACTTTGGTAATTAAATTAATTAAATAAAGAGTTACTTGTTTTATTAGTAACATGAGTTCATAACAGTAAACCTTGCTCTTATAGCGGCCATAACTGGTGCCAGTACCTTATGTTATTATTAATACAAACGTTAGGTAAGTCTGGGTTAGGTTTTAAAAATATATAAATGTTCATAAAAACGAATACAACGTGGGCAAAGCCGCGGGAGGATTGCTAGTATAGGATATGAATACAATTACATCTCGTTTTTAATTTCTCATATTAATTAATAAATTTCATCACAAATGTTTTCAAATGAGACATGAATCAAAAGCGTTAAAAAGGTGAACCTGTCAGGAGCACAGTACACAGTAAAAAATAAACAGAACAAAAGTCGAACCAGTTTGTCATTTGTTATAATCCACAATGACATCATCGCCAGTGTGGGATTTGTTATGTTTACTTGACCTCTCCGAGATTTGCTTGTCCTTTACAATTTTAATTCACTCTATCTGCTTTATCACAACATTTACAAAAGAATATCTAACCTCTGGCAGTGATGGATTTGAAAAATAAATAACCTGTAGACAGATTAGAACGAGGGTTTTATTACAATTATTACCTAACTTATTTGTATTTGATTTTGATAACTGGACACGGTTATACATTGATGTATCAACCGACGCAAAGCTCATTTCGAGATACATATCAACGTTTTTGATGTACACAAAATACATTTGTAATTTTGTTACATTTCTTTTTATTTGAAAAAAAAAATAAATCATTTAAATTAAATTTTAATAGACATGAGCTATTTTCTACAATGTAACTTCATAACTTAAAAATGATAGTTAAGTGGGTTGATACATTAGTGCATTACCTAACCCAAACGTTATCAATTGTTAGTAAATACATAGGTTACCTCAGTAGCTTTTGACCAATCAGCTTGGGCACCTCAGATGACGTATTTTCCCGTTCTCGCGCCGAGTAACAAGCTTATATTTGTTATGATTGGGCACATAATTCCCTCTCCCCAGTTTTATCAGAATCTGACCATTGACTTCAAATAGGAGGGGCTTTTCAATTTTTCTGTATATATATTTTTATGTATTTTCGAGTATAAAATATGCACCAATTCGGTGAAACTTTCGTTTGTTTGAAAGAGTATCATTCCGGGGTGGTGCCATATAAATTTCATCAAAATCTGACTATATACTTCTTAGATACGTCACTTAAAAGGGAAAAAATAAAAATAAAACCGACTTCAAAAACCGTTAAATTTAATTATTAAATATTTTTCAGTGTTTTTAGGTTTTTTTTTTTTTTTTAATCGGTTTTAATTATTTTTTAAAGTTTTAAAGTTTTTTATATTTAATACAATTTTCACGTTACATGTGTCTGTTAAGATATTAAAAAAAAAATCAATTTTAGGACACCATCACCCCTCTATGTGATTTTGATGATTTTTATACGAGACCATATACCTAGGTACTATATACTATCTATTACACCCAATTAATAAACAAGTCCGTTCAGTATTTTTTATGAGTTATGCACGTGACGTGGATTACACACATAGCTTATATTATTTGAATTTGGCGAGGAATTAAAAAGCCAGTCAATAAAAATTACTGAATATTAACAATTCCTGAACTTCTATTTTGTTACAGAATTTCACAACACTCGGCCGTTGACATCACACAAATATACCGATGCAATATTTTTCGCTGCGTTTGTAATCGACTCGGAAAAAATAGATTCTGTAACCTTGTTTCTAAATATATACATTATTTTTAAAAAGAGTTCTGTAAGGCTCCCACATTGAGTGAAAAATCACTCTGTCGCCATGTCGTGAGACAGACATTAAACTGTCGTTCATAAAGGTTTTCAATGTCAGCCTACATTATATTACATACGTAAGTTATTTATACACTTACTTGTTCAGTTCACGGCGGGCGCCAGGTTTTCCATATTTAAATTAATTTTCACAACGTCCACTTCCTGCTAAATTATTAAATAATAAATTATACTTAAATGGACAGTGCATGTGCGTATTAATTAATATTGCGAGTATATTTTATATAGGGATTCGTTCTTGAAACGTACGAACGACGAAAATTTGAAAACGGCAGGGACGTATCATTCGGGTATTGAATAAAAAAAAAACAATTAAATTTATACAATAATTTAATAAGAGATGTTTTATATTTTCTTGTGACTTGTGATGATACAAAAATGTATTTGTAATCATCGTTTCTTTTTACTGTGATTGTTAATATATATGCTAAAAAATTGTTTCAAGTTAATAATTTGAACCATAATCTAATATCAATCGGAAACAATAATTTGTTTACCCTGAAAATCGTACAAGAATATTTTGCTTAAATTATTTCCTTATAATATTTATAAAGCAGTAAGCATGCAGTTATAAAAACGCCCATTTCTTCTAATAAGGGGTTGAATTTCTGAAAATACTTTCTCAGTGAATGCTTATATCATAAAAGTAAGACTGCCTTAAAATTCGCGTTTCTAGATCCAGGAGTTTGTGCTGGGCGTTGATGAGTAAGTCACTCAAGACTTCTTTCTTTTTTGTTCATATGTATAGAAAATTATTAGCGAATTAAGTTGACAGTCATAGCCATAACCACAAATACATATTAAATAACTTTCAAATAATATATTTACTTAATTTTTTTATAAACATTAACCTTCTTAAAATGTTAAAAACGATCTAATATTTAAAATAATCAACAAAACTTCGTTTATGTAAACATAGGTAATGGGCGTGCCTAGAAACTCCCTGTATCCAAGGATAGTATATTTATGAAATAAGACCTTCTTTCGTACCCCTTATTTACCATTTCTAAAAATTCAGAAATGTTATAAGTTTAAAAAAACACCGCTCTATACCGATTTGCTGAATACTTACATAAAAAATAGACGGGGAAGGGGGGGGGGGGGGGGGTATATGTGTTAAATATGACAAAAGAGGGCATTTTTTTAAATCAAATATACCAAACTATAAATATAAATTAGGATGTTATAAGTTCGAAAAGCAACGTTCTATACAGATTTGTTGAATATCTACATAAAAAATAGTTGTTGGGGAGAGGGTGGGGGTATATATGTGTTTAGTGTGACAAAAGGGGGCATTTTTTTAAATCAAATGTATCAAACTAAAAAATATAAATTAGAAGATTGGTACGTGATATTAGAGAGGAGAGTTCACAAGATTGTAACAAGGATCCATTCCTTATTTTCTAGCCATTCTTCCTGAGTGGGTTGAAAATATGCGAAAAATAGCGTAACGACAGGTCCATACTACAATCGATATTAATATCCAAGATTGATTATTTTGCGGAGTTATTTGTTTTGGCTTATGAACACGATTCATATATTATCCACGACTTGTTATTTATCTTGCATTTCTGTTTGTATCACGCGACATACATTGTTATCTAATCTCCTCTCTGTTTGATAGTGGCAGAAGTGAGAGCTATTCATAGCTGATTTACAATTTCCGAGAGTGTTTGCTAATAATGTATGCATCAAGTTCACGCCAAGGTCGCCGTCGCTAAATAAATATAAACATAAATAAATACACGTCGGCGTTATGAGGAAACACTCACCTTTTATTCGCGGGAAACGTTTCGGAGATATTTACCTATGTGTTATGCCAATAAATAGTTTAGCAACCACTGCTCTAATATATTACATTAATTATTGAAAATATCGGTGGTCTTTAGTCGATAACTGACATTTTAGCCATTTTCTGTATTCACAACTTTCTTATAAGTTTGATTGTTATCGGTCAACATCTTATACTAACCAATACTAATCCGTATATAAGGTACTGGCACCAGACTTGGATATGACCCCAATAATGGCTATTTTTAAATTAAATGTACTGAATTTTGTTGATATTTGATTACTACCATTTCTGGGTATTAATCTATATACATACATTTAACTGTCTTACAGTTGATGACCATCGGCCAATAGGTGTCAAAATGGTGAACATTTAAACTAATTTATTAGTATAATTTATTTATTAATTATTATATTATCATATCAACTGCTTAACATTGTTTCAAATTTAACGATTCTTTCTTTTATATCTTTTGTGTCGTAGTACTTATCATTTTGTAATCATTAGCAAGTGTCCATAACTGCGTGCTCATTACTGGTTTTACTGTATCGATTACTGGAGAAAAAACATAAACAAAATGAAAGGCTATAATTTAAAAAAAATCTATATTTGCGGAATTTGGTAAAATCTTGCTCTTATAGCGGCCATAACTGGTGCCAGTACCTTATTTTTATCTCTCTCGAGAGATCGAAGAAATATGTGCACTATTGACTCATTCTGTACGTACTGATTCATTAATCACTTCTTCAAAACAACTAAAATATTAAGGAAACTTCATGAGTACAATAACCGCAAAACTGCAAATAGAGCATGCAGATTCAAATCTTGCCTTTGCGGTTATATTTATGAATATTTCCGCATAACTTGACTATTTTAGAGAGCAGATTCATTACGAGGTTATTAAGATTTACTAAAAATATCACATTAAGTTTTTTTTGTCAATGCTATTATTTGTATACTATTAATTAAGTTTTGGCTAGCTTCCGTTAGGTTTTGTTGTTTGTGTCATTTTTGATCCGCGTGTTGTTTTTTTTAGTCTGTGACATGCGAAGTTCATTGTACAGAAGAAAAATTATGTCCGGTACTAATTATAAAGAAATTGAGGAAATTTGTCAGTTAACAAGCACTTTAAACGGAGATTTAATTCTGACAGTACAAGATATTTTTTTTATAATTTACGTATAATACCGTTCTTTTTTACTCACCGTACATGCGCTAAACTGTCAATAAACGTCATGTAACTGTCAAATAAGTTTGATACCCCGTTTTAAAGTGTTTGTTAGCTAATACATTTAAAGATGAAATTTATGTTTTGATCGTATATTTAATGTATAATAATTTAAAATAAATTGCGGTTATGATTTAACAAAACCACAAAACATCTATAAGACCGCAAATGTATGAATAAAAACATTAATTATCTATTTTATCTTTATAATAAACTAGAATTCCCCGCGGCTTCGTCCGCGAGTAATTCAAGATCGATGAATACTTAGGCACCTATATCATTTTCATTTTTAATACTTTTTTTATACGAAAAAATATCAGTTCTAAATTTTCCATAATACCTAAGGTCTTAGGTTTTCGAACAGCGAAAATGTCATTAAAATATTTTTTGTGTCACGTCAAAACAAACATTCAACAGACAAAAATTATTATTACTATGGAATCAATTTTAATCAAATATTGACTAAAACTTGACCAGAAAAAATCGCATGAAAATTCGATCAGCGGTTCTCGAGTTATTAGCGGATTAACAGTCAGACCGACAGAAAAAATATTTTGACTACATTTTTATTAAAAGGTTGTTTTCGAAATATCAAAAATACGAAAACAAACAGTTTAAATCTGACGTACGTTTTTGAATATATTATTCTTAATTTTATGTTTTCTTAAGCTGAGTGATGTCTGCAATGCATTATCCTTATTGAAAACGTCGTGGAAAATCCCTTTGTATTATTTCGTGCCAGAATACATCGTATTCCCAACACAAAAATAGATCATTTACAAATGCATTATATTGTATTTATTTGAGTTAACTGTATATTATATTTACTTCACCTACGAAACTTTATAGCTTTTTAAAAGCACATTGCGCAAAGTTTTGTGATAATATATTTAGCTGTGAAACAGACAGAATGTAAAACAATCATAAAATATGGAAAACAAGTAATATTGGAACGAATTATTTAGCCAAACATATTGTTTTATAATATGTACGTACACAACATAAGACAATAAACTGCTGTGGCCACCACATGATTATTTTATAAAAAAAACATCTGCCACAGTGCATCCTCGTGCTAAATTCACCAAAGGTAGTTAATTATTGAACAATTTAAATAAAAACCAATACAGTGTTCAGATAAATTTCTTGACATTGATTAACCATTTAATTGTTATACAATTTATTAAAAAATATTAGTTCAAAAACGTCATAAATATTATGCATGCATAATAGGGTTGTAAAATCTTTGTATATATATATATATATATAAAAAATTAATTATATTTATCAAAAATGTACTGAATTTAAATAAAAAAGCAAAAGAAAAAGATAAATAAAATAAATAAATACGGCTATATTTTTTGTCAGCTATTCATAAATATGTTCATGTGCGTAAACATTAGAGAATTTATCTTTACTGCATCAACAATGACCCAATTTTTTTTTAAACTCCTCTCCTTGATCAAATTAACTTCAGAAGACAAAGCTGAGTCATGGACAAAGCTATATTTATGTCACTTCTTTGGGGCATCTTATTTTTGCATCTCAAAATAATTAACATGACATTTCAAACATAACTTCTTCGGGCGTGTTGAAAAGTAATTTTATTACATATATTGTGAAAGAATATCCAATAATCACGTCAAATACAAGAGAAAAACATTAATTCGTTGGTAAAAAAATACTTACAATAAGTCTCATTCAAAATAAAATTAAAGAGTAAGATTTAATAATGAAAAATCAACAAAACAAGAATAACACAGTTCAAAGTTTTACCAGCACGTTTAGGTATATAAGGTACTGGCACCAGTCTTGGATAATACACCAGTGTTGATTACTGTCATTACTAAATCATAATTTACAGACACTTAACTACAAAACACCTTAATCTGATGATAATCGGTCAATGGACCTTTAAATTAATTAATTTAAATTAATTAATTCATTAATTATTATATTATCATAGCATCTGCCTTTATTGTTTCAAATTTGACGATTCTTTATTTTATAACTTTTGTGTAGTAGTACTTATCATTTTGTAATCATTAGCAAGTATCCATCACAGGGTGTACATTACTGGTTTTACTTTATCCATTACTGGAGAAAAAACAAACAAAATAAAAGGCTATAATTCAAAAAACAAACTAAATTTACAGACTTTGGTAATTAAATTGATTAAATAAAGAGTTGCTTGTTTTATAGTAACATGAGTTTATGAGAATTAAAAAAAGAAGTCCATCAATCCCAAAAACAGTATACCTTGTTCTTAATGAGGCCGAGACTGGTGCCAGTACCTTATTCAATTTCTTAATAATATTGATCATAATAAAAATCAGCTATATAAAAAAATATTTTAAGACGTTTTTATGTTTTCCCATCTGAAAAAATCATAAAGAAAAATCTGGATAAGTAAAAGAAATATTTTTATATATTACCATTCAATAACATACATCTGTTGTTATAAAAAATATACAAATTTTCAAGGTTTTCTCGAGCCATTAAAATCCAGTAATAATGTCATATTATATTTTAACAAACGACTTTTATATGAATGTGAACATTTTAAAAGCTATTTTCGACAAAACATTAAGAGTGAAAAAAAAGTGGATTTTAATAGCAAATCACTTCTTCGATATTTATTGAAAAAGACACAACAGCTAAGCATAAAATCGAATATTAATGGAAAAACATTAAACGGATTATAAAAATACGTCTTTTTAATCTTCAAAATAACATATCGATTTAATTTTTTTTTTTAGGTTAGTTCTTTCGGTATTTTAACCGTTCATATTTCACATAATATTTCCATATCCGGTTGTTATTTTTATAACAAGCCCGTAAATAGTTCACGAAAATATAATGAAATATAGAACGATATATTTTTATCAATAATAATAACTCAGAATTGGATAACTTTTATATAAGTATACGTATTTGATAAATTGAAACCATATCCTTAATATATATAAAGCTCAACGTCTCTCTGTCTGTCTGTCTGTCCGTTAGTTACCTTATCACTCGAGAACCACTTATCCGATTTACGAGTTTTTTTTTTTAATTCATAGGTACGTTCTCTGGCCAGGTTATAGGCTATATTTTATTACGTTAGGTAACATAACAACAAAGCAGTGACGATAATAGTAAATCAAGTCGGAAAAAATTTTGCCGTCGGCGCGCTGTTTTGTAATACGCTGCCTAAACCGTTCAATATAGAACAAAATAATGTATTAAAGAATTGTGTAGAATCAAAGTTCTACAATTAAGTCAGCGACACGATATGTCTAACTTTTATATTTAAGCCACAATGACTGCTTTTATGTTACAAAAAAAACATAAAATATTTGGGTTTTGTTTACATGGACTTATGACCTGCAAAACATTAATCCTTATCGAAATAAATGATTTCATCGTCATAAGTACTTAATGTAGATATAGTTTGCCATTTACAGCATCCAATTTGGTCGTATAGTTTAGAAAATATCTTAAAATATATTTATAAAGGTAACATTTTAAATGTATGGTGTCGTGCCGCATCGAAGCGATGTACATCAGACTGGATTCGCTTACGTTCGGTAGATATTCGGAGTCCCTCGGCTGACGTTTGAGTTAATTTTGTTTTCAATAATTAACATTTAAATTTAAACAGAACACAAATTATTTGTACTTTTTTTTCTGATTCGTTTTTGTTAGGTAATTTAGGTATTGATAAATTATTATTACAATAATAACTAATCGTGTTTGTACTTAATTAATTAAACTATATTTTTCAAAAATCCTAAACAATAATTCCGTAGTCTACGCGAGCGAAGCCGCGTGGGCCCAGCTAGTATGAAATATACATGGGTATAAGAAAATAAAAAGTTCATGGAAACTTTCGTGGTTTCTTCGAAAAGTAGTAAAAAAATATATTCAATCAAACGATCGGAACTATTAAAATTAATGCATTTTATTTAAATAAACTAATAACATATTATTATATTTCATGAGGTCCATTTTCTTATTAAATTAGTAATTATTTCAACTACAATAAGACCTTCAATGTATCAAACCGGAAGTATGTGTACCTATTAACAATTTTGCAAAAATATTGAAAACAACATTTCAGTTTTTTAATCAAGATTATTTTAATACCCACAGAAATATTGATGTATTTATTCATTATGCATATAACATAACATTGACCCAATATCAAAACAATCGAAATTTGTTATATAAATTTTGCAAATTAACAATAGCTAATTATTTCCTCTTGGTACATAACAAACATGTATTCTTCCTTATCAATAGCGAGCTAAATAATAGCTAATGTAACCACAGTGGATATGAAACAATTGCAACTAACTAATTGTAAACCAAGTTATTGAAGTATTTTCCATTCGTTTATAATTTAAGGGGTTATTCTACTTCTTCGGGTCAATTTTTTTCGAAAACTATTGCATGTAACAAGAAAAAAATTTTCTACCCTGAAAGAGGTATGTATAGAGAATAGAAAGATTTTTTTTAAAGTGTAAGTATTTTAGGTATATGCTTGTTTATTTAACAATATGTTGGAAGAAAGTTTTTTTCGCTGGCGCAAGTGTTCTCTCCAGGTGGTCTGAAAAAAATTTTTTTTAAAAAGAAGATTTTTAATCTTTATTTATGCCGCTATCACCCGTACCTCAATTATTAATTTTCATCGAAAATTAACTAAATGACAGCGATTTTCACAAAATAGTAACAAATGTAGGTTATTTTCACACCGTTAAAGGGTTAAAAACAATACTTAAAATTAAAGTTTCTTTAATAATTGAGGTACCGGCGATAGCCATATATGTACTGAATATGCCTCGAAAATTTCAGATCGATTGGACAAATGGTTTTAGCGCAATCACCTGCGCCATGTGCAAAAATATCGTTTTGAGAAAAATGCTTTTAAAGCTGCCCCTAAGCACCGAACGCGCATATACATAGAGCGTCACTGTTTTGGCGAATTTTGAATAGATTAGCCCCTTAAAGGGTCCAAATTTGTTGAACTTCTCCCTAAATACACCCCTGATATCAGCTATTTTTTAAAGGTCACTCTATAAATTTGTCAACTGTCCCACCTAGTAATAAATATAGCTATCGAATATAAATATTTATTTGCGTGACCTTTCATACAACTAAAATAAAGATTCCACTAGGTTACACCACACGGTGTTCAAATAACAACAATACACTCAGACAAGGTTACATTTGACAACAAATACAGACTGGCTATTATTATTGGGGAAATTAATTTGTAAAATTAATTTTAAAGACATTAGAAATAACTGAACCGATACGATAATGTAACCTAGAAAAAAATTGCAATTTTTTACATTAAAAAATTAATTATAAAGTATCATAGGATATAGGAAGTTATCAGGGCCAAATTAAAACCTTTTTTGCACTAGAATGTTAAAAAAAAAATGTTTTAAATTATTTTATTTTTATTTATTTGTTAAAACATTCTAATTATTATTTATTATCTAATACTTTAAAAGTGTCCGGAGTAATTATTGAATGTATTTTTTTTTTTTTTGGTTAAATTACATATACTATTAATTTGTAAATTTTATTACGTTTTCAAACAGTGAAATCAAAATTGATTCAATAATACTCATGTCAAGCCGGAATAAACAAAAATACGGACAAAATATGGCTGTAAAATCAGATAAAATAAAAAAAATCTACAATATATTCATTATACAGACAGATTCTACAGATTTATGTAAATATTAATACGATAATATCATAAACATGGTGACATTTGATTCCATACATTTTATAAATAAACAATATTTTCATTTCTACCGAGATAACCCTGATTTTTCAATACTAATAATATTTAATATAACGTTGCATGCACATCAAAACAAATATGAAGATAACATGGAAATGATTTTATTTGTAAAATTATTGAATTAAACAACCAGTACATAAATTTAAGAACAATCCAAAAATCGAAACTTTTTATTTAAAAAAACTAATTAAATAGAAAGACACGGCTTACAACCAGAAGCATAATTCCCACAGTAGTCATCGGTATCATCCTGTAAGTTATTTTGCTAATCCCCAGTTTGCCTTTTCCCCTACCAATACATAGCAATATAAAACGCTCTGTAGACCGGATGTGCAACGCCATGCAACTGCACTACGTACAGGAAGGCAATATTACACACTGCATCTCAGAGAAACTAATCTTGTTTTGCAATTGTATCTTGATATTGTGTATATATGTATGTTGATAATGAATTATGTTAAACATTGTTTTTAAAGATTTAGTTTCACAAATACTAACGGTCATTTTTATCATTATCAAATTATCTCAGACTCAAAAATTATCTATGATACATAGCACAAAGTAGAAAAAACGTGACGTACTACAATTGCAATTTCTAAGCCCTTACATTATTTAATTATCTTAATAAAATACTACGTACTGACACAAGTCTTGGATGCTCATTTTGGAATTGATGGATTTCTTTTTTGTAATTCTCATGAACTCGTGTTACTAATAAAACAAGTACATCAAAGTCTGAAAATGTAGTTTGTTTTTTAAATTATTATCTTTTATTTTGTTTATGTTTTTTCTCTAGTAATGGATAAAGTAAAACCAGTAACGAACGCCCAGTGATGGACACTTACTAATGATTTTAAAATGATAAGTACTACGACATTAAAGTTATAAAATAAAGAACCGTCTAATTTGAAACAATGTAAAGCAGATGCTATGATAATATATGTAATAATTAATAAATAACTAATAATTAGTTTAAATGTCTATCATTTTGACACCCTTTGGTTGATTCTCATCAAATTAAGCTGTTTTATAGTAAATTGTCTACAGATTATAATATATCAACAAATATTTCTTATTTAGTATCTACATTTAATTAAACAAGAATCCGACACTGAGGTATGAACCAAGACTGGTGCCAGTACCTTATCATTTCGTTCGTGGTTCTTTAGTTATATCATTTTTCAAGTAAATAAAAAATTATTCTATTTTTATAGCAGTAAAAATTAGATCTAAAAGATCAATCACCGCGAGAGAAAAAGTAAGCTTCAAATTGGTACCCTTTCTCATTACTCTATATTGAATTTGATCTAGCTGGGTTAGTTGGAATAGAAGTTTAGCAGCCCTCACTCCCCTTCAGTCTATCCTGGGTAAATAGGGAACACAATGTGCATATTACAAATTTTGAATTGATTAACACTTCTTGGAACTTTGGAACAGAAGCCTGTTAAACATTTATGTAGCAAGGAGTAGAACGCATTCTACTGTATATTGCATAACTCGGACAACGCTGCAGGCAGTTTTTACACTCTCTACTGAAATGTAAAGCGAATTCAAAAACATGCTTTAAGAACGACCATCAAGTTATCCCCCATTTTCACTTTTTATTCACCAATTGTTAAAAATAAAATATAAACTACCATAACATTACATTACATCTATACTACCTGTATTTGGTAAAGTATCTTTATAAATAATTATTATAAATAAAATGTACCTAATAATTTTCATTGAAAAGATTTTATTTTCTTTAAAATTTGACCAAATCATATAAATTCTCTCTAACCTAACTAGTGCGTTCTAATACTATCTATTATGCCGTGTTAAGATCAAAAAGACAAAACAATAAATTATAATAAACTTTAATTTTAAAAAAATCATCAATATCGGTTAAACGGGGACTACTAACGAAAGAGGTTATATTTGAAATTTAAATTCCGTATAAAAATAAATTTATTATAAAACCGCTTGTTTACAAAACAAGCAACACTTTAACGGTTAAATGCATTATTCTAATGTTGCATAATCATAATTTACATATTTTAAATCCCCACAGAATAATAAATTCTACAGAAACTGTGTTGGCATATTTCCACCTGGCTACCGTCTTAAAATATTTGTGTATTTAGGTAATATATAAAAAGCCATATTAGAATTCCCGATTTCGTACAACAAAAATATCTAAACAAATAAACTCAAATCAGAATTGAGAATCAGCCCCCATCCCAAGCAGGTCTGGTTTTAGAGTCTCAAAAAATTTCTGGTCCTTCGAGCCGGATAAATGTTTTTATTTGATATCATTACTAATTGAAACTAATTAATAAAAAAATGTTTTGAAATTGCTGCAAGCCCCTTTTTCAAGAATCTGTAATAAATATTACAGTTTTATTTATTCTTCAAAATATGACGACCAACCTATTTTTTATTGATTGTTTCATAAAGGGGTGCCAAGTGAATGTACTGTATAACATCTAGATGTGTTCATAGATCTATGTAGCTTACGTTAGCACATACACACGTACAGTTGAATGTTTCGACATTAGTTGTCAATAAAAAAGTAACTGTGTTGTTTGTAAAGTTATTGATGGCGAAACAGTGCGTTGTTCTATTCAACCATTTTAATTCACACGCTTTAATAGTTCCAAAACAAATTACCATTATTGCAGTTATTTAGAAGAGTTTTAGATATGTTCACACTTCACACTAATACGTAACGAAATGTTAGAGCAATGTTTATTTTGCTGTCTTATAAGTAAAAGTACAGTGAAGTTGAAAATTTTGACTATTTTCGCCATGCCGTATATGCGAAGAAAACCTCTTATTTAAAAAACGATGCATATTTATTCTTGTAATTTTTTTAAAATATAAATAAAATTTTAAGTAAAGTTATATAGAGAATATTATGATATTATCTATAATAATTTGTGCTGGATTCATTTTTTTCTACTTCGTTATCAATTAGCCCCAATATTACGTATAAGAAGGTTTCGTAGCATCATGCTTTAAATTGAATATTTTTTAAACCAATTAAAATCAGTTAAATGTTTGTTTCCACACCAAAAAAAAAAAATCTTAACTTTTCTTCAAAGCATAAACAACAAAAGATATTATTTTAGAAGAAAAAATAATATTTAGGACACTCCACTCATATTTGCAATTTGTATTAAAGCTATGTAATTAAAAAGATAATAAAGAACTTTCAAGGTTTTTGCTTTTAAATTATCAATACCACAATCACAATTTATTTGTATGTATACAATGTATACATACATACAATCAAATTAAATAACACAGTTCTAAAAGTAACTAATTATTTTAATTATTGACGGTGGAGGGTAAGGAAGAAGGTTGGGGGGGGGGGGGTAACATGTATGCTATAGAAAAACAACGTCGCTAATGATTGAAAAGATGCCAAAATCAAAAAAGCTTTTCTAGAATAACTCGTATGTATTTCATTATACTATTTATGAAATAAGAATTATTATTATAATATATTTTTGTACACCGTTAAGTAATACATGTAGTTTTGCGCCTCATTTTATTGTGTATAATGTGTTCAGAAAGTATCATAAAATAACAAATAATAGCATATATAGTAATAAAATACAAACGCTATAAAGTGTATTGTCAAGCCGGTATAAAAAATATCATAAAAGTACATAAATTGCATAAAAAATAAAAATATTCTCATTAAAAATAATGTAAACAGAACAATTATACAGTTTATGTTTATTTCATTTTATTTTTAAACTAATAATATACTCGTTTTAAATGAGTTTTTAATTAGTTGAATTCATTAATATTTTTTAAACTTCTCAAAAAGTTTTAAACAATAAAAATACTTTACTAAAACAATTAAAAGTCAACTTGAGTGTGGATGACATTCTTGAAAAAATCAATTTATCTCGTTTATTTTTGTTCAAGAAATATTGTTTCGATATTTGCAAAATGCAAATATCCTCAAACTACGACCCAACGTTTTTGATATATGTACATACACACTTTGCTGAAAGGGCTATAACTAAAAAAAATAACTGTCGGAATAATTTTAATTGTAATACATGAAACTAGATTTTATAACAAACATTTCAAGATCAATCCGAAGTTTGTGAGATTTATAATTCCAGAGTTCTATGAAGCCAAACAAGGGAGATAAGAATATTATTTATTTGATATTTTTACTTCATAAACTACGTGACATTTTGGGAGAAGGGGGGGGGGGATTAGTAAACGTGATAAAATGTGACGAATAAAGAGGAGAGGCTCAGATAATATATGACGTCACATTATATTCTTTTTTTTTTAATCAAAAATACTAAAGAATGTAAATTATGAAGGAGGAAAGTGATATCAAAGAGGGGGAGTTGAGTTGAAATACATTAAACATACCGTTGAAATAACCATTAAATTTACACATGTATATTAGGGTGTGTCAAAAAAAATCGATATTTTTTCCCTCGCTTTCGAAATAAGGTAGTTTATGACCCAAAATAAATCCCCCCACAAGATTATCCTGTAGTTTCATTTTTCACAAGGGGAGAGGTCTTGTTTCCCATTTAAATAACATGGAAAAATTATTCTTTAGTACTAAAATTGGTATTACTGATTCATGATAACTGAAAAAATTTTATGGGCGTTAATTTGTAGAGAATAAAATTATGTTCTACTAATGCATGTTATCGGCTTGGTCATTCCTTTTCCGACAGCTCAGTAGTAGGGTAATATATTTACTTTAAATTTAATTTAATTTATATTTATAGAAAATTAACGTTAAAATGTTAATTTTTGTAAAAAATAAATATTTAAAACGCTTACAAGTTTTAACTCATTACATTTACACCTATAGCTCTCTGAACTATTTTTATAGAGAATTAAATTCCCTACAAAATTACCAATTAATATATGTATTTTTATAGAAACAATAGTTTAGACGTGAGAGCCTTTTAGACGTACAATTTAACAAATAAATCACTTTGAATGCCTGTAACTTTTGATACGTTGAATTGAGAGACATGACTTACTAGACACTTTTGTAGAGAATTTTATCTTCTACAAAATGGTGTCCTTAAAAAAATTTCATTAGTTATCATGAATCAATAATACCAACATTAGTACTAAAGAATCATTTCCCATGTTTTTATTATTAAAATTGATATACAGTGTAATCCTTCAGCGAGGATTTATTTTAGGTAAAAAACTAACTTCGTAACGAGAGCAACATATTTTTATCGACACACCCTAGTGTTTATAGAGAATACAGTTCCAATTATAAATCAATAAAATTTAGTCTAGAGATAGTGCTTACATAACACATTACGCAAAGGACCGTAAAGTTGACAGGAAATTAGATTAACCGAAACAGTTTCCTCATCGATGTGCGTTTTACTGGCGCTTTCCAAAAATAGAACACAATTATATTCCGGCGTAGTGAATTCAACACTTTTGTTATTAAAACAAAAGACACTGCAAACAAACTAACCACTAAAACAAATACATCATAGAGAATTGTACATAAAAGGAATATCGACAAGCTTAAATTTTTTTGTCTATACACAGTAGAATCTCTATAACTCGAATTTTATCCATTTCCTTCCGTTCCAGCGCGAAAACCTCAAAATATTTATTTACAGCATTCTTTACTCGTATTTACAAGACGGCAAAACACCATCTCTTTAATTCAAAATTGAATATGTAAAGCCTTTGTAATTCGAAATTAATTCCTTTAGGTCGAATTTCTATCTATTAAGCCTTCTCGTTGAAGATCGTGATGGAGATTGAAACGTTGAAAATTCATCAAATTCGTGAATTTTCAACGTTACAACGATGTTCAGAGATCTTTGTAAATCGTTGTAGATCTTTGTACATAGATCATTGTAGATCTATGTAAATCGTTGGAGATCTTTGTAGGTCAATTTAGATCTTTGTAGATCGTTGTAGGTCTTTGTAGGTCTCCACAGATCAAAAACTAGAGAAAAAATATGATATTGTCTCAAAATGCTGCCTATGATAATTGACATATCCATAACTGACATTTAAGTTAGGTTATGAATTATTAAGAGATTGATGATGATTTTTTTCTATTTATTTATGCTTATTAAATATTGAATCAGTTTTTTTAGATTGCTCCAGTTGTTGACATCAAAAATAAATAAAATAACAAAAATAACAATTCTGTCATAGTTTAAGAAGTGACTGTTCACTAATTCAAGTAGTGAACATTCACTAATTCGTAGTGGTATATTTTTAACTATTTCAATTAGTGAATATTTACTATGAATTAGGGATTTCTAACTAATTCAGTTTTCGGATTCGAGTTTTTTGTATTTTCCCTTATGGTAATTGGCGTTATAATATAATAATTTAATTCTAATTATTAAAACAACTATCAAGGACTTTTTTCTACAATAATTTATTGCAAAACTAACTTGTCAGTTAAAAATTCCACGAATATGTAATTTATATGATATAATCGCATTTTTTTACATATTTATCATTCCGTTGTCATTTTTCCCATTAATTATAATTATTATTTCCATTACAGAAAAATGCATTTTATAGTAACATGATCGTTTAAAATATTTAATAAAAAAAATATATTCTCATACAGAATTCCATTTATTGTTGATATGAAAATAGCATCAGGGTTACACAAGTAGGAAGACAAAAATAACTTTTATTTCACACCATTGTGTAAATATTTTGCAATTTAAAATATATTTTTATTAATATTTTAAATCACAAATTTTAACAATCGTCAATTCGTTATTAACAGTTAGATTAGAAGTCAATAAACGTGGGAGCTACTTTTTAATTTAAATTATCTAGTATATGTAGTATACATACATATATAGGGTGTCCCGTAAACATATCGACAAACTGTAGAACAAAAGAAAGATTTTAATACCGTCGACAACTCCTGAAAGTTTTCCAGTATGTTTACGGGACTTCCTGTATATACTATTGTATTCATTTCACGTATTGGTAAGTATAAGAAAAAACAAATTAAAATAGTTAAAATATTTCTCACATTGGCTACCGAAAATACCGGAATTCCTAAAAATTCATTTCACGCATAGTTATTTTTCTACCATTTTGTATAAATTCCTTCATAATTTCTATCCTTCCAAGTATTAATCTATTTTCACCCCACCCCTCACGACAAAGTCAGCCCACACAGATATGTGCATGTATGTATTTCGCATTACATAACTGCCCCAGACATGCAATAATTTATAATCACAAACAATCACAATACATATAATAGCTTCCTTGAATTTCTTTCATGGACTGTATAAGAGCAAGCACGCACACCTAGTGCAGTTATGTAGTTTAAATGCACCTATTGAATATTGAATATTAGAATTTCCCCGCGGCTTCGTAACTACCTTTGATTTTACTATATATTTTATTAGAAAATATCAATTATTCGCCTTAACTAATTCTAGGTTCTTAGACTTTCGAACAGTGAAAGTTCCATCAAAATCGGCTCAGTCGTTTTTCTGTAAAAACAAAAACAAACAAAAAGTAGTATTTGTTACACTTTTCCCATTGGAAAAGAAATGGGACTAAAAAATCACCTAAGAAATCAATTCTTCGTATCATTAGTATTGGAATATTTTCAGACGCATGTATAATTCACCATAGATCAGGAAGATATACGACTTTTCCAATAATTATTGACTTCTGGATATACCTATTTATCAAATATTTAAACGTTTTGTTAACTATTGCAATTTGTTCAAATATAAAAAAAACCCATGAAGATATTGACTGTACGGATGAATTAACATAAAAATCTCGATGTAAAAAGTAGAATATATCTGTCATACAGAAGATAAATAATTTTTATTAAAGCGCAATACAAGTATGTATATAAATAATATAATGTATTAATAACACAAAAATATAAACATTTTTTCGAAAACATGTTACAATAACAGATAGATAATATTTTTCAGAACAGGTAAAACAATTAGTATTATATAAGTTACGTAACATAAAAGTAAATAGTCAATATTTGCATATCCAGGTATTTTCATCGTGTCTTGTTTTAATAAACTATTGTATGAAGAATTAAGTTATTATTTATCAACTAATTTTTATCATTAAAACAATGATATCTTGTACAAATAGCATTAATTAATACTTTTTAACATAAATAAAGTCTGATCAATTTACACATCATATCCAGATAAAATATATATTTATATAATTAACCCCCCCCCCCCCCCTCCATACCTTGTATTTTATTTTATATTGTCTACTAGCTGTGCCCGCGGCTTCGCTCACTTAAATATAAAAGTTGTATACATGGTTTCGCGAAGTTTATTTTATATCTTTTTATTCTACACAATTTTTTATTACATTATATTGTTCAATATTTAACGGTTTAATTTACTATTATCATCACTGCTTATTCTTTATGTTAACTAATGTAACAAAATATATACTAAAACCTGGGCAAAGAACATATTTATGAATTAAAAAAAAACACGTAAATCGGATAAGTGGTTCTCGAGTTATAACCGCGTTAACGGATAGGCAGACATTGCGTTTTATAATATGTAAGGATTTAAGTTAGCTTTAAAACGTTTTAATTAAATTATTATAATAATAATTTTTCGATTATTTATTTTGAGGTTAATTAATTTGATTAATAAATGCTAATGTAATTGAATGTAATTCAATTTACTCCTGTAAATTTTTGATAACCCATTTATAACATGAGCAAAAAAATTATGAATAATAATAAAATAAAAATGACAATAAAGTATAAAAGCTGTCTAAAAAGTTTAAGAGGAGCTAGAAGACAAAAAAAAATATAAAAATAAATTAAAAAAAATTATGAAACGTTTTTTTTTAAATGGTTGGGATTTAAAACTAAATACAGATTCATACGTTAGTATAGTCTCAGAATACGGAAAAGTTTGGACCTGAGCTATATTTGTGTTGATTTCAACCCCCTCCCCGACGGTAAAACAGCTCAAAGTTTAAGGGGAATATATATTTGTTGCAAATAAACCATAACTTTTTCAATATAAAAAATGTGACGATTTATCTGAGGATGCGACCTTGTGGAGGGAACGTTATTGCTAGAACATAAATATTCTTTACGAGCTCCAAGCTCTTGAAAACTGTGTCCGGTCTTGTGTTGAAAAAAAAAACTTTCAGAAGTTTGTTCGCTCTGACTCTTCAATGTGCGTATTTGAATTGGGCTAATATTAATAAATACAGGATGAGTAAAATATACCTAAGTAAATAATTTGAGTTGTGGGTAATTTTTAATGAGTACATTTCTGATAACTGTAATTTTAGAAGCGTGTGGGGTTAACATGGCAAATTTATAGGATCAATATCTACTTCACATGTAGGATATTACAAAGGGACCACTGTTGGCCCAGGCTTGCGCCAATGCTAGCCAACAATGGACCAAGATACAAATGATAACTTCGTTCAAGACTTGGCCAAGGCTTGTCGTACCAAGGCTGGCCCAGAGTTGGCCCAATCTTGGGTAAAGAGCAGGTGACCCAAAGCTCAGTATCTGAAGGTTGGTTTAGACTGGAACCAATATCGAAACAGCAATAATGGCAGCCCAATATTGGGCCCATCATCAAGGCTGGCATTTTCTACATGGGCTTTTATACCTATCTTTAACTCTATGCCCCTCTACCACTTGAGCATTTTTGTATGTTTAGTAAAAATTGAAATTTTCAGTTTATATAGTTTACAACAGGGGTCTCCAACCTTTTTTGTACCTAACAGCACATTCTAGAATCTAGAATATAGGTCGGGCGGCGGGCACCATTTATTTTTTCAAGAGATATTTTTTCGTTTATTGCTTACTTCCTTCTACGTATGCCGTAACAGGTAAAAATGCTATTCTCGAAACTTTAATCATTGTTTATATATTATTTATATATATAATTTGCACAGCGTTTGTTATATGCACAAATGTTCTTTATTACCTCATGAACAAAATCTATAAATATCAGTATAATTTCCTAATTGTATTTTAATTTTATTTAGGGTATATAAGATTGCACAGACTTTTTTTAGGTCAAGTGTTTTTAAATGAACCCCCACAATTCACAGAATTGAATTAATGTTTCGTCAGGTAGAAAATACTTCAACAATCATTAAAAAAATACACCATTACCCGTATAATTGCTCTGCATGTTGACTGCTTTGAACTTTTATTTTATTTTTTATAAAAAATAGAAATACGGTTTAAAAAAACTATTAATCAGGAAAAATGTGTTCAAGACACATAAAATGACCAAGAACTCTGATGTCATCTCATTAGTAGTGTGAAAATAAATAACATTTACGACTAAGTATATAGTATATTTTAAAATAAATTCTTACAAGTGTTTTTAAAAAAAATATTTTTAACAACTTTTTAACTGTTTATTTTTTGGAGTTAAATGAGCATTAAAAAAGCATTACTTACGGTAAGTTCTCTTCCGAATTAAATATTACTCTTACTTAGTTAAAATAAACTAAAATAATAATTAAATAGCCCTACAAAAAAGGTAGTATACTCATATTATTGGAGTTAATTTTTTATTGATATCGTCAAAAATAGCAAAAAAAAGCTGCGAGAACCTCAACGAGCTATGAAAAAAAAAATTTGGGCCAAATCTAATGAATGATTAGTTGTAAATCAGACTTTTCTCTTCAACTGACATTTTTAAATCGCTTTACGATCATTTTTGGTCGAGTTATGAAGAAAAGACTTTTCAAATATGCCTATGGATTTTTTAACGATAATTGGTTCTCTAATTATTAACTTGATTCAAAATGGTCGTACAAAAAAATTTATCACGGTCCGTAGAAGCTCACAAAATTAATTGAAAATTTTTTAAATATTTTTTTGACAGTTTTTTTTTGTCAAAATAAGTAAGAAAATACAGTCTGATTAAAACTTTCGCAGTTTACAAAAACGGTCTCCGTCACCGCTTCGACTTTTCAAATCTATTACATGTTAACTTCGTCAAAACGCAGTGCCATTTCGACGCAGCTAACATGCCACTTGAATTGAATCACATATAATAAATTTGCTAAAATGTGCTAAGGCTTAAAAATACAGTAACATTTTTGTGGGACCCTACATCACAAAACTAATAATGCAAAAAATAAAATCACCAATCTATAAAAAGTTCGAACAACTAAAAGTTTGTCAACACAATCTAAAAACTTAAAATACCATATTACCGTTTATATTTATAATTCATATATACCAAAGTCAATCACTTTGTATAGGGGTCGACGAACTGTAATAATACAAACACCAGACCCTTTGTCCTTTTACAGTCGCTAGGATTCCCTTGATACGTTCAACCCGGAAGTGCGAAGGCAATTTCTTCCTACCGTGGCCTATTTACTAAACATGTAATTTATTTAAAAAGTATTCATGTAATTTGCTTTCGGGGATTTCTGTGTAGGTAGCTTTTTTACGATTGATGAGTTTATAATGTTTATTTATTTTTTGATGAATAAAAAGAAAATATTTATTATTATGTATGTGGATGGACATAAAAAAGATAAATGTACTGAATAATAAAAGGAAAATGTATAATGGCTGTAATTTTCATGTCCAAATATAAATATGTAAAATATAATTGTTGTTTCGTTAAGAATATGTAAATAAATCATTGTGATAATTTAAATAATATATTCATTTTGTTTGTAAATTTTTTTTCGACAAAATAAAATTAGAAAATAATGGCAGATATTTTTATATGAAATTTATATTTTTCTTCAATAAGTAAATTGTTAAAATAATGTCTGATTTCAATTTTTTTTCTTTTTCCAGCTTTAGTGTTTTAATCGTTCTTGCCCTCTCCACCCACATTGAAAATATAATTTTTTTAATAATAATAACCCAAACAAAATCCGAAATTCCAATTTGGGTTATTTAACATATATCTATAGATCGGATGTTCTTTTCAAGCTAAAATTCATTTAAAAACTGTATAATATGTACTATTGACAATTCGTATAAAAATTCTACTGTCTATTTTACGTAGACGAATTTATAACTAGGTAATACAAGTAAAACTGACAATGAATATTATTTTTGTAAGTTAGAAAAAAAAAGCTTACCACTATTGAAAAATATTCTACGAGGATTGTGATGCTCACTTACCTATAAAAAAAGATAATATTAGTAATTGTGTATACATTAATACAAAAAAATCTTTAAAACTAATTAAATTTTCTTTTGCCTGAATATTTATATACATATATAAGGTACTAGCACCAGTTATGGTCGCTATAAGAGCAAGGTTTACTGTTTTTTTGTTCGAGGGCTTATTTTTTATTCTCATGAACTCATGTTCCTAATAAAACAATAAGTAACTCTTTATTTAATCAAATTAATTACCAAAGTCCGCAAATATAGTTTGTTTTTTAAATTGTAGCTTTTTATTTTGTTTATATTTATTCTCCAATAATGGATAAAGTAAAACAAATATTTCTCATTCAGTACATTAAATTAAAAAATAGCCATTACTGGGGTCATATCCAAGACTGGTGCCAGTACCTTATTTCTATTTATTGGAATGATTATATGTACAGTTCCACGCATAGCACAGTGCTTTTTGTGTGCTTATTTCTACAAAGGGAGATACGAGTATGTCTTTGTAAAGGAATATTTTACTAGAAAATTGGTAATTACTTTTTTATAGAAAATTTTATGCTGTACGAAAAAATTTCTACACAATTATCGCATGCGTCGTTCTTGAGATATTTTGAACAATTTTGGGAATGTCACATGAATTTGATGATTTTTATATCTGACCATTTACTCGCCAGACCCAACTAACAAACCAAGTTTCATTACAATCTATTCATTGATACATAAGTTAAACGCATGAACAAGGATTCAAGGGACAGACAGTTTGATCTGAACTTTTTTCCTTATATACTCCAGTATAATGTTCTAGAATATTTATTACATACACAACCATTTACCCTTTTTATATCGTATCGTTTTATATAGATATTTTTTTAAATTACCTATATCTTAATGTATTTTTATGAAATACCTTTTAAAATTGACTGGCCAGTAATATACCACAAATATAATCCTGTATAAACTGGATTATATCTCAAAATAAAACAACTTAATTTCTATACCCTTTAAAATGGGGTTACATTAATAATATATCCAACCAAACAAGGAACACGAACATAATGTCCCAGTTTTCAAAACACTTTATATAATAATATAATAATTATCCTAAACGCAATAAAACCATCCCCCGTGATCACAGCAACCCTTCGAGTCCCCGGGCCAGTTAGAAACCAGGTCAGGGTTGAATCTGCTGCGTACGTAGTAAATACTACCCTACCACCTACCCCCTACTCCGCCGCGCCCTTGGACTAGAACACTGTTCGCGTTCAATGTTGGCGTTACTGTCATGGACAAATGTGGTATTTCTGGAATTTAATCCTATATTGTTACATAATTGTAGTTTTGGATTCATAATGCGGTAATGAATTGTCTCTCGCTAGTAATTCCGTGTTTCTGAACTGTTGTAAATACATAGTACATTATAAAATCTGCATTCTCAACTTTGTAATACATTTAGGTATCTTAAAACATCTATCCGATATGTATGTATATAAATTATATATGTATATTACATTTATATGTATTTTAACATAATTGAACAGCATGGGCGTCCATAGAGGCCGAGATGGGGCACTTTATCCCCCCTGGGATATGACCTTACCTAACGTAATGTACAGTAACGTAACAGAAAAAAACACTGCTTGAAATATCTGTGTTATAGAGAAATAATTTAATAATGTTTTATTAATTAAATGATATTATAATACTAGAATGTCAAAAAATTTCTATATTAATTAATATTTTGACAATATTTCGAGTTAAAATGTATTAATAAACTATTTTTGTCTCTCCCGGAAAAGTCTTAAATGCAATGTTAGGACTTAAGTGACGAAATGTGGATAATATTTCAGTTATTGGTTAATTATCATATCAATATGATAAATATATTAAAATTACATTCGATTAACTTACGTTCGGTATTATATACGAAGTTTAACTAAACGCTCCTTTAACTAACTGTCATTTACAATTAGCTTAAATCTGCATTTAAATTTTGTATTGTATTATCAACAGAACCAAATATAATATTTACATTTAATACTAATATACTAAATAATAAAACGCAAGAACAGCATTAAACTAAATATAATTTTAAATATACTATGTCATATGATATTTAAATCGCGTTAATAATGCACTAAATCTATAATACTTTAAAAGAGTATTAAACTGGTTGTTAATACCGAGCATTAGAATCGAATTAAAAGCATCATATTTTCCAAAAATCTCTGAAGCGAAATTCTTATCACAAAATCTTTTCATAAAAAGCATTTCACATACAAAGCTTTAAGATGAAAAAAAATCAGGTAAACGAATACTCGCGATACAAACGAAAGCTCAACTTGAAAAGAATGTCGTTTATTTGAACACGACAAAGACACAACTAATAAAACAAACTAGAAACGTGAGCGAGATAGCATCATTTAGTGTTATAATCCGGAACCCATGGGTGTAGGTCTGGGTGAGAGCTTGCGAAGGGCAAACGGCGGGGCTTTGCAGAGGGTGAGCCTGCAGAGAGACGTCAGTCGGCCCTTCTTGCTGTGGGGGGTTAACGACCTGACGAATTTATTGATTCGCGTTATGTACAAGGACAAAGAACATCTTGCAGGAAAGTTATGTTATTTACAGGCGTGGAGTTAGACAGTTTATTAATATAATTATTATCCATGATAACTGAACGGATAGCTAGGATCAATTTGGGAAATTTTTCTTAAATGTATCTTAAATACATTATAAAAATTTTAAAACGGTTTACCATCCAGTATAGAAGTTGTGTAAATTTTAAATTAAATGGATCTACCTTTTTACGATAATTAAACGAAATTGTCTTAAATTTGGACGAGACCATAGACATAGAGCATGGACCGCGTATTCTGAGAGAGGTGCGTTGGCGTTTGGGATATATCTATCTCTTTTTCTAAGAAGAATGAAATAGTTACTCCTGTTTAAATAAGGACAAGTATATATCCCAAACAATTTTCTATCTCTTTCTTTACACACGGCTCTGTTTTCGAGTCAGATGCGCGGTCCGCGCTCTATATCTATGGTCGAGACGATATTAACTTTATTATATTTTGATTATATATTTATTTTATAATATTATACTTAATATAAGATCCGTTATATTTCAAAATTTATTTGTTTATAACATAAAAATAAATGGAAAAAATATTTTTTATAAAAATAATTCACATAAGACAGGCTTCAAGTTTTACGAAACAAAATCGAGACAAATGAAATTTGACCTTGGGTTGCATAAAGCAAAATTAATCATGATTAGTTAATCAGTTGTTTTCAAACTATTATTACGTCAATTCTAAAAAACAATAACGGTTATGATAAATTTTATAAGGTAAAAAATTATCATATTTAGTGAATTGTTCATTTACAAATTGAGATTAAGTTAATAATTAACATTAATCATGGTTTGAAAACAACTGATTAACTAATCGTGGTTAATTTTGCTTTATGCAACCCAAGGCGAGTGTTCTAAAAATCGAGACGAGATTTACCTGATTTCGTTTCGTCTCATCTTTTATGAAACCCTAGATATGTTTTTTTTTTAGAAAATATGAAAAAAATAACAATATACCTACCTACAAAACGAAAAAAATGACGTTTTCGAATTTTTGTCTACGTAAGTAAGTGTATAGTACAAATACATAATACTAAATTAAAGCAATGTTTT
This sequence comes from Sialis fuliginosa, assembly GCA_961205875.1. Classification (NCBI taxonomy): domain Eukaryota; kingdom Metazoa; phylum Arthropoda; class Insecta; order Megaloptera; family Sialidae; genus Sialis; species Sialis fuliginosa. Next base: position 11,135,617 of record OY540817.1, on the reverse strand, counting down.
ACATGTGTCCACAAAGTGTGTTGCAATCCCCCGCCCCTCCATGATACAGATCTGTTTTGCTGTGTTTGTTTATAGGGATGAGGGAACATGACTAGAATCTGTGACGCGTAATTATTATTCTCCGCAGATTTTTTCTTTGCTTGTTCGCTTTACAAAACAAAAAGAAAAGTATAAAAAGATTCGACATTTTCTTGTTGTTGTTGCAGTCGTTCGAGTCACAAGAAATATAGCTAATATTAAATTTGAGAAGGTGGTATATTAAATGGAACGTTGATATTATATTATAAAATTTTAATTAAAACGTTTATTTATAGTGAAAAAAATAAAAACTATATGTATTTGACCTTAGACAAAGAAATATAAATGTATATATAAGGACTCTCAACAAATACACTATCTTATTACCATTTTTATCCATAAAAATCACTCTATTAAGTCATCGGTTGAAATTATAAATTTATTTAATAATAAACGTTTTATATTTAAAATAACTTCAGTGATACCCCTTAAGGGGGGAGATACATTTAGGCATTTTAAAGACCGTTTTTGTGTTGAAACTGTTTCAAATTCTACATAATTAAAAATTTATGTTCATATGTATATCTTTTAATTTTAAAAAAACAATTTTTTAATGTTTAAGAATGGCGGTTGTACGACATTAGCTTCACAAACGAGTTGTTCCACGACGTGCAATCTAGCGTCTGTTACATTGATTGGAAACATAAAAAACAAGTATTAGATTTTTAAAACCCACACACACTATATGAACTGTAACCATCAAAACAGAAGTGAAAATTCTAAAAATGGTACGTGTTTGAATTTTCATGCAATTTTTACTATATTTGTTTAAGAAAAATAATTTTTTTAAATAAATTTTAAAAAACTTTTGATTCACATAGAAGATAATTATGTTATCTATAAATATGCAAAACTAGTTATCTCGCACGAGGTTCACGAAAAACGCGTTTAAAGTTTCAAGATTCAAATGGTACAGTTGATAACTCAGTAAAATCACAAGCTATAACTTTGGAAGGATTGCGAAATTTTAGGACGATATTCTATACATGTTTGACTAACATTTTGTACAAAAAATTGAAATTTTTGGAAGTTATAATTGGGTATCCCCCCTTAATGAACAGAGAAACATCTATTTTATTTGGAACCATCGTTTCTTTTACAGTCCAAATTCAATTGTAATTTAAAGCAAAATAAAACAAAGCCGCGTATATAATAATATACTGGCTAGAGTAAAAAACACACAAATATGTCATTATTAACAATAACAACATACGAGGTGAATTTCATTGTCTAAAATACATTTTTCATAAAATCGGCCATGCTCTATATTTGGATTAGAAATTATGAATATAGCAAGCGCGTGACAGCTTGTCAGTTTTAATTTGACTGACGGTATTTTAATTAAATATTCAACAGAAAAACATGCCTACCACCGTCAGAAAATATATGAAACCGAAGTGAAAAATATAATTATCACATAAGCACGGTTTTTTCCAGATTCATTTTAATAAATATGTAATAATTTTAAAACGGTGTTTTAAAATTATTATATTTAAATTTTTATGCGCTTTGTTTTTATTTATTTATTTATTAGTTTCGAAGCCACAATAATTAATTTTTTCAAGGTATGATATGAATTCATTTTTGTAATCAACTCAACAATAAGGTTATTTTGATACCTCATTTCTGCATATAGAAAAAAAAATTTCTGCAACGTAATTTTTTGTATGGGTCATTTTAAAATTCGTTGCAGATAAACTTGTCCCAGAAGAAAAAACATTGATTATTGTTAGTTACATTCAAACTTAGATAATATTTTGGAATCAATAAACAAAGCACCGTATTATTAAACATCTTTTATAAAAAGAAATAAATCCCACTTAAAATTTTCCATTTTTTTTATATAGAAGACAAAATTGTTACCTTTATTGACCACTATGTTACTTTAAAAAAGTAATTTGAAGTGGGATTTATTTCTTTTTATAAAAGATGTTTAATAATACGGTGCTTTGTTTATTGATTCCAAAATATTATCTAAGTTTGAATGTAACTAACAAAAATCTTCTGAGACAAGTTAGGTTAGGTTTATCTACAACAAATTTTAAAACGACCCTTATATCTCGGCAAATAATAATAACTATACTATATACTATAATATATTTATTAGTATAGTTATTACAAACATTTCGTCACTATTTACAATGGTCATTCAAGCTTTTCATTTTTGATTACGTTTTTCTGACAACCATATTTATTTTCAATATAACCTTGCTTGAGTTTCGCTTGAAAGAAACTTAAAATACACATGTTTACATCTTATTCAAAACACACCAAACGCTTTCTCCTAAAAAAACAAAACCAGCCGCAATTTACTCTATTGAAAACAGTAAATTATGCAGATAAAATGAATATTTCGTAACGATATAACACAAACACACATACATTAACCTCTACCAATTAAACCAGTGGTAAACAAGCAATACACGGTCTGTAATAATTAAAGATTCCTGAGATTGCCTGTAATTTTCCATGGCGCGGCGAGAGGAACGAAGCGACCTTGATATTGTGTGTGTGTATGTGTGCGCGAGAGCATCTCTACTCCAGCTGTACAGTCTCCAGAGAAACCAATGAAATTATTGGAAAAAATACACAGTGGTGTCTTTGTTTATCATATAAGAGGAAAGGAAAAATAAATTTCTTTTATTTATTAAGAAAATGTAATAAATAAAAATTTTACTTGGAAATAGGAGGTAAACATACCACGAAATTCAAACTGATTTTGAAGTGCAATTTGAAATCACTTTTAAAAATCAATGGAGAAAAAATGATAAAATATTTAAAATCTTGAACCTTTCAAAAATATATGGTTATTAATCCATACTAATATTATAAATAAAAAAGTATCTGTCTTTCTGTCTGTCTGTTTGTTTCCTTTCCACGGCTAAATCGCTGAATCGATCTTTATGAAATTTGGCAGGAAGATAGCTTGTATCTTGAGGAAGGGCATAGACTACTTTGTATGAGACAAAATAATGGGTGTGTTATTTTTACGGGCAATAGTTTATACTTTCTTGGCGTAGACATCTAGCGTGCAAATACGAAACTAAAAACCTGTTTTATCGACTATCATACCAGAAATCTGTATTACCTAATCTATATTCCACATGAACGTCCAACCCGAACCCCTGGACTGAAAAAGGGTATTCCTTTTATGACGTAAGCACTCATTAAGAAATAATTTTCCGAAATACAACCCCCTATGGGGGAAAGGGTGTTAAACTTATTTATTTTATCCTAAAGTGAATTTCGCGTAAAACAGTGGACTCAATCTCCGCCATAACAAACTATTTTTAAATAATATAATTATTACAATAAAATTACGGAAATATCACATAAAACTATATAATTTACAACCATGTTCAATGGAAGTGTGACTTCTATTGAAATTTAAAAAAAAAGCAATCATAATGTAGTTTCATAATAAATAAAATATTTACCACTCTATTTTAACAAATGGCTGCCACTGTCTAATATAAGCTTTGCAGAAGCTTGGGCGCAAATGAGCTAACTGCGCTTGCGCGCCAACACACTGGAAGAAAGATCCAACGCGAGGTGTTTTACTGGGTCAAACCTTATCACTATGGATTCAACTAAAATCTGTTTATTTTTGAAATACTTAAACGCTCTACGTTCACATAAATTTTATTTTTTATTCGCATATAAGTGTAAAAATATAGTGTGCATATATTTCAAATTTGGCGAATGCCCGCGCAACTGGCTGCTCAAAAAATAATATGCATTGCAACCCCCTCTCTCAAACTGTTTGTCTGACGGTTTATAACTCGTGAACCACTGAGTCAAATTGGTTCCGTAGTTCCCAAGTTATAACAATAACAAAATCCATTTAAAAATAAAATATAAAAGTACTATTAAATATTTACTAAATAAATTAATCAACAAATATTACATATTTGTAAATCGATAACAGAGTTTACATGAACTCGTGTTTTTAAACATTAAAATCTCAAGGCTATACTTAACTTTAAAACGGTGTACTTTGATTCCCTACTTGGATTCCCATATAGAGTTCTCGGAAAATTACATATGACCAATATCATTATTTTTATACATCATACAGGCAGCTGTTTATTTAAAGTTTATCTATGGCAAACATAATATATCGAATTAAAGCACTCTTTGTTATTTACAAACGTATTCATTGCATCGTATTTAATTAATATTATGTTCAATTATAATTATCGCACACGGTTTAATTTAATGATACTTCTGATTATATAAGTGATATTTTTTTATGAATGCAAATGCAAGATTATCAGAGCGTATTTTTAAATATCAATTAATTCGTTTTATGTATTTTTACGATATGATTTTACTGTCAGATAACGCTTTAATTTATATAGATAAAATATTGTTATAAAATTCAGCAAGTGGTGTCAAATACTAGGGTAAGACCCTAGAATGCAGTCTTCGACCCAAAGCCTCTTTTAAAAAAGTATAGTAAAAACATTACTTATTTAATTTTTTTAATTGTAAAATTTTATTATAGTGTGGAAATAATTTCTTGAAAATTTGCACAGTTTCTACCACTTTTTTCAGGTAAATAATTTTAAAGGTATCTTAATTTATAAAAGGAAGTACCCTTACTCACTGATTCACTTATTAAATATTCCCTTACTTCTACTAAATCTAAGATTCTTTGTATGTTTACCTTATCCAATTTCTAGAAAAGTAACAAGGTAGAATTTTTGAAAAGGGGTAATAAGGGAACCCATTTTTCACATATCTCATCATAAGAACACATTGCCTCATATAACATTAAACAATTATTTTATAACTATGGTAGTTATTCTGTTTTTTTATTTTAATTTTTTCCCCTATCTTAGTCTTAATTTTCTGTTTTTTTTATTAATAGCTATATATAGTTATGGACAAAATGTATACAGGGCGATTCAATTTAATTAAATAAAAAACAGTTATAAAATTTATCTACTAATAAAAAACCTATAAATATTCAATGTGTATTATTTAAAAAAAATTATAAACGTAAAAAAGTATGCAAATAATAGTACAATATATGCCAAATGTGAATCATGTAATGAATAATTTAATACTTGCTTCATTTTATGAACTACCCATTCAAGGTCTCACCAGGAAGTAGCGTTTATGTTGATATGGCGCATATATTTTGTCTATTTAACGACATATATAACAAAACTAGGTAAAATCATCATTCGCAGGAGCGTGTTAAGTGAAAAAATATATAATACCAATTATATCAAAGAAAACCATTTAGAAAAAAGTTTAATGATTCTATAACTATGCAGTCTCGAAGAAGAAGAAACAAAACAAATGCCTGCATAAAAAACTTTTATTAACGCACTTTAATTCAATATTTATTCTAAATTTTAACTCATCCTGTATGTATGAAGTATGAAGTAACAATATATGAATTGAAGTGAAACTGATGTTATAAAATAATCGATATCTACGCACACGTCAATCATTTGTTATTCATTTAAAAAAATTAATTAAATTTTGTTTTAGTCTTTCAATACTTCGTTTAAGTTTCATTAAAATTCAAACATTGTTGAGATTAATAACTAATAAAAACAATATTAAGTACATTGTGTGACTTAAAACTGCTTTTAAATGAGCTGAACTAATTCATTGATGGAGTTATAACAAAAGATTTGTATCGATCTCAAAAATATAATACATATCTAATTAGAATTATATTTCTAAAATTACAAAGTAAAAAAAAAGCATATTGCATATATAAAATTTTATCAATTATGAATACTTCTTTTAAAATCATGTCATTAAATATTTAAATATTTACGTATACATGTCAAGAGCCGTAACTCGGGGTATTTTTAGGGAGAAAGGGTTCTAAACATAATTATGAATCTATACCTATATTAATACGTGAACATTTTTTTAGTATTTATTATAAAAGGAGGTGAATGAAACTTATATCATTCGAAAAGTACTGTGCCATAGATGTGCACAAAAAAATCATGTTTGTATGTTGGCAGGTAAAATAAAGTTAGCATACACACATGATTTCCCCTCTTGTAGTTTGTTTATCGTTTAACAGCATAGCAATACTCTTAGCGCCATTAGGCGGAAAAAATAAATAGTTTTGGGTTTCTGTCAAACAGATTTTAATTGCAGGGTTTTTATTTGGAATTTTTTTTGTAAAAGCAGGTTAGGTACTATGCCATAGATGTGCACCAAAAAAAATCATGTGTGTATGTTGCCGTTAAGGTAGGTAAAATATTGGTTGAATTTCGACCATAGGCGATACTAATATACAGTAAAATCTGGATTTTATTTGAATAACATTTCACCACGACAAAGAAGATTATCAAAAGTTAAGAAAACACACAAATTCAACTTCACATTCAAATGCAGATAAAACTCAATATCAAACCGCCCATTCATTTTGATTAAATTCTAAAAACTGAAATAAACTGCTGATAATAGATTTTTCAATGCCATAATCAAACTTCAAGTGTTTTAGTAAAAAATTAACATATATTTATGTTTATTTTATATAAATAAATACATTTAACTGATAAGATATGTATACAGTACCTTTAGAAAAAGTTCAATAGCAGATATGTTTGTAGATATATTTACTGTGGTTGTACAAATTATAACCGGTACTAACGGGTTAAAGTTAAGACACGTATACATAATTCACTTGTACCCGTTAATATCAAATTTAAACACTTCAGATAGATGTATTATATAATTAACATATCTTTGAAAATTATACATCCTTTTTTTCAGTTTTGACCTTAAGATGATAACGAGACTTGAAATAGATTTATATAAACTGGCATTGATGTAGATTTATTTAAGTGGAAGTCACGAGTACTTTATTTAATTAAATATTGTCAAAATAAGATTATTAGTCCAGGAACATTAGGTTTTCACTGGGGAAAAAATTGCAAGGAGCTGAATTTTGCTTCCTCGCAATATCGAAGATACGAGGAGCGTTGTGATCGTTCCGATTTCAAAATTTTAAATTGCTCTCTCCGTTTCACGTCAAGACAAACACTTTTCGTTCCGTGTTTGTCTGTCTGTCTGTCTGTCCGTCCGTCTGTCCCCTGAATCCTTGTCACACGCATAACTCATGAACCACTGAAGCGATATTATTGAAACTCGGTCGGATGGTTGGGTCTGGCTTGAGGACGGTCCCATCAAAATCGTGTGTAAGAGGGAGGGGTGATTTCCCAAAATATTTATTTTTTCAAGATATCTCAAGAACGGCACATGTTACGTGAAAATTTTATAGAATATTTTTTGTAGAGCATTAAATTTCCTATAATATGGGTCTAAAATGTTTGTTGAAAAATATTCCCTTACAATGATTTATCTCAATTTATTTTTAAAAATCAAGCATCATTTGAAATAAATATTTTTTCTGAGACATTAAATTTCTATTATATTTAACAAAATAATTAGAAATTTTCGTCGTAAGAATTATTTAACCTGTAACTATAAATATTTGGGTAAAATTGCATGAGACAAAACGTGTTTACCCACCTATTCCAATAATAGCTGACCCGATTTTCATGCAGTTTTCTTTGATATGTACCTAACTATATTATCTGGACAGGTTTTAGTCAATGTTCGATTCAGTTTGGTTCCGTAGTTCCAAGAAATTATAACAGTAATCGTTGGTGAAGACTATAATTACGGTACATAGGGAAATTAATGTAATTTCAGGTACATGTAAATACTTGTTCTGCTATTATTATTACGTCAAAATAGTAAATACATTGCAGCTTGTGGAAATGTGAACCTTGATCCAAATTTAAAATTTAATCCTAAAGTTTCGCCATAACCAGCAAAGAAGTATTCTTACAAATTACAGAAATTATAATGCCTTTAGATAACTTTTATGCTGTAAATATGATGTAAAAGTGCCCAGCTATGTATATTGATATAAAAAGGATGCGGCCGAGATAACGACCAAAACGATTTGCGACTTGTATCCAAAAACCTAAAATCAACTTTAATTCAAGTTGATTTTACTACATGGGCTGAAAAGTCGTTGGCCTAATAATGAAAAAAACATTTTTTTAATGACAAAAATCTTTTATTCTTCGACATAATCTCCATCTAGAGTAATGCACTTGTTCCAGCGGTCCTCTAACATTTCGATACCGGTCTTATAGTGGTTCGCGTCAAGTCCCTCAAAATAGGTGTTTGTTTCCAACTCAACCTTTTTATTAAAGTAAAATCTTTTGCCAGAGAACCACATTTTCAATTTCGGAAAAAGGTAGTAGTCACTGGAAGGGGGGGGGGGGGGGGGCAGGTCACGAGAATACGGTGAGTTCGGAACCAATTCATAGCGCAATTCGTGACGTGAGCCTTGTGAGATGGTGCATTGTCTTACAATTAGTGAAACAGCATTTTTGGTACCCATTGCGTGCAAAGCTTTTTCATATGTAAACATTCATGGACATGACCAACACGTTCCTTTGAGATGCCTATGGTGTGAGCTAGCTCACTCATTTTCACTTTGCGGTCATTCAACACAATTTCACGAATTTTTTAAATGTTTTCAGGAATAACTGCCTCATTTGGATTTCCTGAACGTGGTGCATCATTTGTACTCGTGCGGTCACGAAAAAACTCAACAAACCAATATTATACGGTTGAATTAGCAGGGGAAGATGTACCGTAATACTTATCAAGCAATTCCTTTCTTTGGACGGTAATTTTTCCCATCAAAAAACAATGTTTAATCAGAACACGAAATTTACTTCGAAGGCTGCAACTTGAACAAGAGTACATGAAATGTACAGTACTCTAGTTAAAGTTGGTACTCTATAGGAAGTGTAAAGTTTTTTGTTTATGTCGCCAAAGATTTTTCAGCCCATGTAGTACATGCCTAAAGTTTTGTTTTTCACTGTAAAATCTAATGCGGTGTTCACACCAAAGAAAACAAAACAGCAACACGGTGTTTGAAAACACGTCGTATTTAAAAATGCATAGGCTTTATTGCACTTTTGTCAAAAAGGCATGATGTTGCTGTTTTGTTTTTTCGGTCTGAACACGGCATAACGCATTGTATCATCTTCAAAAATAATAAAACAGTTCAGTTCCCAGCCTTCCCACACACGTCGAAAAGAAACCCACAAAAATAGAAATTACCAAGCCATATACCTTTACGGATCTTACGTTACATACGACGATCACATTCTAAACCCGCCGCATTAACATGCCAAACAATGATAGACAACTGACGAAAAAAATACACATAATCACATTAGTGGCCAATGACCCTGCGAGCACGTTCGAACGATAATAAACAGCCGTGTGTGCTCCCCCTCCCCTCCTGGCCTCCTCTCGTAAATGTGGTGTAACCTCCCCTCTACCCCTCTTCAGTCATGCCGAAAACAACACCCATTGTGAATAAGTACGCTGCCAAAAAATATATGTCAAATCAAACTCACTCTGACATATTATACAGTACGGTGTATGTATATACAATATCTAGATCGCCGGTTTGATGAGACAGTAAGTCACGAGTGGTCTTAAGTTGAAGGTCGATAGATTAATGTAAATGTTCTGTCCTAGTTTTAGATTAATTATAGGTTCTATACTCTTATTAAATCATTATTTTAAATATGAAATAACAGTGTTTTTTTTATTAAGATTTAGAACAGTACAAAATAGATTTTTTTTAAATAGATACCGTATTGTCAGGGCCGGTCGCAAGGAGCAATTTTATGTAGGAACCTCGAAAAATAATTGAATGAATAGTTTTTCATGACAATTTTTTCCATAATATTGGTTCTTAAAATATTAAACAAACAGACATACATATATTCGTAAAAGTAAGAATCATATTTTATAATAGAAAATCATCACATCTGCCAAATATTTTACTACAAAAGTTATAATGAATAACCAATTTTATTGAAAATCTTCTACAAAAAGATTCTATACAATTTTTACGTAAAATACACCTTTCTTGAGATATTTAAAAAAATTATAATCCCAAATGATTTTGTATCTGAGACCATCTACTAACCAAGTTTCATTAAATGAAAATTTTAAAATCAAAAACCACAAATTACTCTATCGTATCTGATTAATCCTATCATCCTTACATATTATAAAACGCAACGTCTGTCCGTCCGTTAGACACACTCTTCCAATTTACGTGTTTTTTTTTTAATTTGTAGATATATTCTTTTGCCCAGGTTTAAGTACATATTTCGTTACGTTAGGTTACATAAGGAATAATCAGTGACGATAATAGTAAATCAAGTCGGAAAAAAGTTTGTCGCCAGCGTGCCTAAACCGTTAAATATTGAACAATACAATGTAGAATAAAAATATCTAAAATAAACTTCGCGATACCATATACCTAAAGAGATCGAAGCCGCGGGCACAGATAGTTTAGATATAAAATAATAAATATGCATATATACATATTTAATTTAACAATACAATTAATTAAACATTCAATAAGTGTTGTAAAACTGCAGAGAGAAGGTGATCAACAACAAGGCGGCGTTGCATTTAAAATCCCACACTAGTATATGTATCTACAACTTCATGGCCATCTAGCGTGTTTATACACTTCACCACCGCGGGCCTCAGCGACGACGGGCAGTCTGGTGAGGCGCGGTTACGTCACACTTTACCCACTAACACATGCTCACATGTAAATGCTGTATGTCTAATCTGTATGTTACATTTTTAACCCTGCTTTTGTTACGGTTTCTATTTTTGTGAAAATTATTTTTGAATTTGTACTTTAAGTAAATAAGGTCAGATTCTGATTGTACCACCCTTCAAATGGTGTCTGTCTGTAGAATTTTCTTTCGTTTCATGATAGTTTCACCATTTGAATTATTTATTTGCATAATTTGCGAGGTTCAACTGGAATTTTTTATATTGAAAAATTATTACGGAACATAGAAATCATGTATGGTTCTACATATCGAATTTTATAAATATGCTGATACTAAATAAGCAGTAAAATTAGTATTTCAAGTCGCGCCGAATTGGATATTCATCAGCTCTATGATGGATAATACGTCGCTACTATTAAGGTGGCTACATACGTAACTGCAAACTTGACAAGCATGCATAATCCATCTTTTTATACAAGCAGTCTGTAGAATAATTTTGCGCAATCATTTTAATTGTACAAGTCGCCTGAAGATGGATCGAATTTAAATCATGCAAGCTTGACAAGTTTAGCAAGCCACGCTTGCACAAGCGAAACTGGACGTGCAGGTTTGTACAAGCAAACGTCAGTCGTAAGTGAACTCTACAGGTTGCTGTAAATCTTCCGTGGGGAGTTATAGCTTCTCTCACGATAGTATCATTTTTAATTAAAGGTGACAAAAGATTCAAATAAGTTTCTTCATTCATTCTGAGATAATCACGCGTATATATCTTCAATTTACTCAGTAAATTAATGTGGGAATATGTTTTTTTTTTCATTAACTACTTTTTACACCACGATTCTTCTTTCGCGTTTTCCTCTTGTGGATAAGGCAAAAAGCAAACAAAGTGAGCGCATCGTCGTCCGAGCTCTTAGCATAGTCCAAGTGCAAACTGGCGCTTGTTTAATGTCCGGTATCATAAAGGACCTAACAAATTTGTTAGCTAACAAACACTTTCAACTGAGGTATCAAACATATATGACAGTTCTTTTGGAGTTTGTTGATGACTTTGACAAGTTTCGCGCACGCGTTGAAGGTAAATACAAACGGTATTAAAACAGTGGTGATGTTATGAAAATTATTTTGTACGGTCAAAGATGCCAACTGTGTTACAATTAATTGAAGTGTCACTGCTCTAAATTCCATAACTAATCCATAGATACTAGTACAGTATTAATACCCCATATGAATGTAATTGCTAGCTAACAAATTTTGTTAGGTCCTTTATAATACCGGGCATAAGCATACTTGTACCGTGTGGTGGTGTCAGGGAAATTGTGCGTGTTTGTACAAAAATATGGATCATGCATACTTGTCAAGTTTGCAGTTAAACGTGTGTAGCCAACTTACGAGTAAAATAAACACTGTCTTTTAGGCTAAATTAAAATAAAAATCTTACATTATGAATATCGTTTTTCGTTCTACTGTATTTGGTACATATCGCTTATTTAGTTTTACCTTTCTCTATTGATACATAGTGTAATAAGAAATATCGTCTAGCAACTTCTTTCTCTTATACAATAACTTATACCATGTTTAAGTTACGAATAATTAAATAAAATAAATGTATTTAATATAGATACTGTCTAAATATACATCTTCAGTAAATAGGTTAAAACAGATGGAACGAAAATGTCATATCATATAGTCAGTCACTACACACAAAAATAACATTTGTAAAAATAAATGCCACCAGGCGATACTGACGAATGCTTTCTTGTTTTTTTTCTTCACCTGCCAAAATAAATGGTGTATGAAGAATGTTTTACAGAAGATATTTACTTATTTTATTATTACAACAGTTCAACGATGTGTATATACCTATTACCTACACAAATATAAATTAAATTAAAAATACATTTTTAATACTTGATTACTGTAAGCTAAAAAAGTTGCTAGAGGATGTTCTTAAACGTAACATTGTGAGTGTAATGTGTACGTATTCATTTACATAAAACAAATCTTTCTGATTAATTGAAGAAAAATGAAAAAAAATACTAAAGGTACAGTTTGCTCCTGTGCCCCAATTAATACGTATATTGTCACTTTTTATGATACTGTATTTAAGGGTAAAACGGTGGGGAGTTAAAACTTGTTTTATAATGAATAGGACTATATAAGTTATAGATTGACGTTTTATTTATTGGTCTACGATTATTAGTCCCAGAGATGTAAGCTTTCAAACTGTGATTATTCGTTGCATTTATGTATGCTTCCGAGGTTACCCCCTAGTACCGCCAAGGAAGACGTATAGTTCTACTAGATTATAGAACAAAGTTTTTTACAACTTTTATCATAAACGTTTCATTTTTTAAACTGAATCATTTCAAATATAACATATAAATAATAATTCTGTTTTTTTTGGCAACTATCAATTTTTGTTCATGCAGCAACCTGGGAACACCCTGTATATATGTATATAACCTAATTTTCAGTATGTGATCTATAACTACACCACATTTCATTAAGTAAACAACAACAAAACAAAAAAACATATCAAATTCATCTGATAAAACAAATCTAAAAAAATAAATACATGGTTGAACATCTGTCCGACGAATTTTTTTATGTTCTACAAATTAATTATATCAACAACACATCCATGTGAAATAAAAATTATAATGAAACAAAACAGATGAGAGACTTATTGAATTACATAGTGTTTTTCCACATCGATAAAGTTATATTACAAATAAACAATGGCAGGTAGATGCACTTACTGAAATGTTTTATATCGTATATATAAATCAGCGGTTCTCAAACTATCGTCGTGAACTACCGGCAGATCATGTGAGATAAATTTTTACTGGAAATATATATTTTGCATCCAATATAAATTATATCCAATATAAATTCAATATTGTTTAAAAACAATATTGAATTTATACATTTATGTATATGAACTCAATGGATTTTTTTTAAATCGTTAAGTTTTTATGTTGCAGTATTTTTTATATAATTTATATTGTTTGCAGAAAAAAATATAGTATAAATATGTCATTTCTAAAAATAAAGTGTCGATTGAACGCAAATTTAAATATATGCTTTTTTAATTTGCCATGCTTGAATAAATTTGTGAAATAAAATCGTAAAACAACAATTTATTTATTTATTTTAAAATTGACATTTCTACGATTTTTTCTATTGAGTAAGAACTTGCCTTAGTTTTTAAAATATTATATCCTTTTTCCTATACTCCAATTCATTATTAAGCGAAAATACATACAATACATCCATTAAAATTTTATTTTTAACAAAGATATAATAAGTTGAATTCTAGATATTTTTTCATAGAATTATTTTCAATGAATACTAAAATAAAACCATGTAATCTAAATCAGAATTAATAAGTACCAACCTAAAAATAACATGAAAAGAAAATTCGTCATGTTTCAATTCTAATAAAACAATTACAGTTGACCTAAATACAGGCAAGGGTACGAACAATGGAACTGAGCGAATTTTGTTAACTTCTACGAATAATAATAACATAATTAGTTTTCTTGCGTAAATAGCAAGCCCATGCCAATTGAAACTGTTCAATTTAGGACCCACGGCTATTAGGAACACAGATGTGCAGAACAAGATTCGCATTAGAACGCGGTATCTCGTCAATTGGGCATGTCTAGGAATCAACGAGATGTCATTTTTAATTTCGCCAATCAGTTATCTGATTGTCATTTTTTGCATAGGCATACATATAGAATTTAATTACGGGACATAGGAAAAAATATTTAAGTTTTTTTTCACAATTTTGGAGAAAAATGGTCGTAATTTTTTTATCTAATTTTTTTGAAATACTTGAAATCAGCGTGTAATCCTATTTTCTGTAGTTTAACATTACACCCTGTACTATTTTCCAAAAAGATATTTGGTTCAAGGATAAAAACAATTTGATATACTCTTCAGTTTTAATTTTTTAATATTTTAATTAAAAATTCTTGTTGTGCATAGTTATTCTTAGATTTTCTGGGCTTCTGGGTCATGTATTTTGGTATAAATTAAGATGACTGATATTTATATATTGACTTACAAATAAAATATAAGATATAGGTACCTAGAATCAGTAAAACTTACAATTGATTATTTAAATAAAAAATTCAATTGAAATATATAGTTCTAAAATATAATTACAGAAATATGTGGGTAGAAAAAGACCAAATCAATACACAATTTGTCAAATGTCAACTATATGAAAATAAATGAAAAATGTACATAATAATAGGACACGCTGTCTCGTAAATAATAAATTGAAAATATTGCAAAACCAATAATAAATAATGATAAAAAAAGTAATAAAGTTTGCTAGTTTTTTACCGTCTGACATTATCTAAGAAATCAATACAATATAAACATATAGAACAATAGCATAGCAAATATGTATATTAAAACTGATTGATAATATCATACATAGCTGACAAAAATAAATATAAAACATAACAAGCAACATACAACTTTGTAATTTGGAGAGATTTTGAAATAGTTATCTATTGAAATTAAGTGGGCATTTTTTAATGCAATTAGCATATATGTAAGTAGTTTAAATTAATTATAGTCTTAGGCTTTTTAACAGTGAATGTCCCATCAAAATCAGATCAGTAGTTTTCGTGTCAAGTCGAAGTAAACGAACAGACAAAAATTAAGAAAAAAATATATACAAAATAACAAGCATCAATTTATACAAACAAAAGAAATGCAACTTCCACGATTTTAAATACATAATTCAGACCAGAGTATAAGCTTACAAAAATCACACCGCGCTTCTAATAATAGATGGAATGTGTTTATAAGTACATGCAACGTTTCCAGGAAAACTTAAATTCACCTGGGGTCACGCAACGATAGTCTGGTCGACTGGTCGTACCAGAAGTTATTCAACCTGGTGAAGAAATGAATCAACTGTCGTGATTCGTTCAAGGGTTTCTCCACCAAACATGCAAATACCGGATCAGACACACTTCATAACAACGTCTCAAGTATCAGATTAACTCGAAAACTTCCCCTAAAAGTTACCTGATATTTATTCAATGCACCTGTATCTGTATTATAATGACATCGATTCTTTTAGACACAAATATATTTTGCTTCCTCGCAATATCGAAGATACGAGAAGCTATGTGATCGTTTCAGATTGAGACAAAAAAAAAGTTCTCCAATTTCAAAATTTTTAATTTATTTATCCGTTTCACGTCAAGACAAACACTTTTCGTTCCGTGTCTGTCTGTCTGTCCGTGTGTCCGTCCGTCCGTCCGTCCGTCCGTCCGTCCGTCCGTCTGTCTCCTGAATCCTTGTCACACGCATAACTCATGAACCACTGAACCGATATTATTGAAACTTGGTCGGATGGTTGGGTTTGGTTTGAGGACGGTCCCATTTCAAAATCATCAAAATCGTGTGTAAGGGGGAGGGGTGACACCCCAAAATATTTATTTTTTCAAGATATCTCAAGAACGACACATGTTACGAGAAAATTTTATAGAATATTTTTTGTAGAGAATTAAATTTCCTATAATATGGGTCTACTACGTTTGTTGTAAAATATTCCCTTACAAAGATTTATCTAAATTAATTTTAAAAATTCGTGTTTTGTTTTTCTAAATTGATATTTGATTGGATATATTAAGTGTCATTTTGACGTTTTAAATGTCACTTTGGCGTTTTAAATGTCACTTTGGCGTTTTAAATGTCACTTTGACGTTTTAAATGTCATTTTGACATTTGCATAAATTTAGATTTAGATTGAAATTGTCAAAAAATTAAAAATATATGAAAAAATATTCAGGTGCGTTTTAAGAAAAAATTCGAACTAAGATTTTTTAGTAAAATTTGTATAAAAATTAAATGGTTAACCAATGCCAGGCAATTTATCTGAACACTATCGGTTTTAGTGAATTTAGCACGAGGAAGCACTGTGCATTTACTTGACAGATGTTTTTTAAAATAGTTTTGTTAACTTGGATATAACATTTGTCAGATTAACTATTGTTACTTTTAAAATATATAATACCAGCTTCACTCGCATGGACTTTAGGATTTTTGAAAAATATAGTTGAATTATTTTAGATCTTTTTATTCTACACAATTCTTTACTACATTATATTTTTCAATATTTAACGGTGCGCTCTGGCGGAAAACTTTTTTTCCGACTTGATTTACTATTATCGTCAGTCGTCACTTCGTCATTGCTTATTCCTAACGTAACAAAATATATACAGATAAATTATTAAAAATGTCAAATCTATTTACTGTCAAATGCAGTTAAGTAAGAGTATAAATTTAAAGATGATTTTTACAACGATACTAAAATAGTACATTCCTCAAACTCCAAATTTAGTCAATCACATCATTACTTTTTTCTTAGTTTGACAAAATGCCATCAAACCTTATGACAGTCAGGGCTACCAAGTATTTACTAATTTTAATTGGTAGTTGTTTTAAGTGATGTGTCAATACTATGTACAAGTTCTGACATTAGATACACAAGGCTTGTACAAAACTAGAATACTGCAACTTCAAAATAGTGGTAGTGGTACAGATAGTCCTCGACCTACGCGATTTGAAAAAAAGTGTTTTTTTTTATTTCGTGGCGCTTTGTATTACTGCAGTTATTGTTCCAACCGAGATTGTCAAACACTTCACCCCTTGTCTATATGTTCAAAGTTTAGTTGGCACAACAGGGAATTTATGTATTTTTTAAGGTTTTTAGTACTGAGTTGGTGCATTTTGTTTAAAATTTTAAACATTTTTCTCTGCTGCGTTCACTTGTTTTACAAAACTGATTGTTATATTTTTTGCTACAGTAAGTCCTCGACTTACATGAAAACCTTTGGAACGAATTAATCGCGTAAGTCGAAGACTTACTGTATACTCATTATTATACTATGTGAGTCACAAAAAGTTTTATTTTCAAACAACTTTCTGCAGTAAATTCAAAATTCTATACGTAGCTTTCTTCTGAAAAAAATTAGTGATCGTCTGATCTTTACGATTACTTGTAGCATCCAGATAGCCATGTACAGGTATACCAACAAAAAACAATTGGCAACCCTAGCAATGACAAGTGCTGCCAATTTGTGTACAACAATATCTAGAGCGTTGCGATTTGCGTGATTCTTAGAAACACACGGCTTCGACGGCAGCTCGCAATTAGGCGGTTATCGGCTTGCCGACCTTAATGCTTCGCAGACAGCGCGGCGCGGCAGCCGCGGTTTATCCATTTTATTTCTTAGAATCGCCGTTGCGTCATTCAATAATACATTTGTCGTTTGTGATAGGTAATTAGATCTGACCTATATGTATTCATTAATTACTTGTACTAATTGATGATTAAAGAGAGGCTGGTCTAAGAATTGTGCGTAATTTCGATCATGTTCATGTTGGGGATTTTACGGAATATTTTTAAATCCTCTTAAAAAACAAATATACAGAAGTAAACGGCTTAGTTAGTTGTTTTATGTTTTTCATGAAATTGTGTATATAGCGTACTCTCTCTATCAATACATCTGAATATTTACAATGTTACCAAGTTTCGTTTCCTTCATTATATTATTATTATAGTTTCTGTATTTCTTTGAAAAGAACGTCAATAAAGGAATAAGAAAAATAAGATGATAATTCCTTTATTCAGAAACCCTTTGAAATAGTAATTATCTTTAAAATTATGAAAAACGTCAAAACAAATTCAATCTACACAAAAAATTTAATTAAAAATACAATTTTATTTGTGTGATGACTAAATAATTTTCAATGTTTATTAAATTTCTAATAAAATAAATTGTTGTTTGGGTTGTCAAATACAGTATTTGTTTTTATGTAATAAAAAATTTTTGTCTAGACGTGGATTTTCAAACAAATATTCCAAATACATTTATAACAATATGTTAAAACAATTGATTTTACAATATTTATTTTAACATTTTATATTCTACAACATCTCGAGTTATGATTCTTCGATATTTTCATACATTTTCAACTACCACCTTATCTTCTAAGTTGCGCTGCTTGCTTCGGAGTTACGACTCTTTACCATTATGATAAAATAACATTGCTTCAACTAGCGGACATTTTCGCATTACGGAATTCGACTGTAATCGAAGGTGGCATAATTTGGGGGTATGGTATGACTATAATATACTATGTATTTAGCTAATACACACTTAAATTAATAAAAAGTAACTTTATTAGTGAAATCATGGCCTCAAGACAATACTACATAATTATATCATACACATATATTTCTTAATTAAGAATAGGTAAGTACTATTAAATAGTGAAAGCAAAATATTATTGATTAAATAATATGGCGTGATTATTCCTACATTTGAAAATAGTTTTATATAAGATATTTTATTTATAATAAAACAGACCAATATTTATTTATATTAATATCACATTTAAATAAAAACTAACTTGATTTCAAAAATATTCTTCTATACTTATATATTTAAAATTTAAGCAATATTATCAATATTTTTTATAGTTGCACCCTAATACCACCGGAAACACATAGTTTTACGTTAAAATTACCTTCATTCTTTAATAAAATATTTCCAAAAAATATCCTTTTGTTCTTATGTTCATGCATACATGTTTCTTTGAAGAAGTGAACATTAACAATTAATATAACCGTTTAGTACGCCACTGAATCAAATCAGTATTGACGTTAGCAATGATTATTGAATATACTTAATAGATATCAATAATTCCAGCACTGTTATAGTGAGGTTATTAACGCTTTCGGTTCAAGTGAATCAATCCTTGAACAAGATCATCTAATATTGATAAAATAGAATTCAATACAAGTCTGTGTCTGTACAGATAACAAACGAAACATTATTAATAAGATTGAGGGGACTTTGTTTTCAACAACACGTTTGTCTATTTATTCCTACTAGTATCGTCTATGATCGAAATTCGACCAATATTTTACCTGCCTTAACGGCAACATACACACATGATTTTTTTGTGCATATATGTATCTATGACACAGTACCTTTCGAATGATATAAGTTTCATTCACCTCCTTTTATAATAAATACTAAAAAAACGTACGACAATTTTCGTTCTGAACGTATATAGATTGCAACTTGTCATAAGTTTTTCAATATTCTAACGTTATATGAGGAGAATCTTTTCAAAACTTTTTCTATGATTGGATTTTTTGTTTTTTCGCAGAAAACATTGTTTCCAACAAAAAATAATGATTTTCCTTATAATAAACATTAGTTTAAATTATAAGTTCTTATCAAAATAAGACCAGTCCATTTTTATTTTTGAATATTAATGTCAGACACAAATTGTAAGCTTCGCTTGACGAATTATTCGTAATTTAACACAATCCTATATTGTAACCTACATTGAAAAAATTAATAAGAATATCCTTGCAAATATCTTTATAAATATATTATAGCAAGAAAATATGCATATTACTGGTTACACAGATATGACATTGAAAATGTATAACTATTATTTATCAGAATTCCAAAGTCTACAATAAGTTATTGTTTGATAAAAAAAGAACAATAAAACATCATTTGAAATAAATATATGCGTTTTTTTCTTTTTATAAAAATAAAAACATACTACCTACCAGCTATGCGACTGAAAAAGTGCATTAAATTCTTAACCGGAAGACAAAACCTGTAACCCCGAAAAGCCACAACTTTAAGCCAAGACTCGTCGACTTTAGGGTATATACGTATAGTCAGGGCAATACAGCTGCCACAAAATTATCTTTACTCTTTTAAATATACCTACGTATTAAACTTTTATAAAAAAATCAATAAATAATTTTAAAGAGAAGAGTTGTTGTTAATGTAGCACAATGGTTTCTTAACCCTTTATACTTAAGCCCACTTAATCAAAATAACAGTTTTGCTTATTGTTAGTGTTAAAAAATGTTGTGAAAAAAATTTTTTTAATCAAAACAGAAAGCATATTCTACGCTAAAAAATTTAACCCCACGCAGCCTTTCAAAATTTGCAAAAAAATATGCATTTTGTAATTTGTTTTATAACTCCATAACTCCGCGAAAAAATAAATAAAATTTCAATCTGTGAAAAGCGTTCAAAAGTAAACGTTTTAAGCTTTAAAATGTTTTATTTATTTATTTTCGTTGATACATTTTTATGATAATTCCAGAGTTTTAAATATTGCCCTTTTTCTATGAATATTCAGATCCCTATATAGATAACTGATAGATGTATTAGATAACTACCTACATATATGATTACATTATTATTTACCTATACATATGTAGTAGGTACATAAAAAATGTGCTAAAAATCGAACTCTTACTATAACTAGTAACTACACAAAATCTGATCTGGTTTGAATAAGATTTTGCTGGTAGTAAAATGTTCGACCGGTTTTTGCAGTTATACTTGCTAATTATGCGTAAGTAAACAAAAAATATCAACCGATTTTATATAATCTGTAAACAAAAACCTAAGCCACTCGTAGTAGTTCGTATTTTAAATGTCATGGTAATCATTAAAACGAGCTTTTATTCATTATTTCTAATTTGATGATAAAATTAATTTATATACATATACAAACAAGAGCAACTAAAACGTATTAACGTAATTAACCTATTACATTTATATTGTTCAATATTTTAAAAGAGCGCGCTGGTGGCCAAATTTTTTTCAGACTTGATTTACTGTTATCTTATTCTGCTTACTCTTTATGTTACCTAACTAGCGTAACAAAATATATACTAAAACCTAGGCAAAGAACATATCTATTAATTAAAAAAAAACATGTAAATCAGATAAGTGATTCTCGAGTGATAAGCGCACTAACAGACAGACATACAGACTTTACGTTTTATAATAAGTTTTATAATATATACCAGTGGCGTAGTAAGAAAAATTTTCGGGGGGGGGGGAAGCTTGGGGGTCCCAAAATATGTGAAATTATTATTATAATTTCTAATCTTAAGACTAAAAAAAAAGGGCACACAATTGAAATAAGTAGTTATTGAAGACTTTTTTTTTTAGTCATATAACTAAGTGCAGTCAACTGTATGATCAAAAAAAAAAAAAAAAACAGAAAAGTCATTCAATTCACAATTATTATTTATTATACTTATTTCGCATATTTTAAGAACATTGAATATTTCGGGGGGGATTTCGACCCCAAAACCCCCCCCCCGTTCCTACGCCACTGATATATACATATATTAGAGAATTTCTACTGTATTTCACTACTGTTTTAATACCATTATTGTTTTACCAATTTACTAGAAAATCGAATCTCCGCACTCAAGTATGCAAAATAATTTAATATTGCACCAACAGAGAGTTACCTAACATCAGTAACTCACGCTACGGTTTTTGTACACACGAGTAAATGACAAGAACACTCTATTTACCTCCCTTCTCATCTCTTTCTCTATCTTTGACGTACCTCCAAAGAGTAACGATGACTTACAAAGTTCAAGAATAATTTATCAGAGACGTTTCACCATCATTAATATTAATTACAAATTGCAACTTGTATCTTTTGATGATACCTAACGCAAATGACTTTCAGAACGAGAACCAAGTGTAATGAATATTCTTAGGAAAGTGATTTAAAATACACCTCGAAAAACCTCAAGTATGTTGAAAAAAAAAGAAAACATCTGTCAGTGCTTCCTCATGCTAAGGAAGATATATCTTTATAAGGGATTTTTTTTAAACAAACTTTGTAATATTCTTTTTTATAGAAAATTTAATACACGGAGAAAAATGGAATTTTAGTAAAAATTATAATTCCTAAATCAAAATTTACTATCCGTATTGTAATAATTTACAAACTTGTATATTTAAATAAAAAAAATTAATTTTTATAATAAGTCTGTAAATGATTACAATACGAATAGTAAATTTTTATTTAGGAATTGTAATTTTTCCTAAAATTTGAGTTCCATTTTTTTCCATGTAATCTACAAAAAGATTGTATACAATTTTCACGTAACTTGTATCGTTATTGAAATTATTTGATAACATGAGTTATGCGTATGACAAGGATTTCGGGGACAGACAAACACGACACGAAATAAAATAAAATTGGAAACCAAAAATTCAGTTTCCTCCTATATATTCATTGAATAAAGTAAGGAAGTAATATACATACATATATGCAAAATTTAATTTTCTTGGTACGTGAATTATATTTTCATTGAATGAAAAATGATACTTTTCATCAAACCGAACGTCGGAGCAGAAATTCAAGTAATTTTCTCCAAGTATAAACTCATTAAAAAACAATCCTTGCTAGGTTTTAGTCCACATAAAAAATACTGCATTTTTCACATATTTCTCTTTAATTAACTAACTATATAAAATAAACCTTCATGTAATCAATTGAAAAAGTTGCAAAAATAATCCGGAAGAGTTTTACTATCTGAGAAGAACCCTGAAGATAAACGTGTGTAGAAATGTTGGCAATAGAATTGTTAGAAAACACCTTGAAACATCGCAATTCTAATCTAAAAATTATATATATAATATTATATTAAATCCATTTATATGCAAAGTTTGTAGCTGTCATAAACCTCCAAATATCGCATAAACGGAAATTGAACCCACGACCTTTGAATGACAATCGATAAAGGAATAATAAAATACGGTAAAATACAATATGTGCTTTTATTTAAAACTCTCAAATCTTTTGCCAGCACAATATTTTATTTTATAATATGTTAAAATCACTTCCGATCGATATTTTTTATTATGTGACAAAAAAATGATAATGGAAATTTAAAAAAAAGAAGAAACAGACTTTTAAAAGAAAATATGAGAAACAAAAGAGACCCCCATAAAGGAATAGCAACTACGTCTATTGACACTTTTTTTATTAAAGAAAATATCTAACATTATTACATAATTAAATACAAAATCAAACATTTTTAGTTTTACTTGTGCTCCCGAAGTTCCCCTCTAGTACCGCGGGGAAGAACTATATCTGTTAATAATAAATTAATGAAATATCTAATCAAGCAGTTTTGTTTCTAAAAATAAATTTACCTACAAATATACCTGTATGTTCTGATTTCAATATTCAAATAATATATAAAATAGTACCTATAGTGGTTTTTACTGATTTGTCAGTCATAACCCGAAACTGTCAGTTATAAATACGAATCGAGACGAACAGTATTGAAACCCATATACTCCGGAAGTGGGGGGGGGGAGGTAAAGGCACGCTAATAATATGTAAAAATCAAAATCGACTTTATCTACAATAATAATAAATTCAATAGAATAAAACCTGTTATTTATAACTGTTAAGATTTTCAATAATATATTTTATTTTCACTAGTGGTAGAGAGGTAAGGAGGTCCTCTACAAATTACAGATAATAACCAATCACACACAATAAAAATATCTAGGTCGTTTTTGACAGGACACATACAAGCTTTTCAATTCGATTCTTATTATTATAGTAATGTAACAGAGTATAGTGCTTTTTATATCGGTCTCATTCTATCCACTGAAAAATAATAAACGCTACGGCTGCGGCTGCTGGTGTGTTGAAACCCAACATGAAATGTCAACGCGCCGCTAGGTCCTTGGCACAGTTTTTCCTCGCGCCGATTCGCAACAACTGTTGTTGTATAGCCCATCGCTCAGGACTAGCCCAATGTTATAATTACTACGTGTCTGTCAGACCTTCGGAATTACTCTTTTGTATTTATGCCGAAAGATTTTATCTCGTTCATTTAATTTTTCTTTTCGTTTGTGCGTACGTGTAAAAAGTATCAAATGTTAATTTTACCGTTTGGAAAACGTTTACCATGGGTGCTATAGAACTTACTGTGCCCGTGACTTCGCTCGCTTGAATATACATAAAAGCTAAATATATAATATCGCGGACTTTATTTTAGATCTTTTTATTCTACACAGTAACCGGAATTTTCAAGTCAGAAAAAAATTTATCGCTCGAGCGATTTTTTGCAATACGCTGTCTAAACCGTTAAATATTGAAAAATATAGTGTAGTAAAGAATTGTTAGTGGAGTCAAATAACCGGAATTTTTTATTGAATAAAACAATCTCTCCTTACAGCGATTTTATGGTTTTAAAATGTTCTAGGAATCAAGAGAAGTTCATAACTGAGTTTGTGGATTAATCCATTTTCCGCGCGGTACTTTTTTACCCTACAATTTGAGATAAACAAAATTGCTCTACGATGGTTTGCACAATCAATTTTTTTTTTAAATATAAGTTTTGGCGATAATTTTGAATATTTTAAAACCAAACTTGGTAGGTTTTTTTAGGATCATAATAAGTACATTTTTTCTTATTTTTATCAAAATATTCATATTTATTACAAAATAATTATGAAAAAATGAAAAATCTATTTTAAGCGCAGTTTATAATTTTTTTTGAGGTTAGAAATTAAGTTATACGAGGAGTGTTATTCCTTCACAGATCGATAGAGGGGTTTCTTACGAGTGACCTTTTTTTTGGTCGATACTGATCAAGTAGAAGCCGAGATATTCGCGAAAAACCGCACTATAGAGATTGTTTTATTCAATAAAAAATTCCGGTTATATGACTCCATCCACTAACAATACTTTACTACATTATATTTTTCAATATTTAACGGCTTAGGCAGCATATTGCAAAAAAGCGCGAAAATTGTTAGCAAAAAATCCAGTTTTTAATATACGATTATATTCAATCTACAAAAATATATATAGATATATTTAACTAAATGGATATTGTACTCAATTGAAAAGTATTCGTTGATAAAGAAATAAAAATCCATTAATAACATCAATACCCCCAACACCCCCACAAGCGGTCACAAAACGACACCATCCTACTACAAGACTTCCGAGATTCTATTTTCGATTCGACTGAAATAGAATCCACAGAAACACATGTCCGTCTCATTTTATATAATACTAGAATCCATATACATAGAAATATCTATATTCTTATTTTCTTCGTTTTCTCTATTCGATAAGTTGGCGCTATTTTGTACATACATATATACAGGAGTGTATTATAATTTTATAAAACCAAAAAAGCATTCGTCCGTTGCAGAAGGTTCTAGAATGAATTCTTAAAATAGTGTTGTAAGGAAAATAATTTTCTTATAACTATACCAATCTGGTATTGTAAGACTCCATTTTGATGAGGATTTCTTGTGAAGTCGAAACATATCGAGTTACATTATTTTATTGTATATAGTTTTAACAAGTGCCGCGTTACACAGTAGGCATTTTAGGGGGGGGGGGGTCGAGCTGACAAAGGTAAGATAAAAAAAGGTGTTATTTTTTATTTTTCTTATTTCAAAAAATCATGAAGACCCATTTTTATTACATTATTTATTCTGCCTTGAGGACTTTGATAATGCGGCCACTTCAAAATACCAAAAATGAGAAAGACAGCTGAAATTTTTGGCAGGTAAAATTGGACTAAAAATAAGAAGACACTTGTAACCATTATTATTTAATAAAGGTATTTAAAAATTAAATCTTTCTCCAAGTATAACTATGTTTTCCCCAGCGGCACGTACTATGAGGTAACCTCGATAAAACGTATACAACGAAATATGCTGTATTTTGAAAGCTTATATCTCTAGAACTAATAATCATAGAGCAATATATATTATATATTCTCATTTATAATAAAATCAGTTTCAATCTTCATCCCCTAACCCTTAACTACAGTAGCAATAAAAACATAACTTCCATAGGATTTTATACATATAATCGACCATATTAATCATTAATATTACATATTTTCTATATCAATATATATGTATATACTTTGCTATTATGCCTCTAGTATAATTTTATCACTCCTTATAAATACACTGCCTTTTTGGTAATACTGGCACTACCAAAACAAAAGGTGCCAGAGTGGACAGTGTTTTCTTTTTACAAAATGGCAATTAGTTTTAAAAACACCGTGTTTTCGTTTTTTTTCTTTTTGGTGTAAAACCGCCATTATATCTATGTGATTAGTCTAAATTATAGCCCTTGTATAGTTTAAATAGCCATAAATAAATATAAAAACAAATCAAGGTTGATATAATACAACAACAGCAACAATTATAAAAATAATAATATTAATAATAATTGTGTGACGCATGAGAACATAACAGCGCATTGTGCACGGAAACCGATGTTAAAATAGCAACCAAAACACGTGGACAATAAAAATTACACCAAGGGTACACCCGGTACGCTTTCACGGCCGTAAAATCGGGAAAACGTTGCCAAGTGCATATAATACATACGTATAAACATTAACTACTCTGCTAATCAGAATGCCTGCAACATGCATAATGCAGATCGTTTTTGATGACCTAGGCAAGCCTGTATTACACTTTTTGACTTAATCAGTAACACCAGCTTAGAGAATTTATAATACAAAATAAAACCTGAAATAAAATAATTCGTGGTTTAAAAACAAAATGCATAGAATAACACAGCCCTACCAAAAAAGATATTGTACTCTTAACAAGATGATTTTGATTACAAAAAAGCTCTCTAAAAATAGCTTAAAAATGAGAGCCTTCTCCGCCAGTAATAAACTTGGCCAAATCTAATGAATGACTCTTGTAGATCAAGCTTTTTTTTAATTTGTTTTAGAGGTGTACCGGAATTCCGGCCAAAACTCACGATGTAGAATTAAAGTGAACATTTTAACGTCACTACTATTATATTTTAAATGCTTAAGGCGGCTAATGTTTACAAAATGATAAGTACTACGACACAAAAAATATAAAAGAAAGAATCTTCAAATTTGAAACAATGTAAAGCAATTGCTATGATAATTTAATAATTAGTAATAAATTATACTAATAATTAGTTTAGTTTGGCCGATTGTCATCAAATCGCGCTGTAAGACAGTTAAATGTATATAGATTAATATTCAGAAATGGTAGTAATCAAATATCAACACATATTTCTAATTCAGTACATTTAATTGAAAAATAGCCATTACTGGGGTCATATCTAAGACCGCAGTATCTTTATATAGAGATAGAACTCTAATTTACCCAAACAACACTATTTTTTAACTGTTATCTTAAAATAAAAACAAGCATAGACCCCTTTTTTGTAAAGCCTCGATTTTCGAATCAGATACACAGTCAATGTTCTATGTCCTATATGACAATACCAAACAATAATAATTATTTATTGTTACATCAATTCCGAGTTCACGTTAATTATAAATTAATAAGTTTTGTGGAGTACAGTCGAGATTTTAACGATACATTTGCCGGGCACGTGTACCAACGTTCCACGAACACGTGCAAGCTGTGATACACACACACAAACACGCACACGCCGCTCACACACCCGCACGGACGTGTGTGAGATATGTAAGCCGCTTGCATTCGTATCATTTGTGTTGAAAACAATCTTTAGACAAAAACAATGGGTGATTTGTTTTAAAATTTAACTTCAGAACCACCAATTTCCTTAGTAGGTACTGTTCTAATTCAATTGAGTATCATAAGTCTAAAGGATCGTAGACTTTCGAACAATAAAGATCTCATTAAAATCGGATCAGTAATTTTCGTGCCGAATCGAAACAAACTATATATTGTATATATTTTTAAAGAATAACAAAATAGATTATATTATTTGAAAAATTATCGTGCAGACAGAACATACAGATTTATATAATTAAGACATCGCCCTCACAAGCTTGATGACTCACCGCGTCGGGCCTCCCTTAGCTCCGGGTCCCCAGGTTAGATCCCAGCCAGTCACTCCCCCTATGTGGAGACTATTAATTAGGGGTTGGTTATAAATATTTTTCCAACATAAGATATCTATATAAAAATTAAAATATTACATTTCTTTATCGCTCTTACAAAGCAAAATAATTACATTCAAAATATTGCTTCTTTCTAAAAATAGATAAAGTATCTTTGTTTTTAATTCAAGATTGACTTATCGTTCATACGATAATTAAATTAAATATAATGCGTTTCATAATTCTTCAGTGAGCAAAGCATTTTGCTATAGAATTTTCCTCATATATTAGAATATTAAATAAATGGAAAAGTACACTACACTAGTAGAATAAAATCTTATTAACTTAAGGGTTTTTTCAATTAATTTTTATTTATATAAGGTACTGGCACCAGTCTTTGATATGACCCCAGTATACTGGCTATTTTTTTTTTATTAAATGTACCTACTGAATTAGAAATATTTGTTGATATTTGAATACTACCATTTCTGAATATTAATCTATATACATTTAACTATCTTTCAGCGTGATTTGATGGCAATCGACCTTTAGGTGTCAAAATGGTGGACATTTAAACAAATTATTAGTATAATTTATTTATGAATTATTATATTATCATAGCAACTGCTTTACATTGTTTCAAATTTGAAGATTCTTTCTTTTATATCTTTTGTGTCGTAGTACTTATCATTTTGTAATCATTAGCAAGTGTCCATCACTGCGTGTTCATTGACTGGTTTTACTTTAATCATTACTGGAAAAAAAACATAAACAAAATAAAAGGCTTTAATTTAAAAAACTTCTAAATTTACGGACTTTGGTAATTCAATTGATTAAATAAAGATTTACTTGTTTTATTAGTAACATGAGTTCATGAGAATTACAAAAAAGAAGCCCGTCAATCACAAAAACAATAAACCTTGCTGTTATAGGGGCCATAACTGTTGCCAGTACCTGAATTGTTTTTTACTTAAAAATTAATCCCTTTCGAAGACTTCTATATTTCAACAATTTCTGTAGAATCAAGCAGAACTATTTGCATATCCATACACGTAATAAAGAAACTTTTGTGACATCTTTATTGGCCTGACAACGTGCCCTACAGTTAAACAAGTTAGATATCACTCGAAAGGTCTTGTCTTGAAGTATAAAGTTGTACCTTTACACTCCCCCCCCCCCCCCCCCCCAGGCCGCCATCTACCTACAGAAGTAACCAGTTAATATAATAGTAGTATATTAATTATTATAGTAATTTAACTTTTAAAGTACATTTCCAGGACAAAAAACAATACATTTGCGTTAGAACCATGAAGTTCAGGGATTCGTGAAAGACAAGAGAGTGACCTTGACGTGCACTTCACGCATTTTGCACCACTTTTGAAGACGCTGGCCTTGGCGTTGACAACAATAAGGGTGTCTCGACAAAGCAAATGTATTCAGGAAAACCACACAACGTTAAATTTGATAGGCAGGACGGCATGACGTATTGTTGTGTGTTGGGTTTCTGAACATTAACCGTGACTTGTTAATATAATTCGATACTCTAAACCAAATATGGATAATGTTTATATTATCATGAATTATCAACGAAATATTAATTTGAAATTAACAGAGAAAAGAGTAGGGGCACAGAAGCAACTGGGAGGGTTGAAACTCATTTCATTATTGTTTTTTTATTTATTTATTGACCTAAGATTATAAATTCCGGAGATAAGTATGAGCTTTCAAAGTGTGACGTAATATTTCGTTGCATTTGACATAAGAAATTTTAATGAAATTTTGGAACTATTTTTACCTCAAAAATCCATTATTCAGTTCTAAACAGACTTTTTAACTTTCCGAATATTAAATATTAAAATTTTTAATTTTACATTATAAATAAGATTGGTTTAATTGAGAATTTTCACCTCATGAAAGGTACAAAAAATAGTTGGTGAAATTTTTCCCATCTTTTGAGGAACAATTATTTCATATAATTTGATGAACAAAATATTTTACTTTGAAAATCCGAACAAGTCATCCTAGATTGCTGTACTTAATTACGAAAAGCATTTTGAAGATTTTTATATATTTTTAGCCTTATCTTTTCCACTATGAAAGATATCAAAACTTACATGAACTCAAAGATAATAAAAATAAAAAATATTTACATATTCAACTATGAATTGCATGCCAAATTTCCGAAAACATATCGCCATTTCACAGCCAAAAATTTAAATTTAGCAAATCTAAAACAACACTTAACTAATGCTTTACATCTGCTACCTACTCATAAAAATATATCAATTTTTGTATATTCAATTCAATTTTTACGTTATTCTAAAAATATATAAATCCACAATCACATACATTTACTTTTTTCAACACTCAAATATGAATAAGATAAACGTAAAATGGATGGTCTTTTAATAAAATTTAATTTTTCATGTACTTAATTAATTTAATCAAATTTAGACCAATCTTTGGTCAATTAAACGTAGGTGTAACAACGCCCATTTAATAAAACCTAAAAACATAACGCCATTTTTGTCTGGTCCATTGCATTAAAAATTTAAAACTAATGATTAATTTTAATTTATCAATGAAATAGCCCACGTTCTAATAAAATGTAATTATATTTTAAAAATCAACATTGACTGTCGAGATATGTATGATAATGGGTCATTTAATATCGAAATGTCCGATATTTTGAAAATGGGTACCATGTTTTGATTGCACTTATTTATTAATCCATTAATATTTAATGAGTATATTTTAATTACCTTTTCGTCGACCAAAAGGCCCTTGAAACGTGGAATTCTTCCCAATGATATTATCATCAATGTATTTAATTAATTTAGTTGTGTCCTCATTTTTTCTGGACGCTGTTGACGACCTGGTTTTCGATGAACGCAACGTGAAGTCATCTGGCAGGGAATAAACCTTTCTATTGTTCGAATACGTTTTCTTAATGGCTGTTGACATGATCGTTTAAAACAACAACATAACACAAAAATTATATAATTAACCCGCACAAGCCACCACTATTTTACAACACAATGGTACATGTGCATTATAATATATTAACAACACTCGCGACTGCCGCGCTGCACGCGAATTGGACAACTGATAAGATCTCCTTGTGGCAACTTCTTGTCTAGCGATAAACCCACCTCTCTTTACGCGAATCAAATATGAATAACTAGCTGTTTTATTGGGATCGCTCTTATGTGCATGCGCGACATTAAACAGCTGATTCTATTGTAAATAAAATTACGCCTGTGCTGCCATCTTACGGTGATATATACAAGTCAAATATAAATTATGTAGGTACATACTTTTATTTTAATTTATTATTACATTGATTAATTGGAAGCAATTATTTGATTGTGTTGATTGTAATTATATTTTTTCCATTTTTGTTATATAAATAATACAAATTATTAAAAAAAATATATAATAAATTATGTATTTGTTTTTGTCAATATCTATATTATCGACATGTCATTCTAAATGTCAAAATCGTTGCTTTTGACAGCAGAAATCACCGAATTTTAAAAAATGCGTCGTCGTGCTGGTGTCGGTGCAATTCACAAACAAAAATTAGAACAAGAAAAATATAAAGATAAAGGCAATGAAATCCAAGAGAATCAACTCGAGCAAATGTCCAAACAACTTGATGTATTTCGAATCAAACTAGAAGAATTTGCATCAAAACACAAACAAGAAATTCGAAAAAACGCACAATTCAGACGACAGTTTCAAGAAATGTGTGCTGCAATAGGTGTAGATCCTTTGGCCTCAGGTAAAGGATTTTGGTCCGTGTTGGGAATTGGAGATTTCTACTACGAACTCGCAGTACAAATCGTTGAAGTGTGTCTCGCGACAAACTACAAGAACGGTGGACTGATAGATTTAGAAGAACTACGAACAAAATTAATCAAAGCAAGAGGACAGAGAAAAGAGCATCAAGAAATAACTTCTGAAGATCTTTTGAGCGCTGCAAGAAAATTACGTGTATTTGGAAATGGATTTTCTGTGTTATCGCTCGGTAGAGGGAAATATTTAGTCCAGTCTATCCCAGGTGAATTAAGTATGGATCATACTGCCGTATTGAACCATGTGATTTACTCACAGCTAGCACATACTTGCGTTAGGATGCTGCAGGGAGATTTAGACTGGGAGCCGGAAAGAGCGTTGAAAGCATTACAATACATGGTGAAGGAAGGATTGGCGTGGATTGATTATCAACATCCTAATGATACGATGTATTGGTTTCCAAGTATGTTTACTGCCTGTATTTCTTCATCGTGATAATTTATTGTTTTTAAACCTGTACATAAGATTCAAATATATATATTTTAAAAATTCAACTTCTTTTCACTTGAAATATTATATCATTTTAAAAAACTACAAATTGTAATAAAATGTAAAAGTATTTTATTATTATTCAAAATTGACTTACAAAAAAGTTGACTAGAATAAAAGAGCACATTTGTTATTATTTAAGTCTTATAAAGTGTTAACTCCTGTTTAAGATTCTTATTTTCTAATTCTAAAGCCGAAATTTCTTTTTTCAAATCTTTGATTCGTTTTTGTAGTCGATTTATTATAATTTCTGCTTCTTTTTTCCACCTAAATACAAATTTGAAACAAAGATTATCAGGTACATATTTGAAATTTTAATTAATCAATTAAACTTACTTTTTGTTTAACTTGAACTGATTATTTAAATGTTCAGAAATATTGTGAGCGTCTTCAGTTTTTAAATTATGTATTGAACTCATTTCTACTAACAATTTCTGTATTCTAAAAAATATAATCATAATTAAAACTTTTAACTTTTAGCTTCGAAATAATTCAATAATGAAAAATATTGAAAATAAATGTTTTATATTGCCTTAATTAACAGAGAAACATCTATTTGCAACCACAAATGAAATTTAACTATAATTTTAAGTATGTATATCAATTTTCAACAGATGTCAAATAACGAATTTATACTGATAATTATTGAAAATTAATTGTGTAATTAATGTATCAAAATATAAACTACTAGACTTGATAACTTGGATTTGGTCTTTAAATAGTTTAGGGATTACATAAAAATAAACAATTTATAATATTTTAAAATCTCAAGAAACTTACTGGATTCTTACCACACGGTTTTTATAAATATTAAAAAACGCATATTAAAAATAAATATTAAAAAAACTTCATTCACTCACAACTGATCATTTTCCGATTTCTGCTTTAATGCCGACTGCAAACGCCGCACTTGAATATTGACTTGCTGAAACTCAGCAGCCGTTTTCATCAATGCCTTATCGGCTTTTATCAACTCAACTTCCAGACTCTGTATCCTTTGTTGGTGAAGATAATTCTTCATTTCACGTTCTTTGATGTCCCTTTCGAACCCTCTGGCCATTGCGTTTATGTCTAATCGTAAATTTTCACATTCTCCAATCAACTGTATATTTTTTCTTTCTGCAACGATCTGAAAAAAGTCTAATCAATAATTAATATAATATAAAAAACAAAACGTACTAGTTCTTGCGAAGCTTTTTCAAACTTCTTTTGTAACTTTATATTAAGTTCTTCATGGACGTCTGAGTATGTTCCATCTTTCATCGCTTCCAGTTTTTTTTGTAGCTCATTTATCAACGAAGTAGCTTTGCTCAATTTACTATTCGTGTCCGCTAACTCGTCCTTAAGTCGATTCGATTCTCCTATCAATGGATTTATTTTCTCATCATATTTTTCTTTGATATAATTCACTTCTGATTTCATTTTTTCACCTGCTTCTTTTATTATTTCGACGATAGTTTTTTTTAAATGAGATATTTCATCTATAATATATAAATCAATATTTACACTATCTAAAGCATCACAAATATAAAATTACCTTTGTACTGTTGTTCTTTTAATTCAAATTTTTCTTTTTCCAAAACGATATTTTCTAAAATATGTGCCGATTCTAATTCAGAGTTTTTTAATTTTTCAATGTATTGTTGATACTCTTCAAGAGTTTCTTGGCATTCATTTTTTGAAGCGTTCAATTCCTCAATTTCCCCTCTTAACTTTTCCAGTTCTATTTGCAGTAAATTACCTCTTTCTACGGCTTGTTTATAATCCAAAACTACTTTCTCCGTGTCATAGTTACGATTATTTAACATTTTTTTTATAGTGTCTAATTCTTTATTTATGTTTTCATCGCTTTTAGCATTTGATACTGACTGACGTGAAGAAATCTAGAATTCATACAATATTTGTATTAGTATATAATTTAAAATTAACGTTCTCTTACTTTTGAAGACAATAACAATTCAGCCGACTTCTTTTCAGTAATGCGAAGTTTATCTTCTAATAAGTCAATTTCTTTTAATGCTGTCTGCCATAAATCTACAGCTGAATTTTTTTCCTGTGTTAAAGTTGCTTATAAAATTTAAAACACATATGTAATAAATAACACGTTAATTTTTATTACCTGTAAAGTGAGCGATAACTGTTTTTGTAGATTATCAATTAAATGGTTTTCAGTAATCGTAGGTTTTAGGTCGGGTACTGTTTGATTTTGTAATAAATCTTTTATTTGAACAGACAACTGTGAATTTTCATCAGTTACCGATTTAATTTCATTACGGAGTTCCTCATGTTCAGCCTAAAAAGTTAAAATCTATATATATAAAGAGAGAAGTCTTAGTGACCGACTTATCAATGCCCAGCTTAAACCGCTGAACCTAGAATCGTTAAATTTTAAGATTTTCCGAAATTCAGACCCTAATGGTAAAAGGATGTTAAGAACAGTACAAATGGTATTATATAGATTTTATAAGTTAATTATAAAAATGAATAGATCGACGCAAAGCCGCAGCCGGGCCGCTAGTTATAAATACATGTAAAATATTTTGTATACTTACTTTATAATACTCAATTTGTGACTGCAAAGCTTGTGTTAGATATTCATATTCTTTTATTAATGGAGAGAGTTCTCTGGAATAAAATATACTTATGTAAATATAATAGTATTTATAACTGACATCACCTACTCCACAGAAAGGGTGGTATTTTGTACATCCATTATTATCAGCTCTTAATTTTTGAAAAGTTTATTTAATAGTCCATATTAGTTCACTGATAAATTTCAATATTTAAAATCAAAACAATTAGCTGTCATTGTCATTATCTGTCATTGTAGTTTCGAGTTTTGCCAATTGACAACACTGGCGCTAGTGTCAAATATGATGGGAAAATCAATATTTTTTTAACATTAAACAATGTAAAAGATGTAAAATAAACGTAATACTTAATTGACAACATATAATAATAGTGTAAAATGTATTTTGATATCGATGAAACGCAGTGGCCAATAATATATCGCCCTGAATATAATGTCCACTTCTGTGGAATGCAAAAATTGCATCCCTTTGATGCAGACAAGTGGGGCCATATATTTAAGTATTTAAAAACAGCGGGATTAATTGACGAAGAATCGGTTACATGCCCTAATGAAGCGACAGCCGATGATTTGTTAATGGTTCATACAAAGAAATATATAAACAGTTTAAAGGTATGGTATTTTAAAGCAGTAATTATTAAAAATTTTATATTATTAATTGATTCCTATGAAATTTCAGTGTAGCCTGAACGTTGCACACATAGCAGAAATTCCTTTTCTTATGATTGTTCCTAATTACTTAGTACAAAAGTTTTACCTGAAGCCAATGAGGTATCAAACTGGTGGGACGATTCTAGCAGGAAAATTAGCTCTCGAGAGAGGATGGGCTATAAATTTGGGTGGGGGATTTCACCATTGTCATGCTGAAAAAGGGAGCGGGTTCTGTCCTTATGCTGATATAACACTCCTCATTAAATTCTTATTTAATTACCGACCACAGCAAGTTAAAAAAGTTATGATAGTAGATTTGGATGCACATCAGGTACTTATAAATAAAATGCTCACAAATAATGTTGCTTATGAGTTATTGTATTTTTAGGGTAATGGACACGAACGTGATTTTATGTATGACAAAAATGTGTATATTTTAGACGTTTATAATAAACAGATATACCCACGAGATTTAACTGCTCGAGAAGCGATTAAGTGCAATGTTGGATTGGTTTGTTTAACGGAAGATAATGAATACTTAACGAAAGTGAAACAGTAAGTATGAATAAAATTACAAATTGATTATTTTGGTCAAATTGATATCCCCTATATAAATTTTTTCTCTAGAATAGAGTAATTTTTTTACTGTTAGTCTTTTCTGTATAGTTTTATTTAAATTTCTAAGCAGCTGCCATAATTTTAGTTATTCTGCTTGCCCGAGTGAGCTTAATTTTTTTATGATTCCAGACACTTGGAGAAATCTTTGAATGAATTCACACCTGACATTGTTATATACAACGCCGGAACCGATATCTTAGAAGGCGATCGTTTGGGACTCCTATCTGTATCACCCACGGTATAACATTTACAATCACAATTAATGTACATGTGTAAAATACATAAAAACTAATTTCAATTACAGGGAATCATTCGCCGAGATGAAGTTGTGTTCCAAAAAGTACGTGAGCGCAATATACCAATCGTAATGCTTACGAGTGGCGGATACTTAAAGAAAACTGCCAAGATCATCGCCAGTTCTATATTAAACCTACACGATTTAGGTTTGATCACTGGGCCGCAGTTACGGTATTAAGTATTTAATATGAAGACGTAAACGGTAGATACCCCTCCTTTTAAAAGGGCCTGATATTAAAATACCTGGTTTTTACTCAAAGCAATATGTGACTAGATATTTCCTGTACTCGGTAGTCACAAAAATGTAATTTTAAAGACAGTCGTAATGCTTTTTAATATTAATGATATTAAATTATTACGAAAGCAACTTTATCTGTTATAATATTAAAAATATAGGTATCTGAAATACTTTTATAATGTATTAATAAAAGACTTACTAAACATTAATGTTTTGTTCTAAGATTAATTTACATTTAATTTTAATTACTCTCAATTTATTAATGACGTAATATATAATAATTATTAAAGATAGTCATAATAAGTAATGACAAATTTAATATACATACATGTAGGTTATACAAGAGTATTAAATACTTTTTATGAATAGACAAATTAACTGGTTAAAAGCATCCCTAATACTATCAAATACACTCGTCAAAAAAAAGTTAAAAAAATTTCTTTTTTCAGTAGAAATTCAAATCTTCATACCTTTGTTAAAAAGAATTGTAGAATGATTATTCAAAAAGTAATTTGAAGCTTGTTATTTCTATTTTATGTTTTAAAAATAATTTATTTGATGATTTTTAAAAAAGTTAGATAATGATGAATCGGAAAAAGGACACATTTTTTACCTAAAACGTCAAAACTTTGTCAAGCTTTTGTTCGATGAAAAAAATTCTAAAAGCATTTTCAAGCTGAAATTTCAAACTTTAAAATGCAATAAAGCAGACCTATCTTCAATTTTTCCATCGAGTGATAGCTCAATGAAATTTTGATTTTTCAGTTTTGAATCAGTGTTATCTAACTCTTCAAAAAATCAATTGAATTAAAATTAAAAAAAGGTATTAAAATATAGAGATTACAAGCTTCAAAATGCTTTTTGAACGGTTGTTCTGCGAATATTTTCAAAAAATGTGACGATTTAAATTTCACCAATTTTTTTCATAGGAAAAACTTTCCTTTAATTTTTTTGATGAATGTATTAATAATTAATACATTTAACAACTGGTGGAGCTAAAAAAAAACTAGAACAGTTATTTGGGTTTTTTATTACCTATTTTTAATTACTATATAATACTTATCTATAAAATGATACATATAACGTCAATAAAACTGAAAGAAAGCATTATGAAAAAATCAATTACCATTTCCTTTTTAGATACATTTTATTTCTAACTAATGTTTCATTATGAGCCATATGTTAAATGTATTAAGACGATTCAGTAACAGTTTTGGACGTCACCTCCACAAATTTATTCTTGCTTCACCAAATTGTAGTTCATGTTGGAAGTTACTGGTTTGAATAAAAAATGCTTTTCATTTATTCATTAGGTATTAATTTTTTTAGCGATATTTTCCAATATATAAAAAAATAACATACTTTTGATCTTATGTAAAAAGATTGGATTGTGGAAAAATATCGATTTTTATTTTTAATTAGGGAAACCTGTGAAAATTAACATTGAATTTGTAATTTAATTTCAAATTGGGAAATCTGGAAATTCTTGTAAAACATAAAGAAGAATTTTACATTATAATCATAGGGTGAGTAATAATAAAGTCCATGGACAAAGATGAAGTCCAAAACTATTCCAGTTTTTAGTGGAATCGTCTATTAATATACGGTACAATATATTTATAGAATTGTTATTTACAAAATGCTTTTACTGTACCTCAATTCCATAGTGGAAAGCAGAAACGAAATAAACAACATATACCAATTAGTTAGACGAAAAAACTATATTTTATTTTCAATTTTCAGCAGCGATTTTTTCATTTTTGAAATAAGTTGCTTATTGTAAGGATTTTCTTTGAACTTATTCAAAATGGTAGTAGTTTTACTGTAATCTTGAAACATTGATTACAATGGTATATACAGAGTGTTCCATTTTAATCCCCACAAGCTACAAAACCAAAGCAAAGTACAGAAAAATGTTTTGAAGAAATGTTGAAGTTCAAAAAAAAAATTTCCAATGAAATTCGTTTCTTTTTTTTATATAGAATACAATACTGTAATAAAAAATTAAAAATGATTACCACTAAAAATAATTTTGAAAGCGCCATCTGATATCCTCTTTTAACCCTTGAAGTTTTGTCCAAAACATTTTTCTCTACCTTACTTTGTCTTTGAAATGTAAGCCGAGGGAAATTAAAATGACTTACCTTTTATAATTTAATATCAGCGCTAATTTGGTTTCAGTTCTCCACTGTTGGTATAATATTTAATACTAATTTAATAATATAATTATATAGTTAATAAAATGTACTCATTTGTTAAAAAGCTTTTTTATATTACGAGCATCAATACAGTTTTAATGTAATAATATATATATATATAATATGATAATATATAAATGATAGAATATGTGCCAAGTTTTAAAATTTTTGTATAATTTTTTAAGAAATATTTGATGTTGATATATATTGTAAATTTTATCTCGTAGATGTATTGAACTGTTGATAATACTCGGCAGTCGGTGTGTTTTTATAAACGACCTGTTCTAAATACTCTTTACGAGCTTTCTGCTCTTTAGATAATTCTATGTTTTCGTTTGTTATTTTCTTGTTCAATTCTCTGCAAATAAATAAATAGAAAATTAGCGTAAATTAAAATAACTTGTATTATTTAAATCACCTTTGTTTGTGGAGTGTTTCACGTTCGAGTTGCGACATTGTTTTATCCGTTTCCAGCATGAATTTCTCCCAGTCTTTGTTGTAACGATCTTCTTCAAGTTTACGTTCCTGTGTGTAAAAAAATATATGTAAGTAAATAAATAAAAAAGAGAAAGTCTGTCTGTTTGTTTGTGACTCAATCACGCGAAAACTACTGATCAAATTAATTTATTCTCTTGTATCAGGATAGTAGAGACAAAGGATTAACATGTAGGTTAGTTAATATCAGTTATTTAAAACTATTTATGTACATCAGTTTTTACCACAATTACAGTTAATATTTACCACTTTGTCATCAATTTGTTGCTTTTGCAATCTGTAGAACTCTGCAAGTTGTTCACGAGTCATTCCCTTTGACATGAACGCTATTTTCCGACCTGCGCCTAAGTTACTTTGAGCGACATCAGGATTCTCTGCTAACATATCGCTCATCATGAGATTA
This sequence comes from Sialis fuliginosa, assembly GCA_961205875.1. Taxonomy (NCBI): domain Eukaryota; kingdom Metazoa; phylum Arthropoda; class Insecta; order Megaloptera; family Sialidae; genus Sialis; species Sialis fuliginosa. The sequence goes on along the minus strand of OY540817.1, from coordinate 11,095,325 downwards.
TACATTTCTGCATGTTTATCTTCTAAATCATTCATTGCATTGATCTTTTCTTGTTGTTCTCTTTCTTGTGCCTAAAATAAATTAATTTCAATTATGTACGTGTATTATTTAAACTTTTGTGTGACGATTTACTAATGCTTTATTGTAACGGGCATTGGCTTCATCTAGACGACGACGGCATTCTTTTTCCAATCGCTCAAGTTCGCAAGCACGTCTGTCACGAGCAACTAAGGCTTCTTGGTAAGCTTCTTCGGCAAATTTACGTTCTCTATCGGCTGCTTTTGTTTCATTCATTTGTTGTTTGAGCCATGCACGCTGTTGATCCATTTGTTGACGTTTTCTTGCTTCGCTTACCAAGTCTTCTCCTTCAAATCTAAATATTTTAATTATAGAGACATTATAAAGATATTTATATATAAATGAAAAGTATACTTTTGAGCTGAAGATGGCCCTAAAGAAGGATCATTGTCTTTTATTCGAGCTGGTAATGATTTTTTCAGACCGTTAGGATCATACAAATCAAATTCTCTACGATCTTCAGGTTTTTGATATTTCAATCGAAAAATATTTATTTCTTCATTAATTTTCCGACGTTCCTACAAACATTATATTATATTAAAATATTAATATTATCCCCTCCCTCCTAAACTTACTTCTGCCTCTTTTTCTGCTAACTCTCTTGCTACCAAACTATCTCTAACTAATTGAGAAGCGAACAGTTCTTCTTTTTGCTTCTCCTCGATACCTTTTGCATGTTTTTCTGCAATTTGTTTTTCTAAAGCAGCTTTGTCCACCTATAATATATAGAATATATACATTAATTATTTTCTTTAAATTTTAAATAGTATTATATAGTTGTGATCACCCCGATTAATCGATTTCTGGCATTGAATATTCTTTTTCTTCGTTCTTCTTCGTTTTGTCGTCTTCTTTCAATGGCAGCAGCTTCTTTAATATCTTTTGCAGTCATAAGTTCAAATTTAAACATTTTTTAAATTGTATAAATATGTAAATCTTTATAAATAATATTTTTTACTGTAATAAGCTTTTCTCTAAAATATAAACAAGTTATTTAATAACCATGGAGACATTAAAATTTGTATTGAAATCTTTTTGAAATAAAAATATAACTTTTTTTATTAATTTGTACAATTAATGATGAATTTATAAAATCATTAAAAGCAAAAATTATATATTTTTGTTTATTTTGGGGAATTAGATGAATACTTATTATTATTACAATTAAAAAATTAATATCAAAATGACCCGCTTTTTTTTTAAATCTTAAATCACAGATAATAAATATTTAACTGTAAGTACATATGTCATTTCTTTCTAATCTTTGGTTTCAAGTGTCAAAACATAACCTCAAATATTTTAGAGGTTATGAATGTTTTGTATATGTAAAATTGGAAATTTATTCTACATTATTTTTATTTATTTACATAATTAAGATCATTAGATTGTATATATTTTTTGTGAAATATAAATGTATAGTTCAAATAGAAAATTTAGTTGAATTAATTAAAAACACGTGTGTATAAATATATTGAAAATTAATTTTTAAATTATTTAATTAACAAGTAAAATAAACGTAATTTCATATCAATATAATGGTAAGACCCTTTTAAAACATCATCATTTAAAAGATAACTGAAAAAATGTTTTCTTTCCAGTCTAAATCCGATATTCATCTCACTAAATTCAAACATCCAAACAGTAGAAAAACACAAAGTTTGATGAAAAAAATAAAAAAGTAAGTGATTTAACTGCAGTAATAAGTTTTTTTATTAAATACTTATTTCCACAGAATAATCTTATTTCATATTTTAGATCTGTAACACGAGATAAAAATAAAACACTACAAAACATCAAACAGAACCTGTTGGGTGAAAAAGTGGTATGGTTCAAAGACAATCTTCCAAATGATTCTCCAACATACGAAGCAAAGCAAATTGATGAACTTATAGAAAAGTGAGTGTGAAAATAAAAAATTAAATTAAATTTGACCACAATTATTTTATTTTCAGGCATTTAGGACGTTTTGATGAAGAATTAGAACAAATCAAGTTAAAACATTCTATTGGAAGCCGTAAGAATCGACAGCATGCTAATAGAGAAGATATCATTGAATTAACGAGGAAACGTGAAAGAGAGGAATATACCACGTGCGGTTTTGAAATACCGGATCTTACAAATGTGCAAAATGTCACTTTGTTAAAGAAGTGGAACGGAGAATTAAAATATTTACAAAATATAAAACTGAAAAGATATTCAAAATCAGATTTGTTAAAAATGTCTAGTTGATTTATGAAATAAAATTTTATTTACTTCTATAAGTTTATTTATTTTGGGTTTCCACCAAGTGCGCAAAAACACTCAATATATTTTTGGTGAGTACGTTTAATCGTGTGCGATTGAAAATGATTGTAAACATTTCCTAGTATCAGAATGTTTGTACATTGAAGACAAAATTTTATGATACAATTGTCAACATTTGCACGCACTCATATATTTATTAATGTTTATATTTAATTCATTATTGTAACTGTTTTCTATAAAATGAATAATTAATAACAAACTTATTTGTTAATAATACTTTTGCAAATGGACAATCTTCGAAAATTATAAAAAATCATCTAGATTTTTGTCAAACAATTGTACCTTGGACATTTTATGAAACGAAGTAATTTTTTATGTGAAATTTTTGTTAAAAATAATGACTTCGGAACAATGTATTCTTTGGAGCATACCCATTAAATTGTTCTGTGATGTACACGGCTATACACCTGTTTTACCGACTATCATAACAGATATCTAACTTCATGATATTAAATTGCCGTTACATGGTGCGCGCGCATCGTTCATGCGCGTATCTCATTTCCGTTGTATTATGTACTAAAATTTCATTCTGAATGCGCCTAGAAAAGTATAACTTCAATAATAATCAACAATGAAAAGAAATATTTAAATTTAGGGGACTTTAATTTTAGTTGGTACTACTAGCGCTGTTTTTTTTTTTTTAAATACAACTATGGAGTAATTCTGATTGTTGTATTTTTGACAATTTGTATTCTAATTATTTAATCACGTTAACAAAGAGATGGATGCAGTAAATGTAAGCATTTTTTATACGTTTTTATTTAAATTGAATTTAAGTATTTACCTATAATAATTAATTACGTATAATCGTTTATTAGGTTAATATGTACAATGTATTGAGTGAAGAATATAGATCTTTCAATGAAGACATAAATACTAACACGCCTTTTGAAACATCTCCTCCTATGTCTTTTTCTTATTCACCTTTAACACAAGCTGCTGTCAGGTTAGTTTTATTATTTATCACATCCTTAATATATATAAAGCTCAACGTCTCTCTGTCTGTCTGTCTGTCTGTCCGTTAGTTACCTTATCACTCGAGAACCACTTATCCGATTTACGAGTTTTTTTTTAATTCATAGGTACGTTCTCTGGCCAGGTTATAGGCTATATTTTTTTACGTTAGGTAACATGACAACAAAGCAGTGACGATAATAGTAAATCAAGTCGGAAAAAATTTTGCCGTCGGCGCGCTGTTTTGTAATACGCTGCCTAAACCGTTCAATATAGAACAAAATAATGTATTAAAGAATTGTGTAGAATCAAAAGTTCTACAATTAAGTCAGCGACACGATATGTCTAACTTTTATATTTAAGCCACAATGACTGCTTTTATGTTACAAAGAAAACATAAAATATTTGGGTTTTGTTTACATGGACTTATGACCTGCAAAACATTAATCCTTATCGAAATAAATGATTTCATCGTCATAAGTCCTTAATATAGATATAGTTTGCCATTTACAGCATCCAATTTGGTCGTATAGTTTAGAAAATATCTTAAAATATATTTATAAAGGTAATATCTTAAATGTATGGTGTCGTGCCGCATCGAAGCGAGTACATCAGACTGGATTCGCGTACGCTCGGTAGATATTCAGAGTCCATCGGCTGATCGTTTGTGTTTATTTTGTTTTCAATAATTAACATTTAAATTTAAACAGAACACAAATTCTTTGTACTTTTTTCTTCTGATTCGTTTTTGTTAGGTAATTTAGGTATTGATAAATTATTATTACAATAATAACTAATCGTGTTTGTACTTAATTAATTAAACTATATTTTTCAAAAATCCTAAACAATAATTCCGTAGTCTACGCGAGCGAAGCCGCGTGGGCCCAGCTAGTCCCTAATATATATAAAGCTCAACGTCTCTCTGTCTGTCTGTCTGTCTGTCCGTTAGTTACCTTATCACTCGAGAACCACTTATCCGATTTACGTGTTTTTTTTTAATTCATAGGTACGTTCTCTGGCCAGGTTATAGGCTATATTTTGTTAGGTTAGGTAACATAACAACTAAGCAGTGACAATAATAGTAAATCAAGTCGGAAAAAATTTTGCCGTCGGCGCGCTGTTTTGTAATACGCTGCCTAAACCGTTCAATATAGAACAAAATAATGTATTAAAGAATTGTGTAAAATCAAAAGTTCTACAATAAAGTCCGCGACAGCATATGTCTAACTTTTATATTTAAGCCACAATGACTGCTTTTATGTCACAAAGAAAACAAAATATTTGGGTTCTATTTACATGGACTTATGACCTGCAAAACATTAATCTATATCGAAATAAATGATTTCATCGTCATAAGCACTTAATGTAGATATAATTTGCCCTTTACAGCATCCAATTTGGTCGTATAGTTTAGAAAATATTTTAAAATATATTTATAATGTCCGGTATCATAAAGGACCTAACAAATTTGTTAGCTAACAAACACTTTCAACTGAGGTATCAAACATATATGACAGTTCTTTTGGAGTTTGTTGATGACTTTGACAAGTTTCGCGCACGCGTTGAAGGTAAATACAAACGGTATTAAAACAGTGGTGATGTTATGAAAATTATTTTGTACGGTCAAAGATGCCAACTGTGTTACAATTAATTGAAGTGTCACTGCTCTAAATTCCATAACTAATCCATAGATACTAGTACAGTATTAATACCCCATATGAATGTAATTGCTAGCTAACAAATTTTGTTAGGTCCTTTATAATACCGGGCATAAAGGTAACATTTTAAATGTATGGTGTCGTGCTGCATCGAAGCGATGTACAATAGACTGGAATCGCTTACGCTCGGTAGATATTCGGATTCCCTCGGTTGATCGTTTGAGTTTATTTTGTTTTCAATAATTAACATTTAAATTTAAACAGAACACAAATTATTTGTACTTTTTTCTTCTGATTCGTTTTTGTTAGGTAATTTAGGTATTGATAAATTATTATTACAATAATAACTAATCGTGTTTGTACTTAATTAATTAAACTATATTTTTCAAAAAATCCTAAATAATAATTCCGTAGTTTACGCGATCGAAGCCGCGTGGGCACTGCTAGTCCTTAATATATATAAAGCTCAACGTCTCTCTGTCTGTCTGTCTGTCTGTCCGTTCGTGCGCTTATCACTCGAGAACCACTTATCCGATTTACGTGTTTTTTTTTTAATTCATAGGTACGTTCTCTGGCCAGGTTATAGGCTATATTTTGTTAGGTTAGGTAACATAACAACTAAGCAGTGACAATAATATTAAATCAAGTCGGAAAAATTTTTGCCGTTGGCGCGCTGTTTTGTAATACGCTGCCTAGACCGTTCAATATAGATCAAAATAATGTATTAAAGAATTGTGTAGAATCAAAAGTTCTACAATAAAGTCTGCGACAGCATATGTCTAACTTTTATATTTAAGCCACAATGACTGCTTTTATGTTACAAAGAAAACATAAAATATTTGGGTTCTGTTTACATGGACTTATGACCTACAAAACATTAATCCATATCGAAATAAATGATTTCATCGTCATAAGTACTTAATGCAGATATAATTTGCCCTTTACAGAATTCAATATGGTTTTTTGGTTTAGGAAATAACGTGAAATATACATAAAATAACATATTATTCGCGGCAATTCGCGCGAACTATGATGAAGTGTCGCGGGGAGAGGGACGATTCAGCGCTCGGCCGGTAGTTGTTTATTTTGTTTTCAATTATTAACTTTTAAATTTAAACAGAACAAAAATGATTTGTAATTTTTGTTCTGATTTGTTTTTTTTTTAGGTACGTTAGGTTTTGATTAGTTATTATTACGATAATAATTAATCGTGTTTGTACTTAATTCAACTATGTATATTTTTCAAAAATCCTAAACAATAATTCCGTAGTCCAAGCGGGCGAAGCCGCGTGGGCCCAGCTAGTTATTTATAAATTATAAACATTTAATATTTTTTTAGGTATGATTCAAACACTAAAGTTCAATTAGATCGACCACCTAGATATTATAAACAAGTTGGAGAACTTCGTTCTATTGAGGAAATTCGTATCCTTCTAAATAATAATTTTATGCTAAACTGAAGAATATGTCGGTACTGGTGTTACAATTATCAAAATAATGTATATAGTTATTTAGAACAGAGTTGATGTTCTAATAATATATAAGTTAACTGTCCTTGGTTAGCGCAGTCTATTGGGGTGAAATCGAGTTGATTAGTTTTCATTAGGTTAAAAACGGGGATTCAATCTCCGCCGCAACGAACTATTTTTTAAATAATTCTGTCATAAAAATTTCTACATGTTACTATAGATATAGCACATTTTACTCTATTCTAACTCATCAACACGTGATTTTTGATAGTTGTATCGTTGGTACTGGCATATTCTTCAGTTTAATCAAATTTTATTATTAAAATGTATATTTTTCTTAACACATCAATTTAGCATCAAATTTTCGTCATGTCTTTTCTCAATTTCCATATTTTAATAACATCCAATCAAAAGTTATGGATGATGTTTTATACTCAGATGTACCCTTAGTCGTATCAGCTCCGACAGGTTCAGGGAAAACTGTGATTTTCGAATTAGCAATTACACGATTATTGATGGCAATTGAAAATGCAAATTATGCAGGAAATTTTAAAATAGTTTATAGTATGTATTAACAATTTATTTATTTAATTTTATAATAATTATTTTTAAATATATTTCAGTTGCACCGATGAAAGCGTTATGTTCTGAACGGTTAGTCGATTGGGTCATTAAATTCCAACGTCTCGGTATACGGTGTATTGAAGTGACCGGAGATACGGATCGGATAGAATTTCGAAATTTAGAAGATTTTAAAATCATTATTACAACTCCGGAAAAATGGAATTCTTTGACGCGGAAATGGAAAGATAATCGTGCAATTGTTGAAGTTGTGAAGTTATTCATGATTGATGAAGTAATTTTATTTATTTTATAATTTTTTATAGGTATTTCATGATCGTTTGATAAAAAAGTTCCTGGAATTTTTATTTATTTCAGAAAATACTTATTTATTTATGGTCTTTGGTTTGTTCAGCGATTTTACCTTGTATCACATCTACGGTTGAAAAACATTATATCACTCTTAAACACAGATGACTCGCTCAAAGCTTTCTTCAACATTTATTGTAGTTTTTATTACTCTTATTTCAAAATTGAAAAATTGCCGAGTGCACCAAAATGTGTCTTACATATTTGCTTCTCGAAAAAAAACTATGCACCCTATATAACTTAATATTTACACAAACTTGGTCTACTTTGAAAGGGGCTATATCAATATTGATGAATAAATTTTATACTTCAAGTAAATTAAAAAATATATAGTAAAAAATACTTTCTCCGTGTATATTTTTTGTTTTACTGAGAATCTCAAAAGTCTGGAAACGGTTAAATATTTCAAAAAACTCAACTCCTTTGAGATATTTGACTGTTTCCAGACATTTGGGACATTCATTTCTTCATACATCTAATTTGCATTTTATCGTAAGATTCATATCTTAAATGATAAGCAACGAGGACCTTCGTTAGAAGCGATTATTAGTCGTATGAAAACTATCGAAGCATCAATAAAAAATGAAGAACTGTGTCGAAATGATGAAAACGGTTATTCCTCCCAGAAACTTTCGACTAATATAAGATTTATAGCATTATCTGCAACGATTAAGAACATTGAGGACATTGCACAGTGGCTTGGAAACTCATCAAAATATTATCACATTGGTGACGAACATCGGCCAGTGATATTAAATAAAATTGTGCTAGGATATCCCTGCCAGTATAACTGCTCTGCGTTTAAATTCGACTTATCTTTGAACTACCGGCTTAATAAAGTGATCATGGATTATTCTGAGAATAAACCTTCACTTGTGTTCTGCAGTACACGGAAAGGGATGTTGATGGCGGCTGAAGTTTTGTCAAAAAACATTACCTTTAATTTTTCTTACGAACAGCAAAATAATCGAATGGAAAGTATCATGCAGATAGAGGATAAGAAGTTGTGCGAAATAGCGAAAGCCGGTGTCGGGTTTCACCATGCGGGGATGTCTCCAGAAGATAAAAATATTATCGAGGATTTGTTTAGGATGGGCGTGTTGCCGGTGCTTTTGACTACCAGTACTTTAGGTTGGTTTTAAATTACAGTAAAATGTTGATTATCCGTTATTATACAGAATGTATTAATAGAATTAATACCTCATTTAAAAGTGCTTGCAAACTAACAAATTTTATTAGCTCCTTTATAATACCGGACATAAGTAAAACAATTTCTAAAAAATAAATAAACGTGGTCCTTCGAGCCGGATACGGCGACGGATAATCAAAGTTTAAAAACTGACTTAAATTTATAAATAATGAACGTTATCATTGCAGCAATGGGTGTCAATCTGCCAGCTCATTTGGTTGTTATTAAATCGACTGAAATGTACAACAATGGAGGTTATGAAGAGTACGGTGAGATTGCTTTACTGCAGATGATTGGCCGAGCCGGTCGGCCTCAGTTTGATTCAACGGCTACAGCTGTCATCATGACGAAGATTTCAAAACAAGTAAGACATTAATATTTAACTCGTTTTTATTATTTTCTTATGCCTACAAATATCGGAATTATAATTTCAACAGAATTACACTTTTCGAGGGCCTCTGAATATTATTATCTAAAAATGTTCTAACCATTTTCAAAAGAGGAAGTGTAATTTTTTTTGAAAATCTAACCCACTAGACTATACAAAATTTTAAAAATCATTGTGGTTATATTTTTATAACAGTACCTACATTAAAATTCGTGATAATTTTTTTATTGTTACGTTTACATAGCAGAATAATTTAGAATTAGATTGAAATTGTCAAAAAATTAAAAATATACGAAAAAGTAATCAGGTGCGTATTTCGGATGTAATTGATAAGTGTTTTTAAATATTTTAGGTAAATTTTTCGTAGTTGTTTTTCAATAACGCCAAATAAGTATAACTTCTAGCGCGTGTACACCCATTTTTTTTGTACTCAGTTTCATATGGAATAAGGTTTAAATAATAATATTAACAACAATATATGTACAAAATAATAATTTATTCATATAAAAAACATAAAAGAAAGCAACAACTACATAAGTAAAAAAAATAAAATATTATATTGTAACGTTTACATAGCAGAATAATTTAGAATTAGATTGAAATTGTCAAAAAATTAAAAATATACGAAAAAGTAATCAGGTGCGTATTTCGGATGTAATTGATAAGTGTTTTTAAATATTTTAGGTAAATTTTTCGTAGTTGTTTTTCAATAACGCCAAATAAGTATAACTTCTAGCGCGTGTACACCCATTTTTTTTGTACTCAGTTTCATATGGAATAAGGTTTAAATAATAATATTAACAACAATATATGTACAAAATAATAATTTATTCATATAAAAAACATAAAAGAAAGCAACAACTACATAAGTAAAAAAAATAAAATAAATAAAAGTGAATCCAGGTACGAAACATAACAATGAATAATTATTTCCAAACAATCCATGTTCAAATAAATTCACTTTTATTTAAATTTGGCAAAGCGTCGTTCGTTTTATCGTCAACAATGAAATCTATTACTGGAAAGGATTGGCATTCGGTTGGAACGTGATCTTGGGTACGAAGCCACTGTCGCCATCTACAGTGTACTCGACTGTCATCAGTCTGCCGTCTGGTAGCAGGACGAAGTAGCTTCCTGTAACCTTACCCAGCGCATCACCGGCTTCATTCTTTCCGTAAAAGTTTTGCGTTTCTTTGTCTTCAACTTTGTAGTTGTATTCGTACTGAAACAAATAGTTATTTAAACACAAAATCATCGAATGCCCGCGTGACTAGCTGCTCTAAACGTGTCAGCAATGAGGATATTTTATGTACATTACAATTGTCATTGAGTACGTTTACACAGCGCTTTTATTCCGGTTTAACTATAACCGATGTAATAAAACCGCGGGTGTAAAAGTCCGTGTAAACGACACTTTACATCCGACTTAACTAATCGGGTTTAGTTATGCTATTCCTTTTGGTCTACGGGAATAGCATAAGTAAACCGTAATAGAGCAGGAATAAAAATGCGTGTAAACTGCATGGACATAGTTATACCTATTTAGTCAACTTCAAAAAATATAAGTATCTACGGAGTATAGGAATTTCATCGTAATGCACTTTGCATTAACATTTGAAAAAGCGTCGTCAGTTAAAATATGGTTAAAACACCTGAGACGAAGAGATTGAAAACAAAAGAAACGTGATTCGTGGGACATAAAAGAAACGAAATATTTTTGAGATTTCTTGTTGGTACACCATCGAACTTATAGCGTATTTCAAATCGGAATTATAATTCCAGCTGACGTTACTTATTCTCGTATGTGTGAACAGCACCACTTGAAACGGTTTAACTACATCGGTTATAATAAAACCGGAATAACGGCGCTGTATAAACGTACTCATTGAGTAAGTTTACACAGCGCTGTTATTCCAGTTTTACTGTAACCGATGTAGTAAAACCGGGTTTAAAAATGCGTATAGATAGCGCATTATACCCGACATAACTGATCAGATTTAGTTATGCTATTCCTCTTGTCCTACAGACATAGCATAACTAAACCGGAATAGAGACGGAATAAAGACGCGTGTAAACTGCATGGACATAGTTATATCTATTTAGCCAACCCTACTAGTGTCCCATGATCAGGGACACTAGTAGAACGTTTCCACAAAAAAATCATTTTGGTCCGAATTAGTTCTCTATATCAGTTAATTTCATGCTGATTGGACTAGTAAGTCAGTTATCAGATAGTCTATGCCTAAACTAATTCAATTCGAACAGTGAAAGTCCCGTCAAAATCAGTTCAGTAGTGAAGTCAAATTTTACAAACTATAAAAATGAATTATATCTAATTTTCCGCATTTGATTTATTGTTACTCAAGCTTGTAGAATAATCGATTGAATTTAAATCAGGAAAAGTCATTAGAAATTAGATATTCCAAGCTTTAAAATGATTTTTTAATAATCGTTCTGCGATTATTTTTAACAAAGACGTGATTTTTATAAAAATATATTTTTTTTTTTATGATTGTTTTCCTCTTTTAGATTACTTACTATTTATTGACTTGTATTGTAGATAAGTATTCCAAAACTAAACTAAAACTTTAATTTCACGTTAAAAGGGTGAAAAAAATACTTCTCTGACTGTAATAATGTTATTCAATTTATGATTTAATTTGGCAGGATCTGATAATTAGTATATAAGTTCCAACGGATAAACATAAATCATAAAGTAGAATTGCAAATATTTCGCAGCGGGATTCGAACTTATAAATTCTTGACACGGTTATTAATTTCGCGAAACAACACAGGGTTAATCAAAAGTAAGGTCCAGGCGATTTATTTGCGTTATTATCAATTATAAATAACAAATGTCAATGGAAAAATCAAGTGCTTTTTTAAAGTTATGACATTATGTTTTTTTTCTAAATGGGTCATATTTGGTATCACTGGAAAGACGTATTTTTTTTCTTAACTGCGACATGGTAATAATAGAGAAATAAATAAACCAATACAGTTGGGTCTCTTTTTACGCGGATTTGAAGTTACGCGGTGCGATTTTCATGCAAATTCAGGAATTCCCTGGGGTATCTAATGAAAACTGACAATTCAAAGAATTTAAATATATACTTAAATACCTTCTTTCATTAATAATAATTTAAAATATACTTAAACGTTTTGTTATTATTAAAATCGTTGTTTTACAAGATTTTGCATCATTTTGCTGAGTTGTATTTTCAGATAATCACGATAATTCTGATGAAAAAACATTAAAAAAAAGTTACTTTTCAATAAAATTAAATAAATAAATTGAAAAAAAAACTTATTTTATTGTAAGTTTTACATCAATTTTTTTTCAGATTAAAAAAAAAATTCTTTTGTGTTTTTTGGACATTCTTCAGAAACTTTTTTACTCTAAATACCCTACTGTATTACCGTAATTAATCTGATACTTACTGGTTCGATTCTGTTGTCCACTGGTTCTTGTGGTCGACATAATACTAAAGATACAAACAGTATCGAAAATACTATCGTTACTCTCAGCATTTTGAATGTGGATTTCTGTAATTCAAATAACATATATTTTTTAATATTTTAAAATCGATAAATGTTTTTTAATAACTTTTCTTATTATACTTATACACAGAAACCCAGATATGTTTTGTGACAGATATATTTCCCCGATTGCGAGTCCTAAAGTAGACAATTTAGGTACCATTCGAAGTCTTGGTCTAAATTTTTTTTCAGAGTTTTAGCCCCCTTTCACCAGTTCAGAAATTACAAATACTTTTATATTTTATAAATTTATTTACGCTATTTTAGAAATTTATTTGAAAAGTTATATTAATTCTGCTATAAATTTTTTTATGATTTAAATAAAAAATAAATTCAATAAAAAACAATTTTTTTTTCAAGAACTATGCATGCACTTAATTAAATACTTTTTTTGAGTAATTGTATTTGTACTTTAAATAAAAGTAAAACATTTAACACCTGAACGACAATCACATAAATTATTCAAGAAAATGTGTTATATAATGAACATATAAAAAATTAATACAACGACACGGTTCACAAGTAATATGTTACGTAACAATAGAACATGAATATGCACTTGTTGATTATTGAATCAAACACGAACCCACCTGTATGCGAGAACAATGTATCAAATAATGTTAGCACTGAGACTGATTCGTAAGATGAGGCAGGAGAGCTTTTATATCTGTATTTAACGTACGGTTGGAAGGGGGCCACAGACCGTGTACCCTCTCTAGAAGGATGGGTTGTGTCGGTAAAAGTAAAGGGATCATGTTTTATCAACATTATTGGCAAAGATGTAAAATATTGAAGGATTTCTTTAGGTTTGCGGAAACCACACATTTTTAAATTAGACAAAATATTCGAGAACCCCACATTTTGTCGCGGGCCCCCAGGTCATGTTTTTCGACGTGCCCATTACCGCTAAGATATCCAGGGGTCAAAACTGATCAGTAAAATCAGTTTTTTGTAACCCGGTCAGTTAAAGTCAGTTTTTTGGAAAAATGGTCAGCTGGTCAGTTTTGTCAGTTTTTTGGGTTTGGCACTCAAAGTTTTCACATCGGAGCCCTATTTTTCGTGAAAAACTCACTATTTGTTTTCAAAATGACACAATTATCGTGAAAACTATATTCAAAAAATTATAAATGATGTTCTATTTTGTTTACTTATTTGTATTGTTTATTACCAACTTTTAGAAGATATTTTATGACATAATTGTAACGTATGTATATTTTATACATATTGTAACATATAAACAACATAATCTCACCCTAGCACTGGCTATGCCAAGTTCGTTGAGGAAAATTAACAAAAATTAACTGTAATATTTGTAACTTTTGTTATGAATATAATAAAAAGGTGGTAAGGGTTGCCTATGGGGATGGTGGAGACCAATAATTATAAAAGTATTTTTTTAATACATGACACCTATGTATATGTATGTTTTATCTCGGTTCAGATAGTCAGTAAAAGTCAGTATTTTTAGATTTCTGTGTTAGTAAAATCGGTATTTTTGAACACTGAACTTGTTTCGACGCCTGAATATCTAAAAAAATTATTTTGACTACAATCCCAAAAAAATCTTGATGATTCGTCGAACTGGGCCTCAGGTAGAGGGGCGATTATTTTTTAAACCGATTTAGTCGGCGTGTTTTGCCTAGGATCCGTGGTAAATAAATATAATAAATATATAGTAAACAACTTTTCAATGGGCCTCACATTTTTGGCGCCTCAGGCCTCGAAATGTGTAAGTACGGTTCTGATAAATGGCCATTAATGTAAACAAAATCAAGGTAATTTTTCCTTTTTTTCTTGAATATTCTATCGTTTTGGTGCTACGCCGCGCGGTTACAACTTTGAACTTTAACTTGTGAAATTCCGTGATTTTCATTAACTCGATAAATCAAATTTTCGGTGTGTTCTGGATTAATTACCCAATCGCGACCGAAGTTTTTTTTGTTACCTATATTGCTGATTTTTCTGTCATCAATTCATACCTATCTAATTGCATTGTTGATGTATTCAGTCCAATACTCGAAAATACGTATGATTTCAAACTCATTCGAATTAAAATAATCTTACAGCAACGCAAAATCTTAACAAAACCGCTCTGTTGCATATATGCAACGCTGGTAACGATTAGGTTAAATTATCTAATTGCAATAATAAATATGTTTTCTAGACTTATCGAGGAATTGTAAAAAGGCTATGAAAGAATTATCATTTCATAATTTATTATATACTCGTATATGGGTGCGCAAAAAGTAACATTCAGTCATTCTTTTTTAATTTCTTCTCTTATTTTGAGCACATTTTTTTCAATCAATTAAATTATTGCTAGAAGAAAGAGGGCACTATTTAAAATTACGTAATTTTGATGTTAAATAAGTGAATATATTTTTTAATATATTTTTATAATATTTTTATTTTATTAACATAAATGGTCAGGAATTTTACATACAGATAATATTCCATGTCATTATAGTTTTTTGTTATACTACGGACAGACTAACGGACGGAAAAAAGAGCTTCGTAAGTAGTTTCCGTTTTAACGAAATCCTAAAAAAATGAGTAAATATTTTAGATGACACTTGTATTGAATAATTAAATAGTATGCACTGATGATTATTCAATTGCATGTAATTTTGAAAGAGATGTTTGTAATTGTTTTACATACCATTTGACTTTATGTAGGAGTTAATAAGTAATTAAATAATAATTGTTTAGTTAATGGCCGTTAAAGTCATTTAATAATGCTATTTTAATTAAAAAGCAATATGATGTAATGTGGTTGTTTTTCATATTAAACACACTTTTTAATGTATAAAAAATATTTATATTCAATAAAACAAGGGGGTTTAGAACAGAGCCGGCCTTAGCAAGTGTGGCGCCCTGGGCGAGATTTATTTTTCCACCCTCTCCTTCTTAAAGAATGTTAAAAAAATCACCGAAAATGTTAATTAAAATTGATAAATTAAAAAATAAGTTGAATAGTTAATACCTCAGCTTGGCGCGATTCTACAGATTCCAACTTTTTCTAAATATAGTTTACATCATTAACTTTAATGTTCGGTATCATAAAGGACCTAGCAAATTTGTTAGCTAGCAAGCACTTTCAACTGAGATATCAAACTTATATGACAGTTCTTTTGGAGTTTGTTGATGACTTTGACAAGTTTCGCACACTCGTTGTAGGTAAATACAAACGGTATTAAAACAGTGGTGATGTTATGAAAATTATTTTGTACGGTCAAAGATGCCAACTGTGTTACAATTAGTTGAAGTGTCACTGCTCTAAACTCCATAACTAATCCATAGATACTAGTACAGAATTAATACCCCATTTGAAAGTAATTGCTAGATAGCAAATTTTGTTAGCTCCTTTATAATACCGGACCTAAGACTATCAAATACCCTAAGACCGTCGAGACCTTCTTCCCCTATTATTAATAAATTAACAAATAAGTGGAATAGTTAATATCTCAGTATATCATCTCACACATTTTTTTAACGACTCTGGAAAAAAAATCATAAAACTTAATTTATACTAGACTACATTACGAATAAATTGAGCTAAGTTTGCACTCTCTACCACTAATAGAACCGGCATAACGTCGCTTTATAGAGAACAAAAAGTACCTACAGTTTTGATCGATTTCGCGATAGAGTTGCAGTTAAAACGCAAAACGTGAAAAATCGTACATATGTGTGTCTTTTCAAATAAATTTTGTATCTCTGGGGATTGGCCTAACAGTGCTTGTACTTTTTCATAAAAATTAAAAATGTTTTCAAGAGTTTGAAGAAAATATTTAAGAAACATAAACATCAACCTTTAACCTTTGCCCTAAAATACCTTATTAAAGTTTTTCTGTGGTGCTGAATAAGGATTTGTTAGTTAGCAGTTAGCAGCTATCAAATAATCGATTTTTCTTAGAATTTTTTTAAAATTAACATTTCTTATATTTAGCAATATTTTTTGCTAAATCGGGCTTAGCAAAAAAAAAAATACTGAAAACTATTTTTTCCCCTTTTGAGTGTCGAATCTTCGAAGTCATTGGTCAGATTCTGATTAAATTTATATGGGACCATCTCAGGAGTATACTCTTTAAAAAAAAACGTCCAAATCGATGCATATTTGTCGGATTTATTTGAAGTCGATTTTATTTTTGTCTTAAAAAAATTTTTTCTTACTTAAAACATGTAGGTATATCTTGTAACAAAGACCAATTAAATCACAAATTCAAGGATTAATTATTATTATTATCGCCTTTCGTGTCAGTTTTATAGAATACCTACTGTGCCGACCTGAATAAATAATTATCATAGGACACAGATAAGGGGGCAGACGGTGACCTATTCGTGGGAAAGTGTTTCGCACGCTATTCTCTCTCTTTGTGGTGTTATATAATATAATAGCACCCACGCTTAGATTGTTGGGCATCTTTACAAATCACATTACTGTGTAAAATATATGTAACTGATTTCCGGAATTTTGAATGAAAAGTGTTTTTATAAAGATTCAATATTGCAAATTCCTTGCGGTATCACCCGTGTTTATCAAAACGTCGGGTTGAATTTTTTCTTAGTACGCGCCTGTCCTAATTTAAATCAATATAAAATAAGTAGGTGTCACATGTAAAAGTTTTATTGTTTTTATATATTCTCTATGGATATTCGCGCATTTAATTGTAATTACTTGAAAGATAAATTTTATTAAAATTTGTGTTTTCGAAAAATCATTATAACTTTTGAACCAGTTGTTAGATTTTAATTTTCGTGAGATTTTTTAAATCAACGAGTCTAAATCTATCTAATGAATTGTCTAACTTGAAAATTCGACATAAAATTTAGACATGATAAATAATCTCATTGTCAGTTTTAAATTAAAATAAAATACATATATCTACATTGAAAAATATGTAATAAATTCATTAATTCTTTTGTAAGAACTTTAAAACTTGTTTTCTTTTTTCAATTAAATATTTAATTATATCGTATTATAATAAATATACTAATTATATATTTATTTAAAAAAAAAAAACTATTCTATCCAGTTTATTCTTACATTGATGTAATATTGTAATATATTATTATAATATGTTACAAATTAATACAAACAAGTTTACTAAGGTAAAATCTTTGCTTATTTGTTGATTACAATGGTAGATATAAGATAATGAAGATGTTAATTATTTGTTTATAGTGCATGTACAATGTACATACAGGTGTCCCGTTAGTCAGGATCCATAGGGATATCTATAAAAAAAGTTATGTTGTATGTGCATACAACGGCAGAATACTTGTGGACTATTATTTTTCACTATGAGTGCTGACTTACGGGACACCTGTATACCTATTGTTAGATAAAATGTAGAATTTACTGCTCACCCTAATAGAAGTAAAAAATATTCCAAAGTTACAGCATAGATTTTATAATATTCGGGTATTATAATGGAGCTTACAAAATTTGTTAGCTACCAAGCACTTTTATCGGAGTATTAACTCTGTGATACATATTATTTATGGATTTAATTTAGAATTTAAATCAGTGATACTTTAATTTATTATAACATAAAACTGTTGGTGAGTCTGGCCGCATGAGATAATTTTCATATATTAGGTCGTTGCAAAAATAATGCACACTTATTTATCGAAATTTTGTTATGTATTTCGTCAATTTGTTGACAATACCTTTCTGCTGTAATTCTTTCACCAGGATTTAAGAAGTTATAGCGGATTTATCCCTGTACAGACCACCAAACGGTCACCATTGTCTTCTTTGGATTCAAAATTGGCTTTGGAAAGTGTTAAGAACTTCAACTTTATTTAACCACTGCCCTGAATATCTCCTATTGTTATATAAAACCAATTTTTCACCGCTGGTTAATTGTAACGTATTGACGTTCCAAAAATGGATCGTTTTTGTTGCGTTCAAGAATAGAATAGAATAAATTTCGGAACGACGATTTTTGTGATTTTCGCTTAATTCGTATGACACCCATTTATCAAGCTTTTTGTTTTGCCAATCGTAGTTAAATGCCGTGATATGGTTCCTGGGTGTACTTGTAGCTCTTACTACTGTTTTAATATCATTGGTGTTTACTTAACGCACGTGCGAGAAACTTATCAAATACTTGATGAAACTTCAAGGGAAATGTCATATAGATTTGATACTCCATTTGATTGCTTGTTAGCTAACAAATTTAGTATTTGCGTTTATAATACCGGATATAAATTCTACCTATAGTTGATAAAAACAGGTACAAAATAAATACAAATACAAAGTTTGTTTACGATAACAAGTGCTGAATAAATAAATCAAAAGATTAAAAATCTATCAATTGGGATCAATTATCTAATAAATTACTGACAAATTAATATCGAAATTAAAATTATCTATAATTATTTGACTATATTTGGCAGTTAAATAAATCATAATTATTTATTATTGGCAAATTATTTTACCATAAACTAAAATTGTATCAATTATTTTGTAAGTTTGCAAGTCTTAGACCATACGTCATCTGGGTAAATAGTCTTAGGTTCAAATCAAAATTACTATGTTTACAAATAGTCGACCTTCGTGATCGAGTAATTCAAAAATTATAAAATTTGTTTGATGATGCGTCTTCTCTTTGTAATTTAGAGTCACGTACCTATTCATGGATAAATTAGTATCATTTTACAATAATTTGGTACAATAATGTCTTATTATTACATCATTTTTGATAAAAAATATAAATTGACTAATTACATTAGTATTATTGTTTTCTTCATATTTTTGACGTGAATAATGTCTTGAGTTTCAGGCCAAATACTGGGTGGGCATTTCAGAAAAAAAAGATCAGTTTTGCGTCCTAGCGTAAATTTAAAATCAGTATATCTCGCTACCAAGCGTGGAGTTTTGGTCTCAAGTTATAGATTTCTATGTACAATGTACATATTTTGTTATTTTTGATCTACCAGGTGTCCCAGGTAATTTTTCCAGCATGGATCCCCTTTTTAGAATGTTTGTTTATTCTAATTTAACATGAAAACTGCTGAACCGATTTTGATTGGACTTTCACTGCTCGTAAGCTTAAGACTCTAGAGTAGTTTAGACTATATATAATAATATATATAGTTACAATATAAATTGAGGAACATTAACAGTTGATATTTAATATTTTTAAATAAAATCTATAATAATGAAAAGGGTTTAATTTTCTTAGTAAACGCGGATGAAGCTACGGGAAAATTCTAGTTTTTAGAAGAGGGAGTAGGTGTTTCTCTAGCTAGTTTAATAAAATATATTAGTACCTATCTAATGAAAAATTTAAAATTTGAAATTTAAACAAAATTACATATTTTTAGGGTCCCTGAATCACGTACGACCATTATCTCAATTATGTCTGGATGAAATGTATTATACAAACATGAAATTAAAATTTTTATTTTTTTCTGGTAATTTTTGAAACGGTGCGATGTAGAAAAAAATGTTTTGAATAAAAGTTGTATAGAATGTTATTGTCTATAATTTATGTTATAACCATTTTTTCGATATAACAAACTGTTTTGAAGATAATAATGTATGAAAAATATCTTGTGGTGGCAACATTCGTTTATTTTTTTATCAAACCGTTGCGAGCCACTTATTCGAAATCATGTCCGGTTAATCTCGCTTACAAATTACAATAAAGCACGGCGTTGATTCGAAAATGTCGTGAGAACAGTGCATTGTCGCGTATATACGTTTTACACAGAATAAAAAAAAACTGTAAGGTCACTCGCAGATACGGCAAGTCGTACGCAATAACAGATGTAATCGCGTCTATTAAAAAATACCTTTACGGTGTCTTCTTCTTTTGTAACAGATGTGTTTAAACTTTAGTTAGTGAATATACATATATATATACTATGTATGAAAATATGTACTTGATAATTTTGTTCGTCAGAAAAGGGATTGTTTTCTGTCGCAGGACGATAATTCAAAAAATGATTGTAAAGTTTGTAATTAATGATTTAAAAAAATCAAAAACAAAAGCTGGATAGTAATTAATCTAAATCGAAAAAGAGAAAACATTTTTTTTTATTCGTCAAGCTCTTACACGATGGGGAAAAACCAGGGTAAGGTTGGCAAAACTCTTGCCTAGGAGCCTGGATCTAAATGGGGAGGGAGGAGGTTAAGTCATGAAGCTTTTTTTTCGGCATAAAACAAAAATCCTGGCATGGGGGCTAGCGGTATAATGTAGACCAAAATATAATAGATGGATCTGCTTGGTTATATTTTAAAGCTTGAAAATGCAATTTGATGTTTTGTTTTGATTTTTTTTTCACAAATTTATTCAAGTTCAAAACGAAACCATAAAAACGTATAAAAAACAAACGAATCAAGATAAATAATAAATGAGAAGCTCAAAGCTTCTGCTCAAAATGAGCTACAAATTAGATCGCTTCAGAAAATGTCATTAATTATTAAAATTGTTTATTATTGATACTAGAAAACGGAGAAACTAAATATATACACCTTAACGTGTTTAAGTTTAAACATCACAAGAAGTCCTCATCAGGAGCTTAATAATATCAGTCAGATACAGATTAATAACAATCATAATTTTAAGTAGGTAGTCATATAATTTAGTGTAAAGTTTATTAACACTTAAGTAACATCTAAACAGGAACTGTTGTATTATAAACGTTATTAATTTAATAGTACACGCATGTGACAATAATTGATTACAATACACATCATTATTGTCTTAAAATTTACAAACAAATATTTCATAGAATTTCTTCTTCCTTGAGATGTCTGTTCAATAGAATTAGCCATAGAGGACACACAAAGCAGAATAAAAATACAATAGACTAAACAATGCAATCCTAGTTAACATTCATTTGAATTTTTTATATATATGTATGTAAGTAATACAGTGGCGGTCTGAGTATGTACCAAATAGGAATGAAACTCTCAGATAATTTAAAATTGAATATTTATTAATATATTTTATATTATATTTAATAGATTATTAATAACTCAAAAATAACTAGACCGATTGAGCTAAAAAGGATAAATACAGTAGTCAGGGGGCTACGATGAAAAAGGGCCTCGTATTAAGTGGTAGAGTGACCCTGTGAAGTATATAAAAAATATATGGGACAAGAACACATTACAATGGACATTATTTTATTAAATAAAGTTTAAAAATATTAAACGTGACTAATTTTAGTACATACGAACAAAAATGAAAAAAAATTGCAGACAAAAAAAAACTTATCAAAATATCGTCTTTTCGCCCTACTGTAAAAAGTTTGGTATAAGTTGCTTATTTGGTCGAAACTACAAATTTTAAAGAAATGGTTACTAGATAATTGTTGAAAAAATCTGAAAACACTATATTTTCCACCTTGTTTAATGATGTAACGCCACTGAATATGTTCACATGTACCCACATATGTACATAACATACGCTCAATTCAAGTGTGTGTTAGGTAACGTTCTATGGTAATGCATATTTTGTATTATTAATAATTATATTATCGTGTAAAATGTATGTATAACACGTCGTGAAACTGTTTCATCCATTCTTCCTGTATTCAAATTTTGTAATTATTGAACAATAGTTTTTAAATATCAGTACAAAGAACTTAGTCGATTGACTTACGCTTTTATATTAAGTCTAAAATTTCCTCGCGGATATTGGTAAATACCCGCGCAACTGACCCCTCTAAAAACTTAGATAATTAATATATGTATGTCGAAAAACTAAATACAGTAGGGTCTCTTTTTACGTGGTAGATACGTTCCACAGCAAATACGGTTCATGATTTTGTAATACCGTATTAAACCAAAACAATCAATTAAAATAGGCCGAAAATCACGTAGAAAAGTTTTTCAAAATTCACAAAAATTAGAATATCTTAAAAAATACAAAAAAAGTAGTTCAAAAATCTGAAAGAAATTGATGTAAAACTTAAAATAAAATACGTTTGTTTTTGAATTTTATTTATTTAATTTTATTGAAAAGTAACAATATTTTGTTATTTCGTATCCCCCCACCGTTACTACGCCACTGCATGTACTGATACCATTCATATGTATGTGAAGCGGGATTTTCTGCAAATATTTTGTCTAAAATTAGTTTTTATTTAATATTTTGAGAACCCATTGTGATACAGTTATGAAATTCTATAATAGGTTTAGTATTAAACACGTATTAATACTAAATTGATTATAAAAAGAAAGATCGAGTGAAAATTTTGAAATCAGAGAACAATTTTTCTTGAAAAAATGATCGCAAAGCCTCTCGTATTTTCGATAATAAAACAACTCATAGCAAAGATACAACGCATTTTATTCATCCTTAATCCTTAATATATATAAAGCTCAACGTCTCTCTGTCTGTCTGTCTGTCTGTCTGTCTGTCTGTCTGTCCGTTAGTTACCTTATCACTCGAGAACCACTTATCCGATTGACGTGTTTTTTTTTTTAATTCATAGGTACGTTCTCTGGCCAGGTTATAGGCTATATTTTTTTAGGTTAGATAACATAACAACTAAGCAGTGACAATAATAGTAAATCAAGTCGGAAAAATTTTTGCCGTCGGCGCGCTGTTTTGTAATACGCTGCCTAAACCGTTCAATATAGAACAAAATAATGTAATAAAGAATTGTGTAGAATCAAAAGTTCTTCAATTAAGTCCGCGACACCATATGTCTAACTTTTATATTTTAGCCACAATGACTGCTTTTATGTTACAAAAAAAACATAAAATATTTGGGTTCTGTTTACATGGACTTATGACCTGCAAAACATTAATCCATATCGAAATAAATGATTTCATCGTCATAAGCACTTAATGTAGATATAGTTTGCCCTTTACAGCATCCAATTTGGTCGTATAGTTTAGAAAATATCTTAAAATATATTTATAAAGGTAACATCTTAAATGTATGGTGTCGTGCCGCATCGAAGCGAGTACATCAGACTGGATTCGCGTACGCTCGGTAGATATTCGGAGTCCCTCGGCTGATCGTTTGTGTTTATTTTGTTTTCAATAATGAACATTTAAATTTAAACAGAACACAAATTATTTGTACTTTTTTCTTCTGATTCGTTTTTGTTAGGTAATTTAGGTATTGATAAATTATTATTACAATAATAACTAATCGTGTTTGTACTTAATTAATTAAACTATATTTTTCAAAAATCCTAAACAATAATTCCGTAGTCTACGCGAGCGAAGCCGCGTGGGCCCAGCTAGTTATTTAATAAAAATCACATTGGCCATGAAAAACTAAAATATGTTTGTTAGTTTGTTAGTCGAGGCGTCAGTCAAAAACTATAACAATAATTCAAGTGCAATATTAAAAAGTCAAGTAAGCTTTGGAAAAAAGAATGTTTGATGTTTAAAATTTTTATATTTATTAAAATTCGCTGCT
This sequence comes from Sialis fuliginosa, assembly GCA_961205875.1. Classification (NCBI taxonomy): domain Eukaryota; kingdom Metazoa; phylum Arthropoda; class Insecta; order Megaloptera; family Sialidae; genus Sialis; species Sialis fuliginosa. Next base: position 11,071,415 of record OY540817.1, on the reverse strand, counting down.
TATTTTGTTAATGTATAACAGCAATGCTGGCTTTAGGAATGTAGCCTGAGCGACCGCTCGGGGTGCCAGTTCACAAGGGGCGGCGGACGGCCACATAAAGAGAAAAACTTAGCTTGAATTCTAGTAGAATTTTTTTAGAAAAAAAATTAAGAACGAAAAAAAAACTCACCACCTGGTCTAAATAATCATTGGTTGATACTGGAAATCGACAACACGTATATTAATACTAAATCGGGTATCAAATTCAATTACAGTATCACAATGGGTTCTCAAAATATTAAATAAAAACTAATTTGAGACAAAATCTTTGAGAATCTGTAGCTCCCTCACGAAGAGTTGATGTTCATATGAACTTTTTTGCTTGAAATTTTTTTCTCAATAAACTGTTCATGATATGACTCTTCCTGTATATCAAAGATTTTTGAAAATTTCCAATTGGTATGGTGTAAAAATAAGACTTGTTTAATTTTTTTTTATAATACTCTAGCCCTACATATGTTCTTCAAAAACATTTCCTGCATTCGAGAATAACCTCTCCGAATAGACAGATGCATAGTAATCTGAAGATTAGATTTTTTTAAAGAGAGGTGCAGTAACATAAAGTTTGGAAACCACTGCCATAGGGCATATAGCCACAGCATTGAGGGTCTTGATTATTTATTTATGTCAATTTCATATGTTACATTTATTATTTAAATTTCGCATTATTCTTTTTCCACACATGCATGTTTGATTCTGTGAGTTATGAGAAAATACAAATTAGAACGCGAATTTTCTCATCAGTGCAATGTTTCAAAATATATGAAATTAGTTGATTTTGTGTAAAGGCTTGTTAACTCATGCTAAGTGCTGCAGATTATAATTTATAATATTTGTGTGTGTACTTGACAATATTAACATAATTTTAGTGCAGTTAATTAAAAAAAATATTGCAATCTAAATGCTGTCATGTTATATACCGGGTGTGCAAAATAAATCGTTACAAGTTTTATTTCAAAAAGTACCATTAACAAAAATATCAAAAAATAAAAATAAATATGATGATGTTGCCCCCTCTAAACTGAGTAACTTTTGTCTGAAAAATTTTCAATAATGTAGCTTAATTTTCGAAAAAAAAATTCGTTACGATTTATTCTGAACATCCGGTATATGTTAAAATATGTAATGCATTTCAATATTTTTACTTTACATTGTTGTATGTCATTATTTCACAGTCAATTATAGTTAATGTAGGTTATTGTAATATAAATATCTTATTTTGTATCCAATTCTAGTTTTTTAAATTGAAAGTGTTTTAATTACTTTTAAGATACGCTCATCAACATAATTAAGGGATCAAAATATCTCAAATTTAACGTCGAACTACGTCTTCCCCAATACTTGGTATTAAAGCGTAACCTCGGGAGAACGAATGCAACGAAAATATGTCACACTTTGAATGTTTATATATCTCCAGAACTAATAATCGTAGAGCAATCAATAGAATGTCAATATATATAGCTAACGTAGTCAATTTTATAAAATAATAAAATAATTTCTCAACCCTCCATCCCTCAACCCTTAAATACAGTAACACAAAGTGACAATATACGTTATTAGTTACAGGTGCTACTGTCTTTTTACTTTCTTATAAGGTACCATGTAATATGAAATATACAAATATACAACGACCAATAAAATCGATTAAATAAAAATTTTGGGGAAATACATATAATCCTTATGATTAAAAATCATGTAAGTGTGACAAGTTCCAAATCAAATCGGTTAAAAAACACATTTAAAAATAAAAATTGATTCGTTGATATCATGTGAGCAACAAATGGTAGAGGGACATTCTTTTTTTGTAAATTTTTTTATGTACTATGCGATGGCGCTAAAGATAATTCTATAAATGTATTAAACAATTTTTTTTTTTTAGTTTTTGTTTTTGACAAATTTTCTCCGTGTTAAATCAAAATGAGTTTAACTCAAAACTTTTTAAATCCGATTTCGTAAAAAAGACTTTCCCCCCCCCCTCCCCCTCCTATGCTTGGTGGTGGTAGTTACGGCCCTGCCAATCGGTTCAGTAGCTTTTGAGTTAATATAGGGATTTCGTTTTGATGGAACCCTGAAAATTATATAAAAATTGCGTGCTATTTTGACTGTTTTTTAGACCCCCCAGTTATTACTTACATATAGAAACTACTTAAGTACAGACACACACAGACAAATACCATAAAAGTTATATCCCATGACAATCAAGTATCCTTAAATTCACACTCGATGAAAATATTCTGTTTGCTGAAACCAAGCCCATGTTTTAGAACAATAATGATTCGTTTACCCCATTTTTAAGTAGCGTGATCGTGCCTGCGCATAAGTTTATAGCACTCATTACATTAAATAATTCACATCTATTAAGAAGAGTGGGCGGAATAATAAATATCAATGTAAGATTTAAATTCTACAGCGTGATTGGGAAGTGTTGCATTTTTAGTTTGTTTAAAAATACAGCCAGTTATTGTGTGTTAATGTATGAACACCTCAATTAGAGAAGGATGATAGAATGGATGTGGGTATTACCGCAGGGCGATCATGGCAGGAGGTTAATATGAGTATGAGTTTTATTTTAAATTATTTGTATTTATTTAAAAATTATTTATGATTTAATACTGCAGAAATCAATGATAATATTTTAGATTTTTTTAGTTTGTGTGTTGTTTTATAGTAGTTTTTAGGGTTCCGAAGAAACCCTATTAATCTCACTTTGTCGTCCGTCCGTCCTTTTCAGTCAAAGCAAAATATCTCGATAACTATATAAGCTAGAAACTTAAAATTTTTATATTTACATGTAAAATGATGCCCTCTAGTAAAAGATGGAAAAATAATTTTTCAGAGGGGGCGCTAAGCAAAGCTAAGTAAATTAAATATGTATATATACCAAGATGTGAGCAGTATCAAAATGTAGATATCAATCAATTGAATTTGACCATGTTTTTCATTTTCTTTCTTACTCAAAAATGGCACCACTCTCTCCGCCCTCTAACATGGTAACTACTGGCTCAAAAAATCTGAAAAAAATTTGGTAACGAGGCTTTGGTGGGACTAACAACGACAATACTTAAGTCAACAATATAATTTTAAATTTTGGAATAATAGAGAGGGGCGTCATAGATTTTTAAAATTTTTATTTTCATATCTAGGCATGTGGGGTGTCGAAATGTAGATCTCAATTAGTAGAATATGACCATATTTGTATATTATTTTCTAACTCAAAAATACATCTGTGGCTATAAACACCCATGTATATCTTGCCCGAATTATTTAGAATTTTAATTCGATTGTTAAGTCGGAATAAATAAACAGATATACAAACTTTATTTGAAAGTATTAAAATAGATTATACTGCCTATAAAACAATACAAATTGTTATATTAGCATGATTACATAATATAAAAAAAAATCGACAAAAATCTATGATGAGCAGATAAACGATTTCCCATTAATTAAAATGTAAATTTTTACAATACCTAGAAATGTTTGAAAGTTGATTGTGCAATGTATGATTATTAAAAGTAAAACAATAAAGCGATTGCAATATTTAATACATCCACCATTATCTATTGATATCTATTATCTATATCTTCTTCTTCCAACGTTTCGTCACTGCATATGTAGTGAACATTTCCTGGAATTTTCGACTTGTATTTCAGTTGTCAATATATGTATACAGTGGAACCTAATTTTATGATTCAATCACTCACCGAATCATCTTCTAAAACATCTCAATGAAAATTTCATCACACATTATTACCACAAGTCCATTAAAAAGAGATTAAAACCACCACAGAAATACGCAAAAAATAACAACAAATAAGTATGCCAAGCCAAGTAATGGCACAGTACCGAACAGAGCGAAACTATAAGCGTTCCTAGTTTTCTACGGAACCCTAAAAATTACACTTTTGGGATACTGCATTCGTCTGATTTTGATTATTTTATATGGGATCATTTAAAATGCATATAGTGATTTATGAGTTATACACGTGACAATGATTTGTAGGACAGACACACAGACACGGAACGAAAAGTGTGCTTTGACCTAAAACGGAAATCGGCGATCAAAAATTGTTGTGCTTTTACAAATGATCAAATAATTTCCTCCTATCGTTTTGATATGACGAGGAAGTAAAAACCAAACTATTTCTGGTCGTGCAGTTTTCAGTTCCATAAAATCATACTCTGAATAAGCGGGAAAGGAGAAATAAGGAAGCGGTTAATAAATGTAAAAAAAAACAAACAAAACGTACTCTTTCTGGTCGTGCAGTTTTCAATTCCATAAAAACATACTCTGAATGAGCGGGCAAGGAAAAATGCTAATCAAAAGCCTTGGGTTTTATTTATTACCTAACTAATTACAATCACAGAAGAACAATAATAATGGATGTGTGAAAACACATTCCTAATAGACGCTATACATATTTAAATCATGTGCACTAATGAGGTGTAAATTCGAATTTTCAGATATGTATTTATTAAATAATCATTGCGCAGTGTTCATTCATTTGAACAATCAGTTTTGCTATCATTGTTATTGCCGTTGCGACATTTCTCTGTAATGTTTAAGGATTTTATCGTTTGTGAAATAAGGTACTGGCACCAGTCTTGGATATGACCCCAGTAATGGCTATTTTTAAATTAAATGTACTGAGTTAGAATTATTTGTTGATATTTTATTACTATGGTCAATAGGTGTCAAAATGGTGGATATTTAAACTAATTATTAGTATAATTTATTTATTAATTATATTATCATAGCAGTGTTTCAAATTTGACGATTCTTTCTTTTATATCTTTTATGTCGTAGTACTTATCATTTTGTAATCATTAGCAAGTGTCCATCACTGCGTGCTCGTTACTGGTTTTACTTTATCCATTACTGGAGAAAAAATATAAACAAAATAGAAGGCTATAATTAAAAAAAAAACTATATTTGCGGACTTTGGTTATTAAATTGATTAAATAAAGAGTTACTTGTTTTATTAGTAACATGAGTTCATAAGAATTACAAAAAAGAAGCCCGAAAATCACAAAAACAGTAAACCTTGTTCTTATAGCGGCCATTACTGGTGCCAGTACCTTATGTTAGTATCTATTTAATTTTGTACTAATTGTAAATATACGACGCAAACCGAGTCTTTTTCCCATTTGATTAACATGGGAAAAATATTTTTTTACTTATGCGTGAATAGCTCGTTGAAAAATTTATTTATTTTAATTTTTTACAGCAGCATAACATAGAGAATTAAATTTCCTACAAAAAAGATTCTAAGTGCTCATTTCATAGATCCAGTCTTTATAAAGATATGATCGTTTATACATTATCATAAAAAGTTAAATCCATTTTTTTTCGACGAGCTATTCACGCGTACGTAAAAAAGTAATTTTTGCGCCGTTCACAGTATTGATCTAGAAATCTGAAATTTTGGGACAATTAATTTTTGATCCAAAGCTAAAACATAGGCAAATGGAACCGAAAAAAAATGATTGAATGAATTTCTAGTACATTATTATATTTCTTACAGGAGCATTACCAGAAATTGGTGGGTGGACAGCAGCTAATCGAAAGCAGTCTTCACAAACATTTGGGGGAACATCTGAACGCCGAGGTGGTCCTCCGCACTATCACCGACCTCTCTGTAGCAATGGAGTGGATTCGAACCACGTTCCTTTATGTCAGAGCCATGAAGAACCCTTCGTATTATGGGTTCTACGGGAATAACTCGGTACAGCAAATCGAATACGGTCTTAACAGTAAGTTTTTGTTTAAATATATAATATACTAGCTGGGCCCACGCGGCTTCGCTCGCGTGGACTACGGAATTATTGTTTAGGATTTAAAAAATATATAGTTGAATTAATTACAAACACGATTAGTTATTAATGTAATAAAAACCAAATAACACTTAAATTACCTACCTAACAAAAACGAATCAGAATAAAAAGTAAAAATAATTTTTGTTCTATTTAAATTTAAAAGTTAATTATTGAAAACAAAATAAACAATTGACAATCAATAGAATACCGGCCTGTTCTTCCCAGCGTGTTGGCATGTTCCCTCGCCGCTCCCCGCGCACGGTCGCAATTAGGGCATACAAAAACCCGATAAAATTACAAAAACCTGTTTTCGGTTTTTTCATAATATGAAAAACCGGTTAACCGGTTTTTAGTCGGGTTTTTCAATTAAGTTTAAAAAATGTTTTAAGCTATTTAAATAAAATAATAAATTAATATTAAAAAAATAAAACTTATTTAACTATACCTTTTCAAGTTCAAATTGGGACTATTCAATTTCAAACTGTAAATAATAGATTTTAAATAAAATTAAAAATATTTTTTTTTAATATATGTTAACTTAATTAATTAATATTCGTAACAATAATAAGTTAAATAATAATTGCAACAGTGGCCCCTATATGAGTGTGTTAGGGGGGGGGGGGGGGCAAGGCTCTAGCCTGGGGGTCTAGGGCTAAGGGGGATCTGGCCCAGCGAGCAAAAATAAAAGTCAGTGAATGGTATATTTACGTATTTAAATTATTAATTCAATGGCCGAAAAAAAGCCTGGCCAAGAAAAAATTTCTTATGGGGTCCGCCAACAATTCCAATCTGGGGGTTCGTGGTAGTATGTGCAGGCTATAATTGCAGCTATAGTAAATATATTTTGTATGTATTATAATACATTATATTATATTGAAATAAATTATTTATTTATTTTCATCTCATAATGAGGAATTTACAATTCCCAATTTGAAATTGATTAGTCTGAATTTGAACTTGAAATGGTATAATCTCCTTTATTAACATATTATTATACAATTCACGAATGACCTTTAAATTCCATTTACTCCGCTATAGTATTTTTATTTACACATTGTCACCCTTTTTTTAATTTAAATTAATTCACAACATAAATACTCATGAATAACAGTAAAAAAATAAAATTATTTGTCACTTAAAGAAACAAAAAAAAATATATACATATATATAATTGACTTTCGGTTTTTCGGGAAAAACCCGGTTTTACGGTTTTGGTAAATTTTAACAAAAACCGGATAACCGGTTACGGTTAAAACCGGTTTACATGCCCTAGTCGCAATCGCGCGAATAATATGTTCTAATATGTATATTTCGATATTTTCTAAACTATACGACCAAATTGGATGCTGTAAATGGCAAATTATATCTACATTAAGTACTTATGACGATGAAATCATTTATTTTGATAAGGATTAATGTTTTGCAGGTCATAAGTCCATGTAAACAGAACCCAAATATTTTATGTTTTCTTTGTAACATAAAAGCAGTCATTGTGGCTTAAATATAAAAGTTAGACATATCGTGTCGCTGACTTTATTGTAGAACTTTTGATTCTACACAATTCTTTAATACATTATTTTGTTCTATATTGAACGGTTTAGGCAGCGTATTACAAAACAACGCGCCGACGGCAAAATTTTTTCCGACTTGATTTACTATTATCGTCACTGCTTAGTTGTTATGTTACCTAACGTAAAAAAATATAGCCTATAACCTGGCCAGAGAACGTACCTATGAATTAAAAAAAAACACGTAAATCGGATAAGTGGTTCTCGAGTGATAAGGTAACTAACGGACAGACAGACAGACAGACAGACAGAGAGACGTTGAGCTTTATATATATTAAGGATTAAAAATATTTTTTAATTAAAACTTAACAGTGTGAATTGAAAAAATACAGAATAGGAAAAAAATATCGTCTTTTGATAATTTTAGGCATTAACTATAATAAAACAAATTTTTTTTAACGTATTTGCATTTATAAAGTGCAAAAACAGCTTCATATTTTTAACTTTTTAACCGACATCACAAAATGAAGAGGTTCTCATTTCAATCGATATATTTTATTTAGACGTTTTCTGTTTGAAAAAGTATACTCCCAAGGTGATTCCATTAATTTTTTTTCAGAATCTGATTATGGACTTCAAAAAAAAGAGGGAGTTTTTTTCTGTGTATATTTTTTATGTACTTTCGGACATAACCCCGACAAATATGCACCTATTCGGCGAAACTTTTTTTTGTTTGAAACAGTATACTTTCGAGGTGAAAACTTAAAAAAATAAATTCGACTTCAAAAATTGATTATTAATTACCCTTCAGTATTCTTAGAAGTTTAATTGTCAATTTTATTTATTTTTTGAAGTATTTTATAAATCGTCATATTATTGTATTTCGGAGTTCTCAATAATTTTATTGCCTTCCCGAAGTTTGCCATATTTAATATTTATTTAATATACATATGTATGTCCACTATAAAGATCTGCCAATCTCTTTTTAATTTTTAACCAATAATAACAGAAACACAACCAACGTTGCGTATAATAATTTATTAATTGCATTTTAATACACGTGCGTGTCGGGAAAAAAGCGTTTATAAAAATAAATAAGTCATGAATCTCGGATTTGGTAGATATCTTTACGATATTAACCTTCGCATTTTTCCATTTGGGTATTATGAAACGGAAAGAAGATCCAGCTCGTTTGATAGCGTAATTGTTATCTCATGACTTTAATAATGTGAGAAATATGCATGCATATTTATGTTACATCTGCCTCCTTCCGAGCTTTAATCTTTGCAATTAATCTTCTCGAGTTTTATAATTTATTGACATCTCAGTTCGTATAGTAAATTTGTAACACCCATTGTTCTGTTTTTTATAAATATATTGTATTCTCTTAAAATAAAAATATGGGTCGTTTTCTTGTAAACTAAAATAGATTTTTTTTACATCCTTGTTTAAACAGTTTTTTATTCTTGAATTTTTTTGGTGTTTTTTTGGCATTGAGAAAACTTAACAGCCAATAAATTAGCACAAGCCTGCACTTGACATGGATTACCAATAGAACGGGAGAATGTTCTGGATCTTTTTTTTATTCTACACAGTTCTTTACTACATTTTGTTCAATATTTAACGGCTGGCAGCTTTTTTCCGACTATATTTACTATTATCGTCACTGCTTATTCCTTATGTTACCTAAAGTAATAAAATATATACTAAAATCTGGGCAAAAAACATATCTACGGATAAAAAAAAACACGTAAATCGGATAAGCATACCTTCAGACATACAGTAAGACGTTGCGTTTTATAATATGTAAATGTAACAGTGTCGCTGGAACTAATTTGGGGGGGGGGGGGGGGTTGCACTACGAACCTCAAAAAGTAAGCTGATTTAACTTACTTACGTTCTTAAAATTCAAAATTGACTTCAATTTTTTTTGGCTTGATTAATATCGTATTATTTGTTAAAAAAATATATAGAAATACAGTGGAACCTCGTTACGTACGTTATTAAAGGGACTGATTGTGAAAGAAAATACGTACTAATGAGAAAAACGTCTTAACGAAATATTTTAACATGGGGTCATATGGAACAATGCTGGAACCAAAAAAAAAACGTACTAAAGCAAAACGTATTAACGAGATTTCACTGTACTCACTTTTTATTTTTCTTTGTCTCTGATTACACTCGTGGTTACATGTTATAATTTGTTTAACTTCATTTTACAAAAATTAAAGGATTTTTAAAAGTAAAAAAAAAATATAGAAAACAGATTTTTATATTTGCACGTCACTTCAGGATCCAAATTTTGAGGGGATAAAAGGTAGTCATTGCCCCCCCCCCCCCCCCACTGAAAATTGTGGGATGGGGAAAATTGCCCCTCTTTGCTCCCCTGGCTCCGGCGTCATTGGTAAGGAAGTGCTTACAATCATATATGATATCGGTACACCTGACTCTTCGACATTGATCATAGATATTAATTTTCACGGATATTATTGCTTCACACATATCATTTTCTCATCTTCGGATCGTGCTGAAACATCCTCAGCTATAGGTCACTTTACACAGCAATAGATAATTATACACGGCACATCTTCCCGAAGGTCGACTGTTTGTCTATAAAACACTGTATCTTTGTACATATTTTTGACAAATTTCGGATGAGGTGCCATCTTCGGTAACGCAACTACCAATTAATGATTGTATTCAAATTTTTCTCATAAATTACTGTCGAAATTTACGTTTCGTCATTTTTTCGGATTTTATTGCATTTGAGTTAGAGGGGTGTCCAATAATGCCAGTAACAAAGTATCACTGAAATTATGATTTTAAATAATGAAATAGGTCAAAAAGATTCTAAAAAATGTATTTATTTTTATATTAAAAGCGAGATTAATATAATTTTTGTTAAAATAAAAACACAAAATACAGCAATCCGCCATGTTATATGGAACACCAATCAGAGCGAAAGACGTCGCGCCTAAGTAAACATACATTTTGTTTCATTAATATTTGCACTGTTTATAAATTATTTTGTGGTTTTAAATTATCAATTTGCTCATTTTGTGTTACCAAAACTAAAACCGAGAAACGTTAGCGATGGAACAAGGATTTATTATTATTGCCAAGGAGTGTTTACATAGGCGTTACGTCACAAATGCGCCATGACACCTGCGAACGTTTTAGCGTCAAAATCAAAATTAGTTTTAAAAGGTCCAATTTTAGTGATTAAACCCTTATTTTCTGCAGAAATAAGTATTTTTTTGGAAATAAGAGACACGTAAGATCATAATAAAATAGTTTTTTTTAAATTATTATGTATTTATAACTAGTTTTAGATAATGATTTTAGATCAAGCAGCAAATAACCCAGCCAAATAATTACAAAAAAAAAAATTGATATAATTTTAGCGCCAATCGATGGTAAATGATGCCCTTAATAAAATATCAAAAATAAAACGCTTTAGGCCCCCGAGAAATACATACATAAAAATAAAACATGCATAAATCGTCGATGTAGCGAAAACGATGAAGATAGAGCAAAAATGAACAAGAACAGTTTTTCAATAGATAAAATTTTGTAAAAAAAAGGTATTTCCGGTATATAACTAAAACTACTAGTTCAGGAGTGAGAGTTCAAAATTACAATTCCAAAATGTCAGTTATCTATAAAATGTTTTTAATTTTTATATTCATATAAAATGCTTTCCCTATGTTACCTGTCCCTCTATAGCCCTATCTGAAATCTTCCTTGGCGGCTCTGGGTACAATATAAAAAAAATACTTACATAACAAATTGTGCCTTTATTTAAATGATTTTTAATTGAAACACTATAAGATCGTTGTGAATTTCTTATTAGTTTTTCAAGAAAGTCAACTGGAAAATCGATTTTCCAGCCCCTGTTTTATTTAGATACGACATTACACGTATGTATTTAACTGAAGGGTCAATGCCAATCAGTGAAACGAAATTATCATGATTGCAAGAAAAAAAAATTAAATATTAATTATATACTTTGTACCACTGTTATTGTTTCCCTGATCAGTAAACAAACACGAATCTACGTTCGTTTGGGCAGTGGCGGCTCGTGCGTGAAGTAAAAATAATTTATCCATATATATGTATCAAATTTTTCTTGTATTAGAAGGAAAATTTTCAAACTGTCCTCTTGAAATGCAAAAATCCAAGGGTCCGGAATTAATTCGGGAACTGAATCCTTGCTATTCGTTCCGGAACTTATAGATTCTATTAACTCCAGAGGGAATTAATTCCGGAATTTATAAAATCTATAAGTTCCCTGGCTTGTAAACTCCAGAACTAATACAATCTACAAATTCCGAACGGCATTCGTATCGGAACTTACAAAATTATTTTACTCCATAATACATAGATTTTATAAGTTCCGACGTTTTTAAGCCAGAGAACGGATAGAATAAAAAACATTTTTAGTAACTCATTTGCCCCCCCCCCCCTTCTCAAAAAGCACTAAAAATTAAAAAAAATATTTTTATAACTAGGCCAATTATTGGTCTACCATTTACTATAATCATAGCATGCCCGTCATTCAAGAATTTGCTTGATTGCAAATGCAAATTAACTTCCAGCTAACGCTATCTGCTAAGTGTAAAATTGTTATAAAATTGCTCGATATTTTAAAACAGGGGTAATAAACGTATAATAATATAAATGCTGTGCATTTTATGAGGTACACTTGGCAGCACTTACGTCGCTGATTGTACTTATCGCGTGTGCGTCAAGGTTATGATATGTACGATTTCATTCGCTACATCTGTGAGTATGTCGTCATTTATATTTAATACCTAGCAGATAGCGTTAGTTGGAAGCAAACTTGAATTTGTACTCAAGCAATTCTTTTCAGTAGCTAGAAGGTTGTAACAGACAGACAGACAGATAGTGTTGATATCATAAGTGCTCCATTTTTTCTATTTCGGTGCGAAATATTAAAATTAATCACCATTAGATCGTACATTTTCAAAATACGATTAAGATTTACTATGGTTAGCAAACGGCCGATTTATTAATTGTGATTATTCTTTACTTTATTCAGAGTCAATAAACAGCATTTTTATTGGTATTTCCACTAAAACTAAAATAAGAGGCCACATATGAGTTTCCATCTTGGACCGTCATTGTTCAAATGTATTGTTATTTTGTTATATAACCGTGTGTGCGGTAACCTATAATTTGTTTACGTCTCACTCTATTAAGTTCTCAGTGTTTATAAATGAATATACATGTAATTATAAAGTGTACCTCGTACATGTATGACCGCTAATCGAATTACATACTGATTTTGTTGTGTGATTTTTCTTTGTTTTGATATTTAGTATTTTTTAAAAGGAACCGTCCATTAATTACGTAAGGCTTTTTGGGCCAGGGGAGGGAGGGAGGTCTCCGTAAAATTTAACGTATCCTTACGTTTGGGAAGATGGGAGAGGGGGACTATGAAGCGATACTTACATAATAGTCTCTTTTTTCTAATACATTGGATGTTGAAAATGCTTTTTAGGATTACAAAACTATTAATCTCACTTTTTCGTACTTTCCAGTTACAGGAAAATGTATCGTAAACTATTATAAACTAAAACTTTTGACCGAACATGTTCATGTTATGAACCCCAGGCATGTATAAAAATTAATATTTTTTTATACCAAGCCGTGACGTGTTAAAATGTAGATCTCAGTTATCATAATTTGATTCTATTCGTATTTTTTACTTTCTTATACCCATGTATATGAAATATACATAAAGTATGTATAAGTCAGTACTTATTATTATTTCCGGTTTAGTTATTACGTTTAAAAAATAATTTGATACATCCTGCAGAGAATATTAGTTTAATAATAATAATAGTTTATGTCCCATTAATTTTATTCTATTTCTTATTTAATTCGACAGAAATATTTTTAATAAAATTAGAAAATAAAAAAGTCCCGTAGCTCCCATGGCAGATATTTTTTAACTTACAAATGGCGCCTGCAAACAGTTCACGGACTTAGTAGGTACCTAGGACCTAGGTCTAGACCTTTTTTTACATTTATTAAATCAATAAAAAAAATTATACTGCTATATGCAGTTTATTCTCAAAAAACTAAATTAATGTATTCTATTTACGTCCAATATACAGTTAAAATAATATTAAAACGGGTAGGGAAACACCGTGAAGGGGGGGGGGGGCGAGGTCGAAATTTAAAAAATCTTCCTTACATAATTAATTTCTCGCATACATTTTTTTAAAAGTTCTTATAAATGCTAAATATGAAATTTTCGAATTTTTGAGAGCTTGTAGGATCTTTTGGTTGCCACTTGAGCTAATTCAGCCTGAATTGTTTTTATCACTAGTCATTGATTTATCAGGGTTGTGCCAGAACGAGATTACCAAGTTGAAGAACTTGGGCATGTTGACGGTGGATGAAGAGAACATAATGAACTTGACGCCTACGCGCAGTGGCGAGCTCATGGCCAGATACTGCCTATCTGTTAACACGATGCAGCTCTTCACAGAGGTAATTATTTTACTACTACTTTTAAAAATTTGCAATCAAATATTTTTTAATAAATTCTTAATGGTAAACTTTATTGTTAAAATTAAAAACAAGTTTTACCCCTTCTGATGACAAATTATTAAATTACACATAATTATTTTAAATATAAAATTTTATTTATTTATATATGATATCATCTTCTAGGTGAAAGGTAGCGAAAGCATTTTACAAATGTTACAATTAATATCAAGAGCACATGAGTTTGAAGATGTCCCGTTGAGGGTGTCAGATAAAAGGATACTAAATGAGCTTAACAAATGTAAAAAATCCAATACAATACGGTTCCCGTTTTTAGGACGTATTCAAAACAGAGACATGAAAGTTTGTTGGTAAGAACTATTTAAACTGTATATTTAAAATAAAATTATAGTATGTACCAAAAAATGTATTTATGTACATGCATATCCAGCTCGAAGGACCAGGAAATTTTTTCGAAATCAATTTAGGGAGCTGAAAACAAAAGCTATTTATTATGTTTTTCGGAATTTATTCGAATAACCAAGTTAAAAACCTTAAGTGACCTCATTTATATAAAAACCATCCCCAAAATGACTCTAATTCTAATTCTGTGAACATGGCTTCCCTGTATGTTAAAATCTTCTATGATCGGCCTATTAGCATATTCATTTCATATCTTGCGTCTCTATGGACATACAAAGGAGCTGTCAGAAAAGGAAATAATCCAGTTGACAATACTTTGAAGAAGAAGAAGAATCATATTTTTGCCCTGCTGATTAAAATTATATTAGGACAGTTGTGATAAAGGACAGTTTAATCTTTTTGCCCCAAAAAACATTCATACCAATTATCAAAAAGAGGGTAATAAGTACAACAATTGGCCCTTTTTTCAAGAAAAATTATCTGGTTTTTCAAACTGAATAAAAATAATAAAATTTTATTTATTCCAGTATAATTCAATCAATTTTGGGTCGACTACCAATAATCGATATGTCTTTGAAACAAGAATCGATAAAAATAATGAGAATTGCTGAGCGCGTTGCCGGTTGTAAGTAAAACTATAATAAAAAATCACTTAATTCTATCCTAACGCTTCCCCTCTCAAGGTTTAGCGGAATACCTGCAGTACAGCGATAGAGCGTACATAAGCCACATGAACACAGTTACTTTGGTGAAGTGTTTCTCTGCTAAATTGTGGGAAAACTCTCCGTATGTTTCCATCCAGCTTGAGAGAATCGGTCCCGTCCTTTCATCGATCCTTGTTTCCGCAGGAAAAACATCCTTTGAAATTATTTCGAATTCTAATCCACGCGACTTAGAAAGGGTACTTATTCTCTTTTTATACTACTCACAAATCTGTGTTTCAAAGGCTTGAACATTTTATTGATTTACTTATAATGATTGAGCCCTTTTTTTATCTAAAATAACCCCTAGAATACTAGATGCAGTAAGATTTCCTTAAAATTATATTTCCGTTTTACCTTTGCATACTTGATAAAAACTCATTTCACATCAAATAAAATATTCAAATTGTTTGACATTTAACTATTTTTTATTTATATTACTGATACAAGTAATAAAAGCACTTAAGTACATTTATTAAAGTACTCAAATACATTAATTTATATGAAATTCTTGTATTTATTTACTTCAGTACTTAAAAATGGTCAGAAGTACATATATAAATGTATTTAAATACTTATAACTGTTCTTAAGTATTTGTAAATATATTTAAGCACTTTTATAAAAGTCTATTATTCCTTATAGATTATTAACAAAGCTCCTCCAATGGGAAATAATATCAAAGAATTCGTTGACCATCTTCCGAAATATTATGTATCTATAGAGACACCTTCGTCAATTGACAAGCCTCCATTGTACGTGAACGTATCTTTAAAAATATTAAATATCAATGAGGTCTCTGTATGGTCCGCTGTTGGGAAGAATCATAGAATTGATCTGATAGTTGGCGATAGTGAAAATAATTTACTTTTATCAGAAAAATTTACGTGAGTGGTTTTATTTTATTAAAATCCTCTCAACTTAAAAAGATTAATCAAATTAAATCAAAATTCAACAATACTGTCGATTTGTTAATTTAAAGTATACATTTTACTTACATTTTTTCTTCATGGATCATTTTTTCTTACAGAGATAAACAACTAACCAAAGAAGTAACAAAAACAGTTGAATTAAAATTCAACGAAGAACATTTTGTATTCGCTCACGTTATTAGTAAAACATGGGGTAAATATTAAGTATTTACAGTATAAGCTCGCGTTAATGAGATGTATGTTAGTTAGACAAGCTCAGTAATTAGACATTTGCTTCCAAGTAGTTTTCTATGGTTAAATAGTTTTAACTTTCTCACACTTTGCTAGTCCAATTAACGAGTTTGTACTGTATTTTGTTTTATCAAACTTCAATTGAATCAAATCATTTTCAGTGGGAATCGATGTAGAAGTAAAATTTAAAGTGCCACCAATCAAACTGTACTTGCGTAAAAATACATCGATTTACAACATAAACGTAGTCAATTTAAAAAAAAGGATATCAAATATCGATAATAGAAAAGAAAATGAAATGGATGAAATGAAAACAACTTATAATAAACCTAATAAAATCAAAAAAACCGAAGATCCTACGAATGATAAATCACTACAAAATAATAAAATTGAAATATTAGATCAACGTATATTAAAACCCGAAGAAAAAATACCTGTACCTGATCAATTAAGAAGCATTCAAAAGATTCAAGCGGATGAGTTGTTGAATTCTAAATTTCAAGTACCGAAAACAATCAATGAAAGAAATAACAATACTAAAACAAAAATTGAAAATAAAATGCAAGCACTTATTCAAAATTTCCATGATGGTACTTTGAAACATCCAAATACAAACAAAAATATTGGAAAAGATATTGAACCAATGAAAACAGTTTCAATCGACGATAATTCAAAAATGAATATTTCTAATGAAAAATCTAAAGAAATTACAGAAAATAATAAGAAAACATTAGGAATGTCAATGAAAAATCTTCAATGTGATATTTTAACAAAAAATGGAATAATCAAGAAACAAAACTTACCAAAAGATGAACATCTACAAACCACACAAAAGTCAAACGATTCTTCCAGTAGTGAAAAACCGTGGACTTTTATCGAAAAAGAGTTGAACGATATCGATAAAAATATAAAAAAACTTATAAAATCTAGATCTTATAATGATGTCAACGTTCCTTTAAATTCAGAAAGCAAAATGTGTAGATTTCGAAGTTTTGACGATAATATGAAAAATAGAGAAACTGTCGACTGGGATGTGGTTGAAAGTGTAAACTGCATTTTAAATGACAGTGATGTAAGTTCCCAAGAAAGTAACGATATGGTTATTTGGAATAAGAGCAATGATAATAAAAATACTGATGTAGAAAATAAGATTGCCATTACTGAAATCAAAAAATCATTATGGAACGATGATACGATTTTAATTGATAACAACTTGAATAAAGACAATATAAAATTAACTAAGGATAATAATAAAAGTAGTGGAAATATTGAAACAAAAACAAAAGACAATAATTTTATAAAGAATTCAGAAAGAAATGAAACTAAAATTATTGAAACCAATCTAACATTTTCAGACAATGAAATCATTTCAATTGATAACGACTTAAATAAAAATGATATAAAGACAACTAATAATATTGAAATAAAAACAAATAAACAAGAAATCGATTTTAAACAAAATAAAAATAAAATTAGTGAAACCGAGACGTTTTGGGATAATGAAATCATTTTAATTGATAACGACTTCAATAAAAATGATATAAAGACAACTAATAATATTGAAATAAGAACAAATAAACAAGAAATCGATTTTAAACGGAATAAAAATAAAATCAGTGAAACCGAGATGTTTTGGGATGATGAAATCATTTTAATTGATAACGACTTCAATGAAAACGATATAATAACGACTAATAACAATATTAAAATAAAAATGAATAAACAAAAAAATGATTTTAAACTGAATGAAAATAAAACAATGGATAACGATACAAACGAAAAAAAGGGCGTTTCATGGAAATCACCTGTATTTTGTTTGTTCAATGATCCAACTGAACATAATAAGAATCTAATGTACAATTTTGTAACAAATGAAAATACTGATCGAAAAATAAAATTAAATAATGCGGATTATATTACAAAGAATTCAGATGAGAATTTACAGAATAATAAACTGTTGAAAAGAAAATTAAATGAACCTAGTTACGAAGTTACTGAAATTTTGGTGAAGAATGAAAGTGGAAAGACTATGAAAATGTCTAAAGATATGATTCGGGCAGAACAGATGAAGAAATTGAAAATGGACTATAAGTTTGATAAGTAAGTTTATCATAAAGATGTAACGATTTTTATTAAATATATCAATAAAAATATATTGTTATGATATTTTTCTGGAAACATTTTCCTTTAATTTCAATTCTAAATAATAGTAATAAAAATATCAAAATAAATATATAAAGATGTCTTAATTTTTTAGATATGTTAACAAAAGGATATCTTTATGATGTCTTTCTGAAAATCTTAATACATTTTCTTTTAATTTTAGGTCGAAAAAAATAGTGGATATCGTATATAAAAATATATCCAAATCGCTACCATTCCAAGAGAACGTAAAGAAAAATATAAATTTAAATAAAGTGAATGTCAATATGAAATCTAAAACACCTAGAAAAAATGATCTTTCACAGTTTTCTGATGTCGGAGCAAAAACTGAAGACATGAAAATACCGAAAACTAATTACCATACTAGCATTTCTAAACTATTTTCCACACTGAACAATTCAATGGACGCTAGATGCAACGTTGAGTCTGCAGTAAATGATTCGATTGAAAATGGATTTACTTTACCGAAGAAACCCCAGAAGTACGTTAATATGAATATTGAAAATTTAAATTTACGAATTATAAATGATGCAGAAAAACATCGATTTAAATATAATAAAAAACCTAACAAAAATGAAATATCAAGTACGAACGTCCTCAATAATATTCCTTCAACTAGCCGATATAACGGAAGATCTGTAAATAATATAAGTAATTCATTCCAAAATAAACCGACAAATGAAAACGATTACTCTGAACCCGAAACTAATATGAGTTATTTTTTTCAAAATGGGAATGAAAAATCTGATTTTAATTATCCTACGAAACAAAACAATCCGTATTTAGATATTTTTCCTCAAAGTCCAAACATGAACTCAGAACAATTTACAGAATCATTGTTGCCAACTGAACTAATTCAACCACAAGGATCAAATGAACATTCAAACAATTATGAACAATATTTTGAGCCGTTATTGTCAAATGGATCAATGCAACAACAACATTCAAATAATTATCAGCAATATTATGAACCATTGTCGCCAAATGGATCAATTCTACCAAAACAGTCAATGGAATATTCAAACAATTATGAGCAATATTCTGAACCAATGTTGCCAAATAGATCAATACAACAGCAATCAAATAATTATGATCCATTGTTGCTAAATCAACCACAACATTCAAATGTATATTTTAATAATTACGAGCAAATTTATGAACCATCCTTGCTAAATAGATCAATTCAACAACAATCAAATAATTATGAAAGATTTTCAGAACCAAATCAGTCAGTTGAATACAACAATTGTTTACCTAATGTTAGTAAAACTACTATTTGTTCAGAATTTCAAAATTTGGATAATAATAAGAAAGAAATGTTTTTGACTCAAGATGATTTAATTTTTAATAGATTTGATTTGCGACATAATGAAGTCAGAAAAGAGAAAACTAATGTTAATAAAAATACTAATATCCAATCAAATAAATTGTTTGATTTATCACCGACAAGTTTTTTCCGTTCGATTCGTTCAAATTTTGAATAGACACCTTAGTTCATAAGTCAGCATTTTTTTTTATTAAATAAATATAAGTATACAGAAATAAATGTATTAGTTATGAGAATAAGAATTATACTCTTTTGTTAAAAATCAATATTGTTATCTTTTGTATTTATTTATTTATGAATTATAATAAATTTAATCAGTAAATAATGTTATTTAACAGATCTAATTGGATCACATAATATGATCCAAATGGATCTAACTATATAGCTTAGATTTAATTGTACATCTAGTCAGAGTAACTTAATTAAATATCGTTAACATTTTCTAATTGTATATAAATTAATTTGTAGTTATATAAATAATAAATAAGCCATGATATTTACGACTGATAGGTGCAGTGCCATTAGGGCGCGATCAGATTAGCTAAAGCTGATTGGATTCAATTAGATCAGATCAGTAGTAAGAAAAAATTTGGGGGGGAGGGGATAAATACATTGAGTTAATTTTTTTAACGGATTTGGAACTGATTTTTCTCAAAACATACGTTTTTTTAAAACACATAATATTTCAGGGGTCCCCCCCCCCCCCCCCCCCGTTGTACACCATTGAATCAGATCAGACCATAATTAAAGAATTGATTCATTTTACGACTATTTCCACAGAACGTAACTATTTCGTAAAACGCGTTATCTTCATAACATGATTTCTGTATAAAAATATAATCATACAGTTAAACTATTATTCGACAGATGGCACAGAAGTTCTAAAAAATAACGTTACAAAAAATCGGACATGAGTGTTCCGAAAGTGAAACGGAATGTTCGAACCGCCCAATCACAGACAGAGAGAAACGAATCGATGAACGTTTCGTAGCGTGGCGTCGACGCGGCAAACGTCAGTTGCGTGTCGATTGCTGTACGCAGTAGGCTGCGTTTTTGAGGTTACGGTCGTTAATTTTATTTAAAACGTGAATATTTTAAATAACTCTACTTGAAGTGTTACTGAATATATGCCTGTTCAAAATCTTGATAAACAAACTTTCGATATAATATCAAATATGGAACCATCAACGTTAGTTCAAAATGTTTCACACCAACAACTTATGCAAGACAGTGGTGGGAATTCAGATTCTGACAGAAAAAATCATGTAGGATTGAGGGATGTTACTCTGAAGGAATGGACCACCGTAGGAATTTTATGTTTTGTTAATTTAATCAATTATATGGATAGATTTACAGTAGCTGGTAAGTAAAAAAATATACAACATAAACTTGAATATTTACAAATTATATGAATAGAATAGTTTGGTAAAACCGGTATTCATTATTATAGTTAAGCCACGTTCTTAGCCTGATACTAACTATAGAGAAAGTATATTTTGCAGAACGGCCTTTACAAATTCCGCTTACATTATTTTCAACTAGGAAAAATGAATTGAGTTTACGCCAATTGAATTATATTTAAAGACACTGTGTCTAGCTGTTAAAAATAGCACGTTTTTTAGTTTATTATTATTATTATGTCATTGGGTCAATGCAGCTAACAAGTTTAATTGAACCAAATTTTAATTACTGAAATGAAGATATTTAGGTTTGCTTAATATTTTAATTATAGGTAATGTATTGAGGCTAAATGAATTTCGCGGGTTTTTAGTGTGCACTTACATCGGTTACACCTCCTTTTTCTAAAATCCAAAAAATAGAAATATAAATAACAAAACATTTATTTATAAATTATAAAAAAAATGTAATATCAAGAAATGGTAGATAGATAGGCATTGAAAAATTATATTAAAATAGAAACACAAGTCTAATAAACGAACTGGATTATTAGGTTGTTTAAATTTCATAAAAAATATTGAGATGCGAACTAAATTCTATAATAGAAATAATGTAAGATTAAAAAAAAAATTAATTATAAAATCTCTAGAGTATACGAACAGCTGTAAATTTCTTAAATTAAATCATGCGTCTATTGAATCGTAAACGACTTAAATAAATACTAGCTCTCTAAATCTGAAGTTTTTATAATCCTTGAATTTGTAATCGAATCGAACTCGATTTGAAAAAAAAGAATATTTTTATAACATAAGTACCTATATAATATTTAAAAAAAATTTATTGATTAATAATAAATTCATGTATTATTAGATAGAATACATATTTTAAAATCTTCGAAAATTATAGTAATGACTATGATTTTTGGATGATTCAAGAATGACTTTCAGAATATAATATATAACTATAATATAATGCCAAACAAATTACTAATTTTCTATTTACATTCATAATGTAACTAGGTACCTATCTATATATTCAAATTCGTAGCTATAACGAGATGGGAGGTTTATATCATCAATCAACAACAGAATAACCCAGTTAATGAGAATTTCTGTTGTGGGGAGGGTAGATTACCTATACCTACCCCTCACATTTTCAAACTTAAAAATGCAACAAAATAGACCTTCCTACGATTTTTTTCCATCAACAATTTCCTATTTTTTCCTGGTTCGTTTCATTGTTGTCCAACTTTTCGAAAACTCGATCGAATTAAAATCCGAAAAAAAACATTCAAAGGTAGAGATTACTAGCTTCAAAATGCTTTTTGAATGATTGTTCTACGACTTTTTTTAACGAAAATGTGACTGTTTGAATTTGGCCTATTTTTTTTAATAAATAAATTCCTTACATTTTTTAACGCTATGTATAATATAACTACACATATAATAAAATGTGTTTTACATTCCATACTTTTCAACAACGCCTCTTGATTTTTTTTTTACATTTTTGTAGTAATTTCATAAAAATTTCCCGTACGAGCGAGTGGAAAAAAAACAGAATATGAATAAATGCGTTGTTTTTTAGACTGCATGCAGAGTGCTTGTTTATTTGAAAGTATGACAGTGCTCCACAAAAACACTAATATTCGTTTATATTTAATGTGATTATCTCTGTATGTATGTGTGTATGTCCGTGTAGGGTAAAAGTGCATAGAGACCAATTTAAATTCTTCGACACTATGGAATGCGTCAGGGCCGTATCTAAATGAGCTCACTAATTTACTAAGACTCCACCCATCTGCCTCACACTCTGAAGCCTGATTTTTTTTATTTACCAATTAATATGTCGTTTTATAACCAGTGTAATCCATTTTGATAACTACCGTGTCAAGTTTGAAAGTTTAAGGCTTTATTATTAGTTTGGGCTGTATGATAATTGAATTAGAATAGGCCAGTTTTAAGCGCTGGCACTTAATAAAACCGGACACCGTTACTGTATCATTTGCATAAAATCAAAATTAACAGATTTTCAGCCCTTGACGGACACCGTTTTTTCTTTTCAATCTGATTGAATTCAATAAGATCTTCGAGGTTACGACGACCAGCAAAGCGTTTTTTTAAACGCCCGCCGTGCCGTTTCGACGGAGCTAAAATGCCACTCGTATTAAATCACATATAACAGATTTTCAAGGTCGATACGGCGACAGTATCTGTTTCTCTTAAGTTCTACCGCTTTAAGGAATATTTAAGGTTGATATTTTGTAATAAAAATATATTGAACTTGGAGGGGAAAAATTAATCATACATTTATTTATTAATGATTAATAATGCATTAACTAATATTTTATGACTAATTCTTTTATTTTAATTTGTGGTAAAAATATCAAAATTGTATTTCTTGCTTGAACGTAATAATTGCATTTTTGACGTAGTAATGTGGTTAGAAAAATAATATTTTAAAAATATTCGGTATTTTTGTTATCACAAAAAATAATTACATTCTTAGAAACAGTACCTATTACCTATATAATTTGTTATTAAATATTTTAGCTAGTTGGTTCTACATTTAATTATACCTAAAAATGAAGTAAAATGAAAGAAGTATAGGTAAGGTACTGGCACCAGTCGTGGATATGACCCCAGTAATGGCTATTCTTTAATTAAATGTACTGATGTAGAAATATTTGTTGATATTTGATTACGAACATTTCTGAATATTAATTTATATACATTTAACTGTCTTACAGTGATTTGATGACAATCGGCCAATAGGTATCAAAATGGTGGACATTTAAACTAATTATTAGTATAATTTATTTATTAATTATTATATTATCATAGCAACTGCTTTACATTGTTTCAAATTTAACGATTCTTTCTTTTATATCTTTTATTTATCATTTTGTAATCATTAGCAAGTGTCAATCACTGCGTACTCATTACTGGTTTTACTTTATCCATTAGTGGAGAAAAAACAAACAAAAAAGAAGCCCGCCAATCACAAAAACAGTAAACCTTGTTCTTATAGCGGCCATAACTGGTGCCAATACCTTACTTATTATGTATTGTATTTATATAATTTCCACTGCATAAGTATACTTTGTCTATTTATAATTTTGTCTCTAAAAGTTTTTTTTGTAAACATCTTACTTAATTTCCGAAATAAAGATTCGTAAAGTTTTATTACGAACACCCGGTAACGTATTATCATAGAATAACCGCAACGAAAACAAAATAATTAATTTTCCTTACTTTTCCACGCGTATTGTCCGCGATGACGTTGCCACGGTAACGTATTACATCACATATTTTCTGTTTTGTTATCCTGAGATGGGATTTGTTTCTTTTCTCTAGTTCGTATGATTGATGTTCGTATCAGATTTCATTTGTCTCACCAAGTTATATACAGTCTAACTTCATGTTTCGTTATCATTTACTTTTTGCGTTTATAACATTATTATGGTCCAAATTTCGCAAGCCTCTTTTCTGCTAATTAAATGCAAATTAGCTTCCAGCTAACGCTATCTGCTAGGTGTCATATTGTTATGGAATTGCTCGATATTTTAAAGCAGTGGTAATAAATGTATAATAATGTATTATGAGGTACACTTGGTAGAACTTATTTTAATTCGCTGATTGTACTTATCGCGCATGCGTCAAGGTTATCATATGTACGATTTCATTGGCTACATCTGTGAGTGTGTTTTAATTTATATTTAATACCTAGCAGATATCGTCAGCTGGAATCTAATTTGCTTTTGCACTCGAGCAAATTCTTTATAATACCGGGTACTAGTCTTCTATAAATATATAAAACAAACAAATATAGGTAAACGTGAAACACATAACCCAATTTTAATACGCGGAATGCTCGATAAAGTTGCAAGTAAAAAAATGAAATTGTCATTGAATCAAATGAATTGACAATTTATTTTCTAGAAACCAAAACCTTTTGTCTAGTCAACTCTAGTCCTATCTAGGTTAATAATACTACTGAAGACTATACCT
This sequence comes from Sialis fuliginosa, assembly GCA_961205875.1. Lineage (NCBI taxonomy): Eukaryota > Metazoa > Arthropoda > Insecta > Megaloptera > Sialidae > Sialis > Sialis fuliginosa. Next base: position 11,046,352 of record OY540817.1, on the reverse strand, counting down.
TTACCACATCCGTTTTCTTTCTTATGATGACATTAGATTTTCTGTGTGGGTTCCTACCGCAATGCGATAACCTAAATATAAATAATAAATTACACAAAAATATGCGTGCATTTATTAATAATTACAACAGATTTATATAGAAGTGTAGCAGACAACCGCAGCAGATACTAAAGTGTCATTGTACTGCTGTGTTGTTGTGCAACGCGTTTCCAAATAGTTGTAGAAAATAGCCTTTGGCCGGCGGACATGCATACATTAGTTTGTCTAGGTCTAGAGTCTAGAGGAAATCAATTCGTATGTATGTCGTGAAATAGAATGGCTTATTTTCTTGTCTAGTTGTGTGTAAGTACATATACAGTGTATTCCAAGTTGATTAAGCGATAGAAAATTTAACATGGGGACAATTAGAAATGTTGTAGTAGCCTTTGGTCAAATTTAACGATGTGTGATTGGTGCATTTTGAAATGCCGCCTCGAAACTAACTGATAAATTTTAAATTAATCAACAGTATTTTGTTTTCAACTTTAATAAAGAATAAAATACATTAATGTAATTAAAGTAAGCATCCTAGATAAAATTATAATAATATTTTTTGGCAGATATAAAATTGAAAAGAAAATACTAATGACAATTTTACTAAATTTTGTGGCGGCATTTCAAAATGCACCAATCACACATCGTTAAATTCGATCAAAGGTTACTACAACACTTCTAATTGTCTCCATGTTAAATTTCCTATGGCTTAATCAACTTGGAATACACTGTATAGTAAAACCTCTTTAGTATGTTTTGCTTTAGTACGTTTTTTTTCGGTTCCGGCATTCTTCCATAAGACTCCATTTTAAAATATTTCGTTAGTACGTGTTCTTCCCCCAGTCCATTCAAAAAGTACTAACGAGGTTCCACTGTGTATTGCTTTCATTGTTTTGGTAAAGACGATTTGTTAATATTTCTTATATTTGGATTAAATCAACTTTGAGATTTCAGTATTATTTAATTTTTTATACATAACTTATCTTGGTTTGAATTTTAGGGTGAATACGATTTATAGAATTCTTCTCTGGATCCATTCTAAGATAACTCAAAAACGATAAGATATAGAATAGTAAAATTTTATATTTTAGATTTTATAAATATAAATCAATTTTTTTTAAACCAAAAATGGACGTCAATGTCAATTTTTGAATATTTTTGAAACGGCGTGAATTAGAAAAAAATGTTTTAGGCGAAAGTTATAGAGAATATTAATATTTTTATAATTTCTGTTCTATTGATATTTTTCTATTTTTTATCAGTTAGCCAGAAAGATTTGTTTTAATAACACGCACAGCTACAAAAAAAAAGTGCGGAGCCAAAAAAGCGACCTATATAGCATTGTAGTATTGGTCGAGCGTAGTCAAAATTCAAATTTTGGGAATTTTTTACATACCAGTTTGTTTTTTTTTAAATTCAAGATTGATTGTTGGTTTAGGTTGAATTTTTCCAAGTTGACTAGACCCAAAATTCAAGCACAAATAAAAAAAAACTGGTAAGGAAAAAATTCCAAAAATATTGATTTCGACTATGTTCGACTTTGTCCCTGCACTTTTTTTTGTATAAGAAAGTCCCGTGGCACCCATAGCAGCTTCTTTTAAAAAAAATTGGGAAAATAGGGCTTTATTCTGCATACTTCAGATAATTATTGTTCTACAATGCTCTATACGTAAATAAGAACATTAAAAATTAAGAAAATGAAACGTAGAAGATATACGTACGATTCTATGAATATTCTGGCCTCTTGTGCGTCATAGGTACTGTTGCAGTTATATAATAGTGTTGAAATATTAAGCTTATTGATTGACGTTACGAATTGACAAATACTTTTGTGGGGAAGTCAGAACTCATTTTTTTATGTATTAATAATTTATTTATTATTTACACAATTAATAAACAATTGCAGTACATGTTTTCTAAATACCTATATGTATATACTATATAAAATATATAATTTTTTGGGTTTCTGTCTGCAAATGTCAAAAAACTTCCTCGAGGCCTGCAAGCTCAAAATCGTTTAACGCGGAAACCACTGTGACGGAAAAAAATGATTTTTTTTGTTGTATTTTTTTTAAAGTATACTTAAAAAATATGTAAAAAAAAATCCGAAAATTGTCTGATTGTGAGTTACAGTCAATTTAGCAAGACCAGGTAGCACGGCCGGTTATATGACCCTCAAAAAACTTTAAACGCGTTTTTTTTCGACCTTGTCCCAGCGATTACTTAAAGACTAATGAACCGATTAATTTTTTTTAATTTTTCCTAATCGCAGTGATTTAACCTGTGTAAAATATATTTTTTGGTCTTCACATCGAAGTTAATAACTTTGTAAACTTTAAATATTTTTCAATAAAAAAATGGTGTTTAATAAGTTGAATAAATATACCCGTTACAATGGTTTCCCCCCTTATTTACGTCTGATTTGTTAAAATGATGCTGAATCTTAACTTCTGGGTATAAGCCGTGTCGTTTTCTTGGCCAACGTTTAGGCACACAATGTACCCAGAAGCCAAGATTTTTATTTTATTAACTATTAAATTAGATTTGAAAAAAAAGACTTATAAGGTACTGGCATCAGTCTTGGATATATAACTCCAGTAATAGCTATTTTTTAATTAAATGTACTGAATTATAAATATTAATTAATTACATATATACATTTAACTGTCTTACATTGTGATTTGATAACAATCGGTGTCAAAATGGTGGACATTTAAACTAATTATTAATATAATTTATTTATTAATTATTATATTAACATAGAAACTGCTTTACATTGTATCAAATTTGATGATTCTTTCTTTCATATCTTTTGTACCGTAGTACTTATCATTTTGTAATCATTAGCAAGTGTCCATCACTGCGTGTTCATTACTGGTTTTACTTTATCCATAAACTAAAAAATATAAACAAAATAAAAGGCTATAATTTAAAAAACAAACTATATTTGCAGACTTTGGTAATTAAATTGATTAAATAAAGAGTTACTTGTTTTATTAGTAACATGAGTTCATGATAATTACAAAAAAGAAGTCCGTCAATCACAAAAACATGCAGTAAACCTTGCTCTTATAGCGCCCATAACTGGTGCCAGTATCTTAGCATTTTGTCAGTAAGTTATTTTTTTTTGCACAAGTTAGATTTTTATGCAACAGTGAATAAATATAATACAAACAAATTAAAAAAAACTTAATAAGAAAATTATGTATTAACATAGAGATATTATTTTTTAAATCAACATGTTTTTTAATTAATTGCAACAACAATGATTATAAATACAATAAATAATAAAAACAAAATGTGTTTTGTTTTTAATTTGATATGAATGGTACATACTTCCCCCCCTCCCCACTCGCGTGATGCATTATCAACTGCGATTAAACATCAGCAGATGTCCCTCGACGTCAATTAACTTTAAACTTGACCTAATAATATCATAGCATGTCTCGTGTTTGTATATTTATAGTAAACTACAGTGTGAAACCAAATACGGGAAATGAAAGAATTTGATTTATGATATTTTGTTATCTCTTTATTTACTATTTTTAAATTTTTTTTCATCACGATCCAAAATTAAGAAATATACATTCAAAAAACACTGGACCGATTTGAATTAAACATTCACTAGAGTATTCTTTTGGGTTCCAGAAGTGGCATAGGCTATGTTATATATAATCAATATAAATAATAAAAACATCTAAAACTGAACTTAAACCTATTTAACCCACTACCCCTTTTTCAGCTATAAAAAAAATCATAAGGCTCCCCTGATAATTTACATTTTTATTAGTGAACATTTTTTCATATACATATAGATTTTAGTTTTGGTAAACCCTGAGATGTAAATGAAGACTCCTTTTTTATTTTATTTTATTTTCTTATTTTTATTTTCATAAAATTTGTTACCATAATCTGCACTGTTATGTCCCCTGCTCTATTTTTGACGACCTTTTTTTTTAGTCGTCATTTTATGCAAAACCCGGAGAAATTGCACCCAAACCCTGAACCCGGAGATCCAGTGTGCAAACCCTGAGACTCCGGATCAAAACCGGAGACCTGGTCACCCTATATACATATCTAATGTTATATAATAATCTAGGGCTTCTTAATTACACCCAGTCACCAGGGCTCCTTTTGATCCACCCAATACCACCGCAGTTTGGAAACCAGTGGTTTAAACGTCAGAATTTAATGAAAATAAATGTAAACGCAAGCTTTCGATTCACAGAATCATCATCGGGCTATTTTTAGACAATTAAGTTGTTATTATTTATAATATTTAACGCCAATTTTATTATATTAGGTATTGTAATCGATTTAATTGGTGAACCAAAATATTTGACATGTTGAAAAAACTATAAGAGATCATTCGTTACAGATGATATTTTTTATAAGGTGGGTGACACGAGGTCGCTTTTACCAATTTCGTAAAATAATCACATATGATAAAAACAACAACTACGCTGGTAAACAGTAAAGAAATGCGCAGATTTATATCAAATTTTGCATTGTAAGATTAGGTTAGATGTGATGATATCCAGTCATCCTAATTAGTATATGTATTATGTGTATAAATGTGTATAAACAATGAATTTTGAAGACTACATTAAAAAAAACAGTATTTTTAATAAGTATACAAAAAGCAAACGTTGGCCGATAACTCGACAAGGCTTATACCCAGAAGCCAAACTTAGATATACCAAAATTGAATACATAATGTTAATATTTATTATTGAAGTATAAGATATAAAGTTTTATTATTTAATTTGAAGTTAACGCATTACAGTTATTATAAATATAAACTTGTAGTAGATGTTTTGGCACAGCTTGTAGTCAAGGATGCACCTCGTGGTGTGTAATCAGTCTTTAAATATGACCTTCTCATACGTCGGAGTGATTTCATTGTATCCAGACTGTGGATATGTGGGAGGTAATTTCTCAACAAACAGTTTAATGGTGGTTATTTTTATAACAATCAGGAAAAGAAATTGCAAGATATAATTATATGCATATATTTAATTCGAATTGATACATCTCTATTTTACAATTATAATACACTTGGTAATTTAAATTAAAAATGTATTAATAACTAAAAATATTTTTTTCAAAGTTTAGACCTTTGATCATCATGCCCCCCCCCCCCCCTTGTCTTTCTAAAAATACATGTATGAAAACTAATTGTAAGACGAATTAGATCAAAAGAAATGACATTCACTTTTTAAAAAAAATAAAAAATTATGAGTTGAGGTACCTACTCTGACGGACAGTCAAATTCAGATATCAGCCAATTATGAAGGAGTTGCTTTTTTGCAAGAAATCTGCTTTAAATTAAAATTTAAACTGATAATGAGTGTATCTGACAACTTTATATTTTAATGACATTGATATGAAATTTTAGATAGAAAAATGTCATGGGATTTTAATTTTGTTGTAGTTCGCTTCGTTCTTTTTAATTTTTCTAATAGGTTTAAATATTAATTCTTATAGTTTTGATATATGTAAAATAAGGTTTTGACCTGACACTTTTTAATTTCATTGTATGCATGTAAATTAATACAATATATAATTATTTTTTATCAAATAGACCAAAATATTTTCTATTAATACCTAATTGTTGCAGATATCTTCCAAATATTTTTTTATGGGATAGTGAAGGCTTACAATTACTAAGTAATAGTTTAGAGCGGAAAATTTCAGTTAAATCTATCGAACGCCCTAAGGTATTTGTCTTTCGTTAACCAATTAGTCAAATGATATAATAAATGCAAAAGAAGGCAATTTCATTCCAGTTATAAATATTTTATAGTTTAATTTAAACTGATCGCGAATATACGAGAAAATAAATTTTTAAAATGAATTGCTAATGAACTAATGATGAACATAGGGATCCAATTATATTGGATATTATAAAAAACAGATTTTTTTTCTTTTAATCAAGCACGTCGACATCTTGTAAATTTTTGTGTTGATAGAGATGTTTTAAATTAATAAGTTATTATATTTTATTATTTTATAAATTTTTTTTTTAATTTTTGCATTGACATAAAACCCACTGAACCGATTTTGATGGGGCTTTCACTATTTGACAGCCTAAGACCCTAGAATTGGTTGAGACTATACGATAATAGATTTCTCAGAAGGCCCGTGATAAAACAAATTTACCAATGATGTTTTATGATAGAAATGAAAATCACAATCAATGTTGATGTAATTAAACTATCTGAAATACACGTGGGTGAAGCCGCCGATAAATTCTAGTAATAAATGTTATAAACTTATAAGTTTATAAATTATAATATTACAAATTTAAAAAAAAAAAAATATGGAAATATTTTTCGCGATCTCAATTGTAGAAAAATACAGGTGTCCCGTAAGTTAAGTAGAACCCATAGGGTAAAATAGTCCAAAAATACATAACAGACAAAAACTTTGGTTATGACCTAACTTATCAAATACAAATCTCCTAACCATAAAACATTGTAAGACGTATTTCCATCAGAAATAATAGAAATCCTTACGGGTCCTGACTTATGGGACAGCATGTATTATATCTATGAACATTTTTAATACAAATCTTTACTGTCTGAAATAATGTCGTTTAATGTTTGTTTTCATATTCTTTATTTCCCTTTTATTAGCCGCGAAGAAATCAAATATTGTCACAGCAGAATTTAATATCTTTTCATATTGGAAAATCTGTAATGAAATTTAATATTTGATTTACGAGCATATTATATGATAAAAATATGTCAAGTATTTGAAATTATAATGTTTTAATATAATAACGTGATTTTTCTTTAAAATCAATTTTTTTATATGTAGATATTATAAAATATTGATTAGAACTTTTCCTTAGTACGGAGCTCATTTTAAAGCCTAAACTGATTCTAGGGTCTTAGACTGTCGAATAGTGAAAGGCTTATAAAAATTATTTAATTTTTATATAAAAAATGTGTTGAAAAACAATTAGGCCCAGAAAAATGATCAATTTCGTCTAAGAATTCAATCTAATTGAAAAAGAAAATATTATATGATTATCTTGTTTATATTTTAATATAAATATTAAAACTATTTTATGTTATTTAAACGCTTGATAAATTATTAGTTTTTTTAATAAAAACATAAATAATGTATATTAACTATGATAAAAAAGTGTTTATTTTAATAATAAACAAAAAGTAATTATATTATTATACTAATTTTATGTTAGTTTTTTTTTAAGAAAAAAATTAATAATAGGTAATAAAATTTACATTTAATTAAACAATTTTATGTAATTTAATAATTTCATTTTCTATAGAATATTTCAATAATTTAAACTCGATTAAATACGTCAATTAATTTGTATTGTGGAAAAATAATTTTCTCTTATCTTTTTCCAGATTATGATAATGCTTTTCAGATATTATTTTAATTGACGCATCACAAGTTATTTTTAGTATCGATATAAAAACATGTTTGTTTATCCATGAATCGTATGATGGGGTTTTTTCTGTTGATTTATACAATGTAAGCGTGAAATTTAACAACTCATCGATTTTGAAATTGTTTAATTGGAAAAAACTAAAGTCATTATTTGCTATCCATCGATTTCAAAATTTCCACTTCGATCTTTCTTGTATGTCTGTCTGTCTGTCGGTCCACCGAATCCTTGTCACATCAATAACTCATGATCCACTGAACAGATTTTAATGAAACTTAGTGTGATGGTTGGGTCTGATAGTTGGTTTCATATATTGACTGAAGGAGGGGTTGGGAGAGGTATTATTTCCCTATGTTCCGTAATTAAATTCAACAACCATTTATGTATGAGAAGGTGAGTTCCAAAACTCGTTCGTTCCATTTTGAAAAATAATCGAGATGCAGTGGATTTTGGAAGAATGGCAAAAATTCTTTCAAAATCAATCAATTTTTTTTAAATGGAACGAACGAGTTCACCTTCTCGTATATATGTACTCATAATTTATTTGAAAATAAATTTATTAAGGTTAAGAAATTGTATTATTGATGCTTTTATCAGCGATTCGTGCTTACATATTTTTTTTACTATCATGTATGAACATGTACCTTAGACTTTGTACAGACAACGCCCATTAGTTACACCTACATCCTTAGAACTCGTTTAATTAAAAATAAGTAAATAAACTTCATAATATTGTTCAAACAATCGATAATTTAAAGTCGGGGACTAGCCTTAAAAAACCGATATCATAAAAACTTACATCGTAAAATTTGATAAAAATATTTGTAACAAAAAGATGTATATTCGTCAAATTGGACATTAACAAATACGATTGGAGTAAAATATCCGTAACTCATCATATAAATAAAAAGTTATTGAGAAGAACAATTATCTAGCACCTTCTACCATTAAATTATTAAAAAACAAGAAAATCAGTTGGGTCTGTGACTTGGTACCATTGTTGCAGTGTAAAACATCAATAAATTTGTGTGTTGAGAAAGTACAGAATACGATAGACTTCCTGTATAAAAAAAATTGTGGAAGTATCGTAGAAGTAGGGAAACCGCCCAGAATGCCATACTCGCTTAAAATCGGCCCTGGATGAATCAGTTTATTGATGATATTATTCATGAACGATTGAATTAATATAAGTTTAATTATTCGAACCCAGAAGCACCGTCACGGCAATCAGTAACGCTTAAAGATTCTGTTCCAACGGTAAACTCGAGTGATGTGGGCTTTATTGGTTTCCTCGATCATTAAAAATTTAAACAGTCCACCACAAACTTCAAAGCGATGTAACCCATTTCGACATGAAATGATAATACGTACTATTTTATTTAGTTTATGGGTGCATAAAAAACTCCTTTTCTATTATACGAAATTGTGGAACAAAACTTGATGGTGATAGTTTTTTTTTTCAGTAACGTCGGTTGAAAATTTATACTATGCAAATAATATGCTTTAAATTACAATTGGATTTAAAGAGAAAATCACTTAACTACTTTTAAAGGCAATATAAAACATTTATTAGGTAATTGATATTTATTTTAGAATTCGAATGATATGTCATTGGTTTTATGGAGCACACTAGTAATAATGTTTCAACCTTTCGACGTTCTCCTCTGGACTCTATTTGCTTCAAAACAATTTCTTATGTCGTATAAAAAAATAACATTTAATGATCAGGTTTTTTTGTATTCAAGGTGATTATATTATTTCTACGTCCTCATTTTTTTTCTTATAGGTACAACTTAACCGCATGTTTTTTGCTAAATATAGCTAATTGCTTCCTCGCCACATCCAAAGTATATGAGGACCTATGATTTCAAAATTTCATTTCATTTTACCGTTTTTGATTAAATTAATTTCTGCCTGTTCTCTAAATCTCTGTCACACGCATAACTCACGAACTACTGAACGGATTTTAATGAAATTTGGTTTATTACTTGAGTCTGGCCAGTAAATGATCCTATATAAAAATCATCAAAATCGGGTGAAGGTGTGTATTGTATTTCAAAATTTGTATTTTAGATAGGTTTCCTAAAATGCAACAAAAAATGTTTTATGACCTTTTGATTTTAACCCTTCAGTGACGATATATTTGCTTTTAAATGTCGTTATCAGAGTGTCCCCACCCTATAATTTCTAAACTATCCATTCAAAAAAACTGAAAAAATTCCAGAATCTAGCTTTTAATTAGTATTTTCAATGAAAATTATAACGAATACTGTAACAAAAATGGTTTATGAAAATATTTTAAATAAGTGTTTTTTATAAATCGTAGTGAGAATGACTATGGAAGTTGGAACCCTATCATGTACGTGCCCAATACGCACTTGGCAGTTTTTTTTTCTCTTAAGAACGACGCGTGTTACGTGGATATTGTGTAAAATCTTTTTTATAAGATATTAAATTTATAAAAGTCATTATAAATTTTGTAGTAAAATATCCCCTTACAAAGATATATCTTCCTTTGTAAAATTTAACACGAGGAAGTACTATGCCGTTATATGGCAGACTTTTTAAATAAGGTCTGTGACTATATTGTATTAAATTAATTTGCATATTTTAATTAAAAGGTATGTTTTCTTTTAAGGAAAACTGCTTTCTTGTTTATCTAACCTTATGTAAATATTGTGAAAATATTGAATACTTTCTACCGTTATTCGAAGGTAAAAGACAAAACTGAAATTTATAAATTTTAGCATAGAACAAATGTAATCTAATAGTCCATTGAGATGTAAATATGTCCAAGAAATAAAATAATCTTAATAATACAGCCACAATACTCCGAGGTTGCTCCGCTTGCTTTGGAGTACAGTAGACGTTCCATTCTGTGAACCTTTCATACTGGTAACTCATTTATTATATATACATAATTGATTTCGCCATTAACAGTATGGACATTCACAATAAGGAACATCTATTTTACTGTAAGATCTATTTCATAGCCTAGTCGGTTTCCAATATATACATAAGTGATGTAACTTTGAGGTATCGATGTACTTACTGCTCAATTATCTATCGCTGCCAATGAACTTAATTAATGTGATAAACATAGCATTGTACTTTTTTACTACATAGTTTTCAATGTTTGATTACATTGAGTGTATAAGTATAAGAAGATTATTCTATAATACATATATATTTATATTTTTATTTATTTACATTTATATGATCTAGTTTTTCTAATGGGCTGATAGTATAAAGTTTAATTATTCACCTAATCTGTTATTGACAACAGATTAATAGTAGTTATGTATTAATATCAAGTAAAAATGCGGTGGTAATCAAATGACTTTATGTACTTGAATTTACAATTTAGAAATATACTATCTAAAGTACTCTTAAGGAACCGTTCGGGTCCAAGGATATGACCTTTTAATAAAAATAAAAATTACATAATCAATACTTTTTCATATATTATATCTGGAGGCTCTATGTACAATGCTATAATAATATTTTTCTTGGAATCACTTTTGTTTCCTCTATGCTCCCTAATTTTAATTTAGTTTTTTTTTCTTCAATTAGTTTCGAAGTTAAAGCGTGGAAATAAATTCTTTCAAAAATTTGCACAGATTTTTTAAAGGTATAATATTTTTGAAATCGGCTTACCAAGACGCGTATTTTGATACCCCACTTGTGCATATACAAATATATTTACATATATTTTTTGTGATGATTTTTTTTAAATCTCTGCAAATAATCATTTTTCGAGATGGAATGGGCAGACAATTTTACATATATCTTCTGTTTCTCACAAAACCTTTTCATGTGCTTGTTCAAATGTAGTGTTTATGTTTCTAGAGTAGCAAGTTGCGCGGGCATTCGCCGATTTTGAAAAACCGCGGTTAATTTGAACAAGTCAATATAATTATTTACATGTACGTGTATGTACCTATATTATTGTATATGTATGTATAGCTTCATTGACATTTACGAAATTTAGTACCAAATAAGGTTTATTAACTTATTTTCTATCGAATGTTATTGACCCGACTGTCTAAACACCGTAACACCAAAAATAATAAATAACTATCGTAATTTATATTCTTCTCTTGATTTTCTTTTTTAAAGTTCACTGGTTTTAACTGTCGAAAAAAATCCACAGATACAAATTTTCCTGATTTATATTCCTTATTCGGTACTAGAATACCCATAGCTGCGCGATTGGTTGCCCTAAGAATCTAGACACCACATTTTTGTAGATTTTTTTTTAGAAAATATCATTTGTAAATTTTCTTAATGCGGGCCTGGTATAAAACAATTATTATAAAACCTAAACTAATTCTAGAATCTTAGGCTTTTGAATAGTGAAAGTCCCATCAAAATCGCATCTAAACGCACATATGTATTCGTATGCACTCTATGCGCGTGAGGGGAAATAACTCGGCAGTGGAATTAAAATATAAGCGGACAGTATTGGTGATTGGTTGCCCCGATCGCCGGATAATAATGCTGTTGTACTGTAGATGTATTCTAAAAAGCATTGTTTATTGTCAATAGAAACAAGAGAAATAACTCGTTGCTCAATCAACAAACGATGTGCAAAAAATATAAATACACATTGTATCAATATGACTGCTAGTTCGCTATTTTTGTTACCGCGTACTTGAGGTTTTCATTTAAAACTTCTAAAATATGCATGACCGAACTTTTCGATGAATGCATAACATATAAATAAAATAATGTTTATGTCCAACAGTTCACTTCTACTTTGTTTAGATTTTTTTAAATTGTGCTGAATATGTAGTAATGATATAAATATTTTGTGTATCTACCTACGTCAATTATATTTTTAAAGTATGAATTGGAAATCCATTTTCTTATAATAAAGGTAGTACAATAGGTACCGGGGACGAAGGGAGGTTCTAGGTTTATAATCTTTTCCCATGTATATATAGGGTGGGGCATTTAAAGTGTTACATATTTTTATCTCAGAACCATCGCATATTTGAAAAAAAAAATGTTCTTATTTTCGTAAAAATCACTTCATTTTTACGTTAATTATTGCATTATTAGTGATAAAAAAAGTTTTTCGACAATTTTTTTATTTTTGAGATTATGATGCGTTTGAAAATTAACGCTACCTATGCAGTTCTATAGTCTATTAACTTATAAGTATTGTAATTTTTGTTTTATTTTCCTACGACCTATAGAACCGGAGATATTTCAAAAACAGTGTAGTGATACACTCGAAATGTATCAAAAATGCACAATTATGTAATTTTCTCGGGACGCACATGGCCGATTTTTCTAAATTTTTGATTTTCAACTCATCTTCGAACATACCGGGTGTTCCAAACCACCCGTCCACTATGTTTTACGCCTAAACTATTGAAGATAGAGTTTTATGATAAAAAATATACTATATATATCTACTCTAAAGAATTTCAAGAAAATATTTTCAACCCCCCACAACTCCCCCTTGGGGGGTAGTTTGAGGGGTACATGCCCGTTTCTCAGCAAAATCAAATGAAACGGTATATCCAAAAGTAGATAATTTTAAAGATCATCTCAAACTATCCCCCAAAGGGGAGTTTTAGGGAGTTGAAAATATTTTCCTGAACTTCTTTAGGGTCGATATATATAGTAGTAAATTTTTTATCATAAAACTCTATCTTCAATAGTTTAGGCGTAAAACATAGTTTGGAACACCCGATATAAAGAGAAAATCTAAACAAATTCAACTTCCCGAATGCATCACTTTTTATGTCTCTATTTCCTCTACTAATATATAACGATACAAAACAAATGCAGCTAAAATTACAGGATGCGTCGTACGTATACGAACAGTCTATATTTATGCGGTGCAAATTGTGTTTGTAAAGCCGGCGCCTAGAACTACAATACACATAGACACGTATAGACTATTCCGATACCGCATGCACATGTTGTTGGAAAAAGTGGGAGTTTTGGCTGTAATGCGATTGGTCGGTCGGCGATCATACGATGTTCGTCACGCGATATGACATCAACACAGACGTACTGGCGCGCGAAGTCAACAACACATACACGTAGAGGCCGCACTCATACGCGAGGCGTGTGAGCAAGTGTTTATAACCTGAATGCAATGCAGTTCTGGGGCTCTTTAACACGACCAAGTTTAATATGTTTGTGAAATTTTGTGTGAAGGTCGTCAAACATATGAGTTCTGGCGGGCTCCTTCCGCTTAGAAATCTATCAAAATATTTTGGCGGTGAATTACCCCTTAACCCCGAGCTCTGTCAGCTCACTCCTTGTAGTGCGAGGAAAAAAAATATTAGCCAAGTTCCAAAATTCTTAAATAAACTATTCCTTATTTAAGTACAGTCGGGACTGTTTTATTTTAACGCTCGTTTATTTTCAACTTTCGTTTATCGTAAATGCCGACTTTCGTTTATTGTAAATTTTTTCTCCTCCTTCACCTCCCACCATTCTCGAGTCATGGCGTAAACGAACATATTTTTGAAATTTTTGTAGAATTAATTAGAGACACTTATCACCGTCGTCACTCGTCACCTTTCTCATATTCCAAATTAAAAGTAAAGTAAAATGATTTCACTATCACGATTAACTATTAACGATAAATATTAAATACCAAGGTTTACATACATAGTCTCTATAGCTCCTTGACCAATCAGCGTTGGCGCGGGATTTCAAGTCACCACGAAGATGTATTCAAATGTTTGACATCCAGAACGTATTGCCAACTTAAGAATAGTAAAAATGACACTTCCCGAATAGATAAAATTGTCTGTGATAGCTTTTTCATGATTTTGCAATGTCGAATTTGTACTTCTTTGATTGTATATGTTGTTAAAATATCAAAAAATACGAAGACAAGAATAAATAAAGGATTTCTTGTATTTGATATTCTATTATACATTTATAACATTTGAATACATCTTCGTGGTGATGTCAATTCCCGCGCCAACGCTGATTGGTCAAGGATCTACACATAAATTGGTGGGAGCCCCTCTCGACTTAAAATAAACGCGCGTCATATGATTCAGAAGGTTTAAAATAAACGAGTCCCGACTGTACTGGGAAAACGGAGAAACTGTCGTTTCTTAGTCACTTAAACTAAAAATATACACCTTAACAGTCTGGAACTGTTAGGCTCCTGATGAGGACTTCTTGTGAAGTCGAAACACGTGTCAAGTAACCTGATTTAAGAACAAAATACACAGAAAATAATTAATAGTTAACACAAAATCACTCAAATCAGTACAAATTAGCAAAGCAATAATTTTGTACTATAAAAAGTTACCCTCATTTTCATAAAAGCCAGTTCTTTCTAACAACCTTGGAGAAATCATTATTATTTAACAGATGGTTACCGAGCTGTTAGCACAAACAGACTGGTATCATAGATTCGCTTGTATATGATGAAATGATAAAAACATCAAAAATACCACTCTACTTGGCGAAATTTCCACTACGTCTGAACTCGCTCTACACAAGGTATGTTGAAGTAATGAGGGGGGTGAGAGGAGGGCATGAGAGTACGCGTGTACCTGTGTAACGTCATCGCGAAAGCCGGCCCGAGCTCCTCGGTGTGCTTGAATTATATCAGCACGAATAAGTAACCGGTGATGCAGAGGTAGACTGAGATAGTCTCAGCATATTTCAGAGAAGAGGCTGAGCTGTAGCACGAATGACGCATATGCATGAGAACCTCTTGAAGTCTATAGTTATCAATAGGTATACTTTTATTATATATTATGTATAATACTTTAGCATATTTAGATAATGAAATACGTAAGTGAGTTTTTATCATTGTATGAAATGTTCTTCTTTGAATTGGATTAATAAGAAATAATATAGATGTATAAATCCGTGTGCAAAATATATATTTTTTTTAGGGGAAAATCGTAGACTAGAGTGAATTTGACAACTGTGACGTTTTTTTGGGACTTTTGTCTCACATTGGTGTGTGGATACATATATGGAATCTATACTAATACTATATACATGGACTAAAGTCTTTGGCCTAACAATGAAAAAACAATTTTTTAATGAAAAAACTTTTATTCTTCGACATAATCTACATCTAGAGTAATACATTTGTTCCGACGGTCCTCTAACATTTCGATACCGGCTTAATAGTGGTTCGCGTCAAGTCCCTAAAAATACGCGTTTGTTTCTAACTCTACAATTTTTTGCCAGAGAGCTACATTTTTATTTTCGAAAAAAGGTTGTGGTCGCTGGGGGCCAGGTCAGGAGAATACGGTGGGTGCAGAACCAATTCATAGCGCAATTTCTTCAATTTATCGTTCGTAACGTGAGCCTTGCGAGATGGTATTGTCTAGGAGAAACAGCATTTTTTCTTCGCCATTTGCGACCGTTTTGCCTTGACTTCGTCGTCCAATCGATCCAGTAATGCACAGAATGCCACAGAAATATTCTTTGTTGATTGTTCTACCATGTTGAAGGTAGTCAATAAATATTATACCATGTGCATCCCAAAAAATGCTAGCAAGAACTTTACCAGCCGACTGTTGTGTTTTTGGGTGTTTCGGACAGCTTTCATCCATTCTGGATCCATTGTCACAAATCGCATGAAAAAAGCCTTTATGTGGTGAACTATTGCCAAATATTGCTTTGAAAATCGAACACGTTCATATTTTGGTCAGTTGTTAAAAAACGCGGTACCCATCGCATGCAAAGCTTTTTCATATGTAAACATTTATAAAGGATATGACCAGCACGTTCCTTTGAGATGCCTATGTTGGTAGCTTTCTGGAGTAAGTGCCTCATTTGGCATCCTGAACATCATTCCTGCATCATTTGTGCTCGTACGGTCCGACGGAACTCAGCAATAAAATATTTTACGGTTGAATAAGCAGGGGAAGATGTGCCGTAACGAGTGCCCGTTACTCAGTGAATTTTTTCTAGAATCTTTTACGATAATATAACCAATTTAGATAGTTTTTAAAATATTTGTGTCTGTTTGCTTATATCTTTCGACTTGAAACGAAGCTAGCATGAATATAGTTTCAAAAACGCTATGTTTATTTAAATGCTCAGTAGAGTAGAATTATTGTTTTTTGATCATGTGGCAACATCAGTGTTTTTGTTCGATTAATTTTATAGTTTATTATATTATATTATATTATATTATCTATGCAATGGAGATTGAGCTGGAAAATTATTTTATTTAATCGACTATAATATCATTTTATATCGTGCTACGTCCACAAGAACTAAACGATTTGCATTATTAGGGTCGATCCAGACTATCGAGCCGGTCTCGCTCCGATACAGTATTACTATACTGTATATTTGATTGGAGCGAGACCGGTTAGATAGTCTGGATCGACCCTTAGTATGTCAGAAAAATCAAGATTTGTTATTTTTATAACTCGAGAATTACCGATTTCAAAAAAAGATTCAGTTGTATTGTCACTGAAAATTAAAAAAAAATGTATAAAATATGTCGAATATTATGGTTTTCGTTTTACCCGTGCAAATAAATACCGGGGAACTATTGAAACAATTTTAATCAAACATTGATTAAAAATTGACCAGATAACGTGCCTATATTTCAAAGAAAACCGCATCAAAATCGGATCAGTGGGTCTAGAGTTATAAAATTCTTTTGAAATTGTATAAAAAAATATGAACAAATAATGTTTACAACATACTGCATGTGTATTAACAAAGTTAATAGTGTTAACAAACAAAATGCATAAAAAACAACTAATGATTGACGCAAAAATTTCACCTTGAATTTCGGTAAGTCCATAGTTTAAGTTATGCAGCAATCAAATTCAAATTACATTTATTTAGCGGTACGAATTTATGTACAAATTATTGTAATTTGTATATTGTTTTTTTCTTTTAATATTCACAAATTTACAATTACAAAAACATATTCTAGAGGTGTTGATACACGTGTACTTTTATTATGTTGACTTATATTTACATATGTCATTAGTTTGAATGCAGAGGTTTTAAATCGGTATGCTTTTTTTTGTAGTTAAAATATAAGCGTAGTTGTTATATTTATATCCTTATAAAATACTAGCGGTCCGGGCAAACGTTGTTCTGCCCAAAATTAATTTGTTTAAAAATCAGACCATAAATACACATTTTTGTAAACATCTCGACTTCTGCCGGGTTCATTTTTTGTAAAAATATTTATTTCCACGTAACTAACATATATTTTGAATATGATCCAAATCGGACCATAAATACGCATTCTCGACAATACCGAAATTATTTTCGGTATGAGAAAAAAATTATAGAAAAAAGCGTCAACTGGAGTGTGAGAAAACATAACTGATTGCTGAAAAAAATTATTTTTAATTAAGTTCAACTTATCTATCCTATACTATATTATAGTTAAGCAAAGGCGAATAGATTCTGTTAATGTTTGATAATATGCAATTGTTTTGTTTATTTGATAAGGTCGCTTTTAAACTAGTTCAAATGTATATACTTATAGTGTATATGTAAGTGTGTGTGTGTTTCGGTGGTGTGACTCGCCAAAAATACATTTTTTTCAATGCCAATCGTCTGATGGCCTTGGTTTTACCTATCCAGCCTTGATAAACATTTTGAAATTTTAACTGCTCTGCATTTTTTAATTTTTTTCATATTTTCATATTTCTATATACATATAAAGGAAAATATTATTGTAAATAAACAAGAAAAAGTCTATTTTTTATGAAATTACATCATATCATACCCCGAGTTACGGCTTTCTGACTTTCGTCGCTTCTCATTTATGTACATTTTCAATTATCACGATTTTCTAAAATTACGATGCTTGCTTCTGAGTTACTAGTGTTCCGACTAGTGGACATTCGAGCTACTGAAACCGAAGGTGACGTAAGTATGGGGTATGACTTGTTTCCGGTTGCCACTGTTTGTGGATAACTGGTTAAATTGACGATATTATTTTTACTTGATAACGAGCGGTTATTTTTGACTAACCGCAAAGCTAAAAATAATATTTGTTTCCTAATTTTATATTTCGAATTAGTTTTTATATTCGTGGAAAATATTATTCAAAATTAAATATACGAGTGACTGTTAGTTTATATTAGATAATGATTATTTATTTAGATGGGAAGGCTGAAACATCAAAATTTTCGTTATGTAATTATATAATCATCAAATTATAACTTCTTATTTTTTTTTATTTCCTACAGGATGTATGTATATTATAAAATATTATATTGTATAAACCTCGAAACGGATGTGCATTATAAGAAATAATAAGTGTAACAATAGAGATGTTGATTTGATAATTATTTTAATAGGGAAATAGAAAAATAAGGGAATTAATTTATCTGATACCGGAAGTAATGGTTCATTGTTTTTAAAGACAACTGCATAAAGAATTTAAAGAGTTCCAAACTATTTTTTGTGATTTCTACTTGACTAAATGTCTCTTGTATTTTTATATTTTTATTTATTTTCTATGCATAACTTATTTATGCAGCTGATATTTAAAGGTTGCATTTTTTCGAGGAATATGACTAATACATAGCTCAAATTCTAACCCCTCCTGAAAGCCATAAAATATAAAAATGAATTGAATAATATACTTGTTTTTTATGGGCTTCTTTCTAGGAATCTATCTGAATTGTTATTTTACTCCCTCCCCCCCATCAACCAGTTAGGTACTCTTGAAAAGTTTAATCGAGGGGATTCTACTGTACTTATAAATACAGTATCTATCCCTTGAAGATTTAAAACATGTTATATAATTACTTATATTTGCTGTCAGTTATATAAAACATTTGATCCGGAACAAAATCTAACTTCAGGCTATCTTTAAATGATAGTATTTATTAATAATTTAGTAGAAACCAGCCGTGGTGATTGGTGTACAGTAAGGTGTGTCAAAAAAAATCGATATTTTTTTCCCTTGCTCTCGTTACGAAATAAGGTAGGTTATAACTCAAAATAAATCCCCCCACAATGAATACCCTGTAGTACAATTTTAAGAGGTGCCACATGGGAGGGTCTTGTTTCCCATTTCAATAACATGAAAAAAATTATTCTTTAGTACTAAAGTTGGTATAACTGATTCGTGATAACTAATTAAAAAAAATTGAAGGACGTCATTTTGTAGAGAATAAAATTATGTTCTAATAATGCTAGTTATCGGCTTGGTCATTTCTTTTTTGACAGGGTAATATAATGTACTAGCACTAGTCTTGACAAAGACTTAGTCGCGCAACTATCTCGTACATTCATTTTACATTGTTTTATATGTAAATCGCAAAACCCATACACACTGTGGCGATAATCGCGCTGCATACAATAACATGCCATGACGCGATAGTCGCGCTTATACTAAATGTCGCTAGTGTGTAAGAGCTGTTAACCTTGTTCTTACAGCGGCCATAACTAGTGCCAGTACCTTATTGCTATTATATACATATATATATATATGTATATATATTGCATTTACACCTATAGCTGTCTGAAATTAACTGGACATTTATTATATCATATTATATATTTTATATGCGGTCCAAGACATTTTCTCCTTGTTCAATGTGGTTCAGAAAAGCCAAAAAGTGGGACATCCATGGTCCAAACCAAATTTTCTATATGCATGTTATATTATAGATACTGAAATTAGAATTGTTCATCTTACTGGTATTTCCTTTACGAAGTTAAAAGTGTAAATAAAATAAAAACAAAATGTCTTGCACATTCAGCCCCATATGTATGTGATATGACGCGTCGCTTCTGCTTCATCGCATCTTCTAAACTTGAAGTTTCCGGTTTAGTGTTTCGTTCTTTTATTCTCGCTGTGTCTGGTCTTATGAATGTATTACTGACATTTAAATAAACTCTATTGTTCTAAAATGAATTACAGCTTAATATTTTTAAGTAGTTAGTTATACATATTATTTTTCGATTTTTATATTTTTATCCGTTAGTTAAAATTAATTTTCTTCCAATTAGTAACCAGGGGAGGGGGTAAATATTTTACCGCTTTTCTTAAATGCCGTTTTTCTAGTTACGCCACTTATTAGTGAGTATTATGTATTTACAATAATAATTTAATGAAAAACTATGTAAAATATATCTACGTTTATAAATTGCTAGATTTTTATGTGATTTTTTTTGGTATGTTGAGTTGATTATGACTTTTATTGACTAAAAAAAAAAAAAAAGGTCACACAATTGAAAATTATAATTATTTGAAAAGACTTTTTTTTTTAGTTATTTAATTAAATACAATGAATTATATGATCAAAAAAAAAAAAAGATCATTTGGTTCAAAATTTTTATATTTATTTCGCATATTTTAACAGCATTGAAAATTTCGGGGGGGGGGGTTATTACCACAAAAATTCCAAATTGTTATACTAATTACATATATTTTAAAATTTTGGGGGGGGGGGTTTCGACCCCAAAAACCCCCCCGTTCCTACGCCACCGTATGTAGATACGTTATCTAGTCAGTTTGATTAAAATTGGTTCCGTAGTTCCCAAGTTATAACAATATTCCTCACGGGCTGAAACGCGGGATAACGATATATAGATATTAATAATATTATGTAATAAAAATTCGTAATGTAACAACTGAAGAGAATGATTGCAGTAAGCAAAAAAGGTGAATACGATTACTATGACAATAATATATATTTTTATTTATAAACATTTATACACGTGATAACATGGATTCAAAAGTGCTTACGTTTAGATATTTACAATTACAACATCATCTCTCACAAAACAAGAGACAAAAAAAACATTTATTATTATTTATTTTAAAAATGCAGACTTTTTTCTTTTCAACGATATTTTTGTTTTTTCAATAACAGCATCCGTTTAAAAATGACAACTGATTAGTTTCAATACCTTCCCATGGGACACCCTGTATAATGCACAATCTTGCAAATGTCACCACACCAGACATATCAATACAACAAGAATAAGGTGACGAGACCGTCTTTCGTTCTTAATTTAGAATTCTGTGACTTGTCTGAAGAGGGTTTGGCCAACGAACAAAACTAAATTACATATTCTACCACGACCACGTAGGGAAACCAACAACACATTGTATTGAAGTTAGTGCTTTGGGAAATCCCATATTATGTGAAACTTGTATAACCGCAACATAACAAAGAATTTATAATTTTACAACAATTACAATCTTAGAAAAATCGGGAAAATTTTGTAACCGCTGTATTGGCCTGAT
Source organism: Sialis fuliginosa (assembly GCA_961205875.1). Taxonomy (NCBI): domain Eukaryota; kingdom Metazoa; phylum Arthropoda; class Insecta; order Megaloptera; family Sialidae; genus Sialis; species Sialis fuliginosa. The sequence continues at coordinate 11,024,696 of OY540817.1, read as the reverse complement.
CACGTACCTTAAACTAGACAAGTTAGGAATCATTTTGTAGTTCCCCTTTTTTAATTTCTTTTGCAGCTAAGCATCTTCTCGTTTAATAATGGAAATGGAAATTCACTCCCATCATACCAGCCACAAATTTCAATTACAGTTGCAGTGTTATATCTCGTTGCCACCCTTTAACAGCTAGGGGTTGGTATTATGTATTCATATTTAATATTGAACATCATATAAAATGATTTATTAAAACCGAATGGAATTATTAAATTAAATTTTGATTTGATTAAATACAATGGCCCCTGAAATATTAAATTCACTATAATATACAGGATGTCCCAGCTTGATCGGTTTACTTACTATACCACATGATTCCCTAAAATAATGCCCTGTAAACTTTTTTCATAAAATTTCATGTGTATTTTTCGAGATAATCGAGGTTTTATGAGTCAGAAAGAGGTCATCGAATTATTAATTTTTTTTTTTAATTATTAAATTGCCCTTTAAGAAAAACATAGTAGGGGAAGATGGGGAGGATTCATACACTGGAAGCGTTCATACAGATGGATTAATAACACCAATAGATGTACTGATCACCCGCCATAACATATCAACAGTTTAAATTTTGTCATCTTGATGGTCATTTTTATCAATTTTCATTTTCAATGCGTGGAAGTAATTTTGGTGCATTGTCGAAAATATTTTAAAAACAGTAACAAATTGTGTTATTTTGAATCGATTATTGTTATTTTATATGTATAACATTTATTTGTTTGTAATATTGATTTCGTTTTTCTATATTTCCAATCTTTTCTTTTTATTTATTTTTTTACAACATGAAAATTGACAATTTCTCTCAAATAATGTTGTTATATTATGTACAAAGGACCAAACTTCCAGTGAAAATAACTTTTGTTTTGGGTTTTTAATATTTTTAGTTTTTATACAGAAAATTTATATTTTGTATGTTCCGACACATAAAACCTCGATTATATTGAAAAGTAAAAGTCCTATGAAAAAAGTTTAATGGGTCTTTTTGAAGCTTATTTAATGAGGAATCCTGTGGTGGTAAGATCCGCGATAATGTATACTGCAGTAGGTATATCCATAAAGTGGGTAGATATTGTGAATATTTTGAACAAATAATTACCATGTTCGTAACTTTAATGAAAAAAAATCTGAAAAATGGGAGCATAGAAGAAATATGTTATTTTAGGATAAATAGTTTCATTCATATCAGTATCAACACCAATCGAACCTGCAGATTGTGTATGATGTACACTTGACTTTTTATTTATTCATAATTCATATACATAGGTACTTACAGTTAACCGACTGTAATTTAAGCTTGAACTATATGCTAAAGGAATTATTTAATGTAAAGCTATCGTTTAAGTACGTTCTTTTGACGGATTTGTTTTTTAATTCAACGAATACACCCTATTCATACGGGATATATACAATACTTGAAAAGGCGTATTTGAAAAGGCTCGTCAAAGCCTACGTTCAATCCTCTTAAGTATTTCATGTATGTACTTCTTTTTTATTTTGCATGTGGGGGTTTAATGCGTTGAATTTAAATATTTTGTTGATGCAGTTCTTAAAGAATGTTTTGTAAAAGAACGATAAGGTACTGGCACCAGTTATGGCCGCTATAAGAGTTACCTGTTTTTGTGCAAAGTCCGCAAATATAGTTTGTTTTTTAAATTATGGCCTTTTATTTTGTAATGGATAAAGTAAAACCAGTAATGAGCACGCAGTGATGGACACTTGCTAATGATTACAAAATGATAAGTACACAAAAGATATAAAAGAAAAAATCGTCAAAGAAACAATGTAAAGCTGTTGCTATGATAATATAATAATTAATAAATAAATTATACTAAAAATTAGTTTAAATGTCCACCATTTTTACACCTATTGGCCGATTGTCATCAAATCACGCTGTAAGACAGTTAAACGTATATAGATTAATATTCAGAAATGGTAGTAATCAAATATCAACAAATATTTCTAATTCGGTAAATTTAATTAAAAAATAGCCATTAATGGTGTCATATCCAATACTGGTGCCACTACCTTATAATTTTTTTTATCTGTTTACTGATATGCAGTGGCGCTTTATTAGTCTATCAAAAGCAAAAATGATGGGCCTTAGCAGTTATTTACATTTCTTACTGTATAACGAGTCATTGATTCACAAATAGAAAAACTATTCGGTACAGGACAGTAATACACGAGGTTTCACTCGCATTTGACAATTTTTGTTTGTTTATAATATCGAGAAAAAAATTATTCAAATCCGGTCATGGTTATATGGACAACAATATAAACAAGGGCCGTATATTATACAGACGCCCTACTAATAATATTGAATTAATCAAATAACCAGGCGGCTTCTTTAACTGACTCACGTGTCAATGTACCTACTACATACTCGCATGTGTGTGAGTACATTGTACTATGGACCCCTCCCGCGTCCAAAATTCATTCATGACCCTTTCTTTTTTCTCCGTCTTCTGGAGATATCAGCGGTTATCTAATGGTGGCGGAAGTGATACATTTTGTATTTGGACTTTCTTACAAGTCACTGAATTATATTAGTGGTCTTAGATCATAACATGATAACTGTATCAATCGATGGATTTAAAAAAATAGATATAAGGTAGTGGCACCAGTCTTGGCAAGGACCCCAGTAATGGCAAATTTTTAATTAACATTTAACTGTCTTACAGCGTGATTTGATGACAATCGGCCAATAGGTGTCAAAATGGTGGACATTTAAACTAAGTTTAGTATAATTTATTTATTAATTATTATATTATCATAGCAACTGCTTTAGATTGTTTCTTTGACGCGATTCTTTCTTTTATATCTTTTGTGTACTTATCATTTTGTAATCATTAGCAAGTGCCCATCACTACGTGCTCATTTCTAGTTCTTCTTTTGCCATAACTGGAGAAAAAACATGAACAAAATAAAAAGCTATAATTTAAAAAACAAACTATATTTGCGGACTTTGGTAACTAAATTGATTAAATAAAGAGTTTTGTTTTATTAATAATATGAGTTCATAATAATTACAAAAAACAAGCCCATTCATCAAAAAAAAAAAAAAATGCTCTTACAGCGGCCATAACTGGTGCCTTTACCTAATTTCAATTTAAATAGGGTTCTATTCTGATAATAGATGAAGTGATTTAAATATCACTGGCCTTAAATGTATAAAATAATGAACTTTTCTTATATTCTTATAAAATATGAATACTATAATGTGCTCTTTAATTTAAAAAATAAATAAATTTAAGAAATAAATCTCATTTTATGTGTGCTAGAGATACTCTAGTAAGAGTTATGACAGCGTCGCTATTTTTAGTAAAATCGGAGATGACGCGATTTTTTGTTCAAAAAAACATTTTGACAGCTACTGGTACATGGTGCCTAAAACCAATTCATCACGGCACGATCAAATATACGATCATACACTCGTAGATGCAATTATGTCAAACAGTGACACGTAAATGCTTGTGCATTGTTGTTCTTGATTGCATTATTCAATTTGGGCAGTTTATAGGGGCGGAGAGAGGGGTATATTGTTGTACATGAATCAAACACTTCCGGCTCGTGTTTGAGACTTTATTTTATTGATATTTATTAAGAATAATGACGCGTGAATGAGTGTGAACGAACAAACGTCTTTTATCTATGGATTATTTAAATTGATGAATAAATTTATATGGGCTAAATTGTTCTATTATTTTTATTATAGGTCTTGAAGGTGTCCCGGGAAAATTGAACTATATCGGTTTTAATTAAATGCGTTTAGGTATAGTTTGCGCTTTTACAGTCAGTTAGAACTGGACATTTCTTTATAATATTTACTGTATTAGTTTAATGTCCGGTATTATAAAGTAGCTCGCAAAATAGGGTATTAATTCTGTATTAGTATCTATGAATTAGCTATGGAATTCAGAGCAACTAATTGTAACACAGTTAGCAATTTTGGCCCTACAAAATAATTTTCATAATATCACCACTGTTTTAATACCGTTGGTGTTTACATACCACGCGTGCGCGAAAATTGTCAGATACTGTCAGAACTGTCAGATACGTTTGAAACCTTATTTGGATGTGCTTGCAAGCTAGCAAATTTTGCTAGCTCGTTTATGATACCGGACATAGGGTCAATCCAGACTATCGAGCCAGTCTCTGTCCGGTCTCGCTTCAATCAAATATAAATAAACAATAAACATAATGAAATAATTCACACTGTAGGTATCGGTCAGGTCTCGGTCTAATCTCGCTCCGATACAGCATAGTGCAAAGAATATTTTACTGGAGTGTGATCGAACCTAGCATGGATTGCACCGAGACCGGCCCGAGAGAGCGACTCGTTAATGTAAATGTCATAAGATTTGATTGAAGCGAGACCGGATCCATAGTCTGGATCGACCCTAACTGGTTTAATCACTGACTATCCAGATTTCTCGGTACTAAATGTCCCCTGGCCAACTTTATTACAAAAAATTGTAACTAAAAGTTTCATTAATTTTGTCCTAACTTTGTCAATGGTTCCCGAATTTTTTTAACCGATACCTCCATGGATTTAACACTGTACGCCTATGCCTTTAAAGTGCCACTGATTATGATAATATTATGAGAACGTATTTATTGTAATATTTATAATAAGCTATTTATCTTCGAGTGTCGAGATATCTTTTATCGTGTTATTCATAAGGGTCCTATTCAATGCCAACAATTAAAATGTGTTGTTTTTTATAATATCTAAATTGATTGAAGAAATCATACGACTTTTTCAATTATGATTATCTGAAAAAAATATGGGGCGTATTCAGACGATAATAATATCGCAATACTGTTTGTTGCATGACTTTTGGGTGTAAGTCCCGTCTTTTTAGTTTTATTTTCATAAAAAATATAGATGGTGCAGTGAGCCAAAATTTTTATAGTTTAGTATTTATTATTTGCCCTTATCAAGAAATGCTTTTTTTTACTCTCGGAGACGTCTACTTGTCTATCTGTCGATCTGTGAACGCTGTAGTGTCTAGACTCTCTAGATATAATGAAAACATTGAAAAACAAATATGAAATTTTTACGGATTGTAAGAAAAAAACCAGGATTTTTCTTGGAATAACATATTTCCCCATGCTCAAATTTTCGATGTTACAGGCGTAAAAATAATTTCTTAAACATTTACATAGTTTCTAGTACTTATTGCAAGTAAATCATTTTTTATGTTTTTGAAATCAGCGTATTTTGATACATTCTCCACATTTTTTTGACGTGATATTTTTCTTGGAATGGGCAGGCAATTTTTACCACACAAATATTATATATATATAAGTATGTATTCCAAATTTCAGCTCAATTAACCCAACAATATGACCCAACAGTTTTTTAATTATGTTACGGACGGACAAAAATGTTCTGAATAAAAATATGATTTAGGGTCGATCCAGGCTATTGTGCCGGTCTCGGTCAGGTCTCGGTCCGGTCTCGCTCCAATCAAATATAAATATACAGTAAACAATGAAATCATTCACACTATAGGTGTGCCGATCTCGGTACAATCACGCTCCGATACAGTAGTGTGGATCGGCCCTTAACCATTTTTTCGTATAACAAACCATTTTCGAAATATTCGTTTCTGTATGCATAAAAAGTCTTGTGGCCACAGCAATTTACAATACATTTTATTGGCAAAGAAATACATATTCTTTTTTATTGTTTTCTGAAAGGAGTTCTAAATTATACCTCCTATAAGTTACCTGTATTAATTTATAAGAATATTTGATTGATATATTATTTTTAATTGTTTCAGGTATTCTCACAGATATCAAAACACATTTTGATATAAGAGACGATGCCGCTGGATTACTACAAACAGTATTTATTATTAGTTATATGGTGTTTGCTCCTCTGTTCGGTTACCTGGGAGATAGGTATAATCGTAAATTTATCATGGCGTTCGGAGTCTTCCTGTGGAGTCTTACTACGCTTTTAGGGTCTTTTATGAACGTAAGTTAAAATCAATTTTGTAGAATTATTGCTCATTATCCTCGCACGCCCCTAGCCTGAATATTTATTGATTAATATTATACATCAATAGCACTAAATTAATTTAAAAAAACAAGTATCTTTGTACTTGTATCATAATGCGTTCTCAAGAATCGGTGAAATACGAATCTAACGAAAAATATGTATAGAACTTTCTTTGTAGAGAATTTAATTAGCTTTATCCAAACTACTTGGCGCCTGGCCTATAAGTTACAGTTACCGAATTAAATATATTTTATATCTTCTTTGTTTTCAGCATTACGTTGGTTTTATAATTTTCCGAGCGCTAGTCGGTATTGGTGAAGCCAGTTACTCAACAATCGCTCCTACGATCATAAGCGATCTTTTTGTAAAAGATCTCCGATCAATAATGTTAGCATTCTTTTATTTTGCCATTCCAGTCGGAAGGTAGGTCTTAATTATTTATTTTATAAAAATGTCCGATCTAATATGATTTGTTATTTTTCCAGCGGGTTAGGTTATATTATAGGATCCAAAACAGCTGCATTAGCTGGTAGTTGGCAATGGGGCTTACGAGTGACGCCTATACTAGGCGCCATTGCAGTTCTCCTTATCATATTCGTGATGATAGAACCTGTCAGAGGACAGGCCGAAGGGCACACGCATCTGCAGACGAGTTCATGGTTTAAAGACATCAAACTATTGAGTAAGAAGTAAGTTGACGGAACTCTATTAATAAATAATTATGCTACTAATAATATTATAGTTTTTGGTATTCATTTTAATGTTTTTATTTCAGTCGAAGTTTTATGTTTTCGACGTTAGGATTTACATGTGTGGCATTCGTAACCGGGGCCTTAGCGTGGTGGGGACCAATATTCATGCTTTATGGTATTCAACTTCAAGAGGGGAAAGAAAATACGCAAATCGATGAGTAAGTACTATATGGGTAAAAAAGATATTGAAATGAAATTATTTTTTTAATGCACATTATAAGTTCTTTACAAAAATACCACTTTAAGTATTGATTAAGGATGTACTGGATGGTTAGTCAGAATCAATGTAATTTGATAAAATTTTGGGAAACTGTTAGACCCATATAATCGATTTAAAATTATGTTTATTTATACCATACCAATTATTGGATAAATCTGCTCATTCTGATCTCAACTTGAAGCTTTTAATATTTTTGAAATTCGATAGAATGTTTTGTGCAATTTCTGATCCAATCACAAAATCCAACAAAACCATTAGGTACTTTTTTTGTTTTCTATAAAATTACAAAGAAAATAAACTATAGTCAGTTTGACCTAAAATGCTCAAAAAAATCACCTAAAATATCATTTTTCGTATTTTATACTAAACTATAAAAGAACAAAATCAGCCCAAATTGAATTATCAATCACTAATAGAACTGGAGATATGATGTCGAGAAAATAAATAGAGATAGAGCGCAAAACGTGAAAAATTGTCCACTTGAAATCCAAGGTCTCAAAATTATCAAATAATTGACATGGTGTAAATGAATGCACTTTTATTTAGATGTATGTGCAGTACATCCTTAAATAAATAGTTTAAAATTAAATTTCCATATAATTTCAGTGTATCATACAAGTTCGGGTTGGTGGCAATGTTTGCCGGAATTATTGGAGTGCCTCTGGGTTCATTTATTGCTCAGAGGCTGCGGCCCAAATACCCGGACATAGATCCACTGATTTGCGCTTTCGGCTTGATCGTTTCAGCACCCCTAGTGTTCTTGGCTCTGACAGCGATATCCGCATCGGCGGCGCTGTCGTTCTTTCTTGTGTTTATCGCCGAGGTTTCATTGAACCTGTCGTGGTCGATCGTCGCTGACATGCTACTGGTGAGAATAATCCCTTTTCTGCTTTTGTTTCAGCGTGTCTTTGGTGTTCGGCGTGATAACGATGTGTTCAGGAATTATAGGAGTTCCTTTAGGATCGTTCTTGGGCTCGGTGTTAAAAAAACGGTTCCCGAGAGCAGATGCGTTGATATGTGCGGCGGGCTTGTTTGTATCAGCGCCCCTCATTCTGGCGGGAATGTTTTTAATAGAGACGAATACAGTTGTTTGCTTAGTACTGATATTCTTTGCGGAGCTATCGCTAAATTTGAATTGGGCAATTGTAGCTGATATGTTATTGGTAAGAATTTGTTATATCATCTATTCTTCATTTATCCCTTCCTTTTTTCGTTTTGTTTTATGTTGTATTTAATGTCGTTGTGATTTTGTGCATGTGTTTATTTCTGTAAATCTATTCCTCAAAATTTATGTGTGTTTATATGTGAAAATAATCACCAATAATATTAGTCAATAATTTACAAATAATTTCTATTTTTTTTTCTTTTGAGAAAGTGGTAGATTTTGATGCAAAAAACATTACAGTAATTCCCCCTTTTCATATCTTAAGAAGGTAAAATAGGTATGCTATTTTTTAATGTAATTTTGATAATTATTAATTCTTATGGGCGTCGTTTTGTTTGAAATTTTGTCAGTTTTAAGGTTTACGATAGTCGATAACTAACTTGTTTTATTCTAAAACTTATGACTTTTCTACCAGGTGTATTATAATAAATTTTAAATTATACAGTGCGTTCACGATGAAAGGAACAAATTCGTTTAAAATTCAGGTAATTATTTTGTGCAAAAACGCTCAGACCCGTCGATTAGTATTTTTAGTTGCGGATTTTGTGACATAAGAAAATTGTATACAGGGTGTCTTAGGAAAAACATATGTAGTCATCATTGATTTTTTTAAATGGAACACCCTATATATTATACCATTTTTGAATTGTGCGATAAATTCTGAACACTTTTTGTACAGCATATCATATCTCTAAAATCAGTGGTTTTTGGAATAATGACGTTTGAAAATTGACATTTTGAAATACACACAAGTCAAATAAAATGTTTAAATTGAAAAAATAAACTTTGAACATTTTTTTAAAAGCCAACAAAAACATCCTGGTATTGCAAAAAAAAAGAAAAAACATTGAACTTTTTTTTTCCTTTTTTTTCTTCTTTTTTTCTTTTTTTTTGCAATACCAGGATGTTTTTGTTGGCTTTTAAAAAAATATTCAAGGTGTATTTTTTCAATTTAAACATTTTATATGACTTGTGTGTATTTCAAAATGTCAATTTTCAAACATCTTTATTCCGAAAACCACTGATTTTAGAGATATGATATGCTGTACAAAAAGTGTTCAGAATTTACCGCACAATTCAAAAATGGAATAATATATAGGATGTTCCATTTAAAAAAATCAATGATGACTGCATATGTTTTTCCTGAGACACTCTGTATACAATTTTCTTATGTCAAAAAATCCGCAACTAAAAATACTAATCGACGGGTCCGAGCGTTTTTCCACAAAATAATTACCTGAATTTTAAACGAATTTGTTCCTTTCATCGGGTGGTCTATTTAAATTGAGACAAATAAATATTTAAAAAACTAAGAATTTTTAGAGAAAATGTTTGGTACAAAAGTTGCAGGGTTAGGAGGGGGAAAACTAATGAATGTAAAAAATTTGAACTTGAGTGTATGTTTTAAGGTCATTTTGAGGTCAACTTCATTTTTTTAAATGGAAATATATATATTTTTTTACATATTTGTATTCTACAACAAAAAGGAAATAACTTTTGTCTAAAAAGTTTTTTTTTAAATCCCAATTTTAATATAAAAAAAATTATTTTTTTTGTTAAAAATATCTGAAATTAATCTTCTAGAAAAAATGAAACTAAAAATAATCGAAATTTAAAATGTTTTATTAATGTAAATAATAAATATTCGAAGTGATAACCATCAATTTCAATACATTTTTCAACATGATAATAATTAGATATTTCAAAATAATTCGAAAGCCTAGCCAAACTGGAAAACTGAAAGCCTTTCCAAATAAATTGTTGTTATGGAAACTTGAATGGTGTAAAATATCGAAACTTTTTGGATCAAGCGCTATATGAACTACATAAGCTAACTGATAAAGAAAAAAGAAGAATGTGGTTTCAACAGGAAGGTTTTCGAAAAAACTTTTTAGACAAAAGTTATTTCCTTTTTATTGTAGAATACGAATATGCAAAAATATATATATATTTCCATTTAAAAAAATGAAGTTGACCTCAAAATGACCTTAAAACATACAGTCAAGTTCAATTTTTTTACATTCATTAGTTTTCCCCCTCCTAACCCTGCAACTTTTGTATCAAACATTTTCTCTGAAATTCTTTAGTTTTCGAAATATTTACTTGTCTCAATTTAAATAGACCACCCGGTATACTATAACAATGACATTAAAAAAATGTAGATTCATAATAAAATAAACTGGATTCTAAAACCTATGTTATAACCAGAAAAGTTAATGTCAAATTTTTTACATCAAAATTACTACTTTCTCAAAAAAAACAAACATTTTTTAAATTGATTTTCTGGTTACCGGTCACTTATTCTTTTGTCACTAAAATTCATAGCTAATAGTTTTTCATTCTAACAATTTTCCTTCCATCGATAAAAAAATATGTTACCTACTTTGCTTTCATTTATTTTGAAAATAAATGAAAATAAACGTTTTTGAGGGACGCTGATATATCAAGTCCGTCTTTCTACCTAAGCTTTATTGTTCTCCCAATATTTCTTCAAAGCAGATTTAAAATTTTAATGTATTACAGTACGTGGTGATACCAACAAGACGATCAACAGCAGAGGCTATCCAAATTCTTATATCTCATGCATTTGGTGATGCTGGAAGTCCGTATTTAATTGGAGTTGTAAGTTATTTTTAATTTTTTATTATTATAAAGTTGTTTCCACGAAGATTAATTTATCTTCTTCTTATTTTCCTGATTGCGGGAAATTTAAAATTTCAATTATAGCATATTATTATTCTATTCACGATTTTTTATTGTTGTTAAATAATCTGTGTAAAATATATATATTTTACTGAATTAAATATTGAAGAAATTTAAAAAAAAAAACAGTTTTTCTTTATGTTATAGTAATATCTATCTTGGCAATAATTGACATATGTAATTGGAAATGTTCTTTGTTTCAATTGTAAGGTTATGTTTTAACTGTCATGTTCATTTTTATAACTTCATAACTAATTGATTTTTTATTTTTTAGATATCAGAAGCATTAAAAATTGGTTTTCTTACTTCACATTCTCAAAGTGTAACTGATTTTAAAGCGCTTCAGTATGCGTTGTTTTCAACTTGTTTCGTAGAAGTTCTCGGTGGAATATTCTTCCTGTTGACAGCTATATACATAGTAAAAGATAAAAACGCAGCAGATAAAGAAACCGCTGGTATGTATTTATTGCCATTGAAAACAAAATTAATTTGAAATTCTTGTATTTCAATTTAAAAAAATATAAGACGTTTAAAATGAGAACTATTATTATTTACGTCCTAATTAATTTAAATACATTAAAGCTTTTTCTACCTAAGTTTATTATTTATTTTTGTTACTGAATAACTGACAATTAAGATTTACACAAATGTTTAAAAAAAAGTTGGGGAAGCCAACAAAAAATTTTAATTTATTTATTTTGAAAATTTGTTATCAATGCATGCTAAGCTTTTGCATGCAACAAATTATTATTTTTAAGTGCTGTTTAAAAGAGGTCTTTCAGGTCTCAAAAAATAATTTAAATAAACTTATTATAAATAATTTTTTTTTTAATATTTATTAGTATCAGAACAGTGAAGCTATAAAAGTTTTTTTAAGGGTGATTGATATCCCTTTGCAGCTTATTGATTGAGGGTCATTCCATATAAAATCATCAAGGTGCTGAAGTTGCACCATTTTTAATTTTGATGAAAGTTTAATCAGTTGTTATTATACTTATTAGATAGCAGAAACTGTACTTAGAAAAATTTTAATGGCCATAGTTCGGGGGTGGTGACCGTTTTACCCTCTTAAGATATGAAGATTTCGTCGATTTTCAACGTTTTTTCAACTCGCTATAGCACGCGTTCTAATAAAGCAATTAAAACGAGCTTAATGTCATTTGAAAGACTAAGGAATCTAGTTTCAATTGATCTAGCACAATTTAAAGTTTAAATATTTTTTTTGTAGATAGAGGCTTTTCAAATTTATTAATAAAATTGTCATTTTTTCTATTTTTCGAAATTTATTGTGGCTCTAAGGTTAAACTGAGAAAGCTATAATTATGTGTAAGTTATGTTCATTTATAGTACTCAGTACCCACAAAAAATCAGCTTGATTGATGCACATCTTTTATTAAAAAAAATTTGTTAAATATCGCAAAAATCACGAAAACACCAAAATCAGCTGTTTTCGAAGCAAAAAAAAGTTATGTGGGGGACGAGATAAAATTCTGAATTTTTTTTTTCAAATGCTCTAAATAGTTATCTTTGAAGGTCTTATAGATTCGTTTTGTTATTTTCATTTTTATAGCAACCAGAATTTTTTTTTAAATTTAAAAAATACGAAAATTTCAAAAACAGTTATTTTTAAACATAATACAAAAATATGTTGGGCACGAGATAGAATTCTGAATTTTTTTTTACAAATGCTCTAAATAGTTATCTTTGAAGGCCTTATAGATTCGTTTTGTTATTTTCATTTTTATAGCAATCAGAATTTTTTTTTAATTTAAAAAAATACGAAAACTTCAAAAACGGTTATTTTTTAAACAATACAAAAATATGTTGGGTACGAGATAGAATTCTGAATTTTTTTTTACAAATGCTCTAAATAGTTATCTTTGAAGGCCTTATAGATTCGTTTTGTTATTTTCATTTTTATAGCAACCAGAATTTTTTTTTAAATTTAAAAAAATACGTAAACATCAAAAACGGTTATTTTTAAACATAATACAAAAATATGTTGGGCACGATATAGAATTCTGAATTTTTTTTTACAAATGTTCTAAATAGTTATCTTTGAAGGCCTTAATGATTCGTTTTGTTATTTTCATTTTTATAGCAACCAGAATTTTTTTTTTAATTTAAAAAATACGAAAACTTCAAAAACAGTTATTTTTAAACATAATACAAAAATATGTTGGACACGAGATAGAATTCTGAATTTTTTTTTACAAATGCTCTAAATAGTTATCTTTGAAGGCCTTAATGATTCGTTTTGTTATTTTCATTTTTATAGCAACCAGAATTTTTTTTTAAATTTAAAAAAATACGAAAACTTCAAAAACGGTTTTTTTTAAACATAATACAAAAATATGTTGGGCACGAGATAGAATTCTGAATTTTTTTTTACAAATGCTCTAAATAGTTATTTTTGAAGTTCTTATAGATTCGTTTTGTTATTTTCATTTTTATAGCAATCAGAATTTTTTTTTAAATTTAAATAAATTATTATTAATAAATTTATAAAATTAAAATAACTTCAAAAACCAATTGACCGTTAAAAAATTAATTAAGGTATCTGTTAAAAACAACTAGATTTTATTTTTTGCTCCACATAATTTTTTTTTTTTAATTTATTTTCGAAAATACATGATTTTAGAGTTTTTACACTTTTAAGGATTTAAAAATAGTCTGGTGACTAGAAAAATGAAAATAACAAGAAAAAGTCAATTGGCTTTTAAAGTTAATTACTTAAAGCAATTATAAAAAAAAATTCAAAATTCTATCTCGTGCCCAACATATTTTTGTATTGTTTAAAAAATAGCCATTTTTGAAGTTTTCGTATTTTTTTTAAATTTCAAAAAAATTCTGGTTGCTATAAAAATGAAAATAACAAAACGAATCATTAAGGCCTTCAAAGATAACTATTTAGAGCATTTGTAAAAAAAAATTCAGAATTCTATCTCGTGCCCAACATATTTTTGTATTATGTTTAAAAATAACCGTTTTTGATGTTTATGTATTTTTTTAAATTTAAAAAAAAATTCTGGTTGCTATAAAAATGAAAATAACAAAACGAATCTATAAGGCCTTCAAAGATAACTATTTAGAGCATTTGTAAAAAAAAATTCAGAATTCTATCTCGTACCCAACATATTTTTGTATTGTTTAAAAAATAACCGTTTTTGAAGTTTTCGTATTTTTTAAATTTAAAAAAAATTCTGGTTGCTATAAAAATGAAAATAACAAAACGAATCTATAAGGCCTTCAAAGATAACTATTTAGAGCATTTGTAAAAAAAAATTCAGAATTTTATCTCGTCCCCCACATAACTTTTTTTTGCTTCGAAAACAGCTGATTTTGGTGTTTTCGTGATTTTTGCGCTATTTAACAAATTTTTTTTAATAAAAGATGTGCATCAATCAAGCTGATTTTTTGTGGGTACTGAGTAATATGAATGAACATAACTTACACATAATTATAGCTTTCTCAGTTTAACCTTAGAGCCACAATAAATTTCGAAAAATAGAAAAAATGACAATTTTATTAATAAATTTGAAAAGCCTCTATCTACAAAAAAAAATATTTAAACTTTAAATTGTGCTAGATCAATTGAAAGTAGATTCCTTAGTCTTTCAAATGACATTAAGCTCGTTTTAATTGCTTTATTAGAACGCGTGCTATAGCGAGTTGAAAAAACGTTGAAAATCGACGAAATCTTCATATCTTAAGAGGGTAAAACGGTCACCACCCCCGAACTATGGCCATTAAAATTTTTCTAAGTACAGTTTCTGCTATCTAATAAGTATAATAACAACTGATTAAACTTTCATCAAAATTAAAAATGGTGCAACTTCTATATTTTAATAAATTTGATGATTATAAATGGAATGACTCTTGATCGTTATCTAGAACATTGAAAAATCAATTGAATTTGAATCGAGTGAACACATTAAAAAATAGATATTACAAGCTTTAATAAAATACTTTCTGAATGATCACTCGCAACAATTTTTAACAAAGATATGACAATTTGAATTTTGCCTATTTTTTTCGTAGTTTAACGAGTGTATTATTTTTATACAGAAATAGAGAAGCAAAGTAATAGTGGAATTGGAATGTAACACAGGGAGATCGTTGTTCATCTGCTATCGCTATAAAAACAGTGTCGATGCCGTAGATTAGATTTTTCTTTTTTGTGGTGGTGGATTCTTACTTTTGGGACACTAGTTTCTAATTTTTTGAACGTACAACTGAAAATAAATACAGAACAAAATTATTTGATTTTTATCAACCTGCCAAATAGAATTCTGTGTGGGGGGGAGAAGGAAAAAAACCTAAAAAAATTAAATATTGTTTTTTATTGGTATTGTGATTGTGTTTGTTACATTATAACTATTATTACCATAAATTAATTCTAATACTTCTGTATTTATTATCAATGTAACTTAATGGCACTTTTATAGATATTTCTACCGGCAGTAGCTGGTATACTAATTTCAGAGGAGATACTGCTGAGACTTAGCTTTACAGGACCAGCATGGCCACTAGGGGGAGGGGGCTCAGTTGGACATGTTGGGTCCACATATTAATTAATTGGCCATATCTGTGACATCACTTTTGAACTGAAAAATGCTGGTCCTTTAAAGGTTAACTTGATCCCCTCTGAAGTTATGTTAACAGTTGCGGCCGGTTAATATATTATCATAGGAACATATTTTTTACAGTAATCATATTTTTACATCACATTTCTTAAAAATAGTATATAAAATAAAAATCCAATTAATGCTGGATTGCACAAACGCTTATTAAGAAAGTTGACTGAAGATTGAGGGTAATTATCCATTAAATATCTCTTCTCTTAAAAACGCCCGATTAACTTAACCGGCCATAAATGGTTAATTTAGATCTTGCAAATTTGTTAAATGTGGCGACACAAATATTTTGATACATATTAAAGGGTTTTAATATTTGTCTCACTCTAACTGCAGAGCCGGACATACCAATTCCATATTACAAAACAAGTAGCAGTCAATCCTCGAAAAAATAAAGATAAAAGTAGCACACTCATTAGTTAATTATTAACTAACTAATAATTATTAATTAACTAATCCTCCATTATTTGTTTCATTATGCAATCCAGCATTATTTAGATTTTTTTATTACTTAAGTGCACAAATGACTTAATACTAACACAAACTATAATACATACAGTTGATATTCTGTACTATAATAATACATAAAAAAAATTGGTGGGCATCGATAATTAACCCTTTAACTACAGATACCAATGAAATTATCAATAAGTGATCCCCGCATATAAGCATATCTTAAAATTACTTAACACAACAGCCGCAGTTAAAGGGTTAATAACATACAAGTAAAAAAACTTAAAAATAGATTAATTAAAATAAAATGGTGGTTTAATCGTATTATTAAATTTACATATACTCGACTTATGCTTAGTATTATAAAGAATACAGTCTATGTAGATCAGAGAAATTAAATATCCGTAGTGTACGTGTACACCGATCACCACTACTTTTAGATTTCTACTCAAATCATTAATAGCTCTCATTTAAATTTGATACCCTATTTAGTTTCGGTCTCAAACAAATTCTTTATAATACTGGACATAAATCTTTTTCAAATGTCTTTATCAAAAGTATTTTTATATTGACAATTATAATTTTTCAGATTGTTTTTTTTTTTTTTTTTTAAGATATGAAACAATAACTTGCCTTGAATTATAGTCTGTTTCATTTAAAATTGCAGTGGTGGGCTTGGATTAGACGGTACGATTCACACAGGAACTATTTTGACATTACGCTAGCTCACAGAATAATGTTAGTAAGAAGCGATACTCCACGTTAAAAAACTGGCAATCGTTTTTACACACACTTAAATTTGTAAGAAATAAAACTCATCTTTCTATTATGAATATTACTTTTCTAATATCCCTTTTTAGAATAACTAATCTGACAATTTGAATTTAATTACATTTGATTCCAAGGCAACATGAATTAGTAGATGTATTGCATCAGTGAAAATTGTATTATTGTGAATCTGCCTGGCGTTTTGCCCAATCAGGAGTGCGTATTATGCTTCCTATGTTAGCTACCGCTGCAATCTTAAATTAAACAAACTATAGGAATGTTTGTATTGAATATTCTGCCTGTTTGGTTAAAAATGTTTTTTTTTCTCAACAGACAATCAGATGCAGCCATCTCACATTTACGCTGAAGATACAAACAGCGATTCGGATCAACAAAGGAATCTAGTGTCTTGATTTATGGTGTATTAAAATTTGTATAGTGACTATATTTTTAAATAATCCGTAATTTGTTGCGGTTTTAAGGAACATTAGATTTTTATGAAAATTCAGATGTAAATATTATACGGTACGAAAGCATGATATCTATCATAAGTGTTGTTAGACATATGTTAACTTTTAATCTTACATAAAGGGAAGTTTGTGGATACATAATGCACCACCTAGTACATTATTTTAAATTGTTACCAATAAAGACTAAATCCAATTAATAAAGTTGAAGAATTTATATTTCCTACTTGAAAATATATTTAGGCTTGCGAACATCCAATATCCGAAAAGTGGTACGCTTAAATTTTATCTGTAATTTCAAATATTCATGTTAATCAAGGCAATATAAAATATTTATTTTTAGTATCCGTTGATCTATTTTGGAGCAAAATGGTAACAGTTTTAGGTAGTGCGTTATGAATTCTGTATCTTCCCTCGTTGAAGAGTTTAACAAAAGCAATACTATATGTATTTCATACATAAGTATAAGAAAGTTAAAAGCCAAACGAGAATTTTAATTAATGATTTTTTTTAGTATTATACAAATATTATAAATAATTTAAAAATTGTAAAAACTACGGAAGTTTTGATATCGTTATTATTGAATTTATCAAAATATTGGAATTATTTCTAAAAAATGAAAAATATTTATTATATATATTTTTTTAATTAAGATTGTATTTTTTTTTTAAATAAGAATTTATATCCAAATATTCAATTTTGACTGAATATATGTTAGTATTTTCCAGACGTGGGAAATTTTATCGTGCATCAATTCTATGAATTGTTGGTAGTTGTTATCTTATTAAACTTAAAAAAAAATACATCACCATCGTTCATTTCACCAAATTCATTTTCGTTAACCCTTTAACTACGGGTATTAATAAGCAATCCTTGCATCTAAGCATATTTTAAAATTGCTTAATTATGACAGCCATGTTTCATAAAACATTTTGTCGAGAGCCATAATTATATTTTAAATAATCCACCTCACCTCAATTTCAATTGATTTTTCAAAATCAATTTTAACAAAAAAAATGCAGGTTAATTTTTAGACTTGGTGAGTTTTTATTGAACGATGACAATATGGCAATAAACAAGAGCGGATCCAGGAGCACTTTGGAAGTTGTGTTATGTCGTCTTTTAACAGGTTTCAATATAGAGTAAATCCTCAAATGGCACGATTTTGATTTACTTGCAAGTAATTTCTTATAACCTTGGCAATCAGATTTTTTGTAAGTACAGTAAAACTTCTCTTAATGTATTTTCTCTTTGACGGCTAGATGCTAGGTTAGGTTTAACTTCAAATCTTATTTGTAATCTTTACATTAATTTTTTAAATGAAACATTTTAAATCAGATATCGGATCCTCTCTTGTGAACACATTTTTTTTCTATTTTTTAAAAGTAATAATTATTCAGTCATCCCTTGAGTTACATCTCTGTTTACAACTTTTAAAATAAGTCCTTCAACTAGCAGACATTTTCAAAGCTGACGTGACTTTAGGGTTTGACTTTATAAAATAATTTTGTAATGTAGTAAAAGGTTAATTAACAAATATTTTAGTCTTTGCTAAAATGTTTTTTCTTATCCATATATATATAATGTAAGATCAGGAGAGTTTTAATTCTATTTTTATAGTTTTACATTATTGAGGTAAATGATTATTTCATTGTATATATCCCATTTCATCTATATTTATGTCATTGTATAATAAAATGTAAATTGCATAATATATATAAATATATCAGGTGACTTTTTATCTTGTTTTTTTTTTTTTACGGTTATTTAAATGTAAGTATTAGTACAGTCTGTCTAATAAGAATATTAAAAACTTACGAACGGACAGGTAAAAAGTGTCATCCCTATGACAGACTTGGTTATTGTTTTAACTTTACTACAAAATAATAAAAACTGCTTCTCAGAAAAAATATGAACAAAGCAGAAAATAAGTATTGTTGGTTAATTAACTTGATTAGATTATTTCTGCAGAACCGGGGTTACTGAGCTTTTGTGAAAAATACTCCTGGAAGATGTGAGATTATAATCAACAACAGGAATGACTGCAAACGATACAATTAAGTTGTTCTGGCTCTTATTGGACAGACTGTATTTTGAAATGAAAATAGATAAAATAAGAAATAACGTTCAAATATACAATTTCAGATTAAACTTATAATTAACTTATACATATAAATAATAACACAGTATAAATTGTATAAAATGTTGTATAACAGAACAATTATTCAATATCGATAACTAATAATACTTTTGATTTCCTAGAACTGTGCAAAAAAAAACGGTAACAAAAACAATTAAATCATACTTCATTCCTCAAAGAGACCGTCGTGTAAATATCGTTTGTGATTTTCTCGATTCTTGCTCGTTTCAGCGGCCCTTCGTCCGGTTCTCGGATGTTTTCGTTCAAGTCTATTAAATAGTAGTGACTGTCGGCTTCCATTAAAGATCTCGCTTGACTTCTCATGAAGTTGTCCTGCATCCATTCGTGAGAGAGAACTTCATTGATGCTTATTCTCTTTGCGGGATTCACGGTTAACATTCTTTTGATTAGATCGATTGCATTATCAGAAACATCGGAGAAGCCATCTTCAGGAAATGTATACGTCCCGTTTATTATCTGGTAATTTAAACCATGTTCTTTGTAGTCAGGGTGAAACGGTAACATTCCACTAAGAGCAAAGTAAAGCATCACACCGAGGCTCCAGACATCAACTTGTTTTGTATATGAACCTTTCCCGCTCGTTAAAAGGACTTCAGGCGCTACATACAATGGAGTACCGCAAACAGTTCTCATGATCGTCTCATTATCTAAGATCTTACTCATTCCAAAGTCAGTGACTTTGACTAAAGTATTCTTGTTTGTCGTGGATAATAACACGTTTTCAGGTTTTAGATCGCGATGTGTAATGCCTTGTTTGTGAAGGTACTTGACGGCGTGGACAATTTGATAGAATATGAGTTTTGCGTTTGCTTCAGTTAGTTTACAGTTTGACGTTATTCTGTCGAATAGTTCCCCGCCTTCCATCAGTTCTAAAACGATGTATACGGCATCGTCTGTGTCGATTATGTCTTCTAAATGAATGACACAAGGATGTCGTAGTGCTTTTAAGATTCGCACTTCGTTAATTACTTTGTCTCTTTCGGCGGACTTCACTAAAACGCGTTTTGTTTTTGGTATTTTCTTTAAGGCAAACCTTTGATTGGTTTTCTTATCAAATACTAATTTTACTTCGCCACATATTCCTACTCCGAGGACTTTAGATATTATGTACCGAGATGATATTTGGGGAGGAATGTTTTTTGTGAGATCGGACATACTCTTAAACACGTAGGTTTTGCAGGTTTTATACCCGATGGATATTTCGTCATCGTTTTGTAATAAAACTTTATTTCCTTTTCCGATTTTGCAACCGTTCACATATGTACCATTGAAGCTACAATCTTGAAGGCTAACGATAGGGGTGCACGATTCGGGATCTTCGTTAATTATTTTAAAATGTATTTTACTGATAGCTGGTAAAATTCGAGGATCTAAATTTCCTGTGTTAATGACAACATCGCAACTCATCGCTCTTCCCAATGTAAATTCGTTTTTTATGAGATCTATAAAACAATTTAAATTATTAGTTCCTGGTGCAGATTTCGTGTGCCCTAAGCAAAAATTAAAATTTGTCTTCTCCCTCCCCTTCACTCAGTGCCAAATATTTTTTCTCTTTCATTTTTCTTAATATTTTCAGAAACTTTTAATTAAATATAACAGGTACACATAAACTAGTGGCGTAGCGCGGGGGGGCAAGGGAGTCTATCATGCCCAGGGCGCTACTCGCAGAGGGGCGCCAAATGGTCCCCAAGACGACGATATTCTATATATTATATTACTTTATATTTTTCAGGGGGTGCCAAAAAGGTATCGTGTCCCGGGCGCCAATTATGCTCGTTACGGCACTGCCATAAACCGGAGTTTTATCATATTTAATTTAAATAATTATTTTATTACAAGAAAAAAATTACAAATTGTTGAAATGTGCCCCTGGGATATGAATATTATAGCGCAATACGTTTTATAACTTACCGAATGGATGTAAATGAATTCTTGTAGAATATAATCGCCCCCAAATTTGAGGCACAGATATTTCATTTTCTAAAGTCAAAGTAATATCGGCTGGATTCTGTGACTGAGTATCTGGTAACGATGATGGAATCAGATCTTCATTCATTTTTTTATAAGATATAAGTTACGTTGGTTACGTTAGTCTAAAAGTTACACTAAACACAAACTAATTATTTTTGTAATATGAATAAAGTATTATTCATATTACATAATTACAACATTTAACACATTACGTTATCCGAAAAACGATTATTTAAGAGTGTCCAAATAATAAACTATTACGAATTCACCAATGCCGCAGGTACGAAAGCATGTATATAATCTATATAATCCTCATGGTCAGAAAATTATAAAACGGTCTGTTTTATTTATTAACTGTCTCGCTTTAATGTGATAGAAAAGAAAAAGATACATATACTCAAAATGTAAACAAGGATAACTTTATAAATTTGAAACGTCAAATTCAAGGTCAAGCTTTTTTGTATTGGTATCAGTGGTGCCCTCTATCGAACACATGTTATTATTTGAAAATATAACCACGATAAAGAGACGGCCACCGCTCATTTTAATTAGTTTCATTTAATTTCTCGTATTCTTATAAATTAAAAAGCAAAGGTTATCATTTAGTTAACAAATAAAACAATACAAGATATTAAGCAATCGTTGTTTTCATGTTATTAAGTCTATAACTAAGTAGCTGTTGTCGAACACAGAATTAAAAGTATTCATCTCGTATTTTTCGTTTTAATTTAAAAAAATGTCGAAAAATGTATTAATTATTGGAAGCGGTGGCCGTGAACATGCTATTTGCTGGAAATTATCAGAATCATTAAATATTAGACAAATCTATGCTTCACCGGGTAGTTACGGAATTGGCAAACTCGAAAAAGTAAAAAATATCGTTTTAGATGTAAAAAACCACCAAGTAAGTTATATTTAAAAAAAATATGCTCGCTTTTTACAAAAATATCCTTCAATTTATCGGGACAAAGAACTATATTTAATTACAATACTTGTTTATGAAATGATAAGTTGTAATCAACATATTTTTCATTAATTGCAACATAATTACATTTATCGTTTCAATTGATTGAAAACATGTTTTTTTTAGAATGTTATTGATTTCTGCAAGAATAATAATGTTGATTTAGTAGCTGTTGGGCCAGAAGATCCTTTAGCGGGTGGTATTGCTGATGCATTAACTGCAGCCAACATTGCTTGTTTTGGTCCAAATAAAAATGCAGCTAAAATTGAATCCGATAAATCATGGGCAAAAGAATTTATGGATAAATATGATATTCCTACTGCTAGGTGGTCAAGTTTTACAGATTCCACAAAGGCACAGGATTATATAAAAAAGTTAATATCGTATATATAAAACAAATATATCTAATATTTTAATAAATTATATATTATTTTGTGTTTATGTAGTGCCGATCATAAAGCTTTAGTTATAAAAGCAAGTGGCTTAGCCGCTGGTAAGGGAGTTGTCGTTGCTGAAAATATCGAAGAAGCATGTTTTGCCGTACACGAAATGTTAGCCGATAAAAAATTTGGTAAAGCAGGAGAAGTGGTAGTAGTTGAAGAATTCCTCGAAGGGGAAGAAGTATCTGTACGTTAACTTTTAGTTAATGTTTACAGTGTTTATTAATATATAATTCAACATTACAGTTACTTGCTTTTACCGATGGAGTAACCATAAAGGCAATGCTTCCATCTCAAGATCACAAACGCATCAGCGAAGGCGACCAAGGTTTAAACACTGGCGGAATGGGAGCATACTCCCCGTGTCTTGCATTATCAGATGAACAACTTGACCTTGTTCAAAAGAAAATCCTCAATCAGACGATTATGGGATTAAATAAAGAAGGCATTCGTTTTGTTGGAGTTCTATACGCAGGATTGATTTTAACTGAAGATGGACCAAAGGTTCTCGAGTATAACTGCAGGTTTGGTGATCCTGAAACAGAAGTGATCCTTCCTTTATTGGACTCTGATCTGTATGAAATAATGGAATCGTGCTGCAACGGTACATTGGTGAGAAAGGAAATCAACTGGAAGAAAGATGTTTACGCTGTTGGAGTTGTAATGGCGAGCCGTGGATATCCGGTTTCTTCTAGTAAAGGACAAGTAATCACAGGTAAGGTTCTAAATAGTTTACATTGTTGAAGTTGCAATAGTTTACTTTTTTAGGTATTGATGACCTTAACGGTGAGAAAAATAAAATTATTTTCCATTGTGGGACTGCTCTCTCTGCCGGCGGTAGTTTAATAACGAATGGAGGAAGAGTTCTGATTGCAGTAGTTTTAGCACCGAAACTTTTCACAGCTGCTATGATGGCGACGGAAGCTTGCAAAATTATTAAATTTGAAGGTGCACAGTATAGGAAAGATATTGCGTACAAAGGAATTGCTAGGTATTACACTCATTAAAAAATTATGCAGTATTTAAATAGCTTCTGTAAAAACGATTGCAGTACAATTTAAAAATATATATACTTGCAGGTTCCTATAATGAATTTTTATTATTATTAACGTTTTGAAAGTTACAGAAAAAATTTAAAAATCTGTATGACTTTGTAAGGTTTGTAAGATGTGCTGAATGTAAAAAAAATTTCAGCTAAATTTGATACATATCATTTGAAACTTATATCCTCAGCTTCAAAATTCTTCTCTAATTTTTTTTCTATGATTTTTTTTACATCGAGTTGTTTTCAGCTAAAATTGTATTAAGCTTCTATAAATGAACAAAATATCATACATTTTTTTTACAAAGCATTTTAAAGCTTAAAGTGTCTACTTATCAATTATTTGCTTTTTTTTAAAATGTCTGATATTTTTTCAGCAAAAAAAGAAAAATGAATTGCCGGTTTTAGTTAAAAATTTCTAAATAAATTAGTGAAAAAAAAAAACATTTTGAAACTGGTTTTCTATGCTTTCAAGCAGCATGTTTCGAATTTAGCTGTGATTTTTTTTACACTCGGTTAAAAATTTTCAGTGCACCTTTATCGGCTTGTAGCTTTTAAAGACTCCAATGGAAATAATAATTGGATGGAATCTTAAAGTGGATTCCAAGCTTTAATTTCCTTTTTGATAAATTCCAATGCGATCATTTTTACCAAAGTTACAGCTATTTGAATATTGTGTATTTAATTATTGATAAAAAGTTATTCTTCAAATAACAATTTATCTTTTTAGGGCACTTCTTTGTTCGGGTAGTTTAACGTATAAACAAAGCGGAGTGGATATAGAAGCTGGAGAATCGTTAGTAAACTTGATAAAGCCTTTAGCTAAGTCCACGGCACGTTCTGGATTGATGGGAGGTCTGGGAGGATTTGGAGGACTTTTTGATGTTAAAACAGCAGGTTTTTCTGATCCAATACTTGTTTCGGGGACAGATGGTGTCGGTACAAAATTAAAGGTAATATGAATTTGGATTTTTTTTCTAGGTTTTTTATTAAAAAAAAAAAGTATGTGTGGATTTTTAGAAGTTTTATGCATATTTGTTTATTTGTTTTATAACACCGCAAAAAAAAATGTAACTCCAATCTGTGAAAAGCATTGAAAAATAGACATCAATTTTTCTATAATTACAAAACTTTGAATGTTGTCCTTTTTTTCTATGAATATTTTGATCTTTTAATTAATTTGATAATGTATTTTAATATTTTTTTTGCATCAGATAGCGCAGTCGTGTAATAAACACAATACAATCGGTATTGATTTGGTCGCGATGTGCATCAACGATGTTCTAGCTCATGGCGCGGAGCCATTATTTTTTCTTGATTACTTTGCATGCGGCACGCTAGACGTTGAAGTCACTAAGCAAGTGGTTGAAGGCATCGCGGAAGGATGTCGACAAGCGAAATGCGCATTGATAGGAGGAGAAACAGCAGAAATGCCCGGCATGTATCCTCCCGGCGTATACGATTTAGCTGGGTTTGCCGTTGGTGCTGTGGAACGTACGAAAATGATTCCGCATATTCGCGATATCAGAGACGGTGATGTTGTGATTGGCTTACCGTCGACAGGTCTTCACAGTAACGGGTTCAGTCTCGTGAGACGAGTGATGCAAATCGCTAATGTTAATTATTCAGATACGTTTGCCGTCAGTGGAAAAACATTTGGTGAGTGTTATTATTAATTTTTAAGCTACGGTTATGGTGAAATATGAAGAGGTTGAATTTGTAGAGGATAAAATTATGTATATTACAAATATCGTTGTTATTTATTCTGTGGTTAATAGTTTATTAAATATTTAACCTCAAAAACTGGCTATAAAATAAAATATTATTTAACATAGCCCCCATATTTACAATTCAAGATGAAACATTTTTTTTAAACCAAGCCACGGTGAGCCTGAACCAACTTTAAATGAAAGGTCAAAACACTTCAAATTTTTTTACGTAATTAATCTTATGGATGTTTAAATAGTATCTATGTAAAAAAATCAGAGAAAACGCCTTATTTGAGGTTTTAATTGTATTAAACTATGTGGTGAAAAACTTTTTTTGTAAATAACTTCAAAATAGCAAATTTTATTAAACTTTTTTTTTTTAAACTGTTTTAGACCTTTTATAGCTATTTGTATTTTCTGTATCTAAATTGAATGTAAAAGTTATAACGGTTTGAAGATAACATAAATGGCACTTAATTTTTTTTGTTATTTATTTTCCAGGCGATGAATTATTAGTACCAACAAAAATCTATATTGAATCACTACTTCCGCTAATAAAAACAGGTTACATTAAAGGCTTTGCCCACATAACAGGCGGTGGGTTGTTAGAGAACATACCTCGTATTTTATCATCGAATACAAAAGTCGAAATCAACAGTAAAATGTGGAATATCCATCCAATATTTGGATGGCTTGCTGCGCTCGGTGAAATAAATGAACAAGAAATGCTGCGTACATTCAACTGTGGAATTGGAGGCATCATAATCGTTTCGTCCGAATTGAAGCAACGGGTTTTAAGCATGATAACTGATGTCGATGCTTCAGTTATCGGTAGAGTAATAAAACGTTCTGGAGATGAATCTCAAGTTGTTGTTAAATATTTCAAAGAGTCAATAACTCCGTTGATGCAGCCTCATTTGCAAGAACTGATGAAGGTCAAAGCCATCAAGAAGAAACGTGTAGGCGTTCTTATTTCAGGAAGCGGGACAAACTTACAATCACTTATCGACTCAAGTCTGGATCCTACAAAACACATGGGGGTTGAAATCGTTTTGGTCATTTCTAATAAACCGAATGTCGAAGGGCTGAAACGAGCGGAACGAGCTAATATTCCAACAAAGGTAATTTGTTTTATTGTGTTTCAAGTTTAAATTGTTATCTTTTAAAAAATCATTAAAAATACAATTGAAATATAGAACTTCCTCAAATCGAATCAAAAAGAAATTTATCTTGAATTAATTATCAAAGGTATTGAATTCTGAGAAATAACTTTTCTTCAGCAAAATTCTTGAAAATGTAAATAGCAAAACGTATTTAACACTTCAAGTTTTTTTACTGAGTACTTGAAAATCTAATACAATTACTTTTTAGCACTCAAAGTCTTGATACTTCAAGTACATGTGTTGACTCTGTACCTATTGCTAACGTTTTACACTTTTTTTTATTACCAGGTCGTTAAACATTCTGACTATCCAACTCGTCAAGAGTTCGATCGTGTCATGCATCAGCATTTGACTGTCATGAACGTAGAAATAGTGTGTCTTGCCGGGTTCATGCGGATATTGAGTGGAGAATTTGTTCAGAAATGGCACGGACGGTTACTGAACATTCATCCGGCTCTATTGCCGTTGTTCAAGGGGACTCATGCTCAAAAACAAGCACTGGACGCTGGTGTGAAGGTGTCGGGATGTACAGTACATTTTGTCGATGTAAGTGATTTATAATTTAAAAAAAATGTTTAGTATTGAGTTAATTTTACTGTTATAGGAAGACGTAGATGCCGGAGCTATAATAGCACAAGAGACTGTGCCTATTCTGCATGGAGATACCGAGGACACATTGGCCGAGAGAATCAAAATCGCTGAGCACAAGGCGTACCCATATGCGTTACGTTTGTTGGCGACTGGCGAGGTTCATCTTGGAGATGACAATAAGTTAGTTTACAGTTCCTGATTTTTAATAAATAATGGTTGGAATTTATTTTGCTTGTTATCAATTAACTAGTTTTAGAATAATTGGACATTTGCTATATTAGATTTGTATATATTTGATATATATTTTTTTGTGGCATTTAATGTCAAATATTGTAGTAAATATTAAGATATATTCGATTTAAAAAATTTGATAATTGTTAATATTGTCTAGGTATAAAAAGTTGATTAGTCAAGTAACATGTTAATCACTACATGGGATTGCATATTTTGGATCCATAATAGATGTCTTTTTTTCCAATTTTTGTTGCCAAAAAACAGCTGACTTTTCTCACTACGTATTAATTTATATTTTAAATTATAATAAAATAAAGTCTGCATTTTTAGATATTGCGTCAGTTAACGTGTTAAATGATTATAAATTAAATTAAACTAGTCAGTTGATGTTATTCCAAATTCCAACCATAAAGTGCCTTTTTCAGTAATGTGTTAAAAACATACATTCCATAAAAAATTGTTTATTTTTGTTATCTTTATATAGGTACATAAGAATTAAAAAATGTTTAAAACGTACTAACACTAAGATAAAATATATATTTTTTCAAAAATTATTTAAACATTTTGTTTATTTACCTATTTAATTAAAATCTAAATATTTACAATAATCTTTACTATTTTCTAGAGTACTTTAAATAATTTTACTTCTGTACTTAAATACTGAGGTACTAAAGTAATTTTACTTGTACGTATAAGTAATTGTATTTATACTTCAGTACTTTGTTTGTACTTAAGTAATTGTACTTATACACTTCTATTTCCTAGAAAAAATTGAGCTTATGAAAGTAAACATATCAGGATTATCATTTTCTTGTGTATTATTTTCACTTTTAGTTTCATATTTCACACCATATTTTCCTTCGTTAACTATTTTTCTAGCTATAGTGTTTAATTGCACTAGCACCATTTGTTTATCTAAAATTGGTACTACCAAATTAAATTTATTTATCTTCTCATTAATTCTATCAACTAGATTTTTATGCTTTTCTATTATCTTTAACCACGTCGTTTCTTCATTTGGTGTTAAAGGTGGAGGTCCCAAGTACATTCTTTCCATAGACAAACTGTCTTTCAATACAGACATATCGTTTCGTATTTCTTTCTGAAGACTAATCCATTCAGGAGTGAAGCCATTATCAATCAGAACCTTTAAATAAAACATTCATTGAAAATACGAATGTATAGATTTTTATTTATAAAAGATATTACACCTGGTTAATTTTATGTGTCACAAAATCAACATGCGGGTTTATGTTTTGAACATTCTTCAAGGGTTTTCCAATTCCTGATAAATTATTGAATTCTCCTTTAGACATCGATTCTTGAATCAAATCTTCAACGAGTCGTTCGAATCCATATTTAGTTTTTATTTTATGTTTGAATTTAGGTTTTGATTTATCCATCAATAATTTATCTTCAGGTTCAGCTTGACTTTTATTCAACCGATACTCTAATATGTTGTTAGCCGCTTGTACAGCTCGTAATGTGGTGTACTGTTTTTGTCTTTGGAGAGGTGTTCCTGATCCAAATCCTCCATAAGATAAGTAACGTCGATGTTGAGGTTTTGTGTGCTTTAAAATATAAATAAACTCTTAAATATCGTCTTCTTTAAGGCAAAATATCATACGAGATCATATACTATATTAATATACTCACATTACTATAGATAAATTCATTCATAAGGTTTTCAACATCTTCAAGATCTTCTGATTTGAAATGAGAATTTTTTTGTAAGAAACGATACGCCGATTCAATCTAAAAGTAGTTATGTAAATAAGTAATTTACGAAAAATCAGTTTAAAAAAAATTGTACTTGATTAAATTTTTCAGTGTTTGCTTCTTCTGAGCCACTATCGGGATGAAATCTCTTTGCTAGTTTTAAAAATTGTGTTTTTATATCATTTTTAGAACATTTTTCATTGACACCTAATATTGCACAACATTTCTAAAATTTAAATAATTATATTTTTATATGTAAAAAAAAATGTTTTATTTTTTACCACCTTGTATTCATGATCAATGTTTTTTGAAAAATTACGTACACATTTATTTATATTGATAATAATATAATTGACCCTGGTTATCGTTATAATTAAGGCCATTCAAAATTTATAAATAAAGTTTTAGTAGATAATAAATTTCTATAATATTTAAAAATCTGTCGTTATACCTAGACTTTTTTGGGATAAATAATTTAGTTGTTAAGTACAATTGTTAATTGTCCTCCCACAAATGTGCCGCAAGTATAAACGTAGACCATAAATGTGTATACGCACCGATATTAATACAATTGTCTTTAATTAAGGCAATCATGCAGACTCAATCATCACCTGTGGGATATTTTAATTTAAAACGGGGACTCAATCTGCGTCGCAATGATTTTTTTAAAATTACTCGCATTGGCGCAATATACACGTATAGTCTATGGAAGGATAATTAACAAGTGATTAACAACAATTAACAAGTACCAATTGTTATTAAATTTAAATGTATTTTCAAAATGCAATCGACCATAATTATCTTCATAAAGGCCATTCAAAATTTATCAGTATGTTTTGAACAGATAATAAGTTGTAATAGCATAAACAATAAAAAAATGTTGATTTAAATTATTTTACTGGAATATGTAATTGTTATTTTATTATCCCAATTTTAAATCCTATTTTAAATTTCCAAAAAGCGACATCTATCGACAAAACGAACAAACTTAATGACGTATGTCATGTATGATGAAATACTAAATAACTTGAGTAGAACACAAAAGAATAAACGTATTATTTATTCAAAACACACCAACTAAATTTTAAAGCTAATTTAGAACTATTCAATTAGTTACGTCAACACTTTTAAACTAAAAATCGCGTTATATTTTTGTACATAAACATTTAATAATTGGCACGCCACTGAATTTATTAATAAAGTAGTGAATAGGAAATGCCAACATAACAGTATATTTGCCTAGTTGTGTCAAATATGGCTGATAAGAAGAAAGGAAAAAGACGAAAAGAGGTAAATAAAGAGTATTCATTATATATAAATTGGTTTTAAGCAATAACATTTTATTATATGATTAAAAAATAAATATTTACATTTAAAAATATTTTAATTGTTGTACCACGTCACGATTATAAAGAACAAAGATGACGTTGCTATTGTTGCTTTTTTCCATCTGACATATGAAACAAAAAATATATTTTTTTAAATTACTGATAACTGTGCTTTAATTTGCTGACATCATTGTGGATAAATAAATTACTGAATCTTTTCTTTAATATTGTTTCTAGGAATATGTTCCTCCAGGTAGTGAATCACTTGAAAAACCTTCTAAAGAAGAATACGCTATTGCTAAATGGATGCGTAAAAATGTTCCAACCAAAAAGACGAAGTTCATTAACCATAACGTTGAATATTTTACCGGTATGATATTGTTATACTCAATATAGTATAGTACCCATAATTAAACTAATTAAATGATTTATTTCAGCATTCAAAGCTATTGATGCGTTGATGGAATCTCGTTGGGCAAAGCCTGCTAAAGAAAATGATGTACCGTTATTTGCAAATAGAATGAAAGTAATTGAATTCTTGGATATAATGTTACATCATAAGTTTTTCCACCGAGCCAAGAAGGTTCCTGTCACTGAACAAGAACTGAAAGCTCGACGTAAAGAGAAGGAAAAGAAAAAAGATAAAGATGACTCGGATGATAAAAAGAAAGAAGAATCAAAAGGCACTGATGCAGAAAGTAGTCACGTCGAAGGAAAAAATGAAAATACAGAAAAGGAGAAGCGTAAAAGAAAGATCCGTTTAGAAATGCACATGGACCAGTTTTTTGAAGATGGAATGGACGCTTACGTGTGGATTTACGATCCAATACCAGTGTATTATTGGTTCTTCGGGGCGTTATTGGTCTTGGGAGCAATTGGAATATGCTTATTCCCTCTCTGGCCTCCATCAGTCAGGTACATTCTTTGACCATTTTAAAATATATTTATTATTTAACCTAAAAGTAGACACAAAATATCCACATTTTGAAAAGTTGTGAATTTAAAATTTTAAAAATATCTAGTTTGGGAATTAACTAAAAAAATTTGAAATAACAGGGAATTTACTACAAAATTTGGAAAGTCAGTTAATTTTTTTTATTCAAAACTAATATTTTCAATGTGATCAAATTATATTAAGAATAATTTTGTTTTACAGGAAAGGGGTTTACTATTTAAGTATCGCCGCAGCTGGGTTCCTGGTGTTCATAATAGCTCTAGCTGTCTTACGCGTTATTGTTTTCTGTATGCTCTGGGTTTTGACGATGGGGAAACATCATTTATGGTTGTTCCCGAATCTTACTGAAGACGTTGGATTTTTCGCTTCATTCTGGCCTTTGTACCACGTAAGTTAATTAATACTTATTTTTATTGTATGAATATATTTTATAAACTAACGAAAATGTGAAGATAATTGAATTGTTTTTAGTATGAATATAAAGGAGATGGTTCTAACGATAAAAAGGATGGTAAAAAGAAGAAGAAAAAGAAAGATAAAGATTCAGATGCTGAAGACGATGATATAAAGAAAACTGAATCGGCAGTGCCCGAAAAAGACATTTCTCGACAGAGTACTCTCGACGATGACAGGTACTTTTGTTTAAAAAATTTATTAGATTTATTAAAATTATTAGAAAGAATAATATTTTGTGGTAATTTAAAATAATTACTTCATGAACATTTCGGCTTTGAAATTATTTATAAATCAAATTTGTTTTTTAAAGCATTCAAGAACTTCATTGGGACTCAGAAAGGTATAAAAGTATTGCATTTTTGTGAACAAGTTACCTTTTTGCGATTACCTATCTGCTTTTTAATATTGTTTTTTATTTTGGTGTTATTTAACAAAATGCATTTTGATAATAAATTTACAAAAAACCACTTTACAAGTTTATTTTTATTGCAAAATTTATTTTAAAATTTATATTGTAGTTGAAAATTTTTTTACTGGGTTTTAAGGAGGTATTTGGGTGAATTATAGATTTTTTCTTTATTTAATTCTATAGCAACATCTTTTACAAACATTTTAAGCCCATAATATTTCAGAAGCGAACTTTCGTAGAAGGTTAAAATTTAAACTGAATCTCTGTATTGGAGAAAAATTTCTAGCAGTTATTAGAAAATAATATATTCACTAAAATCTGACCAGATAATGTGTCTATATGTGAAAGAAAACTACGCAGAAATTGAATTTAAAATGCATATATTTTTTTTCCACATTTTACCCACATACCCCTTAAGTTCTATAGTTTTTAAGGTGTAACCTTTTACAGCATGACATCCTTTTACTAGAAGGTGAAATATAAATTATTATTTTATGGCAATTTTATGTCTCGTTATTCTAATTGATATTTTAAATTAAAGACCCCACGATTCACTTACGGGATCGGACCAGCCAGTGCAGAAGGAGCAAGATTTTAGAGCGGAGGAAAGAAGAATTTCTGAAAGCGAAAGCGAGTCGAGCCAACGTTCGTCAACGGGCAGAGACTTTGAAATGGTAGAACAAGAAGATATAGATTCAACATCGTAAATGTAAGTTTCAGTAGATAAAATATAAATTTCTTAAGCGATTATTAAAACTGTGACTGTCGTATGTATAACATCAAAAATATAAATAAAATAACTCGAATTTTTGATGATTTGTTATGGATTTAGTATTTACTTTTAGTGGTTTTATTTATTTGGAAAAATCTAAATTTTTCATATAATAATTGAAAATTATCTTTAAAAAAATTTTCGACGTCATCTCTCTATGGATTTTATTTTTAATTAGCCAGTTTATAGTTATCAAGAGAGGTAATCTGATTTTTTTTTATCGAGAATTTGCGGAATATTTTGGTTTAATACCCATTTAAAAAAAATATATATTTTTCATTATTTTAGCAATGTTTTTAGAATAGTTAAAAAAATAACAGATTTTTATTCTCTTATGTAAACAAGACTCATGATTCTGGAAAAATAGCAAGGTAAACCCGTGAAACAGAATTGTTTTTTTATAAAATATGTTAATTTTAGATTGGGAAGAACATAAAAAAACGTATGTTATTATACCCAATCAATTTCATGATTTGTTAGACAGAACGTTTTTTTGGGTTATTTTTGTTAGATTAAAATAAAAATAACATTTGAGGTTTCAGGACTGTTTTTCGGTCACTGGTTGCCTAATTTTGTATTATAATCATATTACAAAAAAAAAATCCAGCTAAAGATTGTATATCAGATATATTTTTTGTCGTTTGAGACCCCGTTTTAGAAAATATATATATAATAAATAAAGAAACTGGAAACCAAACAAATGTATTCTAGAGAATCTGAAGTAAAAATAAAATCCTTGGTTGTGACGTCGTTTTTGAAACCGCTAATAGTATAATCATATATAAATATTTACTATACTTTGTACAAATATTTATTTTTCAGCGAAGATTGATGTTATACGTATCGCAGTATATTTAATATATATTTAATTGAATATTTATGAATGTAAATTGCTTTAAACTAGAGATCTATTGTAACTACTGTTGTTATGTGTTGGAGAATTTAATAAATTACAATGAGTTGATATAAATTATAAATATTTACTATTAAAAAACGCTATTGCCTGGAGAATTGGAAACAAATAAGATTTTGAAAATAACTCAGTCCAATATTTAATATATTTTTGCAAATATGATAAAATTGTTTATAAAGTAAACATTCCGTAAGAAAATGATTTACTTGAAAGTTTTATTTGCTTTTCATTTTTCCATTGGGTTTTTTTTTATTCCATGGAAATTTAATTATAGGGAATACTTGAATATAATTCGGGTAACAATGGTTTTAATTAGTTTTGTAACATTCGGTATTATAAAGAAATCGAAAAAAATTTGTTAATGAAAAATTATTTCTGTGAGATTCGTTTTGTAATTTAGAGCAGTGGTACTTGAATTTACTAAAATGCAGACCATATAAGATATTTGTTTTAACACCATCTTACTGCGCACATGCTAAACCATCAATAAACATCATAGAACTGTTATATACATAAGTTTGATTTCTCATGCAAAGTGCTTTTTAACTAACAAATTTTAATTATTTCTTTATAATACTGGATTTAAGAACATAATACTTGGTTGTAGCGTCTGCGATGCGAAATAATGCCTTTTGTTTATAAACGGTTTGATATTATTCAAACAAATGACTGAACTATTTATTATTATACTGAACTAATCGTAATAAAACTAAATGATATTTTTTATCAATTTTAATTTATTAATTTAATGTACGTTTAATAAAATTTAATTAAAATCATTGTTATTTGTTCTGAATTATACATACAGTGAAAATATCTAGATATTTTATTATAGGTAAAACTTCTCTTAATGTATTGCTTAAATAAATGTGTCAGTGAAGAAAGTGAGTTTATAGCCAATAACATGAGAAATATCTTTATTGACCATTTGTGTCCAGTTAAGTTAATCGGGCATTTACTTTCTTAAACAGCATTTATGTAATCCAGCACAAAGTATATTTTCTTGTTGGCCTCGTCTCCACCAATTAGAATGCTAGTTTAAGTAAATTCTTTTTAAAATTAAGATAACAGTTGTACTATTAATATAAACTAAAAAAAAAATTAAGTCAGGTGAATATACTTTTAGAGAAGTCATCAAGTCCCGAGTGTATACTGTTAGGGAGGTTTTACTGTAATTAGAAAATGAGAACAAAGAGATGTAATATAACTGGAGCGATAATTTCGATGGGAGAACGCGAGCTGGTAGGAATAAAAAACACAAACAAATGTACGTTGCATTGCTTCTAACCTAAAAGTATTTCAGTTGTTTCCATGGTTACGACTGTCTCATGATAATCCAATGTTGTTTTTATTAGTACAAAGAATTATGAACTGTTCAGAGCTGACCAGAGCTCGCTAGATAAAGATGTTTCAGTACGTTGATATATCTTATCTACGAGACATGTTTTTTTAATATTGAGTTATCGTTCCAGTAATTGTTACTTCTCTATAGAAAAGAATAATAATTATAAATGCACTAACATAGCACATTTCTAGGGTTTTATGTTATTATTTGTTATTTATATTATAAATTATTTATTTATTTTAACTTTTAAAGTTAAGCACTTTAATAGTGAAGTGTTATTTCATATTTTTATTTCTACTTCAGTGGTGATAAACAAATTCAGTCTAAAAGAGTTTACAGGTTATAGCCTCCCTCCCACCTCATACAAATAATATTTTTTAACAAGGAAAAAAGACAATTTCAGTGAATAAAAATTATTACAATTATGTTAAAAAATTAAAAATTAACAAAATATATATTTTTTACTAGTTTGGCATCAATTAGGGGAAGCTATTTATATTTTATACTTCTATTTTACATATTCATAAAATCAACTACAAGCTTTGGCCAACTACAACCTTACGAAAGAATAGTGGGAGGGGGTAACTTAATACTTATGAATCTTCACGGGGGGGGGGGATTTGAAAATTTCTAAAATCATCCTTACGTTATTAAAGAATGTTCCCTAAGCGAAAGAGTGTATTTAAAAAATACATACGAAGTTCAATTGAAAAACGCAACACAGTCTCTGAACGATACAAATATGAAATTTTGCTACTAATAGCTTATTTCAGGGAACGATCATGTGCATATTATTATCATTATTAAAGTATAAGGTTTAGTTTGACTGGGAAGAGATTTATTAACTAGAATTTTCACTGTACTGGAATTAATTTCTTATGTAGCAAAGTAACACTCAGTACTGGCAGACGAGTAAAGTAAGTTACTTCCATGTAATCATCGTTGAGTAGTTAAACTATTGATATTATTGTTAAGATCAATGTATTGTAATGCCTGGGGTATATAAAAATGTATATTGTGTCGTTTACGTACTGAGGAGCAGCACAATTATAAAATTATTTTAATGTTAGAAAAAATACATGAGATACAATTATTGATGTTATTATTTATT
This sequence comes from Sialis fuliginosa, assembly GCA_961205875.1. Classification (NCBI taxonomy): domain Eukaryota; kingdom Metazoa; phylum Arthropoda; class Insecta; order Megaloptera; family Sialidae; genus Sialis; species Sialis fuliginosa. Next base: position 10,988,199 of record OY540817.1, on the reverse strand, counting down.
TTATAACCTTGACTTATGTTTCAATGTAAAATTCCCCTGAACTTTAGCAACACGATCGACTCCAACACCCAAAATAACTATTTTAGAGTTGTGGCATGCATCTATAACCAGAGATGACGTAACTTTGGGGTATAGCTGTGTATTTATTTCAGTTCCGATATTACTTTGTGCAACATTGCGTTGCACATCGCTGCATATGGATTCAGTTCAACGAGCTGCAAAATAAAAATTTATTTAGTATTGAAAATAAATAAAAACATTTCTCAAGTGCGAGTCGAGCTTCACGTATTAGTGTCCCGTATCGTATTTTTTAACCTTTAACAACTTTAAGAACCAATAACTTAAATATTATCGAAAAGGTGACAGCACAATGTATTTTACATTTTTACTCGGCTTTCTAGGTCAAACAGTTCAGTAGTTAGAATGATGTAACAGATGACCAATTACAGAACACTAAAAATATATTACTTGACTTTTAGCAAATCCACTTCCTATTTTTGCAGCGATTTCAAAATCTGATCGTGCTTCATCTATGTGCCCTTGTTGTCGATGGATAACGCCTCGTTGACATATTGCTTGGCAGTAAGATTTTCCTTTCCCGCTGCTAACTTCGATTGCTTTATTTATATCATTCAATGCATCTGATGATAAATTTTAAAGTTAATGTTTCGTAAAATATTAAAAAATATTTTCATACCTGAAGTTTTATTTAGAAGTTGATACGTTTGCCCTCTATTATTATAACCAGAAGGCCGATTTGGAGCTAAATCAATTGCTTTTGTAAATAATTCGATCGCCTTGTCTAGGTTCCCTTTTTCCGCAGCCTGTACAGCAATCATTTCAATTTTTTTAGCCTCTGTTGTTTCTGGGTTATTGTCGTCGTCATCTAAACATTAATAATCCGTATTTAAAAATTGTATCAAATGGTTGAAGTGTTTACCTTTTAATTCTTTAGGTATATCTTCATCATATACAGCTTCTCCGAAAGGTAAGGAAGGGTTAAATATACTATTTAAGATAGATTTATCATGTTCACTTAAAGCAGACATTTTTTTCTTTTATCAGATATTTGTTATATTATATGATATTTACATTCTAGTAGTGAAAATCCTGTTTTAATAATTATATGTTGTTAACCTTGAGAGTAATATATGCAGGTGCATTTTAATTAATCCATAAAGAGGTAAATTACAACTTAAGAGCATCTATGTAGATAAATAGATGTTATAATATCTTAGTTTACTATCATCCTATTTAGATAAACATGTAAGTAGTAATGATTTTACGTTACTTACATTTTTTACGAACAGAAAGTTAAAAAGAAAAGAAAAGCATAAATATATGTACCTATTATCATATATTAATCAACTATTATGCAGATTAATATGTGTTTAAATTCAAAATATTTACGTTGCGCTATCTACTATTCAAACAAAGAAGTATAACAACCGACAGCAGATATCTGTATTAACGGCATGTTGGTGATATATGTGTGTGTATATTATTTTGGTCGCGTCATATATTAAACATACTAAAATATATGGTCGCGTCTACGCCATGTGGTGGAGGTGCACCAAAATAGTACGCATTTTAATATTCCGTAAATTAGGACACAAATGAACAGCCGAGGCATCAATTTATTGCGTGACGTCACTTAGCCGTATTTAAGCAGATACACTGATATCATAAAAAACACCAAATTTAAAATTCATTCATTGGTTAAAAATTTCAAAAAATATCATTGTTTTTTTATTAAAAATATATATATTTGGTATTTTTGAATAAGGAATACAAAAAAATCGAAAAATATTTTATTCTGTATATTTGTTTATATGGTGAAGGCGCCGTCATGTTACGTCATCGCTACAATTTTTTTTTTGTTGAGTTAGGTATGCTATCGTATGTATAACAGCATGGTGATTCCAAAAATGTTGATAAAAAGTTGCGCTCGGACCGCTATTACAGTTTTTTATCAATTTTCCGTCGTAAAATGGCTGTAACTTTTGAACCTTTCGACAAATTTCTAAATTGATAATAAAAGTCGAATTAGCGTATCCTTTTACATGCGATAACGTATCTAATTATTTGAAAATCGAAAAAAGTGTTTTTCGAGTGTTTTTTAAGCCATACTATTACCTTGTTTCTATTTGGAAAAAAAAAATTTTTGTCGAGTTAGAGACGCTATCGTATGTATTAGGGCACCCTGATTCCAAATATGCCCATAAAAAGTTGCGCTCAGATCGATAATACGGTTTTTTATCAACTTTTATCTTAAAAAATTTCATCAAATTTTGAATCAGTGAATTGATTTAAAATCTATCATCATTTCTGATATTAGCGAGTCATATTACATACGATGGAGTGTCAATTATTTTCAAATTCAATAAGGATGTGTTTTTCAGTACGGTTATTGATACAGTCATTTTGAATTTGAAAATATTATACACGCCATCATATGTAAAAGGACACGCTGATATCACATATAACAACAGATTAAAATACCTTCTTTAGTTAAAAATTTCAAGCAAATTGTTTAGACAAATGTTGATAAAAAAACAATTTTATCGATCCGAGCGAAACTTTTTATGTACATTTTTGGACTCAGGATGCCCTAGATGTTGTTATATGTACTTTAAAAATTTCAGTAATTTTTTCAGAAGCCATTCCGACTAAATCAATTTTTTTTAACAAGTTAGAGACGTTATCGTATGTATTAGGGCATCCTGAGTCCAAAAATTCACATAAAAAGTTTCGCTCAGATCGATAAAACTGTTTTTTATCAACATTTGTCTAAACAATTTGCTTGAAATTTTTAACTAAAGAAGGTATTTTAATCTGGTGTTATATGTGATATCAGCGTGTCCTTTTACATATGATGGCGTGTATAATATTTTCAAATTCAAAATGAGTGTATCAATAACCGTACTGAAAAACACATCCTTATTGAATTTGAAAATAATTGACACTCCATCGTATGTAATATGACTCACTAATATCAGAAATGATGATAGATTTTAAATCAATTCACTGGTTCAAAATTTGATGAAATTTTTTAAGACAAAAGTTGATAAAAAACCGTATTATCGATCTGAGCGCAACTTTTTATGGGCATATTTGGAATCAGGGTGCCCTAATACATACGATAGCGTCTCTAACTCGACAAAAAAATTTTTTTTCCAAATCGAAACAAGGTAATAGTATGGCATAAAAAAGAGTCGAAAAATACTTTTTTCGATTTTCAAATAATTAGATACGTTATCGCATGTAAAAGGATACGCTAATTCGACTTTTATTATCAATTTAGAAATTTGTCGAAAGGTTCAAAAGTTACAGCCATTTTACGACGGAAAATTGATAAAAAACTGTAATAGCGGTCCGAGCGCAACTTTTTATCAACATTTTTGGAATCACCATGCTGTTATACATACGATAGCATACCTAACTAAAAAAAAAATCAAAAATCTAATTACATAACATGCCGGCACCTCCACCATAAATAAAAATGTACAAAAATAATATATATTTGGTATTTTTGAATAAGGAATACAAAAAAATCAAAAAATATTTTATTCTGTATATTTGTTTATATGTTGAAGGCGCCGTCATGTTACGTCATCGCTACAAATTTTTTTTGTCGAGTTAGGCACACACCACATTAAAAATGTATTCACTGGTTCAAAATTTTAATCAATTTTTTTAAACAAAAGTTGGTGGAAAACAGTTTTATCAATCCGAGCGAATCTTTGTTTGCTCACTTTTTGCTCACTCATGATGCCCTAATAGATACGATAGCGTCTTAAATTCGAAAAAAATTGATTTGGTCGGAATGGCTACTGAAAAAAGTATTGAAGGTTTAAAAGTACATGTGACGGCATCTATCGGGGTAAGCTTGAACTATCAAAAATTTGCTGAATATTATTAGTATATACTGTTTTCGCTAGATGGATGCCAAATGTACCTTTTAAATTTCATTTTTTTTCGGAATTAATTCCGAATTTTCCAATTTTTTGTTGATGTTTTAGAAGCTATCATGTGTATTAGGACACCCTGATTCCAAATATGCGTATAAAGTTTTGCTCGGTTCGAGATAGTTGCTTTTTTTTTAGCAATTTTTGCCTAAGAAAGTTTGATGAAATTTTCAACCAATGAATGAAAATTTACGCATCCATTATATGGTGGAGGTGCAGATGTAATAGTATGTACTTCGTCATATTATTAGCTGTCATTTCGCTAATGCAATTTTATTTTATAAAATACATGTTTATCTACACATGTGTTACAAGCTAACTGAATTTATAACATATATTTATCTACATAGATGTTCTTAATGTTACCTATTTATCTACAAAGGTATATAATATTATACATTATGTACTCACCTTCTAAAATTTCTAAATATAATTATGTAGTTCTTAGTTTTATCGATAGATGTCCTCACTATTGAACCCCAAAAACACCAAACTGCCCCAAACCACCCTCAAACACGTGTTTTCTATAATTAGCCGAGATAAGCTCCAAAACATTTTTGTCTACGACTTCAAGACTTCAATGCTTGGAAATTGAAATATTAAATGAATTGACTTATTCTGTGTATTGTATAAATAAGACAATTTGGTTATAAAGTTTATGAAGATCAATCAGTGAGATCAATAAAATTCATAAAAATAAATACACAATAATAATTATTAAGGTATTATAAAATTAATAATATATCTTATACCATTTATACTTAAAAAAATCAATTACTAATAATTAACTTTATAATAGTATTTTTAATAAAATTACGACATGCCTATATTTAAATTTCGTGGATATTTTGCTCTTTTCTTGCATGATTAACTTTAATAGATCTGCTACGTATTCTGTGTTCTTTACTCTCTATGGTTGAAAATGGCGTGTAGGAAAGATGCTGATGTTTACGACAGTTGGGAGGACATGGAAGACGATGATGTAAGTAAAACAACACAATTTACGTTAATTTCAGTGTAATTTTATTGTATTATATCTACATTAAGTAAGTTTTTTGTTTTAAATTTTATATAACCTCTATCTCAGGTTTTGGAGAAGAAACTAAATGACATTCTACCAAATAAACAGACTTCAGACAATGGGTGAGTCACACTTCTAAAATATTTTTAGTGTGTGATGTACTGATTCTATAATTAATATTGTAGTTTTCATAAGGCACATGTAAACATGATTATCGTCGGAGACGATGCGCTTCGTACACAATACGCACCTCCCGAACCGACTGTGAAAATATTGAAACGTCCGCAGAACGATTCAGATAAACTTATGCTCAATGGTGACGGAAAACCAAAACAACCTATAAAAAGTTTACGGCAACGGGAACAGGAATACGCCGAAGCGCGGTTACGGATATTAGGCGAAGCAAAGAGTCCGGTAGATAACAGCGAGCTTAGCCCTAAGATATTAACGAGTAGTACTCATAGGTCCAGTGAAATGGAAGGTATTATAAGACTGCCTAGAGGTCCGGATGGCACCAGTGGTTTCAAAGTACGAAGATAGTCTTCGTCGAAACTCTAGTATTAGATAGAAAATTAAATGAAGATGTCGGATATTATTTTATATATATACAAGTTTTGACAATTTTTACATAGATGTATATTTTAAGCTATAGATTGCGTTGTCCGATATTTGTACAACGGGGCTGTGTGATATTATAAGTCTTAGCCGCAAAGTCATTGTAAATTGCTTTTTTTATGTCGACTGAGGTTGTTTCTATATTTATTAGTTTGAATGAAGCAGATTTCGGTCTCACTATCATTTCTAGAGAAATTATTCTTTTATTTCTATCGTCTGATCCGAAATTAATGCCATTTTTAACACATTCAATGTGAACAAATTATTGAGAACATTTGTGCGTGGTTGACAAATTTTAAATAAGTAAAGAAGCTAAAAAATGTGTAAAATAAATAAATAAAAAGTGTAATATTCAGCATAAAACTGATTTTATGCTGAATAAAATATTTTATTTTCAATTTTGGATATCAATATTATTTCTATTAAACCATAGCCCACTTTATTCAACTGTCTCTATTCCTTGTTAAATCAGTTTTATAACCAAATTGTCTGTAAATAGCAGACATCTTTTAAAAAATGTAGTGTATCCCTGATGATATCCGTTGATGACCCAGACATTATAATGTTTATAATTTAATTACTCAAGATGTAATGACCTGATTTTTACCCTAAGAGCTGTATAATTAGTGACCCAATTTTCAGCCTGTGTGTATGAAAAATATCTTCTATGATCTGAATTAATATCCTGTTCAACTTTTTATAATATCAGACAATTGAATGTAAGAAAAGTTACATAGCGACTAGACTATCAGATAAAATACCTTTGGGAGAAGTAGAGGGAGAGTCAAAATGGTTACTTACGTAAGGCTTTTTCTTCTAACTAATTATATTTAAATATGTTAATTAAATCCAGTTTTGGCTGTTAAATAAATTTTATATGAAGGTTGTCGGAGCTTCTCAGCTACGCCTGCTGTTTTCTCTGGAAGTGTTAGTGTGTGCGGAGGTCTTTTAAAGCATTTCTCAACAGTTAATTTCAATTTTATTTTGAAACCATGTATCGTTTATTTTTTAATTTTTGATAAAGCGTGGAAATTCTTTATCTGTATTTATTCACTTTTAGATAAGAATAAATATTTTATGTAATGTACAGTTATTTTTTATTTTTATTTACGAATCGAACAAAGTACATAATATTTGAACTTGCCGAGTTTTTTTTTCTGTATGAAAATACAGAGAAATTTGTACAAATGTATATCAGAAAATAAATATATTTTTCAAGTTGTTGTAAAGTTAAACTTAACAATATTTTGGTTTTAAATATTATTTATAATCAAAATAATGCATTCTTTTGGAATGTATTGTTACTTTTTTGTAAAATATAAGTTAACATATATAATATATTTTAAATTAAAACATTGTTGTTTTCAAATAATTATTATTTTTGTTTATTGTAATGATTATTTCTATTATTTATATCTATACTATAATATTATTAATAAATAAATATACGTAAACATTATTGCTCCTTTTAATTTGCTGAAAAATTATAGGAGGAAGGAATAGGGGGTTTTCAACTGAAATATGTATCCGCATCTCCAACGTAAATATAGTATCAAATATTAATGTAATGCAAAGCTCTCGGCTGTAATAAATGTTGACTCCTAATATATAAATCAAACTAGATAAAAAAAAATCAAAGATAAAAACTAAAAAAAAAAATGTATAAAGTTTTTCAACGGTCTAGTTGTAGACTAGTGATTTTCAAAATGGGTCAAAACGGCGAAACTAAATTAAAATAATTTAAAGGAAAAATTAGTTTAGTGCTCGAAATTTAAAGAATCCTAGATTTGATTATAAAAAGCATAAATAGGGGTACAAGAATGTCACCACGAATTATCTTTACCTAAAAAAGTTTAAGAACCACTGCAGTATACACTGACAAGGTTGAGGAAAACTTTTAAATATTTTTATCGAATATATGATAATATAACTCTATAGAATATTGTTCTTTTTTTCGTGAATAAGCAATTATTGGGTGCAGTGGCGTAATGATAAATTTCTGAGTCCTGTCACATTTTTAAGTAAGTCTTCTAGTGGTCTTCTACAGTGACAGATTTCGAATAATCTCTTAAAATGGTTTGGATACCTGCTGGGGCCCCTGGCTTTTTTCCAACTCTGCCACCCTGGTGTCCCTGAGTGTATTTTTAAATAATACAAAATTAAATAAGTTGTTAATAATTAATACCTATATATGTCTAAATATTTAATTTAATTTGAGAGACCATCTTTTTAGATTAACAATAAACTACATGGGTGTGTATATATGATTATTTAAAAATTAAAAATTAAAATAATAATTATTACTAATGGGGTAAATTAAATAGTTGAAAGTTAATTGACTCATTTTTTTCACACATTATACTCCCTGGAAACTGAAAATAACCAAAAAGGAGGTAAGTAGACTATTTTTTGACATATTAGATGGGTATCATCCGGGGCCGATCGCCCGCCCCTTAGCGACGCCACTGCAACAATATATATTAGTTTATTTCTGTTAATTTTTTTGTTCGACAATTTACGTACAAAAATAGAATAGATATTTGTAACTTAAAAAGCAGTGGCGTCTATTTTGAAAAATATTTATTATACCATTAAATATTTAAGAACTTATTATCAAAATGCTTTTTGAGTGATCGTTCTGCGATTATTTTTAACGAAGATTATGACAATTTGAATTTCGTCTATTTGAAATTTTTTTTAACTTTTTTACGTGTACCTATTCATATACATATTTTTGTATTCGAAAGAATTAAATAAACAGTTAACCGTTGATATTTATAATACATATTTGTAAAGAAATATTCATTTCAAGCGTTTTATACATATTATTTATATTATATATCCCCTATATTTATTACCAAATGTACGCATATGTTCACGATAACATTCCCCCTCCACTATTTACTTTTACTTGTCAAACGACTGTGTGGTGTTCATACATACATAATACATATATACAAAACACACACTTGTAAACACGTACATATGTGAGTCGTGAATACATTAAAACAAATTAAATAATTATTTTCGTTTTGTTTAAAGCGGCATATTAACCGTACATTAAACTGTCATCGTTCGAATATTAAATTTTGCAAGTTTGGTATACTTGATACATAGTGGTGTTATATTTTACCGCGGTATTTTCAAAATTTGCAACAATGACGTTAAAAGTATATTATGATCTTTTATCACAACCTTCAAGAGCTCTTGTAATGTTCCTGCAAGCAGCAAAGGTTCCTTTTGAACATCGACCGGTTGCATTGAGAGCAGGTAAATATAAAATTAATAAAAATTATATAAATATAGATGCTATCAGTCTATTACCCATCACATGTAAATTATAGAAGGAAAATTTCCACTGCTTATTAGAGGTTATATATTATAATATGTATAGAATCTTACCTATTAATGATATAATAATAGATATGTGTGTAGTTATACATAAAATATTTAGATTCAAATTCCATGTATATGAATATAATTTTTATTACGATGGTGAAATTAAGTATTAACTAAAAGATTTCCACTTTCTTTTTTCACAATTTTATTATTTTAACAACCATAGTTATTTGAAATTTTATGTAAATTCGAACAGTATGAATATAAGTATGTACATTATCATTGTATAAAAATAAAACAATAGAAAATAAATATAAACAAATGACCTTGAACTGTAAAGATAAACAAAATAATAAATTATTAACTATTTTTAAATCGAACAATTCAGAAAGTAAGTTATTGTTTATAAAAATCAAATTCCTTTTAATTTAATTTATTTTTGTCATATAATATCCATTTATAGTAAGTTTCCACATTATTTTCTGTTTACATTTTTGTTTACATAAAAACCTGTTGTGCGAGTGAGAGGTGGGAGAACTGAGAGTGAGCTAGTGCACTTTGTACTGTTTTTTAGCCTACATTAATGACGTAATCCAGGTAATGATTTTTATGGATATAAAGTACCACATTCCAAAATGACAAGAAATAAATAAATAACTATAAATTATTACTTTTATGTCTGTTTTACATCAAACTGACAAAACAGAAACATACCGTTTTGCCAGTGTGGTGCATAACAGGTAGGTATTAGTTCAATGTAGAAGCTTTAAACCACTGGTTCCCAAACTGCGATCCTCGGCTCTCTTGGCGGTATTGGGTGGATCAAAGGGAGCCCTAGTGGTTCTGGGTGTAGTTGGGAAACCCTGGTTTATTATATAACACTAGATATGTATATGAAAAAAATGTTCACTACTAAAAATGTAAATTATCAGAGAAGCTTTGTGATTTTTTATAGCTGAAACGGGGGTAGTGGGTCAAATAAGTTTGGGAACCTATGCTTTAAACAATAGAATTTAGAAGAAAAAATCATTTTATGAACTTCACGGGTTCTAGATTACAGGGCTTTATGGGCCCCTTTTAGTATCGAATAAAGAAAACACGTTATATTTTTTAAGATCGAATTAATTATATAAAATGATACAAATTGTAGATATTTTTATTCTTTATCTGAACACTAATATTGACAAAATTCATTGTCAGCGTTGTAATGTTGTATTTTTTATCTGTATATAAAATACTTAATGTATATTTGTCTATTTATTGCGAGGGCAATGAACTACTACATTATTTGCAATTTTTTTTTAGTGAAGTAGGTACTATAGTTTTTATAGAATCGAATAATTGATAATATTTTGTTTAACGCAGTAATAATATTTGTGAATTAAAAAATACCATATAGTTAGTTATATTATATTATCGAATCCAGTTTTCATCAGTTCAGTAAATATACCTAATTTAAATAATGATAATTTTTTTCTTTCTTACTTTTAAAATTATATACTCGACTATTGATGATAAAAAATCCACGCACTTATCAGTAGTGATAATATTACAAATAATGTTTATATATTATTTATTAAAAGCTTATATTTAAATTCGCTGTTCCCGCGGTTTCGCTCGCGTGAACTTCGGAATTATTGTTTAAGATTATTGAAAAATATAGTTGAATTAATTACAAACACGATTAGTTATTATTGTAATAATAACTAATCAACACCTAAAATACCTGACAAAAACGAATCGGAACAAAAAAAACACGTAAATCGTGGTTTTCGAGTTATAAGCGCACTAACGGACAGACAGAGAGACGTTGAGCTTTATATATATTAATGATGCACTTTAAAAAAAATCATTTCACTAAACATTTTATAGCATGCACTTTGTATTCTCGAACATAAATTTTAATACTTTGCACTAAAAATTAAAACTTTGCACTGAATAATCCCATTGTTGTTTTGATATTTTTAATGTGATTTTTTGATTAATTATTATTACATATTTTTGATATATGTATTTATTGCGATTTTTTAGATTTTCTATATTTTACCTAACCAACCTCCCTTCACTCCAATAGATTGCTCTAACAAAGGATAGTTAACGTGTATATTATTAGAGCATCAACTTTATTCTGAATAACTATGTACGTACATGATTTTTGAATAAAAAAATTTAGTGTAAAGTATTAAAATTTATGTAAATTTTATGCAAATTTTTAGTGCAATTTATAACCCTTTATTAAATTATATTAATGTACAATTTATTGGATTTTTAAGGCTAATAAAACTATATATTATTTTAATATATATTTTATAGGCATAACTTAGTTATTTCAAAAATATTTTTTTTATATTACAAATAATTAAAAAAAAAACTTTTTAAAAGTTTGACCATTTTGGCTGTAAAGCATTCACATACCGACATAGGTGATTGTGATAATGGCAGAGACCCTCAAAATGTTTATTTAGTTTCGAGTACGATTTTTTATGATAAGTATAAAAATAAAAAATAAAAAATGACAAATATTTATATAGTATGTATATCCACTATATTTATATCGCTTTTTTTAATTTGTTTGTATTTTTATCGTAGGTATATATACAATTATTATTGTTTATAGGAGAGCATATGACTTCCGATTACAAAGAACAAGTATCACGATTTGGAAAAGTTCCTGTTATTGATGATAATGGATTGAAATTGACTGAAAGGTGAGTAGGAATTATTATTTAAACTTTAAAGTTTAAACCAAAAGTTTTGAAACCTTTTTACTCGCGACTATTTTTCCACAATACTTAAGCGACCCACAGAAAAAGCATGTCTGATCCTCCAAAGCTCATAGATCAGTGGTGTAACTAGCACTTTAATGTGTACTCTTCTTGCTTGTAAACGACTCACCCTCCCCCCCAAAAAAATCTGGTAACGCCACTGAAATAATTATTATGTTTATATTTCTGCAAAGAACTTACTAAAAGCATGTGTTGAATACATTTTATGTATTTTTCGAATGTAAGAAATGTTTTAAAGTATTATAAAGTTCATTGAAAATAAGTAGTTTTTAACCTTTTGACCGTTTTAATGACAATGTTCTGATAAGTACAATATTTTCCTATATAGTCTGCAAAAATATACCGTGCCTTTTGATAAGAATATGATTAAATCAATAAAAACGAAAAGTTAAGAAAAATGATATTTTATAAATAGTGTTAATAAATTATCCAGGGAAGCAATTGGATGCTTTATTTTATTTCACCAGGTGAAATTAAAAATGATTATTTACTCAAATTCACTTACTCAAATTCATTTACGCATTCAGATGAGATGGAATAAAAATTCTATAAATTTTGATGTGAACTTTCTTTTGATCTTATACCACTGATATAAACTTGATAGAATAGTTATTGTCAACAGATTTATCGTAAAAGTAAAAACTTCAATTTAATATTATCGTTTCAATTAATTTACCTCGATAATAATAAATTATTCGACAAACATCTACTGGACCGATTGAGTTGAAATTTGGAATAAATATGTAAAATTGCTTGCTTATTTTGGGGAAAATATCAAGGACCTCGAAAAATCATTATTCGCCAAGATTAAAAAAACTACAGCCACAAATAATTTTTCCTATATGCAACATCAAAATCGCATCTGATTAAGTTAATTTAAAAAATTAATGCATATTACAAATTAAAAAAAAATTTACCCGCGAAAAGTGGTAGAAATTAAAAATTCCAGGAGAATTAGAATAATTGCTGGCTTTTTAAATTATTGTCTATGTATTTTTGACACATCTTATAAATTATTGGTACCACGCCTTCCCACCCTTCTTTATCAAGGTCTCAATAGCCCTAGGGATACCAAAACTCCCCCTTTTTACTTTTTTAAACATAAATAGGGTACTGCCACCAATCTTGGATCATACCCCAGTGTTGGATTCTTGTTTAATTAAATGTACTAAATTAGAAATATTTGTTGATATTTAATTACTGTCATTACTGAATCAGTCAATGGGTTTCAAAATGGTGGACATTTAAACTAACTATTAGTGTAATCTATTTATTAATTATTTATATTATCATAGCATTTGCTTTACATTGTTTCAATTCTTTATTTTATAACTTTTATGTCGTAGTACTTATCATTTTGTAATCATTAGAAAGTGTCCATCACTGGATACCCATCGCTGTTTTTACTTTTTCCATTACTGGAGAAAAAACATAAGCAAAATAGAAGGCTATAATTTACAAAAACAAACTATATTTGCTGACTTTGGTAATTAATTTGATTTAATAAAGAGTTACTTGTTTTATTAGTAACATGAGTTCATGAGAATTATAAAAAAGAAGCCCATCAATCCTAAAAAACAGTATATCTTTCTCTTAAAGGGCCAAGACTTTTGCTAGTACCTTAGTTATTTGTATAATCTCTGTTTCGTTCATTTTTTTGATAAAGTAGGTCTTATCAGTGAATATAAATATTTAAATACCGAGGTGTCCTGTGTTTATCGATATACTCAATATTGTCAGTTTTTATTTTTTATTGCGGTCGGATGATATTATTTGTATTTTTTTATGATTACTAACATAAGCATTTATTATTTTTTGTGATTCATGAATATTTAGATTAGGAAAGCATGAGTACATCGTATGATTTTAATTCTATGATAATAATTAATATTATAAAAGTAAAGACCGGGTGATATATTTACATAAGCATTAAATATATCGAAAAACGTCTTTAAGCAGCCGAAAATAAACGAATTCTAAAGATACCTGATTAAAATTTTATATGCATATTATTATAAAATATATCTTGTAATTTCCAAAACCAATTTTTTATTTCACAGGAAATTATGTATTTTAAAAAAAAAAACGGGAAAGTTTGGAATAAATCAAAGGAATCTTGAGATCGATTTAACTATTTTGGTTTCGGTAGTCAACTTCATTACTCTAAAAAAAACTTTTGACTGGGATAATATTTTGTCCGATTTTAATTTTACAATTAACATAAGTGATTAAAATTTTATATGCATATTATTATAATATAATTTCCAAAACCAATTTTTTATTTCACAGGAAATTATGTATTTTAAAAAAAAAAACGGGAAAATTTGGAATAAATCAAAGGAATCTTGAGATCGATTTAACTATTTTGGTTTCGGTAGTCAACTTCATTACTCTAAAAAAACTTTTGACTGGGATAATATTTTGTCCGATTTCAATTTTACAATTAACATAAGTCACCTGGCCACTAGTGACCGTTCTGTATATTTGTATTGGAATTATAAAAAAAAACCGATGGATTATTGCCAACATTCCAAAATAGTTTATAATTCTAGTAAAGTATAAATATTATAATATTTTTATTATTCAGATAATTAAACAGTAATTAGAAGTAGATTGTATTTTTATTCAACATATTATGACATTTTAAAAAAGATTATAATATAATAGATAAGACTTCATATATAATATAACAATATAACAGGCACGTAGTTAGTATTTTTCCTTGTAGGAGGCATGTTTAAAATAAAATCCATTAAAGTTGGAAACATTTTTTGCTGTTCTTTAATTTGGGTCTGCATGAATTAAATTATAAAAGGCTTTCGATCTGTGAAAGTCGAATCAATACCTTCAGTTTTGGGCTTTCTAACAATGAAAATTTTATTCAAATCACTTCAGTAGTTTTCATATCAAGTCAATATTATTATTAACAAATATATCAACCGTAAATTTTCCTAAATAAAGGTATGTGCTAATTCATTCATATAGCCTAAACTAATTCTAGGGTCTTAGGCTTTTGAACAGAACAGAAGTTTCATCAAAGTCGGTTCAGTAGTTTTTATTTCAAATCAGAACAAACAATCAGAATGCTGTCTATTAGATTTTGCCAGCAGCTCTGACAATTGTTATAACTTTGAAACTGTGGAACTAATTCATCCAAACATTGACTAAAACCTAACCAGATAACGTAGCTACATATTAATGAAAACTGAATAAAAATCGGATTAGTGGGTCTCGAGTTATAAGCAAACAAACAGATAGACAGATGTGTTTTATAAAAGTAGAAATAATATGACATATACCTACACTAAAAACAAACTACAGTAGAACCTCTCTAAACGTATACACTTGGGACCGGGCAATATCAATTACACCAAGGGAGCGCCATTTTCAGTATAGCAAAAATATACTTTTAGAGGTTGTCAGGTCTTAAGTATATATGTTTAGGTAGGTTTTATTGTATTTTAATTATACAGACAATAGATTTATATATTATTAATAATATTTGCAGTGTGGCTATTATGCGATACCTCGTAAGAGAAAAGTTAGTACCTGAACACTGGTACCCAAGAGACAGCAAGAGACAAGCCCGCGTCGATGAATATTTGGAATGGCAGCATAACAATACACGATTGCACTGCGCTATGTACTTCCAAATGAAGGTAAGTTAAATAATTTTTAAAAATAAGGAATTACGTCTTATTAAACAGTCTCTTTGACAGTGGTTGCGTCCAGTAATGTCAGGTACTCCAGCGAACCCTAAAAAGGTGCAAGAGTTTGAGAGTCGTCTATCTCAATGTTTAGACGAAATCGAGAATCTGTGGCTGCATGACTCTGATTATCTTGTCGGTGATCGTATTACAATAGCTGATTTACTTGGAGCGTGTGAAGTAGAGCAACCAAGTAAGTACAAATATCGACAAATCAAAAGTTTGTTGTTTTAACTTTGGTAAAAATAATCGCAATTGAATTTTTCAATTTTTAATTTCTTTTTGAAAAATTTCATTACAATCATTTTTATCAAATTTTTATTGGAATATTGTTTAATACTTTTGACGAATGTATTTAACAATTTCTTAAGAAATCGTATATCTCTCCCTTTGTTAGGCGTAAGAAGTAACAGTATTTTTAATTTTTATATAAACATACGTTCTTTTTTATTTACAGAGATTGCAGGGTATGATCCTTGTAACGGCCGACCACGTTTATCTGCATGGTTGAACCGAGTTCGTGACGAAATGAATCCGCACTACGATAACGTACATAAACATGTTTACAAACTGACTGAAAAATTTCAAGGGAATCCACCTCTATCGATGGCAAAGCTCTAAATACGAACTATAGGTGGTTATTTATTAATTTAGTGTGTTCAAGATTTTTAATAATTATTTAAAAGTTACAATGAATGAGTTAATTTGCTTATTCACTGTCTTTACATAGAATAGTTATAGTGCGATATCTACTTTTGCGTAATGGACTACGATTGTTATAAATTTCCATTGATTTTTTGGTACAAAGTCTGAAAATATTTTATATAATGTTAAGAACGATGTTTGGTGTTTAAATACTTTAATATAATTTTTACTTATTGATATTTTATAATATATATTTTGATATTTCTATTGTTATTCTTATTTGCATTTTGAGTAGAATAAAATGTTTAAAAAGTATTTTATATTTGATTCAAACTTTTTTTTGTAATTTCCGACAGGTTATATAGTTTTGAGATTTTTTTGTACCCACAACACTTGTCCAATTTTATGAAGAAATCCTGAAAATTCATAAAGATATAGCTGTTTTAAAGCAGAGGGACATACTTTTTACAATGTCCTCGCACTGCTTGCTATTGTTCTCTATCTCTTTAATTATATCCAATTAATTATATTCATTAAGTGCATGAGATTTTTTGTTTTCCAATAACATTAATTAATAAAAAATTAAATTTTTACTTTTAGTGGCTCACTGTTTTGTAGAAAAATGAAATTTGCTGTTTTTTATATGACAAAAATGAAATTTCACTTTCAGCATTCATTTTGTAAAAATTGAGATTTTGAAAAAAAAAATACATAGAATCAGGCCCTGAGAGAGCTTCAACAGGGTCCGGGCCAAACAACATTTTGGGGGCCCCATACCTCTTTGTTTCGCAAGCATAAGGAAATTTCTAACAAATTTCGTATTATCCCTAAAATTTTCAGGGCCCCTGAAGACCATATGGCCCTCCTAGCCTCCCTTCTATTTGGGTCTGTATAAAATACATACACTTAATGAAAGAACTATTCATATGATTATATTCTATATATTTTTTATTTCAATTAACCGTAGACAAAGTTTTAGGTGAAGTTCAAAGTTAATGGGTGTTTTATTGTAATAACAAATATTGAAACATTTTATAAATATATTTTTTCATAAATATACAAATTAATACTAGTAGTAATAAAAAATTTAAAGTACCGCTTAATATTCTATTCGATTTATTGACCTATTAGCTAACTCAAATAATTTATGATATTTACCACATCGAGCCGCAATTTGACTCGCTGTTTCATTAGTATTATTTAACAAATCCGGTTGAATATCTGGATGAAAAAGCAATAAAGACATTACATCTTTACTGTGACTATGGGTCGCAGCTATATGCAGTGGAGTTTGACCTTTAAAAATTATTAAAGTTATTTATACCTAACAGATAAAAAATAAATAAACTTACCTCCTTCTGATTTAGCGTTAATATCAGCTCCATTTTGTAAAAGTTTAGCTGCACACTTAGCATGGTTCCATTTACATGCCGAATGTAGTGGCTGCCAGCCCATCTCCGTTTCTGCATGGATGTCGGCTCCGTATTCGATTAAAACATCGATTATATCTAAATGACCACTGTAAGACGCTCTGAAATATAAAGACGATTTGTTAAATATTATTTGGTTAGATATGAAATAACTTTTACCTGTGTAAAGGAGTATATCCATCTTTATCTGTTACTCCTACTAGATCTTGATGAGATAATAAAATGTTTCGTACAATGTCTACTTTTCCATTTTCTGCAGCCCATAATATTTCCTTTGCTGGCGTTTCTAAAATAGAAAAACCAGGATTTTAAAAATATTAAAATAATACTTTTTTATAACCTTTATTACCATGAGGACTTGTCTCTTCTTCTATGTCTTCATCTTCTGCTTCCCAACCACTAACTTGCATTTTTGTGTTTAAATACCTGATTAAATACTATTTCAAAATTTTATTAAAAAAGGTTAAGCGACGAACAAAAATGACATATTATTAAACAAACAGTAATACCAACCTAAATTATAGTTCTGTTTGTTTCTCACTTTTGTCACGCTTTTGTACCGGTTGTACATAGAGTTCCTCTAGTAAGAGTTAAGACAGAACGAATCGATTTCTATTGGTTCATCATTTATAATAACTAAGCCTTATTCACACAGTCAAATTTTATGCCTGGTAAAATCTAAAATTACTTATAATAAGAGTTTAGGGAGTTTAGACAGCGCGAATCGATTTTTGGTTGATTGTAGTAGCCAAGTCTCATTCAAAGCTGTACATTCTGATTTTATTAATCAATATCATTAATTAAATATACCTATTTACTTCATAAATAGTAAATAATAATAATCAGCCCCTTTCAGGGCAAATTACATTGGGTTACTTATTCAGTTTTAACATCTCGCAAAATAAGTGTGTTGCGAGGTAAGGCTGTTTTGATTTTTTGAAAACTGAATTTACAAAACTTACTTTTTTTTTGCAGTTCAAGAATCTGCATTAAAAATATGGAATTCCCATAGAGTTGACCTTCAAGAGACCTTGAAACCCCTACCTAAAGAAATAAACCACAGTGCATCGATATCCCCTTCCAAACCGTGTAACTTTCGCCTGAAATGTTTTTTGATAGAATCCTTGGATATAACAGGGGTGGTCATCCTGTATAATAAAAAATATTATGTTTGTAAAATATAATCAATATCTAATTGTAAATCAGATATGAAATATTTCACATTAATTAATATTATATCTATATTAATCAAATATAAAAAAATAAAAAGGTTGTATTACATATTACTTATAGATTTTTCATTTATAAATGAAAATCTTTTTACTTTGATCATTTTCTTTGCAGCTTTTATTAAATAGCGCTTTATATAAGTATAAAGCATTTTAGTAGTTGATGTTCTTTCAGTTTTCTGTATTGATATGAGCAGGGCCGTAACTATCACCGAGGCAGTACCCCGTGGCCCCCGAGCATAGGGCTCCCCGCAGCAGCGTAAAAATTGGGGTCAGAAAGATTGAGTAACAAAAAAAAGGTCATTACAATTAAAATTAGTAATAAGTGTAAAATTCAATTTGGTAACGAACAAAAAGGTCTTCAATTTTTGTATTTTGCATATACTGGGGGTCTTACGGTCACTTGCTGCCCCAGTTACGGCCCTGGATATGAGAAAGTTGAAAATGAAATATTATTTTTGAGTCTTATTGAAATAGGTAAATTTCAATTTTTGTTGTTCTATGAAACTGGAAAAATTTTGTTGTTGATTTGATAAAATCTGTTCTTTGTGATTGTGACTAAAAAATAAGGTAGCCGCAAACTCAGCGTTGATAATTAATATTTAGGTTATGCTTAATGCACTTTAAATTTAACGTGAATTTTGAAATAGCAAAGACGTTTTTCTTAAAATATCGCTTTTCTCCCAATCTTTTCCGTTTTTTCTTGTATAATAAAAATATTATTGTCTAATTAAATATTATTATTAATGTTGTCTTTTCATTGAAACACTTGACACTCATTACTCGTTGAAATACGAATCTGACGAAAAATATCTATAGGACCTTTCTGGTAGAGAATTTATTTATTTAATTTTGCATATAACTATTTTTGCTTATATGGGTTGTAGGAGTGTGAGTGAGATGGCAATATGAACGCGTAGAGTAGAGAAACTCGCTTTATTTTTAATTAAAATAAAGGTTGTTGTCGGTAAGAATCTTGAAATTGAAGTGTACCATATTGTTAACATTCATTTAAAGATTATAAAAAAAATTATTAAGTATGATAAAAATAGTTTTAAAGTATACATTTTCTTGAGTGAAAATACCTACATATATTCAAGGTTTCATGAACTTTAAAAAATTTATAACAAATAAAGGAGTAGAGGTACAGTTATGAGTGTAAGGATTTTTTTTATACAAAAAAGCCTAAGAATGACACACAAAATTTTGTATTTCAATAATATTTTTTTCTTTTGTAGGGCCATCTCGCGATTTAAAAAATATTCGACCAACCTTGCATTTTTAAGTTATTTTAGGTCTCAGGTGTACGAATCTGAAGTTAGTATCGGTTGTCATATTATTTCCATTCACTTTCTTCTAACGCCTGCACTGTATATGTGATTTCCCACATTATAAATTTTATAATCAGCAACTAAATTGTAAAAATAGGTATAAAATAAATCACACATGTATTGAAAACGATGACGTTCAATTTATTATATATCATACATCTGTATTTAGCATGATTTATTATTCGATATTTATGGAATAATCGTCGACATAAAATCTATTCATATATAGATACATAACAATTAAACATTGAAACAACCTTTGTGTCTATCTACGAATAACCCGTCCATTCAGAAAAATCATTAATGTAAGGAACACAGGCTGACAAAAAACAATTTTTAGAGACCTTAATGGGTGATCACAAAGGTTTTTGATGCGTGATTACACCGAATCTGTTGCTCAAATTGATCATTATGTCAGGTATTCTAGATATTGTACCCTAAAAGTGCCAAACATTACGATTTGTTTGTTCTTATTTAAAAAAATCATATCTTCAAACTAGTATATCTCGGCAAAAAAAATCGTACAGTAAAACGAAAAAAATGATTTTCTTACAACCATTTAAAAAAAGTAGGCTTTTACATTGATATTTCAGTACGTAAAGTAGAATACTTTTGCGCACACCGTGAAAAAAAGTAACTTTTACGCACGCCATGAAAAAAAGTATTTATTTAATGATTTATTATTTGTTCCAAAAAAGAGTTGAATTTTAATATAAATTATCTGCTTATATGACCGAAATCGTTATTTTTACACTTTTGGTTCGGATATATGGTACCTGACGTGACAATTTGGGTAACGAATTTTGTTTCAGCTTCAGCACGTGAAAAACTTTTGGATCACCAATTCATACAAAAAATGATGTCGGTTTTTGTAATAATTCTTAATTCTTGACTGTAGTTTTCTCGACCAACGTTTTGTAACAGTTATGCTCGATTGCACAAACGTTAATTAAGACATTTAACGAAATATTAAAGGTACTCGTAATTCTCCGTTAAATATCGAAATCCTCTCATGCTGCCAACTTGTTGTTTTAATATTATCATGTTATTGTGTATATATTGCTCTCACTTCACCAATACATGTTATTGTATTCTTTATGCAACCTAGCATAAGTAGTTGATTTTTACAATCGTCACTGAAAAGTCAAGATTAATTTAATATTATTTCTTCGTAGATTCATGTAAATTAAAAAAATATTAGTTAATAAATAAATAATGATTTTTCTGAATAAAAATAGTTGAAACATCCATCATATTTAAATAATATTACTATTTAAATATAATTCATTTTACAAAAACAACAGTAAATTTATTGCACAAATACAAAATCAGTTTTTAACAATAATAAAATATTCTATTAAGTAGTTAACAATAATGATAATAAATACTCATGTGGACAATATTTATGATGATTATTATAAATGCAATAAACTTTGGTTCGTGGAAAAATATATAGTATACCTAATTTTATTAAATATGTATTGTTACAACCTAAGATACTACTTATAATAAATCTATAGATATGTGTCAAATGCCCAAAATATATTTGCTCGCTATATATTTATACTATTCCGTGATTGTACGACAGCATCTTGTGAGTTGGTACCCTGTATTTTGAAAATAAATAAATAAAATATAATCTAACTTACTATTATATATATTTATAAACTTATAAGTAAGCTGAGACTTCAAAGCTAATAAGAGACCAATTGGTGCAAATAAATAAATTCATATATTTAGTTTCATGAAAGTATGTTATTTATAACAGCCTTGTAAATTTTCAAATGGACCAATCAGAGTCTAGCATTCAGAGGTCTGCTTTTAAATGGTATACTTATTAGGAAATTTACAAGGATGTCAGAAGTAACAGACTTTGGTGAAACTTGATAAAAGAATAGAAGCGATGTTTGAATAATATTCCTCTACAATAAAAAATAATCTGCTGTGGCCATTACAAGACTTTTTTGGATTGTAAATTACACTAGTTATAAGATGGAGCCTCCTCCCACACAGCAAACATTATGTAAGAATAATTTGGTTGATTTTTTGTTGAAGAATAAATGGCCGCCAAGCTCTCCCGATTGCAATCCTCCGATTATTTTGTATGGTCATATATGCTGTCTAAGCTCCCAGATTTTAAATTCTCAAATTTGCAGCAATTTGAGAATGTTATATTCAAAATTTGGGACAAAATGCCAATGGAAACTGTGCGTGCCGCTTGCAATGAGTTTGAAAGAAGATTGAGTAGTTATCAAAGTTAAACGAGGAGTTATACCCAAACATTTATAATAAATTTTCAAGAATTGAACAAAAACTTAACTGAAACTTTATTATAAATTTCATATTTTAGCATTTTCATTTGCATCAGAATATAATTGTCACAGTGTATATATTTTCCATTTATATTTTATTTTCTCTGGGGCCTCATGTACAGTCGAGGTCTGAGTACCTTCCCCCCCACCCAACAGTCACGTATGTTTGAAATATAATACTCATTACCACTACAATCGCCACCAAATGAAATTGCAGTAGCTTTGTATCGTCGACGACATAAACAAATCCGAGTAAGTGAATTTGATTAGGATATTGGATTGATGAAACCCGGCTAGTCCCAAAGACACCTGGTAATCTCATTTAGTGTGACGTAACTGCTCCCAAACCGTCCCTAGGCTGTCTGCATTCCCGCGCCTACTCGCTAACTCATTCGCATCTATAAACGTAATGTATCTACACGTGTTTTTCATTTTCATTTGTACCGGACGTAACATTTACGCGATTTCAACAACAATACGCACTCTAATTTGAAACGTTCGGAAGCCATAAACTATTGTGGCCACCACAATACTTTTTTATACCTACGTTATTATACAGAAAGGAATATCTTTTTTATTTTTAAGTAGTTTTTGTACCCGAACGATTAATTTATTGTAGATAATAGAAAACAAAAGACTTGCCTGTATAAGTTATTCAAAGTAAACATAATTATCTTAATATAGCACTTCAATAAATCACTCAGTTATATTTTCTAAGAGAAGACAATAAGAAATGCGAATTCATCTCGATAAATTAGTTACAATAGACTTTAATAAATGTCACCAAACATCGTTGTTGTCATTCAAAACATGCAGAGGAAATATTTTACAAACAACGGAAACATCGCTTCTATTTATTCGTTTCGTGTAATTCAGAGAGCACATTTTGTAAACTGTGTATTTCAAATACAACTAGATTACAAATAAAATGCATCGCAGTGACGTGGTTTGTACATGAAGAACATTTTATGGTATGTATTTTTATTACAAAAATTTGTAGGAAAATTCTCATACTTTATCATAAATCAAAGAAAATAACGTAGACATTTTTCTTATTCACTAAAAAATAATAATAGAAAATGTCCTTGAACTCACTTCACATCTTACCTACTACTAGTATAGTAAAATAAATACTGAACAGTATAACAATAAAATTGAAGACTTTTAAAATTTTTCCATGTTTAAGAAATATTAATTTCTGTTTTTTTCTATATTTAAAATATTAATATACAGAAGAATAAAATTACTGCCAAAATATCGACAGTTTAATTTATTCGTATTTTTTTTATTTCGGTAATATTTTCGATAAAATGTTCTCCATGTAGAAGATGTCTTCACTATTTATATAAAAGCAAATTTTTCAAAGGAAAATAATTTTTAATTATTATAAAGTTATCAAGAGGAATATATTCTATGAGAACAAAAAATGTTGTTTTTTTACATTAATTGTTTAAATTTGCATATAAATAAATAAAATAAATTTTTCAACGGGGGGCAAAGCTTGTAGACAAATACATCAATAGACTTTAATTAAATTATAGAATACAGTATTGAGTCAATTTATTCGATCCTAGAGGAATTAAGTGCCCCATTTGTCCCCTCTGTCTTTCACCCCATGTAGGCCCTAAAATAGGCAATTTAAATTAAAGAATAATTTTATGTTTCATAAAAAAAAACAACTAACAATAGAGTAATCTGGAAATTTTTGATATATCTTTTTTTTTACTTAATTGCAAAGAAGACATTTCAATATTGAATTATGACGTCACGCAACATGACGCGCAATTGGGAGCGTTTGAAAAGTGCCTTTTTTAAATTTGATTTTTTGGGGTCGGGATAAACTTTTGGAGTATGAAAATTTTCTACAATGTTTTTTTAACTCTAGATTACATAAAACAGGTTTTTAGAGGTTTTCATTTTTGACCGGATTACTCGATTGATTTTCTTTCAAAATGATGAAACATAAAATTATTTAAAAATAAGATAAAATTAACTTAATAAGTTTTTAGTGAATCATCATTTTGTTCCGCCACTGCTTAAATCTAATTTTACAAAAAAAAAAACAACTAAATATTATTAATGCATTTTGTCCTTAGAGGACATTTTTTTTTAAATATAAAGCGTTTCGATTTCGTTTCATTAAAATACAAAATAGTATCCAACCTAATTATTTTCTTAGCTAATATTTTGTGCTATTAACAAAATAATTTGTAACATCGTTCTTATACTATTTGAAATTATGTATATTTTATAATATATCTTAAGTGATAACTGATATTTGGGCATTTTACAATTTATTTTTGTGTATTTTTTCATTGAGAAGTTATATTTGACCTTAGACCATCAAGTATTTTTAAAATTCTAAAAATTAAATTCGATTTAAAATATTCATAGATATCAAATATCTTTCTTAATAACAAAATAGTATAAGAACCCTGTTTTTCACTATCTATGGAACATATAATTTCTTCAATCATACCATTTAATTTTTTTTTGATATACATATCTACCTACTTGAAATATTTATAAGCATAAATATAAAATACAACTGCAAAATGTTATTTAATTTACATGTATTTTAGAGATGGGCGATTTTAACTTGAGGTACAAATCGACTTTCCTAAATTTTTTTGGTCATTACCTTAAAAAACTATTCTTATATTGTTGCGGAACTTTTTTTGGTCTCTGATCGCCAACGGCTACAAGTCGACTTTTGAGTCGAAGTCGCCCATTTCTATGTCATTTACTACTCATATATTGAGCCGAAGTGATAGATTGCTAGACGCGAATTTTAGTTGTTCGTTTCGGACGTTAGAGTACGTTTAAACAGCGCTGTTATTCCGGATTTACTGTAACCGATGTAATAAAACCGGGTGTAAAAGTTTGTGTAGATGGCTCTTTATACTTGATATAACTAATCAGGTTTAGTTATGCTATTCCTCTTGGTCTACAGGCATAGCATAACTAAACCGGAATAAAGCAGGAATAAAAACGCATGTTAACTGCATGGACATAGTTAAAAATAAAAGTATCTACGGAGTTTAGGGATTTCATCGTAATGCACTTCGCATTAACATTTGAAAAAGCAGCAAAACATAGTTAAAACACCTGAGACAAAGAGATTGAAAACAAAAGAAAGCGTGATTCGTGGAACGTAGAGGAGATAAAATATTTTTGGGAATTATAATTCCAGCTGGCGTTACTTATTCTTGTATGTGTAAACACCATTGTTTAAAACGGTTTAACTACATCTGTTATAGTAAAACCGGAATAACAGCGCTGTGTAAACGTACTACCTTTCTTTCTACTCTTGTTATGTGCACGACTTGTGCTAAGCCCTGTCCGGCAGGGTAGACAGCGCAAGACCGATAAGTTTTCAAAATATCGTCATCAAATGTTTTGTAGGATTAGGGAGCTAAAAAACCTCACTACGGCTCTGTGTATCTACACAAATGGTTTTTATGTATGTTCCAATGCCCCATAAACTACAAGCAGTGGAGATTTGAATAATATAAGGACAGTTGTATTCAGCAAAAAAATCAGCTTTCTAAAAGTATCCGAGTGTAATTTGAACAAAAAAATAGTTGATTTAATAAAAAATATTAATTTCTGTTATCAAAATCAGAGCAAATAGCTCTCTTTTCGAGAAAATTGCCTGATCTTTCGAAGTTAGAAGATCTTGTATATAAGCACGTAATTAATTTCAATTGTATTTCATGTAAGATGTATTGTTTATTCTAGTTTGAAACATTTAATGTGTACTAATTTAATTAACTGCGAAGTAATGTAATTAAAATAACATTCCGCCGTTACATATTTTTCACAACAATCTTGCCAAATATCTGAATTCTAACAAAACATTTTGTGTAAAGCGCACATTAAGATACAATATAATAATATAATACTTGATGTGTTTAACAAATTATCATACAGGTCGAGTCAGAAGTAACGACTTAGTGATTTATTTGCGTAACTATCAATAAATCAACGAGGAATTCAAACGTATTTATTTTACCTCTTTTAATGTTTTTTAAAATAATTGTTGAAATTTTCTGTCCCATAGAATCGACAAATCCTATTGTGTTTCAGACAGTTATTTGTTGTTTTTTTTTAAGACTTTATTGGAAAGATCTATTTACTTGGAATAAATAAAATAAAGTGGCACTGGATTTAAAAGTAAACCTAAAAAATAACATTAAGTGTCAAAATGTTGAAAAAAATGGGAAAATTAAGCATTCTAGCGAGATTTAAACATATATGGAGTTCACTGTTTTCTATCTCACGGTAATGAAAAAATATATCTTTTCAATGATACCAAACATGACCTACGTTGATATTTAGACAAAGGTTCAGTTACGTCATAATTATGCATTTACGAAGAAAAAAATACTGCTTAAAAGAATAGAAATATTCTTTTGTTTTTATAATTGATAATTACGTAAATAGGACAAGTATTAGCGCCCCTTATACTCACAAAAAAAATAATTTAGCTTATTTTATTATCTAATAGTGTAATCCCCCACTGTACTCTACGCTCTTACTTTTGACTCATTCTGTATGTATATACTAAATATAATTTTTTATATAATACTTCCTTGGTACAACATGTAACATTTATATAATATCATTAACATAAATTCTGTTTTGGATGCTGGGCTCTGCCCTACAAATTAGAATAATACTTTTTTTTTTGACTACGACATTATAATATAACTTTCTGATAAATTGCATACGACATTTATTCTGGTTTCTAAAAGTATTTTTTAAACTTTTAATGTTTGATTATTTATTCATAAAAATATCGACTAGATAGTTCAGTAAAACTGATATGACAATAAAAAATGTAGTTCAAAGTATATTTTTATATAATCGAAATGCAATCAAACACTAAAAGTAAATTTACATTAATGAGCAATTAAAATAAATATAAGTACTAATGACTAGTTATTTGGAATGGGCATTTATTATGGCGACTAGTATAGGTAATATTATGTCTGAACCTAATTCAGTACAATTAGAGTATGTCAGATTTATTTGATTAGTAAATGAGATCAAAAAATGTATTCACATTTAATACGGTTTCAAAATATGGCATTGCCATAAAAAGTCTGGTGGTCTAAAAATGCAGTCTTTACATTTAGTATAATATGTTTTTGTCACTCACAATTCTTGCACGAAGAACACTTTTAAGGTAATTTAATTCTTTCTTGAAATGTACCCGGTACCTTGGACCGACGAATTTGGCAGTATTTCATTCACAAAGCTAATTCCGATACGACATTGTTTTCCATGAGTGTTTTTTGCCTAATCAGTAAAGTCTTAGGCGGGCTATGTCTTGTACGGTTTTGAGTTCTCGCAGGCGGCCACGACTGCAGTAATGGTTCTTCAGCATTGGTCGTACCTTCGCTGTCCGTACCATCCTGCTGACAGAAGCTGATTCGGTCATCTAGCGACATGTACATCCTACCCGATGAAGCATCCGATGCGGTCGACGAGTCACTACTGCGGTCGCAGACTGTCGGAGCTCGTCTGTTCTTTCTGATCGCGCAATCAGAGTCGCTCTCATCTTCGGTGAACCGTGGCCTCAAGTTGCGCCACTTCCTCTCAAGCAGAGTTGTCGTCGATATGGAATGTTTGCGGTTCATCACGGCAGTCGCACGCGCCGGAGATCCGCAAGTCGACGGTGTTTTGTCGCTTTCCTCAGAAAACGCGCGTGTTATTAGTATTTTTGGCGATTTGCCGACTGGTGTGGTTTCTTGTGCGGTAAGAATCGAACAGGGTCGTTTAACTGGTGTAGAATTTGGTATTTCAATCCCGTCAAGCCCGAATACTTTAGATAGTAAAGTATTTGATTTTGGTCGGCCGTCTTTGCTGTTCGCTTTCAGTGCTTTTAAGCTCATTTTGTAAATATCCTCATCGACCAATCCAGCCACGTCATCGGCATCCCTATTCGGTACCTGTAGAGTGTTGCAACTTGAAGTATGCGGTATTGCTCTTCTGTCCGGGAAGCTGAGCTGTAGACATGTGCTAGAATCTGGACGCCAAGATAATTCGGATGCAATACGTTTCATGTTGTTCTTCTGTAAATTCTCGGCCCTCATGTCAAGGAGTGCTTCAGATAAACGTCGTTGGAGAATTGGTCGTGTGAGAAGTCCTAAAGGAGTCAAAGAAGGTCGTCTAGAACCGCACGTCGATGGTGTCCGAGCTTGTATCTCATGGTTGACTTCACTCTTTGTCATTTTCTTTCGCCAATAGTTTTGGAATGTTTTACGTAAGGTTTTACTTTTGACTCCGTACAAAAGGCCGTTAATGGGAGGTGAACAAGTCAACAGTATAGTTGATATCATTGACACGTGAGGATGTATTTTCGGCATACCCTGCACGGAAAAAATAATTAGTAAACAACTAATTTACCATTATTTTTTAACCAACTACAGCGAAGAAAAAAGTGTCTATCTTTGGGAGCGTCCATAACTTACGTAAGACTGGTGTGAGAGGAGAGGTTACCATAGATTTACGGATCCTTATAAGGTGGAGGGGGGGCGCGCGCAAAATTTTCGAAAATCGTAATTAATGGACGTTCCCTTTTGCCCTGATACCAAAAGTCGTTGAAGTTGAGAGGGTGACAATGAGTACATTAACTGTAAATAAATTTAGAAATAAGAAATGAGTATACGCATGTGCGAAAAATATGTTTTATGTATTTACTGCAACCGTAGTTGTAGATAAATTTTTCAATAGTGCAATACACTTTGATGCAAAAGGTAATATGTTTGAATTAGTTTTTAGTTTTTTAGTATGATTTTTTAAAACAGTATTTACTTGTGCGATGGTAGAAGCTGCAGAGTTCCAGATGACAGTTGTGTAGAAAGGAAAATAAAGGAGAAAGAATGAACCAAGTATTTGCAGGACTGTAGGTATTGCGCTGCGGCCGCGGAACTTAGGACCCCCTGCACTTGGAGCCGTCACAGTTGGTACGAAGAAAGGGTTTCTTTGGTGAGTGATTGTAACTTGAGCTGATAGTGTTACTTCGTAGATAGCGGATGCAATCCGATGTCTATGGTACCTGGCGATCATTAGAACCTGGAACAAATTAAAAAATATTTTATATTGATGCGTGGACTACGGAATTATTGTTTAGGATTTTTGAAAAATATAGTTGAGTTAAGTACAAACACGATTAGTTATTATTATAATAATAACTAATCAACACCTAAATTACCTAACAAAAACGAATTATAACAAAAAGCACAAATCATTTTTGTTCTATTTAAAAAAAGTTAATTATTGAAAACAAAATAAACAATTGACGATCAAAAGATAACGGCCGAACCGAGGAAGTCCGAATAGTGGCCGAGCGCATGTGAATCTTTCCCTCTACCCCGCTATGATGCGATACGTCTTTAGTTCGCTCGCTATTAATAATATTTTACCGTATATAACTTATTTAACGTTATTTCCTAATTTATACGACCAAATTGGATGTTGTAAAGGGCAAATTATATATCTACATTAAGTATTTATGACAATGAAATTGTGTATTTCGATAAGGATTAATGTTTTGCAGTTCATAAGTCCATGTAAACAGAACCCTAACATTTTAAATTTTCTTTGTAATATAAAAGCAGTCGTTGTGGCTTAGATATAAAAGTTAGATGTATGGTATCGCGAACTTTATTTTAGATCTTTTGATTCTACACAGTTATTTACTACATTATTTTGTTCAATATTTAACGGTTTGGGCAGTGTATAGCAAAAGAGCGCGCTGGCGGTATATAATTTATATTTTTTAATAACATTATTAATAAATAAAAAGAAAAATCAATAACAGTTGTGACGCTGATGTAATTAAAATGATTTTTGAAATACACGCGGGCGAATTCGCAGGGATATTCCAGTAGGCTGTAAAAAGCTTCACCATTTATCATATTTTCTTTTTTAGTAGAATAATAAATGAAAAATCTTATATTCCTTATAGTTATAAGATATTTTTATAAATTGATTAATGTTTATTAAGACGAAACAACATGTTTAAATAAGGACGATATGTGATTGACAACCAGGAAGTAAAATGTGATTACTTTTTATTTTCTTTGATTCATATTGGAGAAAACTCTATCATTAATCAATATGATGGATACACATTTTTGTCTTGTTATATTTAATTACAACTTTCATTTTACAAGAAAATATACGCAGAGAAAGTAAGTTAGTAAAATATATAGAAGGTACTGGCACCAGTCTTGGATATGACCCCAGTAATGGTTATTTTTTAATTAAATGTACTGAATTAGAAATATTTATTGATATTTGATTACTACAATTTCTGAATATTGATCTATATACATTTAACTGTCTTACAGCGTGATCTGATGACAATTGACCAATAGGTGTCAAAATGGTGGACATTTAAACTAATTATTAGTATAATTTATGTATTAATTATTACATTATCATAGTAACTGCTTTACATTGTTTCTTTGACGATTCTTTCTTTTATATCTTTTGTGTCGTAGTACTTATCATTTTGTGATCAATAGCAAGTGTCCATCACTGGGTGCTCATTACTGGTTTTACCTTTGCCATTACAAAGCCGTGTGAACGGGCTCTTAGCGTTTTTTCATACGCATTGTTTTACATATGTGTACATACGTTTGACTAATGGCCTTATTTAACCAACGCGAATATAGTTCTCGTTCCCTGGTCACTGCTTTCCAAATACACAATTTCAATTATTCAGATGTAACGGCAATCATAAATTCTCAATTCCCAACTCGAGGTGATTCTTATTCCGATTATTTGTCACGCAATATAATTTATGCATAACGTTTTTATATGGTTTAGTTAAAATACGTGGTTAACCGTTGTGGACACGCCAGGGGTGGGTAATCAAATTCTAATAAAAATAATAATAAATTTGAATTTACTTTCATCACATTAAAAATAATAATTTCATTATTGTACTGTTATTATATGACGTACAAAAATTTGTTGTAGAAAATTAATAAATATTTTTTGAGAATTTAATAGAATTAATTAAACCCCCTATATATTTATTTAAGATTATATAGAATTTTCCAAAATGATACCAATGTGGGTTATATTTTTTATCAATTTTGATTTTTATTTGTATATATTTAGGTTATGTAATAAATTAATACAGTTTTTAATTATTCAGTTTTGTAAGGGAATTCACAATGAAGAAAAGTGTTTTTTTTATTTTTGTAATTTGACCAATAGAACCGGAGATATTTAAAAAAAATAAACAAGAGAAACCGTAAAAAGGTAGTTTTTTTAAATGGTCCCAAAAATGCATTCTATAGGTCGCCCAATGTAATAATTTCAGTAACGTATTTCTTATGATCCCTTAAAACGAGTGTATTATAAAATTGCTTTTTCCTTCCTTATTCAAGAAAATTGTCACTTATTTGACTTCTCTAAATTCAAATTCATTTCGTATCTGCAAGTCTCCAAAATTCTTGTCGAACCACTGAATGAAATTTGGTTTATTAATTAGATCTGACAAGTAGATGGCTCTATATAAAAATGAATCAAAATCAGGTGATATCCCAAAATTGTTATTTTTTGCAAAATATTTTAAGAACGTGTAAATTTTAAGCATTTTAAAAAAAATTATTAAATTTTCTATGTATAAAAAATGCCATTATAACTTTCGTAGTTAAATATTCTCTCATATCATTTTTTGTGTTGTCATATTTTTTTTGTTATCAAATAACAAAATCCATGTGCCCCCTTACCAAAAATTACTTGTTTCACACAATTAATGTATTTATTTTGTTATTTAAAATGTGTAATGTGTTTGCTGTAGGTACTATGGGTTTCAGAAGTCATCTGCCACTCTAAAGGCCAGAATCGCTTACAATAGATACGAAAACATTTATAGAAACATCATCGGTTCCCCTTTTCTAGGGCGGAGCTTATATAGTTACATCATTTAAAAAAAAAACACAAATATACGGCTATTTCATTAATTACTTTTATATCAAGTTTAACATATTTAAATACTAAAATTCGGAATATCAAATATTTATTGCCATAAAATGTATTTTATTCTTTATCTAGCAAATGAGTTTCAAAATATCTGTCTTTGTTTGGTACATGTAATATGTATTATAATAATTAAATGGGAGGAGCGAATTTCATAGAAAAGTGGACGACCACTTCTGCATTTCACTGTATATATTGGCCAATCTTGGTGCGTGAACGGAAGTTTTCAAATGATGCTATACGATTTAATTTGATTACTTGTTAGAGTTATCGTTCGCCATTTACAAATTTATCATAGTCGTAACTAACAATAAGTGTTAATCGATATAATTGATTCCATTAGTGAAAGCTCTTAATCTAAAATATATACTGTTATAGGTAGGAATTTAGAATTAGGTATCTTTAACAACTTTTACCTATACCTGATGTAATTAATGAAGTAAAATTATTTTGATTATATACGTAGGTATATAATTTTTAAGTTCTTAGATATGTTATTACAGTTAAGTTTTTTAATATAGAGCATTCCATGTCAACAAAGCCACCCATGACTTCGATTTACACAAATTTTTATTTATTACTTTTATTTTTTTAGGTATATTCTTTTTTTTAAATGTGAGATATGAATTTTTTAATTTTTATGATTTAAAAAAAACTTAAATTATGGATTAAAATTTAATTATTGAAAATGAAGTATGTAAAAGTAGTTATACAGTTATACAGAAATTCTTTCTGCAAAATATTAACTCGATATTTTTTTAATAAAAAAACCGACGGTTGTGGCTCAAAATTAAAAAAAAGTATTTTTTATTAAAAATCCCAAATGTATTTAATAAATATATAAAGCCTTAACTCATATTACTACATTAAGCTTTTAAACAGTGAAAATATCATTAAAATCGGTTCAGAAATAAAACGCGTAAATGGAGCAAAAAAAGACGTGTAAAAAACATTTGCTAATTAAATGCACAGTGCTTCCTCGTTCTAAATTCACTAAATGTAGTTAATTATTGTACAATTTAAATGAAAATCAATGAAGTGTTCAGATAAATTATCTGGCATTGATTAACCATTTAATTTTTATACAATTCTACTAAAAAAAATAGTTTGAAATTTTTTAAGACGCACTTGATTCTTATTATTATTAATTTTTTTATATAAATTTTTGATATATAATTTTTTAAAGCATCATTGTTAATGTTTATTCAAAATCAATCGAATTTTGTATTACAGAAATTCACTCTTGCATATTTTTACTATAATTTGACAGAAATAAGTTATGGAATAAATACACGACATGAAAAATGTTCGGTGAAACCCCGAGTTCTGTTATACTTGTACGTGGTGACAACCGGTATCTAGTAAATCAGTGAACATATAAAACTTTTTCAAGCGCGTAAAAGTGAATCCGCGTAAATGGAGACGACGTAAATCTGGGGATTACTGTATTAGGATATTGATAAAGGCTTTCTTAGTATAGTTTAATGTAATTTTCTTAATTGTGGTGGTTGATGTAAGCTAATTGGTCTAAATTATCAATGTCCTTTGGTGTCCTTGTATTAGAGCTTCATTATATAATAATAATTAAATTATATGGCTAATAACTGTAACGTAATCAACATTTAGCTTTTAACTAAAAATAGAATCAATTCTTTAATTAAATTAAGTTAATTATGCCAGCAAAGAATAGTTTATTTACAAATTAATGAATGCAGTTGACTGTTAATAATTATTGCAGAAGATATGAAACAAGGTGCTTGGGGAAAGATTATAAATCGTGAATGCAATGAAAGGGATGATATTATGGAAAATGTCCAACAAAGTTTGATAAATGGAATTTTATGTTATTTTTATTTACTTGTAAAGTTTTTAATAGCATTATTTGACATTGATAAATTAATACGTTTAGTAAAATTGTTATATTCATTAGTTTGAATCTATAAGAGTGTTTAAACCAGGGGTAACCACAAATTCCGAAATTTCTAATTTAAAAATAGATAAATCATTTTTTAATGATGTGTAATGAAATTCCGAAGATGGTAGACTGTAGATTTTGTAATGATACTAATAACACAATATCTTATTAATAATACAAGATCACAAAAAATCTTGTCGGACTACATTTTTCTTACGTATTTTTGAGCTCTAGAAACGAATTTCACGATAAAAAAACTCGTATCCCCTCAAAAATTTTTTTTATTGTCAAAAAATTGTAAAAAATAATAGAAAATGAATATCAATTTTGACTAAATCTAATGAATGATTTTTATAGATTATTTTTCTTCAATTTTTTTATCGTTGTACGACAATACTTTTAACTAAGGAACAAATGATCGTAAAAAAATTTCATGGGCAGATTTGGAAAGCTGACATTCTTGTCTTCATAACTCGGTTAAAAATTCCATTTATTAGATTTGACCAAGAAAATAAATTTATCACGTCCCGTGGAGGCTTTCAAAATGATATAAATTTTCTATTTTGTTTGTTTTTTTTGAACGATACCAAAAAAATGTGGTGAGTGCAATACTTTTTTTTCTGTGGGGCTGTGCAATTGAATCGGTCATTTCAAAAACCACTTAAGTCAAGTTTTTTCCAAACATACTTTTTTTGTTGCAAACGCTTCCTTAAAGGTAGACCCATAATCTGGGTAAAAACCACGAAAATCAGTACATTCCTTCCTCTTAAAAAAATACCGCGTAATCGTCGTTCATTGCTTAAACAAGTGACTTAAGTGGTTCTTGCATGCAATACCAGTGTCATTTCCGTTAGTCAAAGCCTATGAATCGAAAGTGCCAATTATTAGTACAAAATTAGACGACATATATGCCATTTTATCAAAACATATTAAGCTGGACAATTGCAAATGTTGAAGATAATCCAGATGAGAACAATGGAGAATATGATTACGTACCATAATGATAGTAAAACATGAAAATGTTGATGTTTAAGTGTTATTTTCATTAATATGATTCTTTTGTTCAAATTAAATACTACCCTGTTTCTTGCTAAAACAACAGAAGTCAAGAACAGTTTTTTTGATTTTTCTTTTTTTTTATTCATAAAATATAAATATTCTTTGATATTTCAAATTTGTAAGTCCAAACACTATATTCAGCCCAAAAAAGTAATTGAAAATTCGTTTACTTGTGAATGACACAGCTTTTATTGTTTTCTAAAAAATGACCGATTCAATTAATATTTCTATCTCGATAAAATTGCTTGGACGCCAATCCTACAAGTATTATAACATTAAAATTACCTTTATGTTACAGCCGACGATGAGCGCAGTAGGAACTAGAAGAGCGACGGCGGTGTAAACGGCCGAGTACCAGAACGCCCCCTCGTCTGTGGTGAAGTCCGGTGCACAGGCTCCCAAATATGAGCTGTACCGGAACGGGGCCACCGTGAACAAAGGGGGCACGCACAGCAGCAGGCAGACTAGCCAAGCGAAGCCCAGTCCAATAGCCACCTGTCAGATAAAAATACAACGATTAAATATGCTTAAATATATAGGGGAAATATAATTGACACAATTGTTCTTTTTCCAAACAATATCTTCTTCTTTATCTCCCATGAGTTTTTATTAACAGTCGATTTTAAGCGAATGTGCGTCTTTTCAAGGTCTAAGAGATTAAAATTCAAAGTAAAAAAATAAATTTCTTAAATAATATTGTGTGTTAATTTAACTAAAACAATAACAATGGAAAAAGTTACATCCTTGAAAAAAATTGTCAAATGCGAGTCAAGCTTTGCGTATTAGTGTCCTGTACCGTCTAGTTTTTCATTTTATTCGGTTATGTTAATTTAATTTCAGCAAAATGAAAACCACTTTAATAGTTATTAAATATTTAATACTTCTTCTGTTAGAATTAAATGTACTATAATTAAATAATTTTGAATTATTTATAAAAAAAAATACGTAAATGCGGTGATAGTTGATAATTTTCTTTTGTTCGCGGTATTTTTATCTCAAATCTCTAGGTCAAACGGTTTAGTAGTTAGAAGAGTGTGACAGTCAGGCAGATAGGCACATTGTTAATTTAAAAAATATATTTTTTCATATCATATATGTATTATACACACGTTTTAGTGATTTTGTAATTTATACCTGTTTATTTAATTTTTGTATGGGAGACAATACTATACATATTTAAAAGTATCTTTGTTAGTTTAAATTTTAAATTAAACAACTCAGTGTTTGTTGTCATTGATTTTAATTAAATTCTATACACAACAGTTTGTACAAATGAATTCAACAAAGCAGAAATAATTATAAAATACATATCAATGTCTGAAATAAATACATACATAAACATTCAGTCGAGAAATTGAAAGTTTTCTAAGTATACATGATTACATAGGTACTCTTTTTGGTAAATTTTTCTCTACAAGTTTTAAACCACTTGCACTGTTTGCTCTGTTTCTAGTATTTTTTAAAACATCATTTTACATGAACAGG
Organism: Sialis fuliginosa; assembly: GCA_961205875.1. Classification (NCBI taxonomy): domain Eukaryota; kingdom Metazoa; phylum Arthropoda; class Insecta; order Megaloptera; family Sialidae; genus Sialis; species Sialis fuliginosa. The sequence goes on along the minus strand of OY540817.1, from coordinate 10,951,349 downwards.
TAAACAAAAATGATTGATGTGGGAGTTAGGTTGATAACAAGTAGGTATCATTTATAATCTTTTAAGTGTGAGCGAATAGGCTCTGACATGTTATACACACAAGTGTTGACATGGAGATAGTTTATCTTGCCGGTAATGTCGGGAGCACTATGGGCGATTTTACATTAAGTACTTGTTAAGCTTGTTATATAACACTTTAGTATTATCTCAGTTTTTATTATACTGTGTGGAAGTCAAACATTTATTATCATATTGGAATTATACGCTTGTTATTTAAAATTCTTGGTAATATTATGCTTACTTTTTACTTTCTCATACGGATATATGTATGATATACATGAATTGTATACATATAAGAAAGTATTATTATACTGAGGTTTTTCCGGATTCGAAATTTTGATGGAAATATCTATTTTGAACTTATTGTGTGTGTGTGTCTATCTGTAAAAACTGTAACTCTTATCAATTTTTGTCAGGGAAGAAAACATATTTTCTATTATTCGTTTTTTCATATCTTTTGTTAGTTAACGAGAAAGATGTGTTAATATAATTAGAAATACGAATACTGTTCACTTTCAGTGTTATAACTGTGTATAAGAAAGAATTAAAAATTACAGCAGTTTACATTTCTATTGTTTGATGAAAAAAACAGTAATACAAAATTATTAATTAAAAAATTTAATTATACCTACATAAAAAAATCCAATATATCTAAATCAATAAATGGTCATCGTATAGTCCAGAAAAAAATTCCTATGAACTAAAAGAACTAGAAGAACGAACTAGTTCATTAAAGACCACTGAACTATTAGGGAGCGCTCTCTGTCATGAACTCTAACTTCTACACATTTAGAATAAAAAAAATTTGTTTTAAGATAAAATTAAAGAATTTACAAGTATCTAACTTGAGTTCTTACGCGTGAATAACTAGATTATTACGCTTTATAAAATCTCCCCGAAAATTTTTAATATATTTGTAATAATGTATTTTAATTTTAAATTCTTTAATCTCATTGTCAATTAATGTTTAATTTTTCAAGTGTTTCAAAGTATCGTAAAAATGAAATCAGAAAAATTCGCAAAAACCAAAGTTAATCAAATAGGAAAAAATATTTCTCACTGGCACGGATTTTCAACGAGAGCTAGGGTTTCGTGTAGATAAAAACATATTTGCAGTCGATTTAAAATTCTTAAATATCCCAATAAAGGATCATCTGTAAATAAATCTATCTAAACGGCATAACAACAAACTTTCTATCAAATTCAATTTTTTTAATCTAAAATTATTTCCCCCTCTCCGGAATTTTCATCACACCCATTCCCCGCATTATCAGTAAATTCTTAAGATTCTACATTGATTTGTTTATAATTGATTGAGCTTCTGAGAATTACAAAAATGAAGTCAGAATTTAAGAACATGTCGCTCATTTGCTACATTTGCTGTCATAAATCAAAAATTGCTATTTTTGAGTTGTTTATATAGGAATAACATGTACTTTATACAGCAAAACGACATATCTGAGCCTCTTTAACTAACTACGAGAGAATATAAATATATTTGAAAATTATCATATAAAGTTATACCAATTCAAAACTTTAAACGTGTCTCCTGAAAAATCATATTTTTTGAGTTATGACATTGTTGCAGCAAATGAGCGATATTATAATATTTATATTGAAAAACGAATCTTATTGTCCTAACTTTCCTATATCCCACAATCCACAATAAAATAATTTAAATTTATTCGAAGAAGTTTCGACTTGTATACGCAATTTAATTGCTTGAATAATTTGTCGACATAAAACGAAGTTAATTCTGTTTCAATTACCATCGTCTTAAACACCTCTTTAGAAACCCGCTTCACAACAAACTAAGGGCTTTACGAGTGTTTGGTCGTTAACAACCAATAAAATACCAATAAATAATTTCCAATCAAATATTTTACTGCTTTTTCTAAATTAGATTATGCAGTTAAAAATATTATGGGTCTGATAAAAATATAGTCAAATGGTTAATCTGCAGTATCTAAAAGTAGGTTGCACATGAGATAAGACGAGACAACTGACAGTCTCGTCTCGTGAAAATTGAAACCATCCTGTCTCTGTTATTCAGGCTCACAAAAAAGGTCTTGTAATCTTAAATCGACTGTTTTTTTACGTATTTTTGAGAACTGAAAACGAAATTGATTATAAAAAAGTTCGTTGACCCTTTGATCAGATTTTTGATATCAGACTTTTCTCTTCAATTTACTTTTTTTTGTACACTGTACGACCATTTTTAACCGACTCATGAAGGCAAGATTTTCAGATTTTCAAATCTGCTGATTCGTTTCCTAGTTCAATGATAAAATTGTGGTTTTTGCTTTGATTGCAAATAACTCGGTTGAAAATGGCCATACATACAGCGATACAAAATTAGATGTAATCAAAAAAATATATTGTAGCCTGTGGCAGCTTTCAAAGTTGATATTAATTTATTTTTATTAGTTATTTTTTTACAATTTTTTTGGAGAAATCAAAAAATTTTGGGGGGTACTGGAGTTTTTTTACTTTCATATAGAAAATATAAGTAAGTATTGTAAAGCCACGTATTCTAAAGAATTTACGTATGGAATCCATAGCCCGCTTAAGAGCACAATACCATTTGGTGGTATAAATAAATACGATATAAAAACAAACTTGTTTGTTTAAACGTCAAAATTTATTAAAGAAGAGGAAAACGCAAGCTTTCGATTCACAGAATCATCGTCAGGCTATTAATAAAGATTTAAATTTGAGAACGATGACGTTATCTCAATAAAATTCATGAATTTCGTTCTCAAATTTAAATCTTTATTAATAGCCTGACGATGATTCTGTGAATCGAAAGCTTGCGTTTTCCTCTTCTTTAATAAATTTTGACGTTTAAACAAACAAGTTTGTTTTTATTTATATTTAACGTCACTATTATTATATTATAAATACGATATACTCACTTTTCGCGTGCTAACCAGCGCGGCATAATGCAGGGGTGCCGATATCGCATAGTACCGGTCACAATTGAGTCCGCATACAGTCCACAGGGCAACTGGGTGCAACAGCGTGAACAGGAACCCGTGTAGGGTACAGGGTGCTCCCGTAGCGAACCATCGTACTGCGGCGCTGCCCCCCACGGCGCCACCGGCCTGTCCTGCGCCTCCACCACCGCCGCCTGTGCCTTCCAGCGTGCTCGGCGCGGAGAACACGAGGAACAGAACGCCCAGCAGCGTGTCCACTAGGCCGAGGTGCAGTAAGAGCATGTTGTTCGCTGTGGCGATCTGGAAATATGGACGTAATTCAGTTACGTGTATTTTTTTTATAAATCAAATCCTTTGTGTTACTATTTTTACATTTATTTAAAATATATATAAAATGTAAAGTATTTGGTCTTCTTAACGAGTGCCTAATCTAATTATTCAATAATAATAATAAACTCACATAATGAAAAGAAAAAGAAAAGAATTTATTTTCATTTTTATAGATTTTTATTTTTATAATTTCGTAAATTTTCCAAATTCGGGCTTGCCCTAATTCAATTATCATATAACCTAAGCTAATCCTAGGGTCTTAGGCTTTCGAATAGTGAAAGCCCTATCAATGATATTTCAGTAGTTTTCGTGTCAAGCAGGAACAATTAGGCAGATAGAGAAAATTTTTAAAACTGTCAAAGCTATAACATATTATATATAATATATAATATAAACCTCAATTTGGATTCCTGTAACATATTTTATGTAAAAAATTCTGATCATTTCGAAGAAAATTTATATCGCAACCTTCTGTAAAATTAACTTTTTGTCACATACAATAATTCGGCGGTTAGGATTCGATATGTATATGTAATATGTACAAATGAGAGATACGTGAAGAGAGATGAAAGTATTGATAGTTAAAAACCTAGGAATTTCATACTCCAGCGCTTGTATCGGAAGTGGATGATATCTCTAAGCTGTCTTGTGTAATTAATGGAACAGAACTGTCCCCACGATACGATTGATTCGAATCTGATATTAAAGTGGGGGGTTGTGGGGAACGCCACAATAACAAATAGTTGATTAATAATTCAATAGTCTGTCTCATTGGGAATGTACGAAAAAAATGTAAGAGAGTTAATCTTTTATTGATATATTTATAAATAAATATCTAATCTAAATTCGTGATCAACATTATACAATATCGATAGATTTTTACAAGTATTTAGGCTTAGTGGTAATTTTATAATGAATCTTGGTATCTGGGTATAATATTCAGGGCTTTTAATAACCAAATGGACGCAGCTTATACTTAAAACTCAAAATTCGCGATAATAATGTACAGATTATTGAATTAAAAAAAAAATTATTATACACAAACGAATATCTTAAAAAACTGTTCATTATACTGAAAAAATGGTTAGAATATTTTAAGATTATTTTAAATATGGTGAAAATAGTCGGAACTGATATTTCCATCTAGAAAATTTTCTTTATTACTATTATAAGGTACTGGCACCAGTCTTGTCCTCTTTAAGAGCAAGGTATACTGTTTTTTTTTTATTGATGGGGTTCTCATGTTAGTAATGAAACAAATACATTTTTATTAAATCAAATTAATTACCAAAGTTCGTAAACACAGTTTGTTTTTTAAATTATAGCCTTTTATTTTGTTTAAGGTTTTTTCTAGTAATGGATAATGCAAAACCAGTAATCGGCACCCAGTGATGGACACTTGCTAATGATTGAAAAATGATAAGTACTACGACACAAATGTTATAAAATAAAGAATCATAAAGTTTGAAACAGTGTTAAGTAGATGCACTATGATAATATAATAATTAATAAATATATTACACTAATATAATTAGTTTAAATGCTTATCATTTTGACACCCACTGGCCGATTGTCATCACATTAAGCTGTTTTACAGTTAAGTGTCTATAGATTATGATTTAGTGATGGCAGTAATCTAATATCAACAAATATATCTAATTTTGTATATTTAATTGACAAGAGTTCAACACTGGGATATGATCCAAGACTGGTGCCAGTACCTTACTTTATAAGATAATACAGTAAAAGTGAAGAAATTAAATTAATTTTCGAAGCTTTTGTATAAAATATTGTAAAATATACAAAATTTCAAAGTTCACGGACAAAACGTGAAAACAAATTTAATACCTTTGTTACATGGTAGTAAATGAGCTATCCAGTAAATGAGGAAAAATCACCTTTACGAACACCTGTGTTAAATTGTCCTATGGAGAATTTGCTTAAAATTGATGACAAAGCGAGTCAAGCCGGGTAATTAAACAAAGCTAAAAAGATATTACATTTACACAGATAAATATTTACATTACCTACCTTTTGATCTTTAATAAGATACTTATTTTATTCTAGACTTACAATTTGAACAGATATAATTACTTTTGCCTAAAATATCTATGAGTATAGAATTTTCTTTTGAAAATTTGAAAATATTCTCATCTCCTATACTTTTATATGTATATGTATAACTTTATATAGAACTAGCGGACCTGCCCGCGGTTTCACCCGCGTTGTATAATTTGTTTATGTTGGTATGTAGAACAAATAATATTTTAATACGGGAGATGAAATATCAATTTTTTGTTGTTTTTTATCCATTATACAAAATCGTAAATACATCGGCTCTTATGCGCGATAGGGGGTTGTTGTCTTCCGAAGTATTTTTCCCTGCAAACCTCCATACGTGACAGGGGATGAAATATTTAATTATTCTTTATTTTTATTCATAAGTTACCTACACAAATTCATAAATATCTTGTATTTCAGTTAAAAATTACAAAAACTCACCCCCTGTCTACACTCGCCATTAGGGGTTGAATGTCGATTTTATAATATTTGTGCCATGTTTCATTTGAGTGAACACAAACAAAATTTTTCTCATACAAACTTTTCCACCCCCTTGCAACACCTTAGGGGTTGAATTTTGGGAAATGTTTAAATACGTGTTCCATTATTTGTATTGTATAGTATGTAGTTACTTTAAGTTTCAAGTAAAACATTTTTTTCCATACAATCTTTTACTCCCGTAGGAATTCAGTTATTTATATAGATTATTTTTTTCAAATTTTGAGTCTATCGTTTGAGTTAATAAAATCCTTTTTTGATAGCTTAAAAAATGTCTTAGTTTATTTCAACTTGACACGAAATTTATATAACTGATTTTAATACGAGTTTCGCTCTTTGAAAATTTTAAGACTTAAGTTTTAAGAATTTTAGGCTATATGACATTAAATTATGGTTAATATTGATGTAATTAAACCATCATTGTGGGGATGTAATGCCCATGTTTTTAGAGCAGCCATTTTTTACGAGTACTCACTGCGGAAAAATTCTAGTAAATGTATATGTAATAAAATATAAAAACCAAACAATCTAGGTTACAATTTACATCTAGGAATCACGAAACCACAATTCAAAAGTATTTTTACTACAAATATCCTTTTTTCATAATATAATACATACATGTTTTAAAAATACGTCATTCTAAATTTGCACGTATCAGTGACGTCAGCACATGAAAATATTTTATTCTTAAGAGAGAGAGATAAAAATAACAATCTTATCTCCAACGAACTTATTGTATATTTTACCTATATATGAACCATTATTGAAAGTAGCATTATATAAAATTATAAAATGAATATAAAACCTAAAAATATTCAAGAGATGTTACATTATACAGTACAAAAGTGAGTACCATTATATCAAATTATATGTAATAACAGAACATTGCACAAAGAAGTCTTCGTGTATGTATAACAAGTGAAACTCTTGACGAGAGTGTTACTAGAGTAACGCATTGTACTGAAGCTGACAGTATCTATGTGTCTATCTGTCCGTCACTTGTTGTTTTGCGTCTTTGGGACAGGGTTTGATTGAGATGTCGGTAAAGTAGAACACTACGTTTAACGTATTGAATCTATCGCTACACTGATTTTATCGACATTCCAATCACTTAAACAAATGGGTTGTTGCGTGAAGAGATATTTTTTTTATACATATGTGTAATGTTGTTTTTAGGGTTCCGTAGAAAAGTAGGAACCTTTATAGGTTCGCTCTCTTCGTCCGTCTATATAAATTTTATACCGATTTGGTATACGGACGTAGATTGATAACCCAAAAACAGACATGATGAGATTTTTGAAAAAAAAAATGTTTTGGACCTCTTACAATAGATCGAAAAAAATATTCAAAAATTTTTTTTACTTGCCCCATATATCTTTAGATAGGTCTCCTAAAATTCAATAAAAAATGTCAAATGACCTTTTAATTTTAATCCCTCAGTCACGTTATATTTACTTTTCAATGTGCTTATCAGAAAAAAAATCTGAGAAAATTTTAGATGTAGTTTTTAAAAATAATAACGAATATTATAGCAAAAATAGTTTATGAAAGTTTTGGAATAACCATTTTTTATAAATCGTAGTGGGAATGACTACGGAACCTTATCAAGTGCGTGTAAACGCGCACTTGGCTGTTTAAAAAACATATTTACCCTATTTATTTTCATTGCAGCATTCGATTTTGATATATTGCTTCCTCGTCATATCGAAGAATGACAAAAATGAGAAAAAAATGTTCTATTTTAAAATGTTAACTTCTCTTTTAATACTCTTCGTTCGGTGTTTGTCTGCTTGTCTGTCCTCTGAATCCTTATCACATGTATAACTCATGAACCACTGAACCGATATTAATGAAACTTGGTTCAGGCCCTTTTTTAAATGGTTTAATTTTTTTGCGTTTAATTGGTAGTAGGTCAATCTGTATTTTTTAGTGTTCTGTCGAAACGAAAACCTTATTAGCGGAGCTTTTTTATCTGCCCGTCTGTCTGTTAAGTTAAAATTATTAATATTTATGTATATAATTGCCTGCTTTTTTAGAAAAAAAAAGTTTTTTTAATGTGCACAAATGGGATTTCAAAACACGCGTCTAGTAAAGCTGGTTTCAAAAATATAATAAACATGATTTACTCGAAAAGTGGTAGAAATTGTACAAATTTTGAAGAAATGATTTCCACACCTGTAAGTTGGTGAAAAAAAATCAACATTAACGGACGATATACCTACACTGTTGACTTGTTTTCGTAATTAGTTATTATCTCATAAAAAATAATTTTATAATAATATATATATTGAAAAAAAAAAATCTTTAAAGATGTCTACTAAAAATAAAAAATAAACTCTTTGAAAACTTAAGAACAAAATGAACAAGTTCTTAAAAACAGGTGTGTTTCAAACTTCCATTCCTCACCGAGTCTGGTATTCCACAAAAGTGAAAAGTTTTAGATAATATTAAATCGATGGTCTGAAGTTTTGTTCTTAAATGTACTAATTAAACTTTTTCAAATTATAAAGCAAATATGTAAATTAAATTTCTGTAAACCTTCAAAATGTTTTTTAATGTCAACCTATACATTTTTATATTAATTAAATTTTTTTCTTTGGATTTTTAAATAAATGATTATGGGTTTCTAAGTAAAAAGTACCTAAACATTATTAATAACTTAATTATTATAAATGTTTATGTATTTTGAAAATATTTTGGATTATTTATATGTTGCTCAATTAATTTTGAAAATTTTAAAAAATGTTGTCTATCTGGTGGTTTGTTATTAAAAAAAACATTTAAAATAAAAATAAAATGAAGAAATTAAAAGACCTTAGAGATGTAGCTCTACGTTTTTAGAATAGAAAGTCGTACGTGTATTCTTTGATTCTGAAATACACGCGGGTGAAGCAGCTGGTAAATTCTAGTTAGCATTTACATAAATATCTATCTAGAAAACTTAAAATCCCACAATAAAAAAGAAATTCAATTTTACATTTGTTGTTAATTTGATATGTTACTAAAATAAACAGTACTTGTTAAGGGGGCCTCCACATAAGGATGATTTTTGAAATTTCGTTTCCCTCCTCACCCCTTGCAAGATTTTAAGGACTGCTACCCCTAATAGTCTTACGTAATTAACCAAATTCGTCTAATAACAAGCTGAAGTTTTCTTTAATTATTATTAAGCACTAATTGCCATTTAAAAGTTAAAATGTCATAAATCGTGTCGGATATTTAAAACTCAGCTATAATTTTAAAGCAAGCAAGAACATGATGATCATGTAAGTTTCCTAGACGAGGACTTATCGTTCCATTAAACATCTAAGTTTCAGTGAATGAAGCAAATAACTTTGAATATTACTTTAGGAAATAATTTACTTGCCGGTTAAATTATATTTAATGCAGAGTTGCGATTGGTGAAATGTTTTAAAGTTTTGCGATGATCATGTACCAGGTATGTATTATATTAAATAATTTTGTTAATTTTCTAATTTCGATGTTTTTGAATTCCAACCCGTCCCATTATATGCACTAACACATTTGAAATATATATATATTAGTATAAAATATTATTTGCATACCTTTGTTTGAATATACCAGTTTATTACAACAAAATATGACTCAACACATGCACAAATGTCACTCGCACTGCAGCTGGTGGAATATGGCGTTACTTCGTAAATTAGTTCAATCAACCGTATAGTAAATGGCAGTAGGTACTCGAATTTTTTATTTAAGTATTATCGGAATTATATATTTGACAGTGACCGGTAATGCCCGCTGACCGATATTCACCCTTCTTCCCCTATACTTACACTAACACGGCCCAATCGCTTCTATGTGCTATAATTTCGTAAATACTTTAAATTTCAGTCTACAATTTCCACAGTATACTTTCAATATATTTTACTTCCAAAATATGTAAAAAAAAATCTAAGTCGTCACATCGCAATTCTGCCTGAAGTATATAGATGGAGAGCTGAAGATATATTTACTTAAGATATTCAAGTAGTTATAAAAATGAGTCAAAAACACCTAATGGTAGATTTGGCAACCTAGCGGGGCTAGGTTTCCAAAAAAATATAAAAAAGTGAATTTTGCGCTTATACACCAGAAACGAAGGATAAATATAAGAAAAAGTTTCTAACAAAAGGTCTAAAACGCATTGAAATGCGCAGTTTGTTGAAATACACACCCCAAAGTTAGGGATCCTTCGAAGGGACATGGCTTCAAGTTGTAATTTTTTAGGTTCCAACTTCCACCCTTCCCTTCTTCTTCCGGCTTAGAAGCTATAATTTTTTTGAGTTTTATTAATTTACAGATATTTTTTTAAAATACAACTCGAACTCTATCACTTTGATTCGGTTGAAAAGATTTCAAATAGATAAAATAACGTACAGTGTAATTGGATGCTGCGCAGTATCCATCCCTGATCCATAGACGATAATGTAGTCAAATCTCTGACATCGATATGAGGTAAGGGATTTGCGAAATTAGATTATATACATATGAATGCGAATGCGTTATGAAGTTTTGTAAAAGTCGTCTAGTTTAACGTTCGTCGTACATATTATATACTCGACTGAACATTTTCCTATGGAATCGCTGTCAAATGTAATATTACATAGGATTTAATAATGGAACATACGAAAATCAATGTTATTTCGGATACATACAAATATATTATATTTAAAAAATTCTTGCGTGAAAAATGAGTGTGAATGAAAGATTCGACGGTGGGAAACTTAAACCAAATAAGCGACAAGATGGCCGACATTAAGTTATATATATACATACCAGTGGTTTTCAAACTTTGTTGACTCATGGAACTCTTAGAACTAAAAAGGTTTTTTCGGCGAACCCTTTCCCATCCTTAGAAAAACATATAAGCAGAAAAAACTCACTCAGATTAGAAACTTCTTGTAATGCATTAATTTTCAATTATAGGTAATTATATGAATCCTTATGTGCTTAAAAAATTTTCTTTTGACTCTCGGAACCCCCAGAGAAGTATCGCGGAACTCTGGAGTTCCGAGGAACACAGTTTGAAGGCCACTGTTATATACTATTGAAATCAGTATTTCAAGCTGCGTCCAAATGTATATTTACAATAACTCTACGATTTGTATTACAGTAAAACGACTTATCCCATTTTGATTAAATAAAAAAAAGGCAAAAAAGTAGGTATTTCTCGGGGAGAAACAAGGTACGATATATGTTAGAAAAGGAAAAAAAAGTGTAGTATAAAATCGAGATAACCGTGGTATAAATTAAAATAAAATTTTGCCGCGTAACTCAAAAACAGGGTGGTGAAAATAATTGAGATTTCTTATATTAACTCCAAATATATTAATTTAGTTTTCATCAAAATTTAATAATTTTCTTGATCTTCCTTCGCATAAAACTATGTACTGTTTCATTGAAAATCCGCTTAAAATATTGTAATCCCTATACTCGCAATGTTAAATTTTTGATTTTATTTTGAAGATATCTTCACTCACAGATGGTGAATCATTTTAAGATTTTAAATGGAGCTTCTAATAACCTTGTTTTAGTTTTTTTAAATAAAATTTGAGCTTACTCTTGAATCTTTTAATTTTTCCAAAGAAATACCTTAAATGTATCGGTTATATCAAATTTAATATTTATAATAACCTAATGCCCGGTATTATAAAGGACCTAACAAAATTTGTTAGCTAGCAATTACATTCATATGGGGTATTAATACTGTACTAGTATCTATGGATTAGTTATGGAATTTAGAGCAGTGACACTTCAATTAATTGTAACACAGTTGGCATCTTTGACCGTACAAAATAATTTTCATAACATCACCACTGTTTTAATACCGTTTGTATTTACCTTCAACGCGTGCGCGAAACTTGTCAAAGTCATCAACAAACTCCAAAAGAACTGTCATATATGTTTGATACCTCAGTTGAAAGTGTTTGTTAGCTAACAAATTTGTTAGGTCCTTTATAATACCGGGCATAAAACTAACAGTTACATTTTTTTATAACTGAATTAATAATTCACCAGCTTTATGGTTTCCTTGTAAGTAATGCACTCTCCTTCAAAGAGGTGAGTTGGAGGGGGGTACTGTCGTGTTGTTCACATCCGAATTTATAAATTTCTCGAAAAAAAATTTTTTTGACGATTGGACACAAAATTTTTACTTTATTTTCAAGACAATTATTACATCATTTTAGATCATTTATTTTGTGGTGGAGCCCCCAGAGGGCGTCATGGAGGCAGTTCAGAACAGAGTTGGGATTATCTAAACACTGTGGTCTTACGACTTATGTGCCTTTAAACGCTGCGAATTCATTTCGGAAATTATATTTAAAATATGTATTAACTGACAAGCATAGCTTGTAATGAATTCGTGGAATCATTACTGTCTAAGAGGATTATTTTCTATAATTGGTTTGAAATAAGATTTTCTGATGTATTTAAGATAATATCCAATGTGTAATTTAGACAATTTAATATTTATTGGAGATGTAATAAATTCTACTTAATCAAAAATGAAATTTCTTACTGGTTTTAATAATTCGTGGCTCGTGTATTCTAAATTAGAATATAAATGCCCGTGTGGCTGGATCTTTTAAAAACTTACAGTGATGGTTAAATTATTTAGTGTTCCGTACGAAAATCAAAAAAGGTAAAAATAAAATTGCAATTTTGACGCTTTAATGGGGACAAATGGGCTACTTATTTTTTTTTTTTTTATCACGGCGAATGGGATATAAAAATATCAATTATAAATTAATTATCTTTAATTTTGACCTGCAGAAAACTAATTTATATACAGCCTAAGCTAATTTTAGGATCTTCGAACAGTAAAAGTCCCATCAAAATTGGTTCGGTAGTTTTCGTGTCAAGTAATAATAAACTATTATAAAATATAATATAAAAATAATAGTATTTTTATTTCAACTTCGGTACATAAGAATATAAAAATAAAAATATATTTCTATAAATAAGCAGGTATATATATTTTTATACTACAATAAAACAAAAATAAAAAGAGATAATGTTACATTACAATAATAATCATTAAAACTAACAATAGCTTCCAGAAATCAAAAGAGAAACAGTGACTTTTGAGAACATTGAAAACTTAGTATTTTGTATTAACAGAAAATGTTTCCTTCCTTATGTAGGGTTAAAACTTAACGCTCATTATGATTAAATGTTTTTTTTAACCACTAGAAAATAACATAATGTTTTCTCAAACGAATAAGAATCTAGAAACTATTTCTAGGCAATAAAAAGCATTCTAGTGAAAGGATTTCCTTGTTTCAGACATTTTCAACTCTTATGGTTTTAGCTATTCATTATTCTCTGTTAATTGTTCTTATCATTCCAAACATCTCATTGTCTTCTGTATCATTCATTGTAATAAAGAGGTCTGTATTTAAAAGCAAATAGAATTGAACAATTTGGTCAAATATGTATAATAAAAATAAACTTAAATTAACCCTTTCGGTGTTTTGAAATTTGCCGATTTTTTTAATCAAAGTCGCAATGAATTTTTGGATAATTTTTTATTTTTCAGATTTTTCTCATGACTCAACAATTCAGAAGTTTAACTGACTATCGACACTTTAAATATAATGTACATTGTTTTGGAATAGTTTTGATAATATTTTTTATTTTCTTATATTTGAATTAATATTTATATGACAAATTGAAATTTGATACATGCATTTTCACAAATTATCGAAAATTATGTCGTTTCCCCCAAAATTTTGAAAAAAATTAATTAAGAAGTCATATCTTGAGAAAGAACTGAAATACAAACCTGCAGCTTGAACATTTTAACTTTTCATGTAAATTTATATAAAATAAACATTAACGAAACCCTAAATTTTTAAACTAAAATTTAATGCATAAAATTTCAATTTATCATAGAAATATCAACTTAAATAAAAACCGATTAAGTGTTCAGATAAATTTCCTAGCATTGGTTAACCATTTATATTAATTTTTATACAATTTTACTAAAAAATATTCATTCGAAATTTTTCTTAAGACGCACCTGATTAATTTTTCGTATATTTTTAATTTTTTGACATCATTCTAAATCTAAATTTTTCTGTTATGTAAACGTCAAAATGACATTTAAAACGTAAAATGACATTAAATGTATCAAAGTAAATATCAATTAAAAAAAACAAACCACGATTTTTAAAGCAAATTGAGATAAATCTTTGTAAGGGAATATTTTACAAGAAACGTTGTAGACCTATATTATAGGAAATTGAATGCGCTCTATAAAAAAGATCCTATACAATTTTTACGTAACATGTATCGTTCTTGAGATATCTTGAAAAAATAAATATTTTGGGATGTCACCCCTCCCCTTTCCACACGATTTTGATGATTTTGAAATGGGACCATCCTCACGCCAGACCCAACCATCCGACCAAGTGTCAATAATATCGGTTCAGTGGTTCATGAGTTATGCCTGTGACAAGGATTCAGAGGACGGACGGACGGACGGACAGACAGACAGACACGGAAAGATCAATTTCAAATTTCGAAATTGCAGAACAATTTTTTAACAATCACAAAGCTTTTCGTATCTTCGATATTGCGAGGAAGCAATAAAAATAAAATAATTCTTTGCTTAGCTTTTTGGAGTGATAGTGTGATGATTCGTGTCCTATAGCACTTCTGAGATTTCAAGGAACACGTTGGTGCGGATTTCATCAAAATTGGTCCAGTAATTATCAAAATTACTTCAGATAAACACACACACAATATTTTTCTCTTTATACCTATATTAGTAGAGATAACACTATTTGAATGTTTCAGTAACACCACCACAGTAAAGTACTTAATATACAAATCTAATAAAATGCTATCACAAAATGATCAAGTCTGTAGCAGCTAAAGGGTACAGGTAAAACCAACTTCAGCATTACCAACCTAGTGAATGTCTTTTTCAAATGTTCAGAACATGTTGCGTTTGTCTCAATTAACACCGGTTGGTTCAGACTTTAATTAAACGTTGTAAAAATCGATTTAGTTAACTGCAACTTGACGCACGAGAATAATATAATTAAATCGATTTGTAATTTGAAGCTGACGTAGCCGGTAATTAGAGGGGACTGTTTTTCGGGAGGTGATATTTACAAACAGACCTACTAAATGAATAATTGATTTAAACTTTTCGTTCGTATGTCGATACATTTTAATTTTATTTAAATACTAGCAGTGCCCGCGGCTTCGCTCGCGTGGACTACGGAATTGTTGTTTAGGATTTTTGAAAAATCTAGTTGAATTAAGTACAAACACGAATTAGAATAAAAAGTACAAATAATTTTTGTTCTGTTTAAATTTAAAAGTTGAAAACAAAAAAATAACTGACGATCAAATGCCAATGGCTGAGCCAAGAGAGTCCGAATGCCGGCCGAGCGCATGTGAATTATTTCCTCTACCCCGCTCGGACGCACCACATCTTTATTTTGCGCGTTATTAATAATATGTATTTAATTTTCTTTGTAACATAAAAGCAGTCATTGTGGCATAAATATAAAAGTAGATATATCGTGTGGTGGACTTTATTTTAGATCTTTTTATTATACATAATTCTTTACTACTATATTGTTCAGTTTTGAACGGTATTACAAAAGAGAGCGTTGGTGACAAACTTTTTTCCGATTTGATTTACTATTATCGTCACTGCTTATTCCTTATGTTACCTAACGTAACAAAATATATCCTATAACCTTTTTCTTAATTCATAGATATATTATCTACATCTATGAATTAAAAAGAAACTCGTAAATCGGCTAAGTGGTTCTTGAGTTATAAGCGCACTAACGGAAATCTAACAGTATTGTTTATGATAATGCATCACATGTACTATACTAATTGCATTGGTGCTTTAATTTCGAATAGTAGGTATTCTTTTGTCTATACAAAATACCATCTTCTCTATTGCGAATTTGTCTAAATGTTGTTAAATACTAGAAATGTAATTTCATTCGATCGAAATGAACGTATGATATTCGCAGCGTGCGCGATGACAGCGCCGACTAGCGGTTACAACTTGACAACTTGACATAGCTGGCAAAACGAAAAGTAAGTAATTAAACATATAATTTCAATAAAATATAGTAAAAAATATATTTTTTAGTTGATTCTTTATAACAATTGTGTGGTTAATCATGTTGACCTTTCTATTTTTAGTTAAAAATGAGCCCGCCACAAGTTCCTTTTTGGCCACCTCGTGCGCTGCGAACGATTTCGTTTCCCCCACCACCTACTTCGCACTCAGCCAATACACACAACATAAAACAATCTATCTTACAAAGCTGTTAAAATTACAGGATATGTCTGTAAAAAATACTATTTTTTATAATACAATGTAGGACTCTACCACTCTACTATTTATAAAATACCATATAAAATAATATTATATTAATTTAAGATAATGATCTATGTATAAAACATGCATATATTATTTTCATTATTTTGTTATTATTATTATCAATAAAAATAAAAAAATTTGAAAGAATATCTGGTTCCGGCCGGAATTGAAAATTCTAGTTTCGGTACACCCCTATAAATAATATAAAAATATTGTGCTATGTTTTTATAAAAATCGAAACAAAAACCGAATAAAATTCAATATCAAAACATTCACCAAAAAGAGCAAAACAAAATGCGATAATATGAGAAAAAGCCGCCGTAATGCTATTACAAATTAAAATGATACAAATCGTTTTAAAGGTATTAAATATTCATCAGGCAACTAGATGTTCACTTCACCAATGACAACAGACATTATTATCTGTAGCAAGTGTTGGGGGAAACATTTAGGATAAGGGGGAAAGAGGGTGTTTCCTGTGCAATTATTTTAATTGTTTGTTGAGAAATGGAAATAGAATCTAATTATAAAAAAAGAGTATGTTATACTTGTTTGAATTGTGGTGGCAACATGTCAGGGACTGTTTGATGACGGAATGGCACATCCGGTACAAACCGGAAGTGCGATGTGTAGGTGTAATGTAGAAAGATAGATGGAGAATCACCACGAAGGATTCGTATTGGAAAAAAAATATATACAATAAAATAACAATGCTGTTTTTTTATGAAACCTTGTTTATTTGAAAGTGAAAAAATGTTTATGTTAAAGGCGTATTGTATATTTTAAAGAAGTGTATTTATATAATGTTTAATGTAACGAAAATGAAAATTAGTCGAATGGTTCTATAAATACAAGGTGTTTAAAAACATATTGAGTATTGATTCGTAATTTTGTGAATTTCAATTAAATTATTTTTAGGTTTTAATATAAAAATGAAGGCTCTGTCAGCTCAATGATAATTTTAACGTTAAACTTCGTCATAAACGTAGGTAGTAGGGGGTTACCTATATATCACTCTTTGAAGTAATATCACTATCCGAAAATAATAATAAAATTTATATAATAAATTATAATAAAACCATACAACCCTCAAAGTTAATTTTATTTCCATAGGATTTATCACATTTATTTTTTATAGTAAAAAAGTGACAATAGACATCGTTTTTTGTGTTATTAGTTGCGGTATAGTTGCTACTGTGCCTCAATTTTTTTTTTGAAATTTTTAAAGGCAATCAAATCAATTTTAATATTTAAAAAAAAGTATGTTTATCTTTCCATTTATTCTGACTTGACACGAAAATTACCGAACCGATTTTGATGAGACTTGTACTACTATAGGTTATATGATAATATAATTGATATGAGGAAGATCGATATTAAGGTTTTACAATTGAGTTTTTTATAGTTATGGACTATTTTAAATGAGAAAAAACATAAATCAAGTGGGAAATTTTTTTGTTTTTAGAAATCTATATCTCTTGGATATGACGAGGAGAGAAATCGAAGTCCTTATAGTAATTAAAAACAAATGCGTCACAGGTACCTGTCTAGTGAGAATGACGACAACGATGATATAGCAATTGAGGAGTAGGCCGACTGTAGCGGCGAGGGTGAGGGGCACGCCCACCGCCACCGCCGTGGAACTCATGGCGTGTTCTCGAGGACCTGGTTCACGTCACCGCGGCCATTTCCGCAGACGTTGCTCTCCCTGTCACCGCGTCTATACGACACACCGCGCACCAGGACTTGCAGCACATCGCCACGGCCAAGTTACACTAACTGGAAAAACACAAAAGTATTAAAATTAGAAATTTTTTTAAATGTATTAAAAAATAAGCCCAATTAGCAAATTTCAAAATAATTTTAGACTATATCTTTCAACAGTAGGGTCATCTGGGGTAAAAGTGAATCAAAATACAAATCTTTCATGTTTTTTGACAGTTAACGATACAAATTCATATTTTAATATTTTCTACTAGATGCGCTTATGAATAACCATTTTAAATACTTACGTCATTTGAAAAATGAAAAAAAGTGTGTTTCATTTTTAACCTCTAATTTGGGAAAAAGTGAAACAGGTAAGGGAAAAAGTAATCAGGCCTCTAATGGAAAATATTTCTCGAGAAATTAATAGAAAAGCTACTAAGGCAACTTTGATTTATCTTCTTTGTGGCATATCAATGTGAATTTGTAACTTTAATTAATATCTGAGCTATATAGAAAGTTATGTGCAAAGAATTAAAATTTAATTCAGAAGTTTTGACATCGAGTAAGAGGGAAATCTGTAGGAGTGACACATCACTTATTAGGCGATTCATATTTTCAGGCCGCTTTAACATTTTATAATTCTCCTATAAACAAATTAGTTTTTTAGTTGCAAGCTTGTTTCACTTTTACCCCATTTTTTTGGTGTTTCATATTTACCCCGCTCGACCCTATATAAAAGTGAATTTTTATTTTCAGTCAATAAAAATTATTATATGTGTTGAGATATGTAATTTTAATTTTATTGAAACGCTACTGTTATTTAGATTAGCAAACTTTGAATAGGATGTAAATGTAAGCACATTCTTGTAAATTCGGCATCGTGGAATTTCATATCAAATGTAACAGAACAAAAGCCAGAGATCAAACGGTTTTATTTCGGAATGGAATTTATCAAGTAATAGAATATCTTTAAAACATTTAGTTGAATTTTATGACTTTTTTAGGGCATGGGTTAAAATATATTAAACCTACTTCACATAATTGTCATATTATACTTTAAGTTCTAAATTAAAGATCTTCTACCCGGGAACCATTGGAATAATATACATTCACCAAAATAAATTAAAATATTTTTAAAGGAAAAAAAACAGCAATATTCAAAAGAATTTTTTAATGTTTGTAAATTACATTTTTATTTATTTTTCGTCAAATTATGGGATTATAAAGCAAACAATTTTTTTTGTAAAAGTTGTTACGGTGCACAGAAGGGTAAAATATTTTTTAAACAAGAATTAATTTCTAATTTTTTTCCAGAGAATATATTATTTATATATTAAATTGAAATATACCCCATAAAAAAAGACTAGGACAATATGTAAAATTATGTAATTACGGTATAAATTGTTGATCATCGACTGAAAAAAAGTCTTTTTTTTTAAATGTCTACTTCAATATTCATTCATTTTCTACGTACTAATGGAATTGTAAAGCAAGCAAAAAAACTGTATCACATTTTTTTATGAGTGCACGGAATGAAATAAAATTATTTGACTTAATCTACTAATATTGTTCAAAAGCGTATAAAATTTGAACTCCGATATTTTTTTCAGTTATTTAATATTAAGCAAAAATCGTTATTCTTCTTCTATGCGTTTTTTATCAGCTCCGTATGATCATGTCTTCATATCTGTGTGTATGTGACTATTTATAGGAGAGCACAAGGAAAAGTTAAAAAAGTTATATATATATTTTTTAATATCAAATAATTGAAAAAAAGTCAAATATAAAAAAAAATCATTTTGAAGCTGATATTAACATATTTTTTGCAATACCATAAACGTTTACAATTTAAAAAAATAAAAATTCCTTTTAAAATCTCATAACTGTAGATAACAAATAATTAAATATCAATTTGCAAAAAAACTAGAGATTTTATTCTTTAAAATGGATTTTTATTTATTTATTTATGTATGAAAATGCAATAATATTGCCCTCCTTTTTCTTACAATAATTCGATGAGTATGTTAAAAATACACTAAGGTTCAATGACAACGCTGGGCTTGTTCTTCATACAGTGTATAATAAAAATATTCAATATACATCTAATTATTTGTTTGTATAGAAATATAAACGCAGAATATTCTTATCGATATCATGAGTAAAAATATTGGGGATACTGATACACTTAACCTTCTTGTTTTCATGTTTCAAGTTAACGAGGAATGTTGTTTTAGCTACTAAAATATTAATAAGAACGCAATTATGTAAATATCAATATGTTACCCCTACCCCCTTTCCAATTATAGCGATTATCCACCCACTGTTTTTTATGTGAATGTACTTTTAAAGGAATTATATTTTACATGGGTGCTAAGTAAGGAAAGGGATATTATTTTTGATTTTTTTGTGATATTTGATCCTTAAGGGTTCCTAAAAGTATATAGATCCTTTGTAGATCTTTGTAAAAAAATAGTAATAAATATGACTTTTTTAAAGATAATAATCAAGATTTATTTAAATTACTACGCGTTTTTGTACTGTATACAGATAGAATAAATATTATTAGAAAGTTTGTTTCCTTCCCAACCAATTCTTCCCAAAAATTAAAATTCTTAAAAGCATTATCATTATTCTACTGGAAAAACGGAGAAACTGTGGTTTCTTAGTCACTTAAACTAAAAATATACATAACCTCAATAAAACAATGTCATTCGACACGTGTTTCGACTTCAGAAGAAGTCCTCATCAAGAGCCTAACAGTTCCAGATATGTATTATCATTATGTTGAATTTATCCTTGTTATTAGTGTTCTTTTTACTTAAATTAAAAATAAGCAAATTTTATGTAAACGAACGAAAACATATCAAATTAAAGAAAATTTACGCCGCACTTTCAAAAATAAATTCAATTTACACATTTCGAAAGTCAATTTTCATGATTTTCCTTTAGAAATTAGAAAAGGAAAATTGATATTTTTTCAGAATCTTGAATATTTTTTATTTGAAAATAAGTTTGTTTTTTATACATTCGTAACCATATTGTTTTTCAAACTGGCAACTTTACTAGATAGAGTAATCCGTAGAATGCAGTTGAGAAAAAAAACTACCTCCGACAAACTGGTCAAATATTTTATTCATAGAAGTGTTCTAATTGTAAATTATCTTGAAAAAACAAATATAAATTATTAAACAACTTACTAATAAATAAAAATGACCCCACCTAACTCTGCCGTGCTGTTTTTGAGTGTTTCTTTAATCCTTTCCTAAAAGGCACATAGCATCCCTGTTCTAAATGTAGTACGTATAAGAAATAAGAATATTTTTAGATGCAAGATGTTTTAGCTGTATTTGTGTAACCACAATTTTACATTATAGAAAATAGCTCATGACTTTTTAATTTTTATTATAACTATAATTTCACTCAAACAACTACCTACTACATAAAAACATCGCGGTATGGTTGAAGAGAAAATGTATTTTTCTCTGCGCGTATAAAAACGATACCATTTAAAAACGAACTTTGTGTAAGTTGACACATTAGTGCATAACAGTAATTAAATATGCTAAGAAAAAAGACAAAAAATTAAAATGATAAAATAAGATACTATATTCCGGCGGTTTGAAAAAAATAAAATCACTAGGAACATAAAATAATCAGTTCTACAGATAGGCAAGTGTTATGTGTTATATACATACAATGTGAGTAAAGTTAGTACTGTTAATTTTAATATTTTTAAATTGGTAATTAATTGGTAATTATTATACATATAGGTATTCTGTAACTAATTACATTATGAAAGCGAATATTTACTCACATTGGTGCTAATCAACATAACACCTACATGACACTTGCCTATCTGTAGAACTAGTTATTTTATGTCTTTAGTGATTTTAGTTTTTTCAAACTGCCGGGGATATAATAGACAAGTACCCAAAATAATTACAATCAAATTTTTGTTTAATTTCTAAAAATAGTATGCTATGAAAATATTATTTTATCTCCCTCACTGACGTCACTGCACATAATATGTTTGAACTTGAACGAAGAGAACTCATTAGAAGCGAATGAAACAGTTAACAATTTCCCATAGAGAGGATGTGATGGCATAGATAAAGCACACGTCACAATAATATTATTGATCGATGGATTTGATGTGGTTCAGTCGCCAGCCGGCCGCGGGCTGATTAAAAACTAACAGAAATTACACATTCATACGTGTTTTTGTGAGCGCGTTCAATTATTATTTCGAGTCAATATAAGCTGCAATTACTGCTACTGTTAATTTCAAAAGTGACAATTAAAAACAGGACATTTATAAGTAGGAAAAATTACCTTGGGTCATTTGAAATTTTACAGATATTTGTTTAAAATATTATTATCTCTAGCAATGATTTTTACTTTGTCAACGGTTTTACTATAACCGATGTAGTTAAAACGTTTTAAGCGATGCTGATTACACATAGGAGAATAACGTCAGCTGGAATTATAATTCCGATTTGAAGTACGTTATAAGTTCGATGGCGTACCAACAAGAAATCTCACGAATCACGCTTTCTTTTGTTTTCAAACTCTTTGTCTCACGTGTTTTAACTGACGGCGTTTTTTCAAATGTTAATGCGAAGTGCATTACGATGAAATTCCTACAATCCGTAGGTACTTATATTTTTTGGGGTTGGCTAAATAGATATAACTATGTCCATGCAGTTTACACGCGTTTTTATTCCTGCTCTAGTCCGGTTTAGTTATGCTATGCCTGTAGACAAAGAGGAATAGCATAACTAATTCTAATTAGTTATGTCAGGTGTAAAGCGCCATCTACACGAACTTTTACACCCGGTTTTATTACAGCAGTTACAGTAAAACCTGAGTAACAGCGTACTCATATGTATATAGATAACAGTTTGTACAGTTGAAGTTTTTGTTTTATTCAATAATAAAGTTATTATTTTTTAGGGTTGTCAAAACCGAAATCCTACTGTCCGTCTGTCTGTATTATCTCAAAAACTACTGGACAGATTGAGCTGAAATTTGGAAAAATGTATGTAAAATTTCACGCTCATTCCGATAATAATCATTATTTGCCGCGATTTTTAAAAATTACGTTATAAATTTAAAAAAATTTATATACAGAAGTGGGGTACCAAAATACGCGTTTTGTTGAGCTGATTTCAAAAATAATTTTTTTACCTACTTACAATGGTAGAAATTTTGTAAATCTTAAAGAAATAATTTCTACACTTGTATCTTCAAAATTAATTGATTAAAGAAACAGAAATAACTGGGAGTATAGGAGAAATATGTACGTGTGATTCCAGGAAAAATAGTTTCATTCTAATCATTCGCTGAATTTTTTAATATTGTTAAATTAAAAATATATCATTTTCTGTTATTTTTTAAAAAGTTTTATATCTCTTGTACAATATAAATAAAACTATTATATATCCGTTCATAGATCAATTTTTACCACGTTTCAAGTTCAAATCATAACATACATGGTTTCAATAAACCTATCAATAGTAATCATTATCATTTTGAAGCGGAAGTTGCATATCCGATTTTCCAGTTATTTACACTTTTTTACATTTTAAATAGGGGTTTAATTACAAAAAAACTGTACTGCATGAGTCTCATAGGCTTGTAATTGTTGCATTTTATATCCCATTGATTCTCATCAGTGGTGGTCCATTAAATTTTGATTTAGAAATTCAATTTTAATTTTAAAACATATACATATAAAATTAACGTTTTCTGGGCCAAACTCACTATGAAGACTTGCCAATCTCTTATATATAGGTTCTGTTCAGTGAAAATAGGTTGTTTTACAAGCAATATAATTCATTGCATGTTTGTTTGTTTCGACTTATGATAATTAATTTACGGCAGGTCCGTATTAATAAAAATTTACAATTGACATTTTAAAATACAAATGTTTATAATAAAAATAAAATGATAATCTATCTATGTAGATGTTGTACCTTCTGCCTACTTAATCGATTTCAGAATACACGCGGGTGAATCCGCGGGGAAATTTTGGATTAACATACTGTGTTTAAATTCATACACTGTCAGCTGGAATTAATTGAATCTATCAACGCGTGCTTCATCATATATGTAACATTTGCGCATGCCAACACATATGTATTACGTCAAATTACGTGTACATTATACATTATACAAATGTATTAAACAATAATATAAATTACAATAATTAAGTCGATAACTGTTCGTTCACGTACCGCCACTGCCTTTAGGCTGATAGTAATAATAAACCGCAACGGATTTAGTCGTTTAAATTATCGTATAACGGCCAGAATCCGCATCACTGTGAAATGTCTAAAAATAACAATAGTATGTCACATTGTGTAAACGCTGTGTCTACAATTGTATAATTAATTGTTGAATTATTTATTTCACACATACAGTAACCTGAGATTTTAGTTGTAACTGTAATGCATAATTATTTGTTATAAATCAGATATTTTATGAATACAGAGTGGAAAAAATATTTTTCTTGAAATGACACATATTTCTTCTTTGCTCATAATTTTTGAAGTTATACTTCTTTAAGCACGTTGAGGATAAAATTTGAGTTAAATACAACGACGCGCGCGCACCATATAAGGAAAACAACACCATGAAGGTTAGGTGAAGATAATACATATTTCTGTTATGATAGTCAGTAAAAAAAAGGTTTTTAGTTTTTAATTTGCACGCTAGGTGTCACTACGCCAAAGAAGTATAAAAATAGTAATAATATTTTAACTGTCCTTGGTTATTAATAGCCAGCTGTTTGAATATATCGATACAAAACAGAAATAAAATAAAAAAACACATAAGTAAATTAAGAAATGTTTAATAATATGAATTTTAAAAATCACGCCCTTCTGTAAATGAAGTTTGCCCCGCCTACTTCATGTATTTATGTTGAATTTATGCAGTCCAACCAAATAATTCAGTCAATTATAATCTAATAAATAAATTAAATTAATAATATTTTTTTATTTTTTGATTCGGTGGTAAATTCACCGGCGGTGAACTTTTCAGGTTGTAATCTGAAGACGGTGAACATTCCTAGACCCTAATCTAGCGTGTACATATGTTATAACTTCGGAACTACGGAACCAATTTCAATCAAACATTGACTAAAACCTGACATATCAAAGAAAACCGCATGCAAATCGCATCAGTGGTTCTCGAGTTACAAGCGGACAAACAGAAAGGCAGACAGACGTTGCGTTTTAAAATTTTATTGCACACACCTACTCGGTGGTTTTAAATAATACATAAATACGTTTTTAAAAGAACGTTTGATTGTTTTAAAATATGTTTAGGAAAACGCAAATGCCAGAAGCAATTTCAATTAAATATTTTTCCTAATATTACAACTCCCATCATAAACACAAAATACATTTCGTGTAATGAAAATGTTTGTTAATAAACCTACCTTTCATGTAAAGGTCAGGTATCAATTAAATATTTATTTCTTTACTCTGTTTTATCAGTATAAGTAAAAAACATCGTTCATCATTATATAAAATGTAATACATATTATAACTGTTTCTTTTAAATCCTCGAGAGGCCATGTGTCTCATCTAGCAAAATTATTTTACCCCGTAGCAAAAAAAAAACAAACGAAAAACAATCAATTATATTTTTATATCAATTTCACTTTCTTAAAACATAAAAAATTGTTAAAGAACGTTTTAATATAACATAATTCGATTAGAGTGAGTTGTCAAGTTGTCAGGGTCGATTACATTTTTCAGTAAGTATTTATTAAAGTAAGTTGAAACTATACAACAATATAGTAATTTGAAAAGGCAAGAACCGTAAAGAAAGCAACAAGGCTCTGTGGCAATGACCGAGGTAGGGTTGTTGAAATAAAGATGCTAGTCTTGAAATTGTAATTATTGTGTTATCCATAAATGTTTAATTACTTTTTTCTATATCATTACAGAATAATCAGAACCAAAATCTTCAGTAATTTAATTTTAATAAAGAAAAAATATAATACGAACCTGCATAAAATATGAATTGTTTTATATTCTGTAAATTTTTAAAATTATATAATGAGTAAAGTAATATAAGTATACCATATACATTTATCAAAGATAATTAAATGCATAAATTAAAATGTGTTTTATAGATTTTAATTAAAATCAATGCTGTGTTCAGAAGATAATGATTTTATGTATGACAATAAAATCATTATCTTCTGAACAATACATTGATATGTTTATTTTGAACATTGGCGTCCATCCATACTGTGATGGCAGTTATTTGATTTGTTTAAAAAATATATATGCACAGTGGAACTTGTATATAACTCGAACCTCGAAGGAAGAGCTAAACTGTTCGTGTTATTAAGGTTTTCAAAAAAAGAGATGTTCGAGATACATGACTTATACAATGATTAATTTAATCTCTTCTAATTATGTAACATTTTTTGATTCGAGATGTCGAGGCTCACAGATGAATAAAATTCGAAAGCAGTAAAAGAACCTAATGCGGTTTTTCGTTTCGTAAATGGATTTTAATGAAACTTGGTTTGTTAGTTGGGTCTGGTCTGGCTAGTAGATAAATAATCCAATATCAAAACCGGGTGATGGTGGAAGGATGATATTTCATAGTTTTTTTTAATATTTCAAGAACGATGCGTATTACGTGAAAATTGAATAGAATCTTATTTGTAGGGTATTTAGGGATGAAAGCATATTTCTTAGCTTGTCAATATGTGAAGGGGGGAGGGGGAGATCAGAACAAACGTGATGTCACATTGAAACATCGTTTAATTTTTATTTTTTAATAACAACCATAGTTTTTACTTTTACGTCGCGACGTGAAATAACGTAATGTGCAAAATCAACCCTAATTGGTTAAAACTTTATGTATATATTATTATTGTTGTTGATTTAATTAACAGTGCAATATTCACCAAAAAATAATTTTAATTTTGTACTTACAAAACGTAAGAGTGTAAGTATTTTCTTTTTAATAAATATGGATATTTATTTCTTGTATTATTGAAATTCATTCATTATCATACATTTTTCATTCTTAAGGAAAAGAGGGAAGGTTCTGACTTGTGTAGTTCAAAAGATTCTTGTTGAATATTTAAAACAATTTTATCTGAGAAGATATTCGTGTGTAGGTTTAAAATGGGACACCCGATATACATAGACAAATTGTTCATTTTTTTAGTACAATATTCAATATTCGTAGACATAAAATAACCCAAACGAAATAACAAAGACATTTTCAAGCTACGACTGATTTTCAAATGAATAGAAAAGAATCCAAAATCAGATACTTTGAATCATTTGATATGGGTACGGTCCCGTTATAGGGAATCAATATTGCTGCTTATAAACTTGAAATGCTATACATTTTGTTGTAAATTGAATATATATACAATGGTTGTATTTTTATTCTATTTATCAAGATTGAATTTAGCGTATATTTCTGTACTAGTTTTTTCTTCAATTTATGTTATAAATATGAGTATAAATTTGTATCGAAAAACTGATAGCATCATATTATAATTATAATGTATTGTAATGTATATGTGTATTTTAAAAGGGATATTAGGCAGCCAGAAAATAAGCTGCAAATTATAGATAAAAATATTCACTATAATTTTCCGTTTAAAAAATAATTTGAAAAATTCAAAAATTGATAAGTGTAAACATCCGTTTCCGGTTTGGTTTAATAAAATTTAAAATAAACGAAACTAAATTCCTAATAGACAGTACAATAATAAAAAATTGTTTATTTTTTCAAAATTATTCAGCTTTCAAAGTGAAACATTTTTTTTAAATATCTCTTTATTTTCGTGGAGGAGTAAGTTATTATTAATTATTAATTCATGGAGGGTAAATTATTGTCTTTGCCCATGATATTATATTAATTCAAATAATACAATAAATATAAAATAATATAATAAAAAAACAGTAAAACAAATATTTTCTTTATAAAATCTAGAAAAAAAATTCTACATACATAAAGCAGTAAAATGAGTAATTTTTTTAACAGTACAAGAAAAATGATCTTTACAAAATACCGTATACGATTTTCAAGTAAAAAATTCCCTTATGAATGTATAAAAACGAGCAGATTCTATTGGAAATTTCATATAGAGAAAAGTGCCATAAATTCTAATGTCAACTTACAGGCAAATGTGAAAAACAAACATTAAATAGAAGAAAATCGACCAATCATTCACCGACAAAATCACGATTCAATTTTATTTCAGATTGTCATTTTTTACAATTTGTAACTAAAAAAATAAAATAAAAATTTTAAAAGATTTTCTTACGATATAAACCAGCGGTTACCAACCCGTTGTTCATTTCAGCGCAGTTTCTAAACGTGACGTGGCTATATAGACGATTTTTTCGCGCACTCTTTTTCAATTAGTATTAATTTGATGTATGTACCTAGTATATAATTTTTAAAACTACATTTTTTGTTCAATATTGCATAAGATTTACCTTTAAACTGACCTTTTGATTTAAAGATCAATATTAAATAAGTAGGTAGTTAATTTTTACTAATTTATTGATAACTTGTTTAACCCTTAACTGGTATCGTGGGAGCCGACCGGCCCCTACAGTTCATGTTTTGATATTTTTATAAAAATCTAAGCATAGTGCGCACATGCCATTTTAAGTAATCTTATTACGTCGCGACTCGCTGCGGGTGCTGGACGTTCGACGCTTTAGCACCTTCAGGGACGGATGTACGAGAGTATTGGTGGCCGGCCGGCTCCCACGATACTAGTTGATTTTTTTAAATAATTAATTAGAAGCATATAAACATGTTATTTTTTAAATTATAGTTCATATTAGAAAAATATTTGTGTCAAAAACTTTTTTTTAGTTTTTTTTTTTGTAGGTACCTATAAATATATAGAAAAAACTTTATTGTAGAAGATAATTTAGTAAAATAATGGTAATAAAAGCTAGTTGATTACGTAAAATGAGTGTGAATTAAATAAATTTCGAGGTTACTTACGCTAGTTCTTCAAATAATATTTTTAAAACACTTTGCTGGTTGTCACGCCGTAATAGCCACAACAACCTAGGATTTCTCTGACTTCTCTTTTTTCGTCTTAATTCTTCAATTAATAAAAACACGCTCATTACTAATCGTCTACGACGAATTACTTCTAATGCAACTGCGTCCATTTTTCTAAACTGTCATTTTTCACGTATCGGAGCCATCTAGCGATCCTATCATCGTGTGCAGCCAACATCGTAGAGAAACCATCACAACGCCCAGCGCAACAGCTCGCTTGGAACCCAGTTACAAAATCAAGCAAGCAATCCAGTGGAAAATCTATCGTCGTGTGAGCTAGGCTTTATTTACCATTTATAAAGTGTTAATATAAATAAATTAACTTGTAAAAGTTAATCTTCAGTGGGGGGCGTAAATACCCCACGATACCAGTTACGTTTGTAAAATGTACGATACCAGTTAAGGGTTAAACCGACACACTCGACAAGATTTATAAATTAAGGGAAAAAAGTTAATGTCATATTTTTTACATTAAAATCTTAAAAAAACAGATTTTCTGAAAACTGTTCCTGAAAAATACCTTTTATGCTAATTTAAGTAAAGAGATATTTTATATCTAAATTAATGTTAAAAGCCTTTTATACATTCTAATAAGGTCAGATAAAAGTGCATACTATATATACAATGTCTAGATGGAAGTATTTTGATATTTGTATAATGTATATTTCATGTAGGTATGCCTAGTAATGTCTACACATTTTTATTTGTTTGACCTTTCTTACAGCCTAATAACAAAACAAACCGATCTGGTTATTACCAGAGTAATAAAAAACGTTTATAAATGTCTGTTACTCATTTCCTTATTGATTATGCGACACGTTTGTATAGACATGATACCGAATGAGTATTGATATTTACCGTTAAAAACATGCAAATGAATAACAAAAAGGAATCAATGGGAGCGTTCACGTCTGACCAAAAAACGGAACCACGAGCTTTGTTTGGTTGATTCATGGAATTTCTGGTGGAATGTACCAGAAATTAAAAGAATGTCATTTTTTAAGCGTGTAAGGAAGTGAGAAAGAAGTAACCAGAAAGAGATAGAAACTAGTGTTCTGGCATAAACGCTCAACATGAAGTGAATTCTTCAGTTAGCCTGGTCACTAATTTGATACAGGGTTTGGTATTAACAAGTATTATCGATTTTCATTATCAAATAATAATAATTTAGATCATGGGGGTATGGGGCCAGTGCGTCCGTCGATTTTTATCAAGTATTTTTTTATTCTTGAATTTTTTCCTGATTTGCGTTCTCGTAGAAGATTATATGATACAAAATACACAAAAATATACTTGTTTATTTCTCATAAAATTAACCGTTTTCGAAAAATATCGAAAAAAAGTACTGCAGAATTTTATTTAATACGGATGCTTCAAATTACACAAAATACGTTTGTTTATATTATTGTTCCATAATTAAAAATAAGATAAAAAGTTAATATAAATTTACCTCCTAATACTTATCATCATAGTTATAGCCAGTTGTATTACTGTTGCACTAACATGATACCAATCCCTGTATCAAATTTCATAACTGTATCATAATGGGTTCTCTTGATATTAAATAAACACTAATTTTGGGCAAACGGCTGTACCTCCCTCACGAAAAATTTCTGGACATAGGTTCACACAAAGTTTTTTATTTAAAATTACATCCTCGATCTACTGTAAATTTTTTTTACACTAGTTGTAAATCTTCCTGTATAAAACATAATAATAAAGATGAGTTTTATTTCTGACAAATCCCATTTAAATTTCTCTTATATTAAAAATTATTTAAAAAGATAGCAAGAACATGGAAGTCATGTATGGTTCTCCATACCGATATTTTTTTATAGAATGTCAAGAAAGATTTAATGAAAAAATAGGGATCATTTAATGACCCGTTATATTAGAATGCGATTGATTGTTGAATTAATAAATCGTTTGATCAATATTGTAATATCTTCTTTATATTCTTTTAATAAATAATTCATATCCAATCACGTAATGTATACATTTTTAGTTAAAATCAATTATTGAGCTAATAAAAAATACAAAATACCATTACTACGTTCATTATATTTTATTATTTTGTAACATCATATTGTTTTTTAATAAAATCCTTGTACCTTTTACATGTATTATGTTACGTAACGTAATTATGCTTGGGGTACATAATAATGAACATTAATAATTTATAATGACTGAGATCGAGGATCAAAAATATTTAACAAGGGAAATATTAGCTCTACAGATTTTACTTTTAGTATAAGATGTCTATACCCGTTATTTCTAAAACTTTAAAATTGACCAAGTTCAAAAATATGTATGCCATCATGACCTGTTTTAATGAGGGACCTGAACCTGAACCCGAACCCGAAACAACCCGTATTTTTCATTAATTTGAACCCGAACCTTTTCATGGATAACCGGTAACAATATATTTTTAAAAGGTTCAATAAATTATATTATATTATAATTTTTTATACTGATTTTTAAGAGAGATTATAAAATGTATAAGCTGTCCACTACTAAAATTTACATATTTTTTAAATTCTATAACTGAATTACATTTCAATTTGCAAAAAAGATCTGAAAAGTAGAGATTTTAATCTTTAAAATGTAATTTTATTTTTTCCCTCTTTTCTAGCAATATTTTAAAGACGATTAATGTTTTCTTCTTCTTCAGAAAATGTTTTTTTAATTATAATTTTTTTCGAACAAAATCATTTTCTTTCAATTACAAACTTGAACCCGAACTCGAACCTGAACCCTAAAAAAATAACCGTTTTTGAACCTAAATAGTTTACATCCATAAATAAATTCCGGTTCAAGTCCCTGGTTTCAATAATATTAATAATCATACATACAAGAATATTCCCTTGCGTATTTACCCCTACACGTACTTACCCTTTGATATTCTTATGTCAGATATATGATATTTTCGACACGGGCAAACTGTAAATAATTTATACGAAACTTCGTGTCAGATCTTGAGTAGATTTGCTCATAAAATAACAAACATATCAACAGCCATAATTATTCAAATATTTAACAACTTGGTGTATATACAATACAGCTCAGTGATACGGTGAAGCTAGTATTCAGTTTGATAACAAGAAATTCTCTAGGGTTGTATATTGTATATATGTATTTATTGTATGAATTATAAATATGATTGAAGAGGGAAATTAAATATGATATTTTTAAAAGCAAGAATGAACAAATAACGAAAAAACAAATAGAGTTTATTGAAGCATTTTTGAATATTCCTGTCCGTAATTGACAAAATTTTCGAAAAATTAATATATACACGACTAATTAACTACCTACTTCAATAAATACAAATATTTATCAAACAACCCACACGGTTTCAGAAAAAAACTTTTCAATAAATCTTATAATTTTTAGTCTTATTGTTAGAAGCATGGAATAAAAAATAATTATGTGCGTTATCTCCCTTTGATTTGATCAAAGCCTTTGACAGTGACAATCTAGAAATTTTATAGCGTTAAACTTGATTGAATAGTTTTTAACTAAAAGAAAACAATGCTTTAAACTATCACAAGTTATTAACAATAACACCACCATCACGACAAATTTAAATAAAATAGAACCGATGCTCAGATAAATTGCTTAGAATTGGTTAACAATTTTTATACAATTTTACTAAAAAATATTAGTTCGAAATTTTTTCTTATATTTTTAAATTTTTGACAATTTCAATCTAAATCTAAATATATGCAAACGTCAAAATGTTAAAAAATACAATTTTTAAAAATAAATTGAGATAAATCTTTGTAAGGGAATATTTTATTACAAACGTTGTAGACCCATATTATAGGAAATTTAATGCTCTACAAAAAATATTCTATACAATTTTCACGTAACATGTGTCGTTCTTGAGATATCTTGAAAAAATAAATATTTTGGGATGTCACCCCTCCTTCTTACAGACCCAACCATCCGACTTAGTTTCAATAATATCGGTTCAGCGGTTCATGAGTTATGCGTGTGACAAGGATTTAGGGAACAGACAGCACACATACATACGGACGGACGGACAGACAGACAGATACGGAACGAAAAGTGTTTGTCTTGACGTAAAACGGAAAGATTAATTTAAAATTTTGAAATCGGAGAACATTTTTTTTGTTTCAATCTAAAACGATCATCACAAAGCTTCTCGTATCTTCGATATTGCGAGGAAGCAATAATTAATTAAGTATAATCTAAATTATTATTTGACTAATTTAATAAAGTGTAACGAAATTCAGAAGATAGTACATAGATAACGATACATTTTGAAGAAAAATTTAGTTGGCCAACCCTGCAGTATATTAACTACATTTAAAATAAATTTTGCAACATGCAAATATCCAAAAACTCGAATATAATATTGACATTCCTTTCAATATCTTACAAAAAGTATTTCCAAATTGTCCAACTTGTAAAAAATGGTGGAAAACCGAACGAAAAATACAAATAAGCGAATTTACTAAACCGAGTCAAGCATATGTGTATGTATGAAGAGTAATATACATTGCCACACGTCAGAGACAGTCGTTTACCCAGCAGCTCGAGCAGGGCTGGATTAAGGTAAAGTAAAAAAAAATATGTCAAATGTAAATCGAGCCTAGTGTATTTGGGGGTACGCGTCAACTCGGCGCATCCAACTCGGCGATGGTCAACTCGGCGACGGTCAACTCGGCGATGGCCAAACTCGGCGACGGTCAACTCGGCGATAAAAATTAATATTAGTAAATATATTTTTAACTAAAATTTGACCGCGGGTTCATCCGCGTGTATTATGTATAATTTTTTTATCGATCCGTATTTTAACGCGAGGGATGGGGGTATGGATGAAAAAATGTAATGCTTATTATAATTTGCAACAATCATTTTTTTGAAATTAAACTTATATTTCAGATTATACTAAATTATGAAAAAACGATGAATATAG
This sequence comes from Sialis fuliginosa, assembly GCA_961205875.1. Classification (NCBI taxonomy): domain Eukaryota; kingdom Metazoa; phylum Arthropoda; class Insecta; order Megaloptera; family Sialidae; genus Sialis; species Sialis fuliginosa. Next base: position 10,917,367 of record OY540817.1, on the reverse strand, counting down.
CATATAATTTAATAGTAATTTCAAAAACGTATTTAGTTTTAAAGAAATTTGGTAACAAATTTTCTCATTGTTATAAAATAACAAAAAAATGTGCTTTTTTATTCAAATTGAACAGCTGCTTAATATTTAATTGTTTACAAAAAGTTGCATTCTGATATAACAAACATTATAAAAATTGCTAACTCTACCAATATATTTGTATTTGGTAAAGACGGAGAGTCTGGGGGTCCTCTGTCAAAAACTCGTGTTGAAAATCACGTGTTGATATGTTAGAATAGAGTAGAGTATGCTGTATCTATGTTAATATATTATTTAGTGAATAGTCAGAAATTCATAAACCTAACCTAACCTACCTGAAAACGAACCAATCTATCTGGACTACTCTAAATTATTAAATATAACACAGCTAAACGTGGCCAGTCGTTTTATAAATGCGTGATTTATAAAAGTTGGAAACCCTAGTCACGCATGCGCGTCAACTCTATTCTGAATAACTATATACGTGATTTTTCACAAATCTGACAGAGGACCCTCAGACTCTCCGTATTAGCCTTGTATTTTTTGGTAGAAATACTGTTCGAATTTTTTTTATTTAAAAAATAAGCATTACTTTTTTCCATTCGTGCTTCATACCACCATTCCTCCCGTTAAAATACGGGCCGATAAAACTATTTTATACATAATACACACGGGTGAAGCCGCGGGCAAATTCTAGTTGAAAAATATATTTACTAATAATTATTATTATCGCCGAGTTGACCGTCGCCGAGTTTGACCGTCGCCGAGTTGACCGTCGCCGAGTTGACCATCGCCGAGTTGGATGCGCCGAGCTGACTTGTCCCGTGTATTTGGTACTCCAATTTAGATTAATTTAAATATTTTAAATTATAAATTATTTTTAAACGTTTTTTTTAAGTTTTTTATTTTTTCCCTTTTGAGTGGCGCAAAAGACCGCGCAAGTCCTTGGTCAGATTTTGATGAAATTTATATGGTACTATCTCGGAAGTATACTCTTTCAAAAAAAAAAGTTTCATCAAATAGGTACGGTACATATTTGTCGGAGTTGCGTCCAAAAATACATACAAAATATATACAGAAAAATTGTATGAAGTCGGTTAACAAATTCGGAAGGATTTACTTTTGGAGATATAGGCAAAGGACAAATATATATATGTATATTTTGAAAATTTGTATAATAATAGTAATAGAAAGTTTATATTTTTAGCTTTCATTTGATACCCCCTTAAAACTAATAGACATTATATTGCGGTATAAAATCTCTCAATTTCTTATGAAGTTATTCAATATCTAGATATATATATTTTTTTTTTTGTGGCCTCTTTAACCGCAGGGCTCTAATGACTAATACGGCACTGAACATGAGTGCTTACAACAACAACAAAATTCCTTACAAGCGCCGTATTACTGAATAATGTATTTGAAACTTAACATGTCCTTAACATCTTCAGATGTTCCCACTTGTTCCGGAGTTGCGACAAACAATAGTCCGGGCATCAATGACGTGCAAATACAAATAACTTTGTGTTTGAAGATAATGTTGAGTTTAACTTAAAAATAAAACGACCAAGTGCGTGTTGGGCACGCACATGATAGGGTTCCATAGTCATTCTCACTACGATTTATAAAAAAGAGTTATTTCAAAATGTTTTATACACTATTTTTGCAAATATATCGTGACTGAAGGATTAAAATCAAAAGGTTATTTGACATTTTGTGTTGAAATTTGGAGTAAGTGAGAAAAAAAATGTGAGTAGGTACACTTTTCAGTCTTTGGTGGAGAGGTTCAAAAATTTTTTGACAGTATTCGTTATAATTTTCAGTGAAAGTACTAATTAAAAGCTACATTCTGGATTTTTTCAGATTTTTTGAATCGATAGTATAGAAATTAGAAAGGGTGGGACGCTCTGATAATGATATTGAAAAGCAAATATATCGTGACTGAAGGGTTATAATCAAAAGGTTCTAAAACATTTTTTGTTGCATTTTAAGAGACCTATCTAAAGACACTCCATTCAATGGGATATGTGAAAAAAATTCATATATTTAATATACTTTTCAGTCTATTTTAAAGTTTAGGAGTCTATATGACTCTAAACTTAAACTATTTACATAAAATCACAAAGAATTCAAAAAGTGCAGTCCTCGAAATTATTTCGTTATATTATAAATATTAATTACTTTGTAATTTTTGTTTCAACTAAAATTTAAAAAATTAAACAATTTAGTTCAGCGTAAAATTTGATTAAATATTTACAAACTGGATTGAAAAGTTTTCAAGATCGATTATAAAATTACAAAACTTGACTTTGGATGAAACATCACTGCGGTAACATTCTATGGTATCTATGTTTATACAAGCAACTATTGTTACTTGTGCTATTTTTTTTATGTTGTCATTCTGATTGATAGTGTAAATCATATATCACTGATGGCGCTGCAGTCGACAGTCAATAAAAAAAGTTGCGTCATTATATTACTCCGGGGTTTTGACATAATGCATGTAACAGGAATCGGTGTGTGTTGAAAATATGTGTAAAATGATTTTTACTATATGATAACCAGGGTTGCATTTGGATCTTGGCTTCTGGGTGTAAGCCGCGTCGATTTGGTCGTGTTATCGGCCGATAACACGACCAACCTAACAAAAACGAATAATAACTAAAAGTATAAATACTTTTTGCTGAAGTAAATTATTGAAAACAAAATAAACAATTGACGATCAAAAAACAACGGCCGAGCCCAAGGTTAGTAACAGGTTGCCTCAGTAGCTTTTGATCAATCAGCTTGAGCACCCCAGATGACGTATTTTCCCCTTCTCGCGCCGAATTACAAAACTATATTTGTTATGATTGGACACATCATTCCCTCTGGCGGCAAACTTTTTTCCGACTTGATTTACTATTATTGTCACTGCTTATTCCTTATATATCCTATAACCTGGCCAGAGAACATATCTATGAATTAAAAAAAAGAACACGTAAATCGTATAAGTGGTTCTCGAGTTATAAGTGCACTAACGAACAGTCAGACAGACAGAGAGACGTTGAGCTTTATATATATTATTAAGGATGCATACTTTCATAAAACCACGATCAGTTTTTCAAATAATTTATTAACAAAAGAAAAGATAAATAAACAAGCAACCTGTATTGTATTACTTCATTATGAAGAAAGCATCATTTGATGCAGAAACATATACTTTATTCTGCATTTAATGGTTATAATAATAGAAAAGTAATTATTCAATAGAAATTCTTGGAAACAAAATACATCACAGGAAGGATTTCATTGGCCACGGGTAAAATAATTGAGTATAAAATTTTAATTCTCCGTGTTTCCTCGATAAAGAAATATTTGATGGAATTTTGGTAGGCTTTCTAAGAATTAGCTACGCAAAGAATACATTAATATAAAAGATAATGTAATAATACTTACATCGTTTATTCTCAGAGGTTGTTAGTTCATGTACCCTGCGGTGATTTACAGAGAATTTTATATTAAATTAAATTTTTAATAAATTTTAAAAATATGCTGCTTTATTTTGGGTTCAAATGTATTCAAATATATTTTAAAATATTTTATGGAATCTATGTTAAAATAGAATTCCTTATTCATTTATATGTAATTCACAAGTAAAAATTATGAATGCTTAAAAATAATCAAGAAAATAACATATAATTTATTAATTAATTAACGAAATATTTATTCACCATTTAGTTCAGCGGTTCTCAAACTATAGCCCATACTATGATCGCGATGTATTTTTTATATGTTATATGTGTATTTTTTATATTTACTCGTCAGCTAGAATCGATTTACATATTTCTGTGCTATTATTAAAATAAATAAAAATACGGGTGTATGCCATAGGTACTCTAGCGAAGTTTCCGAAGTATGTACTATGTGGAGTGTTTCGAGCCACTTACAAGTGCATTTTTGAGTTACAAAAAGATATAAAAATAATGTCATCCTTAATATATATAAAGCTCAACGTCTGTCTGTCTGTCCGTTAGTACGCTTATCACTCAAGAACCACTTATCCGATTTACGTGGTTTCTTTTTAATTCATAGGTACGTTCTCTGGCCAGGTTATAGGCTATATTATGTAACGTTAGGTAACATAACAACTAAGCAGTGACGATAATAGTAAATCAAGTCGGAAAAAAGTTTGCCGCCAGCGTATATATATATTGAACAAAATAATATATTAAAAAATTGTGTAGAATAAAAAGATCTAAAATAAAGTTTGCGACACTATACGTCTAACTTTTATATTTAAGCCACAGTGACTGCTTTTACGTTAGAAAGTATTTATGACCTGCAAAACATTAATCCTTATCGAAATAAATGATTTCATCGTCATAAGTACTTAATGTAGATATATTTTGCCCTTTACAGCATCCAATTTGGTATTTTGGTTTAGAAAATAACTTGAAATATACATACAGTAACAGATTATTCGCGACAATTGCGTGAACTATGATGAAGTGTCGTGGGGCAGAGGGAAGGATTCTGTACTCGGCCGGCAGTTGTTTATTTTGTTTTCAATTATTAACTTTTAAATTTAAACAGAACAAAAATTATTTGTAATTTATATATTAACTTTGTGAATATCAAATTTCGTTTGGTTTTTAAAAGTACTATACTTAAATACGACATAATAAACTTTGATAATATTTTTATAACAGAAAGTTAAAATCAATCGATATGAAATTACGTAAATATGGAGATTGTAACATGCTCTTTCAGAAAATATAAATTTTTAAGTGGGTTGCTGAGAGTATTATAGGACACACAACCAAGCAAGCCTGCTAATAGAATTAATAAACTTTTGGAAATCACTGCTTTAAAGCATTACCATAGGAAAGGTCATATTGAAATGCATAAATCATGCTAAAATGGTTATATATAAAATAAATGATACAGAAAATGATTTTTATACGTAGTGTAAATTTAATAAAATGTTTGAATAAAAAACAAACTTGTACATTGTTCAGACAAGTAGATTTATAGTAAATTGTAATAAACGAACTTTTTTTTAAAAACAGCGCAACCAGTTTTTACTCTGTAGATAAGTTCTTTTATTTCAACTCATATTGCAATAAATTTGGTTATATTGAAATTTTGTGTTGACGTAGATACGTTTCATTACATTTTCCTCTATGTTTGTGAAGTTCTAATCAGAAAACAAGGGCTGTGGAAACAAAGATAGGACTTGTTGGATTCTTTAGGCGTTATTTTGTAAAAAAAGCGTGAAATTTTTATTATTGACAGTTATTATATTATATAGAAAAATAAGCAAAGTTGTCCAATTTTTTTTCGATTAAGTTATACAAACATACTGACTCTGTTTTCATATAAAATTGAATGAAAACACTGATTTATTAAATGACAAGAAAATCTATCTCTAAATATATATATATATATATATAAAAAATAAGCTTCATACAAATGAAGCTTATAGACTCGGGAATTACTGAACCAATTTCAATGTGGTTTTCACCAATAGTTTTTTTGTGCATGTTCGTGGCTATTAATAATTTATGATAACCTAAGATTAACCATAAAAAACTAAAAAAATCTTTATCAAGTCGTGTTTTGTTTCCATATTTAGTTACTATGATCACGTCTCTTTCAAATATTTTGTCGAACAATTGAATAATTTTTGACACAGTTAACAATGAAATATATTGATTCAAAATTGAAATATATAGAAACATTTCACTTCCAAGTAAAATATTGAATTGATTATAATTGTTGCTAACCTATTTATTTTTTTGATTTTCATACAAATTCTAAGACGGGACCTGGTGTTTCCTGGGAATTTGAAAATATAATGTTACACGATTTTCTTTTATATAGCAATATTGGTTATTTTCGTTTATCTGAGTGTGTTTGGCTTTCCATCGTCGATATAAGCAAGAAACTTGAAATTTTAACTAAACATGCCAACTTGTAAACCCCAGACAGAAATTTTGGAAAAATAATATTTTTTGAAACTTAGGCATATGAGGTATCAAAATATAGGTCTTAATCAGTAGAATTTTCAATGGGTTCTAAACAGTTATTTCATAACTACCCCTCGGATCTACCCACTTCGCAACCCACAGTGAAATAAAATAGCAAAAGATATTCGCTCAGTTGATATATACGAAATCATAATGGAAGACAACGATGTACCGTGGTCAATTTTGATTAAGGAAGTGCTTTTTAGTAAACAAAATAAACGTACAATACATTACATTGATATTGATTTGGTCTGAACGAAAACCAATTTAAAGTTTCAAATAATCTCATATAAACAAAAAAAAAACAACTTACTACTGAAAAACAAATTGTCCAACAATTTGTAAACAAAATACGACATCCAAAACAAAACAAATAATATGCTGAGGTCAACAATGATTTTTTGTATGCATTATTATACTAGAATATGGTTCATTATAGCGAAAAGAAATATAAAGGGATAATAACTGTTTTAAAAATAATTAGAACATTTTAAAAAATGACAAGAGTAAACATCTTTTTCCGGTTTAACGAGCTCTCAAAAATAGGAAATGCACATCCACGTATATAATTTATTTTAAGTAAAAAATTAACTTATTTCGTAATGAGAGCAAAATATTTTTTTTGACGCACCCTAAATTGTATATTATTATACACATACAAGTAAAAACAATAAACTTTACATAGTATTATTATCTTGTGTGTACGTCCGGGCAATCATGTTTTGTTTTATTTTTTTCAATTTTTTCCGATGTTTTTTAATATTCGTCGACGATCAAAAATTCTATATCAAGCATGAACAACATGCGACTTACATGTGCTCGGAGCACAAAAACCGATTTGCCATTGGAACGCCGACAGTCGGTGGTGTGGGGTTGGTTATTTTCAACATCAGTGATCATTTGTACCGGCAAAGACCTGATAATCAGGATATCAATAGTGCATGTATGTTCACATTGTTCACATGGATTAACCCTTCAAGTGTCTGACTCGTGATAATCGACATTGTCTGAGGATTATGTCTGGATGTGTGGAATATCATAGTTTTACAAAACATACAGGATGTATATTTTAACTACTTTCTTGAATATGACGATAAAATTATAAATATGAATTTATTTGTTTGATACTTACAATTAGTAAAAAACTTAAAAAATAAAAATAAAACCGTCTTAAAAAAACCATAAAAACACTAATGTCTGGTATTATAAAGCAAACTTGCTAACTAGCAAGCACTTTCAAATGGGGTATATTAACACAGTGCTCGAATCGGAAACTTTTTTTCTCAATAAGCACAGTGATAATTAACAGTTTTTGAAGTCGATTTTCTTTTTTTTTCTTAAAAAGTTTTTTATTAGCTTGGCACTTCAAAAACTACCTATATTTTTAATTATTATATACTTTTCAGTGTTTTTATTTTTTTTTTGAAGTCAGTTTTAATTTTCTTTTAAGTTTTTTTTCCCTTTTGAGTGACGTATCTAAGAAGTCTATGGTCATATTCTTATGAAATTTATATGGGACCACCTAGAAAGTATACTCTTTCAAGCAAAAAAAGTTGAATATTTTTAGCTAAATTTCAGGCAAAATACTCTTCTATCAAAATAAAAATACACTTGTACCTATAGCGAATTTTTAAAGAAACTCTAAAAGGGGTAAAAAATGGTACAAATGCATCCTATTTTCTGCAATTTATTAATAATTTATTTTGGTATTTATAACCGAATTTTAAATTGATAGATTTAAATCAATTATAAAATTTCCATGAAAAAAGCAATTTTATGTATATACATATACAAGCTAACATTAACAAGAGAACAAATATTTGCATGTGTCTAAAATAACATTGATTTCCGTGTTCACTCAAATATAAAATGTTTTAAATTTAAATTAAATTTGCATTGGATAATGTGTTTCCGATAAAAACGGAATGATTGAAATAAATATTCCAAGCTACACCTGTGAAATAAAAATGGTTATGATTGTAATATTCATACCTGTATGCTTCCATTTAAAAGTAACAATAGAGTAATTTCACTGTATTTGAAACAAAATATTGAGTATTGTTCACATGTGCGCGTATAAATATACAGATTTTTATGTTTCAGTATTTTGTTCATTTGAAAATATTTATTTATGATTAAAAAAACAGTGGTGTACAATAACCGTTGGGGGATTTGGACAAAAAATGATTAGATGTTTTACAGTTAAGTGTCTATAGATTAATATTCAGTAACGGTAGTAATTATTTACTTAAACAAGTGTCCATCACTGAAGTATTATCCAAGACTGGTGCCAGTATCTAAAGTATCCACGTAAAAAATAAATACCTATGTATACTTCGTATACTTTGACCTAATCTTGATAGGTTAATGAATGATCATTTAAAATACATAAATATTTCTCAGTTAACTAATGTTTTCTCGGTTTGGCTAAAATATTAAAATACTCTAAATTAAATCGAGTAAAGATAAACAAACACGAGTATTAATATAATAAATTAGTATGTGTATTTTTCATTTTAGACTAGATTTGTTAAACAGAGAACGCTTATATGTTTGAAGTACACAATTAATATTTACTTATAATTTCATGGAATATTAGAAATCTCACTGCTAATTTGTCTGTATACATTATACAATAGACGGTAAAGATGGTCTTTTCTATAACTACAAAGCTTTAACTGCAGTTATGAAGCAGGGATTAGTTAAAACATCTGATAGAGCATCTGGTAAAGTGTAATTCATTTGGAGATGCTTACAATTATTATAAAATACTATATATCGATAGTGGAAAACTGGAAACAAAAAGATACATATTTACCGATATTAAGATATATTTTTCTAACCACACAAAATGATATATTTATCATATGTAGCTCTATAATGAAAAATATACCGCTTGTATTACAGTAAAACCATTGTAATTTTGACTAAAGTGAAAGAAATTCCTTAAAATAAGGGCGTTTTTTCACACACCGGCAAAACCAGTGCCAGCTGCCGGTGACGGCGTCGCGTTGGTTGCAATGTAATCAAATCAGAGCTTTTCCACGTAGACCGGACCGGCTAATTTGCCAGTGACTACACAGTCACCGTCAAATGCTATCGGCGTTGAACTCAACAATCAGATAAGTACCTTACAGTCAACAGAGGATGTACCCAATACAGCCTTTTTTATATTTGTGATTATATGTAAATAAAGCTAAAAATATAACAAATTTTTATGTGACTCATTTTAGCAGATATAAGAATTAAAAGATATAAAAACAAAAACTTTTCTTTGCTCTATTGTATTTATTTATTTGTCTGTTAAAAAATTTAAATACTGAAATAAGTTGAAGGACAATATAAAACATTCATAATTAACTAGCTGTTAACCGCGATTTCGTCCGCGTGAAATTTAGGTTAGGAGTAGACTGTAGAGTAGATAATACAGATTTCTGTTAAGATACTCAGTAAAACAGTTATTAGTTTCGCATTTCTACGTTAGATGTCACTAAAAAATCTCACCTATCGCGCGTATAAAAGTAAACATTTTTTTATCTTATTCAATTTTCGAGATACAAAGTATCCTTCTTCAGGATGCAAGCTATTTTTCTGCCAAATTTCATCAAGATCGGTTCAGAGAGACAGAGACATTTTCGCATTTATAATATTAGTATGGATTAATTTTATAATTACAAACAATTGACATCATTTTAAGATTCGACTGATACACCACTGATTTTACGGAGCACAATTTTGCGGTGTACACTGGTTTCAACGTTATATAGCGTGTTATTAGCCCTTTATCTTTCATTTTCTAAATAAATTCATTTCTATCGTAATACGGATGTTATCGATGCAGGCGAAGCCGCGGGGAACTGCTATTTTATAAAATAAAAACTCTTGTTTATAAATAGAGAACTACTTCTTTCAACCGACAGAAAATGATATCCATATTTAGAAGAACACATTCGAAACGAAACAATGCCATTCCGTGACTTCAATATTTATATTAATTTATTTGATCCATAAATGTTTATTTTTAGACACAGTCCTCGTCTATCTGTCAGTGCAAAATCAATAATTCGCAATTTTTATTTGCCCTGTTCAGATCGGAAAGGAATTCGATCTTTTCACATATTGCATTTTTTATAATCGTATTCGACGGAATTTTAATGTCCGGAACAAATACACAGACAGATATGTGTGTACATGTACACGTTCAATTTTGTTTTATGGAATATTTTAAGTAGTTGATGCCAATATTCGTACTTTTTAGAATTTAGAAAATGTTTAAAGTTTACTAAGAAATGAAAAATGTCATGTTATTTTTATTGTGGAATATCCTTAAAATGTATTGGGTATCCCAATAGTCTAGAAACGGTCCAATATTTCAGTTTTTGATAAAAATGATCATATTCATTTGAGCTTAGAATTATTTTGAAAGGCATCGTTGTCAACTTTTTTTTGAAAACTTATATTTTTATTATATGTAGATTGTAGGTATATATTCTTATATCTAGACAAAAGAAATAATTAAAAAAAAAAAAATTTAAAAAGATATTAAAAAATCAAGTCATGTATGGTTCTCCATATCGATATTTATCTCTATAATTCATTATTGATATTTTTCCCGAAATATGTTCAACTCAATCGGTTCAGCAGTTTTTGAGTAATATTGGGAACGGATAGATAAACAAGCTTCGCTAATAGGGTAGATAAAAATTAGCCTTTATATTAATTACACAGTTACACAAAAAAAGTGCGGAGCCAAAAAAGTAACCTATACAGCATTGTAGTATTGGTCAAACATAGTCGAAATCCAAATTTTTGGAATTTTGTGCGTACCAGTATTTTTAAATTAGAGCTTGAATTTTGGGTTTAGCCAACTTGGAAAAATTCAACCTAAAGCCAAGAAAATTGGTAAGTAGCAATTTCCAAAAATTTGGATTTACAATGCTCGACAATGCTATATAGGTCGCTTTTTTGGCTCCGCATTTTTTTTTGTGTAGCTGTGTTATCAATGGAAAATGTATACATTCATTCCAAGAAAAAAAATACAAAAATTTATGAATTAAAAACAAACATTTAATTTTAAAATGGATTTTGCAAACTGTGTATGTTCGCTTTAGGGGAGTTAGTAACAAATTATTATTTAAAAAATAAACTGTTAATTTTTCAGTATTATATTCATAGGTCAACTAAATTATAAAATATGTTTAATATCGGATTGAAAAATGTTTTGAACAAAAGTTTCTTATATTTTCACGTAGATTCAGATCTTTATAAGTTCTCGTTAAAAAACAAAAACAAAAACAATGTTACCATTAAACAAAAAAAAACATCCACAAATAAAAAATATCATGATATTAATGGAAAAAAATAATTTCAAAAATGTAAAAATGTTAATTTTTAATCATTTATAAGTTAAAATAGATGATTTTGTAATTTGTGCTTATACTCCATCATTAAAACGAATTAATAATAAGCAATGATAATTATCATATTGTTAACAATAAAACAATTTTTGGCCGTACAAAAATTTATCATTAAATGTTAAAAACATAAAATATTCACTATACAGGGTGGGGCATTTAAAGTGTTACTGATTATTATCTCAGAACCATTGCATATTTGAAAAAAATGTTTAATGTCCGGTATTATAAAGGACCTAACAAAATTTGTTAGCTAGCAATTACATTCAAGTATCTATGGATTAGTTATGGAATTTAGAGCAGTGACACTTCAACTAATTGTAACACAGTTGGCATCTTTGACCGTACAAAATAATTTTCATAACATCACCACTGTTTTAATACCGTTTGTATTTACCTTCAACGCGTGCGCGAAACTTGTCAAAGTCATCAACAAACTCCAAAAGAACTGTCATATAAGTTTGATATCTCAGTTGAAAGTGCTTGTTAGCTAACAAATTTGTTAGGTCTTTTATAATACCGGACATAAGCCAAATGTTTAGTTGTGAGGGGCTAATGGAATAGTAATATTTATTTGTTATTTTAACATGGCCTTCAAAGATATTTGAAGGTCAACATCATTTTTTTAAATAGGAATCAATAGTTTTTATTTAGTAATCGTATTCTACGTGAAACAATCCGAATCTTTCACAAAAACCTAAACTTTTTAAGATATCTAAAAAATAATTTTGAGATTTTGAACATTCAAACATTTTTTATAGTTATTTTTTAATTATATTAATTATAATACTTAATTCTAATTAGTTTTTTCTCTAGAGAAAATAATTTATAAAATATTTATAAGTAATCGTTATTTTCACAATTTTTGCAACTTATAAATATTTCTGAATATCGTCAAGTGTTTTTTATACTTGTTGACCTTTTCATCGTCTCATTTCCAAAATAACATCATCGCAGCTATTAGGATAAGAGTTCCATAGAGTGATTGAGTAGTATGTCGTTACAACCATTTTACTATTACTTCCTCGTATCGGCCGCGCTTTTGTTGGCACTCGTTCAAAAGATCGCAAGACCATACGTCTAGACTGTAGCGAGTGTAAAGGTCAGAGTCCAGATGTCCCAGATACAATAACACTGCCCAGTCAGGACCGGGGTCGTTCGTTTTAATAGGATATGATTCATTTTGAGATTATACAGACCCGTATTCTAATAAGTTTGGATATACAGTAAAAGCTCTTTATTCGCGGGGTATATGTTCCATAAATATGCCGCGAATACAGAAACCGTGAATACAGAATGGTAATTTATATGGGATTATAGGGGATACGTTCCTAGGTGACAAAATAAATAAACAAATACAATATAAAAAAATCAATTTAATTGAAGTTTTTGACCATATTGATTAATTATTATCTTCAGGCTTAGGCAATGGTTTAAAGAATTTTGTAATTTTTTCTTGCTTGGCAGTTTTTAAAAGCTTCTTCACTTCAGACTGATATTCAGCAGTGGCATTAGCAATTTGCCTCTTAAAAATAAGACTACGTTTCATAGACGGATCAATTTTCATGAAGAAATCACAAAGCTCATTTGCCATTCTTTAAGATTTTTCAAATTAAATGTCACGTTTCCTGATTAGATCCGCGAATAAAGAAATCTTTAGCCACGAATATAGGAACTGGGTCGCCTTTTTTTAATCCGTGAATAGTGAAAACGCGAATGAAGGAAGCGCGAATAAGGAGCTTTTACTGTATACTAACAGCTGGTGTATTCATTTAAGGTATTTCAGTATAGTCATTTAAACTAATTATAAGTAGATATACCTTTATAAACTCTAGACCAGCGGTTCATAAACTTATGTAGTCTAAGGACCCCCTTTTGAACAATTATTTCTCAGGGACCCCTTCCTGCAGGGGTTATTTTAAGAAAATTTTAAAACTGCAAGACCTTATTTTTTGCTCCATACTTACAATTTTTGCTTTTCAACTGCAATGACCTTTGTTTTTTGTATTACATTTCTTACATTTTTTGTTTTTACAACTGCAGTGACCTTTTTTCCACACATTTTATTATTTTTTGCACTACACAAATTTGTTTTTACAACTGCAAAAACAAGCTACTCACTAAAATAACCCTTGCCTTCCTGATAGAAAAACAAAGAAGGTCGTAAGATACAAATTAATCACTGGTAAATAGAAATGTAAAAGTACTTTAATTTATGCCAAACATGTTTCAGGGTCCCTAGTTTAAGAACTGCTGCACTATGATTTCAAATTACAAAAAAAATCTAAAAAGCATAGAATTCAATTTTTAAAATGTAATTTTATTTTTTTCCCTTTTTTATAATAATATTTTAAGGATTTATGGGATGTATTACAAAATGCTACCAAATACATGAAAATATTGATCTAATACTTAATAAATCTCTACAAACTTTTGGGACAGCGTAATTTATTTTATTTAGAATAATCTAATAGGCCAGGTGTTAATATAATTGACTGTTTGTACAATCGGTTAATAAATTAGTCAAAGAGCGGATCGTTTAATTGAATATAGAATCAAGGGGGAGCCGGCGCACAACTGGATGTCTCGTTTGATCAAATCATTAATTAATTTACTATTTTTAACGACAGGACTAAATGCGACATATGCAGTGATGTATGGTACAATCATTTGTGAATATAATACATAGATTATAATTATAGATCAATTAATATTTTCTGATTAAAATTTATTCGGATATTAAATAAATACAGAAAATCGATTTTATATTTGAATTTTAAATAATAATATGTACTAATTATAAAGAGAGAACGACGCACGATTCGTCTTTTGATTTGTATCATCGACCCAAAATTACCAATAATATTAGAATTCATAAATACATATGTTTTTTAAATTGCTATGATTTTATAAATAATAAATATGTAGATAATCACATAAATTTCTTTCCGTATTTTTATTTTTAACTCAAATATTGTTTGAGATATATTAATTACTTAACCATTGCTTTTTCGATTAAAAAATAATCAATCATTATTTGTTTAAAGATAAATTAATTTTTAATCCTAATAATAATATTTGACTAAATACAACACATTGTTATTGTACATTTCCCCGATAAAATGAATGTATTTTCAGGTTTCAAAGATGTATTTTGAGATATAAATACATCACTCGTACAACGAACTTTTTTTCTTGAAGATAAATTAGCTAACCTACTGGCAGAAGATAACATAAAAACACAGGAATAATGGAATTTTAAACAAACGTCAACAAGAATCCATTCATAAAATGAATAGACTTTGTTTTCATGCGTTCAGAAATGTCAGTTTCCACGACAAGTTAAAACAACATAGTTAATATTTCGAACATTCAACTGAAATTTTTATTGTTTTTTTTTTTTTTTTTTTTATCTCTGTCGAGAGGTCAATCATAACAGTAAACTAAAAATAGACAATCCCGAAAATTTTTGATGTGTTGAAATCGAATCTGTTTGCTCAATTAGTTCAGGTTCAGAAGTGTCTATTCCATTCTTATTAGAAAAAAGATAGATATATCCCAAACCTACCGAATGTCTCACTGTTTTGGAGAAATGGTACACTATTATGTTAATATAGAATGCGCGGTCCATACTCTATGAGTTTGGATATATATTTATGAATACAGGTATTCCTCGACTTACGACGGTTCGCACTTACGACCAAATTTATTTTCTTCAGAACTTCTTAAATTCTTCATTTTATTAAACAATAATCCTCAAACACAAATCACAAAATAAATCAAATTCAACAATTGAACAATCAACAATTATTTGTCAACAAAATAACTTTTTGAAAAAAATTACTCGGACATGTAAATATGTAACTTAAATAACATATTTTTATTATAATTTTGAATAAAGGTTGAACTATGAATTTGAATTTTGTATCTATGTACATAATTAGGGTTGTCAGAAACTAGAAACTCAAGATGTAAAAAGAGAACTATTTCATTTAAAAAAGAGAACAAAAAGAGGACTTTTATTTTGTATTAATTATTTTAATAAGTAACTTTTGTTATAGTTGTATGAAATTGTGGGCACCTTTTTATGGGGTTTATGTATTTGCAAATACTAATATAAAAATCAGGGTTAAGTCAAAATATGCTACATTTAAATATAAAAAAAGAAAAAGAAAGATCAATGCTCAAAAAGAGAACATGTTCTTTTTAAAAGAGATATTCTGGCAACCCTATACATAATATTCTTTTTGTTGGTCTTTATTTTTTTATGAAACTCGACTTACGACCGATGTTTAGGAATCTATCTCGGTCGTAAGTCGAGGAATATCTGTATATAGTATATTACCAAGCAGGTATTTTTTTCTTACGTTTTCGTTAACGGTAACAAATAAAATATTAAAAATTAAAAACTCATTTCGAGAACACCTTACCTATGTCAGGTTATGAATCCGCCTGTGTACTTTTTATTGACACATACAAGAATATACGACAAATTCAATGAGTTTTATTTTTATGAGCTTGTACTACATACATATGTACTTTTATTACAAAATAAAAACATATTATACTTGGTATTATTACGTACTGACATATTGCAAGTTTACAATGAAACTGCATTGTTTTTTTTTATATCAACAATATACACACGTATAAAAATATGCAGTCATGATCCTTTCCTTTATACCAGCGATTCTAAAAATAGTTTTATTCTATCTTTATTGAAGTGGATATTTTATTACATATTCAGAGGGCGGTTGCCCCCATCGCCCCCGTGTAACCGGAGTATATAATATATGTATATATTATTAAAAAATAACAAATATTATTCCGCTATATTGAACATCTAACGGAGCCAAAATGAAAAACCATCGAATCAAAAGTAATGAAATCGATATATATATATTGTGAAATAAATTTTCTTTTTCGAGGAAAATCATTTTAAAACAACAACGAGAAATAACTCGAAACCTAATTTTATTTGAAACATAAGCTTGTTGAATAAGTAATGCTAACAATGTTTCGTCATAGCGCTGTTGAATTTTTCAGATTTCCGTCTCACAAGGTTCTTTCCAAAGGTTAACATAAATTATAAACGAATGATCTGATTATAAAAGTAAAACGTCTTAAGATATTCTCAACTTTTTAACTGCAAATGACACACTAATAAACGAACAATTATTTACTAATTGTTCATTGGAGTGATAACTCCAATAAGAGAACGCGAGCAGGTAAAAATTAAAAAAAAACGTACCGAGTTACTCCTTTTATGTACTATGGGGTTACCAACAAAAATTCAGATATTTTTAAACCCCTGTCCCCCTTGTCACACTTTGTCACAATTTTGTATTACGTCACGATAATATCATCGATAGCGTAGAAAGAGATCGCTGCCCCCCCCCCCCCCTGACGAAAACTTTAAATAATACATATATAGTTTAAAAGTTACGTCATGCTTTTTTTATATAGAGTTTATCTCTATTATCACTAGATTCTGGGGGGGGGGGATTACGAAGGTCGAAGCTACTTTGAAGGGTACATACACACGTGCTGAGTATTAGTGGTATTTGAAATGCAGAATTCTAGTTGTATTCAGGAAATCAAACTCCCATAGGATTTGGCGAGCGGTATCGAGTTGGAAATGTATTTCTCTGGAGTAATTCGGATTCCACGGTCCGCATTGTGTGACAACTCGCTGTTATTGTAAGTACACATGCACAGGGGTGTATCGGTCATCTTGTTTGGGCACTAGACCTAGGAGAATCAGGTGGAGCGTATACTTATATAAAAATTCTTCACAAATTTTATTTAAAATATATTCTCTTGTCAAGGATTTAGGACATTGTAAAACAAATTTAATTGCGAGTTGAGCCTTGTGTACTGGTGTCTCGTACTGTAAAGTTTTTAAATTTATTAGATTATGCATATGTTAATTTGACTTGCACTTGTGAACATTAGCAACCGTCTTAAATCTGATTGAATTTTATGGTATGATTTGATACATTAAGTCAAATACTAAAATTTACATATTTTTTACTTTCTTTTTTAATTCTATAACTGAATTACATTTCAATTTGCAAAAAAACTCTGAAAATAGAAATTTCTATCTTTAAAATGAAATTTTATTTTTTGCCCTTTTTTCTATCAATATTTTAATGATTTAATGTTTTTTTCTTCTATAGAAAATATGTTATTTGTTAATTATAATTTTTTTAAGAACAAAATAATTTTTTTTCAATTACAAACTTGAACCCAAAACCGAACCCGAATCTGAACTATAAAAAAATAATGGTTTTATAAACCAAAATAGTTTGCAACATGTTGAACCCAAACCCGAACCCGAACCGAAATTTATATTTGAACCCGAACCTTAAATAAATTCCGGTTCAAGTCCTTAGTTGCAGTTTAAATATTGTTAAAAACGTGGCAGCACTACATATTTTGTATTGAAATCAACAATATTAACTGTTTAAAAATATACATATACCTATATGTTTGATAATTTTCTTTAAATCTTAATTTTCTTTTAATCACATATGCCCGTTTTTCAGATTCTACACATTATTACATAATTAAATTTCTTGAATTGTCAGCTTTTATTTGATACCCCGCTTGCCGGGCTTGAATTAAAAAAAATCTTTTTGGTAACCCATTAGTCCTCCCTAAAAAGCGCTCAAAACTCAAAATTTTATTTCAATAACTCAGGTCTGTTATTGGTCCACTATATACTGTAAATAACATTCCAAATCTCATCTTTCTTGGTCAAACGGTTTAGTAACTACATAGAATGATGTTACAGACAAAATAACTTATATTCCCTTTTTTCCGATTTCCGAATCATTAAAGGCATTCAAAAGTATTATCATTGTAAAAAGTAAATAAAAGTACCTAGGTATAATAACAATTTAATGTTTGCACTATTTTACGACGTTATTGGATTCGTTTTATTGAGTCACGCCGTCACTGACTCTATACCTGAAGGAAATCATAATGTTTGTTATTGCGAAGTCCACGTGCATCGTTCAAATGATCCAAAAGTAAACGTATTTAATACTAAATGGAAATTGATCGAATATTGTAACATTGCACTGTACAGTACAAGAAAAACATACGGAGTGTGTTTTCTACTACAAAATTAAAATTGATGGCTGTTTGGGATTTATTAGATATTTATTGCATCGTCTACTGAAGTTATATGTTCATTAGGTACTACAAATTAGATGGTTTTAGATTGCATTTCTGTAAATTAAACTATTTGAGGTCATCCATAAATAACGTCACACGTTAGGGGGGGGGGGTCAACAAAGTGAGATATGTGTGATAAGGGGAGGGAGGAGTTAGAAGCTTCGTGACGTCACATCCAAAAGAATATTGTTGAATTTGAGTACCTCGAAACCTACAAATTGTTACCGTGAATTGATTTTAATCTAAATTAGTTCTACACCTTTTCCAATTGTATTTCAGAAAGCGTCAATTGAATTTCAGAATAGTCAATTGTATTTCTGAAAGCACCAATTGTATTTCAGATTAGTCAGTTGTATTTCAGAAAGCGTCAATTGAATTTCAGAATAGTCAATTGTATTTCTGAAAGCACCAATTGTATTTCAGATTAGTCAGTTGTATTTCAGAAAGCATCAGTTGTAATTCAGAAAGCGTCAATTGTATTTCAGAATTTTAATAAATTTTTGTATTTTACATATTTACGTAGATAATACATTATTATATTACTAAATAGTATTAGTACAAGACCTGGTGACATATTTTTCTGTCCCATCTGAGCAGTAGACAGACTTACAGAAATCGTTTATTCATGTGTTGTATATCATAGGAAAAATAGTCTCAATCCCTATACCCGGAGGTAAAAGGGTTTAATTCCTTAGTGAACATGTAAAGAAAAAGTGCGTTTTTACTCCATGTCAGGACTAATAATTAATTCACGCGCAAAGTTGTTACTCTTTGAAACAACAAAACTGTGTTACATTGAAAAAGTAAAGTAAGTAAAGTGACAATTGACGCTTTCTGAAATACAATTGGTACTTTCTGAAATACAATTGACTAATCTGAAATACGATTGACTAATCTGAAATACAGTTGACTAATCTGAAATACAATTGATGCTTTCTGAAATTGAATTGACGCTTTCTGAAATACAATTGGAAAATGTGTAGATTTAAAATGGCAAATGTGACGTCATAACAGGGGTTAAGGGGGGGGGGGGTCACACGAATGTGACAATCTATGACAAGGCCGAGGGGGGGAGGTAAAAAACCATGACATTTATATTTAAGTGATATGTATTCATAGTCTTTCCAAATCTAAGGCAAAATTGCCTTCCAGCATCGATATGTAAAGAATTTAATACAAAAAGCATTACGTTTACTAAAACAAATCCAACCGGTTCAAAGATATTTGTTTTGACATGAACTTTCCAAACAAATTAAAATACGACAAGAGCTTTTGCAATAACCTACAAAATGTCTTTTGATGCAAAAAATTTTTAATCGAATATCAGAGAATCCTATAGCTCAATATTTACTCTGGTAGATTTCGTGTCCCCGGAACGGAGTATTTTATTGGACGACGGAATGCAAATATTTTTTTGTTTGTATTTCATACGTCCCGTATGTACCTACCTAATAACTTTGTATATAACTGTGTATCCTAAATACGAATCGATTGATATAATTTTGTTTATTGTAGATAACGACAGCTGTTTAAAAACTCATCCTTGTTTGTCTATTTAATCCAATGGATTTAAAAGTTTTTGACTGAATTTGGAGTCACCTTAAGCAGTATTGCGGTGTGATGATTTACAATTTTCGATTTTTTAAATACATATTTTAAAAGTAAAATGTATTGAGTCTACTGTGTAAATTGTAGACCGAAATTCAAAGTTATATATGTAGATATATACTCATGGCAAAAGTTTTTATTTATGCTATTCTCCATCAGCCCCGCCCAAGAGTAAGTTTTAATTTTAATTTTTTAGTTTTTTAAATTTTTTATTTTATGATTAATGTAATGTTTGGGGGGGCTGTGGAGAATGGCATGGATAAAAACTTCTGTCATGGGTATATATTTATTTTATAGTTCATAACAAAGGTATACACCACGAGGCAGAAATTTTCATTCGGTATTTTAGATTTTACAGTATTTTTAATATTAGGGTCCAATTCTGGCCATTTGTAAGCCTTATAACACCGAAGTCCCTACATAAAAAATTCTGCCATTATGTTTTTCTGCAAGTATACATCCAAATAAACATTTTGCAGCAGGTCTGGTCCGGTTGTTATCTGATTTTTTTGGGGGGCCCCTGTAATTAAACCCCTACGCAAAAATTTCTGCCGTATATTCAAAACATCATTAATTGGGGTCTACTATAAGCAACTGTCTCATTCAAACGGTTGTTACGTGATTTTTTTGTGCGTATTTTTCGTGGCCCCTATCTATTAAATCCCTACAAGCTGGTGGACCGGACTCATCGTCCGAGCTTTGTCTGAGTGTTACTTCAAAAAACCACAACGGCAGACGGTTTTTAAATCTACACCGATATTGCGGCTCCTATACAGATAATACGATCAAAAATGAAAATATATTTGATTTTTTTTGTTTCAAATCTCTACAAGTGGAGATGTGCTTCCTACCACTCAACTACCCTTATTTCAAGGAGTCTATTTTGATCCCAAAAAACATAAACCAAGTATAATTTAATAAAAACATATTTTAAATAAGAACATATAAAAGACTGAAAAGATTATATTTTATTTTATCAAAAGGGCTAACTAGCAATCAATATAACGTGCTATGTAAGTGTGAACATTGCTAATCAAATAGTAGGTATATATATAGTTAATGAAATGTCATTACCTAGCGTAGTATTGTGATTGGTTATGGAAGTTACATAGGATTTGTGATTAGCTATATGGAAACCACTATCGGCCGATTATCGCACCTACCACCAACTAAACTGTTTTAATCGGAGACAGATCAGTTTACAGCTCGAACTCGATTAAACTATCGGGTTATTTCTATTAAATAGGCAAAATTCAAATGATCACATCTTCGTTAAAAATGACCACAGAACGATCATTAAAATGGCTTACAAATTACTTTTTAATATTTTTTTTGTCTATTTAAATCCAATCGAATTAAAAAAAAAAACTTTTTTTTTTATATTTCAGTAAAGAATATGATTTTTCGTAGGGGTTATTTTAAGAAATTTTTAACTTTCAAATGGGGTATTAATTTTGTGATAGTATATATGGATTAACAATGGAATTTAAAGCAGTAATACTTCAATTTATTGTAACAAGGTTGGCGACTCTGACCGTACAAAATAATTTCATAATATCACCACTGTTTTAATACCGTTGGTGTTTACATACCACGCGTGCGCGAAAATTATCAAAACATTTCATGAAACTACAAGAGAACTGTCAGATAGGTAAGAAACCTCATTTGAAAATGCTTGCTAGCTAGCAAATTTTGCTAGTTCGTTTATAATACCGGACATTACACATTTTTATCTTTTTATTTCTACTTGCAAACTACACAAATTAGCTTTTACAACTGTAGTTTCTCATTTTTGGAATTGCAGAAACAAGCTACAACTACATACATACTAAAATAACCCCTGATTTTTCGAAATTATTCATATCTTTCCTGAAAGGTCAAGTAATTTGACATATATATACCTCTTCTAAATTTCAGCTTAATCGGTACAGCAGTTTTTGAGTTATGCTGCGGACAGACGGACACAAGGGCCTCGCTAATAGGATTTCTGTTTTGACCTTGCGTAAAAATAAGTAAAGTTTTAAATCTTACTTAAGCAAAACATCGAGAATTGCAATCACAGCAATAAAATAATAATTTTGGTTATGTTTCAGAATTATTCTTTAAATTTGATCCACTCAAGAAACGAATTAGAACTGAAACTTCGAGAAAAATGTTATATGAAATAATATTGAAATATTCAATAAAGATTACAGACAACTGAAAAAAGTTTTAATTGAGTTAAATCAGGCATGAAATGGACTGAAATTATAGCTCAAAGCAAATGCTGCATACTTCATTTTTCTTTAAAGAATATGCTTTGGCTTTGTCCGCTATCTCCAGAGAACATTTTTTGTACTATTACCATCAAAATTTTAAATATATGATATATTTTTTTAATAAGTTCCATTTTTTTAAATCTACTTATAAGATTCTGTAATTCGTATTGTTGGTAAAAAAGATTACAGGGAAATTTTAATGAAATAATTTTTTTTACAAGTAGTTTTTTTTATATAATTTATATTTTGAAGGCAAACATTTTTTTTGTAAATGTTAAAATATCTCTATTTTTAGATGCCTCCCCCCCCTTTCCGATATATTACTGAAGTGTAAGCAGATTTATAGAAATATACGGCTTTTCACAGTCGATTTATGTTTGTTACATTACGCACATTATATAAGCACTGATACGGATTCAAATCTATTTAAATGCTATTATAAAGAAGTTAAAAATACTTACAATCAATATATTGGAGTACAGCTTACCTGAAATAAAATAAAAATATATTTATTTCATATTTTAACATTTTAATATTTTTCATAAGTTTATTATAAATAGAAAAATTCGATCTGACTACCCCCCCCCCCCCCCCCCCTAATCCGTGATTTTACATGGTGTGAAGTATGTATATTTATTACTCAACATATTTGTACATGTCAACCTTTATGAAATATGAAAATTCAAATATTATTATTCGATTTAATTTATCAATACATTCTCTGTTTATCTTTGTGAAAAAGTTATTTGTACGTAGTAGGTATCTGTATAATATTTACATGTTAACTTAGGTTTACTTGAATGTATACAGAATTATATTATAGATAAATTTACATATCTAGGCTAGTATAATATTTATTTTAATATCTTTGCAATGGTATGTCGAAAGGTGTACAGTGTACAGTACATCATTCAGTTGATAATGTAATGTTATTTTTCAACTTCAAGAAAAAGTTGTGGGTGTAAAATAGTTGATCATTTCTGGAAATACTTATTTTAATGTTTTATTAGTACATATTTAAAGAAGCATTGCATTAAAACAACAATAATAACGATCTTAGTTTTCGAACTTCGGTTTTTAATATCACCTATTGCAGTGTTTTTTAAACTGTTTATCGTAGCGAAATTTCACTTCAAGCCAATTTTCAACCAATTTGAATCTAGTCGGTCTCATTTGAAAACTAAGTGGTTATAGTTAATGAAAATTATCTCAAGAATAGTACAATGTATTTACTCTTCTAATTATTTTTTCACCCGCTTAAATCTGATTAAACGTTTTGCTTAATATGTTCTATATCTAATATCATTAATAAATACATTTTTTATCTCATTTATTTATAATCATATAAAATTTGAATTTTTTCTCTATCTCTTAAAAGAGAGAAGATATCGAAGAAATACGAACTATCGACTCATTCTGTAGAAATGTTCACAAAGATTTACACATATCTACATATTATAACAGTACTAGCAAATTAAAAATTAATTTTTGTGCAATATTTATTACTCGACTTATTAATTTACGAATTTATCGTTTAATCAGATTTAAGGAGATGAAAGAGTAATTAAGAGGATAAAAATACTATTTTTGGGGTAATTTTCATAAATTATAACTACTCAGCTCTCAAATGAAATCGACTGCATTCAAACTGGTTGAAAATCGGTTTGAAGCGAAATTTTGGGAAAATTTTGTCATTTAAGCCCATTGTGCGACGTTCATCTTTATACTGCAGAACATTGTACATGTTTTCGTAATTATTTTTTTCTTATTCATCCCTTTAATTTATTCTTCTATTTTAAAGTACAACATATAAAACGGGGACACAATTCATAAATGTGGATTGCCACAGTCCCTATCAGGGCAGGATTACACAAACAGTACAGCAGAGATAACTAGGATGGAGTATTATACACTAAGAATACGTTTTATGATTTTATATTCTTATTTTTCTTCATTAATTAATTCCAAGTAAGGATAGAATTTATTGCGCCATTTTTACTGGAGTACAAAATAAACAATAACATTATATTAAATTTATTATTAAATAGCAACCATAAGAAAAAAGTTTTGTACTAAATGTTTTCCAGAATATTTCAGCAATTATTCTTCTAGTCCTTGAATATAAATTACTTTTTTATTTTCTTACTGGAATTTAGCCAAAATATTTAGTACACTTTTTTTTACAATATGTTTTGACATTGACCTTGAATTAAATATATAATATGTTAAATTAAAATCTTATTTTAGATTGCATATTATAAAACAATAATTTTTATCTATTGGTAGTTGTTTGTCTATGAACATACTAGTATATAATACCTGAATCATTTTATTATCAGTGTTTTGCAAATATTATGAACTTTGATAACATTAAAATTTAATGTGATATCTATATATTTATTTAATAAGCAAAATAAATTTGACGTCTTGTTAGTAATCGTACACCAGTCAGATTAAGAATCTACAGAAAAAAGTGCTGCCGGTTATATCTAATATCGAGTTTAAACCAAAAAGATAAAACAGCAATACGGTGTTTTATTTACAAAATAGCAACAAAAACTATACATTTTTAAATACGAATTGTTTGAAAACACCGTCTTGCTGTTTTGTCTTTTTGGTGTAAATATGGAATTATTGTGAACGAAAATTGTCATGTCGAGCCTGCGGTCAATGCCGATATTTTTTGTAATCATGGCATTACTATAAATACAATTTTCAGATTTTGATCTCTAATTTTTGGAAATTTGTTAGAGGAAATTTTAATAATAACAAAACGTTTACATATTAAAATTCCTTAAATTGTTAGTTTTTGTCACTTGTAAGCAGTGGTGTCGCTAAGACGTCATTTAAGGAATGTGACAACCATCTAATTTATTAAAAAAAGGATATTTTTCCTGTTGTTAAAAATTCACAGGGGTGACATCCATCTAATGTGTAAAAAATAAAACTTATTGACTTTTTGACGGGGAGTTGGTTGGGTGCGACTGTTTGTAGGGATTGAATAAAAACATTTTTGGTAACCCATTTGCCGCCCACGAAAAGCACTTAACTTAATATTTTATTTTTATAATGGAAGTATAATATTAGCTAATTAGTCCACCATATTTAAGCCAAATCTCAGCTTTGTAATTAGCTAGAAAACTGTGGCAGACAGACAGAATTATTGTTAATTTCATAAATAATGAAAACTACTTGAGTTACATCAAAAATAGAGGAGAATGATTTTATTAAAAATTATATTTTCTATAACAAAGATTATATCATAACTATCATTGTAAATTCAATCGTTTCGTTGTTTTTGGTTTATTAAATTATCAAAATGTAAATATAAATGTGTTATTTAAATATATCGAAAAATGTTGGTAAAAAAAATGTTCAATTTTTTTACTTTTAGAAGAATGATAAAACAAATAATTGTATTATTTTATAAATATTTAATTTGAGCTCTATACCCAATTATTGTTAAATAAAATTATATAAATTAACAAGATTAATATACGAAGCTAATAATAAATGCTTACGACGCAAGAAGATTGAGATAATAAAAAAACACCTCCTGACGCAAAACAATTTCATATTTTTAATGAACGTCTTCTTAACATTGCAAACAACGTATTTTCACAAATATTATCTTCATGAGAAAGGTGGGGATCTTGTAAAGATATTTAATTAAAGAACACCAAGTTTCCTGCAACAAAAGAAATCACTTTCACTGTCCGAGAAAAAAAAACACGCCAGTACAAATAACTAAGGACAATGCAGCTATTCTGAAAAAACGATAAACTTTTGTGGATTTGTGAAGATATCCTTATAGCTTCGAGCAATGAAAAGCTCGGTTTTTCAGTATATAAAGCTTCAAGATAAGTGTTAACCCCTGTAAATTATTTTTAGAATATGAATATTGCAGATTCGTGTGATTGTGATAAAGATATAAGATCGTGAGATAATATTTTTTATACTAGAATATAGGTAATTAAAAATCGCCGAGTCTACAAAATTCAGTTCTCATTAAATTTTACATAAATTTGTATGTGATTAATTTCAGACAATGTCTCATTATCAACCTTTAAAATGTAATCATATCGTCATATCGCGTAAGAAATATTTCGTGTGGTAATTATAATTATTATTCGTTAGTTAGTTCGCGGACACTGAACTGGTTTTGTTATAAGATTATTCAGGTTACAATTGCCAAATTTTTTATATCCATTTGAATAAGCATTTTATAAATAAAATATGCTGTATAATCAAACAATACTTAATGGTCCTCGATCTCGGATTTAAATTTTGAAATAAAAAATACTCCTCTGAAACTTCGTGAGTGGATTCATTTTGGCGTAACATACAACTTTTTTATCTTCGAAAATTCTGAGAATTGTTTTTTATGTGGCATGCGTCAAACATGTTTAGGGCGTAGGTCAGAGCAAAAGACCCTTGATTTTTGTAGGCCACTATAACGATAACATTTTACTATTATTTATCTAGCAATTATGCAAAAATCAGCCGGTTATTTATAAATTACATAACATCATGAATTTGACATGTTGAGGATGTAGGTCTCGCTAATTGCCCCAATATTTTTGTAGGTCAATATATTTCCCGATGTTTGCATTATAAAATTCTTGTAAAAAAGAAAGGGTTATTCGTAAATTTCCTATAACTATTGTTAAATTGACATGTTTGACGCATACCACATCAAAAATTTTTCAGAATTTTCGAAGATAAAAAAGTTGTAGGTTACGCCAAAATGAATCCACTCACGAAGATTCAGAGGAGTATTTTTTATTTCAAAATTTAAAGCTGGGACCGAGGACTATAATTATACTTAATCAAGAACAAATTTGAAATTATATTGATTAATAAAATTATAAAATACGGTTTTGAATGAGACTTGGCTACTAGAATTAACCAAAAATCCATTCGTGCTGTCTAAACTCTTACAATGAGTGACTGTACATACAACCATTATCTCAATGACGTCTGTAATCTGTATGTCTGTTTGTGAATGTTCTTCATAGTGTTTGGCCCAGAAAGCGGGAATATAAATTAAATAATCGTTTGTAGATTTTGTTAAATATGACAAACTTTAGAAAGGTACTAAAATCCTTGTAAGGGGTCATCCATAAATTACGTCACACGTTAAGAAAGAGAGGGGGGTTTATAAAGCGTGATGTGGGGGGGAAGTCACAAGCTTCGTGACGTCACATCTAAAAAATCAAAACAATGAACACTGTAACAAAAAAAAAAATTTTAAATAACAATTTTTTTATAAATCGTTGGTTGTTTTATTATAATATTGAATTTAACTACTCATATAAGGGTTGTTATAAGACATCGTCCATTTTTGTGCAAATTGCCAAAATTCGCAATTCTCCTTTAAATTTAAATTTGAGGTATCCTGAATTGAGTATGCTCATTTATTTATTTTAGAAAAAAATCATACAGACTTTATGAATTTTTCGGCATTAAATAAAGAAGAAAAAACACTGTTATTCGCATTGGCTTTTGAACATTGGAACAAATCGTTGTTTGAACTAAATTCATGTGAGCGTACAAAATAAAGCTGGAACATTGATCCTAATTTGCGAGTAGGCGGTGTCATTTTGTAATGATTTGTACATAAATTAGTTTATCATATAACAGAAAATGTAAATTAAAGGTACAGGGGAGTCAGTATGAGTGAAAAATTTATTGTGTAAATATATCTTGTTAATTAAATTCAAATGTGCAATAACAGATTACGTTTATTTATATTAATGATAAAATGTTTTGATTTTAAACAACTGGAGATATATTCATTAATACTTAAATCATTTATTTGAGTTTTTATTGTTGTAAAGGTTTTAAATCTATAAATATAATACAATAATAAAATTAAAAAAATAGTCAAGACATATATGTAGGATTCCGAAAGGAGCTATCTACTAAGTACGTCGGTTGTTTGAGTTAGAAAATAAAATAAAAATTCTTCTGATTGAGAACTACATTTTGGTATCCCACATATCGAGATATAAAAATAAAATACACGGAAAAAATAATTTGCGAAAAATAACGCGTTTTTTAAAAGAAGCGAAATAACGAGATAAATTTGTGGTATAGCCTTGTAATTTAGAAATTTCATGAGATACTCAATATAAATTGATGGATAATCTGCAAACATTACAGCCTGAAATTATATTATTACAGTTTCAGAGAGTAAAATATTATAGATTTTCGTTTACTATCCGGGATAGACAGGAAAAACTGTAATTCTTACAGTATATTTTTTTCCGTGTAGGAATGAAAATATATATAAGAACGCCTAGATGCCACTCCCTATTTATCCAGAATTTGAAATGATATTGCTGATTTTAGTATTGATCGTTAATCAGTAGTAACTACGATAAAGAGGGAACTAAAATAATTACTCTTTGGATTTCCTTGCAGGCGCAATTTTTTAGTTAGAAAATAAAAAATTGGTTCGAATTCTTTCTTGATATAAAAAAAATGTTTCGGTCCAGCTTTCGCTCTATAACTTCCTCCCTTATCCTATTTTTTTTTAATTTTTAAATCTTTGTGATCGATATAAATCAAACTATTTTTCCTGAAATCACACATATTTCCTTTTTTTTTAAATTTTTGTATCAATTTGTTTCGAGGTTAAATGCATTGAAATCATTTCTTCATTTGCATAGTTTCTACCACTTTTCGCGAGTAAAAATATTAGGTATCTAGGTACATTTATATTTTAGAAATTAGCTTAACAAGACGCATATTTTGACACCCCACATGTTCATATATACAGGGTGTTTGGTTCGGTGATACGATTTTTTTGAAGGAAGGTGGAATAAGTCATCTGTTTTTTATATCGGCTATTTTAGTAAATAAAAACCCAGATTTATACATGTTAATGTCAAAAATTCAAAAGTTAAAGAGCCTATATTTTTTAAATATGATTTTTATATTACTTAAATGTTTATGCTACACTATCAGATCAAAATAAAAATTTATGAATAGCAAAAATAAATAAAAATGGCTGCAGTTTAACATTTAAAAACTTATAAAACTTTGATAAAATTATTTCTTTAAAAAATTATTTTATAAAATCTAGTACACTTACAGATGTTCAGATGGTTTTAAAAACTGCTCTATTTTATACTCTTTCGAAAAACCTACCAAAATACCTACATGAATTGGCTATTTATCCAAGAAAAAGTAAGATTTTTACATTTTTACAGAGAGTCGATCATCCATCAATTGATTAGTATTACAAAAATAAATTTAAAAAAATTAAAGCATATTTCAAAAACGAGTAACCAATAACTCACGATCTACGGTTTGGCGACCGCTGATATAGATCAATACAATTTTAATAATTTATTTTAAATTATAAAATCAACTATATTGTTTTACACAAAACAATTAAAACCGATCGGTAATACCCAACATATTATCGAATTTAAACTAATTGTAAGCATGCATGTATTTGAGTAATTATATATATTGGTGATCGTGTTTCCCATTTAAACAACAAACAATAAAGCCTAGAGTCAAATAACACAGAATTATCTGTGACGGTGGTCTTTACAAACAAATAAAGTAACGTGAATGTTTTTTTAAATTATAATGAAAGCACTGTTTCATACAAAAGTTCTTGCACTCTTAACTGGATGTTTATGTTTTTCTTACGTATGAAAATAAATTTGAAATAAAAAAAAAACTCGCTAACCACAAATTTTTTTTACTATCGTCAAAAAATAGCAAAAACATATAAATTTTGAGAACCTCCACGGATTGTGATATTTTTTTTGGCCAAATCAATATAACCATTTTTGAACGAGTTATAATCTACCCTTGGAATTAGTATTTAAAATTCAAATTTTGAAGGTGGTTTTCACCCCTTTAATGGTTGTTTAGGCACGTACAAAAAATAAATGTCTCTAATGTTCATTTGAACTGCAAATGTACCAAGTCTTATAAAAATTAGTGAGTTAATACTCGTAACGTTCACTTTTTAGACGATAATAGGTACATAATTTCGAATATTTCTAAAACCCCTAATCCGATTAGCACCAAAATCAATAAGTCTGGAATACTCACCGAGTAAAACATTTTCTCTAAAAATATTTCAAATCGGTGCATTTTTAAAATAGTTATCGTGAACGAAAGAAAATTCTACATACAGACGTACATACACACAGACACACAGACCTTCGAAAAATGGAAGTAAAAATTGAGTCAGAAAGTTTCTTTATTGTCAAATTCGTTTTTAATGTTCAAAAATACATAAGAAAAAAAAGTCCGTATAAAAGTACAAAACCTTATTTTTGTGGGGTTGTATTATTAATAATTTGTATTTTTATACCCAAAAGTCAAGATTCATATCAAGATCACCGCAGAAGCCTAAAAGCTTGTATGAAATTTATTTTCAAATAAATATAAATTTTACAAAAAAGTTACTTTGAATATGTACAATTAAATGTTAGTTGAAATAATGTAGGTATATTTTTTATGAAAGAAGACATTGAAACAAGTTAATTTCATGAATTAAAAATAAACACACTGTTAAGCAAATGAGATTTTCATTTTCTTTACTTTGAGTATACAATAGAAGGTCTCTTATTATTTTAACTAAATTAATACTTAATTCAATTCATGTTGATAACATTTTTCTGTTGTGTTGAATCCAGATGGTTTATTCCGCGTTGGAGGGAGGGGGATTTTATTTGATAAAAACAATGGTATCGGGCTGGGAAGAACGATAATTTTTTACTATGCGTATTTATGTCGCCCAAAACTTTACTTATTATAATTAATATTATTTAAATGATATAGAAACGTGAAATTTTGGGGGTATCTTCCTTTTATGACGTATATACATACTAGAAATTCATTTTTAGGGTGTTAAACTTTAAACATTTATCTTGACATCAATTACTTAATAACAATATATTATTAAAAATGTTTATGGTACATACAAAAAAAATCTCTTTATTAAGAAATTTCGGTAGAGAGAAACTTTACTTCACTTGGGGTGCGAGACAACCCCCTCCCGCTAGATTCAACACTGGTTTCAGGTATAATATGATTAAAAAATTTCCTAGAGTTCTGCTACACAGTGGTTAGTTTTACGAAGAGCGTTACAAATATTCTTGAGTTAGACAAATTTAATAAAGACAAAAAACACAACCTTTGTTTGTACTTTGCGACATAATTTATATAATATGTAATTTTATGTCGTATATTTTTTGGTACACTAGGCATAAAAGCAAAAAAGAAACCCGTGTTTCTTTTTTATGCTAATATTTAAACAGACTCAATTATTATTTCAGGTAAATCATAAAGTATTCTTTACGCTTGCAATATTTATGTAAAGGTTGACTATATGAGTCTGTATGAATTCCAAAATATTTACGAAATTATTTATTAGAATCATACGAATTCGATTACAATACTTCTGACTATGAAGATTTATCAACTCGGTTCGATTTTAGCTACGGTCTCCTAGTTTGTCCATTATACTTTTATCGCAATTTGAATGAACAATTGATTTTTTCAACACCTGATTTTGTTTTAAAATCATCCACGGGAAGGTGTTGAAATTAATCAAGTCTCATTTTAAAACGGATACTGTTATTGAAAAAAATAGCCTTGAAAAGAAGAAAGTCTGCAGTTATTAATGGGTATAAATAAAATTTAATAAAATGTTTGCGCATCTATTTATTTTATTGTTGAAAAATATGCTAAAATTATCGATAATTCTGTTAAAAACATCTGCCAAGTAAATGCAGAGTACTTTCTCGTGCTAAATTCAGCAAAGGTAGTTAAATATTGAACAATTTAAATAAAAACCGATAGTGTTTAGATTAATTGACTGGAATTGGTTAACCATTTAATTTTTAGTTCGAAATTTTTCATAAAACGAAATATTTTACAACAAACGTTGTAGATCCATATTATAGGAAATTTAATGCTCTACAAAAAATATTCTATAAAATTTTTACGTAACATGTGTCGTTCTTGAGATATCTTGAAAAAATAAATATTTTGATATGTGTAAGGGTGAGGTTACACACAGTTTTAATGATTTTGAAATGGGACCGTCCTCAAGCCATACCCAACCATCCGACTAGGTTTCAACAATATCGGTTCAGTGGTTCATGAGTTATGCGTTTGACAAGAATTCAGGGGACAAATGGACACACGGACACATGAACGGACAGACAGACAGACATGGAACAAAAAGTGTTTGTCTTGACGTGAAACGGAAAGATCAATTTAAAATTTAGAAATCGGAGAACATTTTTTTTGTCTCAATCTAAAACAATCACAAAGCTTCTAGTATCTTCGATATTGCGAAGAAGCAAAATAACACAAACAATTATTTTAACGCGGATTTATTTCCCAAAAATGGAGTGGCGTAACGTTTAAGTTTAAATAAATAATGAGTTATAACCTTTTTAGTGTGGTTTACTCTCGAAAAAGAACACTTTTCGAGAGTAAAAGTCAGATTATTCATTTTAACGCGCACATATTTGCTTTTACCACAGTCCGAATAAAATTGCAGACTCTCCTCTTTTCAACGCAATTTTTGTTTTTTCAATAACTGCATCCATTTGAAAATAACAACTGATTAGTTTAAACATCCTCCCGCGGGACACCGTGAACATAATATTTAGTTTTGAGTAAAAATTTTCTAAATTACTAAACAAATGCAAGTTTCTTAGTGCATATATCATGTCTCAATCTAATAACAGGCGCCGTGGTATCATCAGCAGACTCAATATCGCCAGCTGAGAGCTAATATTATGTTATTACATAGATTATATCCAGTACATTTTCAGCACAGATCTAAAATATCTACAGAAACGTGCTCTTGAATCCAAGTAGGCAAATGCCCTTACTAAGCTGACGTTGTGGAACTGACATTTTCTCATATGTTAATGTCAGAAAGCGAGTTGATATCATTTATTAAATAAGGGGTGTATAACCTCATAAGTGTAATGGACTAACTTAAATCCTAAACCGAGGATCAAACGTATTTATATGTTTCAGAAGCCAAGGCAAATTATTTGGTTATTTACGTCTTATTCCTTTCCCTTCAATTCTTTAAGAATACCTATTACTGAACTGGATTCTTGTTTAATTTATAATTTTTCGAATTATTTTTGAAGAAAAAAAATGTTTAAAAATAAAAGTTGTACAGAATGTTATTTTCAAAAATTTATAATCAAACATTTTTTTCAATATAAGAAAACTTTTTCAAGATATCCATTTTTCTGTAGTATCTAATGTATAAAAAGTATTTCTTTCGCGATGAATTGGTTACCATTTTATTAACTTTACGGGCTTTAGGAACCTAGAATTTTATGGTTGGCTTCCATTTTTAGGGTTCCGTAGAAAACTAGGAACTCTTGTTTCTCAATATACTACCCCCTATATATAATAATGATTTTATTTTATAATAATAATATGAATAATAATATAAATAATAATAATAATTTTTTATAATAATGTTTTTCACTTAATAAATTTAGATAGGTTTCCTAAAATACAAAAAAAAAATATTTTATGACCATTTGATTTTAATTCTTCAGTCACGATATATTTGCGTTCAAAATCATTATTAGAGTGTCCCACCCCCTTCTATTTTCTAAACTATCAATATAAAAAATCTGAAAAAAATCGAGAATGTATATTTTAATTAGTACTTTCAATGAACATTATAACGAACACTACCAAAAATAGTTTATGAAAAATTTTAAAATAACTCTTGCCCAATTCGTACTTGGCTGTTTTATTATGTCATAATAAGATTTTCCAATAGTTTTTTTTAAATCACTTCAAATTAAATCTATTTAACTATTTTATATGAAATATTGTTACTATAAATACACCTCATAATTATTTTAATTTGTTCAAATGTATTTAAATTTAATACTGTTAATAAATAAATTATATTATTATAATATATTACATAAACAATGATATGTTTCTACTGAAATGATAATAGCATGATAGATATAAATTTATTAAAAGAGATTATAAAATATGGCGTACGTGTTCATTCGTATTAATTATATGGCGTTAACAAACGAAATATATGACTTAAAATTAAAAACTAACATGAATAATGTTCAATTATTTATACAAATTGTAAAATATATTGTTAACATGTATTGATTCAAAATTATTTTCACTTTCATCAGTAATTATATTATAATTGATAATAAGAGACACTATTAATTTCAGTGCCGGAATAGCCATGTAGCAGGAGTAACAAATGCTATGGGCCCCGCGGTTTAGAGAAAAAATATCTCTTATTGGATTTATCAGCCATCGTCCAATGATTAATACGGAGTGTCCAAATCTACAGTAATTAATAATTTAATTATAGGGTTTCTGATCTCGATTCGATTTTATCGAAAAATCGATTTTTAAAGCTCCGATCTTTGATTTTTTAAATCGATTTTTCTAAATTTGCTCACATTAAATTGAAAAAATGTATCTGTAAAATAGCCCAGTCAAGGAAGCAGTGAAAAGTGAGAAAAAGGGAAATTTAGAGGGCAAGCAATTTTATGATTGATTCTTATAGATTTTGAACCGGAGAATTCGAAAAAAATAACCCGGACAAGCTAAAAGTGGTGCAACACCCTTAAAAATGGGGTTTAAGGGTGAAGACCCCATTTCCAACCGTTTTTTCAATTTATCACAAAATCTAAAGCAACGATGGTATATTTTTATGATTGATATATGTTCAGGACACTTAGACGAATCGATTGTGACCACAGATACTAAATTTGGCCAAACATTACGTCTTTCAAAGGGTTTAAAAGACGTAAAAATGCATCTTTTCGAGAAAAATAGTTTAAAAATTGATAACTTTTGTTAAAATCATCCAAATGACTCGTAACTAGGCTCAAATTATTCCTGAAGTTCCAAAGAATAATGGCCAATCATAATTTAAAAAAATATTAGTAGTTTAACCAATGAAAATCGCTAATGTTTAAGGGTAAGTGCATTTTTACGTCTTTTAAGCCCTTTGGAAGAGGTAATTTTTGGCCAAATTTAGTATATGTGGTCACAATCGATTCATCTAAGTGTCCTGAACATATATCAATGATAAAAATATACCATCATCGCTTCAGATTTTGTGATAAATTGAAAAAACCGGTTGAAAATGGGGTTTTCACCCTTAAATCCCATTTTTAAGGGTGTTGCACCACTTTTCGCTAGTCCGGGTTATTTTTTTCGAATTCTCCGGTTCAAAATCTATAAGAATCAATCATAAAATTGCTTGCCCTCTTAATTTCCTGCCAAAATGCTTCCTTTACTGGACTGAATCTATTATTTTGTTTGGAAAAATGTAATTTTTTTAAATTGTATACAACAAAAATTCAGTGTATTTCTAAGCGCACTTGCACCCGTTCTAATAATTGAATATTATTTTGGGAGGTCTCATTTTGTTTGTATGTACAAATAGAAGGTATCTACCTTGGTTTCACTAAAAAAATATTCAACCCTGATGTTTTTATTTAAATTTTAGTAAAAAGATAGTTTTTCAAAAATTTACGTTACTTACCGTTAAACATTAGCGATTTTTATTGGTTAAACTATGAATATTTTTTTAAATTATGGTTCATTATTATTCTTTGGAACTTCAGGAACAATTTGAGCCTAGTTACGAGTCATTTGGATGATTTTAGCAAAAGTTATTAATTTTTAAACTATTTTCCCCAAAAAGATGCATTTTTAAGTCTTTTAAGCCCTCTGGAAGAGATAATTTTTGGTCAAATTTAGTATATGTGGTCACAATCGATTCGTTTGAGTGTCCTGAACATATATCAACCATAAAAATATGCCATCATCGCTTTAGATTTTGTGATAAATTGAAAAAACAGTTGGAAATGGGGTTTTCACCCTTAAACCCCATTTTTAAGGGTGTTGCACCACTTTTCGCTAGTCCGGGTTATTTTTTTCGAATTCTCCGGTTCAAAATCTATAAGAATCAGTCATAAAATTGCTTGCCCTCTTAATTTCCTGTCAAAATGCTTCCTTTACTGGACTAAAAGTGGTGTTTCATTATACACTCCTTAAAAAAAATTAAGGGATAATTAAAAAAAAAAAAAACATTAAAATTTTCAAACAGTATATCTCCGCGAAAAAATATTAGATTTGTATGATGTAAAGCTTATTCAAAAGTTTTAAGGGGTGGGGTAACACTATCGATTTCCACCCGGGTGTCACCCCCCCCCCACCCCTCCAAGTGACGCCACTGCCAAGGGCTTCTTTATAACATTTGCTACAGGCCCCCGCGTTGGCTTAATCCGGCACTGATTAATCTCATTTTGTCTGTCCGTCCGTCACAGTTAAATATTTCATAAATTATTTAGAAAACTTGAAGTTTTAATTAGATATGATTCCGAAATTTTGTAAATATTTTTCGTGCGGCAGGGAAAAATTGCAGGATTGAGTGAAATTTCTCAAATCTAACACTGTCTCATAAGATCTCATTTAATACAAAATGGAACCATAATAACATACACCTTTATAGATTCCATTTTATTATTGGAAGTTAAGTAATAAACTAATTTTATAGCCATTTTAATATTCAATCTGATAGCGTATACTGTTACAGTTTTTTATCAAAAAATATTCATAATTAATATAGTTCGCAATAAGAACATATTAGAAAATTTATAGGTTCATAGAAATAGTGTTTTGCTTAATGTTTATTTAATATATGTATATTCTCATAACAATAGTTTATAACCTACTCAATATTTATTACATGCATTAATTTCTATTTATTTATAAATATCAGTGATTTCATATACGAAAATAGCTTTATAAACGAAACCGGAAAATCCGTATACTGTTTATTTTTGGACGTCCCTAACTTTCGGTGTATTTAATCTTATCGTTCACTAATTCATGAACATCGATATTAATAATTCTGCAGTTTATCATTTGAATAATATAATATAAGCCAGTGGTTCCGAAACTGTGGTCTGCATACTCCCGGAACTCCACAGTTAAAATTCTTATATATTATAGATGTTTTAAATTTGAAGACTGTCATTAAAACGGAAACGAATGTTTATTTATGTCAATTTTAAAACTTTTCTTATTATTTTTGAAAAACGAAGGAATCTTT
This sequence comes from Sialis fuliginosa, assembly GCA_961205875.1. Taxonomy (NCBI): domain Eukaryota; kingdom Metazoa; phylum Arthropoda; class Insecta; order Megaloptera; family Sialidae; genus Sialis; species Sialis fuliginosa. Next base: position 10,879,740 of record OY540817.1, on the reverse strand, counting down.
GAAAATTATTCCTGAGAAAAAATAATTGAGATAACATTATAGATCCAAGTTCAAAATTCAGATCTACATCGATTACCATAGATCTACTTATGTAGATCTAAAATTTTACTATGCCATATTTGTTTGATAGATCTAAGTAGATCTATTGTAAATAACGTAGATCATAGAAACAAAAATGGTCGAACTAAATTTGAGATTTATTTAAATATTTAAAAAAATATATAGATCGATATAGATCTTCGTAGATCTAAGGTAATCGACGTAAATCGAATTAATTTTTCCCCATGGTTTATTATTATTAGACTGCGAGATTTAAAAAAATAAAGTTAATATTGGTATCGAGACAGAAAAGTCTCGACTTGGGGTTAAAAATTACTTATGTACAAAATCTATATCATCAACATTACAAAAGGCCATTATTCTGCCTATAAAAGTAACATTACATCTGTCCAATTTATATGAAACTCGTGCATTGTCTAAATATGTCCAATATGTTCAACCGTGGCACAAAAGTGGTAAAAGAAACCGGAAACTATTGCCTGCAGGGACATTAATGGGGTTTAATGTTTCATAATTCCCGCGCTTTGTGCTTTCTTATTAGTTACTTGTCATCACGTGCAGTGACGCTGCGTGAGCTTTAAAGCTCAATACACACTTAATATATATAAAGCATCTTTTACATTACATCTTTTACTAATGTCAAAATTGTCATTAACGACCTTAAAAACATGCAGATAATTAAATTATGTTAGGTTAACATTTTGCTAAATGGTGTTAAACTTTCGAATGCGTTTTCTAACGCCTTGTTAGCCAAAATAAAAAAAAAAACGTGTTTAATGTTCTTCGATGTACTAAATGTGTGAAAAGTTTCAAGAATATCGGCAAGTGGCACTTGGGTAGTGTTACTTGTTAGTTGAAGAACAAAATGCACAGAATAATAATTAATAATTATCACAAAATCATAAAAATTAGCACAAATTAGCAGAGCAGTAATCTTGTATTGTAAAAATATAAATATTATATTTCTAGTTAGTTAAACTAACTATGTAGAAATCACCAAATCATTGACAGAAAGATAGAACATATTCTATTTTTATCAATAAATTGAACGTAAAATGATGAGTTTTAATGCGATTTTCAAACTAAAAAAAATTGACATATGTAATACAGGTTTTAGACAAAAAAAATTAAATTATCTTATAGTTGACTAAAATATAATATTTAATTATTAATTCGTTGTGCATATAAAAAGTTAACAATAATAATAACAGATTATAATATAAAATATAACAACGCGCAACAGGACATGACAACAGTGGGAAAGAGGGTTTGAGGGGGACGTGCGCCCCCCTCAAGAAGGGAGGAACGTGTCCTGTGGTAATAAACTCCACCACACTTCAAAAGACATGCCCAAACAAAGGGTGGGCTTCTTTTGTTTTGTTGACAGTAAATGAGACTTACTCAGAATGTGTATTATTTTTGTAACAGTTATAATTTGATTTCAGAGAGATCCTTTTTGTATGGTAACAGAGACATTTTTCTTCTTACACCCTGGCCTATTATTATATTTGTAATGAAAAGATTCTGTATTGGGTTGGGTGGTCAAAATTTGAATATATGGGATGACAATTATTTTGTATAATTATTTAATAAAATTGATAAATTTAAAAATAAGTTATATAGTGAATATCTCAGCTTGGCGCGATCCTACAGACTCCATCTTTTCTTTTAAATATATCTTACATTATTAACTTTAAGACTATCAAATGCCCTAAGATCGTCGATACTTCCTTCCCCTATTATTAACAAATTAAATTTGATCGACCCTTAAGCGACACAATATAACAACACAAATTGTATTTTTATACAACATAAAAAAAATCCGTCGGCAGTAAAGTTCTACATCCGGTAACTTTTTATTATGTTTACCTTATAAAGAAAATTAAAATTAATGTTAACAACTCAAATGAGCCAACTGAAATTTAAGAAAAATAAAATATTTGTTTTGTATAAAATGTTTTAAATGACGAGCAGAAACAAAAATGGCAATTTCGTGATCTACTACTAGTACGTAAAATGAAAGAATTTTGAAATAAGTATGGGCGTGCAGATTGTTTTGTATAACATACGTTTCGATTTAACCCATTATTGAATGAAGTTCAGTTTTATAAAATAATTTCACAACGTGACATAATAAAATAAATAAATCTAGACGTTCATTATACACTAATGGGTTAAAATTAAAGAAGAAACGATTTTTTAATGTGGCGGGAGTACTTCCTGAATATTATGCTAGGTTGTTGGGATAGGGGAGTATGAGATGGGAGGAAGGGTTCGAGGGTGCGTTAGTCACAATCTTTGTAACTTCAAATGTAAATATCTCGCGAACCGTTGATGCTACGACAAAAGTGGTGAACTTTTTTTTGTTCAAAGTTAAATTCTCTACAAATTCTTTTACAGGCTTATTTGCGTAAAACTAACCGTTTACGAGTTACATTGCGACAAATTGTATTATAATATTTATATACACATTTAAAATGAATATTTAATATTTTAATCTGTCATTTTTTGTTATCTAGATTTAGATTATTTTTGACAGGGACTTATATATTTATTTTTATGATACAAACATGTTAAAGAGAACATAGGTTTTTTAATACACTCGAGCACTCTGATTAATTGGTGATTTCACACCAAAAAAATATATTTTCCACAGTGTTCTGTAATTTACAAATACATACAATTTTTTTCATGAATATAATATATTCTAATTAACTGTATACGTATTAAACTTTATATTCATGTTCGTAAACATGTATAATGCAAAAGGTACCATTAAATATAAAATAATAGCTAATAAAACAACAATAATAAATTATGATGGCAGAAAACTACCATGTTTTATGTTTTTTCTATATACATATATGTATGTATTTTTTTATATTGAGCTGTCAAATAAAATGAAATTATAGATGTACATATCGTATTATCTTATCAGTGTTTCTAAACCAGTGGTGAAAGTACGCATGTATGAAAAAATGTTGAATGTAAAAAATGTCTACTAAACGATGACATAAATTTAACAGAAGTTGTAGTGACCATTTTTATAGAAAATTTTATAATCCCTATAAAAAAAGTAATGACAGTTCATCTGAATATATATTTTATCGGTGTATTTATTTAAAATTATTTAGTGAATTTAGCACGAGGAAGCACTATGTATTACCTTCGTAATTTTTTTCTTGTGTGGGTGTTGCAATAATTGAATAAATTAAAGATGGATGAATAAAAAAGTATCGAATTAATGATCTCATTAAATGACGTAAAAATACGTTCGTGCGGTATTGTTTGATTATATTTTTTCTTTGTAACTATTTTTAAACAGTTTTATGAATTATAAATGTACGAGCTTATTTTTGGATCCCATTCTTAAAACTGTAAATTTATATTTGATTGCCTTCAATATTTAATTTGTGGTTATATGTAAGCATGTACGTCACATGCAGTACTGTTGAACTAACTACTAATTATTCATTTAATATTTAATTGAAGGAAAGCAATTAAGGCTAATATACATAGAAGGCTGTTTGAAAAGTTCGTAAAGAATTTTTACTTATCACACAATAGGTAAAAATTCCTCCTTCATTTTTATAAAAAGTATTTTATTTTTAACAGTTTTGCAAATCTACAAATGAACCAATCATAGTGTAGCATTTGTTTATATAACAGATGGGTACCAAGCTGTTAGTACAGACTGGTATTATAGATTGTTGAAAATGGGTATATTAATGGTATGGGCAACGTTTTAATGCATTTAAAAATATTTATTAAAATAATAAAATATGGTCTTTTTAGTTTACCTCCTTTTCAAAACATAAAGGAAGTACTTTTGGCATGTAATGAGACCCTAGTATTAAATCACCCTCAAACTATTTGTACAGTTATATGGGACCTGAAAAACCATCATACATTAACATGACGTAAAATGGACACATATCATTTTTCTCAATTATTAAATTTTGCTTCTTCAATTACTGCCTTTTACCTAAATACGGCAGTATATATTGTCATATTGAGTAGTAAATAAATAAATCAATATGATTATTTAATCCATAAACAAGAGATATATCACGACAGGTATTTTTTTGTAATTTTATCCTCTAAGCTATCAATCTTTTTATTTTTTAGAGGGCCCATCTTACAAATTTGACCTAAATTTGCAGTCACCCCATTGGCTAGAAACAATGAACATTTACTTAATAAAGTAGGTGCATAATACCCGGCGATATTAATATGAAAGATAATGTTAATTAAATATAATTTATAATATGTGTACAATGCGTAAAATATAAATTTAGAATGCGTATAAATATTTATTTATATATCAAGAATCAAAGTGAATTTGGATATAATTTTCCAAATACTACGTGTTTGCGTTGGCCGATAAATTCATGTGTACAGAGAATAGAATCTAAAAATAAATGTATATACTTATTTGGGATGTATAATGTTTAACATGGCTTTGTTTTCGGTGTTATTTAGATTTCCATACATTCATATCAGTGTTGATAATTTGTTTATTTACAGAAAATTCATATGTATTTGTATTACTGCGTATTTTAAGAAAATTTTTCAACTACAAATACCATATTTGGTTTACACTTTGTATATTTCTCTCATAAAAATTATAATTACCTTTTTTTTACTCAACACTTACACTTTTTTATATTTTTCTTTCTACTTACAATTTTTCAACTACACAAGTTAGCTTTTACAACTGCAGAAACACACTAAATAACCTCTGTGTTTTTGAGGTGATGAGTATGATTTCATGTTTATAAAAAATATAGATATTTTTATTAAAAAAAATGTTTTTGGTATAAAGGTAAAAAATACATATATATTTAGTAGTCGAATAAGAAAATTAATGGAATCTAATCTTAATTGCTGAGAATTATTCGTATGTTATACATATGTATAGAGACATGTGATATGCTAATATACTTTATCCAACTGAAGCATGTGATTTAAATATACATATAATTTGATTTTTAAATAAAATTTATATAAAGAAATGATATCAAAAAAGCAGTCTCACACAAAATAGACTTCATATCTGCCAAAACTCGCTCGAATGCACAGCATTATTTTTTTTCTTAATATAAAAAATAAATAATTTATATATTGTATTAGTACTTAATTTCATTTAAAAAAATCTTTTGCATGTTTTTGTTTTCTTTTGGGCGTTAATGGGTTAATTTAAAAAATATGAACAGTACAAAATAAATGCAAATTAATTGAACTACATATTCTCTACGTGTAATAACAACACGAGTATCTCATTCCAACATCTCGCATCAACGATATCTCCCACTCGCTTCAAAGTTAAGTAGGCTTGTATGTGAGTCAGCACAGCCGACTTTATATACTTATATCTGTATAATACATTCATTAAATTGCCGTATTATCTGTCTTTACTCGGTAAATATCGTTTTATCTCGCGTGACCACGTGATACAAAATGTTGTGCATATCACACACGTATTCTCATTTGACGTTTCAGCAGAATTGACAGCTCGACAATAAGGTGAACAATTGTATCTTTTAATTAAACGAAAAAATAAATTTATGTGCACGTAGTTTTAGTGAAACTTTCTAAAATAACTTATCACAGTTATTGTGTTTGTGTCAGTGCCTGTGCGGATATTTTTATTGTGAGGTTTGATGTTATTTCATGTTTTGTTTAAATCGTTTTCCTAAATATATTGTTTTATTTGTTTATTGTTGTTATTACTACGTGAAAGTGCGTGGTAAAAATAATATTATTTAGATTGTTACGATATGATAATGTAAAAAAATACATGCAGTGTTTGAAGAAATACCAAATATTGGTTCTATTTTATTGTTTTTAGAAAAATATTTTTCAGAATGTTTTCTTAATGATTATAAAAAGTTGTTTTACTTCATATTACACAATATACATGAATGTTGTTTTTAAATAATTTTGTTTATATGTTTTTGCGATGCGATAAGAAATATAATAAATATGTTTCTTATTACTAATATACATGCAGGGCCGTTTTTGACGAGGCTCTGGCCCCGGGCCTTATTTTATCACCAGTTTTGGTAATAAATAGATCTGTGAAACTATTTTTAGTAGTGTATAAAATATATTCAAGTTGTCAATTGAAGGTATCAGTATTTAATTGATGATGGAGTAATAATTAATTTATAAAATATTTTAAATATACATCGGCAACAATCTTTTTTTTGTCCTCATGCGAATTAAATTATGAATTTTTTCTATTTTTTAGTCCAAATGCTTCATAATTGCACTGTTAGGGTCGATCCACACCAGTTCCGATCCGGTCTCGCACCAATAACATGTGCACTAAAAAAATCATTGTTTTTAAAAATGGTCAAGCAACCATTTAATTTAATTCAAGACCACTTGATATGGACCCTATATTGTAAATAAAAAAATATATGATTTTGGTAAATATCAGTCAAAGAAGAGAGGAGCAAGAACCCGAAATAAATAGTGCGGAACTGTATGCAGTTCTATAGCTTACTTAGTTTTCAGTGAAATAAAATATATTTATAAGAATTCTGAAATACGTAATGGAATAAAAACATTTACCTTTCTAGAACATGTTATCAATAAATGTTTATTTTAAATTATCTGCATAATCAAATCTTATGATAATATTTTGTTATTAATGTTTGTTAAATGTATGATAGAATTTTTTTATCGATTTTTATATTTAAAGGAAGAAGGAAGTTTTTTGATAAAAAAATATCCGTACCTACATTTTTATAGTTTATTTTTCGATAATTATACTATCATTAAATTGATAATTCAACCGCCCAAAGATATTAAAGAGGATGCTGATGTATATAAATAAAACTATGCTTTAAAAATTAATTATTATTATATCATTTTTAATTGCTAAAAAGAATAGCAACAAGGAGCCAAATAAACCTCTAGTACAGTGATGGTTAACCTTTTTAGCTGACCTCGGCTATCTCCCTACGTGAAAGTACTCTCAATTCTAAGAAAAAACGTCCATGGAACTATACCTCTACATACAATTTTAGTTCGCCGCATTTTTGATTGAAAATTTTAAGTTTGAATTCCTTGAATTCATTAATTTTTTCTAAACAAAACACCAACCCAAGGGTTTTTTGGTTACGAGGATTCCGAATTTTACATCCAGTTTTTTCTTCAGCGCCACCTGGCGGCAGTTTTGGAAATAAACTTAAAACTTTCAATCAAAAATTCGCCAAACTAAAATTGAATATAGAAGTATAGTTCCATTTTTTAGAATTGAGAGTACTTTCACGTAGGGGGGTAGCTAAAATTGGCCCACCCAAATATATATACAGATAGAAAAAATGCAATTTAAATTATAATTTTCTCTATAAAAATGAAAATGATAAGTATACATATTAACATAATACTTTCTTGAGTATTTTATTTATTATATTTTATTTTAAATTTTCCGATAAATCGGTTTTATTTGACAATTTTATCGAATAGCCGGTAATTCAAGAAAGTCGATACATTTACAATCCCTATACCTACGTGGTCATGTATAATATATGTGAAAATTATTTAGGTCTTGATTTTTGTAACTAAAGTATCGAATTTTACAACTGTCAGATTTGTCTTGTGAAAAGTAATCTAGTCTCTTCTTGCTCTCGACGAGATCAAGACTGATGTCCGGTATTATAAAGGAGCTCGTAAAATTTGTTAGCTAGCAAGAACTTTCAAATAAGGTTTCTAACCTATCTGACAGTTCTCTTTAAGTTTCATGAAATGTTTAACAATTTTCGCGCACGCGTGGTACGTCAGAGTCGTCAACCTTGTTACAATAAGTTGAAGTATCACTGCCCTAATTTCCACAGCTAACCCATATATACTATTACAGAATTAATACCGCATTTGAAAGTGCTTGCTAACTTGCAAATTTTCTAGCTCCTTTATAATACTGGACATGAGACAGAAAAGTTTTGTTTCCGCGTGCAGCCTAATTACGTAAGTGGCACTAATATAGTGCAAACATTTCGCAAGTGTATACATGGTCATAAGTGTCACTAATACACTGTTAACAGCCCGCAAATGTATACAAGGCTGCATCTGCGATAACATAACCCATGCAAAACATACAAGCAAAATTAATTATCCTAAAAATAACAAAATCCCGATTTTATTATTCGACATAAAACAGAGGTACGAGAATTAAATCGAAATCGTGTTTGGCCCATTGATCCCATGTCTTTCGTGGGCATTAAAGACTTTAGTGAAGAACTGACGGAGTCCATGCACTGGGCGCAGACACACTACGAGGAGACGATTAAAAGGGTTAGTATGTTAAATTAGTTTCAGAATATACCCTGTGATGTAATTTGATACACATGTGAACTAAAACATATGTTCACGAACTTTTTCAGATAAGAGTCACATTTTTTCGTTCTCGCCTTAAATTTAGACGAAACGAAACCGTCTGAAATTTTTCCGAGACAAGACTTAGACAATATAAACTTTATTTATGAGTTTCGTCTCGTCTAATGAGTAAAAATTTACGATTTGGTATTAATTTTTAAATGTATAATTAAAGAATGGATTTAGACCTTCAAACTGTAAAAGTCCTATCAAAATCGGTTTAGTAGTTTTCGTTTTAAGTCGGTATTATTATTATAAAATATCAATAATAAATTTTTCCACAACAGATCAATTAAGGGGTTGCATCTAATGCACCTATTAATTTTTAACAATTATTTTTTATTTGCTTACAATTAGATGATGTATAAACATCAAAAAAATTATATTTAAATGGAATTATAAACGAACAAATTTTTTAGAGCTCACTAAACAACCTAGATGGTGAAAGTGGTGAAAAATGAGTGATAATGGGTATATGGTAATAAAGGGGCGCCGTAATTCGGTCTCAAACCAAAACAGAAGCAAATAAGCAACCGAAAACCGACATAGTCTCGAAAAAAAGTCTGAACTAACGTCGACGTTTACATATAGTAAAACAGTTCAAACTTTTAAACTCATTTATCGAAATCACGTTTTAAAAACTACGGAAAACGTATTATGGCCATATTCCATCCGATAACTTTTTAGATAGATTTTACATCGAAGTACACACGATTTTTACAATTGGTTAACAGTTTTACGATTTTTATAAAAAATTTAAAGTCTTTTTTTACCAAAAAGATTTTTTGTTCAAAAAACGATATTTCTTAATAATCGTGTGTACTTCGATGGGTAAACTCAAGTAAATAACGAGAAATTTTTTTGTTGATCCATGGAAGTTCCATTTTCCTCAGTGGAGCACATAAACAAAAAAGATGTAGTCAGTGTAGCAACGCTAAAGTCACCATTTTGTTTTATATTTCATTTAAAATAATTTTTTTATGTTTTGAGTCATGTACAATTGTACAATAAACCTTTTAAATTTCATTTGATTGCTTTTTTTATTATACTAAAAAAAAATCTAAAAAAAGTATCATTTTCTGAAGTGCGATTAGATGTAAATCATGTAACCCCTTAACTGATAGCCTAGATTTAGATTAACTTTAAGTTTTTAGACCTTCAAACTGTGAAAGTCCCCACAAAATCGGTTCAATAGTCAATAGACAAAATTAAAAAAACACCCAGTTTATTAAAAATTCAATTAATTTGACAGGAAGTAATCTTTCATGCATAAGGAATTGACGGTATCCTTTGTGACTAAGTTTCTAGTTAAATTATGAAATGTATTCTAAATATACACAATAGTTAAACTTGCGTCGAATACCTTCAACGCACCTCACTGGAATTAGCCAAGACTCAGTCGAGGGTAAAGAAATTACCGCGACGAAATTAGTTAACTTCTCAACCCGATTCAATTCACGATGAATATTAAATACTTATACACCGTCTTTGTTTAATTGTCTATTATAAACAAGGAAGAGAAATGTATTAGTTTCGTACTAGCAGTATATATTTACATAACTATTTGATTAAAATTTATACCAAAGAAGTAATAATTAAAAATGTTATCCCGATGATATACCTATAAAATAGTATATAAGTAATTAAAATCAATACGGATACATTTGCTATATTCTAATTGAAGACAGTTATCCATGTATCATAAATATAATAAAGTTTATAGCATTATAGAAATAGCTATAATATTCTTTGTGGTTTGTTGGTTGAAGAGTAATTAATTTTAATTATTTTCTAACTGAGGAGCAGCAGAACAAACCCGGATAAACGTAACTACCCTATTTTCATGTACTTTTTTTTAAACTTTTGAGTATGGCTATAGGTAGGTACAGTGGAGATTTTTTAATACCCAAATTTTGAACTAGCGTCTTTGCATAAGTTAGAAGATGGATAACTTTAAAAAATTAGATATCCGGTTTTGTTCCACTACAAATTGGATTTATCCACATTTGAATAACAGAGACATCATAACCTGTCATGGCAAAAAGTTATAAGTGAAAGAAAACAATAATAATTAAACTTTTTAATCAATAAGGCACATTTTGTCAAATAAATTTTAACGGAATAATTGCACACAAACTTTTTATAGATTTGTTAACGTTTGTTCCGAGACACGTTTTTAAAGTCATTTTTAAAGAAGTTTTAGCAATATTTGATTCGTGATCTTTGGTCAGTCGATCCGGTAATGTTTGAAAATGCTGAATCGAAAAAAGTCATTTCGGTTCAAAGTTGATTTTCCGATTTTGTTCTGCTCCTCCTCAACTATTATCCATATTAAATAATTTCGGTTTTAAGCTGGTCAATAAATGTAACTAAAAAAATCACAAATCTATTTTTCTTGCGCGTATCAAAAATGTTGATATCACGAAATTAATTTTGTGTGGGTTCATACATTATTGCATTACACTGTCCAATTATTTTTTGTATAAGTTTTCTTAGTTTTAATTTTTAATTTTTTTTTCAACCGTTTAATATTTCTAATTTAGGAAATTAAAATCAGTAAAAAGTGTGGGACTGAAACAGATAATTATAACAAATGGGTAGTAATGTAAGGTTAGTAATTTAATTAAACGAGATTTTTCTCAATTTCCAGGGACTCACAAATGCAGCAGTTCAGAGATCAAGACGTGAAAAATCACAAAAGAAAGAAAAGTTTCAAATTCAGAATGTATTTTTCAACGTAGATGAGAATACGACTGTGTAGGTATTTGGCTTTTAGAACATCTTTAAACTTAGAATTACAAAATCGCTGAATTCCTGCTTAAATTGAAATTCTCATTGGTAATGATATTTATTAGAAAATATTAACTGTAACTTTTTCTTAATACGGTTTTAGTATATATTTTGTTACGTTAGGTAACATCGAAAAAGCAGTGACGATAATAGTAAAACAAGTCGGAATAAAGTTTACCGCCGCCGCGCTCTTTTGCTGTCTAAACCGTTAAATATTGAACAATATAATGTAGAAAATAACTGTGTAGAATAAAAGATGTAAATAATTTCGTAGTTCACGCGATTGAAGCCGCGAGCACAGCTAGTATATTATAATAATTTAACTTCTAGCGTAAAAGGGTAAATTCAAGAGGAAGAATGCAACGAAATATATCTTTTTTTTGTCACAAAATATTTTTTTATATAGCCTAATTTACAAATGAAGTTACATCCTCCAAATCTTAAATAAGTACTGTAGTATAAAAAAATTAAGCTACTTTTCATAGAATTTTGTACATATTCAATATTTCGCCCCCTATCATATATGAAGGGTTGTAATTGGTATCATTCAACGGACAAAAATTCTAAATATCACTCATAGGAGCTAAGATATTTACGATTTTGTATAATAAATAAATAGAGAAAAATTACATTATTAGTGCAGTTGTTAACTTGATTAATTGATTTCATTTTTACAGACATTTGAAGGACTTGAATTTATTGGGAATGCCGGACATTTTGGCAACGTCTGTAAAATGCAACATGGCGGCTATGACTCTCAACATGGATCTGAACCTGGGGACTCTTAGGCTGGAGGGACTCTACGAGACAACTAATACACTCTTGTCAAGAATCCTACCCGTCACGAGCGTCGGTAAAATAAAGTAAATTTTTTTAATAATCTGAATAAGTTTTTTTCTTCACATTTTTAGATGTTTTCTTGCCAGAAAAAAAATGCTTGTATTTTGGATTATTCATGGAGCATTCTATGTCCATGTGACTGGCCACCATTTAACAGTGGCTTAACCATATTTTATGCCATCTAACAGTTAAATACAAATATATCATTTGAAATTAAAGTTTGCTGACTGATAGAAAATCAAATTTAGTTTGGTAAAAACAAGAATTGAAAATTTATTTAATATTGAATACGTTTTTTGGTTTTCTACATAAAATATGTATATGTAATTTTTCAGTTTATCAGTTAAAAACAGAAAATTGCTGAAAATTGACATATCTCATTCTACCATAGAAATATTCATCTACATTTTTCCGTTAATATAACTTTCATATAATTTCTTCTATTACTATTCATTTATTGATAAAGTATTGGAAAAACATCAATATAAAATGCTTTTATAATTCCATACCATCCAGCCACTATAATATATTCGTTCAATAACTACTTTGCACGATAGTAGCATATATATTATATATGCATACATAATTTACCAACTAAGAAAAAACAGTTGCAAACATACCGTACTAGTTATCTATAACAAATAGTGTTCAAATTACTGTTTACGATAAAAAATGTTATGACAAGAACGCCAACACTAAGCGTGTTTCTAATAACGACACGTAATGCCATTTATGTTTTTACAAATGACATAGAAAGTTTGTATTTGTACACATATTTTTATTATACAGGGTGGTCCGGTTTGAGATACAGATATTTTAAGAGCTAATACTTTGGCTCATTGTGAGTAAAAAATTGTACGGAAAAAAGGGGTCTTCAATACCCTCTGAGCTACAGGATGTTTAAAAACTTCCTTCAGAGTAGTACTTACAAACAAAGATTATTGCTAGCCGTGTTTCCAGTTCAGAGTTATTGCTCATCAAAGTCAAAAAATATAATTATTTTTTTGAAAATTTTTATGAAAATGACATTTTCCCCCAAAAGTGCCTATAATATGTGGTATTTTTTTATCATTATTTGGTGTATGTCTTGACCGAATTTTTTTAGTCTAGTTTTTCCTTCTTTTTAATGAATACCTATACAAATAAAGTATAAACCTAATACTACATTTCATAAACATTTACTTTTTCCTACCAAGATCAAGTTCGTAGACTTGTAATTGAATAAAATCCAGTCTATTTATTACAGGATAACGCTGGATAACGTGCAAGCGAGAGGCAACATTGGTACTCAGATAAAGAGTGACACACTCACCATCCCCACCCTCGACTTCGTATACACCCCACAGGAAGTCACCGTCGAGGTGAGTGTTTAGGACAAATCAAATCATTTTGTTAATTTTCACGAATTCATTTAGAATCTGTCATACCAGGTTACATTTTTTTCGCACTGGATTTAATTTAATATTTTTTGTAATTATATTTTAATTAACTTTATTTGAAAAAGCTATTTTAATATTTGTTATGTTAAATTTAATGATATGGGCTATAGTTTTTTTTAGTAGGCGGTCAGGTGAGCTCGTATATTGTATGTGGTATAAAAAATTTGATAGGGAATTTAGTTTTTTTTATTTAATGAATTTGTTCTACAAAAAAATTATTTGTATTTATGTATAAACTAATTTGAAGAACTTTTTATTCTATGCCAATTTTTTAGATTTTGTAGGTTGCACCCGTTACAACTTTTGATCTGCACACTTTGAACTATCATTTCGACAAAAAATTTCAACGGCAAAATTTATTGTTTTTATGCGGGGTCCTTTTATTTGCCCAACTACTACGGTTCGTTTGCCGAGTTTATTAACAAAAAACGATTGTTTTAATGTTCTCGACAACTCCTGAAAGTTTGTCGGTATGTTAAGGGAACACCTTGTATAGGTATTTAATGTCATTATATTATTAATTTCGGAGATATAAGTTCTCAAAGTTTGACATATTTTTATTGCATTCGTTCTGCCGAGGTTAGTTTTAGTACCACCGTAGTTCTACGTCAAAATACCTTTAACTTTTTGTCGCATGTAATAATACGGTGATATTTTAATTGGCCATATTAAACCAAATGAATGCTACTTAGAAAATAACTACGTACTATTTCTTGTCAAAATTCAAAATAAATAACCACTTAAATTGAAAGGAACAAAATTGTGCTACTTAATTAAAACAATTGCCGCCACTTAGACAAAGTTTCATGTTGTTCAACAGGTGGAATACGCGGGCCATAACGGAGTTACAGTCAGCAGTGTCACACACACCGACGCTGGTAAGTTCTGTTTGTGTCTTTCTTTAATCCTATTCACTAATTTACGTTGTATATAATATATTATATACACCCTCTTCATGAAATCTCTTTGAGATGAAATTTCTGAGAAATTATATTACAGACACATCGGATAATTTTGTATTATTAAATTGTTTTGATCTTTATTGAAAGAGTTGATATTTGACAATCTGATATTAAAGTTATAAGAGTTGATAATCAAATAATTTAATAAATAAAAATGGTTTTTATAAACAAGCTTTTATTAAAAATGTACTAAAAATTAAAAAATAATTTAACAGCTATTACAAAATTTTCAAGTTTATCCGGATTAGCTCGCTTAGTCCCAATTCTGAGAGCCTTATTGGCCGTAATAATTTTTTTGACTAAATCTAATGAACAGGTTTCTAGATCAGACTTTTATCTTTAATTTCATTTTTTATCACTGTATGATCATTTTTAATGAATTGATTGTCATCAAAGCGAAAATAACATTTTGAACGCCGTAACTAAGGAAGAAATGATTTGAATTAATTTAAAGGCAAGATTTGAAATTTTGTTACAAATAGTGCATTGAAGATCTACAAAATTCAATTATTAGATTTGGTCAAAAAATTTCACAGCCCGTGGAGATTCTCAAAATTTATATAAATTTTGTATTTTCTGTTATTGTTTAACGATTGTTAAAAATAACAAAATAATAAAATAAAATTTACAGGGCTAGCAAAAGCAAAATTTATTTTCGTAATTATCAATATAAGGATATGAAAAAATATTTTTTTAATAAACGATCAAGAGATAATTAACGCAGAAATAATAACAAATGAATGCCGAAAATTCATTTCATAAATTCCCTTTGAACTTTTAATAAACACGTTTTTTTGGTATAATTGATAGTTACCGGCACAAAATCTCAAATATCAGTAGGTATTTCAGTATCCAGCCAATTATCGGATGTATGTTAGTATATTTACAAGAAGGACTAACGCACAAAATTCGAAATTTCCAAGGAAATGTTACTGTTAATTAAGTACTTTGATCTTATCCTAATTGTACCGGGTGTTAAAAAAATCATTTCGAAAAGTAAGTTACTTACAGAAAAACTTTTCAGACAAAAGTTACTTACAATTTGAAGGGAGAAATATCATGATATTTTCATAAGTAATTATTTATGAAAACAGTCATTTTTTAATACGAAGCAACTTTTTTATTTTAAAAATATTAAAAATGCCATTATTTGTGATTTAAAACAATAACCTTCTGTTGTACCTTTTTGTTGAATTTTATGATGTAAAACTACGTCTTATTTAGGGGCTAAATGCAGCGAAATATGTCACACTTTGAAAACTTATATCTCCGGAATTAATAATCGTAAATCAATAAATAAAACACAAATTGATAGCTTATATGGTCTCATTTATAAAAAAAACTCCATATCTCAACCTTTTAATACAATAGCATAAAATTTTTAAATTAAATAAAAACTTTATAGGATTTTGTAAATATAGCCGACCTAATTAATTATTGATATTGTATATTTTATATAATAAAAAGTGACAATAGACGTAATTGTACATTATTAGTTGCGGTTCCTCCATTTCTTTCTATTTTTAATAACAAAACTTGCGTATGATACTTCATTTACTAAAAAACTTTTTTTTTGTTTTACGTAGAATATTAATTATTAAATCAAAACAAAACAGAGTTGCTAATAAAAATGATATTGCCCTTTCCAAACTGAGTAACTTTTATCTGAAAAGTTTTTCTGTATACAGCTTACTTTACGAAGTATAAAATCGTAAGATTATTTAATTTTTTTCTATTACTAGCAAAAATACATAATCAATTTAAAAAATCCAGATTTGGAAATTTCAAGCATAAAAAATTTAATAAAGAGAGAAAATTTAATTCAAATATATACACCCACGTCTGTTTCTTTTTAGTTCGACAAAATCAACAATAAACACCCAACATTTTGCATCTTCATCAAGGGCGTATGAAAATTAGAAAACTTTGATATTGTTTTATAATTATATTTTTCTCATTTCGCAGAGAAAACAATCGTGAGGAAGTTTTGGAGGCAGCTAACGTACATATTTAATAAAATCATCAACAGCCAGGTCTCCGACGTGATCATGGAAATATCATTATTAGACTTTGTTCAACAAGAGACAGAGACGCTCAACGAACTGCGGTATGTTTAATATGTACATTACTTATTGCCAAAATTAATTACTCTAATGTGTCGACGCGCACAACATATGCTCTTGTTTTATTTCAAAAGTGATTATACTTAAATTGTGATAGTTTGATTTATAATAACACTAGCTGGGTCCGCGCGGCTTCGCTCGCACGGACTACGGAATTATTGTTTAGGATTTAAAAAATATATAGTTGAATTAATTACAAACACGATTAGTTATTATTGTAATAAAAACCAAACACTTAAATTACCTACCTAACAAAAACGAATTAGAACAAAAAGTAAAAATAATTTTTGTTGTGTTTAAATTTAAAAGTTAATAATTGAAAACAAAATAAACAATTGACAATCAAAAGAATACCCGCCTGTGATCGTTCCCTCTGCCCTGCGTCTACTTGGCATGCTCCCTCCTTGCCGCACGCCGCGACACGGGTCATCATCGCGCGAATAATATGTTCCCGTATGTATATTTCTATATTTTCTAAACTATACGACGAAATTGGATGCTGTAAATGGCAAATTATATCTATATTAAGTACTTATGACGATGAAATAATTTATTTCGATAAGGATTAATGTTTTGCAGGTCATAAGTCCACGTAAACAAAACCCAAATATTTTAAATTTTCTTTGTAACATAAAAGCAGTCATTGTGGCTTAAATATAAAAGTGAGACATATGGTGTCACTGACTTTATTGTAGATTTTTTGATTCTACACAATTTTTTAATACATTATTTTGTTCAATATTGAAAGGTTTAGGCAGCGTACTGCAAAACAGCGCGCCGACGCGACGGCAAAATTTTTCCCGGCTTGATTTATTATTATCGTCACTGCTTAGTTGTTATGTTACCTAACGTAACAAAATATAGCCTATAACCTGGCCAGAGAACGCACCTATGAATTAAAAAAAGAAACCACGTAAATCGGATAAGTGGTTTTCGAGTGATATGGGCATAAACAGACAGATAGACAGAGAGACGTTTATCTTTATATTTATAGATATACAGGATGTACATTAATGACTGCATGGATCACAGTTCAGAAAAAATGTTTAATGCAAAAGATGCGCAGTTTGAAGATAGCTATTTAAAAGGCGGTTTAGATTTTTAGAATTTTGTTTTTACATATTTTACACTAAAATTTAATCCTAATTAGTCATTACATAATTAATGTATGGTATGTATTATGAAATAATACATTGAAAGTATTTAACAAATATATTTTCGCCAAATCGTCCCATTATTGATTTAAATAAAGTTGAAACAAATTATAATATATTGTAAGGAACTAAAAACCGTATTGTAGAGGAAGAATTGGCTACTATAACGATATGTTAAAGAACAAAGAAAAATGGCCTTGTGAAAAAAATAATTATATTTTCTTTTTGCTTTGTACTACAAGGACATGACAAAAAATATTTTTTAGATAAAAATAATCTCAAATAAATATTTTTTTGTGATACAAATCTTATATTTTGACATTTTGAAAGTTGTTTTTCAATCAAATATTGTAAAAAGCAGGGCTTCGAACCGGAACTGAACCGAAAACCGGAAAACCCGTTATTTTTTGCCGGAACGAAAACCGGAACAGAACCGAAATAAAAATAACGGGTTTTTCGGTTCAGTACATATTAAAATACACGCGTTAACATGATCTTATTTTCCACTTCAATTATCGTTCGGACTATCATACAAGTAGGTACCATAAAATATTCTAAATTATGGTAGAAAAAATTTTTTTAATAAATATAATTTTTTTTTAATTAATCACTCGGAGCTGAACTGAAAACCGAAAAACCCGTTATTTTTTGCGGAACGACAAGGCATTTTTGTGCAACGACAATGTTATCAATATTTTTTTATCTTTTTTAATTTATATTTCGTTTCGCATCTTATTTCGATGGTACTTGAACTTTCGATTACAATCTCGCAGACTTCTTCAAAAAGAGATTTGCTTGAAACTTCAAGTATCATCTAGAAATTCCTCTCTTCCAAAAATGAGGTACCTATTATAACTATAAATATTTCGAAAAATCACACTTTTTTTTAAACCACCAAATTTAAAAAAATATACTCACAGTGAATTTGAATTAAACTTTTAACTTCTTTTTCTTCCAACTTATCTTGATACGTTTGGAAACTGAAAAGAAAAAAATATTATAATATATTTATTCATTAAAATGCATTATATTAAAATTAGAACAGTGCGCTACTGATATGAGTTCTGAAGTTATAAAATTTTAATACCAGGTGTAATGCTGTTATATTTATAAACTTAAAACAAACGAATCATTATTAACATTATTAGATATTCCTATATTATACACCCACATTTTCTTGATGAGATTAATAATAAGGTTACATTTATCTCTCTATATTAAAATTACGTTTAATCAGGAACGGACTGGCATTAGAAAATGTACCTTTTAAGGCCAAAGCAGATATGCTACTTTTTCACATCCGATTAGGTTGCTTGGAAATTACTGATCGAGTATTTCAATGAAAGGACAATATTATACTAGACAATAATATTTTTATAAAATTCAGAATCTGATGAAAAATATTTGTAGAACCTTTTATGTGGAAAATTTAACTATTTTAAATTTTATATAACTGTTTTTTCCCATATGGGACGTAGCAGTGTGACTGAGAGAGCAATATGAACGCGCAAAGTAGAAAAACGCGTTTAGTTGTTAATTAAAATAAAGGTGGTTGCCGGTAAGAATCTTAAAATTGAAGTATACCATATTTTTAACATTCATTTGAAGATTATAAAAAATAATTATAAAGTTTAGTTTTAAAGTATACATTTTAATGATTGAAAATACCTAAATTTAAGGTTTCATGAATTTAAAAAAAGTTATAACAAACAAAGGAGTAGAATTACACACAGAGAAAAATAATTTGCGAAAAATAACGTAAAATAACCAGGAAAAGTTGTCCTTCATGAGATACTCAATATAAATTGATGGGTAAACTGCAAACACTACAGTCTTTTATATTATTACTGTTTCAAACAGTAAAATATTATAGGTTTTCGCTTACTATCCGGGATAGACAGGTTAAAACTGTAAAAAAAGATGATACAAAAAAAATTGAATTTCAAAAAACATTTTTCATTTTGTAGGGGCATTTTCTCGGTTTAAATAATATCCGACCAAGGTACTGACTGGTATTACCTTACACTTTTATAAACGGGCCAATCTCCCCAACTCCCCAATAAGATAAAAACAATAAATTCAAGCGAAATAATTTTCCGAATGACTGCGCCATTATGTTCTGTGTTACCTTCTTTTCTATTATATAAAATATAAATTTATTTATTAAGGAAAGGGATAAAATACATATAAACCTAATGGGTAGTAACTAGAATTAATATAACATGAGATTACTGATTTAATTTCCTTTTACCAGAGACCATGTAAATAAAATGACAACAATAGCAAACAATATGGCGGACACCGTGCTGGCGAAAGCAAAATTACTGGTGTCACGTCAAGCGCAGACGGCTGCGGTGACGACTGCGTTCAAACGACGCGCAGTACGCGGTGGTATTCACGTCGGTCAGTTCGCCACGAGCGCTGGCATCGCCTCGCCGCTGACTTCTCTACGTAGACGCGGGGACGCGTTCATTGTTACCGTACGGGATGATAATGGAAATGATAGCGGCAAATTCAAATCGTTCTATCTGCTCACGCATGTGGAGTTCCCTAGTCTTACGGTAAGTTAAGTTTACCATTTAAAATAATTGAGCTCAGATTATTTTATTAAATAATGCTAAAAAAAATAGCAATGATACTAATTTTAGACACAAGAAAAATGTTTTTTTCGCTTTACTGAAAAACGTGTAAATATGTCGTTTATTTGGTTTAGCTTTTCACCATTTTTGAGATGATACTGACTCAATTGTCTAAGCTTGATTTTTTTTCAGAATTAAGTAGTTTTTTTAACTATTTTATATATTTCAGTTAGGTTATGGAGATTGCAGAATATTACAAAGTAATATAACAACAGACTGTCATGTAAAAATGAAAATATGTCCAAATACGGCCCTGGTTCGTATCAGATTAAAAATAAATGAAAAGCAATATTACAGAGCTGAATTTAAGGACTTCAAAATATACGATAATAGGTAAGTACGTACTTTATTGTAAAAAATATTATGTGATATCCGAAACAGTATATTAAAAAAGTTTATTAATATATATCTACAAATAATAAAACAAAAATTGTTTTGATAACCGCACAATAAAATTGGATTGGTATATTTTTACGGCAGATGTGAAAGTGGCCTATTTTTATTTGTTCTAGTAGCACTTGACCTTTCTATACATTGTAATAAGTTTTCTTTTGTACAACCACTAATCAAAACTACTAAATATAATTAGAGTAATATAGAATCCGTCTTACATAAACGAATAAACAAACATTTTAAATATTGAAATCTCTACTCTTTAAGGACTTTTTGTAAATTGAAAATTAATTTTCCCGTGTATGTCTTGACCGAATTATTATTTATTTATATGCGACAATTGTTACCATAATTACATAGCTTTGAATATTCTATATATAATATTTTTTTCTCTAGAATTTTTTTTTCTCTTAATTATTTTAATGAGTGTATACATTAGCTTCATAATGAACCCAACACAATTTTAATTCCCTTCACAGGTTTAATTTGAAAACAGTATCGATACTGTAATGTTTTAATGAAAATACATAGAATAGATTGATTCGCTTTCATCTCGAAGCAATTAAAAACTGTGTGTAAACTAATTTCCATGTTGAATCTATTCTTGCCACAACACAAAGTTATCAATAATTAGTTTATTAGGGCCCGACCATACTTGTCGCACATTCGCGGTTCTCTGCGTATAACTTCTTATTGGTCCTTCCTTACATATACATATATACATGTACTTAATGTACAGGTTGAGTACAAAGTAAGGAACGGACAATTGTATTTTCATTACTATCAATTATATGGAATATTTTAATATAGCTGCGATAAAAATATATGACATTTGAAAACAGTTTACATGAAAAGATGGTATATTATGGCTTCTGACATCCCATAAATGCTCAAGATTATAGTTGATCTGTGGTTACAAATAAATGTTTTTCTGTTAATAACATAGGCCGATATCATTTTTGTTGTTTCTACTTGAATAGGTGATTTAGGAGGTTTTTGTCATGCTAAAACCGAATCCGTTGACCAAATTGCTCCATCATGTTAGATTTTTGAGATAACCTAACCTAAAAGTGCTAAAATGACGATTTTGGCCATATTTAAGAATTTATTACCAAGTAGGTAATTTTTTTCTAAAGTTTTCGTTCACGGTAAGAAATAGTAATATCTTTTGTCATTAAAATGAATTTTTACTTTCTACTGTCCGATTTTTTTCGTCAAGTTATGGTAGTTTGAAGATATGATATTTTTATTCATAGAGTAGACACTTTCTTATCGTGAACGAAAACTTTAGAAAAAAATTACCTACTTGGTAATAAAATCTTAAACATTACCAAAATCGTAATTTTAGCACTTTTAAGTTAGGTTATTTAAAAAACTTGACGTAATGGAGTAATTTGAGCACCGGATTCGGTTTCAGCAACTAAAAAAACTCGAAATATATTCAAGTAGGGGCAATAGGACAAAAATATTTTTTGTCGGCCTGTGTAATTTATTACACATTATAAAACATTTGATTTTAATTGATTTTGTAATTCAAAACAATAATAAACAATAACAGCCGTTCGGAGCGAATTATTTCGGAGCTAAATGGTAACAGTTTATGGTAGTGTGCTATGAGTCCTATCTTTCTCCTTGTCTAAGCAATACTTATATAAACAGGCATGTGTGTGCGTGTGTGCACAGATGGCACAATCTTTATTCAATTAGTCAATTTACTACCTCTTACACGATACATACCAATTAAGGGTAGTGCATAGTAAAGATGTTATACGTTTATAATATACATATATGTAGTTAGTATACAATATAGGTAAAACATTTATAGTGTCTCCAGAGGTGGATTTCAAATACAATTATATGAGTAGATTAACCTTTTTTAATTTTGAAATGTCACATTTAATTTGTAGATATTACAAAAACTCCCGCGGCTTCGCCCACGTTTAGTTTGTTTCGAATTCAAACCATTTCAATTATATTTTTTTATATCTGCCATACATTGGTGAATCGGCAATAGTAACATGTATAGATTATTCAGCAATTCAGATGCTTTACTGACTAACTACACTAAAAATATACATTGTTCTGGGTTATTTTGATTTTACTTCTTATTAATGGAAAACAGAAAAACTGATTTCTCAATCATTATATCTATAAAACTAAATTTCATACGAAAAAAAAATGGGACGAGAGTAATACCACACTGCAAAGCATGCTTTGGGTGTGCTAATATGTATATACAGTAAGGGACAAAATTGTGGGTACGATCTTCCTAAATTCATAAATTCCCCGAATAATGTCTTTCTGATTACCTGACAGTGTAGTAATAACATATGGAATTCTATTGGTGATTATAAAACTAGGTGGACATAGTTTTACAACGTTGTGACTCATAGGGTGGCTAAGAAAAAATCCAGGTAGTATATAAGTAATCCTTCTTTAGGACAAAATTGTGGGTACGACATCATTAAGTGTTTATATTTGTAAGAGTTCGTATCAACAATTGATTTTGGTTAGTGGTCATAATTATATTGGGTTATATCTATACACAACAATTTCTGTTTTTAATATTAACATTGTTGAATATTAGATAAACCGATAAAAATGGTTCGCGGTAGTGAAATTCCATTAGATATTCGAAAAAGGGTTGTTGAGGATCGAAGAACTGGACTTAGTTATCAAATTATTGCTAAAAAGTATAAAATTTCGAAAAATGCGGTAGTGAGAATGTGCAAAAAATTTGAAGCTACACATAGTGTCGCAAACATCACTGGGAGAGGTCGAAAAAAGAAAACGACACAAAGAGAAGATACGATAATAATCCGTGAAGTTAAGAAAAATCCCAATCTTACTGCGCGAGAAGTTAAAGAAATTGTTGGTGTTGATGTTTCCAATAAAACAATCAAGAGACGATTAAAATCAGCCGGGTTAGAAAGCTATTTTAAACACAAAAAACCGTTCATTAGTGCGAAAAATAAAAAGAGACGCTTACAATTCGCTAAAAATCACATAAATAAATCAAAAAACTTTTGGAATAGTGTAATTTGGTCCGACGAAAGTAAATTTGAGCTTTTTGGGAATAAACGAAGGGGAAGAGTGTGGAGGCGCCCTGGAGAAGCGTTAAAACCTCAAATGGTACAATCAACAGTTAAACATGGTGGAGGTAATGTTATGATTTGGGGGTGTTTTAGTCGAAACGGGGTGGGTAATTTAGTGAGAATCGAAGGCAAAATGACAGGTGCTGTATACGTAAACTTACTAGACGAAAATCTTAATGCCTCCGCTGAAAAAATGAATTTAAATGAGCAATTTGTCTTTCAACAAGACAATGATCCAAAGCACACATCAAGAGTTGCAAAGAAATATTTTGAAGATAACGATTTGGAACTATTAGAATGGCCAGCTCAGAGTCCGGATTTAAATCCAATCGAGCATTTATGGTCGTATTTAGATACAAAAGTGTCTCGAGTGAACGTTACCAATGCTGAAAATTTTTTTGAGAAGCTGGTTTCTGCGTGGGAGGAAATACCACAGGAAATAATAGAAAATTTAGTGGACAGCATGCCCAGACGTTTACAAGCTGTCATTAAAGCTAAAGGTGGACATACAAAATATTAAAAGTAAGTAAAACTGTGATACACGATATTAAGAGGTTGATTTTTCGAACGTACCCATAATTTTGTCCATTTCTATTTTCAGATTGCTGGCATCTATTCATTGGAATGAAGAAAATAAAATTTATTTATTTATAATACTGTGTAGAAATTATCTGTTGATATATTAAATAAAATATTATCATACATTTTTCAAGTATTTCATTTAAAATCATTATAAAACATGGCATTTATAACATTATTTTGCTACGTACCCACAATTTTGTCCCTTACTGTATATATATAGTACAGCTCAACCACAATACGGGCCTAATAGTTTTAGATTAATCAGTGACATTGCTTAGCTGTAGATTTTACTTCTTCTTTTTATTGAAATTTGATGTATGAAAATTTACTAAACAGTTTAGGGTATTTTTGTTATATTTATTCCATAGAAAATGGCGTAAAAAGTTGTATCTCAAATCGTTTTCGAGATATGGCTATAACTTTTGAATCGGTGCGGTGTAGGTGATTAAATATTAATTTTCTTGATATTTTTTAAATTAACGACAAAATCTATAACTATATAACCTTAGATTAGGAAAAAATATGGATACATAACAACCAATGCTAGTTTATATATGAAACTGTTACCAAAATTTTACGGCGGTCATCTTTTTTTAAATGTCACTTTCGTCATTTCCATGTATATTATCCCAGAGGCGTCAGTTGTAAACTTATAATAAGATAATATGCTTTAAATTACAATTGAATTTTGTATGTATGAGAGATGATAGTTCCAAATAGACATTTCTATGTTTATCAATTATCACTGAAATACTTATAAAGACAATATAAAACATTTATTATTAATTAATTTTATAATTAAAAACAATTGATATTTATTTTGAAATCTGAATGGTCCGCCAATGACTCGTAGAGCGAAATGGTAACAACGCTAGGTAATATGTTATTTATCCTTTATCTTTCCTTGTCTAAGAATATAACAATTAAATCGATACGACTTATACCCAGAAGCCAAAATTCATAGTGAATTAGTGTATGACTGTATACAAAAATACAAAAAATAAAATTATTTATCATCAAACCCTGTAAAAGCATAATAATTATAATATTGAATGTGCCACGATTTTATTACATCATTTGTTTTACTGATAATCCAGTAATCTTCCTAAAACGAGAAATTAATTTACTAATTAGCTAAATGTTTGACAATTAATATCAGTACTTTAGTGAGTAAATTAATAGTTATTGCTAACTGAATTAGTGGACTAGAGTTTCTTCGCGATTTTGCCTGCGTGTGTTTTAATATTGATGAATGCCCGTGCGATCGGCTGACGTAAAAATCTAGGCACCACATCCCTTTTCTACTAATTTTGAAAATTCCCCCTCCCCTTCCTCAAAATGACATTAACCTTGTTATTTAAATCAACCTGAATAAGGTTGAATTTATTGTAATAATTTATCTAATCGTGTAGTACTACAAATTTTAATTTGAGGCACTAAAAATACATGTACATTTTAAAAATATTAATTATTATATCTTTGTTCTATTTTTTTAATGTGCAGGTACATCAAATGAGCATTATAATGTTGTTGCTTGAGGAAAAAAATACAACTAACATACAAACACAATAAATTAACAATGCAAAGTGCTCCTTTGTTAATTACAGGTCCATTAGACAATAACGTTGTATGCTGGCCACTATGGGGTTGTTTTTCCTAAGAGCGACATGGCAACTTAATGTTTTATTTTGAATAATATTTAGACATTCAGCACTCAAATAAATCTTTTTATTTATCGATGGACTAATTCTAATCGGTCGTAACTTTAAAATGTTTTCCAGTTCTAATTAAAAGTATTTTGTACATAATTAAAAATAGCTTAAATATATAAAATTAAATTATACTCGTATATTAAATCAAATCAGGATCAAAACGAACTTGATTCCTTAATCTAATTTTATAAAACTAAAACAGAACATAAAACAGATGTCTAAATGAACAGTTCAATAGACAAAATTAATAATAAAAAAAACTAATTTTCTTTAACTGGGTGTAAAATTGTAACGTGTATAAATAATTATAATAATGACTTAAAATATCATTACCCTACTGAGCTGTCGGAAAAGGAATGACCGAGTCGATAACTAGCAATATTAGAACATAATTTTATTCTCTACAAAATGACGTCCTTAAAAAAATTTCGTCAGTTATCATTAATCAGTAATACCAACTTTAGTACTAAAGAATAATTTTTCCATGTTATTTAAATAGAAAACTAGACTCCCCTTTGTGGCACCTCTTAAAATCGAACTACAGGGTAATCCTTGTGGGGGGATTTATTTTAGGTCATTAACTACCCTATTTCGTAACGAGAGCGAGGAAAAAAAATATCGATTTTTTTACACACCCTAACATATGTATGTGTATATATTTATTTCCTTCCTTTGAGTTATATTTTATAATACGGTTTTAAATAGTTTTAATTCTGTATGGAAATTCCAACCTGTTTTTTTTCTAAAGCGGTATTAGTTATGCTCTCATCAAGCTTACAATGTTATAATTTTTAATTAAAATATTATAAAGCGAGACTATTTTTCATTACTACGGTTTACTATGTTTTTAAACGAATGTGTAGATTAGTTTATATGGAAGTAACATTTAAATATTTTAAACAGTATATTAAAAAGTGTGTGTTAAGAATTATTATTAGAAAATACAGAATGCGGTATTTATTTTTTTCGATTTTCTTACCATATTATCTTACAATTAGTTACAATCTATTGGTCATTTTGTTTGATAAAAATCTTGGGCCGTTTTTCCAATCTGCCGCTCGGAAAATTCCACGGCTGAACGTACGAAAATGCCACATTTTTAAGAATTTTCGCAAATAAAAAAAGTCAAAAAGAAACCACTCACGAAGTTTCAGAAGTATGGTAATAACTTTACAAGGTACTGAGAACTGAAAGAGCTGAAACAAAAAGTAGTGTAATTTCTTTTTTTATGTTATAACTAGCTGGGCCCACGCGGCTTCGCTCGCGTGGACTACGGAATTATTGTTTAGGATTTAAAAAATATATAGTTGAATTAATTACAAACACGATTAGTTATTAATGTAATAAAAACCAAATAACACTTAAATTACCTACTTAACAAAAACGAATCAGAATAAAAAGTAAAAATAATTTTTGTTCTATTTAAATTTAAAAGTTAATTATTGAAAACAAAATAAACAATTGACAATCAATAGAATACCGGCCTGTTCTTCCCAGCGTGTTGGCATGTTCCCTCGCCGCTCCCCGCGCACGGTCACAATCGCGCGAATAATATGTTCTAATATGTATATTTCGATATTTTCTAAACTATACGACCAAATTGGATGCTGTAAATGGCAAATTATATCTACATTAAGTACTTATGACGATGAAATCATTTATTTTGATATGGATTAATGTTTTACAGGTCATAAGTCCATGTAAACAGAACCCAAATATTTTATGTTTTCTTTGTAACATAAAAGCAGTCATTGTGGCTAAAATATAAAAGTTAGACATATGGTGTCGCGGACTTAATTGAAGAACTTTTGATTCTACACAATTCTTTATTACATTATTTTGTTCTATATTGAACGGTTTAGGCAGCGTATTACAAAACAGCGCGCCGACGGCAAAAATTTTTCCGACTTGATTTACTACTATTGTCACTGCTTAGTTGTTATGTTATCTAACCTAACAAAATATAGCCTATAACCTGGCCAGAGAACGTACCTATGAATTAAAAAAAAAACATGTAAATCGGATAAGTGGTTCTCGAGTGATAAGGTAACTAACGGACAGACAGACAGACAGACAGACAGAGAGACGTTGAGCTTTATATATATTAAGGATAAAATGATTGTACACTTAAACATATTTTAAGGAAAAATATTTATATTGTAATTTATTTCCCGCGTATTGCGCTATCCCGTTTATAACACGTTTTTGATCCGTTCCGCTCAAGATCGTAATAACGAAGTTTCACTGTATTTAAAATTGTATCGACCTATGTTGAAAATTTCATCAGACACTTTTGTTTTGTAACAAATGGGAATATTACTAAAACGATGACAAACCGTATCCTTTATTCGCACCTCTTCGGAAAACTAAACAATTCGAACGTCGAGAAAATAAATATAGAATGACTTCCGTCGGCTCCGAAAATATCCGCGCTAAGAGGTAGAAAAAGAATGAGTAAACAAAAATAGCAGAGCTTGGGAATTTTATAAAAACGACCTGTTAACTAACTAACATCTATAGAACATACACAGTTTGGCCTTGGGGAAACATCGAGTGTTTAATATTCTATTTGATGCATTTTTTTAAATCACAGGTGAATTTTTCTAAATCAATTTCAAGATTCAAAAATTATTTTTAAAGATTGAAATCTCTACTTTTTAGTGATTTTGCAAAGGACTTCAGAATGAAATTTTGTAGTGGTCAACAATGCGATAGGAAAAAGGAAAAGTAAATTGTTCAAAAAGTCGAAATATGTAATTGTTTATTGAATAACGATAATTTTACGTTCATATAAAGTATCATTTATTTTTCAACTTGTAACCACTAAGTTCTCGCGCGTTAGGGCCGCGCGCTTTCAACTGCTGTAAACTTCCAATTAACACCCCGGCCCCATGATGTATGCTATATCATTTTCAAGTTTAAGAATTGAACTTTCATTTAGAATGATGAAAAAAAATTATTAAAAATAACGTATTTCGAAAAAAATTTAAAAATATTTTTTGAATCGTAAAATTTTTGCGAAAAAATGTTTTTTCGCTAATGCAATATTTTTTTTCGAAAAGAAGATGCAAAAATCTATGAGAGTCAGTACATACCAAAATTTAGCTAAATAGTGTGATATAAGCTATTAATTTCTGAAAAAACACCTATTCTATAAAATGTCGAAATTCGCGGCCCTGTATTTTAACAACAAATGATACTACGGCAAAATCCTTTTGCATTTTTATTATTAGACATTCATACAACAAAACTGCAAAATTTCAAGAAAATCGGTGGCATCAAAATTTTCACCTGGTACACTTGGCGAATTTTGCCCCATAGGTGTTTATAATCCTAAAAAAAATAATAAAATATCAATTTCCAAAAACACATCTGAAGAGTAAATGAATTTTTATTTATTTATGTACCATTATTTATATTACATCACGGAGAAAACTGAGACTCAAATTTTAGGAAAAATAACAATTCCTAAAAAAAATTACAATCCGTATTGCAATTATTGACAGACTTATAATAAAAATTATAATCTTTTATTTAAAAATACAATTAGTCTGTAAATTATTGCAATACGGATAGTAAATTTTTATTATAATCCATATCTTCGCTCATGAATTCAACACTGATACGTAATAATTTCAGCACAATATTAAATTATTAGTACCACACCACATGTTCGTAGTTATCTTCAACACTATTCTACAGTAATGAGTTTAGCTTTTATTTGTCCTTAGAGGACTGCTATAACGCGTATTCGTCCACATGAAAACGTTGACTCAATGACAAGTAAAATATTTATAAGTCAGTAACTTCGACCTGATTCTTTTCAACGAATTGTATAATGATAATTCTTGAGTTTAATTTTGGATAGTAATCTGCCTCTCTCTCCTCTGTTTGTTACTTTTTCACGGCTAAATCGCTGAACCGATTTGAATTTTTTTAAGGACAATGTAAAACATTTATTATTAATTAATTTTATAATTCAAAACAATTGATATTTATTTTAAAATCTGAATGATACGCCAATGACTCTTGGAACGATATGGTAACAATGCTAGGTAATTTTTTATTTGTCCTTTATCTTTCCTTGTGTAAATTATTATCAATTTGTATTATTTACCTAACCTAACTTTATGGTGTTTTCACTAACCTAAATTCCACACGAACGAAGTCGCGGGTAACAGCTAGTATTTTATATATGTTTGCATTAACTTAAACTAGCATTTGCTCGTGAGGATTGTTTCTACAACTTGGGAACTACCGAACCAATTTTAAACAAACTTTGAATAAAACCTGACCAGATAACGTAGAAAACCATATGGAAATCAGATCAGTAGATTTCGAGTTATCACGTACATGGAGACAGACAGAGAGGCATTGAATTTTATAAAAGACAGAGATATCGCTATTGCAATCGTGTTGTATCTTATTTAATGACAATTATTGCCCCTCTTTCCCCTACTACTTATTATTTATTTATTATTTTGTAATGTTTCAAAATATATTTTTGTTTCAGTTGTGAAGATTTAGACGTTTGTGGTCTTGGGTCATTCAACTATCTCATTCCAGAAATTAAAACATGGCTGTTAGGAACGTTCTGGGATAAAACTGTTCCGAAAATAGAAAATGAATGTGGTAAAGCAATAAAAAAAGTTTTAGATAACGTTGTTTTCGATATTATTGAAAAATGATATGTGTATTTAAAAATTTTAATAAAACTAATAAAAAAATAATACGTGGTTTTGTTGTCAACCTTTTTAATTATTCTATATTAAATTTTTGCTTTGATATGGTAACGTAATCTACCTACATTAAAAAAAATTATAAAAGCATTTTTTTATAATACAAGATAGTTTTTGTTTTTATTCACATAGTGTTTGCTTTGTTATTTAGAAAGTAAAATTAATTAATTTTTTAAATAAAAAAAATGTTTTTTTGATTGACGGGCTTCGTTTTTGTAATTATCATGAACTCATGTTACTAATAAAACAAGTAACTTTTTATTAAATCATTTTATTTACCAAAATCTGCAAATATAGTTTGTTTTTTTAATTTATAGCCTTTTATTTTGTTTATGTTTTTTCTTCAGTAATGGATAAAATAAGTACTATAATACGACACAAAAGATATAAAAGAAAGAATCGATAATACAATAATTAATAAATAAATTATACTAATAACTAGCTTAAATGTCCACCATTTTGACACCTACAAGCTGATTGTCATCAAATCACGTTGTAAGACAGTCAAATGTATATTGATTAATATTCAGAAATGGTAGTAATCAAATATCAACAAATATTTCTAATTCAGTACATTTAATAAAAAAAATATCCATCACTGAGGTCATATCCAAGACTGGTGCCAGTACCTTATATATTATATATATAATATTATTATATATATTTTGCATAACAATAGAAAATTTATATCAAGTTTGAGAGCTCTCATAGGTCGTTATGAATTTTTTTGACTAAATCTAGTGAATGACTTTTGTAGATCAGACTTTTATCTTCAATTGATATAACTTTTTTATTTTTTGTAAAAATGTTTGGGAGTTACATCTTTTTTGTGTAGCTGTATTATTATTTTCTTTTTTACGCAAAATAAAAAGAAAGAAAAAAATAAAGAAAAATATTTTTCTTTTTAGATAGATATCTACTGGACTTTTTAGAATGCTTTAATTTTAAAATGTACTTACATGAATTTATAAATAATATATAAAATATATGAAATAATGGTATAGTAAATGTATCTACTAATATTAGAAATGTTTCTAAGAAATATATGACCTAATAAAAAACACTATCTACCTATTAGTGAACTTGGCCTTTAAGTATCGCGAGTATTGATTTTTAATTTAAATAATTTAGAAATATCTCTTGTACAAATTGATTATCGATTGGTGTTTATATAACGTTTATAGCTATTAGTCTCTAACATAAATAGCACAGAGAAAGGGTAGATAATAATATTTTAATAAATTGACATCGATAAACAAGGATGGTAAAATAATTCCTAATAATATGAAGCAATATATGTAAGTGACTAACTATTTAAAAATTTTATATTTCTCATTTTATTTATTTTTTCGATCTCTTCATGTTTTTTTGCTCTGCTGTTTTCATTCAAACTCAAATAAATGCTACACAAAAAAATACTATAAAAAATTTGAAAAAGCGTTTTAATTTAAAGCTAACCTAAAAAATGATTATCTTGAAATTTGGGGAAAATATTAAACATCCCCGTGGGAACTCTCAAAACTGCAAAAAAAAAATGTTTTTATTCAACCGCGATTGGGTCATAAAAAACGTTTAAAAAAACCTCCTATTTTTGAAAACGATCTTTCTATCGGATACGGATGCTTACTGATGTCAATGAATGAATTTTTTGAATTATTTTTGAAACATTGAAAATTAGAGATAAATAGTCAATTTAAAAATTGTAGGTAATATTATTATCTTTAATTTATGTCCCATTTATTTTATTCTATCTTTTATAAATTTAAAAATAAAATTAGAATCACGTGAACTGTTCACTCTCAGTATTAAGTATAAGAAAGTCCCGTGTCTCCCATGGCAGATATTTTTAAGTCGGTTTTATTTTATTTTTTTAAGTTTTTCATACTTAATGTATTTCGTATAACTGCAATAAAAAAGAATTGCATGCTTAAAATAATATAAATTTTGGAACGTAAATTACATAAACTTCCCGAATGTTATTTTTATTTCTTAATTCAATACACCTACGATCACGATCTCTTTATATGCATATAATAAATATTAATAACCTTTGACGTGAATATATCAAACATTACACTTAATAGTTGGAAGCAATTTCTTCCGTGGTGGTAATGAAAATTCCACCCGTACGTGAAAATGTAAATTTCGTTTTCTATTACCGCATGCAGTGGAAATCGCTCCACAGAGAAAACAATACTCTCGCCGGCGGTTTCGTTCGATGGTATGGAAATTATGCTACACTTTTTATTTCCAACAGAATAGATAAATTATTGCACTTGTTTTAACCGATTGGTGGTAGAAAAACAGATATAGGTACTCTTTGAATATAACGTATTTCTTACCATTTCAGTGGCGTTCCTGCTACATATTTCAGGAACGCTACTAACAAAGGAACCTTTTCAAGTGGCATATTCGGATCGAGTTTAAATTTTGTTAATAGTTAAAAGGAGTCAGGGTAAGTAAGAAAAAATTACCTTAGCTGCGGTAAAACGGTTTAAGGGGGTGATACACCCCTATGAAAATGTGCAAAATAATCAGATATTTCAAATAACTCTGAAACTAATGAAGCTTTTAAAAAATCTATAGTATAAAATTTTCATGATTTTTTATGCTCTTTCGAATGGTAATAGTCAAAATTCGAAAAAAATGAATTTATTCAAAATTTAATCTAAAGTCGATACTTTTCTTATCGCTAACATAATAAAAAAATTTAATTAATATTTTTCGAAATATCATAATGTGATAATGAAAGGGTAAAAAACGACATAAGCGTTCCTCAGAATGTAAGCTATCTCCCTGCCAAATTTTATCAAGATCGGTTCAGTGGTTTAGCCGTGAAAAGGTAACAAATAGAGAGAGACATCTTTACATTTATAATATTATTATGGATGTACTATATAGGATATTTAAAAAAATCGATTGTTTTCAGAAAACCCATTAGTGGTGTTTATATTTTAACAGTATCTCAGCTAAAATCGTTGTGAATTTATTGTGAAGTCTCCTGACAATATTAATGAGAATTGATTACGCCTAAAATAAGATTGGCACACCTTACAGGCCTTTTAACATCCCATTTCTTCAAATTGTTCAATAGAAAATACAGGTTGTAGCTACATAGTTGTTGTGATTATTTAATGATTATTATAATATATATTATAATATATTATAATATGATTATTTGCATTTAAAAGTTAGAGAGGTTTGCATTTTATGGCCAGGCTATATTTTTTTTGAATTTAGGTATATAAAAAAATATATGATCAATTTGCAATGAAACTATTATTTCTATGAAAAATAGTCAAGGACATATTTTTGTAGAGGATTTTGTCTTCTATAAGGGGACTCGGTGGTCTAGAATTTTCGAAAAATCGATTTTTTTAAATATATTTTGAAAGTACAGTATTTTAAAAATATACTGTTAAAATTTGGTGACGAAATTCCGAGTATTTCTGTATTTATAACCCATTACAAGGTCAGGTAGGTAGAAGATCGGTTAATGGTAAGTGCATATTTCAATACAATTTCTTGAGAATATACTTACTTGAAACTTTAAACGCGTTTATCTCGAAACTACTTTTTTTCGTCTAATGAAGCCAAAAAAAAAACTACTCGACCGATTTGTCTGAAATTTTAATAGGTCATTCTGAACAGTACTGGCTCTGGCTGGAACTAAAAGAAATAGTTTCTGTAAAGTATTTCTATTTTTTTTATTAAGAAAACATTGAAAAAAACGAGTCGTTTTCAGACTCGTACTTTAAACTACGCGCCATTTTGTCAAATTTTTTATTTTATTTTTTGATTTTACTCCCCGCTATAACTATACTTATACTAATGAAAAATCCGTCTTATTTTTTTATTTCAGATCAGAGGGAGAGATAATACAAGTTTCATCAGTCAGGTCCATTTCTTTGGAGAGGGGAACTTCAGCGCCATTTTATTAATTAAAAAAAAAAAAATTGTTTTAATTTTCATTTTTGTATAGTTAATAAGTAATAAAATAAGTGTAAAAAAATTTGAAAGCATTAGTCATTACTTTCATATAAAATTATTTTTTTTAAATAGTTTAAATTTTAGGGCGCTAGACCACCGGGTCCCCATAAGATACGTATAAATTTATTTTATTTAATAAACCCTGAAGGTAGATAGCACGAAAATAACATACTTTTGATGAAAATCTTCATTCCTAGAAAAGTCATCTACCATTGTTAAAATTAAATAAATACTTGAGATAATTATTAGAGAAAATTAAAACGTAATAGTCGACACACAAAGACATATCCAGGGGGTAAGTAGACAAACGCATCCTAGGAGGTTCTGTAAGTTCAATGAAATACACAGAGGAATCGCCCCAAGGAAATTTCCATCTTGCCGTTCTCTGTGGTTATGTTCAGCATGGCGAAAGTTATGTGCAACCATTGTGTAGTATAATATAAATATACATAATACATATATATACTGTGTTTGTCTAAGGTCGATCAAACACAGTATCAGACAGAGTCAGGGCTTCTGGGTATAAACTGCATCGTATTGAACTTAATGCTACTCCTTATGGTTATTGGCATAGTACCCTTCTAGTTGTGAAGGATGTATCGAAGTTACAACGAGCTGATATCTGAAGATTGGATCGAGTGTTTATCGTGCAGTCAATGGTAACACAACAAATGCACTTCATATTCTGGCATTGGGCCATACAGATTCGAGATATGCGTGTAAAATTATATGCATTCTTAGGCCGTTTTTCCACACACCGGCATTCTCAGTGCCGGTGTAGTTGGGTTCTAGCTGTGGTGATAGAAACATGTCTGCAGTGTTCAATAAGCATTACCTTCTTGGGTTATTATACCTCGGAAGGAAATATATAAATCACAAATAAAAAAACAGTAGGTATAATAACCCAAGAAGGTAACGCTTATTGAACACTGCAGACATGTTTTTATCACCACAACTAGAGCCCAACTTCACCGGCACTGAGAATGCCGGTGTGTAGAAAAGGAACCATGGCCAGTGCCGTCGTCGGCAACGGCATCTGTTTTGCCGGTGTGTGGAAAGAACCAAAGAGTTTAAATAAAAATTTGCGATTGTCAATTTTTTTTATTTTTCTTTGTATAACCAGCCAAACCTTAAGTGTGCACTCTACCCTATAAACCGCTTTTTTATTTTTTATTTATATTTAAAAATATGGAAAATATACAGGATTTTACAAAAAGAGACGGTATTTGGCAACCATACCTTATATTTCCTACAATTACTATCTGATTTTTTCATATGTTTATGAACTAAACGACGCAAAAAATGTCAATTTAAGACATTTAAGTTAATATGAAAACAACTAAATACATATATCAAAAAAACTAATAACATATTCGTATAAAAATAGAATAATTTATTATTGTTTATTTTAAAGACAGTGTGTATATTCATTTGGCTTTCAAGGAGCAAATGTTTCTCCAGAACATTAAATGAAATTTATTGGATATGAAACATGTAACTGACAGTAATATCCAAAGACATATTTATTGAAAACTTCAGCCTGAATTTCAATATGCGTAAAACATTTATTCTTTTTCATTTTCTGTATTTGACACTACCAACTACCATATTCAATTACATAAATTTATAATTGATACTTATTTTAATTTATATTAAAAAAATACACCTGCATACGGCTATAAACATTTCAAAAATTAAAGTTAGTTAAATTTTCACTTTTTCTTAAAATTTCATGTTTTGTGTAAAGTTAAATTAAGGCTGAATAATTAATTTATTCAGTATTATACTCAATATGGTCTCTTTTTATGCTGATAGGTGTCAAATTGTTATGAAATTGCTCGATATTTTAAAACAGTGGTAATAAATGTATAATAATGTAAATGCTATACATTTTATGAGTTACACTTGGCAGCACTTATTTTATGTCGCTGAGTTCTCCTTAATAGGCATGCGTCAAAGTCATTATATGTTTGATTTCATTTGCTACATCTGTGAGTGGTTGTCATTTATATTTAACACCTAGCAGATAGCGTTAGCTGGGAGCTAATTTACATTTGCAGCCAAGCAAATACTTTATAATACCGGGCATTAGCGTCACTATCTGAAATACAATTTGGCACCGTTTGTGAACTGGTGCGAAATCTTAAACAAAAATTTTAATAATAACAAAACGTTTACATATTTAAATTCCTTGAATTATCAGCGTTCATTATATATCGAATTCGCCAAAACGGAGAATCCCTGAATTTTCATGAAAATCGCACCGCGTAACTTCAAATCCGCATAAAAAGAGACCCTTATTGCGATTTTGTCCGTGATAAATGTACTATTTAAATCTGAAAACCGATTATATGTAGTTTATGCGATAATGCGTGTTATAACGTGTGACGTCTTCCTCGTTTCATAAAAAAGTCTTCATCGAATTAAAAATTAAAATCAGATAGGTACGTACATGGTCTCGCGGTCTTTAATTGAGAACTAATTGAATTCAAAATTGCCTCAAATAATTTCGAAGTATCTCGTCAAATTTTTTTGAAATATTTATTCACTACTCAGGTGTTTTGAGTAATATTATGTTGATATTAATTTTATAGCATTTCTGAGATTCTAAGGAACACATTGACGCAGGTTTCATCAAAATCGATCCAGTAGTTTTCGAGATTACTTCCGACAAACACACACAGAAACTTTAGTATAGAATTATAGATTACATCTTCATTTATAAGGCAACGTTACTTTACATATATCTATAACATGATCTTTAATATCATGTAACTTTACGACAAACTAAAGTCCTTACAACTTTAAAACATTCTTACTCTCATCAAAAGACAAGAAATAAAAAGTCAAAACACTCACGGGGCACTGGTATAAAACATACATGGAATATTAAAATAAAGTGTTTTTATATTTTTGTTTCATCCCTACTTTTTTCTTGTTCATGTTTAGTTCACGAAACATATTATATAGCCAACATGCTCCTGGGTACTGGCTAACTGTTAAATTAGTTTTTCGCTAATTCTAAAAGTTTAACTGCTAGTTGTACTACATGTATTAAACATATATTAGAATGTACTGAACGGGTAGTTAAAACCAATAAAATTCTATGAAACTTTGGGTAATTGTTTATAAATGTACCGAAAATGCATTATAAAAATTTCAATACGATTAATCGTCTATTATAAAAATTGTGTGGTTTTTTAATACTTTTAGAAACCTGATTGAATGAAAAATCAAAGTCAAATTAAAATAAATAATAAATACTTTTTGGAATACAAGCAGTGTGTTTTGAAATCTTTATAATTATATTTTCGAAGAATAAAAACCTTAAATACTATTTTGGCATGGTTTTAATTTTAATTAATATAGGTAATTGAATTCTAAATTTTGATGACAAACGACCTAAAATAATATTTTATATGTATCTTGTTTTAATTAACTCAAACATTTTAGAGAGGAGTAACATACCAACCGACTTATTGTATGTTATAATTATTAAAGTATATGTAAATTTTGCTTCCTCGCAATATCGTAGATACGAGAAGCTTTGTGATCGTAAATGAGACAAAAAAATTGTTCTTCAATTTCAAAATTTTAAGACAAACACTTTTCCATGTCTGTCTGTTATTGTCATATTTTTCAGAAGCATTTCTGAAGAAGACATGAGAATCAAAAAGTTAAGTGAAGAAATATGATAACAAACTGAAAAGCAAGTTCTTATAACCACTACAAAAGTATCTTAAAAAAAAAATTTAACAACCACTTAATGCAACTCTGGGTGATTTCATATATTTTAAATTAGGCGAACGTATATCGTTTATACAAATACATATTTCAGTTTAACTTTGATTATTGTCGTAAAAGTTATTAAGGATATTACTGTAATATGTTTCCCCATTAAATTAAATTGAATCTCGAATACAAATATACAGAATGTCAAACAAGAAACGCTGTTTATTAATATATCACGTACAATATCGGTTATTAAACGATCAGATTATGAAGTGGTAAAATTAGTAAAGCTACCAGTCAAATTTCTTACATGTAATAAATACAAGTGTAAAATCTATTTCTGTATTTATAAGGTTCGGATTTAAATGTATTTTAGAAGCAAAAGAATTTAATAACATTTTTAAGTGAGATTATTGAAAAACTTTTAATTATTTGCCCAATAAAAAAACTGGTAGAATAAAATTAAGTAGGGAGCGATATCTCCCTGCCAAAATTCATCAAGATTGGTTAGCGGTTTAGCCATGAAAAGGTAACAAACAGACAGACAGAGAAACAGACACACTTTTTGGATTAATATAATATTTAAGAAATAAATTATAACTAATCTCAATTACACAATGTTTTAAACAATTGACAGCTAGTCAGCCACTACGGGAAGACAAAGATAACCAGGGACTTGAACCTGAACCCGAACCTAAAATAAGAAAAAACCCGTATTTTTCATTAACCTGAACCCGAACCGAACCGCTATACTTCAAAGTCAACGAACCTGAATTTACTTTCTTTTTTAATTCTATAACTGAATTACATTTCAATTTGCAAAAAAATCTGAAAAGTAGAGATTTCAATCTTTAAAGTTAATTTTATTTTTTGCTCTTTTATCTAGCCATATTTTAAAGGCTATTAATATTTTTCCTTCTTCAGAAAATGTTTTATTTGTTAAGTTATTTTTTTTTCGAACTAAATAATTTTCTTCTATTTACAAACTTAAACCCGAACCCGAACCTGAACCCTGAAAAATAACGGTTTTTGCACCATGCTGAACCCAAACCTGAACCCGAACCATAAATTCCGGTTCAAGTCCCTGAAGATAACTTCTGAACTGGATAAGATAGTAGGAGAGGTGAAAAGTAGTGATTTTTTTCTATAGAACAAAAACTGTTTTTTTTTTAATATTTTAATTATGGGCCAAATACATATGTATTTGTAAAAAAATCATATCAATCGACGGCGACCCAGACCTCACGTTATGTATAGGGTAAATTCTACTAAAAACTTTCATATTAAAAAAATAAAATAACCTAACCATTCCTGAAACAAACAAGTAACCGTCTAACAACTGCGAGAAATAACCTCTCGCACACATCGAAGTTAACCGTTCTCAATAATGAAATATTGCTTTTTCAAGTATTAGACAGTTTGACGTATGAATTGATGTGTCTAATTAAAAATACTGTTACGGCAAAGCAATGGGAGACAGTTAATTGCTTTTTCAAATGATAATAGTTTCAGACACTATATTCGATATTATATTTCATTTATAT
Organism: Sialis fuliginosa; assembly: GCA_961205875.1. Taxonomy (NCBI): domain Eukaryota; kingdom Metazoa; phylum Arthropoda; class Insecta; order Megaloptera; family Sialidae; genus Sialis; species Sialis fuliginosa. Next base: position 10,839,561 of record OY540817.1, on the reverse strand, counting down.
ACATTTCATTAAAATATATTATTTTGGTAATACGGGCTGCGCTAATTCAATAGTCGCATAACCTATAATAATTCTAAGATCTTAAACTTTCCAATTGTGGAAGTCCCTTTAAAATCGGTTCAGTAGTTTTTGTGTAAAGTCAGAACAAACCTAGACATTTTTTTTTAATTATCAAAATTGATTATATTTTAAATCTATAGTATACAGACAGAACCTATAGATTTATATACGTTCTAGTATTGATGTATAAATTAATCTTTTTAGTGCTGAAATCATCTAACAATAAGTCTATTGATATTTTGTAATTAACCTACTTTGCCTTAGACTTTAGATCGAAGCGTCGTTTTTAACGGAAGACATTGCGGAATTAATGCTTTTCTTTGCTTTAGTTTAATTATTGATCGATGTTGAAAGTTTTTTATAGATATTTATCATAAAGTATTGTAAGATATTATCAGTGGCGTATTTACGTTAAATGCCGCCCTGGGCAAACAAAAATTGCCGCCCCTCTACCAAGGGAAAATATAATTTATTTTTGATAGAAGTCAGAATTACTATATGAACTGAAAAGTGATAACTGTTTTTATAAGTGATGTAGAACAAAATATAATATAAATTAAAAACTGGGGACCTTTTTTTTTTGGTCACGTCAATTGAAATTCCTAATTTTACTAAACAAAAAGTTTGGATTACGTAAATTAAAACATGAAGACCTTTTTTTTAGTAGCACTACTAATTTTTTGTCTTCCTATTTTTTTTTAATATTCTGTATTAAACTAAAAGAAACTAAAGACTCTGACGCCCCTCTCAGCCTTCCGCCCTAGGCCATGGCCTCCATGGCTCCATGGTAAATACGCCACTGGATATTATGAGATGATCCAGGCACGTAGTAAGTAATATTTTATTGTGAATAATGTATTATATATATGGAGCTGTTTTATAAACTACATTTATTGATATGTAAACATTTATGTATGTATGTATAAATGCGCAATATGGCAAATCGTATACTGAAATTAATTTTGTCAAAAGAGAAGCAAGACGCTGTTTTTGTCCCATTATGATCAGCTACACTTTGATTAATCATTTATCCAAGTTACAAAAAATTTTAATCAAAAATTAAATTTCTATTGGTTTTGTGGGGGGTCCTTGACAATAATTTATATTTATATGTACCTAATTCGTATTCGTGGAAATGAAATTTTAAAATTGACATTTTGTGTAAAGTAATTGGGAATTTATAACGTCTAAGAGATTCTAGGTGCGATTATCACAAAGTGGTTTAACAGCCTGAGATATAAAATAATGGAAAACGAAATCAGTGAAAAATAGATAAAGCGAGAAATATCGGCATTTTCGCATCGCGGCCGGAAAAATTTCCCACCCGTGTTTCCTGCGGCAGTATTTTCCATCGTTGTAATAGAATTTTCATTTCACTCTAACCACCGTATTTTTTCTTTCAATACGGTTTTTCTTTACATTATTGCAATGTTCATATATAAGTTATTTCGTATAAAATTATCTACAATTTTTTTGATTAATGTATGATTTTTACTTCCATGTTCTGAAAGAAATGGAAGTATTGTAATACCGTCGAAAAATCGTGTCCGAGATAAGAACAGATTCTGATTGTACTACTTTCAAAACTTAAAGAAAAGTTTATTTCCGCATGGCGGCTGTGCGTTGCTGTGTATGTGTCTGTGTGTTTGTGTGTCTGGATGTAGAATTTTCTTTCGTTTACGTTTTATGCTCCTAATATTTTTCAGTTTTTCAGCAATTAGTTTAAAAATTACTGACATGAAAATCATTTACACAGTTTTTACCACATTTCGTTGGTAAATAACTTTATAAACGTCTAATTGTATATATTTTTGAAACCGGCTCAACATGACACGTATTTTGACACACCACTTGTACATATAGAAGAAATGTTTTTTAATCTCGACAAATATTGAATTTTAGATAATATTAATATATTATACTTAATACATATTTTTTTGTAATATTCATGAGAATGTTATTTTTATTATATTTTTCTCCAGTAATGGATAAAGTAAAACTAGTTATAAAATAAAGAACCATAAAAATTGAAACAATATAAAGCAGACGCTATGATAATATAAAAAATTATAAATATATTACACTAATAATTAGTTTAAATATCCACCATTTTCACACCTATTGGCCGATTGTCATCAAATGAAGCTATTTTACAGTTAAATGTCTATATATAAATTATGATTAATAAATTCCAGTAATCAAATATCAACAAATATTTATAGTTTAGTGCATTTAATTAAACAAGTGTTCAACACTGCAGTATTGTTCAAGACTGGTGCCAGTTACTTATCTTCACTGGTTAATAATCTTTTGTAATAAAGTGAAAAATCTTTAATCATTACTTAATTATGTAGTTTCTTTAAATTAGTCAATTTCTTTGACTTTTCCATATTTGTTATAACTATATATTAGTAAATAAATATTGTAATTATAAATTATAAACATACAAACCAACTGTTTTGTATAATATATTAGTAGTATTCGCACAGATACACTGATACACACTTTTTTTAAGTTACAATACGGATCTCATTGTTAATATAATAATAATAAATTATATTATGTATATTTTTAAAAGTTTAACTGCCTGACCGATATATCTATGTTTTGAATATAAATTTAGAAAAATAAATGCATACACCTTATTTATATACATAACGAAATACGTGGGTTGTGTTAACATATGTTATGATTTTCAGATGATTCAGGGTTTCCTTATAAAAAAAAACTTTAAAATTTATTTAAAAAATTTATTTTAAAAAATAATGAGTAATATAAAAGATAAAAAAAACTAGAATAGATTCCAGGTTAGTAGGGGAAACCTTGACAAAATACCTACCGAGGTTGACGACTGGAATTTTAATTTTAAATATAGATTTTGGCGGCAGATGTGCGAACAAAAATAAAAACATAATTATGTAGCTATACTTGTAATTAATATGAGTATTAATAGAAATGAATTCCACATGTGTGAAATTAGTGTATATTTTCATAAAATAATAATAACGCAAAGTGAATGTTAATCATAATAACATAAACATCATAATATATGTAAAAATAATTTTAGAAAACCTTTTTAATATCAATACAATAAATTGAATATGCAACAAAAAAACTCTATCCTTAGGTTGCACAAATTAAAATTAATCACAATTAGTTAATCAGTTGTTTTAAAACCATATTACGTATCTTGAAGTAAACACTTCAAGTACTTTACTTGTTAAAATCAAGCATTACATCCAAAAACTACTTGAAGTATTGAATACTATTTACTATTTTTCAATTTACTTTAAAGTAAACTAGATTAAAAAATGGGTGCTGATTTTTTTTAAATCAAGAAAAAAAGTTAAAAATGTTATTTTAAATTAATATGTTTTGTAACTTATTTCGATAATTTTCAGTGCATTTCATGAATTTTACTTTTTATATGATATAAAGATTTTTTTCTACAACCGTGTAAAAAAGTAGGCTTTTTCATTGACATTTCAGTGTGTAAAGTAGTACTTTTGCGCTCGCCGTGCGTAAAAAGTTTTTTCACGCACGGCGTGCGCAAAAGTGTTCCCATAGTAACACATACATTTTTACATTTTTTTTACGATTAATGAATTTTATAAATACTATTGTATTATAGTATTAATTAAACAATTTACTAAAATTTAAGCACTATACTAATTATTATAATGAAAAAAATTATTAATAAAATTAAATAAATTATAAACAATACCTTAAGGTTTTTTTCTTGGTACAATTCATGGCATTATGTGTAATTTTCATATATCAATTTAGATTTTGCAGATAGTAAATTTAAAATTACAGAATTTGCAGCTTCTGATATCTCTGGTGGTGCACACTTATGTTCTTTCTCAGTATCACCACTTATCCATCTTATATTGTAGAATAACATGAAACACATTTGAATGAAAATAGAACTGTCAAAAATATTGTCCAAAGCTTACTAGAGTTGAATTTTAATATTCATATAGCAAAATACAAAGTATATTAATTAATTATTATATTATATTATTGTTAATATTATATAATCAATAGGGTTGTAGAAAAAATATTGTGTGCACCTCGGGTGTAAAATGCGTTTTTCGCACTCGTGTGATTGTTAGTCTCGGCTAGCGCCTCGACTAACAAACATTCACACTCGTGCGTAAAACTATCATTTTACACCCTAGATACACAAATAACTATTAATTAATCAAATCAAGTGGTATATATTTTTATACATTTATATGTATACAAACGATTTTTAATAATAATCAGTTTTAAATTCTTATATTTGGAATGTATTTTGGTTTTTAACATCCTATAACCGTCGATTAAAAATTTAAATTACGTACCTATATTTACTTAAAAGAAGAGTGTACGTCTCTGTTAATTAAATTACTAAAATATTTTGAAAAGGTAATATAAAATAATTATTATTAATTGATTTTATAAGTTTTTTAATACCCGAATGTTACGCCACTGCCATTCGGACCGATTTATTTCAGAGTTAAACGGTAACAGTTTTAAATAGTGAATTAAGAATCCTATCTCTGTCTTTTTCTAATATTATTCTATTGAATGAAAAAGAACAGCCATAATGAATTTTCAAGTTTTTGTTCTGCAATTTATGTATGTAAATTTAATTTAATTAATTATTGAATATTCTTTAGAAGTTAGTATTTTCAATTATTTCAGGAATTCTATCCAGTCTCTATACAAAACATTGTTAAGTATTGAAATACTAGTATACACATAAAACTATATTAAGAACATCTTTCGCAAATAACTGAAAATCAAACAAAAGATCTGTTGTATTAAATATTCACAATACAATCGCCCAAGACTGCTATTTTAAAACACATTTCTATTTAATCCATTTGAAAATGGAGCGAGGCGCATCTCGCTGTGTCTAGTTTAATGGATATGAATAAGTAAATGATAAAATGACATTACCGTGTTATGGAAACCTTGTTGCACTGTTTGTGCACCGGATTGCACTCGACGGAACATAGTATTTGAATATTTATTATGGAAAAATACATTATTTTTCATTTCTTGCACTATAACTTGACACGTGTTGATTTATATTAATTGTTGTGAGTTTTAAGCTCGCTCTTTGTTGATGTCAATTGTTTTGGGGAAGAAGGGGGGGGGGGGGGTATTGGATTTAGAGAAAGTCAAAATGGATATTTCCAATAAAATCTTAAATTTAAAAAAATCGTCTTTACTATACTATTTAGAGTTCCATAGAAAACTAGGAACCCTTTATAATTTCGCTCTGTCTGTCCGTCTGTCTGTATGGCACAGCCTTCCCATTCTCTCATTTATATACCTGTTAAGATGAAATTTGGTATCCGGGCGTAGATTGATGGCCCAAAAACAGAAATGACGCGATTTTGGAAAATAAATTATTTTTTTTGTATTCGACTGAATAGTGTACTTAATTTTTTTATCACTTACCCTATTAAGTGGGTTGTTTTTAGATAAATTTCCTAAAATGAATCAAAAATATTTTAGGACCTTTTGATTTGAACCCTTCAGTCACGATATATTTGCTTTCAAAGTCATTATCGGGGCATCTCACCTCCCTCTAATTTCTAAACTAACGATGCAAAAAATCTTTAAAAATTCCAGAATGTACTTAGCTTTTAATGAGTACTTTTAAATGAAAATTATAATGAACACTATTGAATTTTTTTTTACTTTATATTGTAAAAATGTAGTACATTTCGAAAGAGAATGTAAGTGAAAATGGCTATGAAACTCTATCAAGTGCGTGCTCAACAGGCACTTGGCCGTTTTTATTAAACTGTATTTTCTTATATACCGGATGTTTTTTTAAATACTTTCCAGCGGATTATTTCCAAAATAACGAATTTTCAGAGAAAATGTTTCATACAAAAGTTTCGAAAATTTTTTTTTGTTTTGCTCCATATCATAAAAAATGGACATTTTCAGAAAAAATGTTTCTGCAACAAAAATACAAGTTCAGATTTGAAAATTCGTTATTTTAGAAATAATCCGCTGGAAAGTCTTTAAAAAAACATCCGGTATATGGCCATATAAGAAATTAAAAGCATCTCCTTAGTTTTTTTTATAATTATATTTCGACTGGCGTAACTATACATATCATCGGAAGCAGTGTATTATCAGTCGTGACGTTTTGTTATATGTTGCAGCAGACTTCCTCACGAATTTTTCATTTTTTACGACAAACGTTTCTTGTAATTTTACGACTAAATATTTTTATTAGTACAATAAATTCGTATTTTGGTATACGCGATCTAGGTAGAACATTTTATTGAACATTGCTGTGTGTTTTCATAAATAACGGGTCAATAAACTTGCCCCTCACCCCGCCCTTAACTCCCTGCAATATTCATGGATGAATTATGAATATTTATTATTTTGTGAATTATGATAATTACATTTAAATTTCTTGTGTAAATATTTAATGATAGCGTTTGGTAAAGCTTAAACTAAAATGCATATTATTAACTGATTTAGTGTAAAATATAATTATTAGGGCTGCATACGTCACAAGATGAAACGAGACAACATTCAGGTAAGTCTCGTTACGTCACGGTTAATTAACTTCTCGTCTCGGTGTCGATTCAAAAAAATAAATTGCGCTCGTATTAAAAAATGCGGTTAAATATGTAAAAAAGTGTACTTTTTTGTAAAAATCGTAAAAATACTTTAGTTGGTTGATCTAAAGCTAAACGATACATAAGTTCTATAAAAAGGATGAAAATATTGTGTAAATCTTAAAATACAAGCACTAAAAATTAAAATAAATAAAAACATTATTTTTACATTAATAGTGTTACTCTTATAATTAGTTTCACCATTTTGATTGTAGAACGTTTACTGATAGACAGACAGATACACAGACGTCATTGCGATAATGGTCGTAATTGATTCAGGGACTTTCAGAACATGCAATTCCTTTTAAATCTTGAGTGAGAATTTTTTCACGATAATACTTAAATTTAAAAAATCTGTCAATTCATTGATTTAATTGATCTATTGCTAATACAATTTAGAGCTTAATATTTAATAATTCGATATATTATGTTATCTCATTGAATTATAATAGTGAAACCCCATAATTTGGTTATGTATAATTATATATAATATGATATAGAAATTCCATGCATTTTTTACTTTGATATAGTCGCTCAATTTATTTTCATAAGACTCTAGCAGTCTAACTTATTTCCATGGAAATTTTAGCTTGTTCTGAAACATCTACTTTGTAATCGTCTCAATACATATATTAAAAGAACGCAATTAACAATAATTATTTATTTTAAAGTGTTACCACACCATAATTTCTGTTGATGTTTTTATAGGTATATTCTTAATTCTTACTCCTTAACGTACCTATATAGGATATCATATAAAAATTATCTTTTTTATATTTAAAAAAACGTTAAGTCTGATTAACATTATTAAGTATGATATAAAATATCAAACTTAATAAGTTAAAATACCAAAATGGCTAGCTCATTATTATAGCAGTAAAAAATTCAAATATAATTAAAGAATACATTTTATTTTGATCGATTATTTTATAAAATAAAGGTAATAATATTTTTTACAACTTTTACCTAAAACATTTTTTCAAAAATAAAGAAACGCTTTCCGTTGAAAGATCGTTTTTAAAAATAAATGATTTTCTTTCGACACGAATATTGGTTCTAAATATAAAATTTCACAATTTTAAGTTTTGTCGTTTTTCAGTAACAGCGTTCACAGACAAAAAACATCATTAGTCCAAAAGCAGTGGTGATCGGTGTACACCATAGAAAGGATAGTATCATCCAAACTAAATTCATAACGATTCAAAACCCTGTACAAAGCGTTTGGTTAGATTTTTATCTAGACCTTTATAATTTTAAAAATTTAAAAATTATATATTATTTGAAATAATATTTTTTTAAATAAACACTGCAAGTTCCACAACGTATACGAGACTTTTTATCGGCATACAAACACATTAGATGTTATTTATTCTTAAATTCATGTATGTTTTCATCAAACAAATAAACCAATTTCAATTTTTATGTAAATATTGACTTTTTGGTAACCTAATACCAATACACGTAGACAATAACAAAATTTTAATTTAAAAAAGAATGATGTTAACGCTAACTAAACTAAAAATAATATTGTGGGTGTTAAAATTTAATTATTTTTCATATTTTCTTAGCTATCAATGTCTTTATAATTTATATAAGTACCAATGGTGGTTTTATACCTGGATATATTTTATAATTCTTTTTAATATAAATTAGGGCTGCACGCGAGCTGAGTCTTAACTTGAATTTTGAAACTGAAGTCTCCCCCCATTTTGACATGATTTTCTAGGCATGGAATCTACGGTAAGATATTCGCTTTGAAAATAAAATAAAAACTACTCGAAATATGTACACGGGTAGAAACATTGACTTTGGCCAAGTAATCCTTATTATATTATTATATTAATATTGACTTCTGGGTATAGTCGCGATTATTAGTTCTTTTCTAATAAATCTAAAAATGTGATTTTTACTCTTTTATAATATATTTATGAAATAAATATTATTTTGTTAAATTTTCGTTGTAACTGCGATATTTTTCTTAATTTATTATGTTTTGTTAAGAATTGTGTGTATTGGCGTTAAAATTCAGGGTATATCTGGGTGCAGGTCATGAGTGTAAGCGAGTTTCTTTTGTTAATATTCGCGCATTTTAATGTTTAAATAAATGCAAAATTATCAATTAAAATGATTAGTTAAGTGACATAAATAGAACAATATTTTAAAGAAATCAATGAAAAATAAAAACCAACCTCAGTCATTTTGAAACACCTGATACTTTAATTTGTTCATATGTGGCCGCGGGCCGCACATAAGAGCGTCACGGGCCATATGCGCCCCGCGGGTTGGCCAGTCCTGATTTAGAGGAACATTAACACACGCAGAAACAGCGACTATGTACCATCAAGTGGAACTAATAACTGTCCATCCCTGACGATAATTATGATATTTTACATATATATCTTTAACAAAATGGTAACTATGAGAAATTCATACCGGAAACTTTAAAGGAAAATGAAAACTTATTCGTCAAGTTTGTGCGGTTTGATATCAACCCTTCCGAATTGTTCTGATGAAATGGGATTCGGGAACTGTGTTTATGATAAATTAATTCTGTTGGGAATGTACAAGCAGACCATGATTTGAATGAACACTGTGTTTGTACTTTGATTTTGATTGACATTATTGTTATTGTGGATCGGATGTTACAATATGATATTTGAATATGAGTGGGAACACAATAAAGCGATTATTGGTGAAGTAAATAACATGAATTAATCAATAAGACAATACATTAAATTTCCTCAGCCAAAATATTCTGTTATATTTTAAGAAACTCAAAATTATTAATATTATTTTCATAAATTTAATTATTCTCATACTACTATAGTTAAGACAATACCAATTTAGATTTTGGTACATTTAAATGTAAAATTTTTCATCAAAAACTACCCCCTCCCTACCTCAGAAACTTTTTTCAGTAAACTTTCTGAATTCAACAATACCTACTTTTGATTGATAAATGTTAAAAATTTTCATTAAAAAATTTCGCCTCCACCATCGGGAATTTCCCCCTACCCCCACCCTCCCAACTTTCTTGTTTCAACACTGTTTGTAACCAGGTCTACTTTCGACTTATATAATCAATATTTATTGTTATATATGATCCTTTCACCTACTAAATCGACTTATTAAATGTCGAACAATAAAATTTAGAATTTTTGTTTCGTATTTTTATGTAGTTTATATTTTTATAAAATATCTTTTTTATCGATTCTCTGATATACAAGTTGCTCTGTTTTTTTAAGGGTGGAGTTATGTTTCCGTAATATCTTTTGTATAATTTAATGTAAGGTTTGAGAAAACTGATAAAATATTTTCAGGTACAACCATGCTTTTAAATATTTCATCTTACAGCTTCTCAGAAATATGTAAATCGTTCATTTCTGTAATAAATAAACAATCTAGAATTTGTTATGCTGTAACAATATTGTTAAATTGTGACTAACAAATAACAACCAATAGTCAGTAAATGACAAATTAATAAAAAATAAAACAATTTGTAACCGGAAGAAGGGGGAGGGGTCTAGAACCCTAAAATTGTACAACTTCAAGCTAATAACTTTTGAATGATACCTAGGTTGTCTACTTTAGGGCAGGTGATCAAAGCAATATAATTGTAACAACATTTTCCGTATTCTCTTAAATATATAATATGCATGCATTATAGAAATAATTCTGTGTTATACAAAATTTTTATAAATATAACAGATAAAAAGAGAATATAATAGAAATATTTCATATAAAGAAAGAGTACAAATTTTAAAGTTATATTCTCGAATATAACTTTCAACGTGGACAATAAAGAACATATTTGTAGCGATTGACATTTTTTTGTCGTTAATGTCAGCCATAACTTCAATAGAAAAGTTTTGATCTTTCATTTATTCGTTCGTAGATATAGAACATATGCAGGGTGACCCAGCTTCGACCGGAGATTCAAAAAACGATTCTATTTTGTGAAAAATCCTAAACAATAAATCAGTGGTTTCCAAACTTTATGTTACTACGCCTCCCTTTAAAAAAAATCTAATCTTGCCCCCCCCCCCCTTTTTATTTTATAAAATAATAAAGACAAGTTTTAAAAAGGTATAAAATGAATTAATACAAAAATTTAAAAAAAAACGTAATTGATAGATGAATGTGCTTGTTTATTAGCACAAACTTCATTAAATCTAGGTGTAATTGAGGAGAGTGCTACTCGTATCTCTTCTTCTACTACTACTAAATGGTCTCGATATTTGGATTTCATTGCAACTAATGCAGAAAATCTAGCTTCGCATAAAATTGATGTTACGAATGGTAGCAGTACTTGCATTGCTTTGCTTTTCACTTTTCATTAAAATTGAACTAGAGTTTCACTCTGAAATTTTTGTTTGAAGTATCGCATGATAATTCTATCAGTTTTTCATTTTCAGTAGTTGTCAATCCAAAACTACACAATAACGTGCCTTTCAGGAACAGATAATATATAAAAAAATAATGTTATATTATGAAAATTAAACTTCTGTTAAACTTTTCGCGCCTCCCTTTTTGCAGTAGTCCGCGCTTCCTAGTTTGGAAATCGTTGCGATAGGTTATTTTTCATGTTCCTTTGCCTAGTGTTCTTATTTGTTAAACACCATAAAAATATTCATATCTATCGTCAAGGTTAAATGTGTTTTCGAAATAATTGTCTAGTCTTTGGGACACCCTATATACATACTTATATATTGTATGAGAACATTTTTGCATCGTTAACATTTTTTAGCTGAAGATAAAAAGTTAACAAAATATAAATAGAACATTCTAACCGTTTGAAAAACCTTTATGGAATTTTATAATATACATAAGTTCAGCGTTATACTATTCTGCATGTAATTTATAATAATAATAATACTGTTATAGTTTATAACAAGACATACAAATAAATATAACAAAAACAAAAATAAATGGTACACAAAATTAATATCGATTTTAATATTATTCTACAGCACACATAATGGCAATAAATTGAACAAAGTACATATGCATGTATGTATACATGGGCGTCCCCATATGGGGCATTTGCAGCCCCCTGGGATATGACCTAACCTAACACTAACTAAACACAACTGTAACGAGTTGTATTTTCAAATTTTTTGACAAGTTGACCCCCCACCTACACCGAATGTATATTAAGTTTAAAAAAATTGACAATGAAAACATTTTTTAATCTTGTCACTTAATGTATTATAATATGTGTAATGTGGGGAATTTGAGTATTTTATTTGTGAAGAATAAAAAAAAACTTACTTTATTTTCTAATCTAACCTATGTTGTCTTCATGGAAGACACATTTTTTTAGTTTATTTTTCTACAAACTTTGCCCTCCCCCTGGAAAATTTTCTGCGGACGCCACTGCATGTGTGTATGTATGTATGTATAAATGCACAAAGTAACATTCTAATGGAACTACTAGGGAATGTAAGTGCACAAATATTGAAAGGCAATGTTTTACTCAAATGCATTATATGTACAGTGCATAGATAATGCAATATATGTATATAACAATATTGAATGCTTCACCGTAACCGAATTAAAAATGCAAACTTCTATCCATTACTTCGGTCGATAAAATGTTCTTATTAGAATGTTAATAATTGATATTTATAAAAAATTATATTAATTTTTTAATGCAAAAGAACGCCATTAAAATAGAGTGTGGAATTATAATAGAAGATCTAGAATTACAATAATGTTCAATTAGAGTTTTTTGCTCTACGTTTAAGTGAAAAAAAATCGATCCTTATTAATTTATAAAATTAAAATTTTAATGGAAATAATTATATTACTACTTTTTTTATAAGAAAATATAGCAGAGTCGAAAAATTGGAATTTTTTTTGTCTTGGTGATAATATAAAGGTGAAATATATATTTAGGATCAATTTTCTTCAAAGAAAACCGATATGAATTTTTCTAATCAATTTTGAAGAAAATTTGTAGAAAACTGTATTCTATAATTTTCTATCTTTTATTAGTTAGCCAAAAATATTTGTTATAACTAGACACACATGCACTGATTACTCTGTAAGTACTACGTATAAGAAAGTCCCATAATAAATACAAAAAGTACGTAAATATGTTATATAAAAACAATTTATCAATTTTTATTTACCAGTTAAGCGTACAAGAAAGTTCTAAATCATTCAAATCAGATTTTAAATATATAATAAGAAATTCAAATCAAAATACATTTCTAGAAAATGTCTAGACAAATAATAACTTCTTTCATGAAAATCTCAATGAGTAAAATAATAAAATAACAAGTGAATATAAAACACACTATTTTTTCTTCGTTTAAGAAACAGGATTCTAAACGACTGCATTGTTGCTTGATTTAAAAAATCAAAAACAAGAAAAATCCACTACGACTGCACCATTCGAGTTGTTTAGATTCCCAAAGGAGCAATGTGTCTAACGTGTAAACCGCAATATAAGCCAGTCTAGTTTTATTTTGTGTATGTAAAATATCACGTGTATATTACATACAGACAAATAACGTCAAATCAATAAAAACAGACAACAAATTGTCCCATATAAGTGAAAACATACGTAAAATCGATAACTCGTCATCCCTTATTAAGACAGTGGTGTTCGACATTTTTATTAGTAGTTATATAATCGAAGTTATTAAATTTAATATCTTTTAAGGAATATCGTAGATAGAGATTTTTTCACGTTTTTATAGTTATAGAGGTTTGGACAGAGCGTTGATGAGTCAGTCACTCAGGACTTTTTTATACATAAATAGATTAAGGGGGAAAGCGACTGACGGGAAAAAAAATTTATGCATTTTTTAAAAGTATACATAGTATACATACTATTCAAAAATATGTAAAAAAAAAATAAGTAAAAATTCTAAAAATTGTCTGAGTGAGAGCAGATAGAGTTATATTATGACCCGCAGAAAACTTTAAACGCGTTTTTTTAGAAACGACTTTTTTCGACTTTGTCCCAGTGATTCCTCAAAGACTAATGAACTAATTAAAAAAACATTTTTTTTCAATATAAGTAATCGCAGTGGCTAAATCTGTGTAGAGCCAATTTTTGAAAATTAGGTAATTACTGTTTTTTTAAGACCGCTTGAATTAAAAAAAATGCAACCATATATAATATATATAAAATATATATAAAATAAATATATAAATATATAAAATAAATATTTATTTATTTCCGATAATGGAGAAAAATATTTTTAAAATATTTTTTAGTCGTCACATCGAGGCTTATAACTTTGCAAATTTATAATATTTTTCAATAAAAATTGGTATTGAATAAGTTGAAAATATACTTAATGTAATGTCTTCTACCCGAACTTAAAATAATTAGTTATACCTGTGAGAAAAATTCTCAAACATTGACAATTATTGACCCGTCGCAATTGCTTCCCCGATTAAATGAAGAAAAAAAATACACAATAAGGTGCTTTGATAATTTGTCATTTGATCAACAGTTTATGAAAAATATTGATACAAGATAAACTACTGCAGAATTTTACTTTTTATTTACACTGCAGGTTTCCCCTAAAAAAAATTTCGGACGCATATTTATATAAAAAAATCATTTTTATTAAAAACAACTTCCTCGAATTATCCTAGTCCTGAATTATCCTGTATATAATATTTAATTAGTTATGAATTATTTCATGATTAAATATCTCTTTTTAAATATTTTTTTAATAAAGTATTCCGTTCATTTCTAAAAGAGATTTAAAAACTTCATAATTGTTCCTAAATAAACCATCCTATATTAAATTAATTTTAAACTCACTGAAGCTAAAATATTTTTGTGAAATGTTACGCTTCATAAATATGAAAAAATAATAACTTTGTTACAGTATGATGTTTTATTTGTACACTAGCTGTGCCCGCGTGGCCTACGGAATTATTGTTTAGGATTTTTGAAAAATATAGTTGAACTAGTACAAACACGTTTAATTATTATCGTAATAATAACTAATCAAAATCTAAATTACTAAAAAAAACGAATAAGAACAAAAATTATTTTCTGTTTAAATAATGTTAATAATTAAAAGAAAATAAACAACTGCTGGCCGAGTGCAGAATCTTCTCTCTGCCCCGCGACACTTCATTGCCGCAAATAATATGTTACTGTATGTATATTTCAAGTTATTTCCTAAACCAAAAGACTAAATTGAATGCTGTAAAGGGCAAATTATATCTACATTAAGTACTTATGACGATGAAATCATTTATTTCGATAAGGATTAATGTTTTCCAGGTCATAAGTCCACGTAAACAGAATCCAAATATTTTTAATTTTCTTTGTAACATAAAAGCAGTCACTGTGTCTTAAATATAAAAGTTAGACATATGGTGTCAATTCTTTAATACATTATTTTGTTCAATATTTTAGGCAGCGTACTGCAAAAGAGCGCACTGGCAGTAAACTTTTTTCCAACTTGATTTACTATAATCGTCACTGCTTAGCTGTTATGTTACCTAACCTTATCAAAATCGATTCGATATAAAACATATAGACTCAAAAACAATCGTATAGATTCAATAGAAAAAAAACAGAAATTAATTTATATACATACCTACCTATATTATATAGGTAATTCTGTATTTAGGTATATAGTATTTCGATAGAAATTCTAAATACATATGTATTTAAAATGAATAATAGATGCCTGATCGATTTATTAAACGACTCAATAAATAAATTTCATTTTAATGAATGAATAATTTTAGTATAACGTCGGTCTCGGATATTTCGATTATTATTTAAATTTATGTGATCGTAAATTAATAATTTTATTAAAAATATTTTAATTTAATTTAAAAATAGCCATTTTATGATAATTTCAATTACTGAAATTTTATTTATAAAGAATAATTATACAAAAAATAAATAAAGGACTATTATAAAATCACAACCAAATTTTTGTATAATTTGAAACAAAACGATTCATATTTTTTGATAATTCTGAATTTTCTTCATAGTACAAGCAATGAAGAGAAACGTTACCCAGTTTTAAGAACAAATATCGGAGTGGGAAGAACATTGGCGCACATATAAAAAAACCCATCCATAGGCTTTGTGGAAAATTTGACAGTAATAAAAAAAACAGTAAAAAAAGTTATTATTATTGAACAATTTCAAAATGAATAAAGATACTGAGGCATTTCATGAAAATTTACTTCTGACTTGACAACTACTGAACCGATTTTGATGGGACTTTTAATGTTTATAAATCTTAAACCATATAGTTTAAGCTGTATATATAAAATGATAATTGATATACGGCAGGTCCATATTAAAGGAATTTTACAACTGATATTAATACATAATAAATACATTTTTAGAGCAGCCAATTGCGCGGGTATTCGCCGATTTTGAAATACCTAATAATAAATATATTCGTTCGTTTTTTGACATTGATCTTTTTCAAACTATTGTCAGTCTACTTATTCTTCTTCATGTAACGACTTTCTTCCGGCATATCTTCCACCTTTCTCCATAATTTCACAGTACCTTATTCTGTTGATCCATTCGCATCCTTTGATATATCTCAAGGATCAAAATCCCACAGCTCCTCGGACTTTTGCTTACGTATTTTTTTCTTAATATACGCATACACATACATAACATATTGACGTATTGTAAAGTAGATATATACATATAAAGAAATGTATGTATTATAACCAACACTCTTTTTTCCATCTTGTTATATTGTATTGAAAAATACTTTTCCATTATTTGTAGGTTTTATTACATATGTAGCATTTTTTCTATAAATAAAAGTATAGGCGTAACGGGTTATCTTCCCTTTTGGGGGTTGGATTTATAAAAAATGTATATTTTTATATACATTATGTTTTTATATTCGTCAAAAATTCTCCTTTTTTAAACTCAATTATTATTCTATCGAATACAATACATATTTTCTTTGGTACAATTTTTTTTACTTACTATATAATTCATATGCAATAAGGGAGCGTCTATTAATTCATAAGGCTTTGAGAGGGAGGGGGTCTGTAAAACCTTAAGAATCCTTACGAGGTTTTTATAATTCATTATTTGTGGTGTTTTTGTTTTAAAGCAAACATTCGTGCGCAGTGGCGCCGGAACCAATTTTTTTCTAGGGGGCAGTACGATCCTCAAAAATTAAACTGACCTAACTTTACTAGGCGTTCTTAAAATTCAAAATTGATTTCAATTTTCTTTAACTTGCTTAATATCGTATTATTTGTTTAAAAAAATAAACAGAGATACTAATTTTTCATTTTTTGTCTCTGACTAGACTCGTGGTTACATTTTATATTTGTTTATGAGCGTTGACATCAGTTTACAAAAATTAAAGAATTTTTAAGAGTAAAAAAAATTACACTTAACTCCAAAATTAAGGAATCACTAAATTTTTTCAATAGTTTTAGGTATTTTTGAATGGTTGCATCTCTACGAAAAATGGCCATAGAACAGTTTAAAAAAAAACAATTTTAAAGTTTGAATATTCTAGTATTCGAATCATTTGTTGATAATTTTAATGTTGAAATTTTTTTTAAAAGTCTACGGGACTTGAACAATTTTTTTAGTCAAATCAAATAAAGGATGTTTGTAGATCAGACTTTTCTCTTCAATTTAATTTTTTTGTTGTATTACTTTACGACAATTTTTGATCGAGTTATTTGCGTCCAAACATTAATTGTTGCTTTCTCATCGTTCTGCATTGAAATTAAAAAAAAGTTTTTATCAGAATTTTTTTTGGAGTTTAGTGTACAAAAAACAGATTTTTATAATTGCACGTTGCTTCAAACCCGCAGGATCAAAAAAAAACCGGGGCAAAAATGAATAATTGCCCCTCCCCCCTCACCCCACTGAACATTTTGGGGGGCCTTTTTAAATACATTATATTCATGTTTTTAAAATTGTTCTTCGACTTCAATAATATTTCGAATGTACAACAGATTTTAATATTTTCCAATTTCAAAATAAACAATTTGTCATTTTAATTTCGATTTTGTTCAAGAGGTTCTACGTTTTCCGGCATTTTTCATTGACGTATATCTTTGATACCGCACAACGACATACAATGAAGCTGTTAAGTATGTAGGTCAATATTGTGGGTACGCAAGTAAAATTTAAGTATCAAGTTTGTTGGCAGATGCCACGATTTAATCCAGAATCATTGCAGAATGTTATCTGCGAATTTTTTTTTTAACAATAAAAAATACTCTGTCACAACCAGCATTTTTAAATAGTATCAAATAATGTATAAAAAAATGTCAATGTTTTATACCAGTGGCGTAACCAGGATTTTTAGGGAGGGGGAAATTTTTTATGGAGGGGCCATTGACATATAACATACATTTTATATAATTTTTATACGTTATAACAATTTGGCCCCTCGTTTGTTATAACAATGCGGGGAGGCTGGCCCTTCTGCTCGCCCCTCTGGTTACACCGTTGTTTTATTTTTGAAACTAAATAGTGGAGTCATATAACCGGAATTTTTTATTGAATAAAACAATCTCACCTTACAGCGATTTTATTATTTTAAAATGTTCTATAGATCAAGAGAAGTTCAAATCATCAATAACATTTTTTTTTTTAATATAATTTTTGGCGGTAATATATAATATTCTAAAATCAAACTTGGTAGATTTATTTAGGATCATAAGAAGTACATTTTTCTTTATTTTCATCAAAATATTCATATTTGTTGCAAAGTAATTGAGAAAAAATATAAAATCTGTTATATGTTCAGTTCGTTTTTTTTTTTTTAGGTTATAAATTATGTTACAGTATTCCGCCTCCCACATATAAATAAAAAGGTTCCTTACGAGTGACTCTATTTTTTGGTCGATATTGATCAAGTAGAAGCCAAGATATTCACCAAAACCCGAACCACAAACAGGAAAAATTGATGATTTTCCGGAAAAGTCGTGAAAAAAGTACCGAACAGAAAACGAATTAATCCACAAACTCAGTTATGAATTTCTCTTGATCCCTAAAACATTTTAAAATCATAAAATCGCTATAGAGAGAGATTGTTTTATTCAATAAAAAAATCCGGTTATATGACTCCACTAAAAATAATATTGCAAGCGCAAGTACACATATATAATTAAGGTATCTCCATATATGTGTTCTCTGACGAATAATGACAGAGAATCACTTATAAAGAATTTGCTCTATAAGAAAAGCTAACGCTATATCTGCGAGGTATCAAATCGTTATGAATTTGCTCGAGATTTTAAAACAGTGGAAATAAATATATACTAATGTAAATGTTACGTATTTTATGAGGTACACATGTCTACTGCTTTTAGTTCGCTGATTTCTACTTAACGCGCATGCGTAATGGTCAATCATATAAACCATACCAATCATTACAACTGTCAGCGGATTGCCAATTAGATTTAATGCCCCGTAGATAGAGTTAGTTCATCTTTTGCTTGATAGTAAATTCTTTGTAATACCGGACATAAAAGAGGTTGTATTATAACCTAAAATATTTACAACTAGTTATTTTTTTCTTCAAGAAATATATACATATAAGAATAAATACCTCGTCCCATTATAAGTCTGGAAGTGATGTTTTCATCAGATTTCAAAGAAACTCACAAATATAATTTTAAACACTATATTATTACATTATAATCCATAGTATAACACAAATTATGTATGTATAGATACTACGTAATATAGTTTAAAAAAATAATTCAGTTAATAATAATAATATCTAATTAACATGTGTAAACGACTAATTAACGTTATTGACACTAAATAATACCGTTTATTACAATAACAATAACACAAATATATTTTTTATATGTAAAATACTTAAAACAGAAAATCTATCTGACATGACAACATGACAGATCACGAAAATATCTAGATCTAATAAGACCTGACAGTTACATAAGTCTATTGCACATATCTACCCCCATGCTGTAGGATTCATAACTATGTTTGGCGCGTATTTTATAATTTAATTTCGATAAATGAGTATAAAATGTGTATATTTCTGAATTATTGCTTCCTCCCAATATCGTAGATACGAGAAGCTTTGTGATCGTTTTAAAATGAAACAAAGAAATTGTTCTCCGATTTCAAAATTTTAAATTGATTTTTCCGTTTCACGTCAAGACAAACACTTTTGTTCTGTGTCTGTCTGTCTGTCTTCAGAATCCTTGTCACACGCATAACTCGTGAACCTCTGAACAGATATTAATGAAACTTAATTGGATAGTTGGGTCTAGCTTGAGGACGGTCTCATTTCAAAATCATCAAAATCGTATGTAAGTATGAGGGGTGACATCCCAAAATAGAGTAATGTAGAGTATTCAATTTCCTATAATATAGGTCTACAATGTTTGTTGTAAAATATTTCTTTACAAAGATTTATCTCAATTTGCTTTAAAAAACTGTGATTTTTTTAAAATTAATATAACTTTCACATATTAAATGTCATTTTGATGTCTGCATAAATTTATTTTTAGATTGAAATTGTCAAAAATTAAAAATATACAAAAAAATAATCAGGTGCGTCTTAAGAAAAAATTTCGAACTAATATTTTTTAGTAAAACTGTATTCAAATTAAATGGTTAACCAATGCCAGACAATTTATCTGAACATTTTATCGCTGGTTATTTAAATTGTTCAATAATTAACTACCTTTGGTGAATTTAGCACTGGGCATTTACTTGTCAGATGTTTTTTTACGCATTACTAATTAATTAATACTTAAATCATATAAATTACATTGCTAGGATTCATTACAAATATTGTTTCTAAAAACGAAAAATAAACTTAAAAAATATTTTTTTTATAAAAAATGATGTACATACCTACATATATTATGATAGAATAGAATTTGTTACCCATTAAAATATACATATAAATATAAAATCTCTATAGAACTCTGTCGAGTTGAAATCATTATATTGTTTTCAAATATTAATTAATTATTACTAATTATTAAAATATGCAGTAAGTAGTGTTGCAAAGGGTGGGGAAGGGGGCTATTTCAACATGCCCCCAATCTATATAAAACACTATCAGCATTGCGACATGTTTTTGCGTTTTTATCAAGCGTCTGAAACTTTAAAAGTGTTTTTATCAGCACTACGTTTTTTGATCTTCTATGATCAATTTCTCACCCTCTAATTATTCAATTAGTCTGAAATTTTTAGAAAACATTCACAGCATATATATCTTCCGTTAACGGTGTCATATTTAAAAAAAAATTGCCATTTTTTCAGTGGGAAAATGAAATTTTCAACTTTAGTCGCTAGCTACCATTTTGTAAAAAAAATTTAGAAAACCTTATATTTGATGGAAGCTCTACACATCATACTATATTTTTTTTAAATAATAATACAAAAATTGAGTTTCTACTTAAATCATGTTATTTATATAAAAAGATAGACACATGTCTGATTATAAGAACAAAACGAGACATAGCTATTAAACGACTCGCGTGTTAATCCGAGTTCTATACAATTACTTAATTGATATACCGTGTACGGTGTTCATTATACCCGTGAAAGAACGACAAAATAAAGAGAGAAATTGACGATTGATGATTGAAGCTTCACAGGTAGCTCCTAGCTAATGCGTTACTTTGGTTGTAACCAGTATGTTTGGTTTTTCCCTGAGGTTATTTAATTCAATCCGCTTTATTAACGCTTGGAAAAGAACATATAATGCCAGTATTGTACTCAGGTATTATAAAGAAAATTTGTTAGCTTATAAATACATTAAAAGGGGTATTAATTCTATGATATTTTCTATCAATTTGTTTTTTAATTATGAACAGTGTTACCTACTTCAGTTTACTGAAACATAGTTCGTGGCTCGGACCGTAAAAAATATTTTTCAGCTTAAGAAGGTTTGCTACCAAAACAAAAATAGTTAATTCAATCTCAAAATAGGGTAGTATTTAAGCGCGCAATATTTTATATACTTTGAGCTTTAAATATATTGAGCAATAAAATTTGATATTTGAATTCTGAGCATTATACTAAACATAAAGTAATATTTTTTTACAAATTTTAATTGACCATTACTATTTTTTCCAATAAAAAATAGTTTTTGATTAGTTGGTAATGATCACAGAAAGGTATGATTTAGTAAAGGGGATCCCTTCTTACAGCTCGCTTCTTAAAGACTGTAACCAACGTTCTTAACATGATCACCATTGCTATATCTTTTATTACTGTATAGAAATATGGTTAAAATTCGTAAATTTTAAATATCGGTTTTTTATTTTCTTTCATTTCCGGTTTAACGGGAAGTAATACCAACTTTTATTTTCCAAATGGAAATCTATATTCTACAAGAAAAAACAAACAGCTTCTTAAATTTTCTATGTTATTTTGATTTAATAAAAAAATTCTAAAACATTTCAAGTCACATATTTAAGAGAAAAAACTATAGACTTCAGGAACTCATTAATGTAAAGTATCTATATCGTCGTTGTTCAATAAAAAGTGACAATACATATGTTTATTTTTATTGAAATCTCCTCCCCCTCTGGTTCCTGTCAGATTTTTGGAATGAGATTTAAAAAAAACATATTTGTAGGCAGTTTTGCTTGATACCGTTTATTATTTCAATTTTTCAAATATATATTTTCGTTTTGCATATGATTGCTTCAAATTTCAAACAAGCAATAGACAGGCCTAATCCTTTTGTTCATTTTTTTTATTAATTTCGATACATGTCTTTCATCGACTGTCATTTACTAATCAATCAATAACCAAAAACAATACGATACTCGCTGTTATTTTCTGCTGTATTATTATTCGCAATGATTTGAGATAATATAATATTGTTTTTTACGACGTCATATTTATTAACACGTTACATTTATTTTTAGCTTTATTTAGTTTACAATATGTATATTATCTGGTCCGATAATAAACTATAAGTACCTTAACATCGTTAACGTTATGAGCAGATGACAAAAGATAAACTTATTAGATCTAAATTGAAACATTCAACAGTCTTCTTTGAAGTTAGGTCACCAGCCTCCGCGGGCTATATTTTCTTTTTGAAATGAATTAATTTTCAATCTAAATTTGGACAGTAAAAATATCAAGTAATTCCTCGCTACTTCACTCACTCACGTTTAATTCGAAACAAATCATTTCAATTTTTATATATTTTGTTAGAAAATATAATTTTTTTTCGTAATACATGCTTGACCTAATTTAGTTTAATTATTACTTTAATTCCGAACTACCTTTGATTTTTCATTTCATTTGTATACAGGACTAGCTGTACCCGTGGTTTCGCACGCGTGAACATCGGAATTAATGTTTAGGATTTTTGAATATAACCTAACAAAAACGAATCAGAACAAAAAGTACAAATAATTTTTGTTTTATTTAGATTTAAAAACTAATTATTGAAAACAAAATAAACAATTGACGATCAAAAAAGCCCGAATGCCGGCCGAGCGCACGCGAATCGCTCCCTCCTACCTCAAAGTAATAAACGAACAGGCTAAACTAATTTTATGGTTTTAGGGTTTCGGATAGTGGAAGTTCCATCAAAATCGGTGAAACAGTTTTCGTGTCGGAATAAACAAACATTCAGACAAATTCAACATTTACTTAAACAGGCAACATGAAGAAAATATATTATTTTCAGCCAATTTTGAAAACAAAACAAAATTTTCAAATATCAAAACCTAATTCTATTAAATTTCATCTAATTTTATCAAAATTCGTCTATTACAAGAGATTTAGTAGATGAGGGTGAGACTGTAAATTAACTCTCACTAACAGCGTAATTTCACTTTCTTACTATATATTATAAATTATACATGAAATGTAACATTGATATTTAAAGATCTAAATTATTTTTCCCAAGACTTTCCTTCGTTAATTGAAAATAACAACAAACATGAATTTGTAGGTTATAGCAAAGCAAGACTAAAAAACCTTTTTTCATTTAAATAAAACATATTTATTATCTATCATGCATTTACCTTATCATACGATATTTAAAATGTAAAAAATATTATTTACCTTTACGTTTGGTAAATCCCGTTTGTGAAAAGCATAATGGATATAAAGAGGCAAGAGGTAAGCATTTAACCATAATGTGACGTCTAAAATGATCGCATTTAAGATTGAATACCTCCTCTTTTATGTGATTCTGATATTATATTTTATGCTCTTTCAACATCCATATATACAGGATTGATGACATTTTCCATCAGGTATTTATCTCTCGATATTGTATTAAATTATTATTGCAAAGTGGTTAATAAAATCACCGAGATACGGTATTTTTTTATTATTTTAATTATTATTTATTGATCTTAAATTCAGCTTTGAAAAGCACCCCTTCTTACTTCCTCATTAATTTTATATACATTCGTTTGATAGTAGTATAATTATTTTTAATTTAATTAATTAATACAAAAGTTACTTCCCCCATACATTTGGAAAAATATACTTCTCCTACCTCAATGCATATTTTTAGTTAATTTTATATGCAATACTTTGATAATGGTATAGTTATTTTTAATTAAATTGATTAGTACGAAAGTTACCCCCCCCCCCCTAAATTTGAATATTGACACGGGTTTGACAGGGCAATTTTATGTTTAAACTCTTCTCGGTAAATTTTGTGTTATATCGTTTGAAAATGCATATCACCATTATATCCTAAAAAAGGGCTTATATTTAATTTCATCAATACTGAAGAAATGGTGGAAAGGGGAAGTACAAAGCAACTCTTCCGGTAGTCCTCTTTAGCATAATATATGTACACATATGCAAATATATACATAATGACAGAAAAGTAAGGACTGGGTGATTTATTTTCGTAACATCAATAATTATATAAAACAAATAAATTATGAGAAATTCAAGAGCAATTTATAATACGGGTAGTATACCAAGCAAATTAAGAACTTTATTAGTTTATGGATAAATCGTTTTATTAGATTTAGTAGGGTGGACGGTAAAAGAGTAATAAGAATAAATGTTCATAAACTACAACTATGTCCTTTCAAATCAAATCTATTACATTAAAATTAGTTAAAATTCTCTTAAACGAATTTTGCGCAAAATTGTGTCATTGGAAAGGCGATCAATTCGACGCATATTTGTTGATTTAAATCGTAAGTCAGCGCCCACTCATGCTTATTTTCGAATACATTGATAAATAATTGCTTCTAAATTGTCTAATGCGAGTTATAAATTAGCACTAAATGTTTGACACCTGATTTGTTAAGATTTGTCCATATTTTACTTGAGTGAGCTGGCTTAAATCTTAAGCTGGCACACTCGCTCGTAATTTTTTTAAGAAAAGAGTTATAAATTATTTTTTTGTGTACTAAATTAGCATTAAATAGGCTTTAATTTAGTACTCTTCTTTTATCGATGTGTGCTACATTTGTTGTGCTCATTTATTGTACCTTCATTTGAACCCACCGTGCGCTGAAAAAGACATAATTCTACGTCAAAAAAATATTACATGTAAGAATGATTAATATAATTAGTAAAAATTCGACGTTTTAGTAAAATCTTTAATTTTTTTTAATCCACTAAAAAATCAATTTCTACAAAATCATCAAATGTTCTATAGATATAATTTCTTCTTCTGAACAACTTTTTTAAATAAAATTTTGTTATATGAAACAGGAAGAAAAAAAATTGAAAAATCATAATTATGAAAAGATCATGCGTCAATTCGGGAACACACTGTATATTGTATATACATGTATCTACATACAAATACACGTGCTCGCACACACAATAGCTAACAAATTGTTTATTGAATAAGTAGAGATAATTTTGTATAACACGCACAAAAAAAATACGAAACATGCCACAAATATTTATAAGAATCAAAGAATCGCGTAAGTAAGGTATTTGACACAATGGAAGTATAATTCTAATGAACAGTGATTATTTTGAACACTAGATGGATCTAATGAACTGTTTTTATGGACATATAATACGCTTAATCTGTCTGCTCCACTCGAACATTCGTTAGTGACATCTAACGAGAGCTTCAAACGATAGAGCATTACGTTCTCGATTCTGTGAGAATAAAGGTACATTGATCTTAAGGGGTCGAATATCGAAGTTACAAGAAGCTTTGTGGTCGTTTTAAAATGAGAAAAAAAAATATTTTCTGATTTCAAAATTTCAATTTGATCTTTCCGTTTCAAGTCGAGACAAACACTTTTCGTTCCGTGTCTGTCTGTGTGTTTGTCGAGTGAATCTTTGTAACACACATAACTCATGAATAAAGATTGGAAAAATAGTTATTTTAAATGAAATAGTTACTAGTTGAATTTTTTTCGGAAAATAGTTAAATAGTTTTTTTTACGATTTAATAATAATTAGTGCAAACGAAGCAGTAAAAAGTGTCGCAAATAGTTTAAAAATAGTTGGAATAGTAGTTGCAAATAGTTGATTTCAAATTGTGTTCAATCAAACCAGTTTTCTGAAAACGGTGGAGATATGTAATAAAAATTACAATAAATGCATTTTTACGCAATAGTTGAAAAACTATTTTTCCAATCTCTAATCATGAACCACTGAATCGATGTTAATGAAACTTGGTTGGTTGGTTAGGTCTTACTTGAGGACGGTCCCATTTCAAAATCATCAAAATCGTGTGTAAGGGGGAGCATTCAATTTTCTATAATATAGGTCTACAACGTAATATTCCCTTACAAAGATTTATTTCAATTTGATTTAGAAAAATCGTCATTTGATTTTTTAAATTGCTATTTATTTTGATATATTAACACCCGGTATTATCAAATTAAACTAAATGCTCCTTTAACTAACTGTCATATTATTAACATAACCAAGCATAATACATTTAATTAAATGGATTTTTAATCATATGTGCTATGTTTTGTACATTTTTCATTGAAATCCAAAATATTGATTGAAATCACGTTTGTAATATACAAAATTTAGGTTAAAGGAGCATTTAGCGCTAAATGAGCTTTAAATTAGTTGATAATATCGGGCATAAATGTCAATCTGACGTTTTAAATGTCAAAAATTAAAAATATACGAAAAAATAATCAGGTGCGTCTTAAGAAAAATTTCGAACTAATATTTTTTTAGTAAAATTGTATAAAAATTAAATGGTTAACCAATACCAGGTAATTTATCTGCACTTTAAAATCAGTGATCGGATTTTAATTTTCTTGAAATTTTTTAAATCAACGTATTCATATCTATGTAATAGCATTATGTATTTGAAAATTCGTCAAAAATCACAAAAAAATCCAAGGAGTATAAGTACCTTAAAAAAATGTTGATTTTTGATAAACCTAAATACATACATAAATAAAGCAATCAATTAATATATAATTATTTGGTAGTGCAAACCCTTAACAAAATGATTCGTTGCAAATCTGGATAGTATGTGTATTTTTTTAAAGTCAGAAATTATCTCTATGCTTATCAAAGTTGTTAACTATATTATATCTAGCATCATGTTTCCAGATAAGCTATGCAAATTGATGATGTAATTAATATTATAACTCCGACTGGGACTATAGTCGCAATTCTACGCGACAAAAAATTGTCACTTACAGCCATTTTTATTATTAAATGATAATTTGATGTATATTTTTACTAGCCCTTATAAATTTTGAATACTTCCCAAAAATGACACAGCTGAATATATTTGGGTCTTGCAGACTTGTCGCCACTACAAGTGTTAAAAATATATCTAAAAAAATTATATATAAATATATACGGACCTGACAGACTTGACGCCATCGTTATTCTATCATCATGAGATAGAGGGTTAAATAACATATTTAGTCAATTTCATTGTTCCCATACATATCTCTAAATTAACGACTCAAATCATTATCGAATGTTATTTTTTTATTAGAAGACATTATCATAAAAATTCGGCAATGAAAAGTTAAATTATTATTAACGGTTATATCTAATAAAGTTCTCAATACGATCTGATGGTGAATTAATGTAAGAACGCTTTATTAATAAATCAGGTGAAATTTTAACGCAAGGCTATTTTATTATTTATTAAATCGATTCCAGAACTCTCTGATTAATTAATTTCGATTCTATAGAAATTGAAAACAAATCGATACCTGTATATAGGTAAAAAATATTTAATTAAGTACAAATATCAATTGCTACACTAGAATTTGTACAATTCCATACCGAACATTTTCGGTCTTCAGTTTTATTTACTAACTAGAATTTCCCCACGGCTTCCACCGCGTATATTTCAAAGCAATTTTTATTGTTATACATTTTTTTTAGAAAATAACAACTAAAAGTTGGTTTGATTATATCAACATTACAACTACCATTCGTTTTAAAAAAAGTATTACAATATTAATCGAGATATACAGTCTGTATTAATAATAATATATTTAATGTATTTATGTCAAACTTTTTTACGTGGAAGTACATTCAAAATACTAAGGCGTAATCGGTTAATACACTGTATAATCCCCGCCAGCGTCGAGAATGGCCTAGCACCTCCGAGGCATACTTTTAACAAAATTTTCAGCACCCCCAGATTTTAATTTTTACGCGATGTTTAACGGTGAAATGATGAATGAAATCAGGCACGCTTCATCCGAACCCATACCTATAAAGTTACTTCATCCGAAAAAACTACTATCGACTAATCAAGATCTTTGTTCTCGCTTGCCCAGCTCAGGCGTTTTTGTATGTGCGTTGCACTGAGCAGAAGTTTAAAGCTTGTAGAACAATATAATATATTTACCTCGTGTAAAAGTCGCCTGATCATATTTAGACCAATATGAATTCCCTTTTTGGCAAATTTGACCCTAACTTCGCGCAGGCGCAGAATGAGGTTTCTCCTAAAAAACATCACAATCACTTTGTCGTACTTGCTAGACGTCGCTCTCGTTTTTCCGCCTTCAGGAAGATCATCGACTTTTTATATTGTTTGTTCCATTTCACCCACTTCTCAAAAAACTTTTCGGACTTTTTATTCGCTTTTGTTGCAGCAGCATATAATAATTTAGTTTTTTTTTAATGGGAGCACAAGAAAACAACCGCAAAGCGCTTCGCATACACGGAACTCATTTTGACAAATGTCCGCTCAATTTCATTTCGAGTGATATTGAAATGTAATCGTAGTCTACCGATGGTGCAATTACACCGAAAAATAGAGATAGCAATATCTTACATTTCACTATTAAAAATCGCGACTCCTTTCTTGTACAACAGACTGTAATAATTTTTTATTAGAACAATTATTTCACTGGAGTTTCAATTTTCATTTGGGCCTTTAGCCTCCAGTTGTATAAGTACGACCCTACAAGTTAATCAGTGTTTGTGCGAACAATTAACTAATCCTTTATTATTATTATGAAATCCAACGTTAAGGCGCTTAACGTGTTAAAAACAGAAAATAAAGCTGAACGATAAATATTTTCAACGATCCGTTCATAAATTTATAAATTCGCAATTACTTTTCGATCAATCTAAATACAAACAAAAAAGTTTAAGCTATATATGATCTCATAACAATTTTATTGAAAAGTAATATAGGAAATATTGTAGAATAAATACCAGAGTCAGAATATCATAAACAAGTAATCGATTTCTAATAAAAACAAAGATTCACTGATGCTATAATCCTTTTGTTGGATACATCATAATGCTTAGTTTTATATGAATTCATATATGCCTATACATACATACATCCACATACCTGTATTAAAAGCAGTGGCAGGAAACAAAAATAATAGTTACCCACGCTCTTATACACAAAGGACCGTTTAATTATACAATCAAAATATACGGGTGTTCAAAATAAAACTTTACGAATTTTTATTTCGAAAATTAAGCTGTTTACAGAAAAACTTTTCAAGCAAAATTAACTCCATTTGAAAGGCGAATGACATGAGATTTTTTATTTTTTATTTGTGGGTGTTTTATTATAACTTTTTTTTTAGGAGAATCTATAATATTATCTTAAGACGAAAAAAAAACTTTTTTAAACCGAGGTGATTTTAAAATGTATTTGACAAATGAATGTATCTAAAATAATATTTAAATATTTGGACTAACTATGTAAGAAATGACG
The DNA here is from genome assembly GCA_961205875.1 of Sialis fuliginosa. Lineage (NCBI taxonomy): Eukaryota > Metazoa > Arthropoda > Insecta > Megaloptera > Sialidae > Sialis > Sialis fuliginosa. The sequence continues at coordinate 10,809,776 of OY540817.1, read as the reverse complement.
TAGTTTTACTGTATTTACATACATATACATATAAACTCTTATTACAACGAGAAACAAATGTAAACATTTGTTGGGAACAGATAGCCAGTCCTAAAGCGATACAAGGAAAATTCCCTATAGGCTATTAAAATGTGGGTAGACCGTAGGGTACATAAACCTAAATATATATTAATTGATTGATCCACTGAAACTATTTCCCAACTTTTGTACAAATTAAATTATCCAAATAAGAAATAGTTTTTAAGAAAATTAATATATTATAAGACAGTGATTTTTTTCACAAAAATGTTGTTATTTAAGAAATCCCAGTTTCAAAAGACAAATAAGTAAATTTTAGAGTTTATAATATATTAATGATTTTTGTGGCGTTTATTTTATTTATTTTTATTGCATTTTATCACTTTTTGCACATCGCATAACGGTCTCGTTTAAAGTTGGACAAAAGGTCATAATTTCAGAAATTAAATTAGCTACAAAAAGTATATCAACTAGATAAGTATGGATATCGGCAGAGCCGGCCTTAGCAAGTCTGACGCCCTGGGCGAGATTTACTTTTCCGTCGTCTCTCCCCATAAAAAAATGTTCAAAAATCACAATATTTCAGCTTGGCGCAATCCTACAAACTCCAACTTTTTTTTTAAATACAACTTCTATCATTAAAAAAACTATCAAATGCCCTAAGACCGTCGATACCCCCTTCCTCTCTAATTAACAAATTAAAATTGATAAATTAACAAATAAGTAGAATAGTTAATATACATTTTTTAACGACTCTGATGAAAAATATTTATAAAACTTAATTTATACTGTGTATATACATTACGAATAAAATGAGCTCAGTTTGAACTCTCTACCACTAATAAAACCGGAGATATGTCGTCGTCAAGTTGGGTCTCCGTGCATCATAAGTATATGTGAGCATTCTATAGGTCATAATTTAACAGATGAAATCTAAGTTTTGATGGATTTCGCGATAGGGTTGCAGTTAAAACGCAAAACGTAAAAAAATATACATATGTGTGCTTTACCTAATACATATATTATATTATATGTATATTATACATATATAATATTGTAGCTCTGGGAATTGGCCTAACAGTGCTTATACTTTTTTTCATAAAAATGAACCATTTTTACAAGAATTTGAAGAAAATATTTAAGAAAAATAGGTAGTTTGAAAAATAAACATTGTAGTAAAATTGACTCAATATATACGATAAAGATATTACAGCAGAAACTGTTTAAAAATAATTGGGAAAAAACCTTACGTAAATAACTCTCCTAATCCTTCACGTAAGGATTCTTAAGATTTTTCACATCCTCCTTTCCCCCCTTTTATTATAAGTATATCTAATTTGATTTTTTATGTTTTTTTTTTCATTTATACGAAAAAAATTAGTTTAACACCATTTTCATATTCCACTGCACTGGTGATAGGTATAGTATGTTTCTTATAAATACTCGCTTATCCATAAAGATTTTATATTAGCTTGAACGAATCTATATGACGTAACATCCATCGATTGACCCGATTTATTATTTATTTTTTAGATGTGGATATGTATATAAATACACAATCGGATATGCCTTGACGTATAAAGTATTAGTAAAACAGGGCTGAAAACATCAGTACAAAGAATACCTTAAATTTTAGGGGCTGGTAATAATATTAAAAATATGTACATAATTAATGCCAATATTGAATTTTATTAGTATGAGTAAACATTCAACAACACCAGAATCGTACTAACAATAAGGTATTTTAATGCCCTACGTTCCTACTATGTTGATAACAAAAATATAAAATAAGAATTTAAACAAGATAGCAACTAGAAAAATCCTTACAAAATATATAATGTTAATTATTTATCAATTATTTCATCATGCACCTTAATTAGAGATAAGCTATAATGTTGATTTGTATATCTCATAGAATGCATAGCGGCTTACATTATTTTAAATTTATTACGACTTCTCTAAAATCTATACCAAATTCATAACGATTTGGTCTAGAGTCTAGAGTCTAGACCTTTTGTAAAATGCTGAGCTTTTTTTTTTTTTAAATGCATATACCTATAGGTATCAGGATTAGGTCCGGCGATAGTAATGTTGGGCCTCGTTTATTTTGTTGTTTGTTTTTTTAATATAGCGTCACCGTGGCTAGACCACCATGTTTCCGGGCCTGACCAAGAGTTCCTAACTAAATTGTTGACGTAATTTTCCATTTACTGAATTTGATTTTTGACTAAAATACGTTTTTTTAAAGCACTGATCAAGACAATTTTGGAAACAAAATACTTTTGAAGAAAAAAATGGCCATCGTACATAAATCAAGAAGAATATATTTTAAAGATTGAAATATCTGCTTTTCATTTTGCTCATCGTTTAGGTTATGAAAAGTAGAAATAAAATTTCAACGAAATAAATAAATAAATAAAGCCATTAAATCTACAAGCAAACAAAAAAAGATGTATAAAGCTACAATTGCAAAAAAGAATAATGAAAACTAAATTAACTACATAAGAGTCTGCACTTAGCAAAGTGAGACAATGCATTTTTAACCATGATATAAATAATGAAATAATCGGCGTTTAATGTACCCCCCCTCCTCTTTTCCTCCTCCCCATGCACACACATAGAAGTGTGGTAATTTGTTTGAAGTAGCTAATACTAACACTATTGTTTGTCCTTCCAGTGCAACGGTTTCGAAAGTGCACAGATATACATAACTTCAAAGGACAGGATATACAATATATGTACATATATGTATTATGTATACGAAGGTCCTTTCCCACGTTACATATAATCATTAATCATTATATATTTCAGGAAATTATTGTGTACTTATTAACGATGATGTATAATTTTGATTAATTAGTAAGTGCAGTAGTAGGTACATGTGAATCAAAGAAAATACGACAAATATTAATTGTAATCGCTTAATACTGCATATTTATGCGATTTAACCACAATTTAAAAAAAGTTATGTGATACCTATTTTGACTTCACATGAAGTCCTCATCAGAAGTTTTATAATACTAGTCTGGCATTACTAGGTTGAAAGACGTATTGATTGATATTGTTTTATTGCAGTTAAGTGGTTAAGAAACCACAATTTTAGAATTAGAATGTAGAATGTAGAACTCCTGAGATAAAGGGATGGACCTTTAGTCATGAAAAGATGGTTACATAATATTTGTAGTGTACGTGTCAACTCGGTGCATCCAACTCGGCCGCGGTCAACTCGGCTATGGTCAACTCGGCGATAAAAATTATGGATTCACCCCTATGTATAAAAATGTGTACTGATAATCCGTTGTTTTTAATTTTAATCGAACAATAATCTATTACAGCTGCTTAATATTATATGTTTACAACTCATCAGTAGAGATTGGAAAATAGTTTTTCAACTATTGCGTAAAAATGCATTTATTGTAATTTTTATTACATATCTCCACCGTTGTCAGAAAACTGGTTTGATTGAACGCGATTTGAAATCAACTATTTGCAACTACCTTTCCAACTATTTATACACTATTTGCGACACATTTTACTGCTTCGCTTGCACTAATTATTATCAAATCGTAAAAAAAACTATTTGCCAACTATTTTCCGAAAAGAAATTCAACTAGTAACTACTTCATTGAAAATAACAACTATTTTTCCAATCTATACTCATCAGTAAAAAAATGACATTTAGATATAACAATTGCTAACTCTACCAACATATTTGTATTTTTAGCAGAATTGCTGTTTCTATTTTTTTTTTAAATAAGCATTCATTTTTTCCATTCATACTTCTACCCCCATTTCTTTCGTTAAAATACGGGCCTATAAAACTATTTTATACCTAATACACGCGTATGAAGTCGCGGGCAAATTTTAGTTAAAAAATATATCTACTAATAATTATTATTGGTTCATCTAATAAAAAATATATCTACTAATAATTATTATTGTTTCATCTAATTATAGTAAAGCCAAAAAAGAGGAAATTATTATTATCGCCGAATTGGATGCACCGAGTTGACCTGTCCCGATATTTGTACGTTACTGAAAAGTAAAAAAAACCTAACACATCGTCCAATATTTTTTATTTTTTTAACTGAATTTTTTTATCAATGGGGTCTAATTTTTCATTAACGCCTCTGGCCTCAAAATATATAAGTACGTCCCTTTATGTTTATTTATATAATCTGTAAGTCTGTAAGAATGTGTGAAGTAGCGCATTTGAAGTACTATGTTATATACAGGTAATTTTATTTGATTTGTATTTCGCCCTAGGGTGGGAATCAAGTCGTGTGGTTTCCGATATGAAATCGTATAGCTTATCAATGATTGTTGTATTTTCTTGAAACATAATCAAAATTTAATCAACTTTAAAAAAAAAAACAAATGCAATTCTTATTGCATGTTTATTCGAAATGAATTTTAACTTTAACAAATATTTTATTTACTTCTTTCGATATTTATATTGGATAAAAAATATACCTATCATAAAATATCGAAAATTTTGTGTACATACTATTCGATAGGCCATGTCTTGAAGTTCTGCCTTTTCAGAATTTCAGCCAAATTCTTTCCTAAGATACTTTGAGCTAAGATACTGAGCTATCTAGAACATGAAAATAAACGTTATTGTTTAGATGCGTTTGTTTTATAAAATGAAAGAACATAAAAAATATATCGAATAGTGTGTAATAGGTGACAAATTATTCCATGACTTAAGACTATCATTTAGTACCCCCAGTTCAATCAATTACAAAAATTTATAAACAAAATTGATTTAAAAAAATGCTTTCCAAATTAATAAAAAAAATGATTAGGTACTCCAATGATGTAAGGATATTTTTCTCACAGCTATAACTTCAAAATTATCCATTCTATGGATCAAATACTTACTATACTATTTATATAAGGAATTTTATTCTCGTTAAGATTATTAATAACTATTTTTATTGTTAATCGGGCGGTTAAGAAAATAAAATAAAAACGTGATTCAGCAAATTGTAAAAATAAATTACATTCAATATCAACAAATAATTTCAATACAATATTCTACAGTACTCTATTTCGAGTTCAGTAGTGCGTTCACAATAATTATTCTCAATATCAATCGAATATATTCATTCACTCTATTGCTATTTGAAAATACTTAATCACTTATCACCGCATTCTCTCTCTTTGTTAATCGAAATGCGTAAATATTTAAAAGTATTATTTAATTTCTACACAATTCGTTGGATTGATATTACAATATACATTTTTATAGGTACCAAAATCATGATTTTATAATTTAATTAAAGAAAAGACGATTTAACCTTTTTATTTTATTATTCTCAAACGGTCAGGACCTAAGCCCACGAAATTTTTTATAGAAACAGATGACACGCGTCTAACGAAACTAAAAAGCGATACATTCGCAGCTTGTATACCTTTTTACACGTTCACAAATTCAGTCCCACGTTTGTATCGATACAAACGCGCAGAAATCTTTTCTGTGAGTACAGTAAATGATCGCAGGATAGACCCCCCCTCCCATAATAATAAATAAACAAACCCTGCACGCGAATAGAATTAAAAGCAATTTTATTTATCTACATAATTCATAGACAAATAATATAAAATAATTATCGATGTAGTAAAATTCTCCCGGACGATTTATCACGTCTGAGCTATTAAAATAGATTAAATGCAAACAGTGTTAGAGAAATAATAATGCTCTCTACAGAAAAAAATAAAATAATATAAAACCCCGGACTGAGAAACCGTTCAACATATTAATTAAATTATAATTTCAATTAATATTGTTCATACAATTCTACAAGGATTCGTTTAATGAGGACGATTATAAAGGAAGGGTGGAGATAAGGGGTTAAATCACCCCTTCACCGGTAATTTTTATTATTTTTATCATACTAAGTAATAACTTTTTTTCTGTAAGCTTTCATTACGATTATCCATATGAACTATTAAAAAAAAATACGCAAATCGGATAAGTGATAAGCGCACTAACGGAAAGACAGACAGAAAAACGTTGTTTTTTATAATATATATAGATTTACATTAATTAATCAATTTTTTATACCAAATGTTTATTTTATTTTATATCAACAAGTATTTATCATTTAGTACCCTGATAGTAACATTAATAAATATAAATAAAGTTCTATCGATATACGAATATGTACAATGTACATATCAAAATGAATATATGTACGAGTAATAGGCATGATGCCAGTAACAAAGTATCACTGAAATTATGATTTAAAAAAATGAAATAAGTTAAAAAGATTCTAAAAAATGTATTTATTTTTATATTAAAAGCAAGATTAATATGATTTTTGTTAAAATAAAAACGTAAAATACATCAATCCGCCATGTTTGATAAAACACCAGTCAGAGTGGATGACGTCGCGGCTACGTAAACGTCATTATTGTTTCATTAATATCTGCACTGTTTATAAATTATTTTGTGGTTTTAAATTATCAATTTGCTCAGTTTTGTGTTACCAAAAGTAAAACCGAGAAACATTAGCGATGAAACAAGGATTTATTATAGTTTACATAGACATGACGTCAAAAATGCGCCATGACACCTGCGAACGTTTTGGCGTCAAATTCAAAATTAGTTTTAAAAGGCTCAATTTTTTGATTAAACCTTTATTTTCTGCAGAAATAAGCATTTTTTGGAAATAAGAGACACGTAAGATCATCATAAAATAGTTTTTAAAAATTAGGCATCATGCCTATTGTACATATTTATATTCCTTTTGATAGAGTAGAATTAACTAAATGCAACGTTTATTTCAATATTTATAATTGGATAATAATATAGGGAAAAAAATATTTCACTTGGTTCAAACTTGTTAATCTATTTTATTATAGTGATGGAAGTAGGAGGTAGGTAGGGTGTAGCCTAAAATAGCCAATATCACCCCATATCTAATCCTAGAATGTTTCACACACGTGTATATATGTCAATATTGATCAAATAGTCTCATCTATAAAAATATCTCTCCACAAATTTAAATACAATCGATGTACAATGTTCCGGATTTATTTTTGAAATGTGGAGAACATCAGGACCGTCTTAGAAATAATACCAATTTTAAATATTAATGTTCAAGAGATGACTGTGGTGAATTTTTTTTAATAAATATTTTCGGTTTGGCGCCTTAAAGTTATCGGCGTTTTTTTAAATTTACATTTTCTGTTTTTTAAGTTAAACATTACTTAAAATTAGCATATATGTCAATAGGTGGAAATATACTTTTAGAGAGGTTTTACTATAATTATTTTATAATTCTGTCACTAGTATAGTATATTATCTGCTACATAATTCAAAATAATACAAATCGGGTTGAAAAATTTAAGAAATTAAATTTCAAAGAAAATAGTGAAATTTCAGTATGATAATATTTGATCCTTTGATGCATAAATATGTATCACAATAAAAAAAAATCAGTAAATCCCAATCTCTTATATCGCTTCTAGCAGTGTTTCTAAACATTTTCAAGTCGTAGCACATTTTGTAAATTAAGATCATTTTTAGTTGATGAAATATACATAATACATAAAATACTTTTGTGAACTTAGAATCAACTAACATTAAGTATTTTCATATACTAGAAATATGAGGAGAGGTTTCTCGTTTCTCCCTCGGGATGAAAATAAAAGTATTTAAAAACACAATTTTGCAACAAAAATAAAGTTGTTTTTATCTATTATTTTATATGTTTTATTTACAATAAATATACAGAATGTCCCGTAAGTCAGTACCCATAATCATTTATTTTTTTATGTTGCAGGTATAACGGTGGACACTGAACAGATTATGTAATACATTTTTTAGATATTAATTTTTCCTATGATCCTGACAGAACATTCTGTAAGTATATTTTTTTTAGGGTTCAGTTTCGGATTTGAGTTCAAGTTTGTAATTGAAAGAAAATTATTTTGTTCGAAAAAAAATTATAATTAACAAATAAAACATTTTCTGAAAAAGAAAAAACATTAAAAGCCAGCCAAATATTGCTAATAAACGACAAAAAATAAAATTACATTTTAAAGATTGAATCACTAATTTTAGATTTTTTATAAATTGAAATGTAGGTAATTCAGGTATAGAATTTAAAAAAGTAAACAATATGTAAATTTTAGTAATAACCTTTGATAAGTCACATCATACCATAAAATTCAGATTTAAAAAAAAAACAGATTTCCAGTTAGTTCATGTTATAATCTCTTTTAAAAATCATTGGAGAAAAATATTAAAAATAATTTATTAAAGTTTAAAAAAAATGATTATCGGTTATCCATGAAAAGTTTCAGATTCAAATTCAGCTTCGTTGATTTTGAAATATAGCGGTTTGGTTCGGGTTCAGGTTCAGGTCCTTGGTATAAAATCATTATAGATGGGATAATATAAGCTATTAGCGTTTTCCGCTATTTATTCGTTATACGAAATTGTACCTAAATATTCGTATCTCGGCTCCTATGCAAGATATGTAGATTTTTCTTTATAACAAAAACTTTGTATCGTGCTCACGAAGTTACCTTTCAATACCGCCGAGAAAGGCGTTGTTCTACATCGAAATAAATTAATACGAGTATAACTTAATTTTAAATTTTACAATAATTAACAATCGTTTTTATGTGATTTCGCAAAGTACCGGTTAAGAAGCACTGGTTTAGAGTTTAGTTTTTGAGCAACCCTTCCATTCAAACGCGTCTCCAGTATAAATATTTTCAAAGTAAACGTCAACCCAGATTTACTTGTTGTCCTTTTATGAGGACATTATTTGGATACGAGCATTCAACTAAAATTCAAACTACCCACGTTTCTGAAAGCAAAATAATCCTTCTACATACAACGTACTTGTTGATTGTCTGGGTTTAAGCTCCATTCAAAACGGATGTTTTAAATTGAACAGGATAAATTTGAGGAAGGAAATTGGGTATGTTATTTCATTTACATATTTATTCTATAATACTAATTAACTCAAATAAAAATAACTGCCTTCTATTTTGAATCTAGAGGGCTTACTCTGAAAGGGTGGTGGTAAAAATTGGATATTTAATTAATATGAGAAAAAACACCTATAATTTTAATTTTTACATATATTTTTTAATCGGAGGGAAACTTCATTCCGCCATGGAGGATTCTTCCAGGTACCCCCGCATTAATTGCCTTACTAATGTTATAAGTCTTGCGTAGTGAATATTATACAATAATTCTTTTATAACTACCTTTAAAAGATAAGGGAGAAAACGCTGGCTGAAATTATAGTAAACATTTCAAGCATTGTAAATTAGAAACGATAAAACAATCTTTTTTTCTTATGTATATACGAAACTAGCTGGGCCCGCGCGGCTTTGCTCGCACGGACTACGGAATTATTGTTTAGGATTTAAAATATATATAGTTGAATTAAGTACAAACACGATTAGTTATTATTGTAATAAAAACTAAAAAAACACTTAAATTACCTACCTAACAAAAACGAATCAGAACAAAAAGTAAAAATAATTTTTGTTCTATTTAAATTTAAAAGTTAATTATTGAAAACAAAATAAACAATTGACAATCAAAAGAATACCGGCCTGTGATCATTCCCTCTGCCCTGCGTCTACTTGGCACGCTCCCTCCTTGCCACACGCCGTGGCACGGGTCACCATCGCGCGAATAATATGTTCCCGTATGTATATATCAAGATATTTTCTAAACTATACGACCGAATTGGATGCTGTAAATGGCTAAATTATATCTACATTAAGTACTTATGACGATAAAATAATTTATTTCGATAAGGATTAATGTTTTGCAGGTCATAAGTCCACGTAAACAGAACCCAAATATTTTAAATTTTCTTTGTAACATAAAAGCAGTCATTGTGGCTTAAATATAAAAGTTAGACATATGGTGTCTTTGACTTTATTGTAAATCTACTTAGTTGTTATGTTACCTAACGTAACAAAATATAGCCTATAACCTGACCAGAGAACGTACCTATGAATTAAAAAAGAAACCACATAAATCGGATAAGTGGTTCTCGAGTGATAAGCGCATTAACGGACAGACAGACAGAAAAACGTTGAGCTTTATATATGTATATAGATCAGAAATTATATTGTCATTGAGTAGTTTAAATTTCGAAGTACGGATTAAAAATTAAAAAGCTGTGGTGCAGCCAAATCTGGGTATTCTTTTATCAGGCCTATAAATTCATGTAAACTTGTTATTTATTCTATCATATACATATTTATTATTTAAAAAAAAATTATATTTAAATTTACAATATTTTTAACCTTTTCCAGGTTTCGATTCATTGTTACCCAGATTTGTTTGAATCAATTGAATTTAAATTAACAAAAAGCAATATAAAGTAAAGATTAAAAGCTCCAAAATGCTTTTATGATAGTTCTGCAACTATTTTTATGAAAAATATAACAAATTTAACTTTTCCTATTTTTTAATAAAAAAAATGGGGATCTGTTACGAGTGTTATTTAATTCTTAAATGGGGTGTTGCAGATACAGATACATGTTAGAGTAACACGAAATTTTAAATAGACAAAATATAAAAATAATGGAAAATATTAGATTAGAAGTTATATAATTACCTTTAGATTACATGGTTTCGATTTTCATTCTTGATGTCATAGAAAAATTGTTTTTATATTTTGACACAAATTGAATACTTCAACATATTTTAATAAACACTGTATTTAAAAATAAAATACAAATTTTCGTATATTCAAGTAATGCATCAAATAAAATTTATTTTAATACCGGGTAATTGCAGCATCTTACCAATCAAAAACATAAGAACAAAACTATATAGCTAAATAAAATCTACTTGAATGTATCTAAAAAAATAAAATAGTTAACAAAAGCCATCGTAACATTAAAACCAATCAACACGTGGTTTGAACTTATTTCGAACTGAAAACACGCGTACCGACAACTCTGAAGCTGAAAATTAACTGAAAACATTGTCGCGAGAATTCTCCGTGACAATAGCACTGGCAACTCGCGACTGCGCGTGGTGGCACCATCTGTTGCGTTCTACCTAAACTACATCGCGGCGTGTGGTGAGAACTCGGAGAAAAGAAAGCACATTAATTTGTATAGGCTAGTTTAGTATAGTCCTTTTTATGTTCTGCTTTATTATAAATTCAAGTAACAATTTATAACAAACGCAGTACATTAACTTAAAAAATTAGTGATATTTTGACAAAATCCGTTATGAAAACATATAATAGCCTCGGTCTGTGTGTTTGTAATATAACGCATGAAGAAACTAATATTATTTTTGAAACCTCATACAAATCGGTTCTGTAATTCTCGTTGGAAGCGAATCAGATTTATTGACAGAAACTTTCATTTATACAGGTATGGCAGTCAAATCACACCATTCTAAGAAGATTGTATGGTGAGGGTGTTTGTGATGTGAGAGTGATTTTCACGTTCTACACACATGGAAATTTAGTAACCATGCAGCATTGAACCGGTGAACGAGGTTTCCTTGTTACAGCGTATTTAAAAAATGGTCGAAGTTACGTACGTGCACAACAAGAATTTCGCGTACATTTTCATCGTCTGCCTTGTGTTTCTGATTCCAGTAGGAGAGTCATTTCTGTTTGTGCTAACAACTTAAATTGATAGCCACAAACGACTTGAACTTAGATTTGAAACGTATTCACGTCAATCCCTCAACTGTGCATCCTGACACAGTCTTGCATATTTTTCGCTAATTCAATTATTGGTTAAGCTTTTGCCAGTCGATTCTACTCGTCGAGATCGCCAAGGTCAACTTCTTTTATTGGCTATGACGATTCTATTCGTCGAGCTGAACAAGTCTCAAATGGGACATATACCGAAATCAATATTTCATAGAGAAATCGTCGTTTAAGTTTTTTTGTCTGAAATTTCAAAAATTCGATTTTTATGAAATCATAAAATAAATCTGATACTTATAAAGTTCTTAAAATCATGTTTTGAATATTTTGATCAAATTAGCGAAAATTACCCCCTCCCCCCCAATAACGACCCTGAAAAATTCGTTTTCTAGGTTAAAAATTTGCTTAATTTACTCTTAACGCTACCCAAGAACAACGAAGTATGCGTGGTATTTGTGTTCACTTCGGGGTATATTCGTACCCAATTACATTTCAACGGCTGTAAAGCAACGGTCATTTGCTTCGAAGAGGAATAATATATCACTCCATAAGACATTCGTTGCTTAAGAAGCTTACCATCCATATTCAAACTTATTTCGTAATTATTAGAAGACCGCCGCGGATCTTGAATCAATATTCAGTGTAAAATAAATGTTTTAACGTAGCTGTCGTGGTCGGCCGCATGGGGATGGGCGTGACCAACGTCTAATGCTTCGAGCAATTAATCGTACTCATGGTAATTACACACGAGCATGAGCTCTTAATGCAATTTGATTGCAACGCCAGGCTAATGGCAGACCATTACATCCAGGGTCCGTGACTGATAGTCGATAATTTCAACGACTCGATGAACGAATCCATGATCAAGAGCAAATGAATTTTGCAGGTGCTGGCCACCGTAGGGTAGGTCATCCTCGTGTGTGTTGGAGAATTGAGGATCGTGTGATTGCTCTAGCTTATCCTGTCATGGGATAACGACGCATAGGTGCACGAGTAGGGGTTGATCATAAAACATTCTTGCGCATTCTCCGTGAGGAAGGCTTACGACCTTACAAAGTGCAGGTAGTGCATGAGACCTGGTGATCACACAGTTCGTCTTCGCTTTTGTTGGTGGATGCTTCGCTATATCCGAAGAAATCGGAACTTTCTGAAAAATATAGTGTTCACTGATGCTTTAAGGAACTAACAACTGTTGAAATGTTACTGGGTACCAATATACCCCAAAGGGAACAAAAATCTACCACACCCACTCGTTGTTCCTGAGCAGCGTTAAAAGTAGATTAAGCAGATTATAACCTAGAAAACTAATTTTTCAGGGTTATTATTGGGGGGTAATTTTCGCTAATTATGATCAGATTATATATTTTCTGAAATCGATTTTTTGGAAATTTCAGGCAAAAAAACTTCAAACAACGATTTCTCTATGAAATATTGATTTTCGGCAATAGTCACCCCTTCTTAGTGTGTGCTTACGTCATGAAATAAAGATCACTGGACGTTATCATTATTATTATCAATCAGTCACTCGATACTTCTTTCTTTTATATACGGATCGTCGAGGTAAATTCGGAATACATTGAGATGACACTCCGGAGTCACAGTTAAGTGCAAATCTGCAAATATGACGTTGAATTTAAGGGGGTATTCTGGTCTAGAAATAAAAAAAAATCGATTTTTTTTTTCATATTTTCATAGTTTAACTATTTAAGAATAAGTCTACGAGAGGATTTTCCCAAATTCAAATTATTTTCGGAGAAATAAGTATTTTGCTGAGCAGGCATCCAAATCGGTTGGGCTGCAACTAATCGAACAAAAGACATAATGGGTTCTCCGACTACCTGAATCTATATTTCTTAGTAAGCCCTTTTGTTCCGTTATATATATATTGTAATACAATAACTCTAGGTGACCTGTGTCTTTTATATTCAGTATTCGCTTACATCCAGCTGCTAACAGTTGAATTTTAACCTGTAAACCACGTAAACGTATGTGCTGTGAGTGAAATAAAAATATTTTGAGTGATTATTTCAATTTTTTTTAAATAAAATGGATAAAAAATCCTCAGCGCGAAGGATTACGCGTCCAGAGCGACAAAAAAAAAGGCGATTTCACGGCAATAGATTTACGGAACAGGAAAACACCACGAGATACGAGCATCCAGCGCATCAAAGGAGGCCAGAACTGCTCGAATAGAAAACAGAAACGCCGAAAATAGTTTTTTCGAAGTCGAGGAAGGTCCGATGTATGCAGCAGGAATGGCAGATTGAATAAATGTAAGTTAAAAATATAATTTTATGACTTAGACTGCAAAAATTTTACTTGAAACTTTAAACGCGTTTTTCTCAGAACTGTCTTTTTGAATCTGATACCCACGATTTCTCAGGTTCTGCCGAACCGATTTACTTGAAATTTTAAGAGAGTCTTCTTTAGGGACTTGTCTACGTCCGGAACTACGGCCATCCCCAAATTTTCATTTTTACTATTTTTAACAAATCGAAGAATGTTCAAAAAAGTGGTACAAAAAATTTTTTTTTCTTTAGGCAGTCGCCATTTTGTAAAAAAAATGTTTTGTAACTTTTCCGTAGTTCCAGACATTGCGACATTATTGTAGATTGATAATCTTTTTTATTTTTTGATTTCAGATTGCTAGGAGAGTTAAAATCGTGGGTATGGTCACGCACCAAATTTTTGAGACGCCCCACTCCATCAGCTGATAACTAACGGAATTTTGAATTTTTTTTACTTTTTTATTTTTTTTGTATGCTTCTAATGTGAATAAATAATGTATAAAAAAATTGATGAAAAAAATATTGCTTGCTTTTTTTTACAGCACTTCAAAAATTACCTAAAATTCATGTCTCTAGACCAGAATACCCCCTTAAGTTTATGTGATCTGGTTCTGCCGTAAATTACACTTCTTCAAGCACGCACGACGATGAGACGAGAGCCGGACTGCAAAGCAGCGATACTAGAATCACTCCGCAACGAAAAAAACCCAGAGATAATTGAATGGTTTGGTTACAAAAAAAACTAAAGTTTACGAAATTAGCAAAATATTTTGGGATGTTGACAATAAGGACGAGGTTTTCTCCTTCGTCATGGTGCTAGGTGTCGTAAGCAGTGATGGGGATGTCATGCCATCCCATTTTTCAAGCAATGCCTTAGGTTAATCGCCAAGGGTACATTGACGATCTGAAAACAGTTGTGAAGTCCTGGATAGACAAAGTAACCGCTGGAAAAGAATACTTGTTCCAGCAGGATTCCGCACCTCCTCACACGTTCAGGGAGTCTCAGGCTTAGCTTTACAGTAACCTTCATTACCACTAGTCGTCAGATTTATAGTCACCATTCAACTCAGATTGCAATCCCCTTAACTACTACATATGGAGCGTAGTTGAAGGAAATGTAAACGCAAAATTCACAACACACAGGACGCCCTGAAGGCCACCATCATGGAGATAATGATGGAGATAAAATGCACATGTTCTCAGTTTCGGTCCAAGCTTGAGTAGGTAGTCCAAGTTAATGGAAGTCAAATCGAATAATTTTAATGTCTGACATATTATGTTATGTACTACACTTGTACCGAGTTACGTTTAAAAATAATCATTTAGACATGAATACCAAAATGTTTTAAATTTATATTTAATTTTCCGGATATACCTAGACGACCCAGTATATAGATTTCAAAGTTGCATTTATTTTTAGTGGTTTTTCCTAGTTAATAAACCAACGTGGATCATGTGAATGCGGCTTGAGCGAATGGGACAACACACGATACACATTCAAATATATATTATTCCATCTTAATTTCACTGTTTTATACACGAATACATGGAAACGGTGGTTGAAATGCTGTTGGTGAAGAAGATGAAGTTGTTCACTGTTTTATATTTAAAATAAAAACACATTTGGTAGTTTTAAATTTTAAAATATATTTAAGTATATAGATATACACTGGTTTCTAAACGGCCAGCAGGTAAGTTTTTCTTCATATTTTGTTTTCATAATCTATGAATCCATTAATTCATATTACTTTGATCTTTTGTTCATGAAAATCCATTCAATTTTTTTTTTATATTGCACTGTAAAAGATTTTTGGCACTAATATTTTATTTTGTAGATGTTCTAATAAAAAAATCTTACAGAAACAACTTTCACTCAGTGTGCTAAAGTCGGAGCTCGTATGTTTTATTTACTCTGAATTATCGATACAACAAAATCCTTAATCACTAAATAATACATTGTAATATTATTGTATAAGTACATAACTTTAAACATTATAAAAAGATTTTTTCATAATGCGTATTCAAATTACGTACAATACAATTTACAAAAACTATTCTCAGCCTTTTCATACAGAAATTTTTGACGTACGTTAATTTTAATCAATTTTCATTCTCACCAAAATGATATAACAGGTAGCGTAAGCAAATATGCTGACTAAATCAAATACTAGTTTTCACTTTAAGGAACCGAAAATGTGGGTTGTCTTAGGTATTAAATATCACTATAGGAGTGATTAATTCATTCATACATATTATATATACATATATATAGGTTGACCATGTCCCGTTTTTAACTGTCTTCGATTGATTTTTTTTCAAACCTTCCAAATTCGGATTAAAAAATGTTCTGCCCCTTTTGAAACTATTCGTTCACTGGAAATGATTAAAAGCCTTTCTTTTGGGCCCTATGGTTTGCCTATATATACATGTATTATCATTCAATGATACTCTCACTTTAATAACTCTAAAACATATAAAATGGTATTTAATGACGACTAAGTCATTTTACAAGTATTTTTAACATTTATTATGAAAGTACAGACGTATATAATTTTTATAAAGTATAAAACTAAAAAATAACATTTCTAGCTATTATAAAATAATATATTCGTTATATATTTATAATACAAAAAATAACAAAATATTATTAAATATAAATTATATAAAAAATATAACATATATTTTATTATATTAAATGAGATTTATTTCTCTATTTAAAAATAAAAACTAAATCTATGAAGTTAGATAACAAAAAAATTTATAAAGGTATTTTAAATACATTAACGAATAAAAAAATATATTTTTCTCAAACAAAAATATTTTTATATGAATACTTAATTATAACTCTTTGTTAGTTTTAAATTAATTGAATGTTATTTTAATCATCTTATTCAATCATGTCTTATAATAATAATCCATCTGGAACAAAAACGAAAAAAAATATTACTAATTATTTTGATAGGAAATTTTTATATTAAAAATTGGTTTAATTGTAATCAGAATAAATATTCATAATACCAACATTATTTTAACGTTAGATTAGGAAAGAGATGGAACTCATAGAAGTTATCTAATAAAATCTAATAAAACTGTATTGCAAATGAGATTTTGGAAAAAAAACGGCTGCTATTCAACTTTTGGTTACAGTATAACAGAATGTACTAGGTGACTTGTTATGTGCTCATAAGCTTCCCCGATCTATGATTTTAACTTGTAGGTATTTACCGCCTGCAATCAGATACTAAATTGACTGCTGTCATGACATTCAATCAATAAGCATCTGCGGTTATCTTAATGTCGTATATTTTTTTAACAAGATATTTTTTTCTAAATGCATAATTTAACATATTAGAATGTTCATAAGGAAATGCTGTAGATGCGAATGTATTATCCAGATCCCGCAGCTAAAGAGATAGTTACCATATTATTTGATGTATGTTGTCTTCCACCACTTGCTATATCAGCTGGATATAAAGTTGTTGATTCTGTAATTCCCCTAGCACAATTGTTAGTTAATGTATGAGTTGATCTTTCCATTTTTGGAATAATAAAGCCTACAGTTTCTTGAGGCATACCATAATAGGTAACATCATTTTCTTGATTGGAAGGCACAGTTTTAATATAATTATTGCGGATAACTGATTCTTGCCTTTGAGTTGTATTATTTTGTGCATTGATAGCAATACTTGTTTGTGGATTTTTATTAGTCAACAACCTAGTTATCGATTCTTGGTTTGTTCCAGTATTTTTATTCATATTTTCCAATCTTGTTTGCTGCTGCTGATTACTCTTTTTACCACCAACTATAGTTATATTTGAATTACTTTGTCGTCTATTTTTCTGTTGCACACTCCTTACACTTTGCGCCACTGTATTTCTTGGATTAATAAAATTCTGTGTAGTAACTGCTTGCTGTTGAACAATATGTGCCATTTGAGATAAATGTCTGTTTGAATTGTTTAAATCGGTATGCTGAACTACAGATTGATGCATTTGTACGTTTATTGGTTGATTAAATTGCGATATGTTACCGTTTTGGTAATTATTGGTAGACACAGAACTTGGATTAGGCGAAACTTGCTGTACTGTATTATAATTGTATGGTTGGGAAATGTTACGTACATTATACTGTCCTCCATCACATGGTCGATTCATACTAGGCACATTATTATATACAGAATTTGCAGGATATGCATTTTGAATATTATAATTTTGTTGAATGGTTGGTATGGTATTACATATTTGCATACTTGGTAAAGTCGAATTTGAACTGGTTTCTGCACTGTAATCAAGATGAGGTGTAACTCTATCATAAATAGAATTTTGGTTGTAAATGAAAGAGTTGTTATGCATATTAGGAGTGACATTTACGTTTTGTTGTGTACTACTATTCAATTGTTGTACTGGTACAACATTAACATTACTTTGTACAGCATTTTGATATGTGTGTGAAGTATGGTGCAATCTTTGCATTACAAGAGATCCTTGTTGTATATTATTCTGTACCGACTGAATGTTAACAGCCGTTGATGCAGAGATATTATTCACTACACGAGTATCTTCAACAGAGTAGTTGCTTTGCACTTGATAATGAGGTTGTACATTTATTGAATTTTGTGGAACATTCAATGGTGATATGTATGCTGATGGCAGACCAGAAGATGTATTTACTGAGTAATGTTTATTCAGATTACTTTGATGAAAGTTTGTCAACTCATAAGTACTTTGTTCTGGATTTTGAAAATTAACTCCTGTGCCTGTTTGATTTCTCGAATCATTGTTTATGACACTTGGAACTTGTGTATTTCCATTATTCTTCTGTTGGCAGAAATCAACGATTTTATGAAAATAGCATCTTACTTCTTCAACAGTGTAGTGAGAATTTGTAGACATAGTAATCAATTTTCTTGTTAATTCTTCAAACGCGATGTGTTTATTAAACAAATCAACATTTCTGTTGAAAATACTAAAGATAGGAACACTTCTCATTCTGATATTTATATCTAACTCATTTAGTGCACTTTCTTTTTCTTTCTTATAAAAGTCCTTCCCTACATTCTTTAATTCACTGATCCTTATTTTGCAACGTTCATAATCTTTAAAAGCTAAAAACAAATATGGTGCTATTTCATCTATAACTTTGACTTCTTGTTCTATCAACATGTATGATGGATCTCGAACTCTTATAACAGGAAGTTTTGGAGAATTGTTGTTTAGTGTTGAATTTTCTCGTTCATCAACCTCCAGATTTTGTGTTTGTTCATTTACATTTTCAATTTTTATGATATCTTCTAGAGTCAAATCAATTATTTCAGGGTCCGTCTGTGTACTCATACTTGTTGATTTATCCTTAGCTGTTATACTATTATCACAATCATTTATTAAATCAGTGCTTTCTCTTACACAATGATCAACTATGCCTTTCTTCAAAGGTGTTTGTGTTTTTGAACTATTATCTGTATGTAGCAATAAATGTGAATTATCAACTATGCCTTTCTTCGAAGGTGTTTGTGTTTTTGAACTATCATCTGTATGTAGCAATGAAAGGGCATTATGAATGGCATCATTAGTATTATCAATTACTAAATTGTCTTCAGTTTGTGTCTCTATTGTTGCACTGTGTATCTTATTTGCAGATATTATTTTTTCATTATTTATTTCATTCTCTTGCTTGGAACTTGTTAAATTATTACTGGAATCATTCAGTAATTCATCAATATTATTATTCAAACTTTCTACACATTTACTCTCGAATAACTTTTGTGTACCTGCATTATCAATTATATCCAACGAAGGCATGTCTAATTTTTTATTGTGTGTATAATCTGCTGGTTTGTTAGAATTATTTTCAGTAATCTTTATTTTAGTTTTAGTTTCTTGGGTTGTTATTGTTATTGAATCTAGTTTGATGAGTTGATTTTTATGTTTATGTTTTCTGCTTTGATCTTTATCAATATTATCACTCACAGAAATATTCTTTTCTGAAATACGTTTGTTATTTTTATCTGTTTCTTTTTCATGGATTTTCTTAATTATTTTATGATCTTTTTTCTTGTCATCTCCTACCGATTCAGAACACTTCTTTTTTGAATGTTTGTCATCTACCTTCAATTTGTTTGTACTGTGTCTCCGCTTTCGAGGATTTTTATCATTTTCAACACTTTTATATAACTTTAAATCACCATTAAGGCAGTTATTCATCTCATCATGTTTTGATTTCTTTCGATCACTTTTTTTGTCATGTTTCAAATGTCCTTGATGTTTTCTTTCACGATTACTACTTTTCGATTTGTCATTTTCGGTTCTATCACATTCTAGCTTTGTGTTGTTGGTGAAGCTCTTAACTTTCATTTGTTCGATATTTGGAATGACGATGGAACATTCTTTCAAACCAAAGGTCTTTTTGAATTTGTCTTCATTATTTTTTTGTGTTTCGATAGAACTATTACTTTTTTGTGGTACTTTTTTCTTGGTACATTTTTTATATTTCGACGAAGTCAGTGGTATTTTTTTCATTATATCTTTTGCCAATTCTGCTTTTAAATTCTTATTTGTCTGTCTGTATTGTTCATCAAACTTATTAATAATAGCATTATTGTTCTTCTGTACAGTCATTCCACCCATATTCTGATCATTATTAATAATAGATTTTTTCTCTGGACTGTTATTAAATTTTTTTAGTATATTTTTGATGTTATCTTCAGTACTGATCGTATTATTTTTCAAATTTGGTGTTTCCTTTTTTTCTGTAGCATATACCGGAGAAGAAACTTTAGGAATTTTATAAAATTTTAATGACTTTGTATCTTCTTGCCGTTGGTCCTTTTCAGTTTCTTTTTTCTTCATTTGAGTTCTTTTATTATACTCATTAATAGTAAGAATAATTCCTTTATTTTCATTATGTTTTAAAGTATTAGTTTCATTTGCAGAATCATTAAATAATCGTTCATTATTAACTTTGGATATATTTTTTACTGCATTATTATTAGGTATATTATTAAATTCTAATATATTAACCTTCTGATTGGAAATAATAGTCACTTTATTATTAAGAAGTTTATTATTACCTTTCACATTAAAATTTATATCAGTTGGATATTTTTGATTTAAATTACGTATGTTATTTTTTAATTTCATATTCACATTAGTTACATCTTGTTTTTTATTTGAAATATCATCCACAGAAGATCTTCTAGGCTGTTGTAACACATTTAAATGATTATTTTTCACAGGTTCTTTTAAAGTATTATTAATATCATTTGGGCACTGTCTTGATGGTTCATGTAAAGAAGTTCTTCTATGAACAGCAACAGGTGAAATTTCCTTTTTATGAGTAAGTAGTCCCTTATCAGAAACTTTGTGTGCTTCACTATATGATCTTGGGCTTATATTGTGTCTTGTTGATGTGTTTGCATTTCGATTAATTTCATTTGTACTATTTTTTTCAAAATATACTGATCTGCTTACATTTTGTTGAGGTTTGCTTATGTTTTGTTGATGATTGCTTACATTTTGTTGAAGTTTGCTTATGTTTTGTTGATGATTACTTACATTTTGTTGAGGTTTGCTTATGTTTTGTTGATGATTGCTTACATTTTGTTGAGGTTTGCTTATGTTTTGTTGATGATTGCTTACATTTTGTTGAGGTTTGCTTATGTTTTGTTGATGATTGCTTACATTTTGTTGAGGTTTGCTTATGTTTTGTTGATGATTGCTTACATTTTGTTGAGATTTGCTTATGTTTTGTTGATGATTGCTTACATTTTGTTGAGGTTTGCTTATGTTTTGTTGATGATTGCTTACATTTGTTGAGGTTTCATTTAAGGAAGATCTTCTCTGTACAGCTTCTTGTGGATATTCTCCAGAAATATTATTAACTTCACTGTATGATTTTGGGCTTGTATTGTGTCTGATACTTATATTTTTACTAATGTCGCTTGGACTTTGTTTTGGTAAATGTACTGATCTACTTGCATTTATTGAGGCTTCATTTAAAGAAGATCTTCTCTGCACAGCTTCTTGTGGATATTCTCCAGAAATATTGTTAACTTCGCTGCATGATCTTGGACTTGTCTTATGACTATTATTGTCGCTTGGACTCTGTTTTGGTAAATGTACTGATCTACTTGCATTTATTGAGGCTTCATTTAAAGAAGATCTTCTCTGTACAGCTTCTTGTGGATATTCTCGAGAAATATTATTAACTTCGCTGCATGATCTTGGACTTGTCTTATGACTATTATTGTCGCTTGGACTCTGTTTTGGTAAATGTACTGATCTACTTGCATTTATTGAGGCTTCATTTAAAGAAAATCTTCTCTGCACAGCTTCTTGTGGATATTCTCGAGAAATATTATTAACTTCGCTGCATGATCTTGGGCTTGTCTTATGACTATTATTGTCGCTTGGACTCTGTTTTGGTAAAAGTACTGATCTACTTGCATTTATTGAGGCTTCATTTAAAGAAGATCTTCTCTGTACAGCTTCTTGTGGATATTCTCGAGAAATATTATTAACTTCGCTGCATGATCTTGGACTTGTCTTATGACTATTATTGTCGCTTGGACTCTGTTTTGGTAAATGTACTGATCTACTTGCATTTATTGAGGCTTCATTTAAAGAAGATCTTCTCTGTACAGCTTCTTGTGGATATTCTCGAGAAATATTATTAACTTCGCTGCATGATCTTGGACTTGTCTTATGACTATTATTGTCGCTTGGACTCTGTTTTGGTAAATGTACTGATCTACTTGCATTTATTGAGGCTTCATTTAAAGAAGATCTTCTCTGCACAGCTTCTTGTGGATATTCTCGAGAAATATTATTAACTTCGCTGCATGATCTTGGGCTTGTCTTATGACTATTATTGTCGCTTGGACTCTGTTTTGGTAAAAGTACTGATCTACTTGCATTTATTGAGGCTTCATTTAAAGAAGATCTTCTCTGTACAGCTTCTTGTGGATATTCTCGAGAAATATTATTAACTTCGCTGCATGATCTTGGACTTGTCTTATGACTATTATTGTCGCTTGGACTCTGTTTTGGTAAATGTACTGATCTACTTGCATTTATTGAGGCTTCATTTAAAGAAGATCTTCTCTGTACAGCTTCTTGTGGATATTCTCGAGAAATATTATTAACTTCGCTGCATGATCTTGGACTTGTCTTATGACTATTATTGTCGCTTGGACTCTGTTTTGGTAAATGTACTGATCTACTTGCATTTATTGAGGCTTCATTTAAAGAAGATCTTCTCTGCACAGCTTCTTGTGGATATTCTCCAGAAACATTATTTGCTTCGCTGTATGATTTTGGGCTTGTTTTATGTCTGGTTGGTACATTTGCAAAGCTATTAATGTTGTTTGAACTCTGTTTTGAATGTTCATTGAAAGATGATCTTCTCTGCACAGGCTCGCGTGGACTTTCTTCTATAATTTTAGTTGGCATCCTCCACGATCCAAGACTCATATTGTTTTGAATCGGTACATTTTCATTTTTGTTAAGTTTGTCAGTTGGATTCTGTTGTGGTAATTGTACTGGTGTACTGACATTTGTCGATGTTTCATTTAAATATGTTTTTTTCTGCACAGACTCTTGTATGCTTTCTTCAGAAATTTTATTTGCTTCGCTATATTTGTTTGGTGCACTTGAATCTGTGAAAAATATCATTTATTTAATTATATTTCATAATGACATTAACATATTTTAAGTTAAATATATATTTAATGCAATAATCATTGTATTGTCAGTTATCTGACACATTAATAATAATACAAGATATCCACCTCGAAGGACAAAACTTTTTTTACAAAAATGGCTTTACTTAGAAATCTGAAACAGTATTTTTTATGGTTTTTGTTCTACTTTGAATAATAATATTGATTATCACTTTAAAACTTATGTTTAATTTATTCATCAAAAATAGAAGAAAAACATTAAAAATCAGACGGTTTTTTTTTTAAACTACTTGGTCCTTCAAAGTTGGAGCGTTTGCAATGAATTATTATTAAACACAAAAATTAAATATAATTGATAAAATTAACCTACCTCTGGGTTTTTTCATAAGATTGACTTTAATTTTTTTATTTGCTGCATTTGAAGACGATTTTGTATAATACAGTAATAATTCATTTTCATTACATTCTAATTCAGGAATGTGGATTTCATAGCTTTTGTTTTCCACGTTGTCTTTCTTCACTTCAGTAATTTCTTTTCCTTTTTTCAAGTCATCACAAATACTATTTGTTACTACATTTTCAGTAACTTTGTTTAATATTTTATGGTCAGTGGGACTTCCTAATTTACCATTTTCTAATGGGTTTTCAGAAAAATCGTTAATACTTATATCTTTAACTTCCTCTACTCTTGTTTCTAAGCTGCCACCATTAATTTGTCGATTTTTATTATAAGTGGAATTTGTTTTTTCATCACGTAAGTTAAAAATTTTAATTTTATTATGATTCATATTTGATTTATTTTCATTTGGCACAACATTTTTTTCAACGCACCCTATTTCTTCATTTTTTTCTTTTTCATCCTTTTCAGAAACCAAGTAAGATTTTTCAGTATTAATTTCAATTGAGTTAACTTTCTCTATATCATCATGATTGTCTGGAACATTATCTATCTGGTTAATTTCCTTATCAGATTCACTTGCTTCTGCTGTGTTACATTTTTCATTTGTATTATTCAAATTAAGAACATTCACATCAAGTTTTTTCAAACAAACTTTATTAGAGGTGTCTACGTTCTTTGTAGTAATATCTTTATTTGGCTCACTTAAAGAAGAAATATCAGAAACTGATAACATATCTAATCCATGGTCACTGCTTGTACACAATGTTTCTTTATGTTTCATTACATCTTGAAAGATTTCATTTTCAGAAATATCTTCTAATTTCGTCTCATCACAGGCATCATTGGTTTTCAAACTTTTATGCGTCTTTTCAGTTGTACATTGACCTTTTCTTCTTTTTCTTGGCCTTATATCTTCCAAGTTTGATAAGTACTTTTTTGTTAATCTTTCAACAAATCTATCTTGGTCTATTTCATCATCATCAAGTTGGTTATACTCGACATTATCTTTTTGATAATTGGCGTCTACATTATCATAACTTCTATCTGGATATCTGGAAAACAAAATTATTGCAACTGTTATTCAGTAAGAATCGAAATTAACATTATTATACTGAAATTAGTCAAGTCAATAGGTAGAAAAAAAATTCGTCAGACATAATGGTTCTGAAGGTACGTACTACGTGGACAGACATTGCAGCGGCATTTTTGAGTTAGAAACTTAAAATAAAAATATAGTCAAATTTTACTGATTGAAATCTACATTTTGACACCCCACATGCCTAGATATGAAAATAAAAAAAAATTACTTTATGACGCCCCTCCATATTTCTCTAAAATTTGAAATAATATTGCTGACTGGTATTTGTCGTTAGTAGTATCTTCAAAGCATTGTTACCAAATTTTTTAATCAGATTTTTTGAATCAGCAGTTACCATTAGAGAAGGGGAAGGGGGGGGTACTGCTTGTAGTATAAAAAAAAAGTTGTATAAAAAAATAATTTCAAATAAAAGTTATTTGCTACAAAATTCCCTACATTCTCCATTTTGAAAAAAAAATAAAAAAATCATTTATTTATCTACTACGCTGATTAAAATGGCTGAAAACAAACTTTTTTTTTAAGCTGTAATAACTTATAAAGTTTAACGTTTTTTAAGTTAATACCCCTAGAAAATAAACATTCTGTAGTACAGAACATTCACTGACAATTAGGACCTGATATCATCAACTGTTTTTGTTTTATTGAATTGTTAATAATGAAATTATGCTTGTCTTTGATTAACAATAAAAGTTTTTTTTAAACTTTTATTTTTGCAGAACTGTTTGTATAAGACTTATATAATCGATTCCCACCATAAAAAAGTAAAAATTTTCAATTATTTTGCAAATGATAGCATTAAAATCTTATTGTTGAGTTTTCTCTATTTTAAACCAATTCAGTTTCATAGAACCAAAAATATTAAAACAATAATAGCCAAGAACCTGCTTTGAATAATTATTTATCTATTGGTGTAAACCGCATTAAAACTCTACCTACGTAAAAAGAAACTTATTTTTGTATCTTTTTTACCGCTTATTTCGAAAACTACTGAACCGATTTTAATGCGGTTTTCACCAATAAATAAATAATTATTCAAAGCAGGCTATTATTGTTTTAATATTTCTGTTTCTATGAAACAATTGAATTGGTTTAAAATAGAAAAAACTCAACAATAAGATTTTAGTGCTATCATTTGCAAAAGATTTGAAAAATAACATAAACATGAACTTGTCTCATATCTCAAAAACTAAGAGATTTCTGAAAATTAACAAAATATTATTAAATAGACAATACTCATCCCTGCATTATTTATTTGAAACTTTTTTTTAAGTTTTAAGTCGCTAAAAAAACATTCACGATGAAAAATTTCGGACTAAAACGGTTTTTGGCTAATATCTAGTAGGGTATGAGAATTTTATGGGATTTTAATGCACCATTAAACTGTACCCTCTTAAAGGTAAGTTTTATCTCATTTAACTGAATCTCTAACTCTAATCGTTTCCGATATCCCCATACTTTACCCTGGTATTTAGACACCCTGTATTAAAATATCAAATGATAATCTTGTAGAACATCAATGTTCGGTATTATAAAGGAGCTAGTAAAATTTTCTAGCTAACAAGCACTTCTAAATGAGGTTTCAAACCTAACTGACAGTTCTCTTTAAGTCTCATGAAGTGTTTTGACAATTTTCGCGCACGCGTGGTATGTAAACACCGACGTATTAAAACAGTGGCGATATTATGAAAATGATTTTGTAAGGTCAGAGTCGCCAACTGTGTTACAATAAGTTGAGGTATCACTGCTCTAGCTAGCTCTTTTATAATACCGGACATAAATTCTTTATAATTTTTGCTATGCCATTTTGTACGACTTAATTATATTATTAATGCTACAAAAAAAGATTTAAATAAAATAATAGATAATTTAGTGCTCTACAACAGGGGTCGGCAATCTTTTTTTGAAAAGGGCCAGGTCGTAAAATCAATTTCGTAAAGTCAATTTCCGTTGCTTTGATTATACATTTTAACATGCCACATGCCTTGATATAAAAAAAATATTTTTTCTAGCTTTAGCTCCTTAGTACCCCCCCCCCCCCCCCACCCTCCTAAAAAATTAACAAGTTCCGCCCAGGTATAGAAAGATTTTTCTCATGGTCGCTATGGGTACTAACATTTAAAAAACATTTTACCCAGTTACTCGATAGGCTAGTTTTTTTGCAGCCAGTTTTTGGTCTAATCTAATAGAATGTCATGTTTTCTAAGTCCAGGAGTTTGGGCTGTATGTTGATGAGTCAGTGAGTGGGCAAGAACAAACTCTATTATAAATATAGATTAATGTACCTTTCATGATAACCATTGTAATATTTGTGTGTTGGGGGTCTAGGAGTATTTATTCCATTGTAACATCCCCTTAATCCCCTTGATCCCCTTCTTGCTCCTCTTGCTCCCCTTGCTGTACGATGGCCTCTGGACGGGAAACGATTTGAAAAAACTTCGTTGGATTGATACTCTCTAAGTAAAAATTCATAATTTAAATTGGTATGCCTATGATCGTATGACATGGTGTGATGAAAAAAATAACTATTCTTATCGGGTCAGTTGTCAGTTGTTAGTTTGAAAAACGTGTTTAATTAAAATGGGAAATTGTTTTGAAGAACTATACTTATTTTCTTTATAAAAGAAATTTAATACTCTAATTATTAAACATATATAATCACTAATTTCATTGTTTGCTAAACATTGGTTAATTAAGTTAGGTTAGATAACAATTGACCAGATTGCATTAGTTTCGATTTTCACCACTGAAGGCTTCGCTACCATCAACGACACATATCCAAACAATATGTGTGAAGTTAGTACCGCAAGTTTAAATTTTTTTAATTGTTTTTTGGATAGCACACTAGAGTTATCGAATTCTCTTCTTTTTTTGACGGGGAGGGTTATTTTCACATTTTTTCTTCTTCAAAATATAAGGGAATTTTAGAACTAACATTTTTCCGAAACATGCTATACTAATTTCACACATGTTAGTAATTATGTATAAATAAATAATAAGGTAGATAAAAAGCAGTAGTATAGTCGGACCATAGTATCTGGGACATTTTGAAACGGAGCGCGCTCCGGAATTTATTAACCTAAAGATATTAAAACAAGGTTATTATTATACTTAAAATTATTCTCACGAAGAAGTAAACATTACATAAACATCTAAGGGTAGCAATTGAAAAACAATCGTAAGCGCTCCGGGACTTGGTTATTTGGTACTACACCACTGGTATTATATGGAGAAGTAGTCATATTATCTTTTAATCTAGTTCGGAAATGATTTAAATTCATTATTTTATTCTCATTTCGGCTTATAAATATGCCTAAAGTTAGTAATATCTTACCTTAAACAGAAATCGCATTCTGCTCTATAATAATTTGATTTATAATGATATTTACATAGAAAAGCCTGATGGTTAGTAAATCTAAAAAAATAAATGTTATTCATGCATTAAAAAGCTTAAGAGAAAGCACAAGGTTAGAAAATTTCACTAATTTATGTAATTAAAAAAATAGTATAGGTGAAGGGCTATCCACCCCCACCCCCCCCCCCTCTTTTACACAATTTTGTAAACACGCTTGTCTAATATTACCACAATATTTTGCTACATTCGTTTGTAGCGACGTTCCCACGCTAAAATATTAGATTTCCAAAATTTTAATGTAAATATTTCATACACACATTCATGGGCGCCGGCAGGATTTCTGCTAGGGGGGTGCATCTAGATATAAAAAAAAATTTGTTATGAATATTTACATGAGTAAAAAAAAAAAAAAGGTCTTCAATTTTTAAATATGTATAATTGAAAACTGAGACGACTAAAAAAAAAAAGGTCCTCAGTTTAAAATTTTCACATTTATACCTTATTATTCACGGAGTACATTTTTTTTCATTTTGCCAGGGGGGTGCAAATGTATTAAATTTTTAAATTACAATTGTATTTCTTAATTATTTCATTTGCCAGGGGGGTGCAAGTGCACCTCCTTGCACACCCCCTCCCGGCGCCCATGCACACATTTATTTTTAAGAAACAACTTTATTGCAGTTAGGCGACATATTTCTTTTGTTTACAATATTATAAAACTTTTCAATTTCTTAAGCCTGTTCATTTAGTTTTAAACACGTTCGATTTGGATATCCCGGGATCGGCGGTAAAGGTCCAATAAAGATCGGCGGTAACAGTTCAACTATTTAGCGTTAAAATTAGATATCTGCCATACATCCTTAATAATAATTAATTTTTTTACCGGTGCACTCCCATGCTAGCTGCTAATATTAATAATTAGGACTTATTAAAATTGGCGTATGTATTAATATAGCGAAATAATTATTTACAACGTCTTACAAAATAATAAATACAAAAAAGTAATGTTCAATAATACATACTGCCTCATATCTGGTGAGTTGTCTGCATACTCATTATGAATACTTTGATTTTGTTCATTATATTCCCCCGAGTACCAATTTGAATAATTTCTGTTGTGCAAGTAACTATTCCATGGCTGTAAAAATAGAGAAAAATAATTAATAATTTATAAATATAAATTTAAAAACTTATATTTAGGTAACACTAAAAAGAACGATTACTTACGGGCATGTTTATCAATCAAATCCGCAAATATGGAAACGTATATATTAGTGTTCAATTATTTAGTATTAAATACCTATCTAATTTAGAAGTAGGTATATACCTACTTATCAATTTGTCAATAGTGATAAATTTTATTTATCTGTTTGTAACTCAATGTCCACGTAATCTTAAATTAGTGCGACGTTATTCGGAGGCAAAACAAAATCGTTATTTTATTTGATTGAACAATGAATTAAAAATATCAATCAAAATAAACAAGTTTTTACCTCTAAAATAAGGCATTATAAAAAAGTAACCAACTAATAGATAAAACTAGAAAATACGTAAGAGTTTAGACAGATTCGTCATTTTTAGCTAAACGTGAATTATGCCCGTGTTTACATATTTGTCATGTTCTTTGGTGTCTTCATTTAGAAGATAGCGCATACGCACAAATTAAAAAAAAACATGTGTGACACGAGTTAAATTTCGTGCAACAATAAATTTGCTATGCGAGTGCACCTGAAATAAACCTTTAAAAAAAGAGACCAAAGAACACGACGTTATTGTAGTACTTTTGTACACTGTAATAAATTGACTTATGTCCGATATTATAAAGGAGCTAGCAAATTTGCAAGCTAGCAAGCATTCTCAAATGAGGTATCAAACTTATATGAGTTCTCTTTGAGTTTTTAACAGATATTTGCAAGCGCAGTAAGATGGTTTTTACCGTTTTTACTCAAGATTAGTAAATACACTTTAGTAAATATACTTTACATATCTTTAATTTTACTTCCTATGCATGAAATTATCTATCAAAAACTCCAATAAAACTGTCATATAAGTTTGATACTCCATTTGAAAGTGCTTGCTAGCTAGCTCCTTTATAATACCGGAAATTAATATTGTAAAACGGCCAGTAATATATTACAGACTGTATTATATTACAGACAAATAAAAAAAACATAACCTACAAAATAAAAATCATTTATACCTATATTCTAGAGATTTATTTTCGTAAGGGAATATTTTACTACAAAAGTTATGACGGTCTTTTTAGAGAAAATTCAATGATCTGTAAAAAAAAGATTCTTTAAAATTTCTTAAGACGACCCTGCTTCCTACGATGCTTTGGATAAGACGAAAAAGCAATTGTTTTAGTTTTAATTATCAAATACTTAGCTATTTATAATTACAATCATGCATATCTCAAATATACACCACCTTAAGCAAAATTATCCCCTATTTATAATAAATTCGTACAGCGAAAATACGTGACTACCAAAATATTTACAATAATGTATTTTGTTTGGTAATTCATATTGTAATTGTTTTACTTTAATAGTACATTGTGAATCACATTTTAATAATTATTTGTAATAAATAATATTGTTAAATTATAACAGCGGGTTTAGACGCATTTAAAGGTAATAAATTTATAACCTATAAATGCGTCTTTATTTGTATTTATACAAAAATAAAATATAAAAAGCTTACCAAAAAACAAGGATAGTACCACACATAATAGTACTGCGTATTATAATAATTCATATTAATATATTTGTTTTTTATTTTATAAGAAAATAGATACACAACATCCAACATCCCGGTATGAACTATCAAATTATTAACCAAATCCAAACAAATGAAGTTCGTTTTCGATTTTTACAACAATCAATATTTGAAATGTAACAAAACTTCAACAATTAATTAAGTACAATTCAAAAAAAGATACACACTGACGTAATACTATTTTGCCTGATGACAAACAGTAAAGGATTAGTATTACAATTTTGTCTGAAGTTTCTATTTGTTGTCTGATCATAAAAATAAAAACCAAACACTATAATAACACTAGATATCTAGATTCTATTTTACTGTAAACAGTTTTATTCTTAAATCTAGATATCAGTGGAAATATTTAAATATTGTTTTAAAAATTTTATAAGTGTCAGAATTAAATCGAGAATCCTGTGGAGAATCCAACGAGAAGAACAAAGAACAATGATATTACATTTATAACATACAGTATAATTTACACGGATTCAATTTTACGCAGTTGAAAAACTTTGGAAAAAGGGTGCAATTTATACTATATTATTAATTATTAATTGACAAACTGGAACAGTACACAAATTTGTACTTTTTCAGAAACATTACCTATTTCTTTTAAAAAAATTTCTGACAAAAAAGTACAAAATGCATTCTTAAATTAAATAGAGTATAGTCCAGTAAAGAAAGCATTTTGACACGAAATTTTAGGGGTAAGTAATTTTATGGTTGATTATTATAGATTTTGGGGCGAAGAATTCGAAAAAATAACCCGGACTGAAGAAAAGTGGTGCAACACCCTTAAAAATGGGGTTGAAGGGTGAAAACCAAGCTTTTATTCAATTTATCTCAAAATCTAAAGCGATGGCGGGTTTTTTTTATGATTGATATTTGTTGGGGACACACAGACGAATCTATTGAGATTACATATACTGAATTTGATCAAAAATTATTCTTTCTAGAGGGTTTAAAAAAAGTAAAAATGCTTCTTTTCGGGGAAAATAGTTTAAAAATTAATAACTTTTGTTAAATCATCCAAATGACTCGTAATTAGGCTCAAATTGTTCCTGAAGTTCCAAAGAATAATAATTATTAATAAAATATTAATTAACCACAATTAAAAAAAAAAATTAATAGTTTAACCAATGAAAATTGCTAATATTTAAGGGTAAGTAACGTAAATTTTTGAAAAACTACCTTTTTACTAAAATTTAAATAAAAATATCAGGGTCGAATATTTTTGAGTGAAACTAAGGTAGATGTCTTCTATTTGTACAATCGTAAAAAATTGAATGAAATAATTTGGGACGCTAATACGATAAATTACCTTTAAATTACGATAATAGTATTTATATAAATGAAAAAAAATTTATTTGTTATAATTAGTTATATTTTTACACACGAAGAACATCCGGACATGTGTTTTTATGGTTATTACAGAGAATATGGGTGTCCCGACGTCACTACTATCAAAAATCACGTGTTGATGTGTTAGAATAGAGTAGGCTGTGATTGGCGGAGTCTGAATCCCCGTTTTTATACTATATTAACCCCCTTTCGCCCCAATAGATTGTCCTAACCAAAGACAGTTAAAGCATCAACTCTATTCTGAATAACTACATACGTGTTTTTGACAGAATGTGACATCGGGACACCCATATTCTCTGTATTAGGCGTTTTTATAAACATTTAAAAAAATACTCACGTAATACATTTGTATATCACAAATCATAATTGCAAAATTAATTAAATATTATTATTTAATTAGATTAGCACATTCAACTATATAATTAAAAATAAATACTGCTAGATTATAAGTTAATATTTGGTGCAAAACTAACACATATTTAAAGACAAAACAAACCAACGCATGCAACCGGTCATCACACTGTTTGTTGTTTTTATGCCTGTCTGCATTCTGAGAATTCATAAGCGCGGCAAGTCTCTCCCCTTCCACTAGTGAATGATATGCTATGCATGGCACAAAGATATAGTGCAACTTCGATTTTTTAAATGATATTGTGCATGAATTATGAATACTGATCAACATTAATTTCCAGAACGTAGGTTTTTAAATAAAATATATTTTTTCTTAAATCAGAAGACTGACTACCTGGCTGTCAAGTAGGGTTATTAGTTATTAGACGTACAATTAACCTTGGACGGAATAGCTACATATTTGTGACATGAAAGTCATACTGGGGTATAGTAGACCCCAGTACAAAATCTATTATTTTACTACTAAATCATTTTTATTAATTGTAAATAATTATTATAAATGCGAAAGTGTCTGTCTGTCTCTCTGACTGTTACCTGTTCACGGTTAAATCGTTGAACCGAACTTGATGAAATTTGGCAGGGAGATAGCTTGCATTCTGAAGAAGGACATAGGCTACTT
Organism: Sialis fuliginosa; assembly: GCA_961205875.1. Classification (NCBI taxonomy): domain Eukaryota; kingdom Metazoa; phylum Arthropoda; class Insecta; order Megaloptera; family Sialidae; genus Sialis; species Sialis fuliginosa. The sequence goes on along the minus strand of OY540817.1, from coordinate 10,776,121 downwards.
TGTATCCTATGTTCTCCATGGTTCATGAGTTATGCGCATGAAAAGAATTCAGGGGACAGACACACAGACATACAGACATGAAACGAAAAGATAAAGTGAAAATATTGAAATCGGAAAACTTTTTTTCGCTCTGTAAAATATATTAGCTAGGAAGCAATAAGTATGAAAATATTTTGATTAAAAAAATTTGTTTACCGACAAAATAAATATTATATATTTTTCTAAAATGATTAACTATTTTATTATTTATATATTTTATTATTATCTTTGTTGTTATTAAGATGCATTTTTATCCGTTTTAATTTATTTTAACGTCATTGTTTTTGAGATAATTTTCGTATTTTTAATGTAATTACAACTTTTAAAAATCGAATAAAAGGGGCGGGAGACATTATAAATGTGTCATTATTGCAACATGTCCTAAATCAGGTAACCTTACTGTGTTTGGTCTTATCAAGCATTTCCGTAATTTGATGATAATTAAAATATGATTAGGTTTATCTAAAAACAGTTAATTGCAGAGGAAATTGAGGTTACGTTTTTATCTAAAATGTCCAACTGGAGATGAGGAGCGTAATAATGTTTTTATCTACATATATGATATACAACTACATATACTCTATTTGATTTAAGAATGCAGTGGTTGCCGGGGTTTTGACGGTACGAATCGTGCATTTTACTGTCAAAAACCACGGTAACCACTGCATTCTTAAATGAAATAGAGTATAGTGTAAAAAAAAAATAATTGTAGATCAAGAATGTTATTGTAAATAATAATTAGTGTTTATTTAATAACTAGAGAACCTAGTGTGTTGAAATTATGAAATTTGATAACCGGTTTAGTATTAATAAGTGTCGATTTCCAGTATCAAACAATAATAATTTAGACCAGGGGTGTATGGTGCCAGTGGGCCGGTCGATTTTTATCAAGTATATTTTTGTTCATTAATTTTTTCCTGAGTTGGGTTCTCGTAGAAGATTATATGACACAAAATACACAAAAATATATTTCAATCATTTGTCATAGGATCAACCGTTTTCGAGAAATATTGGTAAAAAGAATTTTACAAAATACGGATGCTTCTAATAAGACAAAATAAGCTTACATTCTTGTTCTATGATTAAAAATAAAACAAAACATTAATATAAAAATACCTCGTAATACTTGTCATCATAGACTTATAGCCAGTTGTATTACTGTTACAAAATCATATTAAAAATGAAACTATAAATGGCTATTTGTTGATAAAAATGCAGTTTTGGAGGTATATTTATATTAACTTTTTTGTGTCTTATTTTTAATCATAACAAGAATATAAGCTTATTTTGTGTAATAAATGAAGCATCCGTATTAAGTAAAATTCTCCAATACTTTGTTTTTATAAATATTTTTCGAAAACCATAGGTCCTATAATAAATAAACAAAGTATATTTTTGTGTATTTTGTGACATATAATCTTCTACAAGTTCCCAATTCAGGAAAAAATTACAGAACAAAAAAATACTAGATAAAAATCGGCGGGCCAACTGGCTCCATACACCCCTGGTCTAGATTATTATTGTTTGACACTGGAAATCAATAACACTTATTAACATTAAACCAAATATCAAATTTCATAACTATATATACTATATACACTACAATGGGCTTTCTAAATATTAAATAAACACTAATTTTGAGTAAAATCTTTGGAAGGCTGTAACTCCCTCACGAAGAATTTCCGGACACATGTTCACAATAAAGTTTCTTGCTTAAAATAATATCCTCGATCTACTGTTCCTTTTTTTACACTAGTTGAAAATTATCCTGTATATTGAATAGTATAAGGAATTTATGTGACATTTGTAAATTTAAAGCGTAAAGGCTGTGACAAATACATCTGCCAAGTAAATGCACAATGCTTCCTCGTGCTATATTCACCAAATGCAGTTAATTATTGACCAATTTAAATAAAAACCGATAAAGTATTCAGATAAACTGCCTGCCATTAGTTAACCATTTAATTTTATATACAATTTTATTTTTTTTAATTATTCGACATTTTTCTTAATACGCTCATGATTATTTCTTCGTATATTTTTAATTTTTTGACAATTTCAATCTAAATCTGAATTTTTCTGCAATGCAAACGTCAAAATCAAATTAAATAGCGATTGTAAAAAATGACGATTTTTTCAACATTTTACAACAAACGTTATGGTGGTGACTTATAGAAAATTGAATGCTCTACAAAATATATAAATTTTCACGTAACATCACTTCTCTCCTTTACATACGATTTTAATGACTTTTAAATGGGATCGTCCTCAAGTCAGACACAACCAACTAACCAAGTTTCATTAATATCAGTTCAGTGGTTCATGAGTTATGCGCATGACAAGGATTCAGGGGACAGACACACAGGCACGGAACGGAAAATGTCTTGACCTGAAACGAAAAGATCAAGTTAAAATTTTCAAATCGGAGAACAATTTTTGTTCTCAATTTAAAATGATCACAAAGCTTCTCGTATCTTTGATAAGGCGAAGAAGCAATATAGATTTTTCAGCTGTTCTCTTATAGAAATGTAAACTTAATTTTAGTTTATCTTATGAAATGATAAAGAACTAGAATTTTTTAATGAATGGTATAAATAAAAACAAGGAAAATCTGTCATATCCACAAATGTAAAAAACTCGTTAATCGCAAAATGGGCTGCCAAGTTATCCACTAATAAAGCCCCCCCTCCACATACACAGTGAAAATAATTTTAAAAAGATTTATTTTCCTAAAAAAAAGATAAACAAGAATATCATCTGCTGGGGGGCCCTTCCCCCCCCTCCCATCACAGGGTCCAATGAAATTGCCTAATTTGCCTACTGTGCAACGCGCCATTGTCCTCATATTTTAAATCGGGTAACGATTTTAACATTGTATAAAAAGTTATTTGTTCATTTATTTATTACTTGCAAAACAAGCTAGACCGCGTTCAATTGCTTCATATGTCTCGGTAAGCAAAAAAAATAGTAGAATACATACAAAAATAAAAGAAGTTTATTAAATTGAACAGAGTGCCGAACTACAAAAGACCAGACGATTAAAAAAAAATCGCATTTGCTTTTATGATTTTTTACAAAATATCACTGTTTATATTACATGAATATTATAATATTTACATTATTATATTAATACAATGACAAATTTTCAGAAAAAATGTTTCAGACAAAAGTTTTATGATTTCGAGGGCGCTAAATATTGACATTATGGAGTGACACTAGAAACAGTCACTTTGATGGGTTTTCAGGTTCAATTTTTCGTCACCGATGACTCACACCTACCCTGTCAACGCACGCACACACACTCACACGTACATACCCCTACTCTCTCAACGCGCACCCCCTACCCTAGAGAAGGGATGAAGAACGGGGTATATAACCTCGTGTTTTCACAACAAAGACAGTGATTCCTCCAGACTCTCTCAGCTGACAGCTCAGCCGCCGCCAAGGACCAGCCTGCTAAGGACCCGCAGCTTTCATCCATCCGCGACGCCACGCTACCAAGCCGCACGGACATCACCTGTCATCCACGACGCCCAGCCGCCGCCCACGCAGCTCAGCCGCACGAAAATCACCGTCGCCGCCGCGACGCTTATTATTAAATATATGTATATATGCTCAATAAATATAATAACAAAATACACCGTCTGTCTATTGTTGCCTGCAGTCACGCTCCCACTAGTACACCTGAACGCGCGTACAACGCGTTTTTGTGACAATGTCTTGTGTCGTTCTTGAAAAAATAAATATTTTGGAATGTCACCCTTCCCCCTTACACACGATTTTGAAATGGGACCGTCCTCAAGCCAGATCCAAGTTGCAACAATATCGGTTCAGTGGTTCATAAGTTATGCGTGTGACAAGGATTCATGGGGCAGACGGACATACACACGGACGGACGGACAGACAGACACGGAACGAAAAGTATTTGTCTTGACGTGAAACGGAAAGATCAATTTAAAATTTTTAAATCGGAGAATATTTTTTTTGTCTCAATCTGAAACGATCACAAAACTTCTCGTATCTTCGATATTGCGAGGAAGTAAAATAAAAAACTATTTAAGAAAAAAATGAAACCGAGAAAAAACTAAAAACAATGGTCACGTTCACTGTTCAGTCGTGAACGTGACCAATGATAACACTTTTAACATCCCATATGTAGGAAATGCCAGCATTGACGATGGGCCAATTCAATGATTTAAAAACGTTAATAAAGATAATTCGAAGTTCTACTATCAAATAAAAATGTAAGGTATAATAATCTTGACTAAATATTCTTCAAAATTTATCTTTCACTACCCACACGCTTGATATTACAACTGTGGATTTTACATAGATTAGATATAAACATTATTTGCATAGTAATTGTAATAAATTGTGTATTTTTAGATATTCACTATATATTACTATATACTTTATGTACTTAAATTAAGGGATCATAATACTTCTATACCTTTTACAGTATGATTTCACACTTATGAAATATAATTTCACATAAACGAAAACAGATTTCACACAAATGAAATATAATTTCACACTAACGATAACTGATTTCGCACAAATAAAAACATAATTCATATATAGGAAAATTAATTTATCAAGTGTGAAATTAATATCAACAAATCAATGCGGATTTAAAAGTTTTTTATTCCTTTTAATATTAAATATACATGTTAATTATATCAAATTTCAATAAGGTCTTCCTGGCGCAATTATGCAGTATAATATCATTTGACATGACTTACATATCGAAGATGTTGTGAAATCTCTTAAATTGCCACATTAGCAATGTTTTTTTTAAGTAGGTAGAGTTCTTTAAATCGTAAGTAAAACGGCATATCCAGGGCAGAATGCATGTATATTGAACTAGCGTCAATCATTTTAGAATTTTGAATGCGTATTTTGAAAGACATTGCTAACTAATCAAATTATTTGTTGATTTATCTATTTTAATTTGTTCACAATAGAGGAAGGAGGTCTCGACTGTCTTTGGGAATTTGATAGTCTTAAAGTTAATTATGTAAGCTATATTTAAAAAAAAAGTTTGAGTCTGTAGGATCGCGCCAAGCTGAGATATGAATTATTCAACTTATTTGTTTATTTATCAATTTTAATTGACATTTTCGGTGATTTTTCAACATTTTTTTAGGGGGATAGAGGGCGGAAAAATAAATCTCGCCCAGGGCGCCAGATTTGCTAAGGCCGGCACTGAGTATACTCTTTCAAACAAACAAAAATCAATCAAATAGGTGCATATTTGTTGGAATTGTGCCCGAAAATACATAAAAAAATATAAACAACCATATTGAAACCCCCATCCTTTTTTGAAGTCCATAGTCAGATTTTGATAAAATTTATATGGGACCACTTTGAACATATTTATTATTTATGTTCAGGCATAACTCCGGCCAAATATGGACGATTTTTGTTTGTTTGAGGTGGTCCCATATAAATTTCATCAGAATGTAACCATAAAAAATCTCACCACAAAAAAGATAAACTTTTCAATTCGGTTGTATATATATATTTATGTATGTTCGGGCATAACTCCAACAAATATGCACCTAATTGGATGATTTTTTGTTTGTTTGGAAGAGTATACTCCCGAGGAGATCCCATAGAAAATTAATCAAAATCTGACAATGGATCTCAAGATACGCCACTCAAAAGAGAAAAATAAAAAAATTAAAATAATTAATTTTATGATAAAATTATTAAATAATTAATTATATTTAATTTCTAAAAAAAAAACACAGATATGTATACGTCATTAAGAAATACATAAAATTTGTTTTTGCTAAGTATATATTTATCTCACTAAAGTTCAAGGTGAGGTCAATAATTATATATAATCATCAATTTTAAGAGTTAAACTTCATTGATAAGTACCTAAAAATAAATATGCAGCAATAATAAGATAAGTAATATTACATTTATCGTTAAGCTCCAGAATAATATTGTTTTAATCATACAATTATCTGCATGCTGTTATGCTGAATTGCGTAAAAAAAACTGACATGTATATATGTCACGGAATTTTTTTATACGTAAGTCTTGGACCCTGCATCTTATCGCGGATTCTTGTTACTAAGAGGAGCCCTGTCAGCTCCCCTCCCCGCCCCCTAAAACATAACTTTCTGGCTAATTGATAAGAGATAAAAAAATCGGACATAAATATTGTAGTAGAAAATATGGGAACATTGGAAATATATATTTTTAGTGACTGTGTGCAAGGTACATTTTGAATGATAACACTTTTGAAGTTTTTATTAATTATTTATTAATTTATTGTAGTATAAATGTATATGTTGTATATGATGTACTTATAGTGTATTATGTATAGTATTCAGCGCAAAGGTACTGTAGTGAGATGTTTACCGTGTCAGGAGTTGAAGACCAAGTGTGTAGCGAGATGTTTACTATGTCAGGAGTTGAAACCAAGTGTCTGTTTTGAAAAATGAAAGATCCTGTTTTTGAGCGGTTAGAAAAGGATAGCGATATATATTTAGAGAGGGGGAAAAATTCAGAACGTTTTGGAAAAACCCCGGTCGGCATGTTTGAAATCTTATTGGACCTTTACCGCTAATCTTTATTGGACGATCCTGGGAATTCCAAATCGAACGTGTTTAAAACGAAATGGACAGGCTCAAGAAATTTAGAAGTTTTATAATCTTGTAAGCAATTAAAGAAATTTGTCACCTAACTGCAATAAAATTATTTATTAAAAATAAATGTGTGTATGAAATATTTACATTAAACTTTTGGAAATCTAATATGTTAGCGTGGGAACGTCGCTACATATTTTTTAATACTATTTTTTAATAATTAATGAATATATTACAGAAGAACTGTTCTGCCGAGTTGAATTTATAGACCAGGCCTGGCCAGCCTAAATTGCACCATGGACCGCACTGCTACCTAATTTTTTTCGAGGGCCGCACATAAATAAGAAATTTTGTATTTATTTGATAAGTAACTGGTTTTGATTTTTTTTCTAATCAATTTCATTTTTTTTAGTAGAACTACGTCTTCCCCGGCAATATTAGGGAATAACCTCAGAAAGACGAAAAAAAGTACTCACACAAAAGGAAAAATTAAAACCAGCCTATAAACACTATAAAAATATGTGACTACGTGCCGCAGGTTAGCTAGCCCTGTTATAGACCTTACTGGTTGCTCTACGACGGTGTCATTTTTTAAGAACAATAACCCTTTTCATATTCAATAGGAACAAAAATATCAGTATATATGCATGACGCAATTTGATTATTTTAACTTGTCAACCAAATTTATGTTTCTGTGATCTTTTTTACGAGGGTCACATTCTTAATGACCGAAACATTCTATTTATTTACTCTTGTGAATTCCACGTTTTAATTAACATAATATTTTTATGATAATACTTGTATATAGTCGCGTCAATGAATACATAAAACAGGCAATATCTCTAAGTCGTCAAGAACAGCTCCGATTTTGATAATTTTTTTTATTTAGTTTTGTTTTTTTATATTATTTAAAATCAGAAACCTTTTGGAGCGGGGACCCCCGGGAAATACATACAAAAAAATAAAAACAAAAAACTTGACCGCCGCTTATGTTTAAATCATCGATGCAGCGAAAACGATGTGAGCTAGAGCAAAACTGAATAGGACCCATTTGATAGAGAATGAAATTTCCTATAAAAAATAATAAAAATCATATCTCAAAAGTTAATAGTTTTTGAGTGATGGTCGTCGAAAATCTCATGACTAAAATGTAATTTTTGAAAAATGTCGCTTTATTCCCGATCAGCTGTAAAAAGGAATATTGCTATTTAACGATTAATAAAAAATTTCAAAAAATTCACTGTTTAACTAGATACTATAGGAAAGTTATTTATGGGTTCAAAAATGGTTTCCACTTTGAATTGTAACTATAGGAGCTACATCAAGAGATTTTTTTTTGTAATTTTTTGGTATTACGTATTTTAGAAACTATCCAACGTAGAATAAAAAAATATAATGCATTTTATAGGTGATTTTATTCTCTGTAAATTGAATCTCTTGATATGAAGTTGTAAGTATAACCGTTTGCCCACAATGTTTAAATAAACACAAAATAATGAATTTTACAACATGAAAAGAAAGATTGCCATGGATTGATTATTTCAACAAGTATATTAAATATTCTTACAGTTTTTCACTTATATCTTTCGAAGTATTTGTTAGATTACACATTTTATTACATCATTGATTTCATATTTTAAAATGGCACAATTAAAATAATTATGGATATCAATTTTTTATATGTGCTAACAATGTTAACCAATGTTAAAATCCCCAAATCCTTCTTTTGATAGTTAAGTATTACCGGCGTACCCCCGGGCGTATCCTTAAGAGCAGGCTACGAGGGGGGAGGGGTAATTTTTGAAATAATGCATTCCAAATCGCAATTTTCTCTCAAAAGACATACATAGGGATTTTAACATTGGTTAACACTGCTAGCACATATAAAAAATTGAAAGCATAGTTATTTAAATTGTGCCATTTTAAAATATGAAATCAATGATGTAATAAAATTTGTAATCTAACAAATACTTTGAAAGATATAAGTGAAATACTGTAAGAATATTTAATATACTTGTTGAAATAATCAATCCATGGCAATCTTTCTTTTCATGTTGTAAAATTCATTATTTTGTGTTTATTTAAACATTGTGGGCAAACGGTTATACTTACAACTTCATATCAAGAGATTCAATTTACAGAGAATAAAATCACCTATAAAATGCATTATATTTTTTTATTCTACGTAGGATAGTTTCTAAAATACGTAATACCAAAAAATTACAAAAAAAATCTCTTGATGTAGCTCCTATAGTTACAATTCAAAGTGGAAACCATTTTTGAACCCATAAATAACTTTCCTATAGTATCTAGTTAAATAGTGAATTTTTTGAAATTTTTTATTAATCGTTAAATAGCAATATTCCTTTTTACAGCTGATCGGGAATAAAGCGACATTTTTCAAAAATTACATTTTAGTCATGAGATTTTCGACGACCATCACTCAAAAACTATTAACTTTTGAGATATGATTTTTATTATTTTTTATAGGAAATTTCATTCTCTATCAAATGGGTCCTATTCAGTTTTGCTCTAGCTCACATCGTTTTCGCTGCATCGATGATTTAAACATAAGCAGCTGTCAAGTTTTTTGTTTTTATTTTTTTTTGTGTATTTCCCGGGGGTCCCCGCTCCAAAAGGTTTCTGATTTTAAATAATATAAAAAAACAAAACTAAAAAAAAAATCATCAAAATCGGAGCTGTTCTTGAGGACTTCGAGCCAAAATGCTTCGTTGACGCGACTAATAAGTGGGAGCAGGTAGGTACATTGCACACTTTTTTTGTAGTTACTATAAACATAGAACATGGACCGCGCATTTTGTATTAACATAATGGTGTAACATTTCTCCAAAACAGTAAGAGAGATGCGGTAGGTTTGTAGACACTCCTATTTAAAAAAGGACAAGTATATCCCAAACCATTTTCTATCTCTTTCTTTTGACGTAGCTCTGTTTTCGAGTCACATGCGCAGTCCATTCTCTATGTCTATGATAGTAATGAATCATTTCAAATACATTTTTTAAATCGATCATTTCCTTAATTTATCTTTTATTTTAGTAAATAGAACGTAAATTATGAGTAATATTCTCTGTAACTTTTACCTTAAACATTTTTTTTTCTAATTCCGTTTCAATATTATAGTGACCTTTTTTTCTACTTTCAATTTTTCAGCTACACAAATTAGCTTTTACATACAACTGCAGTTTTCATTTTTGGAACTGCAGAAACAAACTATAATTACACACTAAAATAACTCCTACAGCATTGCAAAAATAGTCAGAATGAAAACAAGAAAAATTACAATGGAAATTTCCATAAAAATAACGAATTCCAAAAAAACGGCTTTGCTACAGCAATTTCATATAAAAAATTCGACCGTGCAATTTGGCAACATTATAAATAATCAGATGTACATATTTGTGAAGTGGGTGCAATATACATATACACGATAACATTTTTTTTTAAATACCTAACTGTATGTGGGTTTTTCTAAGAGAATGGATATTTTGACCTGCTCATCTCGTGACCGAAAAAATGGCGCCCAACGCATTCACAAGCAGTTAGAACGAAAGTTGTGGACAATTACAGAGTGTCAAAATAAAAACATCTGTTAAACAGCCGACGTATATAACAAATTTTAAAGAACAAATCTGGCCATGTTAAAATCGTTTTACCAATTTCCAAGAACAATAATTTTTGTTGAACGATAGAAATTTTTAGTAGTCCAATTTAAAAAAGTACTTACTTATAGATTTTAAGTTAAAAAAAATCACTGAATAAATATTATTGTATCTGGAGTTCATCTAAAACACCTCCATTTTAAATATACATATTTATTCAATAAATAAAAAAATAATAATTATAATAAAAAAAATATATTAAAAATGCACTAAAAATTAAAAAATATGGTAATTTGGAGAACATGGGTGTCCCGACGACATAACTGTCAAAAATACGTATGTAGTTATTCAGAATAGAATTGATACACTTTAAATGTCCTTGGTTAGGACAATCTATTAGGGCGAAAAGCGGTTAATATAGTATAAAAACGGGGATTCAATCAACAAAAAGGTACCGGGACTCACTTTTTTTCAAGCTTTTTACTAAAGAAAATTATATTCAAATATCATTTAATTAAATTTAAAGCAGGTTTTTTTATGTCACGAAAAAAAGGTGCCGGAACGCCGTTCCACCGCGTTACATTACATAAAAGCCCTAGTTAAATTTAATAAATTACGTTTACTTACACAGAACGACGCGTCACGGTCGTAGTCGTAACTTCGATATCTTGGCCCAAAATGCACGGGTCTACGTGGTTTCACGAAGTCTGATTCAGAGAAATACTCGACATTTGTATTTGGCGCCTGAAAATAATAATAAATAAATTATTAATAAATAAACAAACGGTGTTTGTATATAGTGTTATCTAAGACATCTTTACACTCTAGAATTTAATTTACTTAAGGAGGAAAGCCACTGTGAATGGGGTAAAATAAAAATAAAAAAAATAAATTGAATCAATTGACATTTTTTTTGGTCATTGTCAAGTCTATAAGAGGTGATAACAGTCCAATTTATTTTAAAAAATAGGGCCCACTGATATTTTTTTGTCGTAAAAAATTCACAGGGGGTGACACTCGCCTAATGTACAAAAAATAAATCCTATTAACTTTTTTCGGGGGGAGGGGGGCACTATTGGTTTCCGCCCTGGGACTCACTCCCCCCCCCCCCCCCTAGCACGCCAACGCCAATGGCCTTTTTATAACATTTGCTACAGACCCCGCGTTGTTAATCCGGCACTGCAGAAATGTGTAAAATAGCGAATTTTGTGAAAGTCGTGGGCCATCTACAGTTTAAAAAATATCCAGAGAGCAATAACCAATATGTAAATAAGGTTATAAAATATTTTATGACTGATCCCTTAGATATCTGCCGACAAACCTTTTACCTCCATAGGGTGCTAAACGTGTGGCGAAGTACTGTATAATATTCAGTAGACTACTCAGTGTCTTTAGGACTCATGATGATAGCATTGCTACTGAAATACGTGTAAGTCTAAACTCTTACAATTTTTATGGTTAGGTGATTTGTATTTGATAAGTCATAACCATAGTTTTTGTCTGTTGTTTGCTATACTTTTATGTCCGGTATCATAAAGGACCTAGCAAATTTGTTACCTAGCAAGCACTTTCAACTGACATGAGATATCAAACTTATATGACAGTTCTTTTGGAGTTTATTGATGACTTTTACAAGTTTCGCGCACGCGTTGAAGGTAAATACAAACGGTATTAAAACAGTGGTGATGTTATGAAAATTATTTTGTACGGTCAAAGATGCCAACTGTGTTGCAATTAGTTGAAGTGTCACTGCTCTAAATTCCATAACTAATCCATAGATACTAGTACAGAATTAATACCCCATTTGATGCCCGGTATTATAAAGGACCTAACAAAATTTGTTAGCTAGCAATTACATTTAAATGGGGTATTAATACTGTACTAGTATCTATGGATTAGTTATGGAATTTAGAGCAGTGACACTTCAACTAATTGTAACACAGTTGGCATCTTTGACGGTACAAAATAATTTTCATAACATCACCACTGTTTTAATACCGTTTGTATTTACCTTCAACGCGTGCGCGAAACTTGTCAAAGTCATCAATAAACTCCAAAAGAACTGTCATATAAGTTTGATATCTCAGTTGAAAGTGTTTGTTAGCTAACAAATTTGTTAGGTCCTTTATGATACCGGACATGAATGTAATTACTAGCTAGCAAATTTTGTTAGCTCCTTTATAATACCGGACATTTATGTTATTTTTTAAGTACAATAACATTCATTCAATTTTGGACGCTATTTTTATAAGATCGATTTAGTAAAAAGTATCAAATCTGAAATTTTTGGGGATCGATTCTAGATAAATTTTAAAGCCAAAAAAAATATGTAAAAACACAACATAAATATATATTAAAAAAAATCTGTGTAACTAACAAAATGTATTTATACACATAAATAAAACTTAAAAAATCGACAAAGAACTGTATGAATAAAACTCAAAATTATTAGGAAATCACAACAAATATTACCTATGTTTATTTTCTATAAATATGTATAATATTTTTGGTTTGCATAATAATCATAAATGTAATACATGTGCGGTCGAAGCATACTGGTATACAACTATTGTAAATTGTAACGGCCTATATACTTATTGTTACCAAATACAAATATTTTTTCAATACAAATTTTTTAACATGGGATAAAAAAAGGCAACTAGTTTAAAAATAGTTGCAAATAGTTAATTTCAAATTGGGTTCAATCAAATCAGTTTTCTGAAATCGATGGAGATATGTAATAAAAATTACAATAGCATTTTTCGCAATAGTTGAAAAATTATTTTTCCAATCTCTAATAATAATACATAAACTTACACATATATAAATATTGTTCCTAAAACTACACCGTTTGATTTTTTCATAAAATAAAATTCAAAACACAATCACAAAATAAAACACATAACACCTGCACTAACCATTGTCAAATTCCCAATGTTGTCTTTACAATTGTTTTACTATAAAAATATAATTTAAATAATATATTAAATTATACGATTATATAATATTTAGTATTTTTAATAAATCACAGACAATACCACATAATCACAATTTTAAAATACGTTCATACTGAACCATGGTCTGTTCTATAATAATACAATAAACCTTTTCGTATAGCAAAGAGATGACCGTAAGCTCTGAGTGCCTAAAACCAAGGACTGTATATATAATAAATCAGTACATTGTGATTGTGAATGAAACGTCTGCACATTATGCACACTTAAAATCATGGGCGTAGTTTTAAATAATGTCAAGTAAAAAAAAAATATTTAAGAATATAAACAGATGACCGATTAAAGTATACAATGGTCACGTTCACGACTGACCAAAAACAACGAGCTTTGATTGGTTGATTCATGGAATTTCTGGTGGAATGTAACAGAAATTTAAAGAATGCCATTTTTTAAGCGTGTAAGGAAGTGAGAAAGAAGTAACCAGAAAGAGATAGAAACTAGTGTTCTAGCAGAAACGCTCAACATGAAGTGAACATAAAAGTTCTTTGGTTAGCCTGGTCACTAATTTCTATCTCTTTTTAGTAACTTCTTTCTCACTTCCTTACACGCTTAAAAATTACATTCTTTTAATTTCTGGTACATTCCACCAGAAATTCCATGAATCAACCAATCAAAGCTCGTTTGGTCAGACGTGAACGCTCCCAATAACAAATAATTATCAAAAATTTAAAAAATATATAAAACCAACTTCAAAAAACTCTAAAAACACTCAAAATTAAATAATAATTTTTAACAGTTTTTGAAATCGGTTTTTTTTCTAAAATTTTTTTTAATGGTTTAGCATCTACTTCAAAAACTATTAAATTTAATTATTATGTATGTCGGTTTTATTTTTTTAAAGTTTTTTTATATTTTCGTGCAGCCCTTTTAAATTCCGATACCTACGCTACTGTTGAAAGTATTTTATAGAAACTTCCTGGCGTTCTAGGGATTGTAGGTATCTAGATTTGGCGCGTGACAATAATTGAAAAGTTTAATATCTGCTGTAGTGTTATAATAAAAGCCATTTTTTATTTTTTCAATCCGGCCGATTACAATAACTTCCTGTTGGGAAGTCATTACAACTGATTATCATTTTATACATTTTTATTATAAAATATTACTTGGAATTTTTTCTTAATACGTACCTGACCTAATTAAATATTTTAATATTGGTTTAACAACATTAATATCACATCTAGTTTTGGTGATTAAGCAATTAATTTTTTTATAAAAAATATATATTTTTATATTTAAAAATAAAATTTTTTGGTTAAATTATGTCAATACCACGATTTTATTAAAAAAAATCAAGTATAAATATTCCTTTATTCTAGGGTTTTTATGCATTTTATTAGAAAATTATTATAATATAAATTTTTTTTTCGTAACAGGTGTCTGACAAATAATTTTTCATTACATTTGAATATATTTTTATTACAAATTATAAATTTTACTTACTACGGGCCTGCCGTAAATGAATTATTATTAGTCTAAACTAAACTAATTCTGTGGCTTTCTTACAGCGAAAGTCTCATCAAAATCAGTTCAGTAGGTTTCGTGTGAAATTTCCATTTATACTATAAGTAATTTATTTATAAAAATACAAAACAATAATAATTGTTGTACATTAACATCTTAAACAATATTATTTCAATGTTCAAAACGAAATAAATAAAATAATTATTGTCAATAATATAGGTAATAATAATAGGTTATCCTAAAAGCCAATATACAAAATTCAAATTCCTAAAACTAACGGTTTATTTATTAAAATCAGCACCATCCATTAAAAGCTTTATTTTGGGTTTTACCCCAATCGATACTTCTGATCTAAACTCCTTAAATTGGAAAGGAAGGAAATTAAATAAAACATTTTACAATAAACCATTTATATATTATTTATTGTAACAAAAATACAATAAAACAAAATATTTTATGATTGTCCGATGTGACGTCCAAAATGACGCCAACAAGAATGTTCCTCCCCCCAAACCTCCTTGTTTGGCAGATACCAATGAGCCGGCCCTGATTCAAATAAATAAATATGTGTAGTTTTATGAAATGAATGAATTTATAACATTTTTGATTTTTCATTTAATTCATTAAATTCAAGAAAATATTGTTCTTCAGTGAACTCTACAAGTTGCTTGGGAATTTGGGAATTAACATCAAAAAGTATAAATGGGGCGTTCTACTTTTCTACCGACAATGACGTGTCTCTTCTTGAAAAAAAATCGGTATTTGTCCAAAATTGCAGTTTCTCAAATTTTATTTCCACAAGATTTTTTTGGACCATACAGAGATTATAATAATACTAAAATTTCGTTTTTATTTTTTTTGCTTTTTACAAAATCATTGTGACATAGTATTCGAAATGTGTGACAGAGGTGTTTTACATACAAATAAAATGTATCTCTTTGCGCCGCCTAATGTTACGAAATGATCTCGCTTAAAAAAATCATATAGAATCCTTTAATATAAAATTATTTATTGAACTTCTGAAATATTATCATTAAATTTATTAGAATATAATAAACGTAAAGGTTCACATTATTTAACAAAAAAATATTTTATATTTGGGTCCGGCTATGTATGTTTTTTCTTGCTATCTTCCGTCACGCATTTCGCAAAACAAAAAACGCTTCTTAGCTGTTTGACCTTCAACACTAAGCAACAGACGGTTTCCTCTTCCCCCTTGGCCTCCGCCTTGAGGCCCCACCCGGGAGCGAGCCGAGTTATTCGCCTGCAGGAAGTGAACAGAGGTGCGTGTGTTTATTCGGCGACCGCTCTGTCACGTAAGTTACTACTTTAAAAATGTGACAGAGTGGTATTAAATGTTATTTTTTATATATTTGTAATAAAAATTCTTATAAATCGAGTTACATAATAATAAATGCTTGTATTCTAGTTAAGCAAAGTTAAAGAAAAACTGAAAATTTGATTTTACATAATAACTAATGAATATATTTTTTTTTGTGACTGAGGTGTTTATTTTTTCTTACTATTCCGATAAAACTTAAAATAAATAAAAGATATAAAATAAAACTTCGATGCATTATACATTTCTGAAATCTTCGATAACTGGACAATGATTTAAAAATACATCTTATAAAAGAAATACACTTTTATTTTTTTTTTAAATCAAAAAATTTATCACTCAGATTGTCGGTAGAAAAGTAGAACGCCCCAAATAATGTTAGTAGTTAGTGTTTTGATTTTATAATCAGTATTACTCGAATTCCTTGGGCAATAAATATACGATATAGAATCCAGATGCATGTCGTAACCCGAAAATGTCCGCTAGTCGAATCAATATTGCAAACAAACGCCATAATTTCTGGGAATAGTGGTAAGTAACTCGGGGTAAGATTGTACCTACTAGAAATTTTTTTAGGCTTCGTTTGTGTATATTTCGAAATAATCAGTTATAAATTTTTGTTAATACGTGCCAGACCTTATGATTCAATGATAAAAGTTTTCTGGTTTATTTTATTATTACTTATGAGATTTTTTTATTATGTATTATACTGTTCTAAAAAATGTAAAAATTGATGATTTCGAGGAAAAAATCTTCAAAGTTCATATATCTCATGAAAATAAGCACTTTTTGTATCTTAATATTTTGTAAAATATCAATTGTTAATTTTTCCTAATACGTATCTGGTCAATTGCATAATAGTCCAGGCTGTCTAGGCTACAAAGTAGCTAAAACAGGAATTTTTAGGCACAGTTTTGCACAGGATTTGTTACAAATGTAGTTGCTAAATACTGGTCTAAATAAGTATAATACAAAAAAAAGTTTCAAATAAAATTTGTTCGCTATAAAAATTTTAGCGCTAATGTGGAAACCTTAGAGATTTTATTTTATTACTTATTACATAATAATAATTATTATTATTACATAATTACAACAAAATACACACGCCTGAATATAATTTAGGTTAATTTATAATGGAAATAACAGTATACAGAAAATATAGTTAATTCACTTATCTGTTAAGCGGGCACCAATCATAGAAATTATGAATACATTAACTGTAAGTGTTAAGACAATCTGTTGTCTCTAATCTCCGGGAAACATGAGCTCAATCTCCGTCACAAACTGTTTTTAAATAATTTTGATCATATATAATGCATGGAACTCGATAGTAATTAGCACCAAAAATTTGTATTTTTATTTTGATGTTATTATGTTCATCTCGTCAGGTAAAAAATAACCATATAAAAACACTGACTACTAACATTGGAATTAATAAATTTATAATTATATACAGGTTGTTCTGTAATTTAGGATTCATAGGGATTTCTATTTTTTTTTTTATTATATTGCAGGGACACGTTGAATAGATATTTAATAAAATTTCGGACTGTTAACTTCCACTCTGGGTCCTAACTTATGGGACATCCTGTATAAATTACAATTATCAACATATAAACTTATGAGTATTATATTAAAATATTATATATGTTATATAATTATATTTACAACATTATTAACATTAAAATAATATTTTTTGAAAATAAAAAAATATTTTATTTTATTAATGAATATTTACAATTAAATAAAACAATTATTATTGCTTATAAATTAATAAATAGCCTTATAACAATAAAAAATATTAATACAAATACATATGTCATCAGGGAAGCTCACAAGCTGTTGTAAAAAGTACAAAAATAAATGTGTCAACTTTTACAATATTTTTCTCAAGGTAAATAGCGAGAATTATTTTATTTATAAAAATAATTTTTTAGATCAAATCCCATAATTCAAATAATATAAAATTAACACTTGTATTTTTTAACCGAAAAATATATAGTTTAAAAAAAATCATATTTTTACTTAAATTTTTATACACGGTATGATTAATTATAGTGATAGCAATTTAAATTTTAACTCAAATTTTAAAAACAACAAAAATTCATAAATATATACTAACATTCACATTTCGTGAGTTTATAATTAATGGTAGTAATAGCAATTTAAATTTTAACTTTTCTTTTTATCTAGTGTTAAAAAAATATATCTACTGTTCTATTTTTATAGCAAATTCGTCACATTAATTTTTTACTGTCATAAAATAACAAAAAGACTATGCGAGGGTCAATAAAAATTACTTTCATCCAGCCCTGTAAGACATATGTATAGTTATTAATCAATAAAATAATTACAATATTATATAATAATAATATTATTCCCCAAAAAAATTAAATATATATATTTTAAAAACAACAAAAAATTCATAAATATAAACTAACCTTCACATTATGTGAATTTGTTTCAATCAGCGCAGAACTCATTGTTAAAGTAATGTTAAAGAATGTGCAACACTTGAATTTGAAAGTGTAATTATTTTACATAGCCTAGCTACTTGTGACTTGGCAGATAGCTTCTCGCGTAATGATAGTATTTTGTCCGATTACTTGTTTATATACAATGCAGGAAATGGCGGGAATTATTGAGGGGGCCGAGAAGGAAAACTGGTCGGTGCAGTAAGGTTAACAATATTTGGGCAAAATAAACGCTGTTCAACTGAAATGGTAGGCGTTCTTCCCAGCACCGGATTTAATTTTTTGGTGCCCGGATTTCTTTTTATGTTGTTAGATATATTCACTTCCAAAGGATACATGGACTCTTTTATCTACATTAAGTACTTATGACATTTATTTCGATTAGGATTAATGTGTAAGTACTTGTCTATTATATCCCCGGCATTTGTAGATGTCAAGTCTTATGTATTATGAGATATAATCAGCGCCAATGTGAGTAAAGTATGTACTATTAGTTTAAATATTTATTATTACATATTATATCAACCTAACAAAACTAACCAAACCGATTTCGCCCCAATTCATTGCCCTAACCAAGGACAGATCAATTAAATATTTGTATTTTGTATGTAGTAATTAAATTATAATTTAATTACTATGTACCAGTTTTCGAAAATAATAATCGAATATAAGTCATAGTATGTATAACATCCCTGCTTACGTAAATTTGTTCCTTTGCTTTGGACTTGAGGCGAAAATATTGTTTTCATCTCGATTTGCAAATATTACAATAAGTTTTTATTATTATAATAATTATTATAATAATTTTATTATAATTTTTAATCAGAAGTCCAATAATAGAAACAGTTCTAACTAACTAGAAAGAAAATTTAATCTCTTTTAGTGATGCCCCCTCTGTGGTGATGCCCTTGGTCCATGTCTAGTGGGCCTTATTATAAATCCATCACTGGTTGTTCCAATGCAAAACCGGTTTGTGTAGACAGTAATAAAAATACATTAACTGTTTATATTTTGGTCTTGTTCCACAATGCTTTCCGCAAAGTTTTGTACAAAATGTCAATTTTGCGTATTTTCTCTGTTTGAAGAGATAAAGGATAATATTTAAACTTTGAATCATATGATCGTAAAAATTATATTGAAATAAAATATAACTTAATAAAAAAAATTCTATAAATGTATTTAAAAAATATAATATAATATATTATATAAATTAATATAATATAATATAATATAAATCAATGGTTACAAACTTCTTTTTTGTCTACATAAATTTTGCGTAAATACGCTTTTCAGTAGCGGAACTATGGGAGAATCATCAGCCCCCGCCGCACAGTGGCGTGGAACGGACTATTTTATTTTTCAAATCAATTGCAAGTCCAAGTAAACCTTATATATCTAACGATTAAATTTATTTATTTATTTGGTCATTAGATTTTTCGATAAGTGTTATTAAAATTGATTTTAAATTAATTTATTTGCTTGTTAAATATTTTTCTGGTCTTTTACAAGTTTCTGTCATTTTTTAAGACTTACTTGGTAAAGTTGTAGTTAATGTAGTCTGAGATTATAAAAGTTAATTTTTCTCAAATTTTTTCGTTGACAATCTCATTAAAATTTTGTAGGATTGTATGCAGAAAATTAAGATCCATTCATAGAATCAATAAAAAAGATATGTTGTCATTAAAAAAAATAATAGAGTTGGATGACATAGTTAATAACTGATAACACCAATTTTTTCTAAGATTAGCATTACATACAAAATAATTACTCTAAACACTTTTTACTAAAACATTTTTTTTAATAATGAATATTTTAGAAAATACATATACAATATTCCATAAATAGCAAATGATATGCAGCTGGCAATTGTTGCGCATGTAAAGCAGAAATTAACAAGTTATTTTTGATAATTGCAATTTCCCAGAAGCAGATCACCTAGTAATAAATTAAGAATTTGTAAAAACTAATTATTATTACGCGTGTAATGTACCTCATTCCCCTATGTTGTGATTAAGTAAAACGTTGGATCTCACAGAATCTTAAAAATTTAAAAGGTTTCGGTCATTAAGGATGTGACCCTCATAAAAGGGATCATGGGACTGTTTGATTACGAAAACAAACTAACACGCATCCCACGCTCCTTTGTCCTAATTTCTTATAAAAGGGGTTGTTTTTAAAAACACAAAGACATTAACATCCAAGTCGATACCAAATCAACATTCAAAAGTACAAACAAAGATTCTGTCAGAACCATACAGTGTACATGTAAATATATATTATTATTAATATAAATAAATATTATTTAAAACCAATAAACCAGTCTTTATTGCTCGTAAGAGCTGGTGTCATCCTGACAAATTCACTCACGCAATAATTACACGCGCCAAATGTTCGGTATCTAGTTAGTAGTAGTTAGGGTGACCACTGATCAGGTTTTAGTTTTAAACAATGAGATAAACACCCGGTAATGATAAGAGTGAGGGGGGGGGGGGGAGTAGGAGGAAGAGTTGTTATTTTCTCAATTAAAATAAAATTTATATTTTATTACTGTTTTGAAAATATATAAATGTATATTTAATCAGGACCGGCGTTAGTGATGGTATGTGAAAAATTCATATTGCCCTCTGCACTCCATAGTAAGATTTAAAAAAAATAATTGAATGTTAAATACATATAGGTATAACAAAATAATTTTATTTCTTTTAATTGAATTCATATTTATCACAACAATATTAATTTCTAAGCAAGTTATTTTGAAAAAAAAGCTCGACATCATAAGAATAATATTATTAAAATTGAATACAATATTAAACTAGAATAGAACTTGACCTGAAAATGATAAATTTCAGTCAAATTTTGCCTTCTTCGGTGATTGTAAATAATATTTATTATTTATTTTGACAGTCAATTTGCTATATTACTTTTTGACTATAGAAAAAAGTGTTAATGAAGCAGATATTGTTATATCAAGTTTATTTTATTTTACGGTTATATTAAGTTGAATTATTAGAAAACCCGGAGAAATTATAACTACACCCGGAGCCCGGAGAGATGGTATTGAAACCCTGAGACTCGGGGTGAAAACCTGAGACCTGGTCATCCTATATCTAGTATGCAATCAGTATAACCAGAGGGACTGTCAAGTCATAGCATAGCAGTGGCGTAGGGTGGCAGGACTCGCAAAAAACAGGATGGGGGGACAGGTATCCATAAAAAAAATGTTTTCTTTATCACTATATACCCAACCCCACCTTAAAAATTCACCAGAGGTCTTTTGTAGTTACGCTTATGTAGTACAGTGCTTTCTTGTGCTAAATTTTACATAAGATGATGGAGGGATTTTTGGATCCATTTTACAAGAAGTTAATGTCTACATTAGATTGTGACTTATTGATAATCCAATGCACGTTGTCATTTGTTTTGCTCCTCCAACACTGTTTCCGGTACTGTAGGTATGTGATCATATTTGTTAAGTGTTTTGGTGTGACTGGACATTAGTGGACATGAATATAATTTTTTAGGTGTCACATTAATTTAATTTAAAATGGGAACAAATTAAACACGCACTATTTAAAATAAATTGATAAATAGTGAAAAACATTAAATAAACTACTCTTAATTAACTATTATAGCATTTTTAAACAATATTGAACAGTATTTTTTGTGTTTTAGCAATAGTTAATTGAGATTTGTACTAAATGAGCAATATCATGTATTTATATAATATTTTATAAATACATTTTTGGACCCCCTTCCCATAGACTGAAAAGTGTACTCACATTTTTGTCACTTATCCCATTGCAACAAAATATGTTAAAGGACCTTTTGACTTGAATCCTTCAGTCACGATTTATTTACTTTTCAATGTCATTATCAGAGCGTCCAGCGTCCCCACTCTAATTTTTAAACAATCGATTCAAAAAATCTTTAAAAATTCCAGAAGTAGCTTTTAATTAGTACTTTCAGTGAAAATTATAACGAACACTGTAGCAAAATTGTTTATGTCGTAATGATAATGACTACAGAACCCTATCATGTGCGTGCCCAACACGCATTTGGCCATTTTATTTATATTGATATAACAAGTGGTGTAAAAAATACGTTATTAAACTATCATATCTTTGAAGAATTGCGTCACATACAAAAGAGTTAAATTATGATAAAATAATTAACCAAGATATTGTTGACAAACATTTTTTTATCTAAATTTATTCACCAAATATTTAAATGTGAAAATGCATTGTTATTTATTATTATTATTATTTATATACTATTTTTTTATCATATTTTTTCATTTATCATATTATTTATAGTTTTATTTATTTTTTTATTTATTAAAAGGTTAGTTTAGGTTAGGTTAGGTTATATGTTTAAAAAGATAATATATTGTGACTTCCATGTTCTGAAAGAAATAAAAGTATTGTAATACCATCGAAAAATCGTATCCGAGATAAAAGCAGATTCTGATTGTACTACGTAAAAACGTAAAGTAAAAGTTGATTTATGCATTCTGTCTGTGCGTGTGTCTTGATGTACAATAACTACTGTAAAAATGTACCGATTTGAATTATTTTTCAGGAAAATGTATTATCTACATGAGTACTCCAGACTTATTTATTTTGGTGCTAATCGGATAAGGGGTTCTGAAAATAAACCTGTTTCCATCTATTTCTTTTGATACGTCTTTGTTTTCGAATCAGATGCGTGGTCCATGCTCTATGTCATGTTTTAGACTAACAGCACGCGAAGCTGCGGACGATTCGCTAATAGAACAAACATAAATAATAATATTAATTTACCTTTCGTTGAGGTGCATTGAAGTCATTGATTTGGAACAAGTTCTTTAATTGCATGAGTGGAATAATTAAGTCCTGCCCCATCATGATCTAATCTGTAACAAAACATCAACAATTATTAGTATACAATTAATTAAAATGTGATATTAAATACAATATATTATGTTATAACTTCCGTCAACGGCCACGGAAGTAACAATGAACTGGGTATACCAATAAAAGAAAAATAAGCGTGGGAAGACAGAAAAAAACTGTGGCGCGACGATCTGAAAAGGGTGGATGGGCTTTGGTTTCAGAAACGACGGAACCGAAAATTACCCAGCAGTGGGTGACATGAGAAAATAATTATTGTTTATTTATTTATTTAATTTTATTCATAAATAACTATTTTGTACATGTTTTATTTTTTTAATAGACCACTACTTTTTTGTTTCCTCGCAATATCGAAGATACGAAGGGCTTTATGATCGATTTAGAATGAGACAAAAAAATAAGTTTTCCGATTTCAAAATTTTAAATAATTTCCGTGTCTGTCTGTGAGGACGGTCCTATTTAAAAATCATCGAAATCGTGTGTAATGGGGAGGAGTGAAATCCCAAAATACTTATTTTTTCAAGATATCTCAACAACAACATATGTTACGTAAAATTTTGATAGAATCTTTTTTGTAGAGCATTCAATTTTCTATAATATAGGTCTACAACGTTTGATTTAAATTGTTAAAAAATTAAAAATATACGAAAAAATAATCAGGTGCGTCTTAAGAAAAATTTCAAACTAATATTTTTTAGTAAAAATGTATAAAAATTAAATGGTTAACCAATGCCGGGCAATTTATCTGAACACTTTATCGATTTTTATTCAAATTGTCCAATAATTAACTAATTTTGGTGAATTTAGCACGAGGAAGCACGGTGCATTTACTTGGCAGATATTTTTTTTATAAAAAAATGTCATTTTACACTAAAAATATAATCAACTGATTTTTTTAATATAATAAATAGATAAAATATTTTAATATTTTCAAAATATTTTATAAAAATACCATAAAAAGAACATTTGTTTCGTGAGAACCTGCACAACTCAAAGCAATAAATTAGGCAATGTGGTGGTCCCTTGCTCTTAAAGAGGTAATATAATATTACGGGCTAAAATCAGTGGTAAGAAACCTTTTTTCCACAAAATGTTATACGATATGATGACTTTTTTTAAGCTACATTTACACGGACTATTAAAATTGAGAGTAGGAGGGGAGTAATTTCAAAATTCATGGTATTATTTAGTACTCTAACATCCATTACCTCCCACCCATTCCCCCACCCAACCCCGAAACCTTGCCTTTGGTATGTATATAAAAAATACATTAGAAATGAAAAATATTCATTTATTAATCTGAATTTTATTTTAAAGAAATGCGTTAAAGATAAGAGGTCAATTACTTCTTCGGGTTGTTTTTTTTTTGCTGTTAGTAACATTTTTATTTGCAGAGAGATAATTATTTATTTATATACGCATTTCTAATTATTGATAAGTATGTAAACAATATTAAACTAAATTAACTTTAAGAAAAATATTAAAAAGTTAGTAAAAAGAAAAATAAACCAAATATCATAATAGGATTCAATAAAATTTTTAATATTTATGTATCAAATTAAAATAATAAGATAGATTAAGAACTTACGTAAGATACCTATGTAGGTATACTATTCTTAAATAAATAAAAATAAATAGATTTCATTGATACATCGACTCGTTGAAATAATAAAAATATAGGTAAGTAGGTATATCGAAATTAAAAACAACTTGTAAAAACACTTTATAAATCAAGTGCAACCTTGGAACGACTGGACTCCATTTTGCTCACGCTCTCGGAAACAGTGTTTTTAAAATTTAATAAAAAAATTTATAAAATTTAAAACCCCAAAAATAATAAAATGCAACGTTTATCTGTCTATCTGTCTGTTTGTCTGCTTCATAACTCGAGAACTACTGATCCGATTTTCATTCGGTTTTCATTGATACATAGGTACATTATCTGGTCACGTTTGAGTCAAAGTTAGATTAAAATTAGTTCCGTAGATCTCAAGTTGTAACAATATTTGCCTGCACGTGTAATATGAAAATTTGTTTATGCTTTTTCTTAAAATTTTCGGCGACCACAAATATTTTGTTAGTGAGTATATGATTTAAACGCTAAATAAGTTAGTTATGCTGGAGCTGCATAACTGAAACTCCATTAATTCATAATGATATTTTTAATGATTTTAGGATAATGTTGTTATAGTACCTAAGTTTAAAATATAGTACCTATAGCCTTTCAAAATGTAGTACGTTTATGACCGTAGTTATTCTTATTATTAAATTAATATTTTTAAAATTATCAACTTTAATGTATATTTTCACATTTGGCTAATTGTATAGCTAAATATTGTTTATGTCATTCTTACCTTGGGTTGCATAAAGCAAAATTAATCACGATTAGTTAATCAGTTGTTTTAAAACCATTATTAGGCCAATTCTAAAAAACAATCGCGGTTATGATAAATTTTATAAGGTAAAAAATAACATATTAAGTGAATTGTTCATTTACAAATTGAGATTGAGTTTAGAATTAACATTAATCATGGTTTGAAAACAAGTGATTAACTAATCGTGGTTAATTTTGCTTTATGCAACCCAAGGTTAATGTTATAGTCTTACTTTCTCTTACACCCGGTATCATAAAAAAAAACTTTCAGATGGGGTATAAATAAAGTATATTATTGTTGTTTCCATCAAAATAACAGTTATGTTTTAAGAAACAGAAAACAAAACTAAAAATTCGATTAAGACCGACAAAAGTTGCTGTTTGGTTCTTTCTTTACATGTGCAGTGTTGGATTAAGTCAGCGCGGGGCCTGTAGCAAATATAGTAAAAAGGCCATTAAAATCAATAGGATTATTTTTTATACATTAGGCGAATGTCAATCCCTGTGAATTTTTTACGACAAAAAAAATATTAGTTTTTTCAATAAATTGGACGGTTATCACCCCTTATAGACTTGACAATGACAAAAAAAAGGTTTTATGTTTTATAACAAAATGTTTGTTTTGTTGCTTTGATAAGAAAACTTCCTAAACAGCGCGCAGATTATAATAATAATAAAAACAACACATCCGGCCGTGGTCAAGTTTGAGGTTTTATTTCCTTAATATCGAGTTAAATAATTTAAATAAATAAAGATAATTTAATCTATACACTTGCAATTAGAAAGTCAAATGCCCGGTATTATAAAAATTAACCAGATTCGACTGTTAGAATTACTTTTTCATACATTAAATCGATAAAAATGTATGGAAAAATATTATTTAAAAATTACGCAAACAAGATTTAATATTTAAATATACCTACACAGTTTCTTGATACTAATACTAATAATACGTATCAAGAAACTAAACATAGTATGACGAGCTATAGAGCCTTATATATTATATTAGGAATGTTAGATTGTAATTATTGATAAAATGTTAAAATTTTAAAATAAACAAATCACACAATGAGTCATAGAGTAAAGTTCGTATTATACTTTACTTACAGTCTTTCTACAATTGTTATCAATTGTATGATGTTGTCTATGGACATACGACTTAACAGAGTCATTATACAACTGTCAATCATACTGGAAATACCTCGTAGAAAGATTTCAATTTGGTTTTGGTCGAGAGAAAATTCTTTATAAGAGCAGGCATCAAAGAAATATACTTATTTTATTTATAATTCAGTCTAAAAATTCATTACATAAATAAAATAGAACCACGCATTCACCATAGCTAGTCTCCTTAGAAAATATTTTCTATAAGGTGCAGTGGGGTAAGTGCAGAAACGGGGCAAGTGCATTAACGGGTTCTTTTTATTATAATACGAGTGAAATTGTAATAGCTAATATGTAGTGAACTACTAAAAGTTAATACCAACTTGTTTAAAAAGTTCACTACTCCAAAACTAAACAACGTATCTTGATGCGGTAAAAAGCATTTTATACTAGGCGTATTCACAATTCTTCTCTTTCCCCATAGTATATGAATGGGGGGAAGGGGGGTCATGATCCGTGAAATGGACAAAAAAATCCTTTTGTTTGAAACAAATGAAATTTAATACGTATATACAATAAGCATTTTTTTTATTTGCTTTAATTTTAGTAGTTTAGAGGGGGGGGGGGGTCATGTCTCACATGACCCCCCCCCTTTAAATCCACGTTTGTACATGAGTTCATTTTTTGAATTCTTTACTTTTGTGATTGGTCTTATTTTACATTTCTATAATTTAAGAGAGAATCAGCAGAAATTATTCTAAATAATGTGTAAGTGTGAATGTCTTATAGCTTATAGTTCATATTTATGTAACTGGCGCCAATAATTTAGATCAGCGATTCTCAACATGTGGGGCGTGATAAAACTAAATTTGGGGCGCGAGCATATCGAGAAGAAAATGAGAAAAAATATTATTAAAAAAATTATTTTATTTACTGAAAGAAAAGCAATAAAATACATTCTGACATAATAAAAAATAAAATACATGTTTACATATAGGTACACTGATATAATACACTTATAAATATGATTGTATCAGTACTGCACAATGTAAATATTTAATAATTAACTTATCAATATTAAATTAAAAACAGGATTAATAATTATTAGTAACTCTCTTGAGCCTGTCTTGCAGAGCAAAGTTTTTCAAATGAAGGTTTAATAAAATTATTGTATGAGGAGGGTGGGGGGGAGGGGCGATAACAATTGTGAATGAAAATTGGGTCGCAAATACTAAAAGTTTGAGAACCGCTGATTTAGATACATTATTATAAATATAGATAAATTACAATACTTACATAATATATAACTTTTTCAAAATATCAATAATAAACAAAAAATAAGAAAAATTAAATTGTCTTAATAATAAAAAAAACTACACTATCACAGATTTAATAACATAAACATAATACTATGAAAAGTGAAAATAAATTAATATAACAGTCGTCGATAAGGGTGCACTATAAGCATCTTGTGTTCCGACAGTGGATGAAATGTCACAACCATATCTAATTTGCTTTGCTATTCGTTTCAAAGACAAAAGAGGGGATGCGAGGTGTAACAAGTCCTATCTTGATAATAGTACCTAATAATATGTAGCAAGTTCCAGCGGATACTAAACAGGAACAGAAGGTTTATTTATTTATGTATTTATTATGAGCATGTTATCAGTGGCGTGTTATCAATTTTAAAGAGGTGTGGGGAGGGGGGGGGGCGAATAGATGGTAGTCTTGTTTTTATTTATTTTTTTGAAAAAATTATATTGTCGTACACTTCTTAAAATAATTTACAAGAATTTCAAAAAAATAAATTTTTAAATGAAGCACAAAATTATTTTCTACATATAGCCCGTAATCGTTATATTACTTATTTTTTGTCAAATATGTATTTTATTTACTCAATTTTTATAAGACAGTGGTGCACTAAGAATAATTGCTACTATTTCTAATTTGCCCCCTAATACATATAAAGGGTGGGAAAATATTTAATTAACACTTTTTTCTGGCCAAAAAATCATTTTTTAGTGACTAAAGAAATTATATTTTAAATAATAAATAGCAATTTGTTTATTAACAATAGAAAATAATATAAATATATTAAATAAACATAATATAAATTATACATATAATAAACAAATTACTGTTATATCTGAAAATGTCCTTTAAACTTTAAACAATTCGAAATACAAAGATCAACCTATTATAATTATTTATTTAACATACTCAAGCTGGTTGAGTTTCATTTCAAATCAATATACGAATAAACATTAGGTATTTGTATAACAGATGACCTAATTCTTCATTAACTAGGGACTTTGCACCCCAATCCTAAAAACAGCTTATATGCTTTTCCTTTCGACACAATATTACAGCTATCACAATTATCCATATTACATCACTTATATGATTTAATTTAGAAATCAAATTTAGAAAATTTCAATTTTTTAGGATTGTAATCAATTTTGTTTGTTGTGCAGCTGATTTCATGCGTTATATGACAACACACACAAACAAAGACTATTATTTATAGGTATGTAATGTAACAATTAATGAAATTAGTGTAGCGACGTTCCCACGCTAACATATTAGATTTCCAAAATTTTAATGTAAATATTTCATACACGCATTTATTTTTAAGAAACAACTTTATTGCAGTTAGGCGACAAATTTATTTAGTTGTTTACAATATTATAAAACTTTTAAATTTCGTAAACCTGTTCATTTTGTTTTAAACACGTTCGATTTGGATATCCCAGGATCGGAGATAAAGGTCCAATAAAGCTTAAGGTTTTAAACATGCCGACCGGGGTTTTTCTAAACGCTCTGAATTTTTCCCCCTCTCTAAATATCTATCGCTATCCTTTTCTAACCGCTCTAAAACAGGATCTTTCATTTTTCGAGACAGGACACTTGGTTTCAACTCCTGACATAGTAATCATCTCGCTACAGTACCTTCGCGCTGATTGCTACATATGTAATACACTATAAGTACATCATTGTAAAGATACTGGTATGTAGTGTATATTTGAACATAATTGCATATATGTAACAAGGGTTGCATATTATTAACAAAAGTTTTTCACAAGAATACAGCTGGCACACCCCCTGATAATAAATATTTGAAGAGAGTCATTAACTATCATCTTGTCCCATAAATATCTCAACCTATATAAATGAAGGGTGTAAGATTCTAGGAATAGGCCAAAATCACACTATATATGGAAATCCTGGAAACTTACACCCTCATATAAATAAATTGTGTAATGCAATAATAACTATGAAGCTCCAGCTGCCGATAATAAAAATCATAGTTTATGTCCTAAATGTCCAAATGAATAAATGTTCAAATATACACTAATTATTAACATCTGGATATACCCATAGAAAGCCACCACCTTTGCTGGTTTTACGAGGGGGAATTTTCCTATAAAATATCCTGATCGGGAACCAGGAAGGCAGTTGGGTTAAGGGCTCGTGTCCGACAAGAAGTTGAATTAAGGTCATAGAGTTGGGACCTATGTACACTTATCAAAGTTTGAAGTTTAAAGTTATAATAATCAATAATTAATACTTTTCGGCTTTTTATATTGAGAACTGTAGATTTTATTTAACTATCTGTATTTAAGTTTAAGTCTATAACTGTGAATAAATGTTTAGTTTGTTTTGAGTGTTTAAAAGAAACCCCTAGTCCTATAATTGAAGACCCTATTTTCAGAATCGATTATAATTTCTTTACTTTCATTTTTGCTTCTCCGAAGCTGGTGGCACGCTACCATATGAATTGCTGAGACTGTCTTGAAAACAATATCGTTTAAAAAGATATTCTCAGTGATACATATTCCGTATTTAAATACTAAATAAAAATTCAATATAATAATCTTATAGCTACAAAGTTAAGGGTGGTCTCGTTACATCATATACAATAGATTTATACAACTAATAAATAAATAATTACAAAAACTTCAAAAGTATTATCATTAAAAATGTACCTTGCACACAGTCACTAAATCAGTATCTATCACAACTATCATTGATTTTTTTAATGTAATAAGTACCTATATTTATTATAAAATATCAATTTTCCATAATACTGGTCTATCATTATTAATTTATCATATAACGTTAACTAATTCTAAGATAAGTATTAGGTTTTCTAACAATGAAAATTGCATCAAATTCAGTTCAGTATAGTTTTCGACTTTCGTGTCAAGTCTGAATATATTTAATAATTACTTTTAATTTAATAATAATTATCATGTTTTGTTTTGACAAGTACCTTTTTTGAAGTTGTTGGTATCAAAAACGTGTTAGAAGATGTTCATTGTTCATATAAAATCATATTACCTATAATATTTAATACATGTAATATGCCATTGTAATTCTCTTTTATTTAAAAATCAATGTAGTTTGTAAAACTACCACTGCAAACTTAAATGAAACAAAGTATAGACTGTTCTCTAAATTTTGTAGCTTTATAAGCATTTCTAACTCGTTCCAAAGTCAATAAAAACTAATTACTACTATAATGTATTTTTGTAATTAAATGTCAAAAATTATATATACAGATTTCCATTTAAATAAATACAGTTAATAAGTTAATACAATTCATATATTTATGAAAATATCAACAATCAACACAATGGTATCCTTGTATTTTTGGTAAATATATGAAATAATACGTATTAGCAGATCTAACTGGGTCCGACTAATGTATTCAGTGGCGTAACGTGGGGTCGGCGCCTACCCAGCGAATAATGAAATCGATTTATTTTATTTTTGATGACATTTTTTTATTCCTCATATGACTCATATCACAGATTAATCTTGATGACTGGAGTTCCGAAAACCAGAACCCTCAGTACATAATGGAGTATTTGGTAAAAATTTGAAGCCAATCGGAGGGTTCCAGTTTCCGGAACTTTAGCGGATCGGCGGAGATCGGGTTCGCCAACCCCTAGCTACGCCACTGTATGTACTACGGTCCGCGGACGGAATGCGACTGCTAACCTCTGGTAAAGAAATATTTCTTACAATAGAAATATTTATTAATATATGTATTATCTAATTCTAAACAATAAAAACCACATCCGGGAAACGTGTATTCTGATTAAATGGAAACCGTATTAATATATCATTTATGATTGATGTTGAAATTTTCTTTATAGTACCGTAGTGTCAAATTATGGGCTCCTCTACAGCAACTATTATGAACACTGAACACCTATCAAAAAGGTGGTTTTTTAATGGAATGAGGGATACAGTTGCACGCCTACATAGACGAGACTTTTTATGTACCTGCCCCTCCTCATAGACATCTGGTCATCACCGAGTAAAAATAAAATGTTTCGATCATTAAGGATGTGACCCTCATAAAAGAGATCACGGGAACAGTTGATAAGATAAAATAACCAAAGGAAATCCCACGCTAAGATGCTGATTTAAATTTGCCCTTTTCTCCTAATATACTCGTAAAAGTGGTTATTTTAAAAAACGGAACACTCGAATATACATTCAAATAACGACACTGTGTAAACAATAAACGACTCTGTCTGAACCATTTATTTGAATGCTTATATTATTATTAATAAAAATTATTTAATTTTGGAAATTGTTATATTTCATATAATATACAAACGCGGTGAACAACTAAAATCAATTATAAAATATAAACTTATCTTCATATTTCGTTATTAGACTGCAATTGAATACCTAATCTTGCATTTTTTTAACGAAAAACAATGTTTTTATTTCTATATTTATAATTGAAAAAGTACTTGTACAATGTAAAAGTACTTAAGTACATTTGTATGTATTTAAATACATTTTCAAGTACACAAGTACAATTACTTTCAAATAAAAACATTTAAGTACAAGTACAAAGCACTTTTTTCAAAAAAGTATTTAAGTAAAAGTACAAATACTTTTGTTAGGTAAAGTACTTAAGTACAAGTACAATTACAATTTATCGGAAAAGTAATTAAGTACAAGTACAATTACTCAAAAAAAGTACTTAAGTACTTGTACTCGAGTACTGCACAGCTCTGCCCTCAAAGTATAAACTTTCTATAGTATAACTCAAACAAATATCGGGTTCTCTAGGAAATATATTACCAAATTACCAATACATTTTTATTTTTTGCGATAATTCGAACCTATGCCTATAAAAACCTTTTTAACTCGAAGCTCGACTTCTAGAAGTTCTACTGCATATCACTACTGTTTTAATCGTTATTTTTTACATGCCAAACAATTTCATAGAACTGTCATAATAAACATAAGTTTGATACCCCGGTCAAAGTACTTGCAAGCTTGCAAATTTTATTAAATTCTTTGTAATACCAAAGTGTATTAATTAATGTATTTTGGTTTTAAGAAAGATCATCTACATAATAATTATCATGTGGATATATATAATACAATATATATTATACGCATATATTCAGGGTCATTTTTCAGTATCCGCCCGCGGAGCATGACCTAGACATAAATAAAATTCAATATTAATATCCGTTTGCTCTCGAGTAAAAGCTATCTATAAAGAACATTTAACAATTCTTGGTACAGGAATTTTCGGAAATTTTTTATCTTTTTTAAAGAAGCTCCAAATTAATTTCTTCCTAGAGCCCCTAACGGTATATCGCACCATTAATCCGCTTAATTATATTATTACGTTCTAAAATTTCTTATACATTTTTTACAACCTTTATAATATGGTGATTCATACTTGTTTTTCTTTCGAAAAAAAAAACTAAAAAAGAGAATATATAATAGATAATAATGTTTTTTTTATATACATAATATATAAAACGTAGGCTGTATAAGCAGGCGCGGATCTAGATTTATAATTAGGAGGGGGGGATCATGATCTCTGAACAAAAAAAGTTACTTTTTTAGTATATTTAGTAAGCATTTTCTATTTAATTTGCTTCAATTCGTGAGGTTTGGGGGGGGGGATATGTCCCCTATGAACCCCCCCTGGATCCGCGCTTATGTGTAAGTAAGCACGTGTGAATATATGTATCTGTAAGTTTATTTTTCTGCTTACAAATTAATCGTAATCGGAAACTTCTAAATAAAATATAAGGTGTCAACAGTTTCATAAGATCTGTTTATTTAACAATAAAAATTTGATGAATGTGCTAATGATCTATTAAATTATTTTTGTGCCAGTGAACTCTATTTGTGATACTTTTTTTACTCTTCACCTCTTAGAGGCCCTTAGATATAGATGTGCAAACTAATTTAAATGACAAAGTTTGAATCATTCATTTAAAAAATATAAAACAAAAGTTTCATATTTTTTCACGTAGAATCAGATTCTCAAAACAAAAATATAGATTCTGGTTTAAAAAAATGTTACTATCAAAAAAAAACATTAAAATCACTCACAATTTAAAAATAACATGATGATAGAGTAACTTTTATCTAAAAAGAGGCTTCATTTATCATTTACACCTCGGATCTCAAGATGTGTAAGTACGGTCCTGGTACTGGCCATAAATTAATTAATTATGTATTTACATTCGAAATCATGTGTAACTTTTTGTGAACCATAATATTTATTTTATAAAATTATTCAATTATTCAATTAACCATAAGGCTAAAAAGTTTAGAGCCTAGGGCCCGCGGTTATAGAGGCTGCCTACTTATTTTTTTTCACAGAAGTAGTAGGAAGACTCGATAGGCGGGTCATGACCTTGACCTTGCAGGTGTTAAATGTCAATGACCTTGACCTAAATGTAAATGACCTTGAGATAGCAGGTGTGATCTGAGAGGTGAATGAACTTTGCAGGTGCAAAGTTCACTTTGCAGGTGCAAAACTTTGCAGGTGCGTATGTCAATGACCTTTGCAGGTGCGAGGTCTTTGCAGGTGTGGAGAGGGGATGTATAAAAAGTGTAGGGGGGCGGATGCGGGGTGCGGGGGGCGGATCCCGGATTTTTGAAATCTGATGCTATTGTTGTTAATAATAATAATAACAATGCAATATCAATACATTGTTGTGACTATTTATGTTTGTAACAATACCGGTAAAAATTAATCTGATGCATTGTTGATGTTGTAACAATAATAATAATAATTATAATATAATTTTGTATTGTTGTGAATATTTATGATTGTAACAATACTAGTGAAATATATCTGAAAAATTACGTAAAAATAAGTGCTTTAATGAAAAGTCTGAGAATATAATATATTATTTTATTTATTTATTAACAATTACTCAAAAATCTTTAAACAATTAAATTAAAAAATATAGTAGTTAATAATAATAATTCGTAAAATTTATGTACATACACTGAACATAGAATAATTAAATATATAGAATGTAACTAAACAATAATTCAAAATCACTTAAACAATAACTCAAAACTATTTAAACAATTAAATTGAAAAATACACTAAACAATGAAATATATTTCTAGCACAAAACATACGATGCACTGAACAATATTTAACTTTAAAATAACAAAATACAAGAAAAATATATATGTAATTATTGTACTAAAAAAAAAAAAAATAACAAATACAACACAATATAATGCATAAATCAATAATTATTCAAAGATTTTAAAACTTACATGTTATATTTTGATTTTATTAATTGGTAAACATTTAAATAATCCTTAACATCGTTATATGGACAAAATCCTGAGTCTTTTTTATATTTACAAACACAGTCTCTGTTGTAATGCACACTGTTTTCAATATTATGTAATAACCAATCACATAGAGGTTTATCTTTTCCTAGAGGATCGAAGGATAATTCAACGTTATTCATTTCAGCTATCTCGAAAATAGTTTCTAATAATTCAGGTCGCTTGTAGTTAACAGCAAAATCGAAACACTTGTCTAATATTTTCAAAAGTTGTTTTGAATCTTCCAATTTCAACGACGTAAATACTGACATAAAAATATTTTTCGGGTTATCCCACTGAATACAATCCAATAGAAAACTGTCATCGATTATTTGTTGTTGTTGTTGTTGGTTATCTATAATATGTTGAATCGTTGTGTAGTCGTTACGCGCAATGGCTGTTTTCAATTTTTCTATCACTGATTCCATATTGTAGTTAAATAGAAAATTTCTTATTTTTTTAAATTTATATATATACATATATTATTACTAATATTGTTGTTATTTATTATATTAACGTCACGATAATGTTTATTATATTTATATATATGTTATATAGATATACGTTTATGTTGCTGAATATGCACTTAATGAAAAAAATCTTAAGAATAATTAATATTTTATCTTCTCCCCCCCACCCATTATATTTTCCCCCACCTAATTAAGATAAAAATAGATTGTGACATCATATTTATCCCCTCCACGTTTTTCGTTTAATTTAATTGTTATCTAAAAATAACTTGTGACATCATATTTATCCCTACTCTTTTAAACCGCCTCTACCTTTTTCGTTTAATTTAATTATTATTATTAAATTTTAAATTGATAAGATTTTCATACGTCATGCACATTATTTCAAACACATTTTTATAATCACATATATTGTCACTAGGCCATGGCGAGGAATCACCACCGCAGCGTAATCCAATTCTTCGGTTGTTTTTAGAATTTTCAATATTTTCCAGAATCCATTCCCAAACAATCTTATCTTCATCGTTCTTAATAGGGTCAAATATTAACGTTACATTATTTTCACTAGCTATGCTGAAAATAATTTTTAAGATCTCGGGGCGGGCATACAACAATGTAATTTTCAAACAACTATACAGTATTTTCAAAATCTTGTCGGATTCTTTCAGTTGTAAAGACTCATATAATAAAACAAAAATATCTCTAGAGGTGTTCCAATGAGATGCATATATTATAAAACTTTCATCTATTATTCCAGAGCGATCTGATAAAATTTCCTTCACAGTATTGTAATCATTCCGACGAATACACATTTTCAAATCTTTATAGAATAACCGCACTTCATATTTTAAGATAGGTAATACGCTATATTCCGACAACAATGAACCAAGTGTCTGATCCATAATAACTACCTAACTTTACTTTATAATTATAAAATAAAATTTCATTATAGTTGAATTATATCAACAATCCCACACTTATATAAAAACCAATATATCGAGGATCTGAAATAAAATAAAAAAAAAGCTTATAATAATAATAATTTATTAAAATTGAAAGACAAAACTCGATACTACGTTCCAGATACGATAATGTTACTATGTAGGCGGAGATAAATTTAATTCCGAGTATGATTATACATAACACAAACTCAATAATATTTTAGTTTAATTCGTACAACTTATAAAACCCAATCAATATTTTATTATTATTATATAATTGGATATATACTTACTTTTGTATATCGAATATAATATCATATAATTGTGTTACGGAATACTAAAGTTTTTATATATGTGTGTGTGTGTGTGTGTGTGTTTGAATGTGTGGATATATATGTATCTGTGATTAAAACATGGATGAAGTGATTAATTAATGATGATGCTGTAGAAAACTATTTCAAGCAGTTGCAGTGTATATGTTGTTATGTGTTGTATATATGTGTATGAATCAGTGAAGTTTAAATATGTTTTGTGTAAACCCAAAACTATGAATTGTTGGGGTAAGCCTAACCATTTAAATTATAATTAGAAACAAGGTACTAAATAAATTAAAAAATAATTTATTTTTATTATTATTTATTTATCTATACTAAAATACATAGGTATTAATATTATTATTATTTATATGTACATAAAGCAACTGTGGTGGTAGTGGTAATATCTATTGATTTACCTCTACCATACCGTCGTCGTCAAACTCCCAGTCACCACCACAATCGAAATCATCGTCAATTGTTAAAGGCGAATAACTGGGGTTATCGAACCGCTTATCTGGTTCTACCACCACAGTTTCTTGGAAAGGGGTAGTTAGCATAAGATCTTCAATGGTTACGGGGACGTCTTCTTCTTCGACATCGTGCCCCAAGAACTCCGCCAATGTCACCAAATGCGGAGTCTGGCATGTCGATATCGAAGAAGAATTGTCCCCGTAAACATCGAATAAGGCATTTAAAATCTCCTGCTGTGATGGCGGCAGCAGCACTGCTTCAGCTTCGGCTGAAGCCACTGAATCTTCAACCAATGCTCCATGGCATCGGTTACACAAACCGATATCTTCCTCGGTTTGTGTACCGATGGTCACAGCTATTATCTGACAGTCCGCGCTGCTATCACTGCTATCCATTTTTATTCTGAAATAATAAAAATTGTATATAGTTAAAAACTGTACGTACATCGAAATTATCTATATTTGTAATTAATTTAGAAGATACAACTTCGAAAACTATCTAAAACACAACAGATCTTTAACAAATTATTAAAAAATAATAATAATAATCCAATGTAATGAAATAAAAATAATAATAATAATGATAATATTTTCTAATTAAAATTTAACATCACAATTTTAATAATAAAAATTATTATTATAAAATAAAATAAAATATACTTACATAATTTCGATTTAAAAGTGAAATTAAATGAGATACAGCACGATATACGAGTCCAACCCAGGCAATCAAATTTTAATTCTGAAATAATAAAAATTGTATATAGTTAAAAACTGTAGGTAGGTACATCGAAATTATTTATATTTGTAATTAATTAATTTAGAAGATACAACATCGAAAACTAATAATCCAATGTAATGAAATAATAATAATAATAATAATGATAATATTTTCTAATTAAAATTTAACATCACAATTTTAATAATAAAAATTATTATAATTATAAAATAAAATAAAATATTAATCTGAAGACCACGAGATGTTGATCGATTGCAAAGTGAAATTAAATGAGATACAGCACGATATACGAGTACAACCCAGGTAATCAAATTTTAATTCTGAAATAATAAAAATTGTATATAGTTAAAAACTATAGCTACACCGAAATTATTTATATTTGTAATTAATTTAGAAGATACAACACCGAAAACTAATAATCCCTTGTAATGAAATAAAAATAATAATAATAATAATAATAATGATAATATTTTCTAATTAAAATTTAACATCACAATTTTAATAATAAAAATTATTATTATTATAAAATAAAATAAAATATACTTACATAATAATATTAGTCTGAATTCACTAATTTTTATCGTAGACTTCAATTGATAATAATAAATCACAGCACGACAATAAAATATTTATAAAATATGATAATTGTTAATGACAATAAAAGGATATGGTTTTAACACCAGGTATTTATACAATTTTATATGAACGTTTAGGGGTGGGATAAACACAAATGTAACGGACATTTCTTATCTAAATAATAATAATAATAAGAACGAAGAAGAGATAGTGTCAGGCACGGATTGAATTAAATATAAATTAAATTAAAATATTTTACTAACTTTATTTATTTGAAAATACAATCTCCGATGTCTTCAGTAATTCATTTTCACCGTTGTACACCATATATATTGGGGATGTATTGTTGATTTCGATTAACTCCTCATCTGATAGACTAGAAAATCGTGATGGTAGAAAAATAACAAAATCTTGAGTACCAACCAGTATCTTTTTCCCAAAACGTGTGGCGACTGATTTGATGTTTTCAATAAGATATTTTTCGAAAGGTACTAATTCAGAAATTTTTTTCAATTGTTTATTTTTTATCTCACCAGCTTTGTTTAAAATATCCATTTTAATATTAATATTATTATTATATTAAGTAAATATGTAAGTAAGTTGTTTTACGCTGACTGACAATATATTAAATTCCGAGAGTTATTTATACTGGGAAATTGTAGAAATGTGGTGGGGGTAGATTATGTGTATATATTTGTGAACTCTATTGGTTCTATATGTTGATAGATTTACATATTTCACAGAAGAATATCGATTGTTGTTCATATCAGTGGTAATTGTGAATAAATAAAGAATTAAACAAAAGATTGTTAGAGAAAATAAATGAGTATTTTTTAAATTTACAAGTACGTTCCATGTAAAGTTATAGATGCGCTGTAATTACATAAACCTGAATATATGTGAGACAATTTGTCGTTATTCTCACGTGTTGATGTGCTGGTCAGCAATTTCAAAGATGTCTCGAGTCTGAAATCTTAAGCGTTGAAGATCATATTTTTAACTTGACTACCTGTGAAACAATCTGTTATTATCACATGTTGAAGTATTGGTCAACGTTTTTCAAACATTATGGGAATTTTTACTGTAACCGTTAAAAACAGGGTTGGTCTGATGTGTGATGAGTTAATATACCTACTATATTTTCATTATTTTAAGCAAATTTATATAATTTTAGATTTAGATCATCTTTTATAACTTTAAAAAATATTTTTAAAGTATTGTATAGATCTATCATAGAAAACTATAATTAATTTCTTCTTTTACATATCATATCATTCTTCTTGATACATTTTTAAATATATAACTATCACACATCGATTATAAGTGAGATCATAATAAATAAATAAGCATAACGAACCAATGAGAAAATTTAAAAGTATCATCCTTATTACATATCTGGATGATTGTTGACAATCTGAAACCATAACACATGGGTGTTTACATACAGATCTTCTCACACAAGAATCGCAAATTATAACCGTTACAATCCTTATAAAAGGTGAAAACTGTAGAGTGTTCGGGTCTGTTTTTATAGAATAAGTTTTATAATAACAACAACAATAACAATATCTGTGAAATACAACTTCTGTTAAACAAAAGTTCTGTGATCGAGATGGATAATTTAAACGTAAGTCAGTGTTTGCAATTATTCAAAAATAATTTTATAGCTATAGAAAAACTTGGTACTTTATTGAGTTATATAAATGAGCAGATTATCTTTAATAACGTGATTTTGACACCTGATGAAGAATGCATTTACACACTACTATCAGCAACTGTAAACTCTAACGATATAGACTTAGATAGTGTGTGTTTTGGTACGCAGAGGGGGAACGGGCAAAACGAATTAAATTTTAAAATTATTTCTCAATCAGAAAAATACTATCCTAAATTTAATGCTGATGCTAAAGTGATAAATTTTAAATTTTTAACTCCGCCAACGAATCAAAACCCTTTTGAGTGGATTCAAACGTCTATTTCTGATCTACTAGCTCACGCATTAATTAATGTTGATAGTTCAGATCTCGTTGGATTATCGATTTCAAATTCTGTACATTTGATGGACAAACCTATAGGAATTTCATTTCGCCGCCGTGACCAAATTAGTACCGAGTTAATAGGTTCTGTGTTTGAAAACGTTGTACAAAGTAACGCGAATTTTCTTATATCTGATAAATTAAATTTAAACTTAACTATAGTTCGTCCCCCTCTAGGACGGGGTGGTGGGTTGAAACGTAAATGTTTACCAACATGTGAACTTTCACATATTAAAAGAAGTATTATAACTGTTAAAAATAATAATACATATTGTCTTCCAATGGCGTTAGTTATTTCAATAGCTAAAGTTGATCAAAACCCTGATTATAGTTTTTTAAGAAGAAGTAGGAATATTGATCCTTATGTTCAGGAACTAGTTCGTAATGCAAATGTAGACTGTAGAAACGGTTGTGGAATAAATGAATTAAATTTATTTCAAAACTATCTAAAAGAATATAAAATCGTGGTGTACGACTCGCTTTTTAAACCCAACATTATTTTTGAGGGAAAGGTAAACGCGAACAAACATTTATATTTACTCTATGATAGAGATATAAAACATTTTAATGTAATCGCTAGTATAACAGGTGCTTTGACATCTCGGTATTATTGTAAAGCATGTCATACTCCATACCAAAACTTTAACGAACATAACTGTAAAAAAAAATGCCCGTCATGTCGATCTACTCCACCATGCGATATAAATTGCGAAATCCATATAACCTGTAAAGATTGTAATAGATTTTTTAGAAATAACGAATGTTTCATAAATCACAAATCCAACAGATACGGCGATACTGTCGTATGTGACTATGTAAAGAAATGTGTGCATTGTTTCCAAATTATAGATTCAACTAAAAGACGGTATAAAAATAGCCCCCACATTTGTAACGAAATTTATTGTACAATATGTAATAAAAATCAGCCTTACGGACATTTATGTTTTATGCGGAAAAACGCGACAAAACTTACAAAACAATTTTTGTTTATTTTTTTTGATTTCGAATGCACACAAGAATTAAAATTAAATGATACAGATTATTTGCACGAACCAAATATGTGTATAGCGCAGCAAGTATGTCATAATTGTGTTGAAATAGAAGACATATCACAGAACTGCGATACATGCGGTGTGCGAGAACATTTATTTGATAACTCCCCTATAGAAAATTTTATTAAATATTGCATGGAATCTAGGAACTATACAACTAAGGTATATGTTATAGCACATAATGCAAAAGCTTACGATAGTCATTTTATTTTGAGATATATGATCGAGTGTGGATGGACCCCAGACCTACTTATGAATGGGTTAAAAATATTTAAAATTACTTATGATAATGTTGTGTTTCTTGATTCAATCAACTACTTACC
This sequence comes from Sialis fuliginosa, assembly GCA_961205875.1. Lineage (NCBI taxonomy): Eukaryota > Metazoa > Arthropoda > Insecta > Megaloptera > Sialidae > Sialis > Sialis fuliginosa. The sequence goes on along the minus strand of OY540817.1, from coordinate 10,733,647 downwards.
TATGGCTCTTTCAAAATTTAAAAAAGCATTTGGTCTTCAATGCGATACCAAAGGATATTATCCTCATTTTTTTAATACGATAGAGAATAAAAATTACGTAGGGCCGCTGCCTGCAAAGGAGATGTATGGTATCGATAACATGTTTGACGGTGCTAGAGAATCATTCTTATTATGGTATAACATGCTAACATCGCAAGAATATATTTTCGATAATAAAAAAGAAATACGTGAATATTGCACACAGGATGTTAATATTTTACGACAGGGTTGTCTTCAGTTTTGGCGTAATTTTCTACAAATCACAAATGTAGATCCATTTCGTGAAGCCGTAACTATAGCATCATCATGCGGTCTTGCATATAGACGTAATTTTATTAGTAACAATACAATAGGTATTATACCTAATAACGGGTATAGAATGACTGAAAATCAATCAATCATAGGGTTAAAATGGCTTATCTACATAGAACAAACGGAAAATATAAAGCTAGTGCACGCTGCGTATGGTAGAGAACATATAACAGTTTTAGGGAATTTAAAGGTAGACGGTTATCATTCTTCGACAAATCGAGTATTTGAGTTTTATGGTTGTTATTTTCACGGTTGTCCGAAATGCTGTAATAGGGGTAGATCGACAATAGGTCCTTGTAATGATTTGATTGAGCATAGGTATGAAAGAACTATGTATAAAGCAGACAAAATCAGATCGTTAGGATACAACCTTGTTGAAATGTGGGAATGCGAATTTCAAAAATTTATGAGTGAAAATAAAGATATTGAATTAAAACTCTCTGAAAATTATCTAGTAAAAAATTCTCCATTAGTTATCCGAGATGCTTTGTTTGGTGGTCGATGTGAAGCCTATAAACTTTACAAGAAAATTTTACCCGGAGAGAAAATTAGATATGTGGATTTTACTTCTCTATATCCATATATAAATAAATACTTTAAATACCCTGTAGGACATCCTAAAATTTATATAGACGATGATTGTGATGAGTCAGTTCTGGATAAAGAAGGTATTATAAAGTGTTCAGTTTTACCGCCTAAAAACTTATATCACCCAGTACTCCCATATAAATTTAACAAAAAGTTATATTTTCCACTATGTCGTTCATGTGTTACAGAAATGATGGACGAATGTAATCATAACGATATGTTTCGAACAATTTCCGGTACATGGATGATAGACGAGATAAGATTAGCATTAGCTAAAGGTTATAAAATTATAAAAATTTTTGAATTTTGGGAATATAGAGTAATATCGTATGATAAAAATTTAAAATGTGGTGGATTGTTCACAGAATATGTTAATACGTTTTTAAAATTAAAACAAGAAGCCTCTGGATTTCCCGAAGGATGTGATACCATAGAATTAAAACAAAATTATATTCACAATTATTACTCTAATGAGGGGGTTCGGTTAGATTTAGACAGTATAGAAAAAAATCCGGGTAAAAGAGCTCTATCTAAATTATGTTTAAATAGTTTGTGGGGTAAATTCTGTCAGGAAGAAAATAAATCTCAAACAGAAATAGTTGTGTCTTCAGAAGTCTTGTTTGAAAAATTAATTTCACCTATATACGATGTAAAAAACCTACATTTTATTAATAATGAAACAGTTGTTATAAATTATATTATTGAAAAATCTAGTTACTCACCGTTAAAAACAACAAATGTCGCTCTAGGTGTGTACACCACAGCGGGTGCTAGATTAAAACTTTACGATTTGTTAGATAAGTTAGGGAATAATGTTCTTTATACTGATACCGATTGTGCATTTTATATAGATCATGAGAATAACCCGTTTTCTCTAGATATAGGAGATTATTTAGGTCAACTAACAAATGAACTTAGTGAATTCGGAAATAACGCGTATATTACCGAGTTTGTATGTGCTGGTCCAAAAAATTACTGTTATAGAGTGTTTTCTCCAGATTCAGACAGCTTTAACGTTGTTTGTAAGGTTAAGGGGATAACACTAAACTATCGAAATTCACAACAGGTTAATTTCGAAGTTGTTAAAAACTTTGTATTAAATTACGTAGACGAGGATGAAAATCAGACTGTTACATTAATTAATTCAAAAAAAATTAAACGAACAAAAAATTTCGAAATAATCTCAGCACCAGAGACGAAAAAATATCGGGTTATGTTCTCAAAGCGTAGAATAATAGATAATTATGATTCAGTTCCCTTTGGCTATTCTTAATTTTGTACTTTATAATAAAGCCCATCATCAAATAACACAAGAAATTTTTGAAAAGGGGTATTTTCTCTTTGCATTTGATCTTACACCCGATGCGTCGGGACATGAAAATCATACAAGTTTAGGGAATCAGGGAAATATACGCATAGAAGCTAGATTTAATAAAAAATTAGATACTCCTGTGACATGTATAGTTTATGTCATTTTTGATGATTTTATCGAAATCGATAAAAATCGAAATGTTTTAACAAATTTTTAATATCATACAGATTTATATTAAATTATGATACTGTATTGTACTCTGCTGTATACATCCCCACACCTACTGATTTGTTTAATGGTGGGGGTATCGGTATAATATATATATATATATAAATATCGTTGGTATCGTTATATTTTCTGTCATAAACATGAATCATGTAGTAGGGTTTGTAGATATACAATTTATTTACGGGAACGGTCGTCATAGGATTGTGAAAGAAATCGCGTTTACATCGTCAGTAGCGTCAAAAATAAAACAATATATTTTCGAACCTCCGTATAACGAGATCGAGTTAGATAACGCTGTAATTAGAAAAAATCTTTGGTTAACAAATAATCTGCATGGTTTAAGTTGGCGTGATGGTGTAATAAGTTATCTCGACTTAGATACAGTTATCGAGGGTTTTATTTCCGATCATAATATCAACATTATATACGTTAAAGGATTGGAGAAGACAAATTTTTTAAAAAGGTATGTAAAAAACATTCAAGTCGAAAATATTGAAATTTTAAATTGTCCATCTTTAAAAAAACTAAATTATTCATGTAATTTTAATTGTGAATTTCGTCCTCATACGATTAACAATAGTTTAAATTGTTCGTTTCGGAATGTATTTAACTTAGTCGAGTGGTATATAAAGTTTGTTGCTGACATACCGCATCAGTGTGATGTTAAATTAAATTTAAATAAATTTTTTGATAGACTAAAAACATTTTACTTTTGGCCTTACGTTCAAAATTCATGCACTTCTTTAGCGCTTAACGGATATTTTTATAGTAACTATTTTGATAGAATTCAGTGTTATTTCTGTGGACATACTGTTGACAACTGGCTAGACGAGAACAATTTGGAAAAAGTGTTACATTTTAATAGTAAATGTCCGCTCAGTAAATAGTTGATATGAATTCTTTAGAAATATATCGTTTATTAAACTCAAATAAAAACACTGCAGATAAATTTGTTGGTGTATTTGCAGCAGATAAATTACCGCGAAAAATCACAAATAAACCATGTATAATTGTTGCTAACACTGACACATCTAAATACAGCGGTACACATTGGGTTGCATTTTTTCTAAATTCATCAGGTGTTTCCGAATATTTTGATTCGTACGGTTTGTTTCCGCTAAATAAGTATTTTATTGAATTTTTGAATAATAATTCCAAACACTGGTCTTATAATACACAAACAATACAAAGCGCGACATCTGATGTATGCGGACGATATTGTTGTGTTTATCTATTACATCGATCTATGGGAAAAAGCAAAAAATCATTTCTTAACCGTTTTGATTCGAACGATTTGCACGCAAATGATCAGAAAATCATCAGACTCTTCATACGAGGCTTTGGAGAAAAACAATCACATAGACGGTCATACAATGGTGGGGGTACGAGGATACAGCATTGTTGTTCATCAATAAGGTATGTCATTTGAGTTTTAAAAGTGTATAGTTTTATAACTAAGTAGTTCGTGTGTTTTTACATTATAGTAATCATTCGTGTCGAGATGTCGCAAGTAGAACCTGTAAAAACGCCAGTAACAACAACAACAACGACAACAATAAAAACAACACCAACAATAACAAAAACAACCGTCGCGTTTCCTACGTGTAACATATTGTTACTCAACAATGTTTATTTTCTAAACGAAATTTGTAATAAATACATTTGTGTCGGATTCCATGCAGAAGAAGAGTTTGAAGCCCGTGTGCAGTTAGGTCAAGTTAGTAAAGACTCAATCTTCATAAACTATCTCGATTGGGGTGTGTTTCTCGCATTCGTAAACAATATCAACGAGTTTTTCAACAATGAAAACTGTAAACGTGAGTTATGTTTCAAAATCGTAGACAGATTATATATTTATTCTGTATTTTATTTTGGAAAAAAACATATAGTGTTACATGATCGGAAAAGTGAAAAAAAGTGTCAATTAATTCCGATGAGTGGAAAATCATATTAAATTGTAGATTGTATATAACTAGATTATTGTTTAGGTGCTTCTCTATAGATGAATTGGTAATGCAATATTTCGTAGATGTCGCGAATAAAAAATTAAGTGGGGGATTTTTTTGTTGAACCGACCATATTCTGTAAACTGATCGATTATGAAAGATTGTTTTTTGAATTTAATATTTACTGCGCGGATAAACTTAAAAATCATCCTATCGAACCTTCCTTCCTTCTGAAATAATTCATTTAAGGATCTATGGTGTGTGTATATATGTGTGTGTGTGTATGAAGTAACATTCTCGAGTATATAATTAAATTCTAAAATATTATCAGTTTACAAATAGAGTGTAGTAAGAAAGTATAATTTAAACGCTATATCGCATTATCATATATTCTACATTTAATTTACCAATTCAGTGTATTTTTCAATTTAATTGTTTAAATAGTTTTGAGTTATTGTTTAAGTGATTTTGAATTATTGTTTAGTTACATTCTATATATTTAATTATTCTATGTTCAGTGTATGTACATAAATTTTACGAATTATTATTATTAACTACTATATTTTTTAATTTAATTGTTTAAAGATTTTTGAGTAATTGTTAATAAATAAATAAAATAATATATTATATTCTCAGACTTTTCATTAAAGCACTTATTTTTACGTAATTTTTCAGATATATTTCACTAGTATTGTTACAATCATAAATATTCACAACAATACAAAATTATATTATAATTATTATTATTGTTACAACATCAACAATGCATCAGATTAATTTTTACCGGTATTGTTACAAACATAAATAGTCACAACAATGTATTGATAATGCATTGTTATTATTATTATTATTAACAACAACAATAGCATCAGATTTCAAAAATCCGGGATCCGCCCCCCGCACCCCGCATCCGCCCCCCTACACTTTTTATACATCCCCTCTCCACACCTGCAAAGACCTCGCACCTGCAAAGGTCATTGACATACGCACCTGCAAAGTTTTGCACCTGCAAAGTGAACTTTGCACCTGCAAAGTTCATTGACCTCTCAGATCACACCTGCTATCTCAAGGTCATTTACATTTAGGTCAAGGTCATTGACATTTAACACCTGCAAGGTCAAGGTCATGACCCGCCTATCGAGTCTTCCTACTACTCACAGATTTTGATTTAATTTTGTGTTACTTAAAATAAATTCAATTCTTCATGAAGAAAGAACAATATTTTATAAGGTTTTCCTCAACTTTGTCAGAGCACCAAAGATTTTTTTGTTATCCTTTTTGTCACATTTGAAAATTACTTACTTAGGTATTATTTTTTTTATTCTTGAGATAAAAGTGTTTGAAAATAACAATTAACAATAACGTTTTGAGTGTCACTGGCTGATAAAATTAGTGTCAATTTTAAAAATAAAAAATTAAGCGCCCAACGTGGGGCTCGAACCCACGACCCTGAGATTAAGAGTCTCATGCTCTACCGACTGAGCTAGCCGGGCTTGTGAAAGACGTTTCTAAATATAAAACTAATTTTGAGGATTTGATTTATTTTTAGTTCTAAAATATATATAATTTATTCTCGCGGAGTTTAAATCAAATTTCTATAGTGTACCTACCGAATTGTGTTTGTGAAGAACTGGTAGAAACTAAATTGCTGAAACCCATATAAACTGGAAATACGTACCTCGAAAATGATTTTAGTTAGCTTTTAGTCGCACACAAATTGTCACAGAATGAAATTTTTATATACTTAATACCGGGACACTTAAACACTAACTTCAATGTACGCGCACTTTTCTTACATTAGTTGATTGTTACGTGTGAACATAATTTTAATTTTAATTGTCATTCCTGTCGTTCCTGTCATTCCATGTACAGTCGGGTCTCGTTTATTGTAACGCTCGTTTATTTTCAACGCTCGTTTATCGTAAATGTCGACATTCGTTTATTGTAAATTTTTTCTCCTCCTTCACCTCCCACCATTCTCTAAATACCAAGGTCTACATACATAGTCTCTATACAAGGTTAGTATATGTATAGGTTACCCTACTTGATTTGACCAATCAGCGCTGCGTGAGAATGACGTCACACGACGATCATTTCAAATTATTAGCATGTAAATACAAAAAAATTAATGTTGTTTTCGTGTAATTTCGAATTTTTGGATATTTTAAACCATTTTTACAATATATATAATCACAGAAACACAAATTATTTCATAAAATATTATAACGTATATTATTATTACGATTATTACAAGAATAGTAAAAATGACACTTCCCGAATAGATAAAATTGTCTGTGATAGCTTTTTCATGATTTTGCAATGTCGAATTTGTACTTCTTTGATTGTATATGTTGTTAAAATATCAAAAAATACGAAGACAAGAATAAATAAAGGATTTCTTGTATTTGATATTCTATTATACATTTATAACATTTGAATACATCTTCGTGGTGATGTCAATTCCCGCGCCAACGCTGATTGGTCAAGGATCTACACATAACTTGGTGGGAGCCCAAGGTTAGTAAAGTAATAGGTTGCCTCATAACTCTGGCGGGGAGTGGCATGAGAGGGGAGAACGCGTCATCATGAGGAACTCTTTGACATTATAAATGGCTGTCAAACTATATTTACTCTTTATTTTAGTTAAGCTGATTTATTGTAAGTTGTTTTTAAATATTTTCATTTGATATTGATAGTGTACTAAGTTTTAAATCTAAATTTTTATTATTTTATTATTATAAATTATAGTTTTAAACAAGTGTTTTTTTATGTGTAACCAAGAAATGTATTTTCTTTAAGCATTGATTTCTGACATCATTTTAAAGTTTTTATGAAGAAATATTATATGTAATAATTTGTGCTTCTGTAATAAACAATAATATTTACTTTTTTTATATACAAATATCCAAAAATTCGAAATAATTTGAAAAAAAACTTAATATGTGAAACAACGTTTAAAGGTTCCTCAGGGTGACGTCATCACACGCAGCCGCTGATTGGTCAAAAAGTTATGAGGCAACCTATACATATACTAACCTTGGTGGGAGCCCCTCTCGACTTAACATAAACGCGAGTCATATGATACATGCCCGGTATTATAAAGAAATTGCATGGGTGCAAATTCGCGTCTGCGCACATTAGCTGTCAAATAACGCTATCAATTGGGTATTAAATTGTTACGAAATTGCTCGATATTTTAAAGCAGTGGTAATAAATAGACACATAATAATGTAATCGATGCATGTACATTATATGGGTGTACACAAATGTGTATTTTAAGTCTGTGATGTGTTTATATTGAATTTAAATTATCTCAAGGTTGGTCGGAAGCTTTCTTAAGGCAGCTTTGAATACAATTTTAACTGTAATGCTGACAATGTGTATATAAACATAACATAACATAAAAGTAGTTACACATTTCAATCTGTAGCTTTGTGCTGTCATTACCTTTTTAGACAAAGTGAATAAAGGAAAAAAAAGATAATGGACAATGAATTAAAAAAAAACACTTTATTTATAAATTAAACACTATTAATAACATAACACTAGTAAGTCACTAAAAAGTCCTAAAATATTCATTACTTCTAGAAGGAAACCTTGAGATCTGTCTATGAAACAAGAGCGCCTTGGATATCTGTGATAGCCTTGATCGAGATTTTCTCCGACCTTGCGATAAGGAACGATTATGATTACGGCTGATTGGAGATGAGAGTACTTGAGATAAAACATAAGTATATTGCGATGCTCTGTTTTGTAAATCAATCTGAAAATAAATGTATAATATTGATTAAAATGTTTTTATTATTGCAATGTTATGATTGGTCTTACAAATATTATTTCGTTGTCACTGCTTTTCTCTAATAAGGCATCTGAAATAAAGAAAAATTAAATTAATTGATATTTTAATTATATATAAATGATAAAAAATTACCAAAAAACAAACCGAAAGATGCACAGCTACCAACAGGATTTTGTAGCTCCCTAGTTTTATTTCCAATTGTATGTAAAAAAAAATTCGTCTTATAAAATCTATATATATTGTAATATTATTGAACTCGCTAGCTCTTTCATTCCACGTTTGATTTTTGCTTCCTCGCAATATCGAAGATACGAGAAGCTATGTGATCGTTTCAGATTGAGACAAAAAAAAAGTTCTCCAATTTCAAAATTTTAAATTTATTTATCCGTTTCACGTCAAGACAAACACTTTTCGTTCCGTGTCTGTCTGTCTGTCCGTGTGTCCGTCCGTCCGTCCGTCCGTCTGTCCCCTGAATCCTTGTCACACGCATAACTCATGAACCACTGAACCGATATTATTGAAACTTGGTCGGATGGTTGGGTTTGGTTTGAGGACGGTCCCATTTCAAAATCATCAAAATCGTGTGTAAGGGGGAGGGGTGACACCCCAAAATATTTATTTTTTCAAGATATCTCAAGAACGACACATGTTACGAGAAAATTTTATAGAATATTTTTTGTAGAGAATTAATTTCCTATAATATGGGTCTACTACGTTTGTTGTAAAATATTCCCTTACAAAGATTTATCTAAATTAATTTTAAAAATTCGTGTTTTGTTTTTCTAAATTGATATTTGATTGGATATATTAAGTGTCATTTTGACGTTTTAAATGTCACTTTGGCGTTTTAAATGTCACTTTGACGTTTTAAATGTCATTTTGACATTTGCATAAATTTAGATTTAGATTGAAATTGTCAAAAAATTAAAAATATATGAAAAAATATTCAGGTGCGTTTTAAGAAAAAATTCGAACTAAGATTTTTTAGTAAAATTTGTATAAAAATTAAATGGTTAACCAATGCCAGGCAATTTATCTGAACACTATCGGTTTTAGTGAATTTAGCACGAGGAAGCACTGTGCATTTACTTGGCAGATGTTTTTTTATTTGTAGTTACTAAATCGGTTGTCTTATTTTCGATAATATCTATGCATTTTAACACCAGCTCTAATAAAACCTGCTTATCATCATCACACTGTATCCTTTTTCTCTCATTTTAATTTTTTTTTATATACTTAAATAAACTTTTCATCAAAATAAGTACTTATTATAGTATTTTGATTTAGTTGTTTATCATAATAAAGAAATGTCAAATTGAATAGTTTCCTTTTAGTGACATTGACTAGAAGTCTATTTTTTCTGTATATCACAAAATCACAACAGCTTTTAAGACTGCTGATTTCTACTTAATAACACGCATGCGTGAAAGTTATAATATCTACGATTTCATTGGCTACATCTTTGAGTAATTATCATTTACATTTAATACCCAGTAGATAGCGTTATTTGACAGCTAATGTGCGCAGGCGCGAATTTGCACCCATGCAATTTCTTTATAATACCGGGCATCAGAAGGTTTAAAATAAATGAGTCCCGACTGTATAACAAACAGTAATACCAATTTAAAAAAATAATTTTTAAAATCGATGAAAATATTATTGATTGAATTAGGTACCTATTATTCCTTTTTTACGTAAAGTTGTCGTTAAAAATGTTATAACAATTAAAACAGTACAGTTGTCAAAATAAATTTTATTAAATATCACAGCCAATAATACAAATCAATATGAACTAATATCGAAATTAAATTTAACTAATATCCAGCTACGCTGCCATTTCTCCGTATATCTGAAAAAGGATACAGTCTTCCTTCTTTACGTGCGATAGCAGTAACAGCTGCAAAACCATCAGACAAATCTACAAACGTACTGTTGTGACCTTTTGATTCTAATCCTTGTACAATTTTCTAAAAAAAAGCAAATTAGTGACGCATTACAATAAAAATTTGATCCAACTTACTATATTAAAACCATCTTCGTAATACACTGTCATAGGAACAAGTTGATGATGGACACGTTTTTCACAAATCGCGTCATTGATCATTTTATCGAACCATAAGTTTTTCATTACAACCTATAAAACAAACAAATATCATCGACTTAAAAATGATGAGGTTAAAATTATGAATTACTTGCGCTATTGCTGAAGTTATCTTGCTTCCACCTGCAGCGCCAATGACAAGTTGTACATCACCAAATTGGTCGACGACAATTGAAGGGCACATAGATGACAACGGTCTTTTACCAGGTGCGATATAATTAGCCGGTGATGGAGAAACACCAAACTCATTAACAGCCTTTGGATCAGAAAAATCGTTCATTTCATCATTCAAGATAATTCCTGTACTTGGCGATCTGATCATCGCACCTAAACTGAAACAAAAAGAATTACTGTAGATCTAAACTATAAAGAATTTGTATTTGATATAAATACTTACACTAAATTAATGGTGCTAGTAACGGCTATGGCATCACCGTTCGGAGCAATTACAGAAATGTGCGCAGTTCCAGAGTCTTCTGGCTGAGTATAGATTGCTCCATAGTGTTTGGGATCAGTGTAAGTTCTGTCATCAGTTATCTTTCCTCTAGCTTCTATTGCATATTGCATCGACGTTATGTTTTTTACAATCTGAGAATAAAATTGAAAAATGTATTGTTTATTTTATTTTTTTAGACTAGCTTAGGCTAGGCGTCATATATTTTGAAGTAGAAGAAATTCAAACTGGATTAAACTTTAATTCAACTTGATGGAAAAAAAATTCTGTAGGCACAAATGATTAATACTTGACCAGGTAATGACCATCTGGATTTCTTTATTGAAATAATAGTTCAATTTTAATAAATGAAATGAAAATTAAGATATCGATAAAAACTGATTTTATATCCAATGCTAACATCCCTCAATTTAGTTCAAATTGAGACAGTTTTTAAATAGTGAAGTACAAATCTGACAAAAAATACTTAAAGAACCTTTTTGTAGAAAATTTAATTACATAGTTATTTTTTGTCAAACAATTAAAATAAAGCTGAGAAATCAGTAAAAACTAATTTTTGTCCACTTCACTTTTTAATGATACTCTCCTGTCAAAATTAATTCTAAATTTCATCAATATTTCCTGGCTTATGTTTTTGCTTTGTATAAGTTAAATAAAAAAATTACATTTACGATATTTTCTACGTATCCCAGGTCTCCAAGTTGAGTTCTAGCTCCGTATGCATATTTAAATCCTTCTACCACTCGCTGCCATAGAGTTACAGAGTCAAAATCTTTTGGTAAAAACCCATTGAGAATATTCATTATCAAAGCTAGAACAGTTCCGGAACCGGGTAACGGTGAACTATACATTTTAGTACTTTCGTTTAGATTTACAACAATAGGATCACCCCATCTGATACTAAAAAATGCATTGTTTTTATTGTAATCATTCTTTTGATTATTTTATTTTAAATTTACTTATAATTTTTCATATCGTCCACAGTTATGATCCCGTTGAAGTTTTTAATATCATTTACAAATGCTTTCGTCAAAGATCCGTTATATAAAGCTTCAGCACCTTCTCGTGAAATTATTTCTAATGTTTCAGCTAATTTTAATCTTCTAATTTTATCACCGGCCTTCCAGGTGTCATTTGTTTTAGGATTAATTAAAATCTCTCTGTAATAAAATTACAAAATGAATCAACATAATTTTATTTCTTCATCAAATTATTTAGGGGGTAGATAATATGTGATATACTTAAGTGCATTTGGTTGTCAAAAATATCAACTAAGAAATGTAAATTAAAGAGTGGAAGTGTGATATCGTGACACAATATTAAGACTTTCACAAGATTGTGACAGGGAGAGATTAAAAATAATACCTGAGAGTGGGTTCATTGAATATAGATTTCTTCTTTGATTTTAATAGTCTCTCCAAGTATGGGGTAACGATTGAACCTGTTTTGCACAGTTCGATAGTCGGTTTGATTAAATCCGCCCAAGGTAGCTTTCCGTATGTTTGATGCAATTCCCAATAACCTTTCAGTTCTCCAGGAACGGCTACAGCTAGACCGCCTGAATTAAACATACCAAATTTAATTTTTAGTTATTTATCATTAAAAATGATAAATAAATAAATGTATGTACAATTTGTAATTATTTTCATTTAGCTATTTATCGTGATTGTTAAATTAAATAATGCATATTGACAAATTCGGGTGGAAGGGGGTCTGACCCCTACCTCCATGCTCTTTTTGCAGATTGTGTGAGGTTTTAGGTAGAAACTGGATGCAGCTGTCTCAAGTTGTCACACATTCTGATATATTGCAGGGAGCCTTAACAATAAAGGGAAGCCAATAAAGACTAGCAGCTGCTTATTAGTAAATATTATATTGTTTCCTAAATTTAAATCGTTTGATGTAGTTTTTGTAATTCTATGTTATTTACCTAAAATCACTAAATATGGATTTCCTGAAACTTTTGCACTCTTGCTTAATTAACTTATTAGAACAAATAAAATGTTAATTCATTTGCAGTGGAATTTTTGTCTGTCTGTCTATTTGAAATTAGTTAAGACTAAGATATAGTTGAATTAATTCAAACCTAATTAAGAAAAAATTACAATTAATATTTTTAGGTTTTTTTTTTGTCTGTCGGGCAAAACTTTAGTATCACATGTACACACAGATTTCATATTTTTGTTTGTTAGTAATACATTATTGGGGTATTGCTATATAATATTATATTATATTAATAAACATATTATGTTTATCAACATAACATTATGGAATTATTTTCAAAAAAGGTGTATTAGAGCCCTTTGCAACATAACTCCACGTACATCGTGTCATACTTTTTACAAATTTTTTTTTATTTTAACTATTTTTGATATTTACATTCTAGAATGTTCTATTTTTATTAAAAAATACGAATAACTTTTTGAAAATAATAAATTTAACCATGATAATAAACATAATCTTCTTCCGCCTATGGCGACTCTGAATATTTTCCAAAAAGGCCCACTGAGTCAAATAATAAAAATGTACAACCATTTACCGATGCATATTACAACGTTACCATTTTGTCAGTTCAAAATTAAATTAAGAGAATATTTGTTATCTAAAAATTATTATAACATTGCCGAATATTTTGATGACTAATAATAATAATATATTTTTTTTTGTTAATATGTATGCAGGTGTGTACCTATGTGTCCACATAAATGATAAATTTGTACAATACTGTATTTTGTTTTTATATTTTGCGTTTACTTTATAGGTTTAATTTCTTTATATGACATATTTCACACTGTACGAACAGTCTATACGAAATAAAAAATCTATCTATCTATCATATAGCTCATTATTATGTTTAGTATATTTTTTGCTATTATGCTTATTAAAATTAACTAGTTACATATATAGATATTTTTTTAAATTCATTCATTATGTGGGTAAGTACGGAGAATAGGGGTACAAGCTGTCACAAATGTCAAAAAGTAGGTGTTGGTATGTTAGAATGAAGTAGAATTTGTGCTGTATCTATAGTAACGTGTAAGTTAGTGTTTTTTTTATCCAATTTTGACATATCGCTATTTAATATTTTATCTGTATAATGATGTTTTTCACTTGACATAATATTTTATTATTACAGGTACATCTACTATATCAAATCAATGATAAATGATAATGAGGTTTTTTACTTGACAAAATATTTTACTATTACAGGTTTATCTACTATATCAAATTAACGACATGTCAAAAATGTATGTCTGTGATAATAGAAAAATCATAAACTCACTGTATTTTTCTTCTTTAGTATCACCATATATTACACAACACAACATTATTATTACAAGATCTTCTATACAATTAATTTTGAATTATTAATTGTTAGTAAATATTTAACAAAAACACACTTAAGGAAAATATAACTAAAATTTGTGATCTCATTTATTTGTTTGTTTGCCAATACCCACCTACTTTGTTATTATGTGAAAACAATTAAATATTTATATGAATCTATAATTTAACTCATATATAAATCCTTACAAAAGAACATCAATATTTAATATACTAAAGACAATATAGTACATAACATTACTACATTTTCGCTGACGCGAAAATGTTTTAATTTGATATAATAAAAAGTAACGCATATTTTTTAAACTATAGTTTATAAGTCCCACATTCAAGAAATCCTTACAAAAGAACATCAATATTTAATATACTAAAGACAATATAGTACACATAACATTACTACATTTTCGCTGACGCGAAAATGTTTTAATTTGATATAATAAAAAGTAACGCATATTTTTTAAACTATAGTTTATAAGCCCCACATTCAAGAAATCTATACAAAAAAACATCAATATTCAATATACTAAAGACAATATAGTACATAACATTACTACATTTTCGCTGACGCGAAAATGTTTTAATTTGATATAATAAAAAGTAATGCATATTTTTTAAAAAAGGAACTATCCAGCCGACAACAATCAGCAATCACCATCATCATCATTCTGTTATTTAATAATTTTTACATTCTTCATAATTTTGTTAACTTTAAAAATAAATAAACATGTACGTTATTAATGTTATTTATGATTTTAATTTCTATAATATAATTAAATTAAACAAATTAAAAATACTTATTTTCAACATTTTATGAATTTAATTAATATAAAAATACAAAAAATTATTTGAATTACATACATATATATCAATAAACGTCAAATTACAATTGTGAACAAATGAATCTGGTCTCACATGATATCAACTTTATTCTATGTAACTATGTAAGTGATTTTTGAGTATTTTTGACAGTTGTGAAAGCTTGTACCCCTATTCTCCGTATCAACCATTATGTGTATTACGTTGTTATACACTTTATCACATATTTGAAAAAAATGTTTGGTTGTGAGGGGGTAATTAAATAGTAATATTTATTTGTTAGGATATTTAAAGGTCAACATCATTTTTTTAAATATAAAAGAGCATAATAAATGGTAAATAATATTTTAAAAAAACTAACCAATTGAAGAGAGTGTATTATTTCCATTATACATGTCCTTGTGTGACGCTGCAGGAGCAGTTTCTCGTGCGTCAAGGGTCCTGACTTGTCCTGTCTCTTTAATATAAATCGTTAACAGGAATCCTCCACCCAATCCCATACTCTGCAAACAAGCAACGCCCTCACAAAACAATGCTGCGATCGCAGCATCAGCAACAGATCCATTCTGTCGTAAAATATCTCTGAAAAAATATTGTAATAATATAATTAAATATTGATTCATAACAAAATAATTTACCTTCCGATAGCTGAGCATTCTTTTCCATTTGTTACAACTGCTGCCGTAGGGAATGATTCGATGTTACCAAACTTCTGACCTGGAGAGCTTGGAGATTCCGTCCTTAATCCATAATATAACCCGATAGATGCGACAATAATCGATGTAACTAGTATCGCTGTTATCATAACAATTTTCTTCCGTTTAGTGCTTATTCTAAAATAAGATAATACATTTTACTGGCCCCCGTTACTTAATACATTTTACAAGACGTTAATTAATTTGACATATTAACAAATAAATTATTACTATGGTTACATAAATATATAACATACCCATCATTGTTAGTGAAGGTAGTCATACTTTCTTTAACAAAAATAAGTAACTATTATCAAAGTAAATGTAATAACAATGAATGAGAATATGTGCAGCAATTTAGTTTTATGAGTATTAATAATAATACCTATGTGATAAGATAGAACAGAAACAATTATATATATAGTAGTGGGGTTTATATAAGTCAGAACATGGATAGCATGTATTAAAACCAATGTCAAAACATTGCAAAATGATTTAAACAGGTTTATTGATATTTTAATATTTTTACATAGGTTTTGTATGCATAAATGCATTATTTTAATTTAATAATTGAGAACTGGATTAAATATTTTATATTTTTATTTTATGGTTTTATGTAGTAGAAAAGAAAAGTATATTTAAGTATCCCATAAAAGTGCTAATTTGCTAAATTAATACATTAAACATAATGTAGGTATATACGTATACGTATAAATATATGTAGCTTAATCTTGTTACCTAAATAAAATCAGATATTATCAATTATAAAGTGGTTGTCTTATTTAATTCAGGTGAAAATTTATATAATGTATAGCTTCAGTTTCTCATAATTTAGATTTAGTCAGTGTCATATTGTTTTAGAGTATTAGAGTAACATATTATTATTCTTATCAAGAAAAAATATTTGTTTTTGTAATGTTAAGACCTTATTAATATCTACACATTTAAGGATTAAAGGTTTAACCATTGTTAAAAAATGTATTTGTTTTGTGTGATAGTATAACAATAGTTTCTTTCTAAATTAATGAATTTTGTACAGGGCTATACGTACTTATATATGTTTCTTTCTTTTTGGACTTGTTCAATGCTTTTTGTCAGGAGTAATACTGAATAAATGAATTATTATTATTATATATTTTAAAAGTACTTAAGTACGTTACCAAACACAAATACTTCTACTTGTCTTTAAATACATTTATAATAAAGTAATTTTACTTAGAAATATGTACTTAAGTATTTTTTTGTATAAAGTAGTTGTACTTTATTTACAGTACATTATTTAATTTTTAGATATTATTTATATACATAAAGTATGATCGATCCAGTTATTTTAGTCCATGGTGGAGCTTTTGCAATTCCCGATTTCCGAGTTAATGGAAAAGTTCAAGGAATAAAAGTAGCAGCTAAAAATGGGTACTGTATATTAGCAGAAGGTGGTTCTGCATTAGACGCAGTAGAATGCGCTGTACGGTGTATGGAAGATGATAAATCTTTTAACGCAGGTTTGTTGTTCTAACCAGCGTTTCTCACGGGGCATTTATTTACTACCTGTAAATAGCAAAAGTGCTGTAGATGATCTAAATAAAACAAACAAACACCTATTTTTAGATACACAAAATTTAATTATTTAAATGCAGAGTCGCATGCAGAAGTGGTCAACCAGTCTTAATTCAAATTCGCTTATCATAAATTTAGTAAGCTCCTCCCATTTGATTATTATAATATTTAAATCATTTCTCTATGTACCAAACAAAGGCAGATATTTTTGAAACTTATTTGCTAGATAAAGAAGTACTCTTCGTTTATGGTATTCATATATATTTGTGCGATTAAATTATTATGCAATCTATTGAAAATTGTATAAGTAAATTTTATGTCATTAAATATTTGATATTTCAAATTTTAGTATTTAAATATGTTAAACTAGATATAAAATTAATTAATGAAATGGACGTATATTTGTGTGCCCTAGAATAGTGTTTGTCTTAATATTTTCAAATCTGTTGTAAGCGATTCTGACCTTTACGATGCCAGATAACTTCTGAAGCCCATAGTACCATGATTATAAAAAGTCTTACAACTAAAATATGTTAATATTTTTAGATTGCGAACTAAACATACATACATATATATTATGTATGTATACAATGATATAAATTATATAAAAATCAATTATCCCTCTTACTCTGTCACTGTTTTTTATTGATAAGAAATGAAACTAAATGAGTCTCATAAAACAAAACTATTAAATATTGTTCCTGAAAACACTTATACTTATCATGTCAATAAAAGTCAGTAATATAAATTGTAAATATGGAATATTTAAAATTATCGTTTAGATTTTTGATAAATATATACATACAATATATATTTATATACAGTGTGTCCCACGATAGATGTAACAAGAGGTGTAATGAACAAAAAATTTTTTAATTTCGGAATGACATTTGGTGATCAAGTCCTGTTTGATTTAAAATTAACGTATACCAATAATAATCAGTCCATTCGGTCCACTATAAGGAGTTTTATAAGCAAAGTTGTAAAAATGACCAAGAACAAAACAAAAATAACACTCAATAAATTAATTATTGAAAGTGTTCGTTTTCTTTTAAATGTTCTGAAATTCGGTACATGGTTACAAAATTGCATTCTAAACAAACTTACTTAGTGGATTTTATTCATATTTTGAAAAATATAGGTAGTTTGATCTTGGTTACTTTTACAACTTTGTTTATACAACACACTGCATACGACCAAATCAACTAATTTTTGGTATGGACTTGATCACCAAATGTCATTCCGAAATTCGAAATTTTTTTGTTCATTACACCTCTTGTTACATCTATCCTGGGACACACTGTAAATATTGCATATTTACTAAACTACAATAATTAATTAATAAATAAAAAAATATATATACAGAGCTGCCAAAATTACTCAATGAAAATACTTGAAGAACCTAGTACTTACAAATTATTTGAAGTATCAAGTACGTATTGCTACTTTCAATTAGTTTCAAATGTACTTGAAGTATAAGTAATACAAACACTTACTTGCTAAAATCAAGTATTATAAAAAAGTACTTAATACTTCAAGTACTTTAAGATGCCTATATACTTCCTAAGGATGCAAGCTATATTTCATCAAGATCAGTACAGCGGTTTAGTCGTGAAAAAGTAACAGACAGACAGAGTTACTTTTGCATTTGTAATATTAGTAGATATGGATTAAAAATATTCAATTTTTTTTCTATAAAATAAGTTTTTTTTTTGGTATTTGAGTACTTTATTAATAAAGTACCCACGTACTTATATTCACCAGTAAGGTCTATAGTAAATAATTTGATTTTGATTAATCAATTCAAAGGGCATGGAGCCGCTATCAATATAAATGGAGAAATAGAATTAGATGCAAGTATAATGGAAGGTACTAACCTTCGTGCTGGGGCAGTTGCTGCTGTGAAAAATATTGCTAACCCTATTTGTCTAGCTCGACGTATGATGGAAAAATCTGCCCACGTACTTCTTGTATCACATGGCGCAAATATATTTGCTTCTGAAGAGGTATCATCGATATTATGGAATGTCATGTCTAAATAAATTACATAAAATATATTACAGGGTTTTCCAAACACTCCTTCTGAAAATTTAATAATCGATTATGCAAGAAAATCGCTTGAAGAATTTAAACAGCATAAACGTGAAGAAGTAAGTATATCAACGAGATATTCTAAATAGAACCCCATCTAAGTCTGGAAATGTTTTTTAAGAATCTAACTGAAGGTGGTACAGTCGGTGCAGTTGCTGTTGATAAGTACGGACACGTAGCAGCTGCTACATCTACAGGTGGAACTTGTGGGAAAATGGTAGGTCGTGTCGGTGACACGGCAATAATTGGAAGTGGAACATATGCTGATGATAATGTTGGAGCTGTTTCTTCTACAGGTTTAATTTTATAGAAATTCAATGCAGTTGTTTCATTTTTGATTTTATAGGACATGGAGAAACAATATTAAGATATTGTTTAGCACATTGTGTAATCAAATCAATGGAAATGGGTATGAATGCCAAAGAAGCTACTGAATTTAATATTGCTTTGATGACAAAACGTTTGAATAATACCGCAGGTATAAAATTTTTATCTGTATATTATCCACACTAAAACAATTTTTATAATTTTACAGGAGCAATAACTGTATCTAATACAGGTGAAATGGGATTTGCATTTACAACTAAACGAATGGCTTGGGCTTATAAAAAAGGGAATCAATTACATTTTGGTATTGATCCAAATCAACATGAAATCGAGTTAGATGAATAACATGCACTTCCATCAGTAATATTTAAACAAAGATGTGTACACAAAGAATTAACATAAGATAAAATTAAACACATTTTAGTGATTAGATTAACTTACTTTTAAAATAAGTAATTGTAAATATATAAGTAAATGCTTTTAAACTACAATTGTAGCTGTAAATATAAAATAAATTACATTCTTAGGTATTTATTAATTCGTACATAACATAAAACTATTCTATTCTTTTTCAGGTAAAAACAATATTAAATGTCAAAAACATATGACCTATATTATTTACAAGCTTATTACGTTTACATTATACTTACGTTTGTGACGTATATAAACCTGATACATTGTTAAATGAAACTTTTGTAACTTTTCATTATTTTGATTTTATTTACCTTGTTACCTATGTGTTTTATTTATTTTATTTCTCTATTTCGAGAATGTAAGTATTTACAACATAATATATTATGTATAGGTATGTATTCAAAATTTACAAAAAACTATTATTTTTGTCTCTGCATGTCAGCTACATAGTGCCTTTACTGCCCATATTCTACGTTTTTTTATAATTTTACGACAAAAGATATGTTGGCTATTTCTGATTTATATTTTTTGTTATTTTTATCAATCGTTATTCAGGTAATACCTAACTTAATTAATCATTAAATATATCATGCAATTTTAAAGAAGAGTATAATACTTATTTAATTAAACCACAGAATAAATTTAATTGAACTCATTATTTGATTATAGCAGTGATTACTTATCAGCTTGAAAAATAAACAAACTTATTTTATTTTTATGTACATACATAATTGTAAATAAAGAATGCACTGACGTTACAATTTTGTAAGAAAGAATTGTGAGTAGTGAGAAATATCTAATTGCTTTCTTTTACAAGGGTGAAGATAGTAAAATGATTGAACCATTAATTTTGGTCCACGGTGGAGCAGGTAATATTCCTGTTGAAAGAGTCAATCCAAAAATAAAAGGAGTCAAACTCGCGGTAAAAGAAGGCTATAGGATTTTAAAAGATGGTGGATCCGTTTTAGATGCTGTAGAAGCAGCAGTCCGATCTATGGAAGACGATGAAGTCTTTAATGCCGGTTTGTAAAAATACGAAAAATGCAAAACCGGCTTTTATATAAATTTGTGTATTTTAAGGTTATGGTTCAGTCTTAAATTTGGATGGTGAAGTAGAGATGGGGGCCAGTTTCATGGAAGGAAGTAAACTATCTGCGGGAGCTGTAGGTGCAGTGAAGGATATCGCACATCCTATTACACTCGCTCGACGAATAATGGAAAAAACACCGCATGTTTTACTCGTAGCTCATGGAGCAAACAAGTTTGCTGCCGAACAGGGAATACCAACAGTTCCACCAGGAAGTCTTGTCACTGAATATGCAAAGCAAGCTTTGGAAGAATTCAAGAAACATGGAGGTATCGCCAATACTGAAATCGGACAAGTAGGTGGAGTGGGTACAGTTGGTGCGGTTGCTATTGATAAAGATGGTCATGTGGCAGTCGCAACATCGACCGGAGGGATCAACGGCAAGATGGTTGGTAGAGTTGGAGATACACCAATGATTGGAAGCGGCAGTTATGCTGATGATGACGTTGGGGCAGTTTCAACGACAGGTAAGGAATATTTATTTTAAAACAGAAACGAATATATCTTAATTATTTTTTTAAAGGTCACGGAGAAACGATTCTTAAATATTGTTTAGCGCATGCGATTATAAAAACAATGGAGTTGGGAGAGACCGCATCAGATGCAACAACAAAAAATCTGAATTCGATGACAAGTAGACTTAATAATACTGCAGGTATGTTAAATTGTGTTTAAATATTATATTTAAAATATGTACTAATATTTTATGTAATATTTCAGGTGCGATTACAGTTTCTAATCGGGGAGAGGTGGGTGTAGATTTTACTTCAAAAAGAATGGCTTGGGCATATCAAAAAGGAAACGAGATTCATTTCGGTATTGAAAAAGGACAGCATGAAAAAGAATTAGTGGAATTGTAATGAATGCAATTTAAAGGGTTAAGAAGTATATTTTTACTGTACCTACTAATCAAACAATACTTACAATATATTATACATATAATAATTATGTATTTTTTATATTATGTTTATTAAATATTTATTTTACTAAATAGGTAGTTAATTATTGGACAATTTAAATAAAAACCAATAAAGTGTACAGATAATTTGCCTGGCATTGGTTGACCATTTAATTTTTATACAATTTTACTGATTATTTTTTCGTGTATTTTTAATTTTTTGGCAATTTCAGTCTAAATCTAAATTTATGCAAACATCAAAATAACATTTAATATGTCAAAGTAAATAGCAATTTAAAAAAACATGACAATTTTTTACGCAAATTGAGATAAATTTTTGTAAGGGAATATTATTATATATTTTTATGTATAAGTCATGGCAATAAAACGGCATTATTGTATTTTAATATTAATGTTTATAACAGTGTTATATCTATGAAGATAAATAGATGTTATAAATTCAGTAAGCTCACAAACTTACTTGTTTTACTTTAATAGTATCATATATTAATAATATTAAACATACTAGTATGTTTAATTAATATATGATAGTACTAATGATTCTACGTATTATTATAGCTGCACATCCACCATATGGTGGAGGCGCGGATACTTATAACTCATTTACATTAGCAATATGCCGGTTATGCAGAAATCTGTAATTTGTGGTGTTGCTTTTGGATAATAGGTGGTGCCACACGCATTAATTATTATATGCGATTTTATATGTATGTACATCTGTTTATCTCTATACAAATACAAATATAATATATGCATATATTTCTTTTTCTAATAAATTTTATAAATATAAAAACGAGTTAAAACTACGATTAGGTATTCTTTTTTATTAATTACAAATAATAATTACATTAAAGAAGAAACATATTTACATTGATGGTTGTTTAATGCCATCACTTTGGACAAAAACAAATTAAGTTAGTGTAAATGTTAACTTAAGCAATATAATTAAACTAGTATTGTAATATATTAACATCTGTCCAATAAATAATAATACATTTCGACTAAAACTTACGATAATACTAATAAGAATATATTGTAGTATTTACAAAGATCACAGTTAGAATTCTATTAAATCAATTTCAGATTTAATTTATTACTTTCTCAAAAATATTGTTTATCGATGGATTCAGAAAATATACCAAATTCAAATTATGTTTCGATTAAACAAGAAGATAAAAGGCAATTAAATAACAAATTAACTGTCAATGGTTCTTGCTAAGAGATTTTAGAAAATTTAAAACTGAATCCATCTATAGTTTGTTTAATTTAAGATTGCAGTGGTAGCTGACATAGGAAGCATAATATGCACTTCTGATTGGGCAAAGCATCAGGCAAATCTGCAATAATAATAACTCAATTTTCACTGACGCAATACATCTACTAATTCATGCTGCCTTGGAAACAAATGCAATTAAATTCAAATTGTCAGATTAGTTATTCTAAAAATGTGTATTATACTATTGACATTAGGATATTAGAAAACTAATATTCATAATACAATGATGAGTTTTATTTCTTACAAATTTTATAGTGTATGTAAAAATGATTGCGTTTTTTAACGTGGAGTATCGCTTCTTACTATCTTTATTCTGTGGGCTGGCCTAGTGCGAGAATAGTGCCTGTGTGAATCATATCATCTAATCCTTGCCCACCACTGCAATCTTAAATGTAATAGACTATATGGTGGTTATACTCGTTTATGAATATTTCCATTTTATCAGGTTGATATATAAGTTCGTAATGCTTTTATGTAATTATTTAATTTAAAATAAACAAAACATTTACAATATAAAAAATTAGAGTCAATCAAATCATATTTGATCTTATAGGGGGTGGAAGTTGAAGAAAAACTCAACTACTTAAATTCAGGGGTATATCTGGAACACCTTAACTTCTTTGTTAGACGTAAACAAAACAATATGTCAGAAATGTTTATTTTTTTATACTTAACACTTCATTTTCTTCAACCAAACTTTCTATATATTCAATAAAACGTCAAACAAATCTCTTTTCAAAGCACTTTTTGTCTTGCAAACTAAAACTACTACGAACTTATACATTGACCTAGTATATCTAATGAATTTTTTGGTAGGTCTTAGTATTTATAAATATACTTGTCAGAAAAACATTGATTTAAGATATATCTATCGACGATTTTTTTAAGCCAACAGAATTCTGCTATCGTAGTACTTCGTTTGGGAAATTGTTAGCAACGTCGCCGTAACAGTGTTTCGCCCGCGGATCTCTGTAAGAGTTCTCGTGCTGTACACTCTGTGAATTAGTCCGGCATTTTGCAAGACACAGTTCAAAATGATCGGTTACCGATGCATAGAGAACGTTATTTTGTTCTGTCGCCTTTCCTAACACATGTTCGAGGACTTTTCTCTGTAAAAAAATAAATCATGAGTGCATGTTACAATTTTGTATACTTTGTTCTTATCTCAAACCTTATCTGGATGGAGGCAGCACGATATGCAATATTCGTAAATAGCGCAACAGTAATTCTTTTCACAAGTTTGACACGAATATTGTTCATATTTTTGTGAAATGGTATTACAGCAACCATTAGAGAGTATGTCAATGCGAGGACAGACAAATCCTGTAAAAATGTGATATTAATATTGGTATATTGTGCAAATATGATAAAAACTACCTTTATCATCGACTATAAGCACTCGTCCCTGAACTGAGTTGCGACACGATACTGTTGTGTCGTTAATACTATTTGGATTATGTTCTTGTAACGTTCTCCACACAAAAGGTTGAGATCTTCGTGCAGATACTTCGGGAACTTCATTTTCAGATGTGCTTTTAATCTTTGAAAAATTGCGTATGTCAGTGTTCTTATATTTAAAGGTTAATTTCATCTGTCACTTACCTCGTTGAGTAAACTAACTATACAATATGTAAATGATAAAGTAAATATTATTGCTAGTACTATTCTACGCCTTATAAACCTAAATACGGCACCTGACCACATTTCTTAAATATGTATACATGTAAAAGATGTAAAATGTCAACTCAAAATAGAAAACATAACCTCGTTTCTTGTACTTTGTTCACATGAAAAAAAATGAGGACGATTTTTTTTTTGATAAAAAATTATCATTATTGATAGGAGTTTAATATTACAATTAAATATAACACGAAGAAATGAAATCAATACAAAATTAAACGTTCTTTATTATGAATTTGTACAGATTCATCGAAAATATAACAATCACATTTAATCAACAGATATATTATAGAACAAATTGTTGGTACTTTTGAAGATATTTAAGACAAAATCAGTCTTCATTTTCATTAAGGCTTTTTAAGAACGCTTTATTTCCTGCAATTATTTTTTCTAAGCGTTCTCGTGTCGCTGAAGTATTCTTTGAAGTTTGTAACTTTTCTTGCGCAGTTCTTATTTCAGTTCTATAACCAGTAATGTTATGAAATACGTGTATATGTCTGTCTCCTGCAACTAATAAATACTTTCCAGAAGCATCAAAGAACAGGCATGTGATTGAATCTGCAATAAAAAAAATCATAATAACCAATTCGTATTCATGTTAAAAATAATTTTACCTGGAAAGATGTCTTCAATGGTTTTGTCTAATTTCCCAGTTTTTGTATCATAAAATAGTAAATCAGCTCCGCACGTTATTGCAAGGACTTCAGTATTGGGAGAAAGAGCAATCTTTGGAGATGAAGAGCACTGTTCGTATTTTCCTGTTATTATTAAATGCGGGTCTTCTCCTTTCTGGTATTCAACTAAAAAATTAGTACATATAAAATATATACAGGAGTAGAATTTTTTTTCTTCATATTTTATAATGGCTCTTTATAATGTCACTAAAAATCAGTTTTTATCAATTTCTCGGCTTTCTTTCAACTTTACAACAAAAATAGCTACATAGATATAAAAATAAAGTTAATTAAATTATCTACAAAAAATATTCCATAAAAATTTTTCGTCAGATTCATACTTCATCGATTAATGGCTATCTGAATTTTATATTGTCTTTTCAAATTTTTTAATTCAGTGAAGTACAAATCTGGCAAAAAATATGGATAGAATCTTTTCTGTAGATAATTTAATTAGTTTTACTTTGGTACATAATTACATAAGTATTTTTGTCAAAAATTTGAAAGAAGTTTGGGAAATTAACAACATATTTTTGTTCTTTCCCGATGCTGACCTCACTAGACTTACAATTAGCACAAATTCACTCGGTATTATTCGGTGAAGTATGAACCTAAAAAAACAAATTTTACTACTCATTTTTCATCCACTTCTAATTGTTGTATCGATTTGAAATTTTGTACACATGTATAAGTCCGGTGAAAACGCGTCATACGATATAGTATCGTTCTAAATCCAATATGGCCGACGCCCCAAGATGGCGAATTACCTTTTTCATCACAGCCCCCTTGGTATGGGAATCAAATGAAAGGGTTTGACGAGTAGAATACGATAAGTTATATGACGTCATTCTAAACTAAATATGGCGGACGCCCCAAGATGGCGAATCATCTTTTTCGTCACAACCCCCTTGATATGGATATCAAATAAAAGGGTTTGACGAGCTTTACCTGTTAGTATGTTCTTAGTCAGTCAGTAACTAAAAATTTTAAAATTAAAAATTAATGAAAAATAAATTTTCAGCTAACACAAAATTTTCAGATTTATATACCTAAAACCAATAAAAGCGTGAGGCGCCCATGAAGGCTTTTCTTTAGGACGAAATTAATTATCGCTTTTTTTTAGTGTATTTTTAATAAAAACTTGTTTTTAAAAAACGTTTTTTTATTAATTTTTATTTGTCATAAAATTGAAAAAAATATCGATAAATCGTCAAAAAAATGATTTTTGTCCTTTTTAGTGACACTAAAAAAAGCCATTACATACATGAAAAAATATCAAATCAGAATAATTTCTGAATTTGGTAAATTTTTCCGAATCAATTTACCATTTGTATTAAATAGTTTCCAATTCCCATCCTTCGAAACAGTAGCCATACAGGACGAATCAGGAGCAAAATCTACATCGTACACACCCGACGAATGTCCAGTCAATTCAAACGCCCTTTTCATAGTCTGGAACTGCCCGCTTTTATCAAAAATCACTTCCCAAACTTTAACATCGGGTGCGAATCCACTGGCGACAATGAAGCGACCACACGGTGATATTTTAGCGCAACAAGTCGACATTAGGTACGTATCGACTTTGGTAAGTTGCTCTCCGCTCAAGTTCCACAGAATTAAGTCAGTTTTATTGGAACAGGTCATGATGAAACGCCCATTGTACGCGATCCCCAAACCTACTGCGTCTACCTGAAATTCAAATACAAAGTCAGAATTTTTCGTTTTTCGCCAAAAAAATGTATAAGGGGCGTTCTACTTTTCTACCGACAATCTGAGTGATAAATTTTTTGATTTAAAAAAAATAATAAAAGTGTATTTCTTTTATAAGATGTATTTTTAAATCATTGTCCAGTTATCGAAGATTTCAGAAATGTATAATGCATCGAAGTTTTATTTTATATCTTTTATTTATTTTAAGTTTTATCGGAATAGTAAGAAAAAATAAACACCTGTCACAAAAAAAATATATTCATTAGTTATTATGTAAAATCAAATTTTCAGTTTTTCTTTAACTTTGCTTAACTAGAATACAAGCATTTATTATTATGTAACTCGATTTATAAGAATTTTTATTACAAATATATAAAAAATAACATTTAATACCACTCTGTCACATTTTTAAAGTAGTAACTTACGTGACAGAGCGGTCGCCGAATAAACACACGCACCTCTGTTCACTTCCTGCAGGCGAATAACTCGGCTCGCTCCCGGGTGGGGCCTCAAGGCGTGAGGCCAAGGGGGAAGAGGAAACCGTCTGTTGCTTAGTGTTGAAGGTCAAACAGCTAAGAAGCGTTTTTTGTTTTGCGAAATGCGTGACGGAAGATAGCAAGAAAAAACATACATAGCCGGACCCAACGATAAAATATTTTTTTGTTAAATAATGTGAACCTTTACGTTTATTATATTCTAATAAATTTAATGATAATATTTCAGAAGTTCAATAAATAATTTTATATTAAAGGATTCTATATGATTTTTTTAAGCGAGATCATTTTGTAACATTAGGCGGCGCAAAGAGACACATTTTATTTGTATGTAAAACACCTCTGTCACACATTTCGAATACTATGTCACAATCATTTTGTAAAAAGCAAAAAAAATAAAAACGAAATTTTAGTATTATTATAATCTCTGTATGGTCCAAAAAAATCTTGTGGAAATAAAATTTGAGAAACTGCAATTTTGGACAAATACCGATTTTTTTTCAAGAAGAGACACGCCATTGTCGGTAGAAAAGTAGAACGCCCCATAAGTACTTTAAAAAATAAAAACTGGTATTTTGTTATTAACTCATTTACAACCACTATGAAGTAAGCACCCTGTACTTTTCTTATGGAAATTGGGTTTCGTTCAAATAGGTTGGAAGTTTGGGAAATTATACTTTGTAAGATGTTGATTAAAAGTCATTGTCACAATTTGATATTTTTTTTAAATTTTTTATGCGGAAACCATCAATTTAAAACAAAGATAACAAAGAATAAAAAATGTTTATTCAGATCTTAAATTCTTACGTAAAAAATTAATTACTATCTTTCATGTTTATGTATATTAGAAAATATTAATTGTAAATTTTCTTTAATACGGGCCTGCCGTTAACCAATTATTTCTATCTTAAACTAATTCTAAAGTCTTAGGCTTTCAAATATTGAAAATCCCATTAAAATCAGTTCAGTAGTTTTTGTTTCAAATCGACACAAATTCTAAAAAAATATAACCTATTAATTTTCTTGAATACGGGCCTGCCGTAAATTAATTTTTTTTTATAGCCTACACTCTTACACTAACTCCAAGATCTTAGAATATAGGACAGTCAAAGCCTCATCAAAATCGGTTCAGTAGTCTGTGTCAATTCGAAATAAACAAACAAACAGACACAAATTCTAAAAACTATCAAAATGTGCAAGGTGAAGCGGTTTTTTAATCGATCTAAATCGGAGTAAGTGACTTAAGTTTGAACGGCTTAATCATAGTACCTAAAATTTTATTAATAATTATCTATTTAAATTAATATGAAATCAAACCCATTTGAGATTCGTTAGTCGATGTCTCACACTATAATTTATTAATATGGATCATTTTTTCGTCATTAAGGTCATTTACTTGTTTAATAGATGCCACGATTTTGCACCCAGGTGACAGACATCACGTACACTTGTCGTATATAAATGGTAACAGTCTGGTATTATTTCAATGTCCTTATATTTTATCTCTAATTATTGAGATCGAAATTATTTTTTTCCAAACGTAGATTTTTAAATTAACTCTTCAACCATAACGTTTTGTATCTTGAGATCTTCCTGTTGATAGAGTTGTATGAACTATACATATATAAAACAGGGACAGCAGGATGTCTATCAGGGCAGGATTAAACAAACAGTACGGCAAGGGTATAGAACTTCTCCTATATGTTTAATTATATTAAAATCATAAATAATCAGATTTGATCAAAATAATATTGATCTAAAAAAGTGGTGTGTTTCTCACCCAAATAAGCACACTGTAGAAATGAAACTTCTTTTATTTCCATTAACCATGCGAATTAAATAAATAAAGTAAACGATTATTAAATTAATAATCAAACGAATTATTTTAACACAAAATACGTAGCTTGACACCAATGTAAACTGACTAGTACGCATTCATCCATCTTTCTCTTATACATTTACTCATATCTCTCTTTCGCGCGCATAACCGACATGAAGTGATTTGTACGCATGCGCTATTCATCCATATTTATCTTATATATCTACTGACTCATATGAAAATTGTTTTTAACGTTTCATCTTTAATGTGTCATTCCAATTCACTTCAATCTCGCTAAAGAAGTTACACTTCAATAATTGAATATAAAATATGCAGTGACGCGTTATGATAGTCGGGAGTCTCAGGCAAAAGAACTCCCCCCCCCACCCCAGCGAATGTGGCATATTTTTATAGAAATTTCAATTTTATTAAAATTCATTACATACATTTTTTATCGCCATAAAATAACAATTATACTCGCCCTGACTTGAAATGAAGCGTTGTCAAATACCATTTATTTACCTCAAAAGCTTTTGGGAACGTAAGAGCTTTGGTGGCCGATATAAGAGTGCCATCTTTACGCTTGTCCACTTTGTACACCTCGACACAGCTCTCGTTCGCTTTGTTGATGATGAAAGCCTTCGTATCCGGGCTCCACACGATGTGGGTCGCATGGTCGAACTCTACATTGACTCGTAGATACTTGTGGTTCTTGTTGGTCATGTCTTTTGTACACCACAGGAATATCGACTGGTCTGAAAATAAAATAAAACTAGGTAATATACATGGCACCAATTCTGGGGGGATAGAAGGTTGTAAAAATATTATTAGCTATAACTTAATTAATAGTTTTCAAGGTATTTGTGTATAATAATGTATAAATAAAAGTCTTGTGGTGGCCACACCAGTTTATTTAATAATATTCTTATAAATAAATTAAATTAAGGGGTTGGCAAAACCGGCGCTGGGTTCAAGAGAATGGGAAAAATCACCCATAAATAAAAGATAGAAAAACAAAAGTTAGTTTTACTGTAGGGGGCGTTGATACAGGTCCTTGCCGAGGGCGCAATAACCCTAGGCACGCCTCTGTAGCTCCATATAATTAAATACATCGATTCTACATAGAAATACTTTCTATTTGAATATTATTATGTCGCAATAAAGTTTTCGCACATCATAAAATATTACAGTGGCAGTAAACGTACAGCATGATTAAGAAGTAATAAGCTATTAATATTTTTATTGTGACGAATCAAATCTACAACAATAAAAACAGCATCATCCAGACAGTGGAGTAATTATAGGGTGGTATGACTGACAAAAGTCAAGGGCCTTTAACTTATATAGATTTTTTAGTTACCATCTAAATCCGCTGTATAGTTAACCCTTATTAAAAATATGCCAGATGTCTGAAAATTATAACTACGCCCTTGCATCAAGATGTTCCCAAACGAAGTTTTGATGAAATAAATTCTGATTTACTTTCTTAAACTGAATCAGTGAGAATTCCATTGATTCCTTCAGTGAACTTAAAAATCACTGAAAATCAATAATCTATATCAGTTCTCACTGATTAACCAGTGATTTTGCAAAAATGATCTACTGATTTGTTCATTGATTACCCACTGATTAGCAGTGCCCTACTCTGCACTATTTCTTAGTATAGGGCATAATCATTTAGTAGACATACTTAAAATTGATTAATTTTTGAACAGTTTGACTTGATGGCGTCAAAATGTTAATATAATACAACAAGCAATGCAAATTTAGAGAAAATTATGTAGAATAACAAAACCTTAAATAAATATAATAAAAATAATTGACGAAAAATAGAATATGTTTTATTTTAACCATTGAACATAAATCAATAAATGTAAATATTAATGGATCAAAGCTCGGTAAGTAGAACAGGTATGTATATAGCTTTAGTCTTATGTTCGGTATTGTAAAGGAGCTCGCAAAATTTGCTAGCTTGCAAGCACTCTCAAATGGGGTATTAATTCTGTACTAGTATGTATCTATGGATTAGCTATGGAATTGTTTTAATACCGTTGGTGTTAACATACAACGCATGCGCGAAACTTGTCAAAGTCTTCAACAAACTCCAAGAGAACTGTCATATAAGTTTGATGTCTCATTTGAGAGTGCTTGCAAGCTAGCAAATTTGTAAGCTACTTTATAATACCGGACATTACTCTGAACATCCTTTATGTTATGTATCTTTTAATAACTATTTAACAGCTCGTCTCCAGAAGGCTGTAAAAAAATTATCAAAAACTGAGAGATTACGTAATTCAGTACAATAATCAAGCGACTTCCGGATCGCCCCCACATCAGTAAATGCACAGCACTTACGTGCATTGCATGTTAACCGAGGGAAAATGTTTTACGTCTGGTGCCATTATTATCAATTTCATTCGTACAGAGATACGTAGATTTCTAATGGAATGTTCACAGTTTATAAAATCGATTGATTGATTTCTTTATATGGGGTCGGCGACTTGTGATCATCAGGGCCGTTTTTATATCTTCAAATACTATTTTTTTGAGAAAGTATAAGTACTTATTATTATATAAAATGTAAGCTAAATATGACAAAAAATAAAACTCAATTCGAGATCATTTTGTTAAAAAAAATCTACGCCACGATGTTGTATAGCTATGAAATTAAAATGTGTAGTTATAAAATTAATTTTGTGCAGTGCTAAAAAAAAACTTAATTCAATTACATCTACAATAATTTTTTTTAATTGGACGACCAAATATAGTAAAGGTCATTCAATTGCATCTAGAATTTTTTTTTTCTAAAACCTTTCGTCTAGATAAAATTCATTATAATACCAGGCATTAGAATTTTGTTACAGAGGGTTATATTTTTTACTAATTAATTTCAAATTTGAAGATTAATTTATAAAAATACAAATAAAAGAACTAAAATTTAGTTTTTACTCCAATAACTCGTCACGATAATATTCTGGAACAGCCCTGACAAGAATAATTGGATGTTTGAAATTTTCTTGATCAATATCCGACTGTCTGCTAAGTTGACGTCTATTTTTGCACTCAGTGTCCAATTAAAATTTAATGTCTGATATGGATATGGGATAAAAGGTTCTCACAATCAGTAATGACTATCATAATGAATAACATTAATTACAAAATGTTGCGCCTTGAAGTTTCCAGTAAAAGGAGGGTTGAAAATATTGACATTATATCGATATACATATATTTAATAAAATATTATTATATATATTTTTTATTACTTGAAACTGAAACAGATTGTTAAAATAATTTTGTCTAAAATAGACTTGCAGGTTTCAGAAGACAAATAAATAAAAATTGAATTATAATGTTTTTGAATTATAAATAAAGCAAAAATAATTAAAGTTAGTAAATCTTCCATTTACTAACCGTATTACTAATCAATACTAATGTCCAGTATAATAAAGGAGCTATATATGTAACAATATGAGGTATCAAACCTATATGACAATAAAAAATATAATACACCAAAATACGTCATTATTATTATTATTTAAAAAAAATTATATTCATAAATAAACATTTATAAATCTGTCTAGTGTTATTAGACATCTGATGATGACTTTTTGTGAAATCGAAACACGTGTCGAGTAATTAACTATAGTTAAGGTGTGCCTATCAGTGTACCTACATATTCAATTTTATATAGAATTTATATGGTGTACACATCTTAAGTAATTGCTGAAAATTAATTAGTATGAAAGCTTGCACGTACCTACTCCAATTAAATCAATATTTGCTATTTATAGTATTAAGGTTGACTGTAAATTATAATACATTATAAATCAATACAATAGCATTTAATATAGTAATAACAACATGAAATATTCCGTGTTTTGCAGCCTTTTAATATAAATGGAAGTAGGTGTAAAATCATTATTAAAGAAATAAATTATACGTACGCTGAAACAAAATAAATAAATGGCAGGTTAAAATACATTAATTTTAAGTTACCTGATATATTACATAAAATAAAAAATATAAAAAAACCTTTTTTTTTTAAAATAATTTGTCTTTTAAAACCGACTAAAAACAGAAAATAAAATTCGGTTTAACTCTTTTCATACTAAATATTGCATTTTAAAAAAAGTTGATTTTGTTCATACTAAATGCAATATTTAGTACGAAAAGAGTTTAAGCTATGGTTATGACTTATCAAATAAAAATCCCTATGGTTATTTAACTATTATGGTTGCTTTAGAGCAAAAAAGTCACAATAGGGCCTCAAGATTGAGTAAACATTAGGTTGCTAATTGTTTTAAATCATAAATAAAACGAAAGTATATAAAATTTGAAGTTTACAGATAAAAAACATCGTTTTTCACTATTTATCAATATATAAAAATAGATATATAAATCTATACACGGGAAAAAATAATTTGCGAAAAATAACGTGTGATTTTTAAAAGAAGCAAAATAATCAGGGAAAATTGTCGTATAGCCCTT
The DNA here is from genome assembly GCA_961205875.1 of Sialis fuliginosa. NCBI lineage: Eukaryota > Metazoa > Arthropoda > Insecta > Megaloptera > Sialidae > Sialis > Sialis fuliginosa. The sequence goes on along the minus strand of OY540817.1, from coordinate 10,699,476 downwards.
TAATTTAGAAATTCCATGAGATACTCCATATGAATTGATGGGTAAACTGCAGACATTGCAGCCTAAAATTATATTATAACAGTTTCAGAGAGTGAAATATTACAGATTTTGGCTTACTATCCGGGATAGACAGGATAAAACTGTAATTCTTACAGCATATTTTTTTTCCGTGTAGGCTCTGTCTGTACAATTCCTTTTCTCCGTTTTATAGGCAATATACAACTAATTTTCCTATTTTTTTTAAATTTCGTCTGTCTGTTTTTGTTTCGAATTAATACGAAAACTACTAAACCGATTTTGATGTGACGTTCACTATTAGAAAACCGTAAAATCCTAGAAGTAGTTTAGGCTATATGATAATAATTGATTAACGACATGTCTGTATTAAGGAATACGTGGAGGAAATGTTACTCCTAAATGAGAATTATATTTTATATCACGTACAGAAACAATACATAACAATAATCTCAAACTGATACGACAAAAGGTTAAATTATGTAATAAGGAGCCCTGATTGTAATTAAATACTTATCTCTTATAATTATTCCTAGAACGTCTTGCATTGATCAGCAAAATGGACTGAGATAATAAATATAATGAGAATAAATATTATCACGTTATTCTAAGAATAAATACAATATATTGGATCTCACATTTTTATTAGTTTATTTTTAGTTTTATAGTAATTGTTTGGTTGACAAATAATATCTAACGTAAAAGATTATATTTTATGCATTTTTCATAATTATTTCTTACTTCAGATTTTACTACCAAAAAAATTAAAATGAGGTAATCCTGTGCTAAAAATAAATATGACTTATTTTTTTAATTAACTGTAATATTCTATTATTCATGTGTCATTTTTTATCAGTTTTAGATAACAAATACGTGAACAATATAAAGTCAAGTGGGTTTTCAGAATCTGAGTTGTAAATGGTTTAAAGAAATTAAATAATATCATAATAAATCGATTGAAACGTAATTTATTATTAATTGTAAATTGCAATGCAACGACAATAAATGATTTAAAAAATATTAAAAATGAATTTCAAGCAATTAATATTTTAAGAAAACAAATAAAATTATGTAACAAACAATTTAATTCTGGCAGTATTTTAAGGTGAAATAATAATCTAATAATAACAAAATTTATTCAGTTTATAGAATAAAGGGACTATGAAAATATTTTTTAAACATTTAAAAAAAATTTATTTTCGGAAATTATGAGATACTAGCTGTTACCCGCGGCTTCGCTCGCGTAGATTCCGAAGCTCCCTTCCCCGTGATATTTTTTCCGCCGGATCGAATGAAACTAATTACAATCATTCATGTGTAAAAGTGGGGGAAATATTAAATTATTCTATTTTTTGTTTTGTTTTCATTCATTATGCAAAATCGTAAATATTTCTGCTGCTATGCAAGTTAGAGGGTTGTTTTTCTGGGATACGAAGTAGTCTATGTCCTTTCTCGGGATGCAAGCTATCTCACCGCCAAATTTAATCAAGATCGGTTCAGTGGTTTAGCCGCGAAAAGGTAACAAACAGACAGAGAGACAGACAGACACACTTTCGCATTTGTAATATTAGTATGGATATGGATTTTAATACTTTTAAACATAAATAAATTAGAAAAGTCAGTACGTCACCACACAATGTGCGGGTTCCGTTAATGTTAACCAATATGAATGAAACCATTTTTCTTGAATTTTTGCTATTTTTTTTTATCAATTAATTTCGAAGTTACAGACATTCTTCAGAATTTGCAGTATTAAGTATCATCATTTTTAAATTCAGTTCAACAAGACGCGTATTTTGATATCTCAATTGTGCATACAGATTTTTTTGTTGTATAATATCAAGGTGCAGTAGTGTCTCTCTTTTTGCGCGGTAGATACGTTCTGCAGTGAATCGTATACAAAAAATCGCTTAAAAAAGACTTTGTTTACATTGTCAAATGAGGAATATGTACGTTCCATAATTTTCTAAAACCGCGTTAAACCAAATCAATCAATTAAAATAGGCCGAAAATCGCGTAAAGAAAGTTTAATAAGAATGTCTAAAAAAAAAACACAAAGAAAATTAATTCGAAAATCTGAAAGATATTGCTGTAAAACTTAAAATAAGTTTGTTTTTCAATTTTATTGAAAAGTAACAATATTTTGTATAATTTTTCATCAGAAATATCGTCACTATCTGAAAATATAACTCGGCACCGTTTGTGAACTGCTGGTGTGAAATCGTGTTAAACAAAAATTATTGTAATAGTAACAAAACATTGAATTGTCAGAATATATTAGACACGCCACTCGCCAAAACGGGGAATCCTTGAATTTGCATGAAAATCGCACCGCCTAGCTTAAAATCCGCATAAAAAGAGACCATACTGTACTTCTTGTAGGTACTTTTGTTTTAATACGACTACATATTTCTATTTGCAGATATGCACGCTACTGACAACCATCAAATCAGATATAAAAGTGTGCATAAACTTGAACCACGAGTTAGTTATCTGTACTCACACACACACAACCGTTGACACACCCACATAACAACAGATAGTGGTGCATCTGGAACAGCTTTCATCTAGTTTGCATAAATATAGAAGTGGCCATAAATCAGAGAAAGTCGTACAGGATTTGCATAGATAACGTCCAAGTCTAAATGTCGTTATACGAATAAATATACTTATATTCTGATAAATAATTATAATGTACACAGGCGCCGACTTTTCGTTTTCCCCAGATGATCTTAGGCTATAACATATAGTAACTTCCAAAATGTGATTTTTAAGGACATTTTTGTCAAGATGTTATTACATTAGACACATATTTTAAACGTATTTCTCGAATGAATAAACCAAATGAAAGAAAACACAAAAACAATCAGAATAAATGACTGAAATAGATAGCAATGATATTTAAAACCGCGCATTAGTATTTTAACCTTTTGGACGCGAAAGTCGACTATATTTTTCTTCCCTTCGACGCAAAAATCGACTATACTACACGCGGAAATCGACTTTCATTTTATTAAAAAAAATTGCAAATGTCAGTGAAATATTCAATAAAATCCTTCACCCCACCCTTTGTTTATTCATTTTTGTATGTAAATTTCATATTTATGTAAAATAAAAATTATATTAAAATTTTTTTTGTTTTACTAAAACATTAATCCTCAATATACTAGACACGAATATCAACTTCCTTATTAGCAATTTCAAGCAAAATTGACACCATGAAAAGAAAATGTAAATAAATCAAAAATTAAACCACTTCTATTTTTATCAGAAAATGTGCACGATTTTAGGAATAAGTGTTTCTCAACATTGTTGCGCCCAATGGGTTAATGTTAAATTAAATAAGCTATTATAACTTTATTTTTTATTTTTGACTTTAATTATATGTCATCAAACATGTCAACAATTTTTAACTTTTTTATCTAAAATCTTATAATCCTTTATTTTATTTTTTAACTTTTTATTGTTACCTATTTATTTTTATATTATTTACTAAATTGCTGATTTTTTTTGTAAAAGTAGATATCTTATTGCAGATTCACACGGTAGCGATTGCCCCCATCACCCCCATGGAGTCGGTACCTATGATAATGTAAGTGTATAATTTCCAAGATACGTCTGAACTATTAAACAAATAAAACTTGATTGCCGATTAGTATTCCTCTCTATTATTTATATTTTTCATGAAACTAGCGCTAAAACAACAAAATGCTGTTTTGTTGACTTTCTAATAATGATTATAAAGTAATTCCTTTTAAAAAATGTTCAAAATTTTTAAGTCTGTTTTGGCTATTAAGCTTGTTAGGTTCTAGAGCTGTACATAAACTGTACTACAAGTATTTTTTTGGAGGGGGGGGGGGGGGGAATTGTAGCTATGTACTTGTATTTTTTAACTTTTTCAAATGCAAGTAATTGCAATTTAATACATTTTTGGTAATATACAATATACATGTATAATACTTAAGAGGAAAAGCCGCTGTAGTGGGTCAAAAAATTGTCAATGTTTGGGAATTTTTTTCACAGGTATTACTTAATATTTTAGGATCGGGTACAGGACATTCTATTAAGTATATATTCAACTTATTTAATACCAATTTTTATTGAAAAATATTACAAATTTACCAAGTTATGAGCTTCGATGGGACAACCAAAAAAAGTATATTTTTCTCCATTGTCCCATCGAAATTTCGGGAAAGGTTATCGGTAAAAAATTATGAATATCTTATCATATATCTATATAAATGTCTTTAAAAATGTTTACGTACATTTATACTTATAATAGACAAGTACTTTTTCATTTCTATATGCAATTACAATTATATTTTAAGTACAATAAAAGAAAGTTCTTACGTTTGTATATAAGTAATATATTTTGTAGTACTTGTATTTAAGTACATTTTTTTAGTGCATAGCTTTGGCTTTAAGATAATTTCTAAAATCAACAATAATTTAGGTCTTGAAATAACCTTGCTTAATATTAATCTTCATTGTCAGTTTTGTAAGACAATAGACTTATCAAATTATTCCTAAAGAGATAGATAATAATATACATATGCTATCTTATTAAGTGATTTTGTATAGATAAAAATACTTAAATCTATTATTTATTTTAAGTTTTGTTTACTGAAAATGATAAATAACAGACTCATGTTCTTTTATTTTTACATTTTACATTTTGCATTTTTAGAATGATGACAATGATGTCAACCATATGTTACTACTATTAATATGGTATAAATATTAATTATAATAATTAATATGATTATTATACAGTTATACCATATTTCTAATTACTTACTGACAATTATATAAATTCAGAGTCGTATTAAATATACTTTTATGATACCTTATTTTAATAAAAAATAAAATAAAATCGACTTAAAAAAACTTTACACTGAAAAGTATACCTAGTACATTAAATTTAACAATTCTTTTTTTCTTTATTAAAAAGATTTTATATTGGCTTGACAACGATTTCAATTATTAGGTATTAGATATACTTTTTAGTGTTTTTAGAGTTTTTTTTAAATCGTTTTTTTAAGTTTAGTATTTTTCGAAGTTCATGGTCAGATTCTGATAAAATTTATATGGGACCAACTCGGGAGTATACTCTTTCAGACAAACAAAAATCAAGTGAATAGGTGCATATTTGTCGGAGTTATGCCCGAATATACATAAAAAAATATAACAGTCAAATTGAAAACTCCTCGGTTTTTTTAAGTCCATGGTCAAATTAAGGGAAACTTGATGTACCTCCAAGTATCACTTTGCTTACCCTACTTTGGAGACCACTGATATAAATACATAAAAATTCAATTGAATAAATATCCTTGAAAAGAGAAAAAAAATCTGCAATTCCAAAAATAAATTTATCATATTCATTCAAAAGTTCTAGGAACTTGATTTATTTTTTAATCTAATCCTACTCTGACAGGCACAACGGCAATCTCCATTCCATAATGTGTGTTTATATTTTGTATGTCACGTGTTCCTCATAAAAAATAAAAATAAATATAATTTATAGACAATTAGTTGGCTGAGTTTGTAAAGAATGTCAAGCAATTCAATGAAAAAAAAGATGATAAAGTGTACTAACGACAATATCAAGAACGACCCTATTTTACCTCTATTACAAAGATATATTTACCTATTTACATATGCCGGTACCAACAGTTATGCATATGTATATATGTACATAACTTTTTTATAAATTTATAAGTGGATTATTGTTCTACATTTTCAAAATCATTTCACCTTCATCTTGAAACTTTCAAAAAAACCACATCGAACTGGAAATGTAGGAAGAAACGCCATACAAATTGAGGACAATACAAATTGTTTATTTTCAAAAAAAAAGTTCCCCTGTATTATAACCTTTTGCTTTTAACTCACGTTTAAAAAACAAAGTGTACTTGTTCTCAATACTCACAAGTAGGTATACATTTCTTTGAATTATAGATGAAAGTGCATTTAATTGTAGATAGCACTCACTTTATTATTTTCAAAATAAACAAAAAATGTGAATTTATTATATCTACTTAAATTAATGGATTTATATTTACAGTACATCTTTTGAATGAACTTTCTTTTTGACATAAAAGAATAATACCAGATTTCATGGTCTTGATTTATTTCTAAGCTAGAAATTCTCCGCGTCTTCGCCCGCGTTTATTTTGATATCAAATCTTTTTCATTTTTAAACATATTACTAGAAAATATCAAATATTAATACTTATATTTGTATTAATTACCATTTAAAAATACCTATTGTAAAATTTCCATAATACAAGTTTGTTATAATTTAATTCTAGGATCTTAGGCGTCTCGTCCGCATTTATTTTGATATCAAATTTTTTTCATTTTTTATCATTTTATTGGAAAATATCAATTATTAATAATGCTTTCTAACAATGAAAGTTCAATAAAAATCGGTTGAGTAGACAAGTCAAAACAACCAGATAAAAACAATCAAAACAAATAGATAAAAATCCATTATATTGCCTATAAAATTACGTAATGACTAAAAAAATTGTGTTGCAAAATAAATGATTGTTTCAAAAACATTATTTTGAATTCCTATTTGATTAAAATTATGATTTACAACCAAATTGTAAAATAACAATAAAACATTCATTTTTAACACTTCCTCGCTCATATTTGTACTATTTTTATTAATTATTTGTTAATTATAATTATTTAATGTAATCCAGTCACCATCTATAGTAATGAATATGCATATTTACTTCATACTGTACCTACTTATAAATTAATTAAATCATAAGCTAGATAATATCACTATAAGACCAACCAAATTAGAGTTTTTTTCTTTATTTTAATATAATTTAAACCCACTAAAATTTTCCAAAATATCTAAAAAAAACTATTCAAGTTACGTCAAAAACAAACATAAATGATTTTATACAAAATTATATTCTCTATAAGAAAGGCCTCTACAACTAGTATTGTAAGTTCAACTGCTTCAGTTACATTTTTTTAATTATTATAGTAACTACGTGAAATTTTATCTAATTTGACTGGCCTATTATAGATACATCTACATACGAAATAAATATTTAATAACAATTTCGTAAACTTGTTTATTTTGTCTGTTCATTTCAAACGATAATTAGTTTATTTTTATATTATTAAATATTCAACTGAATTTATTTATTTAATTAGTAATAATATAAAACAAGATTCATTTTAATTAAATAAATATAAAATTACGTTTTATCTAAATTGTTTGCATACTAGATACAGAAACATTTTTTTATAAGATCAGGGATTGATTTTTTGGTATATATTTTTGTGCTTTTGCTAATACCTATGTACATCTGACAAAATAACAATGGTTGTTAACAAGTAATACTTCTTTAATGTTTATATAATTAAAATTTGTAAATCATGTTAAACTTAATTGAAACTAAAACAATGAATTTGATCAATAATATTCAATGTCGATCTAAACGATTAAATCAAACTGAGTGTATTTATTAATACATTGTTATTACAATTTTTAAATTTTCTACGTTGGTATTGAATGTAAAAATAAATATTAATAAGACCTACGTGGTCACCACCTAATTTAATATTTGTGAGTTCTATTTTTGCCATGAGTAGGTAAAATGTAAAAAAAATACGAAATCTATTATACATATGTATATGTTGTAACTTTAAAAATACCAAACCTAAGTTAATCATAAGAAAATTAATATAGGCTAGCGGTATATGATACAAGAAAAACATCTTCCAAGTGAATGCACAGTGCTTCCTCGTGGTAAACTTATCAAAAAGAGTTAAATTCAAACAATTTTGACAATTACAATCTAAATATAATTTTTCCTGCTATGCAAACGTCAAAATGACATTTAAAACGTCGTCAAAATGACGTTTAATATGTCAAAGTACGAGTAAATAGCGATTATAAAAAAACAAATGACAATTTTTAAAGTTAATTGAGATAAATCTTTGTAAGGGAATATTTTACAAAAGACGTTGTGGTGACCTATGTTATAGAAAATTGAAGCTTTACAAAAAAAGATTCTATACAGTTTTCACGTAAATCTGTCTTTCTTGAGATATTTTCAAAAAATAAATATTTTGGAGTGTCACTCCTCCCCTTTACACATGATTTTAATAATTTTGAAATGGGACCGTATTCAAGCAAGACCCAACCAACAAATCAAGTTCCATTAATATCAGTTCAGTGGTTCATGAGTTATGCGTGTGACAAGGATTTTTTTTTCGCGTTCAGCGGCTCAAAATCTATAAGAATCAACCTTAACATTGCTGTTCCGGAAAAATTCCCATTTTGACCATTTTCTCTGCTTCATTAGCTGGACTAGGAAACAATAGCCATATATTTTTTTTATTCTAATGCGGTTGCAAGAGCGCGAGATTATGCAATCATATAAATGATGATGAAGTGTTAAAAATTTCACATATTTTTTACGAGATATCAAAACCGTTATCATATTAACGATATTCTCCATTTATTTTAGGCCACATCTATTTTGAGATTAAGTAACGATCCAACGTTCGAACATGTCAACTCCTAATGACCATGGCGCTTCTCTTAATCGACAAATTATACCAACAAACACTCTTGGACGGGTGCCACCTGTTGAGAGACGTCAGACTCTCTCAGTCAGTCAGTTTCATTGAACTTGATATCATTTTTCATAACATAAATATTAAATAATACATCAAGAAAATTTACAAGATTTGAGATTTCTGGGTGCATGACTTTTTAATTATTGATCAAAACGAGGGTTAATTGAGGGAAACACCACTGTGGTGGATAAAAAAATATCTCCAAAAAATTTCAAGTAAAAATATTAAATACAGTAAGCAAAAAATCCTAATTTTTGATAAATTAAATACGTGCTTAAATTTTCAATCGCGTTTTTTTCGAAACATTTTCAAACTGTTGCTTGTGATAATTCGGGTAATCATAGTCCGATTTCTAGTTTTTTTTTAAAGAAAATTTTCGTAATAGCAGTATCTTAATCTATGCGTAGCCGTTTTTCTAAATTTTAAAAATTACTATTTTTTAGGTTACTTAAATGAATTGATAATTTTTTTTGTTAAGTGCCGCTTTTTTTATCAAAAAACATTTTCTTAAACGGCTACGCATAATGATAGCTACAAATTAATAAAATGCTCGAACAGCTCAAAAATATTTAGGGCCAATCCACACTATCGTGTCGGTCCCGGTCCGGTGTCGCTCCAGTTAAATATTCAGTATAGTAAATACTGTATCGGAGCGTGACTGGAGCCAGACTGGCACAATATCTATAGTGTGGATGTTCTCATTGTTTATTTTTTATTTATATTTTGATTGGAGCGAGACCGGACCGGGATTGGCACGATAGTCTGGATCGACCCTTAATGTACCATGCGGAGACGATTTTTCTGCTATATTATATTTTATAACTGTAATTTTTAAATATTTTTTAACAACAATTTATTTTAAAGTTAAACATACTATTACCAGTTTTTCAATCCTTCACAGTGGTGTTCCCCTTTAAACTATCATGGGGATATGGTACCTACGTTTTTAGAGCCACATACACCGATTTTGAAATACACGAGCCATTCGTATTAAAAATAATTTAAAACTACAAACTACATAAAAAATATATACAATTATGTTCTCGCAAAAATATTTTATTCTTCTATAATAATTAACTTATCTTAATTTCATCCTAACAATAAGTACCTAGTCAACATTTTAAATATACTAATTTGGTTTCCAAATCTCCCAAGCGCGTGAGTTGACAAATACAATGCAAATAAATATTCAATTAAAATCAATATTTATCGATCTTTAGTTAAATAGTCATTCTACGATTATATCTTTCCTCATAAAAAGAACAGTTGCGAAAGATAATGTTAAAAATTAGCCAAGGGTACCTACTAAGTACGTGAATATCATACCTCCCCATATTTTACTTTATAAAACGTTATTTCTTAATTATTCAGTTAAAAACTTCGACCTATATTTCCATTTTTCATGTGTCCCCGAGCTCAATTACAATTAAACTAGAAATGATCCGATCCAGCGGGTAAAAATGTATGAAGGAAAAAAAGAATAAGAAGTTACAAAAACCGAGACGAGACTTACATACCTAACTCGAGTCTCGTCTCTTATGCACCTATATTTGGTACGAGATAATTCGATTAGTGAAGTTATTTTCATCTGTAAGTGTTTATTTTATAAAAACATTGATTGAATCGTTTAGATTCTGAACAGCTGTCAATGAAAATTAATACTCAGTATAAAAAACATAAAATTAAAATAGAAATGTTATTTATTAAATATCTACAAGCAAATATATCCGTTAACTCAGAACGTTTAAAAATATTACGTATATGCCAGACGTAGGTAATATATCTATCCATATGATTGCATACATTAAATCTTGATTCAGATGTAAATTCACCGTTTTTGACATAAGTTTTCTCAAATGCACCTGTCGTTATAGATCAAGTTAATGCGATTTTTCAACCAGGCGCGGAGGGGCGTAAAGGTCGGTATTTTTTTAAATTTACTACTGGAATTTATAAAGTATGTATTAAAAGATTAGGTATTTTTTTCGAACACAGTTTAACTTAGAGGTCTCAAAAAGATGCCATTTTTTCACTTTTTTGCCCGACTTTTGTGGCATTTAACAGGGCCGGCAGCAGGGTTGATTGTATATTTTTATATACGCAGAACCGATTTTAATGCGGTTTTCGCCAATAGATAAATCATTATTCAGAGCAGGTTCTTGACTATTATTTTTTTTAATATTGCTGATTCTATGAAACAATTGAATTGGTTTATAATAAGATTATAGTGCTACCATTTGCCAAAGAATTGCAAAATTTTACTTTTTTATGGCTACAATCGATTATATAAGTCTTTGGGAACACATACAAACAGTTTTACAAAAAAATTTATTGTTAATCAAAGACAAGCATGATTTGAAAACAAATGAAGATATCAGGTCCTAATTTTCAGTGAATGTTCTGTACTACAAAATGTTTATTTTCCAGAGGTATTAACTTTAAAAAACGTTAAACTTTATTAGTTATTACAGCTTAAAAAAAGTGTGTTTTCAGTCATTTTTTCAGCGTAGTGGATAATTATTTTTTTCAATATGGAGGTTGTAGGAAATATAGCGAATAACTTTTATTCACAACTTTTTTTGTATAATACTTATTTAGAAGTATTTTGCAATTGAACCATAGTTTACCCATGACGTGGACAACCAAAATCGGAGCAAACTAGGGTATTATTTTACACCACATTTGTAACAAATTCTGTGAGTATTAAAATTGTATCCAAAAATAATCTGTTTTAGCCTTCACAGCCTGGACTATAATTAACTACAACATATAATCAAAATTCAGCTAATACCACTTTTTCATATCTATCGTCTACAAAACTATTTAAATTTCTTCGATTACTTTTTTAGTTTTTGGTGTTTTAAATGTACCCCTTAATATCACCTAAGCTACGCGCCTGTATATTTGAATCAATTAAGCTTTAATATTAATTTAGATAAATTAACGCAAGAACTGTTAACGACGGCGTGATAACACGCGCACTTCATGCAACGCTGGATTTAGGTGAAAATAAATGTAAAAACTCGACGAAAAACTATTCATGGCTTGTAAGCATACATATACAATTTAAAATATACTTAATGACATGTATCAACTTTATACATATGCATACGTATTTTTAGTAAGATTTCGATTTTAGAGAAAAAAAATCATGGTTATATAAAGTGTTTAGAAAGTCTTTCTACATTATATGCACTGATGCACCCATAAAAAAAATTCGGGTGGGTTTTCAATTTTTTTGTTTTGTAATTATACAGGGTGGTCCGGTTTGGGATACAGATATTTTAAGAGCTTTAAAATTGTACGAGAAGGTGAGGTCTATCTTCAATACCCTCTGAGCTACAGGCTGTTTATAAACTTACAAACAAAGATTATCATAACTTTTAAAGTATAACTGGACTGATTGAGCTGAAGTTTGGGATAGACACATAAAATTACTACTCATTCCGGGAAAAATATTTATAGTTTCAAAAAATTAATATTTGCTGAAATTCAAAAACTATACGTCATATAAAAATATAATATTTTTTTATATGTATAAAAATATTTATCAGCGAATAAACTGTGCTTTTGAAAAAAACGATTTTTACGTCTGTAATTTCGAAATTAATTCATGAAAAGGACTGAAAAATTTGGGAGCAAAAAGAAGATATGTGTCATTCTAGAAAAATAGTTTATTGGCATCGAAACCTTCACATTTTGTATGATTTTTTAAATAGAACATCCTGTTTGTATTAATAGTGATTCGGTAGGACTTCAATAAACGTGTAATAGTGTTAAAATTGATATTAAACAAGTACATTTTTTGCGAAATTTCCAAAATCGACGTCATTACGTATGTGATTTTTCGCGTGCTCTATTTTTACAACTATTTTATTAAGAATTTAATCAGCTTTAATATATATAATAACTAATATTATCCTAAAATTAATCGTTCACAAGTTTTTTTTTAAATAAGTGATTATCGACAGCTTTGTGAGCCTCTAGAAAGTTATGCACCCCCCTTCGAATACATCGAAATCTACCAATTTCTCGAAAAAAACGTACTCCGTCATTTTTTTCTAGCGCCATCCCTATACAAAATTATCTAGCGACTGGACTAGTTATATCAATTTCTAATTTAGTACAAAAAGGATTTATAGAAAAAAAATATATAAAATGAATTTTAAAAAATCATAGAAAAATTTTCATAAGCACTGACAAAACCGACTACGTAAACATCACTAAAAATCATTTCAATTTGAGAGCATACGTTTCAACCAGGTATCAATTTACATATGTTCAAACACCAAACATTAGCACGTGCACAAACGGATATTTAATAAAAAATATATCCCCCATCTTCATTTATCTTTAATCACGACCTTGAGACAAGGTCACTCCACGTTACAAAGTACATACAAATCAGAGTGTGTTCAACGTAATCAGTATGTATGTATATAGCATGTATTTTATTGTTTGTCGGGTTTCTTTTTTTACAATTAATTTATTTAAAAAAGAAAAGTTTTTATATAGTTTCAATCTGATAATAAAAACAAATGAATTACTGAATTTATAAACAATGTAACAGGGGTGTATTGTATATTTAAAACGGAAGCAATTTCTCAAATAAGTCGTTTATTTCAAAATATAGAATTTTACATAGATACATCTAAGCGCTGCCTAGAGTCTCCACTATATTGTAAAAATAAAAAAAATACTACACAAGACAATTTTACAATAATTATTAATACTTCATATTATCAGCTTCAAAAATTAATTTGATGTAATCTGTCATATTGTAATTAATTGTTGTAATATGTAATTAAAAATATTTTTGTTTAATATTAAGCATCATTTGAAACTTTTCAAAATATTGACGTATATTTATTTAGGTATTCTTATTTCTCGGCCATTAACAAAAAATACTTGTATATAACGCCATCTTTGGATACCTTAAAACGGCCCTACGTGAGTATTAGAAAATTAGAACCAGTTATGGAATAATTAAAAATAATTAGCTTCCAGCTAACGCTATCTGAAATCGTACATATAATAACCTTGACGCATGTGTGATAAGTAGAAATCAGCGACTTAAAATAAGTGCTACCAAGTGTATCTCATAAAATGCATAGCATTTACATTATTATACATTTATTACTACTGCTTTAAAATATCAAGCAATTTCATAACAATTTGACACCTAGCAGATAGCATTAGCTATATTACTGTTATAGATGATCTTTTTCACGCGTCTTTACAAACATGCAGTTATGGCTGTCATGTATTTCTAGTTTATCAATACTTTGAATAAACCTGGTTCTGAAACCACACGAGAATCACGTGAATATATGTGTTTTATAATTTTTATAGTATTTAAAAGGACTGAAGTTTCGAAATATTAGTGTTTAAAACATCTGTGTAGAATTTCAATAAATAAACACTTCTACAATTATATTTCTAATATCCAATTACTCAAAAATCATACGTCCAATATTATTTAAAACAATTAGTAAAATATATGAGCTATCCATAAATCGGTAACATTAAGATTTTAGACTTTTATCAATACATTGCTCTAATGATCGAATAACCTTAATTAAATGTGGAGTCGGTTGATAATATATATATTATAATCTTTTATTAGCCGGCACAATTGCCTCTCAATATAGATATCACATGATTCAACAAAACCTTCAAAATGAGTGATAATGATACTGAATACATTATCTTGAAACAGTTTAACAACCTCTGCAATTACAAGAACATAAAAACCAGCTTCACTGGAGGTTGGGGGCGGTAAAAATAGACTGACGGGCCTGGAGCCAGACATCTTTAAATAGAACATACCATATATAAATATCTTATTACTGCACATGGGGCAGAGATATGTACGTCCAACTTTCTATCACTTTCACTGACCACTTCTCTGTTACTGTGCAATAGCAAAGTAGTAAGAGAACGAACACGGTTAATTTGCTGAAGAATTTTTTACGAACATATAATATATTGTCCGATAATACATACATGTATATTATAGGCTGTCATAAAATTCATATCTAAGCTGCATAGGATTTATTTCCGAATTTTTTGGTGTCTTACAAAAAGTTCTGTTATTATCAAAAGTTATAAGGGGCGTTCTACTTTTCTACCGACAATCTGAGTGATAAATTTTTTGATTTAAAAAAAAAATAAAAGTGTATTTCTTTTATAAGATGTATTTTTAAATCATTGTCCAGTTATCGAAGATTTCAGAAATGTATAATGCATCGAAGTTTTATTTTATATCTTTTATTTATTTTAAGTTTTATCGGAATAGTAAGAAAAAATAAACACCTCAGTCACAAAAAAAAATATATTCATTAGTTATTATGTAAAATCAAATTTTCAGTTTTTCTTTAACTTTGCTTAACTAGAATACAAGCATTTATTATTATGTAACTCGATTTATAAGAATTTTTATTACAAATATATAAAAAATAACATTTAATACCACTCTGTCACATTTTTAAAGTAGTAACTTACGTGACAGAGCGGTCGCCGAATAAACACACGCACCTCTGTTCACTTCCTGCAGGCGAATAACTCGGCTCGCTCCCGGGTGGGGCCTCAAGGCTTGAGGCCAAGGGGGAAGAGGAAACCGTCTGTTGCTTAGTGTTGAAGGTCAAACAGCTAAGAAGCGTTTTTTGTTTTGCGAAATGCGTGACGGAAGATAGCAAGAAAAAACATACATAGCCGGACCCAACGATAAAATATTTTTTTGTTAAATAATGTGAACCTTTACGTTTATTATATTCTAATAAATTTAATGATAATATTTCAGAAGTTCAATAAATAATTTTATATTAAAGGATTCTATATGATTTTTTTAAGCGAGATCATTTTGTAACATTAGGCGGCGCAAAGAGACACATTTTATTTGTATGTAAAACACCTCTGTCACACATTTCGAAAACTATGTCACAATTATTTTGTAAAAAGCAAAAAAAATAAAAACGAAATTTTAGTATTATTATAATCTCTGTATGGTCCAAAAAAATCTTGTGGAAATAAAATTTGAGAAACTGCAATTTTGGACAAATACCGATTTTTTTTCAAGAGACACGTTATTGTCGGTAGAAAAGTAGAACGCCCCATAAGCAAAAGACAAAGAACTGCATTTTCTTTTTAGGGTTCCAAAGAAACCCTATTAATCTCACTTTGTCGTCCGTCCGTCCGACCTTTCCAGTCAAAGCAAAATATCTCATGAACTATTTATAAGATTGAAACTTTTTTCAGTACATTGATTTTGAGGGGATTCAAGAGACGTTTTGAATATAATTCTTTTGTTAACTAAAATTATGAAAGATATTTTATTTCGTGAATTCAAAGATTAAAGTATTTATATGCACGAGATACATCCGCCTATATAGGATTAGGTGCGAGTTTTGGAACAGCCTGTATATTTACTTCTACATATTCTACAAAACATGCAAGCGTCAATTATAAAATTATCATGTATAGAGAAATGTTTTTAATGCATGTAATAAAAATTAAACGGTGGGAACTTGTTAATTGGTTCATTATTTTCATAAAAAATTAGCTGATTGTATTGTATACGTTAAATTATGGATATAAAGATCGCATATCTGATACATTGTAATTTCGCGATGACCCTTGGATTCTTGTAAATACATTTACTTCAATAGTTTTCTAATGCTTGGTATTATAAAGAAATTGATTAAAATATTTTATGTTAACGTGTAAGAACTTTGAATGGGACATTAATTCTGTAACGTGTACAAGATATTTTTAACTGACTACAAAAAAGGAGGGGGTTTTCAATTTTGCTGTATATATTTTTTTGTTTTTCTACGCATAACTCCGACAAATTCGGTGAAAGAAAGTGACGAGTATACTACCAAAGAAGTCCCGTACAAAAATATCCGTATGGAGAACCATACATGACTTCCATATTCTTTCTATCTTTTTAAATATAAATTTTTTGAAAAATATTTTAGTTATATAACCTACTACTATGAATATAAATTTCGTAATACATGAAAAACATATATACTTACGACGGTTACAGCAGTTATTGCCATTTGTATATAAATATTAGTTTTCTAATGCCCTAATATAAAAAACATAATACACATTAAATTTTGAGGGTGTCTTTCACCCCTTTAATGGCTGTTTAGGCACGTACAAATAATATATGTCCCTTAGGTTCAATTGAAGTACAAATGTACCAAGTCTTATCAAAATTAGTGAGACAATACTCGCAATGTTCACTTTTTAGACGATAGGTACCTATTTATTTATTTTTTCAATTGCAAATCCATTATTCCTTGCTCTTTCATTTTCTAGTCTTAAAATGTTTAGAACTACTGTTTTGCTTCTGTTTGCTCGATAAGCCAAAATTAGAACATTGTTTTCATATGATATTGATATTTGCAATATAGGTTATACCTACCTGCAATTCTTCTACAATAATTTTTATGGAAAATATAATTTTTTTTCCAAATCAATATTACAAAATCTGTAGGCTCTGTCTGTACAATGTAAATAATTAGTAGTGTTTGAGTATATACCTGTACATACATTGTTTTACAGTCGATAAATAATTAATTTTGATAATTTTTATGTTTTTTTTTGTTTGTTCAAACTTGTTATGAAAACTACTGAACCGATTTTAATAGGACTTTCACTAAGTATAGGTTATATGATAATTGAATTAGCACGGGTCCGTACTAAGAAAATTCAAAGTTGTTATTGAATATTTCACAAATTACAAAAAATGGATTTTTATTTATAAATGAACTTGAGCGAAGCCGCGGGGAATTTCTATAATGTTATAATATCGCTCATAATGAATTTAAGGCATTAATAAAAATTACAATGTGAATTTATTTTAATTAATTGTTAATGAAATAATTTAATTCAAATTATATAGTTTTTTTTACTAAGTGAACCGCCCCGGCTTCGCACGGGAATTAATATTTCACCCCCTGTCATGTATGGAGGGTTGTAATTGTTGTTTTAGCTAACCCGGCAAATGTTGTTCTACCTAAAAATAATTTGTTTAAAAATCAGACCATAAATACGCATTTTCGTAATGATTTTCCCTTTCTGTAAAAATATTTCCACGTATTTAACATAAATTCTGAATATGAGCCAAATCGGAATACAAATACACATTTTCGACCCCAGCGTCACCTACCGGGTCCAAAAAAAAAACCTAATAGAGCACCAAATGAATATATGGTGTGAATATGGCTTCGATACGTCCAGTGGTTTAGACATGCTGATATCACATACATACGCACCAAAGCTCAGATTTTATATATTAAGATTTAATGCACCAATAATTTAGATTATTACTCGTACAACAGAAAATGATAACAGAATTTTATTAACACTCTATACTTCATGACATGCAAATAATATTTCTATACATTAAACGTTAAGTAAACAATCTCATTAAATATTTAATTCTTATTAACATCTGGTGAATATTTTAATACGCTGTGAAAATAACATTACTACTTTCTTAACATGCATTCATAATTAAATAGCTACTGTTAATAATAAAATAAAATTGTGCAACTAGAAATTGGATTCTTTGATTCATTTTACACATTAATTTTTTACGTACTCATAAAGCTGTACAACAATAAATTTTAATTTAAATTCAGCTAATTGTGAATTGACTCGTTCGTAGCAAATAGTTATCATCATCATATTCACCATAAACTTTAAAGCCCTAAAAACACTGAGAAGTATATGATAATTAAATTTAACCGTTTTTGAAGTAGGTTTCTTTGTCTTAAAAAGTTTTTAATTAGCTTGGCACCTACTTAAAAAAACTGTTAAATTTAATTATTATATACTTTTGAGTGTTTTTAGGGTTTTTTTTAAGTCGTTTTCCCCCCTTTTGAATAGCGTATCTAAGAAGTCAGATTCTGATGAAATTTATATGGGACTACCTCGGGAGTATACTCTTTCAAACAAAAAAAGTTTTACTTAATAAGGAGTTGTACTCGAAAATACATAAAAAAATATATATATAGAAAAATTGAAAACCCCCTCCTTTTTTGAAGTCTCTCGTCAGATTCTGATAAAATTTTAATAGGGCCACCTCAGAAGTATACTCTTTCAAACAAACATAAAAATGAGAAACTCCCCATTTTTCAGTCCGGTAATAATAGAATTTGATGAAACCTTGGGAAATTGTTCATAAATGTAAAAAAAATATTTTAAAAAGGTTAACCCTTTTGAAATTTCAAAATTGTTATATGGTTTTTGAATGGGTACAAATAAACAATCGATTCTTTTTAACATGCAGTATGTAAATTATTGTAAATGATATGTGTAAGGACATTGATACAAAAGTTCATTAACATTACATATTTTTCATATATTTTAGCATGTAAACAACTCATTTCATTAATTTTTTTATAACATCTACATTTCTACATGTCCTTTTTAATTTTTGAAACCATTTATATCAATAAATTATGTACTATTTGGTATTTTTTATTTTTGAAAGTTGAATTCAATAATTGGCATTCACAGTCAAAAGTTGTCATATTATTAACATGTTTTGGTTAAAACAAGAGCTAAAAATAGAGGAAAACGTTTGTTTATATCAGGGGCTCTCAAACTTATATGGACTGGGATCCACTTTTAAAAATAGAAACTTTTCGCGACTCATTGGACTTGTGAAAGAAACAGAAAAAGGTCGTTTTATATTTTTCCTGTTTTTAAATAATTTTTGAACGAAACACTTTTTAAATAAAAACCATTTATAATTTATTTCTCAAACAAATAATGACCATGCGCTTGTTTTCTGTTTTTATTAATCACATTTGTATTAGTAACTTTTAAACACAACAAATCTGATACCTAACTGTAATTTATTTCTAAATTTATTTTTAATTACTGTCGTGGAGGAAAATGTAACCTCACAAATGTATAAGGCTGTAAAAGGAAGCAAGCAGCACTTTTACAGCTGTGGTAGAAAGGGTTGGATGTGTATTTTGCACTGATAACCAAAACGGTGTTAATTTTTTTCTGTCAAAATTCATTTTCAAAGAGGTATATTTGGTATCGAAAATTCCTTATTGCGCGTTTTTTGGTGTGCAATATTTTGAAATTTTTCTAGCGACCGACTCACCAAAACTCGGTCTGCGTCCCATGGTTTATGTAGTGTGTAAGCAAATTTAAAGTGAATATTTGATACTTTAATTTCGGCCATTCATTGTTATCGAGATTTATAATATTTTTGACAAACCAACAAAATAGCCGCATTAAAATGGATATCTTTTTGATTCACAGCGTCATCGCACAGCGTTATAACGCACGTTTTAACGCGCATTGGTTTTATAGTGACGATAAAAAGATATTTTTCTACAGTTAAAATTTATGATCACTTTTGTAACACAGCGTGTACGAATATTAAAAACTATAAGTATTAGTGTTCTTATTAACTCTTTGTTCATAAAATTATTAATTTTAATACCCATAACGAAATTGAAAAATACATTTATTATTTTAAGAGCATGCTTATTAGGTACTTATTTATGCATAAAAATGAATTAATGAAAAAATATGTATAATACGAATTATTATTTATGCCAGCGGTTCTTAAACTAGGGTCCCCGGAACTTTTGCCGGGGGTCCGTGAAACATGTTTGGCATAAATTAAAGTACTTTTACATTTCTATTTACCAATGATAATTACTATCTAACGACCGTCATTGTTTTTCTGTCAGGGAGGTAGGGGTTATTTTAGTGTGTAGTTATTTCTGCAGTTGTAAAAGCTAATTTGTGTAGTGCAAAAAATTGAAAAAATGTATAATAAATAAATAAAATAATAAAATGTGTGGAAAAAGGTCATTACAGTTGTAAAAGCAAAAAATGTAAGAAATGTAATAAAAAAAACAAAGGTCATTGCAGTTGAAAAGCAAAAATTGTAAGTATGGATCAAAAAAAGAGATTGTAAAATTTTCTTAAAATTACCCTTGCAGGGAGAGGATTCCTGAAAAAAATTGTTCAAAAGGGGGTCCCTAGACTACATAAGTTTAAGAACCGCTGATTTATGCAATTCCTAAGAAGAGAATGATACTGTGTACATGATAAAAATTTCAACTTGCGTGTATTGTATTATATATATTTATAAATTAATAATGCAATATAATATCTACAGAGTTATCTACCAAGGTTTCTTGAACTGAAGGTTGTATAAAATAATTTAGCCACAAGTTTAGATATAAGACATAGCCTGAACTGATAATTGAAATATGTGTTCGGTTAGGGTAAGGTCGGCAAGGGTAGTTAACCAAAGTCCCGAGTGCCATTCAGTTACCATATAGCTTAAACTAAACGAACAGTGAAAGTCCTATCAAAATCGGTTCAGCAATTTTCGTGTCAAGTCGAATTAAAGACTAAGGACGCAGTAGTAATATTTAATATAAATAATTAATTAGGTCGGTTATATGTACAAAATCCAATAAAAAATAGCTTTATGCTACTTATGGATTGAGAAATGGAGGGTTAAATCTATCAAAGTGTTTTCATTGTAGGTTTACCTTCTGGTATCACCGGGAAGACGTAGTCCATGTCAAAAATTCAAAATGTTTTAATTGTATAGGCAGACCTCTATCTCATCGCTCATAGGTCCAATTTATATGTACATGTGTATATTACTGTATATACAGAGGAACCTCGTTAGTACGTTTTTCGAAATAGCATTCTTACATAAGACCCCATGTTAAAATATTTCGTAAGTACGTGTTTTCCCCCAGTTCCTTCAAAAACGCACTAGCGAGGTTCCACTATATATATCGAATAATTTAATAGACAACGGAAAAATTTACACATACTTATTATAACTTATTGATAAGTGCCTACAAGTATTTTTCATTGAAGTCATACACGTGTTTTTTTTTGCTAGATACATATTCACTTTAAATTGTTTTTAGAGTATGAAATAATTCTAAAATAAACATTATAAAAATCTTCAGATAAAAAATGTTTTCAGAACTTATATTTACTCATATATATTATATACTTTCGAAATATGCATAATACAGACTCAGAGAATTAATAATTAAGCGTTATAAATAAAGTATGTTTGTTGTGTATTTCCTATGAATCAAACCAATGAAGTAATTTTACTAGTTAGTTCATGACTCACAGAACATCCGCCGTTTTTGTGTATCTATATTTAGGTATAATACTTTAGTCGCCAACTCCAAGTGAATAATAGTATTTAGAAATTTGTACTATCAAGAAAAATCATGGCACCAGTCTTGGATATTAATTGCATACATTTGAAAATGACAGCTGACTAGTTTCAATACTTTCCCGCGGGACACCTGTACAATGTACAATAAATAAAACGGTGACACAATTTTGGAAGGAAGTTGCCATTGTTCCTATCAGGGCAAGATTAAAAAACAGTACGGTAAAGTTATAAGATGTAACATCCTCAATAGGTAATAACACTGATGAAAAAGCACCAACACAGATTTTCTTGTTTAATTTTTGAATTCTTCACCTACAAATAGGTACAACTATTAAAATATACGTTGATAAAGTTGACATGACGTTTTTATATTTCCACTCTTATCTAACCTTCCCAGATGAAACAGAAACAGCCAACAGCTGTGAGTTGTTTTTCTCTTCAGCTTGAAAATATCAACACATCTATTTATAAATAATCTATGTAGAAACATCAGATGCATGTAAACCACATTCATTAAATGTACCAATTCAAATAGACTAAAATCTGACATTTAAAACATCGTGGCCAGTTCAATGGCCAATAGCCGACCACTTCCTGGCAATTATATAATAATTGTCACATTGCGTGGACGCTTAAGTCGTGATAGAATCACATCAAAAAGACTTATACCCATTTCTTCTCAGAAATAATCAATTATCGATTAGCTAGTCAGCCGAGAACGATTACACTGTCTATGACCTCTCCCTCATCTCGATCGTCCCCATTGTCTTTACGTAAAGCCAATCGTGGACTTAAGTCAGTCATGCTTAACATTGCATTTCATTCGCCGTTTAATATAATGCATTTCGGAACTCAAACACTAGTTCAGCATTAGGTAAATAAATAAATTCACAGAAAATCGTGATTATATTTATAAGTAGTTTTTAAACTAGAAATTTATCGCTGCTTTGTCTGCGTTAATTTCGAAATCAAAGCCATTTCATTTCTATACATTTCATTAAAAAATATAAATTGTGTTTGATATTAATACATTCCTTGCCTAATCCTTCAATACAATTTGCTTATAATATAACCTAAATTAATTCTAGGGTCTTAGGTTTTCTTACAGTGAAAGTCCCATTATAATTGGTTCAGTAGTTTTCGTGTCAAATCAGAACAAAAAGATACACAAAAATTTAAAAACTGTCAAAATGAATTATATTGAATGTCCTTTTCTAATATTTTTTAATAAAACTGATTCTTTGAAGATTACAATACACTATATCTTCGGCCTTTGGAACCCTTCTAATCGATGATATTATTCTGAAAACCCCAACTTGAAGAACGCTTTAGGAAGTATACAACTTTTATTCCAATAAAAAAAAATAAAAAAGGACTTAATAAACTTATTCTAGGCTTTCATAGTCGTTGTCCGTATGAACTAAGTTTTCGAGCTGAAGAAGACTCCGACATGGAGAGTCGAAATGTCAATTAAGGAAATACAACAGCCTGGAAACTTAGTCCATGTAAGAGTATTTTTACAGCTTATTTAGCTGTAATGTAATCAATTGATATATCAGTGTTGTTCGGTTTCATTTACTGGAAATTGAGAGGTATCACAAGATTCTCAATAAGATGCATATAATTTTTCTTGAAATTATTTAAAAATTGTGCAGAACCCATGACATTATAACAAAACCGCAGTACCTAGTTAATATAGTTCATTACACATACATGTAAGTTTAATGAACCCAAACGTCGATATATGTTCAAGCAATTACTTTTATCAAATGATACAGACGTTATAAAATACGAGTACATACACTTTTTACGATTTTCATGTTCTATTTATTTCCCGTATCGCAGAGATTATTTAGTAACGGGAAAGAAGAAAGTAGTAAACGAACTGGTAACATAAATATAGTTGATCAACACTATGCAGCTGTTTTGTTCCGGTCACATTAAGCACAATGGCTATTGTTGATTTTATGCACTGCTTTTATTCTTTTCGCAGACATTTTGTCAATAATAAATTATATAAAGATGGATCAAATTAGACGTTACAGATTTTTCAATGAAAGTTTTTTGTCTTACATTATAACTGCTTTCTCTGTAATATCTTCTTAATGTTTAACTGTTTTGAATTGAATCACTAATTTCGTTTCATTCGTATTTTCTATAGATTTTTCTTTTAAACCTGGAAACTTTGGGATGATTGGTATCTAAAAGATGGCATAATTCTGTCTATTAAAAAAATCCTGTTATAAAAATTTAAATACTTATAATTTATTTCTGCGAACTATAGTCTTCAGTACCTCGATCCTTTTGTAAATTTATTACCATACTTTTGAAACTTCGTGACTGGCTTCTTTTTGACGAGTCTTCCAACTTTTTTATTTGTGAAAATTCTTTAAAATGGGGTATTTTTGAACGTGCAGCCTCGAAATCTTCCGGGTGACGGACTGGAAAAACGGCCCAAGATATTTGTCGGACAAAAAGGCTTTTTGTAACTAAGATAAAATGGTGAGAAAATCGAAAAAAAAAATTGACGGACAAAAATAATGGGGCGATCATCTGATCTGTCGCCTCCAACATGTCAAAATAACGAAGTTATTATAGTATATTACCAGCTACCTGAAATTTGTAGGATTATTAAATAATTATTTTTACAATCCATTTTGTCCGACAAATATCTTGGGCCGTTTTTTTAGTCCGTCGCCCGGAAGATTCCGCGGCTGCACGCTTGAAAATGCGTCATTTTTAAGAATTTTCGCAAATAAAAAAGTTGGAAGACTCGTCAAAAAGAAAAGAAAGATTTTCGCTTAATAAAATTTGTAAATTGATTGGACTATTCTTCTTACTAACTCCGACAAGAAATCGCGTAACATTCAAGTAAACAATAGTATGTATACTTTGAACTATAAAAATTCACATTTTCTCCACAGTAAGACAATATAATTCTTACAACCTATTATTTTCCAATTGTGCAATAATTACTAAAGAACATATTATTATTTTCTAGCTCGAGGGGGTCTAACTGTACATAACTGATGTTAGAAATAGAAATACAAACAGAAGGCGTTGGTCCGAGAGAAATTCTGTGGTGTAACTTCCAGTTTCCGATTGATTCTATTATGTGAGTAAAGAGAAAATAAATATAACACCTTTATTACCTAAATAGAACATACCTACAAGTGCTTGTTTCCACAGAAGCAGGGGTACCCGCAGAAATTTTTCTAAGCGGGTACAATAATTACATCAATTAAACAAAATATTAAGAGATTATTGAATTTTTTACTCGGAAATTAAAACTTGAGTGAAAAATACAAAAACTTTTTTTTATATTTTATTTTAATTTTACACGAAAATTTTAATAATAACAAAACATTAACATATTTAATTCCTTGATTGTCAGCATTCCATTCATCGGGATTGAATAATTTTTTTAAACCATGATTTGAAAAGGAGCACAAAAATTTTATTTTTATGACATTAAGCTATTATTGCTCCACCACTTACTATAATTATGCCAAATTACAGCTTTCTAGGTAAAAGACTATAACAAACAGGCGGACACAATGTTGATTCCACAGGTGTTTTCTGACTTCAGTACGAAACACTAAAAAAATGACCTATCAAAAAAAGCATCAATTCAAGGGAGATTGTCAAATCAAAATTTAAAAAAAAAACATAAATTTAGTATCTGCTGTATCTTCTCTGAAATAATATAGTAAACTGATCTAGTTTAATGGTCGCAAAATAGTCAATCGTGAGAGTAAACCTTTTTCTGTAAAATGCTGTAAATTGAATGTTCTAACAAATTCTTTTTATAATAATAGGTATGTGAAGTAATAATAAAGCTGTAAGTACAATTATACACTTATTTTTATTAAGTTTTCACTGTACGCAATATTTTTAAATATGTTTATAATTGTATATGTAAATACTCATTGTCAGTAAAAACTGTTTATCTTAATACAAGTAAGCTATTGGCTAAGTCAATTCCTTTTACTTACCTATGTATGCATCTTCGTAACAGATAGTTTGATAGTAGTACATTACTTAAATAAATAAATTAAAACATTTTTATATGAATAGATTTGAAAAATGATAATTATTAAAATAAATTGATTTATAAATTTTAATTAGCAACAAAATTCGTTTTTGATTCGCTAATTTAATTTCAATTATTAATATCATATCTTGTTGAAAAACGTTCAATAAAAACAATAATAATGCAATAAAATTATCTAAATGACAAAATAAATAATTAAAAACAACATTAACATGCAATATGTCAAAATATTTAGATAATGAAATAAATTAATTAAATAAATAAATTAAATAAAAGATATTTCACAACAAAAATATTCAATTAAATATGTCAACACAATTCTATTTTATAGAAAATCATAAATTACTTATTATTATTACATTGGGAGCTACCCCTAGGTGCTTTGCGCCCCAACCCCTAATCACATCTTATTTAGATGCTAATTTTTCTTTTACTATATATGATACCCCTTACCATTATTTTTAATGTTTTACAAAAAGGACCAAAAATCATTATGAACATTCATTTACACATTTTTGGATTCAACGTATTCAAAGAAGCATCTTCCTTGTTATTTTTATATTAAATTATTTTATAAATATTTTCTTTATTATAGGTTAACGGATATTTTTATCAAATTTTATTAGAAAATGGTATTTTTTTTATACGCACCTGATCTTTTTTATTATTTTCGTATATTTCTGAAATTTTATTAGAAACTATTATTTTAAATATTTTTAATACGCCCCTGGCCTATTTATTAAATAAAAATTTATCAATTCATTACTTTGCAATATATAACAATGCTACAATTAATCTAAGGGAAAAATCTCGCATACTAGCCGAGATATTTACGATTTTGTATAATTAATATTTCGCCCTATGAAGGATTTTAATTGGTCTCATTCGATTCGACGTGGCGGGGAAAATTCCGAAGAGGTGTAGGGGATTTAGATGAAAAATAATAGCCGATACAATTTTGTATAATGAATAAATAGAGAAAAATAATAGTTCTACGTTATTAGTTTCTTTTAAAAAAAATACTACTTCAAAATTATTATAGACATGATACCCCACCTAAATACAAAATCTTGTCAGCCATGGAAGGGGGTTAAGCTTGTATATATTTTTAACAAAGTGGGGCGTTGTATGAAAAGTTTACACACTCCTGGTTTAATTAAATAATTTGTTTTATTCTTATGATGACATCACTGTTAAACAATATTTATATTTTATTCTAAGCATTAACCCCATACATAACGTTACTTGATTTAAATAACCCGGTTAAACGAAAGTGCAATGTCTTGAAAAAAATGTAATACAACAGTTACGTTACTATTTACACCAGTGATGATCAAACAAACAACGGTACATTTTCATAAGGAAACTTGTCTCTCTATCATTCCAATTTAATCGTGTGTGTATCTTTACTTTTATAAAATGCAATGTCTTCTCTTAGCTGATTCGATTTTCATGAGGTTTTCATTGTTATTCAATTAGATACGTTATCTGGTCAGTTTTAAGTCAATGTTCGATTCAAATGGTTCCGTAGTTCCCAATTTATAACCAAAGTTAAAATGTTTAGAAACCACTGCAATGTAGAGATAAATATTAATTTACTATTCGATTATAATAAAATAACTGCATTAGAATCTAACCTTGCGGCGTGTAACCATATATTGTCCAGGTCATGGGGAAAGACAGAAGTATATATGTAGATAGTAATACCAATAAATAAAATTATACTTTATTACTTCAATTCATAAAATCATTTTTTCAGTTAATTATTCAACAACAATAAAAAATGTATAGTCATACTTAACTTAATAACGATGCAGCTTGAAATAGGTCCAGATAAGTGCTAATTATTATCTTAAGATAATTGTGTTACGTAATATTTTATCAGTTAATTATCATGTGTTTTTTTATAATGATTTCATGGACATTGAATACTTATTTACTGCAAAACTCAATTAATGTATTGTTATTCTATTTGATATATCAATTTATAAAATACAGTATCAAGTTCTTCCTTTCTTTTTATTTTGATAAGAATGCAAGCAATGCATAAAATAACAATTTTGAAATCTCATTAGAATTGTGAATGTTCTGTATAAATTTGAAACTGATAAATATTTTGATTTTAGTAGCCAACCTCTTTAAATTTCTCATGATTTTATAAGTAATTTGAAAAGATTTGATAAGGATAGTGTCAAAGGAAAAAAATAAATATATTAAGAAATTTTTACTTTATTTTAAAAATCTGTTTTGCATCTAAATCTGCTGTATAAAAGACGAAAGTATATATTCATCTATGTAGAAAAAAATATAACTATATTATTTACAATTTAATTTTGAATTATAAAAAACATCAAAAATTGTTATCAAATTGTCTAAAAAGCGACAGCTTTACAAAATACACTCACAACTACCGACTAAAAACAGATTCATTACCACTAAATTTGCACTGTTTTTATGTGAATCGATTATAATTGTTTTTGTAAACGTTTACAATACACTATTTTGTAAAAAATATATATCAATCCGCTGTAGTTTTTTATTTATACTTTAAATATCACTAATATCACTCTCTCATTTAAGTACCGTCTAAAACAGCCACACTATAGGAAAAGAGTATTTACGACAGATCAGTCGGACATACTCGACAAACACAATTAAAACCAGTCTTTCACTTAACGACTAAAACAAACGATCACAAAGTCTTTAAATGTAAATTCGAGTTTATTACGATATTAACAGTTAATACAAATAACAGGGGAACCGAGATCAGAACATAATACCAATGGCAGTAGATACAGAATGAGATGATTGCTGTTTAATAAATAAAGCGTGATGTGAATATCCAATATGTAAAGCACTAGCACAGGACGTTCTTGAAGTCTTTCCTCACTCTCCAGAGCATAAGTTCCATGCAAGCTCGAGCGTCTTCAAAGCTGTTGTGTCCAGAGTTGCCGCACTGAATGTCTCGTTTCAGATATGACGTAACCAGAGACTTTAAGGCTCTCCGGTATGGAAGGCCATAGTAGTGTGGGAATGTAATGGCAGTGTCTACAACCGTGCAGTGAATTATCCTCAACGCCCTCAGGTCATTCTCCAAACCGTGGCCGATAAGTATTGTGTCGGCATTGATGAAACCCATCAGGTCGTTTTGAACATCTTTCAATGATTTCACACTGCTTTTCTTGCTGAAATCACGTGCAGTGATTCCGGAGAAGCGAGTGTTGTAATCCACAATCTCGCATTCGGGTTTCACAAAGCTGTCATACACTAACCGCCCATCTGAAGTGATCACTGTCACTTTAGCCAGTTCGAGACCCCGTGACGTGTAACACATTTCACAGTCTAACGCGTACACTCCATAGTTTCCATCGGGTGCAGGAGTTCGTTTTGGTTTTGTTTTGACAAATCCTTCAAATGGTCCATTGATGCCAAGACTTATACCGTTCCATACGTGCAGTTTCCCAATTGTGCACCCTTTTGAGTCTCTGTCCCCTCGACAGCAGCCATATTCAGCTCTAAAGCCTTGCCGGGGAGCGGTCAAACGCTGGAGCTTCCCCCAGTGATACTGGCAATGTTCTTGTGTCAGATATTCTCCATCGGAACCAACAAAGAATCCCAATCCGCACCTCACACACTTTTTTTCTTCACTAACAGTCGTTTCCTCTACGTCTGCTAAATCACAAGCGTCACTTTCAACAGACACAGGACTCGAACTACCCGAACCTTGCCCGCTATCACCAGATAACGTGTTTTCATGTCCTTCGTTCCACTGTGCTTTTATTTCGCTATAGTCAATTGGACGCACGTACAGATTATCGGTTTTGTTCACAATCACTACACTTGTTCCAGTGTCATTTAAACGCGGCACAAACTCGCGGGCATTCACGTCAAATTGTGACGGTGTCGTGTAGGCATGCGGCTGGAACACTGCAGGGCTCTTGTAGATGATGACACGTCCGGGATGCAGCCCACTCTCAACGGGATACCCGAGAGTCAGGAGCTGTT
This sequence comes from Sialis fuliginosa, assembly GCA_961205875.1. Taxonomy (NCBI): domain Eukaryota; kingdom Metazoa; phylum Arthropoda; class Insecta; order Megaloptera; family Sialidae; genus Sialis; species Sialis fuliginosa. Next base: position 10,669,579 of record OY540817.1, on the reverse strand, counting down.
CAGGCACAAGCAGGTAGTGCCGAAGATAGTTCGATAGAGCCGCCTCACTCACGTTGAGCTTTGTATGCTGACGTAGAGGTGGATGCATGTTGTTGACCATCTCGCGCTGTTTGGTTTTGCGTTTGGTCACCTCGGGCGATGAGTTATCGTCCCTGGGTCGTCGGTTCTTGCGTTGGCGACGGCTCAGTGAAGGAGGTTTGGCACACGGCTCAGCTGAAGTTGGGCGGCTGTTCTCCTTGTTGCATTCACTGCCACTGCTCGTGGCTGCGTCTCCGCCGCCAGGGTCCAGAGAGTCTTCCAACATAAACACCACCAAGTCATTCATCGCGGCACAACAAACACTACACTAGTCTTAATTAACTAATTTCAAAAGCAGCAGTTATGCTTTAGATATTTAAGCAAAGAATTCAAAATAATAATAAAAACCATTTAAATTTCAAGAATTATTTGATTTGTTACAAGTAAAAAAATTAAATATTTATAATCAGGAAATGTCATTTAACATAAACTGACATATATTAAGTGTAATGTTTTAACATACCAAAATATTTGTAAATAACTAAATAAACTGTTTATTTTATAAATATAATCAATTCTATGTAAAGATATTGGGAAATTTCTGTCTTTGTGTATATTTTGATTTGTGCTTTTGATGCTAGTAAAAAATTTTAAATAGATGTAAATAAGATACATAAATAGAAATTTCAACATACCTTCACTGCAAGATGCTAAATATTTCCCATTGCTTGAAAAATCCATGTCGAGGACTCGACCGGTGTGTCCCTTCAACGAAGTCAACAACCACGGATGAGAAAATGTTTGTTTATCTCTTCGACCTACCCAACGGCCTTCGACTGCCTTCTTTTTGCTCTTGTTACTAGCATTTGTCACTGTCTGATTTTTCTTGCTCAGTTCTTTTGAAGATGCTCCACCTAATAACAAATGAAAGTAAGGTTAAAACAAATGTATCAACGAAACACGTGCTTGTTTGTCAGAAGCGTATTTATTTGAAAAATTACATTTCTCACTTTTATTTTAATGCCATGCAACACACTCAAAAGATGCGAGGAATGCTTACTTTTCGTTGACTGTGGTTTTTTGCTTTTTTCCTTTGTATTGCCTTTAAACAATTTGGTTATGTAAAACGCTACAAACACGGTTGCCCCTAACACTGCAGATACTAATATTATTTGCGGTGACGATATTTCCGTGTCGAATGGATCGGACATGTTAATAAAAATCTACGCGAAACCAACACTTATAACGGCACAAAAACCACGCGGTTAGATTTACCGGTGAATCAGCGACTGACTGGTAGAAGTAGTGCGGCGCATTCGATCTCCAGAAATGATGATTGTACGTGCACCAATCAGAATCTAGCGATACTCGAGTCCTTGAGAATGGCGGGCGTTTTCAAAAATCCGTCCAGGCGGGTTGGGATGTAGTTGTAAATACCCATTCGTGTCTGTGTTTGTCGATCTGAACATTCTTATGTGCATCAGCTTTCCAAGTACACTGAACGATTGTGTTGTTTACTGTCGGACGTATCGCAGCGATGTGAAACGGTGCCAGAACAGTCACGAGCAGTTACGTGTCGAATCGAATACAGTCGTGGCGGCTGCGTGCCCCACTTGTTTATAGCGGGCGTACTTGACAAGTGGGAAATGGGGATTGTTGGGCGCGCAGATCAATTGTGCGCACCTTTGTTGCAGATTTGTACTTGCAACACACGCGTCTCGACTATTGCACTATTATTGGCTCTGTCTCATCGCACCGACGTTTCCTGCCGTCGTTTGAGGTCCTTTCCATCTATATATTATTATTCATACTGTGTTAACAACTAAACGAGACTACGTGATTAATTGCCAACATTTATTTTGTAAACAGGATGCTTCCGCGAATTTATGTAATGCACCTGCCCATGCTTATACAAAACATCATAACAAAAAGATCCATTTCGACTATTTTATATTTCGCTTATCATAATGTTATTTATTATACGAAAAACGTTTCGTAAATATTTACCAAACAATATTTTTTACCGGAATAGTTTACATTCTATAATTTGCATGTTTAAATAAATATTAAAAGATACTCAAAGTAAACAAAAATAAATGTAAACAAATGCATGAATTTTTTTCCAATATAAAAACAGTTCATATTAATAATTCCATATCAAGAAATGATAATTACGTCTTTGAAATTACTGTTATACTTTTATTTCTCAGAAACTACACACAGTAAATGAAATTAGAAAAGTGGGTATTTATTTACGTTGATATTTATATATAAAACATAATGACTCATATAAAAGTACTGGAGTTAAGTAATTAAATTTTAATGAAAGTATTTATTTTGGAAATATTACTGAATGATAAAATTTATTATTATTGGAACTGACCTACGTAGTTAGTTAACAAAAACTACATTAACCAAGTAAGAATTGCTATATAAATGTTTCAATAATAATAATAAATTAAAATAATAATGATGCGTCATAAAAATAGTGGAGATTTTTCATTGCAGAAAAAGGAGTTACATTTACATAATGTGACAAAAACCTTGATATTTGACTTTGGGTATTATTTACAATTTGTAATCAAAATCAGCAAAATAATGTTTACAATTTGACGTTCCATCGGAATCTAGCGTGCTTGTTTTGAACTTTAAATATGTTAATAAAGAATCTGATTGAATAACAATTCATAAAAAATCTTATGCGAATGAAAAATATATTGAGTCATCGGTGATATAAGTCGTATTTAAAATTGTATACTTTTTAGGGTTCCGTCAAAACTCAAAAACCATCAGAGCGTGTGAGTTGAAATTTGGAATATACATGTAAACGTGCCTGCCTATTTCGAGAAAATATTAATAATCTTTAAAAAATAATTTTTTTTAAGTTAAAAAAACCACATGGTATCAAAATACGCGTATTTTTGAGCTGATTTCAAAAATTATACATATTATATCTTAAAAGATTATTTAACACAAAATCATCTAAAACTTGCACCTACCGTAAAAATATCAATTGGTAAACGGTAACGTAAATTGACAAGCGTGAAGTGGCTTCCAGTTGTCGATTTTAAGGTGAAAAAAACAACATGCTTAAGAAACAAATGAATTAAAGAGCTCATCGCTTAAATATAAGTAGTACTGGTCAGACGTAAATGATTTTTCTATTAAAATATCTAATATGCGATATATTAAAAAAAAAAATCTAAAGTTGTTTTGGATACACATCACGTGCCAGAGACGTCAGCAAGTTATCGTCACGGTGACGTATCTATTTGCATTCCGTGAAACTTGTCCACAATTCGTTGGCAGATGACATCATCTAATTTTGGCATAATGTAGCGGCCGCGGTGCCAGAGGCAGCGATAACCGCCAAAGGTCCCGAACTACATAATATTGATTGGAATTTATAAAAACGTCCGTTGGAATTTCAGAGATTGCTACTCTGAGGAAAAATTGTATTTAAAAAGAAAGTTTACGTGTTATTTGAGATGATACCTGGATTATCTTTAAGGTTAAGTTATACTGGACTTATTTTAAGCTTATATTTTGGAATTGGGAGTAATAAAAATCTATTATGTAAATTAGACAAAAACAATTTTCTTGGGATAGAAGATATCTTTAGGTAGGTACTGACTTAAATATTTAAATGATGTTGCAGGTACTTGTACTTATTCCTTAAAGAAGATTATCTTTCAAATCATTTTCGTAGAACTGTAAGGTTTTAATTACGGCTAGTACATGCATACATATTTACAAATATATGGGCGTCCGCAGAGCGGGGTAATTGGGGAACTTATCTCGCCCTCCTTTAATTAAACAACAGTTTATTGATGGAATTATTTATTTTGTCCCTCCCGCCATCCCCCTGAAACATTTTCTGCGCACGCCCTTGTACTAACACTTTTACAAATCTTTACCTCCTGAACTGTTCTTTTAATAGGTAGATACTTCTTAATATTAAGCCAGAAATATTTTGTTTAACCAGAGGAAGTGGAGAAGTTATTAAATTCATGATGACGAGTCTTGTAAAATATTAATAAAGAGACAGGGTTGTTGTAATTGGGATAAGACAAAAATTGGAAAGGATTTAAGTTAACTTTATTCCTTTTTTCTTTGCAAATATTAAAAAATCTTGCCAAACATTTTTGTAAAAATCTGATTACACTTTTATAGCAGGTGTTTGGTATTTATTTATTTCACAAAAAATGAGCATTTTGAACTATTATTTTTCTATATAGATCCTGACTTACGGGACACTTGTAGAAAATTAAATACGATATAGAAAAAATACAAAAAATTGATAAATATTGAATCTGTTTTTTTTTAAATTCAAATAACTACCTTTCATTTTGATTAGAAATTAATTGTAATTTTTTTAATACTGCCCTGTTGTAAATGAATTATCATACATCCTGAACTAATTCTAGGGTCTGAAGCTCTCAAACAGCGAAAGTTCCATTAAAATAGTTTAAGTAGTTTTCGTGTCAAGTCGAAACAAACAGTCAAAAATTATAAAATCTATACAATACAGCCAACATCCAAAACTAATTCTAGAGTCTTACAGTGATAGTCCCATCAAAATCGGTTCAATAGTTTTCGTGTCAGGGCAACCTTCTTTCCCCACCGGTAATCCATGTCTGGTGACAGTATTATAATGTATTACTGTCTGTATTTATTTATGAAAGCCAATAGTGAGAAAAAAATATACAGAACTTAAACATTTATATTATAAAAAGTGTGATTACTTACTTTAGCCTCTGAAGTACACACACATATAACTTATTTGTTTTGTTCCAGTTCAAGTAATTCAAAAAATAACACACACTATATATATTTTAGACAAAATTCAAACAAGAAAATTTCATACGTTTGTACATAAATTAAAATTTATAGAATTGAAATTACGGTAATACTCGACGACTATGAATGACGTCTGCCTTTTACCATAACAGAAGTACCTCTTATCTACCGTCTAGTACTATGGGTAATAACCACTAGTACATGTAAATAACTAAAAATAAATTATTTTTCTTAGAAAAAGATTATTCAGTTTGTAATTATATTTGCAGAATGAGTAAAATACTGATAACGAAATTTAATCTGATACTTATCAACCTATTTGATAATATTTATTATCTAATATATATTTTTGAATAAAACTTATACAATTTTTGTAGTTTGTGATGGATTGATATCAATACGCTATCTCATCAAGGGCAGTAACATTTAATAATTAATAATTAGTGAATTATTACTGAATCAGTAGAGGCGTAGAGTCCTAAATTACTTTTGTTATTATTAAAATAAATATTATTTTTTACAAATATAATTTTTACAGCTTCGTAAGATCGATTGTTTTAAATTGTTTATATACATTTCTAGTGTCAAATTATAAATGTAATAAATCACAAACAGCATCTAGACATATTCACAAAAGAGAAGATTGTATAAATTTTTACAGATAAAAGAATGCTTACTATTCGAAATTAAAACACCGGTCGATACTTTAATATTATAGTGCATGTATCATAAACAATACTGCATTATCATAAACAATACTATTAGCTAAGTTCAGATTAGTATGCAATAGTCTATTCGGAGAGGTTATTCTCGGAGCAGGAAATGTTTTTGAAGAAAACATATGTAGGACTATAATATTATTTAAAAAAACATTCAAAACATGCAAATTTTCGAAAATATTTTATATACAGGGAGAGTCATATCAGGTGGAACAAACTTGAACAGTTTATCGAGAAAAATATTTCAAGTAAAAAAAAGTTCGTATGAACATGTGTCCGGAAACTCTTCGTAAGAGAGCTACAAACTTCAAAGATTTTGTCTTAAATTAGTTTTTATTTAATATTTTGAGAACCCATTGTGATACAGTAATTAAATTTGATAATAATAATTATTATTATTATTTATTCGTTGAACTCATTACATAGAGTATTGAACGTGTCATAGAAGAAACAAAATATAATTATATATAAGAAAAACACGGTTTAGTATTAATACGTATTATATATCGATTTCCAATACGACCAATGATTATTTAGACCAGAGATGTATGGGGCCAGTGGGCTCTTTGAGTTGTTTGTAGTTTTTTTTTATTTCTTATATTTTTTCCTGAAAAAATTCTACTAGAATTCAAGCTGTTTTTATCTTTATGTGGCCACCCGCCGCCCCTTCTGAACTGGCACCCCGAGCGGTCGCTCAGACTTCCTCCCTAAAGCCAATATTGCTGTTATACATTAACAAAATAAGCAACGAATTATAATAAATATAAAAATTTTAATCATCAACCATTCTTTTTTCCAAAGCTTACATGACTTTTTAATATTACACTCGAGTGATTGTTGTAGTTTTGGCTGACACCTCGACTAACAAACATTTTTAGTTTTTCATGGCAATTGTGATTTTTATTGAATGAAATGCGTTGTATCTTTGTTATGAGTTGTTTTATTATCGTTGTTCTCTGATTTCAAAATTTTCACTCGATTTATCATATCTAATATATTATTATAAGGTCAATTAATGTTATGATTACAATCATACTTATGCTGCACAAAATGTTAAAAAAATTGCATTGTTATGAAATGATTGTTTAGTAGCCATTTATAGTATAGAAAATTTTTCTATAAAATTTTCGCATGGTTCGTTCATAAAATTTTAAAAAAAATTGGGATACGTACCCCTCCTTCTTCCTTCTACACACGAATTAAAATTTTTATATGGAACCAATACTAGCCAGGTTATGTTTTCGAAACGAGGTAGGCTTTAATTTTCACGATACGAGACAGTCCGTTGTAAAATTCAAGGCTGAGACGAGACTTCAATTACAAAAACCGAGACGAATCTTACCTATCTCTCGTGTGCAGTCCTAATCAATATTTTAGTGTGGGTAGCTTATTTAAATAAAATGTATTCCGATATATCATTGAAGAACACGTGAATAATGCAATTATTAATTAAAAATATTAAATGGCTATTATAAATGTTGTCATTTTTATAACAATGAATCATATAGAAAATAAAAACATCTATAACAGTATTTAATTTATTAAGGAACCAATTGAAGCTCGATTGATCAAATAAATAAATCTAATATTATCAACAAATTTCAATTGTGTGAATCTCACACCCAATAATATTTATTTATAAATAATATTTATTTAATATTTATTTATAAATATTATTTATAATACAGTTAATTTTATTTTTAATTTACAATATTTGTATTAAGAAATATTCAATTAGCTATGAAAGGAATTAATATCTTACGATTAAGTTCCTATATCTGAACGATGTTTTTCACATTGTTTTTGTTACGACCTACAAGTACAAAATTAATTTTAAATCTCGATTCGAGTTTGGGTTCAGCATAGTGCAAACTATTTGGGTTCAAAAACCATTATTTCTTCAGGGTTCAGTAAAATTTTAGTAGTGGACTTGATAACTCACATCATACCATAAAATTCAAACAGATTTTCAGTTAGTTCATGTTATAAAATTTTATAAAAATCTAAAAAATAATTTATTCAACCTTTTAAAAATATATGGTTACCGGTTATATTCATGAAAAGGTACGGATTTAAGTTCAGGTTCGTTGACTTTGAAATATAACGGTTCGGTTCGGGTTCAGGTTAATGAAAGATACGTTTTTTTTCGGGTTTTGGGTTCAGGTTCAAGTCCCTGCTATATAGGTATATTAATATGTCTTTTTTTAATTCTAATAAACAATATTAGTCATACTATTATCAGTAATAGTAATTCACAATAATATTCTGCATGTCCTACTTAAAAATGGAAACAAAATTTACGCAGTTAATATAGGGAAAACATTTCAACTAACGTCATACCGATTAGACAACATGTATATGGAGGTATGTACATATTTTAATATTCGCACACATCTCTCCCTCCTCAACTAAAATGTCGAATCGTTATCACAGGAAAACCAATATTATACTACGTAGAAGTGATGAAACTACTTGGTCATATAATGATATCTGGTTCAAGGTTTATTTGCAGTTAATGCGTCATCGGAAAGATTTATGTAGTTTGGAGGATATGATGCTTACTGTAGTAGTTTACAGAGAAAGTAATATGTTAATAGCTATGGTGTGTGCCTAAGTCTAGGGTTGGTTATTAGCTACGAAATATTAATAATATTATATTAATCTTTAGGCTCTTTTGTTAAAGGGAAAAGCCACTGTGACGGGTCAAAACATTGTCTATGTTTGGGAATTTTTTCCACAAGTATAACTAATTATTTTAGGATCAGGTATAGGACATTTTATATATATTTATTTTTTGAGTGTATCTAATATAAATGATAATAAACACATCGAGATTATTTATTGAAATGTAACACACTTTTTTACGATTGTAATAAATTGAAACAAAAACAAATTTGGAATTCAATTCTTCTAAATTACAAATAGGCATTTTAAATTTTAATTATTATGTCGATACATAAAATTGTTATTAGATCATAACCAATATTGCTTTATAAATACATATGTATTAAAAAAATTGATTTGTTATTTATTGTAATAGAAATTTAAGTACCGTTTACATTGTACATTTTTTTTAATAAGAAAACAATAAATCTAGAATAATTGATTGAATTTTAATAGTTTTTGAAACAGCACAATTAAAATTTCATTTAATTGATTTGTTAATTTTGGCACCACCAAAATACCAATTTTCAATTCGATTTGGTTTCGGAACTATTCATGCCCGGTGTTATAATGAGATTCAATAAAATATTCTACCTTGCAAGCACTTTAAACGGGGTACTAACCAAGGACTTGAACCGGAATTTATTTATGGCTCGGGTTCGGTTCGGGTTTGGGTTCAACATGTTGCAAACTATTTGGGTTCAAAATCCGTTTTTTTTAGGATTCAGTTTCGGGTTCGGGTTCAAGTTTGTTATCGAAAAAAAATCATATTGTTCGAAAACAAAAATAATTAACAAATAAAACATTAAGAGCCATTAAAATTTTGAAAAAAGGTCAAAAAATAAAATTACATTTTAAAGATTGAAATCTCTATTTTTCAGATTTTTTGCAAATTGAAATGTAATTCAGTTACTTATAGAATTAAAAAAGAAAGTAAAAAATATGTAAATTTTAGTAGTAGACTTGATAAGTCACATCATACCATAAAATTCAAACAAAAGTTCAGTATACTCGTAAGTACATTTTAAAAATCATTGGAGAGAAATATTAAAAATAATTTAATGAACATTTAAAAAATATATGGTTACCGGTAATTCATGAAAAGGTTCGGATTCAGATTCAGGTTCGTTGATTTTGAAATATAGCGGTTCGGGTTCGGGTTCAGGTTCAAGTCACTGGTATTATCTATGAGATATTTGTTTTGTTATTTATAATTATTATGTAGTTCCGGAGATACAAGCTTTCAAAGTTTGGTATACATATTTCGTTGCATTCGTACTCCTGTGCTTTCCCTACTTCTACGTCAAAAAGCTTAACTATGTACAGGTACATACATTATCAGCTTTTGATTTACCAATCATAGAACTGCAAATAAAAAAGATAAATTGAATATTGCATGCTATTTATAATTTACTTTTTGGAAATTTAATTAGTCTATTGTTTATTTTTTATACTACAAATTACAAATAAGTAAATCCTACGTAAAATAATAAGTTAGTGAAATCATAAATAAAAAAAAACTATAGGTACGCGTGTAAAATATTACAAAGAGCTTTAAAATAAATGTATTAGAACATATACATATTTAAATAGTTATATGCACAAATAAACATCGGTAATAAGTATTGAGTAGTATTGACGAAATGCCAATTAAATAAATGAAAAACAATTTGATTTATTAACTTAATTGACCAACCCTAAATGGTTTAATGTTTATATATCTGTATTCTTTTAAACCTCATTATTATTATTTGAATGTAGGATGTTTACATACAAGTTGTTTCTGCTAGAAAAGTATGTAATTGCTATAGGTACAACAAATCAGCGGATCTAAAAATGTAAATAGATGACTTTATGTTATTACATGATAATGATAACTGATATTTTCTGATTTCTTTTGAGTTTTTTTTTCGTTCTATCTATTCAGTCGAGAAATACGTTAAAATAAATGGTAATTTAATTAAACCTGCACAAAAAATATAAACAAGCTCTTCTGAGAAATCTTTAACATTTTTTTATTATAGTGAATTAAAAAGAACTCCGCAGTGGATTTTTACTTTAGGTTAATTTCTTTTGTAACTTGGGGAAATTATAGTTTAGTTTTAATTCAGATTAAATGTTGTAATGGGCGCAACCTATGAAAACTAAGAATTTCCGTTTCAGTGGGTACCGAAACATTTTATGTTAATTTTTTTTATCTCATAAGATAAAGGATCAACTCTTAGAAAAATTTAGAGTAAAAAGTGCTTAAAGAATACAAAGGAAATTATTTTAAAACTTTTTGTGACATTTTTTTTGTTCGACAGTGTTTTTTTTTATTAAATTTAAAAATGGTTTAAAAAATTCTAAAAATATGTATTTTGTATTCTAATGCTAATTTTATTTAAAAGTTGATCCTTGACACGGGTATATAGATATAAAACAAAAATAAAACTATATATGTTTCGGTAGGTTGCGCCCTTTACAACTTTTGTACAGCACACTTTAAATTATCATTTCTCCAAGTTACAATAAATTTCAACAAAAAGATAAAATCCATTGTTTTTGTGTAGGGTCCATTTAAAATATACCAAATATACCCCTCTTCCTCGCCAGTTTTGTGACTGTTGAAAACTGCTGTGTGTTGACGTTCTCTCGGATAGTGATAGATACAACATATTCTACTGAAAATTATAATTAACTGGATTTTCCGCTTGACTTGTTCCTACTACAGACGGTTTTAGTAATACTACAGTACTTTTGCCTCCGAGGCATACTTTGTTGTATTTCTCTTACCGTAAACAATGATGCTTATATCAGTATTGGGAAATTTCGCAGGTGTAAAATTGATTACTGTGGATTGTAGTTCTTAGATTTTACTGTTTGAATTCTAATTAACTATTTAATTAAAGATAATTAATGAACTGATATGTTTTTGTTAAATTATAATTTGGTTTCTTAATACAAATTGAATTGGTGTATATCAAACTTTTTTTTATGGTTTATATTATTCGAGTCACTTACGATATTTTTGTAAATAGTTAAAAATGTGGTACTTGTATATTATATCCCCGGCATTTGTAGATGTGTAAGTCTCATGTATTATAAGATACAATCAGCGCCAATGTGAGTAATGTGTGTACTATTCGTTTAAATATTTATTATTGCATATAAGCCTAACAAAACTAACCAAACCGATTTTGCCCCAATAGATTGCTCTAATCAATAGATTAAATCTTCTGATTATGCATAATTTTATTTCTATGTTGCAGTTTTAGAAAATAATAGCCGAATAGTTATACAATAGTTATCTATTTAAAAATATTGAAATTAATAGTACACACTTTACACACATTGGCGCTGATCAAATCATATACACTTCATGTTACTTGCCATCTGCAAATGCCGGGGATATAATAGACAAGTACCAAAAATGGTATTTCTATGCATGATTCAGCCTAATGTAACAAAGTTGATAAGGTCACTAAATTTATTTTTTATCTGGAGAGTAAAAAAATTAATAATAAAGTTATAGTAGTACCTACATTATGTAGTCACTAATGACGTCATGTATATAACACCTACATAAAGAACAAAGTGATGTCATAGTTTTTGTGTGAGTGTACACTTGTAAAAAAATTAATCAATCTTACAAAATGTATTCAACATTCTGTAATTAAAAAAGTAAAACAAAAGGATATAAAACATATTAAAGCGAATTAGACATCATAGTTAAAATTTCCATAATGTAATTAGTAATAATAAATAATGTAACTATCGATTAGGCTTGTTTATAAATGTACAACATTTAGATCATTGCTTATGTATGTATAAAAGTTTATAGAACATTGTTCATGAGTATTTTTTTTTATTGCAATATAAACTTTGGAAATAATATGAAAAATAGTGTTAATAACTAACCACGATTATTTTTCTGATAACGTCATGTATGCAGATTACATAGACCCATAAAAAAGGACTTGTACTTATCTTATACACTTAATATCTTTGTAATAAATAACTAAATAAAAAAGTCGGAGAAGTGCGAGTAAGACTTGCGCCCTGAGGGTTCCGTACTGTTAAATAAAACTTAATTTATTATTGATGATAGTTAGTTACGTAGAGTGACGTAGAGAATGGACCCCTTTACGTAGACGCTTATGAAATAAATCGCAAAATTAAGTTAATCACGTAGAAATTAGTGATTTTCGGATTTTTTCCTATAGACCTTCCTTCGTGCCTTTCAAGATTCTAGATCAACGGGAAGTACCCTATAAGGTTATAAGTTAGTCAGTATCAAAATTTGAATTAGAAACTTAAATTTCTTACAGAAATGTGAAACTGTAGACCAGACCTGCACAACTCAAAATGTAAGGTGGGTCGTAATACTTTATGAAAAACTTTTGCGGGCTGAAAGAAAATAGAACAGGAAGGAAGGCTATTAAGAAAATAATAATATTATTTAATTATTTTAAATATTTATATTATTTTTCTTTCTATTACCTTTCGTAATATTATAAATCAATAAGCTAGGGAATGTAGACCTTAGTATTTGATTAAAATTTTAATTGATACTTCTAATCGTTTTTGAGAAAAATAATCTTGACGAACAGACAGACGGATAATAAATTGATATTATAAGAGTTCCGTTTTTTCATTTTGAAGTACGTAATCCTAATAAATATATAAACAATATAATATTTTGCCTTGTCACCTAAATAAAATATCACAAAAGTTCTTCCCTTTCATTTGAAACAAGATTAATACTTTCTGATTCTTCTTCAGATAATACGTTTGTATGATTGTATGGTAACTATAAATATAAATTAATGTATTATAAGTAGATATACTTTTATAGGAGCGAGTGACATTGCATTGTGTTTTGTTTACAAACGGTCTCATTGACTTCTTTTTGTGATAATATTTGATGTCTGCACCTATGTATAAATGTATATATGTACTTTTGTATTGTTGTCAATGATATTCGACCAATGCCGCGTGTTAACAGGATTGTATTTGTCTACATATTTTACACATACATATGTTTATTGATATGTAACATAGTTTAGTGATTTTTAATATTATATATACCTATCAGGGGCGGATTTAACAGGTGGACAAAGGAGCATTTGTGTTATGAAATGATTGTTTCCATTTTTGTTAATAAAATGTTATTATTTCATAATTATTTTGAATTTTTAAAGAAAAATAACGTACATTATTTATTTATGAATTTCTTAGTAGAAAGTAATAAAAAAATTACGGTAAATCCGGCTGAAATTTATTAGTTCCGGTCGGAACCGGAATAAAATCGTGAATTCTGGCCGAACCGAAATTCCGATCCCTAGTAATATTACTTATAAAAGAAAGCGCCATCTCTATACGAATTTGTCTAGCGACTGGACTAATATAAAATGCAATACATTTTTAATTTAAATTAATTATTGAAATAATAATAATATTTAATTTCAAGCATTAACTTCAAGATAAGAAAATGGCTTTGAGAATGTTTTATGAGGGGGGGGGGGGGGGTACATAGCGTTAATACTATCTCCATCCAGACAAGTCGTTAATGTTTGCATAGAACTTATCAATTCTATAACTACTTAAATTATAAAAAAGAAATTACCCATATTATTTTTTAATTATAAGTTTTAAAACAATGTTTCGTTTCGAAATAATTAATTGCTTTATAAACATGAAAGCGTTCAAAGCAATTTGAGTTATACTATTATAATATTGTTTGAGTTATATTAACAAAAACTGTATGGGTTATTTGATGTTAAATTCTCTGAATAAAACCATACAAATGTTTCAAACAAACTTTAATTAAACAATCAACAATTTATTTGGTTTATTCAAATAATATTGATAATTGAAATTATACATGTTATAAATTGTTTGCTTATTGTAATAATATACATACACAGTGCCGTAGTGAGAAATTTTTTTGGGGGGACAGGCTCATTGTCAGACTAACGTTATAACTTCAATAAATTAAGTTCTGATTCCACGTGAAAAATAAGTTTTTGTTCGAAACATTTATTAATTGACATTTTACATTTACATTTATCAAACGCGAGTTTTGTTATTTAAAATAAATTAATTTGAAGAACAAATACAGCAGAAAAAATGTTTTAGATTAAAAGTGTTAATGTTTTATTTTTTATTTTTTTTTAGTGTTCCGTGCCAAATGCAAAACGTATGGAATCAGTTCAGTGTCTGTCCGGCCGTCTGTTACAAGCTGAAACTATTCGACGTCAAAATATAAAATTCAGCACAGAGATAGAGAGTATGATGGTCCATTTATACACGTGAAGTATAAAAAGTTGAATTTTGGGAAATAGGAAAAAAAATTTTCAAGAGCATCATGTAGGACTGTAGGATGTCAAATGAAAAAAAAGATTCGGAAAAAAAGCTTAAAAATTACTGTCCTCCACCCTTATCACTAAAAGGGTCGTTAAGAAAATTAAGTGTAGATTAAACTAAAATTATCAATTCAAGATTGACAAATTCTAGCGTGATTAATTGTTATAAAAAATGTATATGTTTATTTCATTATAACTCCTGAATCATTGGTCTTAGAGAAAAAGTTTTTCAATAAAAATTATTTCTCACGATGTAAAGAACAACTTTTATCCTTACACGTTTATCAACATTTTCAATAATTTATGTGGAGGCTGATGGCATGGAACACTAACTGTACAAGTATAGCTTGAACTTGGTTAATTTTTTTTTAAAGTACACATTTTCTAAAATTTTTATTTAACAATTTTTCTGCAAGCAGCTTTCTTTCCAAATTAAAAATTCGTAACGTTTCATTTTAAACACCGGTAAAATAAGTACAGTTCTGTATTAGAGCTAATGCAAAGCACATTTGAATAATGTTTAATTTAAATGTGAGGCATATTTATATCGGTCATTCACTATTTTGTGCGTAATTTCTGAAAACAATGATGTCTTGCCAAGTGTTGACGGCGGGAGGTGCCACGGTGGTAGCGCGGGCAATGTGTACAAGTAGGACACTACTGTTGATAAGAATAAAATCACGTGTACAGTGGCGTCCGATATGTACAATTATAAACATAATCAGGGACGTGTAAGGGCGATAAAGGCACTTGCCCTGGTTGAAAAATTTCGGATGTTTTTAATGATCACCTGAGATAGCTGAAAATAGTTTTACATTTTTTTTAAGAAAAAAAAACTATAATATTATTTACTAAGGACCACATAATTTACATCTATTTTAAGAAAATAGGAATCCATATAAGATACTGGCACCCTATAAGAGCAAGGTTTACTGTTTTTGTGATTGATAGGTTTCTTTTTTGTAATTCTCATGAACTCATTTTACTAATAAAACAAGTAACTCTTTATTTGTTTTTTTTTAAATTATAGCCTTTCATTTTGTTTATGTTTTTTTTCTTCAGTAATGGATAAAGTAAAATCAGTAATGAGCACGCAGTGATGGACACTTGCTAATGATTGCAAAATGATAAGTACTACAACACAAAAGATAAAAAAGAAAGAATAGTCAAATTTGAAACAATGTAGAGCAGTTGTTATGATAATATAATAATTAATAATATATACTAATAATTAGTTTAAATGTTCACCATTTTGACACCTATTAGCCGATTGTCATCAAATCACCCTGTAAGACAGTTAAATGTATATAGATTAATATTCAGAAATGATAGTAATCAAATTAATTAAAAATAATTAAAAATAGTAATTATATTGGGGACATTTCCAAGACTGGTGTTACTACCTTATTTAAAACAAAAGTTTAAATTTACAAATTTTAATATAATTAATTTAAAAAAAACCTTACTTAAATAACACTTTGCACCCCCACCATTCTCCCACGTAAGGATTCATAAGGTTTTACGGACCCACCATTCCTCCCAAAGACTTACATAATTAATGAACGCCCCCTTAATAGACCTAATAAATTAGTATGATTTATAATTTATTACTTCGAAAAAATTAAAACTATCTATGAAAATAAAAGTATATTAGTATTTTCAGTTTGTCTGCTCGTCTCATTTGTACACCATAAATAATTTACAGGACACCACTGAATATCGTATATAATAAAGACACATGTTTTCTATATATATAACGATAAATCAGGTGCGTCTGTGTTTCTATGTACAATGGGGTGATGACATTTTTATACAGTTTTATTTGAACGTTGGTATTTATGTTTATA
This sequence comes from Sialis fuliginosa, assembly GCA_961205875.1. Classification (NCBI taxonomy): domain Eukaryota; kingdom Metazoa; phylum Arthropoda; class Insecta; order Megaloptera; family Sialidae; genus Sialis; species Sialis fuliginosa. The sequence goes on along the minus strand of OY540817.1, from coordinate 10,653,184 downwards.
ATTTATGTAAATGTTGGCAACAATCGAGCAATAATTGAGAAATGTTTTTGTTATCAAGTCAAACTTATATTGTTGGTTGTAAGAACGATGACATCGGATAAAAATAAATTATCTGTAAATTTTATATTAAGAAAATATATTTCCATGCCAAATCATTTATCATCTGCAATAGTGGATTCATTATATTTGCTATTTCAAATTTAACGAGATGTCTGAAAATGCCTATGCAAAAAACGGTTGTAGCCACCATAAGACAGAAAAAATGATGTGTTTCATATTTTGACTAGAGCATTACAGACCGATTGACAGACGTCATTGAGATAATGTTTGTACTCAAGAATGGGTAATTCCTTTGAAATCTCGAACTCGATTTTATTTCACATCTATTTTCTTATACAGTAAATTTTATGTATGTATGAAAAAGTAAAAATAATCTTTTTCTTCCATCCAGAAAATTTGTATAATCAGCAATTTAAAATTTAAAAAAATTAAGACAAATGCAAACTATACTTGCACAATTAGTGTTCCGTGCCATCAGCTGCTCACTTATATAATTGAAAGTTTTGAAAAACGTGTTAAGACAAAAGTTGTTTTTTACATCGTGAGAAATATTTTTTGTTGAAAAACTTTTTCTCTAAAATAATTGATTCAACAGTTATAAGGAATTAAACAATTAAATTGTTTATAATAATTGATGATCGTGCTAGAATTTTTCAATTTTCTTCATTTTGCACCAATCTACACCTAATTTTCAATGTTAATGATTTTTGGTGTTAAGGGTGGAGGACAGCAAATTTTAAGCGTTTATTTCTAAAAAAAGCGTTAAAAAATGCATAAAAAACATAATATATATTGTTGAATTCGTGCTTCAATAATGTTTCATTTGACACCCTGCACGATGTACTCGATTTTTTTTTCCATTTACCAATTTACCTCCTGAAATTAACCACCAGAATCAAAATTCAACTTTTTATATTTCGCGCCTATAATTGTTCCACTACTCTCTATCTCTGTGCTAAATTTCAAATTTTTACGTCGAATAGTTTATTAGAAAATCGCCTGTGACAGACGGACGGATAGACACTGAACTAATTCGATAAGTGTTCCGTGAAAACGGAACACTAATAAAATATATTCTGATTTTATATATCATAATATCTGTATGTAAACATTTTTATAAGGAAAACAAAAAATATATAATTAGTAATAATTACCCAATACAGTTTGAATGTTTTTCTATTTAATACGATTACTATTTTGTGTGATGCAAATTTAATGAAATAATTTATTCAAGTTTAAAACAATGTCATTAGTACAGCTGGCTGTTCTAGCACAAAACCAGTAAAAACTAATATACTCAACAGTATAACAAAGGCTGCACTGTTCAACCATGCAGTCTAATTTCGAGGTCAGTGGCTCTAGAGATTTTGTCACTCTATTTATCAAATGGGCAGTAAATGAATACATGACATATAATGCAACATGTCCATGATTACTTTTTACATTCACACCTTTACCGATTGATAATAATGTGGAGGGCAGAGATGAACAAATGTACAAAAAATATATTAATTAAGTACAATTACTTTACAAACAAAAATAACTGCCATGGATACTATGAAACTTTCTTATACGTTTTACTTTATACTGACCCTTAGTTTCACTAAAGTGTTTTTCTAACAACCTTATAAATCTCTAAATGGACCAATCAGAGCATTTGTTAGTTAACAGATAGGTATCAAGCCGTCAGCATAAACATATTGGTAAGTGGTAACATAGTTTGGTGAGTCTAATATATCGTTCTGGCTATAACGCAACGTCTCTCTGTCTGTCCGTCCGTTAGTGCACTTATCACTCGAGATAATTAGATATATTCTTTTTCCAGGTTTTAGTATATATTTTGTTACGTTAGGTAATAGAAATAATAAGTAGTGACGATAATAATAACGCTACCTCAACCGTTAAATATTGAACAATAGCTTGTAGTAAAGAATTGTGTAGAATAAAAAGATCTAACTATATTTTTCAAAAAACCTAAACAATAATTCTGTAGTCCACACGAGCGAAGCCGCGGGCACATCTAGTTGATAATATATGTATATAAAAAATATAAAAATAATGTTTCTCTGCAATTTTTATCTTGAATTTATTTTCATTTTGAACCGTTTCGAATATAATTTAAAATAATCGATTGTATCTTTTTTTTTGAAAAATGAATAAGTACAGTATTATAATAATTGCAATTAAATTTGTATTTTTAAAGGTAGAACACATAAATATATACTTTAGTTACATTTAAAAAACTGATAGTTAATAATGATCTCTATGTAAGAAAATACAACAGAAGAAATAATTGTGCAATTACTTTTAAAAAAGCTGCATTATTCCTTATAAAGAGGAAATATAAGTGTATTCAACATAGATTTAAACATAGATCCTACATATACATATTATATGATGGTATCATTGCGCTTACTATAATGATCTATGACCTCAAAACAATCACATTCTATTTGAGGAGGGCCACCTAACTGTTCTCCAAGAAACTGTTACTCTCTGTATACTTGTTGCTACTATGTTTTTTTTTAAATTGTAATTCCATTAAATTCATGAATAATAAATAAATAGTTAAATTGTTTTTGAATGTAAAATGTAGGTTAGGTACATGTATAAAATATTTACCATATGTATTTATATATTTTTAAATAGATTGTAGAAATTAATTTACTTTTAGGAAAGCTAACAAATATATAAGTATTATAATTTTTATTGAGCAATACCAATTAAATCAGGCACTTTTAACCTTTTAGAATTCCAATACTGTAATTAAAATCTATCGGGTAATATTTAATAGCAAATATAATAGTAATTTGCGAATACCGATTATAATGTAGGTATTACCTATATTGTTCTAACTAAAATTGTTTCCAGGCAAAATTTCGAAACTGTGGCGACCAAAATGTCACATAGAAAATTCTATTGTTTTCAAAAGGTTAACTTTCTTATTTGATATTATTTATTATATTGCTAAGTTCATTACTAATACGCCTATTATAAATCTGAATAAGTCACATAAATATGTGATAACTTTATACTCTTTATGTCCATGCCATCGTAACTAACATTTACATCTATTAATCAATGTGTGTGAATATATGAATAAATACATATATGTGTGCATATGAATATGTATATAATGTACACATGTGTACATTATATTATATTTTTGTATTGCGAGTATTTCCTTATACGCATTTTATTGTCCATACTAATCAATATATGTACATAGGACTGCAACCAAGAGGAGATAGAGTGGCCAGATTTTAGTTTTCGTAAACCCTGACATGAAAATGAGATCCCTTTTTTATTTTATTTTATCCTTTTTATTTTCATTTTATTCTTTTTATTTTATTTTTCATAAAATTTGTTACCCTAATCTGAACTTTTGCGCCTCCTGCTCTATTTTTGACGACCTTTTTTTAAAGTCATCATTTTTTGCAAAATCTTGAGAAATTGCACCGAAACCCTGAGCCCGGAGAACTTGAGACTTTGGTCACCTTAAGAGGAGACCAGAGTTACATAAGTCTTATCTCGTACATATTATCTACAGCTATATAGCTCAGGTCCAGAATTTTTTATGTAAATCTGTACTTAGTTTCAAATTCGAAAATTGGATAAATATCTAATTAATAACAACAAAACAATATATTCTTGATGAGGACTTCATGTGAAGTCGAAAGACGTGTTGAATGACATTGTTTTACTGCGGTTAAGATGAGGTATTTGTATGAACATCTTAATTTGTATTTTGTTTTTTCAATAAATATATTGTAACTTAAAACCGGATTAATTATAATAATATTGGAAATTTTACTATGTTACATTGTAAAAGTTACTAAATTACACTTGACATTTTACTTATGTATAAAAATTTCAATGTGCAATACAATTTTTCCCATAATACTGATCTGTCCCTTGATTACTTAACCAGAAGAATAATTTTTATTATACATATTTTCCATGTAGCTTAAAAATAGCTCCTATGCTTATTGTGTTTGGAGACTGCTGGTCTAACCAAACAGGAATTAAGATAAAACAACTATATATAGAGCTAATTAAAAACGATATGTTTATAACTAAATAAACGTATCGTCGTTTAATTATTGAATATTCATATTTTCAATATATGAGTAAATAAACGTGTTTATGAATTATCAATTCAATATTATATGTATTTTAAATTAAATATTAAATAATTTAGAAAAATACATATGTTTACGAACAAACATTTTAGTTATTTTATTTTATTTTCTATTTACCCCTTAATCACGTAGGTGCTTTTACAATTATGCAGCCATTTATCATTATAATATCCCTTAAAAATACTTAACAAAAAAGATAAGGAAGGTATTAATAAAAACCTATTTATTATTATTTTTATTTAACAAATGTATTTCTTAATTTTTTGTGATTTCGATAAAAAATAACATAACATAGGTTGAGTTTTTTTTAACAAAAAACAACCCTTTGTCTTATAATAACATTAAAATTAAACTTATAAAATTAACTTTGCGCATTTTAGAATTTGCAAATTCTTTAATTATTTTTGAAAAATCAACTTTTCGTGTATAGTCACAATTTATTTACAGGATTGACAAACCTCTTGTCTTTCCTGAGACATTGTCGTTCTGTTTTTATACTCTTTTCAGAGTAAGTACTAAAGGTTTTTTCAGTAGAAGTAACAGAAGCGGGTAAATTCAAAAATATTATAAAAATAATTGAAAAAATGTATGATAATATAAATTATAAACATTTATATAAAATATAAATAATTTTCGGGGTGCTCAGGACACCTGAGGTTTTATAGTCATATGCCAAAAGGCCTAGCTCCTTAATTTTTTTACTCTTTTCAGGGTTCTTTCAGTAGAAGTAACATAACTCAAAAATATTCTAAGAATAATTGAAAATGTAAGATAATACAAATGATAAACATTTATATAAAATATAAATAATTTGCGGGATGCCCAGGGTCCCTGAGGCTTCAGGAACCCGGGCCATATGGCCGTCCTAGCCCGCCTCTATCAGGGCCTGAATAATACATATATGCATGTGTGTCAAATATTACGCACATATTATGCGTAATGTAGTAATATTACATTTAATAAATAACCTGTCGAAAGATTTAAAAGAAATAAATTAACTAATCACTGTAATTACATAGGAAATTGGCACCACTAGGAAGTAACAATTACGAAAATAATGGAGTCGTGTGTTTTGAATTAAATATGGGAAAATTCTACGCTTCAGTGCACAAAATGAAAACGTTATAAATTATACTTTATGTCGGTATAGTCACATTTAACCGGTATTATTTTTATTTTTATTTTTTTCTTTATTTCAGATATATGATATCTTTAAATGTGACCTTGAAGAAATTAAAAATGTGAGTGGATTAATTTTTTTTCAAATTTCGTTCGAGATGATTATTTCTTTATTTTTGGATTGCACAAACGTTCATTAGGAAAGTTATCAGGGGATTAAGGGTATTTATCTGTTAGGGATACATTAAACATGTTTTCCAAAAACGCCCGACAAAATTAATGAGCCACAAATGGTCAATTAAGATTTTCTGAATTTGTTAAATATGGCGTTTCTTACATAAATAAGATGATTTTATCTACTATTGTCTTTAGATCTTTCAGAGAAAAATAGGTAGTTGCAACACATCTGATAATTTACAATGTTGTCAAACTTTATTTTAACTCGATAATTAAGATAAAATACGTGTAAAGGCACTTCAAACAAAATTAAAAACCCTAGTTAATATTTAAAAAAATGTAAATATTTTTATTTCTTAACTTATTTTTACTCTGAAGCAAAAACAAAGCTAACACTATCTGAGAGGTGTCATTTGCTCTAGATTTTAGAACAATAATAATAAATGTATAATAATATAAATATAATGCATTTTATGATGTACACTTGTCATCACTCAAGGTCAAAACATTAAAAACCATACGATTGATTTGAACTGTCAGTGGGATGTCATTTATATTTTATACTCTATAGATATCGTTATCTTAGCTTTTGCTCCAGAGTCACTTCCTTTTAATACCAGACATAAGTTATATTGTTACTTAAAGTAAGACACATAGAAACTATATTATTAATGTCCGGTATCATTAAGGAACTAGCAAATATGCTAGCTAGCAAGTACTCTCAAATGAAATATCAAACTTATATGACAGTTCATTTTGTGTTTTTAACAGCTATTTGTATGCGCAGTAAGTTGGGTTTTACTGTTTTTACTCAAAGTTAATAATTACACTTTAGTAAATATACCATTTACTTTCTATGCATGGAATTATCTGTCAAAAACTCAAAGAAAACTGTCATATAAGTTTGATACCCCATTTCAGGGTGCTTTCTAGCTACCAAATTTTGCTAACTCCCTTATGATACCGGACTTCAATTATGTTATTGATTATTGTGTCTTCTTTTTACGTCTCTGATGAACTGACTTTTACGTCAACTATGATGAACACAATGTACGTCTGACCCGAGTGCAACAAAAATAAAACGCATTATATCAATAAATTCACTATGAACGTCATAAATATTCAACATCTACATTGTAGACGATTTTTTTTTCATTTAAATGAGACGACTTTGCCATAAGGTCACGCCACAAATATGTAGATAGCTGCATGTATACAACAAAAATAATGTGGTATACTTTACAAATAATAAAATCTCGAGAACACAAAGAATATAAAGAGTGAACCGAAAATATAAAATAGAAAAATCTTTTGTAATATTATAAAATAGGTAATGCCACAAGCACGTATTAATGTTTTATTTCTTTGGTATAACATATTCATTAGAATGTGAAGAATCTGGCCACTTCAACTATAATTACACTGTGCAATAATGTATTTTATCGGAGCGCTCTGTACATGGAATTATAATACTACCTATGTGTAAATTCTACATTTAAATTTTAAATTAAATGTATTTGTCACATGTAAATTTTCATAGATGACCCTGATCGATGTCGACTAGGTGCGTTCTTCTACCTTTATCTTATTTGCCACAATGGATGTACAAAATTCAGTCTGAATATTATTGATTTCAATTGCATATTTATTTATTACTCAAGATCAAATGCAAACATTCATTTGTATAAGAGCTGCACATGTACTTAAGTACATGTACTTCTGTCATTAAATAAAATAAAAGTTTATAGTGATTGGAGAAATAAAACAGATTTAAACAAAAAATAATTTATTAATTGTAATAGTAGAAATAAAATTTTATTTATCTTAAAGGACGGTACCTATTAAATTAAAAAATTTAAATAGGTAAAACTAGACTATATACAAACATTATAAGACTTATTTGGAGTGTGTGTGATTTATAGTTTCAGAGTTCTATGTCACCAAAGAGGAGAAGTATTTTTTATCCACCCAGTATGTTTTAGTTAAATGCATATGTAAAAATCAAGATAAAAACAATGATGGTCAATGAATGCAATTGAATTCGAATGAAACTGTTTGTATCTAAGGACAAATGTATCAAAAATATGCGGGACTGTTAAATAACAACCTAGATTTAAAGGATCATGGTGGTATTATCTCAATTTGTACAAATAATTGTTAAAAAATAATAATTTATTCCTTGAAACATTCCTAGAATTCTTCCAAATACTAAAGTTTAAATTTATATCACGCTCCTATGGAATTTCTGTAATAGTGAAACATAACCGCCGCCCAACAATTTTCTATAGAGATTTTTTTCCATTTTTAGTAAATATTAAATTCCTCTTAACTTATAAGATTACACATAACGAATATTTATGTAAGTATTTGAATGTTTTAATCATGAAGAAATGACATCAATTTAACAGTGAATCACCCCTTAAGATTGAAAGTTTGGGTACCCCTGGTACACAGTCCCAGCATGTTAATTTTTTCTTAGAGATTTTAAACAAAGAGTGTGCTTTTTAACCTCGGTTTAGGTTGAATTTTTCTAAGTTTGTTAAACCAAAAATTCAAGTTCAAATAAATAAAACTGGTAAGCAGAAAATTCTAAAAATTTGGATTTCGACTATGCTCGACCAGTATTACAATGCTATATAGGTCGCTTTTTTGGATCCGCACTTTTTCTTGTGTAGCTTATTGATAATCTTTTAAAACCAAGACTTTTAAATAAAGTTGTCATTCGTTAACGTAAGCCAATCTTGCCTCGGCGTGCAACCCTATCAAAAAGTACCTAAACATTACTTTTCTAAAATAAATATCATTATCATTACAATCCCAATACCATTGGCCTCATTCGACACATTCAATATACAAAAACAATTAAACATCGCGATTATTCTTTTGTTTGATTTTCTCACACACACATACACACAGACTCGCCGCACATCCCCACGTTGCAGAATCACCGCTAATTAAATTGCAGAGTGCGAATGTTTCGTATTTGTGTGAATATCAATTAATTCTTTGTTTAACTCAACTGTGTTGTTTATGGGTAAATAGATAAACAACCGCGTCGAGATGGTTGCATGAATGTATAATAATTATTGCTATGATTAAATTAATGGCGTTAAACGATTGTGCATGACTATAAATAGATTATTTATATTGTAAATATGTGCATTTGTATAATATTTCCTTGATACCTAAAGCCTAGTTCAGACTAAGCTAGTATTTTAGTCGAGTGGCGAGAGATTTACTTACCACTAAATATTTTAGTTACTGAAAAGTGCCCGGACTACAGTACATTTGTAAATGGCGCGTGTCAAGATGAACAATGCACAGCGAAGACAAGTAAAAACAAGCTTGAGGTGGGATGAGACCCTTTAGGTCCACACAATCAACTTCCCAACACGGTATGATTATAAATACTTGAATATTGATTATTTATTGTTTCCGTATAGTTTATGTGAATATTTTTTTTAATATGGATATGAAAAATTTTAATGAAATTGCTCAGAAATAAAACTCATCTTTGTATTATGAATATTAGTTTTCTAATATATGTCAATAATATAACACAAATTTTTAGAATAACTAATTTGACAATTTGAATAAAATTGCATTTGTTTCCAAGGCAACATGAATTATAGACTTATTTATTAGTATTTAAAATTCAAATTTTGAGGGTGGCTTTCGCCTTTCACTCCTTCTATGACTGTTTAGGCACGTATAACAAAAAAATACTGAAATACATTTTTCATAATTTGTATTATAGAATATTTATGTAAGTTTCAAGTAAATCCGACCAAAAAAAAAATACTTTACACCCCTTTTTATCCCCTTAGGGATTGAATTTCGAAAAATCATCCTTTCTTTCAGATCATATTCACGTCAAGATGCTTCGATTGGCACCCCAACGAAGTCAATAGCATTTTTTACTTACGAGATTTCGTGAACGTAAAAAATTAAATGGCAGATGTAAAAAAATTATTAAACTTGACAAATAATAAAAAATATCGAATTATTTAAAAAATATTCAATAAAAATAAACATTTTGACTTATGCACCTCGCAATAACGGCGTAATTGAGATTGGATCCTCGCCGTTAAATGAATTAAGACCTTTTTTATGCCTGCAAACAAAACTACGTAGGTACTAATATATATTTAGTGTGCAATAACAGTAACTATAAAACAATGATAGAAAGGGAAATTCACGGAATGTTTACCTTTAAATATAATATATTTAGTAGATACGTACGGTACATAATTAACAACTGAAAAAGAAATAGAAATATATCAATTTTAAGATTTAAGATCGCCGTTATTCGTTAAACGACTAGCCGTTGTTGCGAGGTGTTACTGTATAGTAAATGCATAAGTGTATTTAATTTACTCTCTCTTCCTTCCTCTTCCCCAGATAATTGATAATCATTTGCAAAAAGTCACTTCTCAGAATTGACTATTTTCTAGATACGTTTTGGAGTAATTGACCTCACATCTTTAATTAACTTTCAATCTAATCGATTGTTTTATATCAATAAATATATGCAGGAATTATTAAAAACAAATCTAAGACCACTCGAGATATCTGTAGATAACACCGTTTCAATGCTAATTTTTATCAGTAAAATGTAAACACTACTTAACATTAGTACGAAATGTCAAATGGAATATTTTTTTATACATACATTATCAGATTTGTGTACGACTCATTGAATAAAAATATGACGCATTGCATTCTTAAACAAAAACAAATGTTTTTTGTTAGTTTGTCGTTGTTATTGCTTATTATTATTTATTGTTGGATTACAAATACCTACTTTATTTGATTTCTAATTACATGATTACTGATACAGAGAGTGTCCCATAGGAAGTTGCTGAAACTGATTACCTATTATTTTATAATGTAAAATAAAATTAAAAATGCTTTGAATAGAAGACATTTACAAGTTTTTTCGTACAATCGGTAATATTTTAATAAGTTACTGGTACCAGGCTTGGACCATACCCTAGTATTGGATTCTTTTTTAGTTAAATGTACTAAATTAGAATTTTTTTGTAGATATTTGATAACTGCCATTACTGAATCATAATCTATATACACTTAACTATAAAACTGCTTATTTTATGATAATCGGTTAATAGGTATCAAAATGCTGTACATTTAAACTAATTATTATATATAAGAGATACTTGTTTTATTAGAAACATGACTTCATGAGAATTACAAAAAAGAAACCTATCAAGACTGGTGCCATTAGTTTTTTTTGTTAAAAGAAGGGGAAGATTCAATAAGCCCATTGTTAAAACCATTATTACCTACTTATTTATTTTTATGAAACATTTTGACAAAATATGCTTCCCTTATTAAAAATTTCACGTCTCGCCATTGAACTGTATTATATTTTTTAAGAATGTTTGTTACATATAGGCGTTTGCATTGCCATTAATTTATTTTTAAGTCCATTTTTTCTAAACATTCCTGCTGGTCAATGTTTTTCAAATCGTGTTAGTCTCTTTCTTATAATCGAATTTTAAATTGTCTAATAGATAGATAGAAATGATAGTTTTCGCACGAGAGGGAATGAATGTTTGTCGAGACGCAAGCTGAGATTAACAATCACTCGAGTGTGAAAAACGCATTTTAAACCCGAGGTGCACACAACATTTTATTCCAAATCGTTCTCCTGAGAATTCGCGTTTGCAGTTATCATAAAATATATGACATAAATCATCGATTTAATATCGACACAATTGTAACTGAGCTGGAAATGTTATTAAAAATCATATAAATCAAAAAAGACAATTTAAAAGTACTCATACTGTCATACTATGTATATTGAAAAATACGTAATATTTAATTTCTACATAATATCTAATATTTTAATTCGAATTATCAATATTACATTCCAAATCAAGGTCTTTATTATCACCAGTATACATTTCCACAAATGACGCAAGTACCTTGACAAAATTTTTTCATATTACTAAATAACGAGTGGGGTATTTGGGTATATATCATGACGTCATATATGCAGATTTAAGTGAAATTGAAACGAAAATTTATCTAGAATACATGAATATATGTGATGTATCTTTTTGTGAATAAATTGATATGGGAATATATATTTTTTTGTTAAAATGTTATACGTCATTTGCCATATTTGTAATGTATATGTAGAATTTATTAATTTATGAAATAATAGCTATCATTACATTCTAGTCCAAGAATGGGTAAACTTTTTTTTAGTTGAAGAGTTACATTGTGCTACATAACAAATAGAAGGAGTTTTTTTTAGATAATTTTTTAGATTCGGCAAATTCAAACAGGACTATTATGGGTCATTAATAGTCCTAGAAAAAATAATGCGCACAGTGAAATAAATTACTAATATATGAAATTTTTTACCGTTTTAAAGCAATAGGATCGTTTGCATTTTTTAATGTATGTCTGTTTGTTCTGGCTTGAAAAGAAAACTAATGAAACGATATTGGATGAGACATGTTCTATTCGAAAAACACCATTGTATTAGTTTAGATTATGAGTGTATTATGAAAAATTTACAACTAATAATTAATTTAAAAAATCCAGAAATAGTTGAGATTCTAGATTTGGTTGTTAGTTGCTTTGTCAGCTGAACTTTTGAATTGTTGCGACTCCCCTTGGCTGAGTGAGTGTTATGCACTGGCTCTCAATGTCCCGGGTCAGTGACTTGGACGGCATTGAGTTTCGTACACTCCACTGAAGGTTACTCCATTTTAAAATCATGTGGGTACATAAACGCCGGCCAGCTGTTTTCGGCAATAATGACCTTAAAACACTGTTTGTCTAGTTAGGAGGTGTTTTATACTCAATTATTCTAATACTGTTGTTACTCGCATGTGAGACAAGATTATTACGAAATTATGCTTTTAGACATTTTAATGATTTGTGTAGTATATATGTTACCGGCAATGTATGTAATTCAGGCATTCTATAGAATTCCTAGGAATTCTATAGAATGCCTGACGATTTCAGACAAAGTATGAAATGTTTGTTTAATAGAAATTTATTATATACTTTGCCTAGGCATTCTATAGAATCCCTAGGAATTCTATAGAATGCCAAGATAATATTAGGAAATGTATGAAATAAAAGACAAAATGATATTAATAAAGCAGATAGCTATTATTTAATTAATTTTAAAAAGTCCAAATTCATATTATGTAAGATTTAGGTCTTTCATTGTTAAAATAACAAAACCACATAAATAATAGTATAACATTTGATATTTATTATAATAAATAAAATAAAATATTAGTTCAGACGCATATTAAGTATGATATAAAATTATTAAAATAAAAAATAAAAACCTTAGATATTATTTAAACATTCAATAACATATTAGTTCAGACGTCTATTAAGTAAGATTTAAGGCCCTTATTGTTAAAATAACAAATTCACAGAAACAATATTGGAACCTTAAATATTATATAATCAATTCAGTCAAATATTTGTCCGGGTACGTATTAAGTGAGATCACCCTATTTATGTTTATATTTCATACATTGCCGGCTATCAATTAGGTATTCTATAGAATGCCTAGGAAATGTATATAATTAAATTCATTTCATACATTGCCTGGTGAATTTAGGCATTCTATAGAATACCTAGGAATTCTATAGAATGCCGTATTTCATACATTGCCGGTAACATATATACAAAATAAATAATAACAACTTGATTGCTTAAACGTCAAAATTTATTAAAGAAAAAGTATATGCAAGCTTTCGATTATCGTCGTCAGGCTTTCAGAAGGAAATAAAATATGAGACAGATTTCGTTACATGAATTATTTAAATTGTTAAAATGTCAGCGACATGAATCTTATTGAGATAACGACATCTGTCTCATATTTTACTTCCTGCTGAAAACCTGGCGATGATTCTGTAAATCGAAATCTTGCGTATACTTTTTCTTTAATAACTTTTGACGTTTAAGCTTTAAACAATCAAGTTGTTATTATTTAATATATTTAACGTCTCTAGCTCTACTATTATATTACTTATATACAAAATATACATAATATACAGAGGCCGGGGGTGCCCCTGGTACTAAACTTATGGGGGGCCATACATAGTAAGAGTTTTGACAGTCCGAATCGATTTCTGATTAATTATACATAATTTACATGCAATTTTGATATTTAAAAAAAAATTATCTGTCGGTTAACAAAAAAAATATGTATAAATGATTTGGGGTCTACTTTTAAAGCAGTCTATAGTGCGAGTATTAACCGATATAGACATACACGCGACTGAAGCCGCGGGGGAAATTAAAAAATAAAATAAGTAAACAATTTTTTTACAGAAGAAAACAAAAATAATACATTATTGGTTCAAAAATCGGAAAATTTACAGCGGAAATTTAATAGGTATTTGAAATGCTGAAATATCGAATTCTATCTACAATTGAATAAATTAAATATTGGGCAACTCCAAGGTAATCAAAAATTAGAAAATCGTGGTACATGGTGTAACTTTTAGCTTCCGAATGAGCTTTCCACGGTCATATTGTTGTTTGTACTTTATGATTTATTCTTTTTTCAACATATCTTAAAATAGAAAATTATTAGTTAGTTGACATGTGTGCCGATTTGCTATAAAATAAATATTTTTTTATGAATCGTAACGATGATTTGGATCATTTCAAGCACATATTATTGTAGTAGTAAATGTTTTTATTTTAAAGTTGATAAGAGTATTGTTTTCTTAATTATTTGATTTATAACTTTGACGTCATGAAAAACATCGTTCTATGAAGTCATTTGCTTCCTCACCATATTTTGTTAAAGCGTTTTTTTGTCCATTTGACTCAACTGAGACATTCTATTCTCTACAATTTATTTTTTTGTTTTAATTTATTTTGAAATTAACATTTTTCGTTTCATGTTATTACCAAACAATTTACGTATTGGAAAATGTAACTAAAAATAAGCTGGCTTAACCCCCCCCCTCCTTTTTAATAAAGCTAAGAAAAATGTAACTAAGCAGGCTTTACTTTTCCCTTTTTTTTAAATAAAACTAAAAAAAATGTATGGATTTGTAGTATCAATTGTTAATTGATATAGAGAAATAATTATAAAACAGCAACATCGTGTTTTTTTTTTAACAAAAGTGCAATAAACCTTATGCATTTTAAATACGATGTGTTTTCAACAATGCCGTGTTTAGACCAAAGAAAACAAAACAGGTGTTTGAAAACACATCGTATTTAAAAATGCATAGAGTTTATTGCACTTTTGTCAAAAAGACACGATGTTCCTGTTTTGTTTTTTCGGTTTAAACACGGCATAATGCCGTTAAAAATTACAGTCTTTCCTGGATAGTAAGCGAAAACATATAATGTAATAACATATAATGTAATATAATACTCAATATAAATTAATGAATAAACTGCAAACATTACAGCCTAAAAATATATTATTACAGTTTCAGACAGTAAAATATTATGTTTTCGCTTACTATCCAGGGCAGACAGAAAAAATTGTATTCTTACAATATATTTTTTTCCGTATATACCTAATAGTATGAAATTGTATGAATTATAAAAATATATTCAGAGAAATCAAACCTTGAAAAAAATCTCAGACGTAGTTTCTATCAAAAATTTGTTAAGATCGTCACCAACAATAAATTCGTCGAATTTTTTCCCTTTCAATAAATATTTTATAAACAATTTTATCATAGTGAATCATAGGGGGAAAAAACAATCAATACTTAGAATTTTCTCCATTCAAAAAAGTAATTTTTTGTCTTTAAAAAACTGGTTCATGTGTTGTAAAAGTTTTGCAATTTACGTCATATAAAAACAAACTGCTATCTAAATATCAAAATATTTACATTTTTTGTTTTGTTTTTAGAACAAAACAGGTTTACATAATCATTTTGTAAATAAAATTTTAAAAAATTGTGTCATCATTCATTTTTAAGCGTAATTGCACTATTTTACTAAAACAACATTCTAAATATTTGAATACCATTCATAAATATTCAATTACCATTGATTTTGTTATTTCTATTTTATGTTTATAATAAAAAAAAGATTAAATATTCATATGAATGATAATGTTGTTTGTTGATAATAAATAGTGCTATTTAATTATTATCTTTTTAGAATTGAACGTATTATTTTGAATATTAGTTTTTATAAAACTAAATGCGCCTTTTATAAAAGAAAAATAATAGTTTGCATTTTTTATGTCCGGTATTATAACGAATTTTTTCGACAGCAAAGCTAATAAGCTTTTGGTTAACGCTATCTGCGAGATATCAATCAAATCGTTATGAATTTGCTAGAGATTTTAAAACAGTAGTAATACATGTATGTATAATAATGTAACTGCTATGCATTTTATGAGATGCTACTTAACAAATTTAATTCTAAATCAGAAATATCTGCCATGAATGTCATGGGACTTTCTTATACGTATTACAGAGATTGAACAGTAAACGTGTTGACCGTGTCTTTCTTATACGTAATATTCAGAGTGAACAAAACATAAATACTGGAAAAAATGAATGGGACATAAATTATAGATAATTATATGTATGTTATTTATACTCGGCAATTTTTAACCAAAACATTTTTTTCATTTGCATCATTTCAAAAATAATTCAAAAATTGATCAGATTCCGGTTTAGTGATTACGTTTAAAAAATACTTTTGATTTATTTTATAGAGAATATTATTATCTATAATTTATGCCCCATTAATTTTATTCTATCTTTTATTGTTTTGTTAGAAATATTTTTTAATAAAATTAGAAATTCGCATATTGTTCACTCTGAGTATTACGTATAAGAAAGTCTCGTGGCTCGAATTTTTTCGTTCACTAAAAAGATTCGTTCAAAAAGAACGAATTACACACCTCTGGTACATGTACATATGTATATCTTAACCAAATTGTTGATCGACATGGGGGGGGGGGTAGTTACATTTAAAACAAAATGTAATTGTTGTAATTATTTTTGCATGCATAATTATGTACTTGTTTATAAATTAGAGCTAATAATCGTTAATGAGTAACAGAAACATTATTTAATTTATGAATATTAATATTTATGTTAATACATTAAAAATTAATTATAAATATGTAATCACTTGAATATTTTTCAACGTAAATAATACTTAAAAAATATTTATATATTTTTTTATCAAGAAACGAATTATTCATATACAGAAAATGTGACTACTTGTAATATTTATTGATTTTTGTTACTTGTATACATCAATATACCGATAATATTAGTTCTAGTGTTTTTGTTTTTTAAGTACACCTATTTTACACATAAAAACAAAAGAAACTATTATGTTTATTGATTTGTCAGGTATTACAAAAAATGTTTATTTTTTGATAGAACAAACGAACATGTAAACATTTAATCAATATTGAACAAATTATAATAACTGTAAGCAAATAAATCGATATAGGTACAATATATACTTTTACAATCTGAAAATATGTGGAATCTTTACAAAAAAATGCCTCTTTTTGAATTTCAGATGCTTTGCTTTAAAACGTGAAAAAATTAGTTTTGATGAAAAAATTCTTAGTAAAGAAAATTTATTTGTCTTCATTTCCAATGAAAAACATTTACTTATCTCTCATTTGAACTTCCAAGACTTTGTTTTTCACGACTCGAGAAGAACTAATAAAATAAATGTTTTATTATTCTTTTATTCGGGATGTTTTCAATTATCGAAATTAGAACATAAAATACAATAGAAACGTTTGATTTACATTTAATTTTATTATTCACATGTAATTGTAAATTTTCTTTAATACGAACCATTCTTAAATTAATTATCTTTTAGTTTAAAATAATTAAAAGGTTTTTGTACGATACAAGTTCAACCAAAATCGGTTCAGTAGTATACGAACAGACAAATAAAAAAATAAAAAAACTATCAAAAAATATACACTATCTAACGTAAATCATAAACGAAATATCTCATATTTAAATTTTCATACTGTGATGAAAAATTGTCGTGTCTCTCCCCCCCCTTCCCCTTCATATAACACCATCACCTACTCAATATAAACACGATCCAATATTGAATAATATTAGCTAGCCTATACTATGCTAATATTTTTTTGTTTCGTTTTTTATATATTTATTGTTTTTAAACAAAAAAATCTACTCTTCATTGTTCTTATTATAATTAAACGTATACATAAAAAAGTTCCTGATTAAAATTTAAAATCATATACACCACTTGTGATGTTTGAAACGTTCTACTAGACAAGGTTAAAAAAGTCAATTTGTATTATCTGTTATTGCTATAAGCTTTGTGTTTGATAAAAAAACATGCCTCTTTTGCGTTCTTTCACATTTGTAGTACAATAAACTTCATACTGCTTTGTTTGGAAAAGGAGGGGGGGGGGGTACAATTAAGTATTTGTTTAATTTATGAAGTCAAGTGGGACATATACGCGCTATATTAAATTCTGTAATGTTTTAATGAGATGTGATTATTAACATAATGATACAAGATAATGTTGTATGAATGATTCATTAATTGTTTTAAACCGAAGGGCACTCACAGTGGCGTAATAAACATATTATATTTGGAGGCAGAATGCAACCCTAAAATACATACAGTATACAAATGTCCCATTTTAAAACCTCCACACGAATCTAAGATAAAGAAATTTTTCAGACTAAAGTTTTCACATTTCAAGGGAGAAGTAAAATTATCTTATTAATTTCTTAATAGGTTGAGGGTTTCAAAATCATTTCAAGGTCAACTTTTTTTAATAGAAACATATACTTTTTATACAGATTCATATTTTACATGAAAAAAATAAGAAACTTTTGTAAGAAACATTTTTTCAGAAAATTTCATTTTTAATTTTTGATTTTCATAAATTTTTTACCCGAAAGAGGTAAGTAAAACATGCTTATGTTTAAGTAATGACTCTTACAGAATATTTAAAACAATTTTTAATAAAAATAAAGTACAACATTTTTTTATAAAAATTGATTTAAATATTCTCTAAGAATTCTTGCTTGAACCTCAGTATTTATATCAGATAGCCGCTATGCAAAATAGGTATTGTTGATTAATTAAATAAATAATGATACGATTAATTACTTGTAAAATAAATTACAGATCTCGAAAGATCAAAAACCTACTTTCTGATTTCAGTATACAACTTTGATAAATATTTATTTAAGATTATGCAATTAGCATGCGAACATGTGCTGTTTTTGATAAAATTGAAACTTTCATTAATTAATATAACTAACTAAAAAACAAGAAAAAATTTTTCCCGTATTGAAAAATTAGTTGTTTGTCTTTTGCTGAAGATATTTCATAATTTATGGAAAAATCTAATCGAATCCATACTTGCCATTTCGAGGGCCTAACATTGCATATTCAAGGGATATAAGCTACTGATACTACATTACTAAAACCTTAATTATCTCGTTTCGTTGTCCGTCCGTCACAGCAAAATATTGCGTAAATTAGAAACTTTTACATACAACATACAACTAAGACTAAGCTAAAAAAAAAAGTTAGATACCTATATACCCAGACATCATGTTCTATATCAAAATATAGATTTCAATCAATAAAACTCGATTGTCTTTCTAACTCAAACATTTCACCAGTAAGGGACCTAAAATAAAGTATCATTTACATTTATTTATCATTTTGAGTGAAATAAGGCTCTTACAATCAGTAGGACCCCAGTAATGGTTATTTATTAATTAATTGTACTGAATTAGAAATATTTGTTGATATTTGATTAATAACATTTTTGAATATTAATCTATATACATTTAACTGTCTTGTAGCGTGATTTGATGACAATCGGCCAATAGGTGTCAAAATGATGGACATTTAAACTAATTATTAGTATAATTTATTTATATCATTTTGTAATCATTAGCAAGTGGCCATCACTGCGAGCTCATTACTGGTTTTACTTTATCCATTACTGGAGAAAAAACATAAACAAAATAAACGGCTATAATTTAAAAAACAAATTATATTTGAGTTACTTGTTTTATAAGTAACATGAGTTCATGCAAATTATAAAAAAAGAAGCCCGTCAATCACAAAAACAGTAAACCTTGCTCTTATAGCGGCCATAACTGGTGCCAGTACCTTATCAGTTAAATAAGATCTGAAGAAGATAATATAAGATTGCCGAATTTAACAACATTAATATAAATATTGTATAGGTACTGTATTTTCCGTACCTTATTTTGAAATGTAATATTTTAATTTAATTTTGAGATATATGCAATATGTGTTTTTCTAAAGATAATATAAACATGTTATAAAAGAAAATAATATGCGCGGTGCACGCTAAAAGAGAAGAAAAGAAACAATATAATTTTTTTAATATATGCGCTACATCCGCTTGATATGAAAATTAAAATATATAAGAAACACCCAAGGTTGTTTTGAAATGAGAATAAAGAAAATTGGTTATAATAGAATAACAAATGAGTTAAGAAATATAAATTGTTTTATATTAAAACTATGATAATGAATTTATTAAACTCTTAGGTATATGAAACAGAAAATTTATGGATGTCTTCCTTTACGGCGTAAGTAACCATTTAGAAAAAAATTCCGAAATTCAACCCCTAAGAAAGGGAAAATTGTAATAAACTTTTTGACGTGAATTACGTCTAATGTTTTACTCCAGATACTGAATGGGGATATCAGAAACTTGTAATGTATCTCGACACTCAGAGCAGTTACCATTTGGTAGATCTCGTTTAGATCTACGTGATACAAGTATAAATTAAAACATTTAACCAATTTTAATGAGTAAAAAACTTCAGACTATAAAAAAAATAACACAAATAAAATTTCGCATTTCCACAACTTTACTTGTAAATATTAATTGATTGAATTGAATCGAAAAATAACAGTGTATTAGAATAAATTCTCTATATAGGGAGTAACGTTTTTAGTTTTTTAAAAATAGTTAATAAAAATAATTAATTTTTTTTCGAATTTCCACGATTTTGCTTGTAAATATTAATTAATTGTTTTTTAATGTTCGAACAAATTATAAAAAATAACTATATTATACAATACTTATCTGAGTTTTATTTAACTCCACTACTACGTATTCACGTCATTTCCTTGACTGTGCATCCCGTCCCAGTCAAACCCATTTTTTTGTACATTTATCTGCATAACTATGTACTATAATGAATTTCAAGCAAAATTAAGTTCTATTAAAATAAAGGAGTAAATATTTTTTATCTAGATTAGCATTATTAAAAGGAATAAATATTCGTACAACGAGAGATAAGCCATGTATCGTTTGTATTTTATTTTCTGAAAACAATTTTTTTATACAAAAATATTTTAGTTTAGTTCATTCATAATTTACTTATACAATTTCCGATAACACTTTGTTTTTGAAAACAAGAATGTTAATGAATTAATTTGTATTATTAATATATAATGTAACCTTTTGCTTAATTGCGTCATATATTCCCCTTTCTGAGTAAACATACAAATGCAGTGAGTATTTATTAAGGAGCGATAATAATATCTAATCACGAGAACCCGTCACTTGAAATTAATTTTAAATAAAGAGGATATGAAACAGAGGCGTTTCATAAACATATCAAGTATAAAGAAACAATAAACATATGCGTCAAAAGGTATTTCGTAATATTATCCGAATAATACGAAGAGAACCTGATTAAATATTATGTATTAACCTTACTCTAAATATAAATATTGTATTTTTATTGCTTGGTTTATAATCACTTGGAAAATGCATTAAATATTTATTTGAAACATTCTTTAAAAAATAGAGATTTCAATTTTTTAAATGTTTTTTATATATTTTTGTACAACCGTTTTTACCATAATTTCAGAATTTTCAATAATACTATTTATTTTTACACGCTGAGAAGAGATTTTTCTTGATTTCAGTCCCGAATTTGGATTTAATTTGGACGAGACGAGACTTTAGTTAGAAATATTTTGATCCCTTGATGGTTTTAATGGATCATATAAAATATCGATCAATTCTTTAGACGGCACTAGGGAGTAACCTCAACGAAAATATATTAAACATTCCCGGGAAAAAAATTTAGATCTAAAATGATCAAATCAGATCTTGATAGATCTACATTTTTGATCTGTGGAGACTTGCAAAGATCTACAACGTTCTACAAAGATCTACAGAGATCTCTGAAGATTGTTGTAGATCGTAATAGATCTCTGTAGATCTTTGCAGGTCTCCACAGATCAAAAACCAGTGAAAAAATATGATTTTATCTCAAAATGCAGATCTAATAATATCTGATTTGATCATTTTATAAATTTTTATAAATCCTAATAGTCCTATTTATATTAAAATAAGATTTAACCCTTCATCCCTCAACCCTAAAATACATTAGTATAGAAAAGTTAAGCTAATGAATGGTTGTAATTGGGTGTGTAGAGGTTTTAAGAGGAAATAAGAGCATAAGAGAATTTTAGAGAAAAGGTTACAATAGACGTATTATAGCTCTACTTTATTTTCTGCGGCACAATTGCAACTGTGCCCCTAGTTTTTTTTTTATAGATATTTAAATTAATAAATTTATATAACAACAGGGGTTATTTTAAGAAAATTTTACAACTACACATTTTCCTTCTTTTTTTTGCTTTGTACTTGTAATTTTTCAACTGGATGATTTTTTCGTGGTATATTTATGTTTCAATTGTAATGACATTTTTTTTGCTTTTCAACTGTATATATAATATCTTCTTTGTTGTATATATGTATATTTTAATTGCAATGACCTTTTTTGAATTTTTTAACCAGATGTATCATTTTTGTAGTATTTTTATGTTTTAGTGGTTGTAATGACATTTTTTTGCTCTACATTTATAATTTTCAACTACACAAGTTTACTTTTACAACTGCAGTTTTCATTTTTAGAACTGCAGAAACAAACTACAACTACGCACTAAAATAACCCCTGTATAACAATGACTTATAAACATTGCCATTATTGATTCCAATAATGCCACATTCAAGTTATTTTAGTATCAATAGTAATATGTACTGAACAATAATATTAAACATCCATTAAATAAAATAAAAATATAGATTTTAATAATGAACATGAAACCACTGAACCAAAAAATAATTTTATCAATAACAACATACAAAAGTTAACATTAATATTGTTTTAATCAATATTTTTTTATTTGTCAACAACGTTTTGAAACATAAAACATAATTATTTTGAATAAGTGTCATGATCTTTTAATATTTTTGTAGATTAATTATTATATATGCGCATATGTAGGTATATATTACATATTTATTACATTTTTCTATTGTGTTTTCTTTTAAATAGACCATTCATTTTATTCCTTTGTTATTGACAATCTTGTAGGATTGACGTAACGACAAATTGAAGCAGGAAAAATTAAAAAAAAAACACACAGTGATAAAGCTACCTATAGGACTGGTTAAAATGATTTTTAATATTATTTTTCAAATCGCTTTGTTCTTTTTTGTAGAGGCGTATTTGGCCACCTAAATGTTAGACCTACATACTCGAATGCGGTTATTATTATAGGTATTGAAATGTTTATATTTTTGCACTTGTATGAATAAATTGTTAATTAAAAAAAAGAATGGCCTCATTGTTTATTAAACAATTATGTACAGTTATAAAACTGTATTATCAAATAAACAATTGAATGAAATTGTTGTAATATTATTTAAAAAGTCCCCAGGATATTTTTTTTATTATACTGGTTACAGAATGTTCAAAATAAAACGTTACGAATTTTTATTTCGAAAAGTAAATTTTTCAAACAAATGTTCGTAATATAATGACATTTTTATTAATATATTATTATTATTTGTATCTCAGTTTAGCGCAATCCCTAAAACCGTCACGACTCGCGACCCCTTTCCACTATTATAAACAAATTAAAATAGATAAATTAACAAATAAGTTGAATAGTAAATATCTCAGCTTGGCGCGATCCTACAGACTCAAACATTTTTTTAAATATAGCTTACACGCTCAACTTTGAGAGTCTCAAGTGCCCCAAGACCGTCGTGACCCCTTTCCCTTATTATAAATAAATTGAATTTGGTAAATTAACAAATAAGTTGAATAGTTTATATCTTACAATTTGTTTAGCGCGATCTTACAGACTCAAACTTTTTTTTAAATATAGCTTACGAGTCATTTTAAAAGTGGCATTATGGGTTTACAATTATAGTAAATGAAATTGATTTAGTAAAGTAAATATTGATTGTGATATTTTTAATTATTTCAATACGAGAATTAAACATATCGTCAGATAACGAACTAAAAGTATTTATAAAATAAAAAACAATAAAATGAGCTTTATTAAAACAAATAAAACATATTATCGACCAATTAAACAATAAAATATTAATATTCTGTTGTAAATAAGAATTAAAATTTATAACAATAAAATTATTAGTAATATAATTTTATATTTTTTATTGTGTGAGTGTATGAAAATGTTTTCACAAAAAATGTTTAGTTAACAAGTGATTCACGCGTAAAATGAGTAATAATAACTAACGGACTTGATGAATCATAAACTTCCTATGTAATGATGAAAAAGAAGAAGATATTATAATGTATTAGGAAACTCGGTGCAATGAATCCAATAATTCTAGATTATCAAGTGATTTCGTATATTAAAAACCGGTCAAGGGCTTCCTTATACTGATTGTGAATACAACAAAAAGCAGCACGTTTTTTGATTCTTAATATGTAATTATAATTTTACTCCTTGGATATTTTATTTACATTTTTTAATCAGTAACACTTAAAAAAATTCTCAATTTCTGCAAAATTTTAAATGATATTGTTAACCTTAGGATCTTCCATGTAGGAAATTACAAAGGGGCTACGGTTGGCCCAGGCTTGCGCCAATGCTAGCCAACACTGGGTCTAGAAACAAATGATAACTTCGTTCAAGACTCGACTAAAGCTTGTCGTGACTGGGACCAATATCGAAAAAGCAACACTAATTTAACAAAAATACTTTCTACAAAACACACTTTGCGGTTTTGTTGAAGAGAGAATAATTATAAAAAAAAACAACAACGTTTATCTCATTTTATTCGAAGAACTATCGTACGCCTAATTACTTATTTGATCCAATAAAAAGAAGCTGTAATAAAATAATAAATGCATTTTTATTTGCACGTAATGATGTTTGTGTGGATTGATACATTAGTGCATTACACATATCAATTACACGAACATTACATTACCAAATGAAAAAGAAAAAAAATGACGATTTTGTAATTTTTTTACAGCAATAATTAAAATAATAATTGTTGCAAACAGTAGTAAAATTGTAAAAGATCAAGAAGACAGAGAATATTACACAACATACAATTAGTATATAATTATCTACAATTACACTTAATAAGAAACAATTGCCCAAATTTAATAAATAGTCACTGGCCTCATATCTGAACTTTTTGCCATCAGAAACTAAACATACATAATTATTAGAATACAGTTACAAATGAATTAAATTCGTATATGTTTTTGGAGGTGATTGTACTTTGTTGAACTTGTATTTTCTAGACTTCATTTAATATGCACATTTTTTAGTTCATCAAGTGTTTGAGCTAGTACTATATTAATTAATTAACATCTAGTGTGTAATGCTTATTTGAATTTGCTTAATTTTTATTTTTAGATGACATTGATAAAATGTAGTTGAACAAATAAAACGCTTATATTTGCAGAGAATATTATTATCTGTGTATGCAGACAGTTAGAGCATATAATTTGAGTATTAAATTTTGTTCTGAGATGCATATAGGAACTTCCCGTCTTATTTTTGTGTCCCTGTTTTAAATGTAGTTTACCTGTCTATTAACTGGAAGATATGAAAATACAAGACCTCATGGCTGAACTTGTGTAATAGCAAATATGCTAAGATTCATACATAAAATCCATTGCTTAGTTTTGTTAAGAGAAGATAGTATGCCTTAGAGCTGGGCGCGTGAGTAATTTTTGCTCACGATCACGCACGCTCACGAGAGAAAAAAATTTAGTCACGCCCGCTCATTCACGGTTACAAAAAAAATATTCACGATCACGTCCGCTCACGAATTCTTTTTTTTACTCACGCCCGATCACGCACGGCGGGTCAAGCTCGTGACCCGAATAATATATTATAAATAAAATGTTTAATATAAAAATTCGATTTAACAGATTATCATATATGCATGAGATCAGAAATTAAAGAAATATCAAAATATACATACATATACTCACGGACTCACGCACGACAAAAATGTACTCACGTCCGGTAACGCCCGATTGTTTTATTTTGACTCACGATCACGCCCGCTCACGATCCAATATTTTTAAATTGCTCACGTCACGTCGGGTGACCCGAAAAATTCACGGCCCGCGCCCAGCTCTAGTATGCCTAACCGAATTCGAAAAGGAGGTTCTCAGTACAATCAATATATATGTATTTGTTATGTATGTTCGGGCATAACTCCAAGAAATATGCATCGATTTGGACGTTTTCTTTGTTTGTTTGAAAAAAAATCTGACCATGGACTTCGAAGATACGTCATACAAAATAAAAAATAAAAAACCGACTTAAAAAAACAGCATAAAAAACAGAAAAGTATACCTAAAAATTAAAAACAGTTTTTGAAGTCGGTGCCAAGTCAAAAAATATTTTTTAATGAAGAAAAAAAAAAGAAAAACGGCTTCAAAAATTGTTAAATTTAATTATTAGTTAGGATAATTTTCAGTTTTTTAAAGTTTTTTTTAAATCGTTTTTTAAGTTCTTTATTGAATACGTAGATTGTTTGGTGCATAAAAAACGCAAATTTAAAAATAAATAAACAATTAGCTGTTTAAAAGTCTCGACAGAGTCAAAACGACACTAATGATTTTTCATTGAACATATATAATATGTTATTTATGACAATACTCTTATCAATTTTAAAATAAAAACAATCATTACGATAATTTGTATTTAAAATGATCCAAACTATGAATTGGATACGTTTTTTCATCAAACTAACTAAAATAAAAGATCAAAACAGCAACTGTTTTAAAAACAGAACGTTGACATCAAATAGATTCATCCAAGAAGTCTTTAAAATTTTGTAGTATTTGAACGTATTTAAAATTCAGAAAGTATATTTATTACATTTACATATGTACATATTATGTACACTATAAAATGCAATGGGATTAAATAGAAATCCAAAATTGTTCGGTAAAATATAAAAAAGAAGATTGACCTTTAATTTCGAAAGTTTTAATCAATTTATTTTCACTATAAAACCGATATAACAAAATTATTTACTATTTAGTAAGTATAAATATTATATTAATATAGTTGAATTAAATAATAATTATTAACGAAGTTGTTGGTACAAATAATAATAAAAGAAATTAATCATACTGCCGATTAGAAAAAGTTAAGAGAGTCAATATACAAAACATTTTTAAAGTACTGTCACCAGTATTGACAATAGCCCAGTGTTGAACATTTGTAATTTAAATAAACTAAATTAGAAATATTTGTTGATAGTTGATTACTGCCATTACTGGATATTAATCTATATACACTTAACTGTCTTACAGTGTGATTTTATGACTACTAATCATTTTGTTTAAAAATAGTGGACCAATAATAGGAATTATCGTGGTTCAGCACAATGTGTATTTTCTTATGTTATTGTTTTAAATTGTATGATTCTTTATTTTATAACTTTTGTGCCGTAGTCATGCTGTAATCTTTAGCAAGCGTTCATCACGTTGTTCATTACTGGAGAAAAAACATATATAAAATAAAAGGCTATAATTTAAAAAACAAACTATGTTTGCTAATTTTGGTAATTAAATTGATTTAATAAAGAGGTAGTTGTTTTATTAGTAACATGAGTTCATGAGAATTACTAAAAAGTAGCCCGTTACAATGGACATTATTTCATTGAATAAAGCTCAAAAAATATCAAATATGACTTATTTTAGTAGATTAGATGTAACAAGAAAATGAAGCCTATGAAAAACAAAAAGAATTTTAGTAGATACATATAAGAAGAAATTGCTAAATAAAAAAAATAAATATCATTTATTCGGTTTTGGCTTTCCACGTTTATATTTAAGTGTTTTCTACTGTTGAATAATTAAGCATGTTTTCTAGACTCCGTTCCCGCTCGACCAGCTCTGAAGATCATTGTACTCATCATAACTAACGGTGTATTTACCTGTAATTATTTAGCTTATACTAATATGAAATAACTCTAAATGAAAGTAAAGTGTATTCAATATAATCACACTTTTTATTATTACATACGAGTAGTGAACACTTACTTTCTTTTTCTGATCTATATGCTTACAGAATTTAGTTTTTCCAAATATAAATTAGAAAAATATGCAAACAAGAAAGTAAAAGTATTTCTAACGATGTAATCAAATGAATTTCTCAACTATGATAAAAACGAAAATTTAAAGGACCATTCCAGTGTGACGGGCATACAAATTGCTAATTTTCATGATTTTTTATGTTTTATCTAATTTTTTGGGCCACTGCATAATGATGCCTTAAAAAAAGAACCTGACGGTGTAGAGTTCTAAAAATTTTCTGAAAGAAAAAAACTAAAAAGATTATTAATCAGTATGAAAAACTGTAGAGACATAAGTACGAATATTTTTTCCCTATCAAAATTATCAAAATTGGACCTTTTTTCGACAGTTTTCGTTCAAAAAAATGTGAAATTCGAAAAAAGCTTCCGTAAGACGTTTTAAAGTTTCGAGTACGAGAATTTCATATGAACTGTCTACTTAAAGAAAGGCTGTCGCGACCAAAATTTAACCGCATGTTTATGAAAGTCCATACTTTTGGATAGTGCAAAAAAAAATATTTTCAAAAAAATTTACACTGGAATGGTCTTTTAAGTAAAATTATATTATTGCGATAAATGTATTTGCTGTTTATTATATTCAACTATAATAAATACATATAAATCATGTCTAGTCTAATGGCCAAGACATAGATCGATAAAAGACTCGAAAAGTTTTCTAAAAAAATATAAAATGTTTTTTTGTTTATTCATATCTAATAAACAATAATAAGTATTTCAAAATATAATATATTATCAAATCTTATATATTTATTTAATACAATTTTATACTAATTACTGATAATGATAATCATTTAAAACTCTCGACGAGACATAAATAAAATTAATATCGTCTTGGTCTCGTTTCGTTATACTTCAAGTGGTATCGTCCCGATCTTGTTTCATCTAAATTTAAACCAATCTTTTCTCAATATGTCAAAAAATCAAGGAAAAATTATTAAGGGTGAAAATTATGACTGAAATTTAATTTATGACTAAAATACGCAAAAATTATAACTAAACGATTTATTTAATTTATTTCAGAATACATAATATCATTAAAATTTCATAAATAGTCATAACTAATTGAAAAAAAAAACTAAAAATTAGCTATTATTATAATTCAAGGTTGCTTCAGTTTTTTTAATACGATTATATTATTTTATTATCAATGGTAATAATTTATAATTAAATCGAACATGTTATTTAATATATGAATTAAATAAATAAAGATTATAAAAATAGATATACAATTCATAAATCCCAGCGTATATGTCTAATATATGTAAATTAAGATGGATACAAACAATAATTATATGTTTTAATAAAAATATTCAAATTTATTGTTGTTTACTATATAACGATTTTAGGAAAATATTTTTTACTTTTCTTTTCCATGTATATCAAAATATACATTTATGTAGTATAACCGATTTTTTTCGAATTCCGGATTTTGATGGAATTATTTATTTTAACATTCCCTAAATTCATTCTGACTACTTTCGCCACGATGCCTGTGTTTGTAAGCGTTGTAATATAAATACGACAAACTGTAGAAGGGTGAAATTTTATATTTAACATTAATTTTTGTCTGGGAAAAAAACCCCATGAGACAAAAAATGTTTAATCCAATGAAGCTTACATAATTTTTTTAGATTTTTTTATGGAGATTTATATTTATATTTAAACAAACCGTAAATGTTAACCAATAGTAAAAATCGTAAATGTAAAATCTTTCTAAGAAGTTAAAATGGAGAAGATACATTTTCCGCAGATTTTAAAAACGTAGTTTCGATAAAAATGAAGTTAAAGTTCGAAAACTGTTTTACTTTATGCAAACGCCGACGTTAGTTCCGACTTTTTTTCGAGACTATGTCGGTTTGGCGGTTTTCGGTTGCTTATTTTGCTTTTGTTTTGGCTTGAGACCGAATTACGGTGCCCCTTATTACATTATCATATACTCATTTTTCATCATCTAGGTTGTTTCGTTCGTTCTTTGGAAAGAGAGCTCTAAAAATAAAAAAAATTGTTTTGCTTATAATTCCTTTTAAATATGTTTAATATGTTTATACATCATTTAAGCCATTAAAAAAATGTCAAAAATTAATTAATAGATTATATGTAACCCCTTAAATAGAAATATTTATGCCTATTAAAGGACCGCATAAAAAATACCATGCACATAGATGTTTTTTTCAGAAAAATATAAGGAATTTAATAAAATCATTTTAAGCCACTAGAACGTTGGTGGTTGGTTAGTATCATTTCTAAGCGAATTAGACGAGATAATCCGCTCGGCTATTAAAAAAATATAGTCTGGGCATGCAGTTCTAGTATTAATATTATATAAGAAAGTTCCGTAGCACCCACGTTAATTATTCAGTGTAAAACGGATACCCTAATAAAAAAACTATGATATAAAGCATCCATCACACGTGCTTTTTATATCACCGAGACGTGTGAAAGCGTTCACCCGGCCACTATCAACGCCGGTTCGTCCGCGAATAACCTTGCAAGTTACCGCGCACATGGACGCTGCATCAACAAACAAAGGCGTCACGGACCTGATATTTACATGATCTATCTTTAAATACGTGTTGCAAATGGCGTTCAATATACAATATATGTATGTGCTTTGTATGTATATCCCATTTTATCATTTGTTTTTGTTATCCACATATGTAATTGAATTTGTTAAATCAAAACTTTAAATTACGTAGGTTGTATTTTCAAGTGATCACGTTTCGTAATATATGTATGTTCTATTGGCGATTAGATAAAAATGTTTTTATTAGGCAGAGATAAGTTTTATATAATTATTATTAGTGCAGGGGTTACGGAGGGGAGGCGTGATGATCAGGGGGTATTTATTTAATTCCTTGAAGTCAAAAAAAGTTATATATATATGTAAATAACACGTGTACGCTTTGCCGGCATGAGGAAAAAAGTAATTTGAGTTTATTTATTTTGAAGTTCTTCTGTTTTCCTTCCTATGAAAATACTAAGAAGACATTTTCTGTTAAATGTTTCTCCGAATTGTATAAAGTATACAATGCTGTTAATTACGAATATTACGATAAACATACAATTTTAAGTAATTCAGCTTTTAATGTTTAAAAAAATAAAATTATTAGTTTAATTTAATATAGAAATATTTTACTTAAAAAATAAGTTGAATATCGCGTATTAGTGTCCCGTACCGTAGATTAAAATATTTAGTTAAGTAAAAAACCAGTTCAAATATTATCGAAAAGGAGACAAAATATTTTTACGATTTTTTTTATTTGTGAAACGAAGATTTTAATAAGATAATTATAACAACAAAACGTGTTTACATTAATTTGATGCCCCACTCGCTGGATTTAGTAAAAAAAAAATTGGTAACCTTTTTATATCCCTTAAAAACACCGAAAATTTGAAATTTTTTTATTGTAATACTGTCAAAAAATCGTGTACGAGATAAGAGAAGATTCTGATTGTACTAACTTCAAAACGTAACGAAAAGTTTATTTCCGCATGGCGGCTGTGTCTGTGTCTGTGTATGTTTTATTATATGAATCATGTTCCTCCTGCCCCCCCCAAAATTAGCAAATTAATGCGAATTAAAATTTACAAAAAAAAATGTTGAGGGGGTTTATAGGTCTCAATTTATAATAAAAAAGTTAATATTCGCATTCGCATTCGAGAATGTCGGACGATAATATTCGTATTCGCATTCGCATTCGCGAATATTTAAAATCATACATTCGTTACATCACTAATATATAGGTACCTATATATTTCGAAAAATAAACTGTATAAATTCAATGTAGTACCTTGACTTTAATTACCCCCAGTCATGTATAAATATTTAATACAACTTCGAAAACATCTGCAAACAATAACATTGCTTCAAAAAAGTGTGTATATATTAATTTAACATTTCGCAACGCGCCTGGCGCTTTCAAGAGCATTAAACGTGAGCCGGCTGATAGTAATATACGAGTATGTCTAGCAATGTTATCGACCGCAGTCTAGTTTGATCAAAGTCACCAAACTACGCAGCGTCTACATGCCACATGCAGATGTTATTGACTTACTAGATGTAAACATTAAATCCTTCTCCCGTTTGCAAATCAAAATATTGATAAATTTAAAAATAGAGTTTTATATACACATACTGATAAATATTAGTTTCGTTTTATAAATCAATATTTTGCAATTTGTATTTATACAATTTAGGGTGTGTCAAAAAATACAATTTTTTTTTATTCGCTCTCGTTACGAAATAAGTTAGTTTATGACCTAAAATAAATCCTTGCTGAAGGATTAAACTGTAGTTCAATTTTTTTTGACATCCATTTTTTTCTTGAGCGCCACCTGGCGCCAGTTTTGGGAACAAACTTCAACGTTTTTTTTATTTTACTCAAACAAAATACCAACCTATGCGTTTTTCGACACGACTGATGTTCATTCGGAAACCTCGTACCCAAAAACCCTTGGGTTGGTGTTTTTTTGTAATGTATATCTTCTATGTTCCAAACGTTTTTCACTTTTTCTTCTGCTAGTTTCGAAGTTATACCTGTATACAGGTGTGGAAATAATTTCTTCAAAATTTGCACAGTATCTACATTTTTTGTAAATTGATTTTTGAAATCACATCAACAACATGCGTATTTTGATAACCCAATTCGTACAAATAAAATACCGGCTAATAATGAATTATTTTTCCAAGCAGGTTTATTTTACATGTATATACTTTAAATTTTAGCTCAATCGGTTCAGTGGTTATTTTCTTGTAAGATAATAATAAATAGAATTAAAAACGTTATCAAAAAAGAGTATAGAATTCAATACCTACATAGGTATTTAAAGAATTCATGGGTCAACAAGTAGTACACTAGTATGTTATCTAAATGAACTGATATGTATTGTTTTCGTGAATAAACTTGACTGTATTATAAAAGATAAAAAAAATATTCATATTTGCTTCATTCAGATTTGATTTCTAATAAAACGTTTCGATTTCGAAATAAACGCGGGTGAAGCCGCGTGGAATTTCTATCGTTAAATATTTTTAAAGTTTATAATATAAAATATGTGAAAATAATTTGTAATTCCATTCTTTGTATTTACATTTTTTAAATGAATAATGTCAACTCAAACTGCTGTAGATTATGCATACAAAAGTAATATTTAAATAAATTTCCATATTGATTTTTCGATTTTCTTTCTGAATTACGAAACACGTATGGGGAAAGTTTACAATAGTATTTAGCGTTCGTTTACTGCAGACTCAGAATATTGCCAAATGATTTTTTTGTTTTTAAATATAAGAATACCAAGTTGTTTATATTTTAGTCTTTATTATGAAATTTGTTTTCAATGAAAAAAGTCATGTTTTATTTATATATATTTTAATATTATCAGTACCGGTGCGCGACGCGTTAGGTTCTGTCGCCCCTGTATTGTTTTGTCCTCAGTCTTTTCGAAATTGTTTTTTGTAAGGTAAAGGCACCAGTTATGGCCGCTATAAGAGCAAGGTTTACTGTTTTTGTGATTGGCGGGCTTCTTTTTTGTAATTTTCATGAACTCATGTTACTAATAAAACAAGGAACTCTTTATTTAATCAATTTAATTACCAAAGTCCGCAAATATAGTTTGTTTTTTAAATTATAGCCTTTTATTTTGTTTATGTTTTTTCTCCAGTAATGGATAAAGTAAAACCAGTAATGAGCACGCAGTGATGGACACTTGCTAATGATTATAAAATGATAAGTACTACGACACAAAAGATATAAAAGAAAGAATCGTTAAGTTTGAAACAATGTAAAGCAGTTGCTATGATAATAAATAAATTATACTAATATTTAGTTTAAGTGTCCACCATTTTGTCACCTATTGGCCGATTGTCACCAAATCACGCTGTAAGACAGTTAAATGTATTGTAATTAATATTCAGAAATGGTAGTAATCAAATATCAACACATATTTCTAATTCAGTACATTTAATTAAAAATTTGCCATTATTGGAGTCCTTGCCAAGACTGGTGCCACTACCTTATATGTTTTATTTTTATAATGCAATAGTTACCTTGACAATTAGGGTCAATCCAGACTATCGAGCCGGTCTAGCTCCAATCAAATATAAATAAACAATGAAATCGTTCACTGTAAGGTAACTATTGTATTAGAATTATAACCTAGGTACAGGATCCGGAATTTAAATTGAGACAAGCAAATGACTTGAAAACAAGAGATTGTATAGAAAATGTTATTTGATTGCTAGGGGAAAGTACTATAGGATGATGTTATTTTTATTTATTGATTTTAGTAGACATTTTCAAGGTTATTTAAATGTCTACTTTATTTTAATAACGGAAACCAAAAAAATTTTCATAGGGAATCTTTTTTTTCATAAGAAATCAAACATCCAATATAGGAAATATTTTTTTTGAGACTTTAATTTTTTATGATATTTAGTAGAATAACTAATATAAAGATATTTGAACTTTAAGATTTTTTTTATTTGTAAACTATCCATCGGTATGAATAAAATTACAAAAGACAAAAAGTGTATATTACAATACAGTACATTTTTGCAAGTGTGTTTAAATAAAATTAATCTTACATACTTATTTAATTTTTAAAATTCTCCCAAGTTATTCTGTTAGATACGCCACTGCATGTGTGCGAAAAGCACAATGACACGGATTGGCAAGGGTACAATGTTTATTTTTTTATAAAAATAGTGTGTTTACTATACGGTGCTCTATTTTTATCATAAAAGTTACATCATATGTGTTTTTGAAGTAAGAATATTTTAGTTTTGTTCATATTTTTATCTAAACGAATTATAATTAACTAAAATTTTAAAATAGGTTAGTGTCCGTGCTATTGGCTGCTCTAAAAATATAGGCATTACATCCCCACCACCAATAAAGGTTTTCACAGACCAACGCGAATATTCGCAGCAACTGCGGTGCGGAAAAAAACGCGTTCGTCGCGGCAGCGGAATTCGCAAGTCTGTTCATACCGACGCGACGCGGTGTGTTTATTTTAACAATAGTCATTATTTTTTTTTATACACCCACTATTCGATGCTATCTGACACTCATATATGTAATTTTTGACATAGAATAGGTAATATTTTGATTAAAATTCTTGAAAACCTTATTTCAAATTGGTATTTTATAATAAAATCCTAAATAAAAGTTTTAAAAATTATAGTTGTAATATTATGCTTAAAATTAAAAAAAAATTAATTATTTTGTAGATATACAATATTTAAAAGAAGTAATGATTAAAATTTTCAAAATATTTACTCTTTTATTTAATATGAAAAACTTTTTAGGTCATAATTATAAAATATAAAAAATAAATACAAATATTTATTACATGACTTGATTATCTTTTTTATTTTTATACATTTTTATTAGGGAATATATATTATTTATTTTTATTAACTCTTTGAACCCTTAGCTCTTGAACAGCAGGCCAGTATACATGCCATAAATCATGAATTCAAGGGTCTTAGGCTTTCAATTAGTGAAAATCTCATCATAATCAATTCACTCATTTTTATGTCAGTTAAACATTTTTTTTAATCATCAAAATTCATTATATTATTTATTAAAAGACAAATAATCTCAAGAAACAATTTTTCCAATATTTTGAGACATTCATTTTAAACAAAAGAAAATTCATATATAAATAGGTACTTGAGTACCTGATTTCTTACCATTTTTACACAAAATCTTATTAATTATTAATTACATACTATAAAACAAAGTCTCTCGCTGCGTCTGTCTGTCTGTGCACGATTTTCTCAGTAACTACTGTTTTCACTAATGGATAGTGTTTCACAAGGAAGTCGAGAAGAGGTATCTTTGCGTGCGCTGCGTAAATAGTTAGCGATAAGTGAAAACAATGTTTAATAGGTTTATTACAGATTACATTTATATCCCCGACTAACACGGGATCCAATGCGAAGTATGTAAATGAATCGACCCTGAGACTTTCCCATTTCCCAATTAAAAAAATTATATGTAAAAGCAAAATAGAAACAGCGAGTTAAAAATTGCACATAATTTACGAACACAAAAAACACGTAGTAAGATATGAGATAGTCAAAACAATTTAATGTGAATCAGATAGTAAGTAATCCGCAATCAGAACAAATGTGATTACATAAATATGTGTGTAAGTAAAGGTATTCGAGATGCTCTACATTGCAAAACTGCGAGGGTACCAATCACCTCACACTTTGTACTTATATGTGCATACATGTACAACATGGTATCTTGCTATCTACTACAGCAGTAGTTCCGAAACATTGTACGCCCGCGGACTCTACCATAATATTTTTGCGTACTGTATAATAAAGTAAGGTACTGGCATCAGTCTTGGATATGACCTCAGTAATAGTTATTTTTTAATTAAATGTACTGAATTAGAAATATTTGTTGAAATTTGATTACTAACATTTCTGAATATTAATCTATATACATTTAACAATTTACAATCGGTCAATAGGTGTCAAAATGGTGGATATTTAAAGTAATTATTAATATAATTTATTTATTAATTATTGTATTATTATAGCAACTGATTGACATTGTTTCAAATTTGACGATTCTTTCTTTTATATCTTTTGTGTCATAGTACTTATCATTTTGTAACCATTAGCAAGTGTACATCACTGCGTGCTAATTACTGGTTTTACTTTATCTATTACTGGAGAAAAAACATAAACAAAATAAAAAGCTATAATTAAATTTTTTAATTAATTTGGTAATTAAATTGATTTAATAAAGAGTTACTTATTTTATTAGTAACATGAGTTCATGATAATTACAAAAAAAGCCCGTCTCACAAAAATATTGAAAATTAACAATGTTATGAGTCTCGATGTGACAACCAAAAAAATATTTTTCTCCATTTTCCCATCGAAACAGGATGGGTTATCGAAAAAAAAATTATCAATATCTATATGAATGTAGGTAATATGGTTGTGCCATGTTTGTTTTATTTTATTTTATTTTTTCAGAAAATGGCGACGGTTTGATTTTTTTTCATTTTTAACACCATTTTTTTAATTCAAACGGTCTTAGTTATTATCAAAATTTAAAAAATTGGCTATGCACAGACTTAGCCACTGCGATTATGAAAATTTAGAAGAAAACCTTTTTGTTTAATCGTTGGGACAAGGTCGAAAAAAGTCGTTTCGAGAAAAACGTTTTAAAAGTTTTCTGAGGATTATATTATATTGCTATCTCACTAAATTGTCTGTAATTCAGGCAATTTTCGGAATTTTAATTATTTTTTTTACTTATTTTTGAATATGTATAATGTATAACTACAACAAATGTATAAAAATCGATTTTTTCCGACACAGTGCTAGATTTTCCCCTAAACGAAATTACACGTTTTGAGAATTCCTGAATCAAGTAGGTACGTCCCTTATCTCAATAACGTCTGTTTATGAACGCTTTACAGCCAATTCGGTGCAAATTACACTACACATGAAATTTTAAAGTTATTGTATAATACATATATACAGCTTTTAACCATTTCATATCACATTTTATTACAATAAAACCATGTGATGACCATATCATAATTTTTTTGTTATTATGTAAATCAATTTCAACAATTACCATGCTCGCAAATTTAGTCAATTTAGTGACCGACTTTTGAAACGAAGTGGGCTTATAATTTCATTGTAAGGCATTATAATTGTTGGATATTACCATATTGTTCTGTTTTATTATATTACATAGTACTGCACTCAAACCATATACATCTTAAATAAGATGTTATCGTTCTTTCAAATTAACCATTGTAAATGTTAGGTTATGTAACGCTGTTATATTTCATAATGCAAGGAATGTATGTACATATTTATTTAAAATTACTCTTATCAAAGAATTCGAAAATAATATACCTATAGTAAGTAAATTATACCGATAATATGATTTCTTTTTAATAATATTGAAGAATTGATTGGGATTTTGGAGGTTTGTTATTATTATTATTTTTTTTTTTTCTATCTGGCACGGCCTTCTAACAACTAAACTATTTGATTTAAAAAGCTAAGATTTGGCATTATTAGTTAATGGTAGACCATTAAAAGGACTAATAAAATTTCGAGTTTTGGGCACTTTTTAAGGGGACAAAAGAGTTAGTAATTTTTATTTTTTTAATTTCAAAAAAGTATTTAAAAATATAAACTCCAAAAGTAATAGCAAGGAAAATCTGAATTGATTATTTAAAAAAAATTGTTTTCTTATAGGGAAACTGTTGAATATAACTTATAGTCGTTCTTAAGTTCGCTAATATTTGGAAAATTAAATCTGTAAAGTTTGTATTACAATGATCGAATAAATTGAAAAGCTAACGGTACGAGACACTAGTGCACAAGGCTCAACTTGCACTTGAATTTTTTTTAAATGTGATGTATAGAGCGCTGGTAATCGCTTAAAGTGTAAACTTTGAGCTTTCTATTGTTATGCGCTCTTAAAAGCAAATTTGAAACGAAAAATCAATATTAAACTGAAATATTAAGATCCTTTTTCGATTTTTTTTCATTGATAAGTTGACAAAATTAAAAATAATTTCTATTATTATTTTCGGATTCGATTAATTATTATTCAATTTTTCCAAAAATCCACGAAAATTAAATTTTAAAAATTAAAGAGTAGAGATTAAGAGCTTCAAAATGCTTTTTAAATGATTTTTCTGTGACTATTTTTAATAAAGATATGATGATTTTGACATTTTAAATTTAGTTAAACCATCTTTACATATATATATATACCGATTTAAATAAATTGCTTCTAAAAATAGTCTCAATCATTATATATTATCTAATATAGGTATGCACTTATAGAATAAAATGTATAAAAATCTCGCGAGAAGATTATATCACGAACAGATCACGAAATTGCTACTGGAGGACAAATCGTTTTGTAACAATCGTGTAATGAAAAACTTAGACCTTTTATTTGTTTAAACGACATCGATTAGATTTCATACTCATTTTGCGGTGGCTGTGTCTGGTGACCTCACTTCACGAGAGGTTATTCAGTATTCTTATATAACTATCGGCTTTTATCTCTTGCAACAAGCGCGTACCCTTACTTTTAACAAGAGAAAAGGAATATTTTTGATAATCAAATTAGCTAACGAGTTTTAATGATAGTGGAAGCTATGTGGTCATTTCTCAAAGCAGAAAAACATTTGTTCTCTTTCAAAATTTTCACTCGATCTTTCGGTTTCAAGTCATAACAAACACTTTTCGTTCCGTGTCTGTTCCCTAAATTCTTATCACATACATAACTCATAAACCACTGGACCGATATTGATTAAACTTGATTTGTTGGTCGGATCTGGTTAATAGATAATCTCAAATAAAAAATCATCAAAATCGGATGTAGGGGGAGGGATGGTATTCCAAAATTGTTATTTTTTCAAGTTATCTCAAGAGCGACGCATGTTACGTGAAAATTTTATAGAACCTTTTTTATATAGCATTCAATTTTGTATTAAAATATTCTTTTACAAAGATATGGATCACTATTTTTGCAGAATTTAGCACGATAAAGCACCATGCAGATGTTTTTTCTCAGTAGTTCTAATATTGTATTAAAATTGTTCTTTTTTGTTCAATTTCTAAACTCTTATAGTCAAAAATTGTATTAATTTTCTAAAAAGATATTAAAAGTAATGCAGTTTGAATACCTAAATTTCACAAATTTCATTAAAAGTATTAAAAAGTTATAATAAATTTTATAATAGATACACTGTAAATACGTTGTAATAAATTTAATGTTTTTTATATGACCATTAAATACATATAATGAAAAAAAATAATGTAAATAAATGAAATTATTTACATATTGAGATATTAATGACCATTAAAATTAATTACGACTTTTGAAGACTGTATAATGTTCGCACTTTCATTTTTATAACAAGAAATATCATCTATTAAAATATGCAAGCAGGGAAATAAAATAAAAAGCAGTTTATATTAAATTTTAACATATTCTCGTATTTTTATTCAGGGATAAATTGCAGAGATAATAAAAAATAATATAGCTTTCTTGTAAGAGAAAGTTGTTCTATATAAGAACGGTTAAATCAAAAATATTGCTTGGTACTAGTATATTATAAATATAATAATTCTATATGTAAACGTAAAGGTTAATTAATTAATAAATATAAAAAGTATGTACAGCGCCGGCTTTAGGGGGGGGGGGCAACCAAGGCGACCGACCGGGGCACCAGGCCAGGTGGGGCGGCGTACACTGAGGCACAAGTAATTTTTTTGTTCAAATCAGTAATCTGTAATTTTTGAGTAAACTTTTTTTTAATCTTTAAATTTTTTGTTGATCTGCGAAACCTGTTTTAGCAAAAAATTTAACAATGTTATTTTTTTTAAACTAAGCTGCTAACTAACAAATCCTTATTCAGCAACCCAGAAAACTTTTAATAAGGTATTTTAAGGCAATGATTATTTTTTCAAACTATCTATTTTTCTTAAATATTTTCTTCAAATTCTTGTAAAAATTTTAATTTTTATGAAAAAGTACAAACATTGTTAGGCCAATTCCCAAAGCTACAAAATGTTTTAGAAAAGGCACACATTGTACGATTTTTCACGTTTTGCGTTTTAACTGCAATATTTGCAACCCTATCGCGAAATCCATCAAAACTGTAGGTACTTTTTGTTCTCTATAAAATTACAAAGAAAATAAATTAAAAATGAACTTACTATGTTTATTTATTAAGAAGATATGATCAATCAATCATTTTAGTTTTGATCTGTTAAATTACGACCTATAGAATGCTCACATATATGTATGATGAACGGAGACCCAATTTCACGACGACATATCTCCGGTTCTGTTAGTGGTAGAGAGTTCAAACTAAGCTCATTTTATTCGTAATGTAGTCTAGTATAAATAAAGTTTTATGATTTTTTTCATCAGAGTCGTTAAAAAAATGTGTGTGATGATATATTGAGATATTAACTATTCAACTTATTTGTAAATTTATCAATTTTAATTTGTTAATAAGAGGGGAAAGGGGCCTCGACGGTCTTAGAGCTTTTGGTAGTCTTAAAGTTAATGATGTAATCTATATTACAAAAAATGTTGGAGTTTGTAGGATCGCGAAATGCTGAGATATTCACTATTCAACTTATTTGTTAATTTATCAATTTTAATTGACATTTTCGGTGATTTTGAAACATTTTTTTAGGGAGAGCGAGGGTGGAAAAATAAATCTCTCCTTAAGGCCGGTTCTGAGTATGTATTGACTCTTCATTGAAACGAGATTTGAAGCGATCTTAGGATATTTATAATTCTAATGAAATTCCATGAAATTGTCCACTAGTTTTATATACGTATACATACATACATAGTCTAAAGACCAGACAATATAAAAGCTAATGAATGCAACACGATAAGGTTGGTAGTAATCTTTATTTTGTAACAAGTAAAGTAGTTAATAATTGTCATTGAAGGACAAAAGTTTAATCATAAAGAAAGATCTTGTAGAACAATCATTTATGATCATTAATATAATATAATTATACTAGAACATCTTGAACATGATGCTGTAATACCTACATTTATAATACTGTACTTATTAAGTGTCGATTTTTTTAATGTTTCTTATTTAAAAAAAAATTGATTATTAATGTTACATTCTTGTCGTTGATAAATGTATTAACTATCGCATTTCAGTACGAATTATTTTTGGTTTTAAGCTTATAAACAATGTAAATTGAAATAAAATCTAATCTTATGTCAATAGGTCAGCCAGAAATTCCCTTATCGATTAATAAGATCAATAAACACAATGTTATTATTGAAATAAATCAGCAATTATTTCTTTCAATTTAATTTGTGCTAAATTTTTTAACAATTATTATTTTTATTTTTAGCACTAAAGTAAAACTTTATGTTGTATGAATAAAAACGATAATTTGATTTTAAATTTTTATAATAGGTACTGACTAACAAAATGTAAAAAATAGATACATTTTTTTAAATTGTCCGTCTGTTTGTTCCGACTTGACATAATAATTACTGAACCGATTGTGATAGAACTTTCACTGTTATAAAGCCTAAAACCATATAATTACTTTAAGCTGTATAGTAATTGATTTATAAATGACAATTTATATTTTTTATTAAAAAAATTGGATGATGTGGTGTCTAATTTTTTAAAGTAGTCATACGTTTTGACATATACTCGAAGAAATTCTAGTATATAAAAAAATACTGATACTACTTTTATACTACGGTATAAGTATATTGATTTAAAATTCTTTACTGATAATTCAAGAATTCTCGTTTTCTAATTTTAAATATACTTTGAAAATAATTCAATTATTTTTGCATGCATGCAGTTTAATTAAGCTATTCAACTGAACTATGAAATTGTATGCACAAGCACATATATAAATCATATTATTGTGTAAATATTACATACTAAATTATACAAAAATTACAAAATTATCTCGATAGTCTTTTTATTCTTGATTTTTAATAAAAATATCTAATAAGATTCATTTCTAAGTATATTGATTATGAAATTATTTTTAATTAGTTGCAACTTGCAGCGCAGTGCAGTAAATATATAAATAAAACAAATTATTTGATAATAAAGTGTTTACATATATATATTGTGTAATTGATATTATATTATACGCACATACTTTTGCAAATATAGAGGGTGGACCGTTTAAAATGACAATTGCAAAAATACACTCTATGGAAAAAAGTGTGCCATAGTCGATTAAAAAATAATTATATTTGAAATGGGTCATAATAGAAAGAAGTGTTAATAATAAAATATGTAAAGAATATTACTGTCTATAGTTTATGTTCTATTATTATTTATGTTATATATATTAATTAAGCCAGAAATATTTGTTTTAGATATTACGTATAAAAAAGTCCTGTGGCACCCATAGTAGCTTTTTTTTGTTATGGATTATTGTATCTAACGTAAGCTTGCGACATTTTCAAAACAGTAATTGCATGTTGTTTTTATGCACTAATTCCCAAGTTATGGTGGCATTTTAATTTCAGGAATGGATTCATAATTATAATCAATAACTTATAACCACTGTTTGTTTGTTTGTTTGACGCGAGGTCAGTTGAAAGATTAGGGGTTTTTATTTAAAAAACTAGTAGTCACGT
The DNA here is from genome assembly GCA_961205875.1 of Sialis fuliginosa. NCBI lineage: Eukaryota > Metazoa > Arthropoda > Insecta > Megaloptera > Sialidae > Sialis > Sialis fuliginosa. The sequence continues at coordinate 10,610,087 of OY540817.1, read as the reverse complement.
GAGTATCACTTGCTCCCTACCCCAAGTTCACATACATAGCCATATTTCCCCCCTTCAAAACTGTGTACATTTATTCTGTCACTATTTTGAAAAATTATTTACAGGCTCAGCCTGTACAATAATAATGTTTAATTAAAATAAGGTTATGTATGTCATCCTATACATTAGTATACATGCAAATAATTATAATTAAAATTATTTTTTACTGCTCCGTCTTCTCCTCCCATCTCCAATAATTTATACGAAGAAACATAAATTTGAAATATCAATTCTTCTTGGAAACTCTTAAATTTCTAAGAAATTATCGTGATTATTTGACAGAACCCAAATTCAAGTAATGACGTCACAGCGGTAACAGGTAACGCCGGCCGGCGCGCGTTCTTCTTCCTTTCTAGAACGTGTTTTTGTCGTTAGTGAGAGTGTGTCAGTACCAACGGTTAGCAACAACGATGGGGTCGTTTCACGCCGTCGTAAAACTTTGGGAAATCATTAATGAGAAATTAATTAATGTTTTCCAACAAATTTTATAATTCAATTTGAAGATGTAACTGAGGATTTGGGGATTTAAGTCAGCTTTAGAGGTGAAACTAGATCAGAGGTTTTCAAACTTTGTCGACTCACAGAACCCTTTTTTCGGCGAACCGCTTGCCACCCTTTCAAAAAATATATTATAGATATGTATAAAAGTAAAAAAAAACTCACACATGGCTATTTTACGTACACTAGTAACTTCTTGGAATTCATTTATTTTCAAATATTACTAATTGTAAATGTATCCATATTTTTTAGTTAATAAACAGTAGTCAACTAGTGTGAGTGATTTATAATATTTTTTTTTAACTCACGGAACCCCGGGGTTCCGCGGAATACAGTTTGAAGATCACTGAACTAGACTATAGTACCTACAACTTCCCTTAAAGTATATTTACCATATCCCCAAATACATTTGATAAAAACTTCTTCCACACCAAAGGACCCCGCACTTTTCTTATGGAAAAGTGATTTCAGTTAATTTTTCTGAAATTTTGATATGTTACAGCTCTTAATCTGCCAAATAAAAGTCTCCATTGGCGCAAAGTCTGAAAAACCATAACATTCGAGTTACGAAGACTTTAAATTCGAATTTCAGAGATATGAGAGTAGCAGTTTGTGGGAATGATAACAAACTTTTGAGTAGTCGTTAAGCTTAATTTTGGTTGGTGGTCTTTTGAGAATGTGTGCATAAAAGAAAATATTCATTGAAGTCAACATTTTACGAAAGAAGGGGGCAGCAATAAAACCGCAGTAATGGTCAGTATATTTTGTGATGGATCTGAGAGAAAAGTTGCATGAAATAAGATAAACATGAGGATAGACTAAAAAAATATACAAATATTAAACTTATGGACTCTTTGTGTTATTTTATTTCGTTTGATATCATTACCTGAAATTCAAACTTGAAGTTTTCGTAATTCGCAAATTATGGTCTTTCGGAATTTGCGCCGATGGAGACTTTTGTTTGGCAGGTTAAGAGCTGTAACATATTCAAATTTCAGAAAAATTAACTGAAACCACTTTTCCATAAAGAAAGTGTGGGATCCTTTGTTTGAAGTTGAATTATTTTTAGTGTATATTAATAATGTAAGTGCGATATTATCATTTTAGATAAAGAAAACTTAAATTCATGTAAAAGTTAACTTAACCTTAAACTAACGTTTAATGGGAGGGGGAAAAACCAAGGGGAAAATATTTCTTTGGGGAGGGAAATTTTATATCTTAAGAGCAGCGACGTATTTAGAGGGTGGCAAAACCGGCCCCTGCAAGGCCGAGAGGGGGACGCGGAAAAATAACGTTACAGGGGCTTTCAAACGGTTTAATAGTTTTCAAGTCAAGTTTGCACAATTATTGAAGTAGATTATATTGCTTATTTATTAAATGACAGATTTATACATATACAAGTATTGCTTATGCAAATTTGATCTTTATTTTGTGTCTATTTGAAACAGCACTAATGTATGTTTGCCACACGATCGGACGCACCTCTGATTGGGGTCGATATCTAATTAATACTAGAACACTTCTCGTGTCTGTGAGGCGCATAGCCGATGTGACTGGATGTTGAAATATGACTCAACTAATAAATTCTACTTATGCATTAATTACATATGCACTTACTGCTATTTACTATTCATTTATTCTTTAACATATATTGCAGTTATTCAGAATCCAATGCAACTTACTTTTTATTGTTTTTGAGTAAGTATTATATTTAATATTTGCTGAGGAAGGACGAGGCTTTTTCGATTGAAAAAGAAATGTTCGGTATTATAATGAGTTTGCTCTAGAGCAAAAGCTAAGCTAACGATTTCTGCGAGGTATTAAATATAAATGACAGCTACTGACAGTTCTTATCAATGATATGGTATATTATATACGAATGATCTTGACGCATGCGCGTTAGGTAGAAATCAGCGATGCTAAATCAGTAGTGACCTGTGTATGCCATAACGAGCATAGAATTTACATTATTATACATTTATAGCACTACTCGAAACCCCAAGCAAAATCAAAACGATCTGACATCTCACAGATAACATAAGCTTAGTTTTTACTCCAGCGCAAATTCTTTAAAATACCCGACATTAGTCATTTTGGTTTTTCAAACTATCAAACTTCAACTATTCGATAATTGACAATAAAATAATTTGAAACGAATTATATAAAATAAGGGTACCAAATATTACATCTTGAAACATCATTTTTGAAAAAAAAAATCATAATACCATTTTCTGTTCTTAATAGCGAACTTTTTTATTAAAATACGAACTTTTTTAAATATGTCCCAAGATAAATCATTAGAGAATGATCATTATTTTTAAAGAAAAAATCAAAAAATCTTCACCCCACAAACAGTAAAGGTACAAAATTTTCGTCTTAAATTGAAGATTTTACGAAAAAAAAAACATACTAATCGGTTTTAGCATTCTTTTACAAAAATCAACTTTATTTACTTAAAAAATAAAAAAATAAAGATTATATTTTACGTATGAATTGTACGTAATAAAAAATCAGCAACGAAACCGAAATCAAATGCTGTCATAGAATACCCCATATTATGTTTCTGATGTAAATTTTGTAACCAATACTTCATTTTAAAAAAGAAATCAGATAGTAGTAGCTAACAACACAAACAATAATTCGATACATGTATTTATTTAACAATAATAATTTCATAATTAATTTTTCTTATTTGTTTAGTTTTTTTATATTATACTAATTTGTTTTTAATCAATCCTGTATAATCAGTAATTATTAATTTTAGCGTTAATAATTTAACATTTCATAATCTACAATAGTATTGAAGCATTATTTACAGTAGTAAACTATTTAAATTAATTAACTTTAGAGTAATAATGTATTCATATTTTTATTTAATTTAACGTATCATCAAAGGCAAATTTTATGTGCATGAATATAAAATTAAATTGAATTTCAATTTAAATTATTTTAATTTTTTTTCATTGTCTTATAAATGATAAGATACAATATAAAAACACAGAAGAATTTTATTAGTATTTTATGACCAAGAAAAAAATCAACCCGTTGTTCCCGAGATGTGCCTTCTGGATTTTCTTAAGAACTTAAGACAAACAATATCTTCTTCTTTATACCTCCTGAGTTCATTGACAACGAATCAATCGATTTGAAGCGACCATGCGAATAATTCGACCATATTTTTTTTAAAGTCTCAGAAATACGTTAGGAATCTTTCTATTTTCTATTATTTACCAGAAAGTAATGATAGGTGCACCACAGGCACATCGTAGTTACTTATGGAAATATTTTCATATACAGTTGAACCTCGTTAGTACGTTTTTGAAGGGACTAGGTTGAAAACACGTACTATCGAGAAAAACGTACTAACGAAATATTTTAACATGGGGTCATATGGAAGAATGCCGGGATCTAAAAAAACGTACTGTGGCGAAAAACGTAATAAAGCAAAACGTACTAACGAGGTTCTACTTGCATATTCCCATATTTTTTCAGATTTTTCTCACTATTACTTTCCGAGGGACAAAATATGGTGATGATTTTTTTTAAATTTGTTATATCCCCCCACTCGCTGGAATTGAATAAAAAAATGGTAACCCACTTACTTCTCTCAAAAAAACGCCAAAAACTTAAAAATTTATTTTTATAACTCAGGTCAATTACTGGTCCACTATTTAAAATAATTATGCCAAATCTAAACTTTTTAGGTCAAACAGTTCAGTGGTTAAAAGGTTGTGACAGACAGACAGACGCATTGTTGTTTCTAATGTAGTTACAAGTACAAAATTACATTTATGATTAGGCGTAAGAAAGCATGAACATTAATGCACATTTTGTACAATTTAAGTTAATGCGAAAATAAAATTATTTATAAAGAAAATAAGAAAGTGAAAAACAGATGTGGCTGCAGAAATAGACAATTAGAAATTCAAACGAATTGTTTAAATAATAATCACATGATATTTACAAGTTAAAATTATAATGCAGCCACAATTACAGTCTATGAGATAAAGTTGTGCATAAAACATGTTACCTGTGCTTACAGATCGGTGTTTTATGAAAACATGTGCACATAATATATTATATATTTACATTTCCTAAAGTAAGAAAATGATCATTTATATATTGGCCGTAACTTCGAAACGAGCGCCGTAACTTCGGGGATTAATATTAATAACTGAAACAAAGTCGAAGAGCAGCAACTCAGAATATGACTTTTAAAATAAATTCAACAAACGTTAACAATATTAAGTTCCTAGGTACTCAAAAACTATATTACTTTTTTATAGACAATATAATGCATTTGGAAGTATTTTAAAAATTTTATCTGCCTGTTTGTTCTGACTTGACAAGAAAACTATTAAACCAATTTTGATGGGACTTTTACTGTTCGAAAGTCTAGAATAATAATTGATTAACGACAGGCCTGTATGAAGAAATTTGATAATATTTAACAAAATGATTCCTCAAAAATGTTTACTATAAAATGTTTTAAAAAGTAACAATACACTATTTGGCATTTTAGACTAATTGAACTTTCTTATACGTGCGTTGATAAATGTTTATAATTTATAAATGTAAATAAAATGTTTTTATATTGTACAGATATTTTTATGAAACATAACAGCTGTTATACGAGTCATTAGGAATTCAACGTTCGCATGTGGACCAATTTTACTTTCACGTTAACAATAATAATTGTTAATTAGATGGAGAAAAAGAAATGTTAAATAAGCATGATATTTTTTTCTGTAGCAAAAAACTTTGTCTGTCACCTTTATGTCATTGTTTAGACACTTCGGTCTAGTTATTTCATATTTTATTTGTTTAGAATGAAATATATAATTTTTAAACTGTCGTTTTCAAATGTATAATTAAAATTAACAATATTGTGCTAATGTAAAATTACAATTGTTTAAAACATTTTCACCTGCTAAGTTTTTAATTTAAAATATAAAAAATAGAGTTTCACTCTTTATTATTTTGTATATAAAAGTGGTAACGTAATTAATTTTATATTGACAATGGCCACGAAATCATATAGAACAAGCCATTAAACAAAAAACAAAAACTGAAGAAAGTGTTTGTCTTGAACCTGAAACACAAAGATTAAGTAGAAATTTAAAAATCAGAGAGCAAAATTGTTTCTGCTTTAAGAAATGATCTATCCTTTCGAGGAAACAAAAATTAACTGCTATAAAAAGACTATTACAAAATCCGTGAAATCGTGTAAAGAAGATGAAATACAACAGGATATCTTTGTTGTGAATTAAATTATTTAATTAAATAATAATTTGCACCATAAATATTACTAAAATATTTTAATTATGGGAAAAAACATTTGACTGTAGATACTAATCTTGATGGATGTAGTGAAATAAACTCATATAAAATATAAGTTGGTACGATTAAAATCATAGTACAAATTTGCATGAACGTGTGTTTCCATATTTAGATGTTTTATTATGCTTTATTACTTTTTATCTAAAAAAGTAAACATATAATTTAATAGAACAACATAAATACTGGTTTTAGTTATGTAAATAAATACTTATATATATATATCTTTGTTTGTATTTTGATAAAAATAATAAAAATTAAATTGTATTTAGTTTTGTATCTATCATTGAAATAAAAATTTTTTTTTGTTTGTTTAACGAATTCATCCTGATTTTTTAAAATTATTATCTCGATAAATGGTCAAGTTTTTGGTTTATCAATTTTCGAGAAATTGGTATACAAAATATGTTTATTTTTGAATTTTATTTTATAATAATGGCCCAACCGCGGCTTCATTGCGTTAATTAATTTTTATGAACATTTATACCATTTATTAAATCTAATAATACTATTTAAACTGCTAATCTGGAATATTCCTCTTGGGGATGAACGTCTTTTTTAAAAGAAAAATATTTTCCTGAAATTTACTTTTATAATATAAACAATTATACATAAAATCGCTTTTTGAACTGACTTTCAGAAAATCTCTTTTAAGTGCATGCTTACGCCATTAAAAGAAGACACCCCTAAACTTTCACGTTAAAAGGTTTAATAAATTTTTGGTTTCAAAATTTTAACGCCTCAAATTCGAGAACTTTGTTTATATTGACGTACATATAATGTCTCATATTTTTATTTACTTTAGTTGTGATAAATAAAACAAATAAATATTAAAAATACAAACTATCAATTATATTATTAATAATTATAGTATTGTAAAACCATTTATTATAGAAAATAGCATATGACATAATTCAAAACAATGCATATGAGTACATGTAATATATTCATATACATATCAATAGAAATATAACAAAACTGGTCAATAATGATCGGATATCATTTTCAATACTACATTATGTGTACTGTGAACCACATATGAGTCATACATGATTTAATACGTTCATGACCTCAGCTCTTGAACATGTTAAGGCCAATCAAAACAGATTTCAAAAATACGTATACAATGAAACAGGGGTTTTTTAATTGTACAATTGCAAAAAATGTATCTATCATTTTATAAAAAGTACCCTACATACAAAATGAGTCATTGATTAAAATCACAAAATAGGCAATCGAGAATGTTATATGAAGTTTTAAGGTACTGGCGCTATAAGAGCAAGGTTTACTGTTTTTGTGATTGACGGGCTTCTTTTTTGTATTTCTCATGAACTCATGTTACTAATAAAACAAGTACTTCTTTATTTAATCAACTCAATTACCAAAGTCCGCAAATATAGTTTGTTTTTTAAATTATAGCATTTTATTTTGTTTATGTTTAAAAGTAAAACCAGTAATGAGCACGCAGTGGGACACTTGCTAATGATTACAAAATGATAAGTACTATGACACAAAAGATATAAAAGAAAAAATCGTCAAATTTGAAACAATGTTATAAAGTAGTTGCTATGATAATATGATATAAATGTCCACCATTTTGACACCTATTGGCCGATTGTCATCAAATCATGCGGTAAGACATTAATTGTATATAGATTAATATTTAGAAATGGTAGTAATCAAATATCAACAAATATTTCTAATTTAGTACATTTAATTAAAAAATAGCCATTACATGTAACTAACCTAAAATATTAAAATTACAAATTTTATCGCTTATAAAAATTATTAATGGCAAATAATTGTAAAATATTTTGACCGGTATTTCCTGTATGACATGGTTCCATGTAAAAATATTTTATGGATACAATAATTCGATTATTAATAAATCAAGAGGTTTGTTGTAACCTTCGAAGTAACAAGAAATTACCTCACTCCCCTATATATAATAAAAATTATACAAAAAACTCACTGGCACACCTAAATAATGATGAAAAAAAATACTATTGTAAACAGATTTGACAATAAATGAACACGTACTGGGCAGTTACCTGGTTATGTGAATTAAACGTTTACGAATATTTAATTGTAAATACAAATCATAGCTACCTACTCGTTAACAAATAGTTCTAGGTCTCATTCAGTGGCGTCGATGTTATTAATTTTTAGGTATGATATTATAAAAATTCATAAATAATTGTTTTTGTAGAAGAAAAATTGTTATTTTCTTTCTTTAAAAATTGTTATTTCTTTCTTTACATTTCTATTCCATCTTTTGAAAAAATTGGACTTCCTAGCAACTCAGATGCGTGAAAAACTGTAATTTATTATAATAGTATTTTGCTATTAGAATTTTTTAATTGATTTATGACATGTAAAAATAAATTCAACAAACGAAACTGGTTTAATTTAACGTATATTAAAGTCATTAATTTGCATGAGGAAACTTACATAAGTAATGGTTTTGATAACTTTTTCCCCGCGTAAGGATTCATATAATTTTACAGACCCCTTCCTGTTATTATTACGCTTTTCAACTAATGCCTACGCTTACCCTCAAACTTATAAAATTAATTTAATTTCAAGGTTAATTTAAACATAATATTGTACTAATTTTCTATGAACCTGCGACTACGTAATTTTTTTTATTTTTTTGACAGTTAACTCCTTAGACAAGGAAAGATAAAGGACAAATAACACATTACCTAGCGTTATTACCATATCGCTTCACGAGTCATTGGCGTATCATTCAGATTTTTAAATAAATATCAATTGTTTTGAATTATAAAATTAATTAATAATAAATGTTTTATATTGTCTTTAAAAGTATTTCAGTGATAATTGATTAACAGAAAAACATTTATTTGGAACTATCATCTCATACATATCAAATTCAATTGTAATTTAAAGCATATTTGCATATTATAAATTTTCATCTGACGCCTATGGGATAATATGCATGGAAATGACGAAACTGACATTTCATAAAAGATGGCCGCCTTAAATTTTGGTAACAGCATATACGGTCTAGCATTGGGTGTTAAGTATTCATAGTCTTTCCTAATCTAAGGTTGTCACTCTTGCGACTTCAAGGAATCTTTTAACGTTTGTTTCATTTAAATCGGTCCAGTCGCTCATGAGATATCAGAGAAGGAATATACAAATAAACATAAAGAGCCAACCACATAACCCTCCTTTTTAATTCGCCGTAGTCGAGTATAATATAATTAACACAAATCGAAAAAAATCTACAAGAGCTAATATTTTATTACAAAGATTTAATTGCTTATACTATACCACGGCTAGATAAAATTATTGTACAAACATCAAAGTTCTAATGTTTAACAAAACACAACCATTCGATCGGATACATATTCATTTGTTTACCCACAAAAAATATTCGTGCAAACAAAGTCAAGAGTATTGTAATTTTAGCTGAAGGCCAGTTTAATTTCACATATGATTGGTTAATTTAATATTCAATGTGGTTGTTTTTTTTTAGAAAAACACAAAATACGCTATTGCGGAAAACCACATTGGCGTTCATTTTCTGTTTTATTTAAATGATTATACATTTTATTTAAAAACTAGCGCATTAGATTCGGTGTTACCTGGGGATATTAATTCAATTAAACATAAAGTAATCATGCCCACAACACACGATTCACCACGAATTGTTTTTTTCCGAATTCATGAAATTTACACAAAATAAACAAAAATTATACACTTAAACTTTACCTATCCATTAGTGAGAACCGGAATAAAATCCATTCAATACTTGAGAAAATCGTGTGAAATTATATTTTCAAACTGCTAGGAAACACCAGGTATGAAAATCAAAAAAAAAAAAAATAAATAGATTAGCAACAATCATAATAATTAATTTTGATATTTGACCTTTTTTAAAAGTGAAATGTTTCATTATATTTCAATTTTCAATCAATATATTTAATTGTGAACATGTGTCAAAAATCATCTATTTATTCGACAAAATATTTGAGAGAGACGTCTAAATTAATAAAATACTGAAACCGTAAATTATAGAATTCTGTATTCCATGGCTAGGTACTATGTTTTTATATAAAAGACAGTTGTATGCTGTGGCATCATGGAAACAAAACACGACTTGATAAAGGTTTTTTTAGTCTTTTGATGTTAAATCTTAGATTTTCATAAAATATTAATAGCCACGATACTGCATAGAAAAATTATCTAACTATTGGTGAAAATCACATTGAAATCGGTTCAGTAATTCCCGACTTTATTAGCCTCTTACAAACGAACATTAATTTTTATATATAGAGATATAGGGAGGAGATATAGTGTGGCGAGAGGCGTTGCCAAGCTTTTATGCTAAATTTTTGGGGTATATTATTTCAGACCAAATAGATGATTTAATTAAATAGGAAAGGAAGGTCAGAGTTGAAGCATGACTGTTCCGCTCAATATTAGCTAATTTTATATCCCGCTCAAACATCAATCGATACCGTAATAATTCGTGCAAAACTTGGGTATAGACATTTTGTCCAAAGTATTTTAAATTTGTGATTAATTTAATTTTAAATTTATGAAAACAATTATAAATACATAAGGTACTGGCACTAGTCTTCGAGAATACACCAGTGTTTAATATTTTTAAAATAAATTTACTGAATTGTTGATAATTGATTACTGTCATTACTGGATATTAATCTATGTACATATATACATTTAACTATCTAACAGCGTGATTTGATGATAATTGATCTTTTTGTTGAAAAACAGTGGATAAATAATTATCGTGGTTCGACACACTATCAAGAAAAGTAAATGCTTTGCATTGTTTCAAATTTTATGTTTCTTATTTTATAAAATTTGTGTAGTGGTGCTAATTATTTTGTAATCTTTAATGTTCAACACTGGGTGTTCATTTGTTGTTTTATTAGTAATATGAGTTTATGAGAATTACAAAAAAGTAACTCATCACCCCCCCCCCCTCAAAAAAAAAACAAAAACAATATACATAACTCTTGAAGCGTTCAAGACTGGTGCCAGTACCTTACTATTTTCATATATTAATTTAGACCGTCAGGGCGTTTTTTCACACACCGGCAAAACTGGTACCGGTGCCGATGACGGCACCATCAAATGCTGCCGGCTTTGAACTCGACAATCAGATAAGTACCTTACAGTCAACAGAGGATGTACCCAATACTGCCTTTTTATATTTGCGATTTATATATGTACTTCCTTCTGAGATATAATAACCCAAGAAGGTAACGTTTCTTGAGCATTGCAGACATTTTTCTACCACCACAGCTAGAACCCAACTGCACCAGTTCTGAAACTTATCCTGAACATCTACTTTTATCGGTGCACATCAAGATCAGCCCGGATCCGACAGATCTGTGGGTGAAGGAGGAAGGAGAATTGTGAAGTGTACTCTTTCCCCCATTCGTCGGATCCGGGCCGCTCGTATGTGGTGGAGTAACGTTTCAACCGACAAAGAAGCGTTCCGTGTTATCTCGATCGGTCACGTGCCACTTTGCATAACCGCACAGAAAAAGGAGTGCATTAATAAGCACACACACACACACATGGTGACATTGCCAATCTGTGAGTGTGTGCTACCGCGCCGCACCGATGCAAGGCCTCGATGTGGGTAACTAGGCGACGTACACATACATACATATAAATGTTTATAAACATATATATGGATTTATAAACAATGCAGGCATAAGATTATTTTTGTATTGGTAATATACATATTATATTTTTTTTTTCTATGAGTTTTAAAGATATTAGTTCGAATTATTTCAATGGTCTTAAGTCTTAACTAAGGGTGTATCGGAATTACGGCCGGAATTCACGATTTTATTCCAACTCCGGTTCCGGTAAATTCCGGCTTAATTTTGCTGGAATTTTGAAATTTTATTATGACTCTCTAGTAAGAAATTCATAAATAATACACGTTATTTTTGTTTAAAGAATGAAATATAAATATAATAATTATGATATAACCAAAACATAATAACTGGAAAAATATGATATTTTAGGAGAGTAAGGATTTCCTGCTCGAGATCTCGTATCTCACTCATACATCATTCGATATCTTTATCAAAATTTTGTAAATAGTAAACTTTTTGGATTTAACACAGATAATATTTCAATTTTTGTTTAGTGCATGCTGTAGCGAGAATCCAATCCGTGTAAATAAATGAGCTTGGCACAATTACAGTGCTGTTTTATTTGCCAAAACTTAAATAATATTGATTTATTGAATTTTTTAAGATAAAAATTCAAAAAAATCAATTTAATCTCTTAGACCGGGCGCCAAGACACATTCGTAAATCAGGTGAAGGTAAAAACGAAGAAAAAAAAAAAAAAGAAAGGAGAAATATAAAAAAAGAGTCCTGGCTAAATCATCTAGCATGGAAGGCCAAAAAAAAAAAAGACACATTCGTTTTAAAAACCGTTAGGATTCATAAGAGTTGATGATTTACATTCAGAAAGATGTAAAGAATGAAATTCTGAAGGTTTGCAAAAAAAAATGTCATAACTTTTTTTGTATTTACATTATAACGGAGTCATTCCATTTATAATCTTTATAAAAAAGTAGATTTATTTGAAAATAAATTATTAATTGTTTTGTAATTAAATGAAGTTAATTTAGTAGTTTTATGATATTTGTTACTTATATCTATTTATTTTCTATACATGTATTAATTAATTGTAGCCTAGAGGTTTCCAAACTTTTCAACTCGCGGCGCTCTTTTTGAACTAAGGTTTTCCCATAGCACTCTTCCTAACTCCAAACATGAATGACTAACTTGTAATGAACATGTAAAAAAACTACATGTGGCGCACACTTTGGAAACCTTTACTGTAGCCTATAAAAAGTAATTTCTGAATATATTGTAAAAAAATTAACGTCAAAATTCCAGCGACGGAAAAAATAAAATAAAAACAATAAAATTGATATATAAAGGGTTACCTTAAACATGACAAATTCTTTTAAGGGTTCCGCAAAAATAAAAAAGGTTGAGAAACGCCGGTCTAGAACAATAAATTGTTAATTAAAACTGAGATTCTCGACGAGACTTATAAATATAATCGATATCGTCTCGGTTTCATCTTGACATACAGCTTTATTAATTATATTATTATTCACATTTTTTTCATTGTTAAAAATATTGTTGAAATAACCTTTTCTAAGTTCCCTTGAAAAATTCTTAATTACACCCATGACTTTAAGACACACACACACACAAACACCTACAAGAAACGAACCTAGTCGGTCAGATCGTATTGTAATAAAACACGCTACGGCAATATCGCTAAATCCTTCGCAATCCCCTAGTGGCGATGTCTTCACAGAATGTAACAGTAGGCAGCTAATTTTAGGAAACTAATCATCCCGTCTGATCCCTCTGTCGACGTCAAATCACGTACCTCTGTGTCTCTATTACAAAATTAAACATTTAATTGTGTATTAAGTGATTTATATGGGTATCTAGGTGATTCTAACGAAGAGCTACTGTATATTGTTCGTAAGAATTAATTAACAATAAGTAGAATTTGATGATACTCGCATACGAAGAATCATATAACTGAAATTTGATAATATGCAGAATATTATTCATACCTATACTGCCGTGCTTAGGTAAAGGGCAGTAAAGGTGTAAAATATAAAAATGAAGAAAACTGAACTCGAAGTTTTTGATTTTTTTAAACGGAATTAATATTTTTTTAAATAAATTTATTTAGCGACCAATGATAAGTTATATGACTTTATTGTTTACATATATTTATTATAAGTTATTTGAGTGTCATTTTAGTTTATAATTCATCTAAATGCCAAAACTGAGTGACTTACTGTCTTTTATTTCTGGAAATTTAAAAGCAGTAAGATGTGGTTTATTGCCTATGTACTCTGTAAAACAGAAGTACTGCTTTTTTCTACTGTTTTGTCAGAGGTAAAACGCAGTAATTCAGTAACCTTTTCAAGGTCAACCTATATAGTTAATATTCAGCCCCCTCGAAACCATGAAACTTTTGTCTGAAAATTCGTTATTTTGGAAATAATCCGCTAGAAAATCTTTAAAAAAAACACCCGGTATAATAAACATTGTACCTATATTTTAAAGTTCTATGTAACCAGAAAGTAGATGTCTTTTTTATTCGACCTATACAGACATATGTTCTTCAAATAAAGTATTAAATTTCTAATAATGCATTTTAAATAGCGTGGTTATTATATTAGCACATATGTTAAATAATATTGCGTTATGTGGTGTTTTTTTTATTGCTTCTGGATTTTAATATCTATTATAATGAAGATCAAAACAACTGAATAATGATACACTTGAAAGATACTTTTTTATATAAAATTATAAACAATTGATTGACAGATTGGTTAAATTTTTTTATATTTAACAATCGTTAGAAATTTATGAAACGACTAGTGACCTAAATTCGGTGAAGTGAAGTCTACTAAATCTTTTAAACTAGATTAAATCAAGCAATCTTTAACATTATCATCTCACAAACTACAAGTATAATATAACAGTTACGACATAACGTACCTTTTTTAAAGGTAGCTTACATATGTACATCTCTAATGTAAAAGAGATTGGCAGGTTTTCATAGTAAGTTTGGCCCAGATATATAGCGGACAGAAATTAGATAAATGTTTTTAGATAGTGTTAAATATAGCAAAGTTCAGAAAGGCACTAAAATCTTTGTATATAAAAATATGAATCTTTAAAAATTATAAGGTACTGGCACCAGTCTTGGATATGACCCCAGTAATAGCTATTTTTTAATTAAATGTACTGAATTAGAAATATTTGTTGATATCTGATTACTACCATTTCTGAATATTAATCTATATTTATTAATTCATTGTTTCAAATTTGACGATTCTTTCTTTTATATCTTTTGTGTCGTAGTACTTATCATTTTGTAATCATTAGTAAGTGTCTATCACTGTGTGCTCATTACTGGTTTTACTTTACCCATTATTGGAGAAAAAAGATAAACGAAATAAAAGACCATAATTTAAAAAACAAACTATATTTGCGGAGTTTGGTAATTAAATTGATTAAATAAAGAGTTACTTGTTTTATTAGTAACATGAGTTCATAATAATTACACAAAAGAAGCCAGTCAATCACAAAAACAGTCTTCTTTAAAAAGAAAAGTAGTAGATATTTTGAGAAAAACGTGAAAATTGCTATTAAAAATACACATTAAATTTAAAGTTCATTAAGCATAGCCTAAATATTAATTAGTTAGTGGCTACCTTATTTTTGATTACAAAGAACAGTTAATATTTCAATTTGTACGGACACCCTAATGTACATGTCATCTTTGGCATCTAATTTGTTTCTGTATTTTATTATTTGTTACAATATATACAGAGAGGAGCAACGATGGGATTATTGGAATCAATCTTCAAAATGAGTGATACAGATAGAATTTTTTCGCGGAACTTATTAAATAATAGTTGAAGACCGCTGGCCTAAAGCTACCTTATGTTTAAAATGTGAATCACATGTAGTAATAAATTTCATAACAACATCATTTGTAAGGAAGTCGTTTGGAACACATTCACTTTATCTCTAACGTGCAGCAAACCCAGCATCTCTCGTGTGTGCAAGAACTGTCATCAGATGTTTTTTCTTGCAACAGATGATGCAAGATGTGATCGTTGCAGTAAATTGTCACTCACCTTTGTATTGGTGGTCCAGTTACAATTGGGGTCATTTTGTACCATCGTTTTCTTTATGTATTGTTTTTTTGCACAATGTGTATATACCGATACCAGTGGCGTACGCAGAAAACTTTTAAGTATATTATTTCATATAATACATCAGCAAAACTGAGATAAAAAACTACGTTTAACAAACAAACAAAATTCCGTATGCTAGAAAAAAATAATGAATCATTTTTTGACTTCCCAGCATAGGGAAAATATTGTAATATCTCCGGAAATCGAAATCAAAAATTTTCAACACATTTTTATAAGAAATTTCATCAAATTCGGCCCAGTCGTTTTTTGTTAGAATAAAAAGTCTGCAAAAAGTAGATATCAGAATTAAAAAATATTTATCAGATCTAATGTGTTTTGGTGACAATTGATACTTCGAAATATCAAATATTTTTATAGAGTTTTTATCAAATAACATCTTATCTATACATATTCTAAAGCAGTCCCTCGCCGCGTCTGTCTATGCACGATTTTCTCAGTAACTACTGAACGGATTTCATTAATGTGTAGAGTTTTTCACGAGAGGAAAGTTTAGGTGTATAGTTTGTGGATATTAATCCGGTTGACAACATAAAATAGCATATTTTTATCAAATATCATCTTATATTTTTTTATAATAGCATTGATAGTCATATCATGCTGATAAGTTGGCTGTATGGACCTCAAGGGTCACAACCCACGACTTATTTAATTACGTTTTATAAATATTTTAATAAAAACAATAACATTTTTTTTCATCAATACGTATAAAGAAGACAGTGCATTTTAATTAATATTAATAAAAGAGAAGATCAAACTGACAATAAATAAACAAATGAATAAAAGAAGAAGAATTGATATTAATTTAATTTAACAACGTCATATTGCAGCACTAATGATTATATAATCAATAAAAAATATCTGCCACTTGACGAGATAAATAATTTTATTTGTATAAACGAACAACAAACAATAGTAGTTTAAATTAACTCTAACAAGTTTCATTGAAGTATTTTTATGAAAATCTTCAACACGCAATACGTTTATCTACTTATTGTTTATTATTACAAGGCTCTGTAATATACTCGAATGTAAATGGAGTTAAAACGTTAGATAACATTATTAGATAGAAGTTAGGTTTTCCGGTCACAGTTTCTATATACTATATATTATAAAAAAAAATATTTATTTTGATTTCTAAAAACCCATTAACGTTTATTTAAAAAATCTAGTTCAAACTGATTTATTATAATTCAATAGTTAGTTTATAATTAGGTGATTATTGTATTGTTTAAACCAGCGTTTATCAACCACTGGGTCACTTAAAATGCTAAAAATGAACAATATTATAATATTATTTTGTTTTTATAGTTTTCTTCCTTACATATTATAATATCCACTTATCCGATTATGTGTGTTTTTTTAAATTCATAGATATGTTCTTTGCCCAGATTTTAGCATATATTTTGTTACGTTAGATAACATATGGAACAAGCAGTGACGATAATAGCAAGTCAAGTCAGAGAAAAATTTATCGCCAGCGTGCTCTTTTGCAATACGTTGCCGAAACCGTTAAATATTGAACAATATAATGTACTAAAGAATTGTGTAGAATAAAAATATCTAAAATAAACTCCGCGATACCATACATCTAAATATATTTAAGCGAGCGAAGTCGCGGGCACAGCTAGTTTTAAATATAATGATAACAAAAATATTAATTTATGTAAATTCACTAGTCTGAAATACAGTTGAGTTGAGAAACACTGCTTTAAACGCCAAAGGCTTATAAGAAATATCATTATATTATTTCTTCTGTTATTAAAAAAATATCCTGTCGATTTTTTCCAAATTTAGTTGTTTGGTATTTTTCTGAAAATCAGTCCTACAAGCACATTTTTAATCAAAGTTTTAAATTTTTTTGTCTATTTATTTAGACTTGACGCGAAAACTACTGAACCGATTTTGATGAGAATTTCACTGTTAGAAAGCCTACAACCATTCAAATTGTAATATATTACAATTAGAGCATCCAGTCGCGCTGGCAAGCACCGATTTTGAAATAAAGGCAGCTTAATTCTGGTTTATAAACAACTCATTTACTGTAATTTGTTATTTCTAACATATTTGTAAACCAAAAATATATCAAACAAATTCCAGCGTTCAATTGCCGGGCACTGATGGATCCATTTGGTTATGTATAACGTTGCAAGAAATAACGGACATTGGTGAAACCGGGCATTATTCTTATTTATATTTAATTTTTTTCTCAAAAATTAATCTGGAACCCCACACGTTTACCAGTAACGAAATTTACTTAATTCTCATGTGAAGATAGTTAAATATTGTGTACATACAATTACCAAATACCTAGAAAAATTACAGAACAATTACAGTAAGATATACTAAAACATGCAATTTGTACTTATAGGAATTACATTTCAATCGTATGTATGTACCCAAAATAATTATGTATGTATGGTTTTTTTGTCTTGTTCTTCTTTTGATTACAACAAAGAGACTTTATCGTGAGCTGTGCTTTTTTTCTCCACACCGAAATGATTCATATGACACCGCTCCTTGTCGTAACAAAAAACCATGTTGCAAATTATCTCATGGCCAAATATCATATCGTAAATTAAACAGACCGCTTGTTGTATGTACAAAAAAATCTGGAGCGAATTTGTAAATAGTGTGAGGACAAAAAAGACTATTTGGAAATTGTATTCATATATTTTGGCAGATTGCTAACAATTAGTGATAAATGACGTGTCGAATGGATAGTTAAATCGAAACTATAGAGATATATCGATGAACATTCTAATAGGTCGTAACCCTTTTAAAATTGAGTTTTTTGTTGAAAGAGTTCTTTACTTTTTCAGCTTGAGTAATTGTTTATTGTTAATTGTTAATTGTTTAAATAAGTATTAAATAGAATTATGATCAATACATACTTGTACTTATATATATATTATATGTAAATAGATACCAAAAATTACTCAACGTATCTCAAAAATGATTAAGTTTACAATAATCTTATCGGTTTTATGGTTTGTTGTAAAATATTCTCAATGAGAGTTAACCGTTAAGTCTTAGCTTAGGAAGCCTTATTAGTACAAACACATATATCGTCGTTTCGCGTGCAAAACCTGCTATGTGACATTTCTCGGTGGAATAGCTTCATGGGGTCGAACGTTGGGAAAAAAATGCTTTTCTACCGTTGGTAGCATCGCAAAGACTACAGACAATATAGCAAAATCTGCTAATTGTAAGTAAAATATAACATTTTGATACAATTACAATACTTGATACATTTTAAATGCATCAAATATTGCTAAGTTTTTATTGTCTTCTGAAAAATTATGCATCTGTGACATAGCATATTTTGCACGCGCAACGACGATATATTTATTTTATTTTGCCCAGATGAGCCTAAGCTCGTTACTCGGGCTATCAAAAAATACATGCAGCATATAATAAATATAATAAATATCAATAAATGGTGTTCCATAATTAAACATAGATATTTTATACAGATAGGATTCTAACATTTCTATGCACTTCATCACAAATTACAGTCACAATAACAAGATAATATTAATTATATAATAATAATATAACAACAAAGATATAGATCTGTAAGCTACGAAAACTACTGAACCGATTTTTGATGTAACTATCACTGTTGTAAAAACCAAGACTCTAGATTCCCTAGAATTAATATAAATTATGATTATTGAATTACGGTAGGTCCATAGGAATAAGGAACCAATTCTATTCTTTTTTTCGTGAATTTCTCGAGCGAATTTAATGTATTTGATATTTTTCCAACGTTTATTTTAGTTAAATACAAAATATAAATGGATTCCCCCCTCCCCACACCACTCTTATAGAGTATGTGTAGAATTTTTTTCTAATTTTTATCTACTACGGCCACAAATATTTTTTAACGAACAAGGAACAAGTAAAAAGTTTAAAAATAGGTACTCTTTTAAATTTAAAACCCTATAGAACATAAGCCCATATTTACATAACGACACATTGTTTATATTTTAATTCCAAAGATACACAAATGCACGGTGTTATCACATCAAAGGTTAAATTGTTATCAACAAATGTAAAAATCATGTACTAAAATTATCTCCACTAAATATACTTCTCTTCTTCAACATTCGTGAACGTTTTAATATAACCTTTTTGTGATTTTTCTTTGTTAAGTTGACAGATTTTGCAATCAAGTATTTATCATATTGTACAAATAAGGTGAGTATTTATTTGTTTATGAATTTTTCTAATTTACAATAAGTGAAAGTGTGTTAAAATAAGGAAATAAATAATAATTGTAATGATGCGTTATAACATTTACAATTGTTTAATTAACAATCATTGTTCTATTATGATATAATAGTTTTATTGAATATATCTGTTTGGTCCAGAACTATGCATGCACTTAAAATTGTACTTAAATACTTTAAAAAAAGTACTTCGTACTTGGGGGCCCTTCGCGATTTACATAAATGTATTTAGGGAATAGGAGTCTTCATTTTTATTATTTTTGCTAATAAAGATTCAGGTGGATGGAAAGGGGGGGGGGGGGGTAAAAATTGCTATGTTAGACTTGTCTTATATTGGATTTATGAAACAAACTACTTTTGGATTATTGATTACTTTTTATTTTATTATTGATGAACTGTTTAGGTTGAATTGAAAAAAAAATCTTACATGCTCTCCTTTAGGTGGGTAGGGGGTAGACGATTTTCTTATTTTGTCTTTTATAGAGAGGGAAGGGTCCAAAATTAACGAAAATGGGCATACGTAATACCCAAACGACCCCTTGTACTTATTGTTACATTTTTAATGTATGTATATACGTAAGTACTTGTATTTATTAGTACGAACATTTTTGTAAAAAATACTTATATAGAATATATACATTTTTTGACAATGTACTTGTAAATTTTTATAGGTACTTTTGCACAGCTCTGGTTTTGTATTAATGATAAAAAATATAATAGGTAATAATTTTTCCTAAATGTAGGTATATTTGAAATTCTATAACTTCAATTATTTTATTCATTATTTATATTTTTAAATGTCGATCGATAAAAAATGATTACGCTATGAAAACATCTAGACTGTATACCGGTAGTCCTCAACTTTTTGTAACTAATTCCAGAACCTCAATGGCCAAACCTGTTTGCGTCGAAGACTACCGGAAACAAGCAGAGCGCGTGTTACCACGCTACGCCCTCGACTACTTTCGTAGTGGTGCAGGCCGTGAGCGTACATTGCGCTCAAGCGGCGCAGCGTTCTCCCGGCTGCGCATCAGGCCGCGATGTCTGCGCAACGTGCAAAACAGGGACTTACGCGGCGAAGCGCTCGGGTTCAAGACTACAATACCTGTTGGGATCGCTCCGACGGCAATGCAGAAGCTCGCGCATCCTGAAGGGGAATGTGCTAATGTTAAAGGTTGATATTTACTTCAAAGAAAAATATTTGGGGACACCGCGTGCCGTAACTACCACCGGGGCAGTACCCCGGGGGCCCCAACTTTAGGGGGCTCCCGCAGTAGCGTAAAAATCGGAGTGAGCAAGAAAAACAAATGTAAATTGAAGATTATTTTTAATGTATTTGGTACTAACTTGAAAACGTGATACTTATTACTAATTTTGATTTTAATGACCTTTTTTTTGGCTTATGAACTTCAATTTTACACTTATTATCCATTAAAATTACTAATGTCCGGTATCATAAAGGACCTAGCAAAATTTGCTAGCTAGCAATTACTTTCAAATGGGGTATTAATTCTGTACTAGTATCTATGGATTAGCTATGGAATTTAGAGCAGTGACACTTCAACTAAATGTAACACAGTTGGTATCTTTCACCGTACAAAATAATTTTCATAACATCACCACTGTTTTAATACCGTTGGTATTTACCTACAACGCGTGCGCGAAACTTGTCAAAGTCATCAACAAACTCCAAAATAACTGTCATATAAGTTAGATACCTCATTTGAGAGTGCTTGCTAGCTAGCAAATTTGCAGGTCTTTTATGATACCGGACATAAAAAGTGTAAAATTCTAGTTGGCAAGTGAAAAAAAAATCATTCGAATCAAAATTAATAACAAGTTTAAAATTTGTAAGCTATTTAGTTTCGAAGTAATATAAATGTCATTATATAGATTTTGACACTAATTTCAAATTCGTCAACTA
Organism: Sialis fuliginosa; assembly: GCA_961205875.1. Lineage (NCBI taxonomy): Eukaryota > Metazoa > Arthropoda > Insecta > Megaloptera > Sialidae > Sialis > Sialis fuliginosa. Next base: position 10,588,264 of record OY540817.1, on the reverse strand, counting down.
AAATCAATTCTGACCAGTTGTTCAAAAGTTACGGCTATTTTTTTCCAAAATTTTGAGAGACTATATCTCGAGAACGGTTTCTGGTAAATACAAACCTGCGGTTTGAAAATTTCAACTTTTCACGTCATTTACTTTTAACGAAATCTAAAAATTCAAATTTTCATAGAAATATTAACTCGAATACATATTGAAAGTTAATTTATAACATAATACATTAAATTTTGTCACGAGCGTGACTGGGTGTAAATAAAAAATACAATTCGTGAGCAAAAATTACTCACACGCCCAACTTAATCCAGTTAGACACACAGACATGATGACAAAAAGTCAGAATGGATTCAGAGAAGGTCAAAATGGATAATTCTATAAAAATCCGGAATTCGAAAAAAATCGGCTTAACAATACTTACTTATACTATATATATATTTCATATGCATGTGTATAAAAAATACACTTATACATACTAATTGATAGTTCTTAAGGCACGATTACAACAATTATTTGTAAAATAATATTTAATGTGAACAGGATTTTTTGTGGTTACAATGAATTTTCCATATAAACAACGAAATTAACAAATTTATCAATAGGTTTTTTTTTTATTATCTGTAATCATTCACGTCTATCAGGAAGTATTATACTGGTAATTACATTTGCATATAAATATGATAATGAAGTAATTTGACAAGAACATAACTTTTAATTGCTCTCTAGATTATTTGCGTAAAATACGACTAACAAAACTTTATATTATTGTATTGTAGAAAGAATACCATTTAGTTGAAACCATGAAATTTTTATCGATATATAGACTTTATTGCAACGAGTGACCTTCTTATTTTATAAATACCTAGATTTTACAATATATTTGCAAACCAGCTGTTACCCGCGACTCGCTTCGCGTAGAAGTTAGGTTAGATAGGAGCTGTCAGAGAAAACCCATGAAGTAGAAGAAGAAGAAGAAGGTTAGATAATACAGATTTCTGTTATGATAGTCAATAAAACAGGTCGCGCGTACAAATGTCACACAATTGTTACCATTATTTTTATCTAATAAATTTTTAGGGATACAAAGTAGCCAATAACCTTAGTCAGGATGCAAACTATCTCTCTACCAAATTTCATTATGATCGGTTCAGCGGCTTAGCCGCTTTTCGAATTTATAATATTAGTATGGATAGTATAGAAATATATGGATTGGTATGGTTAGTTTAGATTGTGTTAACAAAAGTATGTTTTTTACAACAGTTACTAATAAAAAATTATTTTATTTTATTTTAGCAAAAAAAAATGTAATTTTGTTTTGGAATCCTCTCAAATAAAACCAAGATATTATGTCTCTTGTGATTTTTCGGGGCTAGAGTTTTTATTTTCAGCAAAATGGGGGCACAGCATTAAAAATTTACGTACCCTTGTAATGTGGTATCAAAAAGTGAAATAAGTTGCTTTGACTTCTTAACATTGTCAATAAATAAATAAGTTTGCCAGCTAACCTCATATATTATGTAAATCATTCATACATATAATATGTAAAAAAAATATAGATATCTATTGTTCGTCAAGTAATTGCTTAATTTTATTACTTCTAATAACTTACCAAGTTAATAAGTAGATCATACTTAATTGTCACTGCATATAATTTACGTACATAATATGTTTATGTATTTAATACATGTATCATTTTTTAAATTAGTTTAAAAAATAGGGCTCAATCGATTATAGCGTGTCTTTTTGATGCGTGTGAATACGTTTCTAAAATTAGGACTTTTAGTTGATTGGTTTTTACTATGTAAACATTTGAATATCAGAATTTAAATTTCAACATGACAAATTGATATACAAAAGTTAATCAATTTCGATTTCCATTAGTATTCTTGTATGGGTAATGTCATGAGATATAAATTTCAATGTCTTTTTAAATATGAATGTTATTTTTAGTTTATCGAACAAACAAAATTTAAAATTAGGTTTTTCCATTTTTTTTAAATGCTAAAGACTAGAAACTTTTATGGATTATGAAATTTAAAAAAAACCTATTTTATTTGAAAAAAGAATTGTATGAAAATACAATTTAGCTTTGATGAAAACAAAAATTAACTTTCAGACCATTATTTTATCAAGAATTCATATAATTCTTTATTTTATGTGTAAACTATTATATAAAAAACAAAAACTAATAAACACCAAAGTAAAAAAAAGTTTAAAAAAATTATATGAACACAGGGTATCAATAAAATTAAAAATTTGAAGGTTGAGTCATTGATAGATAAACAGAAAAAGAAGCATTATCCTTTCTAAATCACATTAGTTTTTCTATATACCTATTTAAAACTGGTTGTATTAAGATATCAATATTTATTAACACATTTATTATATTTTATATTTATTAAACTTTGATGCAATTAAAAGAGCTATAATTAATGAGGAATCCAATAATTGAATGACTTGTATTAAATGTCAATATTATTATTAATTTAATATTAAAATGACTATTCAAATGTTGGAAACCAGTAATAGTGTGAAAAAAGAACAGTTTTTATTTAAATATTAAATGGCATATGTATATTTTTTTTAGATATATGAAATGTATTATTATATAAAAGAGATTTCAACAGAATTAAACCTTTTGAGGATCTCTGAATCGAGTCTGTGTGTCTGTCTGTCTCACGGTGAAACTTGATAATATTTTAAAATTATAGTTCTTGTATACCGTACATATTACTAATTTTGGAAAGTATAATTAAACTTGAAACAGATGTTTAGGTATACAGTATTCACTCTTGTCTATTTTTCAAAAGTTTCTAATTATTTTTGAAACGGTTTGTAAAAGAGAAAAATGTTTTGAATAAAAGTTGTAGATAATATTATTGTTTATAATTTATATTCTCACTATTTTTTGGTACAACGAACTGAGTTTAAGATATTTTTTTCTGAAAAGAAAAGTTTTGTGGTGACAGCAGTATTTTTTAATATATATTTTCACATGCATGTGTGTTTATCGGTGATTTCGGCTCTTAACTTATAGTTCATATAATAACTCTACCAGAAAAACGTTAATTGTATTAAAACGACTCATAATTTTATACAAACTAGTGTAAATCATATAAAGTTCATAAAAAAAGCTATTACATACAGGTCCTGAGAAAGCTTTTCGGGGGGCTCATACCCCTCCATTTCGTTAGGAAATTTCTAACAAATTTTGTTTGAGCTCATATTATGTAAAATAATATAAATTATAAATATTTATGTAAAATATAAACAATGTTCGGAGTCCCTTTAGTCCAGGAGCCCGGGCCATATGGCCCTCCTAACCCGCCCTCTATCTGGACCTGACTACATATAATTAATCTGTTAAACGGTTATTTGTTACAGCTGCTGAATCATTTGGAACAATTTTTATACAAAGCACAATTTCCACTTGCACCATCGAGGAAGTTGCCCAATCTGCACCAAATTGTGTAAAATGGTTTCAGCTTTACATATACAAAGATAGGTAACACTGTTTTAATATCTACAAACAATAAGATTTAATCTTTTTATTTCAACCATAATTATGAGATTTGAAGTTAGAAAGAAGACAATTTTATCGTTAATGATGTTTAATATTAATTTTTTTTTTTTCACTTTGATAATCCCCCCCTCCTACTTACGCCACTGCCACACATCCTAATTCATTGTCTATATACTAATAAATTATCATATCTAGACAATAAATATGTTATTTTAATAAAACTAATGCGCAGAATATTACGTCCAATAATAATTATTCAAATAACTAGTAAATTCCCAATGACAAAAATAATTACTATTAACTCGACCGCCCACGACCATTCTTAAAATCCTATCAGTTTAAATACCTATTTCAACTAATTAGATTTATTAGATAATATTTATTAGCTACTCTAGTTTCGACAAACGACACAAGGAAGTAAACAGCAAACTGGCTTTTTGTTGCTAAACAAAGAATTGTTCTTCGCACGAACATATTCGAGTTTCAGCTAATGTATCTGTCAAAGCAACTTACTAGCATGAAATATACATAATGTAAATTATGTATACTACGCAGGCAAATATTATTTAAATAAAACAAAACTCTTCTAAAAGTGTACTTTTAAAAGTGCCCTGAAGATATCAACTGCAATGTGGGACGAAACGTTAGCCAATAACACGACCAAACTGACGTAATATCAAGATCACACCGCGGAAGCTTCAAGACTTGAAAATTATATAATTTATTTTTTATCTAAACTTTCAGGAAAAAAATGCCTATATAATTGAGAGTTCAACCATGGCCCTTTACATCTCTACAAAAGACGCAACTGTCATCGCAAGAGCGGGTTTTTATCTGTTGCAAACTGATGCAAGAGTACATTTACCTTGCATCAATATTTTGTTAACAAGAATTTCATCATCCTCGTTATTGTCATTAAAACAGATAAAGTTCATTATAGATATTACCGAATATGTGTTTCATGAAAGAATGTGATATGTCTAGAGTTTTAAAGTAATTGTTTCTACTTAATTAACTTAATTGATAATCACGAAACGAAAAACAGTTCTGAGACATCGACTTTGATAATTATTATATTAAAACATTGCTTTAAATGTCATTTATTGATCAATATATTTTTTAATATCATCGTTAATTTCGACAGGCTCATTTAAAAATATAGGCACAACATCCCACAGAGATTAATATTGGTTTAATTACTATCATTGATAATAATCCCTTTCATTTTTATACCTTTTTACAATAAAACATCAATTTTCTTAATACGTGCCTGACCTCATTTTTTAATATAGTTTTGTTTCCTCGAAATAAATACGAGAAGCTTTGTGATCGTTTTAAAATGAGTCTGTCCCCTGAATTCTTGTCACTTGAACCACTAAACCGATATTAATGAAACTTGGTTGGATGGTTGGGTCTGGCTTGAGGACGGTCCCATTTCAAAGTCATCAAAATCGTGTGTAAGGTGGAGGGGTGACATCTCAAAATATTTATTTTTTAAAGATATCTCAAGAACGACACATGTTACGTAAAAATTGTATAGAATATTTTTTGTAAAGCATTCCTATAAAAGCATCCTATAATATTGGTCATCAATAAAGATTTATTTCAATTTGCTTTAAAAAATCGTCATTTGTTTTTTTAAATCACTATTTTCTATGGCATATTATATGTCATTTTGCCGTTTGCATTTTAGATTTAAATTGAAATTCGAAAAAATAAGCAGGTGCGTCTTAAGAAAAATTTCGAAGTAATATTTTTAGTAAAATTGAATAAAAATTAAATGGTTAACCAATGCCAGGCAATTTATCTTAACACTTTATTGATTTTTATTTAAATTGTTCAATAATTAACTATCTCTGATGAATTTAGCACGAAGAAGCACTGTGCATTTACTTGGCAGATGTTTTTTTTACAGTTAGTTACATTAACATCACAATAATCCTACAATATTTATTTTATTTTTATATATATTTTTATTAGAAAATAGAAAATTTCAATTATAAACTTTCCTTAAAACAAGCCTGCTGTAAATCAATATCTTAATTTGGTCTTATGCTTTCAAACTTAAAAATCGGTTCAAAATGGATAATATTGCTTATAAAACGAAATCAAAAAAATATTTTGTACATACAACCTATTATAATAAAAGTATTACAAAATGTATTTAGTTATTCTCTAGCTGTGCATTAAATTATAAAAATAATTTATTAATAAAGTATGAAAACATATACATAGTTGTGATAATAATTATTCATAACGTAGGCCTTCCTTAAGCAATCTTTATTATTTTAAACATATGTTATGTGTAATTTTTTTGATGTTGCAATAAATATTACCATTTTCTCATGTAAAAATGTCCAATTAATATTCCAGAGATGTAACAATTGAGTTGATCCGACGGGCCGAGAGGGCGGGGTTCAAGGCTTTAGTGTTAACAATTGACACTCCTTTCTTCGGAATCAGGTTGGCAGACATGAGGAACAAGTTCTCATTACCACCACATTTAACGTATGTAAAAGTTTTCACAAATTTTCTTGTACTGTAAAGTTTTTCATGAAATAATTGAACAATTGATGTCCTCAATAACGGACAAAATATGGAAAATTGTTTTTTCCCCAGTATTTCTTTTTATCCGTTTATTTTACAGTAAAAACACAGTATTTTTTTCATACGATGGATAATTTAGACCCATGAAAAAAGTAGTACCTTTTATGGTTTTGGGATAACTCGTATTTATTATTTTATTAAATGTTTTATAGATCAGGCCTGGCCAATTCAAATTGCAGCACGGGCCGCATTGACGACCTAAAATTTTCCGAGAAAAATAAAAAAAATTTGGATTTCCGGTTTTGAATTTTTTTTACTAAAAAAATGTAAAGCTAATTTTCATAGGATTTTATATATATAGCCTGTCACAAATGAAAAGTTGTAATTGATCTCATTCGATCCGGCGGGAAAAATCCTAGAGGGGTGTAGGAGTTATAGGGGGAAAAAACGAGTTATTTACGATTTTGTATAATCAATAAACAGCGAAAAAGAAGAAATCTCAATTTTTCTCTCAGTCACAGATAAAGGATTGTAATTTGTTTCATTTAATCCTAGATAAAAAACAAGCAAGTGTTCAATCATAGTAAATTTAAAAAAAATAATTTAAAATACTAATAAATAATTGTTTTATTTATTCACAAAAACTCTTCAAATTTTAATTTTGTTATATAATGTAAAAAAAAGATTTATCAATTAAAATGAGTAGTTAAGTCACATAAATAAAACAACGGGAAATTAAAACCAGCCTCAGTCATTTTGAAACACTTAATTTGTTCATATGTGGCCGCGGGCCGCACATATGGCGTCGCGGGCCAGCCCTGTTATAGATAATTCATTTATCTATAACACACTTTTTTCAGAATGAAAATAACCGTATAGACTTTAAAGTTATATTAGCCCTAATCTGATTAATATTATACGCAGAATGGCTAACTTCTCCGGTCAGAAAGCCACAGCAATTCATAAGTCTAAAGGCGGGTCCGGTATTAACGAGTATGTGTCCAGTCTATTCGACAGTAGCCTGAGCTGGGAGGACGTGAAGTGGCTTCACACGGTCACAAAGCTACCGATAGTGCTCAAGGGTATTCTGACCGCGGAAGACGCGCGGCTTGCAAGAGATGTCGGCGCGGCCGCTATTATTGTGTCGAACCACGGCGCGAGACAGGTGGACGATACACCTACAACGGTATGTTCAAAACAGATTTTTTAACTGAATACAAAAAATGACCGATAAAGGGGGGGATTCCAAAAAAAAACACAACTTCAAACCAAGACCTTATGATATCTAACTTATCTATAGTTAAAGGTACGTTGTCAGGGCAGTATAGCTGTTTTTAATAATTTGTATGATATTCGATTAGTAATAAAAATAACTTCATCAATATAGTCGAGGACTTATGCTGATTAATAACCACAACTTTTAAATATAAATAATCTAAAATTGATAATTGAAAAAGCGTGTTCTGAAATAACATATTCGATCAAGCAAAAAGTAAATGTTATTTTTACAGATTGAAGCACTTCCTGAAGTAATTGAAGCAGTTGGTAAAGACCTTGAAGTGTATCTTGATGGAGGAATAAGAGATGGAACAGATATATTTAAAGCTCTTGCTCTAGGTGCAAAAATGGTAATTGTTTATATAATTGTAATATAAATTTGGACCAAGTTAAATTTTTGCATATATCTAAAATAACATTGATTTCTCTATTAACCGTAACTAAATGTTTCAGTTTAATTTTATTTTACATTTTTTCTGAACATTTCTTATAATTATCAGGTATTTATTGGAAGACCAGTAATTTGGGGTCTAATTCACAATGGTACAGAAGGAGTCAAAGATGTTCTAAATATTTTAAAAGTTGAATTCGATAGTACCATGGCCATGGCAGGTAAATGTAAAATGTAAAATGTAAACCAACACACGACTAATAAAAATATTTAATGATACTTTATGTACATTATACGTACATACAAAAAAAAACATATGATCTATATCAGTCATCATAAAAACTGAAATTATTTAATACAATTCTAAACCAGTATAATATTTTATTTTTTCAACAGATAATTGAGAAACTTCAATGTTATGTACTGGAGTGCATTACTAATTTGTTATAGTGAAAAGATAGTTATTATTTATATTAACATAGATATTGTATTGCCATTATTAAGATCCGTATATATTAAATTCAGTAACGGTTAATGGTATATAATGTTTGTATACATTTGAAATTTTATCAGTTTTAAGATTTTAAATACCCTATTTTATCCTAAAACTGACAGTTTCAGAATTTTTTTTCTAAATAACTGATTTTAAATTAGTAAGCCTTTAGAAAGTTACTGTACTGTTTTGTACCTCTAATCTTCGAAAAAATATATATTTTCTAGTAAGTAGTGTAAGTTGTAATTCGATTTCCTCGAAAAGAAACAAGAATGAAAAGAAAAAAATTCAACGTATTTGTTTCAATTTTCAGGATGTTCTTCAATTAAAGATATTGAGAAAACCATGGTTGTACATGAAAATTACTATCATAAATTATAATAAATACATTTAATAAATGGTAAGTTTTTGTACCTAGTTTTTGCCTCGAGTAAAAATTGTGCTTCATAATTTTGAAATTTAATGGTGGAAAAAATATTTTTGAACTATTTTTAACAATTTTCAGAAAGTATATCACAGACAAATTATCCAGATTCAGCGGATGTTCGGACTAACAATAAATGCAGATTACAGTATACCTTGTTTGATGACATTAGTACTCTGGAACTATAAATCACACAAACTTCCGAATTATCTTAAAATGTTCATTATGTAGTTTAGTTTTGCCCATTAAAATTTAAAATGTGAATATTTAATATTAATTATATAATTATATTATAAATAAAACAAATGTACAGCTATTTTGATCGCCTTTCTCCCATCTTCACCTAATTAAGACATAAAATGATTTAAATTCCTACAATAATTTACATTCAGGAATTGTATTCCATTCCCTCCACCTTTCAACTTCCCTGAATAATTTTGATAATGATACAAATGAATTGGTAAATATAACCCCACTCATGTTTCATATTTTAAAATAAATAACCCATATTTCACTTCTTCATTGATTATTTCAACCTTGAATTTGCTACAACAACGTGAGTATTTTCACATGCAAATATTCAGAATTTATGTCTAGACATCGATCAATATTCGCCTCATAATAAATTATTGAAACTTTGAAACAACAACCGTCTCATAATTCATGTGGCAGTTACAATTATCTAGATTATTCTAGACTAGCTGGGCCCACGCGGCTTCGCTCGCGTAGACTACGGAATTATTGTTTAGGATTTTTGAAAAATATAGTTTAAATAATTAAGTACAAACACGATTAGTTATTATTGTAATAATAATTTATCAATACCTAAATTACCTAACAAAAACGAATCAGAAGAAAAAAGTACAAATAATTTGTGTTCTGTTTAAATTTAAATGTTAATTATTGAAAACAAAATAAACACAAACGATCAGCCCCCTCGGCTGATCGTTTGTGTTTATTGAGTCCCTCACTCCGAATAACAACCGAGCGTACGCGAATCCAGTCTGATGTACTTGCTTCGATGCGGCACGACACCATACATTTAAGATATTATCTTTATAAATATATTTTAAGATATTTTCTAAACTATACGACCAAATTGGATGCTGTAAATGGCAAACTATATCTACATTAAGTACTTATGACGATGAAATCATTTATTTCGATATGGATTAATGTTTTGCAGGTCATAAGTCCATGTAAACAAAACCCAAATATTTTATGTTTTCTTTGTAACATAAAAGCAGTCATTGTGGCTAAAATATAAAAGTTAGACATATGGTGTCGCGGACTTAATTGAAGAACTTTTGATTCTACACAATTCTTTATTACATTATTTTGTTCTATATTGAACGGTTTAGGCAGCGTATTACAAAACAGCGCGCCGACGGCAAAATTTTTTCCGACTTGATTTACTATTATCGTCACTGCTTTGTTGTTATGTTACCTAACGTAAAAAAATATAGCCTATAACCTGGCCAGAGAACGTACCTATGAATTAAAAAAAAAAACTCGTAAATCGGATAAGTGGTTCTCGAGTGATAAGGTAACTAACGGACAGACAGACAGACAGACAGACAGAGAGACGTTGAGCTTTATATATATTAAGGATGTAGTATTAATGATAGTAATAATACTTCAAAACTAATAATCCTCTTTGTTATTAAAATATATACTGATAATTGTTTTAGGATGGTAATTAATTATAAATATAATAATAATCCTTAATATATATAAAGCTCAACGTCTCTCTGTCTGTCTGTCTGTCTGTCTGTCTGTCTGTCTGTCTGTCTGTCCGTTAGTTACCTTATCACTCGAGAACCACTTATCCGATTTACGAGTTTTTTTTTTTAATTCATAGGTACGTTCTCTGGCCAGGTTATAGGCTATATTTTTTTACGTTAGGTAACATAACAACAAAGCAGTGACGATAATAGTAAATCAAGTCGGAAAAAATTTTGCCGTCGGCGCGCTGTTTTGTAATACGCTGCCTAAACCGTTCAATATAGAACAAAATAATGTAATAAAGAATTGTGTAGAATCAAAAGTTCTTCAATTAAGTCCGCGACACCATATGTCTAACTTTTATATTTTAGCCACAATGACTGCTTTTATGTTACAAAGAAAACATAAAATATTTGGGTTTTGTTTACATGGACTTATGACCTGCAAAACATTAATCCATATCGAAATAAATGATTTCATCGTCATAAGTACTTAATGTAGATATAGTTTGCCATTTACAGCATCCAATTTGGTCGTATAGTTTAGAAAATATCTTAAAATATATTTATAAAGATAATATCTTAAATGTATGGTGTCGTGCCGCATCGAAGCAAGTACATCAGACTGGATTCGCGTACGCTCGGTTGTTATTCGGAGTGAGGGACTCAATAAACACAAACGATCAGCCGAGGGGGCTGATCGTTTGTGTTTATTTTGTTTTCAATAATTAACATTTAAATTTAAACAGAACACAAATTATTTGTACTTTTTTCTTCTGATTCGTTTTTGTTAGGTAATTTAGGTATTGATAAATTATTATTACAATAATAACTAATCGTGTTTGTACTTAATTATTTAAACTATATTTTTCAAAAATCCTAAACAATAATTCCGTAGTCTACGCGAGCGAAGCCGCGTGGGCCCAGCTAGTTCTATATAGAAATAACTGTTCATTAAAATGAATTATGATCAGTAATTAAAATAGAGTAATTTATCACACCTTGTGTCCTAGATAACTTTAATACCATCTCTGTATCTATAATAGATACATATTTTGTTAAATAATATAAATTATTTGTTAGGCGGTAGGTACAGTCGCCTGCAGAACTCGTCTGGCACCCTAAAGGCTAGAATCACTTACAACAGATTCCAAATTTAAAGACAAACATCATCGGTTATCTTTTTCTATCAACTTTAATATATTTAAATACTAAAATTCGGAATATCAAATATTTATTGCCACAAAATTTACTTATACAATTTTCAATAGATTACATAATAATTTAATTTCACAAATATATATGAGTACTATAAACGAAGAGTACTTCTTTATCTAGCAAATGAATTTCAAAATATCTGTCTTTGTTTGATACATGGAGAAATGATTTAAATATTATAATAATCAAATGGGAGGAGCCTACTAAGTTTGTGATAAACGAAAATGAATACAAACTGCAAGACCATCAATGCAGGTGACTGTACATTACATTAAATGGAATATTTCTACTTTGTTAATAATTAGATCGCAGTTTATAGAATATATACTATGGCCTCGCCTACTCTAGTTGTTGCACTCGCACACGTTGTTTGCCTGTAAGTCGCAATCTAGTCCAGGATGTCTAGTTATTAACAATTTAATAAAACAAAAACAGTTGAAGATATCAGGTCCTAATTTTTCAGTGAATGTTCTATACTACAGAATGTTTATTTTCCAGGGGTTTCAACTTAAAATAAATATATCAACTTAATAATAATATAGGTCTATGTAGAACGTTTGTTGTAAAATATTTCCTTACAAAGATTTATCTGAATTCTATGTATGTATGTCTATGATATGTATGCAAATGTACCTATATTATACTTACTTAAAACTAATTAAACGAATTCATCATTTGTCTAGACAGCTCTCAACCAATTTCTAATTTATTTTCTGTAAGTATTTAATCTCTATTTATCCATAATTTCTAATCTAATATTTTAATTAATCACTAATTTATATCATCATATTATTTTTAGAAGTTTATACAGTATGGGGCATTTAAAGTGTTACAGTTGATTATCTCAGAACCATCGCATATTTGAAAAAAATGTTTCAACCAAAAAATGTTTGAGGGGGTAATCGAATAGTAATATTTATTTGCTATTATTTTCCCCATGTTAATCAAATGGGAAAAAGACTCGGTTTGTGCCGTTCACAGGTTTGATCTACGAGCCTGAAATTTTGGGACAGTTAACTTTTGATCCAAAGCTAAAACATAGGTCAATGGGACCGAAAAAAACACCCTAATACACCCAACTATATACAAATTTTATTAAAAAATAAATTCTATAAATACAGAGTACATTAAACTAAGCTTGTCCAACCCGCGGCCCGCGAGTATCTTTGGTGCGGCCCTCATCAGATAATTAAAAAAATAAAAATAATCTTATAATAATAAAATAATGAATATAACACATAACACAATGCTAAAAGGATTCTACGATTTAAAAGATAAAATACAATGTTTTTCGAATCAAAAAGAAAAACTAGAGGTACCTTAATTGGAAGATCCTAATTGGTTGGCAGATTTAGCTTTGAAAACTTAAAAAATAAAGAAAAATAAAACAGACTTAAGAAACACTGAAATGTATACCTAATAATTAAAAACAGTTTTTGAAGTCGATTTTATTTTTTTCTTAAAATTAAGTTTTTTATTTTTCTCTTTTGAGTGGTGTATCTTCGAAGTCCATGGTCAGATTCCAGTAGCGTAGTAAGAAAAATTTCGGATGGGGGGGAGGGGGGTAAATACATTAAGTAAATTTTTTTTGAAGGTATTTTGAGCTGATGTTTTCTCAAAACACGTTTTTTAGAAAATACTGAATATTTTGGAGAAGAGGGGGGATGATGTGCGGCCCTTGGTAGATTGGGTTTATGCTATGCGGCCCAAAAGGTTGAAAAGGTTGGACACCTATGCATTAAACTATATATATCCTCTTTCCAACGCATGTCTAATAATACCACCCACTCTTTCGTTAAAGAGATCATTGTTTTTGGATGTGTACATCATCATTTTAGCAGTTTCTTCATTCATTTCCAATACATCTGTGAAATCAGGTACTTCGTCAGAGTCGCTGACAAATAAATGAATTGCCATTGTAGCTGTGTGTATACCATTTCTGAAAAATCTGTGGAACAGATAGATAATAATATTATTAGATTTAAAATTATTGTGTTATCCAAATTTTTAAGTAATTTTTTCCAAGAAAATTAAAAAAAAAAATGGTGCGAGATTACACTAGTAATGACTACACTAGATAAGGTGCAGTGGGGTAAGTGCATACCGGTTTTTGCATAGTTGGACTTTGAACCCATATATTTTCAATCTGTTATATAAATACTTAATATTTTCAGTATCAAATGATTGTGCAGTTTAAATTGTGACTAGTTTAAATTGAAGAGGACGCCAATTTTCTTTGTATATTTGCATTATGATAGGAAATTGTAAAAAATGTCAACTACAGTGCACTTGCCCCATTTTCGGGGCAAGTGCACTACCGGTAGTTAAAAACGCTTTGAAGCATTATTTCATATGCTATGGGGCAAGAGTAGAATTGTGAATACGTCTAGTATAAAATGCTTTTTACCGCATCAAGATACGTTGTTTAGTTTTGGAGTAGTGAACTTTTTAAACAAGTTGGTATTAACTTTTAGTAGTTCACTACATATTAGCTATTATAATTTCACTCGTATTATAATAAAAAGAACCCGTTTCTGCACTTACCCCACTGCACCTTAACAAACTACAGATTTACAGGTAGTCTTCGACTTATATAGTTTAAAAATAGTTAGAAAAGTATTTTTTTTAATTTCGTGGCGCTTTGTATCCCTACGACCATTATGCCAACCGAGATTGTCAAACACCTCACCCTTTCCTCATTCCCCCCTTGTCAATATCCTCAAAGTTTAGTTGGCACAACAAGGAATTTATATATTGTATTTTTTAGGGTTTTAAGTACTGAGTTTGTGCATTTTATTTACAATTTTAAATATTTTTCACTGCTGCGTTCACTTGTTTTTACAAAACTGATGGTTATATTTTTTGCTACAGTAAGTCCTCAATTTGCAAAAATCTTTTAAAACGAATTAATCGCGTAAGTGGAGGATTTACTGTATAACATTTAGCAAAGAACCAATTTAAAATGTATATTAAATACCTTATAAAAATATGTTTTCCGTTTGTATTATGTAGACTATAATTTCGAATTATTTTTGAAAAAAAATGCAGTGAGCTCTAATAATTTTAGTTTGGTCTGAGCATCATTAAAAAAATAATTTACTTTAATTATGCTTAAGCTTTCTAGGTCAAAACTGTGATAGACAAATAGACAGGTGGAACAAAAGACAAACAGATAGGATACACTGTTGATACCATAATAACTAGGGATTGAAAAAAAAAGTTGTTATTTTAAATGAAATAGTTACTATAATAAATTTTTTTTTCGGAAATAGTTCTTTTTACGATTTAATAATAATTGGTGCAAACGAAGCAGTAAAAAGTGTCAAATTTTTAGGGGCAAGCATATTGGATGGAAAAAGGCAAATAGTTGATTTCAAATTGGGTTCAATCAAACCAGTTTTCTGAAAACGGTGGAGATATGTAATAAAAAATTACAATAAATGCACTTTTCGCAACAGTTGAAAAACTATTTTTCCAATCTCTAATAAGTAGAGATTGGAAAAATAGTTGTTATTTTCAATGAAATAGTTACTAGTTGAATTTTTTTTTCGGAAAATATTTGGTAAATAGATTATTTTACGATTTAATAATAATTAGTGCAAACGAAGCAGTAAAAAGTGTCGCAAATAGTTTTAAAATAGTTAGAAAAGTAGTTGCAAATAGTTGATTTCAAATTGTGTTCAATCAAACCAGTTTTATGAAAACGGTGGAGATATGTAATAAAAAATTACAATAAATGCATTTTTCGCAACAGTTGAAAAACTATTTTCCAATCTCTAATAACGTACTTAACAAGATGTTCATCAAACACTTTTCTCGGAAACACTACTTCTGGTTCACAATCCAGCTTGATCAGGGCATCAGACAATGACGAGTAGTAGTTGTCCATGAGCTCGTCAAAATGTGCGTCTCTGAGAGCGGTACCGGTGCAGTTGTAAATGAAGTAAGAAATGTCCATCACTGGAGACGCATATCGAGAGACTTGCCAGTCCAAGAAACAAAGGTCTGTTGGTTTAGTCGGGTTTTCTGGTTCCTAAAAGTGTATTAAGGATTATTAAATTGATGTATGTGATATCTGTTACGAAAAATAAGGTACTGGCACCAGTTATGGATATGACCCCAGTAATGGCTATTTTTTAATTAAAGAAATATTTGTTGATATTTGATAACTACCATTTTTAAATATGTATGTACAGTCGCCTGCAGAACTCGTCTGGCACCCTAAAGGCTAGAATCGCTTACAACAGATTCCAAATTTAAAGACAAACATCATCGGTTATCTTTTTCTATCAAGTGTAATATATTTAAATACTAAAATTCGGAATATCAAATATTTATTGCCACAAAATTTACGTATAGATTACATAATAATTTAATTGCACAAATATATATGAGTACCTACTATAAACGAAGAGTAGTTCTTTATCTAGCAAATGAATTTCTAAATATCTGTCTTTGTTTGATACATGGAGAAATGATTTAAATATTATAATAATCAAATGGGAGGAGCCTACTAAGTTTGTGATAAACGAAAATGGATATAAACTGCAAGACCATTAATGCAGGCGACTGTACATATAAAAATAAACTAAAAATTCTTAATTTTTGCCAATAGGAACTTATTGTTTGCAGTTTAAGAATAAGGCATTTCCCATGTCTTGACGATGGGCCCAAGCTTAGCCGAATATTGAGTTGCCAAGTGTTGTTTTTTGATATTGGCCTATTCTTTACCCAAGATTGGGCTAAGTCTGGGTTAGCCTTGGTACGATAAGCCTTGACCGAGCCTTCAACGAAGTTATCATTTGTATCTTGGCCCAATGTTGGCTAGAATTGGCGCAAGCCTGGGCCAACCGTGGCTTCTTTGTAATTTTTAACATAAGATTTGTGTAGTATTGAACAGCGTTTTTAGAATTTTTATATAACTTTTTTTATGGGGTGCAAATTTGGTTATAAAATATTTGAATGTACTTTTTAATCGAAGAGTTAACGATATGCCATACATGTAAAGCTTATATTCGAAAATAAGTTTTACAATATTTTTTTGATTCACCACCTAAATCAGGTGGAAAGTTTTCAAATTTTTTTAGGTAGTAATATTCACCCCTTCCTTGCAAAGAATTAATTATTCATTTAACCAAATCTCTATTTACTAGAAAAGTTATCTGAGACATCTATTACTTCACTTTTATGTGTATTTTTTCAACTGCCATTATTCGACCAGGTCTTTATGACTATTTTATTATTAAAAATTGAATATAATTATTATGAATATCATATACATACATCGTAAAAATTGCATAACTAATTGTATTTATCGTTGTTTTTTATGTAATATTCTAAAACAATTCTCATTGTTTGAAAATTGGACACCCGCTGATTTTATAATTAATGTTTTAGTTGTGAAAATGATAGCGCCTTGTAATGACATTTATACAACAATACCAACGATGAAATAACGAGTTACTGTATTTAATTATAACACATTCAAATGGCCCATTTATTAAAAACATACTGTTTTTTTAATATTCGAATATTATAAAAAATTGACGATACATAATTTATAAGCATATTAAGAAAACATTAGATTGTGAACAGGCCCGGCGACTAGGGGTACAGCTTTAAAGGGCCCCAGACTTCGGGAACACCATTTGATATAGGTAATGAGATAAATGACACCAAGCATAATACTGCCACAGCGAAATACATTGAAACAAACTGTGACAGGCTCCAACATTCCTGTCGTCGGGCCTGATTTTAAATGAAATTATAGTCATAAAACAACCCAAACATAGCTGGTTTCTGTGTATAATTTATTAATCATTTGTAAGAACTTATGTTGGTATTTCCGGCTGAACCAGCAGACAAAATTTCAATTTGACATTTGATTTAAGCGTTTTTACAAAAAAAAGTATTTACTAATTTGTCTCAATATTAAGATAACAAATATTAACAAATTAACATGCATCTGAAATAATATTATAATTCCTAGTTAACAAATTACTACTATTGCAGAATAACGTAATGAATAAATCTACCGTTTGAAACAGGGGTGTTTTAGTGTGTAGTTGTAGCTTGTTTCTGCAATTCTAAAAATGAAAACTGTATTTGTAAAAGTCAATTTGTGTAGTTGAAAATTACAAATGTAGAGCAAAAAAAAGGTCATTGCAATTGAAATATTTATACAATAAAGAATATAGATAAATACAGTTTAAAAAAGGCAAAAAAAGGTTATTACAATTGAAACACACAAATATACTTCAAAAAAAGGTACATCCAGTTGAAAAATGACAGGTAAAAAGGAAAATGTGCAGTTGTAAAATTTTCTTAAAATAACCCCTGGTTTGAAAGCATGTTTATAAATAATACGCGTATGTTTTCGATAAGAAGAAGGACCATATTAAGATTGTTGATGTAACATAAGAAGGATTTTCGTAAGAATGTAATGCAGTGGTGGTGCTTAGTTTTTTTTTTAAATGATAAATCAATTATTTATGATTTTATAATATAACCATCAATCAAATTGATATTATTATCGATCTTCATAGACAAAATGTGAGGTACAATCGCATGCAGAAGTGGTCGACTAATTTTCTTTCAAATTCGCTTATCATAAACTTAGTAGGCTCCTCCCATTTGATTATTATAATATTTAAATCATTTCTCCATGTACCAAACAAAGACAGATATTTTAAAAACTCATTTGTTAGATGAAGAAGTATTCTTCGTTTATAGTAATAGTATAGTATTTGTGCGATTAAATTATTATGTATAAGTATAATCTATTGAAAATTGTATAAATAAATTTTGTGATAATAAATATTATAAATATGTTAAACTAATTAATAAAATGGACATATATTTATTTTTTTATTTAACATGATGTAACTGTATAAGTTCTGCCCTATAAAAAGATAAACGATGATGTTTGTCTTAATATTTTGGAATCTGTTGGGAGCGATTCTAACCTTTACGGTGGCAGACGACATCTGAAGCCCATAGTACATATAGAGATTTGCAATAAGAAGATTTTGTTAATAATAAATTCGATGTTTTTTTTATGTAATAGCGCCACTGTTTATAATGATAACAGATTGTGTTGGTATGATGCTGAGAAATGGGTGTGTAGGGAAATAACAAAACCAGTTTTAAAAAACTCCCCACAGATATAGCGGTAGTTTAAAAATAAATATAGCTAACATTTTAAAAAATTTAAAAACCGTTTCATGTTTTTTTCGTGATATGAAATAACTTAAAGAATTTTTAAAGTATTTAAATTTTAAATACAGATCTTTAAAGATACCAGTTTCTTTTTAATGTAATCATTCTATTTTATCATTTTTATTATTAACTATAAAAAGTTTATGCCGATTTAATGTAATTTTCATTATAATACATTAAATATATGTTCATATCCTATTAGCTAAACTATACTGTTCGTATGTTCGTCCATCTAAAGGATAACTCAAAAACTACTGGACCAATATTGCTGAAATTTGGAATTTATATGTAAGTAATAAGTATATAAAATTACTTACCCAATCCGTGAAAAAAAAGAATAATTATGACAAATCATTATTATTTAATAACACAAAAAAAATTTATAATGTGCACAAGTGGGTTATTATAGCTGATTTAAAAAAGATATTATTTACCCACAAAAAGTGGTAGAAACTGCATATATTTTGATTATTATTTTTAAATTAAATATTAAATATCATTAAAATAATAAAATGAAATCGATTCCTAACAGTATTTGGATTCAAAAACCAATTTATGTTAATCTTGAGGCTTGCATTATATTTTAAGTCAAAACTAACTGTCCAAATCAATTCCACCATATGCTAATATTGCATCAATTTACATATAGACATATTTCAATACTGTTTTATTTAAAAATTATACTATATGATTAACAAAACCGTAAGAATAAGCAATAGCCTTCGATTCCTTTTTCATTAGCAAAATCTTTTAACGGTTTTTATATATGTAATTATACACATATGTTCATATGTAGATATCATTGCAGCTATGAATATCTATTACATAACATCGATATCACCATTTTATGAGCAGATGTGTGACGTAATAGATATATTACACGACATGCACTATAATTATTATAGTACCATCTTAGTTTTCAAGGTGAAGGTACCGTTATACAAACCGTTCTGAAGCAAAAACGACTAACTATACAGGCTAAGTAAAAAATATAGAATATTGTTCATATTTTTAAAAATATTCGTTATTTAATTTTTTTAAAGTTTTAGTAAAAGTTCTTAGAGAAATTATTTCCTATGTAGGTAATGTTCATCTTAAAAACAATTTTGCTTTCAGTTACGTTACTATAGTATCCAATTGTATTTTTTTTTTTAAATAACAACAAATCTTTTTTTATTTATTCTATGGATCGATCTTAATTTTTTGTATTGAGATTGCAAACGAAAAAGTTTGAGAAAAATTAACTTTTATAATCTCAAATCACATTAACCAAGTAAGCCTTGAAAAATGACTGAAACTTGTATCAAAATAGAATCTAAAGACCAAATAAATTTATTTATTAGGTCTTGTAAAATACGTGTAACAGTAATACAACTGGCTGTAACTCTATGATGATAAGTGTTAGGAAATATATTTATATTAACTTGTTATCTTATTTTTAAATATAGAACAAGAATATAAACTTATTTAGTGTAATTTGAAGCATCCGTATTAAGTAAAATTCTGCAGAACTTTTTTTTGATATTTTTCGAAAACGGTTGATCTTATAACAAATGAACAAAGTATATTTTTGTGTATTTTGTATCATATAATCTTCTTCAAGTACCCAACTCAGAAAAAAAATAAAGAACAAAAAAATACTTGATAAAAATCGGCGGGCCCACTAGCCCCATACACCCCTGGTCTAAATTATTGTTATTTGATACTGGAAATCGATATCACTTATTAATACCAAACCCTGTATCAAATTTCATAACTGTACCACAATGGGTTTTCTAGATATTAAAGAAACACTAATTTTGGGCAAAAGACTGTAGCTCTCTCACGAAGAATTTCCGGATATAGGTTCACATAAGGTTTTTTGCTTAATATTACATCCTCGATGTACTGTTAATTTTTTTTACACTAGTTGTAAATCACCCTGTATATCAACCTTGATTTTCAGGATCTCTATGTTACAATGTTATGATTAAACAACGAATTAATCAATTAAATGTTTGACAACCTATAATTGAAATTATAATTCTAAAGTCAAAAAGTAAATTAGAATTAAAATTAATAATAAATCAATTTTGTATTGGATGAATAAAAGTTTACATTCACCAAGTAAATTTAAAAGGATTGCTCAAAAAAAACAATGTCAATAATCTTACTCGAACCGGATATGGTATTGATTAATATTATGAAGACAAAATGAGATTATTTTTAAAAAATTATAAGATTATGGAAGCGATTAACTATATAAGTATGATAAAAATAATAATATAATAATTAAATTGGAAGTTTAATTTAAAAAAAAGTCAAATCCTCTTATTTATGATATGGAGACAAATTTCAAGTTTTGAATGATATTATAAGGAAAAATGTAAATATTCATTTATTTTTAATTCCTGTTAAAGATATTTATACAATGGTATAATAAATGTTAATGGGTTAATAAGATTTAAAAAAATATATTTTTAATTGACGTTTTTAGACATTAATTTGAATTTAATTATTTTAGGCTTTATTTTGGATATTTTGTCTTGCGTTTTCAGTAGCTTAAACTATACACTGCCTAAATATGCATGAAGAAGTTAATTATTTTATAATATGTATAAGCGTGCGTTAAAAAACTGCAAACTTTGAAAAATTCAAAACTATTTTTTGTAATGGATTACTCTATATTTTTGTATCTTGAAGTAAATAACTTTCAATTCTCTACAACTTTTGTAGGTACTCGTATATGTCATATACCCCTAAAATCATTAAATATTCGAAATTCCTGTGTATCTACAAAAAAAGAAACATATCTATTAACAGCTATATTCCATTTTTTTAATTATAAATTTTAACCGGTTTAAAAAAATTCGTTTCGCATCCCTGATTTCAACAAAAAAAATATATATTAAAAAATGTTTTTATTTAATTGTAAGTCTACATTTTTATTATATTATTATATACTGACATACCAAAGAAGAATTTCCATATTTTCTGCATAATATTTTTATATTTTACTTGAAGGTTATTTACAAAAACATGATACCTACATACAATGTGGACAGTTATAAAAAGAAGATAAATTCGAAAGGAAACCATCCTTAAGTATCCTTGAAACAACATTAATTAATTGAAGAAACTTAAAAAAAACATCGTATAATTAATAATTATCAAGAAAAAAGTACCTAGGTACATAATATAGTAAAAAAAATCAGTTTTTATAAGTTATTTTATTTATAGCAATTAATATGATAATAATATATATAAGTTAATGTAAAGAAGTCACATAAATTCTAGGTCGTGTCGTTGACCAAATGGACCTTCGAAAAAAACTTGTCTCGAATTTGTATGTATACATAGAACACATTTGAAGGTCTTCTCTGCTAATATGTAACATTTCCGGCATGCCTGTATGGAATTTGTAATTTATCTGTATACATAAAAAAATGTCTATTTATGTGAAATGAATGAAAATTATACAATTTAAAAGCTTGATGACATTTACACATAAATGACAATGGTATTTACAAAAATATATCATACCTATTGAATATTTGGTGCTAAATCTATGCAGATTTCAAATAAATTACGTTTCTTCAAGGACACTTCACAGAAAATCAAGTTGGAATAAATATAAGACCCACTAAAATTTCGTTTTACTCTAGCCCTAGCATCAAAATTTTAAAGCATAGAATAATAGTAATAACAATATACAAGTCTTGAGGGTTCCGCGGTGATCTTGATATGGATCCTGGCTTACACCCAGAAGCCAAGATCCGCAGTATTAGCAATATGCAAAACAATTTAAAATCTCCTGAAAAGTATATTTTTGACCAATCATTTTGGAAGGGTGGGTATGTATGTCAACACTCATGTTTTTCATAATATGGATATCTGCAACTTCTCTATTTCATTAAATAGTTAGAATATGGGTGAACACAACTTTTGAAATTAGTGGGTTTAATCAATTATGTAATATGTTTGCATTTATATTCCCCGGGACAGCGCGAACGCAGTCCCGACTACCAAAAATTACGCGCCCGAGTTATCCGCATTAGGGATAATCGCAGGGGTCAGCCCAGCCGAAGTGCAATGGGAGAGCCTCACCCTGGGGGAACCGCCTTGTTGATCACGGTAACCCCTACGCCAGGTAAGTATGCTTTCTGAGGCTCGCTCTCAGGGTCTAGTTAAAACAGAAACACACTTCGTTAGTGAGAGTTAACTCATCTTACCAATTCAAATAATTTTATCAGCCAGCTTTGACTTTATAAGGAAATTTTATAAATTTATACTTGTAGTAATTAAACGTTATTGTTTCTTTTAAAATTTAATTAATCTTAAATTAATCTTAAATTACGTATTTGATTAAATATCCTCCCTTTATCATCTGCTAATTTCATTTTATAACAGTGTGGAAAAATCGATGGTTAATAAAATAAGGGATAATAAATGTATTAAAATATTGTAATGTTATTACTCTATTTCTAATAAATATAATTGATTATTTATTATTATTATTATAATAAATAATATTCGATAAAAAATTGTTGATAAAAATCTATTACTAGGAACAACGATTTCATCGGGGATGTAGCTCAGTGGTAGAGCGTTCGCTTTGCATGTGAAAGGCCCCGGGTTCGATCCCCGGCATCTCCAATATAATTTTTTAAATTTATTTTTACAATAAATATAAAAAATATTAACAAATAAATATAATCTAGTATACAATAGACGATGTTGCAAATGCACTTTATGATAAAAATACAATAACAATAAATGAATCAAGGATTAGTTATTTTCGAAGTTAAAATAATTCTGTTTTGAAGGTGAACGATGATAAAATGTATTTAAGGCCATTTCGAAATGTTGAACTTGTACTTGTTTGTTTTGCAATTTTTAAAATGCATTCACAATGTTTAAACTATTTTTTATTATATGTTATTATTAATACTTATTGTTTAAGTGTTTTAGTTATTCATTGGTCCTAATTAAACAAAATTTATATGCACTTATACGCAAAGAAGTACCCCGATCTACGTGAATTCGTTTTACGCGGTTTTCGTCGGTCCTACCTACCTATCGCGTAACTTCGGAGTATTACTATATATCAATTTTAATTTAAGAGACCCTGATTTCTCACGTTATTAATATTATAGTCTGATATTTAAATATCTGTTGACAATCAGCTTTCATACTTAATCCTTTCTCTTTCTAGAGGTTGATATTCGCAAAGATACAGTAAATCTGATGTAGCTTCAAATTTTTGTTGTCAATATAGAGAAAGTTGTACTTCATATTCGAAGTGCTACACAGTATAACTGATTGATTCATATATAGAAATATACATACTTTCACTAACACTGAACACATACATAATTTAATTTGGTACATACCTGTCTATCTCGAAACATTATATT
This sequence comes from Sialis fuliginosa, assembly GCA_961205875.1. Taxonomy (NCBI): domain Eukaryota; kingdom Metazoa; phylum Arthropoda; class Insecta; order Megaloptera; family Sialidae; genus Sialis; species Sialis fuliginosa. The sequence continues at coordinate 10,564,064 of OY540817.1, read as the reverse complement.
TGCAGAACAGGAAAAGCATCAGTTCGAATGATTACAGTCGTTACAGTTAACAAGGTTCATAAGATTTCAAATGTATACTTTTACACTAATTGTAAGATCGACAAATCGATACAGACACAATGTTTTATCTAAAATTTTTTTTTAATTGATATATAAAAACCCAACATATGTATATGCATACTTGTTTGAAAATCATTGTTGACAATTTTGACAGGAACGATACAAATTCAAGAGTCCCTTCGGTCCCTTCAGTAAGAGTTAAGACAGCGTCGTTATATTATCCGATTTTTTCAAAACGTATTATTTTTTGTATTAGTATGAAGTATAATATTCTAACGAATAAAAAAAATAGAGGGACTCTAAAAAATTTGCTAAAAAATTGATACATAATGTGACATCTAGCGACAATTAGGCAATACTTACATTTTGGTTTGTATATGAGATAATATAAAAATAATTTCAATGACTTTAACATTTATTAATTGTTAAAAAATATAAATAATAACTAAGTTACACTGATTGTGAGTTACACCACAGTTACACCAATTATACCTATTATATTAATGAAATAAAATTGTTCCGTCTTAACATTTAGTAATTTCCTATAGTATTTATTTTATCTAAAAATATTACCCGTATTCATAACATAAATATTCAAACATGTCATCATTCAATCATGTGTTCTGTGTTCACGATATAGGTACATATTATGAAATTCATTGAAAAATATTTTAAATTTAGAATTACAAAAATAATAATACAACTAGGGATAATTGATTTTTACAGTTTCGTTTTACCGATCATTTTAGAAGTGACCAGCATACGTCTTACTATTTTGTCTTTGTTGGTTGTTTATCGTATTAATATCCCTATTTTTGTCTTAAAACATTGCGCATGTCGTTTGTCTAGAATTTCTAGAACTTTTCATTCTGGTATATATTTTGTGATCTTCAAATATATTTAGAAGAAGTTGCATCACCTGATACGGTGTTAAGTCAGATTGTTCCAAGTGCAAAATTTTTGTTTTTTATTACTCTGTATTTTGTGCCAGTGAATAAAATATCAAATAAAAAACCAAAATGCCACGACGAGGACGATCTGCAAGCCCACCTCCAGCTCCAAGAAGGTAAAAAATATAACCTAATATGAAAAACCAAGGACATGAGGTCGTAATAATTTGACAATTACGACGCAACATTTTATCATTAAATTGACATTCTCTTAAATTTTGCTTTAGATCATTCAAAACTACATAAAATGTATTAATATGGTTCTAAACAACCGTGTTGACACGAATATATATATATTTTTAGGTTGTGACTTCCAATTATCGTTCCCAAACCATTTGTACTTATGACTGCTTACTTATTTGCAATTAACAAATGGTATTAGATTTTATAAATTATATACATGTTCACAAAAACGATAACAATGCGGTCGGGCAGTTAGTTTAGTATATAATAACGAATATTACAATAAGCATATTATTTTAGGACAACAACGTTGCCTGCAAGGACGACACCTGCACAGCCACCAGCGCCAGTCCAAGCAGCACCTTCCGCTGTTGGACATCCTCAGCAGCCATCTATGTTTCAACAAATGGCAGCTACTGCTGGAGGTGTTGCAGTAGGATCTGCAATTGTAAGTACAATATCGAATTTACAAGAATTGTTATAATTGTTTTTATGTATGCATAAGTTTGTCATGCATCATTTGTTATGTATTACAGGGTCACACGGTTGGTCATGCAATGACTGGATTATTTAGCGGAGGTTCCAGCGACGCACCTGCACAAGAACAACCTGCAGCTGTGGCAGCACCTGCTCAGCAGTACCAACCTCAAGCTAGCCCACAGCAACCCTCGGGTCCATGTGCGTGGGAAATATCACAGTTCTTGCAGTGTGCGCAAGGACAATCGGATCTTACCTTATGCGAAGGATTCAATGAAGCTCTCCGACAGTGCAAAACTTCAAACAGTAAGTACAAAATATCATACTGTTAGTTTTCTAGGGTACTTTAATCCCCCTGACGATAATATTCGGAAGGCCACATGGAATCAGTGCCCCTGGGAACGACTATAAGTAATTCACCGTCTAATAAATGTTTGTAATGAATATATTATTTCTTTTCCAGATTTGGCATAAGTTCCTGGTGAATACAGAAAGGAGTAGTAACAAATTATAGTTAATTTTAATTTAGAAATGTTTGGTAAAAATATAATATATCATGTACATTCTCTTAAACAGTTATGAAAAGTTTTGTTAAATAAAATTGCAACTGCAGATATTATTTTATTGATCCTTGTTTTTCAATTCCAGTTGTTACATTTTGTTATTATTTATTTATTACTGTTTGTAAATAAATAGGTAAGAAATAGTAACTTTATCTTGTATTAACCAAACCTTTTGTTCCATAAGTTTTATTGATACAATGAATCATTCTGAAAGAAGTATTTTGAAATAAATAACAATATACTACAAAGAAAACACAAGTTGTTTTAAAATTTTATTAAAAAAATAAAACACCAAATACAAAACTAGAATAAATAACAATCCTCTTTAACATCTTTTAAAAATAAGTAGCATTTTTTTCTTTCAAACCTGATTTCCAGAAATACTATTTGTTATTAACAAAAGCTGTTTGAGGCTCTTTTTTCTAGATTAGTTCACAAAATTGATCTATTATTCTTTACATACTTATAAAAATTATAAATTTATACAAGCTGGGGCATTTGAAGTGTTACAGATTTTTATCTCATTGTCAGAATCATCGCAATTTGAAAAAAATGTTTCAACCATAAAATGTTTAGTTGTGAGGGTGTAATTGAATAGTAATATTTATTTGTTATTTTATTGTGGCCTTTAAGGATATTTAAAGATCAACATAATTTTTTTTAAATATGAACCTATAGTTTTCTAATCTTTCATTAAACACTTTTTTTTGAACAACCTAAGCTTTCCAAAATATCTAACAAAAATAATTTGAGATTTTGGATTTTCAAGAATTTTGTACTCAGAAACCATTAACTTTAGAAAAAAAGTACAAGACACAAAAAATGTTTAATTTGGGCTAATAAAACTTGGAGAATTATTTTTAAAAATTTAAAACTATTCTATTTAAGCAAAAACAAAAAAATACCAAATGTAAAAAAAATTCTAAAATAATTCATCAAGTTTTATTAGCTCAAAATAAATATTTTTTGTTTCTTGTACTTTTTCTCTAAAGTTGATTATTTCTGATTAAAAAATTCTTGAAAGTTCAAAAAATTATTTTGTTAGATATCTTGGAAAGTTTAAGTTCAAAAAAAAATTTTCAATGAAAGATTTGTGTTTTTTCACGTAGAATAAGATTACTAAATAAAAACAATATGTTTCTATTTAAAAAAAAGTTGACCTTCAAATATCCTTGAAGACCACGCAAAAATAAATATTACCGTTCAATTACCCCATCACAACCAAACATTTTTTTCAAATATGCAATAGTTTTGAGATAAAAATCTGTAACACTTTAAATGCCCCACCCTGTATAAATAACATCGATGGTCTTTAAGCCTGTATTACATTTTTCAATTTTTCCAGCAAATTAAACAGTGGCCACTTTAAAATAAATTTTCAGATTGTTGTGGTGAAATTTTAGGTTATTCCCTGATTTTGTGTTATTAAAGAAAAACAAAAATTACCATTTATTTTAACACATTTCTCAACACAAAACTAAATCGGAAAATGCCGTTTATCATATTATGATTATAATAATAAATACCTAAAACGACAACTAAAAGCAAAAATATAAATAAAATACAGCTGGTAAAATAAATACTGAATTATACATATAAACCTAATAGCAAATCAACAATTATTATTTATTTATCCTATAAAAATAATTCAACTAACAAAAACATACCTGGCTAACTTAACATAATATATATTATATATTATACTCTTAAGGCCTTTGTAGTTACTAGGACGTTAAATAAATGTGTATGAAAATATGAATAGAGGCAAGATGTTGCAGAACACCACACTATTAAATTTCAAATCGGCAATCTTGGTAAGAAGTAAAATCCATATCAGCTTCTTTTTTCTTCTTTTAAATTGATTGTCATATACATTTCACAAACTTCGCTCCTCCACCTCAGCTTCTTTATTTTCTTGTAAATTGATTATTTGATTTGTTATGATTGTCATTTCGCTTCTCTTTGTTCTAAAAATTATGAAATAGATCATTTAACTATCAGGGCACTTGTGAAAATAGTTCCTCTTCCCGTTGAATGAATATTGATATACACTATTTTTACAATAAACGCATTTTGCAGATTCCTTGTGATTTTTAAAATGAGCATTTAAAGATCTATTAGTTGTTGGAAAATATTCAATGCAATCCGAACAGAAATATTCATATTTTTTTTCGAATAGTGCAATATTTTTTTCAGGTGGTTTCTTGGCAAATCGTGGATGAACAGCATCAATTTCAGACTGTGGTTTAACAGTATTTTTTGAAGATCCATTTGAGTCTTGGTTATCACAGGTAATTGAATTTAATTTCTTAGGTAAATCCATGAAGATTTTTTTATATTTTTCACAAAACATTATTTTGTATTATTTAAAGTAAGTACTTCTTAAAGCTTTTTTCAGACTACATGATGAAAGGTTCGAAACGTACCTTTATATACTTTTTAAAACATCTATTAAAAATCCCCGATCGTTATGCTAAAATTGAAACAAATCATCTTAGGAGTTCACCAAAATATTTAGGCTAATACGGAGACTCTGGGGGTCCTCTGTCAGATTTGTGAAAAATCACGTATATAGTTATTCAGAATAGGGTTGACGCGCATGCGTGACTAGATCAGTGTTAACAACTTTTATAAATCACGCATTTTATAAAACGACTGGCCACGTTTAGCTGTGTTATATTTAATTATTTAGTTTAAGTTAGAGTAGTCCAGGTAGATTTGGTTCCCTTTCAGGTAGGGTTAGGTTAGGTTTATTAATTGCACTAAATAATATATTAACATAGATACAACATACTCTACTCTATTCTAACACATCAACACGTGACTTTTAGAGTTTTTGACAGAGGACCCCCAGAGTCTCCGTATTTACCAATATTTATTTTTAATTTCACACTTTTCTACATACCATAACATTCGGGGATTTTGCTGAGGAAATACCCGACTATCCTTGTAGTTAATTATGTTAATTGTTTGTTCCGTTCTTTTTGACAGCTGTTCGTAAATGTTTCAAATACATATTACGTACAAAACATTATACTAGTGTTATCTTTGTCTAATGCCTCATACACACATAGCAATGACATTTACGAATGTCATTCGCCCAAATATTCGTTCGAATGTTGTGTGGCTAGAATGTACATAAGTGTCACTCATCGCGAACAACTCATTGTCAGTCGCTTTGTTCGTTTATGTATTCGCATCTTTTGATCCAGGTCAAAAAACGGACAACGGTCCGAATGATCCGAACGTTTGCTCAATGGAGCGGCATTCAGACACGTTTGGCGAAGTGTGTACGAGGCATAATGAAACGCATTAGAATAAACTTTTTTTGTTATTTTTTTTATTTTAAATTTTATCTCTAGATTATAGACATATTTTTAATAAATTAATACAGTTTTATAACTTTATTTTATTATTATTAAATACAAATATATATCTGATAACGTTTCTATTTATTGATATTATCTATTTTGCAAAATATATTTTATCCTATATAAATAAAATATTGAACTTTGAACTACTTTTGAAAAAAAATATTAGATATTTTGCAATTTATTTATATTCTTGTATTCATTCAAAATGGTTCGTGCTTGGTACATGGATAATGAAAATGACGATAAACGTTTAGAACATCATTTAAGTCCACCCAAATTCGTTTCCTTAAAAGAATTACATGAACTTTCAGGAGTAGAATACACATTTGTAAGTATGATATAAAACTTATATATTTATACAAAATTTCAATATATTTATCTCAGGTAAGTCTTGATAATTATGAGAATAACGAAGATTTAAAAAAAGTTAAAATTGATAAAAACATTACTTACGATGATGCAATATCCTGTTCTCGAGACTGCATACCAGATTATGATGAGAAATTGAAAATATTTTATCAAGAACATTTACATACTGATGAAGAGATACGTTACATTTTGGAAGGATCTGGATATTTTGATGTGAGGGATAAAAATGATGAATGGATTCGAATTGAAGTTACGCCTGGAGATTTACTCATAATTCCAAGTGGGATTTATCATCGATTCACTTTAGATACTAAAGTAAGTGATCAATTTAATTATTATAAATACCTATGCACAATTTATTGAATTAATTATTTGATATTAATTAGAACTACATAAAAGCTAAACGATACTTTGCTGGAGAACCCGTTTGGACTCCCCATAATCGTCCTGCCGAAGAAATGAATTGCCGCAAAGAATATTTGAAAAAAGCTGAAAAAGGATTTGCATAAAATGAAATAAATAATATTTTGTTCAGATTTAATATTTTATTTTTCAAAATTAATCAATAAAAAATTATTTTATTTTTTTCATTGCTTGATTTATTTTGCTTTCGCATTGTTGTGGTTTTGCTACAGGTGGTTTTGCTACAGATGGTTTTTCTTGTTGTGGTTGTTTATTTATATTTTCAGACAATTCAGTGTGGAATCGTGGATGAGCAGCATCTGTTGTTAGAGTATCATTTAAGTCGCCTTTATCATATGTTCTTTTTGAATTATAATTTTTACGTGAATCCATAGTTTTTAAATTAATATTTGAGAATCATCTCTTAAAAATCTTATACTGAAATTGAAATCTCTGTAAATTATTCTCTCATAGTGTACGTATGTACAGTGTGTTAAGTAAGAGCGTGTACGGCGTTATTCATAAAAAATTTATTCAACAAATTTTTCTTTCACATACATACATTTGACATGTTCCAAGGCAATGCGCAATTGTGTTAATAACAAGTCCAATCACCACCAGCATCGATAATCGATTGACATCTCCGAGGCATACTATCCACCAAATTTCCTAATGAACCACGATCTGGAAAGCCGTCGACATTTTTCAACTCCTTAAATCGATTCACCCACCTCTGAACAAATGCCTTCGACTTTTTAATGTATTTGGCCGCCACTCTATAAGATATTTTTGGCCCTTTTTGGTGCGTGCAAAGAAACACGGCTTTGAAACGTTTCGCGTACACGTCACTCATCGCGGTTTCTGTGTTTCTCTAACAAAAAATCGACAGACTGAAATTTTTTCATCAAAGTGCCAAAGGCGGGGGTTCACTGAACCTGACGAAAAAAGATTTAGGTTTATATAACTTACCGACTGCGAGTAATGCCATACACGCTCTTTCGTAACATACTGTACTATGTATCAAATGTATAGTGATTAAAATGTTTGTTGCAGTGGAGATAGAGTCTCTGTTTTAAACTAAAATATCCACACAGATTGCCTTAATTATAAGGACAGGTGTATTAATATCGGTGCATATATACACTTATAGTTTATGGGATGATAATTAACAAATGGCCTTTATTATAATATATACAAAAACATATTTTTTGTTTTCACTTACTTAAAGTCGCAATACCATTTTATTTATTTTTATATATTATTCATAATTAATTATATATGTATGTGAATTTTAAAATCATTGATATAATATAATACATAATATGTTATCATGTTCTTTCCATTTTGACAATAATTTTATAACTAATATCATTATCTTTCCCTATCTGTAAATAATGTAGCATCATTACTTTTAATCAGCTGTTATCTCCTTTTTCTTTGTTTTACCTAAAGATTTTATAAATAAATACATTAAATTTTAATTTTGGGTGTTCCGTACAGAAATTGGAAAATGGAATACATGAAATTAATATTGTATCTGTCTGTCTCTGCTAGCTACGTTTGACCTGGAAAGCATCTTTCTTTGGGGTTCTTGAAGTCGCATATGTATGCCAATAAGCCACGAACAATTCCTTAGCTTAAGGTCGAATGTGTTATTGCCACAATCGACCAATTATGCAACAATGTTATCTTTAATTTCATCAAAAGAGCTAAAATGCCTTATTCTCATATTAGCTGCGCCATTGAGTTGCGCTAACTTAAAAAAAACATTTTTGTAAATTAAATGCTTCTAGTACAATCTTATTGTATTTTTGGAACCGTACTATATATAATTATTTACTTAATATGTCTAAAGAAGAATTGTGCTACCATAAAGAATATTTGAAAAAAAAAGATTGGAATAAATTTTAATTACTTGTTTTAATTCTCATAAGTCTATAACAATACATTATTATCTATAAAACTGTATAAAATCAATAAGAAAATATTATTGTATTATATAATTAATCAAATAAATCATCTATTTCAAACTCTTCAATATTTTGGTTGTTTCTGTTTGCCGTTAAATGTTTATAATATGTTGAATAATCGACGGCCAGTGTTGAATTTTTAACCATATCTGTTAGTAACGGAAAATTACGTACATTTCTAAAAGAATATAAAAAAAATCAGTCGCATAAATTCATTCCAAATTAATAAAAGTAAACATGTTTTGTAAAAGATAAAATTTTAATCTAATGACCTTAGGTGCGGATTCATTTAAACAAAAAAAAAACTAATACTTTCTAAATATCCTGAAGTTCTTTTATTTCTAACATTGAAAGATGTTTTGTTCACTTCTCAGATTGAATGACTTTTAATGTTACAGTTAATATAATGTTTTTGATAATATTTGGCATTTATCAATTTTGAAAATAGTTCGAGCTTGGTATATGGATAGTGAAAAAAATGATAGGCATTTAGAACTCCATTTAAATCCACCTAAATTTATATCTTTTAAATAATTATTTGAATTATCTAGCGTTGAATTTAAATTTGTAAGTTGACTTTTTTTTATTTATATATAATTCACGATTTAAGGGAGAGTTATTATCGTACTGCTGAAGATATGGATTGCCGTAAAACATATTTGAAAAGAGCAGCAAAATAATATTTGTTTTGTATAATGAAATTCAATAAAAAAATTCTACGTACTGTGTTTCAATGTTGAGCCTTTTATAACTCCGTACAGGATTCCATGCTGATACAGGATTTTTATTATGGACCATCATACTTCGTATAGCTAAATTAAGACCGTATCTATTGTTAATTTCAAAATCCTGAAAATAATAAACATATACATGTTAATATCTGTAAGAAAGAAATGTTTTTTATGACTTACTGTCCAGTTACTTAAAATATAATCAGAGATACTTAAATCTTCAAGAGCATAACTAACTTCTTTAATGTCTGAAAAATGAGCGAGATAATTTTCATGCAGGAATGATATGAAGTTTGATGGCTGAGAAATAAACTGGTCTACTATTTCTTCAGGGTTACGGGTTAGACGCCAACCAGATTGCATATTTGTACCTAAAGTATATTTTATTATAAATTAATGATTATTATAATTAATTGAGTTATCCCTGACATGCTCTAATTAATTAAATAGACTTACGTTTAGGATTGAGTACTCTGCCAACTCCATGCAATAATGTTAAATTCTCATCGCATCCGATATTTTTTAATTTGCTAATTTTCGTTTTAGTTCGTTTATTTTTTGATTGTTTTGAAGTTTCATGTTTAATTAAAATTTGTTTAGTTCCTGAAATTTATATAATTTTTAATAAGTTATAAGATATTTTAAGTAGTTTTTTAGCACACCTTTCAACGATATAAAATGTAAATTCATAATTGCATTCCTCACATCACCCATTGACGAATTAATAACCGCTTCTTTACTTTCTGGTGGCACTATTTTGTAAGTATCACTATATTTTTCTAGCATTAATGATGAAACCCTTTTAATAGCAGATTTAAGACCCGTAGGGGAAATTGCATTGAATCTAAAATGATAATGTAAATCATTCCAACAATTCATTCATTGTGTAATAATTTTACATACTGAATGTTTGTAATATTTAACGAATTTCGTATATGGATTGGGAACAAGTTATTTGAAATGTTTAATTTTTTTCCTTTGACGTCTGTACATATAAAAACTATTGGGTACTTTCCTTCTTTATGGTATTGTCTAAAATGAAAGAAACTTATTAGGCCATTATTATTGGATAAACGGGCTCATTTTGGCCTAATACTAATATGGCCAAATTGAGGCTGTAATGAGTCCTTTTATCCAATAATTGGCATGGTCTAAATTAATTTAGATCTGGAGACTTGACTTTATGTTAAATCGTTTTTGCTATCAGGGCCAAATGTAAACATTATACATACTCTAAAATATCTATAAAAACATGTGGGTTCATCAGAAGGGCATTTGGATAATCTTCAACTAGTAATAATTTTTTATCAGAGCTTTGAAACAAAGACGAATATCTAGATGCCTGAAAAAGGAATTCTGAAAAGACATCTGCTTGACGCGGTGTAAATGATATTTGATTATTTCCATAACTATCTGAAAATATTAATTTAATGTATGTTGATGTTATAACTAAAATATTTTTTTATTACATACCATTTTCTATAAGATATTCTGTGTCCATCGGTGAAATCCATTCGCAGAGTTCTATATTTAAATTGGAACACAATGTTTTAATTGTTGCTGTTTTACCAGCTCCAGTTGGCCCCGTTAACAATAAAATACGCACAGAACCCTAAAAAATATTAAATTTGAAAATGCACCAATAAATTGATTTTTTATAAATACCTTATTGATAAATCTAAATGTATCTTGAAGCCATGCATTTACTTCTTCAACTTTTTTAGAACTTATAGCTAAATCAGTAATATATTTTGGTGAAAATCTGTCAAACCAATTTTCTTCTGTTTGTTTGATTTTTTTAGGTTTAATTTCACTCGCTAACACCATATCAAAATCATCGCAATCATCAAAAAAACTATCATCGATATCTTCATTCATTTTTTGCTTTTTTTCAGCTGGTGGGGCAGAAGTATCAAAATTTGGTTTGAACCATTTTTTTACCTGAAATAAAAATATTATTTTTATATTTGATATTTTCTATATCTACTTATAAATATACCTTTTCTTTAGACATGTTCTTAATATTTCTTCAGATTGATGTTTATTTTATTTCTTGCACTTTCTTGTTAATTTAAAACTGACAGATAAATGACAGTCAGACTTGCCAACTGTATTATAATTAATTATAGGTTTTTAATTTTTTGGGTTATCAGATTGATACGCAAAATATATAATAATTTCATGCATAGTAAATACATACCTTGAATTTCATGGACATATGAATATATCTATATCTGTATGAATAAAACCAATAAAATTTAAAGTAAAAACCACAGAATAATAAATGTAAAAACGAAACAAGGCGTCCTCATAATTTATCACTGGGAAGCTGGCAACATTGATGACAGTTAAGTTTCCAACTAACTTCATAGTGGTAAATGTCAAGATAATGGTCTTCGGTACAAGTAAATGTGATTTTATAAGTTAATAATGGAAAATAATCACAGTATAAAATCTTTTAATAAAATAAATTTTAATGGATTTGTTGAAAATACAGGGCCAATTAGATGTATATTTTTATGCGAATTTCATCCAGTAGCTGGTCCAATTATTACTTGTCAAGTATGTTATGTTGAAAAATACATAATATTTCATTTTTGTAAATATGTATTTTATATGTTCCAAGGTTCCAGAATATTATATATCAAAAGAAGTATTTGATACTGTGAGTGTATACATCATTCCTAAACCTCAACTGCAACGAAGTGTTTTGACTGTGTAAGTATATGGTATATCAATCAATAAAAAATTTCATTTGGTCGTTGATGTTATTTTAATAAATTGTTTTCAGAACCCTTGCAGGTTGCAAAATATTAGGATTTCCTGTACGAATCGATGATAATAAATATGCACGTAATGCATTCCATTTTAATTTATGTTTTGTTTTTGATTCTGGTGCAAGAACTGTTCATTATGAACCGGTCGTTAAAAAGTTTACAGATTACTTGGTAATAACATCATACCTAATGTGGTCTTTATTTTTGACAGTTATAATTAATATTGTAGATTGCAATGGAACTTGAAAGTGGGTTTTTGTCTAATCCAGATAAATTACAACGATTGAAAATAATGCTTGCAAAAGTGATGGAAGATTTAAACTCACAAAATATGTGTACTCTTACAGAAGGAACAACGATAATTCATTTAAAGGTTGTAAAAATTAGTGCCGATCCAATTCCAGTGCAAGATCATCAAGTTCCAATATTTTTACCAAACCAATATGATTTTCTTTCGGATCAGTGTGATTTAACAACACATCAAGTAATTTTATAATACTATATTTTATTTTATACCTGCATGCCTTTTGTATAAAATATTATTATTTAAGGTTGCCCCGTACATAGATGGTTTTAACCATGTAGCTAAAATAGCTGCAGAGGCCGACGTTGAAAACAATCTAGTTAAAGCGTGTATTCAGAATTTGATATATTACGGAGTCGTAGCATTGATTCCAATATTTCAGTATTGTAATGTGTATACTGCAACACCCAAATTAAAAGAACTAGCAACAAATGAAGAACTTCAAGAAAGGTGTATCGAATATGTTTCTAAATCAGGTAATATACAGAATATCTGACTCGAAGGATCACGATTTTTTTTCAAAATAGCCATTTACATTGTTTTTTGCCCTACTTAATGATACCCAGGAAAAAATGAACATATCTAATCGGATCTAATCAGATCAGACCATTTTCAGGATTTGAATAGATTTTGATCCAATTTTTGTGGCATTTAACAGCTTTTAACATACATATATGACTAACGAACATTTGCTTGACTGTTGAACTTAGCTTTCTCAGTACCTATTTTGATTTTGATTTTCTAGCAAGACAACGGGCATCTTTAAGAGATATCTTCCGCATGTACTCAAGCATGACTTATGGAACAACTGTGAAAGATCTATGTATGCGATACAATCCTAATGCCTTAAATATAAACGAACGAAAGTTTGTGCAATTTGGTGTACTAGAGAGATTTATAAGGAGAGTTTATAAATATCCCATATCGGTTGGCGAGACTGAGTCAGTAGATACAAACTTAGATATTGTTTCAAATTTTACACATTTGCAAGATTGTTTTACCGGGACGAGTTCAATCGATGAAATATGCTGTGCAACAGGTTTGAATACGCAGCAGTTAGAAGATCATTTGGAGAAAGATCCGAATATTGTTATAATATGGAAATAGTTGTTATTTGTTATTGAAATTATTTATCAAATGTTCTAATATATTATTAAAATGTGTATATATATTTTAAAGTTGTATTTGATTCGACATTCCTTATTAGTATGTGATTGTACGCCAAAGTGTGGTGAAAAAAGAACTATTCCAATTGGGTGAGCTGTCAGTTATTAGTTTGAAGAACGTTTTCGATTAAAATGGGAAATTGTTTTGAAGAATTATACTTATTTTCTTTATAAAAGAAAATAAATACTCTGATTTAATTGTTTTCTAAACATCGGTTAAGATAGGTTGACCCAATTGTGTTAGTTTAGATTTTCATCATTGAAGGCGTCGCTACCATCGACGGCACATACCAATAATATATAGGGAACATTTTTATTGGAAATTTCCAGATAGCAAAACTTTTCAGAATGATATCAATAAGATATCTTTATTCTTAATATAATTTGTCAAAAAAGATAACTTTATGATATTAATTAAATTAAAAATTACTTTATGATATCAATTTGAAATTATTGTTGTCTGGGATATTTTAAAATTTATATAAAATAAATATTGGATTATTTAAAATATATTTTATTGTGTTTTTATCTAATTTACTTCAAAAAGTCAATTAAAATTATATATTTTTAAGATTAACATTACTATTATTTGAAGTTTTTTGTACATTTTTTGAATGATTTTGAATTTTATATTAGGAAAAAATGTACATTAATACATTTTTTTAATAAAAACCATTTACAGTTTTATGGGGTTAATTTTTTTTACTTTCTTATATCCATGTACAGGGTGTCCACTTTCTGGAAAGTCAGGGAAGCGTAAAGTGGTCAGGGAAAGGCAGGGAATTTATTTAAAATTCTGAAAAGTCAGGGAATATTTTTTTTAAAAGTCAGGGAATTTATTATAAATTCTGGGAAGTCAGGTAGTTTTCCAAGGCAGTCGGGGTAGTGCCTTTATACTTATTACTAATTTTGATTTTAATGACTTTTTTTTTTGCTTCTCAACTTCAATTCTACACTTATTCATTTAAAGAAAAAAAAAGTGTATTTTAAATTGACGAGCAAAAAAGTCTTCAAATTTTATTTTTGTCCCTCGATCACTTCATATCCCGAGGCTCCCGAGCCTCTAATGGTCAGGGAATTTTATTTTCAAAAACCAGTGGACATTCTGATGTAGGTATATGAAATATTTATATACCTATAGTAAGTATTTTTTTCTAATTCCGGATTTTGATGGAATTATCTTTTTTGACCTTCCCTGAATCCATTCTGTCATTTTCGCCATGATGTCTGTGTGTCTGTCGGTCTGTTTGTCTTTCTGTAGAGTAGACGCTGTAATTCAAACACGATAAATCGTAGAAGACTGAAATTTTATATTTAAGATTAATTTTTGCCTGAGAAGAAAACCTTCTATCTTTGAAAACGATATTTCAACTTGAAACGAATGTTTACCTACTCTTATCAATTTTGGAATTTTAAAAATTATTATTGAAACTGCGAATTAGAGAAAAATGATCAAGTTAACAATTGTAGATAATATTATTATCTATAATTTATGTTGTAGTTAGTATGGGTAAAGAAGAAAAGCTTGACATATCCTTAAAATAATTATCAATATTAGATTCTAGAAATTAAACGAATTTCGGTACCACCCATTGGCGTGTGAGTAATTTTTAGCTTAAGAATTGTATTTTTTACTCGCGCCATGTCACTCGTGATAAATTTAATATACAAATTATGTTATAAATTAACTTTCAAATGTTCGAGTTGATATTTCTATGAAAAGCTGAAATTTTTCTATGAAATTAAAATAATAAATTAAAATAACTTAATTTTCCTCACGAAAGTGAAGTATATTTTCCCTTTGTCTATTAAGCCCCTGTTCAATTTATCACAAATAAATTATTGTTTCCTAACGAAAAAGTGGTTTCTAAAAATTATTTTTATTTCAATTTAAAATGTTTATATTTTGTTCAATATTGGTATTTTAAAATAATTAAATCGAGTGAGTAAAATAAATAATAGGTATTTAAGGTAGTCTTATAGGAAGTGGAATTTGATATACACAAAAATAATACAATTTATTAGCAAATACATGCAATATCAATTTGTATAATTTCCTTATTCATGTACCAAATTACAAAAAAACAAACATAAAAACGTGTAGTAGTAGTCGTTTTTATTTTTCAATAGCTCAATTACGTTTGAACCTGCAGCAATTCCGTCAATAACTTCATAAATAATTGTAATGACTTACAGCGCAATAATACCTGTCTACATGTACTGTACAATGTGTCAACATCGACTATAAATATTTAAATATGATGAATTTAGCGTTCAGAGATATGTACAACGGTAGCTTAACAGATTAGAATCAGTATATGTTGAACACAGTAACGTATTATCAATAGCATGGCCCCCCAGAATAGTATTCATTATTTATATTATAAATACATTTTCGTTACTGTCCACAAAGTTTTATTTTATTTTATCGGTGGACAGTTAGACCCCCTTCCACCTCCTGTACAGCGCTAGGGCGATTAGATTTTTTTTTGTAAACCCTGACATGTAAATAAAGATAGTTTTTTTATTTTATTTTATCCTTTTTATTTTTATAAAATTTATTAAAAATGTATTAAAATTTATTACCCTAATCTGCACTTTTGCGGCCCCTACTCTATTTTTGAAGACCTTTTTTTTTTGGTCGTCATCATTATTACAAAACCCGGAGAAATTGCACTGAAACCCTGAGCCCGGAGAAACGGTATACAAACCCTGAGACATGCTATAAAACAGCTTTAAGATGCAATTTCCAACTGAACTAGAGCACTAAAAATCTAACTATACCTCTGAACAAAGTACAATAAGATAAATAATTTTTTAAAGTAAGTATAGCATTTTTTCAGAATATATTCTTGAATACAAACTTATCTAGTATAACATGTAAAAAGATAACTTATTCGTTATAATGATGATGTTTTTTACAAATGTTTATGCGATTTTATAATTTGTATGTTGAAACAGAATTAAAGAAAACAGATTTCACGGTAAACATGGAACAAGAGGACAAATTTCCTATATTTACCTTGAAAATGAGTTTTTTTTAACATACAAACTCCATTATTCCGAAAACAATTTTTAAAGTACAAAACTTCATTTGTCGCGTAAACTTTAAGACCTGGTTTTATATTTCGATTCGGGTAAATGAAATATTTTTTTTGAATATAAGTACATATTTATTTCAAATAAGGGAACGTCCATTAATTACATAATCATGTTTTTTTGAAGTTTTCCACACCTCTCTTGTAATTCATACGGATTTTGGTGACTCTCCTTTCTTTACGTAATTTTCTATTTTTATTTAAAGATATTATAAATTATTAAACACAATTAGCGGTAGAATACATTTTTTTCCTCCTAAGACCCCCACTCCCGTAGTATTTTTCCTGCCGGATCGAATAAAACTAATTGCAACCCTCCATACGTGACAGGACTTTTACACTCTCTTTTACCCCCGTAGGGATTGAATTTCGAAAAATCCTTTCTTAGTGGGTGCTTATGTCATAAAAGGAAGACACTCCTGAAATTTCACGTTTCTAGGTCCAGAAGTTTCGGCTCGGCGATGATGAAACAGTCAGTCAGGACATGTTATTATATGTATATAGATAACGCTTTGTACTTCCCCCCTCTGACATGATAAATAATATACGCCCTTTTAAAGTAAATAAAGAAAATAGCTCTTAATATTCTGAAAATTCATACTTAAGAATAATAAAATAAATAATATCGCTTAAATATGTTTCGTAATTTATATACATAAATTACATCTTTTGGGCCCTTTGCTCCATGGTTGATACACCATTGGTTAAACACGAACAGCTATCGATGGGATTTGTTAGCACGCCGGTGAACAATACTGATCAATATCTATTGAATAGGTTATATCAAACGCCTAATTATTAATGTCCTGTTGTCACCAGACCACAACCTCTGCATTTATATCGCGAACAAACTCTGCCAAAACTAACAACGACCCGAACTGATCCGCTAAATTAGTTAGCTAATGGCGATTGTTTACCCAAATCTTGCTCTTTGAATAATTGAATATATATATTTTCAACAAGTTCGGCGAGATTTAAAAGTTTTTAAAACGTATTTAATTCGATGATATTTATATATTTATAAATTATAGGGGAAGATGGGGTAACGTGGGGACACAGGGTTGAACGGTTCATACTCTCACCCATAAAGATAAAATGATTAAACACTATTACCACGCGCCCAAAAAATTTAGTTCCCATTGAAAATATTTTATTTCTTAAAAAAAATTGTCAAGTGACCTAGCGTCTGTTGAGCATCGCGCATTAGTGTCCCGTATCGTATAATTTTTTAAAATTTATTCAATTAACAAAGTTAATACTATTCTTACTTTACTGGTTCATTAAAAAAGAAAAATGAAAATTTTATGACAGTTATATTGTCTAGATCACGTGCCGTTATTATTCTTTTACTGGGTTCCCGGTACTCCGTCTTATCTAATTTTATCTTTTATTAATTTACGTGCTCTGGTTGCTTGTACGTACTTGCTATTAAATAATAAAATTAATGGTATATTTTAATATAAACTAAAAACATGGGATCAAAACTAAGATAGCACATTAACTTCATTTCCCGGGAAAAAAATTTCAGATTGATAGATCTGCATTTTGAGACAACATAATAATTTTTCACTGGTTTTTGATTTGTGGAGACCTGCGAAGATTTACAATGACCTACAAAGATCTACAACGATTTACAAAGATCGTTGTAACGTTGAAAATTTATGAACTTTCAACGTTGAAATTTCATCAATTTTCACCGTTTGAATTTATATTCAACGATCTTTAGAAATCTTTGTAGATCGTTGTAGATCCTTGTAGGTCGTTGTAGATCTTTGCAGGTCTTCACAGATCAAAAACCAGTTCCAAGGACTCCTGAGGGTACATAGGAACCATTTTGGAAACCACTGTTATAGATTTTTCTTTCGTTAAAATTTTTGATTTATTTGCAAAATGTTCGTCTCAATGAGGATTCAAACTAAAGAACTAATAATTTTAGTGCCAAATCTATAACAATATCGTATTAGAATATTCTAGCAAATTCCACTGTAATTTTTCATAATAAAAATTATAAAAATAGTAGTTACTAATGGAAAAGGTAATGAAGAAAAAATAATTTATTTAATGTAATTTTTCATTCGATTTTGTTATCAATAATTAGGTAGGTATAATGATTATTTTCGTTTATCATAAATTGTTACATACACACATACATTAATGATTCAACAAGCAGTTAGTAATAAAACAAATATTTTGCATATGTAGTTTTTATATATTTACATTTTCTATTATTATTACAAAAATTATTTTCTTTATATATTAGTTGATAGTATAATGACAAGGTCTCCATATTTATTAATAAAGTTAAACGTGCTATAAACTTGCAAAGAATATAAAAACAAATAACAATTGTTAAATAAAAATATATATACACATTTACCTTTTGTTAATTCTATATTTATGAACAGGCCATAAATAATTATTGACTAACTCCAGCATGTATGATTTGTTAGTTATTTATAATATTAGTGTACATAATTTATTGCGTTGATATTATTTTTATAATTTAATCAGTATCCAATTTCAACGCTTTCTCATTAATCATTTATTCATAAATTAGGTATATAAAAGAACAGTTATAAAAATATTTTAACAATTTTGCTATCGGGACCTATTAACATTATCAAAATCAGTTTATTTAAACTGTAAGAAATTCAAAGCACGTCTAAAAAATCCCATTGCGTAAGTTTTTTTTAAAATTTCGGAAATATATTTTCAGTGAGAGGGGGGGGGGGCGGTAAAACAGGACGTTGTATTAAATGACGATGTAAATGCTATAATTGTAATTGGAAAAATAATCAGTTATTAACAATTGAAGAAAACCATCAATTTGATGTAAAAAATGTTTATTCCAAATTATTAGCCTTTTTTCTTATTTAAATACAATCCCTACCCTCGAATAAAAATTTCGCAAGTAAGAAAATTCTCTTATTAAATTATGCATACAGTAGTTGCGTTCAATAACAAATCATGTATAAAAAATCGCTTAAAAAAACATTGCTTACATTGTAAAAGTACGGATACGTTTTATAATTTTCTAAAACAGCGTTAATTAAATCAAATCAACCAATTAAAATTGGCAGAAAATCGCGTAAAAAATGTTTCTGAAAATTCACAAAAATAATAATGTCGAAAAAAACTCAAAGAAAATTAGTTCGGAAATCTAAAAGAAGTTGATATAAGTAATTGTAAAAAAAATTAACAATAACAAAACGTTTACATATTTGAATTCCTTAAATTGTCAGCTTTCATTAGATACCCCAAACGGGGAATCCCTGAATTTCCATGAAAATCGTACCGCGTAACTTCAAATCCGCGTAAAAAGAGACCCTATTTAACATTAATATCAAAAAGGAATGTAATTTGTTCAATGAAACAGTAAATTAATGTATTGATATAGCAATTATCTATTGTCTATTTACAATAGGAATTCTTGATATGCTTCTACATGGCCATCAGTTTTACATATGCATTTTTAATAATCAAAATGTAATTAAACAGAATTGATATTATCTTTGTGGGAAATTTAAATATAAAGAATTTTTATGTATTTCGGATAAACTATTATATTTTCTATTAGATACACGTATTGGCATTTTAAACATTCATACATGATATTTATTTAATGAATAAAAAACAGTTAAAATTATGAAAACATAAATACGAGGATGAGTTAAAAATAAGGACATGATTGATGTATTTGATTGTATTGCGTAATTATCATTGATATCAAAGAAATCT
Source organism: Sialis fuliginosa (assembly GCA_961205875.1). Lineage (NCBI taxonomy): Eukaryota > Metazoa > Arthropoda > Insecta > Megaloptera > Sialidae > Sialis > Sialis fuliginosa. Next base: position 10,543,902 of record OY540817.1, on the reverse strand, counting down.
GCAATGGAAAATTGATGATGATTATGAAGAAGTTTTTGCCGACTTGATTGCTTATTTTCCAATAACTCAGTTCTGTTAGTTAATCATATATTTGTGCAGTTAGGTATTTCTGGTAGGACTTTTTAACAAAGATATAAGACGGAATGGGGGTTTGCTGACGGGCCAATCATAGCACGTTCAAATGTATTGGGCGCCTGATACATGGGATTAGGGAGGTGGGTTAACTTTGGGATAGGAATACATAAAATATATATTACAATTTTATTTTGTTTTTTTTTTTACTTTCTTATACATACTATAGCCGATTTTTTTTTCGAATTCAGGATTTTGATAGAATTATCCATTTTGAGATCTTAATCCATTCTAACTAGTTTCGCCATGATGTCTGTCTGTCTGTAGACGCTATAACTCAAATGCGATAAATCGTAGAAGGATGAAATTTTATATTTTTGTCTGGAAAGAAACAATCTTTCAACCGGATACGTATGTTTACTGATGTCGATTTTTGAATTTTTCGAATTATTTTTGAAACAGTGTGAATTAGAGAAATTTGTAGGTAATATTATTATCTATAGTTTATGTCTTATTCATTAAAAAAACAAATTCATTTGATTCATGTTGTACAGAAAATTGTCATCTATAATTTATGAACAATTTTTTTTGGATTAGTTTGATATATTTTTCAATAAAATTAGAAACACGTACACTGTTCACTCTCAGAAAGTCCTGTGCTTTAATGGCAGGTATTTTATGTAGTATATTATGCCGTTTTATTTAAAAAAAAAATGTTATATTTCAATAGAATTTGTTTTAGTTTTTTTCTTATATTCTTGTATAATAGATATTGTGTTAAGTGCTCTGCATCGCATATGGATTTTTTGTCACACGGACAGTAAGAACTCGTTGCCAATCCTATTCGATATCGGAATTGCGGGGAGAGTTTGCATGAATGAAGCGAATTCTCATCATGGTGGTTATATAATTAATATTGCTCTGTATAATACCAAGCTTTGATTGACACATATGGGAAATTCAATTACATTTTTCAAGCAGTATTTTTTTAATTTACATAGTTATGATACCATGATCACGAAACCCTTTTCTAGACGGCAATATATAGGTCATATTTGATACCATACATGATATTTATTATGGCATAAAAACAATAATAATAGTTGTTTAAAAAAACTTACTGAATAAATTCTCAATTATTTCAAAAAATAAAGTTAAGTTATAAACCAACACTATAAGTACCAGAATAGAAAAATTAGTCGTTTAAACGAGATTCAAGCAAGTAGGGATTTCTTTGATAATAATATTTCAATCCATTTTTTTTAAATAATTGAATTAACATAATATGTTGTTTTTAAGTCACAATAAAGAAAAACAATATGTCTTTCCAATGATACGAAATATGACCTATTTTGTTGTTTAGGAACATTTTTTTACATTTGACTTACCTACCCTGTATACGAAACAAATATACATGCTTTTAATTTGTTGTTTATTGCAAATAAAAACAAATTTTGTTTCAAGGATATGAGATGACATAAAGAACTATAGTAGAAAGTGTCACTATGTTATTAGAATAGTAAAAAGGTACAGTTTTAAGTATTCAAATGAGTATTTTAAAGATATACTTTAATTTTAGTCTTGGTTTTTACGTTTCATCTTTTTAACATAGGCGTACATAAGAATAATTTTAAAAGGTAGGAATTCTATGCTACAATAAAAGTAAAATAATATTTATCTTGCTGCTTATTACCTATCATTATTCTAGATTAATTTTTAAATTAGTTTATTTTCGAAAAATTTCGTAGGGATTTTTGTGTGAATTGGAACACAATTTATTAACAATAATATATATTTATTCAGGGACTTTCTCCGCCATTTGTTAGATACATTTTAGGAAACTCCACTAAAAAATTATTTTTATCGTTTATTAATATATCAACGTGATTTTTTTAAAGTTCTACAAAATATTTTAGTTCTTTCTTGTGTGTATTTATGTATCACTCTAACTTTTCAGTTTTTCTGTAGAACTATGCCTCTGTACTGATGGTACTAGGGGGTAACTTTGTGAACACAAATATAATTAAATATAACACACTTTGAAAGCTTATATCTCCGGAACTAATAATTTAGATAGTTTATTTAGTCCCATTTATAATAAAATTTATAATTTTTTTTAACCCTATATCCCTCAAACTGTTAATACCATGGTAAAAAAAGTTATACTGATGTTCATAGGATTTTGTATACATAATATAGTTGACCTAGTTAATTATTAATATTGAATATTTTCTATAGGAAGAAAGTGGCAATGGACATAACTATACGTTGATATAGTAACACCACACATGCTACTGTGGTCATAAACTTTTTAGATTTTGGCCTATATTAGTTTGAAGTAATAATGATTTATTCTTATTATGTACAAGGATTTTTTAATATTATTAAAATATATGTATTAATGAATTTATTTACATTTCAGACAGCTATACATGAGTACCAATATAGTATATATGTACATTAGTAAATATTTGCAATAGATTTATATATTTTTTTCACGTAATATTAGTAAGCCATAAACATGACAACAATCTAAATTTTATGCGAAACCAAGTAGAAAGTAATTTATTTAAATTAATTCACCCACGTTTTGTAATAATTAAAAAAAACATATTTTTATTATTGCATGGTGTAATTACATTAGTTATTGATAATATTGAAGGTGTTGCGAATTTTTCTATGAATTGTTTCTAGAATATGATATACAAACTGCACAGTGGTGTAAATACTTACGTATTTACATCCAGTGGTGGAGGCATTTTTACTTGTATATAATTAACAATAAAAATAATCTGCGCAGTGCTTTTGAGTGCTGAATTTTTCAAAACGGCGAAATATCTTTATAAGGGAATATTTTACTAAAAAAGTTGTAATGACCTTTCATAAAGAAAATTAAATGTTCTACAAAATAGAACCTTTATATTTTTTCCGTTAAATGCGTCGTTCTTGAGATATTTTGAAAAAATGGATACCACTCTCACCTCCACCCAACTAATAAACTAACAATATTTTTTATGAAATTCATTCAGTAGTGAAGTTTTGAAATCGGAGACCATTCTTTTTTAATTTTCAGATAATTCAAATGACATTTACCTGTCTATATGAGTAGTCATGCCCCAAGGTTATACCACCTTCTATTTTAAATAAATGTCATAACTTGAAAATATCCGATAATTGAAGTACTATACTATTATATTTATTATTTATTTATTATATTTATATTTTAATTTGTTTTGATCCTTATAATGAAAATAATTATACTATACGTTGTTTTACAGGCAATATAATTCAATATGAAAGTTTTTATAATTTTTGTCAATCTGTTTTATTTATTCCGACTTGACACGAAAAGTACTGAACCGATTTTTATGGGATTTTCAAAACTTTAAAGCCTAAGATCCTATAATTAGTTAAGGTTATAGGATAATTGATTCACGGCAAGCTTGTATCAAGAAGAAATATATTTTCTATTAAAAATAAAAGCAGATAATCAATGACAATGATGTTGATATAATTAAATTAACAATCATAGAGCAGCCAGTTGCGCGAGGATTTACCGATTTTTAAATACACGTGGGGGGGGAGGGGTAATTTTAGTACGCTATTATAAAAGTATCATTATAATATTAAGTAATAATGACGTAGTAAGTAAATTGATTTATATTTATATCTATAAATTATAATTTTTCAAAATTAATAATTGATTGTTTTATATCAAAGAATTATTAGGTACTTATTAAAACACCTGTTAAAATTAATTGTTAATTAAAATATTATATAAATTGATTAAAAAATATTGAAAATTTATGAAGAAAGTGAGTATATATTTGGTTTAAATAATGTATAAAATTTTAAATATAACTACGACACTGGCCTTTAATAAAACCTATATTTCAAGGTGTTCTAATGATTGTTCTATCAGTTACCAACAGTAACAGGAAGAGTAGAGTGATTTTTGAATTAAATATCATTGTTTGAACAAGTGAGGATTATTTAAACAATATAATAAGTGAGTAATTAACATTTTAATGGAGAAACCATTGTTATTGTTTAGAAATATTATTAATGTTAATCTATAGTTATTTATTAACAAGGTGTTTCACTGATTTCGATTCAAAATGCCAATAGTACATTTCGAATGTTGTAGTCCCTATTTTTGCGTTAAATAAAAAATAGTAAAGAAACTATAAAAACAAATATTTTTATTAATTTTAAGGTATTCAATTTATAGAATGTATTATTTTCATAAGATAGATTAAAGAATCTTCACCTTGTAAGATAAACAAATGTATTAAATTAAAATAAAATTTATTTTTTTAATATTCTTCTCCCTTGTTAAATTCTATCAATTTTTAAATATTATATAGGTACATAATATTCTAAAATGCAAAAACTATCCTTGACTAATATTAAGTTAATGAACATTTCAAAACCTCAATATTTCAATTTGAAATAACTAACTAATTAACATACAGAGAGGTAAATTTAAATGTTATAAACATTAATATGTTAATTGTCAATACACGAATAACCAAATTCGAATTTATTTTTAAGAGATTTTAAACAAGGATATTGAATTTTTATTATACTACTTTAGTATTTATTCTCTTAAAACTAAATATATTCACCTAAAACACAATAAAACAATATCACTCGACACGTGTTTCGACTTCATAAGAAGTCCTCAATATGAGCTTAATACTAGATTTGTATTATTTTAATTTATTATTAAGCTGATTTATATATTACCGAATAGAATTTAGAATGTGGTTAGTAATCATTTTTATTTTATCTGTGAAAACAAATTACTTTTTTTTATAAATTAAAAAAAATCATCTTATAATGTCAGAAATTATTTATTATATTTGGTACCTATTTGATGCAGAGGAAAATATAATCTTGATCTAGAATTGATATTAAATTAAGCTCGAATTTTATAGGTTCAGTGGAATCTCGTTAGTACATTATTTAGAGGAGAAAACACGTACTAACGAGAAAAACGTACTAACAAAATATTTTAACATGAGGTCTTATGGAACAAAGCCAGGACCTTATAAAACGTACTAACCAGGATTCACTGTATTTATATTTACTAGTATCGTCTATGGTCAAAATTCGACCAATTTTTTACCTGCCTTAACGGCAACAAACACCTGCAAAACTACCTTTGCACCCCTAGGTCAACTACACTCATCAATGTCTTAATGTGTAGGTACTAAACTATTTCTATCCCAATTTTCGTTGATAAAGGAAAAATGTATTTTGATTGTATTAATTATACATTTATAACGTTTGAATATACATACATATCTCCTGAGTTACGTATTCCCGCACAAACGCTTATTGGTCAAGGAGCTATTGAGACTACTTTGTCTTTAAATACCTTGTTCATATCCTATCTTATCTTATATCGACTCCTGAAGGTGTCGCCAAATTCCTATTGTTTACCATTTTTGCATTTATTGTGGTTAACACTCCAATCCATATTATAAGTTATTTTTTGAATAATTGAAAATTTATTTACATTTATTTTTATTTTTCAATATACATATAATATGTAATTTTTATTACAGTAAAAAAAGCTATGTCTTTCAATGATACCAAATATGACCTATATTGTTATTTAAAAAAAGGTTTAAAAATTGCACCTGACGTTTTTGATATAATTAATAGTTATGCAAATATACGCCCGATAATTGCTTTTGATTAATCCTGTATATATTATAATGATTATATTTATAATATATTATTCATTTGATGAAATAAAAAAATTATAAATAGAATAGAATTCTGCTAACAACCAGTTAAAATGTGATTCATGAATTACAGTCATTAATAAAAATAACATGTTATAATGCTATAAAAACTGTTTTTTATTTTAATGGCTGTCATTATAAAATTACACATAATTTAATATAGAAATCAGAGTGAACATAAATAACAATAAATTATATGTTATTTTAGTTTAAATGTCGTAACATTTTATAAGAACCGACAGATTTTCAAACTTCGTACATGTAGCAGATAAAGTTTATACTTAAATTGATATTAATTATAATTTCACCGCGGCTTCGCCCGTGTGTATTTAAAAATCAGTGAATCTTCACACAAACGGTCACTTTCAATCAATTAATTATAATTTTATGTTTTTACATTTGATAATAATTTATCTATTGTACGTTTTACTTAGTACAGGCCTGTCATAAATCAATTATCATATATCCTAAACTGTTAGATCATATATCATATATCCTAAACTGTTAGAGCCTTTTGGTTTCGAATAGTGGAAGTCCCATCTAAATTGGTTTAGTAGTTTTCAAATAGATAAGAAATAGAATAGAAGAAAATGTCAAGTGCGAGTTGAGCCTCGCGTATTAGTGTCCCGTACCGTATAGATTTTTTTTCAATTTATTTTATTATTTTATTTTTGAATTGCACTTGTAACAAAAACCTTACAGATTAAAAAATTAATACAATGTATTTTCCAGTTGCATTATATTCCCAATATTCTACAGATTTTTCTCACTATTATTTTTGGAGATATAAGCAGACAAAAAATCTTTTACGATTTTTTGAAAATTTGTGAATTTTTTTGTTAATATTAATAAAACGTGTGTGTATTAAAAATCACTCTAATTGATACCCCGCTTTCCAGGATTTTATATCCAAATTACTTCTTTTAAAAGAAATCAAACACATAAAATTTTGTTATTATAAGGTCAATTACATATTAGTCTATCATTTACTGTCATACATAATATAAAATCTCAATTGTCTAAATGTACTGAATTAAAAATATTTGTTGATATTTAATAACTACCATTTCTGAATATTAATCTATATACATTTAACTGTCTTACAGCGTGATTTGATGACAATCTACCAATAGGTGTCAAAATGGTGAACATTTAAACTAATTATTAGTATAATTTATTTATTATCATAGCAACTGCTTTTAAAATTTGACGATTCATTCTTTTATATCTTTTGTGTCGTAGTACTTATAATTTTTTAATCATAAGCAACTGTCCATCACTGCTTGCTCATTACTGGGTTTTCTTTATCCATTATTGGAGAAAAAACATAAACAAAATATAAAGCTATAATTTAAAAAACAAACTATATTTACGGTCTTTAAATTGATTAAATAAAGAGTTACTTGTTTTATTAGTAACATGAGTTCATAAGAATTACAAGAATTACAGTAAACCTTACTCTTATAGCGGCCATAATTGGTGCCAGTACCTTATTTAAAATTGAATTACATGCAAATCATAAATAAAATCGGTATTATTTTGATTTGAACTTATCAAATTATTCACAATGACATGTATTATTCGCAGAATGTAGTATATTAAGTTCATTTGTATTCTATAACTGTCAATATTTTCATTTGACTATGAATATATTGCTAACTATTAACTAAACCGATGGATATGTAGTCATTTACATATAATGTTTAAATATGTACATTATACAATAAACGAATGTATGTATGAAATGAAGTATAATACGTTTCAATTATGAATATTTGAATACATTTTGGTTGTTTAGCAGATTACCCACCGTATGTTATTAACCATAGTTACAGTGGCAGGACTGAAATAAAAATATAAATTTAAATATTAAATAAAGGTTTTTTTCATACAATATTATACAGAATATCTTGAAAAGGGTTTGTTATATCGAAAATATGTATGTAATTTAAATTATAGATAATAATATCTTCTATAACTTATTAAGAACATTTTTTTTATTGCACATCGTGTTAGATATAATTCAAATAATTAAAAAAATGACAAGAGTAAACACCGTTTCGGTTGTTGTCCAGGTTTTAGTATTTTTTTCTTTGACATTTTGACTTTTATGTCGTGCTCTTTTTCTGAAGTATTCCTGAAACCGAAATTGTTCGAGAAACACTTCTGAAGAAGACTCTAACACAAAAGTCAAACTGTCAAGATAATAAATGCACCAACATGAACAACAACCCGGAAATTAAGTTTACACGTTCTAGGCAATTAATATTTTAATACATAAATGATTTTTACAATGCCATTACCTTGTCTCTACTTTATATAATTAATACAAACAAATTGATTATTTTATATCTAATCAATATGAGTTTTTACTTTGATGACAATTTTATGGCTAATTGTAAAAAAAATGAAAACACATTTTACTAACGATGTTTTTAATAAGGGTAATAATTATGAATTTAGATAAGCATCCATTGATAAAAATAATTAATGGTCGTATAAAAATAATGAAGTTAAAAACTTACATTATTTTCACAATTTTTAATCAATATTCTGTATTTTTTTTTTTTTTACTAAAAACAAATATATGGATAACAAGACAGACAAACGCATTCATCTTGTCACGATTATGTCTAATAAAAATCGAAGGTATCTCGGTGTCATGTGAATTTATACTATAAAAAATATTTTTTCATTTATTTTTATGTAAGAAACAAGGAAATTTTGAAATAGGTATAACGAATCTTATACACTTTGGTTTTATTATTCATTTGAAGATTAATACAAATATAATCCTTACATATTATAAAACGCAATGTCTCTTTGTCTATCTGTCTGTTCGTTAGTGCAATTATTACTCGAGAACCACTTATCTGATTTACGTGTTTTTTTAAACTTCATATAGATATGTTCTTTGCCTAGTTTTTAGTAAATATATGTATTTTGTTACGTTAGGTAACAAAAGGAATAAGCAGTGATGATAATGGTAGATCAAGTCGGAAAAAAGTTTGTCACCAGCGCACTTTTTTGCAATACACTGCATAAATCAGGGCTTCGAACCGGAACCGAACCGAAAAAAACCACGTTTTTTTCGGTTCGATACATGCTAAAATACGCGCGTTAACATGATCTTACTCCCGACTTGAATTGTCGTTCAGTTGTCATTAACGCAACACGTCTTATACGTTTTGGGTTTTCGGTCTTATATTCTTGGGTCACTCACTACCATCCATACTAATTGTAAGTATTAATTTTTTAAATTGTTTTCTTTATTTCATTCGTTAATACAGTGAAACCCCGTTTTTGAAAGGACTAACGGGAAAAAAACATAATTAGAGGGAAAACGATTATGAAATGAAAACATACACTTAAATGAAAACAATGGCGTGTGCCAATGCTTCATTTTAAAATTCGCTAAAAGCTTCAATATAATCATTTAAAAAATATATTTGCAATAATATATTAATCGTACATTATATATACATTTATTCAAGATTATACAAAATTAAAAAAAAATCTATATTTACCTATATCAAGTTTAGTAACATATTTCAATTTTATTAAAATTCGTAAAATCAAATTTTTATTTGACTGATCTACATTAGTTTGTGGTTTTGTAGAAAATATATTTGTTATATATACCCTCATAGAAAAATGAGGATGCGGATACAAAAAAAAAAATTAATTTATCACTCGGAGCTGAAAACCGAAAAAAACGGAAAATCGTTATTTTCTTCGGAACGAAAACCGGAATTGAACCGATATATATTTTTTTGCTCGAACCGAAACGAAAACCGAAACGGTTCGAAGCCCTAGCATAAATTGTTAAATATTAAACAATATGATGTAGTAAAGAACTGTGCAGAATAAAATAAATTCCAAAATACCATATATAGCCGCGGGTACAGCTAGTGAATAATATTTTAAAACCGAGAATCTCGGTCTTGTCTAGGGTGACCAAGTCTCCGGTTTTGACCCGGAGTCTCAGGGTTTGCATACTGAATATCCGGGCTCAGGGTTTGGGTGCAATTTCTCCGGGTTTTACAAAAAATGATGACGACTAAAAAAAGGGTCCTCAAAAGTACAGCAGGGGACACAAAAGTGCAGATTATAAAAAGATTAAAAAAATAAAAAAACGGGTCTTCATTTACATGTCAGAGTTTACCAAAACTAAAATCTGGTCACCCTAGTCTTGTCTCGATTTAAAACCCATCTTGTTTAAATTTAAGACATTCTCGTATCAATCTCGTCTCGGTGTGTAGTCTCCGAAGTCCTAGTAAAATCATTGAGAACTATTAATAAATCTATTTTTATATTGTAGATAATACAATGAAACTGACAATTCTCTTTGTCGTGTTGTCCGTCTCTGTTGCGTGGTCAGCGCCAACAACAGAGGTCCCTACCGATACCGATGTAAAGGAGGACACCTCTCCCATTCCAGATAAGAGCCACATAAAGTGCGGTACTCTGGACTGTCCGGACCAAACAACTGGATGCATTACAACATCAAACACGCTGCGGGATAAGGGCGGGATTGAAGTACAATACCAATGTATCGATTATCGAGGTGAGAACACGTAACTGAATATATTATATAATCAATCTTATTATGTGATTAACAGTTATTACTAATCCTCTATTACTAATGTGATTTATTAACATATAACAAAATTTTTTTTTATTGAAATCAACTCGCTAGGTACCATTGGCGCCGATTTCTATTCACGTGAGGGGCGAAATTGTCATAATAAAGTATTCAAATACAAAAATGAATTTTCGTTTAACATAAAAATACATTTTACTTCTTCTTAACATTAACATAACAAGTAGGTAAGGTGTATTATGGCCGATGTCAAGAACAATAGATATCTAGAGATAAATTGTAAATTGTATGAGAGAGACAGATTACATTTACTATTTTCAGAGAAAAGATAGTTATATATCGACGGCGGAAGACTGTATCTAAATAAGCGATATTTTGGTCAATATATAAAATCAGTGGTCACGTTCACGATTGACCAAAACAGTGAACAACGAGCTTTGATTGGTTGATTCATGGAATTTCTGATGGAATATACCAGAAATTTAAAGAATGCCATTTTTTAAGCGTGTAAGGAAGTGAGAAAGAAGTAACTAGAAAGAGATAGAAACTAGTGACCAGGCTAACCAAAGAACTTTTTTGTTCACTTCATGTTGAGCGTTCCTGCCAGAACACTAGTTTCTATCTCTTTCTGGTTACTTCTTTCTCACTTCCTTATACACTTAAAAAAATGACATTCTTTAAATTTCTGGTACAATCCACCAGAAATTCCATAAATCAACCAATCAAAGCTCGTTGTTCACTGTTTTTGGTCAGTCGTGAACGTGACCAGTATTTAAAGCCGCGTCGAATGGTGTATTTAACATTACTCTATGGTGAAAAATACGCCGATTGTATTACAGTAAAACGACTGTCATTTTGACAAAATTCAAAGAAAACTCTTACAATTACAATTAAAAAATGTTAATAAAAATCTGCTTTTTTCGTCTTATTGTAAAATTTGTCGCTTATTTGGTTTTGTGTAGTCCGTATTTTTTACGATTTTTTTTATTGGATAAACAGAAGAAAATAACATTCTCGAATGCAGCCCGAATCGTGTATTTAATTTTTTATTTGGTCCGGGATTAATAAAAAAGTTATTCATCACTGCTAAATGACTAACCGATTATTAAATTAAAAATATTATCAAAAGCGATTACCTCCATGGAGTCGGCGCCTATGCTATCTTCGATTGCCATATTGTTTATTTATTTTTTAACAAATTCTACTCTAAAAGGATATCCGTTACGGTCCCGAACTATTCATTCTAACAATAACAACTCAAGGAATTGGCAATTTCAAGAGAGAAGAGTTTTGGAACCAACGATTGAACAAGTGTACTCTTCGTATTTAGTGCCTTTGTTTGACTACCTGCTTGTACTCTATCATGTGCTGTTTTAAATATTAGAAGACCATCTTAACTTAGTTTGTAATTCTGTGTATATATGTATATATAACAAATATAACTGTTTTTTATTGTCTGTTTGTCTTAACTCATATTAACCCTTGGTTGTATGGTGGTGGTTTTATGTTATTAATTTTTATTTATTAACAATATAATAATTTTTCATAAATATATGAATGTATATAATATACATATTAGCACAATCCATTCAAGCCATTCCTTTGTTTAGATGGTATTTTTTCCCATCAAAAAATAATGTTTAATCAAAACACGAAATTAACTTTTTTCCATGATTAAAAAAATAACAAAAGTAGTGTCACTTCGAAAGCTGTAACTTGAACAAGAGTACATGAAATGTTGACAGTATTCTAGTTAATGTTGGTACTCTATTGGAAGCATAAAGATTTTTTGTTTATGTTGTCAGACCAAAGACTTTTCAGCCCATGTAGTATAATAATAAAAATGTATCGGTGTTACTTTCTTTCTTTCATTAAAAATTGCCTTGATAAAGTGGTAACAATCAGGAATGCACGTCGAGACGAGATGACTTCAATTTACAAGAGACGAGACTGTCACTTGTAAAATTGAAAACCGATACGAGATTTCAGTTGAGACGAGACGAAACTTACTTAACTCTCGTTTCGTGTATCACCCTAGTAATAATGAGCTTATTCTAATGTGGTGCATTTTCATTGCTTTACAACAAATTAACATTGACTTCCAAGAGTTAGTAAGTTCTACATTGCATTACATTCACCTAAGTAATTTACAATTTAATAACAACATTACATCTAATTTAATCATGTATTGTAATACCATGCAACTGTTAACAACTGTACTAACAATATAAATGTAAATAGAAAGAAAATCGTCTAATAATAATATAATTAAGATAAAAATTGTGATTTGGAGTTTAGATTAACCCTTGAGTGGTAACACCCTTATCAGTTAAAATTTAACTTCGTTTTAGTGATTCTGGTACATTTAGTTTAATTTGGTCAATGGCTTCGGTTTCAACATACCAATAATTTATCTTTTTACAAAAAAAATATAATATCATGTTTGGTAAAAAAAAGTATACACTTCTAAAGAAAAAGTTGACCATATTGAAAAATTTATAACTATTAATACCTCTACTTTTTAGAGATTTTTGCAAATTTTATATTTATTCATTTTACAGCAAAAAAAAAAAAATACAAAAATTTTGTGTTATAATTTTATAGACAAAAAGTAGTTGAAAAGTAGTTGTAAATTTTTAACTACAAACTTTTTCTTAGGATTTGAGTTCCGAATTTTTTTTACAGAGGTGTTTGAGATTAAGCAAAAAAATAACTATTTTTTGTTTAATTATTATCAAATAACTTGGAGATCATATACAGGGTAATTCAGCACTACCATGCCAAACTTGAACAGTAAATTGCTGCAGCCCTCCAAAGATTTTAGTCAAAATTAGTTTTTATTTAATATCTTGAGAACCTATTATGCTACAGTTATGAAATTTGTTAACGGGTTTAGTATTAATAAGTGTTTTTTTTTCAGTATCAACCAATAGTAATTTAGACTAGGGCTGTATGGGGACAGTGGGATCATCGATTTTATCTAGTATTTTTTGTTCTATAATTGGGCCCCATACAGCCCTGGTCTAAATTACTATTAATTGATAACATTTATTAATACTAAACTTTATAGAAAATTTCATAACTGTAGTCCAATGGCTTCTCAAGATATTAAATAAAAACTAATTTTGATTAAAATCTTTGGAGGGCTGCAGCCCCCTCACGAAAAATTTTCGGACATATGTTCATGTAATGTTTTTTGCTTAAAATATTTTTCTCAATTTACATTTCAAGTTTGGCACGACAGTGCTAAATCAGCCTGTATACAAAATAAAATCATTTTGAAGCTGGAACTACCCGCTTTCAAATAATGTTAAAAGATTTAATCAAAAGCAATTATGAATCCCATACACGTTTTACAAATTACTTTATAATCCTATAATTCTCTAAAAAAAGAATTAAATATCAATTTGCAAAAAACTCTGAAAATTAGGGACTTCAATGTTAAAATGAATTATTATTTTTTATGTACCATAATTAGTTTTGGATATTGGCCTTTTTTCTAGCAATATTTTAATCCCTTAGATAATTGAATGAGTTTATTTATTAAAATTTTTTATCTAAATAGTTATATTTTAATTTTAACAAACTAAACATTTGTAGCATTTCAAGAGAGACCGCAAACAAAAATTTTAATTAATTAAAGAAACAAAATAGAATTGTAGAACAATCTCTGACGTTTTATATACATAAAAACTATACAGTTTAGTAATACACTGAACTAATTTGAAGTTATTTGTTTTAATAGAAATGTACATTTTCAGGTAATGTTCTCGACTCTGTTAAGAAAACAGAAGATGATCCTTACAATGGAGAGACAATAATAAAAAGTTACACCTACACAAATTCTTTCTCATTTAAAAAATAAGATGTTACTAACTAAAATAACCAGTGTTTCTCAACAAGTGGTACAATAAACATAATGAATAAAAATATACGTAAATACAAACGTATTTTTGATTTTGATGTTCATGTTATATTAAATTAAAAAATAAATTTATTTTTAAGCTGAAATTAATGTTTTATTTTTTATTATTTATTAAGTGCTTGGTTTGTTGATATTTATTTTTTTTAATAAAAAGAGTATTGTTTATAAATTGTTATAAAACATTAAGTAATGATTGGGGCTATAAATAAAAAATACCACGAAAAATGACAGTAGAGTTATTTAATTTTAATTTAAAAAATATTACAAATACATTTATGTAGGTAGATCATTATATCGTCCTCATTTTTAAATTTACAGTTAAATATCTCCAGAAATATCGACCATTTAAATAAATTTTTCATTTAGTTGTAGTAAAATGGGACATATTTGGAAATAAATAAAAAAAAAGAATAAGAAATAAAAAAGAGAGTCCTGGCAAATCATCGAGCATGAAAGGCCAAAAAATGGGGCATTTAACAATGTTCGAAATTGTTCATTAAATGGAAGAATTTTCGAAAAATCGAGATGATGACCCTTTTTTAGATATTTTTGTCGTCACGAAATTATTGTTGAAGTCAAGTCAAATCCAATCATATTTCTGGCGTGATGTAGGTACCTATTTTACGGTTTGGATAGGTCTAAGATTTTTTTTTATAATAAAATAAATCTGATATTTTCATTAAGGAGTTTCAAAACGACTTCTTATAGAGCTCTAATATTCCAAACTATACAAAAACTGAACATGATTGAATTTATTTATGATTCTGCAAGAACAAAATAAAGGATTACAATAAAAATGTCGCTATCTTGATTTCTTAAAAATTATTCGAGTTATTAAAAAATGTTTTACAGTTTAAAAATTGGGGACATCTTGTAGATATAGTTATGTAAAATTAAATTTGTTAAAGTTCGTCTGGTGATACATTTCAGTATCATTAGTAAATACATACTAGTAGTAATAAATGTATTCAAAAACTTTGATGAAAGCTACTGTAATGAAACCTCAAACGAAATACTAGTTGGGACTGGGAGTTATAGAAGTAATAGCACTTCTGAGACAGTTGGGTGATTGATATTCGTATTTGAACTTATTTTAATTCTACATTATTTATTATTAATCATAGTAAAATCAATAAGGCAGTAACTGAAGAGGGGGGAAGACAGCACAGGCTTTTCTTTAAACTATCTCTTATGCTATAATACCTTACCTTTTTTAGTGTACCGTACCGAAATAGGAAAAAGAAACATTTATGGAATCAACATTGTGTTTCTCACAACCTTTTAGTTATTGAACTCTTCTATCTATGTTAGAAAGCTGAGATTTGACAGAATTATAGTATCTAAATAGTGAAACAAAGTTTTTGGCGGATTTTTACTTCAAAATTATTTAATTATAGTATATTTGGAGTCATTTATGTTCTAATAGACGAATTATTAAACATAACTCAAGTTTGAAATCTGTAAAGTTTGTGTTACAATAATAGAATAAATTGAAAAAACTATACGGTACGGGACACTAGTGCACCAGGCTCAACTCGCACTTGACATTTTTTTAAATTATAGAATAGTTTTTAAATCAAGAATTTTACAGAAACTAACTAAATGAAATAAAAATAAAACTTTAATGCACTTTTATATTTATTAGTTAAGCAAAACAAGATAGTTAAGAATTTAATATAAAATAGTTGAATGTTGGGAAACACTGCTTGAATTGTTTAAATATAACAATGTACTATTATGTTTTTTGTGTACTTTATGAATTGACAATAGTTTAAGCAAACAAAATATATTTTTGGACGTTATGTACTAATCAATAACCAAAGAAGAAATACATATAGCTGTACAAATATTATTAAATAAAATGTTGTATTGAAGAATATGTTTATTAAATAAATACATTATAATTGCGAAAATATTTTATTATTTCTTTAGGTTTGAAGAATTTTATTTTAATTAATGTCATATCATCAATAAAAGATTTAATATATACTTTATAATTGATATTTACAATTAAATTGACAAAAAAATGTAAGGTAATAAGCACTTTGAACAGGCTATAAAATCTGTGATGTTCTCTATGGCAACACTTCTCTAATTGTGGGTTGCGAACCGATTTTTAGTAGGTCGTGAAACTAAAGATATTTTTCATCTACATACATATACCATATATCCTTAATATATAAAAACGGGGAAAAAACGCGATGTTCACCCTTTTATCCCATTTTTAGGGGTGAAGTCCCACTTCCCACGCGGGCGCGTTATTTTTTTCGTGTTCAGCGGCTCAAAATCTATAAGAATCAACCGGAACGGCACGATAGTCTAGATCGATCCTAATTGTGTAGAATCAAAAGATTTAAAATAAAGTCCGCGACATTATATATCTAACTTTTATATTCAAGCCACAGTATTTGGGTTCTGTTTACATGGACTTATGATCTGCAAAACATTAATCGAAATAAATGATTTCATCGTCATAAGTAGGTACTTAATGTAGATATAATTTGCCCTTTACAGCATCCAATTTGGTGTTATAGTTTAGGAAATAACTTGATATAAATAATATGTTACCGTAATATTATTGGAGAGCCGTGTCGAGGCGTCGCGTCGCTCGGGGGAGCGATTCACGTACGCGTAGCCGCGCCGGCATTCGGACTTTTTTGATCGTTAATTGTTAATTTTGTTTTCAATAATTAGCTTTTAAATTTAAATAAAACAAAAATTATTTGTAATTTTTATTCTGATCCGTTTTTGTTAGGTAATTTAGTTGTTAATAAGTTATAACTAATCTTGTTTGTATTTAATGCAACTACATATATTTTTCAAAAATCCTAAACAATAATTTCGTAGTCCACGCGAGCGAAGCCGCGCAGGCTAGCTAGTTTTTTATAAAAACGAAATTTAAGAAAAAATATTATTAAAAGTAAAATTTTTTACAGTTTAATATATTAATTCTATGAGCAGTAAATTTCCCATAAAACCGTTGTCATATTAATCTTCGCGGAAATTAGTAACATAAACAAACCGTCTACAATTACGTATTATTTTTCACATTATAGCGAACGCACTGTATAATATTACCATCTTTTAATTGTTTTGCATAAAACGACAATTTTTAGTTTCACTTAAAAAACACATAAGTCTGTAGAGAAGCAGTTATAAATCAACCGGATCGTTGCGGGCATTTTGTAATTTAAAAACACAACCGAAATGGTTGGGGGTAAGAGGGTGCGGTGCCGTAAGCTTCACATAAATGACTTTTCAGTGCTGGTGTTACTCTTGCTGTTTACTTGGCCTCCTATAAAAAATAATGATGAAACGACAAATATTATATATTATATACATATATGTTTTTTCGGTTCCATTAAAACGGAAAACCTTTATAGAAGCTCTTTTGCCATTCTGTCCGTTCGTCTGCGGCATAACTTAAGAACTACTGTGTCGATTGAGCTAAAATTTGAAAATTGCCTGCCCATATACAGGGAAAAATATAAACATTTTCCAAAATTAGTATCAAAATATGCTGATTTAAAAAATATATAAATTTGAAAAATTATTTACCTGTGAAATGGGGTAGAAGCTGCAAATTTTATAGCAATGATTTCCACGCATCTAAAAGAATTACGAGCAAAATAGCAACTGGACTGCAAGCTGCAATTAATAACGTAGAATTACATATATACAGATCTATTAATTACGTAATATTGATTTACGAAATTTTCGACCCACCTGTTAAAGGTGCGTAGATATAAGGTGACTACAATTATCATTAAGTAGAGGAACTGAGGATTTTATTATAACATGAACTTTAATGGACTATATAAACTATATTGCGTTTTATTTATTGCTATACAATTATTAGTTCCAAAGATATAAGCTTTCAAAAGTTGACATATTTTTTTGCATTTGTGCTCCTGAAGATATCGATTAGAATCTCCGGGGAAAAATTGGGAGCATAGCGGAAGTATGTATGTCATTCCAGAAAAATAGTTTTATTAATTATTAATAAACGTTCTAATTTTTAAAAATATAAAAAAACGCCACTTAAAGAAAATTGGTCGTTATAAATTTACATTAATAGTTAAAAAAATTGGCCAAGACTACACGGGTGTATGCCATAAGGGTTTCGAAGTACGTACTACGTGGACTGTTTGGAGCCACAGGTGCATTTTTGAGTTAGAAAAAAATAGGATCATATTTTACTAATTGAGATCTAGATTTTGATATCCCACATGCCTAGATATGAAAATAAAAATAAATAATTCTATGATGCCACTCTCTATTATTCCAAAAATTAAAGTTATATTGTTGACTTTAGTATTTATCGTTGGTAGTCCAATCTAAGCCTCGTTACTTTTCAGATTTTTTGAGCCAGTAGTTACCGAGTTAGGGGGGGGGGGACAAAATAAAAATACTGCTTGGAGCCCCCTGCAAGTGTCATTTTTGAGTAAAAGTAAATAAAAATAGCGTCAAATACTATTGATTGAGATTTAAATTTTGACACCACATGCATTGGTATACATCTTTTTCTTTAAAGCCGCCTGCAGGCGCAATTAATTCTTTTTTTTAAAATTGTACATACATCTTTTACTAGAGGGCATCATTTTATACATTCAGTAAAAATTTAAAGTTTTTAGCTTATATAGTTTACGAGATATTTTGCTTTGACTGAAAATGACGGAAGGACGGACGATAAAGTGAGATTAATAGGGTTTCTAGGTATCCATAAACTTCTCTCATATGCTTGAAAGAGCTTAAAAACTATTAATTGAGTCAGTTTGTTCTCAAATACATGTTGCACAATAGAATTAACAAAACAATCGACAATAAAGTAATCACATAAATTAATTCAGTGACTTTTAACAACTATACAGTGCAACAAAAGTTACTGACTGACAAAAAAGTAGTGAATGACAAAATACGAAGAGTAAGGCAATATGGGAGGCTAACTTTATAGCGCAATGACTAAAGTACATGGAATTCTTCACGAATAACAGATGCAGTTTTGCAATGGTTAAAGTTGGGACTTAGTTAGGTGGGTAATTGAATTTCATTCCTCGGCAGCTCTTATATAATTTATTTTCGATGTCTTCGTTGAAGAGATTAATCTCTGTTGAATTTATATTGAATAAGTTTATGAACTTTAGCGCTAGATTAGCATAGTGATTATTTGTTCTTTTGTTTTGCTATTTATTCTTGTGTCAACGGATGCGCGAGATGGTGTCTAATGAACTTGGAAAATAAATAGATGGTGCATAAATTATAAAATACATCAATTTCGGTATCCTATATTCCTATATATGTAGAGGAGAGTGGGGTAATCATGAACGTGATGCAATCGCGAATTCAGTGGTTTTCAGTGTGTTATAAGAGGAAAGCTAATTTTTCTGCGCTTATCGATAGTTGGGCCTACGTCTAGTAGCGGACCGTTAACGTTCAGTGAACTATAGATCACGCTCACAGTACAAAGTAAGCTTATTTTTATATCATACACCAAGGTACATAAAGACAAGGTGGTCTCATCAGCTCCTTGACCAATCAGCGGCCGCGCGGGAATTGACGTCACCACGAAGACGTATTTAAATGTTATAAATGTATAATAGAATATCAATCCTTTATTTAATACAAGAAGTACAAATTTGACATTGAAAAATCATAAAAATGCTGTCACAGACAATTTGGTCTATTCGGGAAGTGTCATTTTTACTATTCTTAAGTTGGCAATACGTTCTGTGATTATGATAGCTTTTTATGATTTTCCGTCTGTCTGTATGTCCGTCAAGACCCAAATAATCTTTTTATGTTAAATATATGTATGATTTATATTTTTAGCAACGTATCTATTGAATAGTTTATTTTTCACAAGGGCACTAAAATGACTTAAGACGGTCCTGATTATGTACACACATTTATTTAAATTATACATCATAAAACTGATCTATTAATATTTAATTATTATTACAAAGGTACCTACCTATTAATACAACAGTGATAAGGATCAGTTTTATATTAATTACTATATACTATGAGTATATTTACTATTATTATAGAGAGTATCATATTTTCTCAATAACAGGATTTACATATTTATTGATTATATTAATTTATATTCTGATTAGGGTCTCGGGTGACCCACGTGCATCGCGCTCAATTTGATCTATTGTATTTTCCCCCTCAAGATTATCTTTCCACTCTCAAAACACCCTTGTTCGTTGTGTGTATCTGTTCCAGAAGTCTGGTATGCTAGTAAAGATATACACAGGGAGGGTTAATTTTTTAAATTTCTTTATTATATTAAGATAATTTATACGCATATAATATTTATTTTTATCAATTAGTTAAATGTTAGGTTAAGTAGGGGAGAGGTGCTGCAGTTGAAACACGGCGTCAGTTGAAACGTTTTAAAAATAATATCTACTAGTGGTCATAAATGAAAGCTTTATATCGTCTAAGTTAGCTAATGTGTTACTGCTTTAGCGACCGAGTCGGCGCTACTATTCTGTCAAATAAGTTTTGAAAATTTAAGAATTAGGTGAGAATTAGTGTTTTTCATTTGATGTGTTACTTTTAAAATACGAATATATTTTTGGATTACACAGTCAAAAATCATTTCTCGTTAATAATATTTGGTTAGTAGACTGATATAGAAGCAAGGCATGTATAGAGCTATGTGTTTTTAATCAATTTACAATTATTTAAATTTGGTGTACATTGTATTACATTTTTCGAACTAGGTTGCAATTGAAACTATTTAGAATGCATCGGTTGAAACATGATTCATCCGACACTTGCAGGGCCGTAACTAGAAGCTCGGGGGCCCCGTGGCAACAAGTGACCGAGGGCCCCCCAGTATATACAGTATAGACCTTTTTTTTCGTTGAATTTTATACTTTTTTGATTTTGCAAAAGTTGCAAAGTGAATAATATTATCTCTATAGAATTACCCCACTTGTTTTTAAGATTTTAAGGGGAATTTAATTTTTTTGTATTGATTTTATGTCAAATAATAATTATAATTTATTATTAATAAAAATTATTTCATTTAATTTGTTCCTTATTATCCTTTTTTGTTGAAAAAAAATATATGTTTCAATTGACGCTTTCTCGGCGTCATTTGAAACACTCTCCTTGGCTCTACTTTAGATCGATTTCTACATACACTGGTTAATATTTTGAGAAATTTTGTTTGGTGATTAGAAGTTTAATAGAAAGACTATATTGTGTCCAAATTTGAAATAATTACTAATTAAAATAACAAAGTTATCATCGAAAACCCAAAAACTGTTTCAATTGCAGCACCTCTCCCCTAATACAGATTTTTGTTATGATATAGCCGATAAAAACAGCTTTTCAGTCTACGACAAAAAAGTAACCTATCGCGTATATAAATGTCATACTCCTTGCTAAATTTCATCAAGATCGGTTCAGCAGTTTAGTCGTGAAAATGTAACAAAGAGACACACTTTCGCATTTATAATATCAAGTATGGTTGTACAATGTATGTACATGCATGTACATTGTACATATATACAGTGTATTCCAAGTTGATTAAGATATAAGAAATTTAACATGGAGTCAATTAGAAGTGTTGTAGTAACCTTTGGTCAATCAACTTGGAATACACTGTATAACATATAATATGTACATTGGAGAATAAGGAGCAAGATTCCTATATTGCCCCTTCTTTCACGACGTAGGGTAAGAAGGTACAGACTTAAACATCCGTACCTTATTTAATTACAATAATTATTATTGTATTGATGTGTTAATAATTTTTTTATTAAACTTAAAATCAACAAAATTACATTTAATTTGCACTATTTATTACTATATACATAATGGTTTTTCAATGAGTATTTTAAGAAATGAATGCAATTTATTTCAAAATAATTTTTTGTATTTATTTGAGAGTAAGATTGTTAAAGTAATGACTGATCATGTTTGTAATGTTGACCCCCCCCCCATTTAAATTTGAAAGCAGTTTATTATATAAAAAGATCGATGCAACATATATGGTTGAGAATTATGCTAGAAATAAATTAATAAAAAATATTATTCAATACGATATTCTTTAAAATTTATTCTGTCAATATATTTGTATTCAAATCTCAACCGCTTAATAAAAATATTAACATATTATTCTACCTACCAAGATATATTTTAAAATTCGAATCCTTGTGTAAATTCATACATCAAATTTCCCTTGCAGTGAATTACACCTCTGAGTCCTAAATATAGTTCTGTAATACACTTTCAGCTATTTGTGTCAGATATTCAATTTAAAAATGTAATAAAACCCGAACGACAAAAATCGCTTATAATAGAAAGAGTTCGCATCTATCATTTCACTTTGGACTTTTTTCGCTACAAATCTTCGAGTTCTTTTTAACATTAAATCCCCCTGCTGTGTTCCAAGTGATACCAACCCATTTTTATTCAAAGCCATTTTCATGTTAAAATCATGGCAGTGTCCCGCGCTACCATTTTGCACTTCACTTTTTTATAGCTTCAATCGTTTCGTATAAAAAGCATATAAGTATCTCGTAGAATATGTTAATAGTTAATGTAATGTAAGACATAATGTATGTTCTTACGTTCATAATACTAAGTGATAATTCTTCTATATATGAAATATTAACATTTTCGACTCTTTTATAGCACGTTTACGGTAACCATACGTATTATTATTATTGTGTCAGTTTTTATGAACATTTATAAGATACTGGTACCAGTTATCGCCGCTATAAGAGCAAGGTTTACTATTTTTGTGATTTTATTTTGTTTATGTTGTTTCTCCAGTAATGGATAAAATAAAACCAGTAATGAGCACGCAGTGATGGACACTTGCTAATGATTAAAAAATGAGTACTACGACACAAAATATATAAAAAAATAAATCGTCAAATTTGAAACAATGTAAAGCAGTTGCTATAATAATATAATATAATAATTAATCAATAAATTATACTAATCATTAGTTTAAATGTCCACCATTTTGACACCTATTGGCCGATTGTCATCAAATCACGCTGTAAGACAGATAACTGAACATATACTAATATTCAAAATAAAAAATATTTCTAATTCAGTACATTTAATTAAAATAATAGCCATTACTGGGGTCATATCCAAGATTGGTGCCAGTACCTTATAACATATATAAGATCTAATGTCATTTGAACTGTTAGCTTGGAATATTTTTTACTCTTATGATAGTTGAAAAATAACTATTCAAGTGTATTTTAATTTTAATAATATCTGAAATTTATTTTTATATTATAACAGCATAATGCAAATAAACGTACATTAAATGAAAAAGTTAACAACCTTTTTCCTCCTTTAGGCGTTGAATTTCATGAAATCTTTTCTAGTAGGTGCTTACATCATAAAAGGAAGACACCTACAATTTCGTGTTTCTAGATTCAGGGGTTTGGGTTCTCTCATAATTTCCGCTCCAGGGGATACCAAAACATTTTAATTTTATTTTTATCTCCTAAATAAAATAGAAATAATTTTTCCATTTTTTCTCCGTATAATATTTTAAGTTTATAAAATTTGGATTTAAAACTACGGATTTTCGTAGGTTGCGCCAATTATAACTTTTGATCAGCACAGTTTAAACTACGTAATGCAAGATTTCTTCGAGTTATAAAAACTATCAACCAAAAGGCAAAATTCATTGCTTTCGTGTGGGGTTCTATATTATTTAATGTGTATCAATTCGATAATCACCACTACTATGTCTTACGAAACGTTGAAAGACAGATATGATAAAAAAAGTCGGTCTACAGTCTACAGTCTACACCAATGTAAGTAAAAAATATATACGTATAAAATAAGAACGTTAAAAATCACATTTTATTATTTCAGAAAATAATCTTATCAGAGGCACTCGGGAGGTTAATTTAGGTTAAAAAAAGATAGTGTGGATTTAACAGCGTTTATTAACCTTGTACTTCACAAGATCTCGGCTTATGTAATACATTAGACGTAAGTATCCCGATTTATAATTCTTATGTCATGTTTAAAACTCCGCCAGCCGAGTCCAAGAGAATTATGGCTTTTTCCATGGAAACCACCACCGGCTTAAAAGGTTTGATTAAA
The DNA here is from genome assembly GCA_961205875.1 of Sialis fuliginosa. Lineage (NCBI taxonomy): Eukaryota > Metazoa > Arthropoda > Insecta > Megaloptera > Sialidae > Sialis > Sialis fuliginosa. The sequence goes on along the minus strand of OY540817.1, from coordinate 10,519,445 downwards.
GTGGCGCACTTTTTATGTCGGGACGGCTTAAGTCTTTTATATATAGAAAACCATTTCTCCCGTATACTCTGCCGGTATTGTATTGTATTTTATGTCAATAGATTGATGAGGCAGGCATTTATTACAATCTGAGTATTACGTAATATTATTTATGTGCTCCAAATCCGGTGTAGTGGGTTTTCGATTACAGCTTACTCTACAGTTTCAAAGACTCGGATTTGTTTGTAAATATATAAAGTATTTTAAATGATGTTCGCTTTAATATACATATATGGTTTATATACATTGCAATGCGGGAATGTAATTTAGTTTTGTTTTTAATCATTAAGGATATGTATATTTAGTATGTGTAAATAGAAGTAGTGAGATTTTTATAAAATATGTATGTTGGTTTTTCTAAAAATTAATAGGTACAGTGTACAGTTGATTTGAAAGTTATTTAGTTACTAAATACATTGGTGTTCTAAATATTTAAGTTATGTTTGAAATCAGGTTTAGTCTTGGGTTCAGCATGGTGTAAACTTTTTAGGTTCAAAAACCGTTAATTTTTTAGAGTTCAGGTTTGGGTTCGGGTTGAAGTTTGAAAATGAATATTATAATTAACAAATAAAACATTTTCTGAAGAAGAAAAAATATTAATAGTCTTTAAATATGGCTAGAAAAAAGAATGAAATCTCTACTGAAATTGAAATGTAATTCGGTTTTAACCTACATTTTATAATTTCTTTTAAAAATGATCGGAGAAAAATATGAAAAATAATTTATTAAACCTTTTAAAAATATATGGTTACCGGTTATCCATGCAAAGGTTCGGTTTCAGGTTTAGATTCGTTAACTTTGAAATATAACGGTTCGGTTCGGGTTCAGGTTAATGAAAAATACGGTTTTTTCGGGTTTCAGGTTCGGGTTCAGGTTCAAGTCTCTGGTTTGAACTAATGTGTGTCCACGAAAAATAATTATAGAACAGTTAAAAAAAATAATTAAACGTTTTAGATGTTCAGGAATTATTTTAAGAAAATTTTACAACAATATGAGTGAAAGTAAAAAAAGAGGCAATTTGATAACCTTTTTATAGCACTGAAAAATAATTAGTTTTATAACTCCACAAACAAGCTACAACTTCACACTAAAATAATGCCATTCATTCTAGAAAGCTGAGATTTTTGAGGAGGGTATATGGGTTATTGAAAAAAAAATGTTTATTCAATCTCGGAGAGTGGGGTATCAAGTGAAAGCTGACAATTCAAGGAATTTAAATATGTAAACGTTTATATATATATGAAATCAATTAAATAGTATAATGAATTGTAATTAAAAAAAGTCACAAAAAATTATACATATGTGATTCAAACACAAAATATAAATATTACAAAAAGTAAATCATTCAAATTCCAGTATATATTTCATATAGACTTCTATGTTTTATAAACCGGATTTAACTCAACGTATGTGTCTTTTATCCACATACCCCCCCCCCCCCTCCATTATTGATATTTTAAATAAGCATCGTTAGTTCACACATTGATAGTTTCAACGTATTTAATCCCCCAATGCTACAACAGTTTGAAATGTGATTACGTACAATCCAGTTCATTGAAATGTGCTCCACCGACACTTCCGCTGGATGAAAACGGAACAGCTCTCGTGCTCTTCCCTTTTCACCCCTCCCACTGATGGCATCGCCATTCGCTTCGACACGACATGTATTCCGAACGAATTAAAACAGCCTTTCCACGAATTGAACAAAAATAATAGTTATAATAACGGCGGCTTATTATCTTGTTTTTCAAAAACTTTAAATCTGATTTCAGTGTTTTACATATGCTGTAACTTTTCTCATGTTTTCTGTAATTATTTTCTGGGAAATAATTACGAGCAAAAATATACATGCATTTATGTACTTTCTTATTTCTTACTATAGCTGCGATAGGTGTTAGGGTAAATTATAGAAAATAATGTCCTCTACAATACAATATGTAAAATAATAATATAATTTACAATTTTTACCATTTTTTTTTAATATACGCACTGTTTTAAAAATAATTCGAAAAATTCAAAATTTGTAAGATTGTTTATAAAAACGAGGTTTTTATTGATCTTAAATATAAAATTAAATATACAATTTTGTTGTTTTTGGATTACAGCGTCTACAAATCGACAAACAGATATAGCGAAAATAGTCAGAATGAATCCAGGGAAGGCTGAAATAGATATTTTTCATCAAAATATTATACCTACTTATTTCATATACTTGTATATGGACGTATAAGAAACTAAAAATTAAGACAATAGAACTTTGACGATTTGGGCAGTTATTTTTAGCAAAACAAATAATGTCTGGAAATTTTTCGTGAGGGAACTATAGTTGCTACAGTTCTTTAAAGATTTTGCCTAAAATCAGTTTTTATTTAATATATTGAGAATGCTTTGTGAAATAATTATAAAATTAAATATTCGGGTATAAATTCAGGCCTGCACAACTCAAAATGTAAGGGGGGCCGTATGAAAAACTTGTGCGGGCCGAATGAAAATAGGATAGGGGGGGGGGGAAGCTATTAAGAAAATAATAATAATAATAAAGAATATTTCTTTTATCTGACAAAAAAAATAATAAATTTATTGATTATTTAAAAATGAAATAAATATTTATATTATTTTTTATATTATTTTTCTGTGCTAAGGAATATTATTTTTAATTTATAATATTATGAATTTTCACCAAAGTCTTCGCGGGCCGCAAAGTGGGTGCTGGCGGGCCGTATGTTGTGCAGGCCTAGGGTATAGTATTAATAAGTATGGTATAAATAATCATTGGTTTATACAGGAAATCGATAATACATGTTAATACTAACTCGATTATCAAATTTTATAATTGTATCACAAATTCACAATGAGTTCCCATGATATTAAATAAAAAAAAATTTTGGGTAAAATCTTCGGCTGTAGCTCTTTCACGAAAATATTTTAGAAACATTCTGCTTAACATAACTTCTTCCATCTACTGTTAAAGTTAAGCACGCGCGTCACTTCTGAATCATCCTGTATAAACAGTTTGAAGAAACAGTATTCAATATTTTATCGCATGCTCCACTTCTTAGCAGTATTTCGTATTAAATTCTTCGCCGACACAAAACCGATCCTGCCCCGGCAGCACAAGTTCGCGCTGGCGTTGATATTTATTTCAGTCGAGAAATTAAAGGGATTAATTTAATTAAAATCCTAATTGTATCACTTTTGCTACCTTCGTACCAAGAAACTAATGAGCCTGATTTATATTGCAGATTGTCCACTGTCGCCAAGATACGAGAGCGTGCAGCGTGAATTTCATTATAATTATACATTATTAAAATGTAAATTGGTGCCAGAGACTCTGCATTAGCTTACATATTTAAAACAGCATTATTAAGAAAATAGTGTGTTCAGGCGTGAGTCTTAACTATCTACGTATTGTATTAAATATTGTATCTTTCAATTAATTAGTCAGTGAATGTGTTTGGCATTTAATGTATGTTAAAATTAATTTTCAGGATATGAATATTATGTATTTGATATTATTATTCCATGTAAATTGAAATGCATATACTGGAAAACTTTAGTTAACATCAATAATTACGTTTAGTTATAATACTAAATGCGGGTTAAAAGAAACAAATATTAGATAGTTTATCTAATTTACTTTGTTCATTTAAACAATTAATTTTACTTGATGTTTTAACCAAATATTGATTTGAAATTATCTTCTAATTATGATAAAAAAGTAAGTTGAATAATTCTCACTATATGTGTATTTGCGGTTATTATATACATAGGGGGTAAATTTTAAGTTGACACAACAAAATATTTTGAGTTATAAGTTGTACGATGTGATTCAAAGGGTGAAATAAAACGACATAATTATTTTTTGTTTTGATGAACGATTGCAAGGTCAACATTTTTTTTAAGATAGAAGCCTATATTTTTATTACATCATATGTATAAATGAAAACAATCAACTTTTATCTGAAATATTTTTTATTTATACTTTTTTTATAAAAAAAATCTTTAATATCGTCTTATGATAGTAAGCACTTTTTGTATCTCGCAACTTTCCTCTTAAATTGAAGATTCTGGGTAAAAGTTCATGAAAAAAAGACAAAATCTATCTATTTTGTTAATATCATAAAAATTGAAGTTCGATAACAAAATGTTTTATGTCCGGTATATATACATATAACTAATAAATATTTGCAAGTTTGAAAACACTTTCAAATGGGGTATTAAACTCATACGATAGTTCTCTTTGAGTTTTTGACAGATAGTTGCATATATCGTAAAGGTATGTAAAGTATATTTACTAACCTTGAGTAAAAACGGTAAAATTAACTTACTGCGCATATACTATCTATCAAAGATATGTTTGATACTCCGTTTGAAAGTAATTGCAAGCTAGCAAATTTTATGAGCTGGGCTTTAATACACCATGTTATTTTCCTCTCAAAAAATAAGCGCACTAATTGACAGACAGAGAGACGTTGCGTTTTATGATATGCGAGGATTAAATACCTGAAATATATAAAAATAGTACGTTAAAATAAAACCATATCTAACGAATCCAGATGAAACAAAATAGCGGATACAAGTTAGTGTAGTGACCAATTCCAACAGCAATGTTGTAAATCATTCTATTCTCTCCCCAGAAAGAAAAAGCTCGTTGCGGGACTTTGGCCGACATTATCACACTATATCCAGTCCACTGTGGGACTTAACTCCGAGCCAATGCGCTTTTATAGGATTACAGGACAATTTACTCTTATGTTCACTAGTTCTGATTTGGAAAATGCATTTAACAGCTTTTACTTAATGTTAGTTTGTATGTACTCGGATTATTTTGTTAATTAAATAAATTCAATAAATTTAATTTATTAGCTTTTTCGATTAGAACGTGGGTTAGTTATATGCCTTAAATTATACCTGTGAGAATTTTACTATTTTGCTGGACCCGATACTGTTCTACCCTTCATCGACGAGCGTCAAAATTAATTAATTATCATTAATTAAAAAATATGGGTGTTTGTACTTGTACACGCGTTAGAAGTTATACTTATTTGGCATTAGTGAAATTTTTTTTTGAAAAATTAACCTAAAATATTTTGAAACACTTATCCTTAGCTTAGGAAAGACTATGGATACATAACAACCAATGCTAGTCCGTATATGAAAGTGTTACCAAAATTTGTCGGCAGCCATCTTTTTTTAATTGTCAAAATCGCATATTATCCCAGAAGCGTCAGTTGAAAATTTATAATATGCAAATATGCTTTAAATTACAATTGAATTTAGTATGTAAGAAAGATGATAGTTCCAAATAGACATTTCTCTGTTAATCAATTATCACTGGAAATACTTTTATAGACAATATAAAAAATTTATTATTAATTAATTTTATAATTCAAAACAATTGATATTTATTTTAAAATCTGAATGATACGCCAATGACTCGTGGAACGATTTTTCGTGGTGCGATATGGTAACAACATGTGTTATTTGTCCTTTACCTTTCCTTGTCTAAGCACTCATCAATCAATCAAGTAAATTTTGTGACAAATACGTACTCTAAAGTAGAAAAGTTAGATGTATTTCGAATAGTCTTAGGTTGAAATCGTGCCTTTTTGAGTTACAATTCTCCACTTCGCACGGTTACAATTTTTTTAAACTAACTAAAATTTAATTTAATCGATGAAGAGCTAATAAATATACAGGACGCATCCCAGACATAAATAATCAGATTTTCCCCGAGAACAAAAACCAACAGAAATAAAATAACAAACGTCCAAGCATCCTAATGAGATTATTTATTTTGCCGCTTGTTTACGAATTCGATAAGAAAACAACACGGCTGTTATGGTCATAACCACAACTTATAAATAGCATCAGCAAAAATACACATTACATTGGAATATCCCACTGATATCCTGTTGTGGATCCTCCGTCCTTTCGCGACAGTGGTTTACGTTTCTGGTCACGTCCGCTAAAATCTGTCGTCAGACATTCGCCTTGATATTTAAGTGTATCTTTTTGGACATTTTATATTTGGTTCTATGCGAATCAAAAACACTGCTTTTACGGTTCAAATGATAAATGTTAATAAATATACGGAATTATAATATAAATGTATCCTAATTTAATAATCGGATCCAGTTATGAAATATTAAAAAGTTAAAGTTGTTTTTTATTGTTTCTTCGCTAAACAATTTAATACAAAATATATATTAAATTATTGATAATAGTTTTAAATTAACTGAATTATTTTTGATGAAACGTGTTCCAAAATAGCTGAGCAGTGAATAAATTAGTTAACCCGTACTTTGCCTTAAATTATAAACTATTTTTTTATGTAAGAGATATCGGGAAATAGTTTTTGACCTTGAGAAATAAAAATCATCACTAATTCCCGGTATTATAAAGAATTTGCTAGAGTGCAAATGTAAATTAGCTTCCAGTTAACGCTATCTGCTAGATATTTAACATAAATGACAACACGTACATTCATACATACACGTACATATCATAACCTTGGCACATGCGCGATAAGTACAATCAGCGACTTAAAATAAGTTCTGCCAAGTGTACCTCAACATTTACATTATTATACATTTCTTATCACTGCTTTAAAATATCGAGCAATTTTATAACAATTTGACACCTAGCAGATAGCATAAGCTGGAAGTTAATTTGCATTTGTAGTCAAGCAATTTTTTTATAATATCGGACAGAACTCATTTAACGCTTGAGTTGTTAATCTGTATTTTATTGCTCCTACTCTGTTTACTTTAAAACGATATTAATAATTGATCCTCGTATTACTTTAGTTGTATTTTATAATTTTAATTGGTTAATATCATATTAGTTTTATTTTAGGTATTAAAAAGTCACCAATATGGCTTTAGTTAGTAAGAATTAAATTAAATTATTAAAAGTTACAAAGAACATACATTTTTCATTGTCTTTCACAACACTTAAATTAATTGTTACTGGAAAAAGTTTTGTAGTCTTCTTTTGGTAAATAAAGAATTACTTATAAAATTTCTTAAGAAAGACAAATTGATAGTTAAATAATTTTTTTCAGCGCGATGGTAAAAAACATGAAATGATATTAATAGTGAGGATTATATTATTTATATTTTATGTACATACTTATATACAGGTGTCCCAGTTTTGAAGGACGAGGACATTTTTTTAGACAAAAGCTTGACTTGGAGAGTTCAAATAAAGGCTATTTTTTCCTTGTTTTTGATAACAAATATTCATATTTTTATGACGTTTAATTAACAGTGTATTCTTTTCGAATCTGATTATTACCGAATACAATTTAAATTAATTTATTCAAATCGGAAATATTCTATCTCCAATTAATGAGATTAAACTTATAATTACCCTAATCTAAGATGATTACAGTTCAATTGCTTGGTAAATTTTCCTATGTATAAGATGTTTATGAAAATTATATATTTTTTTTATTAAGACTGAAAAAAATTATTTTGACTTCATGAATTAAGGGTTGAAATATTTGATAAGGATATATTGATAAAGACTATCATAATTTTCTGTCATCAGCCGGTACAATTAAAAATATTTTTGTTTTATTACATCTTTTAGTTTAAATTATGAAAATCAGATTTTTTTATTTTTTTATTTGGCAATACGTTGTACCTAATGTAATGAATTTTCGTAGATTCATGCGGATATTTTTACACCGTTGCACTATGGGCCAGGAGACCCTGTTCTATGGCCAAAAGTCCAGAAGTTATCCGATTTAATTAAAATTCATTTTATAAAGGGTTTTTTGGGACGCTGATTTCAGATTTTTAATAAAAATTAAAAAATTCAAAATGGCGGAACTAATATGGCGACTAATATATTTCAAAAGTTATCCGATTTAAATAAAATTCATTTTATAAGGTTTTATTGGGACACTGATTTCAAATTTTGTATAAAAATTTAAAAATTCAAAATGGCGGATCCAATATGGCGACCAATAAATTTCAAAATTTATCCGATTTAAATAAAATTTATTTTATAAGGTTTTATTGGGACGCTGATTTCAATTTTATTATAAAAATTTAAAAATTCAAAATGGCGGATACAATATGGCGACCAATATATTTCAAAAGTTACCCAATTTAAATAAAATTAATTTTATAAGCACGCGGTGTAAACAAATAACAATCTAAATACAAGTAATCTCCTTACAACAATCCACAACAAAGTTTCGCTCTAACACTATGAATGAAACTAAAAATTGCATAAACTCACCCCCTGACTACCCCGGCCATTAGAGGTTGAGTGTCGATTTTTTATTTTTATTGAAGACTGTTTTGTCCAAATTCACCTGTATAACTAAAGCAACTATGCAGATAAACATATCAAAAACCCACCCTCGTCCACCTCTTACGCTATTAGGGGTTGAATGTCGAAAATTTTATTTTAATTGAATATTATTATATTTTCTTTCTTAATTTACCTTAATATCGCTAAAAGTATGTAGATAAATATATCAAAATTTAAAAAATTAAACACCAATAACCCCCTTCCCCCCTTCCATCTCTTAGGGGTTCAATTTTCGAAAATGCTATTTGTCTTGTACAATATGTGTGCAATGTTTCATTCGAGAGAATACTAACAATTTTTTTTCGTCATATAAACTTTTCCACCCCCTTGCACCCCTTAGGAGTTTAATTTTGGGCAATACTTAAATACTAGTTTCATTATTTGTATAGTATTCATTTTAAGTTTTAAGTAAATCCAACCAAAAAATATTTTCCCATACAAAATTTTACACCCCTTTTTACCCCCGTAGGGGTTGAATTTAGAAAAGTATTTTCTTAATGGGTGCTTAGATCATAAAAGGAAGACACCCCTCAAATTTCACTGTCCAGAGAATGTTTGTACACTCGTAGTAGGTACTATATTCGTTTATACAATGTGAAATAAATATGTACCTACATATCATTCTTGTACGTTTAGAAGAGTTTCACAGTCAAGCAAATGAAAACGGGCAAAAAGGGGCAGATCTAGGCTGAAGTGCACATCCTAGAGAAGATATCTGTGAGTCTCATTACTTAATACAAGGCGGTATCTTTCGGTATTCGCAATCGGCAGCAGGTGCTTTGCTGAAAAATCTTGTTTTTTTATACTAAAAATGTGGTTTTACTTCAGTAAAACTGAAAATAACGCATTCATGTGACATTTAAAATTATTTTTGAATTTCCACGAATGAAATAATCCAAATATACGGCTTGGAATTTATGACTTTACAATAAATATTACATTTTACAAGCGACAGTAAAATAACTTTTTTTTATACATTTTTCAACTTTGCGCCCCTGTCATTTGAACAGGAATTGATTAATCAACATGTAATTGCCATCATAACTACTTCAATTAATGCTGAATTCAGTGGTCTAATTCGTTTTCTCAAATTCGAAAGTAGACTTTTGGCCACAGAACAGGGTCTCCTGACCCATAGTGCGTTGTATAAAATAAAGACATATTTAAAATTTGGAAAGAAAAAATCCTTCATTTATTGTTATTATTTTAATAGAAATTGAATTAATTCAAATCGGTTGGATCTATACGAAACATGTTTTTCATTTTCTACGAAGGAAAAATCACCAGATAATGAATTCCGATTATATATAAATAGGTTGCCGTGAGTTTCATCTCATTTTCTTTCGTTCAAGTACGTGATTATTCTTTAATTTGATACCATTTCGCGTTCCACTGTTTAAAAATTACGTTTCTTTATTATGGCTGTAAAAGAAAACTGTTTCGAGTTTTTTTTATATGGATATTTATTAATAATTATGTATACAAAAAACTTATTAAAAACACTTCTTTTTCATAATGTTTCGTTTTGCATTGAAGGTACATATTTACATATTTTAATAGATATCAGCCCTTTAGAAAGCAAAGTGAGTTTTTTCACTGAACAAATAACCGAGAAAACTGGCGTTTTATAAGAAAATCTTTTTCTAGATATCTTTTTAATAAATTAAATTATACTTATAATTTGACTATTAATTTTTTTCTTTTTTAACTTTTTTGATTTTCAATTTTATGATAATAATTAAACTTACATAAGAAAACAAGAAGATTGGGACATAGTAGCAACTGTACCGGAAGTAATAACGTAAAACTATATACGTCCATTGTCACAATTTTTTTAATATAGAAAATATGTATTATGATAAATACATTTTTTTATACTACTGTATTTAAGGGTTGAGGGATGGGGAGGTTACAACTTATTTTATAATATAATATTTTATAATATAAGTTTTCATACCTCTAAGATTATTTGTTCCGGAGATACAAGCTTGTATGTAACATATTTCGTTGCAATCGTGTTTTCGAGGTTACCCCTTAATAGCTCCAGGGAAGATGTAATTATTCATGGTGAATATTCACTAATTGAAATAGTTAAAAGTATATTACTATGAATTAGTGAATATTCACTACTTGAATTAGTTAACAGATATTTCTTAAGCTATGACAGAATCCAAGGTTTTTATTTTATTTATTTTTTATTTCAAAACTAAGTCAATTATCATAAGCTAATTTGTGAATGAACCAAAATTAATGGAAAATGTTTATTGCAAATACACTAAAAATTATTTTTGAATAGATTTTTCAAGCTTTGTATGTGTAACAACTCACTCAAAGCAGTTGATTCGTATATGTTGACAAATCGAAGTAAGAATAAATGCCGTAATGGCGCCACTTTCGATTCGAAATCACTATTCTTTTAGTGAAATTTTAAGTGATTAATTCAATCAGTGAAATAACTACTAATTCAGATATAGAGTGTTCATACACGTATTAGTATGGATTATTTCTGATAAGAAAATTAAAAAAGAAAATATATTTAATACTTGATAATATAACTAGAATATAATCAGTTGGCAAGGATACAGTTTAACTATGACCGCAACTTTCCAGTTTTCATCTGGGCTCAGGTTTACCAATGTATGCAAAAACTTGTTCAAGAGATTAGCTGAAGGATTTAACTCCAGACAAAGATTCTACAAGGAGACGATAATCTACCACGCCAAGTTCTCACATCTTGTGTAATGTGTGTGTGTTGGTGGGTGTGTATACGTAAGAGTTTCTGTTTTTTTTAAAGCTTTGTACAAAGTTTCAAAAGTGTTTGGTCCGTTTTTAAAGGTATTTAAACTTGAAAGTAAACTTTGTATTTAATTTTTGGTTTTAGTTGTATAGTTTGTTTTTTCTTTCTTAAATCGTTTCACCTATGTGCAGTTTAGATGAAAATTTCCACTGGAGAAATAGAATTGATAGATACTTATGTATTCAATGTTAATAAGTTATAATTAATTTTTATATTACTACCATCCAGTTATGTGAATTTATCTCTCTAGATACATATTAACATGTAATTTAAAAAAAATAGCAATGAGTTCGGGTTTCAGAAATGTTCAGTCGATTTGAATTTTACTATTTTTCCTGGAATCGTATATATATGTATTCCCACTATGCTCCTAATTTTTTCAGTTTTTTCCATCAAATAGTTTCAAAGTTACAGGTGTGGAAATCATGTTATCATAAGTGCAGTTTCTACCACTTTTTGCGGGTAAATAATAATTTTTCAAAAGTTCATATTATGTATACATTTTTTAAATCAGCTCAACAGGACGCATATTTTGATACTCAACTTGTGCATTAAAAAAAATTATTTTTTATTACACAGAAACGTTTGAATATTTGTAAAATGAACATAAAATGTAGCCGTAAACTTAGTCTTAATAAAGAAAAATATAACAAGTATTGTATAATATTGTTATTTCTTATGATTTGTACGAACATAAAAGCAATTAACTAATTAATATTTACAAGCGAAAAAATCCGGTTCCGACCGGATTTTTTTCTGATTTCCGGCGATTCCGATTCAGGCCGGAATTGAAAATACAGACCAAAAATTTGTCTGTTTTCAGAAATGGTCATATAACTTCCCTCTATTGTATTTAGATACGATCGTAACTCGAGGAAGGATTTTTTTATAAAAAGGTTTATATCCTTGGACCCGAATAGTTTCTTAAGATAGAGAAGCAAAATTATACATATTATTATCATTACTTCGGTTACCACTTATCCCACTATTTCATTGTGTGAAAAAAGTGTCAAAAAAAGCACTCCCCAACCATAATTCCAGCTCAAAGTCTTTCTGCATACACAAGTATGCTCACATAACTTTAAACTGAAAATAATAAATATGCCTACATGATAGAGTTTTTGTTCGCATACTCGCTGCTGTAAATACCGTCGGAGGTTAAGTAAGCAGCGGCTGTGAGGTAATTTCAATCTGTCTTCTTGCGCCATCATACATCACGTCCCAAAACAGTTTATTATATTTAACCGCTTCACACCGTTTTTCTACATTGTTAGTTCTTATAACAACTGATGCTGACGATTTAAACGCATATGTAATGGAGGTACCAGGGAATAAATTATATTGTGTAACATACTTTCATATATTCTGTTGACAAATCTGTTTTAAATGATACTGAAAATGTCAGTTTTAACTAATGGAAAATTTTTGGAATTTTAATTTGGGTGAGTACTGAACAACGCACTACGAGATTTATATTTTTCTTACTTGCTGTTAATAACTAATTAATAAACTAGATTTGTTTTGAATTCTTAAATGAAATAGATTAGGAAACTTTTGTCTAAGAATTTTTGAAAATTTTATTTTGTTATTTCCTAGGTTAAATTTTGTGTTTCTTGCATCGTACTACAAAAATTTTCATAATTTCTCTGTTGGGGATCGAATAAGAATAAGTTAATATTTGGTTGATGTTGCTGAGTTGCTGATACACATTAGCTATTCGCTTCTGTTTTAGAATGATTTCTGCTTGAAAAATGAAAATATATTTATCAATATAAAATATCAATAAGGTAATATTTTTAAATACTGTATTCCTTTGGCAAATTGAAGGTACTTTTCAGACTAAATATAAATCTTTAATAATTTTGTACAAGAATCTTATTCGAGCTTTTCTTTGAAAAACAGAGAATTAATAATTAATGTTACACTTATTAAAATACTGTACTGTTTTAATTTGCTTTAAATATTTATCTTAATGAAACGATTTTGTTTTGCCTTGTTCGAGAAGAACGTTCTATTGATTGGAAATAAAATGTATTACCTGGAAATGTAAACCAGGGCCGGCCGAACGGCCAGGCGACCCAGGCGACAGCCTGGGGCGCTAATTTCGTGGGGGCGCCAATTATTTTAAACTTTTTTTCTATGTTCTGTTCTAGGACGCCAAATTTAAGCTATATATATTTTTTGAATAATAGTTTTGATTTTTTCTGCAAAATAATTCATTTTACTTAATAAAATGCTTAATATCAAAAATAAATTATTTATTAAACATTTTTTTACAAAACTTGAAAAGCACAGTGCCAAATCTGTGGGTGGCTTTGCTAATTCTTGTAACAATTCCGGTTAGTGTAGCTAGTGGTGAAAGAAGTTTTAGTAAATTAAAATAATTCATAAAAACTTATTTGCAATCGGCTATGATAGAAGATAGGTTGAATAATTTGGCTATTCTTTCAATTGAAAATAAGGTTGTAGCAAACCTCAATTTTGAGACAGCAATCGATAATTTTGCAGATATGAAAGCCAGGAAGAAATCTTTTATATAATTTTAGTTATATTATATATTATTTATCAATTATATGTTATATTATATTATTATATTACACTAATGAATTAATAACAAGATAATTTTCTCACGCTTTTTTTTTTTTTGTGCGGATAATTTTTAATGATCGTCACTGTGGCGGTGGAAAGGGGGGGGGGGGGGGCGTCAAAAGAAATCTCGCCTGGGGCGCCAGAATCGCAAAGGCTAAAAAATATTGTACATTTTTGCTAATAGATACCTCTAAAAACATTGTTCACGAATGTTAACAAGATGCAATTAAGGGTTAAGAGCATCACGCACTTAAAGACCTTCGCGTGCTCCTTCCCTTTTTAAAAACAAGTTAAAACTAAAAAAAAACAAATTAAAACTCATACGCTCACAAAGAAGTAAATTGAATAGTTAATATCTCAGCTTGGCGCGATCGAAGAGACTCCAGTTTTTTTTTAAAATGTAGCTTACACTATTATCTTTAAGAGCATCACGCACTTAAAGACCTTCGCGTGCTCCTTCCCTTTTTAAAAACAAGTTAAAACTAAAAAAACAAATTAAAACTCATACGCTAACAAAGAAGTAAATTGAATAGTTAATATCTCAGCTTGGCGCGATCGAAGAGACTCCAGTTTTTTTTTAAAATGTAGCTTACACTATTATCTTTAAGAGCATCACGCACTTAAAGACCTTCGCGTGCTCCTTCCCTTTTTAAAAACAAGTTAAAACTAAAAAAACAAATTAAAACTCATACGCTAACAAAGAAGTAAATTGAATAGTTAATATCTCAGCTTGGCGCGATCGAAGAGACTCCAGTTTTTTTTTAAAATGTAGCTTACACTATTATCTTTAAGAGCATCACGCACTTAAAGACCTTCGCGTGCTCCTTCCCTTTTTAAAAACAAGTTAAAACTAAAAAAACAAATTAAAACTCATACGCTAACAAAGAAGTAAATTGAATAGTTAATATCTCAGCTTGGCGCGATCGAAGAGACTCCAGTTTTTTTTTAAAATGTAGCTTACACTATTATCTTTAAGAGCATCACGCACTTAAAGACCTTCGCGTGCTCCTTCCCTTTTTAAAAACAAGTTAAAACTAAAAAAACAAATTAAAACTCATACGCTAACAAAGAAGTAAATTGAATAGTTAATATCTCAGCTTGGCGCGATCGAAGAGACTCCAGTTTTTTTTTAAAATGTAGCTTACACTATTATCTTTAAGAGCATCACGCACTTAAAGACCTTCGCGTGCTCCTTCCCTTTTTAAAAACAAGTTAAAACTAAAAAAACAAATTAAAACTCATACGGTAACAAAGAAGTAAATTGAATAGTTAATATCTCAGCTTGGTGCGATCGAAGAGACTCCAGTTTTTTTTTAAAATGTAGCTTACACTATTATCTTTAAGAGCATCACGCACTTAAAGACCTTCGCGTGCTCCTTCCCTTTTTAAAAACAAGTTAAAACTAAAAAAACAAATTAAAACTCATACGCTAACAAAGAAGTAAATTGAATAGTTAATATCTCAGCTTGGCGCGATCGAAGAGACTCCAGTTTTTTTTTTAAATGTAGCTTACACTATTATCTTTAAGAGCATCACGCACTTAAAGACCTTCGCGTGCTCCTTCCCTTTTTAAAAACAAGTTAAAACTAAAAAAACAAATTAAAACTCATACGCTAACAAAGAAGTAAATTGAATAGTTAATATCTCAGCTTGGCGCGATCGAAGAGACTCCAGTTTTTTTTTAAAATGTAGCTTACACTATTATCTTTAAGAGCATCACGCACTTAAAGACCTTCGCGTGCTCCTTCCCTTTTTAAAAACAAGTTAAAACTAAAAAAACAAATTAAAACTCATACGCTAACAAAGAAGTAAATTGAATAGTTAATATCTCAGCTTGGCGCGATCGAAGAGACTCCAGTTTTTTTTTAAAATGTAGCTTACACTATTATCTTTAAGAGCATCACGCACTTAAAGACCTTCGCGTGCTCCTTCCCTTTTTAAAAACAAGTTAAAACTAAAAAAACAAATTAAAACTCATACGCTAACAAAGAAGTAAATTGAATAGTTAATATCTCAGCTTTGCGCGATCGAAGAAACTCCAGTTTTTTTTTTAAATGTAGCTTACACTATTATCTTTAAGAGCATCACGCACTTAAAGACCTTCGCGTGCTCCTTCCCTTTTTAAAAACAAGTTAAAACTAAAAAAACAAATTAAAACTCATACGCTCACAAAGAAGTAAATTGAATAGTTAATATCTCAGCTTGGTGCGATCGAGGAGACTCCAGTTTTTTTTTAAAATGTAGCTTACACTATTATCTTTAAGAGCATCACGCACTTAAAGACCTTCGCGTGCTCCTTCCCTTTTTAAAAACAAGTTAAAACTAAAAAACAAATTAAAACTCATACGCTAACAAAGAAGTAAATTGAATAGTTAATATCTCAACTTGGCGCGATCGAGGAGACTCCAGTTTTTTTTTAAATGTAGCTTACACTATTATCTTTAACCCTTAATTGCATGATTTTTTTTATTTTAACGAAATATTAATTTTTTGAAGCAGAAGTAGGCTAGATTTAAGGGAAAAATAGTAAAAAAAATCTTTTTTTGAAAATAAAAGTTTATTTCATTTTTTTGAATTTGTAAACAAATGTTAACGTCATGCTATTTTATTATAATTCAAATGGTTCATAACAGAGGAGAAATATCTGCCATGAGTGTCATGGGACTTTCTTATACGTAGTACAGAGATTAAACAGTGTGCTTGTTTGCCATAGGTACCATGGGACTTTCTTATACGTAATACTGATAGTGAACAGTGTAGGTGAATCTAAATAATTACATAAAAAATTTCTTTCTGGCTAAATTATAAATGTTGGAAAAAAATGTATAGGGAATAAATTATAGATAATAACATACTCGACATTTTTTATCTAAAACATTTTTTCTTAATTCAAAAATAATTCGTTAATTCAAAAATTTACAAGAGTAAACATCTGATTTCAGTTATTACGTTGTTATATAATGGAGAGAATAATATTACCTTTTTTTTATTATTAAAATTATATTTTTATAAATTATATAATTATTATTAACTATAAACAATGAGGATATGTACATTCGTTAACAAAACTTAGTTTTATTGCTCTTTCGACAAGTGCATGATGTAAACATACGTTAACAAATAAAAACCATTACATAAATATCAGAACCGAAACAAAAAAATCAAATAAATAATATGAATCACAATGTACATACCTGGTAAACACTATACAAAAAGTTAATTAGCAAAATCACGCGTATTATAAAAATTAGACGATAGTCGATACTTCTTCAGCGACAATTCGCTCTAATTTAAAAAAACGGTTACTCTGATGAATGTAACAATATATTTTTTTTAATATGCCATCCGTTCATCATTATTGATAAATTTTCAATTTATTAGAATCTATAGATTGGTTTAATACTTGGATAAGTAAAAAAAAACAGGGCCGGCCGAACGGCCAGGCGACCCAGGCGACAGCCTGGGGCGCTAATTTCGTGGGGGCGCCAATTATTTTAAACTTTTTTTCTATGTTCTGTTCTAGGGCGCCAAATTTAAGCTATATATATTTTTTGAATAATAGTTTTGATTTTTTCTGCAAAATAATTCATTTTACTTAATAAAATGCTTAATATCAAAAATAAATTATTTATTAAACATTTTTTTACAAAACTTGAAAAGCACAGTGCCAAATCTGTGGGTGGCTTTGCTAATTCTTGTAACAATTCCGGTTAGTGTAGCTAGTGGTGAAAGAAGTTTTAGTAAATTAAAATAATTCATAAAAACTTATTTGCAATCGGCTATGATAGAAGATAGGTTGAATAATTTGGCTATTCTTTCAATTGAAAATAAGGTTGTAGCAAACCTCAATTTTGAGACAGCAATCGATAATTTTGCAGATATGAAAGCCAGGAAGAAATCTTTTATATAATTTTAGTTATATTATATATTATTTATCAATTATATGTTATATTATATTATTATATTACACTAATGAATTAATAACAAGATAATTTTCTCACGCTTTTTTTTTTTTTGTGCGGATAATTTTTAATGATCGTCACTGTGGCGGTGGAGGGGGGTGGGGGGGGCGTCAAAAAAAATCTCGCCTGGGGCGCCAGAATCGCAAAGGCCGGCTCTGATGTAAACATTTGTTTTAGTAAATTTAAAAGTACTTTTATCTGCTTTAAATTATATATAAAGTGTATTCCAAGTTTATTAAGACATAGGAAATTTAACATGGGGACAATTAGAAATGTTGTAGTAACCTTTGGTCAAATTTAACGATGTGTGATTGGTGCATTTTAAAATGCCGCATCGAAACTAACTGATAAATTTTAAATTAATCAACAGTATTTTGTTTTCAACTTTAATAAAGAATAAAATACTTTAATGAAATTAGGATTCAAATCTAAAGTAACATACATCTAGATCAAGATAAAGCTTTTATTTTTTTATCCTTTAGGAATTGTGACCTTTTTAATCTTGCCCGAATAAGACCTAACTTTTAGTTACATGCAAAAACATTGTCGGTTATTCTAATAATTTGATCACCCACTGTACATTTTTACACCGCGAACTACTACAACAACAATAACACGTACAGCGACGTTGTTATCTACATGAACAATAAAAGTACCGCGAGCGGAGAGATCTATGAACAGACATTGTAAAGACGCCCGCGGAGCTGGCACTGATGCAACGGTACCCATTTACAACAGTCGCTCTGTCAACGTGAAATAAAATCTAAACTTGTCACAACGACTATATGTTATACTCTGGATAATAAATTGGAAACAGGAGTGACGCGACTTAGTAGGATGTCAGACGGAGGAAAAGTGGGTCAAAATGAATATAATAAGTAACATACCGTCGATGGCAGAGTAATGCAGAGTGTTTGTGTATAACTTCACATACATATATACACTATACACAATACAGATGCATACTGCATGTGGTTGATCAGGGCCCGATTGAGGTGATGTAGGGCTTAAAGCTAGAGCAAATGTTAGTAAATTTTAATAAACATTTTTTTTAAAACAAGCTTTTATTAAAAATGCACTGAAAAGTAAAAAAATAAATTTTCAGCTAGGTACCGCAAAATTTTCAGGGCACTCATGAAGGTAAATGTATAGCTTTTAATGAATTTAAAAAATGTGAAAATTTTCTACCCTTATATTTTTTATCAATTCATATTTCATTATTTATTTTACATAATATATTTTTTCAATACATTTGCCTTTATAGTGCTCCACGCTTTTATTGGGCTTAGTCATACAAACTTGAAAATTTTGTGATAGCTGAATTTTTTTTTTTACTTTTCAGTTAATTTTTAATAGAAGCTTGTTTAAAAAATAATTTTTAGTTACTGACTGACTAATTAATTAACTAACAGGTAAACTCGTTAAACACTTACATTTGATACTCATTTCAAGGTGGTTGTGAAGAAAAAGGTTATCCACCATCTTGGGGCGTCCGCATATTGTACTTAGAACGATATTAGATATACTATATTGCATTGTCACGTGTCCAAAACATAAATCTAGCTTAAACAAAACTAGTCGAAATTTTGTTTGCAATTTTTGACCTTAACATATTAACTTACTGAAGTTAAATAAAAGCTTGTAATAAAAAAAAATGTGGGATTTTCCAGAAAACTCGTTAATACAATTTGTTGCACATATTTCCAAAATCAACATTCTTCGTTGAGACGGTCAGTTTGCGAAAAAGACCCTCAAATCAGTGTATTTTTATAATTGTTATTATAACCGAAAGAAAATTATATGGACTGACTGCTGCCATGCGGTAAACCACATTTCTAGTAATAAAATCAGAATCTGACCTTCTCGGGCACGATTTTTCGACTCTTATTCACCTAGCTATATTCTCCAATAATATAGAATTAATTTTATATAAGTTAGCATATGAAAATGTAATTCCGGTCCTGGATGCATATTTGTTTGTATGTATACTCGCTGTGCATATTATATACGTACATTCACATATATACATACATACTTATGTCTACGTTACTTCAACATAATCAAATAACATTCCAGGAAGCAAATATTGAGGAAGCTTTTTATTGTAATTGTGTTTGCTCAAGTTTTCACTAAGCACACATACACAGTATGACGTTAAACGGTACAGGAAAATTCTCAATTTGTTAAATTCAAGATGATTGGTTTCAATATAGTTATAAATGCACGTATCTGCATTTATGCATAGGGGCGTAGAGGGACAATACTGGACTCTTAACATCTGATCACGATAAAATTGTAATTGGAAAAATAATAACACAGCTATACAAAAAAAAGTGCGGAGTCATAAAAGCGAATTATATAGCATTGCAATTGGTATTGGTCAAG
Organism: Sialis fuliginosa; assembly: GCA_961205875.1. NCBI lineage: Eukaryota > Metazoa > Arthropoda > Insecta > Megaloptera > Sialidae > Sialis > Sialis fuliginosa. The sequence continues at coordinate 10,499,345 of OY540817.1, read as the reverse complement.
CATTGTTGAAATCAAAATTTTTTTAATTTTCTGCTTACCATTTTTTTTAATTTGAGCTTTGAATTTTGGGTTTATTTTATTATCATTTATTTATTATATTATATTATTATTTATTAATTTAAAAAAAATAGTAAGCAGAAAATTCTAAAAATTTGGATTTCGACTATACTCGACCAATAGTACAATCGCTTTTTTGGCTCCATATTTTTTTGTGTAGCTGTAACTACAGTAAAAATAGACTTTTTAAACAAAAAATTATTTCAACAACAAAAATTGACACGTGTAATTTTATATCTTCACTTTAAGAAAACAAATTAGAGATACAGGAGGTGAAAGCTATAGAAAAACAGATTTTTCGCGAATAACTTCAAAAAAGCAAATTTTATTCAAAAATCAAGTGTAGTTCTTTGATTTATTTATATTATTTTATTCCAACACAATGAAAATTGACTGAGATACGGCCGTTAACAGTTAGGCTAATGTGTTTACGTGCAAAGCATGATCCATCACCGTTTGTCATGGCGCCCGTTGAATTTTATTATTTATATTTTCCACATCTAAATTGAATGCTCTTTACGTTAGTATCTGTAATATTTCTTAAAAAAAAAAACTTGAAAATTGAAAAAGTTTTATAACGGTTTTATGAAATATTCTCATTAACGTCTGACAACCTTCATATTGAGATAAAAAAATTCATTAAGGAATCCATTATAACGATTTTTTTACTTGATTATTATTCAAATTATAATCAATTTTATTTTTGTTCGCGTAAATATTTTATATTTTAGGATATTCATAACTCAAAAAATAATTGAATTAAAAAAAATTAAAAAGAAATCTGTGAAGCACATTAAATCCTTTGAATTTTTTTATCTCAATTATTTTTTTAATTAAAATAGATCAGTCTACTAACTCTTATCTGGACCAATTTTAATTATACTGGACTACAATAAAAATCAATTTAAAGGTCTTAAAAATGGCTACAAAAATATTTTTCAATAAAGTAATTTATGATAAAATAGTATTCCAACCTTTTCACTCCCTGAAAAACTACCCCTGTACCCCTTGATCGACTACGTTCATCGGTTTCTGAAAATGTAGTTACAAAACTGCATGTGTCAATTTTTGTGTCTTTTTACTGTACTAAAATTGTATTATACATTTCAATAAATACATTTTAATTACCTCATCTTATAATAGTATGTTAATGGTTTTAAAAATCCTTTTTACTCTCACAAATTCATCTAAACGTACTTGTTCCATCTTTATTAATTAAAAAAATGAATGAAAACAAAGTCCACACATATATTGATTGCCTCACATTGAGTTGATGATCAACTATTAGCAAAAAACAACTAGGGTTCTCTAACTACTGCATAAATGGAAGAAGCACGCATTATTTTAATAAGATAAAGGACACTAAGTTACACGAATGTAGTGAAGAACAAAGACATAGCATAGGGGAAAATAATTGGATAAAAAGTGTAGAAAGATTGATAGTCGAATGTGGGTTACAGACATTAATCAATGGGACTTGGAGTGACAGAAGAATGTTGAACAAAATAGACAATGAAGTTGGGACACCATTTATATGTAGTAGAATGGACGGTGGGGGGAATTCTTTAGTTTATGAGGTTTTTTGTTTGTTATCTTTGTAACAGGTAATACTATTAATAAGTACTAAATCGTTATTATTATATTAAGGGATCTTTTGCAATTTAGATGCTTATGAGACTATCTTCAAGTACAGTATTGTTTTGTTTTATCCAAATTAATGTACTGGTACCAGTCTTGGATCCTTTAAGAGCAAGATATACTGTTTTTTGGGATTGACGGGCTTCTTTTTTGCAATTATCATGAACTCATGTAACTAATAAAACAAGTACCTCTTTATTAAATCAATTAATTACCAAAGTCCGCAAATATAGTTTTTTTTAAATTATAGCCTCTTATTTTGTTTATGTTTTTTCTCCAGTAATGGATAAAGTAAAACACCCAGTGATGAACACTTAGTAATGATTACAAAATGATAAGAATTACGACACAAAAGTTATAAAATAAAGAATCGTATTTGAACGAATGTAAAGCAGATGTTATATAATATTATAAGTAAAATAAATAGATTATGTACACTAATAATAAGTTTAGTCCACCATTTTGACACCGATTGGTCGATTCTCATCAAATTAAGCTATTTTACAGTTAATTGTCTATAGTTTATGATTTAGTAACGGCAGTAATCAAATATCAACAAATATTTCTAATTTAGTACATTTAATTAAAAAGAAGCCAACATCGAGGTATGATCCAAGACTGGTGACAGTACCATATATAGGGTTCCGTCTAAATGGAGACCATGTTAGTGAAGGATAACTCAAACACTACTAGATCGATTGAGTTGAAATTTGGAATGTTTGTGTAAAATATTTTCCCAACCCGGAAATAAAGTAGTAAAAACTGTAATTTCAAAACAACGTAATCTGAAAAATATTTAAAAAATGTAAGAAATATGTGTAATTTTAGGAAAGAAAATAATTTTTTTAATACCGGATGTTGCTTTTACATAATTATTTTTTGTCCTTTAGTATAACTCTAATCGATTGAGTTAATAGTTTCAATATATATGTAAAATTGTCTGCTGATTACGGGAAAAGTATTAATAATCTCGAAAAAATTATTATATGGCGAGATATAAAAAAAACTAACCCTGGATTGCATAAAGCAAAATTAACCACGATTAGTTGTTTTCAAATCATGATTAATTTTAATTCTAAACTTAATTTCGATTTGTAAATGAACAATTCACTAAATATGATCATTTTTTACCTTATAAAATTTATCATAAATGTGATTGTTTTTTTATTAGAATTAACGTAATAATGGTTTTAAAACAACTGATTAACTAATCGTGATTAATTTTGCTTTATTCAACCCAAGGTAAATATATTTTTTATATGCACAAGTGCGGTGACAAAATACGCGTTTTGTTGACAATGAGCTTATAAATTAGGCAGTCATGATTTCTACGCTTTTAACTGATGAAATAAATGGGAGCAGATATAAGACGAGATCTAACCTACTTCTCGATTCGTCTTGTGTGCAGCCCTTGAATCTTCACCTGTATTTCTATACGTATAAAAATGAGCTTGATGTATTATATAAATATATCAACCTATCCTATAAAACAAATAGTTCATTGTAAGTGTTCCCGTTTTGTTTGAGGCGGAGTCTGCATCATGGCTTGCTACTGAATTTACATAAAAATACACTCTCCTGTATCCTTTTCGAGATTTATATCCAAAAGGTCTCACCTTTTGCCCAAGTAGATATTTGTTTTTGTGAAATTTTACATATTAATACAATACGTTGACAAATTTTTATGTGTGTATTAAAACATACCCTACTGTTTTGAGCTGAATATATAATGTATTAAAGTCGAAAAATATACAAAATATAAATAAGGTACTGACACCAAGGTTTAGTGTTTTTGATTGACGAGCTTCTTTTTGTAATTCTCATTAACTTATTTAACTAATAAAACTAGTAACTCTTTATTTAATCAATTTAATTACCAAAGTCTGCAAATATAGTTTGCTTTTTCAATTATAGCCTTTTATTTTGTTTATGTTTTTTCTTTAGTAATGGATAAAGTAAAACCAGTATTGAGCACGCAGTTTGCTAATGATTACAAAATGATAAGTACTACGATACAAAAGATATAAAAGAAAGAATCGTCAAAGAAACAATGTAAATGAGTTGCTATGATAATATAATTAACTAATAAATTATACTAATAATTAGTTTAAATGTCCACCATTTTGACAGTTTAATGTATATATTATACATTAATATTCAGAAATGGTTGTAATCAAATTTCCACAAATATATCTAATTCATACATTTAATTAAATAATAGCCATTACTGGGGTCATATCCAAGACTGGTGCCATTACCTTCTATATACGTAGGAACATATTTTTTGGGTAGGTATTTGAAATTAAAAAAATATTAACGATACTATTTGTAATATCATTTTTAATTTCAGATTAGATCTGTGTAGGTATTCTATATATAGTTATATAAAACCAAAGATTTATATTAAGATTGTACTTTTGTTAAATACGTTGAACTTGTCAGAACAAAAGAAAGTAATTTTAAGTTTTAATGTATAGATAAAAGTTTTTTTTGTTATTTTACAAAAAAAAAAAACTTTCAGATATACCCGGTATAACAATGTCAGTTTGACTTCTGAAAAGTTAATATTCATATAACTACGTTAATATCAATATAAATTGTGAAATGTGAAACTTCCAACTTTAAGAATACTTTTTCCTGAAACTAAGTACTTATGGAATTTAAAAAAAATTACCAAAGTTTTGTTCACGGTTAGAAAATGACCATACCTAATTTATTTTGTAGTCGAGGGGCGTATCTACTTTTATAAAACTTGTTTTTTAGTAATGTTTTTAAAACAATATACAAATTTCAAGAAAAAACTTTGTTTTAAAAATATCCAGTTTAATAAGCTTGTTAGTGAACAATATTAATGAAAGATCTTTTATTTTAAGCGGATATAATCTTTTATAAGGCCAAAAAGACGTAGTTTTTATATTTTTATATAAGTATATAAAAGAACTTAGGAGCTAGATTTTAAACATTTAAAAAAAATATATATGGCTTTAAAAAATGATATTCATTTCCAAACTGATTATAATGTTTCTAAAAGGTGTTGTTTTTTTTAAATAAAATAATTAAAATTTGAAACATAAGTTAAAAATCGAACATTTTTGTTTTTTTTTCATGTCGCCATTTCTTTAAATATACAATAAATAATTTTTGAAGAAATTTAAAAAATTGTAATGACTAAATTCCGTTTAAATATTTTGAAAATATATCAAGTTTTATTATACTCGATTAAATGGCTCAAAGATTCGGGGGACAGACAGACATACAGCCATACAGACACGGAATGAAAACTTATTGTTTTGACTTGAAAAGGAAATATAAAGTAAAAATTTTGAAAATATGAATCAATTTTTTTTCTGTTTTCATAAATGATCATTATTATTTAAATATGGTAAAGAGGAAAATTCAGTTAAAAAATCTTTAAATACATCCCATTAATACTATTTTTCTTAACTTTAAAACGATGATAAATTTTTAATTAATTTTTAAAAATTAATTAAATTACATGTCGATCTATTGAAATACACAATCAAAATAATCATATACCTACTATAAACTTGTTTTTGACATATAAACATTTGAACAGTTTGTAACTGAAACACAGAATTGATCAGAGAATCCAATGCACAAAGTTTGCAATATTCATTGGCTCATTGCCTTAAGCTACGTCACTGAAAAAGCATCTTGTTGTTACACATCTTAACAAAGTTGTCTACTTGTTCACGTTCGTTGGCCATCTTGTAAGATTTCCGCTTAAAGTTTCACACAAAAGTTGCGAAAAACTTTTCCTTATACATTTAACTAGATGAAAATTATATATCCCTTAATCAGCCCAACCTAAACGGAACATCACACAACTTTTGTGTTTTAGAGATATAATCGATATTTAATTTTATTCCAGATTTGTGCGGATAACTTATTTGTTTTTAAGAGATTAGTTTATGTGAAAGTTCATTCAGTTGATTATAGATTATTTTATATAGTTAAATCAAGTTAATAGAGCGATGAGTTCTATCCCTGCTTGGAATTAATTACTTCAAAGGGATTTTTGGTGGAGTTGTTGATTTCTGTGTGTATATTTGGAAATTTTACCCCTCTCTCTCTCCTAAATTTGTAAGTAAGTTACCTAAAATAATAAAAACGCATAATTTTTCTCATATTTTTTTTTCTAATTACACAGCCACACAAAAAGTGTGCGATACCAAAAAAGCGATTTATATAGGATTGTAGTAACGGTCGAGCAGTCGAAATCTAAATTTTTGGAGTTTTATATTTACTAGTTTTTTTTATTTGAGCTTGAATTTTGGGTTTAGGTTGAATTTTTCCAAAAAAGTGTGCGATACTAAAAAAAGACCTATATAGTATTGTAGTATTGGTCGAGCATAGTCGAAACCCAAAATTCAAGCTCAAATAAAATAGAACTAGTAAGCAGAAAATTCCAAAAATTTGGATTTTGTCTAAACTGGACCAATACTACAATGTTATACTTATACATCGCACACTTTATTTTTTGTGTGGCTGTGTTATTTCAAGAAAACGTTATTTGAAACCAATTTTTTTAATATAAACTGCATGAGTTTTTTATTTTCCTAAAAAATACAACTGTAATTTTAACGCAGTATTGCGGGGTAAAGCATAAATTTTTAAGCTTATTTTAGGATTTTTTTCGTTACAAAATAAAGTATAATCTTTTCAGTATTTTTATTATGTTTTTATTTGTATCTTAAATTATAAAAAAAATTTTTTTTAGTAAATTTTATAATAATTTGTGTTTTTTAGGATCAATTAGAATTTCGTTTCTGTTTCCCACCAACTGAATAAAGAGGTTTTAAGAAAAACTCATTTAAAGATTTAATAACAGATTACATTCATTCCTAGAAAATATATACATACTTACACTGTTAAACTAATGCCCGTTCTCTTCTATGTGCTATAACTTCGTAAATATTTTGAATTTTGGTCTATAATTTTCACAGTATACTCTCAAGATATTTTACTTTCAAAATATATATATGTCGTCACACCGCAATACTACCTTAATAAAAATAATCACAATAAATTTTTTTAAAGAAAAGTCAGCATTTAAGGTAGTGGAGCAGGAGTAGAAAAGAAAATTTCAAAAAGAATTCCTCCAAATATTAAAAAAAGTTAGATTGGAAAATATTATATTTAGAAAAAAAGAGTCAAGTTCATCCATCTTCCTTTACTTTTTTCCTTCGTACAGTAAAATTGGTTAATGCCCTTTGAAAATGTTAACTGCCGACATCAAAGACACACGTTTTTACACACTAATGTAAATCGAAGTGCACGAGGATTTATTACTGACCCGCTGGATCCATTATTTCCAGCTCAGGGTCGAGTCATAACTCACAAGTGCGCTCTATGTACCTACGTGTGTATGATTCATTGTAATGAAACTTCAATTTATAATCGTCGCGTTGTTGTAATTCTTCAACGTTTTACTGTTCAACCTATTAATTTTGACTTAGATCGGGAATATATGGTTTTTCGATATGGAACAACTAGTTATTGCGGTTGGGGGATATAATCACCGCAAGTGCACCATGGCACAAAGCTAGGCTTAGGATTCCACAGGAATTCATAGTTATTTCTTTTATAAATATTATTATATAGTACTTATATTTTTAAACGAGTGTTTGATTTATTTTTATGGTTCGAAATCATCTTAAAAATAGGGCAAATGTTTATTCTCAGATCTCCAAGATAAGCATATGATTGCTTGGTCCTCTGAACTGCAAAAATCGTATTATTTTTAATAATAAAAATGTAACTTTATTTAACAAAAAGAGTCCACCACTGCATATATATACATAAATATATACATTCTAAGGTAATGGTTTCAGTCTTGGATATGACCCCAGTAATGGCTATTTTTTAATTAAATGTAGTGAATTAGAAATATTTGTTGATATTTGATTACTACCATTTCTGAATATTAATCTATATACATTTAACTGTATTACAATGTTATTTGCTGACAATCGGCCAATAGGTGTCAAAATGGTGGACATTGAAACTAATTATTAGTATAATTTATTTATTAATTATTATATTATCATAGCTTTACATTGTTTCAAATTTGATGATTCTTTCTTTTATAACTTTTGTGTCGTAGTATTTATCATTATGTAATCATTAGCAAGTGTCCATCACTGCATGTTCATTACTGGTTTTACTTTATCCATTACTAGAGAAAAAACATAAACATAATAAAAGGCTATAATTTAAAAACAAACTATTTTTGCGGACTTTGGTAATTAAATTGATTAAATAAAGAGTTACTTATTTTATTACTAACATGAGTTTATGAGAATCACAAAAAAAATTCCGTCAATGACAAAAATAGTAAACCTTGCTAACTGGTGCTAGTATGTTCATTGTACGTTATAGCTTTATTAGAAAATATTGAATATAAAAGAACTGCATCATAATTTAAAATCCTATTGTATAGCCGTAACAAAAAAGAATCTATAATAATACATAACACAAACTTATCACGGTGTAAAACATTTGAAAGAAGCAAAGGTAATGCGATTTATATAAATAATGTCTGCATGACAAAGCTTGAAACTTATCTAAATCCGTGTACGCAACATGTCCAAACAACACGCTGTATTGTGCTACTGCAGGAGTCATCGACATGGGGCATACAATAAAATAACAGCGAAAGTGAGGGTGAAATTACACTACGTGTTTTGCTTCCTCGCTATATCCGAAGGATAGGAGAATCCATGTGATTATTTCTCAAAGCAGAAAAAAATGTTTTTGGATTTCAAAACTTATTCTTGATCATTCCATTTCAGGTCGTGTCTATCTGAATATCTTCCGAATCCTTGCCACAAACATGACTCATGAACCACTGAACCGATATTAATGAAACTTGGTTTGTTTGTTGAGTTTAGCTAGTAAATGGCTCCATTAAAAAATCATCAAATTCGTACATAAAGAGGAGGAATGGTACCCGAAAAATTTTATTTTTTGAAAATATCTTAGGAACAATGTATATTACCTACGTGAAAAGTACTAAATCTATGTCCAAGGCCAACCAGTATGTATTATTTTTATATTATTTTTTCCCAAAATTTGAAGATAAAAAAATTGCACACTAACTGATTATGAGATGGTAATTCTATTAATTATTTTCAATATTATAATTTCACGAAGCGAATAAAAAAAATTAAACACAAAATAATACAGACAAAGTCATAAAAACACAATCGGTTAAGGCCCAAAATTTTCACTTAAAAAGGATTTTAGAAAACGATAATTTACGTTAATCAGTTTTGTTCTTCTATGCTAAGATCAACTTCATTAAATTAAAGTACCAAGTATAAAAAATTCGGTAAGAAATGTAATAAAAAACCGTTGGTGTCTATTTTGACATGGAATGTAATGTGCAAATCCACCCTAATCAAAAGAAGCTGTAGTAGAATCAGTGTCATTGTCAGGGGGCGGATACAGAGACAGACGACGTAGTGGTGTTTGGGAGGGGTGGGGGTGGGGGTGAGTGATGGAACACCCGCAGCTATGACGGACGATTCGGATGCACTTCGGCTATCAGGTACGGAAATTGATGTGGCGCGAAAACGTTTCCGTCGATGTCGAAATTTCCACGGATGAAATATTGCTTAAGTATATTTATAGGTGTCGAGGTCACAAATATCTTTACACACTATACCCCCTGTCTATGCATGGATTTATCTCCTTTGAAACGAGTAGATATATTCTGGAAGTTACTCGCTGTAATTTAAAATAACAAAAACGTGGTATGTTCCTCGCCCACTTAAGCGCACAGTTGAATTGAAACTTCTTTTGTTTTCATTCAGTAAATAAAGTAAACGGTTATTAAATTCATAACCAGCCGTATTATTTTAACACAAAAACCGTATACAAAACACATAGCTTGACACTTATGTCAATTCATCCATATTTCTCTCTATTTCGCGCATAACCGACGTAAAGTGTCTTGTACGCATGCGCTATCCATCCATCTTTCTCTTATACATATACTCACGCATATGCACACATTTCTTAGCGTTTCATCTTTAAAATCTGTCGAGGTCATTCCAATTCACTAGTCTCGCTAAAGAAGTTTCACTTCAAAATTACTTCCAAGTTTGGAGATATAATAATTAGGTTGATACGCTTCTGAATAAAGTAAATATTATTTTGTGAAGAATGCATTTTTGTACACAAAGAAACCAATAATACACAGTTGTAAAAATATCATAAAATGCATTTTGTGTACGAATCTTTACGCAAAGGGACTTTAAGCAGGTAGCGTTTTAACACATGGCTCAAGGGGCGCCAAATAGACGCGTGTCTGTTTTACTATAAACACACACAAAGTATAGTGCCCTATATACTATATTGCTGTGTGGGCTGTCAAGTCGAAAATTCCATTTGTGACAGTATCCAGAAATTGCGCCAAAATCGTGAGAACGCGCTCACTCTGGCTGATGCAACACTACCGCCCGCACCCCGTGCTTTCCTGAGTTACCTAGCGAAATGGGTATAAAAACTGGACGTATTTTGAACAAAAATCAGTACTCCCTCGGGAGGACTCGATCGACTTATTGCGAGTCACTTTGATATCCACAACACTTCCTGGTGAGTTTCCGACATCAGGCTACGCCGCCGACGGAAGTCATCACCAGGTCAGCTCTTGCCGCCTCCCACGACGACGACGCCCGCACCGCCGCCCTCGGACGCTATCTCCAGGTCCGCCCTCGGACATCGCCTCCAGGCGCGCTCACGGACGCTCAACACGTCGACGCCCTCGCCGTCGCTCACGACGCCCAGGCTTTCGTGGTCACCTCCCGCGTGACCCCTCTACACGACGCCCAGCCGTCGCCATCTCAATCGCATCTTGGACGCCGTCGCCGTCCAACACGTCAGTCATAAATCCCGCCAAACTCAAGATGCAGCCAACCCTTTAATTACTACAATATAATATACAATAACTTAGCAAATATTATTGTATATGCGCATTATTATTGTTTTAAATAAAATAAACAACAAAACACATCTCATCTGTCTCTCTCTCTCACCCAACACGCACACACACCTTCACCGAATCGTATCAAGGTACACTCATCAAATTTTTATGCAAACAAAATATTGCTAAACAAAATGGAAACATTAAAGCTCTGTAATATTGGTACATAAATAAATAAAAATACATTTTAAAGATTGAAATCTTGAGCGAAATTTCCCTTAATATAATTTTGAAGCTTCTAAATAGTTTTTTATTTGGTCTCCGTTTTTACTCTATATAGTTATTTGATATTAAGCAAAAAAAAATGATTGCTGCTTAATCCTAATTTTACTTGGCGTTGTTAAAATACAAAATTGACTTAAATTTTCTTTAGCTTGATTAATATCGTATTATTTGTTAAAAAATAAAAATACAGTGGAACCTCAGAAAACAGATTTTTATAATTACATGTCACTTCAAACCCGCCCTAAAAAATAGGATCCAAATTTGGGGGGAAGGGAAAAAACTAATCATTGCTCCCCCACTAGACATTTTTTGGGGGAAACCGCCCTCCCTGCCCCCCGGCTCTGGCGCCACTGTGTATGGCACATTGTGCACATAATGTGTGAATGTATTGTAGCAAGGGTACTGGAAGAATTAGTCGGGTCTAGTGGTTTAGTTGTATCGTTACGGGTTGCTAAATTGAAGACAATGAGTTTTAATCTTGTCTATTTCTGTTAATTTAGATCAAACTATTGAAACTTCCTCTACCTAGAAATTAGTTCAAAGACAGATTTTATTGTTGCTAAGTATGTAATATAATATTAAGATTATTAAGTACATTTAGTTTATGAGTGGGAGAGGGTTTGTTAATTACAAGTCGTTAAAGTTTTCTATGGTTGAGAGAGGGGGAAATGTCCAAAACGTTCCTCTTTCTAATTACATATTTAAAAATACTTGTGTTAAAATAAGTTTTGGATGTTTAAATTATTCTACAAAAAGTTATTTTAAAAAAAGTATTGACGTAATAACAGCATTTAATTTGATTATAATATTTCTGTCAATTCCGGTATCTGAATCAATTTCCAATTACCCCTTTACAATCTAAAACGCTCATTGTTTACATGTTGCAACTTATTGGTGAGAATTCTCCTATACTCTGCAATGCTGTCACGTAGTTTGCATATGTAAATACGTTTAATTGAATGCTGATTGTGTTTTGGTGGTTCTAAGGATATTGTGGACAATGTCCGAGGTAATCAGAATGTTTAGGTTTGGGTTGAAAGCTGGTTTTGTCACATGGAATTGCATAATAGTGTTTATAGTCATTTTATGCTTTGGTATGAGGACAGAAACAATGCAGGTAATGGGATGTATTATAGTTACAGTTATTGTTAGTTTATGGTGATGCTATCATAGATATAATGTTTCTGATGAGGCGGTACATGGGCAGCACAAGCCTGATCACAGTGTTTAGCTAGCAAGCACTTCAAATTAATTCTGTGATATTCTCTATGGATGTTTTCGAATTAAGAATATAAAAAAATCACCAGACCATTAGATTTAATTAGATATGTAGTCCTAACTAATATTATATTATACAAGTACATTTGCAATTAATTTAGCTAAGTAACTATAGGAGAGTATTATATACTCTTTAATATACAATTTGCTTAGTGTTTAAAAAAAAGACAGATTGTAAATAATATGGACGTTAAAAAATTTAACCAAAATATTTGGTCAAATACGAGTAACTCGAGTTTTGTCGAATAAACTAATCATAATTTTTAAAAAGATTTAGTAAATTTGAACAAATATATGATTAAGTTAGCCCATTATATTTTCAAGTGAACCAAATATTTTGTGTTTTTGACAACATTTTGTTAAAAGAAACAATTCTTCAATGTATATATTGAGTTATCAATAATATAATTCAAATATTATTGCGAACTAGAATTATTTAAAAGTTATTACCATACAATATGGTACCTATGTATTTATATTTATACCTATCTAAACATACTTATTTAAAATTTAATTGTTAACAATTTTGATACACATAAGATTTTCAATGCCCCGTTTATTAATATAATTGCAAAATAAAAAACATCTGGCTCATTATCTGGGGTAGAAGAGTAGCTAAAACCGAATTAAATACCCCCTAATGTTATTGAAGACTTTTTTGTCAGTTTTTAAGCCAATTAAGCTCTTTTACCACACTTTGGCAGCTCCCCATGGACACTATACCCTGAGCTACGCCACCGAATTAGGAGAGTGTTTGATTTAGGAATATAAGTTATTGGGTTTTTGTTTCTGTACTTATATAAATTTTGTTTTGTATTGATCGTATTTATGCATATTAGTAAAAACGTTTGTTATAAAATAGATAGAGATATGTTAAGTAAATACTGTAGGAATTATGATTATTACATTAGTTAGGTAGTTTCTTAGCGTTACGCGTGTTTTCCTTAAAAGCACAGCGAGATTATATGTAAAATAAACTTTAATGTTGTAATAAAAGGAAGAGTTCTTAGCTGTAAAGTAAGTAATATAACATGCACATTGTTATATTTTAATGGTTTTTCATTAAAATAATCGTAAAACAAAATTATCATATTATTTCCATAAAATTATTATTTATTATCGTTCCAAATTTTAGATATTCTGCACGCTTTAGAAGCAGGTATTTCTAACAAAATTTTTATTGATATTTTTAACCACTATTATTTTATTTGTTTATGTTTTTTTTTCAGCCAAAAGACAGGGGTTATGAATTTGACATGTACAATTGCACATCAACGATTTTGATCAATCGATTTTAATGTGGTTTTAACTCCCATCAAAAGAGAGCGGTTATGCGTTTGACCTGTAGATTTCTTTGTATGTTTGTACATTGCTAACCACATTCATATATGAAACTTTAATTATTATGTTTTAGTATATTTTTATTTTTTGTTTATTATTTATTTATTATCATTTTTTTAATTAAAAAATATCCTTATGGAGAACCATACATGACGTCCATGTTCTTTAGTATCTTTTTAAATAATTTTTAATACAATACAATAGAGTAAAAACGACATTTCAGAAAATAGAAAATAAAATTTAAAACGAAAATTTTCACAGAGAAACAATGGGGATAAATTAAAGTAACGATTGTATAAGAAACGCAGTAGCAATTTAAAAATTGTATTTCAATTAAGAAACACTCTTGAATTTTAACATTTGCATATTTCGTTTTTTCTCTGCGTGCGTCGCTTCCTGCCAAAGACCGTGAATGCTCCTCAATTATCCGCTCTGTAAATCGACCGTTTTCCAATCTGGGTTTATGACTTGCTCATTACCATTTTTATACAAAATCTTCTCCTTCTTCTTCCAAACCCTGTGAGAATCTAAAACGCTGGAAGTCCACCACATTCACGTGGGTTTTAATTTTCTTTTTGTCAGACTGACAACGACGTGAACTTTGGGATTGTCAATTATTTGAATTTTGATATATTTTTTAATTTAAGATAACCTATATTCTCGATTCCCGCTCCTACTATCTTGCTTTTGTCTTTTAAATTGAACAGAGCCATTGTGAATCGTTAATTATGAATGAAATTGATTTATTTCCTGCGTTTCCTACTTCAGAAATATCTTTGATTAACTTTTTCAGATAATCAAACAAACTTATTCATTTAATACCCTCCCTGCGTCGAAGGATCGGGAAGTACATAATTTAAATTATAATTATTACAATTGTACTCAAAAAGTGGGTACAGTATAAATTATATATCAGTTTTTGAAAGTTTGTCTTCATATATTTACTTATAACTTGAACAATTTTAAAGTAATCACGGTCGGATAAAAACCATTGTTTGGGGCCGAGGTTTCCAAACTGTGCGCCCCGGCGCCTTGGGAAACCACTGCGTCTTTACAGGGGTGCAGCAGATCTGCAAGTTCGTCCATTCCAATTTAATTTTAATAAATGAATGAACTTGTTGAATAATGCAGTTTATATACATATATCTTCAATTGTCGGCTGGCATTATCCTCTTCCGAAAAATAATGCAGTAATTTGACTTGTTCATTAAAAATTAGGCATGGTTTAACAGGGAAGTGCACCATAGACAAAAACCCCGCGCCGCGATTCGACAAAGTTTGGGAACCACTGGTTTAAGGCATTCAATGTTTTATAGATTCCTAACGAGATTTTATACTAATCGGTATAAAAGGTCTTCTCTGCAATTGTCTAAAAACATTAATAATTTTCACTAAAACTTTGATTGTTTATAACATTAAATCTTTTTAAAAATATTGGCATCGGATGTCAAGCATTATTTAGTACTCATTATTCTATTATTTAAAAGTAGTTATTCAAAATGTAATGTTAAAGGTACTCTTTTATTATGATTTATGACCTCGTTATTCTAATATAGATATTTATGAAGTATGTAGTTACTATGTTACGAACCAATCGCGTTATTTGACACAATAAGAGTAGATTGAAAACTGTTATAACATGAACAACATGCACATATGTGGTCTATTCGCTATGAATGTACTCATTTGCCAACATGAGTGAGTAATCTATGAATAATGCTACTCACACTGATGGTTTGTTATGTGAAGTTGTGAGGGGGGGGGGGGGGGGGGTATGTAATTTAGATACAATCTAGAATCAACTTGGAGGATATCACACAAGTGAGGTTTAATTATTGAGAGATAGTTTAGTACAAATTTGTATTACAGTAGAATAGCATGATTGTCTGGTGGTCGGGGCAACCAATAATAATAATTTTTTCCCACTACGAGTTTTTCCACCTCACGCGCATCGAGTGCATAACAACACATATACGCGTTGACATGCGCAGAATACATATGTATGAAAAGGAGACACAGCAGTTTTTATTATTAGTGGTTATTATATATATTATAAACTGTCATTTTTGTATGAAAGATTAACAAATAGAATGCCCAGAAGCGGCGAACATTACTATGATTGGTCAACAAAAAATCAGAAGAAGGTGATAAACACTCTGTACATTCGATCAGCTATAAATTTTTGTGAATTATATAATAATTTGGCTGTTGGTTGGGTTTGGTTAGTTGATAGTTCTATATAAAAATTATCAAAACTGTGTGGAGAGATTGGAGTACATGGGTAGAAAAGTTGACTTGGGCCAAAAAAAATCCTTGTTTTATATATAACGAAAACAATATTTTATTAATATAAGAATATACTCTTAACCCTGGAGAGGTTGCGGGCGTCCCACAGGGTCCAAGCAATCTTAGTTTTTGTTCCCTTTGAATATCGTGAAAAAACTGACGATGAAACACCCTCATACCTTTCCCCTTACTATTATTTTTTCCGTTAAACCGGAAAGCAGCCCTTTAGTCGCAATCAGAGTTTGGTGGTAAAAGATTGTTCGCCAGAAAATGGATACGAGAATGATGATGACTGTGAGACTGATTGATTGATTGTAATTATTCTCTGATTTTATTGGTGATCCATGTTTTTTTTTAATTAACGATCTATAAAAGAATTACTTAATTTTTTTGTTCACCATATATTTATGCGAGGTTTTGATTTCTAATATATTATAATATTAAATAATAAGTTAAAAAATAGGGACGTGATTTTTTATTAATAAAGATTTTGTTAGAAGAATATTTTTGCGCATTTAATTAAACCAATCTCATCCAAAAAACCCTCAAACAATAAAATTATAGCAAAAATTAGGCATGACGTCTGTGATGCGCTACGCGACCTACTATGCTATTATAAGAGACGCGACCTCTCCAGGGTTAATCCAGAAAATTAATATTTCTCTCTAAAGTAATATTATCAGACGAAAAAAATATCATACTTGGATTAAGAATATATTTTTATATTAAGAAAATATTGTCATAATATAAAACAATATTATCTTGGCCCAAGTCACTTTTCTACCTATATAGTATCCTAAATCTCTATTATTATGTTATCTCAAAAACCACGTGTTTTAAAATTATATAATTTTTTAGAGAGAATTAAATTTTCTATAAGAAAAGTTATAACTTTTGTAGTAAAATATTCTGATAGGACGATATATCTCCCTTTACCGATCATTGACCGACATACAGACACACAGAACGATTAAGATAATGGCCGTATTCGATTCAGGGACCTTCAAAACCTTGAATTCTGTTAAAATACCGAATTAGAATTAGTTTATAGAATAAACACACTATAAAACAGAAATATGAAATAATTTAATTAAATAAATATTATATTTTCTCAATTAACTAAAATTGTATGTATGTATGTATATTAAAATCTCTCGCTAGCACATTTCAAAAAGACAGATTGTTATTTTATTATATATGCTGACAAATTATATGTACAGTACCTAGTCAAAATTTATTAACAAAAAAACATATCAAACATATCCGAAGATAATTAATCATGATAATTCCCCACTGTTATATATTTATATACGTAATATATATTATATATACTCGCATGTGTGTAATAATTTATACATTATCGCGATGACATTAATCTAAAATTACTTATAATGTCACAACGAATAACGGAAATATGAACATTTGAACATATATGAAAAATATTATCGTTCCTGAAATAAAAATGTATACAAATATAATTCTTCTTAAGGTAAAAAATAATACTAATTTTGTGGATTTGGATTGTGTATCATTTTAACTAGTTTTAAAATTAACGTTTTTAGGGATGGCATTTGTTAAAATGACCATATTATAGACGGTGTTCCAGCTTCAAAGAAGCAGATAAATATTTCGATAACGACATTTCATTCATTAATGTCCGGTATTAAAGCCTAGCTAATAAAATTTACTAGCTTCCAAACACTTTCAAACGGGGTATCAAACTTATAAAACAGTTATAGATTTTTTACAGATAGTTGTATGCATAGTAAGTAAAAATCAAGGTATGTAAAGTGTATTTACTAAAGTGTATTGTGATAATATGATGATAGTTAAAATATTGGGTTATGTATAACTATGATAGAAATTAGTTATAATATTAGCTAACTATTAGTATATAAACACCAGCAGAAAAGTATTAAAGGCAGTCGTTAGCACAAGGTCTAGTGAACCACAATAAGTTTTAAAGTTTGGTGTGTTAAATAAATAAATCTATGAAACAGTGAAACCCTACCTAGCACTGTAATTCGTGCTAAGGAGACAGAAAGGCTCTGTGGTAACGACCACAATTATATTATAGAAATAATCAAACTAAAATAATGTTTTTGTTAAATAATATAGTGTTACTTTTTCATATAAAATAGTGATAATCGTGTACGTTTGTTTATAATTAAATATACTCATTGAGAGTAGCTGTGTTTATGTTTCTGATCGCCTGCAGGTCAGTCTGCTTATTCAATTAAAGGATAAACTAGAATAGAAAAAAGAAATAGAATACAAAAACGTTACAGTATGGTAAAAACTAACTTACTACTTGAGGCGTGTTAAAACAAAAGTCGCCTAATCCATCTAAATTAATTTTCTACAAATCGTTTTTTTCTTTTAATATTTTGTGTAGTTCCAATATCAGTTTTTATGGTCAATAATATCATTATGCACTGATAACAGATTCAAATTATGAAGAAAACAAATTAAAACAATTACAAAATTTTGAGTAATTTTGAAAACAAATTTGGATAGAAGACTTTTGTTTTTTATGCATGGATTTAGACAAGTTTTGTTTAAGTTTTGTAAATTATTTAATTGTTTATTTGTTGTATTGATCTTTTCTGAAACAGATGTTATAAATGCTAACAATAAGATATTAAATATCTTGCTGTTAGCATTTGTAACATCTATTTCAAATTTTGAAATATTATATTTTATTTAATGGATAAGACTGAGTTTTGTTTTAACACACAGTTTTATTATTGATTTTGAACGTGATAAGACAAGATTTGTCATGTATAATACCGGGTAATTGTACCTTTATACATAAGGAACAGAACCTGATAGCTAACTCAGTTTGGGTCAGGGGATGGATAAGGCGACTTTTGTTTTAACACGACTCACTTATACAATTATTATCTGTCAAACTTTGAGAACTGTCATACAGGTAAGTTTGATACTCCATTTGAATGTGCTTGCAAGCTAGTAAATTTTTACTAGCTAGTCTGTAATATCGGACTTTAGAGAGCATTTGTAAATGTTTTTATTTGCCCTATTTTTTATGACAACATTGCCCCCACAACCTAACTCGGGATACTGCGCTAGCATGTTTGGTACCTCTCACCTCCCCTTAGTGCTAAACTAAATTTTCGAAACATCTTTATTAACAATAAGTTTAATTAATTTTTCGGTAATTTAAGGCAACGACAAAATAAAAATGTGAAACCCCCAGGATAGAGTCCTTTTAATTTATTACTTTTTCTAGATATTCAAATTGAAGGTATTTTGTCACTGATTTTTTATATATCGAAAATTCATAAAATATTTCTCGATACTTCGAACCTGGGACATTTTGTGTATAAACTTTTTTGTAAAGTAATATAAGCAATAAAACTAGTTATTATACGCGCATATTAAATATTAAAACACAATTTCTAAAAAAACTAGCGAGGTGATATAAACATGAAAACCTTTTTCATTACATAAATATGAAATATGCAATTACTCGGGTATTCTGAATTATGTGTGAGACCACAGACCAATTCAAATTACCAACGCCGAGGTGGAAACCATTTTTTGTAGGGACCAGTGACCACAGACTACACAAAAAAACATCCCGACTTATCTATGGATTTAACACCATGACAACCTCCGTCTGTGAAACTTTACCTATGTGTTTTTCTGTCCCTTTACAATATGTTGTAAATTATATTTCTAGTTATTTTCTATGATAAATTGCATACACAAAAGTGTTGAATACTTTTTTATATTTATATTGTGATGTCTATTACATAGTACAACTAGCTGTCTCGCGACTTCATTCGCGTAGACTACGAAATTATAATATACAATATAATATTGTTCAATATTTAACGGTTTAGTCAGCGTATTGCAAAAGAGCACACTGGCGGAAAACTTTTTCCGACTTGATTTACTGTTATTATCGTCTTTGCTTATTACTTATGTTATCTAATGTAACAAAATATATACTAAAACCGGCGCAAAGTACATATCTATGAATTAAAAATCACGTAAATTGGATAAGTGGTTCTCGAGTGATAAACGCACTAACGGATAGATAGACAGAGAGACGTAGCGTTTTATCATAAGTAAGGATGCATTTTGTGTTGATAATGTTTAATGCTCTAAAGTCCCCACTTTTCCACCAGTAACTCGAATACTTAAAGCTTTAGATGTCGTCAACAATAAGTATTTAAGTTTCAGAAACATCTGTATTGCAAATAAATTATAAAATGATAAATTAGGTCGGTTTTATCAACAAAATCCTATGAAAATTAGCTATAATTTTTAACTACGTTATTTGAGGGTTGAGGGATGAAGAATTTTATAATAAATGGGTCTATATAAGCTATATATTGTCATTTTATTTATTACTCTACGATTATTAGTTCAATGTGAGTCGACTTCCTGCTCCCTAGGTTACCGCCGGAGAAGACGTACAAATTTTCTTTTATAAAACATCATTTCCGAACAAATTGTCTTCTTTCTAACTTTTAAGCGGTGAATATCTGGGTTTGTTTCATGATGGCGTTTATGATATAAAACAAAATTTTAGTAAAATTGTCGCTTACGATAATTCGGGAGCAAAGGCTTGATATTTTTATGAGGATTTATAAAATTTAATGTGCGAAATGATAATTATTATGTTAACAATCACGATATTGATAAATATTATATTATATAGAAAAATATATCTTTTAGCAGTAAAAAAAAATTATTAATCAATGTAAATAATATACACATAAACGGCGGGGAATTCCTTGCATGAACAAGTAACTTAATCCTTTGGACGTGACCATAACAATGTGCACATTTTCCGATAAAAATAAAAGTGATCTAATTTTTTATTTATTTTTATATTTTCTTTTCACAATATCAATTTTACATGAAATTGCTTATAAGGTAGATTGGTATTCGTGTATAGTATATTGAGAATTAATGTTTTATTAAAACAAATATTTTTTTAATAAAAGTTTTATTTTACATAAATATCAAATTTACATACAATGAATATTTCACTGACTCTTACATTTTTTTTTCAAAAATAAAAGTCAATTTCCGCGTGCAACGGTGTTTTTTAAAGCCGTGAACTATAGTCGATTTTTGCGTCAAACGAAAAAAAATATAGTCAATTTTCCCGTCCAAAGGGTTAACGACGAACTCGGCTATTTCGGGGTATCCCCGACCGACACTGCGAGAATCCTCTTTTTTAACAGTTTTTATTATAACAGTTCGATAATCAGGTTATAGTTTTTAAGTAATATGAAGATATAAAATTAACCTCATTTATTTTCTTAAAAGAAGAAAAGTAAGAAAATAACTTACTTTCATAAATCAGACTCATCCTAAATAATTATTTGCTATCTTGTCAATTATAGAAGATTACAGTTTTTATTATAACAGTTCGATAATCAGGTTATAGTTTTTAAGTAATATGAAGAGGATATAGAATTAACTTAATGTATTTACCTAAAAGAAGAAAAAATTAGAAAATAATTTACTTTCATAAATCAGACTCATCCTAAATAATTATTTATCAATTATAGAAGATTACAGTTTTTATTATAACAGTTCGATAATCAGGTTAAAGTTTTTAAGCAATATGAAGAGGATATAAAATTAACTTAATGTATTTACCTAAAAGAAGAAAAAATTAGAAAATAATTTACTATCATAAATCAGACTCATCCTAAATAATTATTTGCTATCTTATCAATTATAGAAGATTACAGTTTTTATTATAACAGTTCGATAATCAGGTTATAATTTTTAAGTAATATGAAGAGGATATAAAATTAACTTAATTTATTTACCTAAAAGAAGAAAAATAAAAAAATAACTTAATTTCATAAATCAGACTCATAATGTTGGATAATTATTTGATAATTATCTTGTTAATTAGAGAAGATTACCTATAAAAACATAATAAACAATGTTAACGTCAAAAGTGTGTATATTTTACTTTGATTTCCAACACAGTGCAATAATGCCAGTAGTCCACGTCTGTTAAAGAGGATAGCTTGTATTGTTTGTTGTGTGCTAGTGTCAACATTTCCCCGTTTAATCTGCGCTGTTTTTTTCTGTTCGCCACGCGTTTACATTCGCCGGCGCTCACCCTATATAACTAATCCTGTTGACTGCAGGACTACGCGAGAGAGAGAGATGAGCCTGTGACTCAGCCATACCAGCGTATTTTAAATATGGATGGACGCAGAGCGGTATTTAGGGCATAATACAAAAAATAATTGTTTGCTATTTTCCAACGATTCGAAGGTTTTTGGCGTCTGAAATCGAATCGCTTAATTGAAAAGTGTCAAATTTATGTATTATTGTGAAATTAACTTTTTTAACGTGAATAACGTCTAGTGTTTTAGGTCAGATACTGAGTGGGCTTTTCAGAAACTTGATGTATCGCACAAGAATTGGTTTTGCGCGCTAGCGTAAATTTAAAATCAGTATATCTCGACACTCAGAGCAGCTACCACGCGGTTTTTGATCTCTAATTATAGATCTCAATTAGATCTACGAGGTAAAAACAAAAATTAAAACATTTAATCAGTTTTAATGAGTGAAATACTTCATGTTACAAAAAATTAAATTTTGCAATTTCCACGATTGCGCTTGTAAATATTAATTAACTGAATTGAAAAAAATAACAGTATATAAGAATATATACATATAACAAAAAAATTAAAGATATATCAATCCATAAGTCTGAGTTTTATTTAACCCCACTACCACGTATTTACGTCAATCCCTCGACTGTATATTTTTTGTTGCTTACGTAAGGCTCGATTTTTTTCTACAATTTTCCTTCTGGCAACAGATTATACTGGCGTTTCCCTTTATCATAAATTTTTACATTTCACTGTAAATTGTTTTCCGCTGAGATAAAGGTACTAATTTGAAGGTATTATTATATTTTCATAAAGTAACTTAATGTTCTTTGTGTCTATTTTACAATCTTATTTTTTTAAATAATATCTTTAAACTATTAATAATTTTTAAACAAAATTGATGAAACTATACGTGATAGGCAAAAAGAGAAGTTTCACTTTAGAATTTAGGAAAACAAATGTAATATTTACCTCTGTAATTATAAATACAAATTACTCCGGTTCTGTACCGGAGCCAGTCATTTGCATGCAGCTCGCGAGACAACGCCATGTAATAAACATAGCGGCGTGTGTAGTCCCCGCTCCCCTCCCCCTCTTTACCGCGCGCCTGTGACCGCCGCCCCCGCAGAGCCGCAAACTGCTCATTTCGTGGACACCGGAAGTCGAACTTGTCGGAACGTGAAGAATTCCTCTACTATAGTCAAATTGATTACGTCGCGTCGGTGGGTAGCGTGCGTGGTTTTATAGCATTCTTTCCGGACACTCTTTAGCTTCTGCCTACGCCTATTGCGAGAGTCTTGTGTTTTATTTATTTATTTGTCGGTCGTGTTTATTACATTTAGCTGGAATTATTTATTGTTCTTATTGCGAGGATAGAAAAAAAATCATTAGATCGATACAAAATTTGAACTAATAACATTAAAATTTTAGAAAGGCGTTTCAGTTTATTTTTATAACGTAAAGTAAATTTAATGACCCTGTTAAATTATTAAATATACACTGAAATGATTAGATTTGCACAGTCTCGTCTCGTTTGAATCTAATGTAAGTCAATCCCGTCTCGTTCTCACCTAGTCCGAATTTAAGGTATCAATATAATGGTTTTTTATCGTGTTAATATATTTTTATTAGACAATATCTATTGTATATTTCTTAATACGGGCCTGTCGTAAATCAATTATCATATGGTCTCAGGCTTAAACTGTTTCTAAAACTTTAAAATAGTGAAAGTCCCATTAAAATCGGTTCAGTAGTTTTCGTATCAAACTAGAACAAACAAACAGACATAAATTCTAAAAATTATCAAAATGGATTAAATGTACATACATATATTGACTATAAAACTTCGTTAAAACACAAAGAAACGAACAAAATATGTATCTACTAATTCGAGTAAAAATAAAGCTTATGTATTATTGAAAGTATTGATTGGAGAATTTGATACCTATATGTATATAAAATTGATATTCAAATATTGTTTTGAAATGTAATATTGGAATTTGAAGCCATAATAAACTTTATACATACATAAATTTAATTATTTAAATATAGTGAATCAAACTTTCCTAACGCATAAAGTGAAATATTTAACAAATAATTTTACAAGTTAAAATAGATTGATTTTAAAAATGAGATTGTCAAAGTTTTGAATATCTATTTTTAAAACAGAAACAATAACAGTTAATTTTCTTAAAAACTGGAACAAATCCAAAAAGTGGAATAAGTAAGAAACATAAATTTGTGTATAATAAGTTATTTCTTTCAAACTAAATCTCAATTACAAGTAAAACAAAAAATGTAAAAAGGAACTTTTTCAATGTTCCGCCATTGAAGAGAACTTAACAACTTCTTAAGAAATATCGTGTTGAATAAGAACGTGCAGAATTATAACTTCTATTGTATTTTTAATTTTATGCAAAAGCGTATACAATCCTTTTTAAGAGCACTTTTAAATGCATTGCAAAGTACGTAATAAAGAAAATTGTTGACTTTAAATAATTAGTAGTTGTTATAAAATACAATAATTATATGATGATAGTCAGTTACAGCATTCTTTAAAAAGAAAATAACAATAAGCATTAGTGATAATTAAGATAAACCCCGAGTTCCATCTTCCTCTGCATCTTTAGTACTACTGTATTACGTATGTTTTAAAAATAAAAGTGTAAAAATAAAAACCTAACTACGCTTAAACCATTGACATGGCTGGACTGATGATAAGTCAGACATGATGGCTGAAATTGAATATTTCCTAACAATCGAAACTGATTATGCGCATGCGTCAACGGATGTTCGAAATTCAAATTTATCAAATTGATTTGTTAAATATATAAATAAATACATACAAGTTCGATTGTATATCAACTACAATACACTTATTTAATACGCGAATACCTGTAATTTATTTTAATTATCAAATAATAACTAAATAAACAACCATAGATGCATACTAACTGTCAAATCTGAATAACAATTGAATAATGAAACTATAGAATCACGTCACATACCTCTATATTATATCAAAATTGAGTTCAGTGTTGCGTCTCGCGCATGCGCAAATGGATACGATACTGTTAGAAAAAGTATGAAATTTAGCCATCCGGTTTAATAGTAATTCCATAGGTATCCACTATCCAGTTAAATAATACCAGATCAGTGGCTTAAACATACCAATTAAAAAGTTATAAATAAGTTATTCTTAAAAGGAAGAAGTTTCACATACATATAAAACTTATAATATATATTATTATAATACATTCACCACCTTTATGTGACGTGCAACGATATGTCTGTTCTGTGAAACTTCTTCCTTTATAACTTTTTAGTTCATATGTTTTAGTGCAGACGAGTTTTAAAACTTTAATTTTTAAGTTTGTAGTAATATGAAAAAGCACTGGGTATATGGTATATTATTCTACATGTGTTATATATTTTTGAAATCTTCTTTTGAAGCCCTTTAATTTGATAATGATGAGTTTCGGTGAAGATTGTTTTTGACGTGAATAACGTCCACTGTTTTACTCCAGATACTGGGTGGGTATTTCAGAAACTTGATGTAACGCGCTAGCGAAAATTTATAATAAGTGTATTTCAACACTCAGAGCAGCTACCATGCTGGTTTTGATCTCTAATTATAGGCCTCGATTAGATCTACGTGATACAAGTACAAATCAAAACATTTAATTATGTAGTTTTAATGAGTGAAAAACTTCATACTATAAAAAGAAAAAAAAATTTCAAATTTCCACGACGTTTTTAATTTTTTGATTAAAGTTCTTTAAATTGAATAAAAACAAAACAAGTAAATTTTATATTTCCACGATTGAGCTTGTAAATATTAATTGATTGAATTGAAACAAAAATAACAGTACATATAATGCCGTTTTTTGCCGAAAAAACAAAACAGCAGCATCGTGTCTTTTTGACAAAAGTGCAATAAACCCTATGTATTTTTAAATACGATGTGTTTTCAAACATCGTGTTGCTGTTTTGTTTTCTTTGGTCTAAACACGGCATAGGGAGTAAATTTTTTTTTTGACAAAAGTTTTTTTTAATGGAATTAAAAAAATCGTATTTTCACAATTTTGTTTATAAATATTAATTAATTGTTTTTATGTTCGAAAAAAACATAAGAATTATACAATACTAGTCTGAGTTTTATTTAATTCCACTGCTACGTATTCACGTCATTCCCTCGACTGTGCTGTGCATCTCGACACAGTCACACCCATTTTTACGTGTATATCAATATGGCCTTTCATGGCTACCATGTTGAGTTTAACTAAAATTTTTATAACTTACGTTAAGTGGACAATCAAGATGAATCGAATGGTACAAAATTTGTTGAAATCGGTCAAGTAATTTAGGCTCTACAAGAGAACAGATGATCTTACATATGTCTTTTGGTTTAGTGTAATTGTAGAACGTTATTTTGGTAAATTACAATAATAATTAATTAACCTTCTTTATTAAAAGAATTTAATTTTGAAATAATTATGTACAAAGTAGTTTTTGAGTAACGAAAATAACAGTGTTATACAAAAAGTTATAAGATAAATGACAGCAATATATTAAAGAGATTATATTCAGTAACAATTTTATAAAACGGTTTAATTATTCAGTTGTTTTTAATTACAACATCGCGGATTAAAGCCGCGTATTTACATATAATGAACTCAACATAACGTATTCAACTCATGGATGTATTATATTATCTTAGCAAGTTTATTGTTCGTCTAGGTACGTTTTATTTTATGTTGTGCAATTTTCGTAGTTGAGCATGAAATGTGAAAAGTGTTGGCATTTTTCATTTTCATATATAAACTACTACGTACTAGAATTATGTTTTTTTTTTAGTTATATCGTAAAATTTTATAAATTGTTATTGTTTTTTTTTAACTCGTTTTATTACAAATAACAAAAATGTAACGACTATGTTTAGTTCTAAATGAAAATCATAACCTTTATACATATATAGGGTGTTCGCCAGAAACGAGTGATTATTGCTAACTTTGTTATTATTGAAGCTAGAAAATGGGAAAATCTGGGATGAATAAAGGCGGTGTTTGAATGGAATATTCAGTGTATTATTATTAGATTTTATAGCTAAAAATGTTCTCTTTTTAAGTCTTTATACATGTGTGTGGTAAAATTGTTATAAAATAAGATGTAACAAGTAATAAATTAATAGAAAATATAAAAAATAAAGTGCTATGCAAATATAATTAAATTAAAAAAATGATTTAAATTTTTTAAACAATAATTTCAGGTATTTTTGCCATATTATTAATAAAGAAAAATATTATTTTTATAATTAACTATAATTTTTTATCAATAATATTAAGAAATGTTAAAAATCTGCGAAACAAAGCATAAATACCTGAAATTATTTTGTTTTAAAAATCTGCATCGTTCACTATTTTTCGATATTTTCTATTAATTTTATACTTTTTATAACTTGTTTTCTATTCATTTTATCGCCATGCATGTATTACACTTTTATAAAAAGAACATTCTCAGCTATAAATTCCATTAATAATATACAGGTTATTCCATTTAAAAAAAAGTTATATTTCAATATATGTATCTCTGAAATTCGACATTCAATTGTTTTTTTGACATCGTCATTATTCATCCCGAAAAAAATTGATACTTTACCTATTTAATCGATCTAGCACCAATAAAAACAAAGTTAGCAATGATCACTCGGTTCTGGCGAAAATCCTGTATAATGAAAATGTTTTGGATTCTTTATCTGTCTGTTTGTTTTGATTAGACGCAAAACTATTGAGCTGATTTTAATGGGACTTGCATTGTTTGAAAGCCCACAATTAGATTAAGCTGAATTAAAGATAGGTATGTATGTACTGAGGAAAATTTACAATAACAATATCGACTTGACACGAAAACTACTCAACTGAATTTTATGAGAGTCTCACTGCACAAAAGGCTAAAATTCTAGAATTAGTTTAGTCTATGATAATTGAATCAAGGTAGGGAAATTTACAATTAATATTTTATAATAAAAATACCAACTTTATTCGTGAACGAAATATTATATTATGTCATAATATGTTAATGGAATAAATGCAGGTTGTTATTAAAGAAATTGTATAATTGATGTTTTATTATATCTTTGTTTAAAAATGAAAAGGATTTGATTTCGATAGAATAAAAGGGGGGGGGGAAGCTAGAATTATAGTATTTTTAAAATTTTAATTTTATTTTTCTAAATTAAATTAAAAATAAATCGTTTTGATAATTTTTTCATCTGCTTTAAACGTTGGTATTAATTATTTATAGATTCACAGAAATTCCCCAATTGTTACACAACTCAAATTGAATGTAATACATATCAAATGTAATTTCACATCAAAATACATATACATATTATATTATTAATTCTCCGGAGGAAAATAAATTTGATATAAATGAATCAAAATTATTTTTTATTACTAATTCATTTTTCAATTTCATATAAATAAAGGAAATTTAATAAAAAAATTCTTGGGGCGTTTATTAAACACCTGACAGAAAGGGCATTAAACGAAACGACCGAGAGAACAAATATTTCGGGCAATAACGGTAATACTGGACGATAATGAAAGAACATTTATTCGTTTTGGTCAGCAAAGGAAATGCACCACACACATAATTATCAGCTAAGGTACCTTTGCAGTGTTTCATCTATGTATTTGTTGTACGGGATAATCAGTGGTGGTCCATAGAAAAAATATATAATAATTTTGTTAAAATTAAAATTACTTAAAATATTATGTTGACTATGGTGGAGGCGAGAGTAATTAGCGAGACATAATCTGATAAAAGAAAGAGAAAAAGAAAGATGTGCCGAAATACCTACATATATACAATTCACTTAAGTGCATTTTTTGAAATTATAATATTAAGAAATGTAAACTAAGGAGAATGGATATTGTGACGTAATTTTAGGCTGGAGAGTTGACAATATTGTGATAAGGAGGGGGAAGAAGGTCGAAAACAATAAACAAATAGTGTTACATTAGTTACATTCTTTTTATCCTTTGCTTTTTCACTTGAAAAATTTGAATCTAGAGATTTACTTAGATACCAAACTTTTTTAGGTTTCATTTCGATATCGAGACGAAATTCGTTTAAAGACTTTTAAGGCGTCACCAAGAATTAGTACTTATTTATTTATTTAACATTTATTTATAATTCTAGACGCTGCTATTTGAATAAGATAATTTTATTTTAAGGCATGACTCAATGCTAACAAGTTTCTCGAATTCCTGGAAAGATAAAAAAATAACGCTTCATATTGGCCTTGATATTTTTCACCCATATTGAAAATCTTTGAGAGTTCACTAAGCATGGAATTTCCAGGAAAATGGCGACCAACACAATCCCAAATTTTAGCTATTTGCGAAAATACACACGTAAAAAATTAAATTTTTCAAAATTTCCATCTTTTTGAACGTAAGTAAATTCAATAACTACACCACTGGCCCATACGAGTGTTTGTGTTTGTGTGTGTGTGTATGTTACTGGACTTCTTTTGATCGGTCGACCATTTGCTGGAACATCCGCTCGACCATGCGGTTGTAGTCAGCACGAGAGATTTACCGGAAAACACAAAAGCTCGGGGCGGCGGGGACGTGTGCAGGACAGGACTGATTACAAACACAAAGAAAACACAAAGCGTCTTGTGAGTAGTCGCCTTGTCGCAACAGTTTCTGTGAACTTGTTAATTGTTCTTTTCAAATAAAATCATGATTGTTTTAATGCTGGATTGTTATGTATACAGTTTTTGTACGTTTAATATTACCTAAACTTTTGTACGATTTTGAATTATTTTTACTATAACTTAAGAAAAGTCAACACAGTGTACGTATATCTGTATCCTTAATAAAAACATACTTGTTTGTCTAAACGTCAAAATTTATTTAAGAAAAGGTAATCGCAAGCTTTCGATTCACAGGATTTTTGTCAGGCTATTAATCAAGATTTATTATATTTTTAGACAAACAAGTTTGTTTTTATTTATATTTAACGTCACTACTATTATATTATTGTATCCTTTATATATAAAGCTCAACGTCTGTCTTTCCGTCTGTTAGTGCGCATATAACTCGAGAA
This sequence comes from Sialis fuliginosa, assembly GCA_961205875.1. Classification (NCBI taxonomy): domain Eukaryota; kingdom Metazoa; phylum Arthropoda; class Insecta; order Megaloptera; family Sialidae; genus Sialis; species Sialis fuliginosa. Next base: position 10,469,270 of record OY540817.1, on the reverse strand, counting down.
TCACTTATCTGTTTTACGTGTTTTTTTTTTAATTCATAAATATATTCTCTGGCCAGGTTTAATAATTAATAAGCAGTGACGATAATAGTAAATCAAGTCGAAAAAAAGTTTGCTGCCAGTGCGCTCTTTTGCAATACGCTACTTAAACCATTCAATATTGAACAATATAATGTTGTAAAGAGTTGTGTAGAGTAAAAAGAACTAAAAGAAAGTCCGCGATGCCATATATTTAACTTTTATATTTAAGTTACAATGACTACTTTTATGTTATAAAGAAAATTAAAAAATGTTTGGGTTCTGTTTACGTGGACTTATGGCCTGCAAAACATTAATCCTTATTGAAATAAATGATTTCATCGTATTGAATGTACATAGATATAATTTGCCCTTTACAGCATCCAATTTGGTCGCATAGTTTAGGAAATATCATAAAATAAGTTATATACGGTAAAATATTAATAACGCACGAACTAAATAAGTGCCCCGAGGGAGAGGGAAAGATTCCGCGCTTGGCCGGAAGTTGTTTATTTCGTTTTTTAATAGTTAATATGTATTTATTAAATCAGCTCAACAAGGTGTGCATTTTGATACCCCACATATAAGTACTTATAAAATTTTTTAAGATATTTTTTATGACTTAGATTTTTCAAGGTTATTCATATTTTTCCGGGATGGACATAGTTTTATAAATATATTCTAAAAGTTTAGCTCAATTGGTCCAGTAGTTTTTTTGTTATGTTGAGGATGGATGGACAAAAGAGCTTCGCTATGGTTTCCGTTTTGAAGGAACTCTAAAAATTATTATTTGTCTAATTTTAAGTTTCATGAACGAAAAATACATTAAATTGATTGATTAATATCGAATATCATCGCTAGCAATATTAAAAATTTAGCTTTTTGGTTTTAGATACTGTTAATTTGTATATGTTATTAAATGCTTGTATATTAATTGAATAATATCAACAGTAACATTTCATTAATAGATTTAGATACATATACATTACAATATAGAGTAATAGAGAACAACAAAGTGTAAATATAGTCTATAAAGTATTACATTATTTTGGTTGCTAGGAACTCACAAGAATTTTCTCCTCTAAAAGAAATAAATTCTTTCATGCTCTATAAAGTAACAGTTAAACTTTTAAAAGTTAAATAGTGAAACACTACTATAGTCTAAAGTTCCGTTCCAAAAACACACTAGAAAATAGATTAGTTTACTTTTCTGTAGTATTCCATGACCATGAACAAAAATCTTTCCAATAATGTGTATTGTTAAATAAATAAAATAAATATACATTCTTATTTGGGAGCGTCCATTATTTCTACCAATTTCTACCCCACCTCCCCATGTAAGAACTAAACAAATTTTGAATTTCATATTTTTAATTGAAGATATGTTACATAAAATTTTTAAGTGACCCATATATGTAAAACCATTTCCACCCAAATCGATCCTCATCTTAATCCTATTAACATGTGTCATAACCTGATATGATCGGCCCATTAGCACATTCCTCTCGCAGATATGAAGACACGAATACATAAAGGAGCTGTCAGGAAAGGAGGTGAACTTGACAAAAAAAAGAATAAATAAAACAGGTTGGAATGTACAGTAAGTATCATTATCAAGAAAAATACAGTTATTTTTATACAATTGCGGAGAAATATAAAAGTGCAACAGTCGAGATTTAAAAGAACTTCCACAATGAAGAAATCGATCAAAATGTCTCATCTCTCTATTATTGTATTTTATGCTTCATTTTCAATATGATTATTATTTTGAACCGACTTCAAAGAGGAGGGAGGCCCTCATTTTTATCGATATATATTTTTTTATTTGTTCGGGTATAACTCCGACAAATATGCACCAATTTGAACTTGGTTTTATTTGTTCAATAAAGTATACTCCCGAAATAGTCCCATTTAAATTTTATCAAAATATGACCATGGACTTTAAAAGCTTTTTTAAAATTTTTCTGTATATATATTTTTATGTATGTTCGGACATATCCTAGCCATATAAATTTTATCAGAATCTGACCATGGATTTCTTATCGTTAGAAAAAATAAAATAAAAATAAACCGACTTAAAACAACCCTAAACACTAAAAAGTATATGATAATAATTAAATTTAACAGTTTTTGAAGTATAAGTGCCAAATCAATACAAAACTTTTTAAGAAAAAAAAGAAAGAAAACCACTTCAAAAACTGTTTTTAATTATTATCATATGTACATACGTTTTAGTATTTTTAGTGTATTTTGAAACCGATTTTATTATTTATTAAATATAATATCAATCCACTCCTTATTAAAAGTTTTTGTCTTGGTAGATACTTATGTAAAACATTCAAACAAATATATACGTATTAATTATTATTTATCTTTTCAATTTCAATACGCACTTGAATACTCACCTGCATAAAAGCGGAAGTGTAATGAAAAGATGGCTATAACAAGGTGCTGATAAATTGTAGTAGGTGTAAATTAATTGAGATATAATGCTTGGTAACATGAAGGGGCTACTTTGAATTTATTCTCAAACGGGAGAGTAAAAAGCAACATCATGATAAATTTAAGAGTATATATTTTATTTTTAATAAAAGCTTGTTGGGCGTGTTTCTCAATAAATCAAATCTTTGGTTTGAATTTAATTAATATGTATAATGTATACGTAGTACATATATAATGTTGCTATTCAATAGAAAAATTCTGATAGTAAATATTTAATACAAGGTTTGGGGAAATTTTGCTTTGAAAAAATGGGCTTGTTAGGTATTTATTTATTATTTCTTTTGTGTTATTTTGATAAGGATTAATTTGTATTGAAAAAGAAACATTTTAAAACTCAGTTCAAAAATAGTGTGCTATATCATGACTCCAACATCCTATTGTTAATAAATCTAAGATATTTTTTTGACGACGTAAAAAAGTTTAATGACCAGATGCTTCTCCCCAGGCTAGAGCCCTGTCACACCCTCCTCCCTCTTGTGGCGGCCATGTACTATAATATAAAACTTCACAAATAATACACTTATTTTGATGAATGACTACTTTTTGCGTTTGGTGGGAGGGGAGAGGGAGATACATATATACCAATTTGAAATAGATATTGCTAAAGATATTTGCTATACCTCCCCCCCCCGCGAACCCTCAAAACACAGTTGTTGTTTTATTATTTTTTTTATGATGAAGTTTTCGAAAAAATAGTAAAAGGTGGGTTTCTGCTTTATACACGGAGAAAAATATTTCATAACAATCATTCAGTTCTTAACGAAATATTATATTACTATTTGATTCATTATTCTTATATTTAATGGGAGACGATTTTGCAATTCTTCCATATTAATGATAATATACATTGTAAGGATCTGGTGAAATGTTACTATTCTGCATCGTAAAAAGAAACTGAAAATACAGTACGGACGAGATATATAATATATAATTTATTCTACACAATCATAGTATTTATTGTATGGTCTTTTAATAAAAATTTAAGTATCAAATAGAATAATTGAAATGAAATATTTGTATAGCAATTAACAAATAATTTAACTTAAGAATAATTAGTTGAATAAATCATGTAAACGATATTTACGAATATAGTAAAAATTGCGTATTATAAAAATTACAATGGACATTGTAAATGTTATTGAATAAACAGTACATGTTAAAATTGTCAGTATTTTTTGATACAAAATTGAAATTTTTAATCGGCAACTATAATTTTTAATAAACAATAGACTCCATTTTTCTCCATGTAGTTATAGCTAAGTCATTCATGATGGAAAGTCAACAATAAAAAAACACCAAATTTCATTAAAATCTGTCAAATATACCTCTCAACGTTCTCTTGCGAATAAAGAAATAAACGTAATTATAATTTTAATTAATTTTGTAATTACGAATAAACATAAAAAATGTGTAACATTAGTTGTTTTATTTTTACAAGTTGCGGTTTGGCATAAAGTATACACAAAACATTCGTGTTTTAGGTAAAAAGAAGACGAAATACTCGGGGACATGTCTGATAAACTAAGAAAAATGAAAGCTTTATGCATAATAAATGATAAGAGAAAACGCAAAGTAACGATTAGCGCGTATGCCTTACGGAATAATAAAAAAGTTTCTTTAAAAACTTTGTCGTACATTTTTATATTTTAGGGATTCTTAAAAGTTTTATTCTGTACAATAATGCAGGATGCAATTTTATTTTTTAAATTTCTTTCTTCTGGTAGCTCTTTAATTTTAATAATAAGCCATTTTGAAGTTGTGCTTTTTAAATTCGATTTTGTCAAAGTATTTATATTTTTCGGGATTCTGAATGGTATAAATAAATGTATTACGTGAAAGATGGTGAAATATTTATTAAGAAGTTTGAAAGATTTTAAGGTGTTCTAGAGATTTTTTTTATTAGAAATGACTGTATGGAATTAAATTATTTTTTTATAAATGAGTTTTCTTCATGGAATTTATTATTATATTATAAATTTGAAAACAATGTAAATATTGTTATGAAAATGCTACGTAGATGATTTTTTTTCTTTAAAGCGAAACTGTAAATAGGTACGCTGTATAAATATTTTTTTAAGTGTAACTATTTGCTTCCTAAAAATATAAGAAAATAACAATAACATATCAATAAAAATAAAAACAATCATATAAAAACTAGCTGTTACCCCTGCGACTCCGTCTGCGTGGTAATACAGATTTCTGTTTAGTTTCGCATTTACACGCTAGATACAAAGTATCCTATATCCGTCCTCAGGATACAAAATGTATCCCTGAAAATTTTTATCATATTCGGTTCAGTGGTTATCCGTGAAAACGTAACACAGATAGACAGAGAGACACACTTTCGGATTTATAATATTAGTATGAATCAAATGATTAGTCAATGGTAGTTTATATACCTCTTATCAGTATTATTAAAATTCTTCGACTGTGCAATCACTTGGTATTTTTTTAAATTATCTGTCTGTTTTTGTTCTGACTTGAAATGAAATCAACTGTTCGTAAGCCTAGGAAACAAGAATTAATTTATGCTATATGACAATTTTTTCCCGGAAGGCCCGTATAAAGAAAATTTCCAATTAATATATTCTATATGTATGTATAAAATTTGGGATGTGGTGCAGATGTCAAATGGACATTCACTGATAGATAGGGGTACTTGTCTATTATATCCCCGATGGTTTGAAAAAAACTCAAATCACTAGGAACATAAAAAAACGTATATAGTTATTCAGAATAAAGTTTATTTTATTTGATAGAATTATTTAAAACAGTTTGTTGAGGCGGAAATTGAATTCCCGTTTTTAACCTAACGAAAACTAGCCAACCCAAAAGTAATCAACTCGATTTCGTCCCAATAGATTGTCCTAACTAAGGACAGAAGTTATCATTCAAAAATAATGAAAAATAGTACACACCTTACTCACATTGGCGTTAATCAACATAACACCTACATGACACTTGCCTATCTGTAGAACTCGTTATTTTATGTCACTAGTAATTTTAGTTTTTTCAAACCGCCGGAGAAATAATAGACAAGTACCTAGATAAGAATATTAATATATTTATAATAAGATTAATATATTTTTTATGAAAAATATTAAAGAAATTCGATTAGAATATTTAAAATCGCCACAATTCAACATGAGGGCGTTAGATTAAATAAATCTTCGTTAGACACCGAACACAATAAATAAAACTTTTTTCACAATTTCAAAGAGTTCAACATTTGAATTGTTGAGGAAGTTGAACAAAGTATTCGCCCCAGATTTTTTCTACCAGATAGTAGAAGAGTTCTTTGTGTATGTGTGTATGCGGTGGTGGGTGGGGATGGTGGTTCGTTGGAATTTCGGTATCTCACATACATGCTCCACACTTGCTTTGCTTGGTTTGAAATTACATAATGTGTGAGATCAAAGCTGGCATTCGAATTGAAACTGATGGACAGATTTCTTTCATTGCAAGAAGTTTCTCGTGAAGTGTCTTTATTTATATTTCTTGGGAGTAAGTAGAATTTTCCTTTGTGTTTTTATTTTATTCTGTTTTATTAATTTATATATGTGTACATCAAATACGATATAAAACAAAAAGTATTAAATATGTATTAAAAAAAAGAATAATTTAAGTATGAATTTTTTTTCTTATCCATAATGGTTTAAATAAAAGTTTGATATTAATTAGGGTAAGGGTAGGGGGCCGTTATGTATTGTATATATCTATGTATGTTATGTACGTATTTTTTTTTCTCTCAAAAAATTATTTTAAGCTGAAACTCCAAGCTTTAAAATGGTATTAAGAAAGGTTTTCTACCATTTTTTTCATCCTTTTGCATAATAATAATTATTTTTATATAGTTGTTCTCTAAAAGGAATGGAAATAGTGATTTTGAGCTATAAAACGCATATTTTTGGTCTTATAAAGAATTACCATTTTTGCCTTCAAGATATTTTTTAAAGGGTGAAATAAATGATAATTTAAAAGGAAAGATGAGGTGAAGGTAGTTCTTGCTAATTTCTGCAGGGTCTATTAGAAACATGAAATTTGGTACATTAACATTGTCATTTTTAAAATCACGCTCAGTTAACAAAACTCAAAGATTATGCGCAAAGTTTGTTAAAAACAACACTTTTCAGAATCTATTGATAACATCTTAATCAAGAATTAAACGATACATTTACTCGAGTTTTAAATAATTCGTGAAAATCCCTACTAACTTTTCATACAACCTGTAAAATTCAAATAAACGTAATTTAAAAAAATCTTCTAAATAAATAAAGGAAACATATTACGCTCTATTTGACTCTTTATCTTCAATATACCCATAAAATAAAATGTCCTCTCTGTAAATTTTAAATACAGAATGTAATTTGGTATATGTGGGGTTGCACATATTTCAGAGAGGGGAGATTATTCTTTATGAGCTTGAGGAAAACTGATGAAATGACAAATATGTGGAAGTTATTAGATTTATTCGTATGAGGGGAGAGATCCAGTTGGTTGCAGATAAATTTGTTGTCAGTAAATATTAGACTGATAATTTTAAACATAGAATTTCGACCGTACAAGGATGAATGCTCTCCATTTCCCATTACTTACAATTTGTTCTTTTACCCTTAATTTTTCATTTTGTATATATGTGCTTTAAAAAATATCATATTTATATAAAATATATAATAGAAACGTTACAGAGCTCCGTATCCGAAACCGAAACCATTGAATTTTCGTAACTGTTCTGACAACCACAACTGTATTCGAAATAATTAGATATTTACCTCTGAAACCGTATCCGAAATTGTCTCTAAAATAATTTCATATTCGTATTTGAATCCTAACCTATATTTTGCATAAATTCATATATTGTGATAACCCAATTTAAACGTACATATATTATGGTTCTTCGATTTACATCGCTTCGTATTTACGTACAATTTTAATTACCACCGTTTATATGAAACTAGCGGACCCGTTCCTGCTTCGCATGGGGTTGTAATTGTTGTTTTAACTGACCCGGCAAACGTTTTTCAACCCAAAAATAATTTGTTTAAAAATCATACCATATACACATTTTTGTAATTATCTTCAGCGCCACCTACCGGGTTCATTTTTTAAAATATTTCTTTCTACGCAACTAATAATAATAATATGTATTGTGAATATGAGTCAAATTGGACCATAAATACACATTCTCGACCCCAGCGCCACCTACTATGCCCAAAAAAGAAATAAACCTAACGGAGCACCAAACGAACATATAGTGTGTATATGGTTTCGATACGTCCAGTAGTTTAGGCCTGATGATATCACATACAAAAAAAACAACGTTTTGGTGTATTTTTATATGGAAAAAATACAATTTTTCGAAATATCTTTACCGGGTCCAAAAAATCTATAAACATATCGGAGCACCAAACAAATATATAGTGTGAATATGGCTTTGATACGTCCAAAGGTTTAAGCCTGATAAGAACACATACATACGCACCAACGTTTTTATACATAAATTAAGATATGGTAGGTACCACAAAAAATTTAAATGCGAACAAAAAATTACCCATTCAATAAAAATTATTAGAATTTAAATGAAATTTTATAGTACATATGAATTAGGGTATCTAACCGGTTTATATCACACTATAAATATCATCATTATAGTCAGTGAAGTACGTAAAATATATAGCGAATTAATGGTAATCTTGAGAATTTTCTCTAGAAAAAAATCGCTCTTAAATTTCATACTGGATATTTTATAAAGACGCTAAAGTGCACTCAAATTCTGCTGCGCGGGTCAAAAGATTATGAGGTTACGTTAATATACTGCATACTGTACCACTGACGTTGTTAGGGAAGAAAATAAACCGGACTTGTATCTAATAAAGATATTAAGTAGAAAATTTAACATGAAATGTATCTTTGTTTTTACTTTATGGTTTTAATGAAACAAAAAGGAAGTGCATTATTTTTAATGGATGTTTGTTGTTTTATTTACTTTGTAAAATTGAATTAGTAGTTATTTCTTTAACTCAATTAGTCACATTAAATTTCACTAATAGACTAGTGATTTCGAATAAGAAGTGGCGTCATTACGGTATTTTTTTTTACTTCGATTTGTTAACGTATATGTTACCAATCATCAGGTAAGTTTATTTATGCAAAGCTTGAAAAATTCACAATTAATTTTTAGTGTGTTTGCAGCAAACATTTTCATTAATTTTGATGCTTTCATAAATTAGCTTATGATAATTTGACATATTCATAACTGACATTGAAGTTAGGTTATGATTGGTTAAGAGATTATTGTCATGTGTGATTATTTTTTATTAATTTATGCTTATTAAATAATGAATGAGTTTTTTTAGAATGCCCCAGTTTTTTATAAAAAAATAGATAAAATAAACCTTAGATTCTGTCATAGCTTAAGAAGTGACTGTTCACTAATTCAAGTAGTGAATAGTCAGTAATTCATAGTAGTATAATTTTAACTATACCTACTAGTTTAGTTTTAGAGAGTAGGTTTAGATTTTTAAAGTTCGATTTTTTTAATACAGATGATTCAATAGTGCGTATTTCTTCGATATTTCATCTCTTTTAAGGAGGTTGGGAAGTAACATTTGAGGGTAGTGGGGTAGGACGCAGTGTTTGATGATGCCAAATTTACGACCTGTCTTTCTCACTTGCACTTATGTATTGTCATAACTTGTCATCTTACAATGTAAGCGTTGTTGCCATGTTACGCATTAGTTTTAAATATTGATACACCATTTCACATATTTTTCAAGTTTCTTATATTGTTTTTTTTTTAATAATGGATACTTCTAATTCTTGTTTAAATAATTACATAAATGTATACTTTATAATATCATCAATTTTCAAATAAATCTTACTGTTTTTAAAATTGATTTTTATCTTTTTTTCTATCTTTTAACAATCTATTTTCATTAACTGCCATTTAAAATTTATTTTCTTGAAAACGAGTAAGTCAAAAAGTCTGAAATTTCAGTAATTCATTCATTTTGAGTGTTTCAACAATTGTATGAAATTTCAACCTATTCTATCTGGTTTGACGTAACTTCCCAGCATCCTTAAGAGATGGAGTAAAAATAGAATTTTTAATATTGATAATTTCGCACCCTGATTTATAATAATCGTTAATATAATTGAAATATATAATTTATCATAAACAACACAACCTATAATATTTTTTTTACATAAACATTTATTCTGACATGTGAGCCTTAACAAATATTTGAAAATTTTTATTTTAACTTATGAAAATATGCGTTTATAATCCTTCATTTAAAACATTAAAACAAAACCCTTTTACACAAAATATTCTGGAATTGTTACGGCTTCTTTGAAACAACCCCATTATGTTTAATCTGTGTACAAACAAGAGTTCCAATACATAATTCGTGTTCTTCGTCACGATTCGGTCTTCGGAAGCTTTATAAAAAATTCACATACACTGAAAACCAATATTAATCAAGCCTTGAATAAGACCGATACTCGTTTGATAATTTCATCACTTTAATATGTTCATCAGTTTCACTGTTCATGTGTTCCTGATATTTGATTTTTAATAAATATTTTAAAAAAATTCGATTATTTTCATTTTTCTAATTATTTTTGGAGTAATATGTATAAAAAATGTTCTCGATATAAGTTTTAATAAATATTATTTCTATAATTTATGTTTTATTACACTTCAATTTATCGTATGTATGTTTGTACGAATTTTTTTAATAAATAAATTTTTATTGTTAAAAATTGTATTACTGTAGATATAAAACAATTCTTAGTAAACTGCAGATACAACAATATACTCTTACAATTAGTAATTTAAGCCTAAAATGCAGATTGCGAAAAACAAGTATAACCATATGTATTTAACATTAGTAAGACACAGGATATATAGATAATACCATTTTGTGCTTCTCAAATTTGAAAAAAATGTCATATACCACATTAGCAGGGTAGAGTAGAACAGTAGATTAATTAATACATATTTAATTACAATTAATAATGAAAAATCGGGATTGCTAGCAACTCAGTGCGTGAAAAGTATATTTTTTAAATTACAATTCTTAATTGACTTAATATAGTACTTATAAAAAAGCTGAAACTGGTTTCAATTAACGTATTTTGAAATAATTAATATGAAAGAAAACTAACATCAAGCATTTCCTACTCTCTTCCCCACGTAAGGAATCGTAAGATTTCACAGACTCCCCTCCCCCCAAAGCCTTACATAAGCACTTCATTATATGTCAAATTTTCGCGCAAAATGTATGATTTTCAGAAAAAAGTGACATTCCAATGAATATTTTTCATTTTATTATAATATGGTACTTCCCACTGAATTATGTTGTGAATATAATAATAAAAATAATAAATTCGTGTAGTCTTTAAATTTTGTTGCCTTTGGGTAGTTTACGCGTAGCACACTGGTCCAATTTACCTCTAGGGTAATACGCCACTCCTGAGCGAATACCTAATTTGTCTACACATTTGGGACTACTCGAAATATAATATGTACCTACTTGATAATACTTGTCACTTGTGAATACTTATCATGTGTCATGGAAACAGTATAGTAGCATGAGCTTTATTTGCTATATCTGTCATACGTACGGTGGAGCATAAGTGACTTTAAAAAAAATCAATATAAAGGTCGTAATTTTAATTTTTGTAATTAAATTCCATATCGATTCTGTAAAAATAGAACCTAATATATGCAATGTTAATAATAATCTGAAAAAAATGTGTATTAGACAGCTGCTAATTGTCAAAAGTTTATATAAAACGTAGTCCATTTGTATGTCTATCGCTGCGTCTGTCTATCAGTCTGTTCACAATTTTCTCAGTAACTATACTGAACGGATTTTATTCTGGTTTTCACTAGTAGAAAGTGTTTCACGAGGAAGGATTAGGTTTATTATTTGTGGATATTTTGTGAAAATTTCAGAGAGATATCTTCGCGTGAGCTGCGTTAATTGTTTGTTTAATATATTTATTACAGAATAAATTTTAATGAATCTGACCAGATAACATACCTACGTACCAAAGAAAACCGTATGTAAATCGGATCAGTAGTTCTTGAGTTATAAGTGAACAAAGAGCAAGAAGAAAGACGTTGCGTTTTATAAATGTCGAGAAAAAACATATAAGTGCTCTAATATTTAATATAAAATTAATTTTACTGATCATAATATTCAAACATCTTAATGCATTTGCTAAGAATTACAAAACAATAATTATTTTAGTTGGTATGATAATTAAAAATGTTTTAATTCACCAAACTTAATAACTGTGGGAGCTAGGTATAAAATTTCAATTATCTGATGAGATGTACAATATATAGATCCGGTAGTTCACGGATCTATATATAACTCTTCATTGAGGACATTACAAACTAATTTTGATTAAATTATTTTTGGAACGATGCATGTTACAATTGAGGATCAATAAAACAAAATCGGTTAGATCCACTTTGAACCGAAATTACTTTTTTTTCGATTCGGCATTTTCAACCATCACCAGATTAACTGACCAAAGATCACGGATCAAATATTGCTAAAATCTCTTTAAAAATGACTTTAAAAACATGTCTCGGAATAAAAGCTAACAAAAAGTCAGAAAAAGTTTGTGTGATTATTATATTAAAATTTCTTTGATAAAATGTGCCTTATTGATTAAAAAGTTTTGTTCTGCTGCTCTTCAATTATCTACAATATTAAGTTTTTGTAAAATGATGCATAAAAAAGTCTTGTGGTGGCCACAACATTTTTTTTTAAAGTAAAACTAGTGTCCGGTTTTTGCGATTTCAAAATTTCATCTCCTTAATAATATGTTAACTCAGGTATACAATAATTCATATGTCGCATTAACTCTATTTCATATAAATTCACTGTCATAAAGTTTGGCAGGTAAACAAAAGTTCTTTTAAACCGCGAAACATTTTTCTGGTCATCCCAAAACTCCTACTGTTCATATCAGCTTCTATTACAAACTCATTTTGACGTTCGCTGCACTATACAGAGGATACAGAGCTTCTCGTATTGATATTTACAATGCGCATGCGCGATGGCGCCGGTACGTAGGGCTTGCCAACCATCTGTCAGTTCTGAATCAACCCTCGTGGATTGCATAGCACGCAATACCTGGCACCTTGTTATTAACAATCATAGACGCCATGTGTTTCTAGTGATTTGGATTTCAGTTGTTTGTGTTTGTTTGATTACAAAGATCGACGTCGCCTGTGGTTGAACTTGTCTGTTTCGTCTACTGATTTTTCACAGCTGTCTGGATTGATTACGGTGAGTAGTATTTAAAAAAATATAATTCTTTCAGGTTGTGTTTTGTTTCTGCGCGTGCTTATGTAATTTGTTATTGGTTATGTAAGACGAGATATTTATTGTTGTTGACTTTATTGTTTGCTAGAACTTAGATATTAATATATTATATACTTTATAATAAAGTGTAATCTTCAATAAATTAAATCATTTAAATGGAATTACACGCTTTAACGTCTGCGTGTCGAACTATGAACTTTTTAGGGCTAAAAAAGTGAAATTAATTGTATACAAAATTTAAGTTATTGTAAACTCAACATTTTTTGGAAGACAATTACTAATGTCAATTTTTACATTTTTTAAAGATATTTGTTCATAGTATATTTATTTAAGTTTTATAGAAATGTCATGTAATCGAATAAACAATTTAATAAAATATTAAAAACAGTAAATACAGTATTTGTTGGAAAATATAATATGTATATTCAAGAGTAACTTTATAGGTAAAACTTGATTCTTTTTTATTATATATTTTTTAAATCCAAAATATTTTGAAAATTTGAATTGAATCGAAAAAAATGAATTCCTTTGATGTAGTGTGTAACTGTGAATCATATGATTTATTTTCAAAGGAATTTCAGTAAAATATTTATTACTTGATTATGATATTGGAATATCTTTGATGTGTTGAATATAGTTCATGTATACATATATTGCTTATTTTGATTTATAAAATAGATTGGGGCAAATGTTATTGGATACGTGATTCTTTATACACAAAAAATTATAAATAAATAAATTTTAAGAAAATTTTATTGGCTTTCACTTTTTGAAGTTATATATTTCTTTAATAAAAGGTAGACTCGTTTATAATAATGTAATAAAAAAGCTTTTACCAAGAAAATGTACAGTGCTTCCTCGTTCTAAATTCACCAAAGGTAGTTAATTATTGAACAATTTAAATAAAAACCGGAAAAATATTCAGATAAATTGCCCGACATTGCTTAACCATTTAATTTTTATACAATTTTACTAAAAAATATTAGTTCGAAATTTTTCTTAAGACGCACCTGATTATTTTATCGTATATTTTTAATTTTTTGACAATTTCAATCTAAATCTGAATTTTTTTGTTATAATATGTCAAAGTAAATAGCAATTAAAAAAATGACGATTTTTTAAAGCAAATTAAGATAAATGTTTGTAAAGAAGTATTTTTCAACAAACGTTGCAATGACCAATATTATAAAAAAAATAATTCTCACATCAACATTCGTCTTTCTTGAGATATCTTCAAAAAATTAATATTTTGAGATGTCACCCCTCCCCCTAACACACGATTTTGATGATTTTGAAATGGGACCGTCCTAATATCGGTTCAATAGTTCAAGAGTTATGCGTGTGACAAGGATTTAGGAAACAGACAGACACACGGACTCGCACACAGACAGACAGATATGGAACGAAAGGTATTTGTCTTGACCTGAAATGGAAAGATCAAGTTAACATTTTTAAATCGGAGAACAATTTTCTATTCTTATTTTAAATCGATCACAAATCTTCTCGTATCTTTGATTTGGCAAGGAAGTAATAATTGTGATATTAGTTTCTGTGAAATGTTTAATGAAATTAAATGATTTATATTTTTAAAGAAATACGAATCGTTTGTATGTTTTTAACAAAAATGCGAATTTACTACTGTGTCAAAAAAGTAAGGTGACTTTTTTAATAAAATGAAAAATCTTTATTCTTCCGAATCAATGTCATCGTCTTCAAAGTAATCCTCAACGTTTTTTCCAATCTTCGAAATAGTCCGAATAGTCCTTTTCCGGGATCGCCTTCAAAGCGCGTAGCGATTCGCTTTGAATCTCTTCAATGAACAAGAAACGGTGCCCCCGGAGCGGTCATTTGAGTTTACTGAATAGCCAGAAGTTATCAAGCGAATATAGTGGTTGTGGAACGATATAGGTCTAATTTTTGGCCAAATGGTCACGAAAAACCAATGTGAGACGGCGCGGCGCATTATCGTGGTACAAAAATCAAGTATTGTTTCGCCACAATTCCGGCCTCTTTTTGCGAATAGTTTCACGCAAATGATGCACAATAATATTCCTTGGCCCGACGGAAGAAATTCATAATGCACAATACAACAATACTCGAAGAAAACTGTTAACATAGCATGACATTATAAAAATCGCCAAGATGTATTGAAGATATTGTCATGAAATTTGATACAAATGTCAAAGACAGTACTATTAATAAAAAAAATTACATTATTTTACAAACCCCGTGAAGTTTAAATGATATACTCACCTTATTTTTTGGACACATAAGTATATAAGGTGTATGCCAGTCTTGGCAAGAACCCCAGTAATGGCAAATTTTAATTAAATGCACTGAATTAGAAATATGTGTTGATATTTGATTACTACCATTTTTGAATTTAAACTATATACATTTAACTGTCTTACAGCGTGATTTAATGACAATCGACCAGTACGTGAAGTGTCCATCACTGCGTGCTTAATACTGGTTTTACCTTTGCCATTACTGGAGAAAAAACATGATCAAAATAAAAAGTTATAATTTAAAAAATAAACTATATTTGTGGGTTTTGGTAATTAAATTGGTTTAATAAAGAGTTACATGTTTTATTAATAACATGAGTGCATTAGAATTACAAAAAACAAGCCCATTAATCCAAAAAAATCGAAAACTTGCTCTTATAGCGGCCATAATTGGTGCATTTACCTTATTTTTTTTCTTCCGTTCTATCTGTCTATTACAGCCTTTGAACTACTGAACTGTTTGAACTAAAAATCTGAGATTTAGCATTTAGCAACAATATTAAACTATTAAAATTCAATGAAGTACCCCCAATTTTTTTCAATCACGGAGAGGGGTATCAAATGAAAGTTGAACATTCAAGGAACATATATGCGTAAATGTTTTGTTTTAATTAAAATCTTCGTTTAACAAAAAAAAATTGTAAAATGGCAAAATGTGTAATGATATCTAGATCAAATGGAAAATACGAAGTACTGCCACCTTTTCGACAATATTCAAATTGCTTCTATAATAGCACTGTTTTCCATTGCTCCACTTTTACTGAGTTTTAAAGATTTTGAATCTGTTTGCAATTAAAATTGGTATAACCGAATAAACTGAAAAACTGTACGATACAGGACACTAGTATGCGAGGTTTGACATTTGACGTCATTTATTTTTAAAAATAAATAAAAATAATGTTTTCAAAGTAGTAAATTAATGTTTATTACAATCTAGAAAATAAGATAATTGAAAATGAATATTTTATTACACGTTCATGAAGAGAAAACATTTCTGGCATAAAATATTGACGTCTTAATTTACAAATACATTAAGAAATGAATTTATTCGTCTACTTTATGAAAATGTATCGATATTAAATACGGCGGCCTTTATTATTTATATAGCGTTGATGACAGATATTTTAAAGCTTTTAAAGTAATTGAATAGTAATTTACGTGACTGCAAGTTGTTAAATACAGACTTTTCTTACGGAAACGGAAGTTATCTGTTATTTAATTTGATATTAATTGTTTACACTTGTCATAGTTTATTGAAGTATATATAAATATTTTCAAATATAAAAAATGTCAATACAAAGAAATAACGTATTCAAAATTCGAATCTACTGTTTTTAACGGAAATTAAAATAGAATGCAATTGAAGGCCTTTTTGTAAATATGATGCATAATATAAATAAATGTATATATGTATGTATGTATGTAATAAGTTAGTTTATGACCTAAAATAAATTCTCGCCGAAAGATTATTATCATATAGTTCAATTTTAAGAGGTACCACAAAGGGATGTCCTGTTTCCCATTTAAATAACATTAAGTACTAAATAAATATTAGTGCTAAAGTTGGTATTACTGATTCATGATAATTGTTGAAAATTCTAAGTGATTTATTTGTTAAAATAAACGTCTAAAAGGTTCTCACAATTAAACCATTGTTTTTATAAAAATAAGTTAATATAAATTTTAAAGGAAATTTAATTCTCTCTTTCGAGAGGTATATAAGTGTATGGTAAATGCAATGAGTTGAAATATAAGCATTTTAAATATTTTTTTGACGAAAAAAGAATGACCCACCCGACAAGTGGCATTATTAGAAAATAATTTTATACTCTACAAAATGACGTCCTTAAATATTTTTTATCAGTTATCATGAATCAATAGTACCAACTTTGGTAGTAAAGAATAATTTTTCAATGTCATTTAAATGGGAAATGGGACCTCTCTTAGCGGCACCTCCTAAAATGGGCAATCCTTCCGCGAGGATTTATTTTAGGTCACTAACTATCTTATTTCATAATGAGAGCGAAAAAAAAAACATGCCATAATTTATATACAATTTATATACAATTTTACTAAAAAATATTAGTTCGAAATTTTTCTTAAAACGGACTTGATTATTTTTTCGTATATTTTTAATTTTGTGACAATTTCAATCTAAATTTAAATTTATGCAAACGTCAAAATGATATTTAATATGTCCAAGCAAATATCAATTTAGAAAAACTAAACACGATTTTTTAAAATAAATTGGGAATATTTTACAACAAACGTTGTAGACCCATATTTTCACGTAACATGTGTCGTTCTTGAGATATCTTAAAAAATAAATATTTTGGAATGTCACCCCTCCCCCTTACACATGATTTTGATGATTTTGAAATGGGACCGTCCTCAAGCCAGACCCAACCATCCGACCAAGTTTCAACAATATCGGTTTAGTGGTTCATGACGCACGGACAGACAGACAGACAGACACGGAACGAAAAGTTTGTCTTGACGTGAAACGGAAAGATCAATTTAAAATTTTGAAATCGGAGAACATTTTTTTTGTATCAATCTGAAACGATCACAAAACTTCTCGTATCTTCGATATTGCGAGGAAGCAATATTGCTTTTTTTGACACATTCTATTATACATATTAATAAATTAATTGGTTATCCACAAAATCCTCTTTATTAATGTACATTTGGTATTATTAAAATATAAAACAACATTAATAAATTAAATTTGATATCATTTAACAGCTTAATGTGTTTGATTTTATATTTTATAATGAATGAATTTTATAATGTATTTGTAATGAGATTTTTACCTCTGAAATACAATCGGATAGGTACGCACATGCACAAATGCACACCCATATTGTTTTGGAGGCAGTGTTAGTAAAAGGGTTAAATGTTAATTGTTTTGTGTTTTTCGCTCGCGTAGCTTCCGGCAGACAACATTGTTACATGAAAATTTTCCTTTGATTAAAATTTATTTTCGTCGACTTATTTATTTGTGGTTTGTTAGAAGTGTACATGTTATGCAAATATTGTGATTTTGTACATCTGAATAAAATATTTTGAGTGTTTTTGTATATAAAATGAAAATATTGCTTTTAAAAATTTTCTTGTACTTATTTACTTTCTTATTATGTAATATATAGTAGGTATATGTATAGTGTTAAGGCATATTTTTTCGAATTTGAGATTTTGAAATAAATATCCATTTTGGCCTTTTCGACCATGATGTCTGTGTGTCGAAAATAAACAATTTTTAAATATTACATTTAAAACAAACACGAACAATGTTTAGGATTCAAGTTGTTGATAACATTATTATCTTTAATTGCTAGCCCATTCATTTATTTCTATCTGTTATCTATTAATCAAAAATATTTGTTTCATATAATTAGATGTACATAATTATGTAGGTACACTGTTCACTCAGTACTCGTATAAGAAAGTCCCGTTACACTCATGACAGCATTTTTTCTTTCAAATTGATTTTTAAAAATTTTGTAGGTGTATTTAATCATTAATTAATTTTAAAAATAAGATTTTCTAAAAAATATTATTAATATCTATTTTTCAAATGATGCAAGCTGTTGATTACGTCCAAAAATCGTTATTCTTCATGTTTCTTTTAGTATAAAATTTAAAATGAATGTGGAAAATTTTTGTAACATCGTTTTTATTTTTTTCGGTATTGTAATCACTATTTATTTGTAAAGTTCCTTAAAAACTAAAAGATTTTATTTACTTTGTGCGCTATTTACTCGGCTTTTATCATATTGCTCACTTATTTTTTTTATAAACAGACTAGGTGATATGGCTCCAGCGTGTACACTCTAGCTTGATAATAATTATTATAATATCTTTGAAATATAAAACATATTGATTGTATAGCTATTAAACGTCAAATTAATATTGAAAATGATTAAATGGAAATTGGTTTAGCGAACAAAAAAATCATATGCACTTTTAAGTTCAGTGCTTCTCTAGGAGATGATGTGTAAGACTATGTTATTGGAAGGAAATTTAATTCCAAGTTAATAGCAGTCATTCATTGGGTAAAGAGAAATCACGTATCTTTTTATTTTTAAATTACCTTTTTCCAGAAAATTTACGACAGAAAAATTCTTTTTGGGAAATAGCTGTACGTTATTATTAAAAAAAAAAGATGTTTCTGATAAAAAGTGTAAAGTCTTATTTCGGTCTCGAAACGAGAATGATATCAAGATGTTTATATACTCTTGTCAATTTTTGAATTTTCGAATTATTTAAAAAAAATGCCGAGTATGTTACGAGTAGTATCTATAATTTATTTACCATACATTTTTTTTAATATTTATGATTTAGTCAGAAAGAATTTTTTAAAATAATTATTTAGAATCACCCATACTGTTCACTCTCAGTAATACGTATAAGAAAGTCCCATGGCATCTATGGCAAATACGCACACTGTTTAATTTCTGTAAATGTATAAGAAAGTCTCATGACACACATGGCATATATTTCTTCTCTGTTATGAACCATTTGAATTATAATTAAATTTTCTTTCTTCAAAAATTTGTTTTTCGAAATAATGAACATAACATAAATTATAGATAATAATATTACCGACAATAATAATTCAAAAAATTCAAAAATCGAGTTGAGTTACAGCGCTTACAGACAGGAAAGGTCAAAATGGATAATTCCATCAAAATCCGGGTTTCGAAAAAATCGGCTTCACTATACTTACTTCTACTATATGTAATAATATGTAAACATATACATGGGTATAAGAAAGTAAAAATAGTCACGTCCCATCTTCCTTATAATTGTAAAGTAAAAATTAATCTTTCACACGAAATCAGCTTTCACGAACATGGCTTATCAGTATTTAAGCATCCCATACCAGCCTAGTCTGTACTGTATAATTCCATTAAGGAAATTCAATCAAATAACATATCGGCGCACAACTTCCTAGCTGCACAATATTTTCCAATCGTTTGCAATATCAATATCGAAAGTTATATAACAATTTACCACCGCACTCGATTTTCCCCGTGCGCCAATATCTGTCCCACATCAGAAAGCCATTAGCGGGAAGATAAGCGCGTGAAGCAATGCCTCCGTCGTTACGTACGTACTTAAATATAACACGCGTCTCATAATTCATATTTGCCGACGCATCGGTGACTTTACGATGCGGGAGCTCAATTCATAGTAGAGCTGGGCGCGTGAGTAATTTTCGCTCACGATCACGCACGCTCACGAGAGAAAATTTTTTAGTCACGCCCGCTCACTCACGGTTACAAAAAAGTATTCACGATCACGCCCGCTCACGAATTCTATTTTTTTTACTCACGCCCGATCACGCACGGCGGGTCACGCTCGTGACCCGAATAATATATTATAAATAAAATGTTTAATATAAAAATTCGATTTAACAGATTATCATATATGCATGAGATCAGAAATTAAAGAAATATCAAAATATACATACATATACTCACGGACTCACGCGCGACAAAAATGTACTCACGCCCGGTCACGCCCGATTGATTTATTTTGACTCACGATCACGCCCGCTCACGATCCAATATTTTAAAATCGCTCACGTCACGTCGGGTCACGGCTGTGACCCGACGTGACCCGAAAAATTCACGGCCCGCGCCCAGCTCTAATTCATAGTTCAGTTGGGAATATTTTTTAGTTTTAAATATATATATTTTTCATTTGTAGAAATAGTTAGTCTATTCAGGGTGTCTCAACTTAAAAGACCAATTTTACCAAGAGATCCGAGACATCATTTTGCATGGTTTTTGATTAACGTGTACAGGCCCGGATTTAGGAATTTAGAGCCCCTAGGCAGTTTGGAAAATTTCCCTCCCCCCTTTATTTTTATTTTTGTGTGTTAATTTCGCGTCGATTTTTAGAAACCGGTGGGTCGGAAAAAAATAAAAATAATGAACCTGCAATGTGTATCGCTGAAACGTGTAACGCTTTCTATAATTTACATTATGTTCAGTAAAAATTATTATTAATTAAATTAAAAAAGAGTTAATACCTGTCATAAGAATTGGAATTTATAACCACTGAGAAAATAGTTTAGTTGTAAGAAATAAATGTATTTAGTTGACGTATTTTCGAAAATATTTGTCAATTATTAACAAATTCAATAAATGTTATCAATTAGATATTTGCTAATAAAACAACGATATAGCTCAAACAGGATATTTGTTAACCAAATGGCCTTCGTCTATCAAAAAAATTGCGTGGTTCTTCGAAGCTGGGAAATTATTTGAATAATTAGGTCAGCCATGTTTTACAACTTACAATTTTCTAAAAAAAAAAATGAAAAGGATAATCAATTAAATTTTTGATGTAAAAATTCAAGCGAACGAAGCCACGGGGACAATCTAGTTAAAAATTAAATATAAAGCAGTTTTAATTTAATAATAAAATTTTGATTCAGAATTTAAATATCTTTGAAATGTAAAAATATAAAAAAACAAACTGAGAAAATATTGTACTTAAAATATTAAAATTGAAAACTGTTGAATTTTCACTGGTCAGAGATTACCAAAAGAGAATATTGAAGTGGGAACGTTTATCTCTAAAGCTGTTATAGCGGTAAAACTGAAACGTTAAAAATTTGTGTTTATCCGGACAAACTTTTGTTATAAACGGATACCTTAGAAATATATATGCATAAGTGGAATCAAGAAAGATATTTTATATAAGAATATGGATATATTTTGAAATATTGAATATTGTAGTACAATGGTTGCTATTTATATTTCTGGCCTTGGCAACATTGAGTGTTGTCAGGTGCATTCATTGTAAACTAGACATTATTGAATATAACCTCTTCAGAACATTTTGTAAATTGAGCGCGATTTGTGTTGTATACAGTCACTTGATAAGTCATCTCGGGCAAAGAATGGAATTAACTCGTGAACATTTTTGTGCGATTATTTTTCATAACTTTCGACGTGGATTATCAAGACAAAATGAACTTAATTCTTTATACGGTGCTAAAGCACCATCCCACAGCACTGTAAAAACTGGTATAACGAATTCGATCGTGGTCGATGTTCGCTCCAGGATGAATTCCGTGAAGGTCATCCAAAATCGGTTGTTGTACCAGAAAACGTCGATGCTGTGCGTGAACTGATAAAGCAAGATCGTCATGTGACATACCGCGAGATTGAGTCATCTTTGAGCATTAGTATAACAAGCATCAATAAGATAGATAGATAAGATATCGCATGATCATTTGGCCGTAAAAAAGATTTGTTCGCGTTAGATCTCGAATAATCTGACAAACGCTCATAAGAAGGCTTACCTCATTCGGAGTGGAAAAAGTACTTCGAAAATTGGTTTAAACGCATGCAAAAGTGTATTGATCTTCATGGAGAATATTTTGAAAAACAATAAAACCAATTTCGATCATCAATATTCGTTTTTTCATTATTAGGCCAGAAATATAAATAGCAACCCTCGTGAATGGTGAATCAATAATAGACCTGAGTTTTAAATAAAAAAATAAATGTTTAGCGCTTTTTAAGAGTCGCAGATTTTGTTCAATCCAGGTGAGTGGGGTATCAAATGAAAGACGACATTTCAAATATGTAAACGTTTTATTATTATTAAAATCTTCTATTTACAAATCATAACAATATTTTATTCCGAAAAAATCTGAAAATCTGAAAAATTACAAATTAATATCAACACTCACCGCACTTATAATAATTCAAAATAAGAATATAGATAAAATGAAAAATACATTATGAAGTATTTAAGATTTTCTAAATTGGTTCTTAACTTGGTTAACTAACACTAATACGCGAATTTTTTAGTAGATTTTTCTCCATATACGCACATGAATAGAATACCATAATTACTGAACTATTTATTTAAATCTACGCGTATCAAAATTAATGACGTACCGTTTGTTAAAGAAATCCGCATCTACTTTTGTTCAAAGTATATTTACCTTTTCCACAAACACCTGAGTTCTTTTTTCCCAGGCCTACAGACATTTACGTGTATGTATGTACATACAAATTGTAAGTGTTTCTATAGCGAGTGACCTTTTTAAATGAATATAAAAGTGTACATTAAAAGTTGATGTGCAACTTCAAACTCTTTTTTAAATCGTGTAACCGGTAGCGTAGTTTCAGTTTGAGCGCCTTGGGGGAAGTTTTATTAAGTTTCTCGTCGGAACATCAATCAGTAATATGGTTTATATTGAGCTGATGTGTATTTTTTATAGGTTGGTATCGTGGTTAATAGAATCAGTTAGTTATATTTTTGAAGACCTACCCTATTCAATACTTCTTGGATATACATTGTACATTTGTGAATTAATTTGTTTTGAATTAAGCATGTACTGAACTTTGGAAAATTGTTCATAAAAATGATTTACCATCTTGTATTAAATAGATAGAAATATTTATTTTTATTTTTTTGCTATTGCAATATTATGAAAGAGATTAAATTATTTAACAATGTAAAAATGTGAATTAAAAAATAATGAGGTTGTCTCATAAATATTCAAACTTTATAGTAGGTAAATAATTTAGTATATGTCATGAACAATATTATTTAATGTTTTTAATTTTTAAATTCAAATGCCATTCAGACCCAAAAAAAAATCATATTAACATAAATATTTTTTTGGATTTCCCTTCAGGGCTATTCACGTTTTACGTAAGAACATTTTTGTTGAGTTTTTAACCCCCTTATGCCGTCTTGTTCATTTTTCAGAAAATTGTAAAACATGTTTCTGTGACGTTTTATGGAGTTTATTTTGTCTTTTTGTATGGCATTAATTTTTTAATAAATAAATATTACAGATAATATTGCGTTTATGGAATTATTAGTGCGGATATTAGGACATAATAATAAAAGACTGAGATTTGTAGTGATAGTTACGTTGAATCTCTTAGAAAATAATTAATAATTTATAAATCCGATTTACGATAAATCTTATATACGATTATTGTTTACTTGTCAACGAAAATAAGAAAAATCGAGATCCTGACAAGTAGGTATTTATAATGTGATTCTTTCATTTCGGTTATTCCTTGCTTTTGACACAGATTAACTTTTTGTTTCAGTAGGAATTTGAAAAGAGTTTTGCAAAAGTATTAACAAAATATGTATGAAATAAAACTTTGTTTTAAGTCTTACATTTATAGCATTCATTTAAATGTTTCCACGCCCCTGGATGTAAATAAACTGGTATTATGTAGTTTAACAGCAGCCTGTGCATTGTTCTGTCTTTTGTTTTTGTGTTTACTTTGATCAGAAGTTTTTATGTTGTAATTAAAAGATGCGGTATTTAATTTTTCGATTGTTTACTAATTAGAATCAAAAACTGAGCTTCTTTTTGAATACATGTTAAAAAGGCTTTTTAAAATATGTAGGGTAAAAGGTCATTAGAATCTCATTTGGTTGAAGTTACGTATTTATATAACGTATTAAATGTTTTTAAACTAAATTTAATATGTACTTGGTTTAATTTTATCTTTTGTTTTTAATTACGAATCTTTAAAGCGCTTGCTTCTCAAAATGTATTCATACCCCGACATACGTTGCTTTGCATTTACGTACACTTTCGGTTTTCATCGATTTCTAAAGATGCGTAGCTTACTTCAGAGTTAAGTCTTTTTAACGGCATGAATCTGAACCCATCCACAAAAAAACGCTGTCTACCCAAAATGCACGGTTAGGTACAGTCACCTGCATTAATGGTCTTGCAGTTTGTATTCATTTTCGTTTATCACAAACTTAGTAGGCTCCTCCCATTTGATTATTATAATATTTAAATCATTTATCTATGTATCAAACAAAGACAGATATTTTGAAATTCATTTGCTAGATAAAGAACTACTCTTCGTTTATAGTACTCATATATATTTGTGCAATTAAATTATTATGTAATCTATTGAAAATTGTATACGTAAATTTTGTGGCAATAAATATTTGATATTCCGAATTTTAGTTTTTAAATATATTAAACTTGATAGAAAAAGATAACCGATGATGTTTGTCTTTAAATTTGGAATCTGTTGTAAGCGATTCTAGCCTTTAGGGTGCCAGACGAGTTCTACAGGCGACTGTACATGCCGGACTAACTGTGCTATAAACTTGTCGGAATTTTGATCGTCACCCAAATATAATATAAAGATAGACGGAATGAATAATATTCTAATATACTGCCATATAAAAAAAGTCTATGTCTTCACACAAAGTAACAATAAATTTTAAGTACTCCACTATAGTTTGTTCCAAGAGATTTTTGTAAAAGAACAAAATGTTTCACTCTGAAGAATAATTGTTGAAGTCAAAAATTTTAAAACTTTCTTAAATAAGTTCACAAAGTTTTAACTACGTGTATAAATCTTAAGTTTACACTTGCAGTCGTCAAATGGTTCTTAAAGCGAGTCTTTTTGTGGTTACTTTATTTATTTTCTTTAGTTTTCATTTCGACAAATGTTTTAATGAATTTATGTATGCATTATGCATAATGCACATGTATAATTTAATTTTCGAGGTATCAAAACAATTTGCATTCTCAGAAAAGTTTTTTTTTGCCTTTTCCAACGAACGTTGATTTTTTTAATGAAGTTTATAATGTTCCCTAATAATGACTTTAAAAACCGTCAATTAAGGCTTTCAGGATACCAAGAGGGTGTTTTCTTTTGGTTAAGCCAAACTGTTCTTGCATGGGGAAATAATTATTCTATAAAATATAGTTATTCTATAAAATATTACGCGCTTAGATACTACCTATACATTAAACATTAATAATATATATTTTCTATTTTCTATAATAAAAAAGTGGTATTGATCGTAGTTCTACATTATTAGGTGTAGCACAGTTGCTTGGTTTTTTTTCATTAGTAAAATGTAAAGAACGGGTCTTATTTGGAACAAGGTGAATTATCTTGACCTAAAATTGCCCTTATTGACAGCCTCCGTTACTTGTTGCTATCGATCTTATTATCGTAATATAATTTCAAACACGAACAGTTGAAAATATACTCGATATAATTTTCGACAGAAACGCGTCCACTGTTTATATTCAATTCTGTATTGCTTCTGTATCTTTTCCATGTTTTTATGTGGGACTTCATTTTATGAAGGCAACAATATATATTTAATGATTCTATTTTACTTCTTTGTAAGTATTTCATTTTCTTTTTTATAGTGTATTTATGCGGTGTATTATCGTAAAGCATGAAGTATGAAATGTCTATCTGTTTTTAGTGAGCTTTGTATAAAGAAAAATAACTTTTAATGAAAAATTTCTTTTAAGATTCTTTTTATTTTTGTTTAATAAATAAAAAGTAAACAAATTACTAACTGGAATATGAAGTGATGTAAGGGGTAAACTAGTTTTTTAATCCGAAATATATTACAAGGTGATTTTTCATCGCATTTTTTAAAATCATAAATTTTGAGGGTGATTTTTACAATGGTCATGTATATGCAGATACGTATTTACCATGGGGCTATGGGGGCCATGGCCTAGTGCGGCAGGCTGAGAGGGGCGGTAGATTTTTTTAGTTTAATATAGAATATTAAAAAAAGGGAGACAAAAAATTAGTAACGCGATTAAAAAAAAAAGGTCATCAGTTTTTAATTTATATTATATTTTCCATTATTTGTAAAAGGAAATTCGGACTGTCAAAAATAAATTATCTTTTCACTCGGTCAATTTTTTTGGCCCAGGGCGGCAAATTTTTGGCCCAGAGCGGCAATTATTTTTTACCCAGGGTGGCATTTTTTTTGCCCAGGGCGGCACTTAACGTAAATACGCCACTGTGTATATGGATATATATTTTTGACGTAGAAGGAAGCTTATATGTCCGAAACTAATAATCGTAAATCAATAAATGAAACACCAATAGAGCTTATATACATATTTATATTATGTATATTATTTATACATTAGCATAAAAAGTTAAGCTTATCAAATATTAAATTATCTTATGAAAGTAGGGTTTTTTAACTTGTACTATCTATTTTCTCTTTTATTTGTTTCCCTTAGTTTTAATTGAGCTACAAGTATACCAAATTTCATCAAGATAGGTTAGATACACTTAATCTTTTTGACATCTGAATGTCTAAAGAAAAGATGATACAAAACATTTCTATGAACATTAACAATAGTTTTTAAATTATAGTCTGATAATGGAGAAAGTTAAAGTATCTCATGAAATTCGAAAAAAACTACAGTGAAAATTAAATAAATTTGAAAAACGTTACGTCAAACAGATATTCTTTATATCCGTTAAATGAACAGAAAAAATAAATGACCTCCTGGAGGTTGAAATATCGAACGCGGTTCGGATGCGACTTACAACAACTAACAATGCTAAGGAGCAAATCGTTTGGAAAAATAATATATTTGAAAGTAACGGCGACAGTTTTTTGTTCTTTATTCCAATGTAATAATTCTTTATGACACTTCAAGCTGGCTCAATGCCTTATAAACGCTGTACGTGTACAGTATACATACAGTAAGTACACTTGTAGGTGAGCTATAAAATTACACAATGTATACAGTAGGTATTTTCCAGTTTTTTTATAGTTCGTGCGTTTATGTGTGATATATTTTTGACGTGAATAATGTCTAGTGTTTCACGTCAGATACTGGATGGGTATTTCAGAAACTTGACGTAACGTGCAGAGATCAGTTTGCGTGATAGCGTAAATTTAGAATCAGCTTATCTCGACAATCAGAGCAGCTATCACGTGGGTTTGGGTCTCAAATTATAGATATCGATTAAATCTACCACCCAAAAAAGTGGTATGTACACGATTACGCTTGTAAATATTATTTATTGAATTGAAAAAAAAACGAACTATAAAATAATATATTCTCTACGCAGTAACGTTTTTAATTTTTTGACTAAAGTTTTTTAAATTGAATAAAAAAATAAAAAGTAAATTTTGTATTTCCACGATTTTATATAAGTACATACATTTTTATCAAGACTAAGTTTACGACAACATTTAGTGTCCATTTTACAAATATTTAAACGTTTCTGTGTAACAAAAAAATTAAAATCAATCCATAAGTCTGTGTTTTATTTAACCCCACCTGACGTATTCACGTCAATCCTTCGACTGTGCATCCCGGCACAGTCACCCATTTTTTTCGTTGATGGATGATCGACGTGAAACTAAAGAAAAAACATAGCTAAAAATGTAATACCTATATTTTGGCTAAGTTTATCAACAAAAATAACATTTTTTCATAACATGCAAATACGTAGATTTAATTTCGATTTAACGACAATTTTTGAAAGGTTTAATCTTGAAAATCATGTTTTTTTGTCGAAGAAACTTGTATAACACGCGAATGGTTTTTTTGTGCAAATTTTTCTGCTTGCGGTAAACAGAATGCACGAGTATACATCAGAACATGTATATTTTATCACAACACGAACTTTTTTGCAGAAACATCGTGAAATTGGAAAATATGATCAATGAAAATTTAATGGAAGAAATTTTTCAAAATATTCAGTAAATATATTACTTTAATAATACAGTCATATCTCAGGTTACGGCTCCTTACCTTATATTGTGTTTCAATTACTAATACCAATCCCCGAAGTTGCAGCACTTGCTTCTGAGTTAGTTTGTTAGAGGGGGGGGATTAACAATCAAATATGGCCACCCGTTAGTTAAGACAATGCGTGCGAGGGGTTATTTCTTTTTACACCTTTTAAATATAACTAGTATCGCCTATGGTCGAAATTCAACCAATATTTTATCTACTTTAACGGCAACATACACACATGTTTTTTTTGTGAACATCTATGGCACAGTTAATCTAACCTGCTTTTACAACAAAAATTTCCAAAATTAAACTCAAATTGAACGTGAATTGAACTCTTTATAAGCATTCTCTACGTTTGACAGAACCCCAGAACTATTTATTTTTGCCGCTTCGTGACGCTAGGAGTATTGCTATGTTGTTGAATGATGCGAGGGGGATAAACAAACAGTGAGAGAGGAAATTATGTGTGTATGTTTTTGTTTACTTCCCTTAAGGCAACGTACACACATTTTTTTGTGCACATCTATGGTACAGTACCTTTCGAATGATATACGTTTCATTCACCTCCTTTTATAATAAAAAAACAACGTACGACAATTTGCATATTTATATGAAATTATTGAATTGCATACAATTTTTTTTAAGTCATACAATAAAAAAATTAAGTTTATAAACTTGTCGAAGCGAATATTTGTTTAACATATTTTTTAAGTTTGGAAAAGAATCGCATGTAATCTTTTAGAATAGAAGTTCTAAGTATATTATCATAGAAAACAGTGGATGTTAGACGTTGAACGTCTTTTTAAATAAATCTTTAAGCGTTGAACATAATTTTATTGTCGATAAACCAAATTTCAATTCGTTTACGTGCTGAAAACTTAATGCTATTGAAATAGTTCTGAAACTCTCTTGTTGAACTTTGATCTTAGAAATGTTATTTTATAGAACATATGGTTAACTGATCTTTATACTACTTTATATTGATTTGGAACTTTCTATTAGTTTGTGTGGTAAATTATTATATAGTATGTTTTATCACTTTTACAAATTAAAATTTATTTCAAAACTGATACACATCGTAATTCTTTAGTAACGTTTTGTCTATATTTTTATATTATAACTTACTTCACTAAAATCGGTGAAATATTTTAATGTCACTGTTACTTTACCTGATCACTCAGGGTACCTCTACGTCTCTCCAGTAATTTATGTTAGATGAAAGATATGTAAGTTTTGGTTTTAACTGGTTGGGATATATATTTGAGCAAAAACACAAATTAAATAAAAAAATAGGTATGAATTAAATTTTTAAACGGTAGTATTTAAGCGCGCACTATTTTATATATTATACTTTGAGCATTAAATATATTGTTTTTGAGCAATAATATTGTGAATTCTGAGCATTTTACTATACATAAAGTGTGACATTAAAAATAATTTTTTTGAGGAATAACATTTTCCGTTTTGAGCATTAAAATTTTGTTTTGCACAGTAATATTTGGGTTCATTATTATTGTATAATTTAATTTTCTTTAATATTATAACTTCTATTTTTTTAAATAAAATAAAATAATTGTATTATTGAATTTGCTTTTAACACAAAAAATACTGTTCAATATTGTTTACAAATGCGATAATAGTTTATGAAGTGTTAGAATAGTTTATTTAACGCCCTTCACTATTTATCATTTCATTTAAAATAGTGCGCGATTTATTTGTTCCCATTTTAATGTTATTTCCTAAGTAAGACCATTGGTTTAATGTTTATAATTTACTGTTTTAAGTATTACAATTTCAGATTAACACAATTTGTAGATACATCTATGTATATATTTGATTATTATATTTTTATATTGAAAATTTTCAAATACCAATTATCTCAAGTTCTGTTATTGATTCTAAATTCCAAATCGACAAAGTTTTACTGCAGACATGTAGACATCGTACAAAATACATAGCTCATTGAACAGAATAATTACTTATAAAGTATTTGATAAGATGGATTGAATTTTGATATATTATTTCTTTGATATATTTTCTTGTTTGCGATATATTTTTTTTGTCGAATTGAAGCTAATTCTAATAACTGGTATTAACATCAAATTAAACTTTGTACAATTAAAAGGAATTGACTTCTATGTGTCATTTGTTTATATTTTTCTGCAAAAATTAGATCTCGTCAACTGGACAGTAAATATAAAATGCAGAGGCCATCACAAGACTATTTTATAGTACATTAATATATAAAAACAAATATCTTTAAAACGATTAATTATACTGAAAAAATTAGAATCGCAGAACGTGTTGCCAACTTAAGAATAGTAAAAATGACACTTCCCAAATAGACTAAAATGTCTTATGATTTTGCAATGTCGAATTTGTATTTTTTTGATTGTATGTGTTGTTAAAATATCAAAAAATACGAAGACAAGAATAAATAAAGGATTGATATTATATTATACGTTTATAACATTTGAATACGTCTTCGTGGTGACGTCAATTCCCACGCCAACGCTGATTGGTCAAGGAGATGAAGAGACTACCTTGTCTTTATACTTATACCTTGGGTCATACTTGATTAAGTTGATTCATATGAACTATAGTATCAGTAATATCCATATATTAAGTTTTAACACATTTATATTATAAAAACTGTCATGGGGATCGTTTTATATTGATATTTTTGTTTTGATTTACTGCATCTTATACAGATAGATAGACATACAGGCATCATGCCAAAATAAAGTCAGAATGGTTTCAAGGAAATTCAAAATTGATATTTTTACATCAAAATTAAAAAAATCGGTTAACATATATATTTCAAATCGAACGAAAAGTGACGATACAATATATTTTGTTAGTTAAAATCGCTTTTATGAAAATTAATTATAAATGTATGAATATATAGAACTGATCAATATCAAATTGAACTAACACAAAACAACGGATATAAAGAACATTAACTTTATAATCCGTATCCAAACCATTTAAATTATTCCTCCGAAACGGAACTACAAATAATAAATGAACATTGCTAAATTCATCCTCTATACTGAACACGTATGCTATAAATTTTTTTCTCTGGTATTAAAATGGTTTTGCCGGATATTGAATCTTCTATCAAAACCCTCTTTAATACAAGCAATTAAATGAATTGTTTCGCTTTGGTCAATTCTCCCAATAGGTGTGTTTTATGAGAAGGTTTTGCAATACGCTCTGCAGATATAAAGGGTTCTGTTGTTTGCATAAATGGAGCCAGGGGTGTAGTTATGGATTTATTTTAGGGTCTAACGAAGAATGTATGTTATAGTGTAATCCTTCTTCATGTAATAAAGTGTGTATATAATAATAAATATAATTAACGTAATACTTATTTTAAAACATTGTTAAAAAATATTTTAACATTTTATACTTTTCAAAATTGTTTGTTTGGTTATTTAAGTTTTTACAAAATTAATTAATGTTTATATATCGTCGGTGCACAAGAAAAGTGACACATCTCAAAAATACTCATTTTTCAGGAGAACAATTTAAAAATATTGTTGTTCATTAACAACAAGGTCTCTCTATCGAGTATTTTATGAACTATCTTATTTAACTCAAAAAAGAGGATTTTTTAGATGTGTCATTTTTCTTGTTCACCGACATTATATATATATATTTGAATGTGTTTTTTAGATAGATACTGAAGAAGTCATAATAAGACGAAAAGTATAAATAATAAAAAATGTTATATCCTATAGAACTATATTTTTTTATTCAACCAATGACCTTAAACCTCGAAAACAAAAATAAAAATTATAATAATAAAGTAACCATGAAAAAAATTCAAGAGAATGACACGATTACAAAAACTAGTGCATTTTAATTAGGTTTGTCGGTCTGTGAACCAGAAGCAAACTAGGGGGGGGGGGGGGGGGGTAGAAAAAATTTTGAATACAAATTTTGATAAATTTTTTTTAATCGAGAAATTTTGCGTTAATAAGGTAGTACCCCCCTTTAAAAAGAATAAAAAGGTGGTGGCTACGTCAGTTTTGTTTAAATATTTATTATTTCTATTTAAAACAAAAAACATACAAGCATATGTACAAATGGAGTATGACAAGCAATCTAATCTCGTCCATTGTACTGGACTTTAGAAATGTAACTGTCAAAACATGTATCAGACATTGAAAAAGTCAATTCAATTTAATTTGTTGTCAGACTCGTACAATTCTATGCGACAACTTCAAACACTTGTTTGCTACTATCATTAAATTTTATTGATGTTCTCTCGTTGATTAAAAATTGAAATTTGAGATTCATTTGTTCTTTTATGTTTTAAATTGTAAATTTAAATTTGGAATTTAAAGTAGTGATAACATAAACAACACTATAATATATTTTATTGAATATTTATGTAATTACAACAAAATTTTATTTAAATGTGTAATTATATACTATATTGTATTATATAATCAATAGGTGTGTTATTAAATACGAAAGCACAATGAATATGCAAAATTTGGTCCCCAAAATGTTAAGATAAGATTTTTCCCGAGGTTTGAGAATTTTCTGGTGTTACACATTTCCATTTTTTTCTAATAAGAATTTCTACTAAACATTTTCAGGATGTAAAACCTATGTCCTTCCTCAGGATGCAATCTCCCTGCAAAATTTCATCAAGATCGGTTCAGCGGTTTAGCCATGAAAATGTTAGAAACAGATAGAGACACTTTCGCATGAATTTAAAAAAATTCCGGTTCCGGTCGAAGTTGATAATTCCAATTCCGGTACACATTCCTAGTTATCATGTCATGACAATTTACATAAGACAGTTGGATATTCGTTATTTTTCCAGCCCTGGCTATAGATATAAGAAGCAACAGAAAATAAGTGAAGTAACTTATTAACAAAAAAAATTATACTTCATTAAATTATAATTGTTTAATACAGTCACTTGAATATATTAAAAGCTACCCCCCCCCCCCCCCTCTCCCTTCATCTCACAACAAAAACGTTTGGTTTCAATTCTTATCCACATAATTATTCTTCGTTTAATTATTTTTGAAAGCGTTGCATGGAGCTGAATGTTAATGAAGGGATCCGAAGCCAGGCTATAGTAGTTTAAATATTTGGTTTGTGATTAAGCTAAATTAACTCCGTTAGTACGTTCTAAAAGAGCCAACTGTGGCATATAATCTATAATATTCCCTACATAATCTTCAATAGGGGGATGAGAATAGGGATCGTTCACTTTCGAGTGATTAGGGGTGCTAAATTATCTCGATACTGCAAAATTAAGGTTTTTAAATTTTTATTCTTTCTTGAGGATGTGTTTGATAAAAAAATGTTACATTAGAACAACACGCTGGCTGATAGAAAATTGCTTGTATATTCTTTTGTCTTTCTCTCTGTTTGCCCGTAGCATAAAACAATAATTACTGGACCTATTGATCTGAAATTTCAAAAATTACTTGACCATTCGGGAAAAATTTGAATAATCTCGAAAAAATATTATTCCCGGAGATTGAAAAACTGCCTTATAAAAATATATTTTTCTATATGTGTCAGTGGGGGTATCAAAAACGCGTCTTTTTGAGTGATTTATGAAATATTATACCTCTAAATTACTATAAACATTATTTACCCGTAAAATGTCGTAGGAACTTGGCAAATGGAGAAATGATTTCCATAATAATTTAGAAACTAATTGACATAAAAAAATAAAATGGGGGCATAGAAGAAAATTTGTGGAAGACATATACTTTACTGTCTTGTATGAATTGAACTTTTAGGCAAATTTAAGCTTAATATTGTAGCAATTTTCTATGAGTCTGCGACTGAAGTTATAATGAAAACGGGTTTTTCGTTTTAATGTGCCTTATGAACTTTTAATTAGAATTTACTTATTTAAAACTTTTTCTATAAATAATGTATACATTGCCACCTTCATGACTTCGTGGAATATGTTAACGTTTGTTTCAATAAAATCGATTCATTAGTTCGTGATATATCAGATAATAAAGATACATACATTCATACATAATATAGTACATAGAAGTAGTTACAAAGCTTTCAATGCATTTTCAAAAATCTGCATGAGTATTCAGTGCATTTTTCTCATTAAAAATGGACATGAAATATTCGTTTTCATAAAATGTGTTATGCAATCTTCTCCTGCATGTTTGGATTGAGGAGAGGTGATTCTATCTTTAATATACTTCAATTTTATGATACGGCCATGATATATACGAGATCTGATAGAATTTTACTTTACTGGTTGACTTTAGTGCCAATTTTCGTAAGTACTATCTTTCAGTTTTTGTAATAAGAATCCAATAATTTTTGTTCCCCCCACTCATTTATGGCTTTATTTTGATCGATATATTTAATAATAATAAATAAGTTATTATGTATATATATTTCATATACAAAATTTATTATATTGTAATTTATTATTGTTTTACATTATGATCACTTACGATGAGTTAAAAAAAATTTCTGAATATAATATGCGAAATTAGACATTTTTTGAAATTCAGCTTACTTTTTCAGTATAAACTGAGATATAAATATTTTTCTTATCACTTTTTCATCATGTTCTAATGCAGTTAAAGTTTTCTAATTTTAATCGATTCATGTTGTTTCAAGCTACTTAAAACAATGAAAAGTTTTTTTTGCAGGTAGGTATATACCTATCTCTTTTGGGCTAAGCAAGGCAGTGCAGGCGTAGTAAAAACTAAAAAAAAATGTATACCACTTCAAATTGAAAATGAAAGTTTAAATAAATCGTACCCAAGGTAGCCATAAAAGTAATTTATTTATTGTACTCAATTCAGTTTTATAACGGTGAATATTTTTCAGTAAAAATCGGTTAAATATGTTAAAATATTTTTAAGCTATAGTAAAAAGTGTATACGTGTTATATAAATTAAAAATAAATTGATATAAAAATATGAATACAGTAAATTTCAAACAATAAATACTATATTATGCGTAAAATCGAATATTTATATCAGAAATGTATCACGATACATAAAAATAATGATATTCCTTTATATTCTTTCCAATTTCCCGAAGCGTAAAATGTATAAGAAGTAAATTTCTTACAGAGTGGAAAATTATGATGCACTTCGATATAAAATCTTTGATATTCGTTATGTTATTATAAAAAGGATATTTTAATAACATAACATTTTATTGTATAATAACTTTATACATACCTACAGTTTGTTTCATTTAAGATTGCAGTGGCGGGCGGGTATTAGACGGTACGATTCATACAGGCACTATTCTCGCACTAGATTAGCCCATAGAATAAAGATAGCAATCGTTTCTACATACACTCTAAAATATGTAAGAAATAAAACTCACCTTTGTATTATGAATATTAGTTTTCTAATATCCTAATATCGATAATATAGTACATATTTTTAGAATAATTAATCTTAGGCAACATGAATAAGTAGATGTAGGGTCGATTCAGACTATCGTGCCAGCCCCGGTCCGGTCTCGCTCCAATCATAATTTAAATGTACAGTAAACAATGAAATAATTCACACTATAGGTATCGTACCGGTCTCGATCCAATCACGCTTGCCAGTGAAAATTGTGTTATTGTAAATCTGGCTGGTGTTTTGTCCATTCAGGAGCGCGTATTATGCTTCCTTCTTAAATGATACAGCCTATACAAAGTGTTTTATTTAATTATTGATGTAATATACGGAGTGAATCAATTACAGTGACAGTCGTTGCAAATATCTCCATAAAAGTACTTTAAGAAAAAAATATGCCAGATAATGACGCTATGTGTGTGTCCTTGAGAAATCCATAATTTTTATTACGGATTTTAATATCAGAGCTTTTGAATTATTTTTGAAAAAAAAATAATAATAATTTTCTTGTGATCTGGGCACATCTCTTGTCGGAGATATAGACACGGTATACATTTTTTAATGACTTCAATAATAACAAAACCTTTACATATTTAAATTTCTTGAAATATCAGCTTTCATTTGATACCCCACTTGCTGGGATTAAATAATTTTTTTTGGTAATCAGTTTGCCCTTTTCGAAAAGTACCAAAAACATAAACTTTAATTTTTAGGTCTGTTATATATTGGTCTACTAATATGCCAGATAAAAACTTTATAGGTAAATAGTTCATCAGCTAGAAGGTTGTGACAGACAGTTTTGTTATTATATTTTTACATACATTAAAAATAATATATAACCACTGTTTTCAATGAACTGGTGGCTCAGAAGAATCCGAAATATTTTTTTTTCTGAAAAAAAAATGTCGGACTTCTATAAATAAACATTTTCATTTTGTTTAATTAATTTTCACAATTAAAAATACGGGTGTGTTAAAAAATAAATATGTAATACTTTCTCTGCGTTAAAATTGAACTTTTTATTCTATAAAAATATTTCCATCAGTTAATTTAAAATTGGGCAAACATAGGCGGTTTTAGATTTATTAAAGTTAAACCAGACGACGTATAATATGATTAAACGCTTTTCATCAAAAAATTTAAAAGCGAGCAACGTTGTTTATTAACAAAAGCGTATTTCTTGCTTTTACACTTGGGAATTGAATTGTAATAATAATTTCTTTATTAATAAATTATGACAGTACCGGCTTTAGGGGGGAGGGCAAACCAGGGTGACCGCCCGGGGCGCCAGGCTAGGTGGGGCGGCGCACAATGAAGCATAAGTCACTTTTTTGGTTCAAATCAGTGTACAGGCTGTAATTTTTGAGTAAAGTTTTTTTTATCTTTAAATTTTTTGTCGATCAGTTAAACCCGATTAAGCAAAAAATATAGCTAAATATAAACAATGTTAATTTGTAAAAAAATCGATTATTTGATAGCTGCTAACTAACAAATATTTATTCAGCAACCCAGAAAACCTTTAATAAGGTATTAGCTGAGTTACTAACTAATCAACTTATTTGTTGATTTATCAATTGTAATTTGTTCATAATAGAGGAAGGAGGTCTCGACGGTCTTAGGGCATTTGATAGTCTTAAAGTTAATGATGTAAGCTATATTTAAAAAAAAAAGTTTGACTCTGTAGGATCGCGCCAAGCTGAGATATGAATTATTCAACTTATTTGTTAATTTATCAATTTTTATGGACATTTTCGGTGATTTTTTTTAACATTTTTTTAGGGGGAGAGAGAGAGCGGAAAAATAAATCTCGCCCAGGGCGCCAGATTTGCTAAGGCCGGCACTGGATTGTGATATGCACTTAAGCTTATGTACTTAGAATATTTGTTTAATACGTTAATATAGTATTTTTTTGTAAAATTATTATTTGATTTAAAAATCTCAAAAGGAACTCTGCGGGGTTCCCTTGTCAATTTTATTTTGTATGATTAAAGTGAATTTTACTCGTTATAATTACTTTATAATTATATTTTTTTAATGATATTTTCAATTTGATGTAAAATTGTTGTTAACGTTAAAATAGAAATTGAATAAAATTAACAGCAAAATATTGAAATGCTTACTGATTTAAGTTTTTACGAATTTAACAAAAAAAAATAGAATAAAAACTGTTCAAATTATATTTTTTATAAGTTCGTCAGAAAATTTAAACTTCTAAATGGATACTGGAGAAAATTAAGAAACAATACATTTTATATCGAGTGTAGAACACGCTATTAAAATTGATATACTAAAATACATTACCCCAAAAAAATCACGGAGAGACGCCTGTGAAGTTAACATGTTCTAGTTGTCTTGAGGCGTGAACATTTTGTCAGAGTAAGGAGTAAATTATGCATAGGGCATGGAGCTGGTGAAACGAATTAGTCCTGAGAGATCTTGGGGCGCCCCGAACGAAATAAACAGATGATAAATACACAGGAAATACAGTGAAATATTTTCCAAATATCCCTGGGATATTAATAATTCACTCAAAAAATATCATTAAAATAGTACCTCTCCTACGCATTTTTGTTTGTTTGGGGAATTTGAAGGGTGATAATATTTGAATGTTTGAATACCAGTTATGATTGTAGGTAGTTTATTTGTTTTTCTAAAGCGGGGACAGAATATGAAAAAATAAAAACTGAATACCTTTTTTTTTGTTTGGTCGCGCCAATTTCAATTCAGGACAAGCTTGCTTTAGGTTACGTACCATTTCATCATAAAGCTTTTTGAATAAAAAAAATTTTGTGAAAAAAAATAGTGAACATAATGTGAAAAAAAGCGGACTGTCCACTCGATTAGTGGACACCTGGCAACCCTATTTGAAGGAAATTAATAAGATGTAAATTCATTAAAATCTACTCTAGGATAGGATGGAAAATCATTGTTTTACTTAAAAACTATACTACTTTTAACTGTCAGTTGTTTTTCTATAACTTTATTTATCATTTAACAAATACAATTTCAATTATTGTGCTGGTTATAAGCGATCAGATAAATCGGCGACAAAAAGTTTCAAAATGTCTGTTAAAAAACTAATCGGTATAAGTGTGGTTATAATCAGTGCCAAAAAAAATATTGAAAATTAAGAAGATGGAAACTTTTTAAAAATTGACTTTTTTGTCCTTTCTCGGGTAAAAAATAAACTTTTTTGAATTAATACTGCTATGAGATGTGCACTGAATGTATTCACCAAATTTTTACTCAATCTGTAGGGTAGATGTAAGCTATTAAAAATTACAGTTTCAAGAAAAACACGTTTAAACTGTTTCGTACGGTTTTTTGATTCCTCTTTAATAACAATACGGCAGATTGTTCTCACTATTATTTTGAAAGTTTTGGGCAGAAGATAATATAAAATATTTTTTTTAATTATAACAAAACATTTATATATTTAAATTCCTTAAATTATCAGCTTTCACTTGATACCCCACTTGCTGAGATTGAATAATATAAATATTTGGTAATTCGTTGGCCTCTTCAAAACATGCCAAAAATTAAAAAAAATATTTTTTTACCTCATACCTATTTATGGTCCATCGTTTACTATAATTATGCCAAATATTGGCTTTTTAGGTCAAATGGTTTAGTAGCTAGAAGTCTGTAATAGACAAACACAGTGTTGACTTCATAATTGTTTATTTTTCCGATTTTGATACGGAACACTTAAAATAAATAAAGTACAATATATAAATACAGTCATTAAATTATTTCATGTTTTAAACATTTATTTTTACATATACATACAAATAAATAAATGTAGAGCGCTGCTACCTTTTGAATATCAAAAGGAACATTTCCTTCGACAAGCCAGGTAATTAATTCGAGATACAAAAGCGCAATTCGAGATTTGTTTAGCGCAAAACCGTTTCCCCCAAACATCGAATAACACGAAAAAGCTGCCGGCAATATTAGTCGATTTAAACTTTATTTGGGACAATATGACGTTCAATATTTCTAAAGGAGGGTTGTCTAATTGATCTTGTTCCATAACCCTCTCCTTGTCTTAAGCATTCGGAAATATATCACAGACCTTGTTTGATTATCCTAAAGTTTTCACGACTCTGTTGTCGGTTTGTTGGTGTAATTTTTGAATGTATTTATGAAAATTGTAAAGAAGTAATTGTTTCTAAAATTTGTATGAAATTAATTGATCGTAAAACTTGATTTATTTCTTTTCAATTATTTTTATATTGATATATCAATTTTAGAAGTTATACTTTTTCTGGGCAAAAAATAAGTCATTTACGTCAGGCATGGAAGTGAAAAACTTCGGGGAAATTCGGGAAAGCCGAACGAGGGAGATAAAACTGTATTCACAAATACATATCGCGCTCACTCTCTCAGTGGCTTATACTATCATAAAAAGAAAATTGAAGAAAAATGTCTCATCCAGAAATTTTTTTTTGTAGATTTGGTAAAAATATTTATCACAACTTGTTAAGGATATCAAAATATTTATAATTCTATTTTTTTGGTATTTTTTGATGTTAGAAAAAAATTAAGAACTTTTTTTCTCAAATTGGTTTTAAAAAAAAAACATTTTTGTTGCCTGTGTAATCAAATACAGTTGGTGTTGATGTAATTAAATCATCATTACGATACCAACATTCTTAGAGTATTCGGTCGTGCGAACATTCATCGATTTGAAATTCACAAAGACAAAATAATAAATAAAAAACTTAAGTTATGTATGTTATAAAAAAATTCAAGCGATATTTTATAAAATTATCAATTGAAAAATCTGATCACACTTTGAAACAGTTTTCAATAGACTGTGTAGATTGGAACAAAACATTTTCTCGAAGACAGAGATTTTCATTTTTATTTTACACAGATCTCATATCCCATGGGGTTTTGTCGTACAGCATCCCCCCTTTGAAACTGATTTCCTGTGATTTCATTTTATTCTATTGACGTCGGTTCTCGCTTGTCACAGCTCCTAGTGTTTTCCGCCCACCTTTACCCACTCCAGTTGGGTTCTTGTATAAGTTTAATAATGGTTTTCATCTAATTAATAACGTTTTAAATACATTTAGGTGTACTTGTTTCCCAGCGTGCTGTGGCGTGGGCCGAACCTTCGGTATATTTAATTTTGTATAAATTTTCATTATTGTTTAATTTAGAAGCAAATGTTCATGAATGAGTGACGTTTTTACATATTTATTAATTCGAAATTGTGTGTAGTAATGAATTTTCCATGGAAACATATTTAAAATGGAAATGAAACTTATGACATATCAGTTTTTAATTTTTGTTAAAAATTTAATTAAAATTTATTCTTTTTTTTAATTAGTGGTTAATGAACACGAAACTCTATAAACAAATGTATATAGTGTAGGTGTTTTTGTTTTTGGAAGATAAAAAGGTTTAGCCAGTTTTATTTGTTCGAATTTAAATATGATAATACCATTTATTCAGTGAACTTAATAAAAAACATTTTTTGAGTAACATCCATAATGATGCAATGTCCTAATGAATTGTAATTCTTGTATTTAATAGGGTTTTAAGCCGAGACGAGATTGTTTTAAATTCGAACAAAACGAAACTAAGACGATATCATGATTATTTTTATGTCTCGTTTAGAGTTTTGCCAGAGTATCGGTATAAAAGATTATCAATAATAAGTGAAAATTTACTTTTTGATATAAATCTTTAAATTAATAATTCCTTATACATATTATATGTTTAAATGGAAAAAATATTTTTTTATAATAAACGAGATTTTTCTGATGAGACGGGTTTATTTTTTTTTACAACTAACTGAGAGGAAATGGCTTTAATTTTCACGAGACGAAACAGATATGAGACTTACCTGACTCTCTTCTTGTCTCGTGATTGTAAACTAATTTTTATAAATTAATTATTTAGTAAAATCTAATTTGTTGTTTTATGTGAGAAAATTTTAATAAGAGTAATAGGAAATCTTATTACTAATTTTTATTATGTATTTTTATTCTGCCAATTTGTGAAATTTTCTAAATTTCATAAATGTATTTTCAAGATCGTGAAATTATTATTATATTAAAAATTCAACACACGTCGATATAATTATATTTTGTTACAAAACCTGAGTCTCGATACGAAATATCTAATTATATTTTGTTCGGTAATACATTTACTCCATTAATTAAATTTATAGTTGGATATATAAGTACATTATATATATTAATGCTAGCTTATAATTTGATTTTGATAGGAAATTGCTGTAATTATACTTCACGTATAGAATCTATGTAGGATATAATTTTATTAAATGTAAGTGACACTTAGGATGTTCTAATTATATATTTTAGTTATTAATTTGAAAGTACCTACATATATTGAGTATTGAGAACGATTAGGGCTGTACAAGATGAGAATTAGGTATGTTTCGTCTCTTTTCTTTTTGGTTTTTGTAACTAAAGTCTCGTCTCGGTTTTGAATTTTACAAGTTACAGACTCCGAGTTCGAGAAAAGCGAAAATATTTTTCCATATTTTTTTGTTCAATAAATTTTGAATTATAATGAATTTTATAAGTATATTTTACTTTTTAGGGTTCCGTAGAAAACTAGGAACCCTTATAGTTTCGCCATCTCCATCCGTCCTCAAAATTTTTAGACCGATTAAGATGAAATTTGGTATACGGACGAAGACTGAAAATCCAAAAACAGAAATGATAAGATTTTTGAAAAAAACATTTTTTTGGACTCTCTTTCCATAGACTGAAAAGTAAATTAAAAAAAAAATTCGCTTGATCCATTAAGTAGGATGTCTTTAGATAGGTCTCCTAAAATGCAATAGAGAATGGTTTAACCGTTCAGTCACGATATATTTGCTTTTCAATGTGGTTATCAGAGCGCCCTACTCTCTTTCTACTTGAATGTAGATTTTAGTTAGTACTTTCAATGAAAATTATAACGAACACTGTAGCTAGAATAGTTTATAAAACAGTTTTTATAAATCGTAATGACTACGGAACCCTATCATGTGCGTGCCTAACACGTACTTGGCCGTTTTATTTTATTATTTACTTATTAGACTGATAATCTTTTATAACGGAGACTTTCGACGAAAGATAATTAAATAATGTTGAGACCGTCTCACCCGAATTTAAGCCAATCTGATTTCCACGTGCAGTACTATAAATTAGAAAATTATAATGAACTAATAAATATATTGTCTTTATTTTAAATTGTATAGTAATTTTATATTAATAGTCTAAATGGACTTCATACTAAACTTTTCAGTTAAAAATTTAACCATTTTGGCTGTAGTGTTTAAAGACAGACTAGCAGAATCATAGAAGCCATTGAGATAATGGTTGTACTCGATTTAAAAAAAAATTCGAGCTTAGCGAACATTTTCAATGATTACTATACTTTAAACAGTATGTTTAAAGTTTACATTATTTGTTTAATAAAATGATTAAACAATATAGTTCAACATCATCATACATCGAAAGAAAAACGTATTAATATTTGGTTATAATATTGAGTTGCAGTACAAATTTGGAAAATTGTCTAACCAAATATTTTATTTAAAATAATACCAAAACTAATGTACATATTGATTATAATTTGGCGAGTGACGAGCGAAGGTAAATGTTATAAAATTAATTATCACGAAACTGTGTCAAGTTTGTAACCCCTAATTATTAATTTTGGTTGCTATCTCTGCTTCGCTGGTCAGACAATATTCCTTTTTTACTTTGACATATTATGTCGTTGGGGTTTCTGATGTCAACTATCGATTATTAATTAGTTTAATTAAATTAGGCTACGTATCTTAAATTATATATAGTGTTTTGTTCAGCTTTAATATTTTTAAATTAGTTCCGATTTAATTAATATTGTAAACCAGTTATAAATCTTTTAATTATTTATCAATACGAATTTAGAAATTAATGGTTGGTTCTATTTATTTCCTTACATTTGAATTGATATTTATATGACAAAGTGAATTGTTTTTAAAAGTTTTTCTTTCACTAGTGATCCGGTTATTGGATTCGAATTTGTTGACATTTTTGAAATAAGTGTTTCAAAATCTATATATTGACATACACTTTAAAATTCGACAATATTTGTAAACAATAATAAAAGATGAAATAACAGCCAAACATAAATATATTAACTTTTATTTATATAGTCAGCAATAACTGTTAATTTCATTTCAAAAAATATTTAGAAACATTTTAAATGCTGTATAAGCTTTATTGTCACTTGACGTTTCGACCAACATCTCGTGGTCTTCTTTCAGAAGTGAAGTGTTGAGTACAGAAGGTGTAGCTGCTTAATTTAAAAAAGTTTATACAATTGAACAACCGCGAAAATCTACGTTCAAAAAATGTTAATACTATTTATT
Organism: Sialis fuliginosa; assembly: GCA_961205875.1. NCBI lineage: Eukaryota > Metazoa > Arthropoda > Insecta > Megaloptera > Sialidae > Sialis > Sialis fuliginosa. Next base: position 10,424,799 of record OY540817.1, on the reverse strand, counting down.
TTATTTATTAATATTTGTTTTTCTTTTTTACAGGTAAATACACATTATCCAACAAGAATTCTTCATAATTTGGTGGTATACCATATTTAAGGAGGTTCGTTTCAACATTTGACTATTCCCTTATTATATTTTTTCTAGCGGAAAATATTGAATCTCTTTTAGTAAAAATAAGTATTAATAAGATTATTCCATTAAATTCATTTTAAAATAATGGTGAAGGTGCTAAGAATTGCATCAAATCGTGATTTATCCAGTACAGAAAGATAGTAATAATTCCCAATAGAGTTTATCGATTTTTTATTGAAGAAGTGGCACTGCGATTCAAAAAAGTATATAGCTTTTTTTCATCAATAAACCGTAGACAATGACATTAGTATTTAGTGTATTAAGCAAGGTTAAGAAATCTACCGCGTGTCTTTATATTAAAAAAATACTAAGTACATATCAAAACCTTTTTATGATTGATTTGATTTAAAAAATTATGTCAATTATTTTGTATTCAACTTAATTTTTAGTTCTGCAGCAAACGTCCTGCGTTATTTGACAAACAAAGGCTATTATTATTATGTGATTTTTCAAAAGTAAGAAAATAAAATAAATACAGTGGAATTTCGTTAGTACGTTTTTGAAGGGACTGGAGAGAAACACGTACTAATGAAATATTTTAACATGGGGTCTTATTTAATTAAGAAATCTGGGATCTAAAAAAACGTACTTAAGTAAAACGTACTAACGAGTTTTCATTGTAAATAAATATAACACGAATGTTTATACTATGTGGAAAAAAATGTAAAAGATGTTATAGATTCTAGAATTTCTAGAACATAGCAAACAGTTACTAATTTTATTTTTAAAATTCTTTTGATATAATAATAAAGAGTTCATATCCTAGAAAATGTTTTTAATAAAGAGCTTGTCATATAATTAAAAACCTAGAGTAAATTAAGAAGACTGTTTTAAAATCAGCCACCATCTTATTACTTCACAAGACAGTTTTTTTTCAGTCGTGGTTACAAGTTGCTTTGAAAGCTTATAAAGTTTTTGGTGGGAATAATAAAACCATCTATTCATTTGGTGTCGTACAAGAAGTGTGGGATGCGCACAAAGGGACGAGAATTCTTGCCGCTGAATAAATCTTTGAAAGGAGTTGCGCAAAATAGAGAAAATATAAGTTTCTTGCATGTGAAATGTCGCTGCATTCACAGAGACAGCTCATTTGTAAATGTACAGAGAAAAATGTCATCTATATCACAGCGGTCTTCAAACTGTCGAAATATTCTACTAATTCTTTATCTACAACTGTACTATAATTAGTTAATTATGATACGTAAGTTCAGAGTGCAGGTACTTGTCTATTATATCCCCGGCGGTTTGAAAAACTAACATCACTAGGAACATAAAATATCGTGTTCTCTAGATAGTATTAGATAGGCAAGTGTCATATAGGTGTTATGTTGAATAGCGTCAATGTGAGTAAAGTTATTTAAAAAAGTTTATTAATTTAAATATTTGAAATAGGTAATTATTGGGTAATTATTATACATGTAGGCAGCGCTGGATTTACGTTAAATGCCGCCCTGGGGAAAAAAATTGCCGCCCCTCTACCAAGGGAAAATATAATCTATTTTCATAATATTTGAAAAATGAGGGCAAACGAAATCATCAGAGAATTTTTACAAGATGTAGAAAAATCGTTTTGATAATCAGAGTAATTTTTGGTGTTTCTTTTTTTAGTGTTATGTATTAAACTAAAAAAGTTGTATTCTCCCAGAATCTGCCGCCACCCAAAATTTTTCCCATGTTGCCCATGCCTAAATCCACCGTTGCATGTAGGTATTATGTAACTAATTATATTATGTAAAGGCGAAGATTTATTTGTTTTGTGTTTTTATTATACAGGAAGGTCCGGTTTGGGATACAGATATGTATTTTAAGAACTGATTCCTTGGCTCATTGTGAGTAAAAAATTGTACGGTGGGGTCTATCTTCAACCCCCTCTGAGCTACAGGGTGTTTAAAAACTTCCTTCAGAATAGTACTTACAAACAAAGATTATCTCATAACTTCAAAAGTAATGTAACTAGAGCAACCTCAATAAGTCAGTTTTATTAGTGTTATTGCTAGCCGTGTTTCCAGTTCAGAGTTATTGCTCATCAAAGTCAAAAAATATGTTTATTTTTTTTAAATATTATGACATTTTCCCCCAAAAGTACCTACATTATGTAGTATTTTTTATGATTATTTTGGTGTGTCATAATGTTACCTATAAATTCACCTTACAAAGTTCGGACCTGGGCCTTACAGTTTTCCAGTTATAAATTTATCTAAATAATCCCCAAAGTGACTATTTTGCTACCTACCCTATTAAATGAAACAGTTATAATTTTTTGTTGTTTATAATTACATAATTAGTTTTACAATTATGTAAATTTTCATTAACAATAAAATTGTGTAGTTATAAACAAACACGGCTAGCAATAACGCTAATACTGAAAAATACGTTAGTTAATTACCTATGAAACTGACTCATTATGGTTGCTCTAATTACGTTACTTTGGAAGTTATGAGATAATCTTTGTTTGTAAATACTACTCTGAAGGAAGCTTTTAAACACCCTATAACTCAGAGGGTGTAGAAGGTAGACCTCACATCCCCGTACAATTTTTTACTCACAATGAGCCAAAGAATCAGCTCTTAAATTATCTATATCACAAATCGGACCACCCTGTATACATTAATCATATTATTGTATTTTATTGTAATAAGCTTTATTGTACTTTTGGTTAATACAGAGAACATGAGTGGTCGCTATCAGAATTGTCAATAATTACGTACATAGTTATTCAGAATGGAAAAAAAGTTACATTGATATCGGTCAACATTGATAAAACCCGCACATTGCATACGATCTACCTAAATAAATACACTTTGCTGACTTTTAATAATGTGTAATGAAATTAGAATGCTACATTTGGAATAAATAGTAAGATAAACAAGAAAATCGCGACGCCCTGTTGTAAATAAAAATCTGTACAGATATTATTTATTTATTTTTTAATTAACAAACAAACTGAAGTTTTTATTTACCAAAATCACGGCAATTAACATAAAAACTATTTTGTGCGTATTTAAATAAAACTAATTACACAGGTTGTTTGTAACACATGTTTGGTGCCGTTTCAAAGAAACACTAATAAGTAAAGTAAATATGGAAATTAATGTAAAATTCATATGAAAATGTAGGTATCTACATTTGTTTGGTTGTTACATTCGCACATTAGAAGCTCGTATAATATTACACGTAGGTATATCTCTTTGTTTTAAAACAAAGGTGATTTAAATAAATAAATATGTAACAACACAAACTAATAATTATTCTGTCTATAGTGACTTTTATAACCGTGTAAGTATGACATGTTTTAAAACAGGGGATTTTTCTAGCTAGATGACGAATTAATTATACATATATTTTTTATTCTCATTTATAATAATATAATTATAAAATGTACATACAGTACCAGTACTGACAATTTTTTTCTATAAGATTAGTGATAATATAAGAAGACGATTGTCAAATTTAATATTTGTTAATTTCATTAGTACAGTGCTTAAAAACACAAAAACACTGGAATAAAAAAAAAACAATCCAAGCAAATTTCATAATTGTTCATGTACAATAATATACTAAAATATAATATAAAAAATAAAATAAATGATAAGAGGGAATCTCTACAAGAAGGACCTTATGGTACCAAAAACGTTTTTTTTTTCAAATATCTTCGAAAGTTTTATGGATACGTACAAAATTTGTGGAGACAAATTAAAGATCAATGAATATTACAAAAAAAAAACGCCCGAACATATTTTTTATACCTATAGCGGTTTTTGCGTAAAATGTTGTTAAATCCAAGCAAGTCATTGTACGTAAATGCGGTAAATTGCATATTTTGAAATTTTCTACAGCATTTTGCGTACATTAAATTTAATTACTTCAGAACAAATTAACGAATCTAAAATAAAATAAAATACATTTTAAAGAAGAGCGGAGCTTTGTTATTTATACGTTACACTTTTGTTAATTTTACTTGCATCTAATCAAATTGCTACCAAACCCGACATGCGACTGTGACCAAAAATCAATAGCAGACATAGAGCATATCATCCTCAAATGCTCAAAATATATCGCGGAAAGAGTAATTTTAATAGAAAAATTAAAAATTAAAGATACCCCAATAAACATTAAAAACATACTGGAAAATACAAAAAACTACAAGCATCTAATGGAATTCATACTAACAACCAAGATAAAAATCTAAAGTGACCCATTTATGTGAAACCACACCCAAATCGACCCTCACCCTAATCCTATGAACATGGCCTCACTGTACGTCAAAACCTGCCATGATCGGCCCATTGGCACTTCCCCTTCCTATCTTGTGTCCCTGTGCCACCCCGTAAACATTTACACACACTCACACAACACACAAACACACACATGAAGACGATGATACGAAGGAGCTGTCAGAAAAGGAGAAGATCCAGTTGACAAAAAACACATAGAAGAAGAAGAAGAATTAATTTTACTTATAAATAAGTTCAAGGAATCACAACATTTTTTGTTCAGTAAATACTAATAATTAAAATGAAATTTGTTAGTGTAGTTTTCTTATAAATACGTTTGCTTCAAATTCACCGAGAACCAACAGAAGCTCTAACAAATAATAAATAACAGAAAACAAAAAGCTTTCAATTGTAAAAGAAAATAATATAGTCAAAAAATAATTCAAAGAGAGCTGATTTCTGCAATGTACACATTATTTTTAAGTTGTTTATCGCAAAACTTAAAATTTTGATCTGACATTGTCAAATTTACAAGAAAAAATATTTTCTTACGAATTTGTCGCAAAATTAACAGGAGAGCAAATATTTGGATGTATCTAAAAAAATATTGAAATCTCTATGTATCGTTGTTACGTTTTGTTTTCAGATGTCGATCTAAGTATTAATTTACTACAACTTCTACATCTTTGATGTTTTATAATTAATTAAAATAAAAACCGAATCATTTATTGATTGTCATGCAAATTAAAAACAGCATGATTTACCTTATTTAATCTTGTATTTTGTTCTCGTACTAAATAATTGATCCTAATTGACATTTCTTTTGTTCAATTATCTACATCACTTGCAGTAAAATAATATTGCTCTCATTGTCTGATTTTGCTGGAGATGTCTGGCACCACTTTCGTCTATATAGAGTCTAGACACTATCTATGGAAATAGTTTGTCTCTAAGTTGCTTCATCTACTTTGGGGATTTCATTTTAACCCCGAAGGAGATCCCATGTTTTCAAGAATGATAATAATTTTTTGTCAACTTTATGTTGCTCACATGTTTTTTTATCATTATTTTGAATTTTGTTGATATTTTGAAATAGTTTATTTTTTGTCGAGTCTTTGTGAAAATAATGTTCATTGTACAGAGGGACTTGTAAAAAATAACATCTTAACTCAGATCATTTTTTAAGGTTTTCCAAGATATGACTATTTTTTTGGGTTTTATCAGGGCCGGTAGCAGGATAAATTGTTATATGTATGAAATACAGATTTTGATGGGAATATTCATTTTTACCTTCCCTGAATCCATTCTGATTAAAGTCAAAAACGACAGATCATAGAATAGTGAAATTTTATATTTAGGATTAATTTTCGTAAAAAAAGACAACCTTTTATTTTAGAAAACGATATCAAAACAGATAACGGATGTTGACTATTATCAATTTTTAAATTTTTATAATTGTTTTTGAAACAGTGCGAACTGCAAGCATATTTAAGATAAAAGTACAGTTAGCCATAAGGATTTTTATAATTATAATTAGAAACACGTACACTTTATATTCAATACAGTGTATAAGAAAGTTCGGTGGCAACCATGTCAGCTTTATATTACTAAACTAAAATAAAGAATCAGAGTAAACTGATTACTGAACTGCTATAATCAAACTTCCCCGTAGTGTGTCAAATACAGATAGTCAGGGGAAATCCTGTAATAGCTAAGTAAATTAAGGTACTTGTAGGTACGTATCTGAGGTACTAGAAGTTTCTTAAAAATTTTATTTATTACAATTAAGTATTAAATATATATTTTGTTTTTATTATCATGATAATTATCTTTGATAATAATCATTTCGCACCCTGCGAAAAAAACTATATATACATATAAAATATATATACATATAATAAAATATATTAAATTATATTTCCTGGTATGAAAAAATCTGTATTAATTTAATGATTTTAAACATTTCAAACTGAAGTTTACTTTTTTTTATAAAAAAACATAAGAAAAAATTTCACAAAGTTATAATTAAAAAAATTCCACCATAAAAATATTACATCGATGAGAGAATTCACGGTTTTATGTTTTAAAAACTGAAAGATTATGCTGGCGTGTGAATCTAATTAAAAAATAACAACCTGTTTATATGCACAGTGTCGAACTAAATTGTTAAGTGTGTATCATATCGTATTGATTTTGTATAAAGTTGAACTCTGAACTAATGAGATTAACTTTTCCATGCAAAACATTTGTCCTTTCTTTTCTGTTGTGTACTATTGTCTCCTAGTTTTAAAAGATAATATAGATAATTGAAATTGTGTATAACCTTTTTATTTCTGATAAATAAAAAAAAACAATTAACTATAAATAACAAATTGTTATGAATTCTATATTCCTATGTATGCATGTATATAACAGGAATAAGTGAATAGTTTTTTTTTGGTCCCATAAGGCTCAAAATATTATTATTTTTTTATGAAAGCTCACTTCTTATTGACCATTTTTCACTTAAACAATTATTTATCAGGCACCAAAGTATGGGGCCGTGACATAAAAAAACTCCTGAATTTGAAAATGCAGTGCAATGTGGGGGTTCCTATTTAAAAAATATATATATTTGGGTTTGAAAGGCTTTCCAATACGGACCTGGGCCCATTTATAGGTTTTACACTCTTTAACTTTTTTTCTAAAATGTGTTTTCCTTTTCAACTAGTCAACCTTTTATAATTTTTTGATACACGCTGTATATTTTGAATATACATATATAAAATAAAAACATCATTTTCTAATTATCATTATGTATTTTTTAGACATTTTTTAAAATGAACATTTAATAATAAAAAGTAAAAAAACGCTTCCATACTTAAATTAATTAATTTGAATGACAGCTTTCATTTGATACCCCACCCGCCGGGATTAAATAAAAAATAAATAAAATAAAATAAAATTTAAAAAGCACAGTTCCTATAATTTACTATAATTTCACTTGGTACTTCGATTAACATTCACTCGGGTGCGAAACGCATTTTACGTACGAGGTGCATACAATTTTTATTTTTTTTACAAAATCTGAAGCAACGATGGTGTATTTTTATGATTGATATATGTTCAGAATACTTAGACAAATCGATTGTGACCACATATACTAAATTTGGCCAAAAATTACCTCTTCCAAAGGGCTTAAAAGACGTAAAAATGCACTTATTCTTAAAAATTACCGATTTTCATTGGTTAAACTACTAATTTTTTTTTAAATTATGGTTGGTCATTATTCTTTGGAACTTCAGGAACAACTTGACGCCAATTACGAGTTATTTGGATGATTTTAACAAAAGTTATTAATTTTTAAACTATTTTCCCGAAAAGATGCATTTTTCTGTCTCTTAAGCCCTCTGGAAGAGGTAATTTTTGGTCAAATTTAGTGTATGTGGTCACAATCGATTCGTCTAAGTGTCCTGAACATATATCAACGATAAAAATATACCATCGTTGCTTTAGATTTTGTGATAAATTGAAAAAACGGTTTGAAATGGGGTTTTCACCCTTAAACCCCATTTTTAAGGGTATTGCACCACTTTTCGCTTATCCGGGTTATTTTTTTCGAATTCTCCGGTTCAAAATCTGTAAGAATCAATCATAAAATTGCTTGCCCCCTAAATTTCCCTTTTTCTCACTTTTCACTGCTTCCTTGACTGGGCTACAACTCTAATACAATATAATTAATTTTATTAATTGTGTTACTATAGAAACGTTCAAAGCCTACTTTAAATAATGTAATTGTAATAATATTGTAATCGTTTTAAATGTGTTATCAAATATTTTCAATATCACGAGTATGGCTGCAACTGATTATAACTATAATTTGATATGCACCCTTCCTCGATAGTCGTGGTGGTGGAATTAATTCAGATGTGTGTATAGTAAAGTTAATTTGCGCGGATAGCGCGCCATTCATCCATCACGGTAATCGCACCCGGAATGGGATTATTTGTACATTAATCCTTGAAATCAGCCTGTTTTTATACCGTAATGAGAGCTTAAACGTTGTTTAATTTTACGAAGCTTTCGTTTGTGCACCCAAGTATGAAGTCACTTGTGATTAATTACAAGTGTGAATAAAAATTCACGCTGTGAACATTTTGTAAGGAATTACAGTTATTTTAAAAATTACATCGATTATGATATTTTTTTAATTACAAAATGTGCATTTATTAAAAAAATAGGGTTATTATAACATAAATATTAGGTTTTTTTTCGGTCCCGCAGGCCTATGTTTTAACTTCGGATCAAAAGTTAATTGTCCCAAAATTTCAGACTCATAAATCAAACCTGTGAACGGCGCAAACCGTCTTTTTCCATTTGATTAACATGGGAAAAATTACTTTTTTACTTATGCGTGAATATCTCGTTGAAATTTTTTTTTTTTTAATTTCTCATGGGAATATTTTGTAGAGAATTAAGTGCTCAATTCATAAATTCAATAAATTTTAAGAAATGTTTGTTTAAAAATGATAATAAAAATTGGATTTTACTTTTTATGATAATGTTTAATCGAACATATCTTTAAAAATATTCGATTTATGAATTGAGCATGACCTCACTTCTCTTTTAAAAATTATTTTGTGTGAAGCAAAATTGTTTAATTAAAATTATTGTGAATGAAAACATTACCAATTTGTTTTTATTTTAAACAAATAAAATAATAACTTTTACTTTATTGAAAAGATATTTCTACATATTTAAAAAAAACCACCCATACGGAAATTAAGGTTTGAAAAGAGAACATGTCTAGGGAAAAGAGGACGTATGGTAATCCTAAATAAACAGTTATTTTATTTGTTCTGAGAAATAATAATTAGATATTAAAAATATGAATTTTTTGTTTATGTTCAAAAAAATTAATTAACCATGTGCACAAAAATTAAGAACCAATTAGTAGAACTAATTAATCTTTATTATTGTACGTAAAAATGAGTATTTTTAAGTTGATATCGTTATTTTTTAATCTCAGTAAAAACTGACCAATTAGAAAATTGTTGTTATAACATAAATATAAAAAAGTACATAATAATATTATAATATAACATACGATAATATGGTATGTATGCATGTAGTAAAATTAAATACGTTATATTATTTCTCGAAAATGTAACCCACACAAAATTTTGGCACGAGAAAAACAGATAATGCTGTAGTTTCGAAAACCCACGCAAAATTTCTACCCTTGCGGAAAAACAATCCGTCTGTCATATACATGAAAAATAAAATTGAAGGGAATTGGACTAATTCTAAATTTAGAACACTGTTGTATTTTTTCTGATTGTCATTTCAATTTAAACAAAATTTTATAAATATTGTTTCCTCACCATATCGAAGATAAGATATTCTCCTATTTCAAAATTTTAACTTGATCTTTTCGTTTTAGTGTTTGTGTGTGCGTGTCTGTGTGTCTGTCGATTGAATCCTTGTCGCACGCAAAATTCATGAACCACTGAACTGATATTAATGGAACTTGGTTGGATTGTTGGGATCTGGATTAAGGATGGTCTCATTTCAAAATTATTGAAATTTTGTATAATGGGGAGGGGTGATATCTCAAAATATTTATTTTGGAAGATATCTCAAGAAAGACACATCTTACGTGAAAATTTTAAAGAATTTTTTTGTGGAGTGTTCAATTTTCTATAATATAGGTCACCACAACGTTTGTTGTGAAATATTCCTTTACGAAGATTTATCTCAATTTGTTTTCAAAAACTATTTAAATTGTTCAATAATTAACTCCATTTGGTAAATTTAGCATGAGGAAGCACTGTGCATTTACTTGGCGAATGTATTTTTTATAGGCAATATAAAAAAAAAATCCGTCAGTCTTGACATGAAAACTAGAGAATTGATTTTAATGGGACATTCATTACTCAAATACCTTTACTAATTTTCAGGTTTAGAAACATGAAAGTAGTTTTGTAACGTACTTATAAAAACTTATAATATTTTAATAATATATTGGTAGAGGGAGTGTGCTCTGTGCATTATATTACGAAATAAATATCAAAGCGTAATATTTTTTTAAGGTGATTTTTATGCGAATTAAATCATATCGAAATTTGATAAGTAAAAAATAATTGATTGTTATATTTTCAATTTAAGTGAACTGGGAAAATAAAAAATGCTATTATCAATTGATAGGATACAAAAACAATAAATAACAAATATTTCTGCTTGAATTTCAACTTGAACGTATTTTATTAAAAGTATCTTTGAAGCTTCGTTATTATCGTTGTTAGACACAACATTGACAAGCAATTTGTGGAATTTATTAGACACCATCTTCTTATAAAACTCTTAGCATACGTATTCTTTTTCTCGGAAGAGTAAAAATTTAAAAAATGCGTATAATATAAAAATCTTTATTGATGTAGAAAATGATCAATAACAGTTTATGTAAAAAAGTATTTTATTAATAATTTTTAATTTAAATAATGTAATTTTTATTTAATTAATTTTATTAAACTACAAATAATTCAAATAAAACAAAAATAACTGGAATCTAACAAAATTATTCAATTGTCCTCATAAAAATATAGCTCCTATAACGTTTTCCCATTTTCGTTAGAACATAAAATTATTTATTGAGCCACACACGGTATGACTAAAACATTTATGTATCTACATAAATAAAAATTAAATGTAAATTTATATTTTATTGAACAAAAATATGAACTACAACTATTGAGAAAATAAGAATTATTTCTTTATCTTGTATTTATATATAGTATAAACCCCTGTAACTAGAAACTTTAAATTATATGCGTGTCTTCCTTTTATGACTTAAGCCCCTCGAAAAAAGATTTTCCCAAAATCAAGAGGGTAAAGTATATTAAACTTTTTTAAATTTAATACGTTTATCTATGTACATTACTTGAATTTTAGGCAAAATAATCTTCTTATAATAAGTTAATAAGGGTTAAAAATGTTCCAAAGAGTTTATCCTCATCAACGTATAACTCAATCCAACGGACTTGGAAACATGATATTTTTTTAGTATCTTCTATTTTTAACATACTAGCTGTTATCCGCGCGATTTCGTCCGTGTGGTAATATAAAATTCTGTTTAGTTTCGCATTTATACGCTAGATGTCTACACCAAAAAAGTAGATATAATCTATAATGCGTACAAATGTCACACACATTTTCGGGATACAAGGTGGCCTATGTCCTTCCTTAGGATGTAAAGTATCTATTTGCCATATTTAATCAAGATCGGTTAAGCGGTTTAGCCATTAAAAGGTAGCAAACAGACAGACACACGCTTGCATTCGCCTGAAATTCATGTCCTAAAGGGAAGTAGGGAGTCTCTTTTTTATTTTATTTAGTTGCTTATATTATAATTGTAAATTTCAGTCAAAATGCCACACACTTTCTAATAAATATAATTTAACATCTTTCAGAAACACTTAAACAGTTAACTGAATCCCTGTGTAAGAACTTTGAAAACAATTAAAGGCGGCAAATGCAATCGACGGAAATAAGAATAAATCGCACGGCGGCAGCGGTTATATTCACGTTGAAGATAGCTTAAAATATTCATGGCGGCCAACATTACAACGGTCGGTGTAAAAGATAAAATCAAAATAACGGTTGAAGTAAGCATCGCCAGCCGTCACTTTGCGAGCTATTTATGTTTAAACACGTCCGATTTGCCCATTAAGGCTATTTCCGGGAAAGAAGAGTGCAGTTGAGTAGCACGCTGGATGTAATTGGGTCGGGAATGAATAAACATTTTAAATTAAACTCTCCACTTGGCCTATTGCGATCCCTGGAGCTGTTTGGAGGGATGCGTGTTTTTTAATAGTCTCGGAATGTGCTTTTTTATTTTATCTTTTGTGTGTACGTGCCATGTGTAATTGTATGTTATTTTTGGGGATATAGTTTAGAGCTGTATACTAGGGTGTGTAAAAAAAAAAATTTGCTCTCATTACGAAATACGTTTTTTTTGACCAAGAATAAATCCTCGCCGAAGGATTACCCTGTAGTTTCATTCTAAGAGGTGTCCCAAGGAGGGGTCCTGTTTCCCATTTCAATAATGTGAAAATTATTCTTTAGTACTAAAGTGGGTATTACTAATTCATGATAACTGATGAAAAGGTCACCAACAATAATTTTTGGAATGGAATTTTTTTAATCTCTAGGGATTTTATTTTCTAAACAAACAACTGTCGTCTGTTAACCCACCACTTAGCCTTACAGAAATTAATGGCCGTTACCTAAAGAAATCAGTTATTTTCGTAATTACCAATGCCTACTTGATTTTTAAATTAAAATTTTAAAATTTATTTTCAGTTCTTGTAATGTTGTTTCGAAATCAAATTTAACGAGAAAAAATCACTTATTTTGACTGTATTAAAACAAATATGTGTATATATAGATATAGATTACCTTTAAAAACAATTGTTTAATATTCGTATGAAACATTTATCAAAAAACAAAGTATTTTGTATATGTATAAAAACCCGAAAAAAAGTATTAAAACAGAAAGCAAATTACTTTTTAATCTCAATAACTTGACAGCAAAGTGGCAGTTTCGAGTGATATATTCCACATAATTTCAAAAACACAAAAATCCAATTTCACAAATCATTTTAACTTGTATGTACATATCACAACAATGAAAATATAGAAACAATATAGAAGCGAATGATAATAACCATTTCCAAATAAATTCTCTGTTGTGCGTACTGCAATAATAGAGTGCTGTGGAATGACGGAAATAAAACAGGAAACTGTTCATAGATGGCAGTTATAATCCATTTTTGGGAATATATAGAACAATATATACGTATACAGTAATGCGAGTTGGAGAATTTGTTTTCAAATTTATTTTAAACGTAAAAATGTTAGCATGTTTTATTTTATGTATTTCAATTTTTATTATTTATTACGTTGTTATAATTTTCCTTTTGGGATTAAATCTTACGAATATTTACATTGGGAAGGAGGAGTCCAAAGTGATCTTACGCTATTTTCCTCTTTCAATTTATTTTTTTATAAATAATGTATTAAATCATTTTTTTAATATGTATCTGTTATTTATCAGAGTTTTAATTATGACAGTTCAGTAATCAGGTCACTTTTATTTCTTTGTGAATTTTGTGATATCGTTTTGGTTTTTAAGTCATAAAAACGGTAAGGATATAAAAGTTGTTTTATTTATATACCTTAAGGGGGAACACCCCTGCGATGGATAAAAAAATGTTTTTTTTTAAAATATTTTCTTATAATACTTTCTTATACTAGTATATATGCATTCAAAAATATCTCCAAAAATTGTATGTCAAATATTAAAAATTGACGAAGGTACAGTAAGTAAAAAATCCTAATTTTTGATAAATTAAATATGTACTTAAACTTTCAATCGCGTTTTTTTTTCGAAACGACAAGCAATTAAAGTCCGATTTCTAATTTTTTAATGAAAATTTTCGCATTAGCTTAATTTGTTCGTAATTGTTTTTTTAATTTTGAAAATAACTATTTTCTTAGGTGACTTAAATGAACAATAACTATCAAAAAAGTTGATTTTTTTTTGTTAAGTACCTACCGCCATTTTATCTAAAATCAATTTAAAATAAACAACTACGCATAAGGATAGCTATATTCATACAGATTAATAAAATGTTCGTTTTTTAAATGAACCACTATGAAGATTTTTCCGTGAAATAAGAAAATTTTCTATTTTAATATTTAAAAAAAAATGTATAAATATAGTTCGATGTATCCTTACTTCTTTACTAACATATCCTTTCCTCAATCCAAAAATAATTAATTTATTAAATAAAAACAAAATTAGCAGTTTTTCACTCCTTCACGGGGGTGTTATCCCTTAATATTTCAGACCTACATATACTGGATAATTATTATTTAATAATTTCGTACCTTGTCTACAATACACATTTTGCCAAATTGATGTAAAAATTCAGAAAAAAATATCAAACAAAGTACAAGTTATTCATACAATTTCTTAACAAAATTTGCACGCCACTGCACAACAAAGATCATTACAAACAAATAACAAAAACAATACGAATGTCCGTTGAAAAAAACCATCCCAACGCGAAATAACAATAACCATTCCAAAATAAATTTTCCGTTAAACGTATTGCTATACGGCATGTCGTAAAATGATGGAAAATAACAACAAGGTGCGAGAGACGCAAGACGAATGCAATTTAAACCGCATTGTTAGCACATCATCCGCGCGAGATCCCGAACAACAACGTTGTGATTTTGAGGTAAACATCGCTAAATGAGGTGTTGTAATAGAGTGTATGTAGTAGAATTGCTGGCAATACATTAGAGATAAGAATACCGATTTATAATTCCTGCGACGACGCTGTCTCGTAAAAAATGTCTATTTGACAAGTACGGATCTTCTTGAGGTTGGAGTTTTCTCTGCTCAAGTGGTATTCAGCTGAGGATGTAGTAGTATGTTAGAGGATTTTTCTTTTGTATTGCTTGTTTCACTACTATAACTTTGTACTTTCTTATACCATGTATGTATATGAAATATACATATAGATAAGTAAGTATAGTGAAGCCAATTTTTTCGAAATCCGGATTTTGATGGAATTATCTATTTTGACCTTCCCTTAATCCATTCTGACTATTTTCGTAGAAGGATGAAATTTTATATTTAAGATTAATTTTTGTCTGGGAAGAAAATTTTTAAAACGATCTTTTAACCGGATACGGATGTTTACCTACGTTGATTTTTAAATTTTTCGAATTACTCCGAAACAGCGCGAGATAGAGAAAAATCGTCAAGTTAAAAATTGCAGGTAATATCAATATCTATAGTTTATGTTTTTATTACGTATAAGAAAGTCCCGTGGTTCTCAATGCAGATATTTTAATATGATAATATTATTTATACATGGAAAAAAGTAGATTTCAATGTTTATATAAAAATTAAAATTAACGGGCGAAACCACGAGAATTTTCTAAATTTAAAATACACAGTTTTTGTTGAATAGTCACATTGCATCAGTGTCAATAATGTCCTTCTTTTTTTGATATTTTGATGGGGTTAACAGCAATATTCCAATTTACTTTCTTTAAATATTATATGCTAATTACACTTATTGTTAGATCTAGAGAACATTAAAAAGTTTTTTGGGGTCTTGCGTGGTTATTTTCTTGTTACATTAAATTAACTGATTTATATTTATTTAACTAAGTAAACGGCGAGGGTTCTTTTAGCAAAACCATTTTGTGAATAGTACTACTGAATAAACTAGGTAAGTATAGCAACCCTTAAATAGGTATACATCTAAATGAAGAGCGGGGTAGAAGTTACTCCCTCACATAAGCTTAGGAATAGGGGAGATAAGGGTTATCTCGTGTAATTAACGCATGTTGTACCATAGTTATTTCTTTTGATTAGCATGTATTTTGCACGTGTTATTACGTAGAATTTGAAGTATCTAATATGTATGAATTAAAAGGTTAGTTGCAATCAATAGAATTTGATAGAAATTTAGACAATTGTTCATAAATGTATCCTAAATATATTTTAAAATTTTCAAAATGATTCACCATCCTTACTTATAATAAAATTCAACGTCTCTCTGTTCGTTAGTAAATAACTTGAAAACTACTTATCCGATTTACGTGTTTTTTTTTTTAATTCATAGATATGTTCTTTGCCCAGGTTTTGATATATATATTTTTTACATTAGGTTACATTAGGAATAAGCAGTGACGATAATAGTAAATCATGTTGGAAAATTGTTTGACGAATAAAGTGTTTGACACGTAATGAATTTTGTAGAATAAAAAGATCTAAAATAAACTCCGCAATACCATATATCTTACATTTATATTTAAGCGAGCGAAGCCGCGGGCATTGCTAGTCTAGTATAAAAGTTAAATGTGATGTAATATTTTAATTTTTGAAGTCATTTATGGTAATAACTTGTGCTGTGTTTTATTGCTGAAAGTTGAATTCAAATAACATTTACAGTCAGTGATTTTTCATAATATTTAACATAAATATGCATATTAGGTTTAAAATAACTGTTAAAAATGAGTAATAACGTTTTAAAAGTTAGTATTAATATCGTTTATGTAGAGTATAAAAAAATTGACTTTCCTTGAAGTGTTTAAAGTGGAAAAGAAATATTACATTTTTTTGGCGCTATAAAAAAAGCTATCTTGGGTGTGTACGTGTTTCTAATTATAGTAAAAAATATTTCTGAATGGCTGATTAAAAAATATAAAAATAATGGAACGAATGGGTAATAATTAAATTTAGGCGACGACAATGAATGTTATATATGAAAATCTTGTAAAAAAGGAAAAAGGGTAAAAATCTTTTTATAAAAATTATAAATCCGCCACTGGTAGATTAAATAAAATATTAGAAAAGTAATATCCACACTACACGTGATATTATAACAAAAGTATCTTACTATATGTATCTTATTTGACAAGATCAAAGTTTTCAGGGGCCAAGGTTCTTTAGTATAAAAACCAACCCTCGTAGAGAGGGTGAGAATGAAGGTTCGACAGACAGATAGACAGTATTGATTGACTGCTGTTGATTTATGTTTTATTTTTTATTTGAGTGACGTTCTTGTATAATGGATGAGTCAAATCTTTTTCAAGGTGTTAAAAAAGTGATGGGGATTTTTGTCACAATAGCTCAAAATACAACAGCTGATTTGACATTGTGTTAAAATGTTACAATTTGTGAAGTGTATTTGTGAATTTGATAAAAGTAGATTTGATTAATTTTGTTTGGTTTTAAATTGTATAGTACGTAATGTAAACATTTGTTTTTTAATTGAGGACTTATGGTCGAATAGTCGAACGAGATATTAACTATTAATAAGTAATTTAATTTAATTTTTAAATAAATTTTTTTATATTTAATTAAAATATTATTTTCTTGGGGTGATTTAAATATTCAATTTTATTGATAAAAAGATTATGTTTGATAATTTTATTGTAGAGCTTTTTTCGATGGATAAAAAACAACTAGAAGTTCTTCTCTATCTTTTTATACGTATAATCATAAACTATATTTTATCTAGCGTAGAATACTCACGTACGACCTTAGATGTTAGTTGTAAAACTATAATATCTCTGTTTATATTCTGCTAACATAAAAGATAAGAATGACAATTATAATATTATTTCTTTATAAAGTAATGTTCTGAATACGGATACTCTGTGCATTATTTATTTATCATTACATGTTTATGAACGAAAAATTGATTTTACTGTCTATAATACAAGTATTTCCAATTTCTAGGTTTAAGTATTATCTTGAAAACTATATGGTTTTTAATTCAATATTATTAGTGATAAGAACGATCTTTTCGTGCGAAAATTCATGTGCTTTTTAAAAACAAAACAATCGGTAGGATATTTTGTAATTTTTTCGTTTTATTTAATTTGTTTACGCCCGCACCACACATAGAGCATAAATGACTTTTTTTATAAACTTAATAAACAAATTTCATCAAGATCGGTTTAGTGGTTTTGCTGTGAAAAGGTAACAAACAGACAGAGGGACAGACATACTTCTTTATTGTTGATGAAACTGCATTCATAACTGAAAAATGTTATTTTTGTGGGTTGATGCATTAGTACATAACAGTATCCAAATATCAGTTCAATTCCATAGCTGCACATATCTCGCGTGACTTTTTTTTACCACACTGGCATCTAAATCAGCAACATTTTCACAAAACTCCACCAGCAATGATCTGAAAATCCTTACGAGCATGCACATACGTACATATACATAACACTAAGCCAGCAAAGACGCAAGTAGCAGTAGCAGTAGCGCCTTGATACCATTAATTCCTGTCTCCTCCGTTGGCAATTTCGGGATAAGAGATCTCACCATTCATCATGTAATTCATTATATCCAGACAGGACTGCTGCACAGGCTTGTCCCGCGGGATCTCCATGCGTCAGAACTCTTTCACGTGGAGGAATCAGAAAAAAAGAACAGGAAGACGAGCGGTGTTGGTCGGTCGTGGCACTCGATTAAAATGGTTGATTGTTTTGCTACGGTAGATTGTTGTAGTTGGTAGACGTGTGTGTATTAATCTGGCATTTGATTTAATATATTGTCGGAAATATAAATTATAGTTTAATGTTTAAACTTCAATCTATTGTATTTTTACTTGCACTTTATTTTTCATTCTTGTTATCACCTACAATATTTAATAAATATTGTAGGTGATAACATAATAAATAATATAAATATTATTTATAAAGTTTTAGTAATGCTAATAAAAATTTATCATAATTTCTTTGAGTCTTGTGATATAGGTACTATGAATAAAAACTAATAATTTCTTCTTAATTTTGGTTTGAAGTGCCCTGCAACATAATATAAAAAATATACATCCTTATGAGTCCTGACTTACGGACACTAAATATATACTAAAAGGATTTAATATCGTTTCAATAATTCAAAGAATCAGTTGCAAGATTCTGAAGGACTGAAGCTGGTATAGATCCAGTACCACTATTAAGAATCCTACTATCATCTTTTAAAATTAGTTTGTCCTACATAACTTTTATCGCAATTTAAACAACTGATTTTATAAATATAGTTTATTTGGGTTTTTATTTCTAGTAAACGGAGAAACTGCACTTTGATAGTCACTTAAAACTAAACAAATGCTTTTTAAATATAATGTTTATAAATCTCTTAGTTTGTACCAATTCTATATAAGAAATGGAAATATTAATCACAATTTGAAATATTCATAAAAGGCATTTTTATTGGAAAACTTTTACACGTGTACCATTCAACAATAAATTCAAATGATTTTAAAAAAGATCGTCACGTCAGAAACGCAATAAAGCTAGGCGTAATATACACGCGCCTAGTCCCAAAGTAAATCCATGAAAAATGGCAACAATAAATAACCTATCATTTCCGGTACTATCAGGAGAGAATGCGAGAGAGATGAAAACAATACATACGAGAAAGAATAACAGTGAACGTGAGCAACACATACACACACACACATACACGTAGTAGCAGCTAAGGACTAAGGGCCTAGGGGGTCCGCGCCACGTGAATTACAACAAATGTAAGCGGTCTCAACGTGTTCTTGCTGGTTGTAATAATGCTACTTTGTATGGTACATGCTTACAGACATGCGTTAATTATGTAGGAAATTTTCATACGTTTAACAATATGCAATTTAAGCTTGTCAGCCGATTTTTACTTTCTTATACATATCAAATATACATATAGTAAGTATTGTGAAGCCGATTTTTTTCGAAATCCGGATTTTGGTGGAATTATCCATTTCGACCTTCCATGAATCCATTCCGACTATGACAGTGTATCGATCTGTCTTTAAGCACTGTAACTCAAATACGACAAATCGTAGAAGGGTGAAATTTTATATTTAAAATTCATTTTTGTCTGAGAAGAAAACGCCCTATTTTTGAAAGCTATCTTTCAACTTGATATTGATGTTACTGATGTCAATTTTGTAATTTTTCTAATTAATTTTGAAATGGTGCGACTTATAGAAAAATGGTGAAGCTAAAAATTGTAGGTAATATTATGTATTTTATGTTCTTTTCATTAAAAAAAAATGTGAATTATATTTAAAATGGTTCTTAAAGAAGAAGAAATATCTACCATGAGTATACTTTCTTATACGTATTGCAGAGATTGAACAGTGTACGTGTTTGCCATATGTACTATGGGATTTAACAGTGTGGGTGATTCTAATTAATTATTATTTAAAAAAATTCTTTCTGGCAAAATCTTAAATGCTGGAAAAAATGTAATGTCAAATTCATTTGAAACATGTAAAGAATATTATGTTTAATTTATGTTCCATTCATCTTTTATTAGTTTGTAAGTAATATGTTTTAATAAAATAAAAATCATGTGCACTGTTTATTGTCAGTATTACGTATAAGAAAGTCTCGTGGCTTCCATGATTTTTTAAATTAAATTGTTAACTATATAATTTGTTTATATAATTATTTATATTTTATATGAAATTGATATTGCTTAAAAAAATGTTGAATAGAAATTAATATCAAAAATATAACTGAACCAATAAATAATGTTCCAAATAAAAAATGCTAACCGATATGAATGAAATTTTTTTCTCGAATTTATTCGTTTTTTCGTTTTTCCAGAGTTAAATAAGAATATTAAACTACTTTTACTAAAATGTTTTATTAAACTTAAAAGTTATTCATCTTAACATGTAACATTATTTTCAATGAATTTTGTAAAATTTAGTTATATTGTAGAGCATATTTATATAAAATCTTTAAAATTAGTTTATTAATTAACTTAAACTTTACCAAACTTTCTAAAATTTGGTTATGTTAGGTAAACCATGAGTTTCATATATACATGCATACGGTATATACTATCATAGAGTACGTTTACACAGCGCTGTTATTCCGGTTTTACTATAACCGATGTAATAAAACCAGTTGTAAACGTTCGTGTAGATGACGCTTTACACCCGACATAACTAATTAGGTTTAGTTATGCTATTCCTCTCAGTCTACAGGCATAGTATAACTCAACCGGAATAGAGCAGGAAAAACGCGTGTAAAGTTTATAACATAGTTATATCTATTTATCCAACCCCAAAAAATTTAATTATCTACGGAGTATAGGGATTTTATTGTAATGCACTTGGCATTAAGATTTGAAAAAGCGTCGTCAGTTAAAACATGGTTAAAACACCTGAGACGAAGAGACTGAAAATAAAAGAAAGCGTGATTCGTGGAACTTAGATTGGGATATTTTGTTGGTACGCCATCGAACTTACATCGTACTTCAAATCGGAATTATAATTTCAGCTGACGTTACTTACTCTCGTATGTGTAAACAGCATTGCTTAAAATGGTTTATCTACATCGGTTATAGTTAAAGTGGAATAACAGCGCTTTGTAAACGTACTTATATATTAAACATAACAAAATAATATCTTCGACTTAAAGAGGGTGAAAATGTATTGACAATTTTGGGGTCTAAAGGGAAGAAAATTGACATTTTCTTCGACTACCCGTGGCTCTACTGTATTGAGAAAAGAACATATACAATTTTAAAACGTAAATAAATCAAATATTAATGGATTCATTAATTTATATCAAGATAGTCAATTTAAAATGTATTAAATATTCTATAACAGAAGTAAAAGGAATATTTCTACGCACGCTTTAGTAAACACCTACGTTTTATATAATTTATTATTAAAATCCATTTTAAATCATGTGTAAATACGATGTAGAGAATTAATGCAATAAAATATTCTATTTGAGGAAGCGTCTGTTAGCCTTACGTGGTATAACTTGCGAATGATCAAATATTGGTTGAATAAACGTTCATATATAAACTGAATGTGCAGATGAGATGAGGTAAGCAAAATCTTCACACGATGTGATGAATTAATACAATTTTGTTGGACTACTAACTGTTTTAAATTTTCAAATTGTGCGTGGGTACTGAACCGATTTCGGTGAAACTTGCACTGACGTATTTCTTGAAATACCATTTAATCCCTAAACTAAACTATGTAACATATAAAAATTTTGTAGTGTTCAGTTATTTTTACATAAAACTATACGAGACCATTGCATTTAAAATGTGATATATTTGTATCTCAGAAACATCGCATATTTGGTTATGAAGGGGTAATCGAATGGCAATATTTATTTATTATTTTAACGTGGCCTTCAAAGATATTTGAAGGTAAACATTTTTTTTTTAAATAAGAACCTATAGTTTTTATTTAGTAATCTTATTCTGCGTGAAAAAACACGAAACTTTTATTGAAAACTTTAAAAAAAAAAATAATTTCGACATTTTGAACATTCAAGATTTTTTTTGTCAGAAATCATCAATAGTACAAGATTATTCTACATTTTTTTAACATTTCGTATTTTTTATTTGTTTTTGCATATAATAAATAGAAAAAGTTAAAAATATTTTTTCAAATTTCATTAGACCAAAATAAACATTTTTTGTATCTTGTACTTTTTCTCTAAAGTTGATTTCTGAGTAAAAAATTCTTGTTCAAATTTATTTTGTTAGATATCTTGGAAAACTTAGGTTTAAAAAAAAAGTTTTCAATGAAAGATTCGTGTTTTTTCACATAGAATAAGATTACTAAATAAAAACTATATGTTCTTATTTAAAAAAAATGTATTAATAAATGTTAAAATAATAAATAAATATTGCCATTCGATTACCCCCTTACAACCAAACAATTTTTGGTCTAAACATATTTTAATAAAATCTGTAACACTTTAAATGTATATCTAACTTCAATATTTAAGACGTTTTTATAGAAAACCCATAAGCGAAGTTGCGCTGTAAAGTCTTATTTTTTTAACACACATTATATCTGAGTAACGCGGCATAAATAACAAAATTGATTTTCATTTATCACGGACGAGGTTCACGCGGACGAAGTCACGGACAAAAGCTAAAGTATTATTATATAACGCACAATTTTGAAAGGCAAATTAAACGTTTGATATAACAATGAAGCATTTACTTCTATAATTAATTTAATATACAAAACATTAACACCATTTCTATCTGAATACCAAGATAATATTATTTCTAGCAGATATAATTTTATATCAAGCGTAACGTCATCATTGATATTCCAAAAACAACAAACAGAAATCCTAATTAGTTTCTATCGCGTTATCAACCGCAACTCTTTAAGATCGTTCTAACACGAGTTGAGTAAATAATAATTAAAACTAACCGTCTTCATTTAAATTTAAAGATTCTCCACTGATACAATTCTAAACATTAAATTCGTAAGCGGCGCGCTAAGCATTATATACCATTATAACGCGGATAGCGAATCGCAATCGTCAGATCTCGCTGGGTTGGGCTACGGTGCTGTATCTTAGGTAAGTATTGATGTAGTAGCATTATGCAGATTTAGGGCTGATTTATTTTATTCAAGGATTTAGAGATTAAATTGCTGAGATAATCTGAAAGTATAGAAATGCCGAAATTTTTTTGTAAAACTTTGACTTGCCTATGTTCACCATAATGTCTGTATGTCTGTCTGTCTGTAGAGGTTGTAATTTAAAACACGAAAAATGATATTGAAAATAATTTGATAACCGGAAACGGATATATATTCTTATTGATTTTTTATTTTTTCTAATTATTTTCGAAACGGTGTAGTGCATAATAGAAAATATGTTTGAAATAAAAGTTTTTGATTTTATTCTGTACATATTATAATTTAAGAGAACGATTAAAAAACATGTTTCAAATGTTTGTAACTTGGTAGAAAAAAACTATTTTTTTTTCTAAAATGAAGGAAATTGATACGACAATTCGTTTCTCAACATCTTTTCATTTTTTAACATTTTTATGTTAATTAAAAATCCAGAAAAACTCCATATTTTGAATCACGGGGGTGTATTTATGTAGGAAAAAATTAAATTAAATTTAAAAATAATCATTGAAATTTGTATTTTAAAAAAATATTCATTTCTGAACAAATTACAAGAATTTAAAAACAGGCTGTTTTTAGGCGAAATTTTGTGCAGAATTTATAACTTGTAAACTGTCCATTTTTCCCAAATTAAGTTTTTTAAACCAACATTTACCACTTTTGCTTACAACATTCAGAAAAGCAGAGTCGAGAACAAGTAAGTATTCCTCTCGGCATTTAACAAGAATGACTGATGGCGTCGATTGTTACCTACTAATACAGCACCGTGCATCTCATACCACACTGTTTTGCAAACTGATTATGCAAAGAAACGGGCGCGCTGTAATCCAACGCGCAAAACCTCTGTAACCGTGTTACAGATTCTGGAAACGAGACGGTTTCAAAACGCGTACAATGTAGGAGGGGGTTGGGGGCCCGAATTTCCGGCTGCATTATTACAGGGAATGTGTTTGCAATCTACCAGCATAGGTGGGAAGTAAAATAATTCATGTTCTTGTAATTATACATGTATTTAAATTTACATTGCACGCAATATCTTTTGAGCATGAAGGTGTCTTTTTGTTGGTTTATCTTGACGTACAACACAGCTGAAAATTGTAATTATTACGCTTAGGCTTTAAATGGTACGAAATTTATTATATATTTTCTTATAAATATATATTGGACACAGTCATACCTCGAAATGTCCGTTAGTTAAAGTAATTATACTTTATTTTCTTGCCACCCTAAAGATATGTAACTCGGAAGTAAGTGTCATAACTTCAAGGAATGTTGGTAATTGAAAATGTACGTAAATGTGAAGCAATGCTGATAACTGTTATTAGTAATATTTTGGTTAATTTTATATTCGTAACTAATTATTTTAGTCCAGTGAATGAAGCAATTTGATGGGAAATTTTCCGGAACAGCAATTTTATGGTTGATTCTTATAGATTTTGAGTCACTGAACACGAAAAAAATAACGCGCCGGATTGGGGCTTTACCCCTAAAAATGGGATAAAAGGGTGAACATAGCGTTTTTTCCCCATTTATTTCAAAAACTAAATCAACGATGAGGTTATATTATGGTTGATATTTGTAGCTGTTACTCAAACGAAATCAATTGAGACCGGTAAGATAAAATTTAACTAAAAGACACCCCTTCCAGAGGTAAATTGTAGAATTTCCAGCTTGACAATTTTCAAAACATTAATTTATTTACTTTTATATTGAATTTTATATTGACATGTTGATATGTATTAACTACTGTATTTCGTATAAGCGTGAACGATTTTCATAAATAATAACTATACAATTTTAAAACTTTAAATTGATTTGCGCGTCACACTTTGTCAAATTGTCATAAATGATATTAATTGTGAAATTGACATTTAATAAATTAAAATTGAAGTAACCGATTGGCATTCATGATCATTGTTTTTTGTTTATTTAATAAATGTCAAAATTGCTTAGCATCCTGAAAACATATCTTTGTGGTCCATAGTTCTGAAATTTAAATGCCGTTAGCATAAACTTAATAATAATGATTATCTCGATGAGTATAATATAATGAATAGAAGTAACTTAAATACTGTTTATAATGTAGTCCATTATCCAATGATAAAATTTTATACCTAATAAATTCCAAAATCTATACCGTTACATTTATTTAAAAAAATCATGTAATTCTTCTTGGACAAGTGTAATTACAAAATCGAAGAATTTTAATCTTAATTTAAATTTATTATTCTTAGAATATTATCTTGCATATTAATTTTTAAATATTTTAAACCCTATTTAGGTATATATTAAAAAATAAAAAATAAAAATAAATTGATTGAATTTCTTTAATTATAAAATAAAAGTATTCCTATTGTAATCAGCTATGTTCATTAAAGTGTTTTGTAAAAGTACAAGAGAGGTATTTCAGTATTATTCTGAACGAAGATCCGATTTCACAAATTGCTACATTTAATCGTGGTTTAGTGTACTATATTTTATTTTATAATTAGAACTTCTGTAGTGCATGTTTTTTTTCAAGCCGCATGAACACTGATTTCTGTGCGTTTCTTCTCTTCCATTTATTTACTCTCTGAAACCTGAGAAAGTTTTCTAATGTCTATTATCCTTCGAGACTACTTTCACTATTTACCCAGTTTTTCTTTTCTTCTGGGAGAAACTTTCATTACCTTCTTTTCTGTAATAATAAACTAAATTGGTATTACAATCAATACTAAGATATCTGTCGGTTCTGTATGAACATTTTTTGGATTTTTTTATTCTATAATCTGCGCGTTTATTATAATTGGACAGAAAAATACTTAACCGATTTCGACAAAACTTTCACTGTGTAAAAGCTTACGAGTCTAGAATTAATTTACTCTTATTATAATTGAATTAAGGCAAAACCGTTTTAAGATAAACAACAATTGATATGTCCTTTAAAAATATATACAAATCAAATAAGGTTGTGATGTTGATGTAATTAAACAAACAATTTATATTGAATAACAAGCTGTGCCCGCGGCTTCGCTCACGTGGACTACGGAATTATTGTTTAGGATTTTTGAAAAATATAGTTGAATTAAGTACAAACACGAAATTATAAAGCATTCATATTAACTAATGTTTATTAACTAAAAAATATAAAGAGTTGATGCTATAATGAGTAAATTACGTTGATTTTACCTTTCTAATGAAAAATATGATACTTTAATTGTTTCTACATAAAGTGATTTACTTCGAATATTATTTTAAGAGAAGTTTATTTTTTTGGGAAGAGGTTCGCAAAAAAACTTTATAGTTAAGGATTCCGTGAATCGACAAAGTTTGAAAACCACTTATATAAAGTATTATAAAGGACGATATTTTCTTGTCAAATATATATATATAACGTCATTCAATCGGAATATCATGTGATATTTTGTTAAGGATCATTTAATTGCAGCATTCACAATTTACAATAAAATGGTCATTTTATATATTTTATCTAACAGCTTTATGTATGTTTGAAATAAGCTTAAATCCGACATCCAATAAAAGCTACTGTGAAAATTGTTGCCAAGCTCTTGAGAACATTTTGTTCACAGCCATCCAAGATAAATTAGGTCATCTATTATCGACCAGTTTGAAAAGAAAAGTATCTACAATTATATAGACCTCAAGAGTTTACCAATGTTATTTGAAATCTCATCCTCTGATGCCAGTCGTATGTGTCTGTCTATATTGATTTGCTCAATTAAATGTTTTGTTCAGCGGTTTCTAAACTTTTTAAGTGAAACATATTACTTTAACTTCGCTACCAACCATCAATGCTATCATTTTTTAATGGATGGCCAAATGATAGAAGATTCAATATTTTTCTCGACTATTTTAAATATTGTGTTGCCTTCTCGCAAATCCAAAGGATAGAAGAGAGCTGTAAAATATTTGATCTCGGATTTTAAAAGGACCGCGTCGCAAAAGCAATGTTGAAATTGTTTTAACTTGGGGAAATGATAATTCAAAGTTGTAATTGGCGCAAGCTAGGTATGTTTTTGACATTAGGACATTAGAAAATTAATATTTATAATACAAAGATGAGTTTTATTTTTGACAAATCCTATTGAAATTTTTCATATATTAAAAATTATTTAAAAAGATATTAAAGAACATGTATGGTTCTTCATACCGATATTATTTTTTGCATCTGTCTATCTGTCTCTTGAATCCTTATCACACATAACCTTAAAATACTGAATTGATTTTAAAGAAACTTGGTTTGTTATATCAAATCATGTAGAGGGAAGGAGTAACACTCAAAATTGAAATTTTTTTCAAAATATTTTCAGAACATCTCAGAAAGAATTGTATGCAATATGTATAATGTATATATTTAAAAAAATAAAGCACTGTCCATCATTTGGCAAATGTTTCTTTAAATAATAATCTGAATTTTGTCGTTTATAATTTTTATATTATAATCAAACTCCGTGTTTTATTTTTATTTTAGAATGTTTAATATCTGGTTTTTGTAACCATAATGGATTCGATTGATTTCCACGTTACCGTTAGTAATACAATTGCAACAATCATACTCTACCTTCCCTATATTTTTCTAGCGATTTCATATGTAATTTAAAAGAATTCGCTCGCACTAATATACTAAAAAAAACATTACCGTGGGAGATAATTAAACGCCTACCAACTCAAAAAATATATCACCGTTAAGATAATACCATTTTCAAAGCAATTTAAATTTAATCGTGGTACAGGGACCACTTTGTTACTTGCACAAACTCACATCAAATTGTGAGCAATAATAACATTTAACAGACTATTATCTCGACCCTGCTCGCAAGTGCCGGCTTATGCCCGGCATAGTGAGTTGTAGCATGTAGTATGTAGCAATGGAGACAGTGTAAGCTCTTTAAAAATGCGCGATGCTCTAAAACTGGACAGTAAGTTCTAACAGTCGTGCATTTTGTAGCTTTGTCACAAAATTTTGTTTGAAGATTAAGTAAAATATATAAAATCTCATTGTGGGTTTGTTGATACTAAAAGTTTTTCTTACAGTAAAAAATGTAGTCTAGTGTATTAATATCATAATACATACAAAGGCCAATGTTCTAGGTAAGTTGTTCGAAAGAATTCTGTTCAAATGGAATTAAAATTATAATAAGACGCCATAATAAATACCTATGAATTATATTCCCTTACAAAGATTTATCTCAATTTGCTTTAAAAACCCGTTATTTTTTACTATCGCTATTTACTTTTACATGTTAAATGTCATTTTAACGTTAAGAAGAAATATGTTTTATACATATTTTTTATAAAATAGTATAAAAATTAAATGGTCAACCAATGGCAGTTCATATGTAAACTTTGTCAGTGTTTATAACAATTGTTCGATAATTAATTTGCTTTGGTGAATTTAGCACGAGGAAGCACTGTGCATTTACTTGGTAGTTGTTTTTAAATGTTATCAGTGCTGCTATCAAACAGTAAATGCTTATTTTTGTCGGCAATATTAAGACTATTTAAAAATATTTTGTTACGGTGGAGATTGAGTCTCCATTTGAAACTAAAATTACCGTCAGCTTCACCACAATAGAAGATTGGGCCCGTAGAGATTGTCCTATTCAAGGATAATTAATATCGCGTGTTTCTACATTTATATTTGTATTATTCAATCGACTTATAAAACTGCATTCATAACTCAAAAATGATATCATTGTGGGTTAATATATTAGTGCATTACAGTATCCAAAAATGATTTTCAATTAATTAGCTAAAAATAGAATATTGTATTATATATTCCTGTAGCGCAAAAATCAATAAAGCACTATTAAAATGACTTATTAATTTACTATCCAATTAAGGAACCGAGAACATGACCAATCAATCGTTAGGTCGAGTATATATTTAGCATTATTGATTAACGAACCTACCCTTAAGCCAACTGCTGTACCGAAAGGGTCGTTTACATTTGTAAGTCGTAAGTAACAACAACATTCGCCAGTTTGTACCTTGTCTTCGATAGCCGCCGGTGGCGGTGAGCTAACAATAATAACAACAGATCTTTAGACCTTGGTTACTGCGGTAACGTCAGATAGATGAAAAACATGACCGGTTTTATGCATGATCTAAGGGTCTATTGTGTAATTGTAAATTTGAATATACCTTCAGAGCTAATTGTATGGATATACCAGGGTTAGCAATCTTAATTTGTAATGCTTTTTTTGGATTCCGTCAAAACGGAAACCTTATTATTATTATATTATATTAATGAAGCTATTTCGTCCATCCGCTTAACTTAAACATTACTAAGCAAGTTAATAATTAAAACATATTATATGTAAAACCAGCCTATTCTTGGAAAAATATGAAGTATCTTGTAGAAACATTGCCGAGATTAAACAACTACGTTATATTTTTTTCTGTATGCACAAGTAGAGTATCAGAATACGCGTCATGTTGAGCTGAATTAAAAACATATCGGATGTCCCAGAAAGCTTTTCCAACATGGCGATCTCAGTAACTATGAGATACAGATGTTTTTTAAATAAGATAAAAAATAATTTTGCGGGAAAAATATAATTTGAGTGATTATGACCAATGTTCGGTATTACAGCCTAGAG
Source organism: Sialis fuliginosa (assembly GCA_961205875.1). NCBI lineage: Eukaryota > Metazoa > Arthropoda > Insecta > Megaloptera > Sialidae > Sialis > Sialis fuliginosa. The sequence goes on along the minus strand of OY540817.1, from coordinate 10,394,859 downwards.
GTAATAAATATTTGCAAGTTTGCAAACACATTCAAACAGGGTATCAAAATTCTATGACAGTTAAGATAAGGTAAAGGTACCAATTATGGCCGGTGTAAGAGCAAGTTTTTTTTTTTTTTTGGATTAATGAGCTTGTTTTTTGTAATTCTCATGAATTCAAAACAAGTAATTTTTTATTTAATCAACTTAATTACCAGAGTCCGCAAATATAGTTTGTTTTTTAAATTATAGCCTTATATTTTGTTTGTTGTTTTTTCTCCAGTAATGGCAAAGATAAAACCAGTAATGAGCACGTAGTGATGGACACTTACAAATGATTACAAAATGATAAGGTGTACGACACAAAAGATTTAAAAGAAAGAATCGTCAAGTTTGAAACAATGTAAAGCAGTTACTATGATAATATAATAATTAATAAATAAATTATACTAATATTAGACAAGGAAAGATAAAGGATAAATAACACATTACCAAGCGTTGTTACCATATCGTACCACGAAAAATCGCTCCTCGGATCATTGACGTATCATTCAGATTTTAAAATAAATATCAATTGTTTTGTATTATAAAATTAATTAATAATAAATGTTTTATATTGTGTTTAAAAGTATATCAGTGATAATTGATTGACAGAGAAATGTCTATTTGGAACTATCATCTCTCATACATACTAAATTCAATTGTAATTTAAAGCATATTTGCATATTAACTAACGCCTATGGGATAATATGCGATTTTGACAATTAACAAAAGATGGCCGCCGACAAATTTGGTAACACTTTCATATACGGACTTGTATTGGTTGTTATGTATCCGTAGTCTTTCCTAATCTAAGATACTAACAATTAGTTTAAATGTCCACTATATTGACACCTATTGGCCGATTGTCATCAAATCACGCTGTAAGACAGTTAAATGTATATAGATTAATATTCAGAAATGGTAGTAATCATTACTGGGGTCCTTGCCAAGACTGGTGCCACTACCTTATATAAGGTATATTTTTTTTAGTTTATTTACTAACTTTGAGTAAAAACGGTAGAAATCAACTAACTGCGCATGCAACTATCGGTCAAAAACTCAAAGAAAACTGTCATAAGTTTGAAATTTTTTTTTGCAAGTCAATTGTAAATAAATACCGGTGATTATCAAAAAAATTATGAAAAAAATGTTTTTTTTTAATTAGGAAAATTTTGACGTGATGAACAAAAATGTGTATCACTTATATAATGACAAAAAATATTTCAAATAACATGCATCAAGTTGGTTTGTGCAGTTAAAAATTCATTATAAGTTGGTCACGTTGGCTCCCGAACTAGTCATTTATCAATCTTGAACAGGTTTAATCTATTACCATTGGTAAAACTGTGCACGTCAGCACAAACGCTTTTTAAAAACTCGCCCCCTTCTCACACCCGCCCATCGTGTCGGAGGCGGTAGCGGATATCCGGCTTGTGTTTCCGAACGCCGATTCCGGTAATTATCCACCATCAGTGCCATCTGTCGGAGATACATGAATGTACAACGGAAATGGAATTTCTCTGCATGTGTATCCGCTATGGGTGGAACGTATTGTTTCGTACGGGCTTACCTTGAACGTGTTTTAAAACGGATGTCGGAGAGAAAATATTGTCGTGAAAATGTTTTTCTTTCAAAATTATGTTTTATATACTGAAGTGTTATTTTTATCTACTCGTAAAGTTTTTGAAGAAGAGATAAACTAGAATAAATATTTAATATTTAACAAAGAAAGTATTTTTTTTATAAATAATTTCTTTATTGAAGAAAAATGTCAATTTTTGACGCTTATGATAAAAATACCTGATGTTTTCATAAATAAGTATTTCAAAATTTAAATTACTAACTAGGAAAAAGTCTGCTGACATCAAATAAATAAACAAAATCGTCTTATTTATATCCTTTTAAACATAAATCTCATGGTTGCATGGATTTATTTTACGATGAATGCACTAGAATTCTTTTGATGCCAGATTTACTTCGTGGCATGTTGAATAATTATCTGAAAAGATGGATTAACTTATTAATTTTTGTAGGAGTAATAAAAAAGTTATTAAAATAAATCTGTAGCTTTAGTCCAGTTTGAGACAGAGGCTACGTTTCTACGCCAAAATACAATTCATAAAGCAATGTTTTTAAAGATAATATTTAACTATACCTATTGTTAGTGTATTAGTAAGAAAAAAATATTTATAAATGGATTAGATAAAAACTGATAATAATTATAAAAAAAAAACTTTAAATGTGAATCAAACCAACCCTTTTGGAGAAAATAGAAACTTTAAACAGATTTTTAAAGAATATCCAATGACTCGAGGTACATTTTCCCTAATCTCAGAACTTGATGTTTTAAAATGAATTATTGCAAAGTAGCAATGTAATATAGCGATATCATTACGGTTGAAGCAAGAGATAAAAAATATGACAAAAATAAAAAGTTTTTAAAATATGCGGACCCAGTCTCTCGTTTTAATGGTTTCATGTGGTGAAATAATTGGTAATTTTCACGGCAATATGACGGAATTAATTATAATGCAAGTGATGTCAGGAACAGGAATTTTTGAATAATGAACTAAATATAGACGTGAAAAATTAAATATTCATTTTTCTTTATGATAAAATATAACACTGAACATTCTGTATTTATGCTTGAATAAAATGAATTTTTATTTTCATAAAACTATTATTTATATATACTCGACTGAATATTATAAATTTTGAAATAATTTATTCTTAGTAAAAAATATATTAAACTAGGAAGCAGACACACAGACATTATTGAAATAATGACAGGGGGCTATTTTACTTCTTCGGGTCAGTTAAATTCACTTTTTAAATATGTTTTTCGAAAACTACTTCATGTAACAAGAAAATTTTTTTCCCCTAAAAGAGGCACAGTTTAAAGACTAGAAATAGTTTTTTTTATAGCGTGAGTATTTTTATATACTTGTTTATTTAACAATATGTCAGTAAGTTTTTCTCACTGACGCAGGTGATTTGTTCTCTCCAGGTGGTCTGAAATACAAAAATAAAATAAAAATGTTAATCTGGATGTGTGTCGCTATCGCCCGTACTTGAATTAGTAACAAATGTAGGTTTTTTTCACACCGTTAATGGGTTAAAAACAATACTTAAATGAAAGTTTTTAATAATTGAGGTACTGGCGATAGCCATATATGTGCTAAATATGCCTAAAAAATTTCAGATCGATTGGACCAATAGTTTTTGCGAAATCACCTGCGCCAGGTGCAAAAATATCGTTTTGAGAAAAATACTTTTAAAGTTGTCCAAGCACCGAGCGTGCACAAACAGCGTCACTATTTTGGTGCGCTGTACTAATCGTAAGTTAAGTATGCAGAAATGGACTGTACCGATCGTTGGATATGATTTTTTTTCTGACCTGAGAAGTAGAATAGTCCTTAAGAACCCTCAAAATGTGTAACTCTGTTGAAATATCTACTATATTTTATTATAAAGTACATTTCATATATGTATATGTGTAAGAGGTGAGACCATGCGAGTTGCTATCATAGATTGAACACATTTGGATTTTGTCGTGTCTTCCGAAAGGGCAGTTCTCTGCCGTACTGACTGAGTCGAATGTGTCTGATCTAAACTTAAACTGTCATTGGACTCACATGAATATAACTCGCGCACTGCCACTGGTGTAGGAAAGTAAAAACATTTTACTTAAAAAGTAAAAAAATATATATAAAAAAATAATTAAGTAATCACTTAAAAAGCGACATCTTGAAGAAACTTATTGAATCACCAATTCATCTAACTATATTAAATATAAAAACCAACATAATAAAAAGCTGTTGAAGCATGCCTACGGAGTTCGGCGCTGACAAGTGACGGGTTAAAAAGCTTTTTAGCTGACGTGCAGATTTTGTCGGAATGAATAGTTTAACGTCGATACTGTAGCGGAATTTGTAATTCGGATGGAAATTCGCACGGAAAAAAATATTATCGCCGTTGTACATCAAGATGGAAAACTGTTTCCGGATGTCAGGATTAATTGATTGCATTTCATCGATTCAAGCACACACGAATGCGGAGCTTCATGAAAACTGGTGGAAAATATTATAACGTGAATTCAATCATCGTGTTCGTTCGATTTTTAATTGTTATTCTATTAAAAAAAATAAAAGGAGGAATTGGTTTTTAAAAATTTATCAAGTGTGAGTCAAACAATGTGCATTAGTGCCCCGTATCTTATAGTTTTTTTAGTGTATTTGATTACGGTAGTTTATTTTAATTTTAGCAAAGTTAAGAATCACTGTAATAGTTAGGTATATTTATTAGTTACAGAAAATAGATGGCTTCAAATGTACTACGATTAACTAAATTTGAATTATTTAAAAAAAAATACGTAAGTGCGGTGAGAGCTGATACATATTTGAATTCTTTGAATTAACAGCAACATAACAAAAGTTCTGCCAAAAACGGTCTTGTGGAAGCGGATTGTGTTTTGTTCTTGTTTTTGATAACTAAACATTTAACTGTCTTTGACATGAGAGAAAACAATCACAGCCAGGACTACATGTGGTGGTTAACGATGCAAATGGAAAAGTCTGAATGCATGAAGAAATTTTACAGTTAAACAAATTTTCCAACAAAAAACAGTTGATTCTGCTACCGGTCCAGTTAAATTCCACGAAAAGATATACATATGTATATCTCTAATCTCTATCAAAAATCAAGGCAAAAGACCATGAAAAATAACCTTATTTTTCAAAAAATATGCGTGTTCTTCAGAAGCTGGAACATCCTGTATAAAATGTGATTCGATCAAATAAATGTAACAATTTCACAGATTGAGGGTTTCTGCTGCGTTCAAACGTAAAACGTCACAGAAAATAAAATTCCAGTTTGTGACTACGGTAGCCGTTTTTTATTATTATTTTTTATTTACCCATTTTCAGATGATGTCGATCTAGAAATACTGTAATAAATTCTGTCCAAGATTGATTTATTTGACGTACGTGTATTTTTTAACAGGAACGGGTTGATCATTCCTTACTCTCGGATCCCTTGACACCTCGTGGATCGTAATATGAATGCTCTGCCAACCGTAAAATATGAAACACACTAGAACGCGTTCGTCGGTTATGTTCACAATGGTGGAACCTATGGCGAAATGGATAGTCTGTCTTTTGGATGTCTGGAAATTGTTTTAACCCTTTTCTTACGCTTTTTATTACATTTCTAAGAGATGATGATGCATACTGAACATGTTTAATACGCTTAGGTATGTAACATATTATAAAATAAAAATATATTTTTGCTCACATGTGGTAAATCATATCATGGTTTTTGAATGAGGCTTCTTATAATCTATTTTTAGTTACAAACAACTCTTTTTTTACACGGTAGATACGTTCAAACGAATGCATTTTTATAATTTATTAATTTATTTTTTAAGTCTATGTAAGATACTGTAAAAATTTGAATTTTTTTTAAATTCATGTTAGAACAAAAAATTCTTGTAAAAAAGGAATATTTGTTCTTCTTTGTGGACCGTGTTATTTCAAAAAAAATTTCGCCTTACTCGTTACTTGTTAATTTTCCGAGAAATACTTTGACTCCACTTTGTAGATTGTAGACAATATAAATGGTTTAGCCTTCAAGAATTGCGCTACACGTGTACGTTTATTTAAAAAGAAGAGTATGTTTCTTGTAATTTACCCCAATATATTCACAATAATGTATCAAAATAAAATAATTGTAACATTCTTGAATTCGTAGGAGTTGAATTTCAGAAAATCCGTTATCAGTGAGTATTTGTTGTAAAATGAAGACATTCATTAAATTTCATGTTTTTAGGTCCAGGACTGTGCGTTGATGAGTCAGTGAGTGAATGAGGACAAACTTTTTTATATATTTAACTCTTTCGTCTCGATTGGTACACATATGAATATCTAGATTTAAAAATTCCTGAAAGTTCGACTGAACATTATACGGATATGGCAAGTGTACCAGACCGGAGTTTTGAGTCTAGCACGTGCACTGGAGAATATATTTACAGTTGATTCTGATTTTGAGGTCATTTTATCGCAAATCTAGTTGTCAGAAATACATAATATCCACTAATAGTTAAGGGCATACACAATACTTCGTTACCTCTTCCAAAAAAGAGGACCTCCAAGCAGAAAGAGGAAAGTTTTTTGGTGCAGTACCCTTGCATCTTCCTTTGGAAGAAGATATTCAAGGTGTAATGAGGAGGAACGTCAGAAGCGGACAAAGAAAATTTGTCAGAAATGTAATATTCTAAAAATAAATTTTCAAAATGATTACAGGATTATTTTACACCAGATGGTATACAATTGTACCACATAAAAAATCTGAAGGTAAAAACTTATCATTTATAAGCAAATTAACAAAATCTTCACACTTTACTTATTCTTAGGTTAATATTTATATTCAGGGACAAAAGGGTTAAATTAAGTTGACTATATTTACTCCAATACATTTGTATTCAATATCAAAACAATGGTTTTATAAGGGGATATATAGTATGTACTTCTCCAGTTTTCTAGACTAGAATAATTGCGAAAAGATTTTTTTAGAAAAGTATTGAATTTTGTATAAACATTGTGTGATTTCATAGAGTTAAATCTACAAACTACTATTGAAACAAGCCATACAAAAACTATGAATGTTGAGTTAAGTTGAACGTTGGTTTTGCTCGCAAATGCAACATTAACAATGTTGAAAAACTAGTTCACGAGTTCATAAACAGTTGTATTGTTTATGAAAATGTAGGAACTTATTTTATTTCAAAAAGTTACACATAAATAAATTTAATTAAGCACTCAAAAGTTATGAAATATATCATAATTAAATTATCAAAACTAGTGTGCTCTGTTTGTATTGTTATTTCTGTAAACGCGCTGAAATTAAATAGAGTAAATCCTATTGACATAAGAACTTCTGAGGTGTTTAGTCGATTCTGTGTTTACACCAGTATGGAATTGTTCTGATGAAGTTTATTATTTTCGATATGAAATATATTAATAATATATAATAAATGATAATAATATAGACCGACAAATAACAAAAAAGTTTTTTCCAACGATATGAAATAGTATTATCTTTCCTCTTTAAAATGAATTTTTATTTTTTACTGTACGGATTCTTTTCGCCGAGATATGATATTTTTATTAATATATTAGACACAGTGACACAATGGACACTGGTACTATATATAAATATAACAATATATTTAAACTAGTATATCATGGCGAAAAAAACGTTCAGTAAAAAAAACTTTAGAAAAAATTACATACTTGGTAATAAATTTTGAAATATTGCCAAAATTATCATTTTTGGCACTTTTAGGTTAGGTTATCTCAATAACATGATAGAGCAATTTGGTCAGCGGATTCGGTTTCAGCACGCCAAAAACCTTCGAAATCACATTTTAAAGTAGAGACATCTACATAATGTCGGCATTTGTAATTTATTTGCAATATTATCCGATTTCAAAATGTCCATTTGATTTTTTCTTTAAAGGTCAAGAACTCGTGGAACTAATTTGATCACAATACCTGTGCCTACTGTATACTCTATAGAAGTATACATACATGAAGAATTTAAAATATTAAAAAAATGTCAATTCGAGTAAAAAAATATAAGATTTTTTCTTTTCATCTACCTCGTAGGCATTTTTGATTAAATATTCAGGTTAGAATATGTAAAATAAATCATACGTTACATACATTTAAGTATCATATTATATTTGTGCACATTCATCTGAAAACCTTAAAATATAATACAATTTCAAAAGATGTTTTGTATGTGTGTTTTTGATTAAATATTTTTAAATTCTCTTTTCCACTCTCAGTTTTTATATACGTGGATATATGTATTTAGAAGATTATATATGAAATTGCAGTTTGTTACTACAAGCGAATACAATAGGGTCTCTTTATATGCGGTAGATACGTTCTAGAGCAAATCGCGTATAAAAAATCTCTTAAAAAGAATTCTTAAATGTAAAATCAGATAGGGGTTCTATAATTTTCTAAAACCGTGTTAAACCAAATCAACCAGTATTTAAAAATTCACGAAAATAAGAATGCCTAAAAGGACAGAAAATTAGTTTCTGTCTGAAAATACAACTTGGCACCGTTTGTAAACTGGTGCGAAATCTTGTTAAACAAAAATTTTAATATTAACAAAACGTTTACATATTTATATTACTTGAATTGTGAGCTTTCATTAGGTAACCCACACGCCGAATCGGGGAATCCCTGAATTTGCATGAAAATCGCACCTCGTTACTTCAAATCCGCGTAAAAAGACGCATTCAGATGATTTAATTTATATAGTTTAAAAAAATAATTTTTTCATTTAGTAAAAATTCCTTACTCCAGAGATAAACAAAGAATGTGCGTTTATTTTTCATTAATCTCACGAACCTAACGGTTTAAAAAAAATAAGTATAGCTAGTTTATTTTTAATTTTTATTTATGGATGGGGACTTTTGTGTACAGACGTACTATTATGTATACTATATGGGTACCAAATTTCATTGCACTCCGAATTTGTTCTATTTAAATCCCTTCGTTGCCTGTACTATAAGTTTATTTTTTCCAAAAGACGATTATTACAATAATTTCAAATAACAGCTTAAAACACTGGGATACAGAAATAGATTTGTATTTGTTATAAAAATACCAGAAAAGTGTTTTCTTCAGTTTTAAGCTCTTCAATATCGAATTGACAAAAAAAGAACTCTTAAAGCGATATAAATTCTGTTAAAAAACTTACTAGCAAGGCGTTGTAAAACGTTTAACAAAAATTTCTGCAACTTGAAACTGGAAAACACGAAACTTTTTCAGTATCTCAATGCATTCGCAAACTTGTAAATATCGTTGGAATTGAGGTTGTCTTCTAAAATTAAAACGCCCCTCTTTTATACAAGATAACTTATTCTGTGTTTATATTTTCATTGCTCCTTTAGTTTGTCCGTGTTTCGATGTATTTTTTGTATTTATAACAGTACCGGCTTTAGGGGGGGGAACCAGGGCAACCCCCCGGGGCGTCAGGCCAGGTGGGGCGTCGCAGAATGGAACATAAAACACTTTTTTGGTTCAAATCAGTGTACAGGCTGTAATTTTTGAGTACAATTTTTTTTGTCGATCAGTTAAATCCGATTAAGCAAAAAATATAGCTTAATATAAATAATTTGTAAAAAAAAATAGATTATTAAGATAGCTGCTAACTAACAAATACTTATTTAGCAACCCAGAAAACCTTTAAGGTATTAGCTGAGATACTAACTAATCAACTTATTTGTTGATTTATTAATTTTAATTTGTTCATAATAGGGTAAGGAGGTCTCGACGGTCTTAGAGCATATGAAAAAAGTTTGAGTCTGTAGGATCACGCCAAGCTGAGATATGAATTATTCAACGTATTTGTTAATTTATCAATTTTAATTGACATTTTCTGTGATTTTTTAACACTTTTTTAGGGGGAGAGAGGGCGGAAAAATAAATCTCGCCCAGGGCGCCAGATTTGCTAAGGCCGGCACTGATTAGAAATTTTGATTGTAATATATAAAGTTTTATGTTTTTATGTATACTTTATCGCCATATCTGAACGCTAAGAAGAAGCTATGTATATGCTCATTTCTGAAAGCAGCAAAAAAGTATCTCTTGATCGTTCATAACTCATGAATCAATGAACGAATATCAATGAAACTTAGTTTATTAGTAAGTAATTTAGTATGACTTGTGGATATCCCCATATAAAAATCATCAAAACTTTATTTTTCTAAAATATCTCGAAAGTGAAAATTATATATACAGTTTGTCCCACGGGAAGCAGTCGAAACTAATCAGCTGTAATTTTCAAATGAATGCAGTTATTGAAAAAACAAAAATTGTGTTGAAAAGAGAAGAGTGCAATTTTATTTGGGCTATCGTTGAAGCAAGTATGTGCGCGTTAAAAAGAATAATCTGACTTTTACTCTCGAAAAGTGCTTCCTTTCGAGAGTAAAAGTGTATGATAGTTCTTGTATGGGGTTTCGTATTCAATACGAAAAAAAAAGTTAAGAGTGAAACCACACTAAAATGGTTATAATTCATTATTTATTTAAACTTATACGTTACGTCACTCCATTTTTAGGCAATAAATCTGCATTGAAATCATTTTTTACTTTCTTATACCATGTATATGAAATATACATTAGTATAAGTAAGTATAGTGAAGCCGATTTTTTTCGAACCTCGGATTTTGACGGAATTTTCTATTTTGACCTTCCCTTAATCCATTCTGACTATTTTCGCCATGATGTCTGTGTGTCCGTCTGTCTGTCTGTCTGTCTGTAAGCGCTGTAACTCAAATACGACAAATCGTAGGGTGATAATTTATATTTAAGATTAATTTTTGGCTGGGAAGAAAACGTCCTATTTTTGAAAACGATCTTTCAACCGGATACGGATTTTTACCTACGTCGATTTTTTAATTTTTCAAATTTTTTTGTAAAAACGAATTTTTGGAAAAAAAAAATTTATTATAATTCAAATGGTTCATAACAGAGTAGAAATATCTGCCATGAGTGTCATGGGACTTTCTTATACGTATTACAGAGATTGAACAGTGTGTGTATTTGCCGTAGGTAACATGGGACTTTCTTATACGTAATACTGAGAGTGAACTGTGTAGGTGAATCTAAATAATTACATAAAAAAATTCTTTCTGGCTAAATCATAAATGTTGGAAAAAAATGTATGGGGAATAAATTATAGATAATAACATACTCGACATTTTTTATCTAAAAAATTTTTTTCTTATTTCAAAAATAATTCAAAAATCCAAAAATTTACAAGAGTAAACATCCGTTTTCAGTTATTACGTTAAAAAAAATCACTTGTTATATAAATATAAAATTATTCATTTTGTTCTTTCTTGTTAGTTTGTTAGAAATGTTTTAATAAACAAAGAATCACGTAAACAATTCACTGTTAGGTTAGTTTAGGTTAGGTATAAGAAAGTCCCGTGGTTCCCAAGGCAGATATTTGTGTTATTGTTAACAGAATTATCGATAGTTTTAACATATTTTTTATCAATAAAATAAATTGATGCACATATATTTTATTAAATTTTATTTATACCCATTAAAACTGCAGACTTTATTTTTTTCAACGATATTTTTGTTTTTTCAATTACAGCAGCCATTTGAAAATAACAGTTGATTAGTTTCAAAACTTTCCCGTGGACATCCTGTAAATTTTTTTTTGTAAAGCATAACATTTTTTGTTGTAACTTTTGTAGTAAAATGTTCCTTATGGAATTCTTTCAAAATCATCTGCTTTTGCAGAATTTAGGAAAACACTATATCATCACTTGACAGACGTTTTTATTACAGTTATTAATAAATCAGAAAACATTCAAAATAACAAAAGACTTTATGGAGACACTCGTTATATGAGTATGAAACGTTATACAGCAGAAGCTATATAAAATACTTATTTTATATTTCGGTACAATGTCTTTATACAACATTAACCCATTATATCTTTTGTTATAATGTTTTTTGAACTAGACGTTTGATTGCGAGTTAATTATATGATACTTATATCCATTATCTGATATATTCTTTTGAAACTATTTTTAAAAACCATTAATACTGATATTGGAGTATAGTAACAGCTTTTTATAAAAATGATCCTGTGATTTTATTTTCATGAATATATAAATCGTAGATTACTTTACTGTGGGCATTTTAATTTGTTCAAGTTGTCTTCTGCAACTAATTTTTCAACACTGCAATACGACCCTTTAAGTGTACTCCAAATCATTATAACTTAGTTTTGGAGATACATTTTTTAAGCCTACTCTTTGAAAAAATGTGCACCTCTCCCTTCCAGCCCTAAAAAACATTTTTTTCGAATTTTTTAGAAGAGAACTTTCTCTTAAATATAATAAGTAGTAGGTATTGCCAAAAAAAGTATAATTATTTATTGAAGCAGAAAGGTGCAATTACCTTTCCCGAAGAAAAAAATTCGCTACGCAATATGCTTTTATACTCATATGTATAAGTAAAATTCGATATCTCAGATTCCTAATCATCCTTTTCATCGAACACTCCAACCTAGAACTCTATTATAGGATGATTTTCTTTTGGGATATCGTTAGAGTAATCCACACCTTCGATTAGGTATAAATCCCTATTGGGGTTAGAATATATGTACCCCTACGCATCCTACGTAACCATTTCTTTGAAATAAGTGAAGCGGGAAGACATATTATGACATCTGGTGTGATGAGTTTGCATATTTTGAGGGTTGGAATATATATATTATTATTATCACTACAACGACATGTGATATCTACTTAATGCTGTGACATATTTCGTTATCGTGATTTTAAGATTGTGTTTTTATGTATTTATTATATCACTCAACAGGCTTTTTGCTTCAGTGAAGTTAATACTAAATTTTTTGACATCTTGGAGATGAAAGTAGCTTTAAAAATTTACCATCATGTCAAGATGTCGAAATTATTAATACATTGAACTTTTGAGTAAATTTTAAATCGTAGTGTGTGAAATAAATGTATTTTTAATTGTTTGGTTAATGAAGATAATTAATCATGTTAATTTTGTTTGTTACAGTTGTTATCAACAACGTTGATTTTTCCAAGGATTCAGGCGCTTTAGAATGTTTAAGCAGTCACAGGTACTTTTTACAACTTATTTAACATTTTACAACTTATTTAAGACTGTTTATTTATTTAATTTGCAACAACCGAACAATGCAGAATACTAAGACTTAAATTAATAAAGAAAAACAAAGTGAAAAAATATACTTATTTAAATTATATAATATACTTATTTAAATACTTATTTAAATTTATAAAAATACTAGTTGTGCCCGCACGGCTTTGCTCGCGTGGACTATGGAATTATTGTTTCGGATTTTTGAAATAGTTGAATTAAATACAAACACGATTAGTTATTATTGTAATAATAACTAATCAATAACTAAATTACCTAACAAAAACGAATCAGAACTAAAAGTAAAAATAAGTTTTGTTCTGTTTAAATTAAAAAAATTAATTGAAAACAACATAAACAATTGACGATCAAAATACACAACGATCGAGCTGAGGGATTCCGAATGCCGGCTGAGCGCATGCTCCTCCGTGCGGTATATAACTTATTTAAAGTTATTTTCTAAACTATAAGACCAAATTGAATACTGTAAAAGGTAAATTATATTTACATTAAGTACTTATGATGATGAAATCATTTATTTCGATAAGGATTAATGTTTTGTAGGTCATAAGTACACGCAAACAGAACCCAAACATTTTAAATTTTCTTCCTTTGAACGGTTGGTGACAAACTTTTTCCCGATTTGATTTACTATTATCGTCACTGCTTATTCCTTTATACTTGGCTAGAGAACATATCTATGAATTTAAAAAAAAAAACACGTAAATCGGTTAAGTGGTTCTCGAGTTATAAGAGCACTAACGGACAGACAGACAGAGAGATATTGAGCTTTATATATTTTAAGGATTATTTTATAATTTAAAATAAAACAACTGGGGAGATTTGTTTAAAAACTTGACTGTTGATATTCTTTTTTTGTAGAAAACATTATATCGCACATTTTACAAAATTTTCATGAAGCATGATAAATTCATGATCGTTTATATTATTGATATAATTTAAAAAGTATTAATGTCAGATAAAAACTGCAAGCATCAGCTTATATAATATATTATATTATATAAGTACTGTACTAAAGTATAATAATACCAATCTAAAAAATGCTAATATTATTTGTACGTTTCTTTTGTGAAAATATGTAAAAATGGAATGACCTTACAATATTGAATCTTGACATTATTTCTATTTGTTTATTTATTTAAATCCGTATATTCATTCTTTCTTCCTATGTATATTTCTTGTCTCATGTCTGTTATCGAAAATAATTGGTTAAATCCATGATTCTTTATGAGAGGCTTACAGAGGAACTGAACAATGTTCCTTATTTACATTTTTATGTAAGATATTTTGTTTTTATGTCAATCGTCGTCAAGATGCGTTTGAAAAATTCACGAAGATTTTGTTTTATTCATCTATAAAATTATATATGATTTTCTCTTTGTTTAACTTTACTTTTTGTCAATTCGGTGTAGGTACTTTAGACTCTAGAAAATAAATATCCAATGTAGTAGGGGTGTACAAAAATCGTACAAAAGAAAAAGGCAAAAGTTCATTTTAAAGAACTAGTGTTGAAATATCTCTTAAACCTGATGCGAAGGAGCTATTTGGGCAACGATTTCGTATTCAGTAGATACACCAAAATATATAATTTGTCAACAAAACTTTTTATGACCCTCAATTTTGTACACCTGTGTAATTATTGTAACTATCAATATTTATGAAAAATGTCTAAAGGTACCGTCTTACCCCTTGTTTCGATCTTGCTCCATCTTCTACAGTAGGGTATCTTTCACACGAATTTTTTTGTCACGGATTTGAAGTTACGCGGTGCGATTTTCATGCAAATTCAGGGATTCCCAGTTTCGGCGAGTGGAGTATCTAATGAAAGCTGACAATTCAAGGAATTTAAATATCTAAACGTTTAATCTTCGTTTAACAAGATTTCGCACCAGTTCATAAACGGTGCCAAATTCTATTTTCAGATAGTGACGATAATTATGATGAAATAATATAACAAATTATTGTTACTTTTCAATAAAATTAAATAAATAAAAATTGAAAAACAAATTTATATCAGTTTTACATATCAATTTTGCTTTCTCGCAATATTGAAAATACGAGGATTGAGACAAAAAAAATGTTCTCCGATTTCAAAATTTTAAATTAATATTTCGTATTTGTCTGTCCGTCCGTCCGTAATATATTAACTGTCATTTTTACGTTTGCATAAATTTAGATTTAGATTGAAATTATCAAAAAATTAAAAATATACGAAAAAATAATCAGGTGCGTCTTAAGAAAAATTTCGAACTAATATTTTTTAGTAAAATTGTATAAAAATTAAATGGTTAGCTAATTCTAAGGAATTTATATGAGCATCGGTTATTATTTAAATTGTTCAATAATTAATTATCTTTGGTGAATTTAGCACGAGGAAGCACTGTGCATTTACTTGGCAGATGTATTTTTCAGATTTTTAAACTAATTTTTTTTGATTTTTTAAACATTCTTATTTCGTTAATTTCCAGAAAAATTTTTTACGCGATTATCGGCCTATATTAATTGATTAATTTGGTTTAACGGGATTTTGGAAAATTATGGAACGTATCACCAATTTTACAATGTAATTAATGTCTTTTTAAACGATTTTTTATCTATTGTTCTATGTTTACTAAAACTTTTTATTTGTTATGTCGCTCTGACTTCCGAAATCCTCATTTCCTCATATGTGTACAAGGGTACCTACATATATGTTTATCCATATATGAAACTATGTATAAACAGAATGAACGCCCGATGTCACAGCCTGCTATTTATGATGACTATAAATCATCCAGACGTAAAATTCACTCGGTCAGATATGGAGGGTACTCTCAGAGCGATATAGCTAGCATTCGGATTTATATTATATGGCCTAAATGACGTCATAAAGTAGATTAATAACTGGGCATCTTAGATATGGAATAAATGAAAAATAATCGCCTTATATTTAGTATTGACTTAAATAAATATAAAACATATAAACAAGATTTTTATCTGGGTTTTTTTATTGTTGATTTTTCAGTTTTTATAAAAATTCATATAGTTTTCCAAGTGATAACGTAATTTAATATATCAAAAAACTATTGCTCTGGTCTATAATATTCTAAGAAATTTTTAATTAGTAAATTAGGAATTTCCGTCTCGGGGCTTCGCACCCAAACTTCGATATATCAGTAAAAATATAGTTTTACAAAGAAATTCAATTTTTTTGACACTAAGATACAACTTACTTCATGCGTACGTGACAAATAAACTAATAATTTACGTGAAAAGAAGAATTTTCGTCAAATATGAAATTAATATTTTACAATATAAAAAAAATATGAAAAGATTAAAAATAATGATTTTTATCTTTTAGTTTAAAATCTTTAATGATGTATATATAAAAGTATTGTTATGTTAAATGTATCTTAATTTTAGAAGAATTTAATACTTATTCATGAACAATATGGGGTGGTCGTATTGTTCAGTTTGGTTTTGGTTAGGTTAACTTTGTATAGATTTTACTAAACGTGGCTTATTCACGATTGCGTTAATTGACATTTCATATGCAAAATTCAAACTCGTTTGTATTTGACAAGTAATGACAAAAGGGCTTAAATTAGTCACTTCATTTGTTGGGAAAACTAATATGAACTATACATAATTCTAAACAATTACAGGCCTCTGCAAATTAGCCAAAATATATAATCTTTTGTTGATTTCAGTATTTTTATTATATTTATCTTCTTTGATTAGTAAAACTTATAAAACATTTTAAAAACATCATCTAAATCGGTTCAAGTTTTCTCTTATTAGAAACGAATATAGGTTACTTACTTACAAAAGAAGTTTTTTTCCTTTTATAACCAACTTCAAAAAAGGATGAGGTTCTCAACTTCGACAATTATGCACCACTTAGGATGTTCTCCTTTTATTTGAAAGAGTATACTCCCGAGGTGGTCCCATGTAAATTTCATCAAAATTTGACCAAGGATTTCGAAGATTCGCTACTCAAAAGGAAAAATAAAAAACTCACAAAATAAAACCGACTTCATAAAAAAACACTAAAAATTATACCTAATAATTAAATTTAACAGTTTATGAAGTCGGTGCCAAGCCAATAAAAAACTTTTTAGTAAAGAAAAAAGAAAACCGATTTCAAAAATTGTTTGATTTAATTATTAAATACTTTTCAGTGTTTTTAGTTTTTGGTTTTATTTTTTTTATTTGTAGTCATTTGATTCTGAATGGATTGCTATTATTACCAAATAAGGCTATGGGAAATAGAAAGATGAATATTATAATAATTTAACAATTTTTATAATCTATGTTATCTTGTGAATCTGTTTCTGAACTCATGCCAGTTCCTCAAGAAGCTTTTTTCGATGATTTCTTTTTTGTTTGCTTAGCGTGTATCAACACGGATTTCGTTTCTCGAGCTGTTTACTAACCACACACACGTAAACTCACACGTTTTTATATAAACATGCACATACGCATTTATGTACCTATATGTACGTACGTATACATATAGATTTTATATTGTTGGTTTATGTACACTTAGTAAAGAATAAATCGTATCGATAGAGACGGAAAATGGAGATCATATGTGTGTGCAGAACCGAATTTAGAATTACTAGGATTTCACATAAGATACGAAAATTATGTAAAGTACTGGCACCAGTCTTGGCCGCTTTAAGAGCAAGGTATACTGTTTTTTTGGTTTGATGAGCTTCTTTTCTGTAATCAATTTAATTACAAAAATCCTTAAATATAGTTTATTTTTTTAAATTATAGCCTTTTATTTTGTTGTTTATTCTCCAGTAATGAATAAAATAAAACCAAGAATAAGCACCCAGTGATAGAACAAATGTTATATAAGAAAGAATCGTACATTTTAAAATTGAAAATTGGAATATAATAATTAATAAATAGATTACACTAATAATTAGTTTAAATGTCCACCATTTTGATACCCATTGACCGATTGTCATCAAATTAAGTTATTTTACAGTTAAGTGTCTATATACAGATTATGATTCAATAATGGCAGTTATCAAATATCAACAAATATTTCTAACTGAGTATATTTAATCAAACAAGAATCCAACACTAGGGTATGATCCCAGAATGATGTTGGTACCTTAACTTTGAATTGGACACCCCAAATAGGCTTAACATGGAAGTGAGTTCTAGAGATACTCATAGTAAGAGTTCTGACAGCCCAAACTGATTTCTGATTGATTGTAGTAGCCAAGTCTTACTCACATATAATAATAAAAATAATACATTAATTAAGAAACACTGGTATAACTCTTAACGTGTTCTACTCTCAGCATATGTACGTTGTAGAAATAGGCATTATTTTTTAAATTTCTTCAACAACTCATTTAAAAGTTTACATTTTCTGTGAAAGATCACAATACAGTATCAATATTTACTTATGTTCAACATCGATTAGTTTTAATTACCTGTTATAAAAACATTATTTAATCTGTTATCAGAATAGAACTTTATTTAAACTCAACCAAATTGAATAACTACAATTAGAAAATTGTGCAGTTTATTTTTTTTTAAATCCACCGATTTTACTAAAATAAAAAATAAAAAATGCGTAAAAACTGCAAACACATTCTTTTTGACGTACTATTCATATCATTTATTATTTTATTAATAATATAAATTTTGTATATTCCTAAAGGACATATCCTCAATAACACAGTTACACCGAAAATATTTTTATACAACTGGCTTTATCTACCCACCTCCTTTACCAAATTTCAGATTTTTTGAAACGATATTGTGGTAGAAGCATAGTGTCAAATTTTTTTGTACATAGTATAATTCAGATATGACCATATCTAGAATTATAAAAGTTGTTGATTGAATTTTCGAAGGGTTCGGCTTTTGTCCATTGCGCGAATATATAATTAAAATTCATTTGAATTTTTGTTTTAAGAATAAATTTGCAAATTCACCCCTGTAATATTTTATCTGTGTGTGTGTTCGTGTGTACTTTCATGCGTAGTTCGAACGTGCGTAAAGTAGGATTTATTTATTATGGAGATTTTTTCGTTATGTTGTCTTTTATTTTTGCTCCGTTCAGATGCATAGGATTTCGATTATAATTTTTCATTTTGTTTTATTTCCTACTCTCTTTGCTTGCGTGCTTGTTTTATTTATATATCCATTTACAATAAATATATGCATTTCTTTGTTTGATACGTTTCCTTTTTCACAAAAAAAAATCTGTTTTGGTTTTACTGGATATTTTTTATTTTATTTTTTACATGTAATATTAAATAGACAATTCTGTTTACTCGTTTTTTTTCTTTTATGTATCTATGTAAAAAAATTAAATCGACAAGTTTAATTTTTTTATTTCATTTTTGTGCAGACCAGCAGACAGACCCTACATACGTCATTGAGGTAATGATCATACTCGATTCAGAGACCCTGGAAATAAGTAATTTCGTTGAAATATCAAATTGAATTTTTTTCTTGATTTATATATAACATACTTCATTATACAGTACATTTCACGTATGCATATAAAGTTAAATGGAATATCATATGTACGTAGTATGTAATAATATTTTCTATTTATACAACTATTGTCAGTGCATTCGAATATAGCATATTTAGGGTTCCGTACCTCAAAACGAAAAACGGAACTGTTATATGATTACTTTGTTGACCGTCTGTGTCTCTGTCCGTCAAGATCCTTTATCATAGTAACGTCTAGAGGTATCAAATTGAAATTAATATCAAATACTAAGATGTACAGCCTCATAGTCCTATACAAATTCATGTTTCTAACTCAATGAATAAAAAGATACGGCCTTTTAAAGCGTATTTTGATACTGGCAGACTCACTGACTGATCATCAAAACCTATAGGGTTAGTTCCCGTTGACCTAGAATCTTGAAATTGAATAGTTGATATTATTTTAAACTTGATATCTCTAGCCGTACGTGAGAAAAACGATCTTGACGGACAGACAGACGTGATCCAAAATGATCCTTCCGAACTTTTGGACAGTAGTGTAGCTAGATTTCTTCAGAACAAATATATAAATATATATAATAACAATTATGCATGTACTTACGTAAACTTTATACAAAATCTATGGAGTTTTATTTAAAACTACAAAACCTGTTTATTTTTCTTTAAAAATAAATTTACCGTCTCATGTAATTCTTTTCCTGAGAACAATGCGACGCACCGCCACCGTTTTAAATACATTGAGAATTTATGTATGTAGCGGCCGCCCCTTCTTGAAATAAAGCGTACATAAAATCAGACAGCAACAAAATTATTCTGCAACCTTCACGTGGAAAACAAATATAAAATCGTAACAGCAAATTGTAACCTCATATACACATCACATCAGTTTCGCTGTTTTAATTTCAAGGCACGTCTCAAACTACTTTTATACCCGTCTTTCGGTCCTTGCCTCGCCGAGCCCTCAAGGTAGAATACACATTACTCCCTCTCTCTCTCTTTTTGTAAACCTCCTTTTGTGTTCACAGACGTCGCCAGTGGAGAAACAAAGAGGTTCAGTTATTTTCTGTATTTCTACTAAAAAAAGTTCAAGTGAAATTCTAATGTGTATTTTGAAAAAAATTGGGGGTAAGTGGGGGGGAAAGGTAGGACATATTCTTGAAGAATGGAGTTTTGAAAATATATATATTCAAGATATAGGTGAACATTAGGGTTAAATGCTGCCGAGTCGAGTCAATACTTTTTTTCTTACATAAATCCGGACGACATGAGATCCGAGACTGTTTTGAACAAACGATACCAAGACAATATTAAGTTATTATAAGTTTCGTCGAGAGTCTCGGTTTTAAAATAATATCAATAATTTGCAAAAATATACTATTTGATATTAATCTTAAATGTGGTATTACAGAAAATGTTAAATTTAAAAAACTCTTTGATGGTTATATAAAAATAATTTTTAAGGTGTAAAATTAAAGACTTCAGTTACAAGAACCGAGACGAGACTTACACGTCTCGTATTCAGCCTTAATAAACATTTAATGAAAAATTTTCATAACTGATAATTTTACTATACACCATTTTTGAATACAATAGAGTAAATACGGAAATTTTTGACATACCTACCTTTGTTTTACTAAATTGCAAAGATTAGGTTAAAAAAATAATAAAAGCGTTGGACAAATTGTTTTTTTATTGCACAATTTTAAATTATTCAATGACGTTAAGCAACATGGCGCGCTTTTGAAGCGTTTGAAAATTTTAAATTTGATATTTTTGCGTCAGGGTAAACTTTTGAATTATGACCACATTTTCTAAAATGTTTTTTACCTCTAGATTACATTAAACAGGTTTTTAGGGGTTTTTATTTTTGGCCGGATTACTCTATTGTGATGATAAAATATCCCATCCTAGATTAATATAAGAGAATTTCTAAACTATTCAAATTAAATTCAATATAATATTTTTTGGAAAAAATAACAAATCAAAAAATAATTCTCTTAAAAATCAGATTTTGTAAAAAAAAATTCCGTACGCCAATGCATGTATGTTCTACTTCACTCATCGTCTTGCATCTCATCCCATCGAAAGCTGCCAGCGTTTGTAAGAATTACATTATAGAAGTAGGGGTTGTAAAAAGTTATATGGGGATTACCCTCCCCCAAACCTAGTTCCTTCTGCATTATGCGTACTTGCATTTTACTTATTCGGAAGTCTCTGGAATTACACTCCGACGGAAAATATGACGGGGTGTCCAGCTTGATTACTCTTTGTCGAGTACAGAAAGACAAATTTGTTGTTGGGGTTTGTGGCTGCAGTTATTGGCTAGAAACTTTCAAAGTACCTACATCTGTTTTCGTGCAACGATGTTCAGAGGAAAAGTATTATGGTGATTGTTTTAAATTATTTTCTTCTTGCAGACTTAAATAAACTCTCTGGTTTATTTTTTTGTTTTGTTATTTATTAAATTGAATATAGGGGTTGTGTTTATTTTTAAATTCGCTTCATTATCTGTAGTTTTTTAGTATTAGTATTATTAAACTTAAAAAAAAAATTTGAATAAAATTTACTCAGAATATTATTTTCTAATGTACATTAAACTGTTTTCAATAGAATTGTTTCTGTATAATAATGTATAAATAAGTCTTGTGATGGCCACAGTAGATTATTTAAAAGAAAATCATAGAAATCTATATGAATACCACGCAAATCATGCATTATTCATATTTGAATTAGATCAACAGGAAAATAACTTAAACGGTAATTAGTAATATAATAGAATGTAAGATATGTATTAATTAAAGTTATGCAGTTGTCAATTATTATAAATAACTTCATTAAATGTAAAATTATAACATGTACGTAAATGTAAAACGCATTCCAATGATATAAATGTCATGAAGAATTAGCATACATTATCCACAATTTTCCCAAGTTAACACGTTTCATAGGAATTTGCATGAAACTATTTTAAATTGCATTTTATTACAATAGTTCTTCACACCACCTGCTTCCTGAATGTTACATGCATGTATGTTTGTATGAATGTGTTTTAAAAATATTTCCAAGCGTGGAACTTACTTCAATATTTTTCTAGAATTTGTCTATTATTCCGTTTTTATTTTTGCGGAATTTTTCTCTTGAATATGTGAAAATATTTTCTAAAGAGGAAATTTATGTAAATTGTTGGTTTGGTAGAACAGATTTTTAAAATCAAATTCGAATTTATTTTATCTGAAAGTTTTGGTGCTTTCAATAACAAAAGCTTATAATTTCTTGTTTTAAACGTTTTTAAAAATACGAAATAAAAAAAAAACATCTGCCTTGTAAATTCACAGTTCTCTCTTGTTCTTAATTAACCAAAGGTATAGTCTGTTTCATTTAAGATTGCAGTGGTGGCCGGGAATTAGACGGTACGATTCACAAAGTTACTATTCTATGAATAATTTTTTTAATATGTATAATATATGATAACTTTGTAAGAAATAAAATTCACCTTTGTATTATGAATATTAGTTTTCTAATATCCTAATGTTGATAATAAAATACACATTTTTAGAACAAGGCAACATATTGTATTGTGTCAATAAAAATTGTTATTGTGAATCTGGATGGCGTTTTGGCCAATCAAGAGCGCGTATTATGCTTCCTATGTTAGCTACCGCTGCAATCTTAAATGAAACAGACTATAGTTAATTATCGAATAATTTTAATGAACACTGATAAAGTATTTAGATGTTTTGCCATTAGTTAACCATTTAATTTTTATACATTTTTATTGCACCTCATTATTTTTTTCCATATTTTTAGTTTTTTTTTTTTTAATTTCAATATTAATCGAAATTTTTATGCTACGCAAAATTGCAAATATTAAATTAACATTTAAAACTATTAAAAGACATGTAATTAATATGTCAATGTAAATAGCGATAGTAAAATAAATAAAAAATGACGATTTTTTTTAGGTAAATTTTGAAATCGGAGAACAATTTTTTTTTCTTTGAAAAATGATATCAAAGCTTCTTATATCTTTCAGATTTGGCGCGCAAGCAAAACTAAAGGTGTACATATATCATTTCAATTTTTTGAGTCTATAAAAATAGTGCATTTAAGTTGCATCTACGTTTTGAAAATAAATTATTAACAATACTGCAGTTGCAATATCTATCAAATATTAACGTGTAAAATACAAATATCCTCGTTCTCTTTTATTGCAAGCACCCGAGATATAACACGTACTCGTCGCCTTGTGCAAGATTGAAACAATTGTGGCAGATTCTTTGGTGCTGCAGATCAAGGGGAGAAATGATTGCCAACGGGGGCGGCAGTAGCTAAATCACCCCCTTGTTTACTCTTACCACCCCCTTCCTCTCCCCAATCCGTTGCCGTGATAACGTGATGACGTTTTTGTTGTCTCCGAGAAAAAAATGACCGGACCGGGACGAATTGATGAAGTTACTGTAACTGGGTTTGTCCTGGATTTTGTTTAAATTAAATAACGTCAATTCTAGGAAGGTAACGTGTTTTTACACCGCCTAAAGAAACATCCGTTGTTTAAATTTAATGAAATTAATGTTTTTTGTGTTTTTATTTCAATTGGTGCCTCTTAAAAGGTTTGTTTTGTGTTATAAATAACAATTGGTAGGAAAAATTGTCGGGTAATTTTTAATAAACGAAAGTGGTTTTGTACAGTATATAACTTTAATATCTTAAAGAGTTTGTCTACTTACGTAATGAGTGTTTTTTCTACAAAATTTTCGAGAAAAAAATCAAATTTTGTATATGTATAAGTACTTATAAATTATTTATAAATTCTTATATTTTTTGTATCAAATTCCATCTCTGTAAAATCATTTAAAAAAATATTTCTATGTATGAATATTTTTTATATTTCATATAAAAAAATCGTAAAAATCTTTCAATACGATGTTGAAGTCAATTATATTTAAAAAAAAACATTTTACTTTCGTGTATTCTATTTATATACGTATATAAATAGAAACTCGTACCTAAAATTGAATTCCAAAACGGAAAGTATTTTCACTTTTAATCCTGTTATGACTTTTCCCCCCACACAAACGTCTTGCCGGCGTGACCACGAACGTGTGTGAGTTAAGTCTCCACATGTGAACATACACAGATGTTGAATGTGTCTCTTGGCAAGCATTGCAGCCGCCACCACATTTCGCAACTACAATATAATAACTGTACCATATACAGGGTAGTCGAAAATTAGGATCGGGCGAATTATTTACTCAAATGCGGTTAAATTTTTCATTTTTATATTAGAAATATATGTGCCTGATTATTATATAAGTATTAAAAGTAGTTTTTCAGCAATTAAAATTTGTCTGTTATAGGTGCATACGTCAAAAACAAGTGCCAAGTAAATGTAAAGTGCTTCCTCGTGCTAAATTCACCAAATGTAGTTAATTATTGAAAAATTTTAATAAACAACTGTCATTGGTTAACCGTTTAATTTTTATACAATTTTATTGGAAAATATTAATTCGAATTTTTTTTTAATACGTGCATTTTCACGTAAAATGTGTCGTTCTTGAGATATCTTGAAAAAATAACTGTTTTAGGTAGTCAACCCTTTCCCTTGCACAGGATTTTGAAATGGAACCATCCTCAAGTCAGACCCAACCAACCAAGTTTCATATATATCGGTTTAGTGTTTCATAATTTATGCATATGACAAGGATCAGGGGACAGATACCCAGATAGACAGACATGGAACGTAAAGTGTATGTCTTTACTCTTGAAACGAAAATATCAAGTTAATATTTTGAAATCGGAGAAATTATTTTTTTCATTTTTAAAAGATCACACGATTAATAATAGGAAATACTTGATAAAATTCCTTCTTTATATTTTATTTTTTTAAGAACGAATAATCGTGTCCAAGATACGGTTAGATTCTGATTGTACTATCTTTAAAACGTAAAGAAAAATTAGCTCTTTGTATACTATGGATTGTATTTATATCAGTGAGTATATACCCAGAAGCCCCTACACGTGTTACAAAATACATGCACATGGATATTAAATTAGTTTCACTAGATTGATTGCGCTAAGTGAACGATGCCGAATTTTCCAAAGAATAAACAATAACTTACAAGACATAAACCCAACTGCCGGAGGGTAAAACTTAATACGTCCTAATGGGTGGTTCTGTATACGTTAAAGGAAAAACTCAAGTGAAACTACACCGCATGCCTCGGAATGATAAAACAAGGCTTTTTGTTGAGGATATTGTAAATCTTCCGCGTTTATCCCATCGATAAACACACAAAGAAAGCAGTGGAAGGAAGTCTTCTCAACAGGTAAATCGAATTATTTAAATACATAAACTGAGCCAGGTCAATCGTGAAACAAAATTGTATATCTATATCTATCTCTCTCTCTTTGCCTACTTTATTCGTCGTGAATTTAATATACGATATATATTTTTTTACAAACATATTTCTGCGTCGGCCAACTATGAAAATTTGATAAAAACAACTTTGAAACTTCGCTTCAAGGTGTTTTCTAAGTTTCGCTGTCAGTATGTAGATACAAAGGGGAGGAGGGGGCTTGATATATGTGTGTTTACAAAGAGATTTGTATTAATGTGGGTGACTTTTTGTTATAACGTATTGATGCATTTGAATTTTATAAAGTTATTTAGATTCAGCATAAGATCTGCTTATTGTAAATGATTTGGTGCTCGCTTGGTTATTTTTAAATAAAATCAGAAAAACATTATTTTTATAATTTTCTTTTCAAACAAATAATAAGATATATTGGATATGTTATTTGTTAAATTATAATTTAAATAAAATTGACATTTTTTAAGAATCCTTAGTGTTTTTAGTTGCTATTATAGTTAATATTCAAAAGATTTACTTATATTAATAATTTATAATGAAAAGCATATGAACTTCAAACTAACCAAGTAAGAATTAAACCTTAAGGGTAAGAGAGGTTCAATTTTTTTCATTTTTTTGGATAGAATAATTCATAGTAAATGAATTATTATTATTGTTAATTAAAATTATGTTCTATAAAAGTAACTTAATGAGCATTTTGATATCAAACGAATTTTGTAATACCCGAAAAGAATATTTTATAACTCCTTGCGTTGAAATATTATTTTTAAAACGGGGAATATAATTTTTACTTTTTACGTTACTGAATATTCTACACGTAAATATTTTTGTTGCATGAAACAAAGAACATAAAAAAGAAGTAATTTGGTTACAACAATGCTTGTATTGTAAAACATATTGTTTAGTAGAAGAATACAACATACATACAACGAAAAAGTTGTAAAGTAACAAAGCGAGATATTTTTCCTTGTATTATTCCAATTGACCTCAATTATTTTTCTTTTTCGTTAATTTTTAACGTAGAAATTCCTTCGAATCAAAAGTCATTTTATTAGATTATTATCTATGTTCTCAATAGTTTTTCATACTGTCATACTGTTTGTTTAATTATATCATGATAGATACAGATGCAACTTCTCCTATATTAGTAGTAAATATGCTAAGAAACAATAAAAAAATGTAATCCTTATTTTTTATGTAAATAAAATTCAAATGACATTAATTACTTTTTTTTCGCTTCTCGTAGGTATATATAAAATAATTAATTTTTGACGATAGTTACATTTTATAAATTTTAATATAATATTTAAAAATCCCGAATGTTTTTATAACAAAATGAACATAAAAATAGAACGATGTATTTTAAACACAGAATCAATAAAATAAAATAAAAGAAGCAGACTGTTGTTACATGAAAATTAATTCAATGAAAACGAATAAGAATAATAAAACAAGTCAACACCGCTATAAAACGTGTATATGATGAAATATAACAATTTCATAGATGGGGATGGATGTATAGGATGATTTTAAAGTAAAAAAAACAGCAATTTATTTACGTAACTATCAAATTTTTAGTTTTAAGTTCATAGTCATATCATTTTTTTTTCGAGATTAGTGGTAATTTTATAAAAATGTGAAGCTTGTTAATGTAAATGTAAATCGGTTAACAAATTTCATAATTGTACCACAATGGGTTCTCTATAGGTATTAAATAAACACTAATTTTGGGCAACATATTTAGAAGATTGTAGCTCTCTCACAAATAATTTCCGGACACATGTTTTTTGCTTAAAATTACATCCTCGATCTACTGTTAATTTTTTTTTTCAAATCAATCACCCTTTATACTTGTATTGATCATTTGTGAAAATAAACTAACAATGAGACAGATAGCTGAAGGGTATCCGCGACATATCGTGCAGACATCAAATACATGTTTTAAAAAACAAAAGTGAATATTTTTGGCCGTCATCATTTTTTGCCATTGTTTGCTAAACCATCCAATTTCCTCGCAGGAAGCTAGAACAGAAGCAAAACTGAATTAGCTTCCATTTTATAAATTGCCCGCCATTTGTAAGTCGAGGTGCGTGTCAGTGAAAAGGATTGCGACATGTTATTTTTTGTGTTGTAAATACGAAACTGTCGCAAAAAAGGAAGACATTTTTGTTTTAGTTAATGTTTTTGTGCCAGTGTTTAGCAAAATTAACAACATACTTAGTTGGTAATTTATTCACTTATTGTTGTATACTTTGTGTTTATATTAAAGTTTGTAGTTGGGTGTTTATTATTATGCTTTTTAGGTAACGTCGGTAAAAACATTATGCATTGTTTTGTTGACCTTTTTTTGTTAGAAAGAATAATTAGTAATTGTACATATGTGTATACTGTTGTGTAATCTAGTCCAGGGATGCGCACACTTTTTATACCACGCCCCCCTATTTTGTTCAAAATACAAACTCAGGTCTTCGTCGATGATGATCTTGAAATATAAAAATAAAATTTATACGGCTCAGGGAAAAAGGAAAAAAATACAAGAAAATGTATGAGGTGCCAAATTTTTATAGTTGCTAGAACATGCCAAGATAAGTTTTCTCCGAAAACTCCCTAGTAAGACATAAATAAAACAGAATATATTATGTATACAGAGAATTGAATTGTCTACAATCGTTAATACCGGATGTTCAAAATAAAAGAAATTTTATTTCGAAAAGTTAACTGTTTACAAAAAAAAACTTTACAGAGAAATTTTACTCAGTTTATAGAATTACTTACTTCAACGATATCTCTCCAAATATATATTGCAATCATCGTGATAATACCGCACCCTGTATTATAATATACTGTTGTATCCAATATGTTTTTTCGTTTAGGCCCCAGTTTTACCAGGGGCTCAGCTTACAATTAGCTTTACTTTTATATAAAATGAAATAGTCAGTTTAGGTCCAAATGACAAGCTAATGAAGGATAAATAAAATTATATTACTTTTGACCTATTTTAAACTGTATTTTAATTATTTGAAATAAAAAAATATAGATACTGATAGCGATTTATGAACTAGCTTAAAAATTGCTTAATGGAATTTTTATTAACTTTATTATTTTTATATAGCTTATAAAGAACGATTCAATTAATTTTTTTAAACATTAAAAATTGAAGAATACAAGCTTCAAAATACTTTACTTATTTTTTCCATAAATCTTTTTTGATGAGTAAGGTAATGACACCAGTCTTGGATAATACTCCAATGTTGGATAATTGTTTAATTGAATATACTTAATTAAAAATATTTGTTGATATTTAATTATTGACATTACTGAATAATTTAAATTTAAATTTAAATGCTAATTTAGTGTTATCTATTTATTAATTATTATAATAATATTATCATATAATTTGCTTTACATTATTTCAAATTTTACGATTCTTTATATTATAACTTTTGTGTCATAGTATTTATCATTTTGTAATCATTATCAAGTGTTCATCACTAGGTGCCTATTCCTGGTTTTACTTTATCCATTACTGGAGGAAAAACAAACAAAATAAAAGGTTATAATATAAAAAAACTATATTTACAGACTTTGTAATTAAATTGATTTAATAAAGAGTTACTTGTTTTATTAGTAAGGTGAGTTCATGAGAATTATAAAAAAGAAGCCCATCAATCCCAAAAAACTGCATATATTGCTCTTAAATCCGCCAAAACTAGTGTCAGTATCTTATGTATTTATTGATTTTAAATTATTTTATAGCTTTGTTTAAATATGCACATTCTCAATTTATTTATCTATTCAATAAAATTTCCGAAACGTATACAAACATGAGGTAGTTGATTTAACAGATTGTTATAATTATTAATTTCAATATTTTAGCTCATTGTAATTCGAACCTCTAATATGCATATATTCCACATGATAAAATCCATTTTCGTATATCAGACAAATGGACCTTTGTACTTACATATGTACGTACAAACATACATACATACATTTATAATATATGTTTACATTCAGATGTAAAACAAACCTTGTACGATAACCCATATTTCGTACCCTTTAAAGATGACGTGTGTTTGGCTGTTCCACTTATCTTTTCATGTGGTTAACACGAACCAAGGCGGGAGGATACGTTTTAACCGTAACCGAGCTTGGTTACTACATCAACAACGTCAAACTGTGTAACCCTCAAACTCTAGGGGTATCATTTTAATGCATATTCATACTGCGATCAAGGGAAGTAGGGGTTTGTTTTCAAGATTCTTAAGATTGTTTTTTGTTTTGTTTACAGCTTGTGAAAAAAATATGTACAGTGCTCAATTATTCTTAAAGAAATTTTATAATTTCTGATGTTTACTGCTTTCATTAGATTTAAATTGTTTAATGAAAATAACAAAATGATTTTTATAGTATACACTTTCCGGGAGTTGGTTCTTTTCCTCCTGTGTCTCAAAAACGTTACTTGCCTTGATCACCTTAGGGTACCTCCTCATCCTTCCGGTAATCCAAGTCAAGTGAAAGATGTAAAAGTTTTGGTTTTAACTGGCTATCTATAACAAACCTGTAAAATAAAAAAATAAGCATTTAATGTACATTAGTGAAGACGTGAATTATTTAAATTAGGCATTTAGAGGTTACAGCACATAGACATCATAGATAAAATAATCAGAATGGATTCGGAGAAAGTCAAAATGGATAAAAATTTCGAGTTCGCGGCTTCGCTTGCGTTGTATTCGTTTTTATACATTTTTATAACATAAAATCTAATACTATTTGTTCTGTTAGTTTGGGACAAATTTAGGATATTCTTAATGCAAGTGTATTTTAATTTTAGTAATTAGTAATTATGCAGATAAACGTATTGTACTTAAAAAAACACCATTTTCTTCTCTTAAGAGGTCGAATTTCGGAAAATCCCTTCTTTAGTGGGTGCTTACATCAAAAATGAAGATACTCATAAAATTTTACGTTTCAGGTAATGAGCTTAGACTGGGTTACTAAACTAAATAATATTAAATACTCCAATGTAAACTTATTCTTAACTAAAGTAATATAACAAAAACATAAAATTACATGAGAACATAGGTAATGTAAGAAATCTCTTTTAATCAAAGGTGATAAAGCTAGTGTTCACTTTATACAGCATCCATAAAACATCGTTCCTTTCTTTCAAGAAGTCTTCAGACTGTATTAAATCTACATGAACTATACACGAAATGGACTTAATTAAATTGTTCTTTGTAAATGGACTATCTTGATTTATTTTTTACCCTAGAAAACTTAGCATTATTATAATAATATATTATTGTGCACTGTGGCATATTATTATTTGAAAATACAAGAAACATCCCGGGAAAAAATTTCAGATCTGAAGTGATCTCGGTTGATCTTTATTTTGAAACAAATCAGATCTTTGTAGATAAATAAACTTTTGTCTACCTTAAATAACAAATTAATACACATATACTATATAGAAACCTTGTTTATAATTTAATCAATTAAAAAAAAATTGTACAGAAACGTATTGAATGATATTTGAAGCCCGTGTATTAAATTAATTAATTAATTCACAACACACCCCCTGTCACAGATGAAGGGTTGTAATTGGTCTCATTCGATCCAGCGGGAAAGATACTTCGGGATACTAGGGGTGTGGGGGGCAAAACAACCCTCTATCTAGCACAGGAGTCGAGATATTTACGATTTTCTATAATGAATACCATAAGTAGCGAAACAGAGAAAAATTAACCTAGTATCCCGAAGTATTTTTCCCGCTGGATCGAATGAGACCAATTACAACCCTTCATCTGTGACAGGGGGTGTGTTGTGAATTTATTAATTAATTTAATACACGGGCTTCAAATATCATTCAATACGTTTCTGTACAATTTTTTTTTAATTGATTAAATTATAAACAAGGTTTCTATATAGTATATGTGTATTAATTTGTTATTTAAGGTAGACAAAAGTTTATTTATCTACAAAGATCTGATTTGTTTCAAAATGAAGATCAACCGAGATCACTTCAGATCTGAAATTTTTTCCCGGGATTGCTTGAAAAATTTTCATCATGATTTGAATTTTAATATCCCTTAAAAATGGTAACAATATATGCGGGTCTGATAGATTTGGCGCTACCACTGGATGGTTAAACATATTTTGTACGATTAATTTAATACAGGGCTGGCCAACCCACGGCCCGCGATGCTCTTATGTGCGGCCCGCGGCCACATATAAACAAATTATGTTTCTATAATGTTTATTTTAATTATCAGGTATATTTCAGAATGACTGAGGTAGGTTTTAATTTCCCGTTGTTTTCTTTAAAATATTGTTCTATTTATATGACTTAACTAATCATTTTAATTGATAATTTTGTAACTACTTCGAAAAAAAAAAGAAATTGTCTTATTTATGTGCGGCCCTCGGAAAATCTTAGGTTGTCAATGCGGCCCGCGTTGTAATTTGGGTTGGCCAGACCTGATTTAATACAAAATATAGTTTATTATTAATGATTTAATAAATAACCTTATAATATTAAATTAAATAATAATTAGTGTTCTATGTCAATATATTAAAGTTAAAATTAAATGTAATATCACTTTAGTTTTATCTGAGCAGATATTCTCATTAAATTTTAGCGTATTAATGAAATATTATTAATTAGTAAAGACAAGTAACAATTTCTTGGAATTTTAATTAGCAAGCGAACTCAGAAATTTACTTGTTTTGTAATTTTATAACTATATGTGAAAATTGTGTTAATATTAAAAATATATGTATTACATATATTGTATTTACACGACAATTTACAAATTAAAAAATTCTATATTTTCCCCATAACAAGAACAGTTTAAAAAATATTATTTTCAATTCATATTTTACTTGTGATTATTTCTGGAAGCATAAATATGAGTTTTCTGATTTTAAAATTTCTATTCGATCTGTGTGTGTGTGTCATGAAACCAAGAAGTAATTTTTTGTTTGTTAATTGGGTTTGGCTAATAGATGGTCTAATATAAAAGTAATCAAATCATATGGATAGCGAGGTTGGTATTCAATTTTTTTTTCTTCAAAATAGCTCAAGGACGACACACGTTACGTGAAAATTTTATAGAATCTTTTTTACTAAGCATTACATTTTCTATATGAAAGGTCCTTATAACTTTTGCAATAAAATATTCCCTTACGAAGATTTATCCCGATTTAAATAATTTAGTTCGAGGTAGCATTGTTCTACGTGGCATCACTTTGCAGATATTTTAATTATTGCAATGCCTATTTACTTATGACATTCACAAATTCACAATATTTTGGAATTACTGTAGTTGGATATAAGTATAACATGTAATTACACTTTTGCAAATACCTCTGTTCCTCGAAATACACATATATCTATATAATAAATTTTATTCAACCATAGTAAAATAAGATTTTGAAAACAAAACGCGAAAACAATTTAATTTAATCTGGTGAAGGCAGGGATGCTGACAACTAGACCCACATCTTTTGCACGTACTTCCATCTTACCGTACCCCCACGTGCTGTATAAAATGATATAACACGTTAGAACCGTCGGAATTGGTTTTTATGTCTACTATAAATTAATGTTCTTTTTTTGCCCCAAAACACTTGACGTTCACAAAGTATTAAATAGCTGAAAAATGTCGGCCTTATGTATGTTTTATTATTTACTCTTATATAAGAAGTTTGCCAACACTTTTTTGGCCACGAAATTTGATTGTGATTTATGTTTCCTCCCATTCAGTTTTGGATTAAAACATCCTTTACTACGTTTTGTTTTACATATGTATATTTGTATGAATAAAATACGAAGTAAAGAATGTATGTTAAATTCAGACCTATGGAACTTGGGTCTATTTTTGAATCATGCGATTCTCTTTTGTCTATTTCATAGTTTTTATGTGTGAAATAAAGTACTTAACAAATACCTTACATTTGAAAAAAATAAGTATTTAATAATTTAAGTAAGAACTTAAAACAAGGAAAAAACATAAAATATAGAATGACATTAAAAAAAAATAACAAAAATAATAATAAACACTAGAAAAAAAATATACAATACGCTTCAAGTCTGGCTGGGGGGCTACGTCCGATGACCAATAACTTAAAAAAAATAAATAATAATTCAAGTACTTTTTCAGAACACCTGAATTTATTACTTACTTAATTTTGACTGGTTACTTCAAGTATATTTGAAAGTAGTAAACATACTTCAAATAATTCACTGCATACTTGTGATAGCTCTGCCAGATAGTGTACATTCTTGAAAAAAAACTATAACGCTTGTTAGTGAAAAATAATATTATTTCTAAACGATAATATTAAATGAATATTTTTATTATATTATTTTAATTTTTATTAAAAAAATATA
The DNA here is from genome assembly GCA_961205875.1 of Sialis fuliginosa. Taxonomy (NCBI): domain Eukaryota; kingdom Metazoa; phylum Arthropoda; class Insecta; order Megaloptera; family Sialidae; genus Sialis; species Sialis fuliginosa. The sequence goes on along the minus strand of OY540817.1, from coordinate 10,360,850 downwards.
AAAAATGTTATGATGGATCTACATAAATAAAATTCTGAGAAAGAGATATTAAATTTTGTAAAACCATCCGCTGATCTTTTGTTCCGAAAAATCCTTACATAAAAATTATATGGATGTACAGTAAATATGAGATTTCTGTTGATTAAAAATGAAACTTCTGATTCTTTCTTTTTGAAGTAATTATAATATTTTTAGTTTAAATAGTATAATTGCTTAATTTGTAATATTTTCTTGATCTTATATTATATAGCCAATCACTATGTTTATTGAATGTTTCAATATAAAATTAAAAATCTGTAAACTGATTTTGATGGGACTTTCACTATTCAAAATCTTAAGTTTCTAGAATTAGTTTAGACCATTGTTAAGTTATAAATAATTAAATACAAATATATCGGATATTTAGATCAGGTATGTATGTATTGATGCCGAAAAGAAAATAGTTTCATATTAAAAAAATAATTGAAATTGGATCTGTCACTAAGAATATTTTAATTTTGAAATATACAACAAACAAATCTTCATGTATATAATATCATTACATGCGTACATACACTTTTACAAGTTCTAATATGTGTATATATGTATTTGTACATTTGATCAAACTGGAGAAAACTTTTATATTGTATATATGCTAGTCTAGTTGTCGTACAAACTTCCTTGGTTGGAAATGTTACAGACGACATCCCCTAAGGAGGAATGTTATATATGTGTATGCATGTAAATGTATACATGGTGATCGGAAAGTATCTATCAAAACCATCGGAATTAAAATTGATTATTAAAAAATGCGAATTAAATAAATAAAGTAAACGATTATTAAATTAATAAAACGTATTACTACAATACAAAAATCGTAAACAAAACACATAAAATGACACCAACTCACGCATAACCGACGTTAAGTGACTTGTACGCATGCGCTATTCATCCATCTTTCTCTTACATTACATCTACTCATGCATTTGCACACCCTTCTTAGCGTTTCATCTTTAAAATCTGTCGACTGTATAATCTGTCAATTTTAAAATCCATCGAGGTCATTCCAATTCACTAATCTCGCTGAAGAAGTTTCACTTCAAAAATATATTTTCAATACGAAGATTTTGATACTAATTTTACTTAAATATATATTTTTCTAGAGTAATTGTACTTGTACTTAATATAAATCTGCATAGAATACCACATATTTAGTGAGACAATTTTATTTTAATTTTCTGCAATATCTTAAAATGAGAAACAATTATTTTTTGGCGAAGAATACAAATAAAAAAACATCTGCCAAGTAAATGCACAGTGCTTCCTCGTGCTAAATTCACTAAAACCGATAGTGTTCAGATAAATTGCCTGGCATTGTTTAACCATTTAATTTTTATACAAATTTTACTAAAAAATCTTAGTTCGAATTTTTTCTTAAAACGCACCTGAATATTTTTTCATATATTTTTAATTTTTTGACAATTTCAATCTAAATCTAAATTTATGCAAATGTCAAAATGACATTTAAAACGTCAAAGTGACATTTAAAACGCCAAAGTGACATTTAAAACGTCAAAATGACACTTAATATATCCAATCAAATATCAATTTAGAAAAACAAAACACGAATTTTTAAAATTAATTTAGATAAATCATTGTAAGGGAATATTTTACAACAAACGAAGTAGACCCATACTATAGGAAATTTAATTCTCTACAAAAAATATTCTATAAAATTTTCTCGTAACATGTGTCGTTCTTGAGATATCTTGAAAAAATAAATATTTTGGGGTGTCACCCCTCCCCCTTACACACGATTTTAATGATTTTGAAATGGGACCGTCCTCAAACCAAACCCAACCATCCGACCAAGTTTCAATAATATCGGTTCAGTGGTTCATGAGTTATGCGTGTGACAAGGATTCAGGGGACAGACGGACGGACGGACGGACACACGGACACACGGACAGACAGACAGACACGGAACGAAAAGTGTTTGTCTTGACGTGAAACGGATAAATAAATTTAAAATTTTGAAATTGGAGAACTTTTTTTTTGTCTCAATCTGAAACGATCACATAGCTTCTCGTATCTTCGATATTGCGAGGAAGCAATATTAGATAAATCTAAGTAGTGAGATATATAAAACAAATTAAATAATGTTTGAATCGTACGTATTGTTCTTTAGAATTCGTCAAAGTTGATTTTAATTAAATATCTTTGATATAATTCGGTGAACCGAAATGAGGAGCTTAGGCAATACAGAAACATCTTTGTTTCAATGCGATTTGTCACAAAATGATTTCTGTCTTTCATTTGATGTTATTAAAGCGAACAAAAATTTAAGCTTTGGTTTGTTTATTGTATGCAATAATAATAGTAACAATAAATTATGACGAAATGTATATTTTAATTTATTTAAATAAATATTAATGCAGGTATGTATCTATAAAACAAAGAAAATTAGAAAACTTTAAGTTTCAATAAAAAATAACGATATGCGAGTATATTTAGTGCCGAATTATTTTAAAATCACGATATTAAAAAACGTAGGCATTACATCTTCTCGAAATTAATTATATCATTCAGGGCTGTACTTCTTACACAATTGGAACCTCGAGGCACAAATGAAACATACATTTTTTTTATTTTCAACCAACAATAATGTTTTAAAGAGAAATAACAAAATAGTTAGATTGAAATTATTATTCTAATATTAAAATGATGTTGTTTTTATTAAATTGAGAGAAGCAAATATCTCAAATAAAAGGGACTGTATAAAAATAGTTATTTGGTTTCAAGGAAAAATAACAATTTTTGTTTGGTTTTAGATTTCAAGGTTATAAACTTTTTTATGAATGGAAACATATATTTTTTATTTTACTTAAAAAATGAAATACCATTTAACATTTTTTTCTGATACTATTTTTTATGATATTTAGCAAAATAACTAGAGAGTGTCTTTCTTTTGAGAACTTTTTATCTGTAAACTATCAAATTTTGAATATAATACAAAGACAAAAAGTGCGTAATTTTGTCTTTTTTTAAATCTTTGCACTTTATCTACTTTGAAATTTGATAATAAAAAAAATATTATATTTTGTTAAATACAATAAAAAAATCAAAAAAAAATATTTCCTTTCATGTAAAATAAGATTTTAAAATAAAAAATATAGGTTTCTATTAAAAAAACGACGACAACCCATTTCCCCCTTGTTTCAATTTAAATGCCGCACCCTGTATATGGAGCAAGGATTGTCTTGGTCCAATTCAACTTTCCTTGCATTAAACCAATTGTTTTTCCTGTAAAATAATTATGTTTTGTATATTAAAAAAGAATATATAAACAAGCAATGCGACGCAATTAAATTTCAAGTGGAATAACTTTAGAACCCATTCAATTAAAAAATTGTTCGATTACACATGTAATGGTTATGTATTAACTGTAATTTCATTTTGTTACAGATGACAAAAGATCGCGAGAATAGATCTCATGGTACAGTGTTCTCCATGTTTCGTCTAGCTACAGTTCTGTTATTAATACAGAGTCTGCAGGGGATTAATGTTATCGCCAATCGTTTAAAGGTAAGTCTTATTTTATTATACAAGTGTCATAAAACAAAACCTATAAAATCAATGCCATCATGTTTTATTTATTGATGTGTAAAATAAACATTTTAAGGGTAAAATTGTAGACTACAGCGAATTTGTTAAATGTGACACTTTATAGAACATTTGTTCCACATCGTTGTGTGAATGCATATAACGAATCTATTCTAATATATAAATATCGGTATGAAGAACCATACATAACTTCCATGTTCTTTAATATCTTTTTTGTCAGAAATAAAACTCACCTTTGCATTATAAATATTAGTTTTCTAATGTCAATTTATTTAATTTGACAAATTATTAACGTAAAATCTACTTTCTTCCACATAAAAATATATCACATTTTCGTTATGGTTATGCAAAAAATAAAAAATCAGTCACATTTTTTTAGTTCTACCGGTCTTCTTTAGCACAAGGATGCACTGTGTCATCGCTTAGCAGATGTTTTTAAAAGCTATTATAAAGTATACGAACAATTATCTTATTTTCGGCCTGATTACTTGTTTATATACGTAAACGATAATTATTTTAAATTGAAACGAGAACTCATTAATTCCACGTATATTGGAGAACTTTCATGTACATTCCTTGTACAAATTAAAATTATTTAGTTAGTTAAACACCTGCCGATATCTAGCCATGTGGAAAAATATTGCGACGGTCTTTTGTCTTCCTTCAATGGCGCGTAAGTTATTGCCACCGTTGCAGCGTGGCCGCAATATGGAGAATGTAATAATTGTTAACCTTTGCAAAAGTGGCAATTTGTACAAATCGATTCTCTTAAGGGTTTTCATGAGGACATTCATGAAGATTTATGTTTGTCTTGCAACTATTTTTTTGCTACTTCTGGTGGTAATTTAAAAAGTATTGTGAGATATTTTTATATTAAAAATTTCTGGTTTTTGTGTAAGATACGTTCATTTCATGCATTAAAAATATTATCTTTTTTAAATTAAATAATACATTTTTGTAGACTTACTTTGTCGCAAAACCCACGTTTTTTCAAAAATTGCATTACCCTATACATATTTATATTTTATTTAACCCATTTATAACGACTTTTGATGAAATAAAAAATACAATTTTTAAGTGAAACTTATTTTGCGAGACTAGTGAATTAGAATGACCTTGACATGTTAATCAAATAATTAAACATGAAATGCTAAAGAGAGGAGGAAAGTAAAAGGCTATAATAATAGTTAAAATTAAAAAAAAGGTTAAATTAATAATACTTATGAGTTATGATGGAGTGCATAAACGAATTTGACTTTCCTATACGCATTTAAAGTGGACATTTAATAATTTTGTTCAGTTTAGATTTTTTTAATTCAGACCGACCATACAGTAAGCCTTGTAATTTAATTATTTCCAATAAAGAATAAAGTAATAATACAATATTGTTGGTGGAGGCGCTGTGTAGAATACTTTAATTACCTCTTGACAACATCAAAGTTGTATGCAATGGTGTTTTTTTATATGTAATAAGGCCATTTTGATGATGGAACTAAGAGGTTCTTACTAAATACATCGTATATTACATTATAATATACTGTACATACTTCACCTTACTTTACTTTGTTAAATTCTATTACACTCAGCAAAGCAAAATTAGTTCTTGTCAAGTAGCAATTTAATCTACTGACACATACAGGTGTTGTGAGTGTATGTAAGGATGTATACGTCAGGGGCGTATCTACAAGGTATGATTTTTGACATAAATATAAAATTTTTAACTCTGATCAAATGTGTGATATTACGATAATAAATAAGAGAGATTTGGGTAGTTTTTCCAAAAGAATTGGTAGACTAATAAAGAATTTTGTTTGTAGAAGTAAGTTGTAACTTGCTACGTTAAATTGTACCGCGGTCGCACGTTGTTACAAAATTACAGGTGTTTATAAAAAAAAATTACCACGTTTTTTTCACATTTTATGTAGCGTATTTATATTTAAGGTTGCTGTACATAATTATTTTATTTTATTTAATATATTTTCTTCCCACGCCACTGTTATAAGCAGTATATGTATGATATGATACAATGTAGCAATTCTGTACGTAGGTGTATGGTTGTATATGACAGCTTTTTGAAGTTACTGGTTTTCATGATTGAATTGACAGCTCATAATTGCTGCCACCTATATTAAGAACATGACGTCATTACTTTCTTATTGACAACACTGTTAGATAATATAACATTTATACATTTTCTAAGATAGCAAGCTTTTTTTAATGCGTACTTTAGAAGTTAAACTGTTCAATGGCAATAAAAATGTCGGTCTTTTCGTAAGAAAAACTTGTCGTTTCCAAATTATAACGCTTGTAATTTATAATAGTAAAATTCTGTATGTGGTTTGGGTTACCTATGAATTTCTACCAAGAAACATAAATAAAATACTGACTCAAAAAGATTTAAATAAATACATAAATTCTTCTTAAAAAATAAATAAAAATAACATAAAATGGGATTTTAAAAGTTATATGTGAAAATTTATAAGAGTTTTCCGCGTTGTGATTTTTCGTTGGAAAATTCGCTAAGAATAGCAGGTGCAGAGTTGATGATTCATGAAACAACTTGCGCCATCTATAGGTCAAGTTAGTTGGACAGTTCTGGTATCGTAGAGTGAAATTTATAGACCGTTGGGTCACAAGGTCGCTATCTCAATATGTCTTTCTTTTTCATATAATATTTTCAACGGCTGTATCTACGTATATTTGTGTGTGCACGGATGTGTGTCTGTGGGGAGGGGAAGATAAGAGGGTGAGTCTGACCTACACATGAGGTTTAATTTAATAATATACATATATGTTTTACATCTTGTATGTATATATATTTCGGTATCATGAATTTTAAATGTTACGTTTTTATTTTACTACGAAGTTTTTGACGTCCGTCGGTCCTTTTCAGTCAAAGCAAAATATCTCGTAAACTATAAATGTTATAAAATTAAATTTTTTACTGAACATGTAAATTGATACCTTCTAGTAAAAATGTACAAAATTGTTAAAACAAATATTTTTTAGGGAGGGCGCTAAGGAGCTAAAGCTAGATAATTTTTTTTATACCAAGGCATATGGTACGTCAAAATATAAAACTGCGGGGGGCTTTAAATCAAATATAAAAAAATTGTATACCAAAATCGGTTAAAAAGTAGTTGTGTCAATTTTATCCTCGTATTATCTTCAATAATTATTAAATATACATAAAAATTCAGATTTCCTTAAAAATGAGGATTGGAAACTAAAATACTACTGCACTGTCGTACTGAGAATTCTTCCAATATTTAGTCAAGAGAAACAATTAATAAAAATTATCATTTAAAAAATAATTTATTCGAATGTAATTTCAATACAATAAAATGACTCAAATAATTACGACAGTGGAAGAAAATGATATTGAAAAAAACTTATAAATCAGTTTTACTCGGGTATTTTTTCTTATTTCAAACCAAATCCTACTTCAAGAAGTTGTTACGTAATCATTTAAAACAACATTTAATAATTGCGTTCTCGAAACACATTTTTCACTTTTGTAATCGGGAACAATCTCAGTGCACCATTTACGCCAGCAATCAATTAAAAAACTTCAACAGTACCGATCGTTGGAAATTTCAATGTTCACATTCTTAATTAAGCAACTTGTAAATTATGTTTGCAATTTTATCAAATGCATAATTAAAATTGAAACTCTTTATTAGTTCTTACCAGTTTTGAATAAGGCGGTCTACCCCTTCGCTGTATCAAAACTTGGTTTCACTGTCTTCATATTTTATGAAATATAAAAACTTTTGTTGCTGTCCTTGTTTTTCCATAGGGTAGAAATAATATCGGTTATTCATATTATTATTAAAATGTAGGTACTCAATTTTGAGGAGGCCTATTATTGTTATTTTACCTATGAGTATTTCAATAAAAAATGAATAAATGCCATTTAAAATAGCGGCAAACTAAAATTTTGCTTTAAAAATGTAAGTTTATAAGCAATTTTAAAACTGGGTATCAAATTTATATGACATATCTGATATTTCTTGGAGTTTTTGACAGATAGTTGCATGCGCAGTAAGTTTATTTTAACGTTTTTACTCAATGTTAGTAAATACTAGTTAGTAAATATATTTTACATACCTTTGTTTTTACTGACTATGCATGCAACTATCTGTCAAAAACTCCAAGAGATATGTCATATAAATTGTCATATAAGTTTGATACTCTGTTTGAAAGTGCTTGGCACCATATTTGTAATAACTAAATAAAAATGGGAACAAATTAAACACGCAAATTTTAAATGAAATGATAAATAGTGAAGATAGCATTTGTAAACAATATTGAACAGTATTTTTTTTTCTGTTTTAGCAATAGTTAATAAAAACTAGCGTTAAGAAAATACTTTTTATTCATTAAAGAAATAAAATTACACATAGAAAAAAAATTGCTTCTTAAAATGGTTAAAGGATGGCGAGATTTGTACTAAATGAGCAATATTATGTATTTATATAATATTTTATAAATCGTACAGAGTTGATGTTCTAATAAAATACAAATTAACTGTCCTTGGTCAGGCAATCTGTTAGGGTGAAATTGAGTTGATTAGTTTTGGGTTGGTTAGTTTTCGTTAGGTTAGGTTAGGTCTATTCTAACACAGAAAGACGTGATATTTGATAGTAGTGACGTCGGTAACGGCATATTCTTCAGGTTTACCTTTTTTTATTTCGGGGGGGGGGGGGGGGGGGTAATGGACATTCCCTCAAAATTAAAATTAAATATTTTTAATGTCACACTTAATGTTTAGTAAAATGCTCAGAATTCAAAATGTTATTGCTCAAATACATTATATTTAATGCTTTAAGTATATAAAATATTGCACGCTTAAATACTACTCAATGAATTTTACTATGTATTGAAAAATGACTAAATATTAAATTAGATAATCACAGATTTATTAATCTCTTGAAATTACTCATAATGATAGCTCTTAAAATAATAATAGCCAATCATCGTTTCAATAAACTTAATCAGTATTATAGATTCCATGTTATTCTCAATAATAATGTAAATGGAACTAATAATCGGTCCTGAAATATTAATTCTAATTTCGTACATATCGACGTTCATTCTTCGACCCCTCGAGTTACACTCTCATCCCGTATCAGCCATGAAAACGAAGAAGGTAATTTATTATTCCAGATTTGCAGTGAAAACTTAAAAAAAGTTTCTTCGTTAAAAGTTAAACTCATTGCTTCTGATGTTCTGCTGATGGATATTTTTTTGCTATTTTTTTTTCTTTCGTTGCCCTCGCTCGAACGTTCGCACCAAGCAGCTGTAGTTCGTAAAGAAATGTCAACAAATTTATATCGAGTTATAGAATTTCTGTCATTTTGTATAGAAGAAAACTGTTGTGTGGATAAGAAAAATGTCTATAGATACAGTAAGTATGTATTCAGTTTTTTCCAGGACGTAGTAAAAGTATTTTATTAGAAAGAAGTTTTTCGAACAAAGTGATATATCTCTGACAAGGATGTTATTAAAGTAGGTAACGCAAAAAATATGAATTAACATTTTAAAATTGTGTTTCTATCTATATAATGCTGTGTCTACAGTTTTATTATTGAATTACTTGTTACTTTAAAATATTTTGCAAATAATAATTATATTAGCGATCCATCCGTGGTTTCGCCCGCGTATTGTTATTAAATTTTGATAAAATGCGATTAATATATTTTTTTAAATAGAATTATGTTTATTATTAGATTAAAAAAAAGACTAATGGAAAAAAATAAAATATTATAATTTTTGTTCGAAACTACAGTTGATTTAAATATTGAAAAATTAAATTTTCTTTCAGTAAAACAGTAAAAATTTCATCGAAATCGGTTGAATAATAAAAAAAGTTGGAACATATAGAAATTACAAAATATTTAACTAACAAAAATAATGATTAATTTTTTTTTATCCTTATTTTCAGTTATACGGTTCTGTCTGAACTGTAATCAGTAGCGTGTGTGTATGTGTAATATGTATATGTGCGTGTGTGCGTGAGTGGGTGTGTGGAAGTTTGTAATTAGTAGCGATGCAGGTGTTGAGGTTTCATAATTACATTTTCAATTCAGCGGTCATTTATTAGACATATGTTGAAATGATATTACTGGAAAACATTTCGGAAGAATGTTTAGGTAGGTAATTATTTATTTAAACGAAAAAAAGATTAAATCATAAATTAAAGAGAGCCCCTTTTTAGGGTTCCGTCAAAATGGAAATTCTAAAAACGAACCTCTTTTAACCATATGTCTGTCTGTAAGCAAAACTACTTAACCGATTTAGCTGAAATGTAATTTTACTATAATAAGATCTATAGCTTCATAGTCCTGCAAAAAATTCAAGTTTCTAATAAAAAGATACGTTTTTTGATACTAACAGACTAACTAATCGATCATCAAAATCTATAGTTGACCTAGAATCTTAAAATTTGGCACAAAGAAAGGTCTCATAATACAAGTAAAGGAAAAATTCGAAAATTATTAATTTCTAATTCTATGTGGAATTATTACATAACAAACTTAAATTTGCAGTTTTTTTCATACAGCGTCTACATAACATAAAGACGCTTTGGGAATCGGGTCTAGTGTCTACGTGTCTAATTATTGTCAATAATAAAGTTTTATATAACGGTACGCGAGTTCTACTCGTACTTGTCTGGTTTTTTGTTTTTTTTTTTAATTGAATCAGACTAGCGACACTTATCAAACATCAAAACTGTATTTAATTTTCTTGATCAATTTATTAAGACTTCTACAGAATGGCTTTAAATAGGTTTAAACTATAGATTCCTTCATAAAGTTTAAGACCACTGGAATATTTGTGAGATTAAGATATAATACGCACTTAATATTTCAATTATTCCGTTGTCTACACAAACTTCAGTCTCCTCTGTTTGTGCCCGTCAGGGTTGGCCAATACACCAGACATTTCAAAACATTTACGTATAAATTGTTCAATTCTTTGTGTAGTATTAGTCTATTGCTCGGTTTTTATAAATGATTATTACCTATAGTTTATCACAAACCAGAGTTATCTACAATCGAACTTTTATTACTTATTTACAATGTTATTTTATAAAATAACTGATAATAATATTTTATATTGGTGTTGAATTCAAAGTACATCTGGATGCGGATAATGAATTTTTCGGGTCACAGTTGTGACCCGACGTGAGCATAAGCGATTCGTGCATTTTAATGTTTAAATAAATGTGATTTAAATGAAAACGATGGTTTTTTATATTATAAATCGCACCGCGTAGCTTCAAATCCGCATAAAAAATTCGCCAAAAAAGAGACTCTATTGTATTGTAAAATTTTGATTGGCACTGGTATATATGATATAAAGACATGAGACAATCAATAGAACCGACAGACTTCTCTGTACATATATAGATTCTAGTGAACTAATATTAATCCCCGCACAACTTCTGTTCGTGTAATGATCAAATTAATTATTTCAGCTATCAATTAATCATTCTGTACAGATATCGTTATAAGATGTCTACGATCGATCTGTAAGAAATTTTAATAATAATTAGAATGTACAAACTATTTCTTGTCGCATATTAATAACGTATGGATTTTATATAAAGCATATAAAAGAGAAAGTGGTTTTAAAATATATATACAGGGTGGTCTGGTTTGGGATACAGATATTTTAAGAGCTGATTCCTTGACTCATTGTGAGTAAAAAACTGTACGTACAGGTGGGGTCTATCTTCAATACCCTCTGAGCTACAGTGTATTTAAAAACTTCCCTCAGAGTAATACTTTCAAACAAAGATTATCTCGTAACTTCCAAAGTAATGTAACTAGAGTAATTAACTAACGTATTTTTCAGTATTAGCGTTACTGCTACCGTCTTTCCAGTTCAGAGATATTGCTCATCAAAATGGAAAAATATGTTTATTTTTTTTGTAATTTTTATAAAAATTAGATTTTTTTCCAAAAGTACCTATAATATGTGGTATTTTTTATCATTATTTTGGTGTGTCATAATGTTACCTACAAATATAAAGGGTAGCAAAATAGTTGCTTTAGAGGATTATTTAGATCAATTTATAATTGGAAAATTGTAAGACCCAGGTCCAAACTTGGTATAGTGAATTTGTAGGTAACATTATGACACATCAAAATAATGATAAAAAATACCACATATTATAGGTACTTTTGGGGAAAAATGTCATTTTCAAAAAATTTTCAAAAAAAATAAATATATTTTTTGACTTTGATGAGCAATAACTCTGAACTGAAAACACGGCTAGCAATACCTCTAATACCGAAAAATACATTAGTTAATTACCTATGAATCTGACTTATTGTAGTTGCTCTGGTTACATTACTTTGGAAGTTATAAGATAATCTCTGTTTGTAAATACTACTCTAAATGAATTTTTTCAACACCTTGTAACTCAGAGGGTATTGAAGATATACCCATCTTTTCATTACAATTTTTTACTTACAATGACCCAGAGAATCAGCTCCTAAAATATATGTATCCCAAACCGGATCATCCTGTATATACATAAACTTTTGTTGCAAAAATATTCCAGCAATTTAGAATGACGCTAGATATTTATGAATTTGACCTTGAAGTCAAGGACGAACGGGTAAGAAAGGAAGTTGAAATTTAGTATTAGTTGCGGTTTTTGAGAAACATTTAATTAACTTTTGTTTGGAGAAATTTTGAGTAGAGGTTTTAGTTAATATGTATATTGACATGCTTGTTTTTAATTAAGTAAGTAACTATTTTACATAAATGCAAATCATTCTGGTTACAAGTTACGTCTTATCTTTAACTTAGATAAATTAAAATATTTAAATTAGTCTCTCTACCAAACATTTTATTGGTACTACGTTTCAGTTAAGGATCTAAAAATTGTTTTAATCAAATATAACTCATTTACCGCGGTAGTTTCGTTTTTTTTTCATTCAACGCTTTTTGTCCATTTGTCTGTCCGCAATTAAACTACTGGATGCATTGAGCTAGAAAAAATGGGCTACATATATTCGAAGAAAGTTATGTAGTTACTGGTTGTTTGTATAAACATAAATATATAAAAATATATTTTAAAGATTGAAATCTCTACCTTTTAGAGTTGTTTGAAAAATATTTCGTTTTTTATATAAATCAAGCAAAAAATGTATTATTTAAAAAAAATTACTACCGTGCATTTTTAAGATAAAATTTGTTAATGTTATTTAGAAGCGTGTAGTTTCTAAAAATATGTTGTTGTTTTTTTTTAATTTTTCCAGTTATTTGATAAGTAAATCAAAAATCCAATCTAAAAGAGTAGTGTGAAGTTAAAACTTTACGATTTTGAATTGTACTAGCAGATTAACCTTGGGTTGTATAAAGCAAAATTAATCACGATTAGTTAATCAGTTGTTTTCAAACCATGATTAATGTTAATTATTAACTTAATCTCAATTTGTAAATGAACAATTCACTAAATATGATAATTTTTACCTTATAAAATTTATCTTAACCGTTATTGTTTTTTAGAATTGACGTAATAATGGTTTGAAAACAACTCACTAACTAATCATGATTAATTTTGCTTTATGCAACCCAAGGTAAGTATATTATTTTTTGATGTATGTATGGCCATTTTTACCGTTATCACATAGCTTACATTTTTTTTCCTTTTTGATAACAATTTTGAGTCTCTTTTGAGTTAAATTTATTACAAAAATTTTATGCTTTCATATAAAATAATTCTAGGAAAAAATGGAGATCAAATCAAGCATTATGAAGCTGGAAATACTCGCTTTTGAACTAAATTATCAGATGTGTCTAATAAAAACTAACCCACTATAACAAAAATTGCAAAATAATAATTTTTGTTAGCTTTTAAATCCCATAATCTAACAAAAAATGAATGGAAGCTATATTACAACAAAAAAATAGATATCAATCTTAAAAATAATTTTTTATTTAATTGAGTAGCTAGGTATATGATAATTTTTATCATAATTAGAGAGACCTTTTTTCTAGAAATATTTTGATTCCTTAATAAATTTAATGGATGTATTGTTGTAAATGTTAAATTATCTGCCCATTTCAGAAAAGAAAATGTGGGTAATTTAGAAAACTTATTATTTATACTGATGGCAAACAGATAGAAAAATCATGATATCTAACTTTGATATCTATACAATGTACATACAATCATATATATGTATATGTAGTAAAGTACACACATACTGTCTGGTGTTCATCATATTCATACTTACTAAATATATAATAAAGTTTGCCTCGCGCACGTTCTCTATTCAACATAAATAACTTGAGTTTAAACATCTCCAAAGACCTTTGTGCCGTTTTCACTATAGATATTCTGTGTGCTTTTGCTAACCCACATGTGTCGTCATATTCAAGTAGTGCTATTTAACTTTATTCTATTATATTATAGAAACATGCGAGCACAGGAAATTATCACTACTATAGATTTGTTTTGAATAGGTGTTAGTCTCTTTGAAACATACACAACACAAATTTATAGTTTATTCTACATTTGAGTTGAATACAAAACAAAGAAATTAATAAAAATATTATATCAATACAGTAACACCTCGCAATAACGACTACTTGCTTAACGGTGTGTCGTAATAACGCCTTTCTATCATTGTTTTATAGTTAGTGTTATTGCACACTTAATATATATTAGTACATAAACGTAGTTTTGCGTGCAAGTACTCGTGTGGCACAAAAAAACTCAATTCACTTACCGGCGTTTTTCACTTAATGTCTAGGGTCTGATCCCATTTCCCATACACGCCATTATTGCGAGGTGCTACTGTACTTCTATATAAACGTACTAGAATTTCCCAACGGCTTCAGTAGTGTTTTTATAATTTTTTTTTTGTAAGTTAAATGTTTTTTATTTTTTAGTGTTCCGTACCGAAATAGGAAAGAAGGCAATTGTCGGTCTGTCACAGCTTCTTATTACTGATCTAGGAAGCTTTTTATAAAAATTAAATTAAATTAACATACATATTCGATTAACTTCAAAAAATATACGGTACGGGACACTATTACGCGAGACTCGACTCGCACATGACAAATTTTTATATGTATTATTAAAAACTGTCAAATATATTTGTTTCTTTACGAGAGTACGTATTTAAACAAATATTATAAATGTGAAAGAGTGTCTGTATGTCGCGCTGTTTGATAACTTTTCACGGCTAAACCGCTGAACCGATCTTGATGAAATCTGGCAGGGAGATAACTTGCATCATAAGGAAGGACAAAGGTTAGGTTAGATGAAAAATGGTGTGTGAAATTTACACGCGCGACCTGTTTTATCGATAATATATCATAACAGAAATATGTATTATCTAATCTTTTTCTTCTTCTTCATGAGTGAGAGCTCCTATTTAACCTAAATTCCACGAACGAAGACACGTGTAAAAGCTAGTCATATTGTATGTTTGAAATATAATATTACCTATTCTAGGGTATTGATTCTTATAAAAAATCAACTATTGAAAAGTTTTTATTTGTGTTAAATAACATTATATTTTTACTTTATAATATTTACATATAACAACAAAATTCTGTATTATTTGTTTCTCAACTCCAGCCTAATAATTTCATACAAAAACATCTGGAAGGCAAACAAATTTAATATCGTGCATTCGAAGATGCTAAATTTTGATAGAAAGAGATGCGGTACGCTGCCTGTATAACCCTCAAGGGCGTTATAGAATTTTGATTAGGTTCTGAAACTACCCATAACGATCAAATGAAACGACAACTTTATTTACCATTTTGGGACATGATTTATGCGCGAACCCTTTGTATTAAATAAACTTTTTGCTCTTGAATGTACCAAATATAGTAGTTGTCAACACGATTCTAAGACAGCTGGGTGTTTTATGTCGGCCAAACCTGCGGCAAGAACTAATTACTGGAGGCACATGTGACATATTAGAGCTATCCGTTATTTGTATTCATGTATATATGACATGATTGTACGGATGCTAATCACGCTTCAGTGTTTTTGCTAATGAGGTTGTCAGAGATTAGGCATTTGGTGAATACATGCATATATTTTCCAATTGAGTAATCCGGAAATTTTTGACATACCTTTTTTATTACCTAATTGCAAAGATTAGGCTAAAAAGTAATAATAGCATTGAACAAATTATTTTTTATTGCTCAATCTTAAATTATTCAATATTAATCAAAGCGTTTGTGGCGTCACAATTCATAGTCTGTTCAACTGTCAATGTTACAAAATTTCAACGCGTGAGTTATAAAAACTATATAGAATAATAAAAATGAGCCGAAATCCTCAAATTAGCCCTTAGAAAGCCGTAATTTCTCGAGTATATTATTACTGTACATATTACAACTTTATAGAATAACCGTGATCTTAATTTTTTCTTTAGTTTCCTTCTGGCACGGTTACATATAAATCTTTTTACAGGAGTTTTGTATGTTGAATTATTACAATACTCTGTACTTATATTATTTATTTTTGTTAATATGTAGGTAATATTTCCACAAAAGATAAATAAACCACATAGAATACGATAAACAAAGAATAATCTTAAACATACAAAAACATTATGAATATTGTGACAGATGTGGGACGTTAAAAGTACACCCGAATGTCTTTACTGAAAACAACACAAAAGGCCTTCAGAGATGTTTAAACGAGAGATATTTGCTAAAGCAAAGTTTATTATCAATTCAGTATACGGAATATGAGTCCCCGAATGCCTAGCAGACTCCCTCGACCGCGAGACTTGCGAAATCAAATGCAATTAAACGTGTGTTTATATGTATGCAGTCAATGGTACAACACTGTTGTTGTCTAGGGAATTTGTAATCCTCGTTATTGTTTATGTGATAGTAAAATGTTTTGGATTAATTTAATGTTTATGTCAAGTAATTTGTTATTTTTCTTCGAATTCATTTTATATTAAATATCTTTCCCTTTTGCAGGGGTCTGCATAAGCTTGAAATTTAAAAAAATCGATTTTTTTATTGTATAAAATAACCTTTGATCTTAACTTTGATGTGTAACTAAGTTTTGCAAAAATTCCTAAAGTTGGCCGAGTCATTAAATAATAAACAAGTTTTGTGTGTCGCATCGCTCAGTATAAATAGTAAAGCGTATTGGACTGCATTTCTTTTGCGATTATCTCAAAATTATGTTTTATAAAACGGTGAATGTCTTATATCAACATCTATTCGTCCGACTCACTTCAAATTAAGACAGAGCATAGTTTATGACATTTTCCTCCCTATGACCGGATGATTTTGCTTCTTCGCAATATCAAAGATACGAGAAGCTTTGTGATCGTTTTAGAATGAGACCAAAAAAATATTCTCTAATTTCAAAATTTTAAATTGATCTTTCCGTTTCAGGTTAAGACAAACACTTTTTATTCCGTGGCCTCTGAATCCTTGTATCACACGCATAAGTCATGATTCACTTAACCGATATTAATGAAACTTGGTTGGATGATTGGGCCTGGATTGAGGACGGTCTCATTTCAAAACATTCTAAAATATTTATTTTTTCAAGATATCTCAAGAAAGACACAAGTTCGTGAAAATGTTATAGAATCTTTTTTGTAGAGCATTCAATTTCCTATAATATAAGTTTGTTGTTAATATGTTGTTAAATATTTCCTTACAAAGATTTATTTCAATTTGCTTTAAAAAAATCGTATTTTGTTTTTTTTAAATTGATATTTACATTGACATATTAAATGTAATTTTGACGTTTGCATATTTTATTTTTTGTGTAAAGCAGGCAAATAAAATCATTATATATAAACAAAATACAAAATATGTTCTCGTATTTTAAAATATTTCGTTGAAACAAAAAAAGAATATCAACTGTTTTCATTTCCACTAAAACATATGTACATATGCACATATTTGACACATTGAAATATCACAAACAGTTTGAGTACGTGTAAGGGTATTTTTTATTCCCGAAATTGAAAAATAAGTTATTCAAACAAACACACATATGAGGTACTCTCTTATACCTTTCACTAGAGTTTCAATTTCCACTACGGTGTAATGTAAATGTACAATATCGTTCAAAATTATTTGTAGGCATACTCCAAGTATCTTCTAGATATATATAGATACTAGCTGTGCCCGCGGCTTCACTAGCGTGGACTACGGAATTATTGTTTAGGATTTAAAAAAAAAATAGTTTAATTATTTTAGATCTTTTTATTCTACACAGTTCTTTAATTGTGCAATATTTTACGGTTTAGTTTAGGCAGCGTATTACAAGAGCGTGTTGGCGGCAAATTTTTACTGTTATCGTTACTACTTATTCCTAATGTTACCTATCCTAATAAAATATATACTAAAACCTGATCAGAGAACATATCTATGAATTAAAAAAAACACGTAATCGAGTGATAAGCGCCTGAACGGATAGACAAACAGATAGAGAGACGTTGAGTTTAATAATATGTATAATGTGTATATATTCACTAGTTCTTATTAATAATATAATTATTAATATTATTTCAAAATCGGTCTAAATATATACGAGATGAAATTGAGACGATATAAACTGTATTTATAAGTTTCAAAGAAAGTCTAACAGGCCTAGTCGGTTCAATAGGATTATCAATAACATAGGCTCACAGAAAAAGGTCTTAATCTAAAAGTACTCGTATATAACCTAAGAGCATAATCCGGTTAAGACAATAAAAATTCTCGTTGACCACCAACATTGTTTTCTATTACAATTGACAGCATTCTTGTCGAAACGTTCTTATTGTTTATTGACGAATTTTTAAACGAATGAAACTTCGTAAAGTTTTATCTCATAAGATTGATTGTTAACTATTATCAATATTATTACTGTTATCATTATTATTGTATTTTTTTGTAAATTTTATAATTTTTTTTTTGACTTGTCCTATGCATTTTTGTATGTAACACGGAATAAATTATATATCTATCTATCTATTGTAAAAAATAGTTATTTAAATTTCGAGAACTTCAACTACGAGCTATGTACATTTTTTTGCTTAAATCTAATGAATGTTTTTTATAGATCAGACTGATTTTGTTGAATTGCTGTACAACCATTTTGATCGAGCTATTTGCAATCCAAGAAATATCTTTTTTTTAACACCTATAAACATATTATGATTGTAAACAAAATTCAAGGACCGTATTGGAAAATTGAAAGTCTTTTCATCATTACTCGATCAAAAATGACCGTACAACGTTACAAGAAAAACAAATTGAAGAGAAAAATCTTATATACGAAAGTTGTTAATGAAATTGGGTCAAAAATTCATTTTTATAACGAAAAAATTGGGAAGTCTGCAACCTTTATATCAAATACATATATGTAAGAAAAACAGGTCCAGATCATTTTTTGTGGGGTTGTGTATTTAGTAAAAACTGACTATTCGATGTTAATTTTTAAATCAATAATTACACAGACACAAATAAAATTGTGCAATACCAAAATAGCAACCTATATGGCCAAGCATAGTCGAAATCCAAATTTTTAGAATTCTCTGCTTACCATTTTTTAATATTTGAGCTTGAATTTTGGGTTAAGTTATCTTGGAAAAATTCAACCTAAACCCAAAATTTAAGATCAAGTAAAAGTAGAAAATTCCTAAAATTTAGATTTCGACTATGCTCGACCAATATTACATAGGTCGCTTTTTTGGAATCACACACTTATTTTTGTGTGGCTGTGTTATTTTTGATAATTTCTTTGTGGAAAAAAACACATGCGACAATGTTACAAAAACCGAGATTTATCTCTTAACTTAATGCGTACATATACAATATACATAATACAAATATTAACTTATTACCGGTGGGTAGTAAAAATAAAAAATATTGACAGTGGCAAATTGATATTTTGTGATTTTTGAGAATGTGTGCTCTTTGATAAACGCAACACGCAAGAGCCTGAGATGTATTTATCAAATGCAAATATCTGGCGGACGTGAAACCGTTTCTGTTCAACAGAATTGAAAAAGTTTGCAATTCGAATCAGAAGTCAAGATATAGAATATTGAGCATTGAAATACATACATACGGACGGGCGCATTTGTGTGTAAATTCATATACACATTGGCGCCGCACTCGCGCCGTAATACAAAAATTTTATTTTTAAAGTTATACTTCTTTAGACGCGTTGAGAGTGAAATTTTAGTAAGCAACGATTTGCGCGCGTGCCATGGAATGAAGAAAATTTAACAGAATGAAGTTTAGGTGTGCATGTATCTTTAACTCGTGTAGATAATACATATTTCTGTTATGATAGTTGGTGAAACAGGTTTTTAGTGTTGAATGTATTCGTTAAATGTCACTTGTAGTTACAACAGTTGTTTTTAAATCACACCAGAGAAATAACTTCTAGCGCCTGTACACATATCCACTTTTTATTTTTATTTTTATGATTTCGAACCAATTCCACCCAATTATCATAAGCGATAAAACTGTAATTTTACAGGAGAAGATATTTTTATTGTTCCGTAGCGAAATCGAAAAAATAGAACACTTATGAAATCAGCACTGTGTGTGTCTATTACAGCCTTCTAGCTACTGAAACATTTGCCCTATAAAACAAAAAAATTTTGGCGCTTTTCAATAGGGTAGGATGATGTGGGGTAAATGCACACATCATCGCTAATATTGTATTATATATGCTTATTTTTAATACATAGTTTTATAATATTCCTTTTTGCTGGAGTGGATTAACTTTACATTAAATTATCGTAACAGGTATATAGGACAATATATGTTGGTACATATATATATTTTTAATATTAATTTCTAAATGTAAACCTCAAATTAAAATAGAGTGGCAGCGTATTACATTTATCACAGCGATTCGGAGCTATTGTTAAAATAATAATTACATCGACTAATAATGGTGTAAAAAACGTGGTGTAAAAATACAGTGCAGTACCATTTACTTATGAATTATATTAAAAAATATTAAGGATAATAAGGTATTGGCACCAGTTATGGCCGCTATAAAAGCAAGGTTTACTGTTTTTGTGATTGGCGGGCTTCATTGTTGTAATTCTCATGAACTCATATGTATTACTAATAAAACAAATAACTTTTTATTTAATCAATGTAACTACTAAAGTCCGCAAATAATGTTTGTTTTTTAAATTATAGCATTTTATTTTGTTTATGTTTTTTCTCCAATAATGGATAAAGTAAAACCATTAATGAACACGCAGTGATGGACACTTGCTAATGATTACAAAATGATTAGTACTATGACAAAAAAGATACAAAAGAAAGAATCGTCAAATTTGAAACAATGTAAAGCAATTGCCATGATAAAATAATAATTAATTAATAAATTATACTAATAATTAGTTTAAATGTCGACCATTTTGATACCTATAGGCCGATTGTCATCAAATCATGCTGTAAGACAGTTAAATGTATATTGATTAACTGCTTTGATTACATACACTGAAAAAAAGAATTGGTTGAATTTACCTATCATAGTTAATATTTTTTCAGTGTAGAAAAAAATAATAGAACGTTATTAATTTTACCCCTATTTTGTATTAACCCTACTTTTGACTATTCAATGAATTTAAATATGTAAACGTTTTATTATTATTAAAATATTCGTCAGTTAATTTTTCATATTATTTAAAAGGCGCACATGGTTGATCCACATATAAACATGCATATGTACATATTCACACACTGGATCAGGACATCAAATACTTTCAGACAGTTTTTATCCTCGACATTTTTTTGTTTACCTCAGTTCGCATACGAAGTTAAATATTTAACATCTATTTTTTTCTTCAAATATTATCACCTTTTATTTGTGACTTTGCCAAAGATCAATAACTTCTTGAATATATATACAGATGGGTACATGAAACCGAAAAAAAATATAAAAATAAATCGAATATTATTATTTTTGTATCGCTTACTTACCGAGTATTTATAAAAAAAAATATTTGAGATTTCCAAATCTGCCCTTAGAATTTATACGAATATTTGCTTCTTAACAATTGAAGTTTAAATTAAAAAATGTGGTTTCTGCTTTGATCGCAAATAACTGTCAAAAATTATGGTACAGCAATACAAAAAAAGCAAATTGAAGAGGAAAATTTGATCTGGGTAAGGCATTCATTAAATTTAATTCTTATTCATTATTATTCTTAAAATTGATATTTTAAAATCGTTGCTCTCGACAAGACATAAATAAAATTAGTGTTATCTTGGTCTCGTCTTGTTAAAATTCAAGTGGTATCGTCTCAGCCTCGTTGCGTCCGATTTTAAGCCAACCTCTTCTCGGTATTGTTTATATCATGGAATCAATCAATTAGGTAAAATAATTGTTAATCAAACAATTAATTATTAATACAAACTGTGTATTTCTGGTAAACAGAATTATGAAGCAATTCAATATTAATTAAACAACAATATAAAAAGGCGTCTAGACATTTATTGTTATGTACTAATATATCGTAAACACTTTGAATAAACAAGGTTAAATTATTATTTATTAATCAACAATTTTTTATATTATTAAAAACATTTTCTCTTGGGTAGAAATTATACAGATGTATAATAGCTGAAATAAAAACTGTGTTATTTCCATTTCATATTAATTATCTAGTTTACATTTTTTGTGTTTATTCTGTGGGTTCAAATCATGAAACTATTGAAGGAAAATCGTGTATATAAATAAAAATATTTACGATAAGTGCCGTGGATATTTCTTATACGTAATAATTTATATGTACTTATGGAGTTATGAAAAAAAATAATGCAATCTATTTTTGGCTGTCGGGTTTCTCTCAGAATAGGTTGTTTACAGATCCTAAATAAAAAATATTTTTTTAATATTTTTTAATTTCATAAAAAAATAGCGAACCTAAAAACTAAAATATGCCACGAAAAGTTATAAATATAATTCCGTTATATTCTTCCAATTATAAGCACTTTTTACTCTTTGCAATTTTTCCTTGTTGATTATTTAGGAGAAAAAAAATTGCAATGAAATTGTTTTTACGGTGTATCTGAAAACTAATTACTTTGGGAATAATTTGAAAAGATCAACATAATGAAATTTTAAAAAAAGAGACTATATAAAATAATAAATAAAAAAAGCAATTTCTGTCCCTTTATAATGAGTTATATAAAATGTCTATCGGCATTCAAATGCTCAGCTCCTAAAAATTATTTCTGAGCCAAAAAAAAATTTTTATTCGCACAATTTTTTCCCTGGATCTGATCGACTTCACGCGGATTGTCTCATATAATATAAGACGCCACTGTCTGGAATTTTCCCATCTTGAATCAATAAAACGTATCTAAAACCGCTAACACAAACGATTTGAATAATTCAACCGCAAAAATTCATTCCAGTAACAAACTATCCATTCCTGCGATACATAAATCTCTGAAATTTATTAATCGAATCAGCACTCGTCAATATATCACTTATAAAATATTTCCTGTTTCCTAAAAAAAAAACTAATTTGCGCTTCGGTTCGCAATCAATCACACGACGCACAATAAAACTCAATAAAATCGTACGCGTACCGGCGGCAATCAATCAACCAGTCATAACTGTCACACGCATGAACCGTGCACAATTGAACTAGGTGCTGCTATGAGTGCATGCGGTTATAGATCATTACTCATATTTCGGTTATATGTACAGAGTGGGGTTGGATATGACATTTTCTTGCAGAGTGTGCGAATTGTAAAAATATTACTTCATTTTTACACCATTCATTACAATTTTTTAGCAAATAATTTTTTGAATCACGCTTCTCTAAAAATCAAGCCCATCTTAATAATACATCAAGAAATTTTGATAAGAACCAAATTAATATCAACTTTATCAGGGTGTCCATTTTCTGGAAAGTCAGGGAAGCCTAAAGTGGTCAGGGAAAGTCAGGGAATTTATTTAAAATTCTGAAAAGTCAGGGAATTTATAATAAAAAAATTAAAAAGTCAGGGAATTTATTATAAATTATGGGAAGTCAGGTATTTTTCCAAGGCAGTTATACTTATTACTAATTTAGATTTTAATGACCTTTTTTTTGCTTCTCAACTTCAATTTTTTTTTTCATTTAAAGAAGAAACAAGTGTATTCTATGTTGATGAGCAAAAAAAAAGAAGGTCTTCAAAATTTATTTTTGCCCTTCTTGCTCCGAGCCCCAGAGCCTCTAGTGGTCAGGGAATTTAGAGTCTGTGGTTAGGGAAAAGTCAGGGAATTTGGTTTCCAAAAACCAGTGGACACCCTGTTTATTTAAGTAATTTTTTTTTGTTTAACCGCCATTTTGAAAGGTATGCAGTTATGATTGGTTAAAATAATAATAAAAAAGGTGGTAGAAAATGTAATCGAACATTCCGTTTATTAGATACAGTGTGTTTACAAAATCCATGTAAAATAAAACTTGGTTGAGGGTGTTTCAGGACAAACTTTGCTATAGAGAGTTTTCAGAAAATATACATTTCAACATATTCTAATCACTGTTAAGGTTTGGCACCTAATACATTTTTCTTGTATTTTTTCCTTTATTTTTTGGGTTATTATGAATTTCTTAGTAGAGAGTAATAATACAATTTTTTGACGAATTAAGTTCATTATATCTATCATGTATTTTTATTTGTAAAAATTTCGTATCTTTAAATGACTATCGTATAACATTACACCTTATATCACTCCATTCGGTTGTTGTATTTAATTCCAAAACATCCTGTATACATTAGATACATACATGCATTCACAATAAATGTTTAAATGCGGACATTATTAGTAAGTTAATCATTAACAATAGCTGTATTCATGTACTTTAAAAATGTCATATATTCAAACGTCTATCGTGTAGCTTTACGCCTTATACCCACGCGATAAGATTGTAGTATTTAATTCCAAAACATCCTGTATACATTAGATACATACCTATATATATACATACATTCACATACGGTGCAATAAGTGTCTGAATGTGGACATTATTGGTAGGTTAAGCATTAACAAGCTGTATAACACTAATTAACACTTTTATTATTGATGTAATTCAGAGGACATGGTCTGTGCGGGCGTGTATTTAGCATCAGCCGGGTAAAACCATTCCAGCGTTCTCTGAACGCGATATTGTGCTTCTATTATCGCATAAATGAATTGGTCCATGGCATTTTAATTGATTTAAATTGACTTTATCTCTTGACTACCTTTTCAATTTACTTTAAGCGCTTTTTCTATTGTAATGGAAGAATCTTTTGTTATACTTTCACTGAATTTTTGATTTTTTATTCGGCAATTGTTTTGTTTATTATAAAAATATTATTGAATGAAATTTGTTAGCTATGGACAAGGTTAGTAAATGACCAGGTTGCCTCAAAACTCTGTGCGGGGAGTGACATAAGAGGGGAGACTGCGTCATCGTGAGGAATTCTTTGACATTATAAATGGCTGTCAAACTATATTTACTCTTGGTATTTACTGTATTTACTCTTTGTTTTAGTTAAGCTGATTTATTGTATGTTATTTTTAAATATTTTCATTTGTTATTGATAGTGTACTGAGTTTTAAATGTAAATTTTTATTATTTTATTTTTATAAATTATAGTTTTAAACAAGTGTTTTTTTAATGTGTAACCAACAAATGTATTTTCTTTAAGCATTGATTTTTGACATCATTTTAAAAATTTTATGATAAAATATTATATGTAATATGATATATGCTTCTGAAATAAACAATAATATTAACTTTTTTTTAATAACAAATATCCAAAAATTCGAAATAATTTGAAAACAACGTTTGAAAGGTTCCTCAAGGTGACGTTTCCCGCGCGGCCGCTGGTTGGTCAAAAAGTTATGAGACAGCTTGTTCATTTACTAGCTTTGAGCTATGGATATGTTTTGGAATTTAGAACAGTGTTACTTCAATTTGCTAAAACACAGTTTTACTTATCGCGCATGCGCTTATCCGTCAATAAACTGTCATGTTAGTTTAATTACTCGTTCAAAGTGCTTATTAGCTAACAAAGTTTAGTCAATTTCATTATAATAAGGGGGCATACATGTAATTGAAACTTTTCCCTCCCTGCCATCGAGTCATGTTTCAATTAAAATATTATCCCCCCCCCCCCCTTTTCACAAGAAGACATTTAATTTGTTTATAGTCCGTGAGGTGTGCAGAGTCGATACTGTCCGGGTAATGTCAGCATTGCATATCGCTGCTGAGCAAAGTTCGCAAAATGGTTAATTAACGGACTTAACCCGGTTTTAAGCGGACATAGTCGACAATACTAAATCGTTGTGAGCTTGATATTAAAATAAAATTGTTTGGTAAAAATTTTAAAATATATTAATTACAAAGAATCGACGAAAATTAATCATAGTAATATTAGTTTAACATCAACAAATATCCCTGTTGGCGCCACTGTTTAATTCTTGTTTTGTCCGTTTGCGCATGCAAGCGTTCTGCGCAAAGTTTAGAACAAGTTAGAAGTACTAGTTAAACCCGCTTAGAAAGAAAATGTATTTTATATTTTTTCCACAAATTATCGTTATTAATCCCGCATGTGGGAAAATTGTTGTTCGCATTTTCCGCTTTATAAATAGTTGATAAACCCGCGAGAGATAGTTTCTTTAGTGCTAGCTGTATGTGTTTGAGCTGGACTAAAGCCGCAACGCACTTTTTGTGCATTTGTTTTTGTTGTTTTGTGTATATATGATATATGTGAAGTATTTAGAAATTGGAATCAAATACCATAGTTTGGAGAAATAACGAGCCATGTACGAGTGAAGCCGTCGAATAGGTGTTAATCCTTCAACCACATTTTTTTCCTTTCCTTAATTAATATCTCATGCGGTTGAATTCACCGAACGAGGTAAGTGCCTTTACAAACTGTTATTTTATGCATAATCTCGCCTTCGAAATTTATGACATGTTGTCGAGTGATTCGGTTAGAATCAGCGATAGTGGTTTTAGCGTTTGAGTCGAATGCTACAGTTTCTGCTACAGGCACTGTCTCGGCGTACACAATCCCTATAAAACCGAATCAAGTCCGTTAATTAACCATGTCTGCGAACTTTACCCAGCAACGATGTGCAATGCTGACTGTCGACTCTGAACAACCCGTGGGCTTTGCCCTTAATATATATAATATAAATCATAATAATAATAATAATAAACTTTATTCAATTTAACTTTATACAAGTGCTGAATAAGTCAAGGAAAAAAGCAAATCCAAATACACAATATACATTAATGAATAGAAAATAAAATAAAGTATATGAAATAGTAAACAATAATACAAATAATAATAAAATAATATATTATAATATCACTGAGAAGCATATTCATTGATACTGTAACAACATTTTTCTAATAGTAATGTTTTTAATTCTATTTTGAATTTTTTTAGTTCTAGTGTTTTTAAAGGACTAGGTAAATAATTATAAATTTTGATAATTTAATTGATCGTTCCTTTGAAGACAATTGCGGATTGTTCGAGAAGGCCATATAGGTCTTTTTTATTTCTAGTGTTGTATTTGTGGTTTGTTGTATATTCTTGGAAGAACGACCAGTTGCTCTAATATTATAATAATCAATAAAAACGAAATGAGCTAACAAACTGTATCGATTATTTTTCCTTATTATGAATTTGCTATATAATAATTATTTTATTATTGCCTTAAGTAATTCTTATAACTTCAGCTTCTTAACTGTTAAAGTCCCATCAAAATATGTCCAATAGTTTTTATGTCACTTCGAAACTAACAAAGCAAATAAAATAAAAATATCCAAATTAATTATAAAACATACAAAAATATAGTTTTGTTTTTCAGTACTACAAGGAACAACCAAAAGGTTTTCATTTTTCAAATATCAATTGAAATTTCGAATTGATTATATATAATTTTTAATTGGCCTATCACATCAATTGAAAAATAAATTAATTACTTTTACTGTTATTGAATTTTATCAAAACAGCAACGAAGTTTTGGGTGTTGGTTGATTAAATTAATAAAAAATTACAAAATACTCATTTCGGTCATTATTAATAAATTAATTGACACCCGATTTAATTTCGTTCGAATAAATGGCACAATGATTAAATTGGATTTGTATAAATTACATTTTAAATGTCGTACATTTTTCATTGTCTTTTTTTAACCAAAATAAATCAACCATGTGTGTTGGGAACTTGATATACAACTACGTCAGGGCAAACGTATGTGTACATTCTACATTCGTGAGTACCGTAGCGTAGAAACAGAATAGGGGAAAGAAGGGTGATTTAGGGATTGAAAATTAGATAAAATTTAGGCAATGAATTTTAATTGTTACATTTTTTTTAAATGTTCTTACTGTATAATCATTATTTCAATGACGTTTGTCTGTCTGTCGGTCTGAGGGTGCTTTATAGCCCAAACGGTGAAATTTATAAAGATATTCGGTTCTACAAAAAATATATACAGAGTGGTCCATATAAATTGAGACAAGCAAATATCTCGAAAACTAAGGATTTTCAGGGAAAATGTTTGATACAAAATTTTCAGAGTAAGGAAGAGATAAACCAATGGAGGTAGTCTGTTAAAAATATTGAAATAACGGACTAAAGTGAACAGATTGTTGTTTGATATTTGTGACAAGTTGTTGAAATTTTATTGTCAACTTTTTTTGTTTTAACCAGTGTAATCCAGCAAATATCTCGAAAACAAAAGATACTTTAGGAATATTATTTGGTACAAATTACTAATGGAGATAACAGTATTGATGTTGAGTGAATGTTTCAACATCTTTTTTTATGGAAATCTAATTTTTTGCTGTTTCATATTCTACAGAAAAACAAAAACAACTTTTGCTTGAAGTTGTTTCAAAAACCTCTATCAATTTTAACGTATAAATATTTTTAATGGACATTAAAAAAATTATGTAGAACATTTCTGAAATTATAAAAATATCTCTATTTTAAATTGCATTTATTTAGGAGAATAATTTTAAAAATTTTCAACGTAATATTCAATAAAAAGGTTTCTGAAAAAAAACTTTTTAGATAATAATAATTTTTTTGTAAAATACGAATCTGCAAAAAATAGATTTCCATTAAAAAAATTAATTTGAACTCAAAGTTACCTGGAAACATCCACTCAAAGTCAATACTGTTATTGGCTTATCCCTTCTATACTTTTATATCAAACATTTTTCCTGAAAAATCCTTTGTTTTTGAGATATTTGCTTATCTCATTTTAAATGGATCACTCGGTAAAACAAAAAAATCTCAACAGCATGTCACCAACATCAATTAATAATCTGCATACTTTCGTCTGTTACTTCAATATTTTTAACAGGTACTCTACAATACTCGACATATCATTTACAACATCAATACAAACCACACATATTTTTTATGACAATGCACCCCTGCGTACGTTAACATGCTGTCGAATGAAGAGAGAGAATATGATAAGCAAAGAGCTGGGTAATTGGTTTATTGACAGACACTTCAAGTCGGAAAAAAACGAATTATTTTTTCATTGTGTGTAAAAACATGTTGGATTCATACGTCACCAGCAAAATGCATGGTTTTGATCGGCACATTAAGTTTGGCAGAAAAAAATTATACAAACCTATCACTCCCCCCCCCCCCCCTTTGTTATTCCTACCCACAATGCTCTTGTTTAGAACTCGTACGGGTACAATGTTTAATACGCGTGCTTGTTTATGTTTAATTAAATCCGACAATGCAAATCAACCGTAATTGGAAAGAAAATTTGTTGTTTTTTATATTCTGTAATTGGTGATCGATATAGGAAATTAATACTGTTCAAGAGATTGTCAGATTGTGAATATTTTTTTGCTGAACACGCGTCGTTTTGTAATTTATTTAATGGGGTTTCATTCGAATGAATGATAAATAATGTGTTAGGAGATATATTTTTTGTAATTCAAAATGATTCGAGTTCATATACATGGAATAATTTTTTTTTCAATGAAAATGTGTATTTGTTTTCTTATAATTAACCCATATGTCAGTAAAACAATTAATAACAAATCATAAACAATTTTAATAGTACCTATACTAGTAGTTTTCCTTAATTAATGACGTTTCTATTAATTTATTTAAATAAAAAACTTAAAAAAAAAACGACTTTAGAGTATAGTAATTAGTTTAAATGTCCACCGTTTTGACACCTATTGGCCGATTGGCATCAAATCACGCTATATATAGATTAATATTCAGAAATGGTAGTAATAAAATATCAACACATATTTATAATTCAGTATATTCAATTAAAAATTTGCCATTACTGGGGTCCTTGCCAAGACTGGTCTCACTGCCTTATTTTAAGTTATAAACATAAAATATAACTAATTAATATTTTTGTTTATTTTTGGAAAATATCAAAAATTTGTCGCCCACTGTAAGATGGATTGATTTACCTGTTACTTTTTTCAATCAAATAAATAATGTACTAATTATTACTAATAGGCATTTTTTAGAATCTTTTTAACTTATTTCATTATTGAAATCATAATTTCAGTGATACTTTGTTACTGGCCTCATGCCTATTATAATCGAGAATATTATATCGAGAAGTACTCACTTTGGCTACGCCTATGAATAAGTCATTGTATAATAAAATGAAGACGAAAAGGAAAGTGTTGCATTACTTCATACACTTTCTTATTCATAATTAAAAACATGCATCAATCATTGAAGTCGTGTAGAACAGAAGCAGAATAATTAACTATTATAAAGTTTATAACATTAAAATAAATATAACATTGAAATAAAGATAAATATAGAGTCGATTATGTACCCTTCGTTTGCATCCCCGTTCCTGAGGGACTCATTGTTCACTTCCTTATCTTGAAGCACCTAGTCAGTGCTGTATAATTACGTCTCAGAAATAGGTTAATATACAGAGGCGTATAATCAGGGAGTACTAGATGTACATTAAATATACATATTATTATTTTGTAATACGTTTTCAGGCTGAAATATTTATTTTGATTACAGTTATGAGTGTAATTAGCAGTTATGTATGTTGTTTAACGTTTAGTCTGTAAACTGGAATGCCGTTTTTAACTTTTCAAAGGCGCACATAGGCAGAAAGGAGCGAAGACGTGGCCAAAACCTACGACATACAAACATGTATTTTGTATGTTAAAATATAGCAATTATTAGCAGATAAAACTTATCATATCTTCCTAAAAATGAGTATATTCTAGCTTGATTTCGCCTGATCTGATTAATATAGAATTATGCATTGCAGGTTTTGGTCACGTTTTCACGTATTTCCGCATGTGTGGGACGGCGTGTGGAATGCATTATCTGCACTGCTGGCCGGTCTCTCTTATGTAATAAATAACAAAAGTAACATCAGCCGACTATGACAAACATGATGAAAGTTAAATGTGACTTGATCGAGAAGTTATTAATTGTGTTAGTGTTTTTTATTTTATACATTTTTATTTGAATATAATATTTCTAACTAGTTAGACTACTGGGTATATCCTGAGTTACTATATTTTTTTCAGTTATTTCATACATTTTATTATATAGATTTTGATACATGGATTCAATAAAAATTAGTTCCGATGGCCATTTTTCATCAAAACTTTGAATGACTATATCTTAATAATGGTTTGAGATACAAACCTGCGGTTTAAAAAATCAACTTTCTATATAATTTCCTATTAAATAAATGTACAATATTGTACATATCATTCACAAAATCAAAAACACAAAAGAAATATTCATTTTTGACATAGAAATATCAATCTTTAAAGGATTTATTACATTTATACATCATTGCTAATTTAACACCATTATGGTACATAGTTCAAAACTAAATTATAGACCTACAAATATTACGTGAACTTTTTTATTGCTATAGGAAATAATATAATATAATAAACTATAAAAAAAGCCTCTGTTTCAATTTTTTAGTCACATATTAGTCTATACAGTAATATGGGTAGAAAACCGTCTTAAACATATATTATCTGTTACCCGCGACATTGTTCGCATGAAATTTAGGAGCTGTCAGACAGAAAACCCATGAAGAAGATTAGGTAATATAGATTTATATTATGATAGTCGATAATACAGGTCGCGCGTACAAATGTTACAAACCTATTTTTCTAATCTAATGTAATTGTTTATTTAATAATTTTTTGGGATACAAAGTAGCCTATGTCCTTCCTCAGGATGCAAACTACCTCCCTGCCAAATTTAATTAAGATCGCTTCAGCGGTTTAGTCGTGATAGTCAAAAATATTATGCTAACTGCATATTTGACCAATCTCTTTATTATGATATAAAATTATTTCATTTAATGTTACCATAACTTAAGTACCATATTATATATGGTAGTTTCTCTTGCACGCCACTGTAAATATTAAAATGAACATCTACATTTTAACTCTGGAGACATAACTTCACAGAACTAATTAACATAACTCATCTTAACTAGCGTGCGCGGAGTGTGGAGATGAAATGTCGCCAAGTTATTAGAAAATACAATTGACCAAAATCAGGAAGTGTTTACAAGAATGAATTATAAACTTTCATTGTACGGTTTTGTTGCGCGGATTAAATTGCTCATTTGTGAATTGTTCAGAGCGAGTGTTTTCAGAAGAATTTCACAAAATTAGTTCACTGAATTTTAATGTTAAATTTAGGTATGATTAAATTCAGTTTATACTTTGTTACAGGGAAAATTATGAAAATGTAACGCAATTATGACAGATTTGTGGCATTTAGGGAATCTTTGAAATAAATCCGTGGCTCTATAGTAAAAGCAGATATGTCACGTTTGCAAATATTGCAGGAGACGAAAATTCAAGTTTACCGAATAATGGAAAATCAAATTAAAATATTTGATCAGAACATGGATCAAAAAAAAATTTGTATTGAGCACTATACGGGTTTTTGTAATATTTATCAGTTAACAATAGAAAATTGCTGAAAAGTGGCATAAGGTAAATGCACCAGTTATGGCCGCTATAAGAGCAAATTTTCGGTTTTTTTGGATTAATGGGCTTGTTTTTTTTTGTAATTCCTATGAATTCATGTCACTAATAAAACAAGTAACTCTTTATTTAATCCATTTAATTACCAAAGTCCGCAAATATAGTTTGTTTTTTAAATTATAGCTTTTTATTTTGTTCATGTTTTTTCTCCAGTAATGGCAAAGGTAAAACCAGTTATGATTATAAAATGATAAGTACTACGACACAAAAGATATAAAAGAAAGAAAGCAGTGGCTATGATAATATAATAATTAATAAATAAATTATACTAATAATTAGTTTAAATGTCGACCATTTTGACACCTACTGCCCGATTGTCATCAAATCACGCTGTAAGACAGTTAAATGTATGTATATAGATTAATATTCAGAAATCAAATATCAACACATATTTCTAATTCAGTACATTTAATTAAAAATTTGCCATTACTGGGGTCCTTGCCAAGACTGGTGCCACTGCCATATCTACTTTTACCATAGAACTACAGAAATATTTCTCCATTAACTATTTATTGACATAAATAACAGCAAAAGGAGTTAGATTGAAAACGTTCTTTTAAACAAATAAATGTATATAAGCATGTGTCTGGAAATTTTTCGTTGGGGAGTTATAAGGTACTGTCTTGAACAGTACCTCAATGTTGCACATTTTAAAATTAATTGTACTGAATTAGAAATATTTGTTGATATTTGATTACTGCAATTAATAATATATATAATAATTACTACTAGATATTTATCTACTTATATACATTTAACAGGTTTATAGCGTGATTTGATAGTAATTATATTGATCATTTTGTCCAAAAAACGGGATAGCAATAGCTACTTTTCCTTTGAAAAGTGCGCTAAAATATAATAATTAATCGCTACAAAAAAATAAAATGGAGATAAATACAATCGGAATTTGTTTGTTTTTTTATCTACTTGGACGTTAATATAACTTCCAATTCGACTGCATCGATAAATTTTTAGAGAGTATTCAAACACGATAACAAATAAAAGAAACACAGCTTACTTGATGTCAGACTGCATTCATTAGATGTCGTTGCTGTCACCCAAACATCGAAATACTGTTAGTGTGGCAGCACGCCCATGTATGTAGTTGTACCATAAATAAACAAACAACAAACTGCAGTAATTTTATTTTAACCCTGTAGTCACAACGCTCTTTTTAATCCCCTAGGATTGACGCGTATGTAACTTTTCCACGGAAGGTTGGATTTTGATGCAGTTTTTTTTAACGAAACAGTATATTGTCAATAAGGTTTTTAATTTTAAATCATGCTAACTCTCCAGGAAGCTGTGTAGTAATGAATTTTAATTCACTCGTTTTGTTTTATATATTTATCTTATAAGCTGAATAGTGTAATTTAATAAATAATCTTTAAACTGAGATTGAATTATCAATGTATGCTTTCGATAACTTATAACCTTTTTTTATTAAATAATTATTTAGTTTAACAATTTTTTTTGTGCGGTCGTGTTTTTCTCTTTGATGGAAGTGTTTTGATTAAAAAAAAAAAAAATTACATTTGTAATAATTAAGCATTTTTATTAATAAAATTAGCTGACTAAAAAAAATTGTTAAAATCATATAATACGTTTAGTTGAAAATATTTAGTTCACTTGAAATTACATAGGGTTTGCTCAATCTAATTTTTTTCCAATTTACTAAATATTTTAACACTAGTTGAGCTCGTGGCTTAACTCGCGTGGACTTTAGTATTTTTGAAAAATATAGTTAAATTATTTTAGATCTTTTTATTCTACACAATTATTTACTGCATAATATTTTTCGGTTGTACAGTTTAGGCAGCGTATTGCAAAATAGCTTATTCCTTATGTTACCTAACGTAACAAAATATATAATAAAACCTAGGCAGTGAACATATCTATGAATTAAAAAAAATGTAAATCGGATTCTCGAGTATATTGAAAAGTATATTCAAATTTTTTTTCACTTATTCCATTGAAGATTATATAGGTTTCCTAAAATGCAACAAAATGTTATAGGACCTTTTGATTTTAACCCTTCAGTCACGATACATTTGCGTTCAAAGTTGATATCAGATCGCCCCACTATGGATTCAAAAAATTTGAAAAAAATCCAGAAAGAACTTTCATTGAAAATTATAACAAACACTATCAAAAAAAATTCTCCTAAAATGCAACAAAAAAATTACCTTTTGATTTTAGCCCTTCAGTCACGGTATATTTGTATATCAATGTCGTTATTAGAGCGTCTCTCCCTTCTAATTTCTAAACTATCAATGCAAATAACCTGAAAAAATCCATAAAGTAGCTTTTAATTAGTACTTTCAATGAAAATAATAACGAACACTGTACCAAAATAGTTTATGAAAAATGTTGATATAACTCTTTTTTTATAAATCATTGTGAGAATGACTACAGAACCCTATCATGTGCGTGCCCGACATGCTTTTAGCCATTTTATTATATATTAAGATACAAAATTATGTAAATTTAATCAATTTTACAAAATTTATGTGGATTGTGTTATTTTGCTCATGTATTCTTCGACCCTACTTCCGGTTTAAACAAACAAATAACAAACTGCAATAACTTTATTTTAACACGTATGTTACAAAGCCACTAATCTCATCCGGGGGCGTGTCTGCGTGTGTGACGTAGGAAAACGCTAGTTTGGGACAGTAAAATGGGAAGAGGGGGGAGGGGGAGTAATGTATCAGGAGTATATGTTGCAGCAATGATGGGAGGACGCTTGAAATCCCTCGATACAAGTATCCCTGATTGAGGGTTGTACAAGTTTAACCAACTACAGTTAACCCTTTCGAGGGGATTATTGAGTCCCAACGTTCGGTGAATTATCTTGATAGCAAATATTTGGTTTGGGTCTGTTGTTCTGATTGCTAGTCTTGTTGGAATGATCTTGATTTTAACATTAGTCGAAACTAAGTATACATCTTTGCAAAAATTACAATTTTGAATGAATAACAATGATAAGCTATAGATACTAAAAACTTATAATATAATATAATTTTTTTTTATCATATTTGAGTGAATTCATTGATCTGCTGGGTAAAGGTCGCGGAAGTTTCAACGTTTTGTCGCACATTTTTTTATAATTTAACGTTCTAATGCGACGCCATTTCATGCCAGACTATTGGTAACAAGACAATTTCCCTAGTGGCTGTTTGCGGAACTAACGTATGACAGATATTTTCACTTAGCTGTGTTATAAACAGAGCGAGCTCATTGTAATTTTTTATTCTTTTAAAAAATTCTTCTATGATTTCATTATTAGGCATCTACGAAGTAGTGAAAAATACTATAAGACCTCTTCGCGAGGATGAAAAGTATTTTAAAAGTGGAATGTTGATGTGTAAGTGTTTCCTTTTTTTATCATTATTCATATCCATCTTAACACTTCAATTATCGTAATTTGCCGCACATTTTGTTTGTTTATGTAAAAACATGAAAAAAATTATGAGCAAAACGATAAGTTGTGTGTATATTCGTATTTTTATCTGTCATACGTTAGTACTTCGACTTGCCGCTAGGGAATCTCCTGTAAAGTATCGAGCGAATGGAAGTAAAATCACAGCTCAGCAAAATACCACATTCTTTAAAATTACCTACTTATGTAACTAACGTAATAATTAAATGTTTTAAGTAATCTTAAGTATGTAGAAAATGTGCATTTTTGCTTAGTTGTGATATCTGCACAATATCGGAATTTTTTGCAGTTTAATTGGGGCCAGCGAGGCAACTATATAAAGTAAACGCGTATAATATTAAAAGGGGAGAGACAGATTTAAGTCTGGTTCACGGGGGAGACTTTAAGCCGGGTTTTGGGCGTGTAACAATGAGATACTCCTGCGACGTAAGTTCAATGTAAAATAACGCGCAATAGAAGGGGGGGGGGGGTAATGGTCAAATTCTAAATTCATAGTTTAAGTGTGCTGCCGAGCTAGGACATGTAAGTTTGTAGTTGCTTTATTATTTTAATTATATGTGAAAATAATATTTTATTCTAAAGTATCAAGTTCAGTAAATGTTATGAAATTCAATATCGCTATGCATGTACCTTTCGTCAGCAAACTTAAGTCTATTATTATAATTGTTTCGGGGTTTTTATTTTTATCGTAGTTAAATGAAACACTTAGTATGAATTTGTGTGTAGTAATAATTTTATATTTCAATTGTTGTAGGGATTTTATGGGGTTTATTTAAATATCATTTCTTGTAGAGTTGGAAAGTTAATAATTTAAAATATATATTTATATATTGTTTCAATGTTGTCTAGTTGAATTTCGTATTGATTAATTATATTTTATTGGTTTGGAGTAAATTGTTTATTGTTGATTTTCATAAGTAGGGGTTCAAGCATAAATGTTTAAATAGGGGTTGAGTCAATTTAAATATATTTTTGTTTTGTTTAATTAATGTATAAATTGTTTTGTTTCTGTTATTAAATTTAATATAATTTAACAGTTTGTTAATTTGGTTGTCATTGTTGAAATCCACATCGTACGTATCCCAGTTTCCCCTGAACATTCCTACAATGTAGTATTCCAACTGGACGGCTATATGCCGGGTTCAGTTGTACGACTATTAGGCTCGTAATTGCTGAATGGACCCCAAAAACAAGCGACCCCATCCTGTATATTTTCCAACTTTTTACGCTACCATATAAATACAGGGTGGGCGAGCAACACTCCTCAGTTCCAATAAGCTGTGCTCTAATTTTCAATAAATATTTAAATATTTATATTTATATTTTTATATTTCTTTCGTATAGGTCAGTGGATCTAAAAAAATATAAAATATTCCTATACGCTTATGTTTTCGTTGTAGTTTATCTATGACATCTTATTCTTATGCATTTATGACAAAAAAACTAAAAATCGTATAGAAAAAGATAGTTTTAAGAAAAACACGTTTGAAGTTTTCAACGTAAAAATCTTATAAATTGTAATTAATTTACGTTTAATCAGTCATTCTGAGTTCATATTGTATGCCTTCTTCTTCTGTATTTTGTATATTTTTTTTTAAATCTGCGGGCTTTTAAATTTCTTTCGTTGCCTGAGTCGTGCGAATCCTGGTATGTTTTAATCGGTTGTGCGGCCACATTTTTTGTTTTAACTTCGTTATTAAAAGGAATTTTCAAATATTTTTTATTCATAAAAGTAGAGAGAATAATACCAAATAATATTAATAATAAAAAAAAACGTTTATTATTTAATTGTGGAGGTACAGTATGTTACCCCTTAACACTATCTGTAAACTGTTCGCTTTTTGGTCCAAACTCACCAAGAAGACTCTTTACGTATCACAAATAAAAATAAAATATAATTCCGATCCGGAGTATCTTAAAAAACACACACGTCAAATCTGTATATATCATTTTAACTAGAAAATACATATTTATATACATTGCATCCCTAGGAGGAAGGTTAGTCTGTTATTCCCCAATACATTGGTTCGAGTCTCAGCAGACTACGATGCCATTGTAGCGGTTTACACCACCTACCAACTCACCCACATACACGCCTGCCTCTGCCACAAGGGGACACTTTTTGCGGTATGGGTGTAGTACTCTGTAGTACGTATATATATGTATAATATACATATATGCATCGTCAGTGCTTTGTGCTTTCGAGCCTCTCGGGAGCGTTGCTTGTTGGTCAATTGTACCCTATCTTGTGTACTGCAGACAATGTGTATATATGTACATGGTGGTCTTTATAGATGTACACGTGTAAATTCTTATAGAGCTTTTGTTGTTTCACGTATATGGTACAATGTACACATACCTATATGTATAGTTTAAATAAATGTTTATGTTTATGTGTGTTTTGTTTACATTTGTACGTGCGTATGTCTCTACAAACGTATGTATTTGTTTGTTTATTTGCAGAACCGGTTTAAGAACATTAATCAGGAAATAGTTATCTATTTATAATTAGACTAGAACATATAGTCCTCAGTACGTCGACCCTTTTGTTAATTTATTACCATACTTCTGAAACTTCGTGAGTGGCTTCTCTTTGATGGGTCTAACAACTTTTTTATTTGCGAAAATTCTTAAGAAAGGTTCATTTTCGAACTGGAAAAACGGCCCAAGATATTTGTCGGATAAAATGACTAATGGATTGTAAAAATAATTATTTAATTCTACAAATTCCAGGGAGCTAGTAATATTCTATAATAACCTCGTTATTTTGACATGATTGGAGGTGGCAGACTAGATGATACCCCACTATTTTGTCCGACACTTTTTTTACGATCTTCTCACCATATTATCTTAGTTACAATCCAAGTTTCAGAAGTATGGTAATAAATTATAAAAAAGAGTTGACGTACTGAGGTCTAATAGTAGTGTAGTCATTCGGAAAATTATTTCGATTGATTTTTTTGTTTTTATCATATTGGGGAGTTGATGCGATTATAAAAGGTGTCAGTGGGTACCTTAGTCCCTACAAAAATGAAAAAAAAACTTTTTGCGTAAAAAAGGTTCTTACATTTATAACTTAAAAGTATATTCAATCATGAAAATATATACTTTGAAACTAATGTTATCATACTGTATAATTTTTTTATATAATCTTCAAATGAATGTTAACAATATGGTAGGTATACTTCAATTTCAAGATTCTTGACGGCAACCACCTTTATTTTAATTAAGAACGAAGTGCGTTTCTTTACGCGGCGCGTTCATATTGCTTATTCACTCACACTCCTACGTCTCATATGGGCAAAAATAATTATATATAAAATTACAGATGGTTAAATAGTACACATTAATTAAAATTAATCTATATACATTTAACTGTCTTACAACGAGATTTGATGACAATCGGCCAATAGGTGTCAAAATGGTGGACATTTAATTTTATATCTTTTGTGTTGTATTACTTATCATTTCGTCATCATTAGCAAGTGTCCATCACTGCGTGCTCATTACTGGTTGTGCTTTATCCATTATATAAAAAGCTATAATTTAAAAAAACAAACTATATTTGTGGACTTTGGTAATTAAATTGAGTAAATAAAGAGTTACTTATTTTATTAGTAGGATGAGTTCATAAGAATTACAAAAAAGAAGCCCGTCAATCACAAAAACAGTAAACCTTGCTTTTATAGCGGCCATAACTGGTGCCAGTACCTTATTTACTTTATCTTTTTGTCTTTGATATTTGTAAAAATATATATAAAAAAAAAAAACAGATTACTAAACTATAGTAATGTGTGTGTACCTTATTATATAAAAACTACTCATACATTTAAAAAATGAAAACAAAGAATAATAGAGAAAAATTAGTGGTATTAAATCTGAAACTTAATAAACATACGTAACCATAACAAACTTTATATTTACAAAACAAACCTGTGTGGTGTATCTACATATATATAAATAATACACAAATATGTTGTTACATTTGCACTTCCATGTAGGCGAGTATTCTAGAATTTGTCTCATTTTTCTCTACAGTTTGGGTGTGTGTGCATAAACATGTATGAAATTGTGGTAACGAAAACGTAATGTGCTACAGGGCCGGAGTATCGATGTACTGATGGGTGAAAACTGAATTAATTGTGCGTAATCAATTTGATATATATTATATTAAAATAAGTACTTTAATATTTACTTGAAGTATAAATTATCGTACCTTTTGCGTATAATAAATATAATATAAAGCCATAGACAAATGTACATTTAGTACATAATATGAAGACATCTGTTTTTTAGTAGATGAACTATTTAATATAACATATGTATATATTTAATATGGCTACACGAATACTATTTAGGTTACGATATCTGTTCTAAAATTTTTATTCCATCTAAAAGCCTGACGATGATTCTATGAATCGAAAGCTCGTATTCACTGTTTTCTTAAGTAAATTCTGACGTTTACGCAATTAAGCTGTTATTATTAATTTAGTATTTATATAGAAAATAATAATAATAACGTCAAGAACCTGTTAACTACATTAAAATTTTTTTGATATTATAACTGTATAACTTTTTTTAATTTATTTTGCTTTCTTAACAGCCCTACGATGAATGTGTCAATTGGAAGCGTGCGTGTAATTTTTGATCAAAAAATGTTATAAAAATTCATTCCAACTCAAACTAAACTATAAAATTGTTTATAAAAGTTTAAGGGCTGATCCACACATCACTGTTTTAACCCATTAACGTCCAAAAGAAAACAAACATATACAGAAGATTTTTTTAAATGAAATTAAGTACACATACAATATATTTCACTAAATATTACAAAAAAAAAATTTTTTTTATCTTTAGAAAAAAAATAACGGTGTGCATTCGTGCAAGTAAATTTGGCAGATATGAAGCCTATTTTGTGTGAGACTGCTTTTCTGATATCATTTTTTTTATAGATAAATTACATTTAAAAATCAAGTTATATCTAATTATAAGTAATTCCATATGATTTAAACAAAATTCGACATCACATGCT
The DNA here is from genome assembly GCA_961205875.1 of Sialis fuliginosa. Classification (NCBI taxonomy): domain Eukaryota; kingdom Metazoa; phylum Arthropoda; class Insecta; order Megaloptera; family Sialidae; genus Sialis; species Sialis fuliginosa. The sequence goes on along the minus strand of OY540817.1, from coordinate 10,319,722 downwards.
TCAGTCGGATAAAATATATTAGCATATCACATGTCTCTATTCATATACAAATAATTCGCAGCAATTAAAACACGTTTAAACACTCATGAAACTAATAACGTTAACAGATTTTGCTTGTTGCACTGCTAGCATCTGATTTTTAAGTGAATTAATATTCATAGAAAGCAACACGAATTGTAAAATTGTGTGTAGGGCGGGCGTTAATGGGTTAATACAATTGTGGATGCGCTAAAAGCTAACAATATATAAGAACTATTATATAGGTATGGCAGTTCTACGGTGTATCAAACTTATTTGAAACCCCGTTCAAAGTATTTATTAACTGACAAATTTTATTTTATTTCTTTATAATACCATATTTAGAATTTTGATAAGACGAAACTTAAAATCCTTATACATGAAATACAATGAATATTATTTAAAATATTTTTAATTTTAAATGCTTGTCTCAAAATGACATAAAACTAAAAGTAAACAATTCATACTTGTTCAAAAATTGGTTTACGTAATATGTTTGTAAAAACATACACAAAAAGAGTTGAATTTGAAAGTTTGCGCTTAATATAGAAAATCCATTTTATTTTCTACAACATGAAATTGAATTTCACGTGGGATCAGACAAGAATCTTGATTATCTGTACAAAAAATAGCGTATAAACGTCAGCTTAGTGAGAAAATATTTTCACGGAAACCACATTGAGTCTTCATGTTTAGAATTCAATTTCAAATTCAAGCAGCAATTGACCACGTCTCTGTTAAATGCACCAGTGAATTTAACTTGAATGCATTTACTCAACTTGCATTCGGAAATAAAGCTCGGTCTTAAAGCTCTTACACGGCAACGTCTTTCAATTATTTACAGGTTTAATTCAGACTAGCAGTCAGCAGTCACTATGTGAATGAAAGGGCACATGAATTAATAAAAGATAAAAGAATGATACTTAACTTCTCTACTTTAGAGCAATATTACCTTATATAGCCAAAAAGCGATATCTACAAAAATATGATTTTAAATAGTTTGAAACAAAAGATATTGGTTAAACTTATTTTATTATTGATTTTTTTTATGAAAATTACTACAGTGCTGATAATAAAAGGGCGGTATGTTATAATTTAAGATGCGAAGTACTACATATTTTTATTTGTAGGACAATAAAATAAAGAAAAAAATATTAAACCGTTTATAATTTATTAATTAATTTTGTCTATTCAGAATATCCAAGAGATAGGGGAAGCTATGTGATCATTTCTGATTTCAAAATTTTCCACTTGATCTTTCCGTTTCAGATCAAGAAAAACACTTTTCGTATCGCGTCACAGCCGATTTTAATGAAATTTGGTTTATTGGCTGGACCTGGCTAGTAGATGGTTCCATACAAAATATTTTGTAGAAAATAAAATTTTTTATAAGAAAAATTTTTATAGTAAAATATTCCCTTATAAAAATATATCTCCCTTTATACAGAATATTGCTTCCTATAATCCTACCCAACGTCAATTGTTTCGATTTTTGTTTAACATTTACTTATGTTATTTGGACGTAATGTAGAGCAGAAAAAATTATCACAGAAGAAAACTTACCTGCACATACATATACAGATAAATATGCACCTCTTCCCCAAAGGCCAGCTCTGGTTTTGAATGTGTGTACTCTATAAGCACATAACGACAGACTGTCAACATCGTATCTCCTACCGCATGCAAAGCCTTACATTTGGGATTTGCATTTTCAACCGCATAACGGTAAATTCCAAGAATATAAATGCATCTATACACTATTGCTCACCGCAGGGGAATGCACCAACTTACCTTGGAGGGATTACCTTATTTTTACAAAATATCCTTTCAAGCAAACTTGATATAAATAAAATTAGTATTATTTTTATATTTTTATGATATTCTTCTAATATATATGTAGCTACCGTTAAAACGTAAAATAATAAACAATTTATTATTTTAGTGTACATTATATTGCTCACCGCAGGGGAATGCACTAACTTACCTTGGAAGAATTACCTTTTTTTTACAGAATATCCTTTCGAGCAAAGATATAAATAAAATTAGTATAGTTTTTCTGTTATTCTTCGAATATATAGCTTCCGTTAAAACGTAAAATAATAAAATATGGGCAGAGATAAATATATTGCGCTCGACCGGCAGTTATTTATTTTGTTTTCAATTATTAACTTTTAAATTTAAACGTAATAAAATTTATATAGGTTTTGATTAGTTATTATTATTATATATATGTATATATTTTTCAAAAATCCTAAACAATAATTCTGAAGTCTACGCGGGCGAAGCCGCAAGGGCACAGCTAGTATGAAATAATGCTAGAAATTGACATCTCGATATTTTTTTTAAATGGAACGAAAGAATTTTGGAATTCACGTCCTCAATTATTAATAATAATAAATCTAATATTCTTAATGCGCGGTGAGGCAGTATAAAAAATATGAAAAAATATATTTTATGGTCTGAGTTACCAATTGTGTTTTATCTGAATTATAAAAAAAATCAAAAAATGAATACCCCGTGCTTGCAAATTAGCAAATTTTATTCAATTTATTAATATAACCGGACTTAAAAAATACGTAAAAATGCTTGTGCTTTCTTTACAAAACATAAAAATCATTTTTTATTGAAGTTTAGTGATATGTAGTACCCAATTTCATTTGATTCAAAAATTACTAAAATAGTGAATTAGTACTGCAGGGTTACAATTAATGTATATTAATTACAGAGTTGCAATTTGAAACATAGCTATAAGTAGTCCCTTGAGATTGACGAATTTATGACCCCCTAACTAAGTTGCGTATGTGTTTTTTAATGTAACGCACAAGGGGATCATAATAATAATTATGAAGTATGTATTTTTGTTTTATCAATTAAAATGACCAAGTGTGGACATGAAGTACTTAATATTGACAAATGGCTTTATAGAATTAAATATGATACAAAAAAGGACAACTATGTACAATACGTAAGTTTGGAGAGGAAAATCAACTTTTTATACAATTTCGTAATAAAATAAAGAAATATTATTGCTATGCGATTTTATGTAGGTCTAAATATAAATTCTCTTTTACCAAAACCAGAGCTATCACAAGTACTCAGTGATAATATTTGAAGTATAAGTACCAAGTAAGTAAGTACCAGTGAAGTAAGTACTGCAGTACTTAACTTGTTAAAATTTAGTATTGAATTCAATTATTATGAAAAAATACTTGAAATATTAAATACTATCGCATCGAACCCAGTGTTACCCGGGAATATTAATTTAATTAAACATAAAATAATCATGTCCACTCGATATACCCACCCAACATGCTCATCCAACATGCCCACCCGATATGCTCACCCAACGTACCCACCCAACATACTCACAACACACGGTTCACCGCGAATAGTTTTTTCCGGCTTCATGAAATTTACACAAAATATCCACAAATTATTCACCTAAATTTAACCTATCCATTAGTGAAAACTGGAATAAAATCCATTAAGTAGTTATTGAGAAAATCGTGTAAAATTATATTTTCAAACACCTGGTTTTGTCTTAGAATTTGTATAAAAATCAAAAATAGCAACAATTCATAATAATTTATTTAAATATTTACTTTTAACATGTGTCAAAAATCATCTATTTGTTCTGCAAAATATTTGAAAGAGACGTAAACTTGGTGACCTAAATTAATAAAATACTGAAACCGTAAATTACAGAATTCTGTATTCCATGGCTAGGTACTATGTTTTTATGTACCTTAATGACAGTTGTATGCTGTGATATTATGGAAACAAAACACGACTTGAAAAAGATTCATTTTAGCCTTTCGATGTTAAATCTTATATTTTCATAAATACGATATTACTCAGAAAAACTATCTAACTATTGGTGAAAATCGCATTGAAATCGGTTCAGTAATTCCCAAGTCTATAAGCCTCATACAAACGAACATTAATTTATACATATTATATAGATTCATGCAATGCATGCTAAACAAAAGCTCTTGGCATGTGGTTTTTCTCACTAAAATGAGCAAAAATTCAGGATATTCTATAAATTTAAATGGAAAAATATGGTTTTTCGAATTTATCTTAAATTCTACTAATAGCTCATTCTTTGTTCCACGATATTTTCATAATTGAATAAAAAGCAAATATAAAATACAAAACTATTAAAATAATCTATCATTTCCGCAAAAAATTACTGACTATAGTCACGAGCAGTGGCGTAGATAGCTTTTTGCGATGGGGGGTGATATGACCAGGCCCCGTGGCAAGTGGTGGCTGTAAAATATGGGAAATAAAAAAAAATATTTAATGTAATTTTAAACTGAATGACTTTTTTTTTGATCATATAAACTGTATTCACTGTACTTCTTATTACTAAAAAAAAGGTCATTCAAAATTTAAAAAAAAACTGAAGACCTTTTTTTTCCTATTTACTTTTACTATTTTCTTCATACTTGGGAAATTAAAAAAAAAATCTTTGAATTTTCTCATGGGGGGTGATTGATCATCTTAATCCCCCCCCCCTATCTACGCCACTGGTCACGAGAACGAGAGAAACAAAACAATACGACAAACATATACGACAATTAAAAAATAAACTAAACGTAAATAACGTTATGAGGTTTTGTCTTTGTTTCCAACGCCATACACGATCATTATTATTTCATACGCGATACAATTTATCTGCGCGACGTGTGAGCTGATGCAAATATTAACACTGCGTCGGACTCGGAATAAATTGCAATATTTATTGCAACTTTATCGCACCGAATGCGCTGCACAGATTCAATGAGATATATCGCATGCGACTGTTTTATTCAATAAATATAACTCTGTCGGTGTTTTCTAAACTGTTTGTAGCGTGATGAAAACACATTTCGTAAAATATTCGAATTTTATTAGGTTAAGCAGAAAATTTTTTTTAGTTTTTTAGTTCAGTAGATTTTATAAAATTAAAAAATGTTATGAGAAATTTTAAAATTAATATTTTTGAATTATTTCGTCAATAGGCATGATGCCTAATTTTTAAAAACTATTTTATGATGATCTTACGTGTCTCTTATTTCCAAAAAAATGCTTATTTCTGCAGAAATTAAAGGTTTAATCACAAGAATTGACCCTTTTAAAACTAATTTTGAATTTGACGCCAAAACGCTCGCAGGTGCCATGGCGCATTTTTGACGTCACGCCTATGTAAACACTCCTTGTCAACTATAATAAATCTTTGTTCCATCTCTAATGTTTCTCGGTTTTACTTTTGGTAACACAAAAGTAAGCAAATTGATAATTTAAAACCACAAAATAATTTATAAACAGTGCAGATATTAATGAAACAAAAATAACGTTTACGTAGCCGTGACGTCACCCACTCTGACTGGTGTTTTATCAAAGATGGCGGATTGCTGTATTTTGCGTTTTTATTTTAACAAAAATCATATTAATCTCGCTTTTAATATAAAAATAAATACATTTTTTAGAATCTTTTTAACTTATTTAATTATTTAAAATCATAATTTCAGTGATACTTTTTTACTGGCATCATGCCTATTCTAAACACTTTTTACCCTTTGCATTTTTCTCCTTAATGAGATAAAAATAAGAACATAAAATGTTTTGGTGCCTCTTGTGGGGCAAAAATTATAAGTTTTCGTAGTTTGCACCCATCACAACTTTTGATCAATACACTTTGAACTATCATTTCCCCAATTTACAAAAAAAATTCAACCTAAAGTCAAAATCCATTACATTTGTGCGAGGTCCTTTAAACAGTTTTAGAACCGCTGCAACACACATCGGTAATGTATCCTGACGTACGCAATTGTGGCAGGCAATCGTTGTAAATATTTATATTTTGAATTAATACACGTTAGTACTCTTTATGTGTCTTTTTGATGCGGTACAATTTTATTTGAACGCTTATCGATTATTTTTGTGGTATTTTTTGTTTGATTTGGTTGCTTTATTCGATACTGGGACTATAAACACTACAATCATTTATATGTTTTACATTTCACGTATTGATTTAATGTTTTTTTTATACCTACATACATGGAATGTTCTGTCTAATAATAACGTATTTGTTCGAATCATTAAATGCCTGTTTACGCAATATTTGTCTATTCATACTCTAAAAAGACCTACCCATGGAATTTGTAATTGGATATCGTCTTTAGATGCCCCTACAATCATCTTTAGAAGAAATAAATACACGTTTTAAAACGTTATATCTCGGTAAGAGGACAAGATATTTAAATGCTCGTCAATTTATATTAAAGAGCTTTAAAATTATGTATATATATAACAGTTAAAGATTAACTACTACAGTGTTAATAATTTTTAAAAAGTGATTTCCGAAAATTGATTTTCTTGGATATCCAAAAATCTCTTATAGTTATTTTGTTAAATGTCTTGAATAATTGTCGATCAAAAAAATTTTCAGTTAAAAGTTTTATTTTTTATGTAGATAAAAATAAATAAATAAAAAATATAAGTTTCCGTTCAGAAAATAAAATAAAGGATACATCAAGGTCACGTGATTATTACTATCTGATAGATTTTTTAACCCTAAAAACATTATTTTCTTAATCTCGATTCTTTAAATTCATTTGGGGTATCGTTCTTATATCAATAGCCTGTTTATTCATACTTCGTTCGCGTGAAGTACAGGTTAAATAATACAGATTATGTTATGATAGTCGATAACACAGATTTTTAGTTTCGCATTTGTACGCTAGATGTCTATAACTTATTATTAGGATGCGTACAAATATCACATATCCATTTTTTATCTAATTAATTTTTCGAGATACAGATTCCTCAGGAAGCTATCTCCATGTTAAATTTCATCAAAATCGGTTCAACGGTTTAACCGTGAAAACGTAACAAGCAGACAGACAGACAAATTAAATTAAAATTAATATGGATAGATGGATGTATAATTAAGTAAAAATAAATTATAATATGTAGAAGTATACGTCACAATTTTAATGAACATTGTTTAAAAAAAATTAAATTACTCCATGGAAAAATAAAACAATTTTGTTTTCTTATCCAGTGAATATACAAAACGTAATAATTGTGTTACGTACAAACTTTGTGTCATTCACTACATGGCTCTGACAGATTTTAATAAGACTATTAAAAATTCTTATTATAGTCTCAATTTAATTTCGAAACCCCGACCATATTATTTGGTCTCGTCAAATATTTTCGTCATAAAAACATATTTCATTAAAATTTTATGTAACCTTGTTTTAGTTCTTTTCTCTTGGGGAGTTTTCATAATCCGGATGTTCCTTTTCGTTTACCGTAAAATCATTTTTCATTTTTTCTTTCGTTTTCTGTATTTTAATGCGTCGTCTTATCTTTGAACGTCTTTGTTAGAAATGCTAATATATGTAAGAAGAAAGATCACCTAATTAAATATGTAAAATGAATTAATGTCGGAATGCAGGAAAAATCATATTGAGATAAAATATTACTGTTGACATAATATAATGGGTATTTATTAAATTAAAATGAAGAGAATATTTTATTTTTTTAATGAATACAATCCATATAAATTTTAGGATATGCGAGGGAAAAAGAAACAAATAAAAATAATTTTTTTATTCATTTACATATTTAATTAGATACACCAAAATCTTAAAAATTTAGATCCATATAAATTTTAGGATATGTGGTGGGGGAAAAGAAACAAATAAAAATCAATTTTTATTTCATTTACATCTTCAATTAGATACACCAAAACGTTGAAAGTTTAGAATTTTTAACAAAAATTTCAAAATATCTACGTTCGGTTCCCCATTCCAAGATCTACATTTTTGTTATTTAATTATACTTACTTGAATATTAAAACTGATTTTTTTTTTCAAATATAGTCTCGAAATTAGCCTTGCAGTCACGAACTCAACAGATTTTATTTTTTAATTAATTTAGAATTTCTAAATACTAATTGCTGCAAAATTTGCCATATGAGTGTTACAATATGACACTACTTATATATTATTATGAAAAATCATTTTTTTTCTAAAACTGATAAAATGTGTTTAACTATAATATTTTATGTAATTATAGTTTGATAAAATTTTGTTATCTGCTATCTTTCACAATTATTATTTAAAAATAATTATTTATTTATTTTTAGTTTAAAAATAATAAATAATACAACTAACTGTTCATCACCTTTATTCCAGACTATTACTATTTTACCAGCCACTTAAAATGCTGAAATAAAGCGCCACCAATGGAGGGTTAACATTTAAATACTTTTACAATTAGCATTCTAAAAATAATAAAACCTATAAAATCACAAGCAGATTCGAATAAATTTAATTTTAATACCATTATATCGCCTTCCTTATTCTATTGAGTATAAAAAAATCTTGAAAAGATCCTGCATAATTATGTTCCATCAAAAAAATTAATACCGTCTGAATAAGACATTTATTATACAATTCAATCTTATCAAAATAATTGATGCATTATCTGTAAATGTTTTATATCATTCAAACATAAAAGAAAGTGTATTAAATGAAACGCTTTGAATTTAATATCTCAATATGAAAAATACACAGATAAGGAAGGTACGCACTGTGCATTTACCTTTATGGAAAATCCGTTTTAGTAAAAAAATAATTATCATAAAGAACAAGGAAGACAATGGCGGCTGTAGACAATGTAGGAGAGGGGGGAGATTGATGTAAAAAAGACAAAGAAAGTTCTTCCCTTCTCAATGATGTATATCTACGCCCACGAGCGTTTTGCGTCGAGTGGGGATGAAATGATCCCTAAAAAGTGGTGGAAAAATTATACTAATATGAATGAAGTTTTTAAACGTTACTAGACTGAAAATCTTCTCATAATGAGATCGAGACGAAATGGCTTAGTGTCAGATGAGATGAGACCGAGATCATATAAACTTATTTATATATTTTACAACAAATGTTGTAGACTTATATTATAGGAAATTGAATGTTCTACAAAAAAGGTACTCTATAAAATTTTCACGTAACATGTGTCGTTCTTGAGGTATTTTGAAAAAATATATATTTTGGGATGTCATCCCTCCTCCTTACTTACGATTTTGATGATTTGAAATGGTACCGTCCTCAAGCCAGACCTTACCATCCAACCAAGTTTCATTAATATCGGTTCAGTGATATATGAGTTATGCGTATGGCAGGGATTCAGAGGACAAACATATACACACACACACACATACAAATAGACGCAGTCAGACAGACACGGAACGAAAAGTATTTGTCTTGACCTGAAACGGAAAGATCAATTTAAAATTTTGAAATCGGAGAACAATTTTTTTGTTTTATTTTAAAACAATCACAAAGCTTCCCGTATCTTCGATATTGCGAAGAAACAAAAATAAATTGATCGTATTGACATTGAATACATGTAATTAATTAATTTATAACCATATATTTTTTTGTTTCCGCACTTTAATTAAAAAAAGTTTTTCATCAAAAGCATTTAACAGATTAAAAATCCACACAAAGTTACACACCAACAAAGTGATAAGAAAAAAAATACAATAAAAATTCTCCACACTCTGAGCTGTATTTCCGATGGCCGCAGGCAATTCGAGCGCCATATGAGGTCAAATTAATCTCAGAGAAGCGCTGGTAATGTGGCTCGACACCCGGAGTGCCGGACTTACGAACGAGGGCTCCGGTTATTAATAAAATATGTGGACGGTTATTTTTTACCTCCGGCAACGAAACAATGTACGAGAAAACTGCTCTTAAGAGATTTATCTGGGTATTTTCGACCCCAATTTAATTATTGACGGTTTGATTTAATAATCGTTTATTTTAATATTTGGTATAAGCCTAATTAGATAAATTAATGTAAATTTTTTTTAACTGTATTTTTTTATGGACAATTTTTAATTAATTTATTATTTGCGTTTTTTTATTAATTGTAATGCAATGTAATAATAAATTTATAATAAATAATAATAATTCCTGAGTAAGTGTGGGTGTCATTTTTAAGAGACTTAATAATCGGTTTGTTATATCGAAGAAAATAACATCTATTTAACACATTCTTTTCCTTTTCGAGTCGTTTAAAAAAATTTTTTTTTAAATTTATTTAAATTGTCAAACGAAAATATAATCAGGTGCGTCTTAAGAAAAATTTCGAACTAATATTTTTTAGTAAAATTCTAAAAACATATCTGAACACTATCGGTTTTTATTTAAATTGTTCAACAACTAACTACCTCTGGTGAATTTAGTACGAGGAAGCACTGTGCATTTACTTGGCAGATGTTTTTATATAAATGACAATTGTATGCTCTGACATCATGGAACTTGATTAAGATTTAAATATTTTTGTGCTTTGACATTATGGAAACAAAACACGACTTGTTAAATCTTAGATTTTTATAAAAAATTAATAGCCACGAATTTGCACAGTAAAATTATCTAGCTATTCGTGGAAACCGCATTGAAATCGGTTCAATAATTCCCGAGTCTATAAGCCTCATACAAACGAAAATTCATTTTTATATACAGAGGTAGAGATAAGTAAAAATATCATATTTTTCGTACTGAAAAATAACTTCAATTATGTTTATGCTTCCATATTCTCACATTTAATTTAGTCAACTGTGCCGTGTGAAAGAAACTTTAATTTTAAGACAACAATTTTGCGTATTTAATGAAATTTGTTATTATACACAGAGCTTTGTATAGAGAGACAGCGAATGCCTTTATAAACATTTTGCGTTTAATATAAATACCTCTAGTTCTTAGGATCTTAATATTAAATATATAAATCATGTTATCTTTTTATACCAGCTCTTACTCTTGTTTTTAGCTTGTGACAGAGGAGCTTGTAGTTCTTTTTTACTGGAGTTCCGATTGCAACTTCACTGTGCTTATTTTAGAGTATTTATATTTTATAAGGACTTATAATGTACAGTGCTTATAATATTTACTACTATAAACTAAGTACTAATACTATTCCAAAATTATTTGTATTACTTCATTATATTTTATGTAGATATAATCTTATTTATTTTAAAACATAAAACATACATTTTTTGGAATACTCAACACATTTCTTATTGGAAATTGCTTTTGGAGGTTGCTTACGGTCCGATCATAGCAGGGTACAGACAAATAGGGTGGTTGTGTTGTCAAAACTAATGGACATGAGTTCATTAGGTATCAGGAATAGGTACATATATATATATAAAGCTCAACGTGTCTCTGTCTGTCTGTATGTCCGTTAGTGCGCTTATCACTCGAAATATATATTTTGTTACATTAGGTAACATAATAACTAAGCAGTGACGATAATAGTAAATCAAGTCGGAAAAAAGTTTGCCGCCGGCGCGCTCTTTTGCAGTACACTGCTTAAACCGTTCAATATTGAACAAAATAATATAGTAAAGAATTGTGTAGAATCAAAAGATCTAAAATAAAGTCTGCAACACCATATGTCTAACTTTTATATATAAGCCACAATGACTGCTTTTATGTTACAAAGAAAATAAAAAATATTTGGGTTCTGTTTACGTGGACTTATGACCTGCAGAACATTAATCCTTTTCAAAATAAATGATTTCATCGTCATAAGTACTTATTGTAGATATAATTTTACCCTGGAATTCGAACTTTCTTGATCGTTAATTATTTTGTTTTCAATAATTAGCTTTTAAATTTAAACAGAACAATTGATAAGTTATTATTACAATAATAACTAATCGTGTTTGTACTTAATTCAACTATAATTTTCAAAAATCCTAAACAATAATTCCGCAGTGCGTGGGCACTGCTCGTAAATAATAAATACTAGATTCGTTTATTTTCTTCAGATATCTACTATAAAAAAAACATCAGCTACAATTCTTGTTCTCTATTAAAAATATATGCGTTTTTTTTTTAATTTTTGTGACTTTTTGGGGGCGAAACAGCTCATTTTTTAAGGAAGGTAAATTTTGATCAACATCATATAAAATACGAATTAATATTAAAAAAATTTGTTAATTCTACCGCAATTTTCTATAAGAAATATTCGGCGGTCTTTACTTTATTCTATGATGATAATTTAATGAATTACTGTTAATGAAACAGTTCGAATATTTGACATTTAAAAACAGTATCCGTAGAAGCAAATGGGAAAGGGGGTGGGAGGGGGTATGGTGAATATTGTGTTGGTGCAAAACAAAATTTTGAATAAAAAATTACTTTTTTAATTTAATTTAAAATTTTGGATAGTTTATTTCCTTCTGTAGGAGGAGGCGGTAACACTGCGGCATTGTTTATAAATTAACTTTTTGGAGTAATTTTCTATTATTGAAATTGATACACCTACATAGTAGATTCAATTGTAACTGTTTCAAAACTGAACAGTTTTGCTACAAATATTCAAGAATCGTTTGCGGTATCCATTGAATGTTTTTTTAATATCTGTATAAATATTTATAATTAAAAGTTTTTATACGAATAAATGTACATGGTTTATTAAAAAAAGGTGTATGAAATATAAAATAAACTCTTGGAATCAAACATGAGTTGCAAATTAAAAAAAAATGGTGAAGTAAAACAAACAACGTGATCGAAATGTTGAGAGATAGTTTTGTATGATAGGAAGCGCAATTTATCGGAGCAAAAGTACCGGTAAGCAAAAAATAAAAATAAATCAGTGGCTGAGACCACGCAGAAATAATCAATATTTATTTATATATAAACTGTAGACTGTATATTACTGTATAATGTATCTAAATATTTTGTTTGTTCCGATTTAACACGAAATCTACTGAACCGATTTTTATAGGACTTTTACTATTCAAAAGCTTGAGAGCCTAGATTTATTTTATAAAATATACATCAAAGGTAATTTTGATGTATGTAATTAAACAAACAAATTGTATTAACTAGGCACGTATTAAAAAAAATACAGTTTTACAAATAAATCAAAATGGAAATGGTAGTTATGATTGGATAGTTAGGTCAGGTATAAACCTACCATTTTAGACTTATTTTTAAATTAAATACAATTAAATAATAGCAAATTCAGATGAGTTAATTTCGTATTTCGTGTTATAAGAGATAGAGATAATATTCTTTTGAATGACATGTAAAAATGTGTGGTGCCGAAAAAAGTATTATACATTTTTTTTATTGAATGATCCAGTTATTTATATTTTTATTAATTCCTGTTCAGGTCTGTACAGTGGCACAATATTTAATATTTTTGCACATTTATTCTTGCGTTATTGTGTGGTAGTAGATTCAATTATGCATCACCTATTTTATTAGTTAAAAAACTACAAACTTTTAAAAATTGATAGCTACGAAACTAGGTTTTTTTAACGGAATATTTTTGTATTTTAAAGTATGCATCTTTCAGTTCTGTACCTTCATTAAATATCGTTTTATAGAAATATGTTTTAATGCGTATTAAAAATTTATTATATATCATTATTAAAAGGTTTTTTCGAGACAAAAAGTTTTTAAAAAATCCACATAAAAATAAAAACCTACCTACATAAAACACAATAAATCTCTACAACTTTTCACAATGCAGCGCCACTGAGAAGATCAAGTAAAGCAGCACGGCGATTGTCAGTTGCATCGTTTAGCTTTTGTTTTGCACGAGATCCCTCCCAGCTGCCTGCTCTTTACTGCACTCTACTTTGTCAGTGGACTTTGTATAGATATCGTCCGTTCTCGTGTCACCTGACCCGTAAACTTTGTGTTGCAGCTTTTTAGGTTATGTTTACAGGACTCAATTCGTTTTGTTTATTTTGTTGTGATTCACTGTATAAGAGATTCTTTTATAAATGTAAAATGTAGTTGTGGAAAGTTAATTTGTCTTTATTAAATGAAATCCGCGTTTATTTAATCCTTTTGAGTGGAGTTTTAAAGAAATCGATTATGCAGGGTGTAAATTTTAAATTGAAACAAGAAATGTGCATATAAGAAAAAAAGGTATTAGTATAAAGGTTGTATGATTTTAATTTTTATTTTTTTTCAATAATTTATTTTTGAATCGGTAAATTCAATAAAAATAATCAAGTTTTTTATCGGAAGAATAGAATAATATAGAAGAATATTGCATTTTGAGACAAAAATTATTTTTTATGAGACATTGAAATAAAAATATTTTTAACAGTATAAAATATAATTAAAAATACTTCGGAAAAAAGTTTTGAAAAAAATCTTCAAAGTTCGTTTTATACCGTAATAATGTTGCAAAGGAGACAATTTTCTCGTTTAATATTTAATTTTTGGGAAGTTTTATTCAAATTTTGCTATGAGTACACTTGGTCCTAGTCAGTAGTTTATTTACTTTTTAATACATTTAGAATTGTATGTATTTTTGTCTAACCGCCAAAAATTGCATTTTTTCTCAATAAAGTAACTTAAAGTATTTCTAAAAAATACCTACTGTTGTAATATTAACTTTTTAGCGTTTACGATAATTCAGCCACACGTGGAATATTGTTTCATTTAAATTAATATTTATATTGCCCTGATTACGTTTCCTAAAGTAGATAAGCTAGGTATCTTATTCAAATTATAATATATAACGTTCAAGGGGCAGTAGGAGCAGATAATTTTAAAAATAATGTTTTTCAGTCTGAATGACGCTTTATTACAAAGTTACCGGCGTTTTTTTTAATCGCCATAACTTCGTTAATTATGGACCAATTTAAAAAAAAAACGGCGGGTGGATTCTACAAACATTGCTTTAAAAAATTGTTTTGAAATGTTTGATTATTTCGAAAACTGCTTGATAGATGAATTGGAAATTTTGAAAATTTCCGCATTTATATAAAATAAAGGGCAGAATCTAAAAAAAACGTTTTCGAAATCAATATAATCAGCAGAATTATGACGATTAAAAAAAAATTAAAATTATTTAAAAAAATATTTGTTTCGATCGCCTTTACATTGTATTTTAAATCAGCCTAAACACTGTTCAAAATAATCAACATCCGCATTATTTTAAAACGATCCATGCAAAATAGCTCTTACTACATTTCGCTTCACGATCTTCTGACTTGTAATCTTCACAAAATTAGATTTATTTATTGCATAGCAATTTAATTATTTCCAAGAACATCTGATTTAGAATGTCACAGTGATTAAACGGAAAATAGCGTTTCCAGTGGCGTCCGTGATTAAAGACTATCATTATTTACATGCACAGCTTTACATGTACAAATATTTATGCTCATACATATTTATAGATAAATACATGTAGTATCGGAATTATAAATAGATATAGACTAGGTTTCATGTTTTAAATTAATTATATTTTATACTAGACAAATATACTAGTGCAAAATTGATTTTCTGCATGAAATATCATGACTTTGACGTACATTTTGGATGTGTTTTTAATAGTAGTAAAAAGTCTTCCTTGATTCAAAGTACTAACGAAATAATAATTAATGATCATTTAATCATTCCATTAGTTTAAATCAATTAATAATTAATTAATTTGATTGCCTGTTCATCATAATTCAATAAACTGCATTTACGAGTTTGTTGAATTATGATGAACAGGTATAGGTAGCTTGTTAATCAGAATAATCTTATCTATTTAAAAATAAATGTTTAAAAAACTTAAACTCGACTACGCAAATACATTTGAACTAAAAAGTTATTTAAAAGTAAGGAGCAGAGCCGTAACTACCACCGGGGCAGTGCCTCGGGCCCCCTCCAGCATTGGGAGAGGGTTTTTTTTTTACGAAATCGAAATAAATAAAAATTTGAGTCAAACTCATTTTGTTTCGACACGGAGAAAATTTAAAAAAAAAAAATCAAAAAATTAGAGTTTCAAAACATTTATAGAATTATATTTAGCGCCATCGCAAAGTACCTACATAAAAAATCTACAAAAAATGAATGTTTCTCTACCATATGTTGCCCCAAGTTATCAACGAGTAAATTTTTATATTTAAAAGTGTTTTTTAGCTGTTTTGAATAAAATTTTGAATTGGAACACTTACATACATATTTATAATCATAAAGAATACATTTTCCTAAAATTTACTAATGGTCGTTATAAAAAAAAATACTAATGGTTTTGGTTTTTATTTTCTTAAGGTTATGTAATAAAATATGTATAAACTATATAATTTTATAGGAGAATTCATAACGAAAAAATGCATTTTTAGTGTTCCGTAAAAACAAAACACTAATGGAATCACTTTGGTGTTCGTCCGTTTGTCTGTCACGGGTATTTTTCTCTGAAACTATTCGATGTCAAAATTTGAAAAACACAAAGATAGTTTTGTTTACATTTTTTAAATAAAATCGACAAGGTTTAAAAACACTAAAACAGTCTCATCATTGTTTTTTTTTTTTAATTTTTACTGGTGTACTTTTAATTATTTATAAAAAAATATAAATAATTAAAATTTGAAAGCCTTCACATTTTTATTGAAAAACTTAATATTAATATTTTTCGAAAAAAGTCACATATATACATGAAAATTGTTCAACAAAATTTTTATAAGGGGCCCTTCGATCAGTTGCTGCCCCGGGGCCCCAGAGCCTCTACAAAACAGACTTAGTCGCATGTCATATACAGGCGCAGAAGGAACACATGAAATTAAGAAGTATCACAGTTTCTTATCTTTTTAGAACTTAATTTAAAAAGTTTTTTAGTGATATTAATATAAAAATTAACTAGAGCAAGATACGGACGCTACTGAGTAAATCAAGACAATGACAACACGCCATATCTTAAGTTTTAAAAATTAATAATAAAACGAACATGATTAAAGCACGTTCGTGAGAGATTTTATAATTTTATGGGAAATTTAAAATGTGTTTATTTATTAAATTTCGCTCGGTTAATATCGAATTCAGTTTCGCGTGTTTCGTTGTAAATCATTTTCATGTGATTAAATATTCGCTTGTCTGAATAATTTGCTATATGGGAAATAAGGGAACAAACATATGGTATTCATTTCATACAGAAATTCTATAAATGTTGGGATCTCGTGTTCACTGAATTACAATTTTTCAATGATAATTGTATTAAATATTATGTACAGTTGCTAATAGCATTAAAAGTAAGCTATATTAGTTGTTTAATCAAGTTTATGTTAATTTTGCACGTTGCATATTTTTTCTTCAAAATTCCAAAAGATTCGTGAAAAATGAACCGAAAAAAATTTGCTTTAATTAAAAAAGAATATGAACGTCCGGAATAATATTTTCATCAAAAAGGTAAAAATTTCTTTTTGAAGCACGTGTTATTTTATGCAATTATCATAGTATAATGTATTATAAAAGAATTCGTTTAAAAGCGGAAACTGGAATAGAAATTGAACCGCCTCCACACGTAAAAAGCAAGTATTGTTTTTAATGATAAACAATGTAACAATTAATTAATTGTGAAACAAATACATAACGTAAAACGGATATAACAATTGCAATATACAACATTGAAAAATGTTTATTTATGATTCTATAATTATCATGCGAATATGGATTTTCAGCCAAATTGCAATTTTCATTAATTAATAAATAACGAAAATTACATTTCAGCAAAAAATATTTAAGAATAAAAAATGTTTTAAAATTAATAGACATTTGCTTATAACTTTTCGAAAAAATAAAAAGAAAATTCGAAAAAAACAACTTTAACATTTCAGATACCTAATACTTAAGGATTGAATTGATCTTGACATCAATTATTCTGTAGAGATAAGAATATAGGTTTCCATTAAAAAAAAATCACTCGACTTATTAAAACCGTTGAAATGTCCCTTTAAAATTCTACATCTTTAATTTGAGACGTAAGTCTCAATAGTCGATAGTTCTCAATATATTTTAAAATATTGGTTAATTTGTATTTCAAGATTTAACATAACTCTTCGAAATCAAACCTCACGAATATCAATAACAAACATCAAGGAAAAGGCACATTTCAAAGTTGAAGACGTTTTAGCTAATTAATTAATTGAAAATCATATTCACATTATAATTATAATTTTCCTTTAAGAAATCCTTTCAAATGCAGTGTAACTGTACATTAGTAACGGATATAATTTCATAGCTTTGTTTCAGCCAATCAGAATGCATTAAAAAAGGATTATACATTTTCATTTGTTGCTTTGAAAACAAATGAATGACAACCGTGATTTACCTAATGAAAATGTATTATCTCAAAATGCCAACGCGAACATGAAGAGATGTAACATTGCAAAAGATTTATATGTTTCCGTTTTGCAGGATTGTTTCAAACATGTATTGTGGAATATCTTCCAGAATACATCTTCTATATTTGTAACAACGTAAAAGAGAATTTTAATAGTATTTGCAGAAGCTTTTTACTCAAGACAATCTTATTTCATTTAAATCGAATGGAGGGATATGCAAGAAACATACATATATTCCATATGTAGTAAAATACGAGTACATTTATTTAAATTTGCAGAAGCAATTTACATTTAAGAAATACTATATTTCGTTAAAAGTTAGATTTTTACAAATGATAGTTATATCTTATCTCAAACTGTTATTTATGTTATCTTTTGTTTCAGGTAAGCTTCATTTAAGAATACTGAAATAAAAAGGTAAAATTATTTAAAGTTTTATTTATTTTTGAATTATTTATACCATTTCAAAGATCGGGTAGTGACGAGTACCCTCCACAAATAAATGGTTTTAGCTATAACACAAACGTCAGCTATTTAAATGTAAACAATAAATATGGGTCAAATAGTATTCTATTGATTCTACTATTTTATAATGACAGAATTGAACTGTGGTAAGTAATGCAATCAAAATAATGATCATATGGTACGTATGTTTGAACATTTCAAATGTCAAAATTCTAATTTGGTAACAGACTAATTAATTGATAAAGTACTTTCTAGTTAAATAATTGCTTAATATACCCTTTTCTTAAATATTTTGTTTAATTTCTAGATAATGTATTTGTGTACAAATTATTTTTATACCTATATATATAAAAAACACCTCCAGCGAACTAAATATTAATGTTAGATATAATATGATCTCTCGGATTTTTACGAAGAACTAATTGAACTACAAGACGTCCAAACATAATTTTGAATTAAGGTAAAGACACCAGTTATGGCCACTATAAGAGCAAGTTTTCGGTTTTTTTTTATTAATGGGCTTGTTTTTGTAATTCTCATGAACTCATGTTACAAATAAAACAAAAAAAACTCTTTATTCAATCAATTTAATTACCAAAGTCGGCAAATATACTTTCTTTTTTAAATTTTAGCCTTTTATTTTGTTAGTGTTTTTTCTCCAGTAATAGCAAAGGCAAACCCAGTAATGAGTACGCAGTGATGGACACTTGCTAATGATTACAAAATGATAAGTACTACGACACAAAAGATATAGAAGAAAGAATCGTCAAAAATTTGAAACAATCTAAAGCAGTTGTATGATAATATAATAATTAATAAATAAATTATACTAATAATTAGTTTAAATGTCCACCATTTTGACACCTATTGGACGATTGTCATCAAATCACGCAGTAAGAAATGGTAGTAATCAAATATCGACAAATATTTCTAATTCAGTACATTTAGTTAAAAACTTGTCATTACTTGAGTCATTTTCCGTTTCGGCCAGAATACGAGTTAAATTTTTACTTGCGCAGTCTTATAAATACAAGATCTTGAGGCTTCCGCGGTGATCTTGATATGGATCTTGGCTTCTCGGTGTAAACCGCATCGATTTGGTCGTGTTATCGGCCAACGTTACGTCACACACTGCAGTGTACATCCAAAGAACCAGCATAAATAAATGTACCCTACTTTAAGAAACACGATGTACTCGTAGGTTTCATAAGAATTGATCTAGTAGTTTTATAAGTATAGATCCAACACATCTCTAACCTAACAAATGCCTCTAGCTTACTATTTTGCCCTAAAAATGTGTACACATCAAAAAATAAATTGACACTAAAAGATATTTAAAAAAATAAAATATCGAAGTAACGACAATTTTCGCAACGTGTTAAAAACCGTGGTGACACAACGCGCGCCATCAAGTGTCGGGAAGCAGAAATTGCGGCGGCTACGGCGGAGACAACAAGTGATAACAATCACGAGCATCCAATTTCGCGTATATCCATTTCGAAAGGCATGAATCGAGCCGATACCGAAGACAGGAGAAATAGTTGCAGGATAAGCTTTACTCTGTCATCAGTGGCGGGGGGAAGCTTGTAAATCAATATTATTTTTAGTACTGATACCTTTATCTGCTGTTGGTTTATATATTGTGTCGTCGGTGCTGAATGCTTGATTATAAATTTGTAACAGGATTGTGAGGATATTAGTAAGTTAATTTTTAGTTTTGTAATTGATATTATTATTTTTTGATAGAAATATAAATTGTTTTTTAATTAAATGAATACATAAACTTGATTTTTTAGAAATGTGTATAAATATAAGGGTATTTAAAAAAAAAATTCGGTTCCAATCGCCTATCATTTAGCTTTGGATCTGAATAAAATTCTTCCAAAATTTCAGACTCGTAAATTAAACCTCTGAATGGCGCAAACCGAGTCTTTTTTCCCATTTGATTAACATGGAAAAAATGACTTGATTTTTTTGTGAATAGCTCGTTGAAAAAAAAAAAGTTTTTATGTGAGAAATTAAGTTTTTTTCAACGAGCTATTCACGCGTGAGTAAAAAAAGTCATTTTCCCATGTCAATTAAATGGGGAAAAAGTTAGGTTTGGTTAATGAGTCTGAAATTTTGGAAGAATTTTCTTTAGATCAAAAGCTAAAACATGAGACCAAGAAAAAGTTATAAAAAATAAAATAAAACAACACCCAAATAAATATAGTTTATTAATATTTATCAATACTAATACCTGCATTTCAATAATATATTTATTTTGATAGTTCTTAGAATTGTTGTATTTCTATAAAATTTTAATTAAAACTAAGACCCAAAAATAGTCTATCTATGATATATGAATTAGGAAAATTTACAATTAGTATTTTATTATGTATATGTATGCAATATGAAAAACATAAAAAATAACACGAGTTGGCATCATTTTTGTACAAGATATCTGAATAGGTGTTTTTGAAGATTTTTGGCGCGCTGATAGCTAATATTTTTCCCAAATTACTCGATAATGTCAGATTTTTAATTATCCCAACTTAAACAAAGTAAAAATTTTATTTTTCTTTGTAAAATTTTTGAACAGAGATATACTAATTAGAGTGCAAGATATGTACTATGTATATTACACACAAATATAACAAATATCACATTATTTTCTACCTAGTATATCGCAGTGAAAAACAGTTATACAATCAAACATAAAAATTAAATTTAAAGGAGAAAGACAGTACTATTTGTTTCCATGATAAAAACTTTAGAAAAAAATATATCTGTCTTATAATAAATTTTGATATTATTTGTTTGATATTTTTTAATTATGATATCTTAAAAAACTTGACACGATGAATCAATATGAGGAATGAAATTTGTTTCAACATGCTTTTGGGACGCCTTTTGAAGTCTTTGTAACAGAGCAAAATTACTTTTTTGTTGACCACTCACTGTAACAGTAATTAAAACAAAAAGTTACATTGAATATTAAAATCAACAACGTTGAAGAAATTTTCTAATAACAAAAAGCTGTATTTCTAAAGTTATTGAAAGAAAAGAAGGTAAATGTTGTATTTAATTAATTTAATTGAGACAATTCTAGAATTCTTGAGGCTTCCGCGGTAATCTTGATATGGATCTTGGCGTCTGGGTGTTAGCCGCGTCGGTTTGGTCGTGTTATCGGACAACGTTTCGTCACACAAAAAGTGCACCTATTCGGCTTACACCCAGAAGCCAAGATCCACAATTCTATAATGTAACTTCGTTTTTATTTCCTTATTTTATGTTCTTAAGAAGTTGGTTACCGAAACCAAAATAGTTAAATCAATATCAGAATTGCACAGGATATTAAAATGTATTACTCTAATGATATTGCGTGGATTTCTTTTTTACTTTAATTCAATTCCTAACGATGAAAACCAAAAAAATTGTTTAAACTTAAATTTTGAAGCTGAAATTTTACGCTTTCGGATAAATAAACATATTTTGCCTAAAAATAAAAAATAAAACTCCAGGCACCCTTTCATTTTTTTTTAAAATATGTATACATTTTCATGCGAAAAATAAATAAAATTTTAATCTGTGAAAAACAATGAAAAATGAGATTTCAAGATTTAAAATGTATTTTTAATCATACTTAATATTGTCATTTTTTCCTATCCATTTATTAATGTGGTTGGTAAAAATCATAGACTTATAGAATGGACTGAGCAATAACTTCACAAAATTGACCACTCTCTTGAAAGAGACAAAGCGACTGTTCGGCCAATATCTGTCTCTTTTCTGTAGGTCAATTAGAATTCTAGAAAAAGATAGGTATTGGCCGAACAGTCGCTTTGTCTGTCTCACACATTTTCGCCAGTATTTATTTCACAGCTGGATAGGGAATGCTCGGTCCATTCTATAAGTCTATGGTAAAAATAATATGTTAAATAAGATCAGTAAGATAACGTACATGTCTCAATATTTTTGTTTGAGAACGCCACTGTAACTAGCACAGGTTTACCCGTCGACCACAAAAACGCAGGGAGCCATCTCAAGCGATGGATCACAGTGGTTTATGTTCAGTTTTGAAATAAGGTCTTGAATATGTAATTCCTCGTCAAG
Organism: Sialis fuliginosa; assembly: GCA_961205875.1. Taxonomy (NCBI): domain Eukaryota; kingdom Metazoa; phylum Arthropoda; class Insecta; order Megaloptera; family Sialidae; genus Sialis; species Sialis fuliginosa. The sequence continues at coordinate 10,296,996 of OY540817.1, read as the reverse complement.
CACACTACAAACGTTGGCTGGTGGTCTGATGGTACTTCACAGCAATTCATAGATATTCCAAGTCTTTAGAATTTAGAGCAAACGTGTTGTTTGCTACTAGATCCCAATGATTTTTACGTTAGATAAAGTTTTACTGATCCATTATTTATGTACTACAATTTTTGAATAAAACTTTTATTTCAGAATATACGGTAAAGTTCCGAATTCCATTTTCTCATAAATATTTTTCTTGGTAAATAAATTTAAAAAAAAGTAAAACAGTTTTTCAAATATTCGATTTCTTCTCTGTAGATACTTTTTCTGTATGTAAAAACTTTTTTAGATTTCTATTAAATAATATAAATATTAAGTTTCTCAAAGCAAATATTAAAAAAAAACAGAAATAATTTTTATTTATTAAAATGTATTCAAAATATTTTTGTATTCATAATTAAATAACATCTTCTTCTATATTCTGTAATATGATTTTAACTAGAATTTCCCCACGCTTCGTCCTCGTATATTAGCAAATTGAGATAATTTTTTTAAGGGAATATTTTACAACAAACTTGTATTCCTATATTATAGGAAATTTAATGCTCTACAAAAAAGATTCTATACAATTTTTACGTAACATGTATAGTTATTGAGATATCTTGAAAAAATAAATATTTTGGGATGTCACCCCTCCCCCCTTACAAACGATTTTGATGATTTTGAAATGGGACCGTCCTCAAGCCAAACAACCATCCGACCAAGTTTCAATAATATCGGTTTATTGGTTCACGAGTTATGCCTGTGACAATATTCAGGGGACAGACATACGGACGAATGGACGGACGGACGGATGGACAGACAGACAGATATGGAAAGAAAAGTTTTTGTCTTGACGTGAAACGGAAAGATCAATTTAAAATTTTGAAATCGGAGAACATTTTTTTTGTCTCATTCTAAAACGATCACAAAGCTTCTCGTATCTTCGATATTGCGAGGAAGCAATTGAGAATTAATTAATTACATTTTCACCAAAATGGATTGAAACTTTATAGTATCTATATATCTATATACGTATTGAACTTTTCAACAAATAGAATTAGTGGTTCTACAAAATGACTCGACTGTACATACATATATTTGATTCAATTCGCTTGAACAAAAAATATCTCAGACATATGTTTTGTATGCATTATACTATTTTTAGTTAATACAATTGAAAGTACCTACTCCTTGTAATACGATTTTTATTGAGCTCTTAATAGAAAAAAATCGTCAATGGAGGTTGTAACGACTGCATAGATAACATTTATACTGTCTCGGGCTTTCACATTTACTTAGCATTCAGGACTTTTTGTGTTAAAACCACAGCTATTAACGATATTTAAATATGCTTGAGTAGTGTTGTTACAATTACAAACTTTGTTGAGTATAGAATGCTTTTAGTAACTTTTAATTTGATACTAATAATTTAACCATTAGCGTAACTTGAAATTATCATTCCTCATAATAAGTTTTCAAAATTAGAATTTCCATATAATTTCTAATAGTTTTCGTATATTTTTACTACCTCGCAATACGAGAAGCTTTGTGATCGTTTTAGAATGAGATAAAAAAATTGTTCTCCGATTTCAAAATGTTAAATTAATCTTTCCGTTTCAATCTAAGACAAACACTTTTCGTACCGTGTCTGCATGTCTGTTTGTGTATCTGTCCCATGAATCACTGAACAGATATTAATGAAGCTTGGTTGAAATGTTACGTCTGGCTTGAGGACTGTCCCATTTAAAAATCATCAAAATCGTATGTAATTGGAAGGAATGACATCCCAAAATATTAATTTTTTTCAAGATATCTTAAAAAAGGACACAAGTTACGTGAAAATTTTATAATATATTTTTTGTAGAGCATTCAATTTTCTATAATATAAGCCTACAACGTTTGTTGTAAAATATTCCTTTACAAAGATTTATCTCAATTTGCTTTTTTTGTAAAATTGTGTAAAAATTAAACAATTGGATGACTACTGGTGTATAAATGTATAAACATTTATGTCGCGTTTATTTCGCCTATTAAAATGATCCGTGACAAAATTAATATACTTTTTTAATCTGAAAACATATTTTATATAGTTCACGCCGTTACTGATATAAGGCGTGTTGAAGAAATGGTGCACGATACTGTCCGCGTTTTTTATGAAAACACCTGTATCGATTTAATTATTAATGTTAGATGTATCGTCTTAGGACCCTTTCAGTTCTACATATTTTTTACTTTTATATTCACTGCACATCTCTTTTCAGTGATTATTTGTATCTTATAACATTTATGAAATTTCAAGGAACTCTTTGGTGCATGCAGGTTTCATCTAAATCGGTCCAGTAATTTTTAAGTTACTGAAAATTGGATATATTACTATAGATTCACACACTAATTTGGGAAAAATGTCCCAAGAAGCGTAAAATTTGATAAATTCGCTCCAGCCTACGATTTTTCCCACGTTTCCAGAAACTTTCTAATAACTTATATGTAAATGCGAAACAATTTAATTCAAAGAACCACAATTCGATTATTACGGAATGTTTCTTATATCGATGGTTCAAATTAATGTTTTAAATTGGGATGTATGTTGTAACAAATTTAAACTAACCTGCAATAAATGTGACATTGTTTTATTACCGCTGGTTTAATTCTAACATATGAGATCTGTTTGAGTTTAGGATTGGTGAAGCAAAAGGGAATAAAGTCCTCGGCACAAAGGATACCTTTACAAACGGAGAAATCTTATCAAAAGAATTGTCTTATTTCAAGTTTGTTTTTAAAGGACTCGATTCTAGATAAAATGCTTTTTTGTTTTGATAATATAATATGTTCATATCGTTTACAGAATTGTGATATTTAATATCCAAAGAAATATTATATTTTGTTTCTCTAATGGATTGGAAATAAAAGATAATGATAAAGTATTTTCAGACAAGAAAATGAAAATATTTTATTATGATTTCTGTATAAACATATTATGTAAGATTATTGTTTGAATTATGTAGACGTCTTCCCAAAATAAATGTAGTAAACATGTTTATTATTTTTTATGTCAAAACCAATTAACTTATTATTAGAAATATTATGTAAACATAATTGTGATAAAATATTTCACCCACATTAAAATATTTATAGAAATAAATTAACAATATTTAAATTTCTTCAATTATGGTAAAAATGTGTGAAATTATTTTTTTTAGAGATTAATATCTTCACTTTTTATTGATCTTTACAAACTAAAATTTCAATAATTTTCGGTATGATTATGGTGTTATAAATCAAACAAATAAAAATAAAAATTTCGTAAATTTTTAGAAAAAACCAGCTGAAACAATTTTAAAGCAGTATTTACTATACTGAATATTTGAGCGAGACCGGATCGTGACCGGCACGATAATGTGGATCCACCCTTAATATACTGAATATTTGACTGGAGCGAGACCGGACCGGGATCGGCACATTTGCTTCGAACTTTTGATACCATTTTTTTTAATATCGTGTTCTACAAAAAAAAATCCTATCGAATCCAAGTTTAGTAACCAGTCCTGTACTGTCGTTTTAAAAAGAGTTCACGAAATTCCATTAACATTATTTCAATTTACCTTTGACCAACATTATTTATTGAGGAGTCCTTAAGAATACAATTTTTAACGAGAATTTTCCGTACATTGAATTACTACGTCACTGATATAAATAGTAACTGTGTAGAAACATAAAAGCAAGATCAAAATCACAAAAAATTCACGCGTTCAAGATAAACATCATAGTGAAAATATAAAAAAGCAAGTTTACGTTTTCTCGAAAATATAAAATCTGAAATATGAAATTATTATTTATATTATCTAAACAAAAAAAGACAACTATTTGAAACTCCAAATTTCATTTCATGGAACTGAAGTACATATATTAATATATTTTTGGATAATTTTTAGAAATTTTGTATGTCTATCTGTTCTAACATGACATGAAAACTACTGAACCGATTTTAATAAGACTTTTACTATTATAAAGCCAAAAAATGTATAATTAGTTTAGACTATATTATGTATATATCAAGTCTGGCGTTAACTGCATTTAAGATAACGTTTAGATAACCCATGGGTTATTTAAACGTCTTTGAAATGCTAAAAATCGGTTTATCATCCAATTGATCTTTATCTTCAAGTAAAAAATAAACCTTTATACAAGTTTCTGTTTAATTTCCACTACAAAAGAACTCAAACAGTAACGTTGTATCGAGTAAACCCAACAACAGAGATATACTGAAGACATTAGCTATATGTACCATTAAACACCTAAAACTTTTGAACCATGCTCTAAAGTTCGCTCAATCTGACAATGAGAACTTGAGGAGTTTCTCAATATCGCTTAATCTTATCAAATACCAGTCTTGGTTTACCAAGAACGGTTTCAATTTTATTTTTTTACTTTCCTATACAGTATATTATACTTATACACTATACAGCCATATGTATTACTATACTCTATTGCATTTAAGAATGCAGTGGTTGCCGTGGTTTTTGACGGTAAAATTCCCGATTCGTACCGTCAAAACCCCGGCAACCACAGCATTCTTAAATGAAATAGAGTATAATTTAAGCAGATTTTTTCAAATTCGTGATTTTGATAGAAATATACATTTTGATTTTACCTGAATCTATTCTGAAAATTTTCGCCATGGTGTCTATTGATCGGTCTGTCTCAAAAACGACAAAATATAGAAGGGTGAAATTCAATATTTAGAATCAATTTCATACAAACAGAAACGGATGTGAGTGTTATAAAAAATATTTTTGATAAAAATTGTAAAGAATATTATTATTTATAATTTATTTACTTACTTTAACAAAAGTTGTTTTCACTGGAAGTTTGGACCTTTGTACAATATAAAACAACATTATTTGAGATAAATTGTCATATCTAAGTATGAATTTCATGTTCTGAAAAAAAATTGAAAACTATTAAACCACCCCGACTCAAAGGACCCTTCATACACGTGTCGTGGAGGAAAAATACAATTATAAAAAAGTTAGTTCGAACCACAGTAATGTAATATTATTTATACATCTTATAGATAGTTTTAATATGTATAGCTCATTACGAAACATATTAAAACTCTGAAAATTAAAAAATAAATTAATCCTTAAAATAAAACAAATTATATATATGATTATGATGACTGAATAGCAAATTTAATAATTTTATTAAATTAACCAATTAACCAAATCATTTTGGACGATAATAAAAGACATTAGTCGGTCATCAGATCAATACAAACGAGAAGATTGAATGGTTCCATCAGTATTATACATTACCAAACATCCATGTTTTTATTGTATAAACTCTCCTCGGGTGAAAATTTTATAAAATTGTATGTTTTGAAAAGATTGAAAATATAGAAAAACAAAATCAACAATATCAACAAATAAATGTAACTGTTATATGTATAAAATAACACTAGTCCATTCAAAATAACACAATTTGTTATTGTTTTTAAAATATTTTCGACAACGCACCAAAATTTTAATAGAAGAGCATTTTGCTTTAAGTCACAGTGAGTGCCTACGTCATAAAAGGAAGCCAGCAAATATCATGTTTCTAAATACAGAGGCTTGGGCTGTAATTTGATGAGTCAGTGAGTTAGTGAGGGAAAACTTTTTTATAAAAATATAGATTCACATTCTAGATTAATCAAAGTAAGTTAGTAAGAACTCCATTTATAAAACTTCAATTTAATGAATTGCCTATAAAAGGTTTCCATAACATTCGCTTGTACAAAAATAAATAAATACCTATAAAATTAATTTAAAAAGTTTAACTCATTTAAAACTTTAAATGGCAGTTTATACTAAAAAAAGGTCATTCCCCATTCTACCAGTTAAAAAGAGATAACTAAATCGTAATACCAATTCACAGAAAGAGAGAGATAGAGAAGTTCGACAACAAGATACACAAGCGTTGTAACTTATTTAACCTAATTCACTTTGAACTAGAGAGCTTCAATTAGCTTGAACAGTATTTTGCAAACTGTGGTTCATGGGCAATTAAGGAATTGCATCGAATTTTTTGCACTCAACTTAATGTTTGATTTTATCGAAACCAAAACATATTTACACCATTCTTTTTTAATTATCTTAAAGTTAATATCTCCTGTATCAGACCCAAAAATACGTAATTTTCATTTATAAAAAAAAAAACAATACAATTTTTTTGAAAATTTCTCAAAGGAATATTTTGTAGAGAATTAAGTGCTCAATTCATAAATCCAATAAATTTTAAGAAATGTTTGTTTAAAAATTATCATAAACATTGAATTTTACTTTTTATGATAATGTTTAAACGAACAAATCTTTAATAATACTCGATCTATGAATTGAGCACTTGGGATCTTTTTATAATTCTTTTTTTTAAACACCCTTATAAGCTAGACCAAGCTTTTCAATCCGCGGCTCACGTAACTCACTATTTATTCAATAAAAATTAGGAATTGAAATTGGCGCGACTAAAAAAAAAGGTCCTCAGTTTTATATTCTGGCCTGCGACCCTTAGTAAATTAAATTAAATAAAATTTCTGCTTTTCGGCCCAGAAGGTTGAAAACCTATAGGCTAGACCACTAATGTGATGAGTCAGGGCAAGAGAAAAAATCCATAAGAAACAAAAACAATATAAAAAAACAAGCGTCTGAAGCTCTAGTGTGTAAATGTAGCATTAGCCACATTTAATATAAGAATTGAACACTAATTCGATTATCGGTTAATAATATCCAAGCTATAAAGATAGTGTAAGCGTGAATATTTAAAGCTTTCCACTCTTGGGATGGGTATCCATTAGTTTAATGGACATAGTTTGGCTTTATCATTAAAAATTCAGTTTTTAATTGAGTTAGGTTTTACTATAATAGTTCCTTTAAACTGTATGTATTATTAATACCATGCAATGTTTGCATTCAAATTCACATACCTACAATATATGCATATAAGTGCATATGTGTAACAAGTAGACATTCCAGAAACATGAAATTTAATATTTTATGAGAAACCCAGTTGCATGTAAAACAGTAGGTAATTTAGGTAAGTGTTTATGGCTCCGATCGAAGGGAGGGGGGCTCAAAAGGAGACATAACCCATTAACGCCCAAAATAAAACTAAAACATGCAGAAGATATTTTTAAATGAAATTAAGTACACATACAATTATATTCAACTAAATATTACAACAAAAACCTTTTTTATATTTAGAAAAAAACAACGGTATGGATTTGAGCGAGTAAATTTGACAGATATGAAATTTATTTTGTGTGAAACTGCTTTTTTGATATCATTTTTTTTTTTAGATAAATTACATTTAAAAATCAAGTTACCTGTATATTTAAATTATTCCATATGATTTAAACAAAATTCGAAATCACATGCTTCAGTTGGATAAAATATATTAGCATATTACATGTCTCTATTCATTATTAATTAAAACACGTTTAAACACTCATGAAACTATTAACGTTAACAGATTTTGTTTGTTGCACTACTAGTATCATATTTTTAAGGAAATATTGTGAATTAATATCCATAGAAAGCAACACGAATTATAAAATGATGTGTACGGCGGGCGTTAATGGGTTACAAAGATTGGTTACAGCCTTTAAGAGACGATCGGTATAAAGCATGCATTTTTGGTTAAAAACATTTTTTTAATTGAAAAAAATAAAAATAGTATTGGTCAATTAAAATTTACATATGAACGTTAAATTACTATTTTACGTGGGATTATTTTTTCCGCCATAAATAAATAAAACTGGAAAACACCATCCTTTGAGTTTTAAAACATTTTTTGAATTACATATATTCAATTAGCACTAATATGAGGTAGTAGCAAAAACGGTTTAGTTTTGTAAGCACATACACATACAGCGTTACCAGACCCTTTAGATTGCATATATCTACCTAGTACTACCTACACTTATAAAACCACTAATTTCATATTATTTAATTCATATTTTTGAAACAGGAAAACGAAAAATGCTATGTTTTGTGTGATAATTCATAAAAGTTTAGTCTTTTTTCAAAACAAAAACAGTTTTTGAAGTCAGTTTTCTTTTTTTAAGTTATTATATATTTTAAAACTTTTAAATTTTATCATTATATACTTTTCAGTATTTTTAGATTTTTTTTAAGTCGGTTTATTTTTTATTTATTCCCTTTTGAGTAGCGTATCTAAGAAATCCATGGTCAGATACTGATATATTTTAAATGGGACCACCTCGTGAGTATATTCTTTTAAACAAAAAAACGTTCAAACCGGGGCATATTTGTCAGAGTGTTGCCCGAACATATGTATATAAAAATATATATCGATTGAATTGAGAGCTTCCTCCTTTTTTGAAGTCGGTTAAAAACGAGACAGAGGAAAAGTAAAAAAATACATAGAATCTCATTATAATTGTGAATAACCTGTATAAAGATATCGAGTTAACTATTTAAGTTTCAGTATTTGTATTTAAATTATCAACCTCTTTTTTTCTTTCAATATTTTGATGCTCAGAAAAAAATTGTATTGGACCAAAACAATCCTTATGTCATAACATATATCAAAAACAATATTATCTCAATCTAACTATTATTGTTTCTCTTTAAAACAATATTTTCTCTTTCTTTAAGTAAACTTTTTTTATGCGTGAGTTTTATTTGTTTTGACGAGCGTATATTATTATTGATTAATAAATATTTTGGAGCACTACTGTATAAGACACGACAGTACAAAAGTTCCTTTTAAAATATACATATAAAGTCTAGTATACTTTCTCCTCCAACTGCAAGGGAGCATCTAGATTCTAGATGTAAACATACTGCTGGTCATTGAATGTCTCCCCAGCGGCCATCGATCCTCCACTTCTTGAATTAGCATTGCCACCGGAGGGATCATTTTGACGGACGACTTCCTGAACAGCAGTGGCTCTCTGCTGCAATGGCCAACCTTGATTTCATGGCCCGTATATATCAGAAGTAGTTCTTCTTGTTACAAGTCCCTCTGGATTTGTAATGCTCGATAAAACGAATAACAGTCTCTTATTACTTTCTACTTGTGTATCGTTACGTTGGAATTGATGGACCTACTCCTATGCTGTACGCGATTATTTGTGTAACGGTTGTCCGAGTATTCAATTATCCGGATTGCTTTTTAATCGTCGAGATGCGGGAAAGTTAGTTTTTTAAGTAGAAGATAGTTGTAAAAGTCACTACATAAATACATTTTTCTTGATTAAACAGAAAATGTTGATCGAATGGATCAAAATATTGCTAGAAAAAAGAGGGCAATATTTAAAAATTTGTAAATATGGTACAAATAATGATACATAAAAATTACCTTTATAGACAAAATCTCTATCATTTACGATTTATTCCCATAGTTTTTTTTTATATTAAACAAACAATAAAAATACCAATCTCAAATAGATCTGTGATTTTTTTAGAAACAATGGGACATATTTTTGTACGGACATTGTACCTATACAATGTTACCTATACTGGTTGTACATTATTTACATAGAATTCCGAAATAACTCGAACAAATCGATTTCAGAAAAATGTTAAATACAATTATTATGAGGTTAAAAAATAGCTATTCAATAGATTTGAACCTGGAGCCTAATGGAGGCCCTAGAAAGATATTTTGGCATAATTTTTTCCATATAGAAATATTTGAATAAATGGATCTTGGGTTTTGGGCCTTAACAGTCAATAATAGATTATACTGAAAAGAAACCTCATTCAATAAAAGTATATTCGTAATCGAAAGAAGTTTTTTATTTTCATGAATTAAATAATTAGATAACTAAAAAGTACATGGTGCTATTTAAAAAAAAACAGACTAATTAAGTAACTTACTTCAAATCTCACAACTTTTGTGCTTAATATTTTCGAGGCCCCATCAATTATGTACAACCTATAAATGGGTGTTTCTCAGCAAAGTGGGAAACTCGCTGTCCCGGGCCTAAATTACATAAAATACGCGAATAAATATTTATATTTCAATTAATTTTGATAGATAACTACTTAATCTGTGTGTACGACATGAAATATCTGATTTAAAAGAACTATGTGTGTATTAAAAATGTATTTTGAATGTCCAAAAACAGTCCCCTGGAGTGTCACAAAACCAAAACAGTTGCTATTGAATTCATTAACTACAATACTAGCTTTGTAAATCAATTAAATCATTTCACAATTTGATCAATATTAAACGATAAATTATTAATTCTAGGTAGTCAGTTTTATATATATATATATAATATATATTATATATATATATATAAAACTGACAACCTATTTTTCTATATATAACATTATCAAAAAGATCAAAGCTATTTAAAATCAAACAAATTTAATTCAAATAAAACAGTATTTATCCACCAGCTCCACATAATAAATAAATATAATCACACCCGACAAAAAGTTTGTCAAAGAACCGACGCACGCGCATTTAATCCTCTCTCTTTGTTTTATTAATCTGTTAAAACTAGATTGTATTGTGGATGGATGCCCAACGAAATTAAAAAAGGACGGTTTTAGTTTCATTATCATGAATTTAATGAATACTGAATTTATATTGCTTTCAGCTTAAAATTAAACAAGGAAAGTGATAGGACTCATAACACACTACCTAAAACTGTTACCATTTGACTAAATAATTAAAGCCAAACACCATGGGCAGCGATATGTCTTTTAATCGGGTATTCAAAAAATATATTACTTGTTTTGAATAACAACTTATTTTAGGGATAATTCATTAATAGAGAAATATCGATTTGTATCTACAATTATATTATATGGATAATATAAATTTTAATTATTTTACGCCTATGAGAAAAATTTCTAGTAAAAATTTATGATTGGTAATTATTAAAATATTTTTTATAAGAAATTTAAGGCTCTATATACAAAAATATATAAACAGTTTTCATGTAAAGTGCGTCGTTCTTGAGATATCTAGAAAAAGTGAGTATAATCCCTCCTCCACCTGATTTTAATGGTTTTTATATTTTTATATATTATCTACTAGCCAGTCCCAATATATAACCCAATTTTAATTAAAATCCGTTCAATAGTTCATAAATAATGCGTATAACAAAAATGTTTGAAACAGACGGACACGGAACGAAAACTGATATGATATGATTGTTTTTATTTGAAACAGATTAAAAATGTTTCGGACAAAATTTTCCTATTTTTTCACGTAAATTATTTCCTTAAAAAAGTAACCATAAAAACATCCACAAATAAAAAATATTATAGTGTGGCTCCTTCTAAACTGAGTTACTTTTGTCTGGAAAGTTTTTTTTTGTAAATAGCTAACTTTTCAAAATCAAAATTCGTTACGTTTTATTGTGAACAGCCGTTATGGTATTGCTTATTTCATAGAAATATTAAAAATATAATCATTTTTAACTTTTTGTTTTGTGAAATTTATCATTAAGAATTCTGAACGAATCAATTTAACGAAATTATAACTAACCTATATTATACTATTTTTTTCAATTTTATTGCGAATATCTCCTAACTACATAATTTACACAATTAACATTCCGACAGAATAAAACCATTTAAAACTTTTTTTAAATTAATTCCGTATTAATGTCAGACATAAAAAACTGCATCACGATTTATTCATGATTGCCCCAGGATTCTTGCATATTTTATACGAAGACCGTCGTTGCAGTTAGAGCTTTATCTCGTACCATCTCCCCACTACAATGAACGTCTTCATCAGACAGTAGAATCACCTTCCTTCTGCATGTCTCTATGCATCAGTTATATTGTTTGTATTTTACTCATGCTCGGATTTGTTTCTTGAATAATATCACAACATTTCTCTATGGACAATGAATACCCGTTTATATTGCAATACCTATATATTATATACTAGCTGTTACCTGCGACTTCGTCCGAGTGGAATACATTAGGTAATATAGGTTTCTGTTATAATAGTCGATGTAGTATGGATTTGATTAAATTCATTTTATTTTTGAAAATAGACTTACTCCACTCAATTGTCTAAGTTTGTTGCTTCCTCGTCATATCGAAGATACGAGAAGTTTTTTGATCTTTTAAAATTAGAAAAAAAAAATCCGATTTCAAAATTTTAACTCATCTTACTATCTGTCTGTCCCCTGAATCATTTTCACACGCATAACTCATAACCACTGAACCGATATTAATTAAACTTGTTTGTTTGGTTGATTGGTTAGGTCTGGCTTTAGGACAGTCCCATTTAAAATTAATTAAGGAGAAGGGGTGACATCCAATAACAGTTATTCAATTAGCATAGTAAAATTACTATAAATTAGTAAAATATTCCCTTACAAAGATTTATCTGAATTGTCTTATGTTGTTTTTCTTTAAATCGCTATTTATTTTGACATATTATATCATTTTATTGCATAGCAGAAAAATTTAGAGTTCGATTAAAATTGTAAAAAAATTATAATTATACGAAAAAATAATCAAAAAAATGTCTAATTAATATTTTTTAGTAATTTAAATATTGTATAAAAATTAACTTTATCGGTATTTATTAAAATTGTGTAATATCTATAATAACTACATTTGGTGGATTTAAGACCAGGAAGCACTGAGCATTTACTTGACAAATATTTTTATTTTATTTTATTTACATTGACTGATGAAAACATTCCTTTCTTGCGCGTACTGCAGTTATGTAACGGGTATATTTGTTCTCATTTTGATTTCAGTCCAAGTTCTTAATATTCAATATTCAATACTTTATAAACTACATATCAAACATCGGATGTAATAACAAAAAGGGTCCACACTATCTGTGACCCGAACCCGACAAAACAAATGACGATGAAGAAAGAGAAGCAATCAAATTGGGAATAGTAAAACAGCAATCTAGCTATTGGAAAATCGAATGCTTTGTTTGCAAAATAATGACATCAATAGTATGAATTTTTTAACCGAGTTTACGCCTCGGGCTATAACACGAACCAGCATATGTCAATATTTTATTTTCAGCGCGATTTTTACGTGTTTCTTATCGTGTTCTTTATTGGCCAACTCGGTACTTGCCTCTTCATTATTAATTAAACGTAATTACGTTCGGCTTTTCTAGTATTTTATTGTTATGTATTTATTGATTGATGTTCCAATTATAAACATTGCATCAGCAAAGTGCCTTTAGGTACTATTTTTTTTAGATAAACTAAATATTTGATAACCTGACATTTACAAAATTAGCAACGTCATATTCATGTACATACATATATTTGCTAGATAATTATTTCATAAAATTATAATTAAATAAAATAATTGTTGCCCACGATTCTTCCGTGATAAATGTACTATTTATGTAAATGTAAAAACCGATTTTATGTAGTTTATGTCGTTTTTTATAAAAAAAATACTGCAGCGACTGAAATATTAAAGTTAGATTTCTACATATTTAACTAGAGACTGTAGAATTAATTGAAATCTATAAAACTTACATTCATAATTTTGTAAGTCTAAACTCTTAGATTAGGGATTTGTATTTGATAATTGAACTAGCTATCTAATTTCAAAGTGCGATATATTTCACCTGCATTTGTACTCTCGAAGCTACCCTCTAACGAGGAAGATGTAGTTCTATGTCAAAAATATTTGTCTCGGTCTCTTCTAGTACCCCTTTTGTACATTGTATATTATGTTTTGAATCATTCTGTATATCTTATACAACACATGCAGATTGCATTGAAAGCCCAAAATGTAAATAGACGCAAGTAAGGTTTTTATTTTAATATTATTCAAACGGTACGAGAGATTTTTCATTGTTCTTCAGATGAAAGTACGAGAAAGCCTTCAGGCAGAATAAAGTTTTTGTTTTATTTTATTAAAATGTTAAGGTACTTTTATATACGAATGTTGATGAAATGTTTTTAGACTTGTTCACGAATAGAATTTGCCTTGAAGAAGATAAAATCCAGGTTTTTGTGAGTTTTTTATACTTATCATGGTTTGTTTTTCTTTTCAGGTATGATTTCACTTGAAATGATTTACTACAGAAAATAGTAAGTTTTATTTAAATAATTTTACGTCATGTTTATTTATATTATATTTATAACTTACCTATTAAAATTTCCACATCCCTTAATAATAAGGCTCATTTATGAAGATTAAAAGTTTCTGCAGTGATCTTGGTATGGTTATTGACTTATGAATATAAGCCGTATCGATTTGATTGTTTTAAATTGTATTTTTTACGCGCGCCCGGTTACACTCGTGATAAAATGTTAATTATATTTATTCAAAATGTATTCGAGTTGATATTTCTATGAAAAGTTACTTCAAAAGTCGACAAAAAAAATCGCGAAAAATCGAAAAAATTCAAAGGGTATACCTTAAAAAAAGTATAATACATGTTATTATATAGATTTATCCAAAATTTATAAGAGTAAACATCCGTTTTCGGTTTAGTGATTACGTTTAAAAAATTCATTTGATACATGTTGTAGAGAATATTATTATCTATAATTAATGTCTCAATAATTTTGTTCTCTTTTATTAGTTGTAGAAATATTTTTTAATAAAATTAGAAACACATACTCGTTCACTCTGAGTCTTATATATACGAAAGTTTTGAAGCTGCCATGACAGATTTATTTTTAAATTATTATATATTTAATAACTTTAGTATTAAAGCAATTGTCAATTAAATAATATATTATTATTAAATAAGTATGTTGATACATAATACACAACATTTTTCAATTTTTTTAAAGTGACTGATGTAAATATATAGGTAGTTAAAGTTTAAAAAAAAGTTATAAAAAATGTTACCGTAAACTTTCCAGGAAAGTTCTTAATTGGTTAAGGTATTTCGTTATTGACCTACCTGTAATGTTGTCAAACAATTGCATACTTAACAGTTAACTTTGTTAAACATTGGCATTGTTTCAAGGTTAAATAACTTGATGGGCAGAGATCAAAGACAGTGTAACAAATAGTTTCGGTGTTCTGTTGTGTTACATTCCTTTACGCTTTATTAACTTCTGGCCCCGATAAGAAGAACACTACTTAGCAAACTGAAAGGGGAGATTATTTCGTAGTTTGATGCATATTTTATGATATATTATGTATGGTAACATCTTGAATTACATTAACATGAAGTTTGATAAATTAATTTCAAAATTATCTAATATATATCTTACAGAGTTACGTACAGTTTAGATTCAAAAATTTCTAAAAAAATATCAAATATCGATATGTCTTATTTAGACACATGCCTGCACTTTCTCCCGAATTATCGAAATGAATAATCAGTCTTGGTTTCTGGATACAAGTTCGTGTTGATACTGATTTTATTAAAGACTTATTTATGATGATTAAAGTTAATATCATTAATTAGATGTAAAATACCTGTTTTAACTAAAAACTTAATTTTGAAAATAGTTAGGTTTGCGATTTATTGTTATATAAAGGGGTATACCACTGCGAAGGATTGAAAACATTTTCTTGATTTAATTAATTATTATTAAACGCGATTGAAAGTTTAAGTACATATTTATTTTATTTATTAAAAATTACGATTTAAAATATTATTTTAAAAAATTGATTTTTTATCCATCACAGTGGTGCCCCCCCCCCCCCCCCCTAAACATTTATTTGATTATATTAGTACATTAACGAAACAATTATAAAACTAGTAATAATTATATTACAATAAACTTACATTAATACATTTAATTATATGCATATATACAAAAAAATAACAGACTACCCCTGTATATTATATAAATAAGTATAAAGAAGTATGTTGTATATTCAACGCATAAGTTTTCGCAACTTCTTAGACATTTGGTGACCAAATTTTTTGTCAATTTACATAATCGGGCGAGATCTTTTTATCCACTTTGCTTACAGTTGACTGCGTTTTCTTTTTTGAAATCATATTCATACCTATAAATAAGTATAACAATATTATTTCGATGAAGAATTCTATTTTTACAATATATGTGTATGTAGAGTTTTAATGGGTTTATAAAATAATATTTTTACATATTATATTATACGTAAAATACGTTAATTTTCATCATTTCAAAATTTAATTTATAACAATTATATTAAATCGTGTCACGAGCGTAACCCGTCGTGCGTGATCGGGCGTGACTAAAAATATCTTGTTCGTAAGCTTACGTGATCGTGAACAAAATTTACTCACGCGCCCTGCTCTACTAGTTAGTTTAGAAAAATTTCAATTGAAAAATTTGATGTTTATGAAAGTTTCGTTAATTCAAAACTGACATTACTGTTCTCTAGTGCAGTGGGGTACGTAAAAAGATACTTGAGGGTACCCCAAAATTCCCTTCAAATTATTGTATCCGTGTTATATTATATTGTATTATATTAAATATATTATATTATAGGGGGTACAACTTATAATTATTTTCGCTTTAGGGTACGTAATCAAAAAAGTTTGGAGATCACTGCTCTAGTGGTAGGATATGCAAATTATATTTTTGATATTTTTCCATGTAAAAATATACCACATTTTCATTATGTTTATGCAAAAAGTTAAAAGTAGCAATTTTAGGAATTCCATTTTGATAGAATCTTGTTGAAAAATTGACATATCAAATGACAAAAAAAATTGAATAATCTCAATCAAATAATGCTATCACAACGATATAATTATTGCTTTTAATCCATTATCAAACAACTTAATTACCAAACACTAGAAAGATCAGAAAAATCAAATGAACGTCAATTAAAATGTACAGCACATCTGAAAGCGTTTACCAAATAAACAAAACTATCAATCATTCTCCAGTTAATGCAGCATCAAAAAGTTACCCACATTTACACGGCCTTACAAAGATTCACTCACAAACAAAAACAGGATAGGATTAAGATAATTTATTATCTAAGCTA
The DNA here is from genome assembly GCA_961205875.1 of Sialis fuliginosa. Taxonomy (NCBI): domain Eukaryota; kingdom Metazoa; phylum Arthropoda; class Insecta; order Megaloptera; family Sialidae; genus Sialis; species Sialis fuliginosa. The sequence goes on along the minus strand of OY540817.1, from coordinate 10,280,062 downwards.
ACTCAACTGAAAAATAATTACTGAAAAAAAATCTACTGATTATAATTCTCTTAGAACAATTATAATATTTTTACATAATAATATTATATGATCACGTATATATATTTGATTTAAATGTTTTTTATTTGTATTCTACACTAGAATTTATCTCATATTTTCTTCTTTCTGTGAGATACCAAAACTATCTATCAATCGATCTGCCTGTTTGTTCCGACTTGACATGAAAACTACTGAATCGATTTTAATGGAATTTCTACGCACACGACTGTTTTGCAATGAGAATCGAAAACCAGTTGCGGAAGCGACTCTTTTACAACTGGTTTGCAGTCGATTTTAGTCCTCGCTCACACGAGTGCGACTGAATCTTTATCAATCGATAGTTTATGGGAATTGCCGTTAAGAAAAAACGTGATTTTTTAAAAGTATTTATGTTGTTTTGACTTTTAACAACATGTCAAGCATTCTTGAATACCCAGGACTATAGTATATGTATAGACTTTCATGTTTTTCCACCTTCTCGACGAATTTAATGTTTTTAACTGATCTGAACTAAGTCGGTAATTATTAATAAGAATAATGATAATTAACTAATAATTTTAATTATAAATAAATAATAATATTATTATAATTATAAAGCTAAAATATCATGCAACTACGCAACTGAAACCGAAATTCGACCTGCAAGCACAGTTGCATGAAACCAGTTGGAAACTGATAGCAAATCAGTTTTGTTTCACCAACCGGTTGCTTACGTAACTGGTTTGCAATTCTCGTTGCAAAACGGTTGCTCCGTGTGCGGAGGGCCTAACACTTTAGAATGAGTTTAAATCTATCATAATTGAATCACGGCAGACTCGTATTAAGGAAATTTTACTGTTAATATTGTCTTGTAATAATATATACCTACAAAAACAAAAGCAGTTGTGATATTGATTAAACAATCGTTAATACTGGTGAATAAGTGATGCCTATACTATTAAATTATTTCGAAATATACGTTGGTGAAACCGGGGATAAATTTTTATAAATGGATGAAGGTTTTTGTTATATCTGACATTTAAAATTAATTAATAAGCTGTGATCTTTTCTAAAGCTATTATATAACCTTTTTTAATCTTACGATTAATTCGGCCCTGTATACAAACACACAGACATACGCGCAGAACAGACGTGGGTAATCGGGCTCACGGTGGCAGATGATGCTACTCCTGATATAGGTATCCAATATAAGAAAAATCGATCGGCGCAAGATCAGCTTGGCGGTGGTAGTGATGGAGGTGTACGGTACAATGTCCAAACGCCCTTGTTCCCTAATCTAGATCTACTTCTTTGTGTCTAGCAGACGGTCCAGAGTAGGGATGTGGAATGTTTATTGATGATACTTCGATTCTAAATATATCTCGACAATAACTATTTTTTTACGGTATTTTTATTAATTTTAAGTAATACATGATAATTTTTAATGAAATGTGAATATCAAATAATGCATTATAATAAAAATTATCTAGACTCAACTCATATTTAATAAGTACCCATATTAAAACATAATTCAATTTTAATATACATAAATGAAAATGTAATATAGTTATAATTATTATTTCAAATTACATCGTTCATAAATAAAAATTCCATACTAATAATATTATCAATAAAATAATGTACATAATATATTTACAGCCTATAATCAAATTATTATTATTCTGTTTGTGTTTACAAAATTATTGTGATTATAACATGACAATCAGTGTATGTAAATACATTATTAGATTGTCATTCAATTGATTTTATACATAATACAATAATATGGCTTTATTGTACTTTGTAGGTAGGTACTGTATCGTGTTTAATACTCTAGTCATAAAATCTTATTACAAATCTTCTCTTTGTTTTCCTTTTGGAATGCAATATATATACATTTCATATTTCATTTTATATTAAAATTGTTATGATTAGGTTTATTAAATTATGAAGTATACTTGCATTTGATGTATTTCTACCGTGTGTGCATTTTCAAACTAACCACCTGAATATTTCTGAAATAAAGCATTAAAAAAATGTTGCAAATAAAAGTTTTTTGGTTTTGAAGAAGAAATATAAATTGAGATTATGTTTGTATGAAAAGTTTTTGACGTAATGTAGTGTTTCACGCCGCGGGCATTTCAGAAAAACTTGATGTAACGTGCAGAGATCAGTTTGCGCGCTAGCGTAAATTTAAAATCGACACTCAGAGCAGCTACCACGCGATTTTGGTCTCAAATTATAGATCTCGATTAGATCTACGAGGTACGTGTAAAAATCAAAACATTTAACCAATTTAAATGAGTGAAAAACTTCATATTATATAAAAGAAATGTTGTAGGTATTTCACTATTACGATTGTAAATATTAATTAATAGAATTAAAAAAGTAATAAAAGTTTATTAGAATATATTCTCTACGACCTAACTTTTTTAATTTTTTTATTAAAGTTTTTTAAGTTGAATAAAAAAATAAAAAGTATATTTCATATTTCTACGATTTCACTTAATTGTTTTTATGTTCATACAAATCATATAATAAGAAATAACTTTTTTTGCGTCTATTTTGAATAATATACCAAACGTTTCTGTGTAACAAAAAAAATGGAGATATATTAATCCATCTAACCTCACTTCTACGTATTCACGTCAATCCCTCGACTGTGCATCCCAACAGTCACACCCATTTTTTTCTGTAAGCAGCTTAATTTTCGAAATAAAAATTCGTAATGTTTTTTTTGAACACCGTATGTAAAACTATTATTAAATTACAAATAAATTAAATCGCTGCATAAAACTGAAACTTTACTTGATAACATTTAACGTAAATCTATACAAGTTGTAAATTGCATGGCATCAGTCAGAATCCAGCTGATGCGATATTTTTTTTTTGTAAATGCATTTAGCGTTTTTATGCCAGATCAATTATGTTACCATTTGTAACAAGGTTTTATAAATTCATGAGCCAACAGAGCTTTGAATATAACGAGACATGCGGTATATTTTTTTCACATAAATGTCATTTTAATTGGTTCAATTGAAACAATTATGAGACAATATTGCAAAATTAGATATAAACTATCCGATTTAGTATTGTTTTATGTTACGAAATGAGAATTAGATATGCCTTTTCGTGGTTTTTGTAACTGAAATCTCGTCTCGGTATCATCTCTTAAATAAATAATTCTATATGCTGTTACGTTGATTAAGGTCTAACACCGCGTATATAAAAAATCGGCGATATTGATATATTGGTAGCATTGGATATCGAATCGTTAGACGCTTATGTCCGGTATTATAAAGGAGCTAGCAAATTTGCTAGCTAGCAAGCACTTTCAAATGGGGTATTAATTCTGTGATACATGTTTCGTTTTTGAAATATCTTGAAAAAATAAATTCCCCCACCCCTTTACACGCAATTTTACTGATTTTGAAATGGTACCGTCCTCAAGCCAAACGCAACCAACCAAGTTTCATTAATATCGGCTCAGTGATTCATGGATTTAGAGAACAGACACACGGACACGAAACGATCAAGGGAATATTTGATTTCTGTATGGACAAACATTTTGTATTTATCTGTCAATTATGACATTAAAACTGACATTTAATAATTTTATATTTTGTACTTTTTTAACGCATTCATATAAATTTATATGAAATTTTTTACTACTAAATTCATTTCAATGTATTTTTTATCAAAGTTTTTCTAATTATTTTAATTAAAGTTATTTTTCATTGCTTATAAGTATAAGGTAAACTAACTATACTTCGTGTTTGTAACAAGTTCATAATTATTTTTCTCTTACATTTCAAAGAAAATGTGCCTTTGATTTTTTTAATGTTTACACTTTAGTGCAAATAACTATGCTTGATTTTAAATTATAAATGTTTGAAAAGAAAATAATTAAATACATATATTATACATATTTCACCTTTAAAAAATTATATACCCGCGAAAAGTGGTAAAACCTAAGCAAATATTGAAGAAATGATTTCCACGCCTGTAAATTGTAAACTAATGAAAAAAAAAACTGAAAAAATATGAGCGTAGATGAAATATCTGTCATTTCAGGAAAAAATTACATTGTATACGATATAAATATTGGGCCATTTAGTTGATTTTGGACCCACCTTCATCTGTGTAAAACAAAATAAGAATGTCGTCTACTTCCTAATAAATAAGTTACTGGCACCAGTTATGGCCGCTATAAGAGCAAGGTTTACTCTTTTTGTGATTGACGGACTTTTTTTTGTAATTCTCATGAACTAATGTTACTAATAAAACAAGTAACTCTTTATTTAATCAATTTAATTACCAAAGTCTGCAAATATAGTTTTTTTTTTTTAATTATAGCCTTTTATTTTGTTAATTTTTTTTTCTCCAGTAATGGATAAAGTAAAACCAGTTATGAGCAAGCAGTGATGGACACTTGCTAATGATAAGTACTATGACATGAAAGATATAAAAGAATGAATCGCCAAATTTGAAACAATGATAATATAATAATTAATAAATAAATTATACTAATAATTAGTTTAAATGTCCACCATTTGGACACCTATTGACCGATTGTCATTAAAACACGCTGTAGACAGTTAAATGTATGTAGATTAATATTCAGAAATGGTAGTAATCAAATATAATTCAGTACATTTAATTTAAAAATTTCCATTACTGGTGCCAGTACCTTATACATAATTGCATCGTTAAATCATACATACATGCAATATACGCTATGACAAACTTGTATGTTATTGTTATATCAATATTATGTTATATACACTGCAGTAGTTTTCAAACATACGGAACGTGTGCCAAAATCTGTGCTCGGAAACAATGAAATATATTTATTACTGCTGTAACTCTCCATTAGACATCGTGGAGCGAAATAATAACGATAAGACAAACTGAGACAATGCGTACATGGAATAACCGTCATAACCATGAAATTACAAACCGATTGAAAGTTATCCTGATCCTTAATTGACCTGATCCTGCCATTGGTAATCTTTCCGAAGTGGCGCGAGCTAGAATATAGCGACACGAAAGATTATAAGATTAGAAACAGTTTTCGGATATTGCATCAAAGGATGTACAAAATCTTATTTTGATTTTATTGAACTAAAAAATAGGAATAATAATAATTAAACTGTAATTACGTATTTTTTCATATAAATAAGGTAGGTACTGGCACCAGTCTTGGCCACTTTAAGATCAAGGTATACTGTTTTGATTTTTTTTTTATTCATGGACTTTTTTGTAATTCTCATGAACTCTTGTTACTAATAAAAGAAGTACTTCTTCATTAATTAAATCAATTTAATTACCAAAGTCCGTAATTATAATTTTTTTTAATTATACAGCCTTTTAAAATAAAGAATCGTAAAATTTGAAACAATGTAAAACCGATGCTATGATAAAATAATAATAATTAATAAATAGATTACACTAATAATTAGTTTAAATGTTTAAATTTTGACACCCATTGGGCGATTGTCGTAAAATTAAGCTAGTGTCTTTCTATAGATTATGATTTAATTAAACAAGTGTCCAATAATGGAGTATGATCCAAGACTAGTGCCAGTACCTTTTTATTATAGCATTTTTAGTTTTTTATGGTTATTTCTGAGATACTGAAGCATACGAAATAAACTTAAGTTGCATTTTTAGAAACAAATTAGAGAAATTACATATTGTATTTCTGAAAAGTATGTTATTAAATAGTGAGGTATAAAAATCAGCTAAATAAAAATTTGTCAAGTGCGAGTCGAGCCTCATGCATTAATGTTCGGTACCGTAAATTAAAACCTTCAAAATCTAAGAAGCAATTTAAATTAGTTTAAATATTACCAAAAAGGTGGCAGCACAATGTATTTTGCATTTTATCTAACCTCAGATTTTGAATTATTTTCGATAAAATACGTAAGTGCGCCGTAAGCTTATACTTAATATTCTTTTGATTTCGGCATTATTTCCAATTATTCTTACTATTTTTTTCGAAGATAAATAATGGTACATTTTTACTTAAACTAAAAATATACACCCTAACCACAATAAAACAATGTCACTCGACACGTGTTTCGACTTCACAAGAAGTCCTCATCAGGAGCCTAACAGTTCCAGACTGATACAGTCTTGGTCAAACCTAATATATATACTAAACTTTTATAGACTTAACTTCTTGAGTCGTCCAGCTTTCATTTAATACCCCACTTAGATCTATTTTTGTTACACTTCCATACTAATATTATAAATTCGAAAGTGCTTTGTCTGTCTATTTATCGCTGAACCGATCTTGATGAAATTTGGCATCCTGAGGAAGGACATTAGCCTTTTAGTATCCAAAAAAAATATAAGATAAAAAAATGGTTGTCACATTTGAATACGCGACCTGTTTTATCGACTATCATAACAGAAATATTTATTACATGGGTTTTATATCTAGTAAATTTTTCTAACAGCTCCTATATATCTAACCTAAATTCCTCGCGAACGAAATCACGAGTGACAGCTAGTAATTTAATTATGCAAAATCTGTTTTCTAGGTCAAACGGTTCAGTATTTAGAACGTTGACAGACAAACAGATTGATTCCATAAAAAAAAATTCAATTTTTCCGATTTCGTAAAAACTATCGAAAAATTTCATTGTACAGATTTATATGTTAGTATTGATAAATCAAATATTATCCGTTTATTTTCGCTATATATTCTTCCGCAAGTTTCAATACACCAAAAAAACAAGAACCACAAAAGAAACGTACAGGAAATTCTCGTTCAAGAGAACACAACAAACACAAACATAGTGTTGATTTCCTGGCAGCTCTGTATTTTGTGAGCGTCAAAACAAAAACAAAAAAAACAACACAAAAAGTGGGACGCGTGCACTGCGGTCATATGCAGCCGCGGAGGACTCAAAAAGCCAATATGTGTGTATGTCGGGAGGGGGAGGGGTAGCAGATGTGCTTGTTGTGAAAACACAAGTATATTTTACGAGCGGATACCGATATATAATAAATAAACAATACAATTGATTGGTTGGATTTGTGTTGGTCTATTTGTACACACGCATGTGAAAATAGAAACAATAGGAATTAAAATGTTTTTAATGTACTTAAAACAGATTTTTATATTGAAAGCTTAAATTATGTATCAATTTCGAATTGAACTGAATTAATTGTCAGTACGAGGATATTTATTATTAACTGCATGTGTATTGCTGAAACAGTTTTAAAAATTATATATTATTAACTGTACCCGCGGCTTCACTTGCGTGGTCTACGGAATCATTGTTAAGGATTTTTGAAAAATATAGTTGAATTAAGTACAAATACGATTAGTTATTATTGTAATAATAACTAATCAATACCTAAATTACCTAACAAAAACGAATCACAAATAATTTTTGTTGTGTTCAAATTTAAAAGTTAATTATTGAAAACAAAATAAACAATTGACGATCAAAAGACAACGAACGAGCCGAGGGAGCTCGAATCCAGCCGAGACGCTCCGATGCGGCACTTCAGTTCGCGCCTTATTAATAATATTTTACCGTATATAACTTATTTAAAGTTATTTCCTAAACTAAGAGCAAATTGGATGCTGTTAAGAGTTAATTATATCTACATTAAGAAAAATATAATATATTCAAACTAATATATGTATTTCGGTGAAAAAAAATCGTACAGTAAAAAATAAAAATTATTTTTAACGAGGAAAGATAGTACTATTTCTTACCGCAAACGAAAACTTAAAAAAAAAAGTCTCTGCTTGGTAATAAATTCTTAAACATTACCAAAATCGTCATTTTTACACTTTTAAGTTAGATTATATCAAAAACCTGACCTAATGGAGCAACGCCAAAAAAAAAATTTCGAAATCACTTATTGAAGTAGAGACACCAATTCAAAAGTATTTTTTTATCGGCCTATGCAATCGTTTTGCAATAAAGTATAAGTTTCTGTAAATATTTTCAGAGTTTTGTATCATCAAAGAGAGGATTTTTTTGGTCCGAAATAATTTTTATGTATATTTATTTACTAAAGCTTTTAACTCGTTGGTACTAAAAATAATATACATAATCATATTTCACACATTTTGAACTTGATCCAATTTCTCTTTACGTGAGACATGATAACAAATACCAAATAAAAACAAATCGAATTGAGGTTTATGCTTTCCATCCCGTATGCCACACAGAATAATATTGCAAGTGTATTTATTGGTATCGATCTTAAATATTCAGGAGTAAGGATAAGAAAATTTTATGGGCAATTGTTATGATAGTATGTACACAAGCTTTACGACCCATCCACGTAACAAGAGCTTTATGCTTTCAAAACATTTAGTACCCGCATTTTACATAACCTAATTCATCCGATACATTAACAGCTATTGTGTCTAATGTTTATTTAGATTTTTGATATTTAATAGATGACTTTTTGGTCTATTGGGCTACCGTAAAGTTATTTCAAATCTATCCAGCTTCGAAAGACAGGCAATATTTTGAAAAATCATGTTTTTTGAAATAATAAATTACACAGCTACACAAAAATAGTCCGGAACCAAAAAAGCAACCTATATAGAATTGTATTATTGGTCGAATTTTTGGAATTTTCTGCTTACCAGTTATTTTTATTTGAGCTTTAATTTTGGGTTTACGTTGAATTCTTCCAAGTTGGCTTAACCCAAAATTCAAGCTCAAATAAAATTTAAAAAACTGGTAAGCAGAAATTTTTTTAAAATTTGAATTTAGATAACACTCGACCTATAGGTCACTTTTTTGGTTCCGCACTTTTTTGTGTAGCTGTGTTATTTTTGAGTCGTTTAACAGGAATGACAGTAGTAATTGTAATTACTAATTAAGTTTCTTAATAAAAATAAGTCAAAACCAGTATTTGAAACCACTGGTTTGGCTATAAAACGATCATAAAGTCTATTGGCGTTTTGTTTATTCAGTGCGTAATCAGTTGTAAAAGTTTACTACCAACTTCTTAAATATATACTCCTGTATATGAGCTCTAAAAACAAATTGTAACGCTGCAATCTTTTTGATTGAATGGTTTTCTTGAAAAACCTCTATCGCTGTGTGGTCATACACGTAGATCACTTTTAAAGCTTTTTATTTATATATAAATCAACGAGAATTGAGATGAAAACGATTTTTATAAATATTATTATATGACCTTAAATATCTATTTTTCAAACATTGAATAGAAGTAATTTATTTTATATGCACCTTTTTACGTGAGTTTTATAAAGAATATTATACGTAAATTATTATTTAGTTTCAGAGTGAACAGTATAATCCAGTGATTCCCAAACTACAAACTGTGGTTAATTTTGACCTGATTTTTTTGTACTAAATCTGTTGTGTTATTTTTGGTTTGTTTCAAAATTGTTTAAAATATCTACGTAAAAAAATAACAAACTTTTTCCAAAATACTTTTTAATGTTTTGTTATATTTAAAGCATTTTTTCAAACGTTTTTGCTAAAAAATGCATCAGATTAAAAAATATAATTTTTTTTAGCTTGAGAAAAAGGTAACAAAAAATGTTTACTTTAATCAAGTAAAACGAAATTATTTTTAAATTAATATTTTTTTTGTTTTGTTTAAATAAATTTTATAGACCAAAATATTTCTTTTTCTTTTACTCATAAAGATAGACAGTTTTCCGTAATTGTAATGCTTTAAAATTGTATTCCAACAATATAAAATACAATAAAAAATATATAAAAATATTTTATCAAAAAAAGTTGTTAAAACCCAATAAACAAAACATGTAGTATTTAATCCAATCAAAACCAAAAGCTGAAATAATTTAAAATATTTCCATTTCAACTTGAAATTAAAAATGTCCATCACACATCAGCGACAGATATAAATACAAACTTCATGAAAAACCTCCCTGTTCATTCGGACATTATACAAAATAATTATCAAAATAAAACACATACGGCCAATGAGTAGCGTCCGTGTCATATGGCGTCCATTGTAATTTTGTAGATTATAAATGTGTATACAATTGTACATACAGGATTATTTAAAAGTATAGTCAATTATAACAAAAACATGTGTATACGTATAAAAGTTCAACGAGAATTTTCATGCGTATTTTCAGGCAGTCTTTTGTTTTGTTTTTATTCTTCATGGCGCAAAATGTTGTCATGAAAACTTTTTCTAAATGTAGGTATATATTTTATATCATTGAAAATACATTTTATCTTTAATGTCTTATAATAATAATAATAATAATAAATAAATTCTTAATTTTGAAAAATTATTTAAAAAAGTTAAAGTAGACATTGGATAGAATAATAACACTACAAAATTCTTTTTCAATCTATTGGTTGCTTTGATTGTTATTTATTTACTTTTTTTAATATACGACTGTTGTTTTTACCAAATATAGTAAAATGGTTTATGATGTCAAACCTATATAAAATAAAGACTAGGGGCTCAGGTGTAACAATGACTTAATTAATAACATACAACTTTTTACTTTCTTATACCATATATGTATATGCAATATGCAATTGTACTCGTATAAGTAAGTATAGTGAAGCCGATTTTTTTCTAAATCCGGATTTTGATGGAATTACTACTACGTTGATTTTTGAATTTTTCGAATTACTTTGAAACAGTGCGAAATAGAGAAAAATGGTCAAGTTAAATATTGTAGGTAATATCAATATCTATCATTTATGTTCTATTCATTTTTTCGAAAAAACAAATTAAAAAAAATGTATTATAGGTAATTCAAATGGTTCATAACAGCTAATAAATATCTGCCATGAGTGTTATGGGACTTTCTTATACGTATTACAGAGATTGAACAGTGTGCGTGTTTGCCATAGGTACCATGGGACTTTCTTATACATTATACTGAGAGTGAACAGTGTGGGTGAGTCTAAATAATTATATAAAAAACATTATTTCTGGCTAAATCATAAATGTTGGAAAAAATGTATAGGGAATAAATTATAGATAGGAATAGTTATAGATATTCGATATTTTTTATCTAAAACCTTTTTTTCTTATTTCAAAAATAATTCGAAAATTTAAAAATTGACAAAAGTAAACATCCGTTTTCAGTTATTACGTTCAAAAAAATTAATTTGATATATAATGTAGAGAATAATATAATATTAAGTTTATGTTCCATTCATTTTATTCTATCTTATTAGTTTGTCAAAAATGTCTTAATTAAATAAGAATCACGAAAACTATTCACTGTTAGGATTACGTATAAGAAAGTCCCGTGGTTTCCAAGGCAGATATTTATTATAAGTAGGTATGTAATATTTAAAAACTATTTATTTAAAAATTGAAATATGGAGAGTTTTATTATAAATGGGACTATATAAGATATATATTGTCGTTTTAATTATTACTCTACGATTATTAAATTTAAGTATGACATATTTTGTTACATTCGTTAGGTTACCTCCTAATACCCCATGAAAAACGTAGTTCTACGCCAAAACAAATGAATCCCTAAAAAGTGCAAATTTTTGTGTATAATTAATTGATAATTACACAAACAAATCCTTCGGTACTTACTTTTAACCAATCCTTATTGGTTATGTTTATTTTTAACATATCTGAATTAAAATTTGATCTAAATTATTAAAATGTCTTTTAAAATTCATTTTTGTATAACAGTTAAAAATACTCGTATCGGTATTAAATATATATACCATTTAAAATGTGAACATTTATTTATGTAATACCTGCCTTTCCCATTATTTTAAACCTAAATTATATATGGGATTAAGCAGAAAACAAAACCTACTAGCAGTAAAATACGACAAGCTATTCCGATTATAATTTACATACATTTTGCATTATTTATTTATACAATCCTGTGGATACAATATTTATATGTACTTGTATATTTAATATGTCCATGGAATGGGAAAATCGATACAAGTATTATAAACATAATATTAATGTTGTCCCAAAAACATCCAAATATTTGCTCTCTTGTAAATATTGCGACAAATTCTTAATTACATTTTTTTTATGTAAAGGACCCTGCACAAATCTTTTGAGAAATGGGTCCCGGCAATTTGGCTGAAATTGTAGTATAATATGTACTATGGGCTTCAGAAGTCGTTTTTCACTGTAAAAGTTGAAACCGCTTTCAACAGATTCGAAAATATTAAGACATAAACATTGGTTATCTTTTTTTAGGGCGGAGCTTATATAGTTACATCATTTTAAATAAAAGTACAAATATGTCCATTTTCAAAATTTACTTATAATAAATTTCGTTTACTATAAACGAAGAGTACTTCTTTATCTAGCAAATGAGTTTCAAAATATCTGTCTTTGTTTGGTACATGAAGAAAATAATTTAAATATTATAATAATAAAATGGGAGGAGCCCACTAAGTTTGTGATAAGCGAATTTCAATGAAAATTGGACGACCACTTTTCCATTCCACTGTACGCACATATCGTCCCGATAAAAAGTATCTATAGTATATGTAATTTAAGAACTACCTACAGAAAACAACATTATATTGTTAACAATTTTTTTGTACTGGATAAATTATGATTTGATGCAATAATATACCTATTTTTACACGGACGTAAAAAAATAAGAGTAGGGTATGTTTATTATTTTAAGAAAACACAATATTTGATAAGATTTGAATGCGGCATCATATAGGATTCTGTTTAGACTAGACAACTCCTTACAGTTGAGTATTCTTCCTTAGGATAAGGATGTTGCTTATGGGGAGATCATAGTAGGTGGTTTGAAAGAAGTTATGATGAGAATAACTTTTAACATATATAACAAATTCGGACTTATCAAAGCCAAAGAAGAACAGTCCATGTTTTGAAACAAACTTCATATACAGCTAATCAAAAAAACAAATATAAACAACAAATTTGGATACAAATAAATAAGTTCATTGTTATAAATTATTATATCCTGCTAACGATATTAACGTTAAAGTCCGTATGTGACATTTAAACAATACAAAACGCAAAAAATCATCACAAATACATTGTTACTCGTGTTACACACACATCGTGAAGCTTTGTTCGTGATTCGAATAACGCGCACAGGAAGTTGCCACATGCAGCGCCACCAGCGGCGACACGGATTTGACACTCTCTTCCGGTACGATAAACGCGTCACTCACTAAGCTCCCAGTTTTGAAATATTCACCCGAATATAAAATCTCAAGTGTGTTGCTGCTGGAGTATGAAGCCGTTTCGGCTCATTAATTTTTAAAGGTTTATTTATTTTTATTCTATTCAATATTCTTGAGTTTGTATTTATAGGTTAGTGGTTCTTTTTAGGAAGTGTGGGGAGTGAGCAGTATTAAAAACGTGTTTTTTTTTTTTATTAAATAAATGAATTGTACTTTTAGTTTTTTGATGTTTTTGTTTCTTCGTCATATCCAAAGAATAGATGGAACATATGTGTCATCATTTCTAATATTAAAATCAAAGTTTTCTAAATCCTTGACACACGCATAACTCACGAGCAAAGTTTAATTAAACTTGGTTTGTTTGTTAGATATATGGCTATAAAAAAACATCAAAATCGATTGAAGACAGAGATAGTATTCTAAAATTGTTTTTTTTACATGAAAATTGTATAGAATTGCAGAGCATTAATATAATAAATTTATACGAAAGTGTGTCTGTCTGTACGTTACCTTTTCTTGGCTAAACCGCTAAACCGATCTTGATAAAATTTGGTACGGATATAGCTTGCATCATGAGGAAGGACATATATGCTACTTTGTATCCCAAAAAATTTATTAGATAAAAAAAATGGTATGTGACATTTCTACGCGCGAAGGTTATATTTTTCTGACGTAGACATCTGACATACAAATACGAAACTAAAAGCTGGTTTATCGACTATGATACATAAATCAGTATTATTTATCTGTGTTATTTACCTAACCTAGCTCATGGTGTTGTTTTCATTAACCTAAATTCCACGCGGGTAACAGCTAGTTTTCTATAATATAGGTAACTTATCAAAACTTTTGTACTAAAATACATCTCTTGATAAACTTGAACTTTAATTAAATTAAAATTGATAAATAGGTAACCTCAAATTCTTTCTTTTATTAATACCCTCTCTATTTAAATCCTGAGAACGCCACTGTTAACAAGATCATTACAATGGTGTATTTTAACAAAATATACAAAATAATCACGGTTCAATATTATATAAATAAAAAAAAATTAAAATAATTTAATTAAATTTTTTATGTAGATATTATAAATTATTATTTATTTATTTTATTTACTCCAGTAAAAGTGAAAAAAATCGAAATTCTTAGCAACTGAGATATGTGAATGCGTAAAATAGTATATTTTTAATAGTATTTTTAAATAATTAATTATAAAAAAGCACACTAAACTATTACTAGATTTCCCCGGCAGGAACTAATTCGAATATTTTTTTAATTATAAATGTACCTATTAATTCAACCCTAAAAAAATCCATCCCTGCACTGCAAATTTAATGATTGTAATAATTCTATGTATCATTATTTTAGCCTGACGATGATACTGTGAATCGAAAGCCTGCGATTACCTTTTCTTGAATAAATTTTGACGTTTAGACAAACAAGTTTGTTTTTATTTATATTTAACGTCACTACTGTTATATTATTATTTTAAATAGATAGAATTGTCATACAATAAGTTCGTATACAAAAATTACAAGTTCTGGAGAGAGAAGAACGTCGATTGGTTCGAAGATACCATTTGCAACACGAGACAATTATTTAGAAAAGAGAATTCTCAATTGGGCTATAGAAAATACAGTTTTCAACTAGGGCATCGTTTTGTCTATATCGAGAGGTCGATTCCTTTGATTACTTATTCATGCAAAACGATCCGGAATCGGGAATTCAATTATGTATAAGTTTCGCAGCAGTAATGGCCTGATTTGTGTTGGATTAATAATACAACAACTCTTCCCCATCCGCCATATGGGCGGTTTGGGTGCTGTTGGTGACGCGTCCATTCCAACTATGTATTTTTAAATGTTTTGACGTAAATTGTTTCTACTGAATTTTTAATTTTGTCGTGTTCTCTTTCGTCCCGTTTTTCACTTGTTTAATTATTTCTTGTTGAACTGTGTCAATTTTTTATCTGTGTCAGAATATTTATAAAACGTTGTTTTTTGTGGAAACCTATGTATTGAATAAAATACATGTTACGTACATTTTTTCTTAATACACTCGGCCGGTTTTTCTATAAAAGAAAAATAAAATGATTTTCAAAGCATTTTGAACCTTGTTACATCTTTATTTTAATGTTTATTCCCCGTTTTAAATTCATAATTAAGTTCAATAAACAGGAAATAACAAACGTATATTATAAATAAGGAATTATCTGATTTTTTCTAAAGGTATTTTTAAATTACTAAATCGCTGACGGTTATAGAATTAATATAAATCGAAATCTACAAAATGCAATAGTTTCAAATGCGTTTTCATTATATTTGTGGTGGTGCCTCAACCTCCTTTAATCTTAAAAAGTCAGACTCCAAGTTTTTCTTAAAGTTATATGAAACTTTTCGTTGAATATAAATACAAAGAAACTATATTAAATTAAAAAGTTTCACTCGTCATTGCAGCTACGAATGTCTGTCCGATGTTTGTGTTTGCCGCATATTGCTTCTTGACAATTGTAATAAAAAGTGGTGGCCATTCTTTTCTAGTACAAATACTGCTGCAATATTAATGTTTTTTCTTTTTTCCTTTATATTTATTATTTGAGGCAAGAATGAAACCGTACAGTGTTGCAATTTAGTTTTGGGCATGCTTCTGAAACTAAAAATATATTATTTAAATAATCAGTTAAGTTTTTAGTCCAGTTACTGTAAATCAAAAAATGGCAAAAGCTTTGACTAAATTGAATCCGACAAATTTTGTAGGAAACATTATTTTGGGGTACTTATTTTGTGAAAAATGCACCCCCAATTTAATTTTTTGTTTTCTAAAGTCGGGCTCAATTTAATCAGAGGAACAATTCTAAAGGAATTGATATGTGTCTTAGATCGTACGTCACGGTGTGGTGAAAAATTGAACTATTCCTATCGGATGAGCTGTCAGTTGTTAGTTGAAAAAACGTGTTTAATTAAATAATTTGCTATTTCCAAATCACAAGTTCTTCTTTATTATTAAACTAAAAGACTTTAGAGATTTTCTTCGGCTGTTGTAAACACTTACTCTTAAATCAATATTTTTTTTTTTTTTTTTTTAATTTTGTCTATTGAACTGTTAGAATATTATTGTTAATTCACCTATTTATTGAAAATGGTATCTATTGTATTTATGTATTATGCAT
The DNA here is from genome assembly GCA_961205875.1 of Sialis fuliginosa. Lineage (NCBI taxonomy): Eukaryota > Metazoa > Arthropoda > Insecta > Megaloptera > Sialidae > Sialis > Sialis fuliginosa. The sequence continues at coordinate 10,263,703 of OY540817.1, read as the reverse complement.
GAATAGTATTTTTATATTTCTTTAAAGAAATCATCAAGAACTAAACATTATACTAATAAGGCTTATAGTGTATATTTTATTGATTGTTTTTTTTTTAAAACAACCATGCACCAGCCATTTTCGAAGTATTTTCATATTTATCATTAGGTATAGTAATTGATTTAATTATTTACTAAACACCGCTTAAGTTAGGTTAGTTGACAATTGACCCGATTGCGTTAGTTTCGTTTTTTACCACTGTACGTGTCGCTACCATCGCGACACATATCAATTAGTATTATTAATTAATGTTTACATCAAGAACAAACGAACAAAAACATAACGACTACTTATAAAATAAAACGTAAATAGAATACATAAAATCCCCGTTCCTCATTATCGAGAAGTCTAAATACCGTTCAATCGAAGTCAAAGCTATTTATTGTTAAAACACTGATACAGACAGAACTACGTCCTATCGCAAACAGACCGGGTTGTTGTACTTAAGTGGATTACCATACTTGAAAACGTTAGTTCTGTGACATTTATACGCGAACCGTTGCTATTCAACCGTTCTTCCTATTCCTTCTCATGATCCTTTATACCAGTGACGCTCTTACAGTGAAACAATTTTAAATATTTAAAGTATATTACTAAATATAAACAAACTGTTTCTTTTTTCAATTTAATATTTAAAAAAAATCTCAATTTCTCCAACATTTGATATCAAAATGATTTGGTATTGCCAGACCGTTTAGCTTGCATGCTCTCTAAAACTGAATTAGTAGTTATTTCACTAATTGAATTAGTCAGTTTATATTTCACTAAAATAATAGTGATTTCGAATCAACTGCTTTGAGTGAGTTATTAACAATAAATCAGGTATGTTTATTTATACAAAACTTGAAAAATCTATTCATATGTAATTTTTAGTGTGTTTGCAATAAACGTTATTAATTAATTTTGAATCTTTCATAAATTAGCCTATGATAATTGACATATTCATAACTGACATTAAAGTAAGGTTATGAATGATTAATAAAAGATTATTATATTGTCATGCGTGATGATTTTCTATTTATTTATGCTTTTTAAATAATAAATAAGTTTTTTTAGATTGCTCCAGTTTTTTACATCAAAAATAAATAATAAAAATACCTTAGATTCTGCCATAGCTTAAGATGAGTGTTCACTAATTCAAGTAGTGAATAATCAATTATTTGTATTGGTATACTTTTAACGATTTCATTATATTCACTATGAATTAATGATTTCTTATTAATTTAGTTTTAAAGAGTATGCGTATACTTTTAAAGCCTTGGTACTTTACAGAAACGATCTCCGTCACCGCTTCGACCTTGCAAATCTATTATATGTGATTCAACACAAGTGGCATGTTAGCTGCGTCGAAACGGCGCTGCGTTTAACATGTAATAGATTTGCAAAGTCGAAGCGGTGACGGAGACTGTTTCTGTAAAGTGCCAAGGCTTAAAACCTCTGATTTTCTGATGATTCTAAAAAAATTTTTTAGTGTAATAATTTACAAAGGTAAAGAAATTTTTGAAAAAAATTCTATGATCGTTTTAACTATTTTGGTGATAGTAGCTAATGTCTCTACGAGCTGGTTGTAAGCGTTATAAAAATTGCTAAGGAGGTGCCACTGTTTGTTGCCCCCTCCGTGCCACTGCGACATACCCACGAGCTGTTTGTGTGGAACTGCTAACGAGCTAGATTGATATTAATGATAGCTCAGACGTAGTTGCCTTCTAAGGCGGCGCTTTGTTTTCAAAATTACGTAAATACTTATCTATAATCACTGTGCCTGTAATCTTCATAGACATACATTTTCTTAGTTTCTTTTGTAATGTGCTATTTAATGTTAATGTAACAGCTCTTTTAAACTTTTCATAAAGAATTTACATGAACGTATAAAATATTTTGTAATTAACTGAAGTTTTAAGACGTTTATAGTTTGTTAACTACTTATATTTACATTATTTTGTACTATGGAATAGTTTGATGATCTTTAAGCCGGATTCTGCAGAGTTTTTAAAGGTTCTACAAAAAAAAAGTTTATGAGTGTCACTCATTTCGAAGGCTTGAGTGGAATCCTGTAATACCTGTTAATTGCCAGTACATGAAAGAGAGCAACGCATCGATGACTCCGCATATTTTTACTTTCTTATACGGCCATCATATGAATAAAATGGTATTATAATGCAGATTTTTCTTAATTCGAAATTTTGATGAAAATATCCATTTTGACCTTATCTGAATTCATTTGTCTGTAGACATTGTGACTGAAAAACGACAGAAAGATGAAACATTATATTTAGGATTAATTTTCTCCAAAAACCTCTTATTTAAAAAAATCTAATAGTCGGAACTGGGTACTCTTCAATTATTTGAATTTTACTTGAACTGTTCAGAATAAAAGTTGAATAGAACATTATTTTCTATAATTTAGTTAGCCAAAAAGATTTTTTAAATATCTGTATTTAGACACACGTTTACTATTCACTCATTACTGTGTATTAGAAAGTCTCGAGGGACCCAAGGCAGCTCTTTCTTCTTAACTACATGTATTTTTAACTATATATTAAATTGTTTATTGGAATAAAATATAATTATTTTCGTGAAATTTAAATGTTGTCAAAAATTAGGGTTTCTAGAATAATATCATCAGTTAAAAAATTTTCTAGATTCTCGCATTGGAAATGTCGTTAAAATTAAAAAAAATCAGGACAATTTGAGAGAAGCAGAAAGATTTTAGTAATCACATGTTATTGAACAGCCCTGCATGAACTACTAAAGCACAAAAGATATATTCTGCTGAAAGTTTTGAGAGGTGTGATGGAAGATCTAGTTAAGAACAATTGTTTAAGTTGCTATTACTTATGTATAGCAACCACGCTCGTGTTGATAAAGTTATATGAAGTTTATTCCTAGTTTCAAAAAGCACATTTATTATAAATCTTTCCTATAGATTTATAAACTTCAATATGGAAAATATATCTCAATATTCTCTATTTAATTTTAGAAACTTTTAAAGTTACTACTGTATTTTTACTATCTTATAAGTTTTTTATTTGTTAATAGGTGGAAGTTTATTTAATTTTTCTTCAAATCTTGTTTAACTATTTGTCGTGAATAAATAGATAATAAAACTTTATTTTCAGATTATAGATTCAATAGTAAAAAATTAAACTTTTATTTCTATGAAAATTCTTCGTTAAGAATAGTCTGTTTGCAACTATTTTAACAAAGATGTAATGATTTGAATTTTCCCTATTTTTATAAAAAAATTATTTAATAAAAAAAATAATTTGAAATCACATTTGACGAACGTTAAAATAAACGATCAGAAAGTAAGGTACCTACTGGCACCAGTCTTATATCATACCCCAATGTTGGATACTTGTTTAATTAAATGTGTTAAATTAAAAATATTTGTTGATATTTTATTATTGCCATTACTCACTGCCATGATCTATATAGACACTTACAATTAACTATAAAACAGCTTAATTTGATGATATTCGGTCAATGGGTGTCAAGATGGTGGACATTGAAACTAATTATTATTGTACCTAATATAGTTATGTTAAATTGTCAGAACATCCACTTTATATTGTTTACAATTTTATTTATTATAAATTAACTTTATTTTATAACTTTTGTACCGTAGTTGTAATCATTAGCAAATGTCCATCACTGGTTTTACTTTATCCATTACTTATATTTAATTAACTTATATTTGCGGATTTTGGTAATTAAATTGATTTAAAAAAAAGGTAGTTGTTTTATTAGTAACATATATATTATATACATACCTTGCTCTTAATGGAGCGAAGACTGGTGCCAGTACCTTATATGATATATGTATAAATAAATATTTTAAAAATATGATATGGTCCTTTGTCTTAATAAAATCCAACATTTTTTATGAAAAGTATAAAATAAAAGACAAACATCTTCGAGTCTCCCCTAAAGAAAACAAAGGTGTTCACTCGACAAATATAAAGTATTTTATCAATGTCAAATTGTATTACGATCCCTTTGACAAAATGCAAGGATGCCCCCTGTCATATTTCATTACTGTCTTAACATCAACAACCCCCATTCGCCAGATCTACCCCGTCCTCTCTCTCTCTCTCTCTCTCACACACACACACACACACACACACTGTCCTCTGGGAAATACATGTTGTTACGTGCTTGTTACACATGTTGTTGTACCGATGTGAAGTTTGACACAAGTCAACACGCTGCTGCTACCGTTGGTACTACTGTTTGTTCAGTTGGTGGCTCTGTGCATGCTTGTTTATTAGCACGTACGTACATTCATTACGTTGATTGAGTATATAAGATTTTTTATTACATTTGCCCCATGAATTCTTTACTCTTAAATTAATATCGGTCATTTTAATAACGAAAAATATTAAATTAGTCAATATTTAATACGTATTTTTTTTAATTATGTTAATTTAATTTAATTCTAGCAAAGTTAAGATCCACCAGTTAAATTTAAAGCGGTGGAACTTAACAGAAACGGAGACTGTCATCGTATCGACCTTGAAAATCTGTTATATGTGATTTAATATAAGTGGCACTTTGCTGGCGTGTAAGAACGACGGCCGATGTGACCTCGAAAATCTGTATTATTGAATTCAATCAGACTGTCATTTAAAAAAAACGGTGTTCGCCAAGCGCTGGAAATGTGTTCATTTGGATTTTATGCAAATGATACAGTAACGGTCTCCGTTTTTGTTAAGTACCAGCGCTTAATAGTTCATCTTTTAGGAAACAGACGGCCCAAAATATAGGTACTATTTTTTAAATTATTTTTAAAAACAACATAAGTTCTCTGAATGCTTATAATTTTTATTTGGTCTAAGATTTGTCTTGCTATTAATTTCGGACATATGGGCAGGAAGGACAAAATATATATTTTTTAACTTGCTAATCGAAAATGTTAATAATAACAAAATGTTTATATATTTGAATTCTTCGAGTTGTCAGCTTTCATTCGATACCCCACTCACCGGGATTGAATTTAAAAAAAATGGGTTACCCATTTATATTCCTTGAAAAGCAACAAAAACTTTAAAAAATATTACTTAGTCATATTACTAAGTCAATCATTTACTATAATGATATCATATCTCTGTGACAAACAGACAGCGTCTGTCACAGTTGATTTCAAAAATTAATAATTCACCGTCCATGTTTTTCATATTATCGTAGTAAAAATAGAAAATCAAATATTTGCAATACGAAATATAGACGAAGCTCAATGTGTTAATAATAATCAAACAACAAAGGTCCATATATACATACGAAGATATAAATACATATTTAGGTATATTAGAAAATAACTCGCTTTTACTAATATTCGAAACCCCTTCTATTCAAATATACATAAGTTTATTTATATTAGGGGATCGAAACAAGCAACCAACCCTATATAATCATATTTGTCATATGGTTGGCGAAATTGTCCTTTAGATAATATATTCAATAGAAATGGTCTAATAAAGATAGATAATTTCAATATTAGAATTTAGGTTACTACTTCATATAATAGATATTATGTATTATGTATGAGTTAATTACTTTTTATTTAAAATTTGATTTAATTAACACTTCATGAAAGTTGTATACCTATTTGTCGATTCATATCTTTATAAATTAAATTTCTGACCATTTCAAGTTATTGAATTATTAGGATAGGTAATATGTATTTTTAGTGGTAAGAAATATTATGGCAGACCAACTTATATTTGTAACATTTTTAAGGGGTAATTTAAAATATATAATATCTGTTCCTTTTACTAGAAAATATTCTCGTCGTGTATACATACATTATTTATGTATGTCAAATTGAGGGATATAAGAACTTCGGACTTGAAGAAATTTATTTATCTAATTTAATTAAAGGAGCAAAATATATGACTAAAAAACTGTATTTGATAAAAAAAAACAGTGATTTAAATGTTTAAATTTCTTGAATTGTCAGCTTTTATTTGATACTCCACTCTTTGAGATTGAATAAAAAAAACATTGGTAACCCATTTACCTCGCTTAAAAACGCCAAAAAACATTTTTTTTAAATTAACTCAAGTCTGTTATTGGTCTATCATTTATTATAATTATGCCAAATCTCAGCATTCTAGGTAAAACGGTTCAATAGCTATAAGGCTGAGACAGACAGGCAGCCACAATGTTGATTCCATGTGTTCCTTTTGCCTATTTTGGTACGGAACATTAAAAAATCTTTAATTTTACTCTATAGTCTTTGAATTAATCAGTATAAGTTTATATGATAAATCGAATTAATATGTTTATAACCTGTCAAATATATGTAGGTACAATGTACATACGTTTAATTACATTGATAAATTATGTTGAAACTGAATTATATTACTTGTAACATAATTTAACTGTTGACTATGTGGTTTATTTCAATATAGAATACCACCTCGTTTCATCAATGTTGTTCTTGTTAGTGGACAAACTTTGGTAAACATTATTTAACAAATAGCTGAGAATAATCAATATTTGTGCATTTACATATAATGCATAAAACAACGCCGGACCCTGACAATAGATGTCAGCAGCGTAGTGTGGGCAAAATTATTAATTACAGTAAATAATAAGTTTGAATATACATAGAATTAACTAATTAGAATGAGTAATTTCATATTGAATTAATGTTTCGCCTGTTTGTATTTCAATCACTATTATTTTTCTTTTCATTTCATTTTCAAATATCTATAATTCTGGCCACCTTGTTTGTTTCCACCTACTATGATTGGCCCATCAGCAACTCTCCATTCCATTTGTGTCCTTGTGCCCCTTAACACACACACAACACATTCTCCAAATAACAATCAACCACGAAGGAGCTGTCTGAGAAGGACAAGCCGACAGACAATTAATAATGCATGAAGAAGAAAAAAAATTAGAAAATATCGATTTTTAATAATATGAGCCTGCCGTAATACATTTATCATACATATAACCTAAACAAATTTTGTTTTTTTAGGCTTCTGAACAGAAAATTCTCATCAAAATCAGTTCAATAGTTTTCGTGTTTAGTATAAACAAACAAAATAAATAAAAAAAAGGAATTGTATATGTATATTGCCTATGAAAGGACTGATAGACTCAAATTTTTTTTCATTCCTACAGCAAAACCACAGCAAAAATATATTTTTTAATTTTGTTAAAATATATTTGTACCTTTAAAGTTATTTATAACCCAAAATAGAACAGGTAAAGTCACATAATTTATAATAAATCTTAATGTTTATTTTTTTTTATGTATTTTATAACGTTGAAGTAGGTACCTACTAAATTCTATTAAAAATTTATTAAATTAACAATGTGATTTTTCATAAGTACCTATTTATTTTTAGAGCTTTCATATTGAAAAACATGAAATTTTAGGTAGTGTCTTTTTTGTGACGTAAGCACGCATTAAAAAGGGAATTTCCGAAATCAAACTCCTATTTAATTTTTTTGTTTATAAAAACGAATATCTCACAAGCAAGCCGCTAGCTTATTTATAAAAGCCTCATCAACTTCAAATAACTCACAAGGACAAGAAAACAATCTTAACGAAACCTAACAATAAATAATATTTCCTTATCACGAGCCGCTACTGGTGCATCATTGTTACAAAGTTCACAGACGGACACATCATTATTTGTAGGTAAATAGTTAGTTTGCTGGACACAGACTCCAAGACAAAGGATAATTCAATTAGCCTTGAAATTGAACTGGCCCAAGGATATCTCAACTTTGAACATAAACTATAGCTGTAAATTGTATTAATAAAGCTAATCTATGATTTCAAATTGTATTAACTATACTAATCTTGTATTATACATAACACATACAAATAGAAGATACCATAGCGTGTTCTACATAATTTAATCAAAAGATTAAATTGGTATTCCACGTTACTATGTATTTGTTAATACATTAAATAACTTTATAAGTACGAAACAACGCATACGAACAGTTTTTCACACTTCAAAATGGATTTACAAACAAAAAAGGGTCAATGGCGAGTCGGGTCTAGTGTTATTAGTGTCTCGTATTTGCCCATATTTAGGTCATTATTGTAAAATTATAAAGTTGCTTTTGTGAATACTATGATAGCTCAAACTTTGTTATTAAATAGCAAAAATAAAAAACAATTCAGAAAACTGATTCATAAGTTATACAGGCGACAATGATTAAAAGGACAGACACACAGGCAGGCAATACGAAAATAAAAGTATTGATCTTAATCTGAATCAGAAAGATCAAGTGAGAATTTTGAAATCGAAGAATACATTTTTTCTACTTTGAGAAAACATCACAAAGCTTCCTCTAACCCTTAAAAATTGGAGAGGAAGCTAAAATCAAATAATATACCCAGTTCCCAGAATTCAATAAATAATTATTAGTTATAATTCAGCTTTTACATGCTCACTGAATTCATTTAATCAAATAAATTACTTTTTTAATTAATTACCTACAAATTGTACATAGTTTCCCATGTACATGATCAAATACTAATTAGAACGATGTAATTATAATTATAATTGTATTTATTTGTTAATACATAAATGAAACATTTTACAAAAAGATAAATATGTTGTTTTTTTTTGTTATTTAATTGGTATGCTTTGTACAGACATAAACATAAATGCGTTCGTTTTTTCCGTTTTAAAAATAATCAAAATTTATTTTTGAGAAAGCAATATTGTATCATTTGATGTAATTCCCAAAACTCGTATATTTTCGTTATGTGTAAAAACGGCGCCTACTCGATAAAATCGTTTTTTAATAGTTATTTATTTTATGATTTTCGTTCAGAAAATGAACGCTTACTCATGTTAAGATCTATTCAAAATTAGATTACTTTATAGTAAAAGTAATTTTAAACATTTGAAACGAGCAAATTTATAAAATAATATAATATATATAGAGCCATTCAGAAGTCATAATGATTAAATCGATGTATTTATAGGAACATTTACAATAAAATATTAAATAGGAAGTACGTGACTAAAAAAGTGCGTAAATTACTAAAATATAAAATATTTGGATACTTCTGAATTGTTATATAGAAGTGGGGTGAAGGCACATCTTCAAGCAAAGACATCTTATCTAACTTCAGGTCACATTTTTTTAAATATTGGTATCCATGTCCCAGAGGTCAAATCCCATGAGAAAAGATAAATTTTTAAGGAGTTAAAACATGTATTACTTGATAGAAATCCCTATAAGCTAGGACTTACGCATCACCTGTAGCTTATTTAATAGAAAGTACTGATTTTTTTCTGAAACATTCACTGGCAAAGCAAGTAATAAAAATCAAAACTAAATTTATTATTTAGGCTTTTAAATAGCTCCTCCCTTTTAACAATAATTACATAAGCATGTTCTGTACCCCATTTATGGATATAGAAAAATATTGTTTTGTAATATAGATTCGAGATAATTCATATTTTTCCTAGATTCGGCAAGCAATTTTACATATATATTCTTAATTTCAGCTCAATCGGTACAGTAGTTTTTAAATTTTGGTGCGAACGGACGAACAGATTTCCGTTTCGAACCCTGAAAATATTTAACCACAATATAAACCGTTTCGCTATTGTAATACGAACACAAGCCGTGTCATAAATAACAAATTACTAGTACTAGCGATATGTGGCGCTTTAGTAGATTATACCAGGCTACATGCGATAGTGGTGGAGGCAGTGTTTCGCATTAATTGAAGCTTTATTGCCGTCCCATGAAAAATAACTAACATACACCCCCGTATCGCAAGGCCCAATTAGCAATACCAATGTGATATACAGTAAGGGACAAAATTGTGGGTACGATCTTCCTAAATTCATAAATTCCCTGAATAATGTCTTTCTGATTACCTGACAGTGTAGTAATAACATGTGGAATTCTATTGGTGATTATAAAACTAGGTGGACATAGTTTTACAACGTTGTGACTCATAGGGTGGCTAAGAAAAAATCCAGGTAGTATATAAGTAATCCTTCTTTAGGACAAAATTGTGGGTACGACATCATTAAGTGTTTATATTTGTAAGAGTTCGTATCAACAATTGATTTTGGTTAGTGGTCATAATTATATTGGGTTATATCTATACACAACAATTTCTGTTTTTAATATTAACATTGTTGAATATTAGATAAACCGATAAAAATGGTTCGCGGTAGTGAAATTCCATTAGATATTCGAAAAAGGGTTGTTGAGGATCGAAGAACTGGACTTAGTTATCAAATTATTGCTAAAAAGTATAAAATTTCGAAAAATGCGGTAGTGAGAATGTGCAAAAAATTTGAAGCTACACATAGTGTCGCAAACATCACTGGGAGAGGTCGAAAAAAGAAAACGACACAAAGAGAAGATACGATAATAATCCGTGAAGTGAAGAAAAATCCCAATCTTACTGCGCGAGAAGTTAAAGAAATTGTTGGTGTTGATGTTTCCAATAAAACAATCAAGAGACGATTAAAATCAGCCGGGTTAGAAAGCTATTTTAAACACAAAAAACCGTTCATTAGTGCGAAAAATAAAAAGAGACGCTTACAATTCGCTAAAAATCACATAAATAAATCAAAAAACTTTTGGAATAGTGTAATTTGGTCCGACGAAAGTAAATTTGAGCTTTTTGGGAATAAACGAAGGGGAAGAGTGTGGAGGCGCCCTGGAGAAGCGTTAAAACCTCAAATGGTACAATCAACAGTTAAACATGGTGGAGGTAATGTTATGATTTGGGGGTGTTTTAGTCGAAACGGGGTGGGTAATTTAGTGAGAATCGAAGGCAAAATGACAGGTGCTGTATACGTAAACTTACTAGACGAAAATCTTAATGCCTCCGCTGAAAAAATGAATTTAAATGAGCAATTTGTCTTTCAACAAGACAATGATCCAAAGCACACATCAAGAGTTGCAAAGAAATATTTTGAAGATAACGATTTGGAACTATTAGAATGGCCAGCTCAGAGTCCGGATTTAAATCCAATCGAGCATTTATGGTCGTATTTAGATACAAAAGTGTCTCGAGTGAACGTTACCAATGCTGAAAATTTTTTTGAGAAGCTGGTTTCTGCGTGGGAGGAAATACCACAGGAAATAATAGAAAATTTAGTGGACAGCATGCCCAGACGTTTACAAGCTGTCATTAAAGCTAAAGGTGGACATACAAAATATTAAAAGTAAGTAAAACTGTGATACACGATATTAAGAGGTTGATTTTTCGAACGTACCCATAATTTTGTCCATTTCTATTTTCAGATTGCTGGCATCTATTCATTGGAATGAAGAAAATAAAATTTATTTATTTATAATACTGTGTAGAAATTATCTGTTGATATATTAAATAAAATATTATCATACATTTTTCAAGTATTTCATTTAAAATCATTATAAAACATGGCATTTATAACATTATTTTGCTACGTACCCACAATTTTGTCCCTTACTGTATAAGCGGAACAAATAGTTAATGAAATTATGTGAACGGTTTTCAAAAACAATAATACCTCTTATGTTATTTTATTAATTTAAATATTTATAAATTATTAATTTTTTATTAGCTTATACATTTCTCTAGATATTTTTCTATGAGTAGAATGACAGTAAAAAAGTAATAGGATCGGGCTGGAGCTTTAAAATTCGAAAAATAAAATATACCTATTCGCTATGCGATTTTAATTCAAATAAAGATTTCTATAATTATTATTATTTACCGTTCAAGGTAAATGTACTATTAAAAACGTCATTGGGAGTAAAGTGTGCACAGCAAACATAAATATTTTTATAATTAAAGGAGGTTAAGTTTAAATTGTTCACCCATATTTCTTTGACCATTGCATTTTTTGAATTATTGTTACAATTTTTACATTATATTTAAACATTTCAAATAGCTGTATGGGAACTTCAGAAGGGTTCAAGTTTTATCCGATAGGTGGAAGAGTAGTCACTGACCATAGCGAATAACAAACTTGAAACAAAAAGATAATATCGATCAGTTCCCAAAGCATAAAACTCGAATCTGTGCTTCTAGAATTGTATCAAAACAAACGAGGGAAGAATTATATGCATTCAGGATGTATCTCAATTAGTAAAACACACATATAAATAATGTGGGACAATGTAGGTGCAAATGGCGCTGGGCCATGAATCATATTCCGTATGACAATAAAAAGAGTCCGCTAACAAAAGAACGCGTTTAGTTCTATGAATATGCATTTGACCAGCGCTCTGTCAGGGCAAGGCTATTAACATGGACCTGTGTATGCGAGTATGTAATGGAGGTCTCTCTATTGTGGAGTAAAGAGGGCGTAACTTAAGGGTTGTATTTAGGACGTGTGGGAATTTCTGTTTTCAATTCGAGATTTTATTGATATTATGTGTGTATGTCTGTCTGTAGATGCTGTTACTCAAAAACGACAAAGTGAAATGTTATATATAAGATTTTTTTCATCTGGAAAGAAAACCTTCTATTTTTGAAAACGATCTTACAAAATCATCATTTGTGGCATTTTTAGATAAGGATATTTCAAGAACCTAAGCTAAACGGATTCGGTTTCAGCATATCAAAAACCTTCGCTGGCATGTGTTATTATTACAATTCAAAATCTTGGAGAGAAAGGTTGCAGGTGCATTGAAAGCAACTATAATCGGAAAACTACTAACTACTCACTGTCCTTCTCTACAACTCAATAGCGTCGATAGGGGGGAGCAAAGGGGGGGGGGGGGGCAATTGCTCCACCAAAATTTTTAGTGGGGGGACAATGAATACTTTTTACCCCTCAAAATTTGAATCCTGTTTTTAAGGTGGGTTTGAAGCGACGTGCAAGTATAAAAGTATTTCTATTTATTTTTTAACAAATAATACGATATAAATCAAGCTAAAGAAAATTGAAGTCATATTTGAATTTTAAGAACACCAAATAAAATTACGTCAGCTTAATTTTTGAGGTTCGTACTACCCCCCCCCCCCCCTCCCAGAAAAAAATTGTTCTGGCTCCACTGACTACTGAACGTGATTACTTGTAGTCATTTTTTTATTTGTCAACAAGAATGTTTTCAAAGTATTTTACGATAGAATATTCACACTTTTAACAAAATGCTTCTAACCCTTCCGATCAAGGCAAATTAAAGAAACTATTAAAAATAATTTATTTTAAATTTCGTAACTACCTACTTCTTTTAAATCTGCTAAGGCTGAATCTCAGATATATTTTTGAAGAAAGGGAGATATATTTTAGAGATTTATGCTCGTGTCAGTTTTATAGCTGATGCAGTTCCTTCGCTTTTCCTATTTTCCACACCATAGATGCAGCACTGATGAGTTATATAATATGGACTTATATTCCGACCGAAAAATACCCTAGCCTGTGTTAACATGTATTTAGTGAAATAATAATTGAACATTGGCGAAATTGAGGGATACAGTTTGCATGTTTTGAAAATCTATAATGTATATCCTTTTTAAATATTTTATCGACATTTTTATTCTATTTCTAATAAATTTTCAATAAAACAACTGTAAATTACGAATTCCTGGTTAACGAATTACTTCTGACTTAAGTGGCGAAATAAGTTTTCAAATAAATACTTGTATATAATATATGAAATATCAAATTGCCAAAATAGTTAAAACCGGCTCTGGACGCTATGCGTACTGTGAGGTTAGATATGTTGGCGATCACCGTGGCGCTTAATGTTGGTAACCCCCAGTACAGGGGTGCCAACTTAATGTACACCATCATGTTATGGATTGTAACATGTGTGTATGGTCGGAACTAGAAATAGGCGTGAGGATGGGGAAACTGTATATTTTATGAGTTCATATGTTGGCCTGAGCAAGGTGCATTTTCATATTTCTTGTTAAGAATTCTGTTATTTTAGGATGCGGGAGAAATTTTAGATATTGTAAAATTATTTCGTGATAGTTCAGTTAAAAGTTTTGCATAGAAAGTATGTAATTGTTATAATTGATAAATTAATACTTTAAATTTATACATTACAGCTGTTTTCTTTTTAATTTTACTAGGGGGGGGGGGGTAATAATGTATTTTGAAATGTACTTATTGTTAGTGACTTGTAATTGATACGAAAATCTTAATCAACAACTTACATTGAATAGTTAAATCTGACGATCAGGCCTTTGTTGTGAAAATTTATAAATAATGTTTTTTTATAAAAATTTATAAAAACAAATTCGAATGTAGTACCTTTTCACATAAATACACGCAAGCGTGGTCCAAACGCGGATCCAGTGGGGGATCATGGGAGATATGATCCCCCCCCCCAAACAAAAAATTAAAGCAAATGTGTATTAAATATACTAAATTAACTTTTTTGTCCACATTACACTCTATGACCTCCCCCCCTCCCTTCCAAATTTTCGTTTCTCAGACTATGACCCCCCCCCCCCAGATTGTAAACCGAAATCTGCACCTGGCATAGCCGCAGGATAATATTATATAATTTATGTAATTAATTACAATCAAAATATTATATTCATTATCCGTATTAATTAAATAAAGCTTGTTGATGGAAATAATTAAATTTCAATAATTTGTTGGTGCGTTTTTGCTTCCTCGCAATACGAGAAGCTTTGTGATCGTTTCAGATTAAGACAAAAAAAATGTTCTCCGATTTCAAAATTTTAAATTGATCTTTCCGTTTCACGTCAAGACTTTTCGTTCCGTGTCTGTCTGTCAGTCCGTCTGTCCGTGTGTCCGTCTGTCCTCTGAATCCTTGTCACACGCATAACTCATGAACCACTGAACCGATATTGTTGAAACTTGGTCGGATGGTTGGGTCTGTCAAAAAATTAAAAATATATGAAAAAATAATCAGGTGCATTTTAAGAAAAATTTCGAACTAATATTTTTTAGTAAAATTGTATAAAAACTAAATGGTTAAACAATTCCAGGCAATTTATCTAAACACTATCGCTTTTTATTTAGATTGTTCAATAATTAACTACCTTTGGTGAATTTAGCACGAGGAAGCACTGTGCAGATGTTTTTTTAATAAGTTAATTATTTTGATAACCAGTTTTTAATATTTTATCTTAAATAGGTAACTAATGCGATTATAATTTCTATTTCTTATTGCGTTAGGTAAATTTAAATTAAAAGTAAATTCTACATTCGAACTAATTAGTTGTATAGAAATACAAATTACATTGAATAAATAATAATTACTGCTTATAAAGGGTCGCAAAATCATGCCCTATGGGAGACAGAAATGTCATGAATTTATTAGCCAATTAAAAATAATTAACAAATTAACATATATTAACCATAAAATAAATCTGAAACAACCAAAACAAAATTACAATAATTATTTATTAACAAGAGTGTCACAAGCAAAATTGGACATCAACAATGAAAAATTAAAATCATTGTATTGCTTGATTAATATTTGTTTAACTGTTAATGAAGAGGGTTCATGCATTGATGGAAGCAAACACAAATTAATTATAAAAATTGCTATAAATGTTTTACGAACTGCAACTGCGTTTTAATCGAAACAATGAAATATCGACAAAAAAAGCATCGATTGAAATATGCATAAGTACTTACATATTTTAAAACGCAACGTCTCTCTGTCTGTCCGTTAGTACACTTATCACTCGAGAACCACTTATATTTTTTATTTATTTTTTTTAATTCATAGATATATTCTTTTCCCAAGTTTTAGTATATATTTTGTTACGTTACGTAATATAAGGAATAAGCAATGATGATAATAGTAAATCAAGTCGGAAAAAAGCGCGCTCTTTTGCAATACGCTGCCTAAACCGTTAAATATTGAACAATATAATGTAGTAGAGAACTGAGGAGATAAAAAGATCTAAAATAATTCAACTACAGTTTTCAAAAAACCTAAACAATAATTCCGTAGTTAGCAGCTAGTTAGAAATATGAAAATAAAATTATTTTTTATTGATTTATAATTTATAAATATTTTATTTATAGTGTGGTGGAGGGAGAGGGGGCGAGATGGGGAGCTTAACGAATAAAAAATGATGCACGCTAAAATTGCAACTGGAAACACGGAAAATATCAATTTGATATAAAAATATCGGTATGGAAAACCATACATGACTTCCATGTTCTTAAATATCTTTTTAAATAATTTTTAATGTACAAATATAAGTAGTAAGAATAATTTAGTACGGCATAGTATTTATTGAAGCTTATATACACGCCATATTTTTGTTTTATTTTTATTCAAAAATCGATGCAAGACGACAAAAACATTTTATAAAATAGCGGAAACGTATTTTTTATATTGGATGAAAATATGTATTTTTATAACCATAGCCATATCCAATTCGCTGAACATTTATGAGACATAACGTTTTCCAAATATCCTCGAAAAAAAATATAATAGTATAATATTAAAACCATATGAAAAAGTTCCCAAAACCTGTAATAATTTGTCCATATTGTAGAAAAGAATTCACAGGGTAGGATTCTGATAAATAGTTTTAGACTTATTTTAATGAAATATTGTGGTTTTTTTTAGTGAAGTAGACATGTTGGATTTCATTGATAAAAAAAATCACAGGACTTTTTTATACGTAATACTGTACGTAAATAAAATGAAAGGGCCATAAACTGTAGAAAATCACATTCCATACAATTTTTAGTATTGAATTATATGTTTATTAAATCAATTATTTCCATAAAAATTGTAAAAATAGATCATAAATAATAGATAATACTATTCTTAACAACTTTTATATTTGGCATAATTATAGTTAATGATAGACCAATAACAGACCTGATATTTAAAAATAAAAATTAATGTTTCTGGTGATTTTAATGAAGACAAATGGGTTTCCAAAAAAATATTCAATTCCGGACAATGGAGTATCAAATGAAAGCTGAAAATTCAAGGAATTTAAATATGTTATTGTACGTTTTGTTATTATTAAAATATTTGTTTTACAAACTACAAAAAATTGTAAAAATATTTATATCTCCGAAAGTAATAGTGAAAAAATCAGAAAATGTATAAAGAAAATTATGATCGTTCACCGCGTTTACGTATTTTTTCGAAAATAATTCAAAATTATAATTTTGATAAAAACGTAAATATATTGTGCTGCCACCTTTATAAAAATATTAAATTGTTTTTTAATTTATCTAAAGTTTTAAATCTACAGTATGATACACTAATAAGCGAGGCTCATACAACGTTATTAATGACAAACCCTATAAGATATCCTGAATCCTGGCCTGCTTCAATTTACTGTGTTAGCTAAAGTTTTATATATACAGTACGGTACACTAATACGCGAGGTTCAACTCACATTTGACAAATTTATTTATACAACGTTATTAATAACAAACCCTATAAGATATCCTGAATCCTGTCCTGAATCAATTTACTGTGTTAGCTAAAGTTTTAAATATACAGTACGATACACTTATATGCGAGGCTCAACTCACATTTGACAAATTTATTTATACAACGTTATTAATAACAAACTTTTTAAGATATCCTGAATCCGGGCCTGCATAAATTTACTGTCTTAGCTAAAGTTTTAAATATACAGTACGGTACACTAATATGCGAGGTTCAACTCACATTTGACAAATTTATTTATACAACGTTATTAATAACAAACACTATAAGATATCCTGAATCCGGACCTGCATAAATTTACTGTCTTAGCTAAAGTTTTATATATACAGTACGGTACACTAATATGCGAGGTTCAACTCACATTTGACAAATTTATTTATACAACATTATTAATAACACACCCAATAAGATATCCTGAATTCAAGCCTGCATAAATTTACTGTATTAGCTATAGTTTTAAATATACAGTACGGTACACTAATATGCGAGGTTCAACTCACATTTGACAAATTTATTTATACAACGTTATTAATAACAAACACTATAAGATATCCTGAATCCGGACCTGCATAAATTTACTGTTTTAGCTAAAGTTTTATATATACAGTACGGTACACTAATATGCAAGGCTCAACTCACATTTGACAAATTTATTTATACAACGTTATTAACAACAAATCCTATAAGATATCCTGAATTCAAGCCTGCATAAATTTACTGTATTAGCTATAGTTTAAAATATACAGTACGGTACACTAATACGCGAGGCTCAACTCACACTTGACAAAATTGACACAACGTTATTAACAACAAACTCTATAAGATATCCTGAATCCGGGCCTAGTTTCACTGTCTGTATGACATCCATAAAAAGAGAAACATCGCGGCAGACAATCCGACAATTTATTATTTTTTGGCACTCACGATATCGCACGTATATTTAAAATTCAGGCAGAGTTTTCGGTGCACTTATACATAAATACGTGTATGTATAAGATATTTAACGTGATATATAGCAGCCAGATCCTGTATGAAGATATCAAGGTAATAAATATTTAGAAACGGGGACTTGTGTGAGTGTTTCTATTGACCTAACTGTTTCGTGTAAAACTTAATCAATAATATCGAAACTTATATTGCGTGGAGATAACAATAATCACTTTTTATATGTTTTGTTGTTTTTCTTATATCGCGATGCTTGAGCAAGTTACGTACTTCTGTTTTTTTTTACCCTTCTATGGCAAAGCTGTAACGAGGGATATAATTTAAGCTGGTTATGTTTATATATACATATGTATGTGTTAGGTGTGTTGATCTACGAGTCTGAATTTTTGGGACAATTAATTTTGATCCAAAGCTAAAACAATAAAAATAAAAAAAATAAAAACACCCTAGTATGTATGTATGTAAATTTATCCGTTTCCTCGCAGAGCCTAATCTACTTGACCGATTTCGAAAAATTAGGTATTGTTTTGGAAAATTCAAAATGGCAACCGAGTCTTTAAATTTCATCAAAACCCTTCATGATGGGTATCAAATTAAGGGGCTTCAAAAAACGACTCAAAAAATACATATCGATTGAAATATGCATAAGTACTTACATATTTTAAAACGCAACGTCTCTCTGTCTGTCCGTTAGTACACTTATCACTCGAGAACCACTTATATTTTTTATTTTTTTTTTTTAATTCATAGATATATTCTTTTCCCAAGTTTTAGTATATATTTTGTTACGGTACGTAATATAAGGAATAAGCAATGATGATAATAGTAAATCAAGTCGGAAAAAAACGCGCTCTTTTGCAATACGCTGCCTAAACCGTTAAATATTGAACAATATAATGTAGTAGAGAACTGAGGAGATAAAAAGATCTAAAATAATTCAACTACAGTTTTCAAAAAACCTAAACAATAATTCCGTAGTTAGCAGCTAGTTAGAAATATGAAAATAAAATTATTTTTTATTGATTTATAATTTATAAATATTTTATTTATAGTGTGTTGATCTACGAGTCTGAATTTTTGGGACAATTAATTTTGATCCAAAGCTAAAACAATAAAAATAAAAAAAATAAAAACACCCTAGTATGTATGTATGTAAATTTATCCGTTTCCTCGCAGAGCCTAATCTACTTGACCGATTTCGAAAAATTAGGTATTGTTTTGGAAAATTCAAAATGGCAACCGAGTCTTTAAATTTCATCAAAACCCTTCATGATGGGTATCAAATTAAGGGGCTTCAAAAAACGACTCAAAAAATACATATCACATGTAAAAAAATAATTTGTGGAGCATTTAACGGTTCATATATTTGATTTCCTTTTCATATTATTACAAACATGTAAATATAATTAGGTAGTTTATTAATAGATATTTTTTTATTATAAAATATCAATTATAAATTTTTATTAATACTGGTCTGTCCTATTTCAGTTATCATACAGCATAAAATAATTATAGAGTCTTAGACTTTCGATCAGTGAAAGTCCGATCAAAATCCGTTTAGTAGTTTTTATGGATCTTGGCTTCTGGGTGTAAGCCGTGTCGATTTGGTCGTGTTATCGGCCAGTGCACTTTTAGATGAAACGTTGGCCGATAACACGACCAAATCTACGCAGTTTACACCCAGAAGCCAAGATCACCGCGGAAGCCTCAAGACTAGTATTTTTCATGTCAAACTCTGTTTTGCTGCTTAACTGTTAACTTGCGTGACTGATACATGTAAAGTATTTGTATACATACTGACATACATGTATACATGTATATTAATATTTAATCCTATGTATGAAGGTATTATATTATATACATATGAATATTGTATGTATAAACAAAAAAGTATTTTTATTTTGTTTACTTATCTTTATTGACCGATCGCTTAGTAAATAGGTTTTGTATTAATACGAGACGCACGAAAATTCTTATACATATATTTTATATTTGTTTTGTTTATTTACACATGTTTATAAATATATAAATATCGTATTTTTGTTTACTTTATCTCATATGATTTTTTACCACGAGTTAAAATTTGTGTTCGAAAAACATTATACAAGTTTTTTTATTCAATTTACATTCGAGAATTAATTTGATTAAATTAAAACAAAATTAAAACCCAGTCATAAAATACAACTTTGTAAAAATTAAAATATGTTCGGTATATGTTTATTTTTATTTTCTTACTTTAACTTTAAATTATTGGTATGGAAAATCATACAATTGTTTTATTTATTTATTTATTTATTTTAATATGGAAAATCACAGATAACAATACTTATACGATATTGTTATAGGTACAAAATATGTGCAAAATTATACCCATATTTCTAGATCTTGAGATTTTAAATGAACAATTTGCAAAAAATCATAAATAATTATGAACGTAAGAAAATTCTACAGACAGATAAACACACGCACAACATTTCTCCCGAAACTAAGTTTTTATCGTAATATTTAATATTAAAAAAATATTCAATAGTTTAAATTTTTAAATACTAATGAAAAACGGGTACCTCTATCTTTAAAGCCCAAAATTGCCTTTATTCTCCAATAATAATATATTTGAAAATAATTTGTTCCAAATATACTATCTCCTTAAAAAATAGGGTTGAGCAAATAAGACTACATATACTCTTTTGAAAATTCATTCATTGATTAATTATTTTATTTTTCACTGTGAAATAATTTGCTTTAGTTTGTTAACAAACTATTTGAATGAACATATCCAGTCTCAATATAGTATACTCCTATAACGTACTAACGTTATGTGAACCACATTGAGAACTTCAATTATCTTCCCATCCTTAATCAAGGAAAGATAATTACTAAATTAAATCACAACATAACCTCAAAAACATAATTAATTACAGCCAACTGTCCCGTCTTCAATCCGGGCAAGTGGATCTATTGTCCACGCACGGGCTACCTGCTAAATACCCTGAGGACCAAACCTTCTCTTTGTATTAACCAAGAAATCGGAATTTGCAGTGGCAGTCTATCAAAAATGTCCACTCGAATACGTGACGAAAATTTTATGCGTCAAAAATATATTTTATATCTACCTAGAAGATAAGAAATAATTAAAATATATTGAAAATTGATTATTAACCATACAATATGTTGTAATGATATGGGAAATACTATATTATTATTTATTTATAGGGTGAAGTGAGATAAATGTGAACGTCATCACTAAAATTGTCTATTCTATTATATCTTGCTAATTTTTACTACATTGCTTTACTGATTTTGGTGGGGTGGATTGACTTTCTATTATACACATTTAGAGTTTCTTAAAAAATTACCACAGCGATTCTGGACTAATGTAATAATTATTATAATAATTTATTTGCACATTGACTAATTATGGTATACAAGACGTCTCGTGTATCAAAAGTTAAACAAATGAATAAATAAATGCTGCAAATAGGTATATTCAAGAACATTAGAGGTACAGCTGGGCACGTGAGTAATTTTTGTTTACAATCACAAGTGAAAAAAAATTAGTTACGCCCGCTCACTCACGGTTACAGAAAAAAAAATCACGATCACGTATCCTATTTTTTACTCACGCCCGATCACGCACGACGGGTCACTCTCGTGGCACGATTTAATATAATTGTAAATTAAATTTAAAACGATGAATATTATTGTTTTTACGTGTATATTTAATATTCGTGTTATTTCTTCTAAATTGCATTTGTAGTTCAAGTAATAGCAAACAAAACAATAATGGTACTATACATTTTTATATCTAGAGTTTTTTCGTGCTCCGATAGAGTTGGCAGTACTGACCATGTGAAATAAAAGTGCTTTATCTAAAAATGGCATTTATATTTATACTGTATTTTAATGTAAAAATTTGTTATAAAACATTATTAAATTTATGCATTATTAGTTCAGATATTAAAAAAAAGATAAAATACCTAAATATATATAAAAAAATTACCTTTTTGTTTTCATTGACTCACGATCACGCATACTCGATTTAAAAATCGCTCACGCTCACGTCGGGTCACAGCCGCTTTAATTAGGGGTAATAGAAATAAAATTAATAATTTTGAATCAACTTTGATTTTAATTTTAGTAAGATATGATAAGAACTTTATAATTTAGAAGGTTGTAAATAAAGTGTTTAAAACTTTCAAGAGATTGCAAGCTACATAAAATAATAAAGCGTTATTCTTGTTTACTCTGGTATTGCATTTACCCCGAGAATCCTAAAAACAATAGTAAACAACTAAAACCTTATTTTCTAACAGTTTATACTTGTATAAGACAAACTAAAAACTATTTCCTCCTTTGTTTCCTTGTCTACACCACCACTGTTCTAAACCAAACTCCGTCCACTACCCCATTCCCTTTAACATCACCATTTGTGAAGCATAGCTCCGTATAATTGAAATTACTCTCGCGCAGATCCAAGTCGGCCGCGTTTTATCAAAGCCTGCTAAATTATTAGAATGAGTTTTGTAGTTTTTGCGGTTATGAAAATAATGTCTGAACTTGACGTTCCTTTCTTATAATTGTTAGTATTTTTGTTTTTAAGAGTTATTTATATTAACTAGAGTGAAAGTTTTAAGTTAACGAGGTAAATTAAAATGTTCTCTCTACTAAATACTAATCGTTTTACTTTTTTTTACGAAATATAGTTACCATGAAAAAACATCTGCCAAGTAAATGCACAGTGCTTCCTCCTGCTAAATTCACCAAAGATAGTTAATTATTGAACAATTTAAATAATAACCGATAATGTTTAGATAAATTGCCTGGAATTGGTAAACCATTTAATTTTTATACAATTTTACTAAAAATACTAGTTCGAAAATTTTCTTAAAACGCACCTCAATATATTGTAAAAATTCTAGCAACATGGCTAAGATTTCTTACCCTATCCACCGTATTCACCTGATCTTTTCCCTGAGAGTATCATGTATTAGGCTCCTTTATATATTACCTTAAAAGTAAAAATGACAATTTCTTTTTCAATCACATTGACATGTTTAAGAACTAAAAAAATACCTAAAAGATGGCATAAGGTCTCTGAATGAAACTTTCCAAACAATCTAAGATTGATCGTTTATTTGTATAATAATTATTTATATTAATTACGCTAAAAGAAACATAAAGTAAATTAAAGCAGTAAATAAATTCTTATTCAGTGACATAAACTACTGTCTCTTAATTAAGTAAGAACAAAAACTAGATTGAATATTTATAATCCAATTTATAGTGAAGCAAAAACAACTAGATCTGATCTCCAATTTAACGTTGCATCTATCGGTGTTCTACTATGCAAAATTTACGTCAAGTACTTTACATTTTAATGGCTTCATTTGCAGGGTTGTATTAATTGGTTTTTCATTCAAATTTCGTTTTTTCATTACATTTATTAATAGATTATTACATTTTTGTTCGAAAATGATTATGTATTATAATTTACGTATGTTATTATATGATTTATTTATAAAAATAATACAAGTACCTACCGTATATGAAAACCAACTGCTTATATGTTCCAATATTTCAAAGACTAATTATTTGAAAAAAAAATACTTATTTCCCTTATGGTTGGAATTTGGAAAAATTCTTTCTTAGGAAATGTTAACGTCATAAATGGAACGTATGTTTCAAATTTCATGTTTCTAAGACCAGTAGTAGAAGCTGGGCATTGATATGTCAGTTATTTACCTTACATTTTTATATAGAAATAGATTTAAAGTCGTGAATGAATTTCGAGCAATATTAACAAGAAAGCAAATATTTTGCATGTATCTCAATTTAAATAACATTTCTCTATGTTCAGTAAAGAAATTCTACATTTTTTGTAGGTACAACTTCTACTTTCGTTTCGTCTAACCACATTTTTTTATTAATCACGATCAATAAAAAAAGATATATTTGAGAACCCTTACTCTTTACACACATATATTCAAAATCAGTGAACACTTGATCACTTGACAAGATTATACTAGAAAAGAATAAGTGGTTTCAACATGATCGTGTCTTTGTCGTCATCACAATTTCTTTGATCTTTACAATATAATTAAGTGCTATGGGGGTAGCGCGTGTATGTATGTATGTGTGTGTGTGGGAGTGTAGGTGAAAGAGAACTGAGATGAGGTCACGAAGAACTCTAGAGGTTCAGGTCTTTTGATATCAGATAAAGCGATAGAGCGTAAACGGTTGGCAAAATTACGTATGAACAATAAAATTGTGATATGTCATCAAAAATCCTACATAAAAATAAAGACGTAATAAAAACGTGTTTTATTTTATTTTCTTGAGGTGTTACGAATTTTATTGTGTATAGTTTTTGATTTTATGCGATAGTAGCAGAGTTTCTCGACGTAGTTTGTGTGGGTGTTTGAATGTTACCTCAATTAACTGTAGAATCTACAAACCTTGTAGAATTTTTGTATGGATTTTTCTCGTATGTATGATAAATTAATACAGTACTTTTTAGTATATTTATTATTATTATATATTTGTTGTGACGTTTAATATAATAATAACAACAACTAAATTGTTTAAACGTCAGAATTTATTGAAGATAAAAGAAAATGCAAGCTTTCGATTCACAGAATCATCGTCAGGCTTTTAGAAGAAATTTGAGACTCAAATTTTATTTCTTCTGAAAGCTTGACGATG
The DNA here is from genome assembly GCA_961205875.1 of Sialis fuliginosa. Classification (NCBI taxonomy): domain Eukaryota; kingdom Metazoa; phylum Arthropoda; class Insecta; order Megaloptera; family Sialidae; genus Sialis; species Sialis fuliginosa. The sequence goes on along the minus strand of OY540817.1, from coordinate 10,238,653 downwards.
ATTCTGTGAATCAAAAGCTTGCATTTTCTTTTATGTTCAATAAATTCTCACGTTTAAACAACTAAGTTGTTTTTATTATTATATATACATAAAATGTAAGGTCGACTCATTAGGTACGATATGTATTCCACTGTGTTTTTAGAAAAATCTTTTTTTGCTTATAATATTACGAGAAAACTACAAAAATTATTTTCAAGATTTAAAATGAACGTTTACCTAATTCAGTTTTGATACAGTTTTTTCTCTAATTGCAAATTATAGAGCAACGTAGTAAAAAGTTAATATGTTCAAGTTTTTTAAATTTAATATTAAAAAATTTCAAGACTTACTCAACTGATTTAAAAAATAATATCATATACATATATAAATACATTTACTATATACTTTCGATGAAATATAAGTTATTATTAATGGTACTACATGTTAGGAAAAAAACTACTTTACAACAGTTAGAATAACTGTCATGTACTAATGCTTCCCAAAGACTACAGTATAAAAAATCTGCTAATTGTATGTAAAATGTATCAAGTAATATTATTACATTTTTACTGCCTCCTGAAAAGTTATACATCTGTGACAAAGCAAGAATGACAAAAGAATACTACACATCACCAGGGCCGTACTTACACATTTTAAGACCCAAGAGGTCAAAAAAACCAAAGAATATAGTTTTTTATGTATTAGATTTGATAACCATGTTCTAATGTGAATCTTTTTTTTTATTTTGCTCTAAACAACCTTTAAAATATAAATTAATAACCATATGTTCATGGGAATTTTTGGCAGTAACCTAATTTTCCTACTATATAACGCAAAAATGTCCCTCACGATGTACCTAACTAGCGCCCTCTGCTATCATAATAAAAAGTAAATTATATGATATTATTTTACACTCAACTAAAATCAATACCCCGGGTACAAAATCGTTTATCTGTAGTTGTTAAGTAAATAAAAAAACGATTGAATATAGAGCGTTTATAAATGGCTCGAAGCTGAACAAGGTTATGCAATTATGCTGATAAAAAACAGGCACATCATCAACCGGAATTTTGACTATATTTCACACATAAAAGTGATAAATTACTATGCCCCAATGATCAAAAATAAGGGATAGTTAATTGTTATTACACTATATTTAGAAAGGGGGATGTTTAATTGAATTATTATTTTCATCAATTTTAAGTTTCAATTTCAATTCTTTTCTTTAAAAATAAATCAGCTATATATACAAAAATTTTGGAAATAACTTAATTTTTTTACCCAAGTTTTAGTATATATTTTGTTACGTTAGGTAACATAAGAAATAAGCAGTGACGATAATAGTAAATAAAGTCGAAAAAAAGTTTGCCGCCAGTGCGCTCTATTGCAATATGCTGCCTAAACCGTTAAATATTAAACAATATAATGTAGTAAAGAATTGTGTAGAATAAAAAGATCTTAAATAATTCAACTATATATTTTTTAAATCCTTAACAATAATTTCGTTGTCTACACGAGCGAAGCCGCGGGCACAGCTAATATATGTATAACTGAGAATGAGTTACTGTTGTAATATCCACAGCATTTATGTATTTTAGTCTGGCGACTGTCTGCTTGAGATCTTACTCGAGTTTTATTAGTAAGAGTTCTTCGCAAGGGATATTAAACTGATTAAAGATTTTATTTCTCTGACGTGAGTGAAATACTATACTTATCAACAAAACATGATTGCAAATGTGTGCAATGCTTTTAAGTTATTTTATTGTGATATTACATCTTCAAAAGTTTATTCTTATGGATATTTATAAAACTATTCTTACAGAAAGTTACCTGTAAATCGCGTAAAATTAATCGCTTAAAAAGACATTGATAAAATTAGGGATCGTTCCATATTTTTCTAAAACCACATTGTACCAAACCAATCAATCAAAATAGGTCAAAAATAGCGTAAAAAAAATTCTGAAAATTCACGTAAGAATGTCTAAAAAAAATACTGTCTAAAAAGAAAATCGGTTCGAACATCTGAAAGAAATTTATGTAAAACTTAAAATAAAATAAGTTCACTTTTCAATTTTATTTATTTAGTTACTTTCATATATTGAAAAGTAACTATCTTTTTTATACTTTTTTTTCATCAGAATTATCGTCACAGTATCTGATAATACAAAACTTTTGTAAACTGGTGCGAAATCTTGTTAAACAAAGATTTCAATAATAACAAATTGTTTACATATTTAAAATCCTTGAATTGTCAGCTTTCAAACGGGTAATCCCAAAATTTGCATGAAAATCTTACTGCGTAACTTCAAATCCGCAAAAAAGAGACCCTACTGTAAATTTTTTGACACTCTCACAGATAAAATCGATAGAGAATAATATAACTACACTACTTTATTCTTTTGTCCCTTAAACTTCAACCCCCCCCCCATTACGTACACACATACAGACACAATACTGCGGGTCCTGGATGCATCGTCGTGCCATTGTCGTCATCAACGCTGTCTATTGTGATAATCCGGGATCGCGACGTCCGGAAATTTCCGGTGTGTGTTTAAGCTGCTTCCGGTCGAACTGAACGATACCCTAAGATACCGTTAATTAAGCTACTGATACCCTGACAATGAACACTCTGTCTAGCATATGTATTATGTTATTTTGTACATATGCGTGTGATATCGTCGAGGGATTTCATAATAGCTGACGTATTTAACATTTTCATTGAATCAGAATTGCTTCCTCGCAATTGTGATCGTTTTAGAATGAGACAAAAAAAAATTTCTCCGATTTCAAAATTTTATATTGATATTTCCGTTTCACGTCAAGACAAACCCTTTTCGTTCCGTATCTGTCTGTCTGTCCGTCCGTGTGTCTGTCCCCTATCCTTGTCACACGCATAACTCATGAACCAGTGAACCGTTATTATTGAAACTTGGTCGGATGGTTGAGTCTGGCTTGAGGACGGTCCCATTTCAAAATCATGTGTATGAGGGAGGAGATATCCCAAAATATTTATTTTTCAAAATATCTCAAGAACGACACATGTTACGTGAAAATTTTATAGAATATTTGTTGTAGAGCATTAAATTTCCTATAATATGTGTCTACAACGTTTGTTTAAATTATATATAATATTCCCTTACAAAGATTTATTTTAAAAAATCGTGTTTTGTTTTTCTAAAAAAATATACCAAAAAATATTTTTATTCTATAGTTTTTCATTATTTCTTTTATTAATTTTTCAGTATTACGTATAAAAAAAACCCGTGGCTCCCATGGCAGATATTTTTATAATTGTACTAAAATGTGAGCCAAATGAAACTTGGGTAAATTGTTTATAAAAGCATTAAAAATTATCAAAATGTGAAAAATAAGAAACATTGTAGGAAATATTTTTTTAAATTCGAGGCGATTTATAAAGTTTTTTTAACAAATAAATGCATCGAGTTAATTAAATTAATTTAGATAACAAATACAACAGAAAAATTAATTGTTATTTTATATCATAAGTGTAATAACCACTTTCTTCTTACATTTTTTTATAATTCAAATCAGATTAAAAATTTTATTTATTTTTATATAGTATCAGATGCTTATAATATATAGTATAAAAATACTGTTATGCACTAATATACCAACCCACAAAAATATCATTTTTATTTACATCGTTATAGAAAACAACTCATGGCAAAAATCTCTTCAGATTTTATTGAAAGATGTCGTATCTAATTAACCAACCAAACGCCTAATTACTTTGTTCCAGTGAAAGTAAATGTAACAAAATCACAAATGTATTTTTCTTTGCGCGCATCAAACACGTTGATATCTCGAAATGAGCTCTGTGTGGGTTGACACATTAGTGTGTAACAGTGTCCATATATGTAAAGAAAACAAAGCTTCAGAGCAGAATGCGTTGCCATGGTCCAGTAATTAACAGGCTGTGGTTTGTGCGGGATCTCCCTGATAATATATCTTATTGGTAAAATCCGTTTAAATCAATGTAGATGTCCAAATGTCTCGTTGGCTTTAAAATATTACCCATGTTCAGTGGAATGTTTTACGTTAATTACTTCACAATTAAATTTTCTATTTGTGTGATATGGATATTTATGTTCCTTCTGATAGTTTGCCGAATATCTGTTTCTGTTAGCGTTAGTGATATAGGAAAATGTTTCTTCATTTTATTCAATTACGATAAAATTTAGATTAGAACTGAATGCCGATATGTAACTTTTTATTCTGCAGCATTGTTGACCGATATGAATCAAACTATTTTTTCGTGGAATAGCACATTTTTTCTTTATATATTCTTCCATTTTTTTAATAATTAATTTCGAAACTATAAACGTGAAATCATTTCTTCAGAATTTACACAGATTTTACTACTTTTCGTTAGTAAATATTTTTTTAAATATACAATAATATATGAATATATTATATCCAGTCTTGGACCATACCCTAGTTTTGGACACTTATTTAATTAAATGTTTTAAATTAGAAATATTTGTTCATATTTGATTACTGCCATTACTGAATATTAATCTATAGACACTTAACAGGAAAACAACTTAATTTGATTAGAATTGGTCAATGGGTGTCAAAATGGTGGAAATTTAACTAATTATTATAGCATTATATGGCACCTACTTTACATTGATTCAAATTTTACGATTCTTTATTTAATAACTTTTGTGTCCTAGTACTAATTAGTTTTTAATCATAAGTAAGTGTCCATCACTGGGTGACCATTACTGGTTTTACTGTATTCATTACTGAAGAAAAAACATAAATAAAATAATAGACTAAACTTTAAAAAAACTATATTTGCGGACTTAGGTAATTTTATTTTTTAAAGAGGAACTTGTATTATTAGTAACATGAGTTCATGATAATTACAAAAAGAAGCCCATTAATCTCCAAAAAAACGCATAAAGCAGTCAAGACTAGTGCCAGTATATATCAATTTTTGAAATCAGCTCAGTAAGACGCGTATTTTGATAACCCACTTGTGCAAATAGAAAAAAAATATCTCAAGATTATTAATATTTTTCCTGGAATGAGCAGATAATATACATATAATATATTCCAAATTTCAACTCAGTTGGTTTAGTAATTTTTTTATATATACTTAAGTTAAGATAAAATATATGTTAAATTTTAAATTAAGTTATTATTTTTTATAAAATAAATGTTATAAAAATACTTAATCAGGACCTGGAAATATTCTAAGATTGAAATAAGAAACGTAACGAACAAATTTCACGTACTTTAATAACAAGTATAACTTAAAACGATAAAAGTGAAGCGAAGTAAGTATAGATTTATAATATACTTCAGAATGATGAATGAGAAGGGAGTAATGAAAAACACGTAGAAATGTTGAATTTATTGTGTGGGGGAGTAAAGGTTAATAAGTTATGTTATCAAAATTCTTTGACATTTAAATATTATACTTTATACTGCTGAAGTCCGTGGAAAGAACGCGTAAAAGCAATTTGATTTATTTATGTGTGTACAAAATATAATATATTTAGTTGAAACTAAAATTTATACATTTTTTATTTTAATGATATTCTTGAGCAGTTCTGAGAAATTGTATATTGATTTTTTTTTTTTAGAAGTATTTAATTTTTTTATTTTCCCGAACTTTTCATAAAAAATACATCAAAGAAAATATTGATATTTGTATTACACAAAAATTGTTATAAAATCGTTAAATAGTAATTGCGCGTGCAAATGACAATTTATTATAATTTTTCTTTTTACTTACACACAATAAAACAATGTCACACGACACGTGTTCGACTACCCAAGAAGCCTTCATCAAAAGCTTAACAGTTTCAGTCTGGAACATAATTTAAAATTAGTAGATTTCGCAATTACATTCTCAATATGGCAGTTATTACCAACATTTGTAAAGCAGTTTTTTTTTCATCGAACAATTTTACATAGCAGATTTTTAACACGCATCGGCGAAATATTACTTTTATGTTTAAATAATGCTACTTTGGTGAATTTTTTACATTACATTTAATTTTGGATATGGGAAAGTATAAGAAAAATCTTCAACTTGAAAAAAATTATTTTGATAAAATATTATTATTTTTTGATTTATTGTATATTGGTTCCGTAGAGTCGACGCCTATGCATCCATTATTGATAAAGTATTTTAGAAGGCACGTAACAAATACGTTCGGTATACAGAAGAAAACCTAATCAATGTTTGGTTATACAACTTTATGAACTTGAACAGATAAAATCAATCAGACGAACGTACACAGTACATGTACTTTTATTGTATGGAAGTAGGTAGAAGGCAGCGTAAAATCTGGAAACTCTAAAATATATATCGAAATCCTATAATGTACATAATATAATCAAAACTTGATAACATTAAGTCAGTGGAGTGCAATCCAGTGCCATCTGAGACGTATATATATCTAACATAATGTACAGTTTGTATTGGAAGCATGTTATTAACTTGAGGAAATGAAATTTCCCAGAAAACATATTTGCCGAGTTCTATATTGGAAATGTTATAATCGAACGGCGAATTATATAGGGAGGAAAGTTTGGGTGCTTAAGAGGAAACAGCAGCTAATATTGCTGAAACTCTAGTAAAAACAATGTGATATAAACAGCCATTGAAGGATATAAGAATGAATTTGGCGTAAGCCTTTTGTCAAATGGAATGGAAATTACAAAAGACGCGTAAGTTCCATTTGTTCAAACTTAATTTATAGCTTTGATTTTGATATTTGGATTTGTCTTCAATAAGATTATGTTTTTATAGTTCATTTTAAGTATAAATTACACAGGCCGACAAAAAAACGCTTTTATTCTATTATATCTACTTCAATAAGTGATTTCGAAAGTTTTTGGTGTGATGAAACGGAATCCGTTGCTCATTTTTTTTTTAAATTAACTAACAAGTAGATAATTTTTTCTCAAGTTTTCGTTCTCAATAATAAGTATATAATATTATCTTTCCTCTTTAAAATGAATTTTTACTTTGTACTGTACGATTTTTTTTCACCGAAGTATACTAGTTTGAAGATTTTAATTAAATTTAATGTAATTGTATCTACTCTATTAATAAAAATATATCTTCAAACTAGCATATTTCGACGAAAAAAAACGTACAGGAAAAAGATGAAAGATAGTACTATTTCTTACCGTGAACGAAAACTTCAGAAAAAAAATTACCCACTTGTTAATAAATTCTTAAACATTGCCTAAATTATCATTTTTAAGATATTTCTAAAACCTGACGTGATCGTGCTGTTTTGGATTGCGGATTCGCTTTCAGCACGTCAAAAACCTCCAAAATCACCTATTCAAGTAAAGACAACAAAATGATGTCAGCCTCCTGGGTTGTTAATAATATTTTAAAGTCGAGATTTAACTTCATATCGTCTCATTATTTACTCCATTCTCGTTTCGATGTTCGAAATGTAAAATATATGAACAACAGACGACAGGAAAAGGTTATCAGCAAACATTTCTTGTATTGAACGTCATTTAATGTCAGAAACTAATTACATACCAATATGTTTGTTACAAAACGGAAGTAAATAATTCTCACAGCGGTACACATAATTAAAATTCAATATTTGATTTTATCATCCACATGATCAATAACAACATTAGTCAACAACACACAATTACAAAATATTTACCTAAGGTAATTAGTAGTCAGAATGCAAACCAAACTGCGCTATCTAGGATTTAATTATTGTAATGTATAAATAAATAAAAAACACACGGAACAGTATGTTTACATGAATATTGCAAACAGCGATGAAATAATAATTATTTACTTTAATAATTTGTTTCAATACGTTTAATCTGCATTGAAGTTAATTTGGTTTGGGAAATTAGTCTATCGATTTTCCATATCATAACTATTGGTGACATTTTATGCATGTAACGTTCTTTATATTTATGTAGAAATTTCCCACGACCACACTCGTGTTAATTTCAAAATCAATTTTTATCAAAACAAAAAAAATCAGTTGTATTTTTTCCTTAATACAAACGAAATCTTATATTGTCTAAACCAATTTTAGGGGCTTTGACTTTTAACAGCGAAAGTTATATCAAAATAAAATTACAACTGTAATTATTCCTTCCTTCCAATACGGACCTGTTTTAATAGTTATTATTTCAGGATCTTTCGAACAATTAGTATCTCATCAAAATTAGAGAGTATAGACTAAAAATTCATTGAACAGACATAGCCTATAGATTTATACATTTGAAAGCGCCCATTAATTACGTAAGACTGGGGGAAAGAGAGGTTCCGTAAAACTTTTTGAATCTTAAGTGGGAGGAGGTAAGGTGTTTAATATTTTTTTATGTTTCTTAGTACTTATAATGTAAAATTAAAATTAGAAGAATAGTAAAATTTGCTTGAATAAATTATAATAAGATTTTAATTATTTACTAAAACTTTTAAAAATAAAAAACAAACAATAATGTAAGTAACGGTGTATGGATATTATAATAATACATATACATTAATTAAAACTTTTGAAATTAATTCTTAATTCCAGAATCTTCACTTTTAAATTTATGCAAATAAGAATATTTTAAATAAACGACTGAAATATTTTACAAAGTTTTTGCACAAAAAGTAGACTCCATCTGAATACAAAATGAAAAAACGTTATATTCGAAACTTGTCACATGAAAGTAAATATTTTTGATTAAAGTGCTTATATTTATGGATGTATTTTATCTTCATACGATAAGGATGTTCCTTGAGAACGCATATTTATCTAGAAGTTATATCTTAATCTTAAATGTCCCAATATTTTTTTGTGATTTTTTACATACTACATATATTTTTAAGTTTAGATCACACTTTTGTTATGAGAAAAAAAGATTTATGCCTTAGTCCTAGAGGTGAAAACACTTCCAGACATGATGATGTGCTTATAAGGCACACATTTTTTTAAACGAAATCGAATTCTTTTTTAGTTAAAATTAGCTTCAAGGGGGGGAGTACATGGTAATTTTTGCAGGATATCATCAACTTTGAATTTTGTTAATATTTTACTTAGAAATGATTCTAACTTGTCATAAGAACGAAGATCATCTTTTGGCCGAAGCCGAAGGAATTTTGTAATGCTAAATAAATTAAGGAAAATATTTATTTTTAGCTGAATGAATTTATTATCAAATTAAAATGTTTCAATGTTTTTTAATATTACGTTGTAATTAAAAATTTAAAATAATTAAGGCATAATTTTATAGTATTATTTTTAATATTCTGATTTAACTAAATTATAAAAAAAATCGGTTATTTTATAATTTAAACAATAAATTCTAAAATAATCAGTCATTTTTAAAAACATTATGATTTAATTTATTTTTACATTTGACTCTATGAATGTAATAATTTAGTTATGTATTAGGAAAAACTAAAATAACATAAAAATAATTCTACGAGAAAAACTAAGAACATTAATCGTTTACCCGCAACTCCGTTCGCGTGGAATTTAAGTTAGGTAGGAGCTGTCAAAAAAGGGAAAAATCTACTTGACATAAAACCTATGAAGAAGAAGAAGAACGTTAGGTATTACAGATTTCTGTAACAGATGTTTAGTTTCGCATTTTCACGCGCGTACAAATGTCACACCCATTTTTTATCTATTAAATTTTTCGGGATACAAAGAAGCCTATGTTCTTCCTCAAGATCCAAGCTATATCTGCCAAATTTCAAAAATATCGGTTCAGCAGCTTAACCGTGGAAAAGTAACAAACAGAGACAGTTTCACATTTTTAATATTAGTAAAAACTCAAAATTTAAAAATGCAATATTGCTTTATTTTCTTATTGTTTTTCTTGCTATTACTTGCACTAAAAATGCAGTTTAGAAGAAATAATACAAATGTAAAATATAGGTACAATTATTATATTGCACGTAAAGAACGTTTATATTATATTAAATTATATTAAATAGTGTCACGAGCGTGACCCGTCGTGCGTGATCGAGCGTGAGTAAAAAAATAGGATTCGTGAGCGTGCGTGATCGTCAATTTTTTTTTCTGTAACCGCGAGTGAGCGGGCGTAACTAAAAATATCTTACTCGAGAGCGTGCATGTATTATATATAAATATATTTCACATGTTTTTTATAATTTAAAATCATCATTAAGAGTAAATACAGAAGCTGCTAATCTGGCCCTGTTCTATCTAGGTGTTTGCTATTATTAACATTATATTAAAACCCGAGAGATGCTCACGGATTAGACCCTATCTTAGTTATTATTCGCTCGGTAGCTCATTTCGGCTTAGCATATTAAATTATTACCCCAAGTCGAAGACTTACACACTGCCGAGGCATCCATTCTAATGAGTTCAAAGGTCAATATTATGTTTATTTGTAATCGATGCGAGTAATCAGCTCATTAATAGGCGGATCTTGTTGCTATAATCAAAATGTAAGTACTTGCGTTATATTTAATAGGGATAATTATGTTTTGGATTATAATTACTGATATTGTTATTGAGGGCACGTGATGTGTTCGAGAAAAAAACACATACATATATCTATATTGATTTGAACACATCGTTAGACTGTTTTTCCACACACCGGCAAACCCGGTGCCGTTTCCGGCGATGGCACCGGCACCGGCCATGGCTCTTTTTCCCTACACCGGCATTCTCAGTGCCGGTGCAGTTGAGTTCTAGCTATGGTGATCGAAACATGTCTGCAGTGTTCAATAAACGTTACCTTCCGGGGTTATTATACCTCAGAAGGAAGTATATAAATCATAAATATAAAAAAGTCAGTATTGGGTACATCCTCTGTTGACTGTAAGGTACTTATCCGATTGTCGAGTTCAACGTCGGCAGCATTTGACGGTGCCGGTGAAATCACCGGCAAATTAGCCGGGTCGGTCTTCGTGGAAAAGCTCTGATTTGATTACATTGTAACCGGCGCCGTGTGCGGAAAACAGCCTTACATGAAGTGAAGTCTTCTTTTTTAATCGTCAACTTATAATAGAACCATCATTATTGTTAGTCAACTCTGTCATATTTTGATGTTATTTAAAGATGTTGTTAAACTTGTTAAAATTAAAATAATTTGTATGTATTCACGAGCTTTACCCGCGGCTTCGCTCGCTTAGATATAAAAGTTAGATATATGGTATCACGGAGTTTATTTTAGATCTTTTTATTCTACACAGTTCTTTATTACATTATATTGTTCAATATTTAACGAATTAGGCAGCGTATTTCAAAAAAGTGCGCTGGCGGTAAACTCTTTACCGACTTGATTAACTATTATCGTAACTGCGTATTCCTTACGTTTCCTAACGTAAAAAAATACATACTTAAACCTGGGTAAAAAAATATATTTATGAATTAAAAAAAAAAACGTAAATCGGATAAGTAGTTCAGACAGAGAAACGCTGCGTTTTATAATAATGTAAGGATATAGATATTTTCGTGATATAATTTTTTGTTAATTCAATTTTTGAACAAATGGCGCGTATGGATTAAAATTTTTTTTTAGTTTTATGTTTTTGTTTTTTGATTTATTGCTTATAGTAGGTATTGTATCTGTTTGTACGTCTGTTTGATGTGATCTCACACGAAAACTACTAAACCGATTTTCATAAGACTTTCACAGTTAAAAAAAAACTATCCATAAACACTGTTTTCGATCCTATCTCCCCTTCTAGTCACACTTTTTCACTATTTTGTGAACCCTCCTACTTAATATTACGTCACGCTATTAGAAACTTCCCCCCTTATCAAATTTTTGTATATAACTTCATTAGAAACGGTTATTTAAATTTTGAGGTAAGTCGTTAATCTTCACAGCCTTTAATTGAAGTTTTGATTCCCACATTTTTAGATGACAGCCGAGAAATTTTATCTAATGATATAATTCGAATTAAACATAAATTTTTTTATCAATCAATAAAAACATATACGTACCTACATGCATGGCCCTAAAAATCAAAGTATAAATATAATAAAAACGATAATGTAATATTATATTTAAATTTCCTAATTCCAATTTCTATTTCGGGTGTAACTTGATGATTCAACAATTAAAATCGCGAATATAACCGAAAAATAAAATAAAATTACAACCTGCGCTCCATTATTATAATCAAATTCAAAATGATTGCAGACGATGTCATAAATTAAAACAAACCTAATTAGAGTAGAAAAACGACCAAGCTCTATCGAAACTGAATTAAACAGAGGTCGGTAAACTGGAACGCGACTTTATAAAGTAACTGTTAAATGGTTATACGTTTGCAACTCCTAATTACAGAAGCAATCAAATCAGGGGTGAAATAGATTGTTTTTTATGCATTATCCAACATGAAAAATTATTTTTTGAATTATTATTATTAAAGAAATCCGTAATAAGGCTACACTAGGACGAATTTTGACCGGGCTGCCCCCCAAATCAACTCCAAATAATTCAATAAAAATGTGGAAAAAGGTTCAGCCCTCTATCTTGAAAAATGGCCATTACCAGATGGGGGTGATTTTCCCATTTAAACACGTGTTTTTTTCGATTTTTCAAAGACCTGCGTATAGAGTGTCTTAAACTCTTTCTAAAAATCTAGAATACTCATGAAAGTATTCCTGGTACTCATTCCATATTAAATGGGAAAATCGTCCCCCTCTGGTAATGGCCATTTTTCAAGATAGAGGGCTGAAACTTTTTCCACATTTTTTTTGAATTATTTTGAGCTGATTTGGGAGGCGGTCCGGTCAAAATTCGTCCTAACCCCATATAAGGACCACCCTAGGCTACACGCATTAAAGATGAAACGTTTTTCGGTCTCGGTCTCGGTTCGATATAGATACCGAGAAAAAATTGGCTTAGATTTAGACGAGATGGATTAGAATATTATTTTTAGGTATAAAAATATTGTCACGTAATTTTTTTTTAATTATCTCAACAACAAACAATATTTTTTTCAGAATATTGCTATTTTCCCTCGAATAGGCTGGTAATTTAAAATTTCATTTCAATTTGATTATAATGCAGTCAGAAGTACAAAAAGCTTCGATTTTCGATTAAACAGAACACTAAAAATCAATCAAATAAAACACAATTATATTAATAGATGAGGCAGTAACATAATATCATGTTTGTATATTTTCAATATTCTGAAATGTCCAACTACCCGTTGTTCTTGTGATAAAATATGAGACACAGATAGAATTTAGTGACGCTTTGTGGTTTTTCTTCCTCATTAAAATATGAAATATGTCACGCGCATACTTAGAAATTTAATAATGAAAAGGGCCTTTGTATTTCATAATTTGATGTCCCATATTTGATTTTTGTGGTTATCACCACGGGCACGGGCAATAAGTTATGAGAGTCTAAATTCTTATATTAATTAAATCAGTAGTTTCCCAACTTTTTCGACTCACGGCGCCCTTTTTGAACTTCCCTAAGAAAAAACATGTTTAACTTGTAATGAACAAGTCAAACAGTGCGTAAATATTTAAAATAAAAGTTGTAGAAAATATAATTAACGTTCAATTCATTTTTCATATGTATAATTTCCTATAGTTGAATGTCTTCCAAATGATCATATGACAATAGATTACAATTTTCAAAAATAGATCGATGGAAAATGTGTTTAAAACATCACGCGAGGGTCGCGTCATTTTATTGTATTTCGTAATTATTGGTAATTAAATATTAATCTTAATCAAAATTAATAATGTACACTCGATCATTATGAGTTATTTCGATCTTTCCAGTTACTCACCTTTTAAATGACTTTACGGTTTGAGTTGCAGCTCTAATATGGCCGTATAAGAATTTAAAAATAACAATATTCTTTATTAACATCGATAGAAACTACTAATGCTAGTGTCACATTGTTAATTAATTTCCATTAACTACATTTCAACATTGTTTGTTCTCTGTGGAGTATTTATTTCACTATCTGCGTGAGCGTTGGAATTTTCACCATTTTCAGACACAGGTATGTTGATCCGTTTGTTTCTAAACACGTTTCAGTTGAAATTAATTCAACTGCTAAAACATAAATAAAGTTTTGTAGTTGGTAGCAATGCGTGTATTAATTTCAATTTGCACATACTTCGTTTTGAACAAATTAAATTCTTGTTTGAATATACGTAGCAGTTAATTTGTAAATTGCTGAAACGTTATTTCGTTTATATTTTTTTAATAAGCAGGAAATTGAATGCTTGAAATTACATTCGACTTTTTTAAATTAAAAAGTCGTGAAACATTTGTTTATAATTTTTAATTGATTAAATTAGTACGAGTAGCATTGCATTTTACAAGCATTGTTTTAAAAATACGTTATTTACGTTTGATTTTTCCGTTACAATTATTGAATTTTTGAGTTGTTTTTCTAATGTTTTGTAAATATTTGTTCATTATATTTCCATTAAAATCGACAATTTAACATGTAGATCAACAAATTTTTACGTTTAGATATAAAATATAAATAACTGATTTTACAAATGTAATTTGGAGACGCTGTATGACTTGCCTTATTATCTTTTTAATGAATATATGTATTTATATAATTTACAAAATCTATTAGTTTTTGTACTGTAAATCTGGGAAAAAATTAACCTTTATAGGGTTGTATTTTGAAAAATACGATACATGTTAAATTAACGTTTATAGTAATTGTATATGCAGTTATGCAGATAAACGTATACAAATAATCATATATTTAACACCCTCTTCCCACTCTTATATATAGGTTGAATTCCAGGATATTTCTTCTTAGTGAGTGTACTTACGGCATAAAAAATCGTGTTTCTAGATTCAGGGGTTTGGGTTGGACGTTTATGAGTCGGTCATTCAAGACATCTTACTTATTAATATGATATTATGGCGTAATATAAGGGAGGGGGTTTACAAAATTATGAAAAGGATGTTATAGTGGTTTGAAAATAACAATAAAATATGGTAATTGATGTTATTCATGGACGGCCAATCCATTATAAATGCGAAAGTATTTCTGTTTGTTTGTTACCTTTTCACAGTTAAACCGCTGAACCGATCTTGATTAAATTTGGCAGATAGATAGCTTGCATCCTGATGAAAGATATAGGCTACTTTTATCCCGAAAAATGATTAGAATAATAATTAGAAATTCCACGCGGAAGTAGTCGCGGATAACAGCTAATTATATAATATATTATAAATTGATAGAACATCAATATATATCTATATCTATATGCATTACGCACACATAACAAGTAAAACGAATTTGTCATTTTGTTTGCTATATTATAATAAAGCAATAAAAATATTGAAATTCATGTAAAATTTACGCTGTGTGCAAAATGAATGGAATATTCTGGGAATAATTAAAGCTCAAATTTCATAAATCAGTATTTACAGATTGCACGGATAGTTACGTACAAAGAATCGCTATTTTATTGTAATTTCACGAATTTATCGTTCATTAAAATTCAATATTAACGTTAAATGTCGAATTTTATACAGTTTTCCTAAAGATATTTATCAAATGGTTAATTTATTGTTTCACGTTAATTAAGTTCCCATGTGGAAGTCGTTTAGTTAGTAAACATTTATTAAATGAGTGTAAATATTATTAGTAGTGTTGAAAGAATATTTTTTGTAAATGATGTAATAATTAAAAATAATTTTTAATTTATTTAATTTAATAAAACGATGTTAATGGTTCGCATGGAACTTAGGTTAGGTAGGAGCTGTCACTCATGAAGACGAAGAAGGTTAGGCAATACAGATTTCTGTTATATATGATAGTCGATAAAACAGGTCGCACGTACAGATGTCATATACCCATATATTTTTCCGAGATATAAAGTATCCTATGTCCTTTCTCAAGATGTAAGCTATGTATATCTCTGCTAAAAATCATCAAGATCGGTTCAGCGTTTTAGCCGTGAAAATATAACAAACAGACACACTTTTGCATTTATAATATTATTATGGATTGTAAGTTTAGGGACAACATGATACTATACATGTTTTATTTCATTATTTTCTAAATTTCAGCTTTCCTTACAAAGTTTCCACTCAATCTGAAACTCGTTCATAAGTTTTGTGTAGAACAACAATTATAAATACCTACTTCAAACGATATTTTCAGATTTCATAATATGATCAAGTTAGTTAGCGTATGAAAACATCTGCAAGAAAACTGCAACGTCTCAATTTAAAGTTTCATTTTAAGTGCAGTTTCGTAAACTTTGTTTATATGCTTAAATAAAATAAGTAAACATTATAGAGGGTCGTAATTCACCCCCATTATCTCAGCTTATGAATTGTGTATCTTGATAATAGGAAGGGGAAAATGGTAGTGCAGTGGTTTTGAAACAGTTTATTTTATATACGTGTTTTTTTTTATAGTAATAATTATTATAAACCATGATGAAGAAAGACTATTGAAGACAAATATTAATTTGATATACTTATAAATAAATTCTCTAGGCACAAAATCTCATCTTTTTAAAACCGATCTTACAATCGGAAACTATGTTTACTCTTGTCAATTTTTTAACTTTCGAATTATTTTAAGACGTAGAAAATATTTATGCCTCATTCATTTTTAGTGTTCCGTGTCAAACAGAACACTTATGAAATTACTTCGGTATTCGTCCGTCCGTCTATCACAGGCGATTTTCTCTGAAACTATTCGAAATAAAAAAATTATTTAGCACAGAGATAGAGTATTGTAACCCCATTATAGACGCGAAATATAAAAAAAATGAATTTTAATTCTGGAGGTTAATTTCAAGAAGTAAATTGAGAAATAAAAAAAAATCAAGGGCATCGTGTGCTAATTAAAGTACGAATTCGACAGTATACATATATGAGGCGGTGAATTACAAAACTCGTTCGTTCCATTTAAAAAAAACATCGAAATATTAGTGGATTTTGAAAGATTTTTTGGCATTATTTCATATTCAACTGTCACTTTTCATTCAAATTCGCTTAATCATTGTATGATTAAACAAGGTGCTCAAAACTGACATTACAATATGAAATAATGCCAAAAACTCTTTCAAATTTTTTTTTAAATGGAACGAACTAGTTTTAGAACTCACCCCCTAATATTTTTTTATGTATTTTTTAAAACACTTTTCGGGAAAAACGCTTAAAAATTGCTGTCTTCCACCCATACCACTAAAAGAATCACTCAGAAAAATCTGAAAAAATCATGAACATTGAGTATTAGGTGTAGATTGAGCAAAAATTATCAGGATTGAAAAATTCTAATGCGATCAATTGTTATAAACAATTTAATTATTTATTTCCTTATAACTGCTACACCATTGATTTTAGAGAAAAATTTTTTTGGCAGAAAATATTTCTCACGTCGCCGACGTAAAGAACAATTTTTGTTCGTTTTACAAAATTTTTAATAATTTAAGTGGGACACGGAATACTGATTGTGCAAGTATAAGTAAGAAAGATTTTTTAATATAATTAGAAAAAAACGTACACTGTATATACAGCGTATAAGAAAGTCACATGGCATCCATGCCAGCTTTTTTAACTAGCTGTATAATTTTGTTATTAAATTTATGTAGGAAACATTTTTGTAGAAAAAAGACTAAACTTCTTTATAATTAATAAATTGTTCACTTTATAAACTTCAAAATTAAAAATCCATGTGGAGTAAAATCCATTGAAACCACTTTCAGCAGTTTTCATAAAACGTGATAAATTACATTGTAAAAAATCTGAAACTTTTAATTAGATTATCTTTAAATCGAATATCATGAATAAAAAAAGAGTTAATTGTTATTAACTCTATAATTTTTGCATAAAAAGCGGTATACATTTTACCGTCAGATTCTTGTTGTTTTTTCACATTAATTAGATTACTTATTATAAATTTTAAATCACCTTCGTTGTTAGACACCTCCTGATAAGTTTATTATCAAGATAAAAGTTTTCCAATGAGTTATATGAATGTTAAATAAAACCTAATTACAATTTCGTAAAATGAAAATAAAAACTTTGCTTTTGCAAGGAAAAATACTGACGACATTATACAGTTTATAATCAGATTTCAAGTTATAAAAAAGTTTTTTTTAACTTTAATAAATCTTCCGTTCATCGTACAGGAAGCATTTATTAGGAAACCTAAAAAATATAATGCGATATTTAAATATGTTTTATGAAAGTTTAGTTTTAATATAGTATATCTACCTACCGACAATGGTTCTAAATATTTAGTTACTTTATTTGACTTTTGTCTTGTGCATTAATTTATTTTTATACTTATGGACCTTATTTTATATAAAGATCTTGATTTCTGGTTGTAAGCCGCGTCGATTTGATCGTGGTATCGGTCAACGTTTTGTCACACATTGCATTGGACATTTATAGGTCTCTTCTAAAGGTACACTTTTAGAAATGCCCTGAAAAAAAAGTGCACTTTTACAAGAGCTATAAAGATGTCCACTGCAATGTGTGACGAAACGTGGGCCGATAACACGACCAAAATCACCGCGGAGGCCTCAAGGCTTGTATAATTCTGCATAACTTTTTGAACGTAATTTTATGAAAAGTTCGTACAATCACCGCGGTAAGCAAATTTTATTTGATAGTGGACAAAAAATATTCTCGAAAAATGAATACAAAATGTGTTAAAATATCAAAAAGCCTTACATAATAAACATGTATCATCAATTATTGAACCAGTGTATCCGTGCCACTCTGTCATCTCCGGAGCTTTGATCGGCGATAGCGATAGAATATGCACACTTTTCTATTCTTCAGTGATTTGAAGCAACATATATGTACGTAAAAACTTTCCGGATTAAATTTCAGTTTGTTTGGACATGTATCGATTTTATTTTTCCAGACAAAACCACGTACCCGCGCACATTTGTGTGTGTGTGTAGGGGGGGGGGGGTATCTTTTCGTTGGATTTAACACAATGCTGATTTTCTATTACGTTCGTTACTGTCTCCTTCTTGAAGTAGGAAATCTGTTATCGGGTATCTTTGGAACATATCAGACAATATTGACCCTCTTAATGATAAATATCTTCGCTAAAGTTATTTATAGTAACGGTTTCTATTTCTTATAATGTTTTATCTTGCGTCTGATGTAATTAAATGTGAACCAATTCTAAATGTGAAAATAAGAAAAATTACCCAAAAGTAAAATTACATTATTGAAATTATTAATTTTTTATTTTATTTTGATACTCTTATCTTCATAACTTATTAATATTAGTTGCTTTTAACGAAAACTTAATGGAACAATTTGAGCAACGAATTCTGTTTCAGCATATCAAAAACCTTCGAAACGATCTATGTATTTAGGTCTTTTTTATAAAAATGATGTCAACCTTCGTTTATAAATAACCATAAAAACGAATTTAACGCGAACGGAACCGCGGGCAAATCTCTAGTAATAAATTATTTTAAAAATTTATGATTTACTGCTGTAAATTACACATATACACAATAAAATACATTTTAATAAATAAATAAATATATATGTGTATATAATTTCATATGAAACATGTATTCAAAAGAGAAAATTGTCATATTTCATAAGATTTTCTTGTTTAATAAATATCAATAAAACAATACAAACGGAAGGATATAAAGTACGTTCACACACGTCACATGTTATTTAGTAGCGCTGTATTTCATATTTTAGTAAATTATATTCATTCAGAGTAAATTTAATATGGCACTTTGACAATAATACAACAATACAGAAAAATGTATGAGGCAAAAGTAATATGACATGCATACGGTCTTCTTTTGTGTCGTTTCAAGATATTTTTGTTTATTTTTATAAGTGAAAGACATTTAATATAGTCTAGTTTTAGAGTTCTTTTTAAAGCTGATATACGAGGTGAGTTATTTAAAATCAGAAGTCGGAAAAAAACAATTCGCAGAAAACCGTATCTTGTGGGCATTTTGGGTGTGTATGTCGGGTGGGTATGTTGGGTGTGCATGTTGGGTGGGTATGTAGAATATTTTAGGTCACTATGATTTTGTGGATATTAAGCAGAGTAACACCAGATTCAATGCGCTAAATATTATGTTATAAATAATAATCCATACTAATATTATAAATGCGAAAGTGTGTTTGTCTGTCTCTCTGTCTGTTTGTTACCTTTTCACGGCTAAATCGCTAAACCGATCTTGATGAAATTTGGCAGTGAGATAGCTTGCATCCCGAGGACAGACATAGGCTACTTCGTATCTCGAAAATTCAACCCATAAAGAATTGCAAGGGGGTGAAAAAAATTTTATTTTTTTAATAATTAATATTTTACCCCTCGTTACATATGAAAGGTAGTAATTGGTTTTATTCGATCCGGCGGGAAAAATACCACAGGGGTCGGGTATTTATATAGGGGGTATATAGAAGGAAAAACAACCCTCTATCTCGCATAGCAGTCGAGATATTTACGATTTTGCATAATAAATGAAAACCAAAATATAGAAAAAATTTATATATCACACTCTTTTACATATGAGTGGTTGTAATTAGCTTCATCGATCCGGCGGAAAAAATATCATAGGGATGAGGGTTTCAAAATTCACGCTAGCGAAGACGCGGGTAGCAGCTAGTATTTATATAAACAGAAAATGTAAATATAATCTAGAAAATATAAAGTCATCTTCAATCCTTTGGGATCAATTAATTCTAAAAAGCTGTTTTCTTCATGATATAAAGCGACGGCATAAAATATAACGCAAAAAACAAATGACTCGAAACGATGAAGGTTTTTTGGGCAGTAGATAAAAACCCGGTTTTCAATTTAAATAAAAAATTTCTTTATTTCCCGCACCGAACATTAACCGACAATTTAGTGTCAGCCCGAGAACGATGAAATATAATTTGTAGGGCCGACATCTAATAATAAAATCTAACAATGGTTACCAGAAAACAAGGTAACATACATATATAGCGAGTATAGTGGATAGATACGTAAGTGAGGAAAACCTAATTTATATGCATGTGTAACGACGGAATCTACGGATGGACCGCTTTACAACGAAAGTAGTTGTGGTGGCAGCTAGGGCTGGACAAGCTGCTTCTTATTTCTAAAAATAACAGTCTGCTTAATAAGATTATATCCAAGAAACTTATGTTTGGAAATCGGTAGTATTGCCCCCTCAAGAAAGATTCGGTTATTATTAGAGATATATCTACTGGAACTGGAATTTTCAATTCTGGCCGGAACCAGAATTTTTTTCAAACTTTTTTTAAGAATAAAGCATACATCCTTAACTTTAAAACTATCAAGTGTCCTAAGTCCTATTATAAACAAATTAAATATGATAAATTAACAAATAAGTTGAATAATTAAGGTCAATATTATTTCCTGGCTATTTTTGCTCTTAAATAAGCTGCTTCAAATATTAACATGATAAAAAAAATTGAGGTCAAGAATTAAAAAAAAAATATATAATATAAATTCTTTCAAAATTGCAGTTCAAAATAAATATTTCTTGAAACCGACTAATAATTTTTAAATTTACAGTAAAAACAAAAAAAATGTATTCAAACAATTAACATTTTTCATACAACATTAAAAGGTATACTTAAATATAATTTTTTTGTATAATACATAGTTTAACAGTTTACAAAACATTACCAACCATTTTCATTCAACAAAAATGGAACCTCAAACACAATCTAAACTGAACAATAGTTTCTTAAATTTCCAATTAAATCAAGATGGAATATTTTGGTGGCAATACAATGTTCTTTGACAAGATTACATAAAACTTAACAACTCAGCGATTAAGTGCTCGTACATGTATAACAAACACAAATTAGTGTTAAGTGACTAAATACGGGTATATTTCATAGATAAGGAACATCAGTCAACCCTGCGTAACTCGCATCTGCTAAGTTTGAGGGAGACTTTCTTGCAAATGTGAATAATACATCAGCTTATGTAATGAATGCATCTCAGACAAAGAAAGAGATAGGACCCATAACGCTCTACCTAAAACTGTTACCGTTTATCTCCGAGATAATTCACTCCGAACGATATTCGAGTGTTGTTAAATTATTATTTTGAATTATCTAGTTTTAAAAAATGTATTATACGATTTATATTTTTTCTGAATTTTTGGTGACTTTTTAAATAATTTATTTCAATTCTATCTAAGCCAATGCGCACTCGGCCTATTTTACGAATCACGCAAAAAGGAGTCATTTTGATGCGTGTTTGGATATATCCCACGTCTAAACTAAAAAAGTTAGACATGCCCTTGTTGACTTTTTGTTGTAAATTTTGTGCTTTGCAAAAAAGATTCAAATTCATTGATATAATATCTTACTTAATTTTCGTTTAATAGACGATGGAAGATAACATATGCTTTTTAAATTGTTTAAACAATTTACGCAATGTTTCTTATAAGCACAAATGTTCTTTATCACTTCAAACATATTTTTATTTTACTATTAGAACTGATTTCAATGTTAATTTCCAATGTTTATAATACTCCAGCTTTCAGATATCATATATTATCCACACAATCATAATTAAAGAAGTAATTATGTATAACAGCTTTATAACAACAATTAATTATACATGCATGTACTTATTGAATCAACGGCCGATACAGCATTGCATTCGGTAATAGAAATCATCAATAGACCACACAGTTTGTGTTTGATGCTGAATACAGTTGAATTTACTATAGGATAGACTAGCAACTAGACGTATTAAATTATCATAATGAAGAAGATTAATTATTACATGCAAAGGCTAATTTGAACCTGGTTATTATTACTACATCAATATGTATGTGATTATCAATCTAATTATTGTAAAATATTACTAGTATACTTTACTATATAATTATTTATTACTAATTTAAATAAAATTAAAGTGTATTCTTGATTTATATTGAACTAATTGATTTTTAAAATTTTCTATCTGCTGTATAAACATTTATATCTAAAGAACATTTTAATGATTCGACATTTTAGTAATACCTAAGTAGTAAATACTATTTTCTTGCAGATCAGGGTTTATATCACCTTGGCACTCGGAAATACATTACTTATTGATTAAAATTTACATTAAAAATAAATTTAAATGGCGGAGATATAAAGTTTTCTGCGGAACGCCTTTTTTGGGATGCTCGCTGGCGGTGGGGGTTCTAAAAATAAAAAAATAAAATATTTTCTTGTAAAAAAACCTAATAGCTAATGAGTAGCATAGGGATTTTTTTTCTGGAAATGACAGTTTGGAAGAAAATGTAGATTTTTTGTTAAAATTTAAAGCCAAAAATTTAATAAAAAATGAACGGGGCATCTAATTAAAAAAGTCCGTTATTTTTTGCCGGAACGAAAACTGGAACAGAACCGAAATAATAATATCGGTTTTTCCGATTTAGTACATGTTAAAATACGCGCGTTAACATGATCTTATTTCCCACTTCAATTGTCGTTCGGACTATCATACAAGTACCATAAAATATTTTATATTATGGTAAAAAAAAATTTTTTAATACAAATAATTTTTTTTAATTAATCATTCGGAGTTAAACCGAAAAAACCGGAAAACCCGTTATTTTTTTCGGAACGAAAACCAGAACCGAACCGAAATATATTTTTTTACTCGAACCGGAACGAAAACCGAAACGAAAAAAATAACGGTTCGAAGCCCTGCTTATATGTACGTAAAAGTGTAAGTAGCAAAAGTTGTATCATGTGTTCTTAACTGTAGTAGTTTTTCTACTTTTTACTTTTTTTATGCTGTTACACAAAAATATAATAAATGTTTTATTCTTGTCAAACAATTTATAGTACATTTGATATCTACATATATATTAAAGTATAAATTGATTGAATTGAAATATTATTCAAGAAAAAAAATCTAAATGCAAATCTAAAATCTGTTATAACAGTTAAATTTTGATTCATAACGTTCCCAAACAGTCTGCAAATGGTAGAACGAATTCACAAAGAACAATAAATTCTATATATTAGAATAAAATGACCGTAAAATAGTTCGCAAAACAATTTCCAATAGCGATTCCTTTTACATTGTATTAAAATAGTATAGTACAAATTCTATCCTGACAACTTAATACATTATCATGTATATAATACGTATTTATGGAAATATTCTCTCTTCTTATTTTCAAAAACTATGACGATATTATTTAATATCTGTTGCACGTAGTTTACTTCGTCTTTATGGTTACGTATAACTACTAAAAAAACGAAATATCACTGTAAGACCCCTTACACACTAGCGACTTTTAGCAGCGTTATAGTCGCGCTGCTAAAAGTCGCTAGTGTGAAAGGGGTCTTATTGAACAGTAAAAATGGTAAAGAAATGACAAGAGCTATTTTTTTACTTTTTTAATATCATGCAATAAAGTATCGCAATCATGAAAAATTCGAGATTTCGTCAGAAAATCGGTATGGAGAACCATACATGACTTCCATGTTCCAAAGTATTTTTTTTAAATAATATGAAGTAGAAAATATAGTTTATAATTTATTCATCCTTCTAGTTTTTTTTGTATTACTAATGATTATTGTATTATTATTTTAACGGTTGGAAATTAAGAAAAATGGTTTAAATAAAAGTTATAGATAATATTATAATCAAAAATTTTGTAAAATGTTAGAACCATTTTTGCAGCATAGCGAATAAACATGATAATAATAATAATAATAAAAGCTGTTTTTTTACATAAATTTTACATTTTGAAAAGCACCGTTCGTTTAAAAAGTCGAAAACGAGATCTTCAGTTTCATCATTTCTTATTACAAAGTCAATATCCATTAGAGAACAACTGTTTTGAAAGTATAATGAACTAATACATGAGATATAAGACAGAATATATGTACATAGTAAGATTCAAATATAAATAATCTGCATTACGGCAGAAATACAAGTATTAACATATATAACATTTATGTATTGATATATTTTTGTAGGTAAATTGAAAATAATATTCTGATTTATTATTTCATAGATATATTTGTGAGAGTAACAGCGGTGATAACGAATTGAAAAAAAATGTTTGTAGCTTATGTTAAATAGAACTAAAATCTGTTTTATTTAATAATAAACATGTTTTAATTAAATATTAATTCAATATGTAACAATATATTAATATATTGTTTCAAAGGCTTTGTTTTTAAAATAATGTGGATAATACATACATATAATAACATCCTACAATCAGTAAACGAATTATTAATTAAATTTTATTTATATAAAATATGCACATGATGCTGGCATAAAGTATATTACTTCTGTCAAATACTCAACATGATGTCATTATCATACTTTTAATCCAAATAAATACATATGTTATAATTTCTGCATATTTATGTATTTTTTTTATTTGTAATTTTTCGTTCTATATATCTACATAGATTTAATGTTATTGCAGCTTTTCAATATTTGGCGTAGACTAAAAGAAATTTAATAATTATGTATTAACAAATGTTTCAATCGAAACGTCAAAGAATTTCGTATAGTCAATAGCTGTACGTTTTTTTAATCGTGAAATTAACAATTTTGATGCAAAGAACACGATAATAACATTTTCTCATATTTGAAGTAGGTGCATATCACAAATACATCTAAAATCAGTTATTTAGAAAAAGAAACTCTTGTTATATTTTTAAATCATATACCATAAAATAGAGCACGTGAAAAAAAATCACCTAATGACGTCAAATTTTGAAATTACGCCGAAAATGTCCAGTTCCGTTCAATCGCTGTATTTAATATATTTTTCAATTAATATCTAATTAAAATTTTAGGTTTTAATAAAGAATATCACGTATCCGATTTCGATAAAACTTTACAAAGTATTAAACAAAATCTGGCTAAAAATCAAGAGAAAAACTAATACCCTAAACGGTGGTTTTTATTTGATAACGTCAATTTTAAAATTGTTTACGTTATAGGCTTATAGAAAAATATTTTGGCGTCTAAATACTATAAAAGATACTGTCAGGTTTTCATAGTGAATTTCGCCCAAAGTGCAGGCTAAAGTTCAATAGATGTTTATAGATAGTCTTAAATATGTCAAATTTCGGATAGGTAATAAAATCCTTGTAAATATTCGGAATACAAAAATATGAATATTTGAATTATATAATTAATCCGGATATCTATTAATTTTTATTATGTTGAATTTAACTTATTGTTAATAAAAGTTACAACACATCGTGTTTAATTTCGCCAGTCTCCTTTAATTATCAAAATATTTTCTGATTAACTGCAACAAGAAACAAGGGTAATAATCCTATTACTGCACCATATTTAAACCCTGTAACAATTTCCTACAGACTTCCGCCAAGATACAGTTTGCCTACCCAGCGCCTGAACCATTGTCGATCGTGTAATACGGAATGCATTCGTTATTTGTACGTGCGGCGCAACAACAAGGTGGTACAACACGCCGAGGGTAATTCCCCACTTCACAGAATCTGCGTTACCGTAATGACGGCTCTAATGTTCGCGTACGCAGCTTAACGAGCGTGATCCTTCATGTTGATGTTCGGCGCCTCCGCCACCTTTTACTCGTCATGGTGGCGGTAACGCTTGTGATGGTGGAGGTGCTGTCGAGACCCGAACTGTCAGTCACTACGACGAGTGTTTATGCGTGAGCGTAACTATGCGTGTGTATGTGTGTCTGTCTGTGCGTTCGTGTGTGTATGTTTGTGTGATTGTTGAATTGTAAAACACACTGCACTTTGAAAGAAGAAATTGTTTTGATTCAATTAATATGATGACGTAATTTAATGACGATATTATTTAGCTTAATAATTTCATAAATGAGTGACTTGATATTATTCAATCGACAAGAAAACTATACAAATGAAAATTTATAGAATTAGTTTTAGTCAAATAAAAATTTCAGTAATGTTTAAAGATAATTTGTTTTACTTTTAGGTACACTAAAAGCATTAATTTGAGCTTTGAAATCAAAAAATATATGTTTCTCTTGTTTTTTTTTTTTAATAAGATCGCATGTATTTTAGAAACTATACAACTTTATTAATTAATATGCATGAACATAAAAGTCTTAAAAATTTATAAAGATTCTTAACGCTTTACTAAAGCCGTAATTATTTTAGTTTTTGAACGTGTGGCGCGGGTTAGTTATAGTTTTATGAGTTACGCTTGAACATATCTTATTTTCTCACTAAAATTAATACATGTATAAACAATATATTAATTAGGGATTTGAACTGGAATTTAATAATGTTTCGGTTCGGATTCAAATATAAATTTTGGTTCGACTTCGGGTTTGGGTACAGCATGGTGCAAACTATTTTATTTCAAAAACCGTTTATTTTATTAGGGATCAGCTTCGGGTTCAGGTTCAAGTTTTTAATTGAAAGAATATAACTTTGTTCGAAAAAAAATTATAGTTAACAAATGAAACATTTTCTGAAAATGAAAATTACATTTTAAAGGTTGAAATTTCTACTTTTCACATATTTTTGCAAATCGAAATGTAATTCTGTTATAGAATTAAAAAAGTAAAAAATATGTCAATTTTACCATAAATTCAAATCCAGTTAGTACATTTTATAATCTCTTTTAAAAATCATTGGAGAAAAATCATAAAATATTAAATATAATTTACTGAAACTTTTAAAAATACATGGTTACCGGTTATCGATGAAAAGATTCAGATTCAATATCAGGTTTGTTGCTTTTAAATATAGCGGTTCGGTTCAAGAAAAATACGAGTTTTTTCGGATTTCGGGTTCGGGTTCGGGTTTCAGGTCCCTGATATCAATATCATTAAATTATATGACATTATATAAAAAGTGTATAAATGTTAAAAACAAAATTCACGTTGACTAAAATATTTCCCTAACAGCAACTAAAAATGTCAAGCACCTAAAAATAATTTAAAAAACACTAAGAATTATTCCATTCATAAAATCGTTTAAAATAGCTTTAGTATTTTTTCTTCTTTATTTCCCTTTCATTTCCAAGATAAAAAATCCAATCTAGAGCTTTTCACAATAAAACGTCATAATAACAAACGAAATTTATACGGAAACTTTGATCTGTGCAGTTTTTCACCCGAAATAAAACTGATCCCCACTCTACCTCGCCATTATGTGGTAACAATAGAGGGTTAATCTAGGAAAGCATAGTGTGCTGTGAGATCAGTGTGTGCTAATCTGAAGTTAGCATCAAACATGGCGGGGAACTTGATGACGTATATCAAAAGGACGTGATCAGAAAAAACAATTCAGCCGGGAGGCAGACACGGCTCTATAACTATGTAACGCGAATATGAACATTTTGTTATAGTATATTATAAAACTATAAGGTACTAGCACTAGTGTAGAACATTTTTAAATAAAATGTACTGAATTAGAAATATTTGTTAATATTTAATGACTACCATTACTGGTTATTAATCTATATACATTAAACTGTCTTACAGCGTGATATGATGATAATTATTTTGTTTAAAAACAATGAACAAATAATTATCGCAGTTCGACACACTATCAACAAAAGTGTATTGCTTGGTAATAATAATGCTTTACAATGTTTCAAATTTTACTACATTTTATTTTTAACGTTTGTGTAGTAGTACTAATCATTTTGTAATCCTTAGTAAATCATAACTAGATGTTGATTACTGATTTTGGATTATATTCTTTCCAAAATACGTAATCATAAGTTTCAATTTTTAATTTTAAAAAAATGCAAAGTGTGAGTCGAGCCTCACGTATTAGTGTCTCATACCGTCGATTAAAAACCTTTAGCAAAATTAAGAACCAATTTAGATTTGTTTAAATATTATCGAAAAAGTGACAATATACTCGTATTTTACATTTTACCTAATTCGAAAAAAAATCTCTCCGCATATTTTTTAAATATCCTGGGTTTATATTTTATATAGTATTTAATTAGTTTACATATATACTATTCTATAAAAGTGAATTAATTAAAAGAGGAAGGAGGGGTGAGTGAGTGAGTGAAGAACCAGATTTCTAGTTATTAACTTCTGATTGAAAACCCAATTTTTATTTCATGTCAATAAAAAGATCACGTAGGTAATAACAAATTAAATATATATCATTCAAAGTTTCAACAGAATTACTTATAAAAGGTCTTCTTTCTTATTAATACGTTCGTTGAAAGAAATAAATATATATCGATTTAGGGACTTCTAAAATTTCAATTTCTACTAATTTGAATGCGTTTTTTTATTTTATTTAAATTCGGTCCTGTAACCGGCATCATATGTTGAACGATTCGCCATCAATGTGGCTCATCACAATATCAGAATGATATTTTTTTGCTTCATATTTGGCAAGCTTGGTTCATGAATTTTTATTGCACATACAATGTCCCTGCACTGTGTTCCTTCCGCGATATGAGATTTGGTGCATTTAAATTTGGAATCCACCTCACATTTTTAAAAGAATTTTCAATTTGTGATTCTTGTACGTGTTATTTTTCTTTGATATAAATTTCTCGTTTCGAACATATACTAATTTATTACTTGAAAGTAGATGTCAAATCTTATGTATATATATTATATATAGACGAAGATAAGTGGAAGTTATCACATGAAAGAAAAACGACTGTATGTACTTTGTTAAAATTTAAAATTACTTCAATAAAAAATTTTACATCAGTGTTATTATTTGACTTAACGAACTAAGTGTAGCAGCCTTTAGTTAACAAAGGCGTTTAAGCTAAGGATTTTTAGTGGTTTCGACGGATCAATTTGAACTATATTCCTTGATTAACCCTCCGTTAGGTGCGCGGCTTACATACGTAAACTACTCTTTTAAAAACTGTTACAACTTATTTATACCCTATTTAGACACGCATCTTTTTGATTAGCTGTTAAAAACACTTCTTTGTAAATATAACTTTTTTTGTTTCAAAATTCCTTTTTTACTTTTTTATACAATCATACGAATAAAATACATATTGTTTATCTAAGTATTGATAAGCCGATAATTTTAGAATTCTAGATTTTGATGGATGTATCCATTTTGACCATTCCTGAATCCATTCTGACTATTTTTGCACCATGCTGTCTGTGTGTCTGTCTATCTATAGACGCTGTAACTCAAAAACGATAAATCATAAAAAGGTGGGTTTAATTTTCGTCTGGGACAAAAACGTCCCATTTTTAAAACCATCCCTCAACCGGAATGGAACTGTGCAAACCAAAGTTGTAGAGAATTTTAGTATCTTTATTTATATCGTATTTATTTTTTTCTATCTTTTTTGTGATTATAAGTATATTTTATAACATATAGTATACTTTTAAATTCATTTTATAAGTTATTATCAATACTATCAAACAATTATTTATTGCAACAATTAAGGTGATTTATAGATGCATTTCAAATATTAAATAAACTAAATAATACGTTGATATTCTTCTCACACTCTCTTCGTGCATGAATACGAGAATAGTTCATAGAAAATACATGTAAGTAGTTATAACATTTTCACGTTGGCATACAGCAGCAGTCATTATAAATATTAAAATCAGAAGCTGTAGTAAAAACCATACGTGCAAAACAAACAAAAACCTCGAAACAAGGGGCTAAATTACACAAATAAAAACAAAACACAAACGGAACAAGAGAATCCGCATCAACGTCTACGCACAATAATAATTCCCTTTTATCATATTCTAGAACTCGTGGAAAATGCATATTTAACCCAGAAGTAGTCTCGTTTTATTTATAAACATAAACAGAACATTGTATAGAATTATTTTCAAAGTTCGTTATCTTCCTTTCTCGAAAAACAGAATAATGGAAGTAGGTATTATAAAAAAATTAAAATTAATTAAATCCGCCTTCCCTCGTGGTCTGGTGCCCCGAGCAGTTACCCCCCCCCCCCCTTCTTTAATGCTTGTACTATACATACGCTTAACTATCATTATACTTAATGGAAATTTTTATTTGATATCCCGTTTTAAAATTCTTGATAGCTAACAAAAGTTATTTCTTGATAATAACGGACATAAGACTGTTAATCAGGTATTTTCGTCATTACTTTTTTCTGCAGTAAATAAAATATGAAGAAAGTTATATGTCAGTTTGACGGACATTTTGATTGACCTGTCACAATTGAAGGTGCTTTTCCTTTATTATTTTATATGACATGGCGCTATTCAATTTACTGCTTCTAGTAACCCACGTTCTCTTTTATAATCAATTTATTTTTGCGATATTTCAGAACTCTTTATCTATCTACAAATAAAACCAACTTGGTATATAATATATAGAATAGTATACTAACTCTGAGTGGATTCAAAAACGTAATTTATTTTAGATGAATTGATAAAATAAAACGAGTTTATTTTTATTTAACAAAAAATACGTAAGAAATATTAGAATATTGATGGTCTTAGGTCATCACATAATAAGTTCGATTAGAAAATTATTGTTGTATAATAAAATATGTACTATGAGATATCATTAAATAATCTTTTTTTAACGCATTTTTGAATGAATACAGAACAAACGGAAGAACACACAAAACTTAATCAGAATGGTTAAAATGTCAGTTGCACATTATATAAAAAGTGTGCATATATTAAGAAGTTTCAAATGTGTTTTAAAATCGGATATTTTTTTTTCTTTGTTTTATTTTATACTAATGGTTATTTTTTTATTTCAGGTAAGCATAACCAGCCAATCTATTTCATTGACAAGCGATCAATTAAAAGATGTAAGTGTTTGAAATAATTATAATAACTGTTACATTTACATAATTTAACATTAAAATTTTGTTTGAGGGGGAAAGCCACTGCATTCTTTAAAGTGTTCATATTCAAAAATATGTAAAAAAAATAAGCTAAAATTCCGAAAATTACCTGAATTACAGTCAATTTAGTGAGATCGGGTAACGGGGCCGGTTATGACCCTCAAAAAACTTTAAACGCGTTTTTCTATCGAAAGGACTTTTTTCGACCTTATCCCAGCGATTCATATAATTCATGTGCAAATTGTAGTATCGTAAGACGAAACTTGAACATATAAATTACCATCGGCCGTTCTGATTACTATTTCTCAGGTTGTATAATTGGAAACATTAAAAATATAAATAATCCTCTCTTCATAAGGTCCAATTTCTTAAAATTTCATGATTTGCTTATTGTTTCCATCATTTGGAAGAAGGGTGTTAAGAAGTTTGCCCACCGATATTTGCCCAGTTTTCACCATTTGGATATGTCATATTAAATTTTTCATCCGCCACCTCTAGATTGATATAACTGTTGCCAAAATCGTATTCGTGTATCAAAATCGTCATTAGCGATCTCAAAAACACGGAGACAATGTAATTATGATAGAGAAATATCGTAAAAGCTGTAAGAGAATGACACTCATGAAGCGTTTAGTATTGTGTTAAATGGTATTAAGCTTTCGAATGCATTTTCTAACCTTAAAACGCCTTGTTAGCCAAAATAAAGAAACACGTGTTTAATGTTTTTCAATGTAGTACGAGTGTGCAAAGTTTCAAGAATATCGGCGAGTGGCACTTGGGTAGGTTTACTTGTAAGTAATTAATCATAACAATAAACCCGATATTAACAAAAGTCGATCTACTAATAACCCTTCAACTCAAGAAGAATTCAACATACATTATATGGAAAGCAGCCTTAAAAAATTCTTCAAAAATATTCTTTATCTTCTCATATCGATTACAAAAAATTCAATTTAAATATCGCACGATTCCAGCATTTTCTCACTCGCATACATCTCCGGCACAACTATGAGAAAGTATCAAGAAGAATGGAATTGAGAGAGAGGCACGCAATCACGCACAATGTCGGGTCGTGCGAAAATGCATGCTAAATAGAGTACGTGCACGCGGTGCGAGTTGCCTATACACGCGGACGATTTTATTCTAGGCACGTTGGCGCATCGAAGACGACCGTAATGAAATTAGACGCAATACCTACAGGGTAATTGATTAATAGTTATCGATACTTGGTTGTATGTATTGGAATATTTCGACCCTTTGTTTAATTAGTTAATTAATCATCGAGTCTCTGCAATTAGGCCGAATTAATATCTCGGTATTGTGGATTTTATAAAATTATTTTTTAGATTAATGATTAAAATATGAAGTAATAATTATAATAAAAGCTTAACGATTAATTTTGAAATTCAAGTATAGGATTTTGAAACTCTAGCAAGAAACTTAACCTCCCTACCCCAAAAAGATATGTAGGGTGAAATGGAGATAGATGCAATACTGGGGTATAAATTAATAACAGTTTATTAATCGAAGCAGTTTCCCACTTCTTGAAAATTTAAACCCTTTGATCGCGACCATCTCGCGAAATTATTATTCCTAAAAATGCACATTTTCCGATAGTAATTAAAGTGGTCTAATTTTTTTATTTACATTTTCTTTTCATGATATCAACTTTGCATGAAATTGCATATAAGAAAGTTGATACTCGAAAATAAAAGTCGATTTCCGCGCGCAACGGTGTTTCTTCTAGTCGTCGACTATACTCGATTTTCACGTCAAAAAAAAATACAATCGACTTTCGCGTCCAAAGGGTTCCTATCTGATCTCAAATCTCAATAAAATAAAAATTAAAGTTGATTTTAAATTGTGAATTTTATTTCTATTACCTACCTATATTGCTCTAGAATATAATTCGCTAGTAAATTGTCCTGTACTGTATTTATTTATTTATTTATTTGTTTAACTTCTGATATACGTGATATTGTATACCATAATTGGTCGATTTGCAAATAAATTATTATAATTATTATGATTAAAACATTATCCCGAATCAGTGGAGTAATTGTAATACGCTGCCACTTTATTTTCATTTGGGGTTAAAATGTTTAAAAACTCTCATTTGAAAATAAAAGTTTATCTGTTAAGATAGTTTAATACAATGGTCTACCCGAGGTTAACTATAAAAAGGTAACAGACAGGCAGACACACTTTCGTATTTATAATATTATAAATGAAATTTACTTTTACTCCTCTTCATCCTTATAAATTTTAAAATATAAACAAAAACTTTGAACGTAACCAAAACCGAAGAAAATAATTAATCGCCACTCTGAAGAGCATATATATATAAAATCCACAAAGAAGATAAACATACTCATATCTTGTTCACGTAATTTAAGTTGCAATATACATTGACGTAAAAAAACACCGCAGATACAAGCAAAAGATATTGTTTGAGAAAGACAAACACTTCAAGTTTAAAATACACACTTCATTACCGCACACGTTTCGTAACGGAATGCCGAAAATAATTAAAATAAAATAGCGCCGTACTAGAGGACAGCAGTACTAAAGTAATTTAGTACCAAAACAGTGGCTGAATAACTAAAACTTGTGCAAGTTATTACGGGCGATAAATATGCACGGCGGAGCGTGCGACATACAGAACGAAATATTACACAATACTCATATATAGCTCAGTGTTTACAGGCTGATTGCAAAATTGTCATACTAGAAAACATTGTGTCTGCCACAGTCTTCTAACTACTGAACTGTTTAACATAGAAAGATATGATTTGATATAATTAAAATAAAAAATAGCTGTTATCCGCGACTTCATTCGCCTAATATATATAATATGATGTAAATAATAACAAATTAATATCTAAACGTCAAATGTATTAAAGGAAAAGTATTCGTAAGCTTTCGATTTGCAGAATCATCGTCAGACTTTCAGAAGGAAATGATGTAATCTCAAATATGATATTACAACATCTGTCTCGTATTTTATTTCCTTCTGAAAACTTGACAATAATTCTGTGAATCGAAAGCTTACAAATACTTTTTCTTTAATAAATTTTACGTTTAGACAGTTAATTTATTATTATTTCATATATTTAACGTCACTATACTACATTATAGATATAAGATATATATGGTTCGCGTGGAATTTAAGTTAAGTAGAAGCTGTAACCCAGAAAGAAGAAGAAGGTTAAGTAACACAGATTTCGGTTATGATAGTCGACAAAACGGGTCGCGGCTGCAAATGACACAAACCTCTTTTTAGTCTAATAATTTTTCGGGATACAAAGTAACCTATGTCCTTTCTTAGGATGCAAGCTATCTCCCTGTCAAACATCAAGATCGGTTCAATGGTTTACGGTGAATAGGTAACAAATATACAGATAGACAGACACACATTCGCATTTATAATATTAGTGGTCGTGGACCAATAATAGACCTGGGTTATAAAAATAAAATAAAAAGTTTTTTATAATGGGGGCAAATAAAATTATTCAATATGGTATCAAATGAAAATGACAATCCAACGAATTAAAATATATAAACGTTGTGTTATTATTAAAATATTTGTTTAACAAAGTTTCAACAGAGCTGAAGAAGAAAATAAACTTTTCATGCCATTTCCCTTTTTTTGTCCAAAATACAAACTTATTACCAAAAAATGATATACTAGTTAATGAAATTCTATTTGTGTGTAGACTTTGTAACCAACTATATAAACGCATGTACGTACGAATGTGAATATACACAGAGTATATATTATTACACGTATCATATTTCATCTATATCAACGACTCTTACTCTATAGTGTTATCACAGACACCCACCATTTGGGTTGTATACTGTGAGTTCTATTTAAAGAATGGAGATAGAGATTGTCAAAGAACAATACGTATGATTTTATTTAAAATGTAAAACAAAAGAATACATATAAGTAATATGTACCTATGTACATTGCGCATATATAAGTTATAAATATACCTCGTATTTAGATAAACAAAACTTTATAATACTGCTATATTTGCATGTTATTAATTAAATGATACCAACCAGAAGCAGTACTACTAACTTCACTTTTGTCGATTTTTAAATTTTAATGTGAATTTCTATGATATCGTATGTCATGTATTGTATTTTTAATTAATTACAAAATAAGGGATCTTAAAAATGAATTAGTAAACAATTTATTAGACCTTTTGATTTTAACCCTTCGGTCACGATATATTTGCTTTTCAATGTCGTTATCTGAGCGTCCCACCTCTCTAATTTTTAAACTATCGATTCAAAACATCGAAAAAAATTGCAAAATGTAGTTTTTAATTAGTAATTTAGTTTAAGATAAAGAAACCCTATCATGTGCATGCCCAACACGCACTTGGCCATTTTATTTATTTCAACTTTTCATACATCCATATAAATAACTAAATGTACATGCATTAATAAGAGGTATAAAAGCAAGTAAAAACTTTAAAACTACTTAATTGAAGTGAAACTGTTCGAACTTCTTCGTAAAATAAATAAAGTTTAAACTTGAGACGGTTCTTAACTATAGTTGTTTGTTTGTGCTCTGTATTATTAAATAATGTAGTGACGTCATTAAATGGTCAGAAGTCTCTAATATTGATTTCCCGGTTTATTAAAATTTAAGAGATGCATTAACCCTTTCTAGCGTCTGAATATTTAATGACACGTTTTGCAATTTCAAATTTAATTTATTTTTAATTAACAGCTTGTGAATGTAAACAAAGTTTTAGTATCTTATTATTTTTTAACTTTGTTAAATTTATGTTTTTTAATATATTAATATTACTAAATTTTGCTCACGACTTTGACCGCGAAGACTACACAGCTTACATTATTTATTTTTGTTTCCATTGCGAGTATACGAGAAGCTTTGTGATCGTTTTAAAATGAGACAAAAAAAGTTCTTCGATTTCAAAATTTTTAATTGATCTTTCCATTTCAGGTTAAGACGAACACTTTTCGTTTCGTGTCTGTCTGTCTGTATGTGTCTGTCCCCTTAATCCTTGTCACACGCATAACTCATGAACCATTGAACCGATATTATTAAAACTTGGTTGGATGATTGAGTCTGGCTTGTGAACGGTCCCATTTCAAATTCATCGAAATCGTGTGTAAAGGGGAGGGGTGATATTCCAAAATATTTATTTTTTCAAGATATCTCGGGAACGTATATGTAAAATAAAATTGGAAATAAAATTTTAAAAAGTTGAAATTGTACTCTTTCGAATAACAGAAAAAAATTATCTAAAAAAATTGCTAACTCAATTCAAGTTTAAAAATTCGCAAAAAATGTGTTTATTTTCTAATTTCATAACTCCGCCAAATATAAATAAAATTTAAAAGTAAAGATTTTAAGCTTTAAAACGACTAATTTCTGTAATGAATTTTTTACCATAATTACAGAGTTTTGAATTATACCCTTTTTTCTATGAATATTTCCATCCCTTAGTTAATTTGATGCGTTTATTTAAAACAGTCTCGTGGTGTTCATTTCTTAATTTTATTTATCCAGCTTTAAATTTTTTAATAATAAAAAAAAAAACATATAATATCATAAACATAAAAAAGGATATAAGATATACAGTCAAAAATTAAAGTCAGATAATTGAAAGTACACAAGAAACAAGAAAATCTTTCTGAAAATAAAATATTTAAAAACAAACACGTGAGAGGAAATCTGTAACATTTAGAAATATTTTCATTGCTGTAGAAAGAAACCCCGTTTTCTCAAGATAAAGTAATGTCATAAACATTCACCGTGGGCCGCCGTCTTTGGAATGAGCTGACGAGACGTCAGTAAAAAAGCCCATCTTCAGCTTGACTTCTGTTTCCACGCAACAGATCTGTACAGTGCAAGAACACGAGTTATTTTACAATACGTCAAGTGAAAATTTTTATAAAATATTTTTTTTGTGCTTGACTTTTTAAATTGATTCAAATAGTCGAACACGAGCTATCAGAAGCCCGTGACAAAGTTTTAGGAAGCTCCTGTAAGAAATAATTTTACTATAAATTAATGTAACTCACCAGATTATTTAAATTTCACAAATTGAGTTTTGGACTAGCTTAAACTATATAATAAACTAGTTGTGTCCGCGGCTTCGCTCGCGTGGACGGAATTATTTTTAAAATTTTTGAAAAATATAGTTGAATTATTTTAGATCTTTTTATTCTACACAATTCTATATTACATTATATTGTTGAATAATTAACGAAAGAGCGCGCTAGCGGCAAACTTTACCGACTTGATTCACTATTATTGTCATTGCTTGATCCTTATGTTACCTAACATAACAAAATATATACTAAAACCTGAACAAAGAACATATCTATGGATTAAAAAAAAAAACACGTAAATCGGATAAGTGGTTCTAGAGTACTAAGCGCACTAACGGACAGCCAAAGACATTTTATAATGTGTAAGGATAAAAAAATATATGTAGCTTTGTTTGTTTATTCCCACTTTCACTGTTACAAAGCCTAAGATCCTACAATAAGTTTAAGCTATATGATAATTAAATTAGGCAGGTTGTTATGAATGAAAATTAACAATTTACAACGCTTTGGGAGAGATGTATCCGTAAAACCTTACGAATCTTTAGGTGGGGGAAAGAGGAGCTCAAAACATTACTTACGTGAGGTATTATTTCTAGTTAATTATTTTAAAATTAGTAGAAGGTGCAAAATTGTCATATTTTGCATATATGGTAATGGGGGAGGGACGGCAAATTTGCCATCTATCTCGGGTGGCATAAATCTACGGAACGCCACTGATATAATGTACTCTGCTACTATACATATACATAAAAAAAAACGTAAGAAAAGGGAGGAAGTCACTTTATACTTAAAAATCATTTCAAAGGGAAGGAATTATTAATGAACACTCTCGAAAAAAAAATTTATAAAAATAAAAAGATAATCAAAGGCAGTTGTAATGTTGATGAAATTAAAAACTCCTCAAATTCACCGATAGTGAAATATACACGGACGAAACCGCAGGAAAATTCTACTTCATAATAAAAGTATATGTAAATATAGAAGCAAAACTTGCAAATCAAAAGTCGTTCTCAGTCCAACATACTCATAAAAGCTTGTCATAAATTATTTAATGAGAAAATTAGTATACAAACATTCTTTTCTAAATCTCCACAAAACCAATTCTAAAAAGTTTCACTTTTATTTCATACTCTGGAATTACGACCATCTTTTCTTCAAGTAAACTATATTTTTAAAACGCACTGGTATCTATAGAAGAAATTATGGAACATCGAAAGAATCCCTGCTTGTACGTAGTTTTTTTTATCACATTCGCAATAAAAAAACTTCCTGTGGAAAAAGGAAAGACTTTATTTCTTTCCGTACCTCCGCGCTTGTCTGTAGTGGTAAAAACAAGTATGTGC
The DNA here is from genome assembly GCA_961205875.1 of Sialis fuliginosa. Taxonomy (NCBI): domain Eukaryota; kingdom Metazoa; phylum Arthropoda; class Insecta; order Megaloptera; family Sialidae; genus Sialis; species Sialis fuliginosa. The sequence goes on along the minus strand of OY540817.1, from coordinate 10,199,500 downwards.
AAGGAGGAGTCTCGAATAGAAGATGTAAGAATAGATGAGTGGAGAAAAGACAATTGGTGTGGATGGATAACCCATCATACAAGAATTACCTTTTACTTATTTTTATACGCACAAAAATTTTTTGTACATTTATGTACATATATTAAAAAAGTATTTACTTTTGTTTTTTTATTAAAAAGTGTTAACTTTTATTTACTTGTATGTAAATGATTTGTTAGGTGTATTGTGAAATATATTAAGAGTAAGAAAATCAATTGTCTGTCTAAGGAACATCTGGAAAACAATGTTATTAAAAATGTATGCAAATATTTACCATTATTTCTTCGAAATTTTGTATTTTCCTAATAACTTCGTTCTAAAATATCATATTGATATGTATAGGATACGTTTCAATTCTATTAAATAATAACATAAGATACTGACACCAGTCTTGGACAACACCCCACTTGTTTAATTAAATGTACAAAATTAGAAATATTTGTTGATATTTGATTACTGCCATTATTAAATCATAATCTATAGACACTTAACTGTTAAATAGCTTAATTTAATGACATTCGGTCAATGGGCGTCAAAATGATGGAAATTTCAACTAATTATTAGTGTAATCTATTTATTAATTATACTATTATCATAGCATCTTTTTGTTTTGTTTGTTTCAAATTTTACGATTCTTTATTTTATAACTTTTATTTATGGTGTAGTACTTATCATTTTGTAATCAATAAAATAAAATCATAAAATGGCTACCTATTACTGTTTTTTTTTTAATTTCTTGGCATTCTTCTTAACAAAATCAGCCATCTAATTTTCTTTAAATGTTTTTTCTTCTTTCCGATGTGTGAGGAACGTCTGCACGTACAATATATAAAAACGAGGACACAAATACGGAATGGAGGCTGCTTCTGTGCCTATCAAGACAGGATTCAACATACAGTAGAGCAGGGTTGTCTAGGATTAGATATTGGGTATTATATTACTGGTTTTTCTTTGACCATTACTAGAGAAAAATATAAACAAAATAAAAGGCTATAATTTAATTATAACCATATTTGCGGACTTTGGTAATTAATTTGATTTAATAAAAAGGTACTTCTTTTATTAATAACATGAGTTCATTATAATTAAAAAAAAGAAGCCCATCAATCCCAAAAAAAAAACAATATACCTTGCTCTTAAAGCGTCCAAGACTGGTGCCAGTACCTCATTAGAGTTGACAACATTTGAATCTAAAATGTATCTCCTATTACACTTAGTTTTTACAAGTTCAAGTTAGGTAACTCTAATTTGACTGTGGAAGACGCACTTAGAAAACCTAATTATTTTTTCTTTATAACTAATTGTTTTTGCAAATAAACAATCTTAAAAAAATACTGTTCACCTAACAATAAGAATGATCTCGGATAAATAACGAACCACTACTTATTGTTAGTCACTTATAACATTCGAGACGTGTTACGACTTCATAAGAAGTTCTCATCAGGAATCTAATAGTGATGAAAACTTCTAATAAAGTCGAAACACATATCGAGAGACATTGTTTCATTGTGGTTAAAATGTAATATTTAGTTTAAAGTATATACTAAAATCGAAATTGTATTCAATAGTGTGTAGATATATACATATGTAGGTAATCCTCGAATCAATAATAATGTTTCCCTAGACATTTTAAACTGGTATATGTGTAAGTACATTCATGCAGTATGTTTGTTGAATTCTCCTTTGGTGCAATATAAAGAAAAGTAAATCGAGTCGTGAAGCTATCAAGGGACACTGAATCTCACTATAAAAGTTTTTCAGAGATACTGTGAAACATCTCCGTACAGATGCATATGTTTAAATAACATAACCAACTACATATATATTATGTACTAGCTGGGCCCGCGCGGCTTCACTCGCGTGAACTACGGAATTATTGTTTAGGATTTTTGAAAAATATTAAATTGTATAAAAATTAAATGGCCAGGCAATTTACCTAAACATCCTATCGGTTTTTATTTAAATTTTTCAATAATTAACTATACTGTGCATATACTTGGCAGATGTTTTTTTTTTATAAAATAAAATAAAATAATTCATGTGTAACGAATATCATATATTTAACTTTAATTATTCATTTAAAATTTAATATCATATACTTAGTAAATTTTTACTTAATAATAACATAATCTTCTAGAACTGAGACTATCAGCAATTAAAGCTATCGTGTCATCAAAATTCAAAACGATCTCATCTCGATCTCGATATCGTCTCGGCATGAATCTCTAGCAATTTCAGTATTCGTCAAAAAAAAGTTTTAGAACCTCTGTATTAGCAGTAGCAGTAGTTGACGCAGTGCGAGCGTAACGGCAACGTACAGCCCAACAGGGAGTAGCAATGTTTAAAACAAAACTACCTATCGTCAAACACCTTGCAAGAGGCCGGGGGTGCGGCTTGGAAACGTGGGTTGGCTGACGTCACAACTCAACAAAGGGTGCTGCTGGGGGCAATGATTCCTTGGGGATCGGGTCTCGTATGAATGTTAAATGCTCATGTGTATGTATATTTGTAACATTTGTTGTGGATGCGTGTATATGAATGTTCATTTTATTTGAAACTCTTTGTATTATTTTCTCTATACAATATTTTCTAACTTTTTACTTGACTTTTTGTGTTTTGTTTATAGATATTTTTAGGGTACCTACGGTTAAAATGAAAACCTTATTAGAGAAGTAGTTTATCCGTCCGTCTATCTGTACGTCCGTATTGAAATTTGGAATATACATATATGTAAAATTATATGCCAATTGATGTGGCATCGATGGTAGTGACGCCTTCAGTGGTGAAAATCGAAACTAACACAATCGAGTCAACTGTTATCTAACCTAACTTAACCGATATTTAGTAAACAATTAAATCAGTGATTATATACGTTTAATAATTAGAGTATTTTTCTTTTACAAAGAAAATAAGTCTAATTATCAAATACAAATCCCCTAACCATAAAAATTGTAAGAGTTTAGACTTACAAGTGTTTCAATAGCAATGCTATCATCATCAGAGTCTTAAAGACACTGACTATTGCTATTGAAACACGTGTAAGTCTAAACTCTTACAATTTTTATGGTTAGGGGATTTGTATTTGATAAGTCATAACCATAGTTTTTGAGTTTTTGTCTGTTGTTTGTTATAAGTATAATTCTTAAAAATAATTTCCCATTTTAATTAAATACGTTTTTCAAATTAATAACTGACAGCTGACCCAATTGGAATAGTTCCTTTTTTCACTACACCGTGGCGTGCAATCAAAGGCACATACCAATTCTAGGAAAATATGCGTGATCTCGAAAAAATAAATTTTTATCTATGCACTAAAAATTTGCGAAACATTCAATGTAAGTTTTGCAATGTTTTTAAAAGATAAAGTCAGATGAATATAAATAAGGTGAGGTGTAAAATTTCCTAGCGAAGTCACAACAATTTTTGCAGGATCTACAAGGAAAATTGTGTTTTAGCACTTTAACTTTGCTATTTTTTAAATCACGCTCAGGAAAAAATCAACGAATATGAGTAAACTTTATTTTAGACAATATGTTGAAACATTCCCTTTCAAACAATATATAACACTTTGTCCACGTGGTAATATAGATTTATGTTATAATGATAGTCGAGTAAACAGGTTTTTAGTTTTGCATTTGCACGCTTAATGTCTACGCCAAAAAAGTATAACCTATCGCGCGTACAAATATCACACTCCCATTTTTTTATCTAATAATTTTTTCGGAATACAAAGTAGCCTATGTACTTTCTAAGGATGCAAGCTATCTCCTTCTAAAATTTCATAAATAGTGGTTCAGTGATTAAGCCGTGAAAAGGTAACAAACAGACAGACGCATTTTCATATTTATAATATAAGTATATATGGATGATTAGAATACGAGACATTGTAATGTTATTAGTTAATGGTAGTTATGTATATCACAACAATCATTGCAAATTACATAATAGATTGTATAAAAACGCAAGAAAATTAAATAGCAAGACAGTCGAATCCAAGGTGTCTTGGAGTAGGTAGTGATATTTGTTCTATAGTTGAGTAATATTAAAATTCATAAAACTTACAAACCGACAGCGCTGTAAATACAAGCTGCGGCCAAGGCATCTTGAAGTCGCTGAATTTAAGTACCAAAACATTGTAGGTAATAATTGTTAAATCATAAGGGTTGTTAATTTATTGTAAATTAGTATAGTATAATCAAGGTATGTTAATTATTATTATTTGATACTTCTATGTCCTGCGGTCTCTAATTACTGGTTTGATAAAAAAATAAAAATTAGAAATTATTTTAAATACTTTAAAAAAAACGTTACAACATATACGCGATCTTTAAATTATCTCTTGAAAATCCCTAAGAACTTTTCAAAGAACCAAATACAAAACTTGAAACAACAATAAAACTTACACATAGAAGTTTAATAATAAAAATTATTCTAAATTATAAACACAAAATAATAATATAAATTGGCAATAATAATGTTAACAAAATCATACCAGATAATACCATTTTAAAATAATTAGTTACAAAACATGATACGTAATTACAACGGACTAAAATATGTTTTTAATTAACTAAAATTGAAAGCGTAAACATTAGTATAATTAGAATTTCATCCTTATGCAGCTTCGGCAACAATTACATTATGAATTCAAAAACGAGGAAGCGGAAGTGAACGTAAAAATCATCAGAATCATCAAAAGTAACCAAATCCTTATGATTACGGTTGGGCTCAGTGTTAGCCCTAGAGGCATCGGAAAAGATGTTGACGACATTTTACATACATACACATTGGCGTCGCACACTGGGGCTTCGCGGGTCAAAATACGTTCACTGCGAAATCATTTTCATCCTTACATATTATAAAACGCAACGTCTCTATATCTGTCTGTCTGTCCGTTAGTGCGCTTATCACTCGAGAACCACTTATTTACGTGTTTTTTTTTAATTCATAAAAATGTTCTTTGTCCAGGTTTAGTATTTAATATTTTGTTACGTTAGGTAACATAATAAATAAACAGTGATGATAATAGTATGTAAATCAAATCGGAAAAAGCAATACGCTGCCTAAACCACTAAATATTAAACATTATAATGTAGTAAAGAATTGTGTACTCGTAGAATAAAATGATCTCAAATAAACTCCGCGATACCATATATCTAACTTTTATATTTAAGCGAGCGAAGCCGCGGGCTCAGCTAGTCCTATAAACTGACAAGTAAATGCACATGCTTGATTCAACAAAGGTATATTTAATTATCGAACAATTTTAATAAAAATTTATATATATTTTTATACAATTTTATTAAAAAATATTAATTCGAAATTTTTCTTAATACGTACCTGACAAATTTAATATATCTTTAATTTTTTTAACAATTTCAGTATTTATCAAAATTATTCTACTATACTTACGTAAAAATGACATTTAATATATCAATGTAAATAGCAGCGATTGAAAAACAATAAACGATTTATTTTAATTTCATGAAGCAAATATATTTTACTAAAAAAATACTCTATAAAAAATATCTATAAAATTTTCATTTTACATACGTCATTCTTGCGATATTTAAAAAAATAACAATTTTAGGATATCACCCTACCCCCCCTACAAACGATTTTGATGATTTTATATGGGGTAGATATCTGTCTGTCTCGATTCCACTCATACTAGCAATCTGCACATTACAACCCTTTTTATACCTTTCGTATTAAGAATACTTGAATAATTGTAATAAATAAGTATACTTTTTTGTGTAAAATATTTGTACCTATAACTTTTGTTCAAATCTTTTTCTTATATTGTCTTGCGTTTCCGAGTTTTCATCATTTTATTTTATTTTTCAAGAACAATTCAGACAACGTTTTTGAAATTTATATTTTTGGGATTGTTACGTTTTAATTATTCACTGAAAAAGTTTTAATTTAGTGGCAGCATTTTTATTTCCTTCCCCAAACACATTAAAAAAAAACTAAAAATAAAACTGACCGTTTGATCTTACATAAATATTTATTTAAAACAAGTATCACGATTATTTGTTTCAGGATTATAAATAATTTATCGTTTCAAAACACTTTAAACAACACAAGATAAATATGAAAACATATTTATGAGAAAAGCACACATTGATAAAACGGATTAATGAAACTCTAGTATGTGTATTCCTATGTAAAACAAGCATGCTTCGATCCGTACACACCACTTATATCGAAAACATAAATATTAACCTATTATCCTAAGACAATAGACGGCCAGAGTAAATCCACGTGGCAGCTTTTACAAAAGGGGGAGGGGCTCACCTATCAGTGGCAGTTCTTGAACTAATTATATAGAGGTGTGGGGGTACTAGGGCTGTACACGAAACGTTAGCTGGGTAACTCTCGTCTCGTGTGATTTTTTTTTTTCGAATATTTATTCTTTCATTATTGATTTGAAGATTAATATTAATAAATTTTTACTAATTATTGATAATCATTTAAAACCGAAATTCTCGACGAGGCTTACAAATAAAGTTGATGTCGTCTCGGTCTTAACTAGTCAAAAATGATGGTCTCGTTTCGTTCAAATTCAAGTGATATCATCTCTGTCTCGTCTCGGCTTGCAGCTTTTTTTTCTGATTTATAATCTAAAAATTCACGATTTATTTTTTTCCAAACTGCCATAGACTTCAGGAAGTGTTTCTTGATGCTTAAATAAACCTATACACAAAAATATATCACTTTAGCTCTTATGGCAATTTAAAAACTATTTAGAGTATATTATGATAATCATTTTTAAACATATATTGCCGTGTTCAGACAAAAATAACAGCAATACGGTGTTTTAATAAAACACTTCGTATTTAAAAATGATTGTTACACTTTTATCAAAAAGACATTATGTTGCTTTGTTTGTTTTTTCAGTCTAAAAACACGACACAATAATCATAAAACGTGTACCTAGTGTGTAACATTCAATACTTTAACCCTAGTAAAACCTGCCGTGCTGTTAGTCGAATCTTGCCTGACAGGCACAGAGGCAACTTCCATTCCGTTTTATATGTTACTAGCTGATCTGGCAAACGTTTTTCTGTCCTAAAATAATTTGTTTAAAAATCAGACCATGAATACACATTTTTGTAAATATCTCGACTTCAGTGCGACTTACCAGGTCCATTTTTGTAAAAATAACTAACATATATATTAGAGTGGAGCGAAAAATTTTTTGTTATACATTCGAATTTTTATAAAATTTGCACAAGCGAATTTAAATTGCGGCGCCCCTACAAAAGTTAGTATAGGGTGTGAAGAAGTCACAAAAAAATTTTCAATGAAATTCGAGATGATCTTAGGTTCGAACCGATCGACCAAAAAATGACATGAAAATGTGGATACCTAAAAAATTAAATAAGATTCGGCAGAACATCAGAAGAATGGAATTAAATGAATAGTTAACTGAACATGATTGGTACAACAACAAGTTATCATAATATACCGTTTCCGTGAACATAACCTCAAAAACCTAGGTAACTTAAGGTCAATTGCTCACTTTTTACTGTTTAAAGTACTCTGCTTCTCGAAAAACTTGCAATAAGGGCTAATATCAGCAGAAAATAATTGTCTTTGGATCAAGCACTCAATATTGACCTTTTCCTTGACCTTAACCTCAATTTTCAGGATAATTTCAAAGTCAAATGCCCATTTTTTAGTGTCAAAAGCAAAATGCTTTTAGGAAAACATACAATAGATGTTTCTTATTAACAAGAAGTTGTTGTTTTTGTATCAAACATTTATTATTGCCCTTTTCCTGGAGCCTAACCTCAATTGTTTAGGTTATTTCAAGGTTAGTCCATTAGTCTTCCATTTTCAATGTTCAAAGCACTCTGGTCTTAGAGAAACATTTAACAGAGGCTACTATCAGCAGAGAGTTATTGTCTTTGGATCAAACACTCAATATTGACCTTTTCCTTGACCTTAACCTCAATTTTCAGGGTAATTTCGAAGTCAAATGCCCATTTTTTAGTGTCAAAAGCAAAATGCTTTTAGGAAAACATACAATGCATGTTTTCTTATTAACAAGAAGTTATTGTTTTTGTATCACAAAAATCAACACTTATTATTGCCCTTTTCCTTGAACTTAACCTCAATCGTTAAGGTTATGTCAATATTAGTCTCCCGTTTTTAAAAGCATTCTGGTCTTAGGGAAACATTCAATAGAGGCTACTATCAGCAGAAGATTTTTGTCTTTGGATCAAGCTTTCATCGTTGTCCTTTTCCTTGACCTTAACCTCAATTTTCAAAGTAATTTGAAAATCAAATGCCCATTTTTTTAGTATCTGGAGCCTAACCTCAATCGTTAAGGTTATGTCAATATTAGTCTCCCATTTTTAGCATCCAAAGCAAAATACTGCAATCAAGATTGTTTTGCTTTTGACACTAAAAAATGAACATTCAACAATAGATAGTGGCCTCTATTGAATGTTTCCTTAAGACCAGAATGCTTTGAACATTAAAAATGAAAGACTGACCATTAAATAACCTTAACGATTGAGGTTAGATTCCAGAAAAAGGTCAGTAATAAGTGATTGATACAAAAACAATAAGTTGATGCTAATAGGAAAATATACAATTACCTTCGTTGCATGTTTTCTTCAACGTGTTTCGCTTTAGATACTAAAAAGTGGGCATTTGATTTTGAAATTACTTTGAAAATTGAGGTTAAGGGCAAGGAAAAGGACAACGATGAAAGCTTGATCCAAAGACAAAAATCTTCTGCTGATAGTAGCCTCTATTGAATGTTTCCCTAAGACCAGAATGCTTTGAACATCAAAAATGGGAGACTAATATTGACATAACCTTAACGATTAAGGTTAGGTTCAAGGAAAAGGGCAATAATAAGTGTTGATTTTTGTGATACAAAAACAATTATTTTATTATATAAAATAAAAGCGTTTTGCTTTTGACACTAAAAAATGGGCATTTGACTTCGAAATTACCCTGAAAATTGAGGTTAAGGTCAAGAAAAAGGTCAATATTGAGTGCTTGATCCAAAGACAACAACTCTCTGCTGATAGTAGCCTCTGTTAAATCTATTGTATGTTTTCCTAAAAGCATTTTGCTTTTGACACTAAAAAATGGGCATTTGACTTTGAAATTACCCTGAAAATTGAGGTTAAGGTCAATATTGAGTGCTTGATCCAAAGACAATTATTTTCTGCTGATATTAGCCCTTATTGCAAGTTTTTCGAGAAGCAGAGTACTTTAAACAGTAAAAAGTGAGCAATTGACCTTAAGTTACCTAGGTTTTTGAGGTTATGTTCACGGAAACGGTATATTATGATAACTTGTTGTTGTACCAATCATGTTCAGTTAACTATTCATTTAATTCCATTCTTCTGATGTTCTGCCGAATCTTATTTAATTTTTTAGATATCCACATTTTCATGTCATTTTTTGGTCGATCGGTTCGAACCTAAGATCATCTCGAATTTCATTGAAAATTTTTTTGTGACTTCTTCACACCCTATACTAACTTTTGTAGGGGCGCCGCAATTTAAATTCGCTTGTGCAAATTTTATAAAAATTCGAATGTATAACAAAAAATTTTTCGCTCCACTCTAATATATATGTATTCTGAATATGAGCCAAATCGGACCATAAATAAACATTTTCATAATTATCTCAACCCCAGCGCCACCTACTGGCTCCAAAAAAAGATAAAACTTATCGGAGCACCAAACGAATATATGGTGTGAATATGGCTTCGATACGTCCAGTGGTTTAATCCTGATGAGATCACATACATACTCACCACCGTTTTTATATAATAAGATACGTGGTATAATGTTCCTCAAAAAACACATGGCGGATTTTAATTAAAAAACAAGAATATCAAGAAACTCAATTAAAAAAGCAATACCAAAACTAAGAAACCAAAAAATTTCCCGAATTGTCATTCATCATTTTAAATAGAATCTAAAATTGATAGTGCAAATCTAAAATACAAAATGTGGACTGCGCCTCGACTAGAGGCACCATTGCATGGAATATAATCTGGCTATCCATAGCTGATGGTGTAATACACCCCGGATGATAATAAACACTGGATGAAAATATATTAGGCAATTTCGAGCGGCGGGTCGAGCAACCATTTAGGGAGTATGCAAATGCGCCGCCATTATGTCCGATAATAACATTGTTTTTATCGTGATTTCAATACCGTTTTAATATCAAACCTGACCGTACCATAAATTACAAATTAACATAGAGCACATTCAAAAATGTAGCTATAATGAGAATTGCAGAACAAAGCAATTATTAACTAATTTATATTAAATATATTAAGTTGTAAATTGATATGACATTTTGCAAGGAGAAAATATATACATTACGTTTATAATATTACTTGGTAAAACTAATGTAATTTTAATTGATTAACTATTTAAACATCTCCAACTATCATTCATTTCAATATATTGTTTTCTCGCAATTAAATGGTTAACCATTGCCAGGCAATTTATCTGAACACTTTATCGGTTTTTTATTTAAATTGTTCAATAATTAACTATCTTTGGTGAATTTAGCATGAGAAAGCAGTGTGCATTTACTTGGCAGATGTTTTTTTTTTTTTGTTGGTTTTTAATGTTCAATTATGATATAGCCTATATTAATTCTAGAATCATAGACTTTCGAATTTTCATCAAATACGATTCAGTAGTTTTCGTGTCTAGTGGTTATTGTTATTATAAAGTTTCCTTAATAAACATCATATAGTCTAATAACTTCATTGTAAGGTCATGGGATTTCGATCAGTCAGAAAATCGGTTCAGTTGTTATCAAGTAAAGTCAGAACAAACGAACAGAAAATGATCAATGATTTTCTTCTATAGGCTTTTGTGGCCGATATAATACTGAGAGTCGAAATGTGAAAAAAAGAATCGCGACAATAATCCGGAAATCAACTTCGTAAGGAAATTATCAAATTGGATTATATTGCCTGTAAAAACACGTGTAGAAAAAAAATCAAATCGTACAATAAAAGCTAAAAATTTATATAAAATGTTGAATAAATAGAATAAATATTTTTCGTTTCTAAATGGTTTAGCTATTCGAAGAATTGAAGAATTAAATATGATTACATAACATTTTTAAAATGTAGAGCAAATAAAAGTGGATTTGATATTATAAAACGTTGTTTGAAATGTCAAACTGGAGAAAATAATTATTAAACTACAAAAGCTCTCCTATCCTTTGAAAACTTTATTTTCATAATTTTTATCATTTTGAAGACGATACTTTAAAAGCTGCTTTTTACTCATAAAAACAATTTTCTGGGAATTCTTCTGTTTGTAAAGTAATACGTATTGTACATACATAAAACTGTGTGGGTGCATGAAGTTATATATTAAATATGTTGATATCATTCTTAAGTGTTTAACTTCAAACTACATTTTTTTTAATTCAAATTTTTTTCCCCAAATTGTCATTTCTTACTTACATAAAAACATAAAACATACAAGGGCTATATGCCATTAGGATTTCGTAGGTACCTAATAATTGTAAGTTCGTGGTCTATTTTGACTGTTTGCAGGCACCATTTTTGAGTTATAAAACAAACAAAAATGGGTAAAACTACTCACTGAGATCTACATTTTGACACCTCGCATGCATAGTTATTAAAATACAAAAATTTATTTCTATGATGTGCCTCCCCATTTTTCCAAAATTTGAAAAGATATTGTTGTCTTTAGTATTTATCGTTGCTAGTATCACTAGTAACAGTTCTGTTACCATTTTTTCAGATTTTTTGAGCTAGAGTTACCGTGATGAAGGGAGAGATAAGGTTAAGGGCAGTTTGGAGCCCCTTCAGGCACCACTTTTGAACAAATCAAATTCTACTGATTGAGATTTATATTTTATAAGCCGAAACTATACGTCGTATACGGTTTCTAATGACATGATTTTGTCAAAAAAGAAATTAATCTCTGAAAAGTGGAAATTTTAATTTTTTTAAATGAATTTATATACGATCATTTTTACCATAATTACAGAGCTTTCATTAAAACACTCTTTTTATAAATATTTTGATCCCTTAATTGTTTTGATGAGTGTGGTATACAAACAGTTACTTTAATAAATGACACGATAAAAACTTCAGCAAATATTTACATGTACGATAGAATGTTAAATTGAGGTAGAAGTTATTTTTGGAATTACTGCTTACACCATACACATAATATGATGACTAATGTAAAAATAAAATAGCAGCATTTGAATACTTGATAAATTGACTAAACATAATGTAGCATATTCATGTTATTAATGTTCGTACAGGTTTCAAATCGATATGTTCAAAAAAGGAAAGAAACCTAGTTAAAACAGATGTCTTAGGAGGACAGGGGTGGAAATAAATTATCGAATTTATCAACACCTTAGTTTTGAAATTCCTCCAACCATATTAAACTATTTTGAAATAATACCATAATTTTTAGTGTTCCGTACCAAAATCAGAAATGTTATGACTGTTTGTCTGTTACAATCAACCATTTAATAGACCAATAATAGATCTGACAATCAATGACATTTTTTTAATTGTATTAAAAAATATCTGCCTTGAGACCCACGAGACTTTCTTATACGTAATCTTGACAGAGAACAGTGTACGTGATTCTTAAGTTATTAAAACACATTTATGACAAACTAATAACTAATTTGTTTATTTTTTATAGATATTAGATTATAGTTATATTTTTATAGATATTAATATTACCTACAATTTTTCTCTATTTCATACTGTTTCAAAGTAATTCGAAAAATTCAAAAATCGACGTAGGTAAAGATCCGTATCCGGTTGAAAGATCGTTTTCAAAAATAGAACGTTTTCTTCCCAGACAAAAATTAATCTTAAATATAACATTTCACCCCTCTACGATTTGTCATATGTGAGTTACAACGCTTACAGATAGACAGACACACAGACATCATGTTGAAAATAGTCAGAATTGATTCAGGGAAGGTTAAAATGGACAATTCCATCAAAATCCGGATTTCGAAAAAAATCGGTTTCACTATACTTACTTAAACAATTGTATATTTCATATACACAGTATAAGAAAGTAAAAATACGAACCGGATACCGTTTTTAAATATTACCAATTGGACATCCCTATTACAGCATTTTCTCTTTCTACCGTTAGTGTATTTTCAGTCGGGAAATACCTAAGAACATGATATTTTGTGTTTATGAAAACACCAAAATGAAATCAATCATTTGCGATAACATCGGTTTAAGATTTATTACTTTTATAAGTTCATGTAAACTTAACTTTATAATATAAATATATGTATATAGGTAATAAATTTGTTATTTGGTTTCTGATACGTCACAAACGATTTTTCGTGTAACATATCTCACTTTATTAAAGAATTTTCATTCAGAATTCCATCTATACATTTTATAACTTTATATACATATGTAATATGTCCTTATCATTTTTATAATAAAATATAAATTGTAATATTTGCTATGAATGAATGAATTTAGTTTTTTTATGATTATTATCGTTTTTATTTTTATTTTTTAATACGTACCTAGTCAATCATTGAATCTAATTATATATATAATTACATATAAATATAAATGTTTAACTATATCAATATTATCTTTAATTATTTTTTAAGGGTTATATACAATTGCACTAAAAATTGTATAGTTATGCTCGTACACTCGAAAAAAAATTTAATACTTTGCACTAAATTTTAACTCGTATTGAAGAATATTCCGGTCACAATTTTTTAAAAACACGTTCAAACAATGAAAGTCCCATCAAAATCGCTTCAGTAGTTTTCGTGTTTCTATCACATTATACTGCCAGAAATGTATATATTATAGGCAGTGGTTTTAAATATTGATTTATTGAAATATTATACATTCTGTATACCTAATCGAGCTCAAAAAACAAACATTATATTTCAAAAACATATTAACAAGAAAAAATAAAGTAACGAAATGATACAATAGTTTCCACAAACTATTTTCTCCACTAGCTTGATACAACATCAATTTCACTTGACTCTATTTCTTACACTTATGTATTATCTTTCTCTAAAACGTCAAACAAAAATTCAAACAATCAAATTACCCGTAGACAAAACATTCTCTTGTTTAGAACATTAACAAAAGTACGTTCTTGTGCGCGTGTGTTATTTTTTGTCCCTGCTAATGACATTTTATTTGTGTTGTAGGGCTCGAGGCATCATAGAGACCTGCCTTCGACCGTTTCCTCGACGACAACGCGGGTCCCATTACTGGAAACGAGTAAGTATAGTGCACATAGGCGTCGATTTAACGGGGACAAACATCTCCATCACCTCTGTGTAAATCTGTAATAACATATCTATTATACTTTAATACACACACAAATAAAAATTAAAAATAATATTGATTATAAAACACTACGATTTATAAAAAAGAATTATTTCAAAAATTTTATTTTTGCTACAGTGTTCGTTATAATTTTTATTGAAAGTACTAACTAAAAACTACTTTCTGGAATTTTTTCAGATTTTTTGAATTGATAGTTTAGAAATAAGAAGGGAGGCGCTCTGATAACGAAATTTAAAAGCAAACATATCGTGACTGAAGGGTTAAAATCAAAAGATCATATAACATTTTTGTTGCATTTTAAGACAAGATACCTAAAAAAAAATGTGAGTACACTTTTTAGTCTAGTGAATTGTGACAATGTATTGGTCAATGAAACCTGTTAAAATTTTCAATATTTAAATATTCAATTTTTTAAGTCCTTTTATTTTATGGAATAAGATCAACTTAATAACGTTCATTTTCTAAGTTATAAAGAGCTATAGAATGAAAGTATCTTATATTAAAATATATAATGTATACCCACACTGTACACTTAAAGGTATATCTGACGTTTCTTTCCATTCTGTGAACAAATAGTTATTTTCTTGTAATTAAAGACTTAATTATAAGAATCTCGTTCTCACGGGAGAAATGAAAATTCGGCGCCTGTGTATGTGTACAGATACACTATTATTATGTTCAAGTTGTTAAAGCTTGTGTAAGGTGAAACGTGGCTGTATTATGTTCAGCAGTATATAGAAGTTAGATAGGGATGGGTTAATAGAGTAGCTCATTGTTTTCAAATTTTGTGAGAAAAAATATGTGGATTGTATGTTAGTTAACTAACAGTTTTATTACTATTTTTATTTGTCCATCGTAGAGTCGGGTTTGTAGTTCTTTATTGATAACACAGATCTATATATAGAAAGTTCGCTGCTTTTTTCGTATCTCTGTAGGACAATTTTTGACAGATTTTTGAAGAAATGCTCTTGGAATTTTTTAAAGATTATTTGTTCTCTGTTTATAGACATTCAAAGTTAAAATTATGGTTTTTGCTTCGATCACGTATTACTCGGTTAAAAATTGTCGTACAGCAGTACAAAAAAGCATGTTGTATAAAATAAAAATAAAAAGGCATTTTTTAAATTTGGTCAAGGTCCTCAAAATTTAACAAAAACAGATAGGTAACGTAGATTAGTGAAAATGGGTATAATCAAAAAAGATTCTACAAAAAAATACAACACCTATTTACAAACATATCATGAAATGTGTAATAAAACCGAGATGAAAATGTAAAAGTATAGAATAAACTATGCTAAACACATCCCAATGTGTCCCCTACCCTGATTCCCATTAACATAGCCTCCATGTTCGTCAAATCCTGCTATGATACAGAATAATCTATCCTAAACCCATCACAATGTGCCCCTCTGCAAAGAAGAATGGGGTCGGGTACTTTATCTTCCGCCATATTTAAAATTACACTTAATAAAGAAAACAACGAATATCCGCTTCCTCGTTTTTTTTTATATAAATACTATCTTATAGTACTTCCTTATTTTACTCGGAAATTTAAAAACATAAATATTCAATGCTCATCTGTTTTACTACTTAGCACTTCTGAGATTTCAAGGAAACGTTGGTGAAGGTTTTATCAAAATCGGTCCAGTAGTTTTCAAGATTAGGTACTTCGTCCGTATAGTAATACAGATTTCTTTTTACACACCAGATGTCTACGCCAAAAGAAAACTATCAAGCGTACGAATGTCACACACCCATTTTTTATCTAATAATTTTTTCGGGATACAAAATAGCCTATGTCTTTCCTCGGGATGCATGCTATATCTCTCTGTCTAATTTCATCAAGATCGGAGAGACAGACACACTTTCGCATTTATAATATTAGTATAGATATATGATATGTTTTATGTATATTATATTAATACGTTAAGCGAGATTCCAACCAATTAAGAATCCAATAATATGATAACAATATAATTTAAAGATAAAAGTATTTATTTATTTTGTATATCGCTTTGGTACATATTGTATATCAAATACAGTACGTATTTTAAAAACAAAATACGTTCGTTTGATCATTTTTTCAACAATACAACCTACGGTGAATAATACACCATACAATATTTATATATGAGATGCAGCAATGTTATTCTTTTGTAACAAAAAACAACAACAGCAAATATTTTCGAATATAATAAAAAGGAAATATTCAATAACAATATCTGGGGATATGAACATCTCCTTAAAATTCGACTTGGAGCTACAGTTTAACGATTCTATCTTACAAGGGCTACATTTTCTCAGAAAACAAAACACTGCAGACATCTTTTTTGTCCATATTGTTTTCATTCGCTTTTCTTTCATGTACCTGTTCTTAGATATCACTATAACGTTGACGGGTTTTCCAAGTTAGTTGTTTTATCTCGTATTTTGTTTATTCGCAGATTTACTTGTTAATTAAATGTTTTTATATTAGTGCCATGTACTACTCTCACCCTGCCTATTCTGTGTTTATATTCATTGCTGAATTATCATCTTAATATATAAAAATGTTGGTGCGTATGTATGTGTTCTCATCAGACTTAAATCACTGGACGTATCGAAGCCATATTCACGCCATATGTTCGTTTGATGCTCCGATAAGTTTATCTTTTTTTGAACCCACTAGGTGGCGATAGGTTCGAAATAATTATGAAAATATTTATTTATAGTCCAATTTGAATATATGAGTACGTTATTCCGATTTTACTATAACCTATGTAATAAAATCGGATGTAAAAGTTCGTGTAGATGCCGCTTTACACCCGACATAACTGATCAGGTTTAGTTATGTTATTCTTTGTCTACAGGAATAGCATAAGTAAACCGGAATAGAGCAGAAATAAAAATGTATGTAAATTGCATGGATGTAGTTATATCTATTTAGCCAAACTCAAAAAATATAAGTATCTACGGAGTATAGGGATTTCATCGTAATGCACTTCACATTAACATTTAAAAAGGCGTCGCCAGTTAAATATGGTTAAAACACCTGAGACGAAGAGATGGAAAACAAAACAAAACGTGATTCGTGGGACATAAAGGAGACGAAGTATTTTTGAGATTTTTTGATGGTACGCCGTCAGTTACTTCAAATCGGAATTATAATTCCAGCTGCACGAACGGACAGAGCGAAACTATAAGGGTTCCTAAAAACAAGTCACTTATGTAAGTGGTTTTTTGTGGAAAAATTATATTTTTTTTAAATTATAAATTTTTACTCCATACACATAATATTTAGGTACAGGCGTATAAACAGTTTTATCGTTTTTACTTCCAACATGACAATTAATTTAATAAACCATAAAATGATCCACACAATATATTCCCTACAATATATTTTCTTACTCTTTTGTAAATACATTTTATTTTCTAAGATTTACAAGTTAATTAAAAGTTTTTATTTAATTGCTTCTCGGTATTGCAGCCTTGTCGCCATGTGTATCTATTTTATTTAAAAGCTTAGATTTAATTGGACTCTGAGACTTCTTGGATTTAATTTTGTCGACACAATAAAATAACGGTACGCATTTTACGATGCAATGTTTTTTTCTCACAAGCAGTTGTATTAGTTTACTGAAATATGTATAGATTCCCTCAGGACGGGATTAAACTAATTTCACATCGACTAATATCCGGTATCACAGTCTAGCTAATAAAATTTTCTAGCTTGCAAACACTTTCAAACGGAGTATCAAACTTATATAACGGTTCTTTTAGAGTTTTTGACAGATAGTTGCCAATTCATGTTTTTTTTTCTTCAGAAAATGTTTTATTTGTTAATTATAATTTTTTTTCGAACAAAATAATTTTTTTTTAATTACAAACTTGAACCCGAACCTGAACCCTAGAAAAATAACGGTTTTTGAACCCAAATAGTTTGCAATAATAAATAAATAAATAAATAAATTCCGGTTCAAATCTCTGTTCTCTTGCATTAAGTAAACTTTTTTAAGCGTGTAAAGTATTTCATACGTATGGCTTCATATAAATAAAGTCAAATGTATCTACTATTTATCTTCTACAACCCACGCTACAAAACCCCATCGATTTTAGAGTTAATCGCATTACCTTCTGAACAGCTCAAACTGTACATATATAACTATCCGATAGCCGCAATTTGTATGAGACTTAAGTCACCAGTTAGACTTCCGCTCCACCGCGAGCACTGCTTTAATCCGTATTGCTGCAGCGGTAAACAGTAGACACTTTGTCAATGAATATTAAATCTGAATTACCGACTGTAATCGGTAACCATATCCACAGATTACATTACGCGGCACGTACCTCGCCTGCCTGCACTAAATACACCGTGTTTCCGAAGATAAAGCTCAAGTCGGCTGTAAGCAGGGCAGGATTAAGCTCGCGTAACTTTATATAGTTATTACGTAACTATTGTAGGTGTGTGTGTCCAGTGTCCGGTGGTTATTTGATACATAAATTTAATATAATGTAGAAAGGATATATTATGTTGTATTAAACATTGGAAACAAATAAAACGCGCACTATTTTTAAGCGGGCTTTCCACTGCAAAAGGGTAATGAGTTGAACGGGATCTAACTAGTTAAAATAGGTTTTGCCTTCCATTAACAAAAAGTTTTGATAATTTTTATTATTTCCCTTCCACTACGAAAGAGAAATGAAAGCGAGAAATGAGCGGAGCGAGCTAAACGCAAAATGAGAAATAGATCAAATTCCATTGCGAGCGAGTCTAGTCGGACTTTGTATTTGGAAGGGAAAGCTCGTGTATTTTGTGATGTCTATTACCGATTCAAGTGAAGCCGGTTCTGACTATGTACAAACAAAGAAGAAATATTTAATGTTATATGTGTACAAGAAGAAAAGGTTTTGGTTAAGTAATCATATCAAAGAGAGACCGCTGAAAGGTGAATATAGACTGTTCTTAACTGTACAACAGCTTAATTTGATGACAATCAGTCAATTGGTGTCAAAATGGTGGACTTTTAAACTAATTATTAGTAGTGTAATTATTATATTATCATATTCTTTTTTTTATTACTTTTGTGTCGTATTACTTATCATTTTGTAATCATAAGTATCCATCGCTGGGGGCCCATTGCAGGTTTTACTTTGTTCATTACTTGAGAAAAAACATCAACAAAATAAAAGCCTATAATTAAAAAAACAACTATATTTGTGGACTTTGGTAATAATTAAATTGATTCAATAAAGAGGTACTTGTTTTATTAGTAACATGAGCTTATAATAATTTCAAAAACGAAGCCCTTCAATGTCAGAACAACAATATATCTTGCTCTTAAAGCGGCAAAGACTGTGTATACTTTTTTGTTAGTGGTCAAGTGGTCATAATTTCGCAATACATAAAATAAATGTACTAATAGGTAGTTTATTACAACGTTATTTATAAAATTTAGAAAACAATATTTTATACCAATTTCAATAAAATCATAGATTCATAAACTTTGCTAGTACGCCCCTGCTTTCAGGTGTAATTTATATGACAATTAGCGTCAAAATACTAAACGACTTTTGCTAATAACGTTTAGGAAATTTTTATACCGAAAAGTATGATTTTTATGCGACATCGTGAATGTCAAAATTTTCGAATCCCAACTTAATTTATAATTCACAACGTTCCATTTTATTTCTATTATTATCCCGTAATGGGTTGTGGTATAATTAGCACTTCTGGTTTCCGGTTTAATGCGTATTCATTTCGTATTATTAATGGTTGAATTTAGATTTTATGTCAGAGATAACTGAAGCAAAAGATATTTATTATTTATTAGATTTTTTTCTTCTTATTATGTTTTACAAAATGTATAAACTGAGATTATGAATTATAATTTATAATTTAACCAAATTAGATACTGATAGTCTATTGAAGGTTATTTTAAATTTTAAAGTTTTAACATGTCTATTACAAGTTTTAATAACATTTATACAAACTAATTAAAAGTTTTGTAATCTAATTAAATAATCAACTTCAATTTGAACAATTTTTGTTAAAGAATAGTAATATAATATTTATTAATACAGTTTGATATTTTTTTAACATAGGGTAAAGTGGGGTAAATGCTATACCGCGGTAAAAGTGATAACAGACTGTTTTTTTTCTATGTAATCGAAGTAGTATACCATCTCTTAAAACTTTACGTAAAATATCTACATTCTTTTCTACCTGCTAACCAGTTCATTCTTCAGAAAGATCATATCTGTTCTCAATAAAATAAAAATCAAAATTGATTTAAAATTATGAATTTTGTTTCTATTATCACAAAATTTGGCAGAATTGCACGTTATTATATCATTATCGAAAATTAACGTTTCAAAGTATTCTAAATTTTTTATTCTGTATGACAATGAATAAATAAAAGTCATGTGGTGACCACAGCAGTTCATTAATAATATTATCCTGTTCGAAGGAATATGTTATATTGATTATATGAGAGATATTTCTGTAGGAAAAATATAAAATATGTTCTTTACCTTCTTCCTATATTGGTACATAATGTACATGATTTTGCCCTGTCTATAGATTATATGATAATAGTAAGTCATTATTAATCAATATATTTTGATAAAAGTTGATACACATAAATGACTACGGTGTCAAACAGATAACACTGAAACCACGCCTAAAGTTTTTTGTCCTTGCGTGATAAAGTTTTTTGCTGATCCTGAACTAATACATTTACTAAAAGTAATGAAGATAGGAGATCGCATTAATTATCAACTACTGCGTAATAATTTAATATTCAAATATAATTAATTACTCCACTTTTTTATGAATTTAATGTAGAATAATTTTCTTGTTGATTAATTAAATTTAATATATTTTTTAGACCGCAAAATGTCGGTTTGGGTTATGATATGACCAAATAAGCTGCTAGGTCAACCATGATACTTTTTTTTATATACATAACTAGTTGCGGGTATTACTTTTTATGTATGAAGATTTATATTATTATAATCCTTAATATAAATAAAGCTCAACGACGTCTCTCTGTCTGTCCGTTAGTGCGCTTATCACTCGAGAACCACTTATCACATTTACGTGGTTTCTTTTTTAATTCATAGGTACGTTCTCTGGCCAGGTTATAGGCTATATTTTGTTACGTTAGGTAACATAACAACTAAGCAGTGGCGATAATAATAAATCAAGTCGGAAAAAAATTTGCCGTCGGCGCGCTGTTTTGCAATACGCTATTGAACAAAATAATGTATTAAAGAACTGTGTAGAATCAAAAGATCTACAATAAAGTCAGCGACACCATATGTCTAACTTTTATATTTAAGCCACAATTACTGCTTTTATGTTACAAAGAAAATTTAAAATATTTGGGTTTTGTTTACGTGGACTTATGACCTGCAAAACATTAATCCTTATCGAAATAAATTATTTCATCGTCATAAGTACTTAATGTAGATATAATTTGCCCTTTACAGCATCCAATTTGGTCGTATAGTTTAGAAAATATCGAAATATACATACGGGAACTTTGTAGATAAATATTTTCAACTAAAAAAAAGTTTGTCACGTCCCGTCCCCCTCTCTGGGCTTAAATTTTGGAAAAATAATGGTAAGAAGATAAATTATAGATAATAATATTCTGTACATATTTTTCTCCTGCATACGATTCAAAAATAATTTTTTAAATTCAAAAATTATAGTTTAGTAACGCTCTTTAAAAATAGGCGATGCACATTTACAGTATAAAAGAACCTTAAATTTAAAATTTCATATTTGTAAAATTAAACCGTTATTGCTGCATAACTTAAAGAGACAGATGGACGTCTTACTCGATTCAGGGACCCTTCAAAATGTGTAATTATACTTCATGTATTTATGGTTTATAATAATAATAATAATAATATGTGTATTTATTCAGTCGGTACAGAGTACATTGAATAAGTCAGAAGAAATATTTTACAGTTTAATTAAAGGTAATATATATTAAGTGTTAATGATCTATACATTGTCGAAAAACTCATGTAAGCTGTAGTGACACTTTTCTATCAGATATTCTTTTAACACAACTTTTATTTTAGAGACTGCAAGATCTGTTATACGTTTCGGTATCTTATTAAATATTTTAATAGTATTATTTATGACATTTTTATATACTATGGCTTTGCGGGTTTGAATAGTTTTTATATTATGTTTATGTCTAGTGTCGTAGTTATGTTTGTTATCATTGAATAAATCTGGATTTTGTTTAATAAATAGCACACTTTCCAATATATAAAGATCTATTACAGTTAATAATTTGAAGTTTTGAAACAAGGGACGACAATGCTCCCTAGGACCAGCCTTTGCCATAATACGCAGACATTTTTTTTGCATTTTTAATATGTGTATAGTGTCATAAGATTGACCCCAAAATAGTATCCCATAATGTATAATTGATTGAATATAAGCGTAATAGACCTGCAGTGAAATATTTATATTATATAGATCCGTGTTTGGTGCACTACTGCCCGAAAGGACAAGAATGTGTAGTCGCATCATCGAAGACAGGCGCGGAGACGGTGTCATGGGCAGAATGTATCTGCGTGCGGTCGTGCGAAGACTCCGACCTGGGGGCCGGTGCCGGGATACACAGCAGACGTCGCAGACTTGTGTGCGGCACGGACGGCCGAGTGTACCCGAGCCACTGCGAGCTTCATCGAGCCGCGTGTCTTGCTAAAACACACATCTCCGTAGCGCATGGATCACATTGCGTCAACCATGGTGAGCTTTCATATGGTAAACATAATAAGTAAATGATGAGACCATTAAAACAATTTTAGGAAGTGGATGGGCGCCTGGAATGGAAGAACTGTATCCATTCACTGATCTCACAACGCCTTCTCTTGTCACAACTAGTACAGAGCGACAGAACGTATTATCTACCACAAGTATTCCACCTGTTGCATCGACTTCAAAGCCGAATTCCACAAAAAAATCTGTAAGACATTTCATATAAATTGCTCCAAGAATAAATTTTATATTCAGATTAGTTTTTCCAGGGAACACCTTCACCGTTGCTGAGCGATCCTAATTATTTAGATACAGAAACAGATGAAGATAATGAAATTGATGATGACTCGCTTGATGATACTTATTATGATAAAGAAGAATGTACTTTGGAAGAATATGATATAATGAAGGTATGTTGAAATATAAATATACTCAAATTTGACATGTTTAGTGTATTGCAAGAAGTTTTAAATATTTACTTCTCTTCTTTAGCGTGCCTTATATTCTTGGGTAATTATAATTTTAAAAACAGATCCCTATTAAATCTTTCTTTACGTCTTAGCAACAATTAAAATTTAAACTAAATATGCAACATTACCTCCTTTAAAAATACATGCAAAAAAATCAAATGCCTAAATATATGTGCTAAAAAAATTCACTAAAACATTTTTTAGGATAATTTATTGTTATACAATCATGCAAGATTGATGTCGCAAGATAACCACAGCAAAGACTATTTGGTATCCATCATGTTCTCACATTACGATGCTAATAACAACGGTAACTTAGAACCTGACGAACTTCTACAGGTAATACGCTTATAGAATTTCCTAAGAATTATTTTTAGATCTACTTGATACTAATTCAATTAGAACTATATAGATCTCAAAATTGAACCAAATAGATCTAGGTAGATGAAGGGAGATATATTCTGATCTTTTTATACAAATCGAACACAGAGCATTAAAAAATATCGCAACTTAGCTCTCACTGCAAGTAGGTTTCATGATACATATATAGATTCGTATATGCTTGAGCAATTAAAACTACTTAGATGCAGAGATTCCATTGGATCTATATAGATCTCATAATTAAGTCAAATATATTTAGGTAGAAGTGAGATCTTTTATACAAATCGAACACAAATGGTATTAGATCTCGTGATTTTTATATTAATATCGCAACTTAGCTTCACCACTGGTAGGTTTCATGATACATATATAGGCGTGCAAATACTTAGGACTTAGACTATTTGAACGGAAGTAGTAATTCCTGCATTGGGAAGTACATGCGGAAATTCAGATTAGATTTACCACACTTTGTACTTTTTAATATTTATCTATCCTAAGTCTTATATTTTTTTCAAGAGATCTAATTTTACTTAATTAAGCTTACCCAATATTGTAACTTTTGTTTATAAATATCGTTTAAAGGTTGCAAATAAAGAACATCTAGAAGCATTAAGTGGAGCTTGTTCTCTTGACGACATGGTCCGTTTTGATGACACAGATCGAGATGGAAAATTGAGCATAAATGAGTTCTATCTCGCCTTCAGTAAGTTATACAGTAAGTTGCGCCTGGCCCATGCTTATGTTCTATAGTTGGCTGTGCTTTGCAATTTTTTGCAATATAGAATTTACAATGAAAACTTCAGTTAATAACTTACCAATCCATTTCAGAATTATATCATTGGATATTTTTTTAACATTTAAAAATATTTTTTTTGCATATTTAAAATATGGTATCATTCTGAGAAGTTGCAATATACACATACTTATTATAATATAATAGTAGTGACGTTAAATATAAATAAAAACAAACTTGTTTGTTTAAACGTCAAAATTTATTAAAGAAGAGGAAACCGCAAGCTTTCGATTCACAGAATCATCGTCAGGCTATTAATAAAGATTTAAATTTGAGAAAGATGTCGTTATCTCAATAAAATTCATGTGACTACACATGAATTTTATTGAGATAACGACATCTTTCTCAAATTTAAATCTTTATTAATAGCCTGACGATGATTCTGTGAATCGAAAGCTTGCGGTTTCCTCTTCTTTAATAAATTTTGACGTTTAAACAAACAAGTTTGTTTTTAGTCATACTTATTATATAGAGCATTTTAATATAAGATTAGAAAAATTATAGTTACATTAATTAAATGATATTTACATAAAAAATTGAAATATTATAGATATATATTAACTGAAGATATTGCTATATTTAATATTTAGTAATAATAATTTATAAATTCGAAAAACAAGTATTTTTAAGTGAATTTAAAGTTAGTTACATATTTTTGGTTTCAAAGAATTTTTTTTAAAACAGGTATGAAGACAAAAAAATATTTTGGAGTTATTAGATAACCTTGATTGTTAGATTGTTTGAATTTGCATCATCGGATTGCTGAAAGTATAGCGGTTTATGAAATTATCTGTTTCATATGCATTTTATTAGTATTTTGTTCAAATAAATAAAATTTGAAAAAATCAATAATTAGATATTAAAAATACCCGTAAAAAGTAATTAAATCTAAAGATTTATAATTTTTAATTTATTTTATTTATCAATAAGGGTATTTTTAACTATACTATTAACCCTTCGCACTCCGACAATTTGTTAATATAAATAATGTTGTCGTAACTATGCCAATGACAGGGCCGACCTTCTCCGTATAAGGGCCTAGGTGAAAATGATATTTAGAGGTTCTTAATTTGACACGAACCATCCCTTTAGCTCGAGGCCCTAGGCAGTTACTTAATTTGTCCTACTGTATAACTGCATTAAAACGAAAAATTACAGTTTTTATAGCTACATTTAAAAAAATAGCAATACAAAATCAATAATTAAATAGTTTTTAGTATTGTAAAAGTTTTTTGCTGGGACCCTATGTACAACTGGGGTATTAACACTTGTTGTAACCCATAATGGCCGACCCTAGCCAATGGAGTGATGTATTAAAACTTGATTTAAAAAAACCATCTAAAATTATATTTTGTTTAAATTTTCAAACAATTAATAAAAACTATAACTGGTACAAATGAATGCACAAATAGTAGCATTTTTTTACGAAATTAAGAACTGCATTTAAACTGATTGCATGCGCATGATAATTTTGATGAAAAGCATGACAAATCTAGTTATTTACAATTAAAGCATTGTTTATTTTATCTTGAAAACCTCGCAAAATAGTAACAATTCACTTTATTAGGTGTATCTGTCGTTTCATTAGACAAAGCTCTAGAAACTAACCATTTATCTGCACGAGTCGGCGATAACGTTGAAATTAAATGCGACGTAACGGGTTCACCGCTACCCCCAATTGTGTGGCGACGAAATGGAGTCGATCTTGCATCTTTAAATGAAGAAGAGGTATTAATTAATAACTTTCACCACGAATATTTATTATAATATAATATTTTTTGCAGATAAGAGTTTTCAGCGATGGTAGTTTATATTTAACACGGATCCAACTGCAGCATGCTGGAAATTACACATGCCACGCTCAAAGAAATAAAGACGTTATACAAACCCATGTTTTAACAGTTCATAGTACGTTAAAAGTAAAGTTTAAATTTATCGTTGATAGCTAAGTTTCATTTTGTTATTTTAGCGATTCCTGAAGTAAAAGTAACTCCGAGAATACAATCTAAACGACCAGGTGAAGATGCGGTTATGTATTGTCATGTAGTTGGTGAACCGTTCCCAAAGGTAATATAATACATACATAACATTAATGTTAGATGTATTTAATTAATATCAATATGATATTTAGGTGGAATGGTTAAAGAACGATGAATCATTAAAACTTGAGTTGCCGCATAAATACCAGATTGTAGGAAACGGAACTGCTCTTCGATTAAGAAATATCGCTTACGCTGATACAGGAGCTTATATGTGTCAAGCTACTAACACAGGTATGAAAATTGATCAAATTTTAAATTATCATCGTAAAAAAAAACTATTAATTACACTTTATATTTTAGGGGGTCTAACAAGAGATATCAGTTCATTAGTCGTTCAAGAACAACCGACGCCAAGTAAGATTTATTTTATTTAATTAATAATTTATAAAAATGAATTTTGTATGTATTTTTTTAATATAGCTGCAGCTACTGAAGAAAAAAGATTCTTTGCATTCCACGAATGGGGTATATCGATTTATGAACCTTCAACTTGTCGTCTCCATCATCAAGTACAAGCCACAGATATTATTCCAGGTATCGTAAATTATATAATAACAACCTTATTTCTCTCCTTATCTATATTTAATAATTTGTTGTATACCCTCTTATTACCCCATTAATAAATATATTCAAAAACGGTTTTGCCACTTGTACCTTCAACGACCAGAGAATATATATTCTAAATTTCAAGGTTCTGCGATAAGTAAAAATAATCCAAATCCTGATAGATGAGTGAGTGAGGACTTTCCCTGTTATTTATAGAGATAAATTTATTTAGGTACGCAAGAATATGTATGTGGGGATAAAGGTGTACCTTGCAGTTGGGGACGAGCTGTCAATGTCGCCGATAGATACGTATATGTAACTCAACCAGAACGAGATAGAGTGCTTGTGATTTCTAGAATACAAATGGTTGTGGTAGATGTTGTAATGACAGATAAATTCCCTGTTGAATTGTACTATGTACCTCATTTGGATCAAGTTTGGATTCTAAACTGGAGATCGGAGCATGATTCGGGGGTCAAAACAATTCAAGTAAGATTTTTAGTATTTATAAAATATTTACCCGGGAAAATATCAGATTCAATTGGATCAAGGTTCCGAAAATGGTATGATTTAATTAAATCTAATTGGATTCAATCAGATCTAATTACTATCAGAAATATTGTTAACTAACGAATATCTAAGAACCCATGAGAAGCACTCTGAACTTGCACTATCATCAATCTGTGCTATCTTATTTGAATATAATTAAACAATAACTAAAAATCATATTGTTAGATTGTCAAATTAGTCTACTGGAAAAAATTAAATTATTCTGATTGAACATTGAATTAGATCTAATCAGATCTATTTAGATCTTACCGATGCTCATGAAATATATTTAAAATCTAATTGGGTTTAACCAATGTCTATAACATTATTAGAGATTATATCAGATCTAGACAAATGTGACATCAAATTTAAGCAGATCTAATTAAATTAAATTGGATCTACTCAAATCCATTTATTTATTTTTTAAATTAATCATAGGTTATAAGAGATGCAGGACAAAAAAGAAAACATCACACTGTTCATCCTGAACCAATCGATGGACAATTTGATCTTGTGAAAGGTTTATTTATTCCTGCAGCTAATCAGGTAATATCTACTTGCTTTTGAATATGGAAGGTATTCAATATTTCCTTTTTTTATTTAATAGGAACTGTCACACTATAATTTCAAATACGGATATGTTACACACAGTAATCAAAGAGGACTGTACAAACTAGACTTAGCAAATCTTCGATATACTCGTTCTGTAGATTTAGCTCCGTACAACTGCGTACCTGTAAATATACAATTTTCAGCAGTATGTAAGTATTGTTTCAAATCAAAAATCCGGTACATGTTAATTGTAAGTTCACGTGTTTTTAAATCTATTTAGATGGAGTTGTAATTCTTCAGTGTTCAGAACCAATAACTGGTAAAGCAACCGGGCAGTTATTGCTCGATTACTTGACAGACGCAATAATCGGTGCAAAGCCATCGTTGTTTGGCACCCCGTACATATCACCTGATGCAAGACGGTTGGTAACATTGGATCATATTGAGTCTGGGGCAACTCTTGTAGTTCAAGAACTTACTCGTAAGTTGTATGATTATTTGATAGAAATTTAATTTATTTATATTAATTATCTTATTTCAGTGAATGGTCTCAAATTTTCTTTCGATGTGAAAACGTCTTTAAATATTAGTGATTTAACATTTTATTCATCGCAAACAACACACAGCTATGATTTGTATGCAAGTGCAGCTGATAAAGAAGATATCTTGTTTTTGAATTTATTAACAGGTATTTTTTTTCGTTTTTTACTTATACTTATATATAATTTTTTTTTTTTATATTTACAGGTAAAGTGGAAATGATAACAGGTGTAGGTAAAGCAATGTCTGCTGAACTGGCTCAATGGGGAAATCCAAATAGACCGATTACTGCTTCAGGTAAGGAATCTTTACAAAATAAATTAGTTAAATATTAATATAAATTATTTTCAGGTCAATTTGGTCAGTATATGGTAACACCATCCAACGCAGCATTGTTCGTCATTAACGGCCGCACCAGGACTGTAAACTGTGAAATTGGTGGACTGACGCACCCGCGGTCTATCGTCTGGACGACGCTGCAATTTCACTGAACATTCATCGTCATTGATATCAGTATCATAGCTAATCTAATGTCTGATCTAGTATATTAGTAAGTCAGATCTATTATTTTTTACATAAATATTTTGACTAACCTATAATAATGGTTACTCGATTGTAAAGTGTAATTAAATGTATATTGTTCATACAAATTCACGTTATTTTATTTTATTTTAGACTAATTCATACACTTTATGATCTAGGAACATTTTTATTACAAATAACATTTGAAATTATCTTCTTTTGATACTAAATTGAGGTTATGGTTGAAGGCATTGTTTTTTAGTGCAAAAATTGGTAATGGGCGCATATGTAAGTAAAATGTCGATATCGTTCTATTATTTCTATTTTGTGTATCTTGCAATGGAAATTAATTTCAAATTTAAAGTTGCCCGGAAAAAAATGCTCAGATCTGATTGGATATAATTTTTTTAATTTGTTCAAGTCCCGAAAATGAGGTCTAGCTAGAACTATTAAAATTCGATTCCTAACGGAATTATTTCGTTACTAGTCAATGCATAACTACGAAATTTTTCATGATTATCTGAACTTATCAATCATATAAATAAGTATATAACAAATTATCGTGACTTACTACTTATTACTCACCCCTGAAGTATCATATTAAACTATTAACAACAACTAAAATTTTATATATATATATACTATATTAAGAATGTTAAATTACACTGTTAGCGAGAGTTAACTTACTTTGACTGAATATAAAATTAAATCTAATTGGATGTACGTCAATGTCTATGAAATATCCAGTTGTAATTTAGATATGGCATCAGATCCAAACAGATATGATTAGATTCAAACAGATCTGACTGAATACTTAGATCCATTTAGATGTTTATTTTTTTCCCAGGTGTTGTAAATTATTAGGTAATATGATAATAGAATCTATCTGCATTTTACTAATTTGGCTGTCGTATTTAATAAAAGAAACAATTTCATTATGTAAAATATAAACTGTATGTAAATTTGCTATTATAAAATGTTATAAAGTGTAATAATGCGTATATCATTAGTTAATGCTACCCATTGATCATATTGCTATTATAAAATAGATATCATTGGTGACGTTCCAACATAATCTTTATTAGAATCAATTCATTAAATTTAATGTGGGAAAAAAACATTTATGTATATCGTGTGATGTAACTACAATAATTATGTATTTTTGTTACCTGTAGCGTCACACGAATTATTTGAAGAAAAATTCTGTCCAATAACGTTCAGTACTGATAGTTTTTAATTAATTATTATCATTATTAGTAATTGTTTGTAGTGATTTTTATACATATATATTAAATATTATTGAATGTAGTGTTGTGTACAGATTCAGCTCTGATTGTGAGTATATTTCACATGAAAAACTATTTTCCCGGAATTTTAAAGCACCTTTATATCTTCTAATTATTTCACTACAGATCTTAAGTTGCTTTTTCACAACAAAATCAATTGTCAATTTTCAAAACAACTTCCTTGTTATTCGACACGAAGCCATAAAAATAGAAAAAGCGAATATTCGATAGAAAGAGAGAAAAAGAATGTGAGGGGACTATAAATGCGATAAGTAATCTTTCTTAAATGACGAATGCACAGGAAGACTTTCTGTGAATTCGTTTAAAAGACAAAGACACATTTTCTCACATGTTTAGTACCCAAAATGGGTCTTTAAATTGTTAATAAAAACACAAACAAAACAATTTTCAAAAAAAATTAATTTTACTAATACAAAAATTGTTAGTCTGTGATACAAATGCAAACGAAAATTAGGAAATTCTATTAAAAAATACCAATCCAAAATCCGACATTAAATGCTGATTATTAGTCACTTAAAAACTAAACATGTACATCGTAACTGCAATAAAACAATGTCACTCGACACGTGTTTCGATTTCACAAGAATTCCGCATCAGGAACCTAAAAAAAACGACTAATAATCTTGTTCCAACTTAAAAGATTTCTACAGCTCTAAAAGGACAATTAAAAGAAACTTTAATAGTAGTAACACATATCCCAACGTCAGTCCTTCTAGATCTGAAGCAAGTATTTTATTTTTTGACCAAGACTATGTCAATCTGGTATTATTATGTCCGGTATTATAAAGGAGCTAACATTTGCTAGCTTGCCAGCACTTTAAAATGGGGTTTTAATTCCGTGATAGTATCTATGAATTTGTTTTAGAATTTAGAGCAGTGATACTTCAACTACATAATTATAACACAGTTGACGACTCTGACCGTACAAAATAATTTTCATAATATAACCGTTATTTTAATACCGTTGGTGTTTACTGACAACATCTGCGCGAAACTTGTCAAACACTACATGAAACTTCAAGATAACTGTCAGACAGGTTTTATACCCCATCGTTTCAGAACTTCTGATAAATGCAGAATACATGTTGAGTGACATTTTTTATTGAGGCCAAGGTGTATACATTTAATTTTAAGTTCAAATAAAGAAACAATAGTGAAAATTTTAGAATATATAAGGTATTTGAAATCATCTTGCTTATCATCTTGAGCTGATTCTGATTGTGTATATGCAAACAAATAAACAAGAAACATATGATTCTGCCAATATAATTGTTATATTTAAATAAATAGTATTTATTTAATGATGTCAGGACTGTCATAGCGTTTGAATGCCTTAAAAAATAAAGGATGGATTTCGTGACAGCTTGTAGATAATTTTTAATAATGGCAGTTTAGTATTTCGTTTGGATGCTAAAATATTTATCAGACAAATATATTTTTTTAGCATAATATGACTTAAGGCAGATATAGAATTATAGTTGGTTTATTATTTAATGTGATGATAAGAATGAATCCAACTTTTGTTGTTGTCTTTTCCTTATAGATGGCATTACTAATACAATATATGACATGGTAATTTTACAAGATGTATTTATTTTTTGTTTTCATCTAAAAATTATGTCATTTATTAATTTTTATATTATGTAAGAAAAATTAGAACTTTTCAATTGTAAAATGAGAATACGATAAATGACGAATTCTTGTAGAGTTATTGTATCATATGTAATATATTTTAAGCTTAAAAAATTAACTCATATCTTTAAAATCCATTTCTCATATAGCTTTTAGAGCACTTACAATTCTCATATGGTGCAAAGGGAGGCATATTCTTCCGAGTATATTGAAAGCACATACCTAACCTCAAATAAAATATCAGTGAGTCGAAAAAGAACCTGATTTTTTCTACATATATAAAGCTCAATATATTTATGTATAAAATTTAAGTACGCTATTGAAGAAAGTGCTTCTCTTGACTTAAAGCGCCGATCTATATTTTCAACTGTTTAAAAATAAATCTATTTCTCTATTAACGCCCAGACTGCATTTGTGTGTATTTTTTAATAACTGATCAGTAAACTAATTGTAACCTACATGGATTAATAAGATATGCTCAATATTTCTATCCAAAAATAATAATACCTTTAAAATTCCCAGCTTCAAAGAACCAGACATTTTTTTTTTGAAAATGATAACCATTTCAAGCAAAGACAGTTTTCATAGTTTTTTGCCCAACTTTTTATCAAACCTTAAGGCCTATAAACACCACCCAATCTGCAGGGCCGATTTGTCGGAAGTAGAGTGGGGGTACTGCAGATTGGGTCGTGTGTTTATTATTCCGCGAATAGTCGGCCCGATTTGCCTATACACGACCCAATCTGCATTACCCCAACTCTACCTCCCGACAAATCGACCCTGAGATTAGGTGGTGTATAAAGGCCTTTATCCGATGGCTATACTTCCGTAATCCGTTGCTAGACAACTGTTTTTTATAACTATTAGTTTTCTAGCAACTGAACTATGAGTCAGATATCTACGACTCGAATAAAAATATTTTTGATCTCATAAAATATCTCTGATTTAAATAGTCCAATTCAAAATTTTATTAAAAAATTTGAATTTAGCATAAAATCATAAATTGACCCTGCTACCGGCTCTGTTTAACGCTACAAGAAATAGTACAAAAAAAACATGAAAAATAGTTTTTATTTTATTTATAGTTGATTCGTTTACGAAAAGAAAATGCCTGGTCATTTGAAACTGAAACTGGTATTATCTGATATCTATATTGTTTCTTAAATTAATATAACAATAATTATTTTAATTGACATGAAATTCATATCACTTAATTGAAAATTGAGCATTTCGTACTTCAATGATCGTTACCATAAGTGTAAAATTATATTTTAAATATGCTTCATTAATTGACATGTATGGTAAAAATCATTATCTATAACAAATCTATCACTATAGGCTTTCTGTAAATCTTGTATGGTGCATTAATTTATACAAAAAAAATCGTATAATTATATAATATAAAGATTATTATTAAAACATTTCTTTCATCAGTAATCATCTAACCAAATGGGGTCTAAGTTATATTTTCTGGGTATGGTTTTATAATGGTTAACTAAAGGCTACCAAAGACGAAGCCAGTTTGCAAGCCATTGTTGGCCACAGGTTTTTGCAAGACTTTTGACAAGAAGCCAGCAAAATATAATTAATATGTAACTACTGTGAACGCAGTGAACAAGCCAGTCAATGTTTGGTGGGGGGAGGGGTAACGCACTAGAACGAAAAATAAATACTGAACCAATTGATTAGTCTGTTTTCTACGCTTGCTTGAGAATTGGCTTGATCAGTGACGCCGAAATCGATTTGGGGGGGGGGGGGGGGGGGGCGAACCGCAAAAATTAAGCTGACCTAATTTTACTTGGCATTCTTAAAATTCAAAATTAACTTCAATTGTCTTCAGTTTAATTATTGTATTATTTGTTAAAAAATAAAAATAAATAGAAATACAGTGGAACCTCATTAGTATGTTTTTAAAGGGACTGAGGGAAAACACGTACTAACGAAATATTTTTAACATGGTCTTATAAAAGAATACCGGAACCTAAAAAAAGAAAGAAAAAACGTACTAAAACAAATCGTAGGTTTTACTATACCCACTTTTTATTTTTATTTATCTCTGATTAAACTCATGGTTACATTTTATAATTTGTTTGTGAGATTTAACATCAGTTTACAAACATTAAAGAATTTTTAAGTGTAAAAAAATTACAGAAAACAGATTTTTATAATTGTACGTCACTTCAAATCCGCCCTAAAAAAAGAATCCAAATTTAGGGGGGGGGGGTAAGTAGTCATTGCCCCAATATTATAATTTATCATTGATTATTTGACTGTAATTTATTCCATATATGAGAGTACCATCTTTTTACAATTTCGTCACGTCGTATTTATTTTCATTTTCAGTTACCAACAATTCACAACATTCATCAGCTGCTCGACTGTTTTTTGCATGAATATTATTTCCCTTTGCAACGAAAATAATCGCTGCTAAAGCCATATTGTCAATATTTACTGTGGGCCAACGATACAAGTGGAAAGGTCATACATGAAGGGATTTTACAGGTCATATAAAAACACGATATTTTTTTATTGTTAACTATTATTTTTTGTATAAAAATAATTACTTTATTTGTATTTTATGAAAATACATTGCAGTAAAAAAAATTATTCAAACAATTCGACAAAATAACAATCAATATCAAATAAATCATTCAAACTTGATGCCTTGCGCGAGCGGTAACTCTTTAGAATGATTGATAGTTATTGTAGATCTCCTCATGTACTGTTTCCAAGCGTCACTTCCGGATTCCCGTCCACCTCCCGTGTGTTTCTCACCGCCAAACGCACCGCCAATTTCAGCGCCGGAAGTTGGTATATTCACGTTGACTATACCGCAATCTGAACCGGATGGTCCGATCCACTGAAATTCAATTAAGAAATGTTGATAATAAACAACCAAATGTATGATCTCTGGTCAAGGTCTCGTCAGAAAAAAATATAAAATAAAATAGACATTTATCAATATTTTGGCTTCTAGATAAGTGAATCAATATTTCCAAATAAAATTGTAAATAAATGTTATTTGAAATCTTACCTCAAAGATATCAGACAAATTTTGTGTGAATAAACTAGACGATAATCCGTGGTCGACCTCATTATTCCATTCGATAGCTTCTTGTAAATTTTTAGCCTTCAATACGTAGACAATCGGTGCAAAACATTCGGTTTGGACAACGGTATTATCGTGTTTCATACCGCTAATAATTGTTGGTTCAACGAAGTATCCAGGACCATCAAGAACCTATGTAAAATGTCACTTTCAATTAACACAACACAATCTTCTAGATAGCTTTTATAATAATATTCCAAAAATGTATAATATCTTCGTCACATTCGACTGTCAAAACAAATGCTTTAAATAAAAGTTGTAGAATTTAAAGAGGACACACAATTGCAAACGATTTTTTAATAAGTAGTCATTTTTGATAAATCAAGAAAGTTACCTTTTTTTGATAGGAACTTACGTTTATTTGTCCCTACAGAATCATAACTGACATTAAGACAAATTCAACCATATCATTTGTAATTAGTTCGGAGCAGTTCATGTGGTGCGCTATGGCCGTCAGAAGCTCTAAGCAAAGAAAAATTGGGGCTACCTAGTTGAGAGATCCTTAAAGAAATGTTATTCAAGGATCTATAAAAAAGGTAATGTTACGAAAAATATAGTTCTAAAGACGTCATGCCCAGAATTAAACATGATATAGAGTGCATTATATGCCAAAACTTTCAAACTCATTAGTAATTTATTGAAAATACAAAAAATTGTATACCATTGAATTTAATTTGACGTTAGCAATAATTTCAGAATGACAAAAATATAGGTTCTTATTTGAAGAAAGATCGTTACCTCCATGTCCCCTTTAAAAAAACTACAAAAATGGAAGCGAATATGAAAATATCATGTTTCATTTTATTGTATGTATAAATAAAAATAGAATTAAAAAACACCTACCTTTCCACCAATTTCGATATTTCCACCTTGTTTCTTAGCTGCCTCAATAGTTTCCTTATAAGCTGTAACTGCTGAGGGTGTATGGAGTGGACCTATCAACGTATTCGATTCTAAAGAATCGCCAATTCGAGATAAAATCTGAGCAAATGCTTTCTTTAATCCGGAAAGCACTTCATCGTACACCTACATAAAAATTAACATGTTCAAAAAATGTACAGTTACGTTATCCAATAGTTTCTAAGTAACTAAGTACCTTCTCATGTAATATCAATCTCCTAGTTGTAGTACATCTTTGACCTGCTGTACCAACACAAGCAAAAACTGCAGCCCTCACAACCATTTCTAAATCGGCATCTTCGTTTACAATGATCGCGTTGTTTCCCCCCAATTCCAGTAAATGTTTTCCGAAACGTTTTTGCACTTCTATTCCAACCTATGTAAATATATTATTATATTATATTAAATTTTGGAACGTTCAGAAGTGTGCAAATATTTACCTCATGTCCAACTTTGGTACTGCCTGTGAATGATAATAACTTTATTCTTGGATCAGTTGCCATGGCCTTTCCAATTTGTGGACCCCCGCAACATAAAGAAGCTACTGCCCCTGGAATACCGTTCTTTTCTAAAACACTGGCAACGATTTTGGTAGTTGCCACAGAGACTAGAGGAGTAGTTGATGCGCCTTTCCATAATACAGTATCTCCACATACCTACCAAACAACAATTAAATTATTGATTTAAAAAATTAATTTTATTTTTTCTGTAAAAATAGGCAAATTTCAAATCACCAGATAACATTTTAAAGCGTAAAGCGTATACTTTTTATTATTTTCTCGATTTAAATCCGATCGATTTTTCGAAAAGCTGAATAACAATGAATCAAAGTCACAAAAAGGATATTTTTTTAAATCTTTGTCAAGTACTCACTCGATGTGAAAAATTCGCAGAAGAATCAATATGGTTGCATTATAGACCTTCAACAGTTTTTTAAACAAAAATTTCAAGTTTTAAAATGTAACCAAGCTTCAAAATGGTTTTTGAACGATTGTACTTATAAGTGCTTTCTTTGTCCGATAGAATAGAAGTCAAGATTCATATCAAGATCACCACGGATTTAAATTTTGCCTATTTTTTATAGAAAAATCCCTTTAATTTTTTGAAAAGCATATTTTAAGTATGGATCTTGGTCTGGGTATAAGCCACGTCGGTTTGGTCGTGTTATCGGTCAAAGTTTCGTCACACATTGCAGTGGACATCTTCAGGACTCTTCTAAAAGTGCTTTTTACAAACCGACGCGGCTTACACCCAGAAACCAAGATCCATATCAAGACTTGTATAAGCATATTTCAAAGTTCAGTTAATATTTTACCATTGCAATGGCACTGTTCCAACCGTAAACAGCACAAGGGAAATTGAAAGCAGAGATAACTCCAACTACCCCTAAAGGATTCCACCGTTCCATCAAAGCATGACCAGGTCTTTCTGAAGGAAGAACTGCACCAGCAAGAGTTCTTGATAATCCAACAGCGTAATCGCAAATATCCACATATTCTTGAACCTCTCCTATACCTTCAGCCGCAATTTTACCTAAATCAAACATCAAATTATACTAAAAAGTTAATTAAATGTTACATGATAAGGGTTTTACCCATTTCAAGTGAAACTAGTTTTCCTAACGGTTCTAGTTTTGCTCTTAAGGCGTCTCCGATTTGTCTGACGATTTCGCCTCTTCGCGGTGCCGGTAAAGCTGCCCATGGTTTGTAAGCTTCTTGTGCTGCTTTCACGCAAGCTTCGTAGTCGTCTTTGGTACCTTCTTTTACTTCAGCAATTATTTTACCGTTGCTAGGACATATCGATTGGATTATCTATAAAAAATCAATAAACATAATTTGACATTTTATATTACCGAATTTTTGTGCACTGAAAATTATTTTTAAATGATTTTTCGATGTAGTAACGTAAGTTACACTCCCTTATAATTAGTTTATTTTACTTATATTCTTGGCACCCTTATAAGTAATATGTTTTCGACCCCTGCTTTAGAATGTCTCAAAATTTTCATATAAATATTATTAATGCAATTTATTTATATAATGACTTCTTTTTTTTATTTCTGGTTGCCAAATTTTAGCAACGCGATTGGAGTCTGAAGTTTACGTTTAATGTAATTTATAGCATCTATAGAAAATTTTCACAATTTTATCTCATCTCCCAAATATTTTTTTTATTTTGAAAATAGCTTATTTTGGAGTTTTCACGATTTTATTTTAAATTTCTAGTGACTACAACAATTAAAATAACAAAACGAACGAAATTCAGCAGAATAACAGCTTATTTTGAAGTTTTGGTGATATTTAACTCAATTTTTTTTAAGAGAAGATGTAGATCTGTCAGCTGATATCTTGTGAGTACTTATACAAAAAAAAATCAAAAACGTGAAAAGCTTGTATCTATTACAAAAATAATTTAAACTCAAGATTGAAACTAGGCCTGTCATTTTTTTAAATAACACCATTTTCATAAAATTGCTTTATTACATATATAAAGGTAAATTTTAATATGTTTTACAATAATATATATGACAATGAGTGAAAAAATCAAAAATAATGCAACTTCTATTTTGACTAGAATAACGTCTACATAGTGTTTCATGTCAGATAATAGGTGGGCATTTCAGAAACTTAATGTAACGCTCATAGATCAGTTTTAATTTTAAAATCAGTATGTCTAGACACTCAGAGCAGTTACTACGCGAGTTTTGATCTCAAATTATAGATCTCTATTAGATGTACGAGGTACAAGTAAAAAATAAAACATTTAACCAGTTTTAATAAGTGAAAAATATAATTTTGTATGTCCACGATTGCGCTTGTAAATATTGATTAAATTAATTAAAAAAAAAAAAACAGTACATTTATAAGAATATATTCTCTACGATCTAACGTTTTTAATTATGTTATTAAAGTTTTTGACATTAAATTAAAAAATAAAAAGTAAATTTCGTATTTCCACGATTTCACTTGTATATATTAATTTAATTAATTTTTAAAAATAACAGTATATATAAGAATATATTCTCTACGACCTAACGTTTTTAATTTTTTAATTAAAGTTTTTTACATTGAATAAAAAAATAAAAACTAAATTTCATATTTCCACGATTTCGCTTGTAAATATTAATTAATTAACTGTTTTTATGTTCGTACAATTCATAAGAAATAACTATATTATACAATACTGGTTACATATTTCTTTATTTAGATTAAGTTTACGGCAATATTTATGCCCATTTTACAAATATTCAAACGTTTTCTGTGTAAAAAAAAAAAATAAAGATGCATCAATCCATGAGTGAGTTTTATTGAACCCCACTTCACGTATTCACGTCAATCCCTCGACTGTGCATCCCGAGACAGACTAATTTTTATATATATAAATGGAATGACATAAATAGGTATGTATACGTATAAAATATACATTTCTCTAAAAATATTTAAATTTATTCAAAAATTTAATATTATTAAAAACATTACATAATATCCCAAATTTTATCTTACCCAATTTTACAACACCGTTATCATCTCTAGATAAAACATGTTGTCACGCGCAGACTCACACACACATGCACAACAACCTTGACAACCAAAACAAACAGATGTGTAAAAAAAGGCGAGGTTAAATCAGACAGCAAACAAAATACCTACTTCTCCACTGGCACGCCACTGTCCATTATACACCCCGAGGTTCGTGTTCGACAGGTCGAGTTCCTTCAAGAAGGAATATTTGGGATCGGTGACCAGGTAGCCCCCCGCTGAACACATGGCCCGGCAGTTGTTGAGAATTATCTGCGATGATTTCACGCTGTTCTTGACGATCGCAGAGAGCATTTCGAACACTGCACCACGGAGTTGTACTTACTTGTATATTAATAATTATTATTACTCTTATCTTGCTTGTTATGTTTCAAACTTAAGATATCGCTTATCTCGTGTGCGTAGGTCAGGGGCGTGCAAAAAAGTATTTGAATTTCATTCTTAACGAAATTTTATTTATAAAAATAAAGTTTAAAACAGATAATTAATGAAAACAGGTAAATATACAAAGTAATTATTGATATATTACATATAAATCTATATAAGCCTATGTAGATAAATAGGTACAAAATTTTATACAAAAGATTTTTTTAAATGTAAATATAGTGGCGCCATCTAGCGGCACAATGAAAAACTATCGAAAATCGTGACGTCATTAGCCGAGATAAGCTCCGAATCCTAAAATTTTAGGTGTTATATAATCAAAACGGAGCTTATCTCGGCTAAGTTTTTTTGGCTTGCTAATAGTGGTGCCATCTAGCAGTAAAATGATAAACTATCAAAAATCGTGACGTCATTAGCCGAGATAAGCTCCGAATTCTGAAATTTTAGGTGTTATATAATCAAAACGGAGCTTATCTCGGCTAAGTTTTTTTGCTTTTTAATAGTAGCGCCATCTAGCGGCACAATGATGAACTATCAAAAATCGTGACGTCATTAGCCGAGATAAGCTCCGAATTCTGAAATTTTAGGTGTTATATAATCAAAACGGAGCTTATCTCGGCTAAGTTTTTTTGGCTTGGTAATAGTGGCGCCATCTAGCAGCACAATGATGAACTATCAAAAATCGTGACGTCATTAGCCGAGATAAGCTCCGAATTCTGAAATTTTAGGTGTTATATAATCAAAACGGAGCTTATCTCGGCTAAGTTTTTTTGGCTTGTTAATAGTAGCGCCATCTAGCGGCACAATGATGAACTATCAAAAATCGTGACGTCATTAGCCGAGATAAGCTCCGAATCCTAAAATTTTAGGTGTTATATAATCAAAACGGAGCTTATCTCGGCTAAGTTTTTTTGGCTTGGTAATAATGGCGCCATCTAGCGGCACAATGATAAACTATCAAAAATCGTGACGTCATTAGCCGAGATAAGCTCCGAATCCTAAAATTTTAGGTGTTATATAATCAAAACGGAGCTTATCTCGGCTAAGTTTTTTTGACTTGGTAATAGTGGCGCCATCTAGCGGCACAATGATGAACTATCAAAAATCGTGACGTCATTAGCCGAGATAAGCTCCGAATCCTAAAATTTTAGGTGTTATATAATCAAAACGGAGCTTATCTCGGCTAAGTTTTTTTGGCTTGCTAATAGTGGTGCCATCTAGCAGTAAAATGATAAACTATCAAAAATCGTGACGTCATTAGCCGAGATAAGCTCCGAATTCTGAAATTTTAGGTGTTATATAATCAAAACGGAACTTATCTCGGCTAAGTTTTTTTGCTTTTTAATAGTAGCGCCATCTAGCGGCACAATGATGAACTATCAAAAATCGTGACGTCATTAGCCGAGATAAGCTCCGAATTCTGAAATTTTAGGTGTTATATAATCAAAACGGAGCTTATCTCGGCTAAGTTTTTTGTGTTTGGTAATAGTGGCGCCATCTAGCAGTAAAATGATGAACTATCAAAAATCGTGACGTCATTAGCCGAGATAAGCTCCGAATCCTAAAATTTTAGGTGTTATATAATCAAAACGGAGCTTATCTCGGCTAAGTTTTTTTGGGCTTGCTAATAGTGGCGCCATCTAGCGGCACAATGATGAACTATCAAAAATCGTGCCGTCATTGGCCGAGATAAGCTCCGAATCCTGAATTTTTAGGTGTTATATAATCAAAACAGAGCTTATCTCGGCTATGTTTTTTTGGCTGGGTGATAGCGGCGCCATCTAACGGCAAAATGATGAACTATCAAAAATCGTGACGTCATTAGCCGAGATAAACTCCAAAATCTTAAAAATTTGATGTTACATAATGAAAGTGGAGCTTATCTCGGCTATGTTTATTTGTCTTTGTGTCAGTCTCTTGTCTTAAACTAAATTTCATTGAATAAAAATTAAATCATAGCCGTCATCGTGCTCCCTAGTTTGTGCATCCATAGATATACTATAAACTAGACTATA
The DNA here is from genome assembly GCA_961205875.1 of Sialis fuliginosa. Classification (NCBI taxonomy): domain Eukaryota; kingdom Metazoa; phylum Arthropoda; class Insecta; order Megaloptera; family Sialidae; genus Sialis; species Sialis fuliginosa. The sequence continues at coordinate 10,157,051 of OY540817.1, read as the reverse complement.
CTTACCTTTATTCTGTGGACTATACCAGTCGCAATAAGCGCAATATTACATTTGAACAAAGTACTATAATATTTACTTTTTGCAATTACCGAAACGCCACTGTGATTTATTTGCATTTCAATTGAACAGTTTTATTACTCCAAAATATAAATGCTACTATTTTCTATTTCATTTAAGAATGCAGTGGTTGCCGTGGTTTTAACGGTAAAATGCACGATTCGTACCGTCAAAATCCCGGCAACCACTGCATTCTTAAATGAAATAAAGTAATTATACTATAACTTTTTATTAAGAAAAAAATAAATCGACATTTTTGCCATAAAGAGGCAAATCAGAGAAAATTTTGCTACATGTAAATATGTATAGTACTCGTATATACTCTAGTTACTAGAGTCTAGTATATTGCAGTGATAAAATGTATTTACCTACCACATATTTGTTTAATCATATATTCTTATTTTTATTTTCATCTCATGCCCAACTAGGGCAGCTCGTCGAAACAAAAATTCAGTTACAAAAACCGACATGAAACTTACCTCTAAATCTCGTTTGCAATGTTGATATGACTTGTTTAAATATAGATATTTCATTTTTGAAACCTGTACTCACATAATAATATATCAATGAAATTTATTAACTTTTAAATTAGTAAATACATTTTTAATTAACTTTATAATTATACGACAATAGCAACACAAGTACTCAAATATAGTGATTTAATCTTCAAACACTGTTTGTAGACACCATTGGAATTTTGAGTAAACTTAATTTTGCATTCGTTTATATTCTAAGAATTTTGAATTAACAGTCTAGCAAAATATTGTATGCTGAAAAAAAGCCACACCTTCCCAATTGTAAATTGTATGTGTAATGAATGATTCTTCAAAATATACAAAAACAATAGCTATTTAATGCAAATACTAAAAAAAAACACTTCACTGTTTCCAGACATTCATGTTTTAAGGATTTACCGAATTTATGTTAAATCAACCATTGCTTCGTTATTGTCAAAGAGTACAATATAATTAAAAGTAACGATCTTCTTTATCAACCAATGGCGCGTTAGTAGGAAAATTAGGCAAGTGCCTAAAACCCCATCTTAAGAAAGAGAGAGACATTTGTGTGCATTTTTTTTACTTTTTTTTAAATCTGTCAATAAGGTGGCCCAAAATTATTTTCTGCCTAGAGCCCCTAACGGTCATAACGCGCCACCGTTATCAACTCTGAACTCTGTATCACATTTTGTAATTGATATTGTTATAGCTATCGAATCCAGAGGTATAGGAACGGGTTGGCTTCGGAGCAGACAATTTTTTAAATTAATTTTTTTTTTATAATTTTTTTTAAGAATCTTAAAACAAAAATTAGTTTGTTTTAAATGTAGCCAATTTTTTTTCTTAGAGCCCCCGACTATCATAACGATACACTTTTAATACCATTGTTTTTTTACATATGTGGTAAATTATCAATAAACGTCATGGAAGTGTCTTATTAACTAATTAATTTTAGTCAATTTCTTTAGAATACCGAACATTACTTCATGTTTTTTTTTTATTTGAGGGTAATTCTATTGAAGACTGCACGCATGAATTTACCGCAAATATTTTTGAGAGGATGCTTTTTTATATATGAAAATAATTTTAAAAACTGTCTGTAATATACAAAAAAAGTTAACCTAGTGCCTTTCAAAATGGCCTATTTTAACAATAAACTAATGAACTTGCAGATATTAGCATAAACAAGTATTTACTTGGTCAAACAACAGGTACACAATCTCTACACATGCATATCTATGTATCTGAAAAACTAGATTTTGACCTATTAATTGACATTTCGAATGTTTTTGTACAGTTAAGTTGTCTTTGTTGCGAATTTTGAAAGATGGATGTTGGTGATAATATGGTCCAGTTATATAAATGTAGGTGTTCCTTGCGGGACATCATCTGATACAAAAAAACCGGTCCGTTTCAACCGGTAGTTTTGAAAAATATCACGATAGCGGTCACTGATCTTGCAAAGTTTTGTGTTTTTTATTGTCCATTAAATAAACATATATTATACCAATTTATAGGCGCCATCCATGTTAAAAATGCCTTTTTTTATTTCGGGCTTAATTTATTTTTACTGTTTTTTAACTGTATTTGCCCCTTTTAACTTATTGGAATTAATTGGGATGTCAAAAATATTGATTATGTATAATTTGAAATTATTGTTATGTTATGTTATTTTATGTCAGTCGAATGTTTATGTATCCCTAGGATACAAGATGGAAAAAGAAGCTCCTGAAGGGCCGTTCATAGCAGGATATTGATATTGACGAACAAGTTTATTTTAGTTAACTTGAATTATATCATAAAGACAAAACTGATCAACATAACATAAATCGAAAATGAAATCAGTGGATCGCATGCATGGAAAACTTCCTGACAACAAGGAAACTACTAACGACGTTGCATGATTCAAATGTTTGTGATATCAATTCACCTTCGACGTGGTCACCGCCAAGTGCGTTATCAGAAGACAGGTGTCATTGTGTCCACACACACATACATACACACATATGAGCATGTATGTACATATACATAATTACCAGCCATATCGCGTACGAAATTCCTTATTTATAAGAACCGGGCCGCCCTGTGAATGTCTAATGAACTGTGTAAGATTATAAACACAGTGGCTTACACGTTGTTACTAACTTTTTTATATTTATGAAATATCTAATTGTTAAACGGATTTCTTCGAATTCCAGATTTTTATGGAAATATCCATTTTTAAATATCCCTGAATCCATTCTGACTATTTTTGCCATAATTTCTGTGTGTCTGTCTGTCTCCTCGTATTTTTTAAAATAATCTTTCAACTTTTGTAATTTTCGAAATATTTTTGAAACAGTAACAATTTGTGTAGAATTTTAGTGTCTATAAATATATGCCCCATTCATTTTTTTTGATCAGTTAACCAAAAAAAGGTAATTAAAACCAGTTTAATAGGTACGTATTATATTACATTTTTAACTTAAAAACAGATACAAGTCTTGAGGCTTCCGCGGTGATTTTGATATGGATCTTGGCTTCTGGGTGTAAGCCGCATCGGTTTGGTCAAAGAGAAGAGCCCTGAAGATATCCACTGCAATGTGTGACGAAACGTTGGCCGATAACACGACCAAAAAGACGCGGCTTACATCCAGAAACCAAGATTCATTAAAAAAAAGATTATCGCAATTGAATTATTTTTAAAAAATGTGTCACTTTGAGGAGAAGCTTAGATTGATTTGTATTGCAAAATTGAGTAGACCCTTCTACAATTTTTTTTATATTATCAATTTTCCGATTCAATGTTATCCAGCTTTTAAAAAAAATCGATACTTACAGAAAAAAATACAAGCTATTTCAAATAAATATAAATGGAAGAAAAAAATAATTCACACCTAAGACATTTTTATTTGTTTAATAAATTAAAAGCAAGTCGCACGAACTAAAAAGGAAGTGGTTTTAGATTCCTACAATTGCTTGAATTTATTAACATTGTAAATATTTATACATTTTTATGGTTAGTGGAATGACCACTATATTTACTATTTTTTAATATTTGTATTTCATTTTTACATCAGCGTACAAAAAAAATGTAACAACAAAAAAACAATATTAATTGAATTGATTTCTAAATATTAAAAAATAAACAATTATTAATATTGTGTTACATAATATGTAATTTACGTACTGTCTACATATTGTTTACTTGATCATTTTTCATGTAGAATAAATATTCAACAAATATAAGCTACCTATGTTTTTTTTTTAATCTTACAGTTTACATTGTTTAATTTAGTGTTCTTTACACTAAAATGTAAAGAAAAACTTTACTGACTTTTATTAATTTAATAATATATAATTAAATACGAACGCCACTGGGTACAACAACAATGGTCTGAGTAACTCATCGTGGTCAATCTTCTTTTGGAAAAATAACCAACAAAACGTCACTGCTGCCCCCACTGCCCCCCTTATGATTGTACCATTACATATATAATAACGTAACTCTGATGGGGGGTCACTATTTTTGTGTGTGTGCCATCAACCTTACGGGACACCAAACAGGTAACGAAATATTTATATAATAATAAGTATTGCATCTCCAATTGTTTTTTCATTGTTACTAATATTTTTTTTTAATTATTCTTTATTTATTTATTGACTAAAAATGATATAACGTTTTACATTTCTTTTTGATGATATTTTTAGTAAAAGCATTTGTTTTTAATTATATTATTTTTATGATTTTTTATAAAGCTAAACTTAACAATTATTTTATATTTTTTTAAATGTGTAAGAACTCAACCATAAAATATTATTCGTTTTAGCGAGATATAAGTTCATTATTATTATTATTATTATTATTTTCAATAATTGAGAATTTATTTACGTTATTTTAACACACGTCATAGTAAAAAAATATGTATTTCCAATGATACCAAATACGAAAGATTGTGTCCGATCGAAGCCGAATTTCGTTTGTTTTTTGTTACCTTCGATTGAAGCCGAAGCCGAAGTAATTGTTCAATACTGAAAAAAGTGAAATATTTATTTTTAGCTGAATCATTTATACTATTAATTTTAAATTTTAAATCCTGAATAAATCATCGAAGATGGAAGACCAAAAAAAACTTGAATTAATGTATTTGTTTATTTTTATTTACTGTGTACAGAAATGTGATTTTAAATAATACAAGCAGAAATTTATTTATTTTTCATTATTTTTAAATTTTATTATTATGTACCAAGGTATAAAAGTACAAGGTAGCCTCAGGGAAATACGTCATCTGGGGTGCCCAAACTGATTGGTCAAAAGCTACTGAGGCAACCTGTATATTTACTAACGTTAATTATATACCTAATTAAAATACAACAATCACTTTGTACTACGGTTTCATCAAAAACTGATTGTGGCCAAAGATGCCATTTTAGCCGAATGTGGCCGAAGCCGAAGCACAAGCCGAATGTTCATTCGGACACTAATGAGATAATGTAGTCATGAAGAAGAAAAAACAAAACGCGCTTCAATCTCCCAATGGACTATTTTTAATTTAGGTACTAGGTACCTACTTGTTAGTTCCGAAAATATATCACCCGATCTTTACTTTTGTTTCCTTACAATGTGACCGAGGTAACAATTATTTAATTCAGTAAAAATATATGATATAATTAAATATTGAAATTTCTTTTTGAAATAAATAAGTATATGTGTACTTATTGTTCGTGTCGCTAAACCTATTAATATGTGTATAAATATTTATTTATATGTTGTGTAATACCATTTGACATTTTATATAAAAACCTGTATTTCTGTTTATATTAGCTGTTCATCATTTAATTGTTTGTTTTGTTTCGTAGCGCAAGATGAACGAACGAGAAGGAAAATTGTTTTTATTTCTTCTTGTATGTGCTGGAGCATTTTCCGGTAAGTATTTTTTAATTATAAATAGTATATGTAACTAATTCATTTAACAGATATGATGTTTTGTCTGTATGGTGTTAATCTACCATTATATTTATAAACAAATGCTCAAATAGATTTAATTTTTTTAATGCGTGATATAAAGACATAAGATTAAAATCATCAACATCTTATTATAACATATATGTAATTTTAAATATGTATATGTATTATAATATCGTAAAATTATAATTTTAAAGTAACTTTATCAAATAGAATATTCGACCGACGATCTAACAATTGAAATTTTATTTGTATATGTATTTAAAATGAAATATTATAACACGCTATATAAGTAAATGTCTTGAATTTATTTGTTAAATATTACAGGAAGTAAATAAAACCGAGATTTTTTTAGTACAAAAATCTTTTTCGATTTAAATTTATAGTTAATTTTTCGGAATTAAATTAAAACAAATCAAAACCGGAAGAGGGATTAAAACATTTTTAAAATCATTGGCAAGATCGACGAAAAAATATACTTGATTTTATGTTTTAGGATTTTTTTCGCAAAATACTTTTTAAACGGTTCGTAGTACAAAACAAAATTGTTTTAAATAAATGCTGTATAAAACCCTTTTAAAGATAAGTGTTGTTATGACGATAACAATGATGTACAATAAAATTTTCTTCTGATGAAAGTTTATTTAGATTTTTAAACTAAAAAATATATTTAGTTGCCAGCTCTTCGCGACCGCCTTCCAGGATCGTTTGTTACTTCAGCAACTGGGCCATATACAGACCCGGGATAGGGAAGTATGCGCTCGAGGACGTTCCCGCAGAACTCTGCACACATCTAGTCTATTCCTTCATCGGTGTCGATGACAAAAACTGGAGTGTCCTTGTCATAGACCCAGAGGTAATTTCATACTCTAGTAAAAAGAGGGAATTATTCCTAAGTAGCCTAGGGCGACCAACACCTTAAATTCACAGTGAACGTATCAAAAATGTATTATTATATTTTTTCAGTTGGATGTCGATAAAAACGGTTTTAGAAACTTCACTGCCTTGAAGAGTAAACACCCGAATTTGAAGCTCCAGATTGCAGTTGGTGGTTGGGCAGAAGGAGGAAAAAAATATTCAGAAATGGTAGCTGTGAAATCTCGCCGTGATTTATTCATAGGCAGTGTGATTGGTAAAAAATATTAGTACGTAATTTAATTATAAGCAAAAGTAGTAATTTATTTCGTATCCTTCAGAATTCATGAAAAAATACGACTTCGATGGATTCGATTTGGATTGGGAATATCCGGGAGCCGCTGATAGAGGCGGCAGTTTTTCAGATAAAGACAAATTCTTCTATTTTGTTGAAGAGCTACGTAGAGCATTTGACAAAGAAGGTAAAAAATGGGAGATAACTATGGCTGTGCCTGTTGCGAAGTTCCGTTTACAAGAAGGATATCACGTTCCCGAACTTTGCGAGTAAGGTTGCATGAAATTTGGTTAGAGCATCGACCGCGCATCTGACACAAAAACAGAGCCGTGTCTAAAGAAAGAGATTAAAAATAGTTTGGGATATACTTGTCCTTTTTTAAACAGGAATGTCTATTTCATTCTTATTAGAAAAATAGATAGATATATCCCAAACGCCACCGCATCTCTCTCACTGTTTTGAAGAAATGTTAAGTACACCATTATGTAAACACAGAATGCACGGTCCACGCTCTATGTCTATGGTTATCATTATTTTCTATGTTTTTACAATTAAATATTTTTATTTCAGATTATTAGATGCAATCCACGTTATGTCTTACGATCTTCGTGGAAACTGGGCTGGATTTGCCGATACTCATAGCCCTCTTTACAGAAGACCCCATGATCAATACGCTTATGAAAAACTTAATGTGGTAAGTATACTTCTACTGTTCCGTACCCAAATCCGAAAAATCTGTGTCTGTCACAGTCATAGCCGTCTAGCTACTGAACCGTTTAACCTAGAAAGCTGAGAATAACCAAAAATAGACCTGCGTTATAAAAATAAATTTCTATATTTTTTGGGGTGTTACTAATTTTTTTTAATATTCAAACCTCGCGATAGGGGTATCAAACGAAACCTGATTATTCAATGAATTTAATAATTATGTCAAATGTTATTATTAAAATCTTTTTTTCATTCTTATTTTTTATGGAACATCCTATATATTATTACATTTTACATCTACTGAAAAAAAAATTCGTAATTTAGTTATCATTGATTTTCTACTTTTTTTAGAATGATGGGCTTCAATTATGGGTTGATTACGGGTGCTCCCCTGAAAAATTGGTCGTCGGAATTCCATTCTATGGAAGAACATTCACACTGAGTGCCAGTAATAACAATTACGATCTTGGTACATACATCAATAAAGAAGCCGGAGGCGGCGATCCAGGTCCTTACACAAATGCAACAGGATTTTTAGCATACTACGAAATCTGCCCATTAATCCAAGACAAAAATTCTGGTTGGACCAAGAAATACGATGAAGCAGGTAAAGTACCATATGCTTACAAAGGAACACAATGGGTCGGATATGAAGATGAAGACAGTGTCCAGATTAAAATGGATTTCATCAAAGCTAAAGGTTATGGTGGTGCAATGACGTGGGCTATTGATATGGATGATTTCCATGGATTGTGCGGTACAGAGAATGCTTTGATAAAGATTCTTTATAAGAACATGCACGACTACTCTGTTCCTGCTCCAACTGGAACAACTACACCTAGAGTAAGTTAAAGTTGGGTTTTAATAATTTGATTACCAGTATTTTAGAAATATGTAAAAATTAAAATTTCCCATTAACATCAATACTAATTGATAATAAAGAATAGACTTTGTGCGTCAATTTGTCATATAAGATGGGACCTGGTTTTACCCAGGGATTTAAATATACACTCCTCAAAAAAATTTAAGGATAATTTTTTAAAAAAGCAAATTTTTTACAATTTTTCAAACAGTTATATCAAAATCTCAATATATTTTATTATCCCCTGCCGCTCTGTGCCAAGAGTTAAAAGAGTTAGAAAAATTATCCCTTAATTTTTTATAAACTTTGAAAGCGTATATGGGGTGTAAAAATTTTTTTACGAGAAATTCAATGAAAGCGTTCGAAAGCTTGTTCTTTTTTCTTGAAAATGCGTTATTTTCATCCTGTACGTTTTTTTTACCGCGTTATTTACTGTCACATTAAAAGTAACACTTTTGACTTTAAATTGCTGTATATCCTGAAATAATGATCGCACAATAAACGGCTAGATATCATTAGAAAGCTGAAAGTGTCCTCTTTAAAATGCTTACATACGATTTTGTAAAAAAATATTCCTCTTATGATTTTCGTTTTATAAATGCTAACGTGTTTTTTTTTAGTTAATAGTGTCCCAAAAAAAGTTATGGAAAATTACAAGTTGCTGCGAATATTTGTCTTCATGTTCACAGCTGTTAAATGTTTGATATTTTTACTTTGACAGTGAATAACGCGGTCAAAAAAAATCGTAGGGGGATGAAAAAAATGCATTTTCAAGAGAAAAGAACAAACTTTTGAACGCTATTATTGAATTTCTCGTATAAAAAATTTGCACCCCACACACGCTTTCAAAGTTTATAAAAAATTAAGGGATAGGTATTCGAACTCTTAACCCTTGGCACAGAGTAGCAAGGAATTTTTCGCGGAGATATAACTGAAAATTTGTAAATTTTTTGCTTTTTAAAATTATCCTTTAATTGTTTTCAGGAGTGCGTAAATTATAGAAAACATAAGGTACTATCTTACGCTAATACTTGTACTTGAATATAGAAATATAACACATGAAGTTAACTGCACAACTAAAATCACTTTAAAATAAACCGGACATATGTATATGTATAACTTTTACTGTCTAAAAGCCTAAGACACTAGATTAAGTTTAGGTTATATGATAATTGAAAAATGTTTTTAAAGGGAACTTCTAGTTAGTAATTATAAACATTTATTTTTATAGCCTGAATGGGCCCGGCCACCAAGTACACCGTCAGACAATGACATCGTAAAACCTTCAACTACTTACACACCTACCACACAAAGTACTACAACCAGTACTCAAGCTGCCACCACATCTAAACGACCTGAGGTTTCTGTTCCTGAGGTACCTGCAGACGAAAATGTTGAAAGTGCACCGGCCGATCTTGGAACTAGCCCACTGAAGCCTGAAGAAACACCGGACTGCAGCAGTAACGACTATTTACCCCATAAAGATTGCAGCAAGGTAAAAATATTTAAATTAAAGAAAACCCCACTGAAAAAAAATGTTTTTTTTCTTTTTAATTTATGCTCGCCAAAAAATTAACAAATGTCCTCAAACACCTGTATAATAAAAAGTAAAAATTCATTTTAAAGAGGAAAGATAGTTATATTTTTTACCGTGAATGAAAACTTTAGAAAAAAATTACCTACTTGGTAATAAATTCTTAAACATTACCAAAATCGTTATTTTGGCAGTTTTAGGTAAAAACCTCAAAAATCACTTATTGAAGTAGAGATAATAGAACAAAAATATTTTTTTGTTGACCTGGGTTATTATTATTATTATTCTTATTATTTATTTCAGTACTACCGATGCGTTCACGGAAAACCAGAAGAATTCAGCTGTCAATCTGGTACTGTCTATCACACTGTATTACACACGTGCGTTTGGAAAGATGACTCCGATAGATCCGAATGCAAGAAGTAGTTTCTTTTAATATAATTTCATTAGAGTAGGAACATATTGTTAAGAATATTTATACTTATATAAGTTATTTATTTTAAATAAACATAATTTTTTAAATATGTTGAATTTTAATTAATAATTAATATCTTCCCAACAAATTGGTATAGGTACAAGATGGTGTACTTATTAATAAATTAGATAAAAAATTGTGTAAAACAATAAAATTGTATAAAATATTAATAAAAATTAGTAATGACTAAAAAGCAGACCACAAAACCAAATCTATATTGGTTTTAAGTTTAAAAAATATTTAAAGATAACCATAAAAAATTTAAATCAAGTACTTGGTTCACTTGTAGGAATAGCTTCTTCTATTATATCCATATAATACTGTGCAAAAATTGCTCGGTTGTGAGAAACCAATCTTAAAAAGTTGCCTGCGATTGTTACAAGTTCGTTTTGTAAAGCCGACAATCCGATTGGAACTTTCTGCGTTGTCGGTGATGTAGACGATATTACTTCAAGTAAGAATTCTTTTACTCGAATATCTGTCATAGAAAATACATTATTAAAATCGTTTATAAACTATGAAACATAGGAAAATCAAATTTATTTCCAGCTATTATGACATACAAAAGTAATGGTACCTAGGCTCAATTTCATTTGACAATAGTTTTGAGGTGAAACTATAGTTAAACAATCATTTTTTTGAAATTCAAATTCAAGATAACTCCATTAAAAACCCTTTTTAAAAATGGCCTTGTCACTTTTCTACATTTTGGACAAGGAAAGTATATTACAAAAATCAAATATCTAGCATTAGTGGAAACAGGAGAATTTTGGATAAGTGTGAGTAAATGAATAAGGACTTTTCCTTTTATATATTTTATGTACTGGTATGTGTCTTATTGTTAGATCGTATGCCATGGTGTGGTGAATATAGGAACTATTCCTGTTGGATCAGCTGGCAGTTGTAAGTTTAAAAAACATGTTTAATTAAAATAGGAAATTGTTTTGAAGAATTATAATTAGGTATTTTCTTTATAAAAGAAATTAAATATTCTGATTTTTAAATGTATAACTGATTTAATTGTTTACTAAACATTGGTTAACAGAGTATCCACTTTCTGGAAAGTCAGGGAAGCCTAAAGTGGTCAGGGAAAGTCAGGGAATTTTTTTAGAATTCTGAAAAGTCAGGGAATTTATTATATCAGGGAAGTCAGTGAAATAGAAAAAAGTGTATAAATTTCAGTTGACGAGCAAAAAAAAAAGGTCTTCAAATTTTTTTTCACATTCTCGAACCTCTAGTGGTCAGGGAATTTTTAGTCTGTGGTGGTGGATTGTACCAGAAATTTAAAGAATGTCATTTTTTAAGCGTGTAAGGAAGTGAGACAGAAGTAACCATAAAGAGATAGAAACTAGTGTTCTGACAGAAACGCTCAACATGAAGTGAACATAAAAGTTCTTTGGTTAGCCTGATCACTAGTTTCTATCTCTTTCTAGTTACTTCTTCCTCACTTCCTTACACGCTTAAAAAATGACATTCTTTAAATTTCTGGTACATTCCATCAGAAATTCCATGAATCAACCAATCAAAACTCGTTGTTCACTGTTTTTGGTCAGTCGTGAACGTGACCAAGGTGTCACTACTATCAATGACACATAAAAATAGAATATACAAAATTTTAAAAAAATGTAACTGTTTTACAATATATTTCAATTTTATTAAAATTCAGGAAAGTTGGAATATTCAAACGAAAATACATTTGAAATGACGGGTATGTCATTTGTTTGGTAAACGGAGAAATGATTTATATATACTTACAAACTAAATGACGAATCCTGTGCTCTGAATTAGCTATTCCATTAATCTGAGATTGCAATAGTTCAACACTTTCTGGATTTAGTTTAGGCACATTTCTCAGTGATGAAGTTTCGTTTATAATTTTTATCATTTGGTCTATTACATTTTGTAAATTATTTTTCAATTCTCTAAAATAAAACAAGAAATGCATTTTTAAATATATGTAATAAATGAATAATCAAAATAAATAAAACACCAACAGATAGTCTAATTTAACCCTCCATCTCTCAACCCTAATTATAACATATTTTCTATAGTAAAAAAGTTTTAATTTCCTTTTTGAAAATTTTTATCATTATTAATATATTATATTTACCCAAATTGCAGCTATTTGAATATTGTAAAAAAAAATTTGATAAGTTTATTGTGAGTATGTGAACTACAATACTTACTCATCATTTTCAACATTTACTTCTTGCAACAATATTATGATTTGGTCCTTAACATCACTTTTAAACTTCGAATCACCCTGCAAATTCACTGCTGCACTAATAACGACAAGTAAAATAGACCCGGCTATTACGAGTTTTTTCAAACGTGTTTTTAAATCAAGTATACGTTCTGCATCTAAAACAATAGTCTAAAAAGAAGTAGATGTATTAACTGCACACAATCATATATATAATTCATTTGATTTACCTCAGGAACAACGTTATTATTATCCCACTCTAAAAGTTCAAAGTAGGCTTCACTCAAAACTTGCTTTGTTATGTTTCGTATAATCGTAACACGATCTGGTCCTTGTGTATTTAATACTGCGGGAGTTAAATGTCTTTGTAGCCAAAGTCGAGTGTAAGCCAATCCATCTAATAAAATTATTTTTAGAATTAGAAATCATTAAGTTTAACTAGATTTTATTAATTCTAATTCTGTACCTGGATGTATTTTTAAATAATCTTTAAATTTATTTCGTTCGTATTGTACACTTTGAGCTATTATATCTGGACGAGCTAAATCTATTGCAAAATTAGCTAAATCCAATGCCATCAAATCTAAAGTCTGAAAATGTGTTTAGAAATAAAATCAAATTAATTATTAAAATATTCGAAGCTGTATGGTAAAAATTGATATAAAGAAAAAAGGAGGGATTTCAAGCATTATAATGCTTATTTTTATTTATTTCTGTAAATTAATTTTTACCATAATACCAGAGCTTTGAACATGTTGATCCCTTAATTAATTTGGTGAGTGTATTTACCTCTAATATTCCTCGAAAAGTTTCTACAATATCAGTCATCTCCGATAGTTCTTTAACTCGATCGTCACGAATTGGAGCACAATGTTTAGCCATCACCGATAAGACATATGATGCGTAATGCTAGAAAAATAAAAATATTAAGTATATTTATCTACATGCGTTCATATTTGAATCAAAATATCAAACAAATTATACCTTAAAGTCCAATGTTCCAGCATCTACTTGTTGCTTAATAAGAGTCAAATCTAAAACTTCAGTTATTTCTTGTTTTGTTTTTGTGTGTCGAGATAACAGTATCGAATACAATCCCTACAATATATAAATTTTAATAATTTATTAACATCCAGAATATATTTATTAATAATAACGTACCTCTTTGACATTTTCCAATAAACACAAGGCTTGCGTATAGTTTGGTGGATCTTCATTTAATTCATTACGTAACAAATCCCAATATGCACGTTTCATTGTGTCACTTACCCTCTTTTCTAAACTACTTTCCGGTAATTCGACAGGCTTTAACTTAAATTCATTATCGACAGCGATTTGATGAACCAAGGCCATATTGGACATTCCTTTAGCGGCTTGCATAATTTCATCTAAAGTCACAAATTTAGGAGGAGATGCTGCTAAAATTCCTGAACCAGAAATCATGAATTGTTGGTTTCGTAACCTGTAACAGTTGGGGTTGAACGTTTGATGAACAGTTATATAATATGGATTTCTACCTTGCACGTTCATCATCGCTTGTCGATGGATCACTATCTATACGTACTCGACCTGGAATTGTAATATTTTCACTTTTATTTGCGGGTTTTTTCTCAGGCGAGTTATTTTTATCCATTTTAAGAATATTTGTATAAAGTATCAAGAAATATGTGGGTTACAGCAAATTTTTGTTCAAGGTTGAAAATGACTAAGAATTTAATTTGTGTACTGTTTTGGTAAATCAAGTTTACATTGTTTACAAAACTAAAATCCAGTGACAAACAGCTGGAAAAGTTTGAGAGTATGCAGTTGTTCACAGTTACAAAAGCAGGGAATTTTTTATTTGTTTTTGAACTGTCATTTGTCAAAATTGCTTATAGAGTTCTAGTTATGTTTTTCAGGCTCCAAATTTAAAAAAAAAACTAATTTTTTATGTGCTGACAACGTAAAGTTTTTAGCTTATAGATATATAAAATATATTATTAAGATAATAAAAATTATAGTGCTTGTCTATTATATCCACGGCATTTGTAGATATGCAAGTCTCATGTATTATAATTAATTCATCAGCGCCAATGTGAGTAAAGTGTGTACTATTAGTTTAAATATTTATTATTGCATATTTACGTAAGAAAACTAACCAAACCGATTTCGCCCCAATAAATTGCCTTAACCAAGACAGTTCGATTAAATCTAAAAAAATTTAATCTAAAAATATTGAAATTAATAGTACACACTTTACATACTTCATTCTCTTGCCATCTGCAAATGCCGGGGATATAATAGACAAGTACAAAAAATTTTATTTTAACTATATATTAATTGTACATACACATTACGCAATTTATCAGTATTATTGATACACCTATAAATACGTAGCTAATTGTCAGTTTAGTTTAACTTAATAAATATTTATTGTTGCTTATAAACATTATTTTTAAATACCTACATACTTTTTTCAATTCTGAACATAAGTACTTTATATATTTTTATAGGTAGGTACCTGCTTATGCGCATATTCACACATTAATGCTTTCTTCTTTTAACTTTTACCAGTCTAGGTGTAATCATTAATTTCATAACAACATTCGTAGTTTGATTGTTGTGGCTGAATTCGCTAAATACTAAATGTTGTGTTTGAAAATTTATAAAGTGTTAATTAAAGAGCATATTTAATTTCTCAGTTTTTTAAATATCCCATATATTTTATCTAAGATTTCGTTTGTTACAATGGACACATTTTCATGCGCATCATGTATGAAAATGAAAAAAAGAACGCCAACAACTATTGCAAACATAGAACCGCAATTGGATAATTCGACAAATTCTACTCAAGAGAAAGAAAATTGTTTACATTTCAAAGAATTCTCGAGTAATACTAGCATTCATGGTATTAGATATATTGGAGATGAAAATCGGCATATTTTTGAAAGGTAATTATGAATTTGTTCACTTTTCATTTTCCTTTTTTCTCACCAGTTTTGATGGGGTTATCAATAAACCAGTGGCGTAGCGAAAGGAGAGAATATCGGACCAAGAACATACTTTTAGGGGCCACTTGTTTGAATTACTATTTTCTGCAACAATTAAATAAAAATATCTCGAGAATGAATGGTTCAGCACTTTTGACAACGGCAACTAACTGGACAACTAGTAATGCGGCTCATAAAATCATAAATATTACGACGTAAAACTTCAATATTATTATGTTATATAATAATAATAATGCTACATTAATTATATTCTATATTTCTTTTACACTCAATGTGGTTCAAGGAAGCCAAAAAAAACTGCTATTGTATACATCTGAAATTCATTTTAAAAATAGATTATATAAACACACCAAAGAACACAAAACCAACTGATTTTATCAAATGATAATGGCGACACGTGTTGACAAATAAAAAAATTACCTTGTTAATGTCAAAGCAGTTGCAGAAGTACAGGATTAAGTTAGTTAATCATGTTCTTTATACATCTATACTAGACTTTTAAACTAATGGCTATCTAGTAAACGTGGTATGTAGGCGTGTGTAAAAATACTTAATGACAAATGTAAATATTTCAATGATTAGTTTAAACACATGTGCTGTGTTGATTTATATTCATATGTACAACAAGGGAGCCAACAACTCGATCGCGACGAATTTTAAATAAGAATTCCGGAATTTTAAATAAACAAGATATACATATTTTCTAGTAACGCGCAACGAAATTCTGGAGATGGTAGATCGCATTAAAAATTGATGTACGACTTGTACGATATAAAAATAATTTTTCGTATATATTACATATATGTATGTTAAATTGGGACAAATCTCTTGGAAATAATATTTTGCTACCTATAAATTTTAGAGGTTATCGAATTAATTTATGAGATTGGGCTTTTATAATTAAAAGAGAATGGGTAGGAAAAGAAAGAGAAAGGTTAGTGAGGGTGGTAACCGTCCTAAAAATACATTACATAAATGAGGTATGTAATTACATATATGGATTTTTCCTCATAATATGTATTTATCAATCATTGTCAAGTACTGATTTTTATGTGTGGGTAAGCGACCAGGCGATAATAAAGCAATCTCTTCTTACAAAGTAATTAATGTAGGTAATTTTAATGATTGACATGACATAATAGCTGTCCTTGGGAGAGGGGTGGGGGGATTTCGCGTAGGGCACTAGACTCGTTAAGGTTGGTCCTGTATTTTCTAATGCTATTTTTAATTTTAATAATAATCACAGGAAGTAAAATTCTTAAATCATTTTACTGCATGTAAAAATGTTGTGTTAATAACTACATATAGATAAAGCATATACATATGCATATGTAATATGAATACCGGGTGTTCATAATAAAAATAGTTTTATATCAAAATGCATAAGCTGTTTATAGAAAAAAATCCAAATGATATTTTTTATTTGTAGTTGTTTTTTATATTGTTTTTTTAATGGTAACTTTTTTAACATGATTTTATTAACTTGACCTGTAACTTCCTAGCATTGTAAGCAAATCTTACAACTCACTTTTCATCCACTTCTTATTATTGTATCGATTTTAAACTTTGCAAAATTATCCAATTCTGGTGACTCAATGGCTAACAATAATATCATCGAGTTTGAGCTCATTTGACTTGTCTCAATGAGTCCTATGGTTACACATTTAGGCCAGAAAGGTTTGATGACTGAGGGGGGAGGTAGTCAAAAGCTGTTTTTTTTTTAGTTTTTTAAACAAAATTTTTTTAATGAAAAACTATATTTTTAAATAAGAAACTTCGGAAATAATTTTTTAATCCTAAGCAATTTTAAAGTTTTTATCGAACGTAAGTTTTGTTATTCGAAATAAATTAATTTAAAAAAAATGTACATCTGAAAGAATGTTGTTTTAGCTCGTAAAATATTTTTTTTTAATTCTGAACAAACTTTTTTTTGTACATAGAATCAGAGCCAAAACAAAAATATATACATAGGTTCTAATTTAAAAAAGTTATTACAAAAAAACACTCACAAATGAAGCCCAAAACTGTAGGGGTGGAATTGCTTATACATATGTATATAAAATTTTATTTATTATTTTCAGGATTTGGTGGTTGGTGATGTTTACTATAAGTCTAATAGTATGCGCTTATCTTATTTCCAAAGTGTGGGACAAATGGATGTTTAGTCCTGTAATAGTGAGTTTTAATGAGAAATCCACGCCTATATGGGAAATACCGTTTCCAGCTATAACTATTTGTCCTTTAACCAAATCACGGCAGAGCGTTTTCAACTATACGCAAATAATAAACAAACAGGATGAAAATGTAACAAATGAAGAGAAAGTATTGATTGATTCTTATTAATATGCATACAACAATGTCAGACGAGTTGTTCAAAATCCAGAACGATTAACACCAACTTAATTACTTTTTTGTATTTGTGTTTAATTTTTATGAATCTACTTTTTAAACCTCCCATAGGTTTTCAGATTAAATTAATAGATTGAGTTAATAGTTTAGTTAATTTTATGCCTTCAGAACAATCTGTGGACATTACAAGATTCAAATTTTGTCAAAAAAATTGGGGTAAAACAACAGGGGTTAAATCGAATCGCCAAATTTCTTTATATTTTCTTCGGTGGTCTTGTTTGGAATACAGATATTTTAGGAGCTGATTTTCTGGTTCATTGTGAGTAAAAAATTGTATGGGAAGGGAGGGTCTATCTTCAACACCCTCTGAGCTGTTAATAGTAATTTACATAATTTTAAAACTTATTATGTAATTATAAAAATATTTTTTTAATTTGATGAGCAATAACTCTGAACTGGAAACACGGCTAACAATAACGCTAATACTGAAAAATATGTTAGTTAATTACCTTTGAAACTGAGTTATTATGGTTGCTCTAGTTACGTTATTTTGGAAGTTATGAGATAATTTTTGTTTGTAAGTACTATTCTGAAGTAACTTTTTAATAAACAACCTGTAGCTCAGAGAGCTACTCACAATAAGCCAGGAAATCAGCTTCTAAAGTATCTGTATCCCAAACTGGACCAGCCTGTATAACTGACATTTACTGACCGACGTCAAAAATACTGACTTTTACGTACCATATTCGACTCAATGGCGTAGTAACGGTGAAGGTTTTGAGGACGAAATATTCAGTGTTCTAAAAAATCGTGTTTTGAAAAAATTTCAGTTTAAATTAAAATATCTTCAAAAAATTTGACTAATATGTATTTATCGTCCACCGAAAATTTTTCTTACTACGCCACTGATTCGACCCCTGTATGGTGTATAGTAAAAAAAATCATTTTAAATTCAAAATTAAATGTTGATTAAAAGTAAATTAATAATATAAAAATACATTTCAGGCGTCAACAATTAAATGATGTTGATCTTCTTTGTAAATTGGCATACTCAAAACAATCTGACATAACTTACAATATTACAACTGATGCAAATTCAGTTAAATTTTTGGAAAAGGTTTGTTTGAAATAATATTTCAAATATTATTACGCAAACAAAATGTATTAAATTTCAGGTGGCACCACAGCTGTCTGAAGTTTTAATGATGTGTAAACTTTTTAAATTCCATATTCCATGTACAAATTTATTTAAACCTATTCTAACTGAAGAAGGAGTATGTTTTACGTTTAATATGCTGGATAGTAACTTTTTTGATATTGACATGAAGTATGTGTATTTTTGGTATTTAGTTTTTTTTTATCTTTGTTAAAGAAAAAATTTAACTACCTACCTAAAATTTATTTAAATTCTATCTCTCTCTTAGAAAGGGCTGAATCTAATATAAAAATGAAAATCTTTGAACCAAGGGCGATACATTTGGAGGGGTGATAAATTTTTTAATATTCCATTAAAATTTGAAAAGTACCTAACTCCTTTAATTTTCTCTTCTAAAAGCAGAGCTTTGAATCAGTACCAAAAAACGTACTTAAGTATAAGTACACGTAAAATGTCAAAAACTTATTTATGTAAAATTAGTTGTATCCGCAGTTTCCACTCGCTTAAATATAAAAATTAGATGTATGGTATCGCGGAGTTTATTTTAGGTCTTTTTATTTTACATAATTCTTTACTACCTTATACTGTTCAATAATAGGTATGTAATAAGGATTATCTGTACATTTATTTAGTAAAGTAAGTACAACAGAGTACAAGTACAATAACTTACATTGGAAAAGTACTTATACTTAAGTATTTACGTATACTTAATTAGATATACAGCTCTCTTTAGAAGTAATTTATATCCATAATGGCACTAAATAACACAATGGTTTGAAATAATTATGAATACAACCTTTTTCTTTTTGAAACCATCAATTAAAGAAGAAAGTTTTGCGCCCTAGAGATAATGATTTCTTGTTCTATTTTTTAATTGCTCTTTAATTTTTTATTATTATTTTCCGTAAAATTTTAATCAACGAATTTTTAAATTTAAATTTCAAATAGTTTATATTTATAATTTTTTAAAACTGTACTTTTAAAATTTCTCATTTCGCGCATCATTAAGTTGCGCGCATTACCCTACCAGAACGATGTTATTGCCAATCTTGAAATTGTAGAATACGAAAGTTTGAAATACTTAAAAAAAGACTTACTTTAGACACATGTTTCCAATATTCTTAAGTTCAGAAAATTACTTATATATAAACTAGGAGGTGGTAATAAAAAGGTCCAAAAAAATATTTTTTTCAAAAATCTCATCAATCTACGTCCGTATACCAAATTTCATCTTAATAGGCATATAAATGAGATAATGCGAGAGCTGTGACATACAGACAGACAGACGGACGGACAGAGCGAAACTAAAAAGATTCCTAGTTTTCTACGGAACCCTAAAATTGGTTTAGACCAAAATATTAATACAATTCGGTACCTTGCAAAAAAAATGGTTTGGTATAGAGCAAATCAAGTGAATTTATTGACTTCTTCCTTGATAATTGTCGATAATTTCATAAAACTGTTACAATATGTGTTAAACTATTTATTTTATAGTTTAAAAGATTATATAAATAATGAAAACAATAGTGTCAATCCAAATATGTGGGACATGGAAAGTGGCTATAAAAAAGAAGCTCCTATCAATGTAAAACCAGTCAGAACCTATGGAAATGGAGATAAACTTGGTGTTTTCTTGTTATTGAGAACTTACAGTTACGATTTAGATTATGTATGTGGAGATGTGTTACAAGGTTACAAGGTAAAATGTATATCGATTGCAATTTTTTTAAATATTTGTTTAAAAAACAAAATCCCTTCCTGTAAAAAAATCTGCAACGTATGAAAGATCAGAAAGTTCTCAAAAAAATTTTTCTCGTAGAACTATTAATTTCCATGAAGAACACTTCAATTATCATTTTAGATAATGTTACACCACCCAGCTGATTCTCCTCGCATTGGGCTCCCTTATTTCTACGTACCACTAGAACAAGCTGCATTTGTCGTTGTAAAACCGGATATGATGACTACATCTGATACTTTGAAAGGATATACCCCGAAACAACGTCAATGCTTCTTTCCTCACGAGAGAAAATTAAGATACCATTCTGTTTATACCCAAATTAATTGCCAACTGGAATGTACTATTAACGAAACAATAAATAAATGTGGATGTGCTAGTTTTTATATGCCAGGTATGTCAACTTCAGAAATTAAGTTCTGTCGTAAATTAAGGTATTTTAAGAGAACGTAAATAATTTCAGTAACGTTTATAGCTATTTTATGTTGTACATACATGTGTTTTTTTATTATATGCATTTAAATAAAAAAAAAGTTTAACACTATTTTTCCATTTCTGGGTTGATCCATAAATTACGTCACACATTAAGGGGGAGGGAGGGAGTCTACAAAGTGTGACCATGGAAAAATTTGTCATGCAGCATTCTTTAATATTCTGTAAACATAGTAATTTTTACCATGAAACGCAAGTCAAAATTTCATCTAGTTCTTATTAATAATGAAAAAAAATTATATAAATAAAAATAATATAAATAGCCAAGAACAAGGAAAGAATATTAATTTTCTTTTTTTCGTTGATATTCTATTATTTTAATTAATCTCGCTATATAGCCTAGGAAATAATATAATATTCTTTACTATATATTTTTTTCTAGGAAATAATTCTACTCCAATATGTAGCCCCCAAAAAATATACTGTGTTGAAAAAGCTGAAAGTAAGAACATTTTTTAAAATTTTCTTTAATCTGATTAATTTTTTTAAATTTTTTTTTACAGTGCTTGCTATTGTGAAAGAATCGATCACTTCATCCGAAATTTGCAATTGCCTTCCAGCTTGTACAAGTCTGCAATACAACACAGAAATGTCGCAAGCGAATTTTGATTGGTCTGCCGCAGGAATTGCTCATGGGAAAACTGAAGAACTCTCCCAGTAATAATAATTATTATATTTTATTTCAGTCATAATAATAATTATATTTTATTTTAGGATGAAATTATCTACTATAAACATATTTTTTAAAGAAAGGCAATTTATAACATCACGACGAAGTGAACTGTACGGTCTAACAGATTTCTTAGCAAACTGTGGTGGATTGTTGGGACTTTGTATGGGTTTCTCAATATTGTCTTTGATAGAAATAATCTATTTTATGTCTATTAAACCACTTTATCATAATATACAAATGAATAGCCGTTCTAAATAATATTAATAATAAACAAAAATATTAAAATTAGTACACTTACTATACCCCAACCATCATTATGGTAAAATAAATTATAAGGCTAGCTAAAATAATCATAGCCTGTGCTTTGTTAGTGTTCATTTATCCCCCCCCCCCACCCTACCCCTAGAATTTGTTACTGAATTCATAGACAACATAACACAATTATGTACCTCGTAGAAAGATTTTGAACTAATTTTACTTAAGAGCAACGTCCTTACTTTGGCCATGAAAATCTTTTCATTTTAGCTTATTTTATGAGTTAATATTTTTTTATGTTCTGTAATAAAATACGATACACTAAATGTTTTTTTTATATCTTTGTTGTGTTTTCTGACTGAATTTAATAAAATAATAATTAAAATGAAAATTGATGTTATAATATTTCTGTGCAGTCTATAGATATTTTTTACAGTGTTTTATATATTTATTTTAAACTTTTATTGCCGTTTTATGAATACTCACTTCTACAAACTATTTTCAAAGTTCATATGTTTTTTTTTATATTAAAATTAGAAATAGATTTTGTATGCATTTAAGTAATACTAAATAATTATTTATGTACCTAGTGGGTAAAATGTCTAAATTTTATTATAAATAAATAAACATTACTTATTCATTTTATTTTTTCTCTAAAGTTGATGGTTTCCAAGTAAAAAATTCTTAAAAATTTTCAATATTTTGTTAAGTTTCACATCTTGTAGCTCAAAAAATAGATTTTTTAAAAATATGTTTGTGGTTGATCTACCTAATGATATGTCTAACGATGTAAAAAATATAAAAATAATTTGTCGCGACCTATTTTGCATAAAAAAAGTTCAATGTCGTTCTTTCATTATTATTATACACCTTATACTACTGTCATGATATAGTAAAAATCTTTAAATCACTTTTTCTCAGATATTTATATGAATAATTGAAACATGTACAGTACCTTTAAATACTCTCTTAAAAAGAGAAAATAGATGTGTCCGAAAATCATTAGTTTTTAATTCTAATTCTATGGGAATCGGGTTCATTGTCTACGTAACTAACTAATTTTTTTTGTAAACTTTTCGAAAGAAAAAAAAATCATAATGTTTCATTTTGAACACCCGGTATCCTATATTATCTGATAATATTATATCAAACGGCCCACACGGTCAACATTAAACATATTGATTATGATTACATTATTAATATATTTTAATAAATTTTATTTCAAGATTTTTAATTGTTATTAATTATCCATAAAAACTTACAGGATTTTAATTTGAATAATATTTTCATATAAATAAAGGTAAGTATAGTATCACGTTACATAAATAAAATTCGAATGTAATAAAAATTTAAAGAACCTACACTATGGCACCATTTATTCGTTAATATTAAAACAAATTTTGTTTTCAATATTTGAGTAGATTTGTTAGCTAATAACAGAGTTTAGGCCTTTAGTGGTCACAAATATAAGTAAAATTAATATAGATAATTTTACAATAGGTTCTTATAATAAATTGAAAAAAAAACTGTACACTAATAGCGCAAATTAAATTGAATTAAATGTTTTATTTGATATGATCATATAATATGTTCTACGCAGAATTGTCATATATTTATAAGTATACATTTTCAATTATAAATTTAGATTTAATTACAATAACCGACAAGAGAGTTAATTTATTTTACTTTTTCCACACCCAGAAAATTTCAGGGGTGGTGTTTTTTTTATCGCATTGAAATTTCAGAGTGCCACTCAAACTGAAATAAAAATATACATTTTCATTTGATAGAAAATACAATTAATTTAACATTCCAGACATTATTTGCATTTATCAATAATTATTATATTGTAGGTATAACTAATTTTTAGGGTTCCGTAGAAAACTATAAACCCTTATTCGCTCTGTCCGTCCGTCTGTCTGTCTATATAAATTTTGTACCGATTAAGATGAAATTTGGTATACGGACGAAGACTGATAACCCAAAAACATAAATGAAAAGATTTTTGAAAAAACAATTTTGGATCCCTTTTCCATAGACTGAAAGGTATATTAAAAAAATTCACTTAATCAATTTTTGATTTTAACTCTTCAGTCACAATATATTTTCATCCAAAGTTGTTATCAAAGCCCCCCCCCCCCCCCATCTAATTACTAAACTATCAATTCAAAAAATCTGAAAAAATTAAGTATTTAACTTTTAATTAGTACTTTCAATGAAAATTATAACGAACACTGTCAAAATATTTTTGGACTCCCTTCCATAGACTGAAAATTGTACTCATATTTTTTTTCACTTACTCCATTGAGTAGGGTGTCTTTAGATAGGTTTCCTAAAATTCAACGAAAAATGTTTTATGACCTTTTAAATTAAACCTTTCAATCACGATATATTTGCTTTACAATGTAGTTATCAGAGCCCCCCCCCCCCCCCCTCCTTCTAATTTTTAAGCTACCGATGCAAAAAATCTTTTAAAAATATACTTTCAATGAAAATTATAACGAACACTGTAGCAAGAACAGTTTATGACAATTTAATGAAAAATTTTGAAATAACTCTTTTTTGTAAATCGTAATAACTACGGAACCCTATCATGTACATAACCAATACGCACTTGGCCGTTTTAGTTTAATATTACTTTTTCTGTTTAATCTGTTAATTTGTTACATTTTGAATAACGATTACAAATGGTAAAATTAAAAATCGGTTCTACCCTGCAGCTCGAAACAATGTTGAGAGTTTTCGTTTATTTGAATAGTTAATATACACTAATATACAGTACCTATGTAAGTATAAAAAGTATTTTAAAATATTTTAATCAGTATTTATTTCGATATCATAGATGACAGTCGTATATTAGTATAGTAAAAATAACTCAAAAAACACGTCGAGCGAAATTCTCTGGGAACAGCAAAATTTTTATACCATAATGTAGGGGGGACATTGTAGTTTCACCACCCAAAAGTCCCATGAGCTAAACCTTGTGCTAACTCGGGGAGCCCCATTCAAAGTTGGATTTTGTGCAAATATTTGTTCATTTTTCTAGCTCATAAAAATACAGATATCTCGAGAACAAAAGTAGATATCGAAAAAAATGTTGCTGTTTTAGAATTTCTATAAAATACCCAACAATATGACTAAATAATATTAGAATCTATACTCAAACGTTTAGGTGTCACGTTCATTTGTTTATCAAAAATCGCTGTAATTTTATTGTTTTTTCAATTCCATACTTTTTCATTACATTATTAAGTATGAAAAAAAAATTGTTTTTTACTTTTTGTAATTTTTATCTTATTCTACGTTTAATTTCCTTGAAAAATCTGTCATGGATTTTGATTTAAAAAAATTGTGTGAACACGTAAATAAAATTTCAAAAAAGTATTATTTAGTTTGCAAATTAAATGAATGTTAAATTAACTGTATACGGTTTTTCAAATACATTAAATATTTCATCAACCCGTCATACTATCTGCAAAATTTTAGGTATTTTGGAATCGCTATGAAATTTGAATAATATTATAGGTGCACAGAAAAAAATATTTAAACACTGTGAACATATATGGGGCGGTTTTTTAGGAAACTGCATAAAAATTACAGTCTATGAATTCATACATGGCTGTGCTCCTTTAAATAATTCCTAGTACTATGATGTCTGTTACATATATAGTGCCCATGCATGTACGTTTATATAAAAAAAATTTCCGCGATTAAACCATTCAAAAAAAAATTACAGTCATTTTAACTTGTGAACTGAATTTTATTTTTTCGTGATTTGGTATAATCAAGATATCTCCTAAACAAATGAAGATACATGCAAGTACCATCACATCAAAATACGTAAAATTTTATGTGCTACAACTTTTATGAAAAGTATTTTTTGTTATCTTTATTCTAAATGGTTAATAAATCTACGCGAAAATTTATTTTTAGAGGGGCCTACGAAAAATAAGCTAGTTTTGATTTTTTTCTGGCCCTAATGTGAAGAATTGATAAAAAATAAGTAACACTAATTTTAGAGGATAATAATTTGCAAACTCTCTGAAAATTAAATTTTAATAGGATTATATATAACAGAAATATTTAATTTTAAAGTGCTCAAAAAAATGACATTTTACATCAAGATTGTTGTACAGAGTAAGCTATGGAAATTAACACCATGCAGAGAAAAACATTGACGAAGTTAAAAATTGGGAAAGATGTTACCAAATATCTATAGTTTGTTATAATAAACAATTATCAGTAATAAAATTTTTAATTCAACCCCTATATTGAAAAAACTACCCTTAGTGTATAACTCTCAACTTATGTTCTCGATTTTCATGAAAACGGTATATCGCACGAAAAAAATGTATGGAACTAATTGTGTAGAGAGTAAAATTTGCAATTGATAACAAATAGCATATTAATTGAGTTATTTAAAATTACGGCGTTATTCAAAGGTTTATAAACGAGGCCAAAAAACATATTAAATGTTGGTTATTTCTGAAAGGCACAGACATTTTTTTGCCAAACTTTGAAAATATAAACTACTTACACTATTAAATAGTCACACCAAATTCCCAATCGATCAATGCCACAGAAAAAAAGTTATAGCCAGTTTAATTTTTTTTTTAAATTATCAAAAGTGTGAATTTTGTAATATTGATATGCTGTTATAATCAAAATTTACGAAAATTTTTACGAAACATTCTGATATTTATTTGAAATTTCACAATAATGATGGCTGTAGTTTAGTTTCAATGCTCAGTAATTAACAATTGTGTATGCTAATTTATAAGGGTTTTACAGCTCTTTAAGTGCTATAACTTTTTTTCTGTGGCATTGATCGATTGGGAATTTGGTGTGACTATTTAATAGTGTAAGTAGTTTATATTTTCAAAGTTTGGCAAAAAAATGTCTGTGCCTTTCAGAAATAACCAACATTTAATATGTTTTTTGGCCTCGTTTATAAACCTTTGAATAACGCCGTAATTTTAAATAACTCAATTAATATGCTATTTGTTATCAATTGCAAATTTTACTCTCTACACAATTAGTTCCATACATTTTTTTCGTGCGATATACCGTTTTCATGAAAATCGAGAACATAAGTTGAGAGTTATACACTAAGGGTAGTTTTTTCAATATAGGGGTTGAATTAAAAATTTTATTACTGATAATTGTTTATTATAACAAACTATAGATATTTGGTAACATCTTTCCCAATTTTTAACATCGTCAATGTTTTTCTCTGCATGGTGTTAATTTCCATAGCTTACTCTGTACAACAATCTTGATGTAAAATGTCATTTTTTTGAGCACTTTAAAATTAAATATTTCTGTTATATATAATCCTATTAAAATTTAATTTTCAGAGAGTTTGCAAATTATTATCCTCTAAAATTAGTGTTACTTATTTTTTATCAATTCTTCACATTAGGGCCAGAAAAAAATCAAAACTAGCTTATTTTTCGTAGGCCCCTCTAAAAATAAATTTTCGCGTAGATTTATTAACCATTTAGAATAAAGATAACAAAAAATACTTTTCATAAAAGTTGTAGCACATAAAATTTTACGTATTTTGATGTGATGGTACTTGCATGTATCTTCATTTGTTTAGGAGATATCTTGATTATACCAAATCACGAAAAAATAAAATTCAGTTCACAAGTTAAAATGACTGTAATTTTTTTTTAAATGGTTTAATCGCGGAAATTTTTTTTATATAAACGTACATGCATGGGCACTATATATGTAACAGACATCATAGTACTAGGAATTATTTAAAGGAGCACAGCCATGTATGAATTCATAGACTGTAATTTTTATGCAGTTTCCTAAAAAACCGCCCCATATATCTTCACAGTGTTTAAATATTTTTTTCTGTGCACCTATAATATTATTCAAATTTCATAGCGATTCCAAAATACCTAAAATTTTGCAGATAGTATGACGGGTTGATGAAATATTTAATGTATTTGAAAAACCGTATACAGTTAATTTAACATTCATTTAATTTGCAAACTAAATAATACTTTTTTGAAATTTTATTTACGTGTTCACACAATTTTTTTAAATCAAAATCCATGACAGATTTTTCAAGGAAATTAAACGTAGAATAAGATAAAAATTACAAAAAGTAAAAAACAATTTTTTTTTCATACTTAATAATGTAATGAAAAAGTATGGAATTGAAAAAACAATAAAATTACAGCGATTTTTGATAAACAAATGAACGTGACACCTAAACGTTTGAGTATAGATTCTAATATTATTTAGTCATATTGTTGGGTATTTTATAGAAATTCTAAAACAGCAACATTTTTTTCGATATCTACTTTTGTTCTCGAGATATCTGTATTTTTATGAGCTAGAAAAATGAACAAATATTTGCACAAAATCCAACTTTGAATGGGGCTCCCCGAGTTAGCACAAGGTTTAGCTCGTGGGACTTTTGGGTGGTGAAACTACAATGTCCCCCCTACATTATGGTATAAAAATTTTGCTGTTCCCAGAGAATTCCGCTCAAAATCTAATTTGACTATACTATATATATTTTTATGTACTTACTTTTGAAAAAGTGTTTTTAATAGATTCAAACAAATATTAAATGTGTTAAATTAATAATTAACTCTGTACCGATGGGTGTAATGAATAAATACCCAATGGATTTCCATTTTTAATTACTTTAGTTGTGAAAGGTGCTAGGAACCAATTATTTTTGTAGTTACTGTTATTGAAATATTTGTTTTCTGTGTTTAATATTTATGAAAATATTGCTAAAAGTAGTTTACCAGGCTTTACGCCACTACTTTGTATAATTTCTTCAAAAAGGATAAAAAGTATGTATTTTTGTATAATTTAAAATAATAAACAATAAAGAACCCCGCTCATTTCTTATGGGAAATAACTTTCGGTGAAAATCGCTGAATTTTTGATATACATATGTAGTTTATGTGATGTTGATCAAACGTTTTCACAGGAACAACTTTGAAAAATAAGCCGTTTCGGCAATAAAAATTTTTAAAGGTGAAAAATTGAAATTAAAGTTTTTATTTTTTAATGCTCTTTTCGCTATTTAAGTTTTTACTAATGACGTTTCTGAGGTATATATAAATAATGATGAAAAATGTGATTATTAATTTTTTGACTATGGTAAGTTAACAACTTGCTAACTATTAAATAAATAATTCTGCTTTATTTTCTGTATTTTGCTTTATTTTATCTTTATTTTTATTTTTGTTTGTATTTCGTTTTGACTCATTCTATGCAAGTGTAAATTGCTGACAGAATAAAGATGTATTATTATTATTATTATTATTATTATTATTATTATATAAATTATGATGGTTCGCTGTGTTACAAAAAAATTGAGAAAAACAATACAGTCTGATTCACAAGTGATTTGAGACTTTTTACAGATAATTATATGAATCTTGACTTCTGAGTGTAAGCCGCATCAATTAGGTCGTGTTGTCGATCAACGTTTCGTTACTCATTATGTGGACATCAGGGCTCTTCTAAAAGTGCATTTTAGAAGAGCCCTGAAGATGTCCACTGCAAGTG
This sequence comes from Sialis fuliginosa, assembly GCA_961205875.1. Lineage (NCBI taxonomy): Eukaryota > Metazoa > Arthropoda > Insecta > Megaloptera > Sialidae > Sialis > Sialis fuliginosa. The sequence goes on along the minus strand of OY540817.1, from coordinate 10,127,419 downwards.
TGACGAAATATTAACCGATAATACGACCATATTGACGTGATTTATACCCAGAAGCCAAGATTCATATCCAGATTACCGTGGTAACCTCAAAAGTGTATAATATCTTATAGTTTATTTTAATGTATTTAATTTTGTAAACGATGAAAATAAATAATGCTAATCGCTAAAAACTAAATTAAGATTTAAAAATCTAGTAATATAGCCAAGATTCTGATATTATTACTAACTAAATTTAAGAATAAAAACATAAATAAAAACATCAGTTTCAATTTTCATCTTCAAAATTTTTATCGCCGAAACGACAGCTTTTGATCAACATCGCATAAACTACAAAATATCAAAAATTTTGCAATGTTCACCTAAAGCCATTTTCCATAAGAAATGTGCGGGGTCTTTTAAACATTAATAGCTTTATTAGCTATTAATTTTATTTTTACATGTCCCAAAAATTTATAAACTTTAAAAATGCTATAGACAAATGCGAGTCTGACAGACCTGGCGCAGTTACTAAGCCATGTGATAGAGCACCACCACAAACAAACATATTTGGTAATATAGTTTTAAACAATAGATAATGGAAAATAAAAGTATATCGATAGAATCACCCACTAGCGATATGGAAGTACAGAAAGATGATTTTAACATATCAAGCAATTTATTCCCAAAGATGACGACCTGGCAACATTTTCAAGAATTTTCAGATAACACCAGCCTCCATGGTATCAAATACATAGGGGAGAAAAACCGACATCTTCTTGAACGGTGAATAAAAATTACATTATATTATTAACAAATATTTTTTCTTAAAAATTGCGTGCTTTAAACGTTAACATTGGATTCTTCTCTAGGTTTACGAGGGCTTTGTCTTTATAAACTTGTTTTTCAGTCTGTTGTCTACGTTGTCACGTTTCTCCGTTTGGCGTTTGAACTCTGAAGAAGACTTTGACATGAGAGTCGAAACGTCATGAGAAGAAACGCGACGACCAGTTTATATTAATGATAATTTATATTCATATAGAAAGCTTTCGAATGGTCCATACGCCTTTAACAAATATTTCCAATTATTTTTATAGAGTTTGGTGGACTCTGACGTTCATAATGAGCGTTATTGTTTGCGGCTATCTCATCTCAAAAGTATGGGATAAATGGAACAACAGTCCTGTTATAGTGAGCTTTGCAGAAACGTCAACACCGATATGGCAGGTCCCGTTTCCAGCTGTTACTATCTGTCCTGAATCTAAGGTCCGACGATCTATCTTCAACTTTAGCAAAATTGTGAATAACATGGGAAAGTTAACCGAAGAAATGTAATATAATTAATATCTACAATCTGCAGTAATATACATCTAATATATATATATTTATATGTATTTTGTTATAGGTTTGAAAAAGCAAACAAACTTTCACTTGTGTGTAATTATGAGATATTTGAATTGAACGTTAGCTCGATAGTTACTCAAGATGATGTCAATTATCTACATGAGGTAATGTTAGACCCAAAAACTAAAAATGCTCTTTCAGTGAAAAAATCGACCACAATGCATTATGACTTCTCAGATTATTATTATCTACGAAAGGCTTTGAGGGGGCAGGGGATCATTCAAACCTTAGAAATCTTTACGTGGGGGAGGCAACGCGTTATAAAGTTTCATAGACATAGAGACATGGACATAAACATAGACCCAATAAACGCTCTTTTTGTGAAGACTCGAATTTCGATTCAGATGTCCATGCTATATATTCATCTATGCTTAATTTTATTTTTGTTGTTATATTTTAAATTAATTCAAACTTAGTTTCTGGTGTTGAAATTGTTTTTCTTATAATATATATTTTAGTCAATAAAATAATTTTCAGCCGTCCATATATTTTATTTATCTAATACGAATATTTGCAAGGGTTGGGGTTAGGAGTGGGGGAAGGCTAGAAAACACGTTTTGGCTTATTCAAAACAACCATAAAACGAAACTATATTGAGATTCTTTTAATAATAATCGACCAAAACGTGTGACATATTTTATACACGACACATGAAAAAGTTCAAGGATATTATTGTACTTACACAATCATACTGTAATATTAAGAAATGTTTATACCAAAAAGATAGCAACGGTTTGCTGACAAAATGGCAACAAAACTTATATATAGGTACATTTTTAATATAAATTGTTTTAAAAACACATTTGATCTTTTTGATGTAAACACCGTATTACAATACTCTGTGTAAAATTACACATTATATTTTTACTAACATTTTTGACAAATGTACAATTACTGATATTTTTACCATATAGGTACCTTATCATAAATTGTATGAAACTTATTTATTACTATATCGCTTATTTGTATAGGTAGCCACGCCTTTCAGCCAAATGGTACATTTGTGTAAATTATACAATAATGAAATGAATTGCAAAACCCTTTTTAAACCAATTTTAACTGAAGAAGGCATCTGTTACACTTTCAATATGCTTGATTCAAATTTTTTTGACATAGATAAGTTGTACGTATTGTTTAATACCTTTCAGTTGTTTGATTTTTATAATATATAAAGCAATTAAATATTACAGTCCGACAAAAATTAATCAAACAAATGACATGGGAAATGATAAAGAAACAAACAATGATTCTAAATTGATATGGACACTTGATGGCGGATATATAAAAGATGCTCCTGAAGATGTAACACCAGTAAGAGCTTTTGGGTCTGGATTAAAGAACAGTATTTATCTTATACTGAATGTCAATTCTACCGAATTTGACTTCCTTTGTCGAGAAATGATTGAAGGGTTTAAGGTAACAAAAATGTTGCAATAAGTATAAAAATCTACGTTTAAAGAGCTCAAGATAAAATTTTTTAACCCTAGCTGATCTTAGGAATGTGATTTTATTATATTTTTGCTTTATAAAATTTTCAGCACTAATAAAAAAACATTATATACGGCCTGATTTTCGAAAATAAAAAAATGACTGTTCACTATTCGAGAAGGGATATTATGTAAGAAAAATTAATTTGATATCCTGCTTTTAATTACTAATTTCAGTTAAACTAATCGACAATTAAATAATAACAAAAATGCACAATAAAGAAAGATGTTGTTAGTCATACCAAATGTGTACAATTAAAGTGGTAACACACGCTATACCAACCTAGTAACAGCTTGTAGTTCAGTTCCACGTAATTTTAAATAACATAAAATTTCTAGATAATGCTGCACCATCCTGCTGAAACACCTAGAATTAATATTCCATTTTTTTACGTACCTATAAAACAAGCTGTAATGGCTGTTGTTAAACCAGACATGATGACGACAGCTGATAGTCTGAAGAGTTACACACCTCAACAACGACAATGTTTCTTTCCTCACGAGAGATTGTTAAAGTATCATACAATCTACACCCAGCTTAATTGCAAACTAGAATGTTTTGCTAAAGCAGCATTGGAGAAATGCGGTTGTGTTAATTTTTACATGCCAAGTAAGTTCTCTGCTATTTAAAACACAACACTTTTAATTTTATATATTTTTATTAGAAAACATCAATTGTAAATGTACCCAATACAGGATAAATCAATTATCAAATAATCTAAACTAATTCAAGGGTTTTAGACTTTCAAAAAGTGAAATTCCTATTAAAATCTGTACAGAAGTTTTGAGTCAAATTGGAAGAATTTTTTTAACTGATTGTTGTTAAAAAATAGATTATACTTTACTTTTTATCCACGATTTAGGTACTTTCATAACAAACAGTAATTCGGATAATACATTTCTAAGACAAATAATCTCTAGATTTTAAAAATTAATAATAAATATTGAAACTAACAACGTAATGAAGTTGTAATAAGTTTAGCAGTCGTTTTTTTGTTAATGTTGACAACAAATATACTTATAGGAGAAAACTCTACTCCAATTTGTGGTAAAAGAAATATGAAATGCACAGAAGAAGCTCAAGGTATGTTTATGATAGCTGCAAATATTTTTTAAACTATTGCATTACCCATACATATTTATTCATCAACAGCTCAAACTATAAGAGATGAAGCTTCATCAAATATAGTAAAAAGTTGCAACTGTTTGCCAGCTTGTACCAGTTTGCAATATAGTGTGGAAACATCTCAGGCTTCATTTGATGTCGATGCTGCAGTGAAGGCTTTAGATTATAATTCACCATCGTAAGTTGGAAGATTTTTTTCCTATACATAATACATACACGTATCTTCTACCTTCTTGGTCCTGCTTTTATTATTCCTATCAATAGTTTCATATATCACATATATACTAAATTCATTTTTATTTTAGTTTTCAAATGTCTAATGTAGTCATATACTTCAAGGAAATGCAATTCATTACATCTCGGCGAAGTGAGCTGTATGGTTTGACAGATTTCCTAGCCAACTGCGGTGGATTATTAGGTCTTTCTATGGGCTTCTCGTTTCTTTCTCTCGTAGAAATTATATATTTCTTATCTATTAGACCACTTTGTAATTTAGGATTCAAGGGACATGTTAAGATTCGTTCAAGGTTTAGAAAAAAAGTTTAAAGGAAACTCAGATTAAGATATAAAGTTTATAAAGCTTAATTCAATGAAAGTTTCGAACTAATATTTTTTTAGTAAAATTGTATAAAAATTAAATGATTAACCAATGCCAGGCAATTTATCTGAACACTTTATCGGTTTTTATTTAAATTGTTCAATAATTAACTACCTTTGGTGAATTTAACACAAGAAAGCACTGTGCATTTACTTGACAGATGTTTTATTATATTGCTGACCCATTAATCTATAAAACTAAAACTTATTTTAAGATTTTCAATTTTCATCAATCATCTATAAAAAATATTTTTAAAACTGTGTAGGACAACAGTTCTAAAACTTATATGGTCTAGAGACCCCCTTTTGAACAATTACTTTTCAGGAACTCCCTTTCCCAGATTAATCACTGGTAAATTGAAATTTAAAAGTACTTTTATTTATGCCAAGCATATTTCAGGGACCCCCGGTAAAAGTTCAGCGGACCCTAGTTTAAAAACCACTGATGTAGGACATGTATAGGACAAAGTTAATTTTTAAATGTTCTATAATAATAAAATTATACAAGTAACTGTATTAAATAATTTTAATAAAAGTTATCAATTTAATTACAATAATTGATAAACGAGGGAATTATTTCATTTATTACACACACCCAGAAAATTTCAGGCGTGGTAATTTGTGCTTATTACTTTGAAACTTATAAATTGATCATCGATCCATATGTATCAGAGTAGAACTCAAAGTGAAACAAAAAAATTCTAGACATTATTATTAAAAATATTCTATTTTAGGTAACTATACTCTGTTTCATTTTTCAACTCCTACAAACTTAGACGAAACAGAGTACAAATACAAGTTTTGAGACTTCCGTGTCAGTTTGGTCGTGTTATCGGCCAACGTTTCGTCAGACATTGCAGTGAACATCTTCAGGGTTCTTCCAAAAGAGAACTTTTAGAAGTGGCGAAATGTTACCCGTAAACACGACCAAACTGACGCGGCTTACGACCAGAAGTCAAGATCCACAAGTAACGAATTAATTTTTTTCTTATTCTACTATTTTTATCAATTATGATTACAACTAAAAAAATTCAAAATCAGTACTACCCTGTAACATGAAACATTTTTAATAATTTTCGTTTAATTGAATGCATAAAAAGCATTTTAAAATATTTTATCAGTACTTATTTCGTTGTCAAAGTTGTTAGTCAATAATATATTTTTTAAACTATTTTAGTGTTCATTACTTAAAAAAAATGTTCTTAATTTAGTAGATTTAAACATAGTTATGTGTGTTAATTTAATAATCAACTCGGCAGCGATAGCGTTAAGTCTAGCAAACCTAATAGATTTTATTTGTTAATTAATTCAGTTGTGGAGGCTGCTAGATACGTGTTCATCTCAGTAGCTATTTATTTGTGTATAATATGTTTTATTGTGCTTTTTTTTCTTTGATAATTTCACTATTTCAAGCGCTCAATACAAAAACAGCTTAACCCCAAAATTCTCGAACTTAGAAAAACAGGTTTTAATAAATGAGAAAAAATTGATAAAATTCATCTGCGCAGCAATTAAATAGCTTTATTGCATTCACTTTTGCTCAGATGCAATAGTGGGCATATACCACACAGATTTTTAGTTTCTAAAATTAATTCTTGTCCGCTGTTTAGACCATTATGTTATAAAAGTTTTTGTAAAGATAAAAAAGCTTTTGGCTTTCATACAGTAATAGTGGCTTAAAACGCGTAGGCCGTTTAAGTTTCTAAAAATTTGATACTTTCGGTTAAAACGGTATGTAAAGCTTATAATATTTTATGTAATAATAATAAGATATACACTTTACAACACAATATTTTTTCAATGTTTTTTTTAGAACTTAAAAATAATTAAATTAAATACCAGTCCCGAAAATTAAAATTACACCTTAAAATGCCATTACTAATGTCATAAAATAGAGCACCACCACTGGAAAATTAATTGAGAAAAGTTATTTGGTAATATAATTTTTAATTTTAATAAACAATGCAACGAAAAAGTATACCGAAAGTATCGCCCATTAGCGATATAGAACTACAAAAAGATGATATTGAAATATCAAGTAATACACTCCCAAAGATGACAACATGGCAACATTTTCAAGAATTTACAGATAATACCAGTCTCCATGGTATTAAATATGTAGGGGAGAAAAACCGACATTTTCTTGAAAGGTGAATGAAAATTACATATAATTAATAAATAAATAAAATAAAACTGACTTCAAAAACTGTTAAATAGATTTCAGTTTTTTTTTTTTTTTTTTAAAGTTTTTTTTTGTATTTAAAATTTATATTTCTTACTATAGAATATAAAATACGATTGAAACAAGATATTTAAAATAGTTTGGAATCTGATTTATTGATATATCGTTGGATTACTTCTAATTGTAGTCAACTTTCGAAATTTTCGTAATTGAGTTTTTGATTCAAAGATATTTTACATGTAATTTAAATTATTTAGCTCATCATTGTTTAAATATACATATAACATGAACTTATTTTCAAAAGACAACAATTAATATACTTTCCATTAAATGGTAATGAAATAGTGACGGCAAACTTCTCAGAATAATGTCATTAAGATATACTTATGCATGTTTTACCAAATAATATCTCTATAGAAACTTTTAGAAGGATCCATAAAATGATACATAAATTACATAATCTATTTAAAATGCCAATAAAACAATTTCCAATTATCTTTTTAGATTTTGGTGGTCTCTGATGTTCATAATGAGCGTTATTGTTTGCGGTTATCTTGTCTCAAAAGTGTGGGATAAATGGAACAACAGCCCTGTTATTGTGAGCTTTGCTGAGACCCCAACACCGATATGGCAGGTTCCGTTTCCAGCTGTTACTATCTGTCCTGAATCTAAAGTCCGACAAACTGTCTTCAACTATAGCGAATCTTTTAATAACATGATAAATTTAACTGACGAAAAGTAATATTATTAATATAAACATAAATGTAATTTGTAATTTATATTAATTTTGTTCTAGGATTGAAAAAATAAAAAAAATTGGATTAGTTTGTGATCATCAGTTATTCTATTCTTTAAATTTTAGCTCGATAGCTACTCAAGATGATGTCGATTATCTGCACGAGGTAATGTTAGATATAGATATACAGGTGTCCAAGATAAGCGCGAAATACATGGGGATTTCCTAAACGATAAGAGATACAGATTTGATTAAAAGTAGACCGGTACTTTTTGTACTTTCTGTGTAGAATTGATTGGTGTATTTAGAATTTTTATATCACTTTTAGTTTCCCAGTTACAAGTCCTAACTTTAGTTTTTTATGGGCCACTTAGTTAGCTATAACATATTTGAACGTGTTTTTTATTCTACTTTGCAACGATATGTCACGTCATATCGAAAAAAGTAAGGACATAGTATTTAGTACTTCGACTTATTTTCGAAAATAAATATGACAAGTGACATATCATTGTAAAGTAGAGTACACAATACTAGATCAGGAGGCAGTGACCAAATTTGATCATTATAGCAGTCCGCAAAATTTGTTTTGAAATTTGTTAATTGAGATATAGAGAACTCAGTTAGATGGGTCCTATGATCCTAAGACGCTGCCTTTAGATAGGGCAGCCCGTCAATTGTGTAAAAAAATAGGCAAACAGTTATTTATTAGTTAATTATACGTTCAAATATGTTATAACTAACTTAGTGGCTCATAAGAAAAACTAAAGTTAGGGCGTGTAACTCAGAAACTAAAAGTGATATAAAAATTCTAAATACACCAATCAATTCTACATAAAAAGTGCTTTAAGAAACCGCAAACAAAAAATACCTATCTACATTGACAAAACAGTTTAACCATTTAAATAAATTCTGAATTTTCAGATTTTTGAGTGTACCACCTAAACCACATAGAATTATTAATATTTTTTGATGGAGTAATACTCACACCTTCATTACAAGGAATTCATCTCATTCAACCAAATCTACATCTCTTACCGTTTATAAAATCCCATATATTTTCCTTATTTTTCTTGTATAGGATATACACAAATTCTCGCCTCACCCTTTGTGTCTGAAGAGCGAGTTGAGATATCGGCTAAAATTTATACTCTTAATGCCATTTATTGAGGCATTCAGAATGGTAGTATAGTCATTTATAAAAAGTGAGGTTTGTTATGGTAACTTTGTCGTCATTATAAAGGAATCGCGCGATCATTTTTTCAGAATCTAGAAAATCTAAAAAAATATTTAACCTTTTGGTATAAAACTTTTTTTTTCTTCGAAAAATCACTTTAAAGGGACGAAACTTCCAAAAAGATTGTTTTTTTTTGCTTTATAATCCCACAATTTTGCGGAAAATGAAACAAATTTAAATTTGTAAATATCACTAAAATTAAAATGTTTCTTTTTTATGGTCATAATTACCATTTTTACCATTAATACAGAATTTTAAATATTGCTCTTTTTTCTCTAAAAAATATTCGACATCTTAATTTTTGCGAGGGAAGAGTTGTTTCACATACCTCAATTTCCTTCTCCTAAAAATTAATAATTAAAAACGGATCTAGTAAGTACATCTAAATTTGATTATTTCCTTTCTTTGTCTAGGTTGCCACGCCTTTTAATGAAATGGTAATGTTTTGTCAACTATTCAACGAACTCAAACGTTGCATAAACGTTTTTAAACCAATTTTAACTGAAGAAGGCATCTGCTATACTTTCAATATGCTTGATTCTAATTTTTTTGACATAGATAAGGTGTATGTGTTATTTTGAGATCTTTTAGTTAATTAATTTATAGATATGATATCAAATGCCATTAAATATTACAGTCCTGCAAAAAATAATGAAACAAATGACGACATAAAACCAGAATATAACAAAACGACCAATAATGAAGAAACAAACAAAGATTCTAAATTGATATGGACACTAGATGGCGGGTATATAAAAGACGCTCCTGAAAATGTTACACCAGTAAGAGCTTTCGGGTCAGGAAACAAGAACGGTATCTCTTTTTTAATGAAGGCAAATTCAACTGAATTTGACTTCCTTTGTCGAGGTCAGATAGAAGGGTTCAAGGTAAAAATTATATGACAAGTCGAAAATTTTGAGCCTTAGCTGATTTTGGACGAAAATTATTAAAATTATATTTTTGCATTTTAAAAAGGGTCATTTCGTCGGTTTTCAACCAATTAGTGGAGTTATCAACTTTGGGAAGCAAAAAAATATATGTTTTTTTAATATTTTTGAACAAAAAATTAATAGAATATAGGTACTTTTAATTACTCTAATTTAATTAAAAGCTGAAAATGCCAATTTCGCCAATTTTCGACCAAAACATCCATTTTTCGTGTGTGTGTATGTGTACTGCCAAAACAATTAAGGTCTTCTAGGAACAAATTTTTATATTATTTTAATTTTATTTTAAGTGTCTATATTACTATTTTTGTTATTATTTCTTAAGAATGATTCGTCAAATGGTCAATAACGAATTGACCCTATATTCATACAAATTTTACAGGAACAGTAAAACATTTTTTTGAGAGCAAGGGAAAAAATCATCCAACAATTAACTAAGATACAAAATTTTCGTTATGGGTTTTAGGATTTCCAAAAAAAATTATTTAGTAATAAATATAATAATCTATTCCTTACATTAAATATTACCGTGATTAAAAGTATTAAAAATTTTCATTTGATATAAAAGTAAAATAAAAAATATTGGAAAGCTTTGTTTAGTAAGAAATACATCAAAAATATCGAATTGGAGATCATGGAAAATGCCAATAGAAATCAAAATTACATGCTATACCAGCCCAGTTGTACCTTCACATAAATAAATTTATAAAACATATTTCTAGATAATGCTGCACCATCCTGCTGAAACACCTAGAATTGATTTACCATTCTTTTACATACCTCTAGAGCAAGCTGTTATAGCTGTTGTTAAACCAGACATGATGACCACAGCTAATAGTCTGAAGAGTTATACATCTCAACAACGACAATGTTTCTTCCCTCACGAGAAATTGTTAAAGCATCATACAATCTACACTCAGCTAAATTGCAAACTAGAATGTTTTGCTGACGCCACATTAGAGAAATGTGGCTGTGTTAATTATTACATGCCAAGTAAGTTAACTGTAATAAAAATACTCCTTTTATAAAAATTACCTTTATTTTAATTTATATAAAAAATATCTCTACCACCTTTAAGTGTAAAAAATTAGGTGACATCCATGCTTAGCTTATTATTTACTTTTACACAAAGATCCACTGCATCGATAGATCGTGATTTATTATTATTTAAGCAATAATTTTCTTGAACAATTGAACAAATAATCTCTGGCGTCCATGACTTAAAATATATTACAAATATCTACACTATCAACGAAATGAAGTTGCTATACGTTTAACAGTATTTTTTTTATTAATGTGAATGAACATACTTATAGGAGATAACTCTACTCCAATTTGCGGTCCAGCTAATAAAAAATGCACTGAAGAGGCTCAAGGTACTTAAATAAAACCTTTAAATATTTTTGTAATTCCCTCATTATTCACGTATATTAATTCATCAACAGCTCAATCTATACGAGATGAAGCTTCATCAAATATAAAGAGCTGTCATTGTTTACCAGCTTGTACCAGTTTGCAATACAATGTGGAAACATCTCAAGCAACATTTAATATAGATGCTGCATTTAAGGCTTTAAATATAAATTTGCCACCGTAAGTTGGTAGATATTTTTTTACAATTTTATATCTTCTGCCTTTTTGGTCCTGCTTTACATTAACTAATCAATCACATTTTGGAAATTATTGAATTATTTCTATACATATGAACATAAAACGTGTTAATTAAATTTAAAATTAAAATTGTTTCGCTATAATTAATATATACCTAAATCACATTTGCTTCGATTTTAGCTTTCGAATGTCGAGTGTAGTCATTTACTTCAAGGAAATGCAATTCATTACATCCCGGCGAAGTGAGCTGTATGGTCTGACAGATTTCCTAGCCAACTGCGGTGGATTGTTGGGATTTTCTATGGGCTTCTCGATCCTTTCTCTCGTAGAAATTGTATATTTCTTATCTATTAGACCACTTTTTAATTTAGGATTCAAGGGACATGTAAAGTTCCGTTCAAAATTCAGAAAGAAAGATAAAAGGAAATCTAGATTACTTTAAAAGTTTAATAAATAATTAATTTTTGATGAAAAAGCATGGCTTGTGATGTTACCATGCATTTTCAGAATTTTCTGAGCACTTTAACGATTATTATTACATTATTTTACATCACATTATGATTATTTAAATTTGGAGAAATTCACAAAAAATCAACTGCTTAAATTAAGGGGCAACAATAATGTTTAATCACAGGATGTGAAATGTTTAAATCATTTTGTTACGAATAAATACGTTATGATAACGCATATTTAAATATACCGGGTGCTATATAATAAATCGTTACAAATGTTTATTTAGATAAGTAATAGTCGAGTCTATGAACATTTATACATTAAAAAAAAATCATCAAAATTTCATTGACTCGACTATGAGTACGTTTACACAGCGCTGTTGTTCCGGTTTTACTATAACCGATGTAGTTAAACCGTTTTAAGCGATGCTGTTTACACATACGAGAATGAGTAACGTCAACTGGAATTATAATTCCGATTTGAAGTACGCTATTGGTTCGATGACGTACCAACAACAAATCTCAAAAAAACTTTGTCTCCCCTACGTTCCACGAATCACGCTTTCTTTTATTTTCAATCTCATCAGGTGTTTTACCCATATTTTAACTGACAACGCTTTTTCAAATGTTAATGCGAAGTGCATTTCGATGAAATCGAGTGTAGACTCCGTAAATACTTATATTAAATAGATACAGCTATGTCCATGCAATTTACACGCGTTTTTATTCTGGCTCTATTCCAGTTTAGTTATACTATACCTGTATATCATAAACCTGATTAGTTACGTCAGTACCAGTAATACCGGAATAACAGCGCTGTGTAAACGTACTCTATGTTATTAACGGAATAACCTTGCCTTTTCATATTTACGCACGTTTTAGCGTTAAAAGTAGTCAAGTCAAGGTCATGTGATAGATTTTTAATTCTAGCATTAATAAGTGTATAATGCAGAATTGAGTTAAGCTTTGACGTCACTAATTACGACGAAATATTAATTAAAATTGTTAAGAAACATTAACGTCATAGACCTAGAGAACACTTAAATACCAGATAGGCGTTGATGTCGGTTTTTTAACACAGTTTCTCCCTTTATCATCTCTCCACAAACCGAACGAATCAGAACATCCAAATTCGGCCTCGTGACCAGATTTGACGTTCGACGCTCATTCGACAAAAATATTAGTCAGTTGAGTAAAAGCAGTATCATGATATTGCCCCTTTCAAACTAAATTAACTTTTGTCTAAAAAGTGTTTCTGCATACATTTTACTTTTCTAAATAACATTTCGTAACGTTTTATTTTGAACATCCTGTATTATTTGATTATATTATACCAAACGGCAAACGTGCTAAATATTAATCATAATTATAAAACCATTAATTACATTATTGTTATATTCTAATAAAACTTGTTTCGAGATTTTTAATTATTAATCACCCATGAAAATTTACAGAATTTTAATTTATATATTCACGTAAAATTGAAATATTTTTTTTATATAACTAATGGTAAGTATTACATTATATATTAAATTATTTTGAAATAATAAGTATAATTTTATTTATTTAATTAATTTATTACTTTTTTTATGATAAATTTAATCAGACTTAATGCGTATACCCCAATGAAATATTAACATAATCTTCCCGATAATTTTTTATCAAACAACAAAATTATATATGTACACGCTCTACTTTAATGATATATAAAACAGTGTCAATTTTTTAAGATCGAGTGGGGGAGGTGATTTTGCCATTATATTTGCTAATATAAATGCATAGACCACGTTAGGTATAATTAATAAATATTGTTTTGTATCACAAAATATACAATTTAAAACTAAATATTTAATAATTAACAATTATTATTATACAGTATGTAAAAGTTATTAGTTAAACATCTATGAAATATTTTTAGAACTAATAATTAACGTATATTTTGATGCAATCGATTATTTTTGTCTTCAATTTTTGATTATTATTTTTTTTTAATTTACTAATTAATAACAAAGTTTGTGCCATTAAATAAAATTTAAGATTCTCGAGCGATAAGCGCCCTAATGGACAGACAAACAGACAGTGAAACGTTTTTGCTAATTATTCTAATGGATAGGTTCAATTTTCCTTTAAATCGGACGGTTGAAATTGACCTCAGGGTAACTAATGTATAAATAATATATTTCTAATAACAAACTTAAACTTGAACTAGACTTACATTGAAAGTATAAATCAAAGTTTACACCATAACAAAATCATACACTATCTATGCACTAATCATACACAATAATAACTATAACAAAAAGTAGTTACGTTGGCACTTATTACTTTCTTAACTTAACTTAACTTAATCCTATTCCTATCTCGTTACTACAGTGTCTTTGTCCATTTACGTGAATTACAGTGTAAAGGGCAATATTTTCAAAGATGCTATAGATCTTTGCTTTTTGTACTTTAAAAATTTTATGTTCACCACACGACGCTGTAATAACGACTAACTGCTTACAATTCTCCCGGGGTCTATCTACAGAAATGATTATATAATGTTACAACTAATTTCTACAGATACTTATTTAATAACCCAAACGTCTAACTAATCATATTGTTACAACAGAGAGACTTTGCGTTTTGTAATATATATATATAAATCAGTGGTTTTCAAACTGGGTTCCGTGGTACCTCTTTAGGAGTTCTGAGTCAAAATAAAAATTCGAAAAAAAATTTATAAAGCACTCACACTAGTTGACTATAGTTTATTAGCTAAAAAATATATTTAGTTTTATTTGAAAATTAATGTATTCCAAGGAGTAACTAGTGTTCGTAAAATAGCTATGTGTGAGTTTTTCTGCATTAATAGCTAATTGTGCAGTAAGCAATTCTCGTCGGGCCACCAGTATTTTTTTTAAATAGGGGAGGTTGGTATTTTTCTAAGGGCGGAAAGGGTTTCGCCAAAAAAAACTTATAGTTTTAAGCGGTTCATTAATCAAACATTTTTGAAGACCACTGATATAGATGATTCTATGTTTAACATTTAATTGTACCATTTTATACAGGTGTTGCTTGTAAATTTCTAAAATAGGTATAATTTAATTATAATAATTGACAAACATGGGAATTATTACATTTTTTTCACACACCTAGAAAAAGGTGTGGTGTTTTGCATATATTGCTTTGAAATTTCTTATAAATTGATTAGGTATTGATCCATATCATATCAGAGTAGAACTAAAGCTGAAACAAAATTAGACATTTTGAATTGATAGAAAAATTCATATAACAGTTTAAACAATATTTGTGTTTATTTATCAAAAATATTATGTATTAGATTACTTTTACTTTTAACTTTTTATTATTTTTTCTTAAGAGACAAATTTGTTACATTAAGAATTACAATTACAATTGAAAAATTTAAAAATCGATACTACCCTGTAGAACGAAACAATTTGAGTAGTTTTCGTTTATTTGAATATATAAAAATATAAAAAAATATAAAAATTTAAAAATCGATACTACCCTGTAGAACGAAACAATTTGAGTAGTTTTCGTTTATTTGAATATATAAAAATATTTTTATCAGTACTTATTTTGTTGTCAAAGATGACAGTTAGTAATCAATACAATATTTTTTAAACTACATATAAGTGTATTTTATTTTAAATATATGTGTTCTTAATAAATCAAAACGAATATTATGAGTGTTAAATGAAAAAAAAAAACTTAAATAAACTTTCATTATTTAAATAATTCAAGATACGTGTTTTTCTCAACAGCTGTTTTTTATTATAGGTAGTTTGTTTTATTTATTATTATATTGGTTTTCTAAAATACTTTTAAACCGATTCAAAAATAGTAATGTTTTTTATTATACAAAAACTATTTATTCATATGCTATTATTATAATATTTTATACAATCAAAATTAGTTTAAAGTTTTATATTATTGTTACAATTATATTGATCGCTTTGTAGATATATAATTTTTGTAGAATTTAAAACTTATAAAAATTCAACATTAACCGCTTAGTACCTTAATT
Source organism: Sialis fuliginosa (assembly GCA_961205875.1). Lineage (NCBI taxonomy): Eukaryota > Metazoa > Arthropoda > Insecta > Megaloptera > Sialidae > Sialis > Sialis fuliginosa. The sequence continues at coordinate 10,111,637 of OY540817.1, read as the reverse complement.
AGCTAATATAAATATGTTTACTAGTGCTAAAATATGACTTATTTGGCTCTACCACTAGAGGGTTAATTAAGCAACATTAATAATAAGTATGTATAACACTTCTTAATCCTAATAGGAAATGCAAAGAATAAATACATCGGATGAATCGCCCATTAGCGATATAGAATTACAGAAAGATGGTATTGACATATCAAGTAATTTATTCCCAAAAATGACGGCCTGGCAACATTTTCAAGAATTTACAGATAATACCAGTCTCCATGGTATTAAATATGTAGGGGAGAAAAACCGGCATCTTCTTGAAAGGTTAATAAAAATTACATATAATTAATAATTAATATTATAATAACATTTATCTTTAGTCAACGTCTCGTCGAGTATTATAGTGGACATTGTGCCGCAATACTTCTGCCTTTTATAAGATCTTTTTTTTCTTCAAAATGTGTTAATTTGTTTTCTAAAATATACAATAATATAATTATAGAATTTAACATTTTACTAGATACTACCTTTTAGTAATTTTAATGCTATTAGGTTCTTCTAACGATTTTCTACAGATTAGTCATAAAATTAATCATTTAGAATGTTTTTCAATAGAATATTAATTTTTTTTATAAAATTGGGGTAATATGATGATATTTATCTAAAATATATATATGTAGATATGTACCAAAGTATCTCTAAAATGCTTGATTTTACAAAAACGTTTTTCTCAAATGATATTAATAGGTATTGTAGATACCCTATCAAATAATAATCGATACAAAAATGTTTAAAAAGGTCCATAAAATGATATTTGCTATGATACAGCAGAATTAATCAAATTGAATTAAAAATATTTCTTATTATCTTTTTAGAATTTGGTGGACTTTGATGTTCATAATGAGTGTCATTATTTGCACCTATCTTATCTCAAAAGTGTGGGATAAATGGAACAACAGTCCTGTCATCGTGAGCTTTGCTGAAACGTCAACACCGATATGGCAAATTCCGTTTCCAGCTGTTACTATCTGTCCTGAATCAAAAGTACGAAAAAGTGTCTTCAACTTTAGCGAAGCTTCGAATAATAGATGGAAATTATCGAACGAAATGTATTATCTATAATATAGGGTGTGTCCCAAAAGTCATGAAATATATATTTAAAAAAAAAATTTATTGACAATATCGGTACAAATTATTAATATTCTTCAATGTACTCTCCACGAGCATCTACACATTTTTCCCACCGACTCTTCCATGCCCGGTACGCCTTCTCGAAGGCCTCGACGGGAACCTCCTTCAAAGGCGTTGTCACGGCCGCTTGGATAGCGTTAATGTTGTCAAAACAGCGTCCTTTGCATGTGGTATTGACTCTCGGAAACAAAAAAAATCAGCCGGAGCTAGGTCAGGACTGTAGGGTGACTGCGGCAGCAGTTAGCGGCGATGTTTTTGCTTGAGCAATTCGTGAGTTTCGGCAGCTTTTTTGTCGAGTTTTGTGCAAAATTTGATCTCCCAACATTGTTCGAAAGTATCCGCCATCGTGCGTTGTGACGTGGTCTCGAAACAAAGGTGCGCTAAATCAGCTATCCTGATTTTTGGTGCGTTGTGAAGCTAAGGGTCCCCCTCACCTCAAACACACAGCGACCAGTAAGGGTGCGGCAAAAATTTATATTTCATTACTTTTGGGATACAGGTTGTATAATATCATCTTATTAATTATATATTTGTTATAGGAGGAAAAAAGCAAACATAATTTCAATCATGTGTAGTCAGCAGAAATTTGATTATAATAACTTGACATATACTCAAAATGATATGGATTATCTTCATGAGGTAATTTTAGATATAGAAATACAGTGTGTCCCAGGATAGATGTAACAAGAGGTGTAATGAACAATTTTTTTTTCGAATTTCGGAATGATCTTTGGGGATCGAGTTCTGCTTGATGTAAAACTAAGGTATACCAATAGTCAGTCTATTCGGTCTTCTACAGGAAGTTTTATAAGCAAAGTTGTAAAAATAACTAAGAACAAACTACCTATATTTTTCATTACATGAAAAAAAATCCACCAAAAAAATGTTTGTTTATAATGCAATTTTGTAACCCTATACCGAATTTCAAATCATTAAAAAAAAATACTTTCAAATAAGTAGATATTTAACTGTGAAGTGAAAAATAAGGTATGTATACAACAATAGAGACACATTATTTAGTTAGTATTGACTATCTATCAAACGTGACGTTGTCTTATTACATTTTATATTACTTTTTTTTTTTTGAAAAATGAAGGTTGTTTATTCTTGGTAATTTTTTAAATTTTGCTTATGAAATACCTTGTAGAAGACTAAGACAACTAATTTTTGATATACGTTAGTTTTACATCAAGCAGGACTCGATTCCCAACTTCTTTTTGTTCATTACACCTCTTGTTACATATAGCCTGGAACACACTGTATATAATTACCAGTTCAAAATTTCAACACTGCAACCATTATCTAAATGACATCTGTGTGTATGTCTGTCGATCTGTGATGATCGCTCTACAGCCAAATCTAAGAATTATGAAATTTTAAATTTAGTTCACTTCCTATTTTTACACCGTTTATTTTTCTTATTAACATATTTAACGGACGGCGCAAATAGAACAACTTGTAGAGAATATTATTTTCGAATTTCAAATAAACAAGTGTTTTGTTTCTTTGCATATGAATATATAATTATTTACTTTTTTCTTTATTGTATAGGTAGCCCCGCAATTTGACCAAACGGTAGTTATGTGTTCAGTATTCAACGTTTTCAGAGATTGTAGTACCTTATTTAAACCAATTTTAACTGAAGAAGGCATCTGCTACACTTTCAACATGCTTGATTCTAATTTTTTTGACATAGATAAGGTGTACGTATTATTTTTAAATCTTTCAGTTAACTAATTTAAATAAAATATCAAAAAGGTTAAATCTTACAGTCCGACAAAAAATAACAAAACTAATGACAACCTTGAAACAAAACACAAGAAAAAAAAGAATAATGAAGAAACTAAATTGATATGGACTCTTGATGGTGGATATATAAAGGATGCTCCCCAAGGTGTTACACCAATAAGGGCTTTCGGGTCTGGAGATAAAAACAGTATATTTCTTATGCTGTTATCAAATTCTACCGAATTTGACTTTCTCTGTCGAAGTCAGATAGAAGGGTTCAAGGTAAAAAATATATGAAACATGATATCGAAAACTACAACTAATGACAAAAATTTTGATCTTGGAAAATCAATTCTATCTCATATATTTTTACATTTTGCAATGTTATTAAAATAAAACAAAAATATTGTAATAGTCCTGGCTGTCTAGGCTAAAAAACACCTAAAATAGGAATTTTTAGGTACAGTTTCGCTATTTACAGGATTTGTTACAAATGTGGTTTAGAATATTACCCTATGTTTGCTCCGATTTTGGTTTTCCGCGTCATCGGTAAACCATGGTTCAATTGTCAAATTCTTCAGATTTTCTGATTTTCGCTAAATAGCGGTCTAAATAAGTATTATACAAAAAAATTTTAAATCAAATTTATTTGCTATACAATTTCCTACAACCTCCATTTTGAAAAAACAATAATTTGTTTATCCGCTACACTGAAAAATATGACTGAAAACACACTTTTTTTAAGCTGTAATAACTAAAAAGTTTGACGTTTTTTATGCTGATACCCCTGGAAAATACACGATTGTCGCCATAAAAAAGTAAAATATTTCAATTCTTTGGTAAATGGTAGCACTAAAATATTATTGTTGAGTTTTTTAAATCAATTCAGTTGTTTCGTAGAACCAGCAATATTAAAAAATAATAGCCAAAAACCTGCTCCGAAAAATTATTTATCTATTTGTGAAAACTGCATTAAAATCGGTTCAACAATTTTTGAGTTATATAAATGCACAATTATTGCAAAAATTGATTGTTTGTTTATACAATTAATTAACTCTACCTACATAAAAGATAACATATTTTTGTATCTTTTACCTCTTATCTCGATATACCAGCTCAATGACAACTTCTAGTTTCACTCCACCTAAATAAAAATAAATATACAATTTCTAGATAATGCTACACCATCCTGCTGAAACCCCAAGAATTGATCTCCCATATTTTTACGTACCTATAAAACAAACTGTTATAGCTGTTGTTAAACCAGACATGATGACCACAGCTGATAGTTTGAAGAGTTACACACCTCAACAACGACAATGTTTCTTCCCTCACGAGAGATTGTTAAAGTACCATTCAGTCTATACCCAGCTTAACTGCAAACTGGAATGTATTACTAACGTCGCATTGGAGAAATGTGGCTGTGTTAATTATTATATGCCAAGTATGTTTACACTTATTAAAAACTCAACGTTTCAATTTTATATCATTATATTAAAGCAATAGGGGAGATACACAATGAAACGGACATTTGAGATGGACGCAATTTTTTATCAAAACTACATATAATATAAAATAATAATAATATTATGTAAAAATCTAGTACGTTAAACATATCTCTAATTGACTTTCTTACACTGAATTAATTTTTACCACAAAAAAATAGAAAATAGTTAAATACATGTTTTTTTTTCAAGTCATTTGTGTCCGTTTCATACACCATTCGCATTGAAAAGGACAGTGGGTGGGATGAAACTGACTGGGGTACATAAGTGGTACTTATTAAATATAATTTAATTCAAATTAAACAAAATTTTAATTAGATATATTTCAATCTAGTATTTGTGTTATAACTATTGAGTACTTAAGTACTTAATTCTAAAATTTTGTTATTGTATTGCAAAATAAGTCAACTTTACAATTTAATTTTTACATTCAACATTCATCTGTCCGATTTAATACATAAGTTACCTTTAAACTTATTTGACAAACTTAATTTACATAGAAATAAGATTTGAAAAATAACTTACCATTAATGTTTGACTCAAATATATGCAGTATTTCATAAAACATCAAAAATACAATAAGTGTACTATCTTACCTTTGAATTTTTTTTCAAAAAACTATTTTTTTACAACGAAAATTTATATCGTCACATGACACTAGGTAAATGCCATCTTTATGATGTAGTCTATAGAGCTTTGTGAATATAACAACAAAATTTGAATTCATTCGTTCGGATAGTTTCGATAGAACAGGCATTGTCCGTTGCATGAACTGTCCGTTTCATTGCGTAACTCCTCTATATGCTAAAAAATAATATTTTATTTTATATAGTTTTTGATCGATCGCGTTAACAAAAATTTGTTTAATACACATTTTTACAGAAGAATTATCTATTGCTTCAATTTTTGAAACTATTTGTTACTCAAAACGTAGATAGGTGTATAAAATTTACTTGTTTTCCATGATCTACTTTTACAACAAAATTCATCATTATCAACCGATAGATCGATATCTGTCGTTTGTACAATACTTTTAATCTTGAACAAAGAATCTCAAACTTCTGTAACTTAAAAATAAATAATGAATATTTAAACTATCAACGTAATAAAGTCGTTATACATATATTTATCAGTAATTTGTGTTAATGTCTACGAAAAACAAACTTACAGGAGATAACTCTACTCCAATTTGCAGTCCAAAAAAAATGGAATGCACAGGACAGGTTGAATGTATGTACATTAGTCTACATATTTTTTTGATTCCCGTATTATTTACATACACTTATTCATCAACAGATGAAACGATAATAAATGAAGCTACTTCAAAAATAAAAAGTTGCAATTGTTTACCAGCATGTACCAGTTTGCAATATAATGTGGAAACCTCTCAAGCTTCACATAATGTAGATGCCGCAATGAAGGCTTTAGGTGTTGATGATGATCCAGATGCGTAAGTTTGTAGATTCTTTTATTATATACTTATCTTCTGCATTCTTGGTTCTGCTTTTCTTTAACTAATCAATCAAATTTTAACAATTACTTGTAAACAAAACGCTATCAAAAGTTTCATCCGGAAAATCCGGGTTTAACAATGGTAAAAGTTGTTTTGGCTTCACTATAGGTAAAGTAAATTACTTTTTTATTTATTTTAGTAATCAATTGTCACATGTCATCATACACTTCAAGGAAATGCAATTCATTACTTCACGACGAAGTGAGCTGTATGGACTGATAGATTTCCTAGCCAACTGCGGTGGATTGTTGGGACTTTCAATGGGATTCTCAATCCTTTCTCTCGTAGAAATTATATATTTCTTTACTATTAGACCACTTTCTAATTTATGGTTCAGGGGACATTTTAAAAAGTTTAGAAAAAATAATGAATTAGTATAATTGTAATCATAATATTTTAGAAAAACAGCGCTGAAATTTGACACTATGCGGTATTTTCTGAATATTTTTCAAAACTTAATCAGGTACAATATTATATAATTATGGAATTTTTTTTAGTTGACAAAAATGTATAAATTTTGATTTAATTGCTTCATTATTTAATTGTTTCAATAACAAAATACAAAAAAAATGTAAAAAATTCACTTTTCAGAGGAGCGAATGTTTTAAACTAATGAAAACGAAGGTCGACAAAAAAATATTAATCACAGGATATAAAATTATTAAATCATTTTTGTTACGTATAAATAAATTATGAAATTATTAATTATCATAGGTATATCAAATAATATATCAAAATAAAACAATACCTACGAATTTATATTTCAAAAGGTAAGCTGTTTTCAGATAAAAGTGGCTCAGTTTCATGATGGTAATATGACATTTTTTTCTGTGAGGAGATCTACCTATATTTTTGTTCTAAAGATCTCATTCTACTCGAAAAATTAATAAATCAATAAATTAAACTTTACTCGTAATCAAATAAGTGAAGGAATCATTGTAGATTATATTTTTGAATACCTGTTTTTGTTTTTATGAAAACCTATTTTTTTAGTTTTAAGTACCTATTTGATTCTATAAATATTTCTGATAATTTTTTTACGTAAAAAAGTTACGATTAAAGAACAGTGAATATCATATTACCCCCATAAAATTGGGTAACATGTCTTAACCCTTTGTCTTCCTGTAAACAGCCTACTTTTCGAGAGAGAAAAACTCGTAACATTTTCAACTTCCTGTATACGATATTATCTGATAATATTATATCAAATGGCACACACGGTAAACATTAAACATATTATAACTACAAATTATAGAACCTTTGATAACATTATTGTTATGTGTATTATAATAATTGATTGTTATTAATTATTAATAAAAACTCAGAGGGCTTTAATTTACCTATATATTCACGTATACACGTCATATATTTTCATTAAACTAATGGTAAGTAACTATTACTTTATTAACTACGATAATTTAATTAAAAAACTAAATTAACGTAGTTAATTCTGAAAATGCATTATTAATTCAATTCAATTATTCTGCTATTATTTTGAACAGCAAAATATTTACTCGCTTTACTTAAATAATTTAAATAAATGCCGGATTCTTAAGTGTGAGCCTCTGAGTAGGGAACCACATAGGGGGGAACTATTCGTTAATATTAAAGCCTTGTTTATACGAGCTTAGTGCTAATCATTAGTACTTACCAGTTACATTAAGTACTTTCAAAGTGTTCAAGACATTTTTACTAATACTAATACTTCGGGTTTACAATAGTTTACATGTCCCGATATTGATGCGAGTGATTAGCACTAAGCCATGTAAACAAGGTTTAAAACTAATTTTACCTTCAGTATTTTATTTGGTTTTTAACTTTGATAGTTCATACCAAAGTTCGGGCCATCTAGTGTTCTCAAGTACAAGTCAAATTAAAATAATTATTCTACAATAATTTTTACAAATTGATTATTGATCTTTATCATATCAAAGTACAACTCAAACTGAAAAAAATGTATGTATACGTTTTCATATTATAATATTATATTAATAGTCTCTGTTTCATTTAAGTCTGCAGTGGTTGGCGCGATTTTTGACCGTACGGTTCACACTTCGTACCGTCAAAAGCCCCTGCAACCACTGCAAACTTAAATAAAACAGAGTATAGATATTATTTGTTTTTATCAAAAATATGTATGGTTTAGTATTTTATAGGTAACACAATTATTTTTTATTATTATGGAAAAATGTTTTAATTAGTTATTTTTTCGTTGTCATAGACATAAATCTTCGATATAATTAAGATATAATTTCGGGTGTTAAATTAAAAGTAATCCAAACTATTTTCTGTTTTTAAATTATTCAGTAATGGAGGGTGCTAGATACGTATTCTTCTTAGTAGCTATTTATTTGTATGTTTATTTTCATTGAGATATTTATTTAATGTGTTATTTTTATCATTTATAAAAAGCTAATACAAACTTTTTATTAATGTGTAATTATACTATATTATGTAATCATAGTTCGTTAATGTTTTATATCTTCATGTTATCTGTTACGCAATTGGAAAAAATAAAATTAAACATTTATCGCTTTATTATTATTTTTATTTTTGCCAGCCCCAAAAACTTGAAAACATCCCTTAAAAATGGTTATGACAGACCTAGCGCAATCACTTATGAGAAAGGGCGACGCCACTGAAAGGTTACTTAAACAAAATATTTGGTTAATATAACTTTAATCTTAATAGACAATGGAAAGAAGAAATAAATCAAACAATTATTATGTGATATACCAAAAATAAACAAATTTTTTATTCTAAATATTCGACTTTTAGGGGGAGAAGTTACCGAAAAAAAGGCAAAAATCCTACTCTTATAAATATGATATCAAATTAAAACTGGTAACTTAAGGAATTTAAATAATGAAAAACTCAACAATTTCAAACTAACCCTAATAATAACCCTGATAATATTTATAGTTCAAATTTTTAATAGATAATGAAAAGAAAAAGTACATCAAAAGATTCACCCACAGAGGTTATAGAATTACAGAACGATGATATTGACATATCAAGTAATTTATTCCCAAAGATGACAACATGGCAACATTTTCAAGAATTTTCAGACAACTCTAGTCTCCATGGTATTAAATATGTAGGGGAGAAAAACCGACATCTTCTTGAAAGGTGAATAAAAATGATACATACCTAACGAATATTTCGAATGACTAATACCATTTAAGAGTAAAACATTTAAAAATAACATGCTAAATTTTAAATTGATTTTGATTGAAAAATTTGTGATAGTAAAAATATTACCAAAAGCCAGATAAATTATTCAGATATACCGAATGTTGCCCGCGGCCCATAAAGCGACTTTTGCCCACGCCTGCCTTGGATGTAGAAAATTTCAAAAATCATCCTTACGAAATAAATTAACACTACCATAACAAATATTTCCAATAATCTTTTTAGAATTTGGTGGACTCTGATGTTCATAATGAGCGTTATTGTATGCGGCTATCTAATCTCAAAAGTGTGGGATAAATGGAACAACAGTCCTGTTATTGTGAGCTTTGCTGAAACGTCAACACCTGTATGGCAAATTCCGTTTCCAGCTATTACTATCTGTCCTGAATTAAAAGTTAGACAATCTGTCTTCAACTTTAGCGAAGTTGTTAATAACAGAGGAAATTTAACTGACGAAATGTAATATAGTAGGTACATACAGTAGCACCTCGCAATAATGACTACTCGCTTAGCAACGTTTTCGTAATAATGGCGCCTGTAATTTCTATTTTTTTCAGTTATAAATCATGTCCTGTACGTACCAAATTCATGATGAAAGGAACAAATTCGTTTAAAATTTGGGTAATTATTTTGTGCAAAAACGCTCGGACACGTCAATTAGTATTTTTAGTTGCGGATTTTTTGACATAAGAACATTGTAAACAGGGTGTCTCAAGAAATACATATACAGTCATCATTGATTTTTTTAAATGAAACACCCTATATATAATGCCATTTTTGAATTGTACGGTATATTTTGAATACTTTTTGTAAAACATATATCTCTAAAATCAGCGGTTTTCGGAATAATGACGTTTGAAAATTGGCATTTTGAAATACACACAAGTCAAATAAAATGTTTAAATTGAACAAATACACCTTGAATTTTTTTTAAAAGCCAACAAAAACAACCTGGTATTGCAAAAAAAAACATTGAACTTTTTTTTTGTTTTTTTTCTTTTTTCTTTTTTTTTTCTTTTTTTTTCTTTTTTTGCAATACCATGTTGTTTTTGTTGGCTTTTAAAAAAAATTCAAGGTGTATTTGTTCAATTTAAACATTTTATTATTATTTTTTATTATTTTATTGTATTTCAAAATGCCAATTTTCAAACGTCATTATTCCGAAAACCGCTGATTTTAGAGATATGATATGTTTTACAAAAAGTATTCAAAATATACCGTACAATTTAAAAATGGCATAATATATAGGGTGTTCCATTAAAAAAAATTAATGATGACTGTATATGTTCTTCTTGAGACACCCTGTATACAATTTTCTTATGTCAAAAAATCCGCAACTAAAAATACTAATCGACGGGTCCGAGCGTTTTTCCACAAAATAATTACCTGAATTTTAAACGAATTAGTTCCTTTCATTGTGAACGCACTGTATATTTAAAGGTAAACATTGTGTAAATTTTCTTTCCTACCATTGTTTTAGTGTTATTGCACAGTTAAAATTCATTAGTACATATCGTACGTAAGTTTGTTTGCAGGCACTCGTGAGGCACTAAAAAGCCTTAATTCACTTACCGGCGTTTTTCACTTAACGACGAGAATTCGGTCCAAATTACGCCGTTATTGTGAAGTGTTACTGTATATATATATATATATATGTTTGTAAGTACATAATATGTGATTAATGTGTATTTTGTTATAGGGCTGAAAAAACAAACAAAGTTTCACTCGTGTGTAATAATGAGATTTTAAATTTAAATTTTAGCTCGATAGCTACACAAGATGATGTCGATTATCTACATGAGGTAATATTAGTATATATTACGTATAAAATATCAACTTTTGTACTGTATAAGGTACTGACACAAGTCTCGGACAATACCCCAGAGTTGGACATTAGTTTTTAAATTAGAAATATTTGTTCAATATTTCATTACTGAGATTACTGAATCGTAATATATAGACACTTAGCTGTAAAACAACTTAATTTGATGACAATCGACCAATGGGTGTCAAAATAGTGGACATTTAAACTAGTTTTTAGTGTAATCTATTTTAATTATTATGTTATCATAGCATCTGCTTTACATTGTTTATAATTTTACTATTCTTTATTTTAAAACTTTCGTGTCGTTGTACTTATCATTTTGCAATCATTAGCAAGTATATTTATGTACAAGTGCAAATACTTGTGTTTGGTAAAGTACTTAAGTATAAGTACAATTACTCATAAAAGTACTTAAGTACATGCACAGTTCTTATTTAGCATGTACCCATGTAAACTTATTTATTAATTCCTTTATTGTCTAGGTTGCCCCGCCTTTTAACCAAATGGTAATTTATTGTGAATTATTCAATAAACACGAATATTGCAGTACTCTTTTTAAACCAATTTTAACTGACGAAGGTATCTGCTACACTTTCAATATGCTTGATTCTAATTTTTTTGACATAGATAAGATGTACGTATTATTTTGAGATCTTAAGTTATTTAATTTATATAAAATATCAAAATCAATTAAATATTACAGTCCGACGAAAAAAAACGAAACAAATGACGACATAAAACTAGAATTTAACAAAACGAACAATGATGAAGAAAGAAACGAAGATTCTAAATTGATATGGACACTAGATGGCGGGTATATAAAAGATGCTCCTGAAGATATTACACCAGTAAGAGCTTTCGGATCTGGAATCAGGAACAGCATATCTTTTATAATGAAAGCAAATTCAACTGAATTTGACTTCCTTTGTCGAGATCAAGTAGAAGGCTTTAAGGTAAAAAATATGTACCAAGAATTTTCGAAATCTACGTCTCACAATAAAATTCACTGCTTGTGGTTTCACTTCACTTAATTTTGTCTAGATAATGCTACACCATCCTGCTGAGACCCCAAGAATTGATCTTCCATATTTTTACGTACCTCTAGAGCAAGCTGTTATAGCTGTTGTAAAACCAGACATGATGACCACAGCTAATAATTTGAAGAGTTACACACCTCAACAACGACAATGTTTCTTCCCTCACGAGAGACTGTTAAAGTACCATACAGTCTACACCCAGCTTAATTGCAAACTAGAATGTATTACTAAAGTTGCATTGGAGAAATGTGGATGTGTTAATTATTATATGCCAAGTAAGTTAACTGTTATGAAACCCATGTTTTATTTTTTATCACCAATCTTCTTTTACCAGTATTTTTTTATTAATGTTATCGACAAATATACTTATAGGAGATAACTCTACTCCTATTTGTGGTCCAAGCAATAAACGATGCATAGTAGAGGCTCAAGGTATGTTCAATGTTCATATTGGCTTCAATTTTTTATAAACTACTGCATTACTCAAACATATTTATTCATCAACAGCTCAAACTATAAGAGATGAAGCTTCATCAAATATAAATAGCTGTAATTGTTTACCAGCTTGTACAGGTTTGCAATATAATGTGGAAACATCTCAAGCATCATTTAATATAGATGCTGCATTGAAGGCAATGAAATTTAATTCACAATCGTAAGTTAATAGAATCATTATTACAATAAGTTTTCATACGGAAAATCCAGGTTTTCCATTAAGAGAGACAACAAAGATAAATAAAATTTTGTAAAAAAAAATTATTGATCATTGGTGCTATTTAAGTTATAGTATGGTATGTAGCAATGCAGGCTATTTTCAAGCATCTTTTTTGATCCTGTAGCTTCGATTGAAAACACTTATAATGCCTAATATTATAACGATTTTTTTTTCGCTTTAAAAATGTCACCTAGGGGTTATTTTAATGTGTAGTTGTAACTTGTTTCTGCAGTTCCAAAAATGAAAAGTGTAGTTGTAAAAGCTAATTTCTGTAATTGAAAAATTGCAAATAGCAAAAAATATATAAAAAAGTGTAATTGTAGAGAGAGAAAAAATAATAAGGTTTTTAATTTGTAAGAACTGCTGTTATAAAAGCTAATTTGAGTAGTTTTAAATTACAAATAGAAAGAAAAATACAAAAAAAGTGTAAAAGTAGAGAAAAAAAGAAGGTATTTACAGTTGAAAAATTTTCTTAAAATATCCCCTGATGTCACCAGTATTAATTTTAAAACGGACCAACCTTTTAGTATTCAGATGCCGTCGTGGTTGCATTGTATACATATCAAACGTAATATGTAAAAAAAAAGTTTACTGTGATTTAGTCGATAACATACATATTTATTTATAAATCTCGTTTTTCTATTTTAATAATCTTAAGTTTAATAGACATCTATTATGAATATAAATAACATTTGCTTTGATTTTAGTTTTCAAATGTCGAATGTAGTCATATACTTCAAGGAAATGCAATTCATTACATCCCGGCGAAGTGAGCTGTATGGTTTGACAGATTTCCTAGCCAACTGCGGTGGATTGTTGGGACTTTCCATGGGCTTCTCAATACTTTCTCTCGTAGAAATTATATATTTCTTCTCTATTAGACCACTTTGTAATTTAGGATTCAAAGGGCATGTTAAGATTCGTTCAAAGTTTAGAGATAATTATAAAAATAAAATTTAATAATTACAAATCTTTAAAATAACTGCTTGATTTTGATAAAATTTGACATGGATGTTCACAGTACTATTTGGTGTTTACTGAATATTTTTCAGAATTTCCAGAGCACTTTGAAAATTATTATTACAATATTATACATCACATTGTAGAATTGTAGAAAATTAACTTATTGATTCAATATCGAAAAACTAAATAAAAATGTTTAAAAAATTAGTTTCAGAAAAGCTAAGAAATTAAAATTTAATAGTAAATAATTTATATATTTATTACCACTACCTAGAAATCAATAAAACCGAATAAGCATAAATAAAAATAACGTAGTGATAAAGCTTTTACGGTAATTTTTCATAATATACCATCAAATGAGATTTACCAACATTTTTCAGTTGCCGGTCAAAAAATTACGTACTACCACAAAAAGTCTCTTTATGGCATTTTAATTAATTATCATTAAAATAATCAATTTCTTCTAAATTGTCCGGTATTTACAAAATTTTATACAGGAATATAATTTCTTACTCTGGAACAATTTTCTCGATGATGACAAACAAACAAAAAAACTTATCGCAATCAATTTTTTCAATTGAGATACAGAAGCTTACTTGCTTTTGAGATAAACTCAGAAAAGCAAAAGTCAATTTATATTAATTAATATTATATTAATATTATTTATAATACATACATGCATAACTGTCTATACTTTATTAAATATAACCTATATTGTTTACATGGCATATACCTAGATCAATATAATGTAAGTTATTATGTACAACCAGGTACTGCAAAATAATTAATAAATCATTTTATATGTTATGTGATTATATTAAATCAAATGACACACTTCTATCTACAAATTCAATTACCATTAATCATCCATAAAAATTTACAGGATTTTAATTTACGTATTTAAGTAAACTTAAAATAATTTTTCATTTATCCAATAGTAACTTAAAACGATTTATATAATTTATTTTATTTAATAAGTTTATAATTTTTCAATTTGCTATTTGTTTCGTATAAAAGGTTAATTTAAATAGGTATATGTATTAAAATGAGATATTAACTTGACTACCTCGGTTAGGTTAGGTTTAAATGATTTTTTTTATTCTGTATTGATATTTCCTTTTAAACATAAAATCAATTGCAGTTTATACAGAAAACATCAAGCAACAAATAATATTGATACACTGGAAAATATTTAAATAATAAGTAACCAAGAAATATTGACACTAGATAATGGTAGATGATCCTCCTGAAAACGTTGTGCCAATAAAATCAGATGGTTCTGGTACAGGATATACATAATGTACATAATTATACCAATGTAGCTCAGGGAGAAATAGATTGTCTATGTAATTCTCTCGAAGGATTCAAAGTAAATATTTATTTTAATATTTAAACCATCGTTTCTCCTACCGGGGTTTGTAGATTGAAAATTTTTAAAAAATATTTTGTTTTCTAATTATAAAAAAATCATCTTATTTAAGTTTACTCAACGGAAGTTTTATTTTTTTTAATCTACAAAAATTTAAGAACCACTGTCTTAAGTGATAACATGTTACCTAATTGGCATTTTAACCATTTTCTTAATCTGATTTAGTTTTTGATCTATTCATGATATTTGTATTCATTCGAGAAACATACGCATTAAAACACATATAAAGAAAAATAATATTTGTAGGCTATATCTGTTACATTTTAAATATTTTGTTTTTTGAGACTTGGCAAGAGAACTACCGAACCGCATTATTTTAATTATGTGATAATTGATTTGCAGCAAGCCCGTACTTATTAAAAAAAACTTACAATTGATGGTTCGTAATAAAAATTTATTAAAATTTAAAAAAAAATTAATGGCAGTTATAATGTCGACGTTTTTAAACAGTCATCACTATCGGAAGAGATGTGATGTTTATATTTTTAGAAAATGTTGAAATAATAAATTATCTTTAATATTTATAGATAGTACTTACTACATAATCCTGCAGAAACACCAAGAATAGATCTACGTTACTTTCATTTACCAGTCAGAAACGGTGTCCTGGTTGCTGTAAAACCAGACATGATGATAACGTCTGAATCACTGCGAAGTTATTCTCTTGAACAACGCCAATGTTTTTTTCCGAATGAATGGCGATTATCATTCCACTTATGCCCAAAATAACTTCAAAGTGAATGCAATCTTGCAAGAGTGTGATAGTGTGAATTATTACTTGCCGTGGGTTGTTTATTTTAATACAGAATATGATCCAGGGTAGAAAAATGTATTAAAAAAAGCTAAGTATATGTTGTAGTTTTAGAAAAATTATAATTTATAGAGGATAGTGTTTTTAAAGGATACGAGTAGTATGCAAAATGTTATCAAAATGACCGATATTTTTAAAATTTCATTTAGACCAAAAAAACTAAACAAATGCTTTCTACAGAGTATCATTTTTTTGATATTTTAACAACACGTACAAAGAAGTACAAATAAAAAAGCTGTCAGACAATTTAGTCTATTCAAGAAGCGTCATTTTTACTATTCTTTAGTTAGTAATACATTCTATGATTCTGACAGCTTTTTATGATTTTGCAATGTCGTTACAAAGCTACATTCCTCCTTGGGCAACCCAGATGACGTATTTCCCTCTCTCGCGCCGAGCTACTGAGACTACTTTGTCTTTACATACCTTGCCTTGTCTTTATATACCTTGGCTTAAACCTTATTTTAAATGACAATGACAACTTAGCACGCATGCGCAAAATCATTAATAAATACCATACAACTGTCATTTAAATTTAATATCCTGTATAAATCACTTTCTTAGGTTTTTGTCTAAATCAAATTCTTTATAATATGGAGTAAGAATTTTACTCCAGCCTGAGGTACAAAACTGCCATTTCTAAAACTATTTTCAATTTCGTATTGAGGATAATAAATTTCAAAACGTTTCAGTAAAAGTTCCAACGACTGATCCAAGATTCAAGATTTTCCCCTACCATTATGCTTGTACATATTTAAGTAAAAGTCAATCAGCTGTCAATGTACGGAAACAACTGTTAATGCATATCCATAACATAGACTATACGTAAAACTAATAACGATATAACCAGTCCCGAATTTTAAAATCGAAATTTTATTTATTTCAACAATTTTTTAATTATTATCCTTGAATGTTCTCACATTGTTTAACATATTTAAAAAATTTTGCAGTTTACGTAATTAAAAAAGATGTAACAGAAGATCCAGACAAATTCAACTGTCTCCTGGCTTGTGCGAGTTTACATTTTAACATGGAATTATCTCAAGTTTCTCTTAATATGGAAGAAGTATATTACATATGTAGCTTTGCAAGTACCAAAACTTTGGGAAATGGTTGAAGACCGCTATTAAATTATAAAAGAAATATGTCAAAGATCTATGATTTTTTTCTAATTTGCATCACACTAAAAACTAAATAAATAATTCAGGAATCAATATTTTTTTACCAAATTACTCCTATAGTTTCAATTCATAACTATGAAGAAGATTACACAGGAAAAATAATTTTCATTCACATAAACGCATAAAAAATGCATACCAAATACATTAAATTGCATTTTGTCGTTAAAAAAAAATTGAAAAAAGACTTTCAAGAAACAAATTATTTAACATGTATAATATATTATTCAGCGACCCAAAATTTATATTTGACCTGAAATACAATCCTGTTTATTTAAAAGCACGCACATATAATGGAGAAAAACCTGTACTTATTGACTATTTGACACATTGATGTTCCACTTCTCATATCATATTTGTAAGAAAATGTACACTAATATTGTTTCTGCCTTTAATATACTTATATCATAATTTAATTTGTTCGTGAACGTTTTAATACCGACTACTACAACATTTTGTACATTATTTTAATTGTTTCATTTCATAATAATAATCAACAGAAGTACACACACTATAATATAAAGAGTGATCGGAAAAAATGTGTGATTTTTGCTACATCTTGTTATAAAACATTTATTTTTATTAAGTAAATAAATTTAATAGAAAATTATTTAATACAAAAAAATGAGCTACAAATATTTAATAAAATGATAACTATTTTGAGTATTTAATTTATTCTTTCGAAATTTTTCACCATTTTAGTTAATTGTTATAAGAATTAATATTATACTTTATCATTAATATTAAAAAATCAAAAAACCCTACAAATAAATGGTATACATACTATAAACATTATTATATTAAAGATGTTTTTATTTTGAACGTTTATCCAATTACTTGAACAAAGTATTTTTGGGTTTTATCCCATGTTGCACTTGACGTTTCGACCAACATCTCGTGGTCTTCTTCTGAAGTAAAGACTTGATCGAAAGTTCAACAATATGCGGCGCTATACAATTCACTATTAATAGAGTAGATTCGAATATTTATTATATAAAACCCGTTAATGAAGATATCAACAGTCAAACTAGGAGTAAAATTAGTATTCTAGTTTTCTATTAAAATCTAGTTCGTTATATCGTTCGGGAGTCTGAAAAAAGATAAATTCCAGTATATCATAAAAATAACTTTTTTCAAAAAAAAACCATTATAGTTCATATTTTATTTTATTGAGTGTTATAAGTTTTATTTAAAGGTAGGTAATTACAGTTATAAAATGTAAGTTAACAATCTATATGCATATATTCCATAATACATGTTAGTATTAGTGGTGCGTTACACTGTAGGCACTTTATGCAATTTCCTAGGGCCCCGAGTTGAAAGCGGGGGAGGGGGGGCTGGTATGTAAAATAAAATTATGTGAAAATCATTTTTACTGTAAAGTACATACGCAAAAAAAGATCTTGTCACTGTGATAACAATTTTTTTTAAACTAAATAATTTTTCTTATTCGACAAAAATATTTTTTTTAATGAGGGTCCCAAACATTTATTCTGCCAAGTGTTCCCAACTTTCATAATGCGCTATTGGGGAGTATTAGTTTTGTTTTTGAAATAATTAAATTTTTTTTAAATGTCCTGGAAAAATTATTGATACTTTCCCCATTTATTCTTTAACCATTTACTCCAATAAAGTAAGACAACATAATTGTACAATATTAGGTAATAATTATTGCCTTTTTTTATTCATCATATTATAAAATAATAAACTTGTTACTGTTAGTATATTTATTTTTATATTATTTCACTGTATTCATATATGCATTTCATATAAAAGGTAATTAAATTACTTAGGTTGTTTTTCAGTTCGTGTATGCGGTAATTAAATATTATGTAAATATCTACAAAAATATTTTAATGAATTGGTTTTTTTCTGTAGTTTTAATCGGATTATTGTTGTAACTAATGTATTAAGCCAGTTTTTTAAATAGATTATGAAATAATGGTATTTTTTATTCATATGAATTAACCGAATAAATTGGTCAGCTAGTTTTAACAAAGAATAAGTGTGTAAGGTGTGACATAATATGAAGAAAATATCAGAAGAAAAAGATATGGTAGAAAATATTACACCAAAAGATAACTCGAAAAAGATTAATAAAAAAATATCAACTTGGAAACAATTTCGTGAGTTTTCAGATAATACAAGCATCCATGGAATAAAATATGTTGGAGAGGATAATCGACATTGGCTTGAAAGGTAATGCATGTATATTACATAGAGTGTGTCCCAAAAGTCCGGTAACAGTTGAATTATTCAAGAAGAGTGCGTTTTTTTTTCTTGTCGAGTCCAGATGATTTTTTATTTATTAATAGCATCGCATTTTCAAATAACGGAAAATTTTTGCGTCCAGACATTGATCATTTTTTAAAAATCATTGAATTTTTCAAGACTAGTTCGAAGATTTTATAATTAATTGTTTCAAATTACTTTTAATTGTCGATACAAAATACATATAACTGATTTATTATATTTCTATTTGTTTTATAAGATGTGTTTGGCTGTTGATGTTTATAATCAGTACAGTAATTTGTGGATATCTTGTTTCCAAATTGTGGTATAAATGGAGCACTAGTCCTGTTATTGTCAGTTTCTCTGAAACCTCAACACCAATATGGGAAATACCTTTCCCGGCTGTGACGATTTGTCCTGAATCCAAAGTTCATCCAAAGGAATTCGATTTTAAAAAATTATTGTATAAACAGAATAATCTAACTGAAGATGAGTAAGTTTATTATTCGTACAAGGTGTAGAATTTAACTACGGTACATAGGGAAAATCAATGTTATTTCAGATGCATGCAAAATACATTGCAACTTTTTTAAATTTAATTCTTTAATATTACTTTTAAATTTTGTCCTTGAGTTTGGTCAGAAACACTAGAAGAAGTTCTTACAAATAATTAAGAAAATGCAAATTGGATTGTTTTTCAACTTTATTTTCACTTTGACATTTCATTATTCTTTATAATAGTAAAGATTTAACTTTTAAGAAATATTATCCTGTAATTTATTAATAATTTTAAGATCTAGTGCTGATGAACAAACGCAAGGACGAAATTTAAAACTACCGTAGTTCTTCTTTCTTCCTTTCTTGGCATCCTTTTCTTCATAAATCAGTCATATATATACTTTTTTTTACTTATACTGAATGTACACTTTTGTACACTTGATGAGCCCTGAAGATGTCCACTGAAATGTGTGACGAAACGTTAGCAGATAATTCGACAAAATCGACGTGGCTTACACCCAGAAGCCAAGATCCATATTCAGATCACCGCGGAACCCTCAGAACTTGTATATTTGTACACTGATTTTTATGCATTTTTTTTGTTTCACTTTCTAATTAATTTTTTTCGCAGATTGGGTTTGTAAATACACTGTTAAATTTATTGTATATACACTGTTTTTCTGTTTTTTTTAATTTATTTTATTTATTTTCTTCCGCTCTGTTTTACAAATTTAATTAAATTTTGTACTTAGTTTTACTGTAACTTTCCTTATTTATTTATATACTACCATAGTTAAATTCAATACTTTGTAACGAATAATTGGTTCCAAAAATGATTTTATTTTTTAATTAATTATTTACTTACAGAACTGAAGAGTTAAATAAAGCATTACTTTTGTGTAGCGACAACTATGTAAAAATAAATAAAAGCTTGACAGTTGAAGATGATATAATTGAGTTTTTGGAAAGAGTATGTAACCAATTTACTTCTAATTTGATACATTAAAACACAGATTCTTAAAATTTTTATTGTTTCAACATAACAAGTGTATATATAAAATTTAGATAGCCCTTCCAGAATCTTCATGTAGCTCTTAGTTTAAGAATCGCTCTAATAAAACTTTAAGTAATAATATGTTTTAGGTTGCACCACCATTTGCTGGTGCTATAATACTGTGTGAACTATTTGATATTAAAATAAACTGTACGAATCTATTCAAACCTATTATAACAGATGGTGGGATTTGTTATACGTTCAACATGATTGAATCAAATTTTTTTGAGATGGATCAAATGTATGTACCTGCATAATTTAGATTAATATTTGACATAAGTTTAGTATTGACCCTTGAAAGATTTTTACTTTGTATATGAAATATACAATAGTATAAGTAAGTATTATGAAGCCGATTTTTTTCAAAATCCGGATTTTGATGGAATTATCCATTTTACCTTCCCTCGACATTTTTTATATAAAAAATTGTTTTCTTATTTCAAAAATAATTCGAAAATTCAAAAATTTACATGAGTAAACATCCGTTTTCAGTTATTACGTTAAAAAAAATCACTTGTTATATATTGGAGAGAATAATATTACCTATATTATTCATTTTATTCTACTTGTTAGTTTGTCAGAAATGTTTTAATAAAATAAGAATCACGTATACTATTCACTGTTAGGATTACGTATAAGAAAGTCCCGTGGTTTTACTATCGTTCTATTTCACAGGACTTCCCAGCTTCAAAACACCCAAAATATATTTTCCAAAATTTCTTTACCTAGATTGAATAAACAAAGGTTATTTTTTCATAGTTTTTTGCCTTATTTTTGTTGACAGATATGAATATTTTTTTAGACATTTAACAGTGCCAGTAGTAAGTTAAGCTGTATTTATTCGAATTGAACTGTATTATTTTTTACACATAAAATCAGATATATTTTTTGCTGAAAAGTTTTCTATTAGATTAACAATTTAATTGAAGCTTTTCAAATCGCAAATATTTTATCTACAATTCAAATTTCAAATTTCTTTTTTTCAACCCTATTCTACCTTATCTGGTACTTATAATTTCGTTGCAAGGTAACCTAACAACCTTGCAAAGTTTTTTCTAATTAATTATTTGAAATTACATTAACTGAAACAAATATTTACAATTGGTTTTTCATCAATTAATTTTTTTTAATCAATGTATATTATACTATGATATTATACATATATAAAAAAAACTTAATCTAAGGAAAGAAGCAGTGTGATCAGACATAACAAAAGTTACCAAATATTTTATTTTTGATGTCATGAATTGAAGATTTAAATTAATAATCAAATTTAATAATGTAATATTTAAATACAGTTGATCCTACTACCAGCGCTGCTATAAACCGTAAGTAAAACCGTTTTCGAAATAATTGTCTGGTCCTTTGAAGCTGAGACACTCTATATAATATTTATGTATGTATAATTTAATTTTCATTTTTTTCAATTTGATGTAAAAAAATATAATGCGAAAAACTGCTGAAAAAAATTGTTTCAAACAAAATATTTTTAATTTTTAATGAAAAATTTAATGAAATTAGAAAAATGAAGATAAATTTCAACGAAACAAGAAAAATACTGGAGAATCTCAATACAATGGCTATGTCTAGCGGTTATTCGCCTTTTGTATCTTACGAAGATATTTTAAAATACGCAAAAAACGCAAGCGAAGATCTAGTGCAAAATATTGATGAAGCAATATTGCAAGTAAACAATAATACATCAGAAGAGTAAGTAAAACTTTTAAAATTCAATTAATATTATTTTTTCAATACTAATAAATATTATTGAAGTATCTCTATGCCGATGGAAACTGATCCCAGTGAAAATTTTGTACGTGAAAAGAAATGGTATTCCTACGACCAGGACGTTCAAAATTATCGACTCACCAAAAACGATGAAGAAATAGAAAATATTGAAATTAAAACTGACCAACCAATATGGACACTGGATAATGGATATATAGAAGATCCTCCTGAGTACGTTGTACCTATGAAAGCTGATGGTTCTGGTAATAAGTATAGTCTAAAGATTTATACAAATATAGCATATGGAGACATCGATTATCTCTGCCATTCTATTGAAGGATTCAAGGTACATACATACATACATTATATGTATTTATTATGGTTGTATGGTCTTCTTTAGAGCTTCACGTCGAGACGTTTCTAAGCCTAATTTCATCTCGTCTCCTGTGGAGCCCTAATCTTTTTATCATATAGATAGATAGAATATAATTATGTACATATTATCTATAACATTTCGTAAACTTTAAAATCTCAAACAATTACGAATTTTTAAATAAAATTACAAATAAGGACTTTTCGTATAATACAAACAACAGTTACTAATATAGTTAATGACTTTTTGTTTTTTATCTTCAAAAGTTTTTTATGGTTTTGCCTCACCTTGTACCTAATTCAAAACTGAAATCTAATATTTTGTATAATCAAAACATTTATAATAATAAATTTGTATTTTTAGGTAATGCTACATAATCCTGCCGAGACGCCTAGAATGGACCTATCACACTTTTATTTGCCCTTAAGGCAAGGTGTTGTAGTCGCTGTCAAACCAGACATGATGACAACTTCTGAAACACTCTGGAACTATTCTCCGCAACAACGACAATGTTTCTTTCCACAAGAAAGAAGTTTAGAGTATCATTCGACTTATACACAAATTAACTGCAAAACAGAATGTATTTCTAAAGCGATTTTAAAAGACTGCAATTGCGCTGTATTTTATATGCCACGTAAGTTATAATATAATAAATAATATAAAAATATGAATATTTTATAATATTGTTTTAGGAGACAATTCTACCAAATTTTGTGGCCCAGGAATGAAAAAATGTATAAAAAAAGCTAAACGTAAGTTATATTTAAATTAAATTCGTGATTACTTATCACCGAATTGTTCACAGTTTCAGCAATGAAAAAAGAAACGACTTCATCTTCAGATAAGTGCAACTGTCTCCCAGCTTGTACAAGTTTGCAATACAACGTGGAAACATCTCAAGTCTCTCTAAATTTAGACGAAATATATGATGCTTTGCAAATAAGTTCCTTTGAACGTCATAGGTAATTACTACCAGATTTAAGATTTTGACGATCCGTTGTGATAAAAATTAAATGTAGAAGAGTGCTTCGACTTACTTAATTTTCCATCGTGAATCTTCAAGTTTATTACTTGTTTAGTTTTTTTGGATTAATGATTAATAACATATGTAGGTACCTACATTTGAAAAATCCGAAGAAAAGATGGATTTTGCTTAAAAAATTCGAGTTGATAAATTGAAATTTTATATACATGAAGTAAAAAAAAATACATGAAAATTTTATATTTGAAAACCATTCTCGACATATAGCCTCTCAAAATTTTATTCTATTTTTAAAAAGTTACATACCAAATCGATAATAAAAAAAATAGTAAAATTCAATACATCAAACAATTTGTCATATAAATATCAACTCAAGTACTAGAAAATAAGATGTTGAATCGAAACTTACCCAGTCAGTTAAGAAACTAAATTGTTGAATCATTAAAAAATGAATTTATATTAAATTTTAAAACGTAAAAATACTAGGGTTCGAAACTATCCAGTAATTATTTAATAATTGAAAAATTTTGGGTTGCGATCGGATAAAAAATATCGATTCGGTTTAGTTCAGATTATAAGAATAGAATCTTAATCCAACTATATTATAGATATTATTAATATTTTCTCTTCTCTTTAGGAAAACTTTTTTTTAACACTTTTTAAAATTAATTACTTAATTGATTTTTATTATTCGGCCTCAACGTGATGATAATCTATAATCTAGAAAATAAAAAACACAGATATTGGTATCACTACAGTTTTATAAATAATAAACTTAATTTCAGTTACCAGACCTCCATTCTGTCTGTCTATTTCAAGGAATCCCAGTTCTTCACATCTCGCCGTAGTGAGCTGTATGGTCTGACAGACTTTCTCGCAAACTGTGGTGGATTGTTGGGACTTTGCATAGGTTTCTCAGTGTTATCTCTAATGGAAATTATATACTTCCTATCTATTCGGCCAGTGTATTATTTCGGACGTTATAAACTAGATACAATTAAAGAGGAAACTAAAGATGGATGTATCGAACAAAACAAAATAGACTGTTAGCCATTGATGTGGTTTAATTTCTTTGTTAATTTTTATTCACAACCATTTTATGTGTAATAAAAGTGATTCAATTAACCATTAAAGTTACAACAGTACGTTTAAACCAAACTTATTATAGATTATAGATACAATTAAAGAAGAAACTAAAGATGGATGTATAGAACAAAACAAAATGGATTGTTAGCCATTGAGGTAGTCTAATTTAAACATTGAATATAAAAATAACTGCAACGTTTTGTATGTGTGCAACCGGCTTTAATACCTGACCTATTTCTTGGTGGAAAACTTCACTACCCATCGAAGTGAATTATATGGATTAATCGATTTCCTCGCCAATTGCAAATTGGTGTTATTCCAAACATTTTTTAATCGAAAAAATGTGTATAGTATTCAATTTATTGTCTTTGACTTATATATAAATGTAATGTTATCAAATTATATATTAAATAAATGTTATGAGCTTTTTTATTAAAAACTACCTTTTCAAAGATGAAGCATTCTAAAATAGAGTAAATCCAAAGTAAGTACCGAATTTCGTCAAATGATGCTTAAGTTAAAAATATTAATAATTATTTTTCTTCTTGATATTGTTAACAATGTAGCAGAATATTGATTTGACCAAAGATCGTGCGTCAATCAATTTTATTTTTAAATCTGAGTTATGGCGGTAATTTTTAATATTTTCAAATCAAACTTGGTAGGTTTATTTATAATCATTACAAGTACATTTTTCCTTATTTACATCAAAAAATTCATATATATTGAAAAGTATTTGAGAAAAAATAACAAAAAATCTGTTATATGAGCAGTTTGTAGTTATTTTAGGGGCTAAAAATAAAACTTATAGTATTCTATTCCCCACATATTGATATATTGATCAAGTAGAAGCCGTGATATTCGCGAAAAACCAAACCATAAACAGAAAAATAGTGATTTTTTGGAAAAGTCGTGAAAAAGTACCTCGTGGAAGACGGATTTATCCATTAACTCAGATATGGACTTATCTTGAAAAAATTGCTGCACGGAGAGATATTTTTACTATATTCATTGGGTGCATTAAATTTGTCAGCACATTTTATAGTCGCTTATTATTATGAATTTATTGTGTATTGAATAGAGCTTTTAAAATAACCAAAGCTTCCACTTTGAATACAGATAATGATTTAATCATTTTTAAAATTGACAAATCTATTAGTTGAAGGAGAGAATTATGCCCCCTCCCCTCCCACTTCATTTTCATTCTTTGATCTACCAGTATAAGTTATTAACGCTGTTTGGCAATCGTTCTTCGATCAGTTACGATCTATTTTATAAATAGCTACATAAGTAAATAAAATGGAAGATAATCTGCGTTTACTCTTATATTAATTTCACTCCTCTTCCCACATTTTATAAGAAAATGTGCTGATACTGCTTCTGCCTTTGAGTATGTCTATTACATCATAATAAAATTGGTTCGTGAATATTTTATACAATCTTTGAATTATTTAATTATATATTAATAATCAACGGAAGTACACGCACAATAATATTCAGTGATCGCGGAAACTAAGTGATTATTGGTAGTATTGTAATTATTATTTAACATGGTACAAATCCCCTAACCATAAAAATTGTAAGAGTTTAGACTTACACGTGTTTCAATAGCAATGCTATCATCATCAGAGTCTTTAACTCTTACAATTTTTATGGTTAGGGGATTTGTATTTGATAAGTCATAACCATAGTTTTTGTCTGTTGTTTGTTATATTTAACATGGTGTTAAAATTGATATTAAACAAAATTAAATTTCATAAAAAATACCAAAAAATATGTGCTTTGAAAATATCATAAAAATAGATACAATTTTCGGGGGAAAAAAATATTTTTTAGATTAAGGAATCGTGGAAAATTATTTCGAAATTTTCAGGCAAAAGTTAAAAAAATTCTGAAATAATTTTTCAAGTTTTATAAAATTAGGGCTGATTTCCAAGTAAAAAAAATCATAAAATTTTTTAATTATTTATTTATTTATTTATAAATGGACAAAAAATTATTGAAGACATTTTTTTGTTTTGTTTTATTTTTTCATAGAAAACAAAATAAATAAAAGTTTCTATTTAAAACAAAAGTTGACTTCACTTCCGCTGCAAAAAATAAAAATAACGATATTTAAAATATTGAATCTTCTAGCACTTTTTATTTTTCTATCTCCAATAATAAACAAAATAGCAATTATTATAATTAATAATACCTATTTGATAAAAAAAATAATAAAAAATGGGAAAACTTGCAAAATGTTGCATAAATACTGAAAATTATTTTATTATAATGTTTATTATGTTTTCTATTTTATTAAATGTCATACTATAATATTTTTTGGTCAATACTTTTCCTCTTTAACTTATCTTCTAGCTGCAATAATAACAACGTTGAATTGTGAAATGTAATTTAATTATTGACTTTTTTCATTATCACAAAATAATAATCTTGCTATACATATACTTTTGATATATTTACTATTTCACTTCTTTTATATTGTATTTCATACAGACCATATAGGACCGAATGGATAATTAAATTACTCATGTTATATCATAATTAATTTCGTGCATGTGATAATTAAATATTACGTAAATACATATCTGCAAAAGCATTTTAATAAATTAGTTTTCTGTAGTTATAATCGGACTAATACAAATAATGTAAAGTACATTTTTTGAATAAAATAATTAGCTGATTTTAAGTGCAAGTGTAGTAAAATAACATGAAGGAAATATCAGAAGAACAGAATATTGAATTTCCACCAAATGATAACTCGAAAAAGGTGAATAAAAAAATACCAGCTTGGAAACATTTTCGCGAGTTTTCAGATAATACAAGCATTCATGGAATTAAATATATTGGAGAGGATAATCGACATTGGATTGAAAGGTATGTAATAAAACAGCATAGTACTCCGGAACTATAAACCATAAAAACTTCAGAGCTGTCTCTTAAAATATTTGTTATATTGTTTATTTTTACGTAATAAATTTTAAATCATTTTGATGAATTGTTTAATAGTCCAGCCAATGAAGCAGAAAAAACGGTCAAAATGGGAAATTTTCCGGAACAGCAATTTTATAGTTGATTCTTATAGATTTTGAACCGCTGAACACGAAAAAAATAACGCGCCCGCGTGAGAAGTGGGGCTTCACCCCTAAAAATGGGGTAAAAGGGTGAACATCGAGTTTTTTTCCCGTTTTTTCGATTTATTTCAAAAACTAAATCGACGATGGGGTTATATTACGGTTGATATTTGTAGCTGATACTCAAATGAATCAATTGAGACCAGTTAGATAAAATTTAATCAAAAAACACCCCTTCCAGAGGGTGGAAAAGCCGTAAAATTGTTAATTTTCGGTCCTAATCAGTAAAAATTGAATAACTCTGGGGCACATAATCGCACAGACTCGTATATTGGCTTAAATTCTTCCTAAAGCTCCAAGGAACTGAGATCAACCATAATAAAGCCAAATATGAATAGATTTACCAATGATATTAGCCAATATTTAAGGGTGAGTTACAAATTTTTTTTTTTAATTTGTGTTACACTAAAAACCAAGTAAAAAAATCAGGAATCAATATTTTTTTACCAAATTGCACTTGTAGCTTCTATTTATACCTACGATCAAGGCTACATAAGAAAAAAAGTTTATCATGCACATAAATGCATTTAAAATGCATTTAAAAGGTGGGCCTCACCGGTATTATCAAATTAGCTGTATCTTAGCTCCTAGTTACCCGATTTCAATTTTCTTTTGTTTATTATAAAGTTCTTATTAAGAAGATTTTTTTGGATACTATATTAATCGTAAATGTGTAAATTAATTTATGTATTTCCATTTGATTTTATTGCAAAGAGGTTTAGTATTAGATTTAATGTACTTAACTTTAAACTTTAAGAACTATCAAAATCATTTGAAATTCTATTCAATAATAGCTTCGGAGTAATATGTAAACTTTTTTTTCATCTTATTTATTAATATAAAAATTACTTATTTGTATATATATTTTGAAAGATTTGTTTGGATGTTGATGTTTATAACCAGTACAGTAATTTGTGGATATCTCGTCTCCAAATTGTGGTATAAATGGAGCACTAGTCCTGTTATAGTCAGTTTCTCTGAAACCTCGACTCCGATATGGGAAATACCTTTCCCGGCTGTGACGATCTGTCCTGAATCAAAGGTTTATCCATCGGAATACAATTTTAAGAAAATATTGTATAAACAGAATGATCTTACTAAAGAAGAGTAAGTTCAAAAAACATACATAGTGAAGAATTTAACTACGGTACATAGGGAAATATTTGCTCTCCTGTCTATTAGTTTTAAAATACAATTTGTTAAATATGTATATACATGTAAAAAAATTTATGACCGAACTCAAGGATGAAATAAAAAACCGTAGTTAAATTTAATATAAATTATTGTTTCCAAAAATGGTTTCATTTATTATTTTATTTATTTATTCACAGAACTGAAGAACTGAATAAAGCATTACTTTTGTGCAACGACAACTATGTAAAAATAAATAAAAGCTTAACAGTTGAAGATGATGTTATAAAATTTTTTGAAAGAGTAAGTTACTTCTAGTGCCGTATATATGTACATTAAACTGCAGATTCTAAAACAATTACCCGCGGCCCCTTAACCAATTTTTAATTAATTTTTTGCAACTTTGGTAGTTTGGGAATTTTTAAAACTATTGTTTTTATATTTATAATCTTCATATATTTAAGAATTACTGTATTAAAACAATTTTTTAGGTTGCACCGCCATTTGGTGGTAATATAATACTGTGTGAATTGTTTGAAGTTAAGATAAACTGTACGAATCTATTCAAACCTATTATAACAGACGCTGGGATTTGTTATACGTTCAACATGATTGAATCAAATTTCTTTGAGATGGATCAAATGTATGTGAGCTAAGCATTTTAGTTATAATTTTGTTTAATATTTAGCATGAATCTGATTACAACCTATTAAAGGAAAATAAAAATTATTATAATTTAATTTATATTATTCGCCCGCGTGCGTATTTCAAAATCAATTTTTACTTTCTTATACTCATATAGTAAAGTATAAGTAAGTTTTGTAAAGCCGTTTTTTTCGAATTCCGGATTTTGATGAAATTATCCATTTTGACCTTCTCTGGATCCATTCTGACTATTTTCGCCATAATGTCTGTGTGTCTGTCTGTAGACACTGTAATAAAAATACGACAAACCGTAGACGAGTGAAATTTTATATTTAAGATTAATTTTTGTCTGAGAAGAAAACCTCCTATTTCTGAAAACGATCTTTCAACCGGAAACGAATATTTACTCTTGTCAATTTTTGAATTTTTGGAATTATTCTTGAAACGGTGAGAATTAGAGAAAAATGATCAGATTGAAAATTGTAGATAATATTATTTATCTATAATTTATGTTCTATATTATTATGAATAAAGAAAAAAACCGAAACCATGAAACTTTTGTCTGAAACATTTTCGTTATTTTGGAAATAATCTGCTGGAATATTTAAAAAAACAAGCGGTATATAAGTAGGTATTGATTATTAAAAATCCAATAAAAATAAAGAAAACGTGTTTTATTTACTCGTAGTTGTACATAAATGTTTACTTTTTCAATTTGGTACTTCAAGTATTTAAGACACAACAAAAAACGTAATGTGAAACCCTTGATTACTGAAAAAAGTTTTTATAAAGCCAAATATTTTCAATTTTCAACTAAATGAAAAACGTTATGAAATTAGAAAAATGAAGATAGATTTCAATGAAACAAGAAAAATGTTGCGGAATCTCTATACAGAGTCTCTGTACTCCATCAATTCGGGCAAGGTGGACAATTTAAATATCGCAAAATACTATAATAAAAATATAAGTGAAATACATGGAAAAAATGAATCAAAATTGCGACTGAATAACGATACATTAGAAAATTCACAAAAGTATGTATGTTAAATATTTAAAATTCAATAAATTACATTTTTTTCCAAATATTTTTCAAGTTTCTCCATATCGGTGAAAACTAACACTAGTGAAAAATTGATAAGCGAAAAGAAATTGCCTTCCTACAGTTTGCGGGTAAAAAAATACCGGCTAACAAAAAATGATGAAGAAATAGAAAATATTGAAATTAAAACTGACCAACAAATATGGACACTGGATAATGGATACATAGAAGATCCTCCTGAGTACGTTATACCTATGAAAGCTGATGGTTCTGGTAATAAGTATAGTCTAAAGATTTATACAAATATAGTAAAAGGAACAATCGATTATCTCTGTCATTCTATTGAAGGATTCAAGGTAAATTTTAAATAACTCCGATAAATATACAGCAATTTGGACTTTTTTTTGTTTGAAAAAGTATTCTCCTGAGGTGTTTCAATTTAAATCAAAAAAGAAGAGGGATTTAAATTTTTCTATATTTATTCTATTTCTGTATGTATTTTCGGGCATAACTCAATAACAAATACGTAGCTATTCAGTAAAACTTTTGTTTTTAGGGTTCCGAAAAAACCCTATTAATATCGCTTTGTCGTCCGTCCGTATGTCCGTCCGTCCGTCCGTCCGTCCGTCCGTCCGTCCTTTTCACTCAAACCTAAATAGCTCGTAAACTATATAAGCTAAAAACTTGAAATTTTTACTGAACATGTAAAATGACACCCTCTAGTAAAATATGTACAAATTTATTGAATAAATAATTTTTCAGGGGGGGCAATAAAGAGCTAAAGCTAGGTAAAAAAAATATTTTTTTTTATACCAAGGCATGTGGCACGTTAAAATGTATAACCAAACAAGCGGAATTTGACCCTTTTTTTATTTTTTTTCTAAATCAAAAATGAAGAAATGACTGTATAAATTTTTTTTTAAAACTGTATTTATGGTTAATATTTTTTAGGTTATATTACATAATCCTGCCGAGACGCCTAGAATGGACATGTCACACTTTTATTTACCTTTAAAGCAAGGTGTTGTAGTCGCTGTCAAACCAGACATGATGACAACTTCTGAAACACTATGGAACTATTCTCCGCAACAACGACAATGTTTCTTTCCACAAGAAAGAAGTTTAGAATATCATTCGACTTATACACAAATTAACTGCAAATCAGAATGTATTTCTAAAGCGATTTTAAAAGACTGTAACTGCAATGTATTTTATATGCCACGTAAGTTATAATTATGTAAGACCTAACCCCCGAATAACCAACAATTGTATCGAAACTACACGATATCACATACACTTACAACTTGAAGCATTAAGAATACAAAAATAATACAATTTTATTGCGAATTGTGTTAAATATTTAAACATATTTTTTTTCTTCACATATATGAGGTTAACGCCCAGTATTACCATTTTTAACTAAATTCTCCTTTATTTAACTGTCGTACTATCAATAGAACCTAGCATAATATATTTAATTAAAGGGATTTTTAATTTTCTGCACTATGTTTTTACAACACATATTATGAGTATCTATATTTTGCATTAAGACCCTAGATATTGATTTAAATCACGTTAGGAGCATTAAATTGGTTGATAATACCGTATTAATCCTTGTCAGTAATTAGCAGTAATTAGCATTGACCCTGCAGATTTGATGTCAAGTTAGGTGGCCATAAAAGTATTTCTAAAAATACCTGTAAAATTAACTTTTTGTCACTTACAATAATTCGGCGGTTTTTTCATTGATATAATATTTTATTATATTGTTTTAGGAGATAATTCTACTAAAGTATGTGGCCCAGGGATGAAAAAATGTATAAAAAAAGCTAAACGTAAGTTATAATTTAAATTAAATTCGTGATTACTTATCACCGAATTGTCCACAGTTTCAGCAATGAAAAAAGAAACGACTTCATCTTCAGACAAGTGCAACTGTCTCCCAGCTTGTACAAGTTTGCAATACAACGTAGAAACATCTCAAGTCTCTTTAAATTTGGACGAAATATATAATGCCTTGCAATTATCTTTCTCAGAACGTTATAGGTAATTATTAAATTTTCGATTAATCGATTGTATAATAGTATATTATACCACGAGTCAATAATGATAGCTATTATTACCGAGGATAATTTTCGAATCGAGCCGCGAAGCAGCGACAGAAAAAAAACATTCCGAGGTAATAATTGCCATTATTGCGAGTAGTATACTGTACTTTATCCACGACTATTTGAATTACTTTCATAAAACACAACTGAATACAAGGAATGCAAGCTTCAACAAAACGTCATGTAGAAATGAATATGAATAATAATAAAAAAAGGAAACACTTACACATCAACATTTCACTTTTAAAATACTGTTCACCCTCGCGAAGAGGTTTTATAGTCTTTTTCACTACTTCGTAAAAGAATGTTTATAAAGAATAAAAAATTACAATAAACTCGCTCTGATATCACACAGCTGTGAAAGTATATGTCAAGCGTTAGTTACGCAAACAGCCACTAGGGAAATTATCTTGTACCAATATTAGCTTCTATCGCATTTTTCGCATGTAATCACCGATACGTTTCACTCATTTTAATAGACTTTAGAATTTGTGTATTTTGTTTCCATAGTACATATTTTTAATTTGAAAAATTGTGATTGGTGCACAAGCGGGTATAATGCAAGGTTAGTATATGTATAGGTTATCTCATAACTTTTTGACCAATCAGCGACTGCGTGTGATGACGTCACCCTGAGGAACCTTTAAACGTTGTTTCATATATTAAGTTTTTTTTCAAATTATTTCGAATTTTTGGATATTTGTATTTAAAAAAAGTAAATATTATTGTTTATTACAGAAGCACAAACTATTACATATAATATTTCTTCATAAAAACTTTAAAATGATGTCAGAAATCAATGCTTAAAGAAAATACATTTCTTGGTTACACATAAAAAAACACTTGTTTAAAACTATAATTTATAATAATAAAATAATAAAAAATTTAGATTTAAAACTCAGTACACTATCAATATCAAATGAAAATATTTAAAAACAACTTACAATAAATCAGCTTAACTAAAATAAAGAGTAAATATAGTTTGACAGCCATTTATAATGTCAAAGAGTTCCTCACGATGACGCGTTCTCCCCTCTCATGCCACTCCCCGACAGAGTTATGAGGCAACCTATTACTTTACTAACCTTGCATTATACCCGCTTGTGCACCAATCACAATTTCTCAAATTATTCATTATTCCATCTGTGATTAATATATAGCATTATACATATAGTAAAAACTACGTATGTAATACATGTATTATATATAAGTCGTGGATAAAACAAATAATTGTAACAGAAAAAATAACGTATTGTACGAATTTAATTAAGTCACTCATGAATTTCTTTATGTAAGTAAAATCTAATAGCATTTTTACTGTTTATTTGGAACAATAATTGACCCATTTTATGGAGAAATCTTGAAAACGATGAATTTTACGTACATAATGCATTAATCTTTTTTTACGTAAACTACCTTTATTCTGCAAAATAACATATAAAACTGCTTTTTATTAAAATATAATCATAAAAAATTGCATTCTATTCAGGTGATCAAACTGTATCACATTGGGTTCTCCAAATATTAAATAAAAACAAATTATTTTACATTCGTTGTTAATCGTCATGTATAACAAATTTAATAAAAATTACGAAATTGCCTTATATACATATATACTGTATAGTATACAGGTTAAGTGTTACAAATTCATCTAACAACTTTTTCAAAATTTTCAGTAATTAGTGAAAAATACCCTTTTTCAAATGTTTATACAAGTATTCATATAAAAAATTCAATTCTACTAAAAAAAATTCGAAAAATAATTATTACATTTTAAGAGCTTATCGCAATCTCTAAATATTTTTTGATATGACCTACCCCTGGGAAATTCATTTTTACAAACAGAGTAAAAACTTAAAAAAATAAATTAAAAGTTCTGAAATCAATAGACATACTTAACATGTACCTATACAAATGAAGACAATGGTATTATAATTGCACACTTTTACGAATTCATTAATTAACTAATTAGTTTAAGTGATAGAAAACCTATTATGCATATCGCAATATTATGGTAATTTAGAATAAAAACATAGATATTATTATCACTACAATTTTATAAATACTAAACATCATTTCAGGTACCAGACCTCCATTCTGTCTGTCTATTTCAAAGAATCCCAGTCATCCCAGTTCTTCACATCTCGCCGTAGTGAGCTGTATGGCCTGACAGACTTTCTCGCAAACTGTGGTGGATTGTTGGGACTTTGCATAGGTTTCTCAGTGTTATCTCTAATGGAAATTATATACTTCTTATCTATTCGGCCAGTGTATTATTTCGGGCGTTATAAAATAAATACGATTAAAGAAGAAACTAAAGATGGATGTATCGAACAAAACAAAATAGACTGTTAGCCATTGAAGTGGTTTAGTTCCTTTGTTAATTTTTATTCACAACCATTTTATGTGTAATAAAAGTGATTCAATTAACCATTAAAGTTACAACATTTTAAAAAATAAAGAGCTGATTCAAATATATTAAAAATATTTTTTGTAGGCAAACCAATACTAAAATATATAAAAAATACAAGTATGCATCATATGTGTTCGTATATTCACATGTTTTTATTTACATTTTTTATCGGCAGTACAAGGTTACATTTTATTAGCTATAAAAAATCTAATATGTGGCCTTAAAGTAGATGTTTATTTTTATATACTAACTGCAAATATAATTTTATAATTATTTTACAATACATATAAATAATAATAAACTGTGACTAAATCGTTTTTTATTTGAAATCAAATCCTTGTGGTTTTTATATATATATTATTAAAAAATATCTATTGTATATTATGTTAATACATCCCTGACTTAATTTAATTATTATATAACCTAAACTAATTTTTGTTTGATAAACTTTCGAACAGTGAAAGTCCAATCAAAATCAGTTCAGTAGTTTTAGCGTCAAATCGAAACAAACGAACAGACATACAATTTTTAAAAACAATTATCTAAAAAAGCAACGTATAGATTCAAAAAATTCAAAATATTATAATTGTACAGAGCCTACAGTTTTACATAATAATATCGGTTACAATCACCTTGGGTTGCATAAAGCAAAATTAACCACGGCTAGTTAATCAGTTGTTTTCAAACTATGATTAATGTTAATTCTAAACTTAATCTCAATTTGTAAATGAACAATTCAATAAATATGATAATTTTTTACCTTATAAAATTTATCATAACCGTGATTGTTTTTTTAGAATTGACGTAGCAAGTAATTTTTGTTATAATATGTATTTGCAAATATATTTGAAGTACTCTAAGCAAGTTAGTTCTTAAAATTAAGTATTATGACAAAATATTTAAGTGCTTTAATTACTTTACTTGTCCAAATCAAATATTAATAGTAAAGTTACTTGTTATACTTTTTCAAATATTTTACTCGAAGCTCTGATAAGAAATAATTAAAAATGTTAATATTTTATGAGATAGAAATACATATATCTATAGGTATTTATTAATTAACAACAAAAATTTTTTAATGGAGATCTAATGATATTATTGCATGTTTTAATACAAACTATAGATATTAATTAAAATAATCAATTTTGCTTCAGTTTTATATATTAAATAATCTACATTCGTTTTCCTGTTTTGTACAGTTGGCATTATTTAATTCCGAATCTGCTAGTATTTCTAACTAATGTAAATATAATTTGTTTGGTTGGCTTTAATTTTTCATCGTAAAATTAATGAAAAACTTTATAACACATCGTATTCTTTTGAAGATAATAATTGTATTTTCTTTAATAAGGAAATTACATACTGTAGGAGAATAGGGGACGTCAATTTATGAAAAGTAAGTCATATCTGTTTAAATAATTTTTCCGAGAGCAACATTATAGGGCTCGGTCTTGAATTTTACAAGTGGTAGTCTCGGTTCGTGAAAATTTAAGCAATCTTGGTGTTCTAAAAAAATTAGATTGGTCTCGTTTCGTACGAACCAAAAACTGAGACTCTCGACAGCGCTGGACTAGCCCGGAGCGATATCGAAAATTTGACGGAGCCCATGGCCTGACAAAAGATAAAATATAGAGGCCGTAGCCGAGAAAGTATGAGAACTATGCCATTGAATCAATTTAACTAATTTTTTTCTAATAGGTTGCTTTAAAGCAAATATCATCTTGGTCTCGGCATGCAGCCCTATAATGGTATCAATTTTAGGTAGTGTATTTTTATGTGTCCTTTATCTTTCCCTGTACCAATAAGATATTGAATATGAAGAAGAGACACGTTCAAACAGAAGAAAAATTATCTGTCGAAAATTTTGAATTTCAACAAAATAAGACGAAAAACATGGAACAAAAACGAAGGAGACAACATTTTCGAGAATTTTCAGATAATACAAGTATCCATGCTGTTAAATATATAGGAGAGGATAATCGGCATTGGGTTGAAAGGTAATTCTAAAAAATATAGTCTTAATATTTATTATATTGCTATTTATTTTATTTTTTCAGACTATTCTGGCTGTTAGTTTTTATAACAAGTACAGTTATCTGTGGATATCTCGTATCTAAATTGTGGTATAAATGGAACACAAGTCCTGTGATAGTTAGTTTTTCTGAAACGTCGACACCAATATGGAAAATACCTTTTCCAGCTGTGACGATCTGTCCGGAATCTAAAGTACATGTACCGGAGTTTAGTTTTGTTGATCTATTGTACAAACAGGACAATCTGACAGAAGAAGAGTAAGTTTGATTTATGGCAGTATATTGCGGTGTTACGATTTAAAGTTTTCGTTTTTTTTACATATTTTGAAAATAAAATATAGTGAAAGTATACTGTGAAAATTGTAGACCGAAATTCAAAGCATTTACGAAGTTATACTACATAAAAGAGAACGGAGTCTTCTTTGACCTCAAAAAACACAAACAAAGTATAATAAAAACTACCAAAAAAAAATTTTTTGTGTAATTTAAGATGCAAATAAAAACCTATAAAAATACTGAAATAATCTTAAAGTTTTAGGCGTCACACCGCAATACTCCCTTATATTGGGTTGCATAAAGCAAAATTAATCAAGATTAGTTAATCAGTTGTTTTTTATACCATTATTATGTTAATTCTAAAAACAATCACAGTTATGATAAATTTTATAATATAAGGTAAAAAATTATGATATTTAGTGAATTGTTCAATTACTTATTGAGATTAAATTTAGAATTAACATTAATCGTGGTTTGAAAACAACTGATTAACTAATCATGGTTAATCTTTTAATATTATCGTATGTGATAAAATACCGATTTTCTTACAGAATTCAAGATTTGAATAATGCTTTGCTCGTGTGTGGTGATAACTATGTAAGAATAAATAAAAGCTTAACTCTTGACGATGATGCAGTTAAATTTTTAGAAAAAGTAAGTAACCAGCATATGTATTATTCTAGTGGGTCGTAATGTAGAAAGGAAATTTTACAAGAGACGATAAAATTTAATTTTTGCAAATTGTGCTTACCATAATTATAAATTTTAATGAAATATTATCGAATTTTATATATGATCTTATATCAACGAAGGAAAGTTGAAGTCAAGTACCGATATTAAGTTATAAATCAGTATTTATTTGCTCTAGTATGAAAAATACACCTACCATCCGTTTATATTACAGTAAAAAGATTGTTATTTTGTTTAAAATATCGATATGGAGAACCATACATGACTTCCATGTTCTTTAATATATTTTTAAATAATTTTTAATATGTGAAAAATTTCAATGGGATTTGTCAGAAATAAAAAACCTAATACAGATTCGTAGAATAACTAATTTGACAATTTTCACCCAGTAAATAACTGTTTAGGTACGTACAAATAATAAATGTCCCTTAGGTTCTATTGAACTACAAATGTACCAAGTCTTATCAAAATTAGTGAGATAATACTCGCAACGTTCACTTTTTAGACGATAAAAGTTACAAAATTTCAAATATTTTAAAAACCCCTAATACGATTAGCACCAAAATCAATAGCTCTGGAGTACTCACAAAGAAAAACATTTTTCCCAAAAATAATTCAGATCGATGCATTTTTACAGTAGTTCTCGTGAATGAAAGAAACACACGCACAGCCGCCATGCGGAAATGAACTTTTCTTTAAGTTTTGAAGATAGTACAGTCAGAATCTGCTCTT
The DNA here is from genome assembly GCA_961205875.1 of Sialis fuliginosa. Classification (NCBI taxonomy): domain Eukaryota; kingdom Metazoa; phylum Arthropoda; class Insecta; order Megaloptera; family Sialidae; genus Sialis; species Sialis fuliginosa. The sequence continues at coordinate 10,072,414 of OY540817.1, read as the reverse complement.
ATCTCGGACACCATTTTTCGACGGTATTACAATACTTCCATTTCTTTCAGAACATGGAAGTAAAATAATAAGTGACATTCATATCTCAATGGATATTATTTTATTAAATAAAACTAAAAAATATCAGACGTTACTAGTTTTGGTAAATGTAAGAAAAAAACTGAAAAGAATCTGACAAAAAACTAAACTTTATTTTTTCTTTTTACTGTAAAATTTGATATTATGTCGCTTATTTCCATTCAGCTTTCCACCGTCGATATGTTAAGGCTAAAAATATAAAATATTTAAATTATATTTCACGTAGAAACTTTTAGATTACGATCTATAAAAATTAGTCCGTCAATATGCCTGTTTATGCATTAATACATAATATTGCGTTTTATATATTGTAGGTTGCACCGCCATTCGGCAGTGCTATTATACTGTGTGAGCTATTTGATATTAAGATAAATTGCACGAATCTATTCAAACCTATTCTAACAGAGAGTGGGATTTGTTATACGTTTAACATGATTGATTCAAACTTCTTTGAGATCGATCAAATGTAAGAAATTAATATTTGTAATCAAACAAAGGGAGTGAACATACTATTGAATTGTTTTATAAAAAGTTAATAGAGTTAAAAGTTAATACTTGTATATACAATTATTTGTTTGTATGTTTGTAAAAACGTTACCTTAGAATTCCAAAAGGATTGGTCAGATTAAACAAAATCTTTTGTAGTGTTGGTTGGCGCGACATGAAGAGTTTCAAGTAAAACTTCACAATTTTATCTTTACCTATGTCCTTTGAATTAATTGTAATATTATGGGGTTGAAGCAATTAAGTATAGAATAGTGGTTGAAAATAACTGGATTTTATTTAAATTATAAATTTATATTAACTGTGATTGTTTCTAACAAATTATGAAGTTTATTTTAATTTGAAATTTTCTTATATTTCTGTTGACCTAAGCTTATGGAATGATACCAAAAGGTAAATAGAATAAAATGTTATTAAAATTAGTAAAATAGTACCTTTCGGATGCAAATAAGTTATACAAATAATAATTATTGTAAATTATTTTTTTTTAATAATCAGTTTTTAAACATTTTTTGATACTTGAAAATGTTATTTTCCATTTTTCACCACTCTAACGGACAAAGGTGTTACTCTTTGGACTTTGAAATCAATTAATGATTTCTCTGAATTTTCCAATTAATATCACCATTTTTCACAAATCCGTGTAACATTAAAAAAGTGTCCCACTAATTGTGACAAGCATTGTATATAAATAGCACATGATCCACGATACACTGTAAAGGTCATCATAGAAAATGATAACAATTTGAAACAAATGTATGTACTCCCGCAATTATACTGTTTATATAAGATTTAAGTATTTATTAAAATTTTGAGTTATTATTGTTAATCCAATTTCATTAAATATTTCCAGTAAAATGAAAATTGATTCCAATAAAACAAGTCAAATATTGGCTAATACATACACGTATACACGAAAAATACAATTCCCTATTTATTATGATAACTCATCAGAAGATACATCTTTTGAATTGGTTGATACTGATAGCAGTACAACACCTAATACAATAGAAAATGTACAATTAGGGGCAAAGGTAAAAAGGGAGACATTTTTTAATAGAAGACTTATCAAAAACGTTGATGAAATAGAAAATATAAAAATAAAAACTGATCAGGAAATATGGACCTTGGAAAATGGATATACTGATGAACCTCCTGAATATGTTGTACCAATAAAAACTTATGGTTCTGGTACAAAAAATAGTCTTCTTATTTATACAAATATGGCAGATGGAGAAATTGATTACGTATGTAATCCAATTGAAGGATTCAAGGTAATTTTTTTTATTATAATCTTGTAACCTTATGTACAATATAATGAAGTCAAAAATTTTCAAATTTGGATTTTAATGAAAATATTCACTTTTGGCATTTTTGCGTTATAACCAAAACAAAGATAGTACTTAGAACTTACATTTTATATTCTCAAGTTTCTTAATAATTATATATTTTATATTTATAATTGTGTGTTTTTGTTATTTTTAGATAATATTACACAATCCTGCTGAAACTCCCAGAAAGGATCTACCACATTTTTATTTGCCTATAATGCAAGGTGTTGTAGTCGCTGTCAAACCAGACATGATGACAACATCTGAAACACTACTAGGCTATTCCCCTGAACAAAGACAATGTTTCTTTCCGAATGAAAGGCAGTTACAATATCATTCCACTTATACCCAAAATAACTGTAATGTGGAATGCAATGCGAACGCCATTTTGAAACACTGCGATTGTGTTGTTTTTTATATGCCCCGTAAGTTAACTACAATCAAGGTATAAAAAGACAAGGTAGTCTCAACAATTCCTTGACCAATCAGCGTTGGGGCGAGAATTGACGTCATCTGGGGGATGTATTCAAATGCTATAATTGTATAATAGAATATCAATTACAAGAAAGTCCTTTATTTATTCTTGTTTTCGTATTTTTTGATATTTTAACAACACATACAATCAAATAAGTACAAATTCGACATAGCAAAATTATAAAAAAGCTGTCACAGACAATTTGGTCTATTCGGGAAGCGTCATTTTTACTATTCTTAAGTTGGCAATACGTTATGTGATTCTGACAGCTCTTTATGATTTTGCTATGTCAAATTTGTACTTATTTGATTGTATGTGTTGTTAAAATATAAAAAAATTCGAAAACAAGAATAAATAATGGAATTTTTTGTAACTGATATTCTATTATACATTTATAACATTTGAATACATCCCCCAAGTGACGTCAATTTCCGCGCCAACGCTGATTGGTCAAGGAATTATTGAGATTACCTTGTCTTTATATACCTTGAACTGCAATAAACAAATAAAAAGTATTTTTAAATACAATTTATTATTTTTCTCTAGGAAATAATTCTACTAAAATATGTGGTCCAGGAAAGAAAAAATGTATTAAAGAAGCTAAACGTACGTTATAATATTTTAACTAATATATTTTTTATTTAATTATTATTATTATTTGTCTCAATTTATGAGATATGGGGGAGCTTCTACACTATCATTAGAACATATTATTTTATACAGATCATTTTTAGAGTGATCATATTTTTACGAGCAATTGGGACAACGATGGGAAACTATGACAATCAACATTTCTTAAGAGATAATTAATATTTTTTATCTCTCAACAGTGAAGAACAACTACATAATGGAGATAATCCACTAATAGATATCTACAAGAAAATTAATAAAAAAATTACATACACTCTAAATATAGTTAAATAATACAAAAAGCTGTCAGAAAAGGAGAAAATCCACTTGACATTAAATCTATGAAAAAGAGAAAGAAGAACTTTTTTATTTTACTTAAAATTGATACACAGATATTAACAAATAAAAATATTAAATATTTTAGTCCTTTAATAATATTGTTATAAATTTGTCATTTGGATAGTTAATCCGCTACAAACTGTGGACAATATCGATAATGTTGCTATTACAGATAAATATAAACGTCACTATATTATATTATTTAAAAAATATATATGCAAATAAAATTAATTCTTGCATTTTTTTTATGATTTTATCTGTTTTTACAGTTTCTGCAATGAAGAAAGAATCTTCATCCGACCCAGACAAGTGCAACTGTCTTCCTGCATGTACCAGTTTACAATACAACGTGGAAACATCTCAATTTCCTGTCAACTTGATAAAAATACAAGATGCTTTACATGTACCTTATGAGGAACGTTTTAGGTAATTATTTAGTAATATTTTATTACAAGCATTCAAGTAAATAAAATAATAAAATTATTACTAGGAAATAATCAACATTTAGTCTATGGTAAATGATATACAGGATGATTATTTACACAGTAACAGACAAAAAAATGCCGAGTCAAAAAAGCGACCTATATAGCATTGTAGTATTAGTCGAGCATAGTCGAAATCCAATTTTTTGGAATTTTCTGCTTACCAGTTTTTTTTATTTGAGCTTAAATTTTGGGCTCAGGTTGAATTTTTCCAAAAAAGGGGAGATACCAAATAAGCGACCTAAATAGCATTGTAGTGTTGGTCGAACATAGTCGAAATCCAAATTTTTGAAATTTTCTGGTTACTAGTTTTTTTTATATGAGCTTAAATTTTGGGTTTATGTTGAATCTTTCCAAGTTGGCTAAACCCAAAATTCAAGCTAAAAAAACTGGTAAACAAAAAATTCCAAAAATTTTGATTTCGACTATGCTCGACCAATACTACAATGCTATATAGGTCGCTTTTTGGTTCCACACTTTTTTTGTGTAGCTGTATTATTAGTTTATTAATTTCATATAGGTCCTTTTTTAATTTTTACCTTTTATGTACAATAAATATTACTAAATAATTTTTATTTCCAGTTACCAGACATCTATTCTAGTGTTGTACTTCAAAGAATCGCAATTCTTTACATCCCATCGTAGTGAGCTGTATGGTCTAACAGACTTCCTGGCCAATTGCGGTGGATTAATTGGAGTTTGCATTGGTTTCTCAATCATTTCTCTAGTAGAAATTATATATTTCTTATTTATTCGGCCTGTATATTATTTTGGACGTTCTAATGTTTTTGTCCAATGAAAAAAGAATTAAACGACCTTTTTCGTTGTTCGAATATTACCAGTAACTGTTGTTACTATGTTACATTACATTATTGTCAAATATTAATATACCTTATATCAAATGTAATTAAAATAAAAATATTATACCTATACCTATGGAATAATTTACTGTTCTTATAATAATATAATGGAATTTTCAATGAACCTTTATAAAATATAATAATGTACTGGCACCAGTTATGGCCGCTATAAGAGCAAGGTTTACTGTTTGTGTGATTGACGGGCTTCTTTTTGAAATTCTCATGAACTCATATTACAAATACAACAAGTAACTCTTTATTTAATCAATTTAATTACCAAAGTCCACAAATATAGTTTATTTTTTAAATTATAGCCTTTTTTTTGTTTGTTTTTTTCTTCAGTGTAAAACCAGTAATGAGCACGCAGTGATGGACACTTGCTAATGATTACAAAATGATAAGTACTAAGACACAAAAGATATAAAACAAAAAGAATCGTCAAATTTGAAACAATGTAAAGCAGTTGCTATGATTATATAATAATTAATAAATAAATTATACTAATAAATTAGTTTAAATGTCCAATATTTTGACCGATTGTCATAAAATCACGCAGTAAGACAGTATGTAGATTAACATTCTGAAATGGTAGTAATCAAATATTTCTAATTCAGTACATTTAATTAAAAAATAACCATTACTGGGGTCATATCCAAGACTGGTACCAGTACCTTTCATACATTTTAATTTAACTTATAATGTATGTTCTACCTTAACATTTCTTAAACGAGAGTCCACGAACCCCAAAAATCTATTGTTGGGGATCCACGAAATAAAAATCATCATGAATTTCCTATTTATAGTAACTATTCCATGTTCTAATAAAAATAAAGGGTCCGCAGACTACTAAAGTTTAAGAACCGCTGTTTTAACATATTAGTTTCGAGTTACAGATGCTGAAATATTTACTTTCATAAAATCTATACAGTTGTAAATAATTTTATAAATAACTCGGAAATTGTGTACAGATTTTGTTTCTAAATGTAATGTATGATTATTGTTTCGTTTTAACTTCACGTCAAAACATAAAATGTAATTGACTGAAACAGATTGTGGCATCTAATCAAACATTGCTAAACAAAAATAAACAAATTAAAGAAATATGTTTTGTTATTTTTGTCCAACCCGTTCCAATTGTTAAATTAAATATATTTTTACTAATGCTGTATCATTTTTCATTTTAGTATCTGTGCATTATTTATATTTTTTCAATTATTTTTTGCATTGACTTATTTATACTCAAAAGAGTTTGAAATAATTATATTATTATTATTGCGTTAGCTCCACCTTGCAGTCGTACGCCCTGCAACAACTATAGCTACGCCTTTGGCAATTGACCGCCACTTTGATACCATTCTATGATAAAATATTAGTCAAGATTAGTTAGAATTATTAATTTATTTGTTGTTGTTGTTTGTTTCATAGTAAATGCTTTTAATAAAGTATGTTATAAAAATAAAATCTATTCAATTTATATATTTAATAGATAATTACGGTAAGTTTACAATTAATTAAGGTACTGGTATCAGTCTTGAATGCTTTAAGATCAAGATATATTGTTTTTTGGGATTGATGAGCTAGATTTTTGTAATTCTCATGAACTTATGTTACTTATAAAACAAGTTACTTATAAATCAATTTAATTACGAAAGTTCGCAAATATTTTATATTTTAAATTATAACCTTTTGTTTTATTTATGTTTTTTCTCCAGTAATTAACAACGTGAAATCAGTTATGGACACTTGAGAAGATTACAAAATGATAAGTACTACGACACACAAGTTATAAAATAAAGAATCGTTAAATTTATTCACTTCACTAATTATATTATTTACATAATAAAATACACTTTGCTTGATATTCTGCCAGACCGCGATGTTTATTTGTCGAATATTTTTAAACAAAATGATCAATTATCATCAAATCAAGCTGTAAGATAGTTAAATGTACATATATAGATTAATATCCAGTAATGGCAGTAATAAAATATCAACAAACATTTTGATTTTAGTTTATTTAATTTAAAAATGTTCAACACTGAGGTATTGTTCAAGATTGGTGCCAGTACCTTATCTGGAAATAAAATTAACATATCTGCAAAATTAAAAAGAAACTAAAATATGTATTAACGTTATTTTCATTTTATACAACAATCGCAACTGTTAAATTTTCAAATAACGGCTATTTATAGAAAAATTGATTCTGGAATTTCTAGATATATACAATATATGTACATATGTATGTTCATTCGTATAAAACCTCGATTACCATGAAAAATCCAAGTTCTACGAAAAAACTTTACAGGACTAACTTTTATTATTCGAATAAGAATCCCATGGTGGTAAACAAATCCGGTCGATCTGGGACACCTGTGTACAGAACCAAAATATTTCAATTTTTCTGTTTGCTCTTCAAAAAAAAATTTGTTTTTCAAGATACGATCATTTTGGCCTTTATTACTGACTTAACAACTCTGCTGCAATCTTATTTATAATAAGTTAATTTTTATGATCATTTTATGCAAAGTTAATTGTTTAGGAGATCTTATAAGATAGTATACCCAAGTGTACATTCATTCACTTCTAATTAACGGTTCCTGAAATTTACGGTTTCCTGTCATTATCGTAAACGTTCCGCATAAAAAAATCAATATGTTGCAGAAAATATAGATATACCTTCACAGAACCGTCGTAAGTTTTTTGGTGTCCTTCTCAGAAATAATTTAACTAAGAAATTGAAAAAAATATATTATGCACAATGGAGCACAAACATTTTTCAATGTAGATTATTATATATAAGTGTGCCTACAAAAAAAGGAAGCCCACAAAATTAAAAAAAGTTTCAAATGTTTATATAGATATTTTGACAAACGTATCGCTGTCTACCTAGAGTCACTCCAGTAATAGTCTCGACAGCGTCGCCATTTTTAGCCAAATCCGCGTTTTAATAAGATCATGTGTGTGTTATTTTTAGCAAGTTACTATTAAAATTGAACATAATGTAATAATACAAAATATATTTAATAATATTGACTGATAATATCATAAAATACGGCTGTGAGCGAGACTTGGCTACTACAATCAATCAAAATTCGATCCACGCTGTCCACACTCTTACTGGAGAGACTCTATGTCTACTAGAGATCAGTTCGGGCTGGGCCAGCCCGATCCGATCCGAATTTCGGATCGGATCGGACCGGGTTGCGTCGGACCTTACCTTAATATAAATATACCTTTAATATAAATCGAAAAAATTCGGACCGGATCGAGCTACTTTTTTAAGGCCCGATCTGATCTCTAATGTCTACCCAATTGGGCAGTTTTCGACAGAGCTTATCGAAATTACTTGACTTTACAGGCACTAACACAGACAGTAACAAAACAAAGATTCTACGTTACTTTTACGACATGAAGACCTGAATTCAAAATTGTTTAAAGATATTTGGATCAACAAAATGCAGCAAAATTACACCCACAATTTTGCCCATTTTATCATTACGACTCTGTACTTACATATATGTTACATAGTACATATATGTAGAATACTATTAAACATAAATGAATTATAAAAAATATTCATATAATATGTACATATGTATGTTACAATGTACAAGAATATAGGGTAAATTAAGGTGAATCGAATCAAAATTGTTTTGAGACCTTTTTCAGTTATTTCTATTTTAAACATACTATCTTACTGCGTTTTGCCTACGTGCTCTCCTTATGTACCAAAAACAATCAGCGCCAGAACTATATTGCACTATAATTAGTATTGGCCAGCGATGCAAGTGGAAAGGTCTTAGTGCACGAAGGAATTTATAGCTTTTGTAAAAACACGGGTTTTTTTCAATTTTTATCAAATTTAAATAGTAATCCGTTTTGCTCTCAATTTTCGGACCAATCTGTTGATTATTTCATTATGCAATAATTTTAATACATAAACCCTAAATAAATGATGGACCTATAGATTATGAATTAAAATCGAACATATCTGATTACTTTTTTGCAAGTGAATAAAAATTAATCCAATTTGCCTGAATTTACCCTATTCATATTATATGTATATATACATTATTAATTAATTTTTCAATTGTCATTGAATAATCTACTATTAAGCTCAAAATAATACAATTTGTATCATAGCTTCTAGACACATCGTATCTTGAGGATCAATAATAAGTAACGTGCTACAAAACGTTGGCAATAAAAAAACACTTTTTATTGGCAGTTATCTAAATATGAAAAATAATTATCAAATGGAAGACGAACCTCCAGGAGAAGATGTGGAATTACAACTAAATAAAAATAAGATAAAACATAAAAAAGAAAAAAACACAGCTTGGGAACATTTTCGAGAATTTTCTGATAATACTGGCATTCACGGAATAAAATATGTTGGAGAGACAAATCGAAATCGGTTTGAAAGGTAATATAATAGAATTAATACACTTATGATTTATTTTAATAATTTTTTCATATTATTATTGTATAAGAATTCCGATTAGTCTAAACTTTTTTTTCTGAAATGCATGACAAAAATTTTGCGCCCTAACTGATTGTTGCACGATATATTTCCTAATTGTAAAAAAAAACATTTTAATGCAATTAAATAATGGTTTGTATTTAAATACACCTTTTTTAAATCATTTCACTAAAAATTTGATAGTATATATGCACTTTGTACATTTGAACATAAATTTTAATACTTTGCACTAAAAATTCATACTTTACACTAAATGACCCCACTGATATTTAATGTAAATTTTTATATTTATTATGGCTAGTATTTAAACACACATTGTTTTATACAATAACATAATAATATTTAGCGTTTCGAGCATTAAAATAAGTTTTATACAATAATATTTACGTCTAACCTAATCTTACCTAACCTAAATTAACCTACCCGCAATCAGGACAGTTTTCTTAACTGTCCTGATTGCGGTCAACTTAACCTTACCTAACCAAGACTAACCTACCTACAACCGAAAAATTATATGACCGCAATTTGATAAAAATAATCTTTTTGTTTTAATTACTTAATCATTTATTTTTTCGAAATTTTTTTAAAAACATATTGTTTTATTCTATTTAATTTAAAACAATAGGTACACAATTGTTTTTATTTATTATTAAAAAGCTAACACTATCAATTATAATATTATAATATATAACCCTTAATAATTGAAGAAATTTTCATCCTGCAACTGACTAGGGTTCTAAATTCTTTTGAATTAATTTCATATTAATCGGTTTAGTTTCCTTTTTCGAAAATTGACTATTTACTTTAATCGAAAACATCATGATTAAAAACGAAACATATAGTTTTGAATTATTTGTTCTTAAAAAACTACGTTTCAATATATACAAAGAACAATTAGATTAATTCTAAGCAGTGTACTTATTATTTAAAAAAAAATTATGTATACTAGCGTTTATTTATTACTTTTGCTTTTATTTTGAAGGGTGTTCTGGCTCATTTTATTTATAACCAGTGTTGTAATTTGTGGATATCTCATATCTAAAATGTGGAAAAAATGGAATTTAAGTCCTGTGATAGTCAGTATTTCTGAAACCTCGACACCGATATGGAAAATACCTTTCCCAGCTGTGACGATCTGTCCTGAATCTAAGATGGATCCGCATAAATGCAATTTCACTGATTTCATTTATAACCAGAAAAATCTATCTGAAAAACAGTCAGTTTTATTGAATAACATATACTCTCTTAAACTGAGTTAGTTAATAATCACTAATTTATAATAAATATTCACTAATTGAAATAGTTAAAGGTATACCAATACGAATTAGTGAATTTATCACTACTTGAATTAGTGAACAGTCACTTCTTAAGCTATGGCAGTTTTTTATTTTTTTTATTTTTGATGTCAAAAACTAGAGAAATCTAAAAAACTAATTAATTATTTAATAAGCATAGATCTTAATCTTTGATAATCTAAATTCAATGACAGTTATGAGTATGTCAGCACATTAAAAATTATTTTTGGATAATTTTTCAAGTTTTGTATAAATAAATTTACCTCATTTTTTCTTAATAACTCACTTAAATCAGTTTTTTTTTAATTTTGTCTATTGAAATGTTAGATCATTTAGACAGCTGTTTTATGTTAGTTTTAATTTAATTTAATTTTTTTATTTATTTATTTTTTAATTGTTTATTTTTTTTTTATTTCTTCTGTTTTCCTGTTGTGAGTTTTTGGTTATTTCTTATTCTACCTATGCAACACTAAACATATAGACAGTGACACCTTAAATCAGTTGATAACGTTTATATACGTTGATAAATCGAAGTAAGAATTAATGCAATTCGAAATCATTATTTTTTTAATAAAATTTAAAGTGAATAATTCAATTACTAATACTAATTCAGTTTTAGAGAGTAGCTTAAACATACCATTTTAATGTAACCTTTTATACTTTTTAGAACGCAAGAATTCAATCAAGCATTACTTGTATGTGACGAAGATTATGTAATAATAAATATGAGCTTAACAGTTGAAAATGATGCAGTTGATTTTTTACAAAAAGTAAGTTGTTAATACATATGATTTATTCTTGTCACAAATTATAAAATATAGCCGTTCGGAAAGCAAAGTTTAAATCAAGTTTTTTTAATGAATAGCAATATAATTATTTGCTGGACCAAATTTAAGAATATATAAGTATTTATATTTAGAGGTTGTCAATTAATTTTCACGTTATTTTAGTGGATAGATCTTCAAAACAAGTAATTTTTCAGCGCATATGATACTTTTATGGATATACGCAAAGTAATATAGTAAAAATATATAATTTTAGTTTTGACCGAAAATACCGAAAAAAATATAGTATGCTATTTTACGAATTATTTATACTTTATAAATATAAAATAATACAAGCAGCGTTTTTCTGCATTTATTACTTTCTTAACTGCACATAAGCAAAACAAACCATTACAAATATTTAATAAAAGAGTAAAAGAGTTATCATCGTAAATACCAGAGAAAAATATTTAGAAAAGATTGTAATTGTTGTTTAAGACAATTTATGACCTTAGAAATTCATTAGTGACCTCTAGGTCTAGATATTAATAAATTTTTTTAAGATTTTGCTACATAATATGTGAACAACAAAAGTGATATTTTTAAGACACCTAAAGTACTAAAACTTTTTTTTTAAAGTAAGGGCACAAAAGCAACTGTACTGCAACAAGAACTGTGTTCTCTCTTATTATGCTACTAAATTAAAGAGTTAAGAGATGATTTGTTTTACTATAAATGGGACTATAAATCTATTTGAATTATTTCCGGAGATATAAGCTTCCAAAAGCTTGCATATTTTCGTTTCATTCGTGCTCCTGGGGCTACCGACGCGACGTCAAAACATTTTATTTTTGTTTTTATTACAAGTAATTTCTGTCAAAAAGAATTAATAATTTTAACATTGAGAATATTTTTAGATTTCACCTCCATTCGTCCTCTCAATTATAAGCTGTGAACTGTTTCAAAAAGAAGTGAATTGCAGTAATTTATTTAAACCTATATTGACAGAAGATGGAATTTGTTATACGTTCAATATGATTGATTCCAATTACTTTGAAATGGATGATATGTAAATAAGTTAACTAACTAAAATATATTTATTCAATAGCAATAATATAACAAATGTTTATGTATGAAGCCAGTCAATTCTATATCGCTGGTGAAGATCCAGGACCTCCTATCTAAATTTTCTGAATTTTTTTCGAAAATTTCTTTTTGATACAGTATGTTCGATATGATTACGGGAAACTTTCAAATTTTATGTTTTACAACAGACATACATTGTATTTTGTTCGAAAGCTATTTTTGGTTTCATTAAATTCACTGTATCCTCTTAGATATTCAGTTTAAACGTTCCCCTGAATATTTTTCTTTTTGTCAAATAGGAGGTCCTGGATCTTCACCAGAGATATAATATTGCTGAAAACATATTCAAGTATTGCCCTGAGTTACAGTCCCTTGACTTACCTTTTTTTTTTTCGATCGATATCATACTCCAAATTTTGATGCTTGCTTTGAAGATACATTGATGTCAGTTAGTTTACAAACAGAGTTTTTTTTATTTAATATACATTTATATTATGATTCTGATGTATAGACTTTTTTACAGCTTTACAGCATATATGTCAGGAATCGCAAGTGACGTAACTTTGGGGTATGAATTTTTTTATACATGTATTTAATTATGTATATTACAGATACAAAGAAGTAGATGAAAATTTATTATATGGTATCTATGATACTATTGATATGGACACAATACCTGACATATTCAAAGAAATTGACAAAAAGGAGGAAGAAAAGAAAGCAGAAATAGAAATAAAAACTAGTCAGAAAATATGGTCATTGGATACTGGATACATTGAAAATCCTCCTGACTATTTTATACCAATAAACACACATGGTTGTGGTAGGAAATATGGTCTTAAAATTTATACTAATATAGTAAAGGATAGCGTCGACTATCTCTGTACTGAACCCACTGAAGGATTCAAGGTTTGTTATTTTTTGTAAAGCCCGGTTTCACAAACGATAAATATCAACAGTATATTTAATAAGGTTTTTTAATTTTTTTTTCGGTCTCATTGACCAATGTTATAGCTTTGGACCTAAGAAAAACTCTCCTAAAATTTCAGACTCGTAGATCAAATCTGTGAACGGCGCAAACCGAATCTTTTTCCCATTTAATTAACATGGGAAAAATAACTTTTTATATATTTACGCGTGAATAGCTCATTAAGTGCTCAATAGGTACATAAATCCAGTAATTTTTAAGATATATTTGTTTAAAAATTATCATAAAAATTGGATTTTACTTTTTATGATAATGTTTAAACGAACATATTTTTAAATATACTGGATTTATGGATTGAGCACTTGGAATCTTTTTTGTAGGAACTTTAATTTTCTATAAAATGCTGCTATGATAAATTAAAATAACAAAAATTTTCATCGAGCTATTCACGCATAAGTAAAAAAGTAATTTTTCCCATGTTAATCAAATGGGAAAATAACTCGGTTTGGTCTACGAATCTGAAATTTTAAGACAATTAACATTTGATCCAAAGCTAAACCATATTTAACTTATCAGTTTAAGATATATCCTTAAGAGGGAGACAGATAGCAGTTGTTATATTAATTCTAAATAAACACTTGTTATTGAAACCGAGCATAATTCACTCAAGGTATATATTATAATACATATAATAGTAATGACGTTAAATATAATAAATAATAACTTTATTGTCCAAACGTCAAAATTTATTGAAGATAAATTATAACCCTCAATAAATTTTAACATTTAGACAGTAGTAATATTGTTATTATTTATGTTATAATACATATACCTTCATTGACAATATTCCTTCAGTAAATATGATGAACTACGAATCTTTTTAGATAATACTACACAATCCTGCTGAAACGCCCAGAATAGACTTACCACACTTTTATTTACCTCTAAAACAAGGTGTTAATGTTGCTGTTAAACCAGACATGATGACAACGTCTGAAACACTTTGGAACTATTCACCAGAGCAACGACAATGTTTCTTCCCGAGTGAAAGACATTTACGATATCATTCAGTCTATACTCAAAACAATTGCAAACTAGAATGTATCACTGAAGCAACGTTGAAAAAGTGTGGATGTGTAAACTTTTATATGCCACGTAAGTTATTATTTTTAAGAACTGTTCTGATGCAGTAAAGTATTTTTATGATTCTAGGAAACAATACTACAATGATATGCGGTGCAGGAATGATCGAATGTGTTGAAAATGCTGAAAGTACTTATTTTTGATTAATTAAAGAACCCCGTACAAAACCAATGTATATTAGAGTACAGTCAAATTGACTGAAATTAAAGTATGATGTAGTTCGTCCAAGAATGGCTAGTGTTTTAATTATTCAGGATCAAGAGTCAAAAGTTCAAATATCTGTTGAAATGCGGATCCAAACGAATTTTTATTCCCGTTTCTTGTCTGTTCAGTGGGTTATGAAAAAAATAAGACGGGTTTAGTGTGTAGAATTAAGAAAAAAAGTCTAATGAACCCATAACCTAAAATAAATTCCTAAATAACATTTAAAAAATGATCTTTTTTTATTATAAACTAAAACGATACAATACACATAAGTATACTACTGACTAATAATTTTTTTTAATAATTTACAGTTTTCGCAATAAAGAAAGAATCCACTTCAGATCCAGATAAATGCAACTGTCTCCCTTCTTGTACAAGTTTACAATACAACGTGGAAACCTCTCAAGTTTCTCTAAATTTGAAAGCTACGTTCAAGGCTTTACATATAAGTAGTTTACAGGATCAGTAAATATAGCATTTGAACATATTTTTATGTTGCATAAACAATTTTATTTTTTCCAGATTCAGAACATCCATTTTAACAATATATTTT
The DNA here is from genome assembly GCA_961205875.1 of Sialis fuliginosa. NCBI lineage: Eukaryota > Metazoa > Arthropoda > Insecta > Megaloptera > Sialidae > Sialis > Sialis fuliginosa. The sequence goes on along the minus strand of OY540817.1, from coordinate 10,057,259 downwards.
AAAGAATCACAGTTCTTTACATCTCAACGAAGTGAGCTGTATGGTCTGACAGATTTCCTAGCCAACTGCGGTGGATTGTTAGGACTTGGCATGGGTTTTTCGATTCTTTCTCTATTGGAAATTATATATTTCTTATCTATTCGACCATTATATTTTTTAGGGCATACTAAAGTTAACCAAAGTTAAAATAAAGATAACAGAAAATGTTCATGCATAATACGCTAAAATCCGTAGAGATAGCGCAACTATAAAAATATGCTACTCGTATTAATCAAATATATGAATAATATATATTTATTTATGTATTCAAATATAAAATTATTGCAATGTGATAATTAACTTATTTTATTTGTTTATAAGTATTCAATAAAAAATTATTATTTGTTACATTACATTTTCAGTGTATTTTAACATAGTCAAAAGGTCTTGCATTTTCCAAAATGTAGTATTACAAAATATTATAAAAAAATATTACATTATACAAATAGGGGAAAGTGTGATTTCTAACTACTCAACCATTTGACCTGAAAATCTGAGATTTGGTATAAATATAATAAATAATGGACCAATATTAGACCTGAGATACAAAAAATAAAATATCCAGAATAAGAACCTATCCCAATCTGATAAAAGTATAAATGTAATGTTTTGCTGGCTATATATGGAAATATTTAAGCCAAAAACCACAAAAAAAGAATAAAATTAGAAAACTGTATGGAACGGGACAATAATACGACAGGCTTTAATCGTATTAGGTAAATTTTTCATTTATTAATATGGAAAAAAAATGCCACAGATTGATACAGCGCACTATTTTTAAATATAATATTACCTATATGACAGAAAGTTGTCATATTGTGGCGTACGTAAAGTAGGAATGATTTTTAATTATTATTGAAGTTCATAAAAAAATAGGTATATATTTAAATTAAAAATATCGGGGCTATAAAGAGAAGCGCCCAAGGTTAAATCCACTAGTTCTTGAATACCAATAGTAATTTTGCTTCCTCGCAATATCGAAGATACGGAAGCTTTGTGATCGTTTTAAAATGAGACAAAAAAATTGTTTTTTTCAAAATTTTAAATTGATCTTTCCGTTTCAGGTCAAGACAAACACTTTTCGTCCCGTGTCTGTCTGTCTGTCTGTGTGTGTGTGTCTTTTTTTTTTTTTTTTTTTTTTTTTTCAGGACGGTGGAAACCTTCAAAAGGCACTGAGAAGTTGGTTCCCAGTAGTGTGGGATTCTTACCCACTAAAACCACCTACCTTTTCTGCTGACCTTACTTCCCCGCGGAACCGCCGCTAGGCATTACTTCGCGGGGAGGTCATAGCCATTGCTCTTCCTCAAGGAAAGAAAAGAGTTAACCCCCTTTCCGAGCTGTATTAGGGAATAGGTGTGTGTGTGTCTGTATGTATGTGTCTGTGGGTGTGTGAGAACTCTCCCCTGAATCTTTGTCACACGCATAACTCATCAACCACTGAATCGATATTAATGAAACTTGATTGGTTGGTTGGGTCTGGCTTGAAGATGGTCCCATTTCAAAATCATCAAAACTGTTTGTAAGTATTTGAAGAACCACACAACGTATGTTGTAAAATATTCTCTTACAAAGATTTATCTAAATTTGCTTTAAAAAATCGTCATTTGTTTTCTTTAAATTGCTATTTACTTTGACATATTAAAAGTCATTCTGACGTTTTAAATGTCATATTGACGTTTGCATAAATTTAGATTTAGATTGAAATTGTCAAAAAATTAAAAATATACGAAAAAATAATCAGGTGCGTCTTAAGAAAAATTTCGAACTAATATTTTTTAGTAAAATTATAAAAAAAAAATGGTTAACCAATGCTAAGCAATTTACCTGAACACTTATTCGACTTTTTATTTAACCTTTGGTGATTTTTGCACGAGGAAGCACTGTGCATTTACTTGGCAGATGTTTGTTTTTAAGTAGGTGTGTGTTCATTTAGAATTTAGATTAATATACTTACTCATATAGTTACTCTAAAAATAGAAAATTAAGTCAATGTCCAAAATTACAATGTAGTATTATACGAGTAATCAATGCAAACATAAAACGCAAGGTCAAAGTTTAAGAACAAAAATAACTACTATAAAATAAAATGACGCAGTATGTGGGAGAAGCTCATTGAATAGTGTTACTGTATACAACATTCCAGATCAAGGGCAAATTAAGGTGTTGATGGGCTATAATAGTAAATAAATCAATTTTTTCAAATACCAAAAAATGTTTTCGGCGTAAATAAAAAAAAAATAATATTATAGCTTGGATACACTGTATTAAAACATTTTTTTAATACCTATACATTGAACCGGCCTTGAAAACTCTAAATTATTTTAAAACGTCGAGAGATAAAGGGGTTCTATTAAAGTAAGCTAAAAAAATTACTGCGAAATTTTCAATATTGAATCACGAGTTTTTTTTTAATCTATTCGTCCTTTTATAGATAAGTTTTTATCTGCGTTTGTTTGTTCCGACTTAACACGAAAATAATTGGACCAATTTTGATGGGACTTTCACTGTTTGAGATCTTAAAAATCCTAGAATAAATTTAAGCGATATTATAATTAAATTAGGACCTGTATTAAAGAAAATTCACCATATTGATATTTTCTCATTATAATGTATAAAATTTAAAACGATAATTAATAGTAGTATTTGAAACGATTATTATCCAAGATATTTTGATAAAAATATTTTCAAAAATATTAGTAATATTATTATTTATTGGACTAGATTTTCGCGTCGAAATCTCAGGACGAAAATATGTCCCCAAATTTGAAAATAGACAAAACATTTTTTTCATTAATTGATAATTGTTATATAGAACGTGAAACAATTTCGTCTTGTTTAAGTTATTAAATAATAATAAAGGTAAAAAAATTATTCACATTATCTTCGATTAAATTATCGTTCAATTCAAATCGACTCGTGGAAACGACGCTTACCTAAGTTCAATATTAAAATAAATAAACACCTTTTTTTAAATATATACATTTTTCTACAAGTTATTTTACATACATACTTACACTTCTAAGTCGCGAATCCTTCCTTATTACGATTCTGCAGGCGTTCCTAATGTAGCATGAATTTAAACGTGCATGCCAAACCGGTCTTCCAAAATAATTTTTTTATCAACCATTCGCTTAGAAACATTTGCTAGTTTATGGTAGTCTAAAGTTAGATTTTTTGTTGGATGTTTGAATTAGCAATATCGACGCCGGGTTTAAGTAATTACATTTTAACATTAGTTTTATCAGTTTTTCTGTGTTTGAAGTGAATAAAAAGTATGTTCTGTTTTCTGGAAGTGAATTGGTGAAATTTTACAAGGATATTTTAAGTGAACTACATTATATAATACAGTAAAGGACATAATAAGTTCATCAATTTTTTTCCTGATTTTTATGGAAAGACAAATTATTCAGGGCCAGGATTTAAATATATTATTAATTATATAGGTAGTATTGTAAATAATACCAAAATATTGTCATTTATTATAAAAAAATACAAGATTAATGAAAATTATTATTTTTTTTTATTTTTATTTTTTTTTATAAGTTCACTATTATAAATAGGGTTGCCAGTAGTCCACTATTTGAGAGGACAGTTCGCTTTTTTCACATTATGTTCAATTTTTTTTTTTAAAAATAGTGGACACTTTTTTTTATTCAAAAGCTTTATGATGAAATAGTACGACAAAAAAAGGTCTTCAGTTTTAATTTTTGCATGTTCTGGCCCCGCTTGTCCGCTATTTTTTTTAAGCAGACCTGGTAACCCTTATTATAAAAACTAATTAAATTAAAAAAATAATATTCAGTATAACTTCCATTCCGTCTAATGAATTCGAATAAACATTGTGGTATTGATTATAAAAATTTCATTAATTAATTTTCTGATAAGTTAATTTAAATTTTATTTAATTGATATATTATTATGTCCTCCACTATGTTCCGGGTACCCATATATTTAAGATTAAAATTTCATAATTATGTTTTATAAATTTATAAATGAATATATAGTATGAAATAACAATTAACATTATTGAGTATTGTTGCTGTCTTTTTTATTAATAATAAATAAATAAATAACGTGCTAGTGCACAACTAAAAATGAGTAAAAAATTTCAATTGGAAGATGAACCTCAAGAGGAAGATGTGGAGTTACAGCCAAATAACAATAACCCAAAAAAGGGTAAAGAAAAAATAACAGCTTGGCAACATTTTCGAGAATTTTCAGACAATACAAGTGTTCATGGCATTAAATATATCGGTGAAGATAATCGAAATCCACTTGAAAGGTAATATATATACATAAAGTGTAAATTATTAAAACCTATAAAAATGCAAATTTCGTTTAACATAACGCACAGTCTATACCAATATAAAGTACATGGAAAATATTAAGTATATGTAAATTCATGGCATGTGTATAAGTTATTTGTATTTTTACATTCAGGATTTTTTTAAATTTTCAATGGTGACTTTTTTTCTACAAAATAATTAATGTTAAAGTGGGGATACTATAGGGTGGCAGAACTGACAAATATTACAGGCCCTCATAGGCGCGGATCAAGGTTTACAATTTTATGAGGGGGGGGGGGGGGGTCATGGACTGTGACTACCCCGTTCCTGGATTCCCGCTTGGACCCTCAGTGCTAAGAAGCCCCGCAATTGATGGTTTTCACTTACTGTCTCGAATATATTAATTTTTTTAAAATATTTTTCTAGAGGGGGCATCTTATTCCACTGTAGAGAACTTACCTTAAAAATTTGTCAGAGGCCAGTACTAAAAAAATGATTTTTTGTCATTTTGCGTAGTAAAACGCAAATTTATCAATTTTTTTAAATTCGGTTTCTTCCGATAACTAATGAAATTTGTTGATTTTTTTAACTGTACGTTTATTTATTGTTTTTAATTTTATTTTTAAGGATATGCTGGCTTATTTTGTTTATAGCCAGTTTCATAATTTGCGGATATCTCATATCCAAAATGTGGAATAAATGGAATACAAGTCCTGTGATAGTGAGTTTCTCTGAAACATCAACACCGATATGGAAAATACCTTTCCCGGCTGTTACGATCTGTCCTGAATCTAAGATGGATCCGCATAAATTCAATTTCACTGATTGCGTTTATAAACAAAAAACGCTATCTGAAAAGCAGTAAGTGTTTTTATAAATTAGATACTTTAACACAGGCCAAATTGGTCCACGGGCCTCATTGACGACTTAAAATTTTTCGAGAGCCACACATAAATACTAATTCTATTTTTTTTTTATTAATTTTTCGATATCTGGCTTTACAACGAATTTCGTACTTATTGAATTCTTTTTTAGTCACTTTCATTTTTTTTAAAGTAGAACTACTTACATATATACCCGGTAACCTCGGGAGAAATAAATGCAAAAAAAATATGTCTCCTTTTGAAAACTTGTATCCCCGGAACTAATAATCGTACAGAAATACATATAAATACGCCAATAGATGTATAATAAGAGTTTTAACCTTCCATCACTCAACCCTTAAATATATTAGTATAAAAAAGTTGAGCACATTATCAAAGGGTTTTCAACCTTCAATATTTCACCTCCTGTCGCAAATGAATGGTTGTAATTGGTCTCGTTTGATATTTGGCAGGGAAAAAATATATAAGGTAAAAAAAGATATTTACAATTTTGTATAAGGCTACGAACGCACCGGAGGTTTTTCGTCGCACAGTTTTAAAAACGCAACCGGTCTTATTTTATAGACGGTGAAATAGCCATTTTTCGTAATTGAATACATTTATACAAGTTGTAATGGTCAGCGTATTTTCACCGTTCGTTTATGCATCAAAAAATGTACACGAACGGCGGCTAAGAACCGCACGGCGAAAAATCTCCCGTCTAATTAATAAATTGAGTACAATAAAAATTCAATATTTCGTTCTATGTCACAGATTAAGGGTTGTAATTGGTCTCATTCGATCAAAAATTATTTAAATTGTTATTTTGTAATATAACAATAGTTTTAACAATATTTTTAAGTTATGATACATAAACAAAACATTTTTTTAAATGTTATTTTAAAGAAAACAATAGAAAAATAAAATCAGTTTCAGACATTTTAAATAACCCGATACTTAAAAAAACGTTACAAAATATATATACAAAACGGCACGGCGCGGCGGGCCGCAGGTTGTCCAGTCCTGTTTTAACATATTATTATGAACTAAAAAATAAAATTAAAATAAAAAATAATTTATTTGTTCTGATTTTTAGAGCGCAAGATTTCAATAAAGCTTTACTTGTATGTACAGATGAGTTTGTAGTAATAAATAAAAGTTTAGCAGTTGAAAATGATGCTATTGATTTTTTACAAAATGTAAGTTATTAACATTTTCATTGATTTACAACAAGCATGTCAAACTCTAATAAAGTAAATACCTTGGATCAGTTTTAAAGGTAATCACTTCGAACAATATTTCTCCCGAAGTAGAAAAGACAGTAGTAGAGAAGAGATGCCAAGTATCAGGAAGAAAACATTTAATTGTTAATTTGTTAATTCTAAGAATATTGAAGTTTGTGTGTTGTGGCCCACCTAATCTTAATCCTTTTTATTTTGGTCCATGTTAGCCTTTGAGTTTGATATGGTTGATTTACAAAATACTGTTAATTTAATAGCTGATAAATTATTTATCTTTACATATTACTCATAGTAAAAACAGTACTTAAATTATTTATTAACTGAAGTTATGTTTATATTATTTATTTTTAGGTCGCCCCACCATTCGTTTTCTCTTTCTTGAACTGTGAACTGTTTCAAAAAGAGGTTAACTGCAGTAATTTATTTAAACCTATATTGACAGAAGATGGAATTTGTTATACGTTTAATATGCTTGATTCAAATTACTTTAAGATGGATGATATGTAAATATTTTTATTTATTTATATGAAATCTTCATACAGCCATACCCCAAATTACGGCTCTTCCACTAACGTCTTTTACAGTTACCACGTGAAAACTGTGCCGAATATACAATGTTCAGCTTAAGGTCCACCAAATATTCAATATTCGACAAATGGCCAAATATAATAGTTAGGAAGGTGGTGGCAGAAATTTTTAAATGATCTGTATGTGCGGCAGAAGTTTAAAAGTGTGAAGATCAACCTTACATATAGAGAAATTTTCTGTAAGCCATTAGAAACAACAATTAAAAAGTCAAACAACTTTTATTCCCTGCGTTTAAGAGGGACGAATTTTTGAAAATGTAAAAAAGCGCTTCTATATCATTAGTTCGCTTCTGCAGCTTCGCAGGCTGCATCATTAATATGTAAAAATATGAGAATAATAGTCAGCTATTCTGATTTTTTTTCATATGCAGAAAGTTTTAGCATTCCGAAAAATGTTTTTAAAAGTATAAGTATTAAAAAAATATACTACTTCTTTATTGTTGGATTCGAGCTTCAATAAGCTTTCCAATGACACCCTATACACAATACCCTTGAAAAAAATTGTTTTCCATTTCACAATTTACCCCCTTTAGAGTAAATTAGGAACATGTATAAAAATCAGTAACACGTACTTCTGCAACTGTTATTTTCTAGTTCTGGATATAAAAACGAACAAATTAAAAACAAAAAGAATTACGAACAAATGATTTAATAAACCTTTTTTAACCAAAAAATTATTTTTATAAAAAAATTCGGAGACTTAGACTTCTGAAAATTATATTTTTGTTATTAATATTGACAAATAAGCATATTTTAACAATTGCAGTTAAAAAATTAGGGGCCTCCAAGATCAGAACCTACTTTGATTGATTCGTTATATCAAATAACTTCATTACATGTTACTGTCATCGACGAACAAATCGTATACCCATTCTGCCACCACCTCCCTAAAAAATACCAATTTATAATTATCATAAATGATGATGTTACTTAAGACAAACTATCTATTCAATTATATGTATAAAAAATCCGTCATATATTTCAGGTATGTTGAGACAGATGAAGATTTATTATATGGTTTTATGAAGGACACTAATGAAACGTTCGATATACCTGACATATTCGGTGAACTTGAAGACAATGAAATGGTAGAAGAAGAAATAAAATCTAACCAGAAAATATGGTCATTGGATACTGGGTACATCGAAAACCCACCTGACTATTTTATACCAATAAAAGCCGATGGAGCCAGTAAAAAATACGGTCTTAAGATTTACACTAATATAATAAAAGATAGTGTCGACTATCTTTGTACTGAACCTACTGAAGGATTCAAGGTTAGTTATCCTAGAATGATTAATAGAAAATTTAAATAGCAATACCATACATTTAATAATATCTTCCTATTACTGAGGAATGTTAAAATAAGTTTGATTTTTTAATCCACTTTTATTTTCAATTAAAATAACTACGAATCATTTTAGATAATACTACACAATCCTGCTGAAACACCCAGAATAGACTTACCACACTTTTATTTGCCTCTAAAACAAGGTGTTAATGTTGCTGTTAAACCAAACATGATGACAACATCTGAAACACTTTGGAACTATTCGCCGGAGCAACGACAATGTTTCTTTCCGAGTGAAAGACATTTACGATATCATTCAGTCTATACTCAAAACAATTGCAAACTAGAATGCATCGCTGAAGCTACGTTGAAAAAATGTGGATGTGTAAAGTTTTATATGCCACGTAAGTTTTAACAAAAACTAAAAATCAGTTTTGTAAAAGTATTTTTATGATTTTAGGAGACGATACGACACAAATATGTGGCGCAGGAATGAACAAATGTACAAAAGAAGCTGAAAGTACGTATTTTTAAATTCATTTAAAGGTGGATAGCAGAGATAAAAATACAACGGAACATTAGTTATTCATCCGATTAACTAATCTTTCGTTTTAAACCTATTGCAGTTTAATCATCGTGAATAAATGTAATGGTGAAGTGAGTGTAATATATACACAATAACATGAACAACATGAAACAACCACCTAAGTATTTTAATTATATATATTATTATATATTTCATTTGAAACGATTTTTTTCTCCAAATTACTGAAGTTTTCAACTAAAATCGACCTTTTAACCGACTTCAAAAAAGGAAGATGTTCTCAATTCGGCTGTACTTAAATATTGTTTATGTATATTCGGGCATAACTCCGACGAAATTTCATCAGAATCTGACCATGTTTTTTTAGATAGGCCACTCAAAAGTAAAAATTATCTATTTCGAGAATACAGTTTCGGAGGTCAGGATGATTTAGGATATTCGCTAGTTTCAGTTTCGGATACGGTACTCCGTAACATCCTTAATTTGTTTCTAACACAAGTTACTGCCATCTAATCTTTATTTATTTTGAATTTACATCAGTTTCGGCAATAAAGAGAGAATCTACGACCGATCCAAACAAATGCAACTGTCTCCCCGCTTGTACAAGTTTACAATACGACGTGGAAACATCCCAAGTCTCTCTAAATTTGAAAGCTATGTACAAAGCTCTACATATGTCTTCAGTGAAGGATCAGTAAGTTTTTTTTTATTTGAATAATATTTTTTTTGTAAAAAAATGTATTATTATTTTAGATTCCGAATATCCATATTAACAATATATTTTAAAGAATCTCAGTTCTTCACATCTCAAAGAAGTGAGCTGTATGGTCTAACAGATTTCCTAGCCAACTGCGGTGGATTGTTAGGACTTTGCATGGGTTTCTCGATTCTTTCTCTAATGGAAATCATATACTTCTTATTCATTCGGCCATTATATATTGTTGGTCGTACTAAAGTTGTCCAAAAATGAAATTAAAATAACAAAAAATTTTACATTGCCTAATGTATAACATAACATATAAAAATGGAACTGTCAGTTGGCTTAATAGGGGCCATACATTAAATACGTCACTCAAAATTTACGCATTTTTGACCTCTCCGTCTCCACCTAGACCTCCTCCCCCAAACAAATGATTATTACAAAATTTATGATTAATACAGAATGTTTGCTATTTACTGCACTAGTTATTAAAATAAAATCATTTGATTAAATTATAAAATCCAAAGCAATCAGCAATTACTAATATTATACATAATTCTCTCAGTAATAAACACCAATATAATTATTATTTATTAGAGGTTAAATGATTCTTTAAGAGCTCATATGATAAGCGTCGAGACAGCTATTTTTACATTTGTAAAATTATAAAATCTATAATTTAAAAAAAAAGGAATAAAATTGATGTAGGTACGTATTTTATGGACAGCCCCATAGAAGCTTGTTTAATAAAAACGGCAATATGCCCGTTGAAACATATTTTTCATGTTACAAAATTAATGTAAAAGTAAACTAATTTGTATTGAAATATGTAATAAAAATTAAAAAATAAAGATGATGTTGTTGATTACTTATTCAACTGACAAGGGTATAATCCTCAAACCGTAATAACAAAGAGTTTTGGTAAGTAATATTACTTATGACTTATGAGAGCCTCGCGCTTTTATTTTTAAGCGCTGTATTTACACAAGAAAACATTGAGTAATTTATAATATTGTATCTACTTAAACATGTATTATACTTACCTGTGAAGTCAAAAATCCACGAGATATACAGCAATTTAAAGCAAACATTTGACGCACCGCCGCATCCTTACAAAAATAATCAGATAAATTTAAAAAAATATATGTTATGTATCGATAATTAATTTGTAAATAGTTTCAAAGTTATAAATTTACAAAACACCACACCTGAAATTTTCTGGGTGTGTGAAAAAAATGAAATTACACTTGTTTTTCAATTATAATGATTACATTTCTATTTATTATTAAAATTAATGTAACAAACAATCTTTATTATATAGAACAATTAAATTTCATAAAATAGAGTCAAATTCGAGTCAAACCTCCCCCTATTAGTGTCATAATTATTGTAACATTATCATCTTAATTTATCTGGAATTTCATACATATTATTTATGGCATAAACTTATTTATGAACTATCAATTAAAAACCAAATCAATCGTTCAAGGCAACATGGTCCACTATTCAGTCATTTATTTAAATTATTTAACTTATTAACTATTTTATAATAATTGGCATACTTTTTACTTTCTTATACCATGTATATGAAATATACATATAGTATAAGTAAGTATAATGAAGCCGATTTTTTTCGAAATCCGGATTTTGATGGAATTATTTTGACCTTCCCTGAATCCATTCTGACTATTTTCGCTATGATGTCTGTGTGTCTGTCTGTCTGTAAGCGCTGTAACTCAAATACGACAAATCGTAGAAGGGTGAAATTTTATATTTAAGATTAATTTTTGTCTGGGAAGAAAACGTCCTATTTTTGAAAACGATCTTCAACCGAATAAGAATGTTTACCTATGTCGATTTTTGAATTTTTCGAATTACTCTGAAATAGTGCAAAATAGAGAAAAATGGTCAAGTTTAAAATTATAGGTAATATCGTTATCTATAATTTATGTTCTATTCATTTTTTCGTAAAAACGAATTTTTGAAGAAAAAAATGTATTATAATTCAAATGGTTCATAACAGAGGAGAAATATCTGTCATGAGTGTCATGGGACTTTCTTATACGTATTACAGAAATTGAACAGTGTGTGTGTTTGCCATATGTACCATGGGACTTTCTTATACGTAATACTGAGAATGAACAGTGTAGGTGAGTGTAAATAATTACATAAAAAAATTCTTTCTGGCTAAATCATAAATGTTGGAAAAAAATGTATGGGAAATAAATTATAGATAATAATATACTCGACATTTTTTATCTAAAATATTTTTTTCTTATTTCAAAAATAATTCGAAAATTCAAAAATTTACAAGAGTAGACATAGTTATTACGTTTAAAAAAATCACTTGTTATATATTGGAGAGAATAATATTACCTATATTATTCATTTTATTCTACTTGTTAGTTTGTCAGAAATGTTTTAATAAAATAAGAATCACGTATACTATTCACTGTTAGGATTACGTATAAGAAAGTCCCGTGGTTCCCAAGGCAGATATTTAATTAATACATTTTAAAAATTTGATTAGTACTGTTTTAATTCTAAAAATGTATTATGAACTGAATTGTCTCGCAGGACGTAATTATTTTTTATCTGAACAACAAAGGAATACACGCACTACTTAAATAATTTAAATAAACTTACCATTAGTTTAATTAAAAGACATAACATATTTACGTGAGTACATAAATTCAAATCCTCTTAGTTTTTAAGACTGATTAATAACATTAAAAAATCTTGAAATAAGTTTTATTATAACAGAAATATAATAATAATATGTATATAATATTATAATATTGACCACGTGTGCATTTTGATACAATATACAGGTGTTTATTATAGAAAACTTTTCAGACAAAAGTTACTCAATTTGGATGCATTTTTTTGTTTTTTAATGATAATTTTTTTTTAATAAAATAGAGATCTCATCTGCATAAAAAAAAACTTTTGTCCAAAACATTTTTAACTGAAGCAATATTTTAAACATTTTTTTAATCTAAAAAAAGTGGAAATAAACTTAATGACAAAAATAACATTTTGTACATTAATTTGCTAAAAATCTTTAAAAAATCGCACTTTGATTTAAAAAATATTTTTTTTACAAAAATATATTCTTTTTTCACATAGATTGAGATCTTTAAAACGTAAATAAACGCCAATAAAAAAACAGTTACTCTTAAAAACAATAAAAATCACTAATAGTTAAAAAAAAAATCATTATATTACCGTCACGGAACTTATTAATAGCTTTTGTATAATTTTTTTCTATAAACAGCTTACCTTTTGAAATAAAAATGCATTACATATATACAGGGGTGTGCTGCTAAACATTTAACAACCGGCTCGCTATATAAAAAAAAAAACATGCCCTACAAAAATAGAAACGAATGCACTTTTAGACCTCTTACACACTAGTGACATTTAGGTATTTTTTAATTGTTTTATACGTAAATCGCAAAACCTATACACACTGGCGATTTAGCAGCGCGACTATCGCGTACTGTACGATTCAACAGCGAGGCTAAGTCGCGCTGTTGAATTGCCAGTGTGTAAATGGTTTTAAAGTTCTTTTTTTATTCTTATATTTTTAGGAACACAAATTTAAAAACGATTGGCAGAACTGAGGAAAAGAGCAAAAAACGGTAGGTATATAGCGTATATAATACTTTACGATAGAGCGTAGAACCAAACCAAAACCAACAGATAGATTCGCGGAATAATTTAACAACCGGCTCACGCGAGCCAGTGCGAGCCAGCTCCAGCACACCCCGTATGTATATACCTAATATCACTTATTATATATTATATTATGTATATAATATCACAATGTATAAATATTTATACATAACAAATATGACTTATAAATATTACAGCCTGTGATTTAAATTTTGTGTTGTCCTTCGTTTTCATTTGTTTAACATCCATGTCAAATTTCATTAAAAAAAAATACAATTATACAAATCTGGGCTTCTTTTTATCATTCTTTCTAGACTTTGAATGTCCCTTGAATCGTAAATTACAAAGTGGTCTAATAGTTAAGAAATATATAATTTCTACAAGAGAAAGGATCGAAAAGCCCATAGAAAGTCCCAACAATCCACCACAGTTGGCCAGGAAATCTGTCAGACCATACAACTCACGTCGTCGGGATGTAATAAATTGCATTCCCTTGAAGTATATGATTAAATTCGACATTTGTAAACTAAAATCAAATCAAAAGTTATTTACATTAATTGTAGTGAAGTTTTAAGCTTTCGATGTGTAATCCTCACTTAATAAAAACCCAGATACTTCTAAAAGTAATTTAGTAACAAATATAAGTTACAACTGTCAAAATTGAATTGATTTATCAAAGTTATCTAGAACCAAGAAAGTGTAATAAAAAAACTAATAACTTACGGTGGCCAATTTAACTTATGAGCTTTCACTGCACCATCTACATTAAACGATGCTTGAGATGTTTCCACATTGTATTGTAAACTGGTACATGCTGGTAAACAGTTGCAGCTATTTAATTCAACTTCATCTTTTATCGCTTGAACTGTTAGTAAGTGGATATATGTGAAAGATAAAAAATAATAGTTTCAAACTAATATGTACATTATTGTACATACCTTGAGCCTTTTCTGAGCAATTCTTATTAACTGGACCGCAAATAGGAGTAGATTTATCTCCTAAAAGTATATTGGTCGTCAACATTAACCAAAAAAAATTACTGTTTAGATTAGAGATGCCACGAATAATGATTTTGCCGAATACCGAATACCGAATATTCGGCTAGGCTCTCGGCCGAAGCGCCGAATATTCGGGTGTATTTGTTTCATTTGCGAGTAGGTCGTGTCATAACACGCATTATTTGTTGATTGTTACATCAAATTGTGTTACTTATAGTGTGTATAATATACACTATAAGTGTGTATATTGATATTTGTTAAGATATCTTAACAAATATCACTGTTTCGCGAAAAGCTTTACGAAATGGTACCATTTAATAAAAAATCACCTATTTTAGATATTTTCGGAAGCAGGTATAATTTATGAGGAAAAGCGCAAACGTTTGCTATCAACAAATGCTGAAAAAACTGTTTTCATTCATCATAATTTACCACTGATAGATTTGAAGTATTAAATATGCTGATTTTTTGTTCAAGTAAAAATTTTTGTGAGTAATACTTATTATGCGTTTTTTTCATGATTTGGTATTCGGTATTCGGCCGAACGGTACGCAATATTCGGACGAATACTGAATAGTAAAAAAAGTAGCCGAATAGGCCGAATACCGAATAGTAGCCGAATATTCGTGGCATCTCTAGTTTAGATACTTGGATATTGACTTCTGGGTGTGAATAAACGTTTGTCAATAACACGACCAAATTTATAAAATTGAAAAGATAGTTAAAGGTCATTCGTTAAATGGTGTATTTTTCATAACAGTTAACTTACTTGGCATGTAATAATTAACGCAACCACATTTCTCCAATGAGGCGTTAGCAAAACATTCTAGTTTGCAATTAAGCTGGGTGTAGATTGAATGGTACTTTAACAATCTCTCGTGAGGGAAGAAACATTGTCGTTGTTGAGATGTGTAACTCTTCAGATTATTAGCTGTGGTCATCATGTCTGGTTTAACAACAGCTATAACAGCTTGCTCCAGAGGAACGTAAAAATATGGAAGATCAATTCTAGGAGTCTCAGCAGGATGGTGTAACATTATCTATAAATTGTGTATTTTATTCAAAATTTGTATTCTCCTTGTAACATTTTTATTGAAAAATTTCAAAATTCTAAAACACCATGGTCAACTTACCTTAAACCCTTCTACCACGTCTCGACAAAGGAAGTCATATTCAGTAGAATTTGCCTTCAGTATAAGATTAATACTGTTCTTTAATCCAGACCCAAAAGCTCTTACTGGTGTTACACCGTCAGGAGCATCTTTTATATACCCGCCATCAAGTTTCCATATCAATTTAGAATCTGCATTTGCTTTTCCATCATTCTTTCTTTCTTTGTATTCTGTTTTAAAGTCTTCATTAGTTTTGTTATTTTCTGTCGGACTGTAAGATTTAACTGTTTTGATATTTTATTTATATTGAATTTATAAATAATACGTACACCTTATCAATGTCAAAAAAATTAGAATCAAGCATATTGAAAGTGTAGCAGATGCCTTCTTCAGTTAAAATTGGTTTAAAAAGAGTATTGCATACTTCGTTATTGTTGAATAACATACAGTTAAGAATCATTTCATTGAAAGGCGTGGCTACCTAAATAAACAAAATAGTGAATAAGTACACTGTAAAAAATATCCGTAACTTTACATGTGTAATTTTAATCTTCCACATTTTTTCTACTATGCGCTGCACAGTTTCAAAAATAATCAAAGAAATTCAAAAAATTCAATGTTAACATTTTTTCATGATTTTTAGTTTCTTATACCATGTATATGAAATATACATATAAGTATTGTGAAGCCGATTTTTTTCGAAATCCGGATTTTGATGGAATTATCCATTTTGACCTTCCCTGGATCCATTCTGACTATTTTCGCCATGATGTCTGTGTGCCTGTCTGTCGGTCTGTAAGCGCTGTAACTCAAATACGTAATCGTAGAAGAGTGAAATTTTATATTTAAAATTAATTTTTGTCTGGGAAGAAAACCTCCTATTTTTGAAAACGACTTTCAACCGGATACGGATGTTTACTCAGGTCGATTTTAGAATTTTTCGAATTACTTTGAAACAGTGCGAATTAGAAAAAAAAATGTAAAGTTAAAAATTGTAGGTAATATTATTATCTATAATTTACGTTCTATTCATTAAAAAAAAAAAAACAAATTATTGAAAAAAAAATAATTACCTATAATTCAAATGGTTCATAACAGAGAAGAAATATCTGCTATGAATATTATGGGACTTTCTTATACGTATTACAGAGATTGAACAGTGTGCGTGTTTACCATAGGTAACATGGGACTTTCTTATACATAATACTGAAAGTGAACAGTGTAGGTTATTTTAAATAATTATTTTTTAAAAATATTTCTGACTAAATCATAAATGTTGGGAAAAAATGTATGGGAAATAAATTATAGGTAATAACATACTCGACATTTCTTCTTATTTCAAAAATAATTCAAAAATTGACAAGAGAAACGTCCGTTTTCGATTAAAACGTTCAAAAAAATTCATTTTATTTTATCGTTTATTAGTTTGTCATAAATGTGTTTTAATAAATTAAAATCACGTACACTGTTCACTATCAGAATTACGTATAAGAAAGTACCGTGGTTCCCATGGCAGATATTTTATTATACAGTACATAAAATCTAATGCATTACCTCATGAAGATAATCGACATCCTTTTGAGTAGCAAACGAGCTTAAATTTAAATACTCGTAGAAAATCTCACTATTACACACG
Source organism: Sialis fuliginosa (assembly GCA_961205875.1). Taxonomy (NCBI): domain Eukaryota; kingdom Metazoa; phylum Arthropoda; class Insecta; order Megaloptera; family Sialidae; genus Sialis; species Sialis fuliginosa. The sequence goes on along the minus strand of OY540817.1, from coordinate 10,040,284 downwards.
AGTGATACTTTGTTCATTTTAGCAATCCTATAAAAAATACATATTGCATATATTATACATTTACGTACATGTACTTATTAACTATTTATATTACGTTTCGTCAGATATATTTGTTAAGTTATTCACAGTTTCGCTATAGTTGAAGACAGTTTGTCGGACTTTAGATTCAGGACAGATAGTAATAGCTGGAAACGGGACCTCCCATACCGGTGTTGACGTTTCAACAAAACTCACGATGACAGGGCTGTTGTTCCATTTATCCCACACTTTTAAGATGAGATAGCCGCAAAAACTGACGCTCAATATGATCATCAGAATCCACCAAATTCTTAAAAGATAATTGAAAATATTTATTAAGGAGCGTCCATTAATTACGTAAGATTGATTTTTTATTTTTTGGACCTATTATTTTGCCCCATTACACCTCTTTTTCCACACGTAATATTTCCTTTTTTCTTTATGCAATCAAATTTAAGCATACAATTTTTGAAGAAATATTTATTCAGTACATTTAACACTAATTTACAAAGTGTTTATACCAGATTTGAAAACCATTATTCCTTAAGAATTTTGGAGCGCTGAATTCAGAGATATTTTAAAAAAAAGCTATCACATCAAGCTTTTGTGACATTCTAGCTTAAAAGTGAAATTATTACGATTTTGGTAGTTTTTACGAATTTATTCTATCTATCTATTCTCTTTAAAATTAATTCAAACTTTTGTGTGTAATACCTAAAGTCCATTGTGTCTACCTTACAATCTTATGTTAAAAATGTTCAAATTAATATATTTTGCCGAATAAAATCTGTACAGTGAAAAGTTTAAATTCATTTTAAAGAGAAAAGATTGTATTACCTATTTGTTGCCGTCGACAAAAAGCAAGTGAAAAAAATTACCTGCTTGGTAATAAATTCTTAAATATGACCAATATCGTTTTTTTTGATAATTTTAAGTTCAAATATCTTGAAAACCTGGCGTAATGAAGCAATTTGGGTAACAGATTCGATTTCAGTGTACCAAAAACCTTCACGATCGCCTATTCAGGTCTCCGGTATATAAAAAAATTTTTTTTTTGTTAACCAGTGTAGTTTTTATTCACCTTTCAAGAAGATTCCGGTTTTTCTGCCCTACATATTTGATACCATGGAGACTTGTGTTATCTGAAAATTCTTGAAAATGTTGCCAGGCCGTCATCTTTGGGAATAAACTACTTGATATGTCAATATCATCTTTCTGTATTTCTATAACCTCTGTAGGCGATTCTTTTGATGATGATGTACTTTTTCTTTTCATTATCTATTAAAAATTTGAATTATAAATATAATCAAATAATTGTGGTTTATTAACTCTCTAGTGATAGCGCTATGATTATCAGACTCATATATATTTATAGTATTTTTAAGAATAAATTTGAAATTGTTGAGTTTTTATTATTAAACCAATTAAATTCCTCAAGTTATCAGTTTTCATTTGATATCCTATTAGTTAGAGTAGGATTTTTTTCTATTTTATTCATCAACTTCTCGATCCAATAGTCGATTTTTTTTATTAAAAATTTGTTTATTTTTGGTATATCACATATATTTGTCGAAAATTCAGTTTATATAAGTGCTTTTCCGACTTCAATACGAAACATTAAAAATTGTCTTTTATAAGGTACTGGCACCAGTTTTGAACACTTTAATCAAATGTACTAAATTATAAATAATTGTTGATATTTGATTACTGAATCACTAAATGATGGAAATTTAAACTAATTATTTTGTTAGTGTAATCTATGTATTAATATTATTATATTATCATTCTTTATTTTATAACTTTTGTGTTAAATTCTTATCATTTTGTAATCATTTGCAAATGTTCATCAATGGGTTCTCATTACTGGTTTTACTTTGTCCATTACTAGAGAAAAAACATAAACAAAATAAAAGGTTATAATTTTTAAAAAACTACATTTTTGTATTTGATTGCAAATAATTTGGTCAAAACAATAGAAAAAAAATTGACCAAAAATGTCCTGTAGAGCCTCTCAAAATTGATATACATTTTTTCAACGTTTCATCTTCAAACAAGAGGTTATCCTGAAGGATATTAAATTTTCATCAAATGATTAAAAAACTAGAACGTTCAAGCTTTAAAACTGTTCTACGGCCATTTATTGCGGAGATGCAGCCATTCAAAAATACCTAAAAGTTTTGGAAAAATTTAGTGATCCCTTAATGTTGGAGTTTACTGTATATTTTCGGACTTTGGTAATTAAATTGATTTAATAAAGAGGTACTTGTTTTATTAGTAACATTTCATGATAATTACAAAAAAGAAGCCCGTCAATTCCAAAAAAAAAAACAGTATACCTTGCTCTTAAAGCGTTCAAGACTGGTACCAGTACCTTATTTATATATTTTTATTTTTATCTGTTATATGTAGTAACTTAATTAATTGTGATTACACGTATGTAGATATCAGTAATTATTTAAAGATGATTTTTAATGATATTTTTCACTCATCACTGAAGTTTATTCAAATTGAATGGTCGACTTAATACAATTTAGTTGTTATATAATTATAGTAAACAAAGGGAACTATTATATATGAAAACAAAATATTATTTTCATTCATTATATATTTTTCTTTGTAACCCTTGGGGATTCAAATAATTGCTAATTAGTTAATTAAGTACATTTAATTAGTAAAGTAATCAGTAATATTAACTGAAATAGTTTCCATGAAGGAGATCTGGCCGTACAGTCCGTCCAAAATCGAATTTTCCTTTTTCTTACTTAATAAGTAATGACAACTAGAATTCATTTTGGATGAAAAAACTAGACATTTAAAATATATTTGGTTATAAACTTGTAAGCGACCAGATTTTTCAAAGCTTGTAACGTTATATACACCAGCTGGATGTGAAAATCCGAATGAGTGTAGCCGACAATAGTATAATAGAAGAAAATGTAAACTCATCAAAAAAATTAAAAGGTAATTTTTTAAAAGCAAAATTTTTACAAATTTTCAAACAGTTATACGAGTATCTCCACAAAAAATTATTGGATTTACATGTTCCAAATCTCATTCGTAAACTTGTACTTTCTAGTTTTTTAACTCAATAATTTTATTATCCCCTGCCATAGGTTAAAAGAGTTTCAAAAATTATCCCTTAATTTTTTAGAAATTTTGAAAGCGTCAAACTTTTGCAAAAAAATTTTTACGAGAAATTCAATGAAAGCGTTCGAAAGCTTGTACTTTTCTCTTGAAAATATGGTTATTTTCATCGTCATGCGATTTGTTTTAAGTGTTATCCACTGCCAAAGTAAAAAAACACACTTTTTGACTAACTCCTGTATATCCTGAAAAAATTATCTCACAATAATTGGCTTGATATCATTACAAAGCAAAAAGTACCCTTTTTTTAAATTCTTATATAATATTTTGTAAAAAAAAATATTCCTTCCATAATTTTCGTTTTTAAAACATATGTACAAAAAACGGTATTTTCTTATTTTTTAGTTATTTGACCGCCATTTTGCTATAAATGGCGAAACCATAAATGTAAACGTGTTTTTTTAGTTAATAGTGTCCCAAAAAGTTATCCAAAATTGCAAGTTGCTACAATTTTTTTTCATGTACACAGCTGTCAAATGTTTGATTTAATTAAGGGATATTTTTTCTATTGTTTTTAGCGTTGAAAAACAATAAGAACTGGAATTTTTTTAAATTACCTCATCTCCGCGAAAAATGATTCAATTTTAATGAGCCAGGACTTGATGATACTTTCTAGTTTTTTAATAATAAACTCAAAAAAAATTATCATACACTGCTATTGGCACGGAATAGGGGGGTTTGATAAATTTTTGTATGTAGTAAATATAAAAGAGAGAACCAATGATTTTAGTTTTACAATTCTCTAAAAAGATAATGCTATTATTTTCCGGGGAAGAAGTCCTCTCTCCCTCCACGAAACCACCTGGATTAATCAATGGCAGAGTATTTAAACTATATGAAGAAAATTGTATGGTATTTTTTATTAAAAATCTGTGCGTCTGTGATTAACATGTCCATGTCTGTGCATATTATTCTATTAAAAATTTTGAAATGACCTGTACTTTCATTTAGTGACAATGTATTTAATTATCTACATAATCTACAACCATCATTTTTATTTTTATTTTGATAGATATGTTTAATCCAATAATACCTTGCTCTGCATTAATTTTTAATTATATCATGTTGCATAGTAATAAAAACACGACATTTATTTTTTATTTACAATGTATCAGACACCACACTTTTCTATGCAAAATAGGTCCCGACAAATCATTTTTATATTTCGTATACAGAGCATACAGTTAGACAAATCATTAGGTAGATAGATTAACCACAAAAAAATAATTTTCAAAATAAATCACTTTTTTGGGCTGTAAAATGTAAAGATATACATATACACATTTAACAAAATATTGAAAATTTTTAGACTTTCAAGATTTTTTCACTCAAAAACCATAAATTTTAGTGAAGAAGTAAAATGAATAATAAATAATGTTTGTTTTTATCTAATAAAACTTATTGGTGGATTATTTTATATATCAATATACATTTTTTATCTAATATATTTTCCAGAAAATAGGCAAGGAGATGGCTATAATTTCATCATGATCGGTTTAGCAGTTTAGCCGGTAACAAATAGAAAGACAGGCAGACAGACAGATGGAGACACTTTCACAATTAGTATGGATTTAGTTCTGGATCATATATATGTACATTACATATCTTGTAATACAATATATAATATTTATTAATTATATCTAACGTGGTGTATGTATCTATATTTGGAAAAATCTCAGGGTCTCTCATTTCAAAAATTAAAACTATTTTATATTATTAAAGTAGAACGCGTATACTTTTGTTATTTAGATAAAAAATAATAGGGATAATTCAGTTAATAAGTCTGTTAAAATTTATCTATATAAATAGCCAAGAAAAAAAGTTAAAATTATACTTATTATTTTAAAATAATTTAATATGTAATATAATACTTACCCTTAATTAGATTAAAAAATATTTAAATTTTACGTGAATACATAATATAAAAAATAGTAATTTTTCATGGGTGATTAATAATTAAAAAAAATTTTGGAATATTACAATAATATAATATATGGTTCTATAATTTTTTTAGAAAAATAAACTGTATGCAGAAAAACTTTTTAGACAGAAGTTAATTTGGTTTGAAAGGGGCAATATCGTGATACTGCTTTTAATCAACTGAGTAATATTTGTGTCTAACGAGCGTCGAGCGTTAAATCTGTTCACGTCACCGAATTAGGATGTTCTGATTCGTTCGGTTTTTGGAGAAATAGTGGAGGGAATCAGCGTTTAAAAAAAACGTCAACGCCTGGCATTTAAGCGTTCACGATCTATCTATCCGGATTTTACAGTAATTGAAACCGTTATTAATTGCCGGAACGAAAACCGCAACCGAACCGAAAAAAATATATCGGTTTTTTCGGTTCGGTACAAGTTAAAATACGCGCGTTATATAACATGACTATCGTAACTACAAGTACCATAAAATGTTCTAAATTATGGTAGAAAATAAATGTTTAATACAAAAAAAAAATTTTAATTAACCACTCGGAGCTGAACCAAAAACAGGAAAAGCCGTTATTTTCTTCGGAACGAAAACCGGAACCGAACCGAAATATATTTTTTTACTCGAACCGAAACGAAAAAAATAACGGTTCGAAGCCCTATGTTTAATGACGCTAAATGTATATATGTCGTATGTTAATATACCGTGCGAAATATAAATATAAATTGTTCCTCTGATATTTGTTAACATTTTTTTGTTAGTCTCGCGTGGACTTTGTAATGGTATAGTCAAAGGTTTCAGTACCGTTAAGTGTTTTTTATATAACTTCATTTATCTTTGATGTGAGTTACAATTTATTACATTTTATTTTATGAGGCGATGAGTTCCAAAACTCGTTCATTCCATTTAAAAAAAATCGAGATGTCAGTGGATTTTGAAATAATGCCAAAAATTCTTTCAAAATTCACTGACATCTCGATTTTTTTAAATGGAACGAACGAGTTTTGGAATTAAGCGCCTCATATACAATTTATGTTTTAATAAATAAATAAAAATATAATAACCTAATTAAATTTTTTTATTTTCTTTATTATAATTAAAAGATTATAAACATGGACGAATTAGAATCAGATGTTGCTCTTCAACTTAAAAATCGCAAGCCAAGAAGCGACTATGAATCAAAAAAACTTTCTCAAAAGTTTTCTACCTGGAAACACTTCCAGGAGTTTTCCGCAAATACAAGCTGGCATGGAGTGAAATACGTAGGTGAAAATGATAGAACTAGATTAGAAAGGTAAACAATACAATTATCTTTAGAATAGGACCCTCAGTATCTTTTTTAGGGTAAATTTGGCCCGCTGAATCCGAAAATGACCACGAAATATTGCGAAATATGGAAAAATTCATATCTCCGATTTTTCATAGTAAAAATCAATTTTTTTTTAAATTAAAAGCTTTACGCGCCTACAAACTACAAACAGAAAAAAAATATATTTTAAACATAAAGACAATTGGAATTAAAACGTTTTGAATTTTACTAAACAAGCAATTTTAGCTGAAAAACAATCTTTTTTTCACTTTTGGCGTGATTTTCTTCGCGATCCTCATAAAATATGTTTAAGATTTATTTATTCTGTTTGTTAGGCGTGTAAAGCTTCTACATTTTTTTAATTAATTTTTACTATGAAAAATCGGAGATACGAATTTTTGAATTTTTCCATATTTGCGAAAAGTTGATTGAGCTCAATCATGGTCATTTTCGAATTCAGCGGGCCAAAAGTGTTACCTATGTGTTATTCTTACCTTGAATTTCAGTCAAGGTTTCACGGTGTTATAATAAATAACCTTCTACTAATCACTCTTATCATAAAATTTAATCAAGGCAAAAAAGTATAATATGTAGATTATTTTGTAATACATGTTGTTTTGTAGCTTTAATAGTTTGTTAATGTTTCTATAGCACGGATTTATTAATTTTAGAAGATGTTTATAGTTTCTATACTTATCTTTTAGTACTGTTTACGTCAGTATTTATAAAATTACATTTACTTGAAAATTGCAAAATGTATAGCGGTTTGCAGTGGCGCGTTATACAGTAGGCACTTTAGGCATCTGTCTAGTGCCCCTAGGTATGGGGAATGCTGAAAAAATAAGTAAAAAGTGATTTTTATTTAATGTTGGTATAAATTTTTTTTAAATATTCGACAAACAATGGGAGTTCTGAATATTTATTCTGCCTGAGACCTCCAACTTTCAAAACGCGCCACTGGTGCGGGTGGCTTGAAGGTTAACAATAACAAATATGTATCCTCTGTCCGTGCAGATAAATAAATGTTATTTTAGGATATTCATAACTGAAAAAATTATTAATCCATATACAATATACGAACGGCAGGTCCGCTAGTAATTATATATTTATTAATTAACAAATGCATATAGTTATGCCAAAACAACGAGCAAGCATATAAAGAATGGTTAAAAAATGCTGAACAATTATTTATATCATATATGTGAAAATGCATGTTGATCGATCAAATTACTAGCTCCTTTTGCTCGCAAACAAGAATAAACGGTTTAAATAGACATAGATCGAGTTCAATTATTATATTTCGTCCAAAAGTTACAGAGAAAACAAACTATTCAATTTATTTACAATACAAAAGTAAAATGTAACATATATCATATTTCACAAAAGTATATTTATTTATATATATTTTTTAGAATATTTTGGTCAATGATGTTTTTTATCAGCTTTATGATATGCACGTACCTCATTTCAAAAGTATGGTACAAATGGAACACCAGTCCCGTTATAGTGAGTTTTGCTAAGACGTCAACGCCAATCTCGGAGATACCATTTCCGGCAATCACGGTTTGTCCGGAAACTAAGTCGCGTCGAAGGATATTTGACTTTAAAAAAGTGTTCGAAAATGAAATAAATAGAACTGATGAAGAGTATGTGATATCTTACACTTTTTATTACATTATTCAGAACTGAACTTATGAACAGACATATGAGTCGCTAGTTGAAGGCCCCCAACTGTGGTTTTATATTAAGCGGCTAAAAATTTAAAACTTATTATTACAATATATAATTAAATGACCTAAAACTTTTTTGCAAATTTTCACAAATTTTTTTTTTTTACAGAATTGACACTGTCTGTCCGTTTGTCTATCTGTCAGCCTTCTTATATACTGAACTGCATGACCTAGTTTTTTACGTAATTAACTTTTTTTTATTTTCAAGAGAAAAACACCTACACGATCTCGAGATACTGTGCATTCCAGGAAGCCTAGGCGAATTTACAATAAATATGAGTTCAGTTAATTTCTTGCAAAATGTATATATATATACTTATTGTTGCAATAACCAAAAAAATAATTATTAAAACAATTTTTTTTTAGGTTGCGCCGCAACTTAAAGAAACAATAGACATTTGCGAATTATTCTCTAGGTATACACCATGCGAGTTCAGACCAATATTAACTGAAGAAGGAGTTTGTTATACATTTAATATGATCGATGACAATTTCTTCGAATCAGATAACATGTGTGTTTATTAGGGTATTTCCACCCTAAATCGACTATATATGAAACCGACCCTAGAAGGAACGACAAAATAGAGTAGAAAAGCTTTCAGAGGCAACTAAAAAAAGCCTCGTGTACAGCCCTAAAAATAATTCAATTTCGTAAATCTGATAATCTACCCCTTCCTCCTTACCCGTGTCACTAAAAATAAGAAAAATAATTAAAATGCCATTTAAATTGCCACTTTCTCATATTAGAATTTAATTTGTATAACTTAAATTTATTTTATAATAATTTAGGCCAGGAGAGATGAAGCAGAAAAATGTAAATGATGGAAAGCCAATGTGGACATTAGATAATGGATATTCCCCTGATGCTCCTTATGATGCCAAGCCTGTGAGAGCATATGGGGCAGGATATAGAAATAAATTCACGTTTGAAATGTATGCTAATGATAATGATATCGATTATTTTTGTCGTGGAATTACACAAGGTTTCAGAGTAAGTAACTGACCAGTTATGGTTACTAGACCTTTAAAAATGAAGTCAGTTAGAAGATTATAAAAATAATATATCTCTAAGGAGAGAATTCCTGAGTAACTGACTCATCAACGCCCAACCCAAACCCCCTGGATCTAGAGACGTGAAATTTGATGGGTGTTTTTTTCTTTTATGACGGGAATAATCACTAATTTTGATACGTTTATCTGAGCAACTACGTAAAATTAAAATTATAATACACTTGTATATCGATTTTAAGTTTAATCTTAATAGGGGTAAAAAAATCAAAATTAACAGTACAAACGGTATTATTAAATTGTATAAATGTTCAAATATAAAAACAAATACAACGCGAGTGAAACTACGGGCCGCTTGTAAATATATAAACTGTTTCTATAAATCAGGTGTTTCTACATAATCCTGCCGAGTCGCCACGCATAGGTTTACATTTTTTCTATGTTCCTTTGGACCAAGAAGTAATTGCCGCTGTAAAGCCAGAAATGATGACAACATCGAGTGTGCTCAGAGATTACACATCAGAACATCGCCAATGCTACTTTCCCGACGAAAGAAAATTATTTTTCCATAAAGTTTACACCCAGATTAACTGCCAGCAGGAATGCATTGCAAATTTTACTCTCAAGCAATGTAAATGTGTTACTTTCTATATGCCACGTGAGTGAAAATAAGTTGTTTTATCACTCTTAAAACTTAAATTCATAATTTTATAAATTATTTAATTTTCAGGAAACAATACAACTCCAATTTGTGGATCTGGCAGCAAACATTGTCTTAGTGCTATGTCAAGTAAGTTAGTAGTACATCTAATCATATATTAATCTACTATAGTTGATTCATATATGATCTAATATATGTTTCGCTCGCTTAAATATAAAAGTTAGATATACATATGATATCGCGTTTATAATAATTTAATATAATAGCGAGTTTATTTTAGATCTTTTTATTCTACACAATTCTTTACTACCTTATTTTGTTCAATATTTAACTTTAGCTTATTCCTTATGTTACCTAACGTAACAAGATATATACTAAAACCTGAGCAAAGAACATAAATATCGATATGAATTAACGTAAATCGGATACGTGGTTCTCGAATGAAAGCGCACTAACGAACAGACAGACAGACAGACAGAGAGATATTGCGTTTTATAATATGTAAGTGACTGATTTATGAACGCCCAATTCAAACCCTTTGTCCTAAAGACGTGAAAGAACCCTAATGGAATTTAGTTTCCGGCCAAATTTGCTGAAACTGTAGTACTTAAGTTATTAATTATGACCTCCTGATAAAAAGTAATAATAGACACAAGGTCCAAAAATCAATGGTCTTCGAGATACTGAGCTTCAAAAGTTCGATTTTTAGATTTTTACAATTCATTTTTGCATGCAAGTGAACGACGAAATCGGGTTTACGATCTTAATTGTTCTTTTTTTTAATTAGTATACTTGTCAATTCAATACTACCATCACATGTTTACAGTTACATGTAGTACCTACTCAGCGGCGGATTTACGTTAAATGCCGCCCTGGGCAAAAAAAATCGCCGCCCCTCTACCAAGGGAAAATATAATCTATTTTTAATATAAGTTTCAGAATTACCATATGAACTGAAAAGTGAAAACTGAGGACCTTTTTTCTGTTTTTGGTCACGTCAATTAAAATTCCTAATTTTATTAAATAAAAAGGTTAGATTAGGAAAATAAAAACTTGGAAGATCTCTTTTTTTAGTCGCGCTACTTTTATACTTTCAATGCAGGTTTATTTTTATATTATTATTATTTTTGATTATCCTCGAAGTTCCTCACGGGCCGCGAGTTAGACAAGCTTGATGTAGAAAAATCGTTTTGATAATCGGAGTAATTTTTTGTCTTCCTATTTTTTTGAAGTGTTGTGTATTAAACTAAAAAGTTGTATTCTCCCAGAATCTGCCGCCCCCCAAAATTGTGCCGCCCTGGGCAATAGCCCATGTTGCCCATGTCTAAATCCGTCACTGTACCTACTTGTATATTAAGATCTTAAACTTAAACCCGATTTTGTCGTTCACTTGCATTCAAAAATACATTGTAAAAAGCTCAAAATCGACACCGACTAAACTCGTGGTTGATTTGCACGCATGCGCTATTCATACATCTACTCATCACTATCGTCTTTAGTGTTTCATGTTTAAAACGTGTCGTATTTGATTATTTGACTAACGTGTTGAGGTCATTCGAATTCGCTTGTGTGGCTAAAGAAGTTTGACTTCAGAAAAAATAAATATAAAATTTTAATAAAACATTTTTTTTGTTTAGGTACTAGTACTATACAAATAGTTAACAAAAGTAGTGAACATTATTGTAATTGTTTGCCAGCATGTACCAGCCTAAAATATAACGTAGAAACATCACAAGGAAACTTAAATTGGAAGCTCACGTGGTACAATGATATTAAATATTATAAAATGCCTGGGTAAGTAGTAAGTATAAATTAAGGAAAATTTTATGTCCAAAAAGTTAGCCTCCCCAAATGCATATTTTTAGTTAATTTTATGTGCAATCGTTTGAAATTCGTTTGATAGTTTTATTTTGTCGTTTGATAGTTATTAGTTTAATTAAATTTTAATAAGCAAATTTTATGAGAAAGTTAACCCCCACTTTTGATTATAGGCTTCATTTTTGTTTTAGAAGATTGTTTTTTATTTTAGTTTGATAGATTTTTAACATTTCAGTTTAACAATAACTAAATATTCAAATTTCCCGCGTACTCGTTTTTAAAATTGTACCCCCCCCCCCCCCCCAAATGCATATTTTAAGTTAATTTTATGAGCAATCGTTTGATATTGAGGGGCTACAATTTAAGTATTTCACAAGTTTCTCACATGTGTGGTAAATTAACCCAAATACGTATTCAATTAACAACAAAACAAAGAATTAATACCCCGTGGAAAGTGCTTATTAGCTAACAAATTTTATTAGTTAGTTCTGGACATAAGAAAATATAAATACACATTGAGAAAATAGTTGATTTAATTTTATTTACAGATTGCGAGTATCAAAAGTTGCTATATTCTTCAAGGAAATGCAGTTTATTACATCTCATCGCAGTGAATTATATGGTCTAACAGATTTTCTGGCTAACTGTGGAGGTTTACTAGGACTTGCTTTGGGTTTTTCTATTTTGTCACTGATTGAAATTGTGTATTTCTTAACCATCCGTCCTCTTTGTAATTTAGGACGAAAAGGTCATAAAAGGTTTCAAACTGTAATTTGTACAGAAAATGAAACCTGATATTGTTTTTGTTGTATTAATATTTAACAAGACACAATTAATAAAGAATATAATCAAGTTTTTTAAATTTTATTAATGGAAAATACAATTCAAAAATAAGTAAACATATATAAAACAAAACAAAAATAGACCTAACCTCTCTATTACCTAATCTTCATGTATATTAAAAAGTTTTGCAACTTCATTCAGGTCATCGTATTTCTTTCCTTCATTTATAACTTGCCGTGCTATCGACATACGATTAAACACATTCCATAAAACAATGCCTACAACTACATCATTTCGTAAATAAAATATAACTCCTTTATTGTACTCATCTTCGGTTTTCTTTTCAAATTTAGGTGTTTCAATCACTTCCGATTTCAAATCATTCTTTGTATTTTGTACACTATCTTGAGCCACAGTAATTTTTACAGTTTCCGAGACTCCTGTTTTTTGAGATGCATCGAACGTAATTGCTTTTATATCAGATTCTTGGCTAGGTTTTGTATTGCTGTTGTCGAGTATAGGTTTAGGAACTCCCTTAGCAAAAACTCCGACAGTCGGTAATGAAGAATTGATGACACCAATCGCTTCATAGCCTACATCTGGACCTAAATCTGACCAGAACATCGATTGATGTAAATAGGGTTTATTTGAACCCGTCATGTTTTCTCCAGCTAGACGACCGGAAACAACAGCATGATCGTGATGTTCAACTCTTCGTCTGCCTAATTTTGTATCGTAAAAACATGCACAATCGCCAGCCTGAAATAATAATATTTATAGAAATTCTATCGTTTGTATATTAAAAATTTAAGTCAGTGATGTGTTTATTAGACTTACAATATATAAATTAGATCTTGCTTGTAATTCTGTATTAACTAAAAATCCTCCCAGTTCAGGATCAACCTCAAGACCCGACGGTTCAGCTAATTCAGTATTTGGTTCCACACCAATTGCTACAACGACTTGATCAACTATTAACTCATTTCCATTGCTTAATTTGAACTTTAACCGATCTTTATCAAGACTAACATCTTGGACTTTTGTGTTTGTCAATACTTCTACGTTCTCATCTTGTACTTTCTTCAGTGTCCATAAGCTTAAATATTCAGGTAGGACTTTTGCCATGTTTCCGTTTTCACGAAATATTTGATATACTTTAACGTTACGTTGTTTAACTGAAAATAAAAAAGAATAGGTAGTTGTGAGATTTAATTGTATGTTTTTTCAATCTATAGAAATATTGTTTTTTCTTTTTTTAAATAAAATTGGTCATTCCTAAATAATTACCTTTTTTGCTCAGGGCACAAGCCAATTCACTTCCTAAAAATCCACCACCGATTATAGCTACAGCTTTAGAATCAGTTAAACTGTTATCAAGATCCTCGAAGTCATAAATAGATCTGTACACTTTAACTTTCTCTTTAATTTTCTCATCGGCATGTTTAAAAATGTCCAAACTTCTTGGTACTGCACCTGTCGCTATCAGGCATTTATCGTACTCTATAACAGAGTCGTCTTCTAATATAGCTTTTTTATTTGCTACGTCTATCTTCTTAATACTCCAGCCTCGTGCGACAGCCACACCTCCTTTCTCCGACTCGGGTAATTCTTTACATGAAACATAAAAATCTTCGGGTTCGTAGAATAAACTGAAACATATAAGATATTTAATTGCATATCATATTAATTATTTATTTAATATTTTTACCTTCTTTCTGTACCATTCCATTGTGTGAATGTTAAGTTACTTATATTCTGTGGTTTATCATTTCTAAACCACATCTCCTTCGAAAGCGGTGGCCGCATGTATGGATAATAGTGTTCATTCGATACTACTAATACTTTAGCAAGTGGATCGATAGATTTAATCGCTCTAAATGCAGAAAAACTTGCTGTTCCACCACCGATCAATAAGTACGGAATTTTTTTAGGTATGTCTTCGGATGTTGCAGGATATTTTGGCATTGATTTGGCTTTTTCTAAAATAATATGTAACCATACAACAATAATTTATACAGTAAAAAAGTCATACTTACTTTTTTTTTGTTTTAGATCTGCTTTGACATCTTTTTTACTGGAAAGTATGTCTGTTTGATAGAGCTAAAATATATTGTGAATATTAATATACAATTTTTCTCATTAAATTGATGATACTTACTGCAGCTACAGTTGCAGCTATGACCGCCAAACCTATTAAAATAATCCGGCTATTTCTTTGCTGTTTATCATTTTCTTGTGTAGAGAAATTTCGAGTATTTACAAAATACAATTTATGCAAATGCTGATTAGGGGAAAATATCTAAAAAAATATTTCAATTATTAATAACACCATTCAATTAATATTAATTTCTGTTACCTTTTTATAGGATTGAACACAGCTGGAGTTTATTGTAAAACTCTTTATTATATTAAAACGATGTATAATATTACATTCTGCAAAATAAATTTTTTTTATTGAATTATAATAAAATTAAAATACCTGCAGATATATTACTTGATGAAGTATGGTAAAATCTGTTGGATAAATGTAAATTCTTAGGGAAAAATCTAAATATTTGATTGTATGTCGACATTATCAGAATTTATGCTCGATCAATGCAGTATTTAATTATCATAGGTTATATAGATACCATGGTATTAATTAATTGATTCACACACAATTAAATATTTAATAAAATAAATAATAAATCGCATTTAAATATTATACAATATATTAATATCAGCGAATAACAAATTTTGACATATTCTCTAAACCGGCATGAGATGAATCAGCAGTCCTAAATAATATTTTACTAGTATCTTAAAAAATTAAATGGTATATTTCATGTTTTATATTTTCATACGATAATTGATTTAAATTTACTGTATTTATCTTATTATTTCTATACAAATTTCTACTCAAGAAAAATAAATTAAATTTAAGTAATAAAACAAGTTTTTATTTTAAAATAAATGGTAAGTACTTCTGGTTTAAGAAGTTTTCAAAAATAATCAGAACCAATCACGGTAAAGTAGTAATAAACATAGATGCCAACATAATAATGTTATGATTATTAAAATATTTTATCTATGGTGTTCTGAAAATAAATTGGTAATTCACAGCTTCAACCGATAAGTAACCAACGGGGTTTGATTGGTTGATTCGTGGAATTTTTGGTAAAATGTACTAAAAATAATTAAAATATTAATTTTGTCCTAGATTTCACGAAAAGTCGGAAAAAGTAACCGGAAAATGTGGAATTCTGTAACTGTAACACAGAACAATAAATAAATAATAAAAACTGTAGATTTCTTTTTGTAAACAAGTATCACGTGACCGGTAGTACAAACTCGACTTGCTTGTTAACGATAAGTACTCTAAAGAGATTTTATTTATTTATTCGTATACAATTATTAGTTATAAATTGACATAATAAAATTATATTTGTAATAGAAATAATTCAAATAATACAGTTTTATCAAAAACTATATTATCATTCGATGTCATCGACGGAAGGGATAACAGAACAGCCAATCAGCGATAAATATATCGAAACTGGTTAGTTCCGTGAATTTATTCGTATAGTTTGACGTTTGCTAGTGGACAACGTGCATCACAACAAACGTGTATCTTGACGTATTTCAACGTATTTTTGTAATATTCTACTTTATTTCAAAATGAATCATCGTATGCATCCTCGAAATATATTTCAAACACCACCCAAATTTAAAGAGTTGGCTTTAAAATATCCCGACTTTCGACAATATTGCTGTTTGGTATGTTATAATAAAATTAACCTCAATAACTAATCTTGTACGTAACTGTATTATTTAATTTATTTCAGAGTCCTTCTGGGGATACAAAATATAATTTTAAAGATCCTGAAGCTTTAAGAATTTTATCTTACACGTTGTTAAAGCACTATTTTTCTTTAGATGTTCTTATACCAGAAAATACTCTAATACCTACAATCCCATTACGACTTAATTATGTTCTTTGGCTGCAGGATCTGGCAGAGTTTTTGAAAATAAGTGATGATAACATTCATGTAATTGATGTAGGTACGGAATATAATTGTTTTAATTTTGTTTATACATTTATTCAATTAATTTTAATTTATTTTTAATTCAATAGGAACTGGGGCGACATGTATTTATCCTTTATTAATGGTCAAACAACGAAACTGGCAAGTTTTAGCTTTGGATAAATCTGAACAGAGTTGTATTACAGCTACCAAAAATGTGAAAAGAAATAACATGGAAAATAAAATAAAAGGTATAGTACCTAATTACTAATTTATTTTCATCAACTTGTTCTGATTTTTAATTATCATTTTTAGTGCTACATACACAATCCAATCAAATTATAACTGAAGGTCTTGATTCTCGTGTACAATATACATTCTGTATGTGTAATCCACCGTTTTATGAGTCACCCGATGATATAGAAATAGAAAATCTGGAAAACAATTCCCGACCGCCTCCGCGAAATGCACCAACAGGGAGTAAAGATGAACTGTATACGCCCGGTGGAGAAGTTGCTTTTATTGAACAATTAATTAATGAAAGCAAAAAACTGCAGGATAAAATATTGTGAGTAAAGTTAACTACCAGTTTAGATACTATTGAAAAGGTGACAACACAAAAAGTATTGAAAATACTTTTTTTGTTTTAGAATATATACTACGATGATAGGCCATAAGAGAAACATAAAACCTTTAAAAGATATCTTATCAAAAATTGAGGCGAAAAGTTTCATAGAGACAGAATTTTGTCAAGGTGTAACAACACGATGGGCTTTAGCTTGGACTTTCAAAGATACTGATCTTTCCATTGCTCCTCACCAAGTGGCTAAAAAAAAAGTTAAAAAAGAAACTAAATTGAATTTTATGTTTGAGAATATCAGCATTAATAATTTAAAAACATATATAATTGAAGTTTTAAAAGTATTAAAGGTAAGTCAATATCGTTACTGTAAAGTTTTCATTGTTGTCAATCCAATTATTAATGTCAATGTTATTGAATATTTTATTGGAAGTTCATGTAGCGTTACTTAATTAAATGTTTGATTTTTAAGGTTAAGTACCAAATCTCATATTCAAATGACGAACTCTGTGAATTGAAAATATCCGCTAAAGAAGATACGTGGTCGAATTCTAGAAGAAAACGAAGAGCGGCAGCTAGATTAGAAAAATATAAAAGTCATATTGACATAGTGTACAACGAATTAAAACAATTAGAAAACATTATTACTGACACAAATTTGAAAACAACCATCACTGAATTAGATAAATGTAATGTAGATGTTGATGTGTTATTAAATAAGTTAAATAATTTTAAAACAAGTTTGAATTCTGCCAAAAAAACGTTAATATTAAAAGTAGATGATGTTATTAAAAAATTACATGAAATTGAAGAATTAAAAAAGATTATAGATAAAAATAATCAAGAAGGAAGCAGTAGCAGTGATAATATTGATGAACCGTTAGCTAAACGGAGAAAATTGAATGATGTAGAAAAGGAAACTAGTTATTTAATAGAGTTTTCTATTTATTTATTACGAAGTATTGATATTGGGGTCATGTTAACAATGATTCAAACAGGTGGAACAGGAAATGCAAATGACTTATGTTCTGTATATAATTATATTTTAAATATTATTAAAACAAAATATAAAATTAATAAGTAAAATATGTATTCTTTTTTATTAACCCTTAGTCACCTAGATTATAGAACTATTATCTAGCACTAGTGATACATACTTAATAAAAAGGAAACATAATAACAAAAATGTATATATTAATATTTTGTTAATTTTTGGTAATTTTAATAAAAAATAGAAGTATTTTAACTTTAAACGATACTTTATTAAGTTTATAAATAATCCTGAGAAAAAATGAATAGATTGAGTAAACTCGATTAGATCAAACCATTTTCAGAATCTGAAATTTGAAAATTTTTGAATTATTGATTTAAATTATTATTATTATCTCTGGCATAGAGTTTATATTAATTAATGATACTACATTAAATATTTATTCATTTAATATATTATTTTAATGATAACAATATGTGTATGTATAGTAAATATAATAATCAATAACTTTTTAACATTGTGATTACATATTAACATAAATATTATGTATATTTAATGTAATTTAACAAATTAAATAAACGAGATTATATACCACTTCATACGCACATAATTATAAAATGAATTTGTATGAATTCCTAAATTTTTATGATTTAAAATATAATTAATTTGCGCTTAAATGGAAAGAAGAGGATAAAATCGTAAATAAAAAAGATAAAAGATAGTGATAAAAATTCGGATAAGTTCCGGCCATTATTTCTTCGTAATTATTCCTAAATGTCATAAAGGTTGACGTTCATCTGACAATTAACATGAAGTTACCACTGCCCTTTTAAAATTAAAATATTTTTGAGTAATTTACACCAAAATTTCTAAAAATGGTGTCAATTATCAAGAATCAACTTTTAAAACATCTATCCAGGTAATTAATTATATCAACGTATTTATGAATCATTTTAGAGACATTTCATATTTACTTTCTTATTGATAGGATTGTCTTTAATTGTATAAAATGCATGCTCTAAAAATATGATAATGCGTATTTACCATATGGATATAATATATGCAAATATCACTGCAATCATAATTTTAATGATTACTTTGTTGAAAATATGATGTTATGGACCATTGTTTTTAGATTCACTAAAAATTTATCTGCTGATAAAATAAATTTAAGTACATTTAAAGGAGAAGGTGAATTAACTAATTTAGAATTAGACGAGATTGTTTTAACAGAATTATTAGAATTACCATCATGGTTACGATTAACAAATGCGTGGTGTAATAAAGTAACATTTCGAATACAATGGACGAAACTTAAAAGTGTTCCAATTGTGCTGGTAATTATCAAATGTTGAATACCAAAATGCTGATTGTTATTTTTCATACTTACTATTTTTTAGAATTTAGATGAAGTAGAAATAAAAGTTGAAACATGTTCAGAATTAAGATCTATGTCAACACAAGGGGGGCTGAATTCTTACATAGGGGCACCAGGGAAATATAGTTTTGTTCATAAAGTCATTGACGGGATTACAGTCATAGTAAATACTGTCATTGTTACATTTACCAGCCCAGCTTTTATGTCAACAGTACAGGTATAATATGAAAATATAAAGATGCGACTTTTGTATTATTAATTAATATTTTTTGTAGATATCTCGAATTACAGTAGAATCAGTGTCACCAAAATTTCAACGAAGGGATTTACCACAAACACGTATTAAAAATTCAGAAAAGGGGCAGTTACTAATATTTAAAGAACTCGTATGGCAAACATTAAGAATAGAAGCAAAATCAACGAAAGATCCTACTCTTACGCCACTTCGTTTATTAACAAATCAAGCCCGTTGTAGAATGGTTATCAAAAAAAGATTGTCAGGTAATCAAATAAAAAATTTGGAACTCTAAAAAAAGTACACTATCTAACAAAGAATCATACATTTTATAATCTATTTCAATCTGTCACTAAAATGAATGTTTTTAGAGAATATTTTTAAACTCCCTGATGCACAGTCATATTTATCATTATAACTTTGTTACAGAATGGAATTTTTGAATAATATTTTTTTTTAATTCTGCAGGTTAAAACACATTTCAACACCAAAAAAATTCATTTGTGCTTATATATTTATAGATATTAATGATACAAATCAATTTAATCAATTATTTAGTGATAAATATTGTAACAATAAATATTGCATTGCAGTATTAATAAATAATTAATGCTATGATCATATGTTAAATAAATACATATTTTTCAGATTGTTTCGTGTTAGGATCTCGATTATCTCTGATCCTAGATGACGTTATATGGGTACTAACTGATTCTCAACTCAAAGCAGCCTTACATTTCTTAGATTCTTTAGCTGGTCTTGTACAAAAAGCTACAGACGTTACAAGAAAAGCTAAAGCAGCAAGAAAAATAGAGGTATTAAAATTTAAAATTTGCGTTTCTGCTTTTTAGAAACAATGTAACATTTTATATTACAGGTTCTTCCAGAATATCAAGCTCAAGTATACCAACAAGCCAGAGCTAAAGAAAAAATATCAGATGCAGCAAAAGTTTTTCATCAAAACGATGTAATTGAAACGTCATACCACTTCTTATCGCAAAGAATAGATCTACATTTGTGCGATGATCCAGGAGGTAGAATTTATATTTTAAATTTATATCTTGATATTAATATCTTTCTGTTTTTTCTAGACGGTCGTTCAAGCCATCTGAATCTTAGCGATGGAGCAGCTTTCCAGATTTCACTTCAACAGTTTCAAGTTGATTTTTATCCATATCACTTAGCAATAGGAGATCGTAGACACTGGCGTGGGTACAGAGACGTTAGTTATCCTCATACTCAATGGTTAGAACAAGCTCTGGTTACTTTCCGTAATCGGTTCATGGAACTAATTGATTCAGGAAGACCGCAACACACTCCTTTAGCTAGATCTCAACCTGCAACTCAGGTAATACCAATTTATTGTATTTTTATATGTATTTTAAAATGCCACATCCCTTGACCATGCATCAGACAAATGATATGTATAATATGGCTTGTTTATATTTTAACTTGGATATTTTGTTATTTCTTGAAGCCCCATATCACCTAATCTGACTAATTGCACATTAAAATAATCCATCATAATGATATAATTTTATGTAATTTATGCAGTCACTGAGAAATTTCCCTATCAAATTTTCATAGCTTCGATGTAGATTATGCTGAAAAACTGCATAAAATGACTTAATAAGTTTTCTTTAACTGCATTTTTTTTGCACTCTTCATTGGCTAGTAACTTTTTAAGACGTTAATGAAAATAATTTTTTTTCGGGAATTTTAAAGTAGACATTTTAAGCTTTAATTTCCTTTTTGAATTTTTTTTGCCAAAGTTATTTGAATATTGCACTGTTTTTTATGAAAATAGAAGTTCCTTTAATTGTTAAGTTTTAATGAGTGTATATCTTCAATTTTTTTTGAAGGCATCAAGTGTAAATGGAAGCAGTGAATCATGTTCCAACTCTCCAAACCATGGATCACAAGAAGCTTTAAAGAAAAGTGCAAACTCTCAACCCAGCGGAAATCCTATCAAAAATCACGTGCTAAATGAATTATCAAAATTAATGACTACAGTAATTGTAATACGGGTGCAAGATTTCTGTTTCTATAAAGTAACATCAACAAAGAAAGTAGTTGCTAAAGAATTCATTTCAGGTTGGTTGATTAATTATTTTTGAATGTTAATAAAAATATTATATATACCAGGATTTATAGATTTTACTGAAAATTATGAATTTTTGTATTTAAAATAAAAAATTATAAGAATACATTTTTGGTATATATAATTTAAATACATATTGAAAAAAAGTGCAATGTTAAATCTGCTAGCTTTAATCAATCGTCTTAGGCCATAACACGATAACTGCAAAAATATATCTCAGGAGAGCCATTTGAATGTTTGAAGTGTACTAGACTTGTTTTGTTCCAGTTATTATTAAAATAACCGTTTATTTTAACGTATTTATTTATTACTTAAATACAGACTAAATGAGAGAACATGCAAAACTAAATCAGAATAAGTGTTAACATATCAAAAAATAATTAAAATGTCAGTTATTGTGTTGTCACCTAAAACTATCAAATTATATTTGTAAATATGGTATACTGTATATTTTATAGTGAATTTGGGGTGCATCATTAATTATTTATATATACAGTAGAGCCTCCCTGAATATAAAGTGTGATATTCCCATTAAAAAAGAATTAAACAGTTACAAACATTGTTGCAAAGTTAAATATAACCTCAATTTAGGGATGTAAATTGTATGAGTGAGGTTACGTTTAAGGAATATACCATATACATATATAATACATACTCCTATATGGCTAGCCACCCATTTGAGCTTGTAAGAGGAACAGAAGCTACCAGAGTGAGATGCAGAAAAGTGTCTTTTTTCTGAAATGCGCATGCGCGTCGAGGTACAATTTGAAATAAGACTTTTTGTGTACATGTCGTCCGTCAGGAAATCACATGGAAATCAAAATGATGAACACGAGCATACGCAAAAGGGACGCGCGGGTACTTCTGTGCGTCTGAGAAACGATTGTCTGCACTCTAGTAAATTCTCTGAACTTCTCTCTTGGCTGGCTACATAGGAGTATTACATATATGGAGTATACCCATAGAGATAATATAACTAATATATTGTCTCTATGAGTATACTTTTTGAGAAAGGTTGTACATAAAGTCAGCAAAATATTCATAAAATGAGCTGTGATAAATGTACTATTTAAATCTGAGAATCAATTTTATTTAGTTTATGCTATTACTGTGGCAATAACGTCACCTGCATTTATAAAACATCTACAGCTACCTAAATATTAAAGTTAGATATATGGTCTCGTAGATTTTTATCTCCAAAACGTAAATGCATAAATTTGATGTAACTCTTATAGTTTATGAATTAAATGGTTTGTCCACTCATTTTTTTTTTTACTTGTGCAGCTAATTTATTCACTGCTCATCTATGTAGAGTGTTAATATGTATCTAATAGGACTTATGAAGATTTAAAAAAGTGAAACTATATTATAAAATATTTATTTAGATTTTAATTGTAAATTAAATATTCTTGAAAATATTTTTATTAATAAAGCTTTTTTGAAATCAGCCCAGCATAAGAGGAAAGATAAAGGTCAAAGTACAGGTAGCTGCAACTTATCTATCTGTACCATAGTAGATAATTTAGTTCAAGCGTTTTGTTTTAATAATTTTTTATTAATGTTTTTGTTTTAATTAAATAAAACTTCATATCCTGATTTAATATTAAAATCGTAGAAAAAAAGCAAACATATTTTTCACATCATTCAAATAGAATTCATATAAAATTCACAGAGCTTTTAAGTATCAAGTACTTTTTGCTATAATAAATAATCAGATATGAAAAATTACATGAAGTATCAAATAGATACTTTTTACCGTAGATCTGATTCAAAAATTGAATCTTCATAAATAGACGTAGAGCATAGTCTGGGTCTATGCTTGTTTTTATTTAAACGTGCTTTTAAAAAAGATAAAAAAAGTATAGTACTTTAAGTATTAAAAAGTACTTGAAGTATTGACAGCTCTGAAAATACATAAGCATGAAATGAATTGCTTTGATTAGCGCATGAGCTACATTGCTAGATGTGATGCTCATTTCATGTAGAAATCGATGATGCCCATTTTATATTTGCTTATTACTTTTTGAGAAAATCCTACATTTTTTATTTCTACGCAGGTGACAAAGAGAGATATAATATCCCAGATGACATATCGATATTTCACGGAGAATTCACATATTACTATTACCCTGGTGATTCACCATTTCCAGGTAAGTTATTATTAAAAATAATGTGTGTATGTTTTCATTTTAATAAATTATGTTTTAGTACCACCACCGAAATTCTATGTGAAATTAAATCCAATACAAATCAATTTTGACTTAGACAGTTGTTTGTGGGCCAATTCGTTTTTACTTAATCTACATAAGTCATTATTATCGGCTAAATCGGATGTTTCAGTGTCAGATTTAATTTATTTTGATGTTAAAATAGAAGCCATCATGCCAAGGGTAAACTATTCATGACAGTATATAAAAACAGTGTTATTTTATATGTATTTTTATCACTTTTTAGATCATTTTTGATTGTCCGATAGATCATCCTAATCAACGAGATCGTCCTAAATCGCTACATTTGCAAATATCTAGAGCTTTAATAACGAATGTTAGAAGTATTGAACAAGCATCACGTGCTGATCTCGCAAAATGTATTGATGCTTGCCACATGGGTTCTTTATTTTTCGGAACAGATTTTCCATCGTTGCCATCAGATTTTTATGTCGTTACAGATAAGTTTTTAAAACATATTTCAATGGAAGATAATGTCCGTCCAACGCCGCAAGGTTTTATTTACAATACCGTAGCTGATCTCTGGAAACAATTGAGTAGGGAGTTGTTTTGGACCGAAGCAAAAGACGTCTGGTGTATTCAGCTGGAACCGATATGGGGAGAGTTTTTCGGTACTAAAGCAATTGGTAGCAATAAACCTGTTCCTTTTCTCGATCCATTTCCATTAACCATTTGGGCTCACTTAAATCTAGATCGTGTTTCTTCGTACGAGACGTTAGAACCTCAGATTGCAGACATACATTGTTTAGCACATGTATCTAATCTAGTAAGCGTTCAGATAAATCATTATCAATATTTATTCCTTTTGCGTTTGACTGAAGAGTTGTCGGAAATGGCTACGTTTTTGGGGTTGGATTCGAATAGGATCCTTAAAAAAAATATGAATAGCTCTTTAGTTGTTGGTGCTGTTTTACCTCAAGTAGAAGTAACTTTAGTCATGCCGTCGCAATGTCCCGGAAAAGAATCATCTGGAGGTGATTTGGAATCTGTTCTTCCTGATTCTTCGAGTATAGCTGATGATTTAATGAATAGTAAGTAATCCATTGGCACAAAAATTAGTTTATATTTAATTTAAATAATTCTGGTTTAGCAGGTCTTAGTCAGTGGCAATCAACGACGGTTTCTTCGTTTCACATGGATTCTCTCGAGAGTCGTAAATATACACAAATTCCTGTTATCAGTTCTCCTGTAAATGAATTGCCACCTTCCTTATCAGTGGAATTCAGTAACGAGAATCAACTTGTGAATTTTGATATGAAATCATCAAATGGTGTTGTTACGGGAAAATCAGTTCCGTCTTCACAGCCATTTTCAAATATTAGTATTTCAAAAGATATTAATGCTGGTAAGCTGTTATTACCAGCATTTTTAAACCTTGAACATCACATAATTAGGTGCATGTTGAAGGTTTAAATGCCATTTCTGTTACAAAACTAAAAATTAAACATTAACATTTTTTATAGGTTTGAGTTCAATGAAAAAAGGTTTTAGTAATTTAATGACTTCAATAGATTCTGCCTTGAAACCAATAAATATCGAAGATGCAAGTGATACAATATCATTTAGAAGTGACGCTAGTTCTGATAGCGAGAATTACATCATGATAAGCTATGCTGAATCTGAAGCTGATAAAAATGCAGAATTCAATGATGCTATGTTCAGAGTGAATTATGAACCGACTCAAATAAAAGCAAGTGCTGTGGAAGTTGCCAGTGAAGTTATTGAAGAGGATAGTACGACTCCAAGTGAACACTCGTTAGCTAGTTCGTATAAAAGAAGAGATTTGGTGAGTTTTCAAAAATAGTTTTTGTTCTAAAGAGTGTTAAATATTGTGATTGTATAAACAAATTTTTTACTTATACGAAATTATCGTTTTTTTTTTTCAATTATCTTGTGATAGGGAAAAATTAATAAAATTAAAGTTGTAGAAAACATTATTTTCTATGGTTTACATTGCATTAATTTTTTGTATCTCTTATCAATTAGTCAATTAGATTTAAAGATTTTTTTTATATTTACATTTATGATTGATCAAAAAAATTTTTTTTTAATCAAATTAGATCTATTTTCAAAATTTAGATACATAGATCAAATTAGATTTGCATAAATAAACCTAAAGAACAGAGATAGCCGAATCAAATTTTAGATTTACATAGATCTAAAAAAACAAAGATAGCTGAATCAAATTTGAGATCTATGTAGATCAAATTAGGTTTTCTATAAATCTAAAAACCTGGATCTAAGAAACAAAGATTGCTGAGTCAAATTTTAGATCTATATTAATCGACGTCAATCGAACTTTTGAAAAAAAATTAGATCTAATTTATTTTTTCCTAGATAAACACTGAACTATGTAGCCAGCAACAAATATTTAAATGTTGTTATTGGCTTTTGTATATAAAAATAAATAATACTTTTGTACAGGTTTCGATGGCTACGTTTAAACTTGGTAAGGTTGAATTTATTCAACAATCACAGGGATTGTCATCAAGTATGAAGATTCAAGTATCAAATATAAAGTGTGAAGAATGTGGATCTATACCGTGGGATGAGTTTCAGGTAAAGTGTACATTTTGTTTGTTAATTGTTATTTTTATATTCAGTCTGATTGTTCATTAAACAATTTCAAAATATACTTGTCAATATTTATTGAATTTTTATATCACACCGGCTTTCTATATGTTGAATTGACAACATTTTAATGATTATTATAACAGAGATGGATATTATTTCATTTTAAAAATAATTCCATAACTGTAATATATTTTCTAAATACACTGTTTTGCAAAGTTGTAATTTTTTTTTAGAATATTGTAATAATGTATGATTAATTTCTAGCACTAAATTTTGTTTTGTTCTATTTTCATGTTTTTGATATTTAATGTTTTATTATAAAGCGTTCTGTTGTGATGAGATTTATATTTAATAATTCATTAGGTTTTAAATATATTATAGTCTAGTTAAATTAAAAATTATTTCTATAGCAGAATCAAACTACAATTGTATTCTAATATAATTTAAATTGAATTTTTAGATCGGAGATATTTTTTCTCAAAAATTCTATTGACCTTATCTAATGATTACATTTCTATTGCTAGCCTATTTTTAATGTATTAATCATATTGATGATTTTGTAGACATTGCACAAAAATTCTAATTTGACTGGACTATAATTATTTATAAAAGGTGCTGTTACATTAACTTATTTCAACATTAAGGAGGTCATACAAACCCCCTCTAAATTTGATTTTGTGTAACATATTATGCAAATTATTACAATTAAATTAAAATAAAGCACTCACATTTTTCATATCACTTAAATAATTTCAATAGTAATCAATTTTATTGCATATAAAATTGATTAAAATCATCATCTATTTTTATAATTAATTCAAAACTTTTAAGACTTTAATAATTTTTAATATATGTAACTTGATTTTCAAATAATGATTGTTTAACTACAGCTTCAACTCCGAGAAAGATAACCAGAAAAGGTTTCTTTTCAATTTTTACCAAACAAAATTGAACTGTTACTTTTGCAAGCGATAGTACATGAAATGAAAATGTCTAAACTAACTGTATTTAAATTTAAAACTCTGTTAATTAAAACTGCTTTACATCATCACAACATAATGTTTTTCTTGTAATATAATTGACTAAATTATCCGTCCCTGTTAACTTTTTACTTTGGTGGATACCGTTTAATCATTATCATTTTTGTCTGAACTTTTTTGCATGCCTTCTCCTGAGATTCTTGACTTGAATGTTTTATGTGGCACTTGGCAGGCCAAGATGAAGGTATTGGCAGACTTTTTTAAATTAATTTGCATCGTGCTAGAAACATGTCTAACGTAGTTAAATAGTCAGTCCGTATTGTAAGTCATCTATTCCATTTAAAGAATTAAGGGTAGTTTAATCAATTTGATGTATATATTTTTTAAAACTAAATCTGCATCATTTTTACTATATAACGAGGTATTAATTTATTTTCATACATTTTATAAGCACTGAAGTATTGCGTGGTATATCTACAATTTATTATTTTATGTATGTGGATTTGAGATATGTGGCTGAATATTCTTGTAATATTTTTTCTTTTTATATTTAATATAAATTAAAAACTGCAAGGTGCGTATCAAAATAATTATATTATAATAAAATACAGTACAAATTCTCTTAAGGGGAAAGCCACTGTGATGCATGGGGCAAAAAATTGTCAATGTTTGGGAATTTTTTCACAGGTTTTACTAATTATTTTAGAATTGGGGAAAAGGCATTTTATTAAGTGTATATTCAATTTATTCAGTACCAATATTTTATGAAAAATTTACAAAGCCTCGATGTGACAATCAAAAAAAAATATTTTTCTCCATTGTCCCATTGAAATTTCAAGATGGGTTATCGGAAAAAATAAATATATATTTTATCATTATCTATATGAATGTAGCTATGCTTGTGCATAGCCGTTTTTTTTTATATATATTATTTTCACAAAATCGCAACGGATTGAATTTTTTTTTCATTTTGAACACTTTTTTTTAATTCAATTGGTCTTAAAAATATTAAATAACAAAATTTCAAAAACTTAATCGTTTCTTTAGTCTGAAGAATCGCTGGGACAAGGTAGAAAAAAGTCGTTTTGAGAAAAATGCATTGAAATTTTCTGAGGGTCGTAATCAGCCACACTACCTGCTCTGACTAAATTGACTGTAACTTTTAACTTAATTTTTTTCTAAATATTTTTGAATAAGTATACTTTATAAAAATGCATAAAAAAATTCGATTTTTTGTCCGCAACAGTGGCTTTCCTCCTTAATTAAAGTAAATTCACTAAAAGTATAAACTTCTTAAAGATTAAGAAAGGTTTATACATTTAAAGAGTATACTTTAAGGGAACTTATACTGTAAATATTTTTATACCTATTTTATTAGAAGAATGCATACAGCTTTATATTTTTTAAATGCTATTTTATTGCATTTAGAATGTTAGCATTTAGAACAGTGGTTCTTAATCAGTATTTTGTTAACAAATTTGTTATTATATGAAGTATAATATATTTATTATACACTTGTCAAAAAAATTAAAATATTTTTTTATTTTCCTAAAAAATTGTACACTATTCAAATAGCTGTAACTTTAGTGATTTAGAAGATGATCGCAATGTAATTTTTCAAAAAAGAAATTAAAGCTTGAAGTCTTTAATTTATATAGCTAAATACCAATAAAGGGTATATAAAAAAGTTTAAATTTTTTTTACAACTTTGGCAGCATTAAACATGCCATTTGACAGCTTAGATCCTCAGCTTAAAAATACTTTTTTGATTTTTTCAATCTATCAAGCTAAATTTTCTTTATTAACCAATAATTTTTTAAGAAAAAATATTTTTTCGAAGAAAAAGCTATTTGAATACACAATTTTTTAGGAAAATAAAAAAAAACTTTTTTTGGAAGGATATAATTTTGCCGTTTCACAATATTTTATAATTGAAGGTATTTTACCACTCCAAGAATGTGAAGAACCACTGATCTAAAATATCTATATCAGTGATAATAATTTTTAAATATTAATGGGAATGAGTATACAGAAATGACAATAAAATTGTTAATTGTTTGGCATATTTTAAATGAAAAACTATCCGATTTTTTTTTTGAAATTGTTTAATTTTCATTGCTTCATTTATGTGTCAAATAACCAACAGTTTTATTTTAAATTGCAAATATTCAATTAAAGTAATTCATTGATTTAAAAAAATTTATTTACACTTTTGGTTACTATTTTAAAATTTTTTAAATTTATTATTGTATAATGATTTTGTATATCGTTTTTGTTTAAATCAAAGGATTACTAATTCCGTAATTAAAAAAAAATATTTCAGTATATTTAAATAATAATATAAATTCCGGTTAGTAAATTTAAAATTATAAACATTAACTTTAGTAAAAATGATGACTCTAGACTGTTGCTGTTTTTCACAAATTTCATTCTCCACATTGCTGCTTTTATCACTTTCCTTTCACTTGGCATGTGAATGAATAAATGTATGTATTATCGATGTACAAAAATAGATTCATCAGCGATACTAAGAACAGAAATAGTAATACTTTTCCAATCATTAAATTGAAATAATATTTAAATATACTATGTTTTGGTACTATCGTTATTTGCATCTTTTATAAACAAAGACTCAAACTGAAACTAAATCAAAACTAAAAATAGAACCCTGTGGTTTGAGTTTTTGAATAAAGTTTTGTGTATATAATATTATGTATATAGTAAATTGTATAATTTTTTCATCAAACAGTACAATAATTGTCACTGTACTTATACAAGTGTTGGTTGATATTTTACACACTTGTACAATATCCATCTCCGTTTTCACACTTACGTTTAGCATGAGTTTTGTCTTTGCAAAAGGATCATATTTTCATCTGCCAATTAGTTCTGGTAAGATATGGAATGAAATAAAAATGTGTAAAATAACACAAAGTTATTTATACAGGATGTCCCACAGGAAGGTGTTGAAACTAATTAGCTGTCATTTTCAAATGAATGCTGTTATTGAAAACTTGAACTAAAGATATACACCTTAACCACAATAAAAGAATGTCACTCGACACGTGTTTCGACTTCATGAGAAGTCCTCATCAGAAGCCTAACAGTTCCAGACTGTTTTATTGTGGTTAAGGTGTATATTTTTAAATAATTAAAAATCCACAATTTCTCCATTTTTCCAGTAGTGTTATTGAAAAAACAAAAATAGTATTTAAAAGAAGAAAGTCGGAAGTTTTTAATGGGTATAAATAAAATTCAATAAAATGTTTGTACATTATATTATTATAATATAAATTGTATATTATAACCTTTTTTATGTGGTTTCACTCTTAATTTGATGTATTCCGTTTTTAATACGAAACCCCCTACAAGAACTGCCATATACTTTACCTCTCGAAATGAAGTACTTTTCGATAGTAGTCAGATTATTGATTTTGACATGCACGTTCTTGCTTCTACCACAACCCAAATGGAATTGCAGACTCCTCTTTTTAATGCAATTTTGGTTTTTCAATAACTGCATCAATTTGAAAATGACAGCTGATTAGTTTCAACATCTTCCCGTGGGACATTCTATATATTATTTATTTCCAACATTGTATAAATATAGTGTACAGTCTGTATGCAGAGCTGTGCAAATAAATAAGTACAAATACTACTACTACTACTACTACTTTTTGAGTAGTTGTACTTATATTTATGTACTTATAAATGTATTTAAGTACATTTTTGAGTAGTTTGATTAGTACTTATGTATTTATAAAAGTACAGGTACTTATGTACTTTTTTGAGTAGTTCTATTTGTTAATATTTATACTTAAATACTTATATATATGTATTTGTATTTAAGTAAATTTCTTTGTAGAGTATTTGTACTTGTACTTAAAAACATTTTTTGTAGAGTACTTTGTACTTAAGTACATTTTTTGTACTTGTGCATAGTTCTGTTTGTATGTATAGATTTTTTGTGCTTACTGTTTTTGTTGTATTTTTTAATGTTTGTTTATATTTATCTGTTTGAAATTGGTTTATATATAAATATTGATTTTACAGATATTAATAATACAATACATTCATTTTTGCGTGTACATGTCGTAAAATAATAAAACAATTTTGTTTTCCTTCGTCAAAATATTCTTAGTAATGTAATATAGCTTTGATGAATCTATTTTAGAATGTAGTACAAATAGTAATATTTTATTTGTCGAATCAGTACATATTACTAACACTGTTTGAAATTACTTTAGAATAAATTTAGTTCTCGTTCACGAGCATGGATCGAAGCCCCTGTTGACAGTAGTGCTGCACCGTGTATTAAATTGCGTATGAACCACGATAAGAAACCAGACCCTCAAGATGTTGATTTCACACAGCACAATGATTTCATGAAGTTATTTGATAACGACATAGATATAAAAGTTGATAACATTAATTTAAAATTAACAATGAGTACGGTTACTGGATTGACTGATTTGTTAGAAGATGAAGTTATAGGAGAACATATTCCAGTCGAGGTATTTGAAATTATTAACATTTGATAGAAGAACTCATTGATAATCGAATTTATTTATTTTAGCTGGAATTACAAAACATTTTATTGGACTTGATTGAAGATCGTCCGCCAAGTAACATTACATCACCAGGACCTATTCCTATTAACGTTAATATCACTAAACTTTATATTTTCCGTGATGATACGGGTATCATACATATCAAGCCATCTGTGAATACTTCTACAAACTTTAGTGAAGTTCGTTCAATAGGTAAGATTTTTGTTAAAAATGGGGATGTATTTATGTGTGGGCAAAAAAAAACAATTGTCCTGAGTGATAAATTTGAAGGGGAGGCAAATCTGAGACAATTGAAAATATTTGTTTTTGTTTTATTTCATCGTTTCTTTTAGTCAACGCCTAAAATTATCAAAAAAAAAATTATTTTATTATAAAATAAATAAAATTCCTTTACTGGATTGAAACTAATGTAAAATTGTTTGATGCAGCAACTGATTCTTTACATCGTGACTTTGAAGCTCTTCAAATAACTACTAGACAATTAAGATGTGATAACAATGAATTACAAAGACGGCTGGCTGTCTTTGAAAGGGTTTCTGAAGAAAATCGCAAATTAAGGCAGTCGAAAGAAGAGACTGATATATTAAGATCATGCTTGATGGCTGCCCAGAACGATGTAGCAAAACTATTGGATGAAAAACGAACATTACTAGAGCAAATAAGAGATCTTCAAGATAGACTAAGTAATAAAGACCAAAGTAGAAATTGGACTAGTAAGAGATAGCAACAATGTTGCTTTGACTGTACTAATTGTTGTAGCGGGCAAAAACATAGCTAGAAAATTAATTAGCATGAGATTATATGTAGCTAGGCTTACAGATTATTAATTAATTAGGTTTTCTACTGTCCGACTTCCTATAGCTTACTAGTAAAACAATTCTGACTCTATTTCCTTTTAGACTGGTGTATAGAATAAATGAAAACGAAAAGATAGAAATCCCTTGATTTGCAATTTATCTTAACTGTAATAAATAATACTCAAACAGCAAAAATTATCAAAATTATATCAATAAGATATATTTTTTGACATATTTAAAAAATTTATCTACTAAATATAAATTTCTAAATCTATAAAAAAGTAGATCTTTTATTATCAGAATCTTATTAATGCAGATTGTGATTTTTTAAATGTAAAACATACAGTATGATTTATTAAAATTATTATTTTATTTAAACTGTTGTAGAGAATATCTCAGCTTCGGAGAGCCTGGCAATTTTTTCAAAAATTACTTAACTTGCGGATCTGTAACAAGCCACTTTTCATGGCTCTTTTACTTGCCTTTTGAAGACAGATATGAATAGTTTTTATGGTGTTTAAGAGAACTGGAAAAAATATTCATACTGTATGGCAAAAAACCATTATGTAAAAGTGGTCTTTGTTTTTATTCTCTAAATTGAGCCATTTAAAAAATGCCTATTTCCTTGAAGCTAGGACACCTATAGGAAAAATACAGTGTGCCAAAAAAATTATTTTAGCCATTTGTTTATTTGTTTTGCAAATCAATGGAATTTTAAATGTAAATTATTAAAATTTAATATTATTGTATAGTGTATATTTTTCAAATTGAATTAGGTACTTCATTATATTAAATTTATTTTTATAGTAAAAATATATAGATTACAGATATTATTTATTATTTTTAAAACATTTCTTAATACTTTTAATTAGATAATTTTTATTATAGTAGACTATAAATAGCAACGTCAAAAATAATTTCAAGTTTCTTTGTACTTTAAAACCGGCTTAGTTACTGATATCAAGGTTGTGTATTTATAAGGAGTGACAAAAACAAATTTTCGTAATATCATTTCTGCTTAGCCCCATGATGAGGATAGTTATTATCAATATTACAGAAGAGACAATTTCTTGCGATTTTTGCCCCAAACATTTTTTATAGGTTAAACATTTTCTGAGATACAGCCATTAGTAAACTGATCTGTTGATGCGTGAAGGCATTTGTAACGGTTGTATCTCAGAAATTATTTAATCTACAAAAAAACTTTTGTGACGAAAGTTGTTGAGCATTGTCTATTCTATAATATTACTTATAACTATTTTACTTATGGGGCTGACTGAAAAGGAGATATTATGAAAGAAACCAGATTGGTACTCGAAATTTGTAGTAGTCTTCGACATTGCTATCTTCCTGTCTATTATTATTATATTAGGTCAGTACGTATGAAACTGCCGATTTTAATTGGAACGTTAACTAATGAAAAACGGCAATTTCATATTCACCTAGCTAATACTTCAGCCTAATTTTATGGTTGTGGAACTATTGTTTTATTAATGGTTAAATACTTTTATAAATTTTTTTATTATTTAAATAATATTAAGTTCAACAATTTTTTTAAGTATGCTTTTATATGTCATATAAAGTTTTAATAAAAGCGGTAATAACAGAACTTATGTATATAATTTATGAGTTACCAAAAACTTAATACAAATATATTACTGTTAAATTTCTCGATAGTAAAATATAAAACAGAATTAGTAAATATATAATAATAATATAAATCAAAATGCATCACATACATATGTACTATCGCATTCAAAAATAATAGTACACCTTAGGTTCAAAATTGCTTAGATATTGAAGATAACCGTCATTGGTTATCTTTCTTTGGGGCCGAGCTAAAGTTAAACAATCAATATGAAATTTTGAAAAATTATTCGTGTAGCATATATTTTTACATGAACTTTAACATATTTCAATTTTATTAAAATTCGTGAAATAAATTAAAAATGTATATAATAAACAAATACAAGAAGCTTGTTATGTAATATTTGCTGCAAACTGATTAGTTACTTTTGCTTGTGATAGTACACTTCAAACTTTCTCGTTTAAATTTCTTTTGTGAAAAATGGGTTACAAGTTGAAAAAGTTAATTAGCTTTAATAGTTTATTTATTTGTTGATATTTTATAGTAATTTAATAGTCCTATATTTGTCTATAAGTTTAAGAAATATGCTATATGTAATTTATATAATATATGCATTTTGTTATGCATCGGAAATATAATTATTATAGTTACATAATGTAGCAAAGATTTTACAAGTTGGTTGTTAAATACATTAACTAATTATTATTACGTATTGAGTAGCAAAACATATTTAACCTGTCATTGCTACATTATAAAATGGATATTTTATTATTTAAATCAAATTTTCAAGTGCATTAGAATAAGTTATGATGGTCAATATTTGTTATCAAAGGGAAGTAATGAAATGTCAAAAATGTGGGAACCATACAAATTTTGAGCTATGTATTTTTTTGTACCTAAAATACAAATTAATTTTATTTCTAATAATGGAATACAAACTATATTATTCAATTTTTTCTCTGTAATAAGTTAAACAGTATATAAAGACCTCGGCAAATAACACAATATTGGAACATTGCTGCGTTTAACTTGAAAATTCAAGGTCGGCATCGGAACAAAAAAAATTGGTTTTCTTTCAACTTTACAACAAAAATAGTCACATTATTATTTAAAGATAATTAAATTCTCTATTCTTCTATACATATTTTTTGTCAGATTCGTACTTCACTAAATAATAACCGTCTGAATATATTATTTATATTTTCATTGAAATACTCTTTCAATTTTAATAAATTTAGATGGTCATTATTCGGTGAAGTACAAATCTGGCAAAAATATGTATAGAATTTAATTATCTTTTGTTTAATATGCAACTATTTTTGCCATAGAGTTGAAAGAAAGTCAAGAAATCAGCAAAAACTGATTTTTGCCTCTTTTTTGATGTTGAGCTCGTTGGACTTCAGGATTTACTATAAAAAAACTATTACATAAAAAATATATCCAATCAGAATTATGGCCTAGTAATGCCAGGGCTAACTCTTTTTCCCCATATTCAGAAATTTTTTGAACTATCTTACTTACAATATTGAGCATCATAATATTAATTAATAGGTAGTGTCGAATGAAAATGATGTTATATTATAGTGCCATTTTAATTATGTAATATATATTTATTGTGACACAATACCTTCTTTATATATATAATATATACAGACGCTTAGTGATCGACAGATAAAATGAATTATTTCGGACGTCGTCGATAATACACCATCAGTGGAGAACGCTAATAGAGTACTGCATTTTAAAGTTTATTTTACAAAATGTTTGCAGTCAGTGTGCGTATTAAATGTAATTAAAAAGAATATTGAAATGTATTTAATAAGGACTGATATATTTTTCTGTGGAAATTTGATGAAAAATCTAGTAGGTAAGATTTTAAGAGAAACTACTTGTCCATGTAATTGCCGGAAAGAAACTGAGTGTGCTTTTAAAATTTACATATAACATTATAAATCATTATTACTTTCTTTGGTATAGATAGTTTTCATCTCAAAATACTCAATGTACATATAGGGCTTATTTTATACAGGTGTTCCTTTTTAAAATGTACGCTCAAATATCTTCGGTACTATCAACTATTCAAATAAAAGTTTTAGGGTTTTAAACTGAGCATTCGATTTTCGATTTCTTGAAAATTCCTCAAATTAAAGTCGTACAACTTTTATTTCTAATAAAGACATCTGAATTTGAAAATGGAACAGCTTGTATATATAATTAATATAAGTCAGTGACATAAAATAATTTACTTAAAATTACCGATTATTTATAGTATGTATATAAAGATTTTTAAGTAAGTACTTAAATAATACAAAGTCAAATAAATAAGTATCTTTTAATGATAGTCTCAAAACAAAATTTAACTTTAATTTTGATACATTTTATTTAAAATAAATCACTGACTTAGATTAAATAATTATTTTTGTAATTAGATATAATTTCAACAGTGACTGATTTTTTGTATTTCTTATTAATTTGTATATTTGTTTATATTCTTGGATACCAGGAATGTATATTTTGTTATTATAATATATAGACTATTTACAAAAAGTAATTCAAGAAGTCAATTTCCTGGTTTTAAATATTATAAAGATTATATAAATTGGGATGTTGATTAATTTTTTAGTTTAGATTTTTTTATTACATTGTTATGTATGGTTGAATATTATATAATATTAGTTATAATTTAATTATACATTTTATAATATTGTATTTTTTTCTGAATAATACATATAAAAGTTTATGTTTTCTTTCTATTTAATGTAGCATATCATTAATTATTTTAGCACTTAAGCCCCCGTAAACACTTGGGGCTCTGGGTGAGTTGCCCCCCCCCTCCCCTCCCCCCCAGTCTGCTACTGTTTGTATATTCTAATAATGTTACCCAGGGGCGAACTTTGGCTTAAGCAAACTAGGCCTGTAATTTCATTAAAACTAAAAAATATTTCGTTTTTTTAATGGGATCAGCAATGAGAACCTTGTATAGAGCTCTATTTACTTAGTTTACCGCTGTTACCTGATGTTTCCTACTTATACAGGTGCTTAATTAATAATTTAACTAGAATGCTAAAAACCCTAAGACCAGTTCTATATTAAAGAAATATAGATAGGTTAAGGTAAGTTCTTTAATTTTATAGTCTAAAATATTTAAACTTTACTTTATTATTATTTATTAAAAATTCTTTGTTTTTATACTTAAATTAAAACATTTACACGATACGTTTTCATATTTATATGTTTGGCGCCAATTTTCAAACTGTAGGATATAGAACTTGTAGGAAACTATGTTTGATGGCTCGTGGCGAACGACGCCTGTGGAGAGCTATAGACGTAAGTTGACAAATTTCATTTCATTTCATGATTTAGTTTGATTGATTTGCAACAAGTTTAGTGGAAGTCATTTCCTTGTTTATTCTAATTTGTTTAAACAATGAATAAATCTAAGATTTCTATTGAAATGCCTGATTCATACTATTGGTATTGTGGTTACACCATGCTGTTTTTTTATTTACATATATATTTTAAATCAATTTTTCTCTTTATTTATATAATTTTAGAAATACAGCATTTATTTATTAAAAAAAGCAAAATTTTAGTGAGTGTTCTAAATGTATTCTAATTCCAGGAAAGGACTTGACAATTTTTTCGAAAAATTGACTGCTATGGAATCTCCTCGAAAAAATAACGATTGCTATTTTTATTATTATTCAACTTGCACAAAGGTAGGACTCCTAAATGTTAATTATAATATCCTCTATATTTAAACGATGATTTTCAGGGAGATAGCTGTACGTTTCGTCATGAACCTTCGGCATTGGGCTGTGAAACTATGTGCTTATATTGGCAGCAAGGAAAATGTTTAAATCAACATTGCAATTTTCGTCATATGGAACTTAGGGTAAAGGTTAATAAATGTAACATGTATGGAAAGTAAATATAAAGAATAAAATTATATTTCAGAAAAACCGTAAAGCAATACCTTGCTACTGGGAAACACAACCTAGCGGATGTCGTAAGCCTCATTGTCCATTTCTTCATAAAACTCCTCGGGAACCTTTGAGCGGTGATTTATTAAAATCAAATGAAGGAACAAGTGAACCAAAAAATGAAATAACTGATTGGCATAGACGACAAGGTGAGACATTTTTTTACAAGTTGTGTTTTGTTTTCTTATGCAATAATGTGTTGAAAAGTAATTTTATGTTATTTATTATAATTTAAAAATAATCAAGTACAGTGCGTCTAATAAGAGTGTGACTGATGTAACTTTAATACTGTATTATAAAAAAAATATGTATGAGTACTGCAGCACTCTTAAAATGGTTACTCGTCTTGTCATTTCCATTATTGAATATTATCTGACATCTCTGAGGCATATTTTCCATTAACATGCAACTTTACTGGTTCTGCAGGAGAAGTCTTAACAGTACATTGTGCCTAAAGAAGCTTCATCAGAAATATCATTTTCCTCCAATCGCGATTTGTATTTTCATCTGTCCAAGCTATTGTATTTGATTGCGCTCCAGTATTTGAGGTCATAAGTAAATGAGTTTGAATACTCTCACATGTTGAAACCAGCATTGTACGAAGGGCGGGGCACTCACCCTAGGTGCAAAGAAGCTAAGAGTGTACAATAAAGCTTTTAATTAATTTGGTGTTAAACTTATGGCGTGCTTTTCCAATTGCAGTTTATTTGATAATTTTTTATTACCTACATATATAGTGCATTTCACGCCAATAGTAGCCACTTGATTTTGTTGCTAATTTTGTATTATTTTTGCATCACATATTTTTAATTTTTGATATAATTTATGATTTTTTAAAAATATTCAATATTTCAATCATTGTTAACTTTAATTGTACAAAATGAGTTATACAAAAGTAAGGTTTCAAAACATGTTTTTGAAATTTTTATTTTTCTATATCCCCCATTTTAATAGTGAATTGTTGAAGTTAACTAATCGATTTTTAAATGTAATGACACCAAAGTGGTGGGGGAATAGTGCAAGCGAAATAATCATACCATTAATTTTTCTATACATATCATTGTTTGAGACATTGATATGAGTATAAGGAATAAATTTCTTTCTAAAGGATAGGGGTAGTTGTACGTTTATTTCTGAAAGTCATTAAATCTTTGAAGATTTGTTTTCAAGTATATGTAACTTATTTATTTATTTATCGTATGAGGGTTTGTGCTCTTAGTATTGTTTGAATGTGTTCCCAAACTGATTTTGTCGAGGAATCTTTACTTGATTATTATAAACTCTTAAAACTGTAACCATATTTATATTTTATGCACCCTGTTGAGTTATTCAAATGTTCATTTGAATTTGCCCACCTCTATATGTAGGTACTTGTAATATTGTTCCAATAGTCACATACATTTTTTAATTTTAGCTGAGGGAAATCATTATGAACAAACCACAGTGAATGAAATTTCAAGCAATGATATCGATGCAAGACGATTGGGTGCGACTAATGAAGGAACCACATACGCAAGTCCGGCTGTAGATCCACTCGTAGTGAATTTCGAAGAAGGTATGCGATTGTACTAGCCTCGCTATAGTGAGCAACGACCACTATAGTTTATTGTATAGCCAACGTAAGAACTTACTTAACACATGAAATGATGGTTTAAAGTATCTGATAAATTTTTGTATAAATACCTCCTGGATTTGTTAGCTTGACGCTGATATTCTACTAATGATTTAGTATTTATATTTTGATATGATAATTTTACATCACTAACTAGCTGTGATGGCATTGTTTGGATAGTTATTTAATTATAAATATCTACGGTTTAAATAACAGAATCTATTGTAATATTCGTAGATTTCAAATGTGTATATATTGATTTAATTTCAAAATCTATATCGAATGAATTTAGAGAAAATGGTGTAAACAAAGTGCTTTGGATATGTTAAATTAATGATACGACTTCGATAATACATTGTTTACATGTTGACGCCAGATAATTATTTGTTATTGTTATTGCGGTTGGACTTTTATACTTGTATTGACTCAATTGATCATCGGTTATTAATCCTTGAACACCATATGTGGGTTAGGGTAACCCAGTTGTTTTGTTTGCTTGTATCTCGGGATCGAACGGACCAATTAAATTTTTTTTTTATAATCAATATGTTTTTAATCCGACTAAATACTCATGAATGATTTATTGTAGATAAATTAAAAAATCTTGAGTAGAACTTGAAGAAAAAAATACATCGTTATGATTTATTCGGTGAGGTGAAGTTCAGTGATATTTGACCCTCACCAAATGAAGTAGGGAGTGTCCATTAATTACGTAAGGATGATTTTTAAAATTACATAAGTAACGTTTTGGACTTCTTTGTTCTTTTCATGTAAGAATTCCTAAGGTTTTATAAGCTCCTCCCCCACATAATTAATGGATGCTCCCTTATCTGTTTTAAAAATTATATTTTCTAAAACAAAAAAAAATAAATGAAAAAACTGTCAATGGTGTTAATGGATGTATTAGAAGTAATTGCAATAATTGTATAAAAAATCCCCATTTTGAAAAACTGAAATGAAGAATCAGATATAAAAATGTCAATTATACCAGACAAAATGCAAATAATTGATAAATAAATTCTAATTACTTTACTTCTAGAGTATGGGCCTTTACTGACTTGAGCACGTTCTTGTTCGGCTGCTTCACATTTGCTAAAGTTATCTGCACATTCTCCGGTGGTGTTCAAGGGTTAAAACTGATATTTTTGTTGAATATGATAATTTTGATAGAATAATTTATTTGTTTAATTTTCTACATAAATAGTAATAATTAATATATAATATAACTTAACATGGTCGATTGACAATATACGGATCAACAACTGGACTAAAGAACCAACCTTAATTGTTACCACTGTTCATTTGTAATCAATATATTCTAAATGAGCTGGACGTCAACGCTATACTGGATAGATATTATTATTGTGCAACTATTAATAGGTTAGTGACGTATCGCTTTAAATCGAAGCAATTTAATGTACTAACAAATTGATCTGAAGTTTGTGTGAATCATTAAATTAACATTTAGGTAGGGATGTAATAGACTTCAACGTAAATACGTATATAAATATATATTTCAGAACAACCTCTCTTAAAGTATACTTCTTAGATGTATAAACTTCTATAAATGTATATTTTCTCTTGGTCTCTTTTTCCGCCACTCAATACTGAACTTTTTTTTTACATTTTCCAATGAAAACAACAATGAGATTTTTTGTACTTTATTATTGAATATGATATCAACAATTGAAAATAATGTGATAAAAAAAATGCTGTCTCTGAAACTAGTGCATGTGTTTTCTTCACTATCTAAAAAAAAAAACAAAAGAGATTGTTAATCAGTAAGAGTGCGGCTATAGTAGAAAACTGTGGTGATATGTAATCTGTTTTGTTGCTGCATGAGCTTACTGCTTACGGTCCAATAAATTTATTTTAATTTGCAAAAAAAAACATGATATTTCACCGCTTAATGTGTAATAAGTATTTTAATCAAATGTGGTAGTAAAAGGGAAGTGTACTTTTATAGATATTTGTCAGATCTTGAGTGTATACGTTTAAAGAGGTTCTACTGTATATAATTTATATTAACTCAATATGTATTATTTGGTTGTATATATAGACGTCATTTTCATTTTCAAGGTATGTTATCATAATATAGCTATTAAAATATAGCTAAAATATTAAAATGTGATATTTTTTACTACATTATTGATTTTTGTTGGAAAATTAAGGTGGAATATTACAGTGAGC
The DNA here is from genome assembly GCA_961205875.1 of Sialis fuliginosa. Taxonomy (NCBI): domain Eukaryota; kingdom Metazoa; phylum Arthropoda; class Insecta; order Megaloptera; family Sialidae; genus Sialis; species Sialis fuliginosa. The sequence goes on along the minus strand of OY540817.1, from coordinate 9,998,074 downwards.
GATAGGAAAAGCGTTTTTTTTCTAAACGTTAACTTTCAGTTCGTAAACTTTGACTTAATAATTTAATAACTTCGTCTATGGTGATTTGAAATAAAAAAACAAAGAAGATTCTTGAACGGTATGAATGTAGCTTCTGTTGAGCATGCATGTTTTTTTTTAATTTCAATTTTTTCCATACGGTGACCACTGAAAGTGAAATTTAATTTTTCCACCGAAAAAAACGGTATATTTTATTTTTTTCTCAAAAAGTAATAGAAATGAAAAGAAATCATGTATGGTAAACATAAGATGTACGTGTTGTGAATGATTCCTGAAAATTTCAGATTGATTGCATAATTAGAGCGTGAGAAATCGATGTTTGAAGTTTGTGACGCCTGATATTTGCATGCTATGGATTTTCAGAAATCCTATATAAAATTTGGTAAGCGTGTTCTCAAAACTATAAAAAAATGAGAAAGTAGTTATATTCTTTCACTGTGATGTTTTACCTTGAATGTATATTTTGTAAAATGTAACTTTTACATTACTAAATTATATATAAATGAATAGATATTTGTAACAATAAATAACCTTATAACAAAATAGATTAATCAGGGTTAATGTAAAGATTCGTTAATACGGGAATATAAAATGTATTAAATGAATAAATGCAGTGAAATTGTTGAGGAAACTGTCTATTACATCTCTACGTTAAAGTATAATGTTCGTTAGAAAAGTTTTAGATTTCTAGTATTAGTAGCTACTTTGTACTAGTGGTTTCAAATGAATAAGTACCGCAAGACTGGTCGTTCAGAAGTCCTGTTATTGTTTTAGTTCATTTGATGCTACCTCATTATTTATTTTTTGTTACTGTTTTCATAAAGTGCATTCTCAAAGTTCTATGAAATTATTTATTATTGAAGGACTCATTTTTTTGTTAAATTTTTGAGATATTTATTTAGCGTTTGTTAATGTTTAAGTTTTTGTATTTAACGACTTTATTATTTGAAGAAAGAAAAAATATTAGCTAGTATAATTATTGACTGATACTAATTTTCTGTTGATATTTTTGTATAATTGTATTTAATAGAAGTTAACTGTTATCGCATTTTTAATGACTTCAATTCTCATTTTGATGGCTTCTATTTGACTTATTTTATTGCAAATATCAAAGTTGAAAATTACATTCTTTCAAAATTAATCCCACAATAAAAATAATGTGTAATTTCAATACAGATGAACGATTCAAATAAATGTATGCAAAAATTTAGCGATTGTTAAATACAGGTGAGCGAAATGTACGTCAATGGTTTGAATTGCTCACCATTTTTGAAGGGTGCATTCCTGATAGATGTATTATGAAAATTAGAGTTCAATTATAGGAATTTGAAATTTTTTCATGTTTGATCCAAAAAAATAATATTTCAATCTCATTACGAAATAAGTTATTTTATGACCTTAAAAAATCCTCGTACCAGGAATATTCTTTCCAGCGGAGTTCTGTTTTCCATTTAAATAATATGAGACAATTGTTCTTTAATAGTAAAGTTTGTATTACTGTTTCATGATAACTAATGGAAAAATAATACAGGTATACAGAGAATTTTTTGTTAAGATTTATGTTTAAAAGACTGTCAGTTAAATTATTGCTTCTACAAAAATGAACTAAGCAGCAATTTTGTAGACAATTTAATTCTCTTCAAAAATAGTCAAAAAAATACTATCAGGACTTTTTGTAGAGAATTAAATTCTCTACACAATTGCCATTTAACTTATTTTTGTAGTGTCTCAACTATTGTCTATAGTTAATGAGAGTCTTTTAAAGGTAAATAAAAAATAAATAAAGATCATTTCAAACCCCCCTGTAACTTTTGATCCGTTGAATTCAGGCTTCTTGGACACTTTTGTAGAGAATTAAATTCTATACAAAATGTCCTAAAATTTTTTTCATCAGTTGTCATAATTCAACAAAACATGCTTTAGTACTAAAGAATAATTTTCCCCTTGCACGAGGATCTTTTTTGGGTCATAAACTAAGCTATTTTATAATGAGAGGAAATTTTTTTTTACAACGTAGATATGGAAAAATTGAGAAATGCACTAATCAAAAATGTGCAATTGAAATGTTTTACTTAAATTTTGCTGAGCCAGTAAAAACGATGGTAAGTCATGGAAATGAGAAACGCGTTGTTAAAAATTAGATAGTAGCGACGTGGGCCTTTTGCAATGCATTTGAAGCCATCTAAAAAGCAGTTGTTCTTAGTAATTGTATATATCGGGTCCACATGAAATAGATTGTAATTGATTTGATCTTGATTTGTGGAAATACAACACACAATGTCCTTTTCCATGTGATATCAAGCTGTAACCGACTGGTAACAATTAATTGCTCAGTAGAATTATATAATGGAACGGCCAAACAAAGACGTTTGGTTGATTTGCAGTTAGAACTTGATACGGCTTGTTCCACGACGTAGTGTAATTTTTGTATACAATTATTAATTGTCTGTGTGGAATTGGCAAATTTAATTTGTGATGTATGAAATTTATCTTCATATATTTGTTATTTATTTTGTCTTACTATAAATTGACAGTATATATGCTGCTAACGATGAAATAAATAAAGCATAGTGACAATTTGACCCATGTCTTGTTATTTCGTCCACTTTGATTGGATTGAACTGCAAGAATGCACTTACAGAAAACCGTTTCAGACATTGTCCGATTAACCGAACCCCCGATGGTGTATTCTTGCAGAATCAGACAATGAAAGTGTAACGACAACTCCCGTCAAGTATTCTCCTCGGATAGCCCAGCTCAACGAGTTGGAACAGATACAGCTCGAGAAGATCCAAGCCGAATCTGCTGCATTCTATTCTTATGAGGATCGCCGTTCTACTGATGAATCTGACGATCTCCGACAGAGGATACTGAGTCGTCTTAATGCGAGCAAAAATCAGAATAGAACAGACGTAAGTATAAACACACGAAAAAGGAAAATCGTATCGGATTTAGTCAAGAGGAAATCGCAAAATCCTAATGTTGAAAATATTAAAATTAAAACATTGGATGAGATTAGAGCTGAGCGTTCCGTTAAAAAAGACCTAATAACCGAACACAAACTAGAATCGAATAAAACAGATGACCCTATTCCTCTTAAGAGACGGCTGCTCCGGAGATTTGGTAATAATTATGTCAGTAAGAGTACTTTAACTGAAGAGCAACAAACAGTAGATATTTCCTGTTCAACGGTTTCTTCTTCTGACTGTTTAGTCAGAGAGATGAGCACTTCTAGCCCAAATGTTTTCAATAAAATTGAAAATGAACAATTTAGTCCGAGTTGCTCTAATTTAGATAATGAATCGGAAGATATTATTATGAATAATGCTCTTAAACCAACAACTAGTAATAATGCACAAACTGTTTCTATTGTACCTGATTTGTTAGCTAGTTGTGTAAAAGTGCCTGAGCTTAATCAGAATCAAGATGCGGTCGAAGACTTGAGTCTTTTGGATGACGATACTGTTGACAGCGGTAATCCAGATGAAAGTCTGCCGCTTGATGATGATATTCTGAGAGATATTGATGAGTTACTCGATGATTAACATTTAATATCAATCGCAAATGCATGAGGTCAATGAAATAATATATATTTATTTATATAATAGTTTTAGTTTCATTAATAGTTCAAAAATATATTTATGTTATTTTTATTTTCTTGAACTTATAATACAAAGTTAAAAATTTAAACTTAATAGAAAAAATATTATATCAGGGTCGGTCACAGGGGGATTGCAGTGGTTTTAAAAATAGGGATAATGGTTGATTTAAGAACTATTTAGAATTTTTTTACTATGATATATTTGGCTACCAAATAGATAGTCTATCAACGACAAGATCGATAATTTATTCAGTTACATAATATTTGCAACAATCATATTTTGAAAATCAAACCATTTATATTGTGTATTCAAAATAAAACGTCCGAATTTTTATTACGTAAATTAAACTGTTTACAGAAAAAAATTCCAGACAAAAGTTTGTTGGTTTGGAAGGGGCAAAATAAAGATATTTTTTATTTACCGGTGTTTTTTTTTATATTTTTTTTATAATCATCTGATTATATACGTGAAAAAATAAGTAACGAACTCCTTTAAGAAAAAAGCCGACCCTGATATTAAAATTATTTTAGTATGCATTATTGCATCAGTTGTTATGCATCTGACTGATATTAAAAAAAAAGAATTAAGGTAAATGCACCAGTTATGGCCGCTATAAGAACAAGTTTTCGGTTTTTTTGGATAAATGGGCTTGTTTTTTGTAATTCTCATGAACTCATGTTACTAATAAAACTAGTAACTTTATATAATCAATTTAATTACCAACATCCGCAAATATAGTTTGTTTTTTAAATTATAGCCTTTTATTTTGTTTGTTTTTTCTCCATTAATGGATAAAGTAAAACCAGTAATGAGCAGGCAGTGATGGACACTTGCTAATGATTACAAAATGATAAGTACTATGACACAAAATAATAGTTAAATTTGAAACAATGTAAAGCAGTTTCTACGATAATATAATAATAAATAAATCATACTAATAATTAGTTTAAAAGTCCACCATTTTAACACCTATTGGCTGATTATCATCAAAACACGCTGTAAGACAGTTAAATGTATATAGATTAATATTCAGAAATGGTAGTAATCAAATATCAACACATATTTCTAATTCAGTGCATTTAATTAAAAATTTGCTATTACTGGAGTCCTTGCCAAGACTGGTGCTACTACCTTATATTGTATTTAAAAACGTCTTAACGTATTTATATATTCATAAATGATGAACTTTATTTTAAAGTTAATTTACGTTTGTTTGTTCACATCCAGGTATTCCTCGGCTTACAAAATACATACTTATGTTTGTGTAATATATTTATAAACGTATTACCCCCCCCCCCCCCCCCCCTTCAAAATCTGAACACTATAATTGTTACATAAATTAATTATCTACATAAAATAAGGTGGTAAATCGAGGAGTATCTATAGTCATGTACAGGTAAAAATAATTAGTGCCATATAAATGTATTTATAGGTGTAAAATAACTACATATTTTAAAAATAATATTTAAGCCATTATTTTTTAAAATCTAATCTGAAAAATTCAAGAATTTTTTAAGAAAAATGAATATACCAACCTTAAATATCACGTTAATTCTGTGGATTTAACCACTCAAAAATAATAAGACTGTTTATTGTCTTATGTTTCTTGAATTTTGCATTTAGTACCTAAAATTAATATTAATGCAAAATTATAAAAGACGAAATAAGACATTTTTATCTGGACATGACAAAATACACATATTCTATTCTATTGTATGTATTATATACTCTTACTCAATTTGTGAAGTTTTTGATAATTATACATAGTGCCCAGTTTAAGATGGCCACCATTCATATCTTTTTTATTTCTGGAAATAGAAGAATGGTTAGAGCTGCATCCTTATTATAAAACGCAACACCTCTGTCGGTTTTGTCCGTTAGTGCGCTTATCACTCTAGAACCATTTTTCCGATTTACATGTTTTTTATAGGTAATTCATAGATATGGAGGTGAGTTACAAAATTCATTCGTTCCATTTAAAAAAAATCGAAATGCAGTGGATTTTGAAATAATTTTTGGCATTCTTTCATATAGTGAAACTCGTTCAATTATAGTAAGTTTTGTTCAAAACTGATAAAAAAAACTGAAAGAATGCCAAAAATTCTTTCAAAATCCGCTGCCATCTCGATTTTTTTTAAATGGAACGAATGAGTTTTGGAATTTACCTCCTCATTATGTTCTTTGGCCAGGTTTTAGTAATACGCTGCCTATAATGTAGTTCACGCGATTTTGATTAAAATTGTTGAAAAACTAAATAATTAAAAGATATACGAAAATAATAATTAGGCGCGTATGAACAGAAATTTTGTGTATTGGTGTTTATTAAAATTATGCGATAACTCCTGTGAATTTAGTACAAGAAAGCACTTGAAATCACTTGACACATGTTTTTTTTTCGATTTTTTTTTTGATTCTGATTCAATTTTGTTAATGAGTCGTTTCAACTCCAAAAATATAAGATGTTTCATTTGAAAACAAAAGTTGAAATCGCTTTCGGTTAATCCATCAATAGTGAATCTTCTCGCAATAAACTATGTTTCTATTTCCAATGATAGAAAAGATACCAATACCAATATATATTAAGTAATTTGTCGTTCCTTTTTTACATAATATAAAAAATAAATCTGGGCTCGAAATGGAAAAATTTACAAACCGGAACACTTCAAAATTAAAAAAATCAAGAACAATACGACCAAAATGTTACTGCGTAAAGCAGTGGTTCTTAAACTGGAGTCCGCTGAACTTTTGCCGGAAGTCCGTGAAACATGTTTAGAATAAATTCAAGTACTTTTACATTTCTATTTACCAATGGTTTTTGATCTGCGGAGATCTGCAAAGATCTATAACGATCTACAAAGATCTCTGAATATCATTGTAGATCGTGATAGTTATTAAAACGTTGAAAATGATGAATTTTCAAAAAACAAATTTCATGAATTTTCAACGTTTCAATCTATCACGATCTACAATGATCTTCAGAGATCTTTGTAGGTCGTTGTTTCGGTAAAATTCGAGCCCTGAACTAAACTTACATACTTACATCACGTTATATTCAAGCACTGTTCACAAAGTTTTCATATTTCTGATAAATAATCTTATATATTCATTGAATAATTATAAAGTTATTGATTGATGCATATGTAATTATGTAGTTAAAATACATACATTATTTTATTTATTAAGGGGGTTGTCTAACTTCGCGCCAAAATTTCGAGCTTATATTTAACGACGGTTTGTGAAAAAACTACACATGATATCGAGGAACAGTTTTCCGTATTTTATTAGCACATTCTTAGAATTAAAGAAATTACGCCAAAACAATTGGTTTTTTCAAAATCGCGACCTTGGAACGTCCTTGACCGCGTCTCCGCAAAAACGTCACAGTTGACTTTGTGGCAAGATTTTATCACGTTGGCTAGGTCAAAAAATATCCAAATCTTCCAAAATGACAGACGTTTTAAGAAAAAAAAAATTATTTTCGGCTGTTTTTTCGAGCTGAAAAGGGCTGTAAAAATTAAATAAAAAAACTTTTTTCAAAAAAGCTCATGTCCTGACTCAGCGATATGTCTGCTGAAAAATTAGAGAACAAGAAATCCTCGATGTTCCAAATATTCTAGACGGGCTCTTGCCTTAAACATATATGATGAAATAAAACATGATTAGAGAAAATTACGATTTAATCGGCTATGCCAGGGCCGTAGAGCACGCCTTCCTCCTCATGGATATGTTCCTGGTTCGCCACTTGTTCACACTCAAAATAAGTTAAAAAAACGGTTATACAACTCTAGTCGGGATAAGCGACGGCGCAACGACCTGAAAAGACCGCGAGTGGCCGTGAATGGCGTTCCACTACTTGAACTAACGTGTATCCGGTCAAATCCTTCACAGGTCACATTTCTAGTATCGTCTAGATTCGAAATATGCAAAAAAAATCGACTTTTTGAAACCTCGAAGGTAGACGATCCTTTTAATTTAGTTGTGTATTTATACTTAAGCCTTGGCAAATTAAACAGCGCTAAAGTGTCGCCGCTTCGACGTGATTTCCTCTATCTATGTTACCAGTTTGTTTATATTGACAGCTATTAAATAACAAATGCTGGGTTCCGATTGGTTCATTTGAAACTGCATGTCTGATACAAATAAAAGAATTTGATTAAACTGAAAGTGAGTTTGGCACTTTAGCCACCGTCAAAGCGGCTGTTGAAACGCTGCTTTAATAACCGAGGCATTACACTTTTGTTATTTAGTTTAGTGGGCGTTAGGTATATTTAAGTTATCCAGGAGCAACTGTTGCCTTTTTCTTATCACTATTATTAATCACTGATAGTGATGAAAATAGACATCAATAAAAATACACAGTACCGATAAGTCTATTTGATTTTTAATGTCAATTAAAATTTAATAAAAAGTTTTGTCTTTAATGTTCGGTATTATAAAAAAATTGCTCAAATCGTTATGAATTTGCTCGGGATTCTTGAACAGTGGTAATAAATGCATAATAATGTAAATATGCCTATACATTTTATGAGGTACATTTATTTTAAGTCGCTGATTACTATTTAACGCGCATGCGTCGAGGTAATCATATTTACGATTTTATTCGCTACATCTGTGACTGTGTTGTCATTTATATTCAATACCTAGCAGATAGCGTTAGCCACAAGCTACTTAGCTTTTGAACTCGAGCAAATTTTTTATAATACCGGATATAATAGTTACATATTAATTTTAATTTTGATAAAATAAAAGCCCCTCCTTCTGTAGAAAAGAACGTATCTGTTAATTTTTTTTCACCTCTGATAATTTTTCTTGGTGTTTTTTTTTTAAATTATTTTCCTACTTATTAAATTTAAATACATTTTTTCTTATGTGAGATAGAACTTAATAATTATGGCATATTTTTGTATAATGTATAAAATGTTAATAATGATAATTTATCAAAATTGTTTTGTAAAAAAATATTTCCTGTAATATAAAACTGATATATTTAATGAAGACATTATTTAATCAAATAAATTAATTAAGGAATTTTTAATGAAAAAAAGTTTGTTATATTTTTTCCTATTATTTTGGAATTTCAGTGTATCTATATAAAAAAGTAAGTATTTTTATGTATTTGCTTTATTATCGCTTATAGGGTGACCCCTCTACCCATGTATGGATCTTTCCTGAGAAAAACTGAAAAATGGTAAAATAATAAATAAATTTCATACACATAACAAATAAGGTTTTATTTATTTATTGTTAATTTGTATGAACAAGAATGATAAGTTAGGTACATAATATTAAAATATATTTACACCAGATTTTTTTTCAATAATTTTACATTCATACATTTTTAAAATCACTTTTACAAGATCTATAATAAAAACAGTTTTTAGTTGAAGTATTCTGAGGGGGGAAATGATATGCAGACTCCACATATATAACTTGCAAGCATATTGTTTTGCATTGGAAACATTAAGAGAAAGTGTATATGTTAAAATATAATTGAAAGCATTGTTCGAGAGGAAATATATTTATTAGTAATTATTTAAAATGATCATTCATTTGTTTCGAGTAAGTTTAAAAATTACATTTTTTGTACACCATGGTTTTAAAATTACATGATTCACAATATGTATTGCAAAATTAACTAAATAATGTCAAATATCTGTAAAATGATACATATTAATTATTTTTTATAAAACGAACTTTGAAGTTTTTTCTGTGTATCATCAAACATATATTTTTACAAATTTCGAGCTTTATCAAGCTCAAAAAAGTAATTTAAATCAATTTAAAAATTGTCCTATTACTTTGGTTGGGTTATAAGAAGTATATGTACAAAAATATTATATAAAAATAAATTATAAAATTGCTAACAAAAGATATTTTTGTATATATAACAATTAATATAACTATTATAATAATATCTCTTTAAATTTTCATCAGAATAAAGTGAGTTAATTAACACAAGTTCAAATATTTATAATAATCTTCCGTAATAATTATATATACAGAATACATTTGAGAAATAATTTCGTTACTTGACTGTTAGTCATAGAAATATGAACATTGACTTTATAATAATTCTTAAAGTCATTACGTCCCAAGGCTTAAATTATTCTTGGTTAGGATAATTTTTGCTGTCACTAATCTCTGGGGTAATTTTTGGTAGAAACGCGAACCCAATCTCCGAACTGTTTTAAAATAATTTTAATCGTATTTTAATTAATATAAAATTGTGGAAAAGAAATAAAAGTTGATAAGACTAAACATAAAATTATAGAATGCATATAACGAACACGTATCTATGACTATGTAGAACAGAACCTTACACAAGAAAATATTTAAGACTGATAACATGCTACCTAACATTGAAGCCAGTGTACTCCGCGAAAATGTGCTCCGTAAAGTCAGCGGCGTACCATCCACTTCTAAAAATAAATATCCATTGTTTGGAATGTCTTATTTTTCCTTTAAAAGTATTATTTTGTCCGATATAGATTATGCATATTATAAATTTTAAATCAAGTATCAGTTTTGAATAATGGATTAGTGGTTTGTTATGAACCCATAAACTTTCCTAATCTAAGATCTTGTATATATATGTATAGTATACTTTTCATAGAACAGAACAGTCAAGTATTATAATTTCGAGTTTTTTATTCCAAATATTTAATTTCATTTAAAAAAACTGATTTATGTAGATTTATTTTCGTAATTGACACAAGCCCCACATTGCAAATCACTTCTATTAACAAGTTTAAAAATGTACAATCGTCGATAACTTTTTTTTATACATTAGTATAATATTAATGGTTATAAATACATCACAAAAAATAATTAAATTTACATTTAAAAAATCATAAAATTGTGCTTTAAGAATTGGTATTAAAATACACTAAAAACTTAACGTAGAGAAGGAGCATAAGCCTGTATTTATTTACAAGTTTTGGATATTCGATTTGGCACTATACACATACGTTAAAATGTTAAGATTTGACAATAAACACCTCACACAATTCATAGAATTTAATAATAAAAATTATTAATTGTTCACTTTATTTTTGAATCCGTCACTCCAGGCTGTCCAGCTTCGAAAGACCACGCAATTTTTTTTCAAAAATGGATTTATTTAGAGATCAGAAATAAATACCTTTTATACTTAGTTGTTTTGCCTTGCTTTTAAAGTTAGATATTAATGTTTTTTATGGCGTTTAAAGCCGAAATCAGAACTTATCTGCGAGGCACCTAATTGTTATGAATTTGCTCGATATTTTAGAACAGTGGTAATAAATATATAATAATGTAAATGAGGTACACTTCGCAGCACTAATTTGTAAAAGTAATATTGCAATTTATAAAAAAAATATAGTTAACCATCTTCCGACCCTATTATATGCTATAAAAATATTTACATATGTCTTCAAAAGTTGAAAGTTGAAAATAGCACCTATGTTTCAGATCTCTAATGTAATGTCCGGTATTATAAAGCAACTAGCAAAATTTGCTAGCTAGTAAGCACTTTCAAATGGGGTATTAATTCTGTACTAGTATCTATGGATTAGCTATGGAATTTAGAGCAACTAATTGTAACACAGTTAGCATCTTTCACCGTATAAAATAATTTTCATAATATCACCACTGTTTTAATACCGTTGGTATTTACCTACAATGCGTGCGCGAAACTTGTCAAAGTCTTCGACAAACTCCAAAAGAAGTTTGATATCTCATTTGAAAGTGCTTGCTAGCTAGCTTCTTTATAATACCGGACATAAGTAAAACTGTTTTCGATAATTTAGATAAAAACTCATATATTAGCAATAACTTTTTTTTTAAATAATAGCTAAATAGAATTTTAGTTATTTTATCATGTAGGAATACAATAATTTGTATTTTGTAAGAGAGATATTTAAATATTTAAATACTACACATTTAGAATAGTGTAAAGTTTAGTTTATTGTCAAATCTTGTTTAAACACAGCGGTTCACTAAATGGTTTAGAGTTAGACGAAGTCCGTGGCATTGTCCAGGCTTACGCCCACCAGGGTCACTGCAAACGCGGCCAGTACTGGGCAGCCATGTCGGAGGCTTGTCCCGGAACTGCTATCGGTACGGATACTCCGGGAGATATCAAACCTGCAAAAGACAAACATATATTCTATAACTAGCTGAAGAGTTAGTAATATTTTGACAATTTAAATTTAAGAATGAATTGGCGGTGAATTTTGTTTTAAATATCTTCACCTGAATATTTGTTTGTTACTAGTACGCAAAATTACTTTTGTGGTAAATGAATTTTGAAAGTTTTTACAGGAATAATTTTATATACACAATTATTGGTAATATGAAACTCAGTCAATCTTGGATTTTGTTCAGTGCCGGATTAAGTCAACGCGGGGCCTGTAGCAAATGTTATAAAGAGGCCCTTGGCAGTGGTGTCACTAGGAGGGGGAGGGGACACCCGGAGTGGAAATCGATAGTGTCACCCATCCCCCCCCCCAAAAAAAAAATTAGAAAGTGCAAACTTTTAAATGAGCATTGGATCATGCAAATCTAATAATTTTTCGCGGAGATATAACTGTTTGAAAATTTGAATTTTTTTTGCTTTTTTTAAATTATCCCTTAATTTTTGTGTATAACAAAACACTACTATTACAGACAAACTTTTCTCAATTTAATATGGTTAAATTTAGAAAAATCGATTTAAAAAATCAAAAATCAGAGCTTTTAAAATGGATTTTTCGATAAAATCGAATCGAGATCGGAAACCCTAAAATTAAATTATTAATTACTGTAGATTGTATCAACCATTGGACGGTAGGTGGTAAATCCAATAAGAGATATTTTTTCGCTAAGCCGCGGGGCCCGTAGCATTTGCTACTCCTGCTACATGGCTAATCCGGCACTGATTTTGTTACCATTTGAATAGTGAAAATTATCAATTTTAATTAAAAATTAATTTTCTCTGCTTATCTCAATATTTTTCAAAAGTGGACTTGTATTTGTAACAGACAAATATTCAATGACGATATGTGTCAAAGTATATTTATATATCTACATACCTGTTGACGACGCTCCATTAGTCCCATACTGATGCCCATTCATCTGGTACGCGGATTGTGGCGCGGGACTGCACGGCGAAGGCCTCGCGCCGTAGCCGAGCCCCAGGTGGTGGTGTGGGTCGTACCCGGACGCGCGGGTCATACAAGATGCGTAACTTCCAAGTCCCGCGGCGCCCATGCTATCGCGTTGCTGTAGACACGCCGCGCCAGGACTGCCGGCACTCATTCCGCCGCCACTGCTACCAAGGCCAGTGGCCGAGCCAGGGTGTGGGTGTGGATGGTGAAACGGTGCCATCGTTGACATCGGACTAAAAAAATAATTATTGTATAATTTTTGAATGATGACATTATTAAAAAATTTCGGTCAAGACATACGCGGGTGTATGCCATAAGGGTTCCGAAGTACTTCGCGGACTGTTTAGAGCCACAGGTGCATTTTTGAGTTAGAAAATAATATAAAAATAGGGTCATATTCTACTAATTTATATCTACATTTCGACAACCCACATGCCTAGATATGAAAATAAAAATACAAAATTCTATGACACCCCTTCCTATTATTCCAAAATTTAAAATGATATTGTCGTTGGTAGTCCTACAAAAGTCTCGTTATCAATTTTTTTTCAGATGTTTTGTACCAGTAGTTACCGATTTAGAGGGGGGGGGGGGGGGGGGCAAAACAAATAAAAAATATTGTCAAATTCTACTGATTGTGATCTACATTTTGATATCCCACACGTCTTGGTATAAATTTTTTTTATTTGCTTTAAAGCCTTCTCTAGACGCCATTTTTGATTTAGAAAAAAAAAGAAAAGGTCAAATTCCACTGGTTCGGTTATACATTTTAATGTGCACATGTCTTGGTATAAAGCTTTTGTTTCTTAGCGCCTCAACAAATTTGTACATCATTTTACATGTTCAGTAAAAATTTTAAGTTTCTAGCTTATATAGTTTACGATATATTTTTGACTGAAAAGGACGGACGACTAAAGTGAGATTAATAGAGTTTCTGCGGAACCCTAAAAATGAATTGCATACATACCTATATGAATCAGACATTGACATAGGAGCAGCTATTGACGAGTACATGCTTGTCGCGGCGAAACCCGCGTTAAGCTGTAATCTCGGTGGTGATACTCCAGCTGGTGGATGGTCGATTGCTGATGCGAGCCCGCCGGCGGCTCCCGAGCCCGGGCCTCCGTTAACACCGGAGCCCGTCGTACCGTTGGACGCAGCGGTCGCACCGCGTCTCTGGTTCCGCAGTTTTTCTTCACGCCGCCACTTCGCTCGTCTGTTGGAGAACCACACTTGGATTCGCGCTTCGGGGAGACCGATCTTTGCTGCGAGCCTCTCGCGTGCGAATACGTCGGGATAATGTGTGCGTTCGAATTCTGAAAATTAAAACAATTTGGCCTTTAGTATAATATTCAAAATTAAGTATTCATTAAACAAAATGTTTTATGGCCGATCTCACCGCTTAACCTTAGCGATTATGCAACACATAAAAATTTAAAATTGTTGCAACAACGATTTAAGTGTTCCTTAAGTCGTTAAGTATTACCTAAATTAAAGTCCTAGTCAAAGTGATACTTTAGTTCCACTTAACCTTAAAACTATACACAAAAATGAATATTGTAAACATTTTTGATAAAAATATTTATGGCAATGATACAGATATCATATAATTTTACGGCTTATAGCGTCTAAAAAAAGTTTTCAGCGTTTTTATGTTTTTGGAAAAATTATAAAAAAATGTTTTTTTTCATTTTCTACAAATATTATGGTGTATATTTTTTTTTGTTCAAAATGACATCTATTTAAAAATTTTAAATTCGATTATTCTGTAGCCTGCTTGATAAATGAAATAGTCACTGTGAAATAAATTTATAATTTACCTTTTTCTAAACTGTCTATTTGTTCGTTTGTAAAAGAAGTTCGATTTCTTTGTAGTTTACGTTTTAATCTAAGCCGAGCCTGGTCATCATCGGGAGCGCCCGCGCTGGATCCCGCATTTGAGTTGTCGCCAGAATTCGTTTCATCAGAATTTGCACCACCGTCTAAGTCCGTCACTGAAACAAAATAATAAAATCATAAATACAACAAGGAAAACATTAAACAATGAAAACATAAAATTAAAAAAAATTATTAGTTGTTTTTATAGGCAATATTTGATAGTCATGACATGGAAACTACTAAACCGATTTTGATGGGACTTTCACTATTAGAAGGAATATAACCATATAATTAGTTTAGGCTATATAATAATTAATTTATGGCAGGTTTGAATTAAGGACATTTACAAGAAATATTTTCTAATAAAAACTTTTAAGAAAAATTAAATGTATTTGTGATGTTATAAAAATAGAACAGCCAGTTGCGCTGGCATTCACTGATATGATGAGGAAAGTTCTACCTTTAGAACTCTGTATTGTATATGCAACTGTATTACGAAATATTTTTTAGTATGTAAAATTTATTAATGTAGTATGTATATGAAACAAATTCATAATAAATATATTGCTAAAAATGTCAGAAAAACTATTAGCTGTTTTTTTCAAAAAATGATTTACGCTTCCTTGAACTTTTTTCTCCCACCCTTAGTATAAAAAGTATATAAGCACCTATGTGCCGACACAGTTGCGAATAATCTCAAGTAAAAAGTTTGGGAAGTTTGCGCCTCTTGTTATATTAAATTTATGTAGTGCAAACTAGATAATTTTTCATGATAACCTTTTTTCATATTCGAGTGATTTCATCTCAAGTATTAACTTAATTTACGCCATTCGTAGTTTTTAAATAACTTATTCTTTAGCATTTTTCAAAACTTTATGTTATCATGTTTTATTGCGAATTATAATTAGTGTGAATGTTTTTTCATTTTTTATAAATTCATGTCATAAACTTTGTTTATACTGTATATTATAATATATATCGAGTGAATTTATATATACATAGGTATACCAATGGACTCGCACGGGAGTTAATGTTTTTCACCCCCTGTTACATATGTGAGGGTTTCATTAGATCCGGCGAGAAAAATACCACGAGGTAGGGGTTTTAGGGGGAAAACAATCTCCTATCTTGCATAGGAGCAATTTATAGATATTTTCGATTTTTTCCGGTTTGATTTAATATTATCGTCACTATTTATTCCTTATGATACCTAACGTAACAAAATATATACTAAAACGTGACCAGAGAAGTTATCTATGAATTAAAAAAACAAAACATGTAAATCGGATACCTTTGGATCAAAAGTTAAGTGTCCCAAAATTTCAGACTTGTAGATCAAACCTGCTGGGAACGGCGCAAACCGAGTTTTTCCCATTTAATTAACATGAGAAAAATGATTTTTTTTATTTATGCGTGAATAGCTCGTTGAAAAATTTATTTATTTTGATTTCTCACAGCAGCATTTTATAGAGAATTAAATTTCTTACAAAAAAGTGCTCAATACAAATATCCAGTATTTAAAAAAATATGTTTGTTATCATAAAAATTAAAATCAAATTTTTATGACAATTTTTAAACAAACATATCATAAAAATTACTGAATTTATGAATTGAGCACTTAATTCTCTATAAAATATTGCTTTGAGAAATTAAAAAAAAGCTATTCACGCGTAAGTAAAAAAGTAATTTTTCTCATGTTAAATAAAAAAAGACTCGGTTTGCGCCGTTCACAGGGTTTATCTATGAGTCTGAAATTTTGAGACAATTAACTTTTGATCCAAAGCTAAAACATAGGCCAACGGGACCGAAAAAATATAAATACAAATAATAATAAAAACACCCTGATATATACGTACCTAGTATACTGTATAAAATATTCATATAAAAGTACAACAAGATATAAATGTAGCTCTCTAGCAAAGTGAATATACATGTATTTTGAAAATTTCATTCTAGCTCAATAAAATATATAAGACACCGCCAACTTCGTCGTCCAACACACGATAACACCAAAAGCGACATCTTTACCGGCACGGGGAGTGAGATACACGACGCTCCATACCTTACACCCCCTCCCACTGCACCCCCCGATCCCGTTAAACCAAGCTCACTGAAGCAGAAAGCGACGATAAGGTACGGAACCCGGCAAACGTAACTGTGACCACTGATTGAGAGATAGATGTACACGGTGTGTGTTCTGGAGAGACGGAGATAGTCCGACATGCAAAACGCGGTCGCAGTTATTACGTAGGTGACAGTTTTGCAGATTTTTTTTCGCGCGCGGCTGGCGAGGAGCAAGGGGGAGGGGTACGTTATATATGCGTGTTGAGATTGTATTTTGGTTTGTAAGACATCCGCGGATTCGTCTTTTGAGTATGAATTGTGTGAATGCGTGCGTGTGTGTGTGTGTGTTTTTTATTTGTGTGAATGTATAGGGAGTATATCATGTATAGGTCTATCTATAAAAACGTCTGATGATAAAGTTTGACGTAGAACGTATGAAAGACTACATTTTTCAAATGAAAGTTGCGTTTTAAAATAATTTGCATATCGGTGAAAAAATGTTTTAATTCTCTATTTATTTATATTACTCAATTAATTTATATGACTTTATTTTTATTATTTATTAGAAATTCATCGCGGTGTCGCCGGCATTTATTACGAAATGTAATAATTTTAAATTAAATATTTACATTTATACTTTTTTTATACTAATATAAATTGTTGGATTAATTACATCAATATAATCAGCCGGTTATTTATAAATTACATAACACCATGAATTGGCATGTTGAGGGTGTAGGTCTCGCTAAATGCCCCAATATTTTTGTAGGTCAATATATTTCCCGACGTTTGCATTATAAAATCTTGTAATTCGTAAATTTCCTATAACTATCGTTAAACTGACATGTTACATCAAAAACGCCCCAATTCTCAGAATTTTCGAAGATAAAAAAGTTGTAGGTTACGCCAAAATGAATCCACTTTCAGAGGAGTATTTTTTATTTCAAAATTTAAAGCCAGGACCGAGGACTAATACATAAATATATAAATAAAATAACTAAAAGACCCAACGTTGTTCACGACATATGCATACATAAAGACTCAATAAGTATGTATTATTCAGCAACTAATAAAGAACATACAAACAACCCCAATCTAAAGGCAGATATTTACGATAGCTATAATCTAAATAAGCGTCGTACTTTCCACTCAATAACGTGAAATATGGGCGGCAGCCGTTAAAATATCTACAGCAAATTAGTATTGTCATAAACTTGCTCATTGAAGTGTACGCATGCGTCGATAAAAGGTGCTTAGCGTTCGGATAATATTTCATATTTTGAAGGGTATAAAATCATATGTGGCATATATAAATGTAATACAATAACCCCTTTGAGAGATCAATTGAAATGTATACCTATACTTTAATAACAATAGTTCATGTAACACGTGCTGCCATTTTGTGATACATTTACTGACTTGATTGTTTCAATAAATTGTTGAAGTGATTATCGAGTATTAATGAAATCGATATGAAGGGTTAAAAATTAATACAATAAACATGCATTATCAATACTATAATAAATAAAGCTGTATGCTCTGTCCAGTGCCACAGTCAGAAATATTTTTCAGGTAAGGGGGAACATATCATCAACACCAATTTAACCTAATTTAACAAGAATTTTTGTATAAGGGGGTTGTCTGGCCTCTGCCTGTTTCTTATAAATAGGTCGTTTTATATATAGGCAATATAATCTATTTTGTTGGTTTTAAAAAAAAAAAGGTAAATATTTTTATTTTTGTTAGTTCCGTTAAGACGAAAACGACTTAGCTATCTAATTTTTAATTGGAATTTTACTGTGAGAAAGCCTTAGACGCTAGAAATAAATTAGGCTATAAATTGACAAGAAAAATAAAATATATAAAAATGAAAAGGTTTTGATTTTTAAGAACTTGTGGGTGAAGCTGCGGAATTTTTTTTCAAAATTAAAGTTATTTTCATGCCATTATTTGATAAATTTCAATTTTTGAAGGTAGCTTTATGTTATCAAATTTCAAAATGAGATAAATCGAAAGAAATACAGTCAATTATATTGGGAAATTATAAGATATCAGAAGCACTGTAAATAAAGTATTATTTCGGGTCGATCCAGACTATCGAGCCGGTCTCGCTCCAATCAAATATAAATAAACAAATAAAACTGAATATTTGACTGGAGCGAGAACGGGACAAGGCCAGCCTGAGACCGACAAATGTTCAAAATAAAATAAAAATTTAAATACACGACCATTTTCTTAAACGACCAGTATTTAATAGAGCCATTTTTTACTGTACATTTTTTCTGCAAATGTCACTTGTTTACTGGAGTGATATTTTTAGAAAATTCCTTGTAAATATCATAACTTCAATCTGTATAAATTATAATTAATCTTGTAACAATTACATCATTCAATTAATTAATCCACTTCATTGTTCATAGTTGCCATTATGTTGTTAATATGAGCGACATAGTTGTTGTTAATTGAAACAAATATGGTAGAATAAATAGGGCGTATTAATACATGCAAGTCATTTCTTAACCGTTTATAATCAAGTGATTTTTATTCAAATTCTATATTGATTTTAGTTTTCTTTACAAGCCATTCATAGTCAAGTTTTCTTTTATTTTATTGTTAGTCGATATTGAATATATGAAATTAAATAATATGTAGCTATCGATTTAATGGACTACTTATGTTCTATGATTCTTTATTGTTATGAAAATTCGTTTTTTTATTACTTATGCGTCGCAAAATTATTATAATAAAAATTTGGGTGATTATTAAAAAAATATATAGTTTTGTGTTCAATTACTCATATTTACACATATTGATTGTTAAAAATGGCAATTATTTGTATTATAATTTTTGTGGTCTTATTTGTTTCACAGGGTGAAATATATCAGCCCCTATTTGTTTATTGAATATAGGACTAAAGGAAATTTGATTAAAAAAGCCCTAAAAGATTGGGTATAGACATTTTTCCCCAGTAAAAATGACAAAAAGTGAAATATTAGAAACAATTCTTAGCTTTTTTCAAAATCCCATTTTCAAGAGAAAGTTTTTGCAGGAAAATGAAGTAACAAGTCTATTTTTTTAAAGAAGAGGTAGGAAATAGTCCGTGTATCAAACAATCCTTTAAAAAAATTGAAAATTTATGGAAACGACCAAAAATCTAAAATTTTAGCCGATAATATTACTATATCATCGTATTATAGGTAAAAATTTGGAGTTTGAGAATTGATTACAAGTACTGATAATAATTCAAGCACAAAATGCATAATTAAATGTTAATAATATAATAATAATGGTCGACATACTTATTAGTGCTAAAGTACAAAGAATACGCGGAAATTAACATATTTATTTTATTTGATAGTATGTGTTACGAAAAAGTAGCAAAAAACATTCATGGACACATTTAACTTGTTTTCTCGCAATCAAAATAATTGCCATTCTTTCCACAGACAGACCATTGTTTGTAATGAAGTCAACTTTGAAATTGAAATCAGTGTAGTACTTGCACATTAAATACTAACTGCTTGTGATAATATATTCTATATAGCTTTAATTTTCGATGGTCTTAAGTAAAAAAAAAATTATATCAATTTTGAGAGCCTCTATCGGCTATGATAATATTTTTGACCAAATCTAATGAATTACTTTTGTAAATCAGATATAAAGTTTGTGTGGAATAACAAAACTCCAGATAAATGATAATAATTTCATGCGTTTTTATTGGGACATAACGGACTCACCCTAATTGAACAGTGCATTATATTATTTAATAAGAACGATAATTCGGTAACATGTGTGCAAATATTCGTTACATAAGAGAGATCGAGTTACAGATGGCACGCATTATTATCTGCGGCCGCAGAGGACAATGGAGATGTACTACCTGGGGGTTGTAGTAACTACCCCCGATGTGTTTAATAAACGGCACGCCTTTGGCCCCCCCGCGCCAAACGTCACATACCATTGGCTGCGTGTAAAACGATACGTTAGACCAGAGAATTTAAATTATGCGTGCTTTTTGAGGTGGGTATGAACTAATGTGCCATGGACGCGTACATGGGGGCCTATTTTATATTTTTAATGAGTGAACAAGAGTCATGTCTAAAACTTAGAACTGCGTCTATGATTAATTAGATCGGTTGTGTGTACAAAATCATCAGTAAAAAAAATTTATGTTACTGTAATTAAGGGTTGAGAAATGAACGGATTAATTTTTTATTATAAATAGGACTATAAAAGCTATATTTTGGTGTTTATTAGTTCCAGAGATATAAGCTTTCAAAGTGTGATGAATTTAAAAATAAAAATAATTATATAATTTAATTAAACTTAAATTTTAACTCGTGTCCTTTTATATATATATTATAATTGTTGATTTAAAAACCATATAATTTGAATATTTTTTAAAGTTTCCTTAAAAATAATCGCTTATATTATCAATAAGTAATTTATTTTTAAAATCCCCCTCATAATTCCATTCACAAGACGCCCATGTACGAAAGGTAGACTCTATGTTAACACGTCAACGCGCATTAATTTATTCTAATATGTGTCACCACCCGTATCTGCAGCTACCAACCCCCCTTGCCGCCCAAGCAGGCGTAATGGCCACGACACATTCCCCTCGCCCCTCATTATCATACCTCTTTGACCAGCGCTTTATGCAAAGGTCGCTTTATTTTTATAACCCCTTTAATGCGAGACGTTATGAAATGAATAACGCCTATGATAAAATACAATTTCAGCAGTTTGCATGGAAATATGATATTTTAATCGACTAGTTTATTGTTATTATTTGGACCTTATGGAGCACAATGTTTCCAGCTTAAATATTAAAATTGGGGGGTATAGATATGTAACATAAATACGTAGGACCTTGTAATCACTAATTTTTATAGGAAGCTATATTTTTATTAATAATATTTTATAAGATTTTAGGTTTTCTAGGTGATGGCACCAGTCTTGGACATGATCCCAGTAATGGCTATTTTTTAATTATTTTATTAAAATGTACTGAATATGAAATATTTGTTGATATTTGATTACTTACTACCATTTCTGAATATTAATCTATATACATTTAACTGTCTTACAGCGTGATTTGATGACAATCGGCCAATAGGTGTCAAAATGGCGAACAATTAAACTAATTATTAGTATAGTTGTTTCAAATTTGACGATTATTTCTTTTATATCTTTTATGTCGTATAGTACTTATCATTTTCTAATCATTAGCAAATGCCCATCACTGCGTGCTCATTACTGGTTTTACTTTATCCATTACCGGAGAAAAAACATAAGCAAAATACAAGGCTTTAATTTAAAAAACTTCTATATTTGCGGACTTTGGTAATTAAATTGATTTAAATAAAGATTTACTTGTTTTATTAGTAACATGAGTTCAAGAGAATTATAAAAAAGAAGCCCGTCAATCACAAAAACAGTAAACCTTGCTCTTATAGCAGCCATAACTTTTGCTAGTACCTTATTTGGTTTAATTATTAACAATTCTAGTACTTAATATTATATAGCGTAAATAATGTAGAAAAAGTTTTTTATTTTCACTAATTTATCAGTAAAAGTATGCCATGAATGAGCCAGTAAATATCATTAATCATTGACAGTTCTTTTGCAAGTGTTGCAACATAATAAAAATTTTGTAACCAGTTAAAAATCACTAAAAATCAGTGATATTTCACTGATCCAGAGTGCTATATAATTAAAAATTTATGTACCTATTAGATATCTACAAATCTTAGAAAATAACAATTTCAAAATTAATTTTGTTTAGAGACCAACTTATTTTGACCATATATTCAAATTTTAAAATCAATAAAATATAGTAAAATTCAATATAATTGATGTTATTTTCCCCCAATTTGATTAATAAGCAATATAATTTGGAATCTGTACTTTTGATTTTATAAAAATGCACCCTTGGAATTAGTAAAATAAATACAAACAACGAATAAAAATTAATTCCAAAAATAAGAATGCAAGTTAGTTAAAAAATTGAATAATCTCTAAGACGTATTTATTTTATAATCCCAACAAAATCATAGCATTAATTTTAAACGACTTCACGTGCGGCTTACATTTTTTTTCCAAATCGAATGCCGCAGCTTATACAATACAAAAAAAAGTTATCAAGTTCTCGGATCTGTCTTCGAAATTCCTACAAACGTTGATATCTGTGTGAGAAGGGGACATAATAATGGAAATGCACTTTCTTCGGCACAATACATCTTAAGTCGTCTTATCTATCGGTATCATCCCTTCTTTGTATTCATATCCCCCACTCTCTTTAACTTTTATATTACATTTTTACAGATGCGTGTCAAGAAAATGGCGGTTTTCTTGTCAATAATGGAAGCGAACTAAATAGTTAAATTTTTATTTTTATTTTTTTCATGTCAATTTATAATAATAAATTAATTTTATGCATCGATTGTTCTGTAGTCTCTTCAAGGATTTCTTCTATCCTGCGGTTTTAAAATTTAAATTATTTAATATTAATGACAGGCTCATAAAAAATTTTTGTACTCTCTATAAACAAATTAATTTTTTTTACGTATTTTTGGGTGCTGAAAACGAATTTACATTAAAGAAGCTTGGAAAATGTTCTGCTATCGTCAAAAAATTGCAAAAAAAGAAAATTTAAATCTATTTTGAGAGCCTGATAATTGTTTGAGCAATTGTTTAGATTTTTTTGTAACGCTGACGACTATTTTTGATCGAGTTATTAAAATTTCTAGTCGGAAATAATCGTAAAAAGGTAGATTTGGAATCCTGAAAGTTTTTTCTTCATATCTCAATCAAAAATGGTCCAAAAGTAATACAAAAAAAGCAAATTGAAGAAATAAGTATGATTTACAAAAGTCGTTCATTAGATTTGATAAAAAAAATTTATCACGGCCCGTCGAAGCTTGCAAAATTTATATAACTTATTTTTACGATTTCTTGACGATAGCAAAATATTGAAGAGATCAGCTTCCCCTCCTCGCAGTATCTTTTTGGAAAAGATAGAGAACAATTTTAGATAAAATAATTCAGAAGGAAGATGATTAAATAAAACAATAACTGAATATATATTGGAAAATAAAAATCCAATATTTACAATATAATATACCAACAATAACCTCGAACTATAGAAAATAAAATTCAAGAAAATCACCTACAAAAAGTTATGCGTTGGGCCAATACACTAAAAAAATGCCCATTAGATAACGTGCCTGCGGGGAAATTTAAGCAGTTAATATTTTTCTATATTTTAAAGCAATGCAATTTTATTTTATTTAGAATGACTAACAAAAATATACATAATATACATATATAATTTTAAATAAGGGCTAATGTAAAAGGAACATTGCAGTGATGGCATATAAAAAGTTATTTGAATAATAGTCTTAAATGTCAAAAAAATAAGATAAATCTGGACGATGTAAAAGCATGCGAGTTTTCGTTTCCCGTAACAGCTGTCACGAGCGTACAGACTGACGCACAGACACTGTTGCGTATATGCATCGACCACCTTTTTCAATTACGACCTACAATCTGTGTTTTCGCTCGAATGGGTCAATTGAAAAATGGCATTTTGCGCCGCGTGTGCGAGCCAAAAAAAACCTTAACCACGCACATGTCTCGCGGGGTCGTACAGGGAATATTTGGTAGAAATGGGGGGGAGGGGTGGAGAGAAAGGCGGCACTCGGGGGTTGCCGAGATGGTTATTTGGTTAGGACCACGGAGCTACCTAAGGATATTGTTTTTTATTGAACCTTCGAGGGCTCGGACGTAATCAAAGATGGAGTTTTTTGTTATATTTGTAAAATGGTGCATGTGATGGGAGAATATTAGATATGATGTGCTTTGTTCGGGTAAAGATGTTATCTTGATATATTTAAAATGTATTGTTATATTTTTATGGAAAATATACCTATGCATTTTTTGTCCCCATTTTATTATAAAATATAATCAATATATTTTCACGTTCTTTACTCTTAACAATATGCGTTGTTAATAATTTTTATGAACATTTATATACTTATTATTACATTAAATTATACTTATAATAATATAAAATTTAATTACATATATACTGTTAATCGGGAACCATTTTTTACCCCTAAACACGTGTATTTTTATTTTTAA
The DNA here is from genome assembly GCA_961205875.1 of Sialis fuliginosa. Classification (NCBI taxonomy): domain Eukaryota; kingdom Metazoa; phylum Arthropoda; class Insecta; order Megaloptera; family Sialidae; genus Sialis; species Sialis fuliginosa. The sequence continues at coordinate 9,973,221 of OY540817.1, read as the reverse complement.
TAAAAAAATACTTCGTCTGAAATTTACATGTACTGCACCTATAATACCGTGCATAGGTAAAATGCAGTAAACTTCTTTAACTGCATTTTAGTTTGATACTAAGTTTTTCAGACGATTTTTTACATAAATCATTAAGAATGTTATTTTAATAATTGATTATTAATTTTTTAAGTTTATGGAATAGGTATATCAAATTAGTTACTTCTTTGGAATATAAAAGCATGCTTTTATATTCCAAAGAAGTAACTAATTTGATGAAAAATGATTTAACTGCAGTTAAATCATTTTTCAACATAAAATCATATAACTTTTTATACTATACTGCTTTTACCCACTGTACGTACAATATTCACAATCATTCCAAGTTCTTATAATTTCGAAAAGACAGTTTTCAAAAATTATGTACTTCAAATAAATAATACAGTAAATTGTTTTATTTTTTATTTTTTTCATTGTAATTATTCTTCAATCATTATTAAGTGTCATAAAAATTAATTTTTCGTTATGTTCAACAAAGATCAATAAATGTTAATTACTATTTCAGATTTTGTAATTAGATACTGATTAGACAAAGATTATATATGTATACTAACTTTTATTTTGATCTCAATAAAATACACTGAACTGAACTCTCCATTACTGCGTTTTACCTCTGACAAAAAAACTATTTAAATAATTAAAACAGTGGAAAAAAACAGTACTTATGTTTTACATAGTACAAATTAGGGCAGTAAAGCACATCTTACTGCTTTTAAATTTCCAGAAATAAAAGATAGTAAGTCACTTAATTTAGCATGTTGATGAATTGTAAACTAAAATTACATTTAAATGACTTATAATGAAGTCATTTGAGTTTAAAAAATCCAAAACTTCGGGTTCAGTTTTCTTCTTTTTTTATTTTTTACACATTACTGCTCTTTTCCTAAGCACGGCAGTATAAACAATTGCAGATAAACGTATCAAAATTTCCAGTAACTAGGTTCGGGGGTTTAGGCTAATTTTGACATAGTTATTGATATTTTTATTAATATATCCCACATATAAACATTGTTTCATTTAAAGGTACTAGACATATCCCACACTGGGGTACACCAGACCCCATGCCATAACTTCCACGCCGCCACCACCGACTCCGATACGAGTATGTGTATGTATCAGATGCTGCCAAAACCACGCGCGTCATGTGTGTATATGTGTGTGTGTATACGCGTAAGCCGGCAGCGTATATGTTGTCGGTAGAGAGAGAGACCCCTCCTTTGTTCCGATATTGAAATAGATTCATTTAAGTGTGAATAATTTGCTTTGGCGCTGTTAGTTCCCGTTACCCCCCTGTTCGCCCCTTCCTGTGTTGTGTGATGCGTACCCCCCTTTCCCGTTCAGACCCATCCCGCTAACCGAACCCAGCTGACAAGTTATTAGTAAAGAGGCCTACAGTATAATAATGCTTACTTTACTAACTGGCTTGGACCATGTATGAAAACAATTTTGTATGTTGTAATATGAAATTATTGTGGTTGTAGAATCGATTGGTTAGGAACACCATAAAGAAGGTTTGCTATGTACGGACATTGTATATTACAAATTAAACCTAGCTCATTAAATTTTGATCCATAGATCCTCTCTGAATAGAACAAACTTGCATTTTTAATTTTACAATTTTGATATTAAAGTTCTCTATAAAATAAATATTGTATTGAATTGACAATATTTAGCAAAAAACAGATGATATTTTTTAACCTCAGTGGCGCATAACACAGAGGGCCTCGAGTTAATGGAGGAAAGGGGGCAGTCAAGTGAGAGGTTTCTGAACAGATGGTGATTATGTTTTATTTATTTATTAGAAAATTAATTCCTCATAATGGTGCCCAAAATTATTTTTTTCCTAGCCTTCCTCCCAACTTCATAAAGCACCACTGTTTGGTCTGGGTATAATTGAACCCTATAGAAAAACGTGAAAATTCCAGATAAGTGGTGACCAATTGATAAAATAAAATTCTTTTAAAAAGAGAATATCCAGAAAAATAAGAGCTGCCATATTCGCTTATTGTTATCCATAGAATATTATTATTTGATTTCTTTTACATAATGGAATATTTCTTTTATTTAAAAATAGGTATTAGTTCATTTTTAAAATAAGTTGTTTTATTTGAAACTTATTACAAAAATTGCAAAATGTTATCTAAATATGTTTTACGAATTTAGTTGTTATGAATTTTGAAAAAAAAAATTGATATGAATATTTTTTTATAGCTGAACTTTTATTATTTACAAATGTGCAGTTCTACTCTATTCTAAATCATCAATACGACAATTACCATGTATCTTTACACGCAGTAGAGACTAATTGTGAAGTACATATCAAAATATTTGCATTTGAGATTTGTACGTAAAGATGCCCCAGTTGCAACGGCAGGGGTCGTGGGATCCGGTTATGTAACGGGGGAAATTATTCAAAATGATTTTTATTTGATTAGCACGTTACGTCCACCTGAGTGCTTCTTCAAATAAGGTAATCAACATTACAGGATTAAGTTTGAAAACAGTAAAATTTTATTCGCCATTTTGAAAGTTTATCTAATTTGTAAATCAGTTCAGTCATATTTAAACTTTTGAACAATGATGTTAATATATTATGTATATACTACTGTATTTTTTTATTTTAAATATCTGGGTTTAAGTCGAGTCTTATTAATCTTTGTAGCGTATATAGTTCACTAAATGTATTTAATTTTTTTCGTGAATATGGTTGACAATTATGATAAATACATAAATATTATATTTAAAACAATTAAATGATGTAATTAATTTTTTACAAGGAAAATTATCTACGGACGCCCATGTGTATAGAAATAATTTTTTATTAATTAAATATTATATGCGTGTAGGTACTGTTTATATGTAATATAATAATTGCCTGTTTTACGTCACGTATATTTTAGCAAGATAAATTCTAGCAGAGAGGGATTTTCTCATGGAATTTGTAAACGTTAATATGTCAAAAATTATTTAAAATTATTCAAATTAAATTCATGTTTTTTTGGCGCAAAATTAATATACATGTTGCTTTTTTTTTAAATTGAATATGACAATAACAAGTCATTTTTGTTTGTGTGGTAACAAAATTCAAAATTAAAATAAAACTAATTTTTAATATTAACAAAATCTTCTGTTGTTTATAATAATTTATATAAGGTGACAAGAAATGCCATTATTTAGGTATTTATCTACCAAAATTTTAAATAAAATAGATGTATCTATCTACTATCTACTAGACCTGAAATAATTAGTATTTTCAACACTATTTACAAAGGAGGCGTTTTGTTATTACACAATGCCCAAATGTATCAAAACATTATGTATAAAAGAGATACATTTCTTTTAAAAACTCAAAAGCACCGACAATTATTTAACATAACCTACAAAATAGCATAGCCCGATATTGTATACGCCTTTTATAAAATACAGTACATTCTATTGATCCACCTATTGTCTGGTACACCTTCTAAATAAGAAATACAATAAAACTACTATCCATAAAGAATACCGACTGGTAGTGCATTAAAGCTAGAAAATGGCGGCCGTACACTGTATAAATATTTTCATAGATAGCTCCGATCAATGTGCACATATAAGTAAGCCTGTTTGTAAAGGCGCCGACAATTAGATGCGTGATTATGGACGTATTAGTGGAAAAAATGGCCGAACGAATCTATTGTGTGTGTCGGCATTTGGCTTCCGGAGATGCTGCCAATATGTGTAATCTGCAAATAAGTAAATAAGTGGTGGTGTGTCTATTGAATGCTTGTTGGTGGAGGTGAAACTGGCCCTTAGGGAATGGGTAGGATTCACAAGAATACGTTAGAGAAATAATGTTTAGAAATATGGTGGTTAGATAATTTAGTCTAAAATCTGTTAGTGGAGTAATAAGACTTTAATTATATTATGTTAAATTACATACAGATTTATGCTGATAAAGAGACGTAACTCTGAAGCATACGCCGTAACTTCGGGGATTGGTATTAAATGAGAGTGAAATTTTTGTTAATTTAGTCTAAAATCTGTTAGTGGAGTAATAACTTGCATTATATTATGTTAAAACACTCTTTAGATTTATGCTGCTAAAGAGACGTAGATCCGAAGCATACGCCGCAACTTTGTAGATTGGTAGTAAATGAAAGTGGGTTTTTTGTAAACTATCTGTGTTATACAGAACTATTAGATATTAAGCAAAAACCGTTATTTTTTTGCTTTACCATATAAGGAAAAAAAATTGAATAAAATTGAAAATTCGATGTTGAAACTAGATGCTTCCAAATAATTTAGTGCAAACAATTTTTTAATTCTATATAATGCACGTTTACAATTACAATAAAATATTTTTTGGCTTGCTTTAAAATCCTATAGGATTATATTATATATTATATATTATTTATATATAACTCTATAAAAATTGAATTAAATTTCAATTTAAAAACAACTTATAAAAGTAGAGATTTTTTGGTAATATTTTGATATCATAATTATTTTTTACGAGTATATTATTACTATTATATACATAAATAATAAGTATTTTTATAATATAAATTAAATAGTCAGTTTAGATGATCATTTTATGCAATAATTAAAAAAATTACCATATTTAAAATTACATGATTTCCAAAGCTTACTATGTTTATAGTACAAAGCTCTTCCATATAGCGTTTTAATCCTTCTGTGACGATGATTTCATCATAGCCGGTCGGGATTTGATTCTCAACTTGGTTCTGGCTTATAAATCGTTGAGAAGATTATCGGAATTGTTGTTGGATCCGCGTTTTAATACCGCATTGTATTACTGTGCTCGATAAATGGAGCTTCGGTTTGTTGTACGATATATTTAACACAAAGATAAATGGTTTGGTTGTTTTTATTTATTTATTTTATTTATGTATGTAATACGTTCATTCTTACAAATTGCATTATTATTACATTATTATATTTGTAACTTATAATTAAATAAATTATTACGAATTTGTACAATGTTAGGGCTTATTAAACTATTGCCTGAAGAAAAAAATATGATCACCTTGAAAATATTAACCTTTCAGTTACGGGAAAACATCCTTTGTATTTTTTAAATTTAATATAATTTATTTATTTTCAATTGCTAATTTTAATCATTTGTGTACTTTTTAAATTTTTAACGTTTTATGACTACATCTGAACAAAAATTTTTAATATAAATAACTATGGCTTTAAGACACTTAGATTGTGTACGGAATCGAATATTTAAAAAATAGCTCATTGTATTAAAAAATAATAGATAATATTAGTTAATAATAGTTCTTGTCTTTGGCCTATCTGTATTTTTTCGAGAAATACTTTAAAACATATTGTAATTTAATGATATCTGAACAAAAAATCGCTAAATTACCGAATTATTGTATAAATAAATGTTCACCAATATAACATTTTTTAAACATAACTTAATATTTCCTGCACCTAATGATTTGATGTGTTTGTTTGTAACTGTACATTATTTAGTTTAAAATTAAAAAAAAAATAAAATAAAAAAGTTGGTAAAATAAGTTAACTTATTGTGTACAACGGTATGGGTAACTGGCCGTGTGAATAGATACTCCTGCTGATACAAAAACACACTACATTACCTACTAATGTATGCTGCATACGTACAAATAACAGCAGTATCCATGCCATGTCCGTTGATTACATAACATAATTACAATATATGTACTATATGTATTATTATTATAGATCGTATTAGATGACATAATCATGTTTACATACAGATATCGTGTTTTATTCTGAAATCAAAATGTAATTTTAGACAATATTATTATGCAAACAGGAATTCATATGTATTTTAAACAAAAATTAAAATTGTAGTGCCAATTTGACGATTTTGTATATATTAGTATATTTGTTTTTTTAATTATTTCAAGCTTAAGGCAATATACATTTTTTAAGAGTAATATTTAAGAGTACTCTCTAAACCTGAATTAGTATTTATTTCATTAATTGAATTAGTCATTCTTAATTTCACTAAAAGAATAGTGATTCGAATCGAAAATGGCGCCATTACGGCATTTATCTTACTTCGATTTAACAACGTATACGAATCAAAACTGCCTTAACCCAATCGTGACCAGCATTGCATATATGAAACAGATCGCTTTTGTTAAGATTTTGCGTTGCAGTAAGATTATTTTAATTCGAATGGGTTTGAAATCATACTTATTTTCGAGTATTGGACTGAATACATCAACAATGCAATTATCAAAATCTTTGGAGTTTTAGTATACTTAGATAGGTATGAATTGATGACAGAAAAATCAGCAATATCAATTTCAATTAATGATTTCTAGCTAATTCAGAAATTACATGTTTTCAAGTACGACCATGTGGCATATATCTGTATGTCTGACAGTCGATCTGTAAACGATATACAACCAAAACAGTGAAACTTACAATATATGATATGCATACATACATACCACTAGTATTTTTGAAAATATCAATTTTTGAACTTTTCTAATTATTTTTGAAACGGTAGGTATACTTACGTAAGAGAAAAAATATTTTAGATAGAAGTTGTAAATAATATTATCTTGATATTTTTTCGATATAATGAAGTATTTTCGAAATATTCATTTCTGTATCCATATACATATAAGAAAGTCTTATGGTGGCAAGTGTAGTTATTTTTCAATCAAAATTTTTTTTTCAAATGTTAGATTGTTAAAATAGTGACCGATTATTTTTTATTAATTAAAATTTTAGAGTACATCATCATTTCAATTTTACCTCCCCTCAAGTTAATATAAAAGAAAAATCCAAGTTAAATAAAGTTTAATAAAATTTCCCAACTCCTTGTAAGTATATACACAATACACACCCTTTACATTTACACACCGACAGACAGACAAATACAAAGTGCGGTGAGTTAAAAGAGTTAAACCCAACCCCCAGGCGTCTCTTTCTATAAGTACCTAATTGTACATGTCTTTATAAGAGATGTTTACTTTTAAATGATTCGTTCTATTTATTAATTATTAACAGACTCACTCACAGCTATTAAACTGTTTACTTAGGTATGGGTTCTTTTGTTGATTTTTGTGGATTTATTTAGGTCGATCTGTTATGAGATAGTAAATATTTTAGAAGGTTTATTGAAACTAAACAAACATTTAAATGTAAAAATAGATGAGAGCAACAAATTATTGTGATTTAAAGAAAGTTGGAAATTACTATGATATTAAGAGGACAAACATATTGGACAAATTATATATAATAATATTTTTTATAATTTTACCTAAAATATTTTTTCCAGTTGTAAGACTGTTTTCAAAAATTATAGGTTTTTCTTAAATTTTAAATATAAAATTTCATCGTTAATATGATTTATCGTTTTTGAGACAGAAAGACACAGTTTAGATACTTAATTATACTATATGTATTTTATACATAAAGCCTCAATACAAGTGGCATTTTAGCTGCATCGAAACGCAGCGGTGTTTTTTTTTATTGAATCACATATATAATAGATTTGCAAGGTCGAAGCGCTGACGTACACCGTTTCTGTAAAGTGCCAAGGATTAAAAGTTATTTTTTACGAATCACATAAAAAACCATATTTGACAATGAATTTATTTTTAGTTACTAAATATTACCAAAAATTTAAAACTAATGGTAAATTTGAATCAAGCAAGTTTATCGTAATATGTACAGCAAATATTTGCATGTATCGCAGTTAAAGTAATAAAATAAAAACGTTATATCTGTGAAACTATATTCTCTATGTGTGACGGAGTGTAATAATTAATGGCGACGAGTATCTCACATATGTACATACTTAAACCTAAAGATCTCTCGTATGAATAATGAATATCTAATGACGTTTCTTCCAACGCATAGAGAGTATTTTAATAGAACATAAAACACAAGCAAACTATAAACGCTATGTCCGTCTTTTCGCTGCGACAACACCGATTGTCGTAAAAGGCACACATACAAGATAAATGAAATGCAGTGGTTGGATGTGAGTAAAACACATTGGGGTTTTATATTAAACAATATAATAATTTATGTTCAGAAAAATACTAATCACCGAATAATCATAAGCGAAAAAAGTAAATTTTATATAATAGGAGAATATATTATTGCAGTTTTTTATGTACTATAGTCTATATATTATTTATGTGTATACCGTTTTAGTTATTAATAATACTTTATACTTATTTCTATTTTATTTATTTATTGATTTTTTTTTGACTTAAATATTTTTACTGAAGCATAAAATTTACGATAAGCATGAGTTTATGATGTTGTCAACATTTATAAACTTAAAAAAAAAAAAAAATTAAATTCCTCTTTTACCCCAATTTATCAATGTACATTTATCTAACATAAGACAGTATCTTTATTATGTGTCTAAGACTAGCTGTGCCCGTGAATTCGCTCGCTTAAATATAAAAGTGAGATATATGGTATCGCGGAGTTAAAGAAATTTCTTTTAGATCTTTCTATTCTACACAGTTATTTATTATTTTTTACATTGTTCAATATTTAACGGTTTATTGCAAAAGATTGAGCTTGTGGCAAACTTTTTTCCGACGTGATTTACTAATATCGTCACTTCTTATTTCTTATGTTATCTAACGTAACAAAATATATATTGAAACCTGGCCAAAGAAAATAATAAAATTAAAAAATAATAATAATATATAATTAATTCCAAAAAAACAATTTTTGTTTGAATTTACACCATTGACATATTTTTATTAACAATTTTTATGACTTCAGCATTTGTACACTTATATGATTGTGGACCACCAATAAGAAAATAAAAAGGTCCCTGTATTTTCCATAGAAAATGTAAAAACGCATTTTCCTTGGCTTTCTATTTGCACGATGCACAAAAGGTCCGTGATATTGGCGAGATGCAGAATTGTGAAATCGTGATGGAATAAGGAGTGCGAGAGAGAAGGGGTAAAACCGTGAGCGCGCCCGGCCTAAGGGCGGTTTGGGAATAATGAAGTATCCACAACTGATTTTAATGAGATTTAAACGTAATTCTGTGTCGAGGGGCAGACTCAAGGGGTAAATTCAGTGGCGTTGTTATTGGAATTTTATGGTTTCGGGATTTTAGGGAGCTGTGGGTGAGGATGATTGGAAAATGAGTGGTTGGGATTAGATGCAGTGGTAACTAGATCCACTTTACATGAGTTCACCCTTTTTTGTTTTGTTTTGCTTGCATTATTTTGTAAGGATGCTAATAGTGTAATTTTTTTTAATTTACTGACACCTAATTTACTTATTTTAAATTATAATTGAGATTTTTTATGGATTACTTATACTTTATTGTTAGATTTATTTATAATTAAATATTTCTCGCGGCTTTACCCGCATTTATTTCGAAATCAAAAGACTTGATTCAATTTATTATGGCCAAACTAATTCTTTCGAATGATGTATCAAACCGTAGCAAATAAACACACTGGCAAAATTTTTAAATTAGACAAAAAAAATAACGTTTTATAGACATAGAGCATACATATTTGTACATTGGTATTGACTGTATATTAATATTTGAAATTTTTTATGCATTTCTTTTTAGAGTCTTTTATATTATAACGTTTATTAGTTTAATCTATTACCTAAATAATTTCCAAGGAAATTTGCGAATATAATAAACATAATTTTTGTAGGCAATTATTACAATTGTTATAAAATTTTACATCTAATTAAAAATCTGTTTAAAAATATATTAGAATATACTTTTTAGTACATTCTTAGAAAAACTATTTTTAAATATTTTTTGAGGATGGTGAAGATTCAGTTCTTTCTGGCGGGATTGCTCTATTTGAATTGAGCAATTGAATTTTATTTTTAAAATATAAATAAGTTTTGTAAATGACCAATTCTTGTATTGTCAACGAGAATACGTAAGTATACAACATTTCAGACAACGGAAAATGGGTGAAAAATTGATTACAAGATTTGATAGAAACAGACAATTCAACTCAATAATCTTAATTATAAAAAACGTTGGTGCGTATGTATGTGTCCTCATCAGGCCTAACCCACTGGATGTATCGAAACCATATTCACACCATATGTTTGTTTGCTGCTCCGTTAGGTTATTATTTTTTTTTTAGACCCGGTAGGTGCCACTGGGGTTGAAATATTTACGAAAATATGTATTTATAATCTGATTTTTAAACAAATTATTTTTGAGTGGAACAACGTTTTCCGGGTCAGCTAAAACAACAATTACAACCCTCCATATGTGACAGGGGGTGAAATATTAACTCTTGTGCGAAGCTGGGACGGGTCCGCTAGTAACTAGCTTTATATGTTATTTTAATTTAGAGTAAAATTGTGACATATATTTAATTTTACCAAGAATGATTTTAAATATCTCAATAACGTTTGATTTAACAAATCTGTTTTATTTTTAACTCCTGTAAAATGCTCTCAATGAAAGTTACGACCTAGTACTACCAAATAATATATCCACGCTTCCCAGCTTCGCATTAAACAATAAAATATTTACATTCCAACATTAATTAAAAAAACATCAATACCGTAAGAAAAAATGCGTATGTATTGCACAAACAAACAACGTAAGAATCTCGCACCCCCGTGGCGGGTTACATCATGTCGTGACGCCACTGTATTGTGTGTGTGTGTACCTAGTTGTTCCCTCCGCAGGGGTCACAGGTTGGAGAGCTGATAACAGTGCCGGCGGCGGTATCGTTCCCATGCCCAGGGGATCAATTTGAAGTCTATTTCACGGCAATACTCGTTCATGGTCTGTTATACACCCCTCCGCGAAGGATTTCTTGTGGTGTATTGATTGATTCTGTTCTCATGAACGGCAGCTTTGTTGCGTGTTTTTAGATTCGCAGATAAGATTGTAATTGATGTCGGTAATATGCGATCGAGGATAATAAGGTTTAACGTAAATTGCTTGTTGTTGTGTTGTGCGTGGAGGAATTTTCTTCGTTGTTGTTATTAATACCGATGCTGGTGGTTTTGGGATAAGGTTTTTTTTTAATAATGGGTACATTTGTTGTATTTTAATATTGAATATTGTTTTGTGCATTTTCATATTGAGATTTTTAGATGTTTTTTTTAACTTTTGGAATAAAGGATAACGTTATTTTAAATTATTTGCTATTGTTTGAATTTTTTGCAAATACATTAAAACTGTTTTTTACTTTGAAATTAAAAAAAATTGTTTTTTTTTTAAATAAAAAAACAATTATCGTAAATTATATAGGATACCCTAGCTTCGATTGACTGCTTTATTTAGGAATCGTTATTGAATCGTCAAAAGGATTAACTTTGTATTTTTTCAATTTGATTTTATACTGAAGTTGTTCAAATCAAAGATATTTATCTCCAATTCTTGAGATCACTTTTTTTATAAAACAGTAACACTTAGATTAGGAAAGACTATGGATACATAACAACCAATGCTAGTTCGTATATGAAACTGTTACCATCTTTTCTTAAATGTCAGTTTCACCATTTCCATGCATATTATCCCAGAGGCGGCAGTTGAAAATTTATATGCTTTAAATTACAATTGAATTAAGTATGTATGAGAGATGATAATTCCAAAAAGATATTTATCTGTTAATCAATTAACACTGAAATATTTTTAAAGACAATATAAAACATTTATTATTAATTAATTTTATAATTCAAAACAATTCATATTTATTTTAAAATCTGAATGATACGCCAATGACTCGATATGGCAACAACGCTAGGTAATGTGTTATTTCTCCTTTATCTTTACTTGTCTAAGAACCTAGACAAGAAACCTCAGAATTGAAGATAAAATATATCTAGTTGATTTGAACTGAATTAAATTTTATTCAGATTCATTCTAACAATAAGTATAAAATCAGTTTTCCAACGACATGTAAAATAATACAAATTGCTGGCCTTATTAAAGGTCAAATGACCAAAAATAAGACAAAACCCATGAAAAATGATATCTGTCTCAGATTTCTATGTAAAACCCTTTTCGAAAAAAATACATTTTATATTTGTTTAAATTTACTTCTAAACAGCTTTCAGAAATATGAATCAATATCTTATTAACACATATCAATAAAATCATCACGTATATTACAAAAAAATCAACCCCAATAATCATAAAACCACAAGATAACGAAATGCATTTTAATTTACATACAATATCAATAATATAATATAAATTCTAAGTCCATAAGCTTAAATGATACTTAAGTACGTCCATGTCCTCGTCAATAAAAAATCCCGAAACTGGAATTATGCAATCGTACAGTATAGTAAAGTAAAATAAGTGAGTCGAAGGTCAGTACATTTTTTAAACAATACGTGCATTCGATTGACCAACGATTCTAAAAATAATGAGTGCGTAGAATGACTAATCTAGGTTACAGTACGTGATACCCATTTTGAGCGGTTGTGAGTTAACACGGCGTCTATTAAAAGTTATTTATTATTTATTATCAAACAGTGTTGTAGATTGCAACTGTTAGATCTAATTGTAAGTCATTTTAGCATTAAAGTACCCAGATATCATTTTATGTATAATATGTTTTCATTTTTAATTAATATTATATTTTTTAGAAGCACCGCGTCTAATGAAATCGAAAATTCAATTTACATTATTTGAGTATTAGTTAATAATGTAAAAAAATAAACTCAGAAATAAACACATTTTACATCAATTTCTCATGAAACGAGAAAAACTTAAAGTACATTTTTCGTAATAAAGAATTCTCGAGAAGAAATACTAACCTAGATATTAGAATACTAGTTTGATTTATTAAGACGCAGAAAAAACTAAAATTAAAAAATGAAATGGTTTTAGTAAAATAAAAATAGTAGTACATAAACTGTATGCTAATTTTAGCCACCAATACAAATTTTGAATCTTTTATAAAAACAGAGATATGAAATTTTTATTAGTATCAAATTAGGTATTAACTTTTATTTTATTTTACTAACATAAGTATATTTTTTTGACTTTTGACTTGAAGAATATGATTAATCTCTAAGAAATGTTACTCGCAGAGATTTACAAAATTACGTCACCAAAATTAAGCCATAATTTTGATACTCGTCATGTTGAGCTGATTTCAAAAATATATACAAACTATCTGTGTCCGCGGCTTCGTTTGCTTAAATATAAAAGTTAGATTTATCATATCACGGAGTTTATTTTAGATTTTTTTATTCTACACAATTCTTTACAACATTATATTGTTCAATATTTAACGGTTTAGGCAGCGTGTGGAAGAGCGCACTAACAGCAAACTTTTTTCCAACATGATTTACTATGATCGTCCTGCTTATTCCTTATGTTACCTAACGTAACAAAACATATACTAAAATCTGGACAAAAAAAAACACAAAAAACACGTAAATCGATAAGTGCACTAATGGACAGATAGAAAGACGTTGCATTTTATAATATGTATCAATATTGAAAGTACTTAAATATATTCGCATCGTTTTTTTTTTTGTTATTTATGCACGTTTAGTTATAAATAGCAACAAATCATTGATTTAATATAACAAAATGATAATTGTTACAGAGTTTTTGCAGACATTTGAATTGGTATTCTATTCTTTTTCAGAATTATCAGAATGAAACTTCCTAGAAACTTGACAATAGCAGTTTTATAACAAAAAGAAAGCTTTTGAATTATGAGTTTATATATTCAAGAATATATTGGAAAATGTGATATTTTATAATTTACGAAAATGTATTGTTGATGTTTAAAAATAAGATTATGAATGGACTTTCGATTTTTATTTATATGTTTTCTCCAAGAATTTATGAGAAAAATATTAACGAAATCCTAGAATTCTAATAATAATATTAAAACTTATTTTACAAATGTCATGAGTCGTTGATATTTTTTTATTTAAAATATGAAATCAAATAAGGGGAATAGTTTTTGGCGTTATATAGTGTAGCACGTCAGTCTTGAATTATCTGTATAATATAGAAACTTGTTTTGGTTAAATTTTGTGAATAATATGATCTAAAATTTATATTCAAACATTTTTTAGATATATTAACCCGTTTGTACGATATTTGACTTTGTATAGTTTATGTATAAATAATTCTTGTAATGACTATATTTCAACAAATTCTTAAAATAGTATACAAATCTTACAGTTCAATTAAAACCATTATATAACACCAAAACTATTGACCCTTCCATACCAAACCATTTTTCATAAACAATAGACAATTTACATTCAAAATACATTATTACTTCCCGTTATGAGAAAGTAAAAAGCCAAGTCAATACACTTTCGTTTTTATTAGACCAAATACCAAACCGAAATAACCGAGCAACATTTGTCATTAAGGGCATTTAATATTTTTCGCACATAGTTAATATTTGCAGAGTAATTTAAAGTTGACCACAAGAACATTATGAAAGTGACCACTTTACATTCACGGGATCATCGACGTTGGGCACTGACGATTATATTGCAAGGTTTTCATTTAAATCAGGCACACTCTTCACCATTGTTGGAATGATAATGAGATGAGTATATAAGCTAGCTATGGCTATTATATTTTTATCATTAGGATCTGATATTAGTTACCGATAGCACCGTGTCAATTAGTGGGCAATTAAAAATGAACGTAAGTTGATATGATATTCATAATTGGTACAACTCTAGCGCACGTACGATTAATATTAATATTATCGAATACTTATACTAATCAAATCGGTTATTGTAAAATTTATACGATGGTGTGCATAATTTTTTTTTGTTTCGCACTTATGAAAAATCACATTATTTTCTTAATGTGTGTATTAAAATTATAAATTAATTTGCAGTTATTCGCGGCAATTTTTCTTGCTGCGGTTTGTGCAGCGACCGCAGAATCACCTGTGAATAGATATTACAACCAAAGACAAAATTATTTTGCCCGCCAGCAATTACAACCTCCAAGTTTACGAGTTGAAAATTTCGATGATGCTCCATATCCATCATCGGGCTGGAGACCAAATGGTCCTGCGTTCGAATTACCTGCTAGACAAGTTCCACAACAAAAATACGGTCCACCTCCAACACCAGCTAGAGAATACGGAGCTCCGGTGGAAGTACCCGCTAGACAAAATGTTCCAAGTAATAACTATGGACCACCAGCTAGTGTAAATCTACCGGATAATCAATATGGGACACCGGCTAGAGTAAATGTGCCAGACAACCAATATGGGACACCGGCTAGAGTAAATGAGCCGGATAACCAATATGGCGCACCAGTTAGTGTAAATGTGCCAGATAACCAGTATGGGACACCAGCCAGACAAAATGTCCCTAATAATAGATATGGAGCTCCTGATGTACCTAATCAATTTGAAACACCTTCTAGGCAAGAAATTCCAGAAAACACTTATGCTACACCACAACAGTCTTTTGATGATCAATTTAGAAGTCAAGGAGTTCAACCAGGTAATCAGTTTAGTCAAAATGGATTCCAGAATAACCAATTTGGTACACCAACAAGTCAACAAGTTCCAAGTAACTTCCAACCAAATAATCAAGGATTTCCAGTTAGTCAACCTCAGGATAGTGGATCCAATGGACAAATTGCTCCAAATAATGGTAGAGATTATCAGTTTGAAACCCCAGGAAATCAAGATGCAGTAAATAACCAACCAAGTAATTTTGGAGGAAATGGACAGTTTGGAGCATCAGATGTTGATAACCAAAACAATCAGTTTATTCCTCGTAATCAATATGGCGCTCCAGATCAAAATGGTGCTCCAGTAGATACCACAACACCAGTTGTAGATGTAGATGAAAATAATACTGATTTTCCAGTTGAAGAACCAGAGGTAAGTGTATATTATTGATTATTTTTACAGTGAAACATTTTTACTTTCTTGTACTATAAATGTATGAAATGGAAATATTAATTTTCACTATTTTCACCATGATGTTTGTGTGTTAGTTTGTCGGTCTGGAAACGAAGTAACTCAAAAACGATAAAACATAGGCTGGATTTTTATATTTAGGATCTGTATAAGCCTCGGAAAAAAATTTTGTAGTAGGAGAAATCTTAAAACCAGAAACGAAAGTTTACTCAATTTTTAAATTTTGTGAATTATTTTTGAAACCGTGCATATTAGAAAAAAATGTTTAAAGTAAAAGTTATAGGAAAAATAATTAAGGTTATATTCATTTTTATCTCTTATCAATTTCATGGCACCTATGTTAGATAGATATTTATAATTTATAATTAATGTTTTACAGCCAGTATTATCTGCTGATGGAAATACTAATGCAATGTATAGAACTCAAAGATTGAGAGATGGAAGATTTAGAACCCAACGATTTAGAGTCCAGAATCCGCGTCGTGGAAATAATAGATTCCAAAACGTACGAAGTGAAAAATTACGTGCTGTAAACTTTGACGAATTCGGTAGCGAATCTGTCAGAAGTGGTAATTTCAGAACACAGAATTTCCGCAACGGACGTCTTGAAGTTGAAGAACCAGTAGCTACTGTGGAAGATACAGAGGTAGTTGAAGAGCAACCTCAAGCTGATGGCCAGCCAGATAATACAGGATCTGAATTCAAAAATACCGATCGCGGATTCTATTACGTTCAACAACCCGATGGTCGTCTACAGAGAGTTTTGTACAGCACTTCATCTGATTATCAAAACATGGAATATTCTGCAAGACTTCAGTATGAGAATGTAGATCAAGTACCTGCACCTGTTATATCGATTCCACCTGCGACTGTTGTCCAACAAAATAAACTAGCTCCAGTTGTGGCAGCAGCACCTTTAATATCTGTACCAGCCACGACTGTTCTTCAACATAGCAAAGTTTATAAATATCAGGCTGGATGGTAAACATATTCAGAACAATACGAAAGTGAATTTGTTTTAGCATAATTTATACCTTAGATTAGGAAAGACTATGGATACATAACAACCAATATAAAAGTGTTACCAAAATTTTATAGCGACCATCTTTTTTTAAATGCCACAATCGTCATTTCCATGCATATTATCCCAGAGGCGTCAGTTGAAAATGTATAATATGCAAATATGCTTTAAATTACAATTGAATCTTGTATGTATGAGAGATTATCACTGAAATACTTTTAAAGATTATATAAAACATTTATTATTAATTAATTTTATAATTCAAAACAATTAATATTTATTTTAAAATCTGAATGATATGCCAATGACTCGATATGGTAACAACGCTAGGTAATGTATTATTTCTCCTTTATCTTTCCTTGTCTAAGATTTGTACAATTAAAATTTTGTTATTAAAAATAGACATCAAATTTTATCTAAAATATTTTTCAATATTTTCAATTTTAAAGTAAACATTCTGGTATTAATGTATTATTGACTGACCTATTTGACTAATTTTATATCGATTCTTTATTTTTTTATATATTTTTTTGCGTTTATAACTATTATGACAAAATATAACATAGACTGTTAAATATTTTTAAGGTATATTTTGAAATATATGTGATGCAAGTCAGGAAAAGGTACCTGCAAAAGGAAAAAAAGGTTTTTGAATATGTGGAGTATTTTAATAAAAAATGTAGAATGGTCGGATAAAAATAGAGAAAGATACGTTAATTTTATTAAATAATATTATAAAGTTTTAAGTACTTGTTTTTAATCGGTTTTATCTCTTTTATCGGGGCAAGGAGGGGCATAAGATGATTTCGTGATATCACTTGTTTTTCATTTTCATTCTGTAGGTGGTTACGCCACCTCAATTTACCAATAACCTTTTAAAATTATTTTCAAATAAAAGTCAAGTTTTTTTATAGCTCACCTGTAATATTTATTTTTATGATTTATGAAGTTTTTCTTGAGTTGCATTACATATTAATATATTTGTAAATTGTAATTATCTATTGGCTATATTATTTTGGTATATAGGTGGTAAAATGTGTTGTACATAATATTGTATAGATGTAAAATTTAATATATATATATATATTTCAATTAAATATGAGTTTATAATTTCTACTACTATATATTTTAAAAAATTGTATGACAGTAATTTAAAAAATATATATATTAAATATAATTGGTAAGTATAGTGTTGTGTTCAAATTTTTCTGCTTAGAACAATTTGTTATCGCCAATAAAAAAATGGTATAATTTTTCGAGTACAAGTTAGCCCGGCCATTTTTACTAAAAATTGAGGAAAGGGCTGAGTTTGTAAATTAGAACGGAGCTCTAAATTTATAGTAAAAAAGGCGCGTCTAACCTTGGGTTGCATAAAGCAAAATTAATCATGATTAGTTAATCAGTTGTTTTCAAACCATTATTACGTCAATTCTAAAAAACAATAACGGTTATGATAAATTTTATAAGGTAAAAAATTATCATATTTAGTGAATTGTTCATTTACAAATTGAGATTAAGTTAAGAATTAACATTAATCATGGTTTGAAAACCATCGTGGTTAATTTTGTTTTATGCAACCCAAGGTAAGTAACTAAAGAACAACTCGATAATATGTGGATTATATTTTATAAATTTTTATAAACAAATAAAATACAATGTAAAATGCACTGCAAGCTGTTATAAAAAATTAAACTGCGATTGAATATTTCTTAAGCATAATTGAAAATTTAATGTTGATCAGACAAAAAGAAATGAAAAGATTTAAAAAAAACGATTCATAAAAATCTTATGTTTCAGTTAAACCTTTGCAAAAATAATTACAGGCAAACTATGATTGAAGAGACCGTAGACGGGCTTGTCTTGATGGACATGTAGTAGTGGATAGATGTAGTTTCTTATTTCTAGATAACGAGACAACGAAATCTAGTTAGAGAGATGTGATTGAGATGTCAGATTAGAATGAAGCAGGGTCGCCACGAGCAGCGGTTGGCCACCCTGCTAGGTGACGTCGGCTTTACCGTACACAGGCATGTGTTTTTATTACGTGAACATTTTTTGGATGATAGATAGTATGATGAATTAAAAAGAATTTAATTTTTGATAGGAAAGTGCATGATAGTACCAGTTTTTTTTACACTTGACTCTTTGTTTGTTTTGTAGTTTTAATTTATGCATTAAATGTATTTATGTCTTTGCATATTTAATTGATTATATTATAAAACATTTTTTGTACATGCGTGCGTATTAATTTATTTTAATTGATTATGAGGTTGATAGATGGAAGATGAAAAATGGTAATGATATGTAAAAGTGAATGAGATGTCTACATACATAATATGGTGTTTTATTTTATTATTATGACTAACGACCCGCCCGCGTTGTATTCGTTTTTTACGACCATTTATAAAATTTGTATAAAATTTGTCCTGTAACATAATTTGGAACAACTCCTTTTTACACCTATTATAGTTGAATTTTGAAATATCGTTTATAAAATCTTTTTGAAAAAAAAACAACAATTTTCACGATTTTTAAAGGTTTGTTTATTAATTAAATTAAATATGGTAGATATAGATATATATTTTTGCTTTTAAACGTGCTAAATATGGCCGTCTTTTAAAAAAATCTCAACAAAATTTAAATATGTTTTACTAGTATACGAACAAAAATATATAAATTCTTATTATAATCCATTGCAATGTGTGACAAAACGTTGGCTGATAACACGACCAAATTGACGCGGCTTATACCCAGAAGCCAAGATCCATATGCAGCTCACCGCTGAAGCCTCAAAACTTATTATAATATATTTAACATAAACCTATAATTTGAAATATTTTGCGGCACACCTGGAATTTTTCGCGGCGCATTGCTGTGCCGCGACACTCAGTTTGACAGTCACTGATTTAGTCTTAGCTACCCATAGATAAATTAAAGAAACAAAAAATTTTGCGTTCATATATGTATGTTATACCTAATGCAATAATTTTTTAGTAGATACTACTCTAATTATTATTAAATGTTAAAGCATATGTTGTATTGACATAAGATGAGAACATCAAAGAAAAAAGAATACTGTATAAAAATTAAAATAAATATAGAATTACATATTATATTTCTACTAACATAGAATTGAATACGGACTGGCACTTTGGAGTAGAATCAATAACGCCTTTAATATTGATCAAAATGTATGTATCATATTACAGTTTAGTTTTTATATGGGTTCTTTTTTCTTTTAAACATGTTTAATAGTTTTTACGGAATCTTATATTTAACACAAAGCGTTATTGATTTTTTGTTACTGTCTATTTTATAAAAATAGACAATTTTTTTATGTATATTTTCTTATATTAAAGGCGCTAATTATAATATTAAAATTGAAATTACGCTTAAGCATAAATGTATTGTCATTTTGTATTCTTATTTATTTTCTAAAGATGTTTTATTAAATAAGATGTTTAAAAAATTTTGTTTAAAAACTTTTAATACTTTTAAAGTATAAGTTAGATATAATTATGTATTGCAAATAAAAAAAAGTATACAACTTCGATACTAACAAGGAAATTCTGTGAATTACCCCTACCTTGAAAACATAAATGTCCTGTTTTTCTGGATTTGATAAGGTTCTAAGAGCTTAATTTTAAAGCCATAAATTAATATTTTATATTTATCATAAGATTTCAATGATACTACCAACTAAATAAATTTAATTTAATTTTTACCAAAGAATAATTTAAAAACCAAAATTTTTTTTTCTTAAAGACAAAACAACAACGCGGTCTTTTTTTGATAAAATAGCAACAAACCTTATACATTTTTAAATAAGAGGTGTTTTAAAAACATCTTGTTACTGTTTTGTCTTTTTGGTCTAAACACGGCATACAGTGGACAGTCAAATTATTAGAAATTTGGTTAATAAGAAAATTAGACGATTTTGTGTACGATTTACAGAAAGTAACCAAATTCCTGGAGGGAAAAAAATTAAAGTTTTATCTTGGTCTGGATATTCTATAGACTTTAACCCTCTAGGAAGTATTTGGGAGTTAATGAAGCAAGGAATTTCCAGGGAATGGTGACCAACAAATAACTAAGGAAGATAGAAGCTGACATTAATCATTTGATTTATTATTACCATGTATAATATGTCATACAACTTGATACACAGAAACAATTAGGACTAAGTACAGTGGAACCATTGCACTTAAGTGATACACGTTAAGTAACTAGCGCCGGGGTCACGTGTCAATGTCGCAGTTCGAAAGCGCGCCACGAAAAAATGTTGCCGCAACAAAAGAATCGTACGTATTATATATTTTATGGATCCATATTTGTCGCACTGAATGTCAATGAGTGGTGTATAAAAACCAACGGCTAATCAACAGTTGTTATCAGTTTGAGTTTGATTGATTTGTCAGTTCGGTGTGGTCCAACAGTGCTAAGTGGAATTATCAGTGTTAACCAAAAATGAAGGTGAGTTTTATTGTTGTGCGAATTGTTCGAACTCATCGTCGATAGGTTGTTTAAATTTTAATTGAGATGGATTGGTAAAGATGATACGTTAAATTATATACAGTAAGGTCTCTTTTTACGCGGATTTGAAGTTACGCGGTGCAATTTTCATGCAAATTCATGGATATCTAAATATTTAATGAAAGTTGACAATTCAAGAAATTTAAATATATAAACATTTTGTTATTATTGAAATCTTCGTCAACAACAAGATTTCACAAACAATTTCGACTTATATTTTCAGATAGTGACGATTCTGATGAAAAAATATAAAAAATATTATTACTTTTAAATAAATGAAATTCAAAAATAAACTTATTTTATTTTAAGTTTTACATCAAAAATCAGATTTTCTTACTTTCGTAACACGGTTTTAGAAAATTATGGAACGTATCGTATCCCTAATTTTAAAATGTAAGCAATGTCTTTTTTAAAGCAATTTTTTATACGCGATTTGCTGTGGAACGTATCTACCGCGTAAACTGAGACCTTAATGTAGTTAAATTTTTGTGTATACATACATATTATAATTGCAGTGAATGTTATAATTATGATAGTATAATATTTTAATTGGCATTATAAAAAATGAATATAAAACATCAGCGTTCTTTTAACTCAATGATATTATTCAGGAATGATATGTGTATATTTTTGATTAGAATAACGGTATAATGTTTTTTGAAACGATGAGTTTGAATTTTGTCTAATGTCATAATGTGATATGTAGACATACCATTAATAACAATTACCTTTGACAAATGTATTAATTGCAATATTTCAACTTCATAAAATGTTAAGCTTGTTGTAATTATTACGTTTTGAGACGGGTTTGGTTGTTGTGATGTAGTTATGCAGTGGTTTGTCTGACAATGAATTACGTAATGAAAACTTGTTCTCTTTTAAGTGTGTTTTTCGCACATGGTTTGTAATTTTTTAAAAATGTCCTACAGTTTATATATCGCGATTTATACGCTTGTTTCATTAAAATCGGTTCAGTAGTACAAGGAAAAAAGATATAAAGTGACAATCACATAACCATTTTTTTACTTTATTTATGAACCAAGAAACAATGATTTGTATATCTTATTAACTCTTCTAAATGATTTAGGTATTCATTGCAATCGTTGTTTTAACAATCGTGGCCTTAGCCACTGCGGAGCCTCCACGTCCAAGGTTTAACTCCCGCCAGAGATTCTTCGCCCGCCAAGAAGTCGAGCAACTCCCAGCGTATCAGCGTAATGGATGGCAACCGTCACGATTCTCCGCTAGACAGACCGACGCTGCCCAACCTGCTGATAAATACGGACCTCCACCAGAGGCGTACGGACCTCCACCAGAACCCACCACCGACGCCCCTGAGCCAGAACCAACCACCGATCCAAATCTTCCAAATACAGAGGTCTGGTTTTGGCGGTAGTAATTTAATTTTTATAATAAATTACTCGTTTATTTTTATTTTTTTTATTACACCTACAATCAATGGCACGTCAATTAATATATTTATTACAATTCCAGGCTGAGAGTTTAAGATTGAGTTCCCGCCTCCAGAACAAAGACGCTGAATCCGTGTTCAAGAACGTCGATCGCGGCCTGTACTACATCCGTCTGTCCGATGGCAGGATCCAGAGAGTCGTGTATATGACATCTGCTGATCGTCAGAACATGGCCTACTCAGCAAATGTCAAGTTCCAAGACGTAGACCCGGTCTCAGCACCGCTGTACGCCGAAGTTCAGACTCCGGTTGTTCAGCAAGCTTTGGTCGCACAGCCGGTCGTCCCTCAGTCCGCCGCGTTAGTACAACCCATTGTCCAGCAGCAGAAACAATTTGTTAGGGTGTTTCCTTGATCGGTGTAGATAATTATGTATATGTATTTAAGAATTGTTTTGTATTGTATTATATTAAATAAAATGTATATGTATTGAAATTTTTTGTTTAATTTTCGAAGATTAATACAATCTTATCCCAAAGTTAACATAATGGATATGTCCGTAAATTGAAACACAATACATAATTATATAAACAGTTTAATATTCGTTAGAGTGATATAAGTCGAAGAGTCGTAACTCGGGGTACGCCTGTATTGATTTAATGAACAGTAAAATTTAAAATAAAGTTTAAACTTATATTTTTTTATCAATACTAAAATTAAAAAAATCTTTTGTCATTTTATAAACTATTTTTAGTAAATTATCTTGTAAGATGGCAAATACAATTCTTATAGGAAGTACTTACATAGTTATATTTACTAAAACATCTAAAATACAAGAAGAAAAAGTCGAAGAGTATAAAAGAAATTGACAATTGTAAGCACTTTGAATGGGGTATAAATTATGTGATATTCTCTATGAATTTGTTTTGGAAATTACTAGATTTAACTAGATCGTTAATATAAATACATATATATTATTATATGTCACCACTGTTTTAATACCCTTGCTTTTTACTTACCGCGCATCTTATAAACTGTCAATAAACGTAATGTAAATATCATATAAGTTTGATACCTCGTTTCAAAGTGCTTGTAAAATTTTAAATTAAAATTATTTAATAACTTCCAATCACTAAAAAACCGTAATAATAAAGAATATATAAAAATTCTATTATTTATTCTTTATTCGACACAAATATCCATAGAATAGGCAACGATCATGATATTAAATATCTGGAATTTTGTTTGTGATATATTGGTTCAATCTTGTTGTTTACACAACAAACTAATAACTATTTTGTCTTTAGTGTGAGAGAGACAGTCAATCCGCAATACAAACTGCTTATGTATGTTATACTTTTACTATATTTATGTGATGTATATTGCAGGATACATTTTATGAAAAAAATATTTACACACGAAATTATTAAGTTTTTTTTAATAATGATTATTTTATAAATGTGTACTTTGTTCTAGTTCTGGATTTAATTATTATTTATTATTGCCAAATCAATATAATGCGTATATGTTTTAATTTAGGGATGTAAAAATAATTAAAACAACTCTAAAAAACGCACGGAACTCCTGAACTTGCGAAACGCAGGTAATTATTTTGTTTCAATCAAACCTCATATACCTACATATATTTTAAATTATATCTAGAATTTTGAAGAATTATCAAAGCAATATTTTTATAGGAATTTGATCAATGTCATTTTTAATTCATGACGTCAATTTCTTTATTACCATAAAATAATTTAAAAAACACACGGGGTTGGATTACTTACACTATAATATAATATTAATTTTTGTATAAAATTTCAATTAAGATAATTAAAACATTTTTTTCATTATTTTTCTATACATACAAAAGCCAAACATCATTTTTTGTTTACCCCCAAACAATAAGTTTGATTTTAAAAGAACGTCAGTAGATCTAAAGTCTAGATAAAAAGACCCTAGTCCCGATTCACATCACAACAGAATACCCGCAAGTCTATTTTTTAACTGCCTGCTTGTTATTGTACGCTAATTGTTACCAACAAATAATCGATCTGTTATCAGTGATAATTGTTCTGGAAACTCTACACCAGCATAACGGATACATACATATACACATATATACACCAGTGGCGTGCATTTTTTAAATAAAATAATTCAATTTATTGTGCTTTCATGATTTAAAAAAATATATTTTTCAATATAAGATATCTCTACCGTGAAATATGTATAATATGGTTCAATAGGTCGATCGTGATCTACCAGTCGATTATGAAGAATTTTTGATTTTAAAATTAATATACAACATTATTTTGTAAAAAATAAAAAAAATAACGACCTAATAAATTAATTTAACAAAATAATGTCCATTGTTGTCCAAACACATCTGTATTTTTTTCTAAAAAGAATTCTCACATTTTGTAAAGTTTGACAGTAATTTTTCAAGGGTTGTAATTAATGTGATCTAAGATTATAAAAATTATTTTTTTTTATAATTTTTCGTAAGCAATATCATTAAAATTTTACAGTGTTAAGATCTATTCTTTTTACTAAAACATTTTTTTTAGATAATGAATATTTTAGAAAATATTATGTATTTTTTACTCATTCTGTATATATAATTCGCAATTTAAACCCTTATCATTGACGCCACTGGAAATCTATACAACAACAACAATATGTGCGCATTTGATTTACCAGATAGTTCCGTCGGCGCACGGGTGGTACCCCTGGTTGACGTTGTTTTTAACACGTCCTGACTTGCCAAGTGGCACGGAATTAACCGCACAATTGTGGAGAGTACTTGCAACACACGCTAATGAGGTTAAAAATGTGTCATGTTGATTGATACATGTATGCAATTCTTCACAGTTTTTATTCTAGTGATTTGCCTCATTGCACTAATTACTCGTGTTATTACGTTACTGTTATTACATTACAATGCAATGTGTTTTCAAGATCCTGGAAACTCGCATGCGAGATTATAAAAGCAGTCTTGCTTGAATCATTTTTTTTTAAAGTTTACAAAAAACGAATTCGACGTTGGGAAAAATCGTAGGTTAGAGTGATTTTGTCAAATATAATGTTTCTAGGACTTTTGTCCCACGTCAATGAGTCTTGGATCTATACTCATATATAAAACTAATATTAACTCAAAAACTACTGGACCGATTTTGATGAAACCTGCTAGATATATCAAAATTATGTAAAGACATTTTGTAAAGTTCAATTAATTCTACATAAAAGTTTTTAAACTCTATTTAAAATGGTCAGTAACGACATTAACAAAATAACACGTGTTAGATTTAAATAGTGCCTACATTTGTTACAAATTTTAATATGCAAAATATTTTTTTTATCTTCATTATATTCTCGATTATTCATTTAATTGTGACCTCTGAATCCCATTGGTCTCTTTCAGACAGCTTCTTAAAATAATCTTGTACTGAAAAATGTTATATAGGTATGGTATCAAATATTTCTAAATAAAAATGTTGAAATGTTATTGCGGTTAGTAGCATCTTTTGCAAACAAACTTTTATTTTGTTATATTTATGAGCTTCTTAGCAAATATTTCCACTTTCTAGTACGTGGCATTTCTCGCTAAAGTCTGTGCTGTCCACGCCACGTGAATTTTAACGAGTTTCGGGTATGAGGAATTGACAGTCAAATTAAATATTACTTTCAGCAAATCATTCGTTTACCGTTTATTTACGTAAATTGTAAATTCCTGCTTTGAAAATATTATTTCCCTATCTATTATTAACATTTCGTTTACTTATTACATATAGTAAATGGGTAATTTCACATTATTTTAAAGAATGGAATAGAATTCGTTTCGTGGGCACTCGAAAATTTATTTTATGTAGGTATTATTATTTCGTTGTTAATTTAAATCTTGTTCAGGAATTTAGAGCAGTGGTAATAAATATAGAAACCCCATGTAAACCTTTCCCCCAACTTCCATGTTTCATGGCCACCCTGTTTGTTAAAACCCGCTGTGATCGGCCCATAAGCACCATTCCTTCCTGTCTTGTGTCCCAATATACAACATCACCAGTCACCACAAAACACATACATAAACACAAACAAAAATAAGCTGTTTGAAAAGATAACAACCAGCAGACATTCTACGTTACGAAGATGAAGAATATAGAATAATGTAAATGTTATGCTTTATATGATGTACACTTGTTACCACTGCTTTTAGATTGCTGATTTCAACTGAACGCGCATGCGTCAAGGCCATTCATATATACCATAACCATTAATTACAACTGTCAGTGGGTTGTCATTTATATTTAATACTTTGTAAATAGTGTTAGCTTAGATTTTGATCTACAGTGCAAAAATTTTATAATACTGAACATTAAAGATATAAACAACAGATTTTCATCTGTTTGAAAAAGCGTAGAATTTCTTATAAAAATTTTCAGAAAGTATTTTTCGAATATTTAATTAAAAAGAAAAAGAACCCTGAAGAATATAATCAGTTAAATATATATTTATTATATTCGAGTTGTATTATTTAATTTAAAATACTTAACAACAAAGAACATAGGTAATAATTAGCTTTCATAAAGAAAACTATTTGTACTTTGTTTGTAAATATGCAAGCACATTGTTATTATATTGTATCATTAAGTTCGCAGTGGTAATCAGAAATAACGATACAGCAAATAAAACCAAAGCTTTTGTATTATTCCAGACAATTATAACGTTTGAATATAATATTATATTCACAATCGAGGAATACAGAAATATACGAATCCTTCTTCAAAGATTTAATAATTTTGTTTTTGTAAAGAGCATTCTTGTTAGACCAATCTTACAATTCCTTTCATTATTTTTAAAACTTGCAGGAACTTTTTATATACATAAATATACAAACAACGTACTTGAGAGGAAGGTTCAACTTATAAAAAATATTCCTTGATCTGTTTCAAGATATCCTCCTTCAAACTTGCAATGAAAAAGTTGTAAAGAATACTGAATAAGCACTTCAACGTTTTTCCATCAATGAGTAGTGCCATTAATACACCATCTTTAAGTAAGAATATTCTTTAGAACCTATGAAATAATTTTATTACATAAAGATTGACAATCTTTACGATGCAGATCTTAGATAATCTTATCATGGAAATTATTAAATATTTTTAAACAATCAATGATAATTATAAACTTTAAAAATAAATTATAAAAAAATGATAACTAGATCAAGTATTTTTAAAGATATGTTCGTTTAAACATTACCATAAAAAGTAAAATCCAATTTGTATGATAATTTTTAAACAAACATATCTTTAAAATTACTGGATTTATGAATTGAGCACTTAATTCTCTACATAATATTGCTATGAGAAATAAAATAAAAATTTTTCAACGAGCTATTCACGCGTAAGTAAAAAAGTAATTTTCCCATGTTAATCAAATGGGTTAAACACTCGATTTACGCCGTTCACAGATTTGATCAATGAGTCTAAAATTTTGGGATAATTAACTTTTTATCCAAAGCTAAAACATAGGCCAATAGGATCAAAAAAATAAAAATATAAAAAAATACCCTAATATTTATACTACAAGATATTTAAATTACGAAAATAATATAAGTTATACTTTCGTATAGCCAAAATTATATTTAATATGGCCTTATAAGAAAGTGAAAAACAATAAGTATATATAAGTATATATGTATATATATAACTTTGGCGGAAAAAATTAGCTATGCATCTTTTTAAATGTCGATTATGCTAAAGAAGTATGTGACATGTAATATAATTTTCTCGTATAAATATTTAAAATGACAGTTTGCAATGAATTTACTACGCAATGTGTGATTTGTATTCAAAAGATGGATGGTTTCATTTAAAATACCGGAAGTATTTTTTGGTTTTAATATTCTGGACTGTATTTTTCATTATATGTTTATAAATAATGACTTTCATCGATAATAAACAAGTTGAATTTTTATTTTATTTTAATAATTAATTTAATATGAAAGTGTTAAAATACTTTTGACAAGGATGGGGGGATTCAATATTAAAGCTTATTCCCGAGCCAGTTACTTATATTTTATTAGGTAATTAATTTTTTTTATACAGAGCAGTTTTATAAAATTAAAAATTTTCATTATACTTTTTTTAGAAGACTACAAAACTAATATTACGTTAAATTTTAATAATTGAAAAACCTCAATAATTGATATTTCATAATTATTATTACTCGTATAACAAACTTAAATAATAATTTATAATACAAAAAATACAGTGATTAGTATAAAACATCGAATTATTAACTATAGCGGTGTTTAATATTAATAATAAACATGTCTGCCAGTACATAAATTAGTAGAGTCAAGAAACAATTACCCCTAACGGTGATAAAGCTAGAGCTCTATTTAATTATAGAGGGACAGTTCATTAATACGCAATAACATGCATTCAATTAGCTGACAACCTGTGGGACATCGCTGTTAGCCAGTTGACCAATGAATAACGCGACAACTTGGTCAACAACAGCATGCTAGATTGTCTTACTCGCCCCTCGCGCCATGACGTCCGCCATTGTCCACACGGCCTCACAGTGTCGCTACTAGTCGGGGGATAATTGAGTGCTAATTTGTAGTTTTGTTGTTTTCAACTAACTGTTTGATTTGTATAAGTTTTAATAACTGAATTTTATTATTTCTTTTCTGTATCTATAGGGTGGATCGTTTTAATCAAATCTCGGAACTTTGAAGTCATAGGCAAAAATGTTTCAGACAAAAATTGGGGTTTAAAGGGGAGTATTTTTTGATGAAATATTTAAAGATTTTGGAAATTTGAAAATATTGAGGGAAAAAATGTTTCAAGCATTACTACGTGCAGGTTTAAAACTCTATTTCATGACGCTACGACTTCCGGAAATAAAGTTATGTATCTTTAATTCATTACACAGCTACACAAAAAAAACTGGGGAGCCAAAAAAGCGACATATATAAATCATTGTAGTAATGATCGAGTATAGTTGAAATCCAAAATTCATGCTCAAATAAATAAAAAAAACTGGATTTCGACTATGCTCGACCAATACTACAATGCTATATAGGTCGCTTTTTTGTACCTCACCTTCTTTTTTTGTAAAAATTCAACCTAGGCCCAAAATTCAAGCTCAAATAAAAAAAAACTGGTAAGCAGAAAATTCCAATAAATTTTTTTTTGTGTAGCTAGGTTCTTGACACTCGAGACTCAGGACTGGATCTCAAATAAATAATACGAAAAAAGTTTTATAACTATAAAAGTCACCTGGTCGAAGCTGGGACAAAAAGCTAACAGTGACGCAAGCTGCAAAAAGAAAACAGTTTGTTACGTCACTGGTCGCCGGGCATTGTCTACTGTCACTTTGATGATGTTAAATTATGCAGCTAGTTTGTTAGTTAATTCTTGTTGCTCTTGGTTGGTAAGACTGTTGTTTTTTACGTTACCTGATATCAGTGGTATTCTGTAATGGATATGTTTTTGATAAATCAAGGCCGATTCTAATACGATGATAGTTTGAAATGTTACTTGTATGACAACTAAAATTAAAATCGATTTATGTTCACGTTTTTTGTGCTTTGATTTTTTGTTTTAATGTTAATTTGTATAATTGCTTTAAAATGGAGTGAGTAATATCCATTCAAAAAATGTGATATTTCGGGATTCATAAATAATAATTAATATATGATATTTTTTTGTCGTTGAAAACTCTTTGTTTAAAATTTTCTACCGTTTTAAAGTTAGCATGTGAGATGCCTTATATCTTGCACGCAGATGGTCATTTTTTTCTAAGAAAGGCTGAATGAAAGTCCATATTTTTCGATAGAAAAAAGATTTTCCAAAAATTTTACAGTGAATGAATGGTCTCTTAAGTCTTGCTACCATGATTTTATTAGATTTTTGGAGTTAGTTTTTATGAAATAGAGAAAGGGACAATTTTCGGTTATAAAAAAAGTTATAACATTTAACTTCCTAACATAAACTCTACACTCTATGGCTCCTGAAAAAAAAAAATTTCAGGTCATAACTTTGTATGATTAAGTTAAAATTTCAAGTTTTGAACAGACAGATAGACAGATAGATGACAAAGTGAGATTAATGTTATCAAAAATTATCATCACAGTTAAAAAAATTAAATGATCACATTCACAACATAAAATCTCGAATATAGGGATTATTAATAAGAATTTATTAAATGATCAAAAACAATACCTAGGAAGTTAATATCTCTTTGATATCATCATACAACGGCGCGAGTGTAACGCATGACGTAAAAATGAAGAGAAATAAGCCCTAAGTCACGTTGACGTAGTAAGTAAACCTATTAGCGCACGCTACGACAAAGCTCACATCTGTTTTGCATGTAGTGGCGTTGTTATTAATTCCACTGTGTTTAGAATTTCGCTAGTGCTAAATACTTTTCATTTATCATGCCCTGACGTCGAGTGGAACAGAATACGTAATACCACCATCACCACTTTTACTCAAATCGTCACCTCTGATGACGTCACTTTTGTTATCGTTCAGGGATGTCAAGATTACATTAATTAAAAAACGGTTTGTGTTTTAAATATTTCTTATTTTAGATTTGATTGATGGTAATTTGAAAATTTTTACAATAGAAAATTTCAAGGTAGATATAGAAATTATGTTTTCATGAAAATAAAACTATGTGGCCAACATAAGACTTCTTTTATTAATAATAATGGGAAAAATTAATATCTTGAAAATGGTTCGTTGTTATATCGAAAAAAATGGTTGGAACATAAATTATAGAAAATTATATTTGCTATAGCTTTTCTTATACGTACCGTTTAAAAAATAAAATAATGCTTTTAAAAAAGAACTCGCATATATAGGTAATTTATAAAATATTTTTTATATTTTATTATTTATCTTTTTATTTGAAATTTAATGATTTTTTTCTTCAAACTACTATCTCTACACAAAAAATCTTTTTCTAAAATTGAAATATTCCAAGTAAAAAGCTTACGAAACTAAAGCAACATTTGTTTATTTTGTTTAATTAATATAATAAAAAATAAATGTTTCAGACAAATGTTATTTCTTTCCATTCATAGTATACGATGGCGGAATAAAAAAATATAGGATCGTATTCTAAAAAAACAATGTTGACCTTCAACTGACCTTGAAATCGTCCCCCAAATTATGCCAAATTGTTTCCCATTCAAAACTTATTAGATAAAAAATGGATGTGTGACATTTGTACGCGCAAACTGTTTTATCGACTATCATAACAGAAATCTGAACCATATACATATTATTATATATATATGTCGCGGGTAACAGCTAGAATAAAATATTAAAACCATTATCTCAGTGACAATTGGCGCACTATTACGCTTATTGAGTCCATTGAAAAATCCGAAGAATCCTAAACAGTTGACAACCCTATACAAAGAGAAGTTTCGCGGCAATGTTGTCTCGCATCCCCCGGGGTATTGATCTCGCGTCCCCCCGCGGCGCCTTTGTCTCCGCGACACCCGGAGCGTCTGCTACACACCCGCCCACCCACACTCCCGCTCCACATGGAGCGCGCAAGACGTGAATGTTTGTTTGTTGGACTTTTCTGCGTTACGTTTTCTAGGAACGGTTTATTAGAGTACTTTAGATTGTTGAAATCCGTTCACGGAAATTTGATTTTGATAAATTATGATCTGGTTTGTATTACGTTGATAATTAAATTGGATTTGCATGGACGGAAAATAACGAACTTAGTAATTGTTGATAATTGAAAATACGGTCAATTCAGCTATCCTGCATGTAATATAATAAACAATAAATATAATTGTATTTTATTAGAGCAGACTACTATTACGTCTGCTCAATTGATGTAAAATATTGAAAAAATGTACAAAAGTATTTACTTTAGTTGTAATTACAATTACATTTGTATTTCTAAAAGTACTTAAGTATATTTACATGTATGTTACTTAAGTACAAGTACTCGTGTTTGGTAAGGTCCTTAAGTACTGATGTAGTACATGCACGTTGTTGATTTTATAGTACGTATTATAAAAAAATGTATTTTACCTTTTGCTTTTCCAGTGGACTTTCCCTGATTTTCGGCAGTTATATGTTGTTTTAATTGCACAATTGCATTATATATTTTAAAAATTATTAAGGAACACTGTAAAGACTCGATGATATAACATTTTATAATATATACTTAAAAAAATTGACAAGTTTCGCTTATTAGTGTCCCATACCATACAGTTTTTTAGTTTATTCGATTATTTTATTTAAAAAAATTTCGCACTGTTTACTTTTTGAGATATTTTTCACTCATTTTTAGAAAATTTGCAAAACGAATATTTTAATAATAACAAAACGTTTACATATGTAAATTCCTTCAATTATCAGCTTTCATTTGATGGAATAAAAAAAAATTCTATCAACCTATTTGCTCCGTTTTAAGAAATAATATAATATTGGTTCATAATTTATTATAATTATGCCAAATCTCAGTTTTTTAGGTTAAACGTAAAAGTAGTTAGAAGACTGTGACAGACAGAAAGTGTTGGTCCTTTTTCCATTTCGGTACGAAACACTATATGGTTCTGACACCAGTCTTGATCGCTTTAAGAGCCATTTAACTACTGAAATTCGCAAATTTGGTTTGTTTTTTTAATTATTTTACTTTGTATTTTTTCTTCAGTAATGGATAATGTAAAATGATTACAAAATAATAAGAACTATGTCACAAAAGTTATAAAATAAAGAATCGTAAAATTTGAAACAATGTAAAACAGATGTTATGATAATATAACAATAAATAAATAGATTACACTAATAATTAGTTTAAATTTTCACCATTTTGACACCCATTGGCCGATCGCCATCAAATGAAGCTGTTTTACAGTTAAGTTTCTCTAGATTATGATTCAGTAATGACAGTAATCAAATATCAACAAATGTTTCTGATTTAGTTCACTTAATTAAACAAGAGGTATGACCCATATACTAAAATATATTTCAATTGATCAAAAATAAGGCGAGAACACGTTCATACATAAATCAAAGCTGGTCCGATATGCGCTGCATCACGGACCACAAAAAAGAAAATCCGATTGCGTCATTAAACACAAACACATCCAGACATAAATATTCAAAGCAGCATTGCTGCCAACACACATATATGCGGTCGTACGGCGGATTATAGCCGGGAGTATCCCGCGGGCGCGTTTGTTTTGTATGTACGTGCCTTTGTTGCACGCTAAAGTGTCCAGATCGTTCGGTCCCTTTCTAGCGCGCGTATCAACTTAGTCTTTCGGTAATGTTCATGGCCATGTCAGTGTGTAATCACTTCTGATCCTCGCCTCACATTGCGGTCGCCCGCTAATAGCGATACGTATATGTGTGTGATTTTATTCGGTTATAGCGACAGCGGTTATAACGTTAACGTTATATCGTTAAACAGGACGCGATGTCTAATTTTAACGTTGATACAGCCATATTATAAAATTAATGCTTTTTTTAGAAAAATATTTAAAGGGGCCTCAAAAGTGGCCACTCACATTTTGGGTCCCCGGTATTGTCGTTACATGAAGCTCCATACGAAGTAAAATATAAAAAAAAACAAGCAACTTTTGTTTTACATAGAATTTTTTAATCAAATTTGATATTTTTAAAATTTAAAAATATGTATATCAGTTGAAACAATAAGATATCGATGCCTAATCTCTGAATTGTCGTAGGTGACAAAAATTTATTACTGTTGAAGTGTTTCTTAAGCTTAACTACTGAAGAAGACTCCGACATGTGAGTCGAAACGTCAAATAAGAAAATACGACAACATGGACAACAGCTCGAAAAGAAAGTTCTTATGAAAAAAAAAATTAATTTGCACAGAGAAAATATTTTTTTAGAATATTTTTTTCAGTTACTACTGAAGAATATAGACATTTCTAACGAGTTCTAGATGTCGTCAATAATAAGTATTTAACATCAAACTTATAAAGAAGAAGAAAACATCATTTTAACATATTATAAAACGCAATGTCTCTCTGTCTGTCAGGGCGCTTATCATTCGAGTACCACTTATCCGATTTATGTGTTCTTTTTAATTCATAGATATGTTCTTTGGCTAGGTTTTAGTATATATTTTGTTACGTTAGGTAACATAAGGAATAAGCAGTGACGATAATAGTAAAACAAGTTGATAAAAGTTTGTCTCCAACGCGTTCTTTTGCAAAACACTGCCTAAACCATTAAATATTGAAAACTATAATGTAGTAAAGAATTGTGTACAGTTAAAAGATCTAAAATAAACTCCGCGATACCATACATCTAACTTTTATATTTAAGCGAGCGAAGCCGCGGACATAGCTAGTTTATGACAAAATTGTCTTATTTGTAACTTTTCAACGGTAAACGTATTGTTTCATGATTTCGGTAAAATTTTCGATTGCAATAATTTGAATTTCCCGTGAAAATAAAAAATTCTGAAAAGTTCTTACAATGTATTTGAACCAAAACCTTCGAGTTTGTTGTAGTAGCACAACAACAGTAGCAACACCATCACGTTTGTTGACAGTGACTACGTGCAGTTTTACGCGGGCTGATAACGGTAACAGTCAACATTGAGGTTAGAATACTAACGCGTTTGATAAGCTCCGGTGTGCGTACGTCTGTTCTGTTTACTCGGCTACTGACATAATGTTTATTCGGGAACATCCAGCCTTCATTTCAATGTTAGATTGTTTGATTTTGAATATATATGTATTTGTTAAATTATAAATGGAATGTGTAAGCCGAGCAGCATAGATGCATATTCAAGAAGCATGGGCTATTTTAAGAAAATTTTATAATTGTACAATATGAGTGAAAAAAATAAATATATTCTAAGTTTGATTTTCAAATAAAAAAAATGTAAATGCAATCAGGGGCTATTTTAAGAAAAATTTTCAACTGCATTTACCTTTTTTTTGCTTTACATCTCTTATACTTTTCAAATTAGCTTTTACAACTTTTTGGAACTGCAGAAACAAGCTACAACTATATCATATGTTAAGAAATGTTGATTTCTTTAAAAATTTAATGTTTTTGGAGAAAATATAATGACCGGTCTTATTTATTCTTTTTTCTATTGTTCATTGTTAAATATAACTTTTGGTTAGTTTAAAGTTTATAGATTATATACCTATATTAGATAATTTATTATAATATATTAAAGTATTATTAAACACACAGCCAGAAAAAGGTGGAACGAAAAGTGTTTGTTTTGATCTGAAAAGGAAAAATCAAGTGGAAATATTGAAATCGAAGAATTAAATTTTTTATACTAAATAACTAGAGGAAAAAATCAACATAAAAATAACAATTAATTAAACAAATTACATTTTAGTAATTACAAATTACTAAAGCAGCATCAATAATTATTAACATTTAAAAACTAATTCCTCTTTGAAGTTGATTGAAAATCAAACATTTTAATGTATACCTAATTGCACATACCTAAATAAATATTATAATCAGATATATTAATTACAACGCAGACAAATAATCAATCAATATTAATTAGACTGTACATAACCACACAGAGTACGCGTAAAGCTAGCCTGTGTAGCGCTCAAACCACTTCTGATCTCTGTGGTGGTCTGCGAGACTAGGATACCAAACATTCCTGCAGAATCCAGTGGTTTTATTGTTACACAATACCCCGTCATGTGATTATTTCTTATTGTTACTATATAACAAATTTACTCTTAAGTTTGTATTTAATTTTTCATTTCTTTATATTTTTATATGTAACAGAATTTTTATTAAATTTCGCAAAATGTCCAGTATTATAGCCTAACTAATAAAATTTGCTAGCTTGCAAGCACTTATTTACAAAAGTGTATACTTATTTATTAACCTTAAATAAAAAACGGTGAAAACCATAGACATAGAGACTGGACCGCGCATCTGACTTGAAAACAAAGCCGTGTAAAAAGAAAGAGATAGAAACTGGTTTGAAATATACTTGTCCTTATTTAAACCGAAGTGTCTATTTCATTCTTATTAGAAAAATAGATAGATATATCCCAAACGCTACCACATCTCTCTCACTGTTTTGGAGAAATGTTACACCATTATGTTTATACAGAATATGTGGTAAAAACCAACTTACTGCGCATGTAGCTATATGTAAAAAAAACCAAGAGAACTGTTATATAAGTTTAATACCCCGTTTGAAAGCTAACAAATTTTTTGCTAGCTATTCTGTAGGTATACCGGACATAAGTGTTTCTACAAATCTAACTAAAATATTACATTTTTCAGTACCCTACCTTGTTACTTATATTTTTTTAATTCACGACTTTATTATTTTTATGTTACTGTAAAAGAAAAAATCCAATGATACAAAATATGTTCTACAATATCAATTAGAAAAAGGTCTCATGACGTCACAACTTATGTTACGATAAACGAAAAATGAACTTGAATTTTCCGTTGTCATTTTTTTAGGAAATAATTAATAGTTCCACAAATAAATTGCCTGCCCCTTTCTTTTTAACCTATTTATTTTAACCAATCTTTTCACATTTACTCTTGAAATAATTCAATATAACAAAAATTATTTATTTAGGACTGATCACAATTGAAAAAAAAAATCAATAAACAATCAAATAACCCATGTAAACCATAATTGAAGAACTATGCCATTTTGTAACGAGTCTTTGTTCAAGCACGTGCTGCAGTGAGTTTCTCGTTTGTTTATTTAAGGATGACAATGCAATTCGGGATCATTTAAACGAGGATTTAGCTAATGTGGCTCGACAGAGGAATTGCGGTTAGAACCTCAGGGCTACCAACCTACCTCGGGGATATTTAATTGTTACAGTAACAGATTTGTTTGCAAACAGTGCTTGTGACAGATCAGTAAATTGGTTTAAACGTGCCGTGTTCACGTTTCAAACGGTTGTTTTAGGTGTATGATTTTTTTCTATTATCCCTCTCTCTCGTCCCTTCCCCCCCTTCGCTGCCCTTCTTTCTCATTCCATGTGATTGTTTCATTTACAATTTAAACAACAGTGTTATTTCTGTTATTAATATTTTAATTAATTTTTGGTTCTACTTGTTTTCACATCAAAGTGGTTAGCTTTTTGATGTATATTGCAATGACGGTTATTAAATTAAAATTTTGGAAATATTTTTGTTTGTAATGCAAAATTAGATACATAATGAAATTATTGTTATGTACGTGTTTTTTTTATTTAATTTCTCTGTGCGTTTTTTTTTTTCCAATTAACAACTTTTCATAATCATGCTAGTTTCAAATAGTGTAATTTTTGTTTTATATCAAGTAATTTTTTATAAAACTTTTAATGAAATTGAAATCACATTTTTTTAGTAAAATTTCATTCATTCATATAAAAAATAAAGGGAAAAATCATAAATTACTATTATATAAAGAATGATTTAACATATAAATAATTAGTAAAATTAAATCACATTTATTTAGATAAAACTGTACTAATATCCATAGAAAATATATAAAAAACAGTCAATGAGAAATACGAGTATATTAACTCTTACGACGTGTTTAGACCGAAAAAAAAAACACAGCAACATCGTGTCTTTTTGTAACAAACCCTATACATTTTAAATACAAAGTGTTTTATAACACCTATTTATTTTAAAATAGAATGTTTTAAAAATTTTGAACTTATAAGCTAAATAGTTTTTATCGATGTTTGATCGCAAATGATGTAAATAAATAAAACTCACTAACCTTTTTTATGTAAATCATCGGCGAGTATCGTACACCCCGCTGCGTTCGGTCCTGGAGAGATCGGTTGCAGAGGGAACGGACTTCCGGCCGTCGCTCCCGCATACGACGACCACGGGTTTGGTCGTGGTGGCCAACCGGCTGCCGCCGCGGCTGCAGCTTGGTGGTGATGGTGACCGTTGAGTAGCCTTAGCTTGTCGTATACTGACTCTGCGGCTGACGATGGCGACGATACCGGCGACGTAACTTGGTGCTGAGCTTGTTGCTCTTTCTGTGCGGCCAGGTTCCGAAGAACCCGATTGATTGATGATACCTGTAATAAAAATGTCTGTTAAGATTGAAATGTTCCAAAGTGTTTTTGTTTTTAAGATGCGAATTGTTCGGGAATACCTATATATTCGTTTTTATTAACCACCAAAATGCGATTTTTTAGGAGAGTAATCTTCTAAAATATATTTTGTTCATTCCTTAATCTAATTCTGTTAAAAATCCTTAACTTATTTGGACTATATATTTACATTTTTTTAAATGTTGAATATACTTCTATAAAAAAGGTCCCAACTAGATTTTTTACCACTACAGGCTTAATGCCTTCTTTAGACACTTCTTACTGAAAAAAAAAAATATTTTTAAAACAATACTTATGTCTATAAAAAATTTAAATCTTATGTTGGGGTTTAGTTAGATTTAGTTTTTTGATAACGACATAACATTAAAAACTAGAATAACATTTAATTGTAATTATTTAAAATGAGCTAAACCTTTTTTTGCAAAATTTTCTCAACTTCCTTTGGTTAAATATTTTTTTCGAGATATTTGCGAAAAAAACGATTTTTTTCTTAAAAGTAAAATTTTTCCCTTCGGTGTGTGTTTTTTTTTGAATTCTACTTCCAAAAATATACTTATATATACAAAAATATACTTAACGTGTTTAAACCGCACGACTCCTGGACTATAGACAGTTGACAAGAAACAATTAAAATGTTCAACAATAAACTGATAGCTCCGCATCATCCATTTAACAAAACAAAAGATAACGTCATAAAAACACAATTGCAGATAAACACAGCCATCTACATTCCCATTATCGATAAACAAGTGAGTAATTCTTAAAGAACATGTCGAAATTATCTTCAGATCAGTAACTGCAGCACAAAATCTAATTCAAGTATGTCCCCTAAAGCAATAAGTTAAATAAATATATATGTGCCTTCTGTCAAATGCACTTCACCCAGCAAGAACCGATTCTTTATTCCTGCACCGAAAAAAAAAAACACCGAATAAAGGAGAAGAAGAAAAAAACGCGATACCTTACAATGTGGATGTCACAGGGTGGTATATGAATAGAGTGCCAATAGTGAGTAGTATCCCGTTGGGAAGCCTTTGTGCGCATGCTCATAGACCTGCTGATTTCGTTGATGAAAGTTTGACATTAACTCATACTCTCTCAGCCACCGTGATCTTTATTGTTTGATGTTGTGAATGTCCCAAGGCGTATCAACGACGAAGACAGCTCGATCACAAAGCAGATGATGAAAGAAGATGACGCGATTCATTTTAATAGATATGCGTATTGTTAACGGGGAAGAATCTGATATTGAGATGTTTATTAATTGATTAATGTATTGGTGTTGGGAGTCGAGTTGATTAAAAGATGTTGGAAATAGAAAAAAAACGAAGTGAAATGAATTGTGTCTATAATTAAATGTTAATTACATTGATTTTACGATAGATTAGAACTAGGTTATCATTTTGATATAATTTTCTTTTTAAGGATATATGGCAGGTATCTTAGTGCCCACAAAAAAATTTCAAAAGTTTTTTACCACATAGTTTGAAAGTTATTATTTTTTGTAAATTAAATGGTGTATTGACGGTTAAATTCCAATGAAACACATCGTTAAATCATCGAGAAAAATCTGCAATTTTCACAATACGTCACTTAAATATTTAACAACAAGCTTTATAAGAAATGTTAGACATATTCAGTAACTAAATTATGAGAAACAAATAATTATCGCTAAAAAATATTGAAAAAAAAAATGGCGTACTCAAATGTAATAATTTGTTTTATTCCATATTTTTCATATAGGTAAGCCTATGAATTACTAATATTATTA
The DNA here is from genome assembly GCA_961205875.1 of Sialis fuliginosa. Taxonomy (NCBI): domain Eukaryota; kingdom Metazoa; phylum Arthropoda; class Insecta; order Megaloptera; family Sialidae; genus Sialis; species Sialis fuliginosa. The sequence goes on along the minus strand of OY540817.1, from coordinate 9,932,471 downwards.
TTTTCATTGTATTTGTATGTTCCACAAATGTGCTAAATAGTGTTATTAAATAACATTTTAATTTCTGAAGTCATTTAAAATAATAAAATACTTTTTTTTTTATTTCTTAGAGATGAATTTAAATGACATTCACAAAAAACTTCATATTATCAAAAATAACAGTTAAAATGTGAAATACGGTTTTAAACGTAAATATATATTGTTTATGTAATATATAAATGAATCTAACTTTCCTACAAGCATTTAAAGTGAATAATTCATAACTTGATTTTGATCGTTCATTGTATCTTGGTTTACATTATTTTTGACTCAGACTGTACATACATCCTTAACATAACAATATAACGTATTTTATTATACAGAATCGAATACATATTATCTTAAAAACGGTTTAGTATACCGAAAAAATTATAAGAAGATAATTTTAAATTGGTAATAATATTATTTATGTACAACTTCTTCAAAACATTTTTTTTCTATTTAAAAATTAACTGTTTTCGAGTTTGATTCAAGTTTAATCACAGACAGACAGCTCGTACTCTATTTTTTTTTAAATTATGTAATTTCATGTATGTATGTATATAAAAAAGTAAAAAGCAAATAAAATATACAAAGCACATGATCGGTCGTATAATTTTACATTCGATATGCATAAATTATATCTGCGCATTATAGAAATTAAATCAGAACAACATTGCTTTGTCGTCCAGTTCTCTTTTTTTTCAACAATCCCAAATGCAGAAGCATCAATTCAATTGGTACGAGTATTATCAACAACAACAACAGACCACCTCTAAACTTCATTATCATTGACAGTGTCATTGCTGCAGAAGCTCATTTCATGATGAAAATCAATTCGGTTCAACATAATATCCTGTGTGGAATTGCCAGAGGTTCTGCGTTTAAGGATATTGCCATTTTTGATATTTAAATATTCATAAGATAACAACTGCATTACAATGACGGATTATTGATGAAAATATGTAGATTATATATTTTTACTGTAATATACATCCTATGGTTAGAAATGAAAAACCCTAAAACACTGAAAAGTTTTTTATTGACTTGGCACCTACTTTAAAAACTGTTAATTTGAATATATTCGTTTATATATGTATATACTTTTCACTGTTATATTTTTATTTCAATATTCAAAGCAATGACTGATCAATTTTTTCAAATTACAATTTTATAATAAATTGTCATTTTTCCCCCTTTAGTTAAAATCATTATACTATATATTTAAATTTTCAGTGTAAAATATTTAATTCATATAGTGCTGTGTTACTGATGACTGTTTGTGAACCACTGGTTTAGAGTATCCTGTTTTGCATGTAAACAAACGAATCCTCAAAAACACAAACATCTCCTCTCAGCCCCACTGGTTGACATCGATGGCGTGTACAGCATGAATTGGCGTTTTTTATATTCTCTCGCGTTCCCATACAGGGTGGCGCTGACGTCGAGTTGATGTCAATTTGACATTTGACGTTAGCGAACAAAGCGTTCGTCAAAACCGACTGAGACGCACTCTTAAAATATCTGGATTTTTTAAATCAACTGCATACGTCATATTTTATTATAAATGTAGATACGTACATTTTTCCTCGTGAAGACAAAATTTTTATAATAATAATAATAGGGATCAAAGGAATATATGCCTAGTTTCACAAATAACAGATATGTAATAGTTTTACAGACCCAAAAAGATTACATTTAGTTTTAAGTAAATCCATACTAATATTATAAATGCAAGTATCTTTGTTTGTCTGTTTGTTATCTTTTCATGGCTAAACCGCTGAACTGTTTTTGATGAAATTTGGCAGAGAGATAGGAAGGACATATGCTACTTTGTATCCTAAAAAAATTATCAGGTAAAAAAATTGATGTGTGTACTATTCTACGCGTGATAGGTTATACTTTTTTAGCATAATGACATCTATCGTGCAAATGTGAAACTATGAAATCTCCATATTTACCAATAGATTTTACGATTATATCACAAAAAGGATATTTGTACCTTTTTTTAAAACGAGCTATAATTTTTGTGAAAACTGCAAAATTTTATTATATGTAATATTTTTTATTGTTTATCTTACAATCCTTTCAATTCCCCCTAATATAATTGACATATGTACATATATATATAATAAAATACATATCATGTCATACAAGTACCGATATATTACATATTCACTATAACAATGCGTTTTTTTTGTATTACAATAAGCCTTTAAAGTGGAGTCCTTCAAAAACCAAGACATAAATTTGACGTGAGTGGAGTGGTCCTTAACGGTTGTCATCAAGGACTGTTTATAGTTCATTAAAGGCTTACTCACAGTGTTTAGATATTTTCATTAATCCGGATCATATGAAAACCGATATCACGGCGATAATAGAGATAGAGTTCCATTTCAGATAATTGAATATGATTTAAATTGATAGGATATTGCAGAAATCCCTGTACGTGCATACAATGTGTATGAGCTAGAAGGGATGCGGTTTAATTCCCTATGGGGATGTAAAATATTAAACGGGAATTATGTTTTCGACACATTTTAAATGTTGCAAAATATATAAAGGCTTGTTTATTGTTTCGATAGTTTATATTGTATATTTATCATATTAATAATTTGTTTGTTCAATGTAATTTTTAATATGAAACATCAAAGAGATAATATTAATTGTAATTATGATAGGCAATTAATGTTGATATAAAATAAAAATAGATGTTCTAAATTTGTTCAATGTAATTAGTTTTTTTACATAAATCGAAATATTAATTATATTAGTGTTCTATAAAATATTTTTCTAATTAAAATTTATAATCAATAACACCGGTCAACACGATTTTTGGGTCTAACTTCTACATGTTAAATTTTGGTTTCTCCTACGACAAAAATAAGGAAAAAATTTTTTTTTCCTATTAAAGTTTGCTTTTGTAGAAACTAGAACAATTTTTCAATTTTTCGGCGAAAATGATTGATTTTTATGTTTTTTCTACACTTCTACTCTAAATTATAATTAGAAAATATTTTTTTAGATAGAAGAGTCTTTTTTATTCAAGATTTGTGATAAACAATAATATATAGATGTAAAATAACAAGAAATTAATGTCTAAAAGTGAATATTTTTCGTATTTCTTTTATGCTCGTATGAGCTCTCTCGTACTAAGCCCCAAATGTAATCTCCCATCATATTCTCGTTGTACTGTCCTTGATATCGCCGTTCAAAGTCCATCACATCTTGGTGAAAACGTTCTCCTTGTTCCTCGGAGTAGGCCCCCATGTTGTCTTTAAATTCGTCCAGATGAGAATGTAGCATATGAAGTTTATGAGACATTCTGCAGCCCATAACTTTAAAGCTTTCAAGCATTTTTTCAATCAATTCTGCATAGTTAATAGCTCTATGATTCCCAAGAAATCCATCAACTACTGCTTTAAAACTTTCCCAGGCTGGTTTTTCACGAGCATTGAGAAGCTTGGTAAAGTCATCACTCTTCATTATTTGTTTTATTTTTGTTTATGAAATGAATTAAATCATACTTATCGTTGTAAATCAGACCAAAGCAAACTTTATGAACTAAATATGAATATTTAAGTGTTTTTCAATGTCTAGAATCAGAATTTAAGCAAGAGAACAGAAACCCAAAAAAAAATATTTTTTTTGTTGACCTGTGTAATAATATATAAAAATGCAGACTCTCATCTGTCTTTTTTTGAAACCTTATAGTTATATGATAATAGATTTAAGGCAAGTCCGTTATAAGGAAAATTGTTATAAGTAAAAATGCAATTTTACTTTAAATAAATAAAATGGGTCAGGCTTGTATTTTTTTTACAATTGATAAAATCAATTGCTACAGATTTTTTAAATTTACAATGAGTATAATACAGGTGTCCTGTAAGTCATGATACTAAGAGAAAAATAATAAAACAATAATTGGACCAAGAAAATATAGTTTTAATTTAAAACAATCTTGTCGGATGAAAACAAAAAGTTTTCTGTTTGAAACAATATTTTCTCTTGTTTTAATTAAACTTTTTTTATCCATGTATATATCTTTTTTCTAATATCCAATTTTTCAGTACCTACAACTACATACAGAAATTATTATTATTTCAGAATTCAATACAAGAATTAAAATTCACTCTTGCTAAACATATAAATAATTCATATAAATATTAAAAAATATATCAGATCCATATTAAACATAATACGTCCTCTCAAAGTTAATCCCTCTATATATGATATTAAAATCGAACGCGTGCCCCCCCTCCCAGAGTATTAATAACTTTATTTAAAATATCTGTGAGATTTGATAAGATCTTGATGGTTCCGGATTTGTTCGAGACGAACGGGGCCTTTTGTGACGTTATAATTACTATAAGGAATTATGAACTTACAAATTTATTGTTTATTTCAGATTGTAGATATCAACATAAAGCCGATTTAGGAGCTTCGTATTAAAAATATTATGTATGAGTGCTTAATATTTTTACATACATAAGTAATTATGCTATATATGTATATGTATATTATTATATCTATAGATAGATCTTTTTTCAATTAATATAATTACGTAATCATTTTAATTTAATGAATATTTTAGGCTCTAGTTGTACAATGAAAATATTTTAGATAATTATCTGTTCAGATTTGATGCGAAAACTACTGAAGCGATTTATTAAAACTTCGATTGTAGGAATGCCTAAGACCCTAGAATTAAAAAAAAATTTACAAAATGAAATAAATGTATAAATATATATTATTTATTTTTAATTTTTTTCACATGCTTTTGAAAAAAAAAAATTTGTGTTGTCCGTACTCAAATGGGAACGAATGAGCTAAAGAAAAATGACGTTTGATATGTTCAAATAAAATTATTATATATAAAAACTATTGGCTCACCGTGGCTTCGTCCGCATTTTATTCGTTTTTATGAACATTTATATAATTTAGAAAATATCAAAACAAAAAAATGTTTAGCACCGTTTTTCTACTTTTTTGGAAAATGTCTTATTTGTGAGTGCTTGCGTCATAAAAGGAAGACACCTTTAAAATTTAATTGGCTGGGCGTTAATGAGTCACTTTATATGTATATACCTACATAGATGGCAGTTATTTGTGATGTAATTAATTTATACAATCATGCGAACCCGCGGATGAATTATAATATATGCTTAATATAAAAATAAATGATAATTTTTTAAAATTGAAAATTTTTTTTCAGCCTAAATTTACACGTGAAGAATTTTTTGTCTGTAATCCGATATTATTCAATAAAATTCATTATTAAAAAATCTAACCTTATAAATAATTCATAAACTTCTACACAACATCAAATAGCTCTGAATCAAAATCAATTCGAAAGCAATACAAAAAAACGAACACGTCCATAAAGAACACAATTAAAACATCAAAATATGACGATAATCCTTCTTATCTTTCAAATCTCAAGTACGTTAAATAAAGATTAATATATTAAATTTGCTACTGCTATTATGACGCCGAGCGTGAGGGGTAAGCGCTGCTAGTGGGGGTGGTGGGTACAGAGTACTAATGTTAGGTTCACAAAGCGGCGGACACGAGTTCGATTTCCGAGACGTGTGCCGGTCACGTGGCCGTGCCAGCTTATTGCACTTTGAGCGGACGCCCTGGCGATGTTGCCAGTCAACGATAACCGGTCGTTTCTTTTTTATACATTGTTATTATTTTACTCTATTATCATTTATGTGTATATGATTTTATACATTTTTTGATGATGGTATTTTATTTTTCATGATTGTACGGGTGGTAATTTAACTCCTTAGTTGCGACTATGTCGCGAAAACTTATTCCTAAAAATGAGCCCATTTTCCGATAAAAAGTGGTCTAATTTTTATTTTATTTATTTTTTCATTTCATGATGTCAATTTTGCATGAAATTACATGTAAGGAAGTTGATATACGTGTGTAGTATATTAAGGATTCATGTTTTAGTAAGCAAAAAAAATTTATATAATTTTTATTTTACATAAATATAAAATTTACATACAAAAATGAATAAAATATTTCGCGTCCAAAGGGTTAAGTTTACTTCTGTTTTAAAGATAAAAAATAAAACTTTTTTATATATATTATTTCAGATATAGAAAACGTTTCATTGTACCGAAGAAAATGTTAGAATTTAAATTAAGATAATAATATACACTTATTGTTAGTCTCTCTCCTCAAGAATTCGTAAGGTTTTACAGATCCCCCCCCTCGAAGACGTAATTAATGAATGCTTTCTTACAACTATTGTTTCTGACATTTTTCTTAAATCCGTTTCGGATTTACTTACTCGTCAAAAATACTATATGGTACAAGAACTTTATGTATAAAATTCCATGTTTGCAAGCTTAACCAATTTTGTAGAACCTTCACTGACAGACAGACCAACATACTCAATTCAAGAGACATTAAAACGTGAAATTCTGCTGAAATCTCGAGTTGGAATGAAATATTTTAATATTTAGTGCATTTCATTATGTTTTACTGTACTAAATATAAAAATACATGAAGCAGAAAATGTAATATTATTCAGTTCTTATGTTAGTGTCATAGATGAAAATGTTATGTGAAACTAAAGTGAACAGTTTTATAAGTAAAAACACGGAACTGTATCATCAATCAACCAATCAATCAATTTCGATCAGTAACATTCGTAACAACGAACAAATACACGAAATTTGTTTCCGAGCAGACAATATTCTATGTATTTTCGTGAAATAACGTTTTCCAATAATTTCCTTAATACATTTTCAATAGATTGTTATAATATACTTTATTGTATTATTCAAATTAGAAAATTGAATTTTCTGATTATTTTGGATTCTGAATAAACATTTTTTTACAACGAAAACTTTTTGGTCGACGTTATGTCGTTTTTTTGTAAGTATGTTTCGCCTTAAAACATGAAATAAAAAAGCATTTTGTATCGAGCGAGAGCTTAACAAAGTTTTGCAAAAAAAGTTATATCGTTTTTTTCGGTTTCAACTCATTGTTATCAATCTTTAAAAAAAATCTATTGAATTATAATTTTCAAAAAAGTTTCATGAAGTGTGGCGAAAATTATTTACAATCGCAAACTGTGTTACAATAAGTTGAAGTATCACTGCTCTAAATTCCATAGCTAACCAATAGATACTATCACAGAATTAATACCCCATTTGAAAGTGCTTACTAGCTCCTTTATAATACCGGACATTACTATTGTAAATGTAATTACATTAAGTAGTCTAATTATAAAAAAATCAGCGATATTTAAGATATTTACTTACTACGAAAACCATAATAGTATGACTTACAACAATATATTCTGCCCTTAGCAACAAGAAAATAAAATGACAAAACTTTTTTCTTTGAAGCCAGATAGATGCAATTAAAAAAAATTCGAATACAACATAAAAATCTTTATCCACCGTACGCATGTTATTTTTCAAAATCAATCATCCACAAAACTCTTTTAAAAAATCCCTTTTCATTCATTAAAATAAATCACCGACCAACACGTTTCATGTGCATTAACATATCATTACTGCAACACAAAATCTCTACAAATTGGACGCATTACACAAAAAAATATCCACCAACCCTTTTGCACAATTTGAGTGGGAGGGGTAGACTGCCCTTTTCCCAAGATTTCCGTGTGAATTTGCCCTTTAACAACACACCGTGCCCCTTCCCGGGGTTTGTCACCTAGCGCGACGAATTTCAATCATCGCCGTTATATTTCAGCCACGTGGCTTTAACTTTATTGCACGGAAAACGGTTTTCAAAATGCGAACGGCTAATTCAGATGTTTTATGCTCTTTAATGCCAAATTTCAGGGTGCGTTAGTGATTGAAATGGTTGTTGGTTTTTAACTGATTTATGTTATTTTTTATTAGAATAAATTTGATGTCTATATTATACTGATGTCGTTTAATAACTTATTCATAGTAAAATTATTTTCACTGTATAATAATAAAAAATAATAAATAACACAATTCCTTCCACGCAATATCAAGATACGAGAAGCTTTGTGATTGTTTTAGAATGAGACAAAAAAATTGTTCTTCGATTTAAAAATTTTAAATTTGATCTTTCCGTTTTAGGTCAAGATAAACACTTTTCGTTCCGTGTCTGTCTGTCTGTCTGTGTATGTATGTCTGTCCCCTGAATCATTGTCACACGCATAACTCATGAACCACTGAACCGATATTAATGAAACTTGGTTGGATGGTTTGATCTGACTTGAGGATGATTCCATGTCAAAATCATCAATATCGTATGTAAGGGGGAGGAGTAACATCCCAAAATATTTATTTTTTCAAGATATCTAAAGAACGACACATCTTAGATACTATTTGTAGAGCATTCATTGTGATATTTTTCAGTTATTTTTTCTTAAATTATATTTTTTATCTAGCGTTTCAGTATTTATGTCATCATATTTAAATAGTTACATTACATATATCCCCCAAAGTGTTAATAATTTATTATTTTTGAAAAAATTTCGAAGTGTTTGCATTGAATTTATGTTATAAATTAGTCTAATTATTTTATTCTGAATTGTAAAAACTCTTCCAGCGTCTACAGTGCTACCCCACATAGTAAAATTATTTTCACTGTATAATAATAAAAATAATAAATAACACATTTTTTATATAAACTCTTTTATTTTTTGTAAAAATGTTAAAGCGAAAAAATCAAGTTCTGGAAAGATGCTCTTTATTTATCTGAATTTCAGATATAAACAAAATGACCATCACAGAGAAAATAAAGCTTTTAAAAACAAAGTTTAATTATTTATTCTATTTTCATTGAATTTTCGCTTTAATTATCAAATTACCACCACTCGAAATTTCCATCAAGTCTTTAAAAGCTCTCCCTTCAACAACTTATAAAAACAGCCAGCGGCTAAAATAGTGAACGTTGTTACATCAGTAAATCTATGCACCCTCTTTGCGCAAAAATATCCTCTTCTTACGACGACACAGAGTTTTCATTCACCACAATACCGCACAGAGAAAAGAAACAATGAAATAGAATGTAACATTGTCGAGACAAAGACCGAACTAGTTTAGCATTAAAATATTTAAAAGTTGATAACACACGCTAAACCCGTGACATCTATCTTGACGTGTTACTTTAAAAGAGACGAGTAGATTCACTTACACGGTGAAGAACAGAGAAAAGAGATATAATAAAAATATTTGAGATGTGCAAAATGTTAAGTCATGATGATCGTTTACATTAAGATCATGTTCTTGACATCGAGTACGGGTGTATAGAAAAGGATGTATGTATATGTGTGTGTACATGTAAGAGTGAGATAGAGGCGGGGTGTTTGTGACAGTTGGGGATCCTGGTGTTGATGTAAGTTTGTTGCATAATGCATCAGGCAGGCTGTCTCAGCGTGAAAACTGGAAATGCTTGAATACATCCATTGAATACGTCTCGATGTTTGTTTTCCCTTTTTCCTGTTTCAGACATCAACATTTTTCTCCACGAATTTATTTCTGTTTGTTGTTGTTATGTTGGGTAACTCCCGATGACAGAGAGCCTTGCCGAAGTGTCGAAGGCATTTTTATGATTTGTTGTAATGTAATATTTTAGCGATACAAAATAAAATAGAATTCTATTTTTCTCAATGGTTTTCAGTTGGAATTTATTTATACTGTATATTTTAGCAGTAACGAGAAAATCGGGTTGCATTTTATTTATTACATTGTATATTTGTAAAGAAGTTTATTGTTACGAAAAATTTCAGTTTCATATATTTTATTAATCAATACTAAAGTAGACTCTATCTGTGCAATATAAATACTAAATATGGATTGATGAGTTACGATTTAATACGAAGACGACTGAACCGATTTGTATGAGACTTTTACTGTTTGAAAGCTTAAAACTCTTTAATTATTTGAAGTTATATGATAATCGAATTATAATTGAATATTTTCTTCTTAAAAGAATAAAAATCAGAGGAAGTTGTGATATTGATAAAATTAAATGGTGGTGGATAGGTTTTTAGAGCAGCCAGTTGTGTGGACATTCACTGATTTTAAATATTATAGATGTGAACATAAAGGACATAATTAATAAAAACAGAAAACTTACATACTCCTCATTATTTGTCTGAGAAATAAATATGAAATTGATAAGTACCCATACAACCAAATGCCGTCATTTTTTTGGCCTTCCATGCTTGATGATTTAGCCAGAACTCTCTTTTTTATTTCTCATTCTTTTTTTTTAACTTTTAAGGTTGTTTTATTACTTGTTTTTTTTTGGCATTTCCCTTCACCTAGTTTTTGTTTTTTTATTGTCTAAGTACGGGGACACCAGACAGGATTGTGAAGCTGCTTCTGGGCCACTCAGGGCAGGTTAAACAAAAATTATGTTGAAATTCTTCTATTTGATTTTTATACTTTTTACATTTAAGGAAGATGTGATCGATATCTCCAAGGATCTTCCATCGCAGTTGCAGCTCTCTGTCGATTCTGTTTAGTTTCTTTAGATGTTTTTTTTTTATTTAAGAAAATTGTTTCATTCAAAGTTTATTTATTTATTAACATATCTAAATTCAACACAAAAAACTGAAAAAAACGTACACCTTTTTCAGTTTCTCTCACAAGTTTAATGGGTCGCGAAAAGTATCCTTTTTTATGATAGGTCCCGGTCCATATAAGTTTGAGAACCCATGCTATAAGCTATGAAAATTACTGTTACGGTAATTATGCATAAGTAACCAATTTATCATTATATTATCAAAGAAATACAGTAAAACTGACACACGACTCATTTTTTAACTACCAGTATTTGACAGAATCATTCCGATATGTTTTTCAATATTTTCGCGTAAAATCGTCCATTTTTCAATACCCGAATCTACACTGTATACATAATTTTTAATAAAAAAAAATATTTTTTATCTACCGGATAAAAAATGTACATACACATATATAAAAATGCATGTAATAAGTTGTGCATGTATGTATGTATGTATATATGCAAGTACGATAGCATCCCTTGTAGGAGTGAATTCGCAAAATCTCTGGCATTGATTGGAGCAACGCGGACCAGTCAAGCGTACAGAATCAGGTTTAAAACACGGTGGTGGCGGCCGGCTACACACTCGCAGCCACCCCGCCAACAACAACCACCCTCGCCAACGCTTTCCCCCCTTCCTTCCCCCGTCCTACCCGCGCATGCCAATGTCGCTGTCGTCGCAACATCTCGTATATTATAATATTCGAATTCAGTAATTTAATAAAACGTACGAACTTTTACACGTTGCATAAAAGTAACAATACGTAGAACTGTAACCAATTGTTTTTTTATTTTATTATTATTACCAACAAATAACTATAAAACTCTAATTGTTTTGACTATTTTTCATAAATATAAAAAAAGTAATGCCTATACAAGTCTTGAGGCTTCTGGGTGTAAGCCGCGTCGATTTCGTTTAAGAGCCCTGAAAATATCCACTGTATTGTGTGACGAAACGTTGGCCGATAACACGACCAAATCGACGCGGTTTGCACCCAGAAGCCAAGATTCACACAGAAATAATGCCTGTTTTAATTAATGTTAAGATTTTTTATTTCATATACCTACATAATTTAATTAAATTGCAAGTTATTACGTGCCTGCCGTAAATCAATTATCATATAGCCTAAACTAATTCTAGGGTCTTATGATTCTCAAGTAAAAGCTAAGCTTGCTGCAAGGTATTAAATATAAATGACAATCCACTGTTCCAATGAACGGCATGGTTTATATGAATGACATTGACACATACGTGTTAAGTAGAAATCAGCGGTCTAAAAGCAATGGTGGTAAGTGTATCTCATAAAATGCATGGCATTTACATTATTAACTATTTATTACCACTGCTTTAAAATCCCGAGTACGTCCATACCGACTCGACACGTTGCAAATAGTGTTAGCCTAGGCTGTTAGCTTAGCTTTTGCTCTATATAGAGCAAATTCTTTTGAAAGTCAAACAAAAAAAAAATACACAAAACTATCAAAACGGATTATAGATATTGTCTATAAAACTATAAATAGAGCAAAAAATCGTAGAAATAGATTCATGCCATTAAAGAGTCGTTATTTCGATGTAAGCACAGCAACTTCAAGAATTGATTTTAATTGAATGTGTAGTTAAACTATGTAAGTACATTAGTTGAAGAGCAATTTTCGGGGTATTATTTTAGTGAAATGTTTTGTTTGACTGAGAAATTGCTGCTTATATTAAGAAGCACACATACAATATGTGCTAGTGTTAACTGTTTTAAGATATTTGTTTTCATAATTAACTATTCAGTAACGTAGCTAGGAGGATCAGAAGATTACGATTTAAATCTGATATGAAGACTAAAAAAATAAATGTCTTCAGAAATTAAAATAGGGAGTAAAAGTATGTTTTAGGGGCGGTAAAATCGTGATTGAAACGAAAAAAGGACATTAAAAAATTGCAGAGGGTGCCAAATTTAAGAACACAACGAAAAAAAAAATCAATTACCTACATCAAGTGGCGCATTTTTTGTGTTTTAAGAAAAAGTGTTTATTTATAAATATTGGCGACATTGTCCTGAGTTTTTCTTGTTCATCTTTTTGTTGGCGTTCTGTATTAATATGAAGAACCCAGATAAATTTTTTGATAAATATTTATAAAATAATAATTAATAAAAATAATAATAATTTATATACAATCTACCTTAATAACAAGGACGTAAATACATACATATTTTCAATTATATTTAACTAGACTTGATTACCAATTCATTTTCAAATGTAAATGTAACAATTCTTGAAGAGGGAAATATAAATCGATATTAAACACTATTTTCAAGCTCATCTCCACTCTACGGATGCTGTTTAAACAGTATTTCCTCTTAACCTTTATGTATGAATTCTGCATTAACCCTCGCACATCCACCCTTGTATACACACATACACACATCCACCCCAGTACATGCAGTTTCTTTTAAATACACACCCTATCGTGTTGATTTAAGTACACTAAAAGAGATATTAAAATTATAGTTAACAATGAATCAAAAAAGATAACTGTAATTGGGACTAGATTCAAATAATAATTATAATTACTGTGGTTCTTTAAAATGCGATTTTATGTTCATTGAGATCTAATAATAACGAATAGAATAAGATACATAGATGGTAATTAAGTTATAGTTTTTGTTTGTTTTAAATATCAATTTTATTTAAAACTATAGTTATAACGGGCACAGTTATAGTTGCAGTTAGATCAGTGGTGTAGTAAGACAATTTTGGGGGGGGGGGTAAATATATGGGAGTTAAATTTTTTGAAGGTATTTTGAATTAATGGGTTTCTTAAAACATTCGTTTTTTTAGAACACTGAATATTTCGGGAGGGGGGGGGGTCATCCTGAGTTAGATATATGGTATCGCGGAGTTTATTTACTACATTATATTGTTCAATATTTAATGATTTAGGTAGCGTATTGCAAAAGAGCGCGCTGGCGACAAACTTTTTTCCGACTTGATTTACTATATTATTGTCTCTGCTTATTTTTTATGTTACCTAACGGAACAAAATATACCTATACTCAAACCTGAGAAAAGAACATATCTATGAATCAAAAAAAAACACGTAAATCGGATAAGTGGTTCTCGAGTGATAATCCACTAACGGACAGACAGACGAAAACCTGAGCAAAGAACATATCTATGAGTAGGATCTTGGGTTCTGGGTGTAAGCTACGTCGAATTGGTCGTGTTATCGGCCAACGTTTCGTCACGCATTGCAGTGGACATCTTCAGAGCTCTTCTAAAAGCGTCCACTGCAATGTGTGACGAAACGTTGGCCGAAAACATGACCAAATCGTCGCGACTTACACCCAGAAGCCAAGATCCATATCAAGATCACCGCGGAAGCCTCAAGACTTGTATAACATACATATATATGAATTATGAAAACATGTAAATCGGATAAGTAAATATCGAGTAATAAGGGCACTAACGGACAGACAGACAGACAGAGAGACGTTGCGTTTTATAATATGTAAGGATAATATATTGATTTAATTTCATCAATATTGCAACTACATTATTTCTGATTAAGCTATTATTAAAACTATAAATTAATTTAATTAAACATTTATCATAAATTATTTTTTTCTTGTTAGTACCAGTTTAGAATTGAACATGTTTAGTTAGGTAATAATATATACATGTTATTTTTTGGAATATAAAATTATTATTTTGTTTTATGTTACACCAGATCGCCGCGGTCAAAATTGTATTATAGTTAATATTGAGTTTTTCAAGTTATTTATGTGTGTTATTAGAATAATTAAACTGTATAGTGTTTCGTATTTTTCTTTCAAACTTTACTTCATTAGTGCAATTTGGATATAGAAAACAGAGAGTAATTATCGTCAAAAATGTAAGTACTATAATATACATGTATTATTTAATGCGTCATTCGTTGCACTTATTTTCAATCTACACTTTTTAGGTATATTTCATTATTTAATACTATAATCAACACAAGCTTTTGATATCAAATAAGCATTTAATACCATGCGCAAAAACTAATTTTGAATTTTAAAAAACTTTGAATTTTTTACTCACATAAAAACGAAATATGCAACTGATGGTAGAATTTGATAAGTTACGTAAAAAATAAAATAGTGTTATAACGAAATGGCCGCGATATTATCACAAAGACATAAAGATAGGAAGTAAAGAGATATACAGTGAAATGTTATGCAGTAAATTATAACGCGAACTGTAACATCCCTCGGCTAACTTTCCCTAGCTAGAAGACGACGGCAAAGATCACATCGCTTCCTCTCGGCTGGATTTCTAATTATCGATCACAATACTCACGAAAATTTAATTTTCTCTGAAACAATCCGAATGCGAATTTTAATTAAAAAAATCTCAACTTCTGTCTACCTCTCGATGCTACAACAGTTATCCGCAATGATTTATATTTTTTAATTTTTGCACATCCTGTCCCATTCTCTGTCTTAATCTGCAGTTCTAAATATATGTACGCATTTACTGTAATACACTTAAAGCAGTGGTATTCAAACTTAATAAGAGTGGGTGCTATTTATAATTTTTTTATTATTTAACAATTTGATTAATATTAAAAAAGAAATTAAAATATTGAATTTCCAGTAAAAGTATTTCTTACACGAACTCACAATCGACGATTTGGGGACTACTGATCTAGATAATCATTTATGTTTGTAGTACTTTTAATGTACCTGTTATTAATTTCGATTACCACTGAAATATGCTATAGAAGATATTTTTTTTCTATTTATGAATTTAAATTAAATTTTTATACTACTAGTACATCATACAGCACCAAAATATAAAAACAATATCTGCCATGGGAGCCATATGACTTTCTTATACGTAATACAGTGTATGTGTTGCTAATTTCATAAAATAATATTTATGACAAACTAATAAAAGATAGAATAAATAATATAGCAAATTAATTTTTTAAACGTAAATGCTAAACAGGAAACGGATATTTACTCTTTTACTTTTTTAATTTTCGAATTATTTTTGAAAAGGTGTTGTGTGTGTCGAGTCTATTATTATCTATAATTTATGTCCTATTTATTTTTTTCAACATTATTATTTAGCCAGAAAGATTTTTTTTACATCTCTCAGTATTACGTATAAGAAAATCCCATGACACTCAATTTATTTAATTTTTAAATTTTTCTTAAATAATAGAACAGCGGTTCTTAAACTTATATAGTCTAGGGATCCCCTTTTAAAGAATTATTTTTATATTTATTATTAATATAATAATTATTTTAATTTTATATTAATTAATTAATATTTTTATATTTTATAATATTTAATAATAATAATAGTATAAAGTAATTTATTAATGTATAATACTTTAAATTCCAACAAAAAAATTTTAGTCAAAAATCGACATTTTTTTGTTTTTTGAATTTTTTTCGATTTTCGCGAAATTTTTTTTTGTAAAGTTTTGAAGTACGTATTAATTTCAAATTCGTCAGTTAAAATCAATTCAGACCACGCATTCAAAAGTTACGGCTATTTTTATCCAAAATTAAAAAAAAAAAACGAAACTTTGAGAGGCCATATCTTGATAACGGTTTGAGATACCGACGTTTGTGTTTTTTTTTTAAACATTCCTAATTACGTAAATTTTCATAAACTTATTTTTTACGAGATTTGTTGTAGAACGTATCTACTGCGTAAAAACAGACCCTATACTGTATATAACATTTTAGTTATGCATTTTGCAACGACTGCATAAATGTACTTAATTTGATCATTTACAAATCTAGTTTGAAAATCCCTGATTTAAATCAAGTATACTCTTGGTTGATATTCAGTTTTGCTGTATCCTCCATTCGTGACTACTACTTTGTATCACTCCCTCGCCCACCCACCGACGCTATTACACCCTCTCTTACGCCTCGCGGTCGCCATCGTCATGAACAGTTTTCTGTTTTCTCTACGTTCCTGTTTCTTTAGAGTTTGCGTCTTCTTGTTCATCGTTTATGGAAAATGGCTGCGTTAAAAGAGAGGGTTGTTTTCACACAAGATAAACTTTACAATTACACTGGCGTTGGATTAAAGAAATATTATAACTATAATATACTGACAGCCTTGATTTTGTTAAGGTTTATATAATAGAAGGTGTTGAAATATATTCTTATTTTGGAAGTTAAATTATAATAAATCGTGGATTTATTTTAAATTTATTTTTTATTTATACCTATACATTTGAGACGATATGAATCTTATTAATTTTAATACTGTAAGGATTTTTATTATTAAAATCTTCGTTTAACAAAATTTCACAAACGGTGTCGAGTTGTATTTTCAGTTCGAAAAATATAAAAAAATATCGTTACTTTTCAATAAAATTAAATAAATAAAATTTAAAAACAAACTTATTTTATTTTTTACATCAATTTATTTTAGATTTTCGAACTAATTTTCTTTGTTTTTTAGACAATCTTTTTTGTGAATTTTCAAAAACTTTTTTTACGCGATTTTTGGCCTATTTTAATTGATTGATTTGGTTTATCACAGCTTTAAAAAACTATGGAATGCATTTAAGTAATTTTTTATGTGCAATTCGCTTTGGAACGTATCTACCGCGTAAAAAGATACTTTATTGTACATATACTTAACAGGTTTTTATGTAGTTTTTGCCATTCTGGAACTTTATCCTTCATGGAGTCAACTGAAAAGTTTAATTTCTTAATTATGTATAGTTTCGAAGCTGTGATTTCTTTTTATAAAAAAATATTTTTTAATGAGACAGCTTTCATTTCAATAGCGTACTTAAAGTAAAAATTTCAAACGAAGCTGGGGTGCTATATGACTAGATGTAAAGCCCAAATTGGTCACGAGTTTTAATATAATTTTTTGTAAATTTTAAAATATCAACTAAAGCGGTATAATACATATTTACATATATCGAAAAATCATAAAAGATATAACATTTTTGTTTTATTGAGATGATTTCAAAGCATATTTGTAAATATCTTTTAGATAATTAGTACCTGATTTTATATTTTATTTTGAACGGCTGCCATTTTGAAATCCGTAAAGAAATTTCTCTAACTAATGAATTTAATCGATATATTTATCAGATATATTTTATAACAAAGTTTCAAAAAGATCATAATAAAACCTGAGAAGTTTAAGAATCCACAAGTAATATATGTATTTTTGCTGATCTTCCACCATGTGAGTGATATGGAGTATGAATAATAGAAGTTAAGAATCATAATAAACAGATCAAGTAACCGTTGACTGCAAACACAGCCAACTACAGTACCAATTTCTATAAATTCCAACATAAACATCTGAATTATAACATTTAGATGTGCGATAAATCAAAACCGTCCCACACTCGTACGCATAACAAAGAATCTCCAAGCTTCGTTCCGGTACGGCACAGACATACGTACAGACATACATACATACGACGTTGCCATGGAAATTTGCATGCACATCCAATAAGCACAACGACGGCGGCGGGCGGCGGATCAAGTCGGGAGGGTTCGCATCTTGCCCGGAGCACTCCGATAAACGGACTTTAATGAGAAAAATGTTTTCAATCGTCTTTGCTTGCGATGTTCCCGCATCTTGAGTGCGTAGCTGCACCGCCGTATTTCTCTGTTATTAATTTTCTTTGTCGATTGCGCGCGCGTGTGTGTATGTTTGTACTTAATGTATATACATGTTGAAGAAATATAATATTATACTAAATTGTAGTATATATATATTCCACAACAAATTGGGCATAAAAAATCGTTTAAAAAAAGACATTGCTTTTATTTAAAATTATACATTTCTTAATCACGTTAAACCAAATTAAAATAAGCTAAAAATCGCGTAAAAAAAGTTTTTGAGAATACATAAATATCAGAATGTCTAAAAAAACACAAAGAAAATTATGTAGTTCGAAAATTTGAAAGAAATTGTTGTAAAATTTTAAATAAAATAAGTTTGTTTTTGAATGAATTTATATTGAAAAAGAACAATATTTTTTCATCAGAATTATCGCCACCATCTGAAAATACAACTCGGCGTCGTTTGTGAAAATTACAAAACGTTTGCATATATTTAAATTAATAATAATTTTAATAAGCTATTGACTATGTTATTTTTGTAATAATTTCAGTATGAAATAGATAATTTCTCAACTTGGTATCATGAAACATTAATGTAATTTTTACCCACAAAACACATATATGCTAGATATCAAATCTGATATAAGTAAATAAATTACCTGAAAGTAATTTAAGAACATTGTTTTTGAAATAATAGATTCGAGTACTATAATTTATGCTTCTTTATTAAAAGTCATACAGAGTGTCCCACGGGAAGGTGTTGAAACTAATCAACTGTCATTTTCAAATAGATGCAGGTACAGAAAAAACAAAAATTGTGTTGAAAAGAGGAAAGTCTGAAATTCTATTTGGGCTATGGTAGAAGCAAGTATGTGTATATCAAAATGAATAATCTGACTTTTACTCTCGACGAGTGCTTCTTTTCGAGAGGAAAAGTATATGGCAATAGGCATGACGCCAGTAACAAAGTATCACTGAAATTATGATTTTAAATAATGAAATAGGTTAAAAATGTATTTATTTTTATATTAAAAGCGAGATTAATATGATTTTTGTTAAAATAAAAACACAAAATACAGCAATCCGCCATGTTAGATAAAACACCAGTCAAAGTGGATGACGTCACGGCTAAGTAAACATCATTTTTGTTTCATTAATATCTGCACTGTTTATAAATTATTTTGTGGTTTTAAATTATCAATTTGCTCAGTTTTGTGTTACCAAAACTAAAACCAAGAAACGTTAGCAATGGAACAAGGATTTATTATTGTTCACAAGGAGTCTACTACTACTACATAGGCGTGACGTCAAAAATGCGCCATGACACCTACGAGCGTTTTGGCGTCAAATTCAAAATTAGTTTTAAAAGAGTCAATTTTTGTGATTAAATAGGAGACACGTAAGATCATCATAAAATAGTTTTTAAAAATTAGGCATCATACCTATTCTCGTAGAGGGTTTCGTATTAAATACGGATTTTTGGGCAATTAATCTGCATTAAAATATTTTTTTGTGGTATTTTTAACAGAATTATCATATATCATAACATTTTATTAAGTTTTATTTATACCCATTAATAACTTTCTTCTTTTCAACGCTATTTTTTTCAATAAATGATAGCTGATTTCATACTATAAGAAACTAATATCATCTATTTTCATGTTTTGAATAAGTATTTCCTTTCCGCAGATAATATCTTAATTACTAAACTTTTATTAAAGAAAAGTTATTTGCTTCTATTTCTCGTATTTAATATAAATTCAAAAATAAAAATATATAACGCTTTCTATGTAACCATTGTGAACTTAATGTAAACATAATTTCTTTTGAAATTACGTATCCCAGTTTGTATTTTTATAAAGTTTAGATATTAAATTTAAAGTAAATTCAATGTAGCACAATGAAATGAAATGTCATTACAAACATTGTTTTTCCTTTTGCTGATTATGTAAATTTCTCATCTCTTCTACAGAGGAGTTCATATTCATAACTTTTACAAGAACTGTTTTTGTGTGGTATAAAAAAACCTAATAATGATTCAGTAGTACGTTGTAATATCTGATGCGAAATAAAGCTACGGGATTTAATATTTTTTATTGTTTTAACACACAAAAAAAACTTCAAAGAATATATGTTTTGGTCAATATGAGAGATTTTTTGTCGAGTAATTATTAAAAAATGTATGTTCTCGGAAAATTAAAATAAATCGAAAATATAAAATGAACAAAGTTTCCAAGTCTTTTCCTATAAAAATCAGTATCTGAACCACAGTCTTTTTACTCAATATTTTTTATATATTTGATCTTGTATCGCCTTTGAGAAATTCATTGAATTATTTTGTAATTATCAAAATTTAATTAAATAAATTTTATAAAATGTATGTTACACTGACAAAGTTATGTTTCAATTCAACTGATATAATTTTTAAGATTTTTGAAGTGAAACTTCTTTAGCGAGCTAGTGAATTGGAATGACCTCGACACATTTTCAGTATTTCAAGATGAAACGCTAAGGAGAGTGTGCATATGCGTGATAGAGCGATGAGTATATGTATAAGAGAAAGTTGGATGAATATGTGCAAGTCAGTTTAAGTCGGTGTCAAGCTACATATTTTGTGTACGGTTTATGCGTTAAAATAATACGTTTAATTATTATTAATTGAATACGTTAATTTGCATGGTTAATGAAAACAAAAGAAGTTTCACTTCAACCATGCGCTTATATGTGGGTGAGGCATACACCAATTTGTTTTATTTTGGCATATGTCACAAGGTTTACATTTTAAAACAAAATACAATTCGGTGACTTTTTAAACACATAAAATTTTACAGCACTTTTATTGATGATTGTTGTATATATTATCACATAAATAGTCAATTCATTATCCTCAATGCAGTAATAAAGTGGTATTAATTCCACAGTTATTAAATTTGTACGTTTCACATACAAATTACAATAATCCTTCATGAATGTTGTAATTTTGATTTCAATTATGATGACATTAATATTAATAATCCTGCCCCAGTTTTAGTACCGCTGTGTTGCTATTATATATAGAATCATTACATTTCCCTATAGAGTTTGTATTTTCTGCTTCAAAACAAAAACATTATGGATTTTCTATGCAAAGTGGGTTTTTACTATATCAATTTTATTTCATATCTTGTCTTAGTTCGTATTTACATTTGAGACCGTATTGTAAATTTCAAAATAAGCTCTCTTTTATATACTTTTGTTTTCAATTTATTAAATCTAAATTAGAACTAATCTGAAATTAGAACTAATAACTTCAATACTAATAATA
The DNA here is from genome assembly GCA_961205875.1 of Sialis fuliginosa. Taxonomy (NCBI): domain Eukaryota; kingdom Metazoa; phylum Arthropoda; class Insecta; order Megaloptera; family Sialidae; genus Sialis; species Sialis fuliginosa. Next base: position 9,911,009 of record OY540817.1, on the reverse strand, counting down.
TATAAACATGTAGGTTCTGTCTGTAATTAGTTTTATAAATGTCTATCTATCTGTTTGTTTGTTTTGACTTGACACAAAAACTACTGAACCGATTTTAATGGGCTTTTCACTGTTTGGAAGCTTGATACTTGACCACTATTGGAGACTTAATTTAGAAAAACTACGAGTACATTTAAAAGTTAACTAAATAATAAAAACAAAAACTACTTACGCTAGGAATGTTGTCGTTACTACAGACTCCTTCCTGGAGCAACCGGTCTCTGATCTCCCATGCAAAGATCGACGGGCATTCACGTTTATAGTTGGAGATTTTAGACACTACTTCTGCGGTCGCCACTCGAGGCTTTGAGCCTCCAATAGCGCGGGGTCGTATCGACCCCGTTTCATAATATCTAAATCATAAACAATTAATTAGAAACTGAAATTGTATTTTTAAGAAAGTTATCAGATTATCAGTAACAGATAGTTTGTTATATTTAATAAAACTAAATCAATTAAACTATTGTTTAAATACTTTTAAAATTATTTTAATGCCCATTTTGATGCATGTAAACACTAAACTGACAAAACTGAAAGTTGATATATTTAAACATGATACGGTTTTATAAAAAATGTACACTACTTCTATTTTATCAGTTTAGTGAAATACAAACTTTGGGTATATAACGAGAAAAAAGACTATAATTTTTACAGAAACCTAATTTTACCATCTATATCAGAACTGTGCATAAGTACAAAAAATATACTTAAGTAGAAATACATTATAAGAAGTACTTCATACAAAAATTACTTTTAGAAAAATACTTAAGTATTTAAATACTTAAATAATTATTACTCAGTAAATGTATTTAAGTATATACAAGTACCTGAACAGCTGTGATCTTTGTAAGTATACATAAAAATAATACATCGTAATTATATTAAATTAAATCGATGTAAAATTAAGCATCTGTTGACTATTAAAATTCATGTTGATTTGTGTTTGATCTTACCTGCCTAAAATCTTTGAAACGCATCCGTTCGAGACCTGGAGGATGCGCGAAATATCACACGGTCTGGCTCCCGAATGGGCCAATTCGACGATTTTCTGTCGCGTTGAATCTGGCAGAGGCCGGCCGCTGACGAAAACCCCCCCTAGCTGGTTCACACCGCTGTGACCTGTCGCCAGCAATCAACACAGTCAAACCACACGGCCAACAGTGACAGAGATAGTGTGTACAAGAGAGTCATTCAATAAAAAAAGACGCAACATTTCACAGAGTTTATTTGAAACTTGAAAATATTAAAATAAAATAAATTCTTCTCATATATAATTTCTTTAGTTTTTTTATCCATCTTATCACTAACTAAAAAAATACTGTGCAAAATTATCTATTTTTATTTAGATGTATAGAGGTCAGTGAAAAATGTACGAAATGATGTATAAAAGATGAGAAATTATATATAAAAAGAACTCAATTAATTTTAATCTCAAATTTTCAATAAACTTTGTAAAATCGTGAATCTTTATTTATTAAATCACTCTCACATACAGGCTGTCCCAGCTTCGAAGGACCAGGCAACTATTTCGGAAGCTATTTTGCTTAGACATCTGAAACAAATGCCATTTTAAAAGAACTTTTTGCCCTACTTTTGATGACAGATAAAAATAATTTTTTGTGGTGTTTGGCAGTCTCGACATCAGAATCAACTGTATTTTTTCAAATTGCACTCTATTACATTTTACACAACGGTGAAAAGCTGATTTTACCCTGAATACAATGCCTTATAAATTTTAAATAAAATAACATTTTTTCTCTCAAAATTTAATTACAAAATTAGAGATTAAATATGTTTGATTTTAATAGATCGATTTAAAATAATTAATCAACAAAAATCAGTTTAAATAATCTGTTAAAAATAATAATGCAATTTGAAATAAAGATAGTTGATCCTACTACTAGTCCTGTAAACATAACCAAAAATATTCATTTCTGTCATCAAAATAAGTGCAAAAACTTATCAAATGGCATTTGATAGAGCTCTCTAAGTAAAGCTGTTTTCGAAAAAATTGCCCAGTTATTCGAAGCTGGGATACCCTGCATATAGAGAAAAATTACTACGCAGTCATCGACCGTTCCAATTCTTAATTAATTATTAGTATACAACGAACTACATACTCTTTGTTAGTAACAAAACAACTACAGATACTTGACTCGTACTGGCAACAGATTTGTTTCCAATAATTTAGTAAAACCAACCAAACTTATATTTCCCACAAAATACACCAAAACAACGAATCAAATATAATTGACAAAATTTTACAAACAAGAGATTCACTCATTTTGGTACATTTATTTTGGGAACATATCTGAACTAAATCAATTTAACCACATTGAATAAAATATTTCCAAAATTAAAATATTTTATTTCAAAGAATATAATTTTGATCACGGTACATTCGAAACGGGGAAGAATCAGTTATGTTTTAGTTCAGTTTGGTGGCACCTGTAGTTGTAACTGTGTCACAACCATATCAGAGCGGTGTGAAAAACGAGCTAAGACTGAAGTCGTCAACTACAGACCCCTGCAGATGCAGGGTGAGTCGCGTGGCCGCTGAAAAACAAAAGTCAATCCACTCCTCTCGCGGTCTGGTTGCTCTTAATCCAGAACGCACACTCTTAATAGTAAATTTACTTAGTCTACAAACCTAAAATTATTCATTAATAGGTACCGTAAATTCGGGTTACTTTAGTCCATCGAAGAGCTACTGTCATATATGACCTAAACCGCACAATACTTAATTAGCTCGGGAACTAAATGGAATAGCGGGAATTGAAACACTTGTAGTTGTTGCTTGTTTCTGCAGTTCCAAAAAAAACCTGCTGTTGCAAAAGCTAATTTGTGCAGTTGAAAAATTGTAAGTATAAAAAAAATAAATAAAAAAGTGTAGAGCAAAAAAGGTCCCTATAATTTGTAAGAGAGAGAAATATAGAAAGTGTAAAGCAAAAAAAACAAAGAAAAGATAATTGCAGTTGAAAATTTTTCATAAAATCACCCCTGCTTGCTAAAGTAACTCATGTGGGCTAAAGTCACCAAAGTTTACGGTATTGAAAAACATTTTTATTACATCAAATAGATATGTATTACATCGATGTTTGCATAACAATTCTCATTGATCAAAATAGGATTATATTATGTATGGCAAAAAATATATTATTGTACGTACAAACTATTATTGAAATGGAAAATTACTACTCGTTATGTATACAGTTAATTATGTTTGTATATGATACAGATATACATATTAGATAATCAATTCAACTATTTTGTATCTAGTATAACATTAATGAAAAATAATAATGGTTTGTTGGATCGGAAACATTTGGCATATGTTCTTATATAAATATATTGTGCCTGTAGGCTATATGTGCTGCGAAAAAATTTAATTTTTTTAGTTGTATGTAATTAATCTATTTTCGAAAAAAAGTCAATCTGTCTTTACTGAATCGATTTTGATAGGATTTTCACTACTAGAAAGCTTAAGACCCTAGATTAAATGATAGTTAATTTAAGACAGGTCATTATTAGGGCAAATTTAATCAAGGTAGTTGTGATTCAAATAAAAACAGCCTAACAGAGAACTATGCGAACTGACCCTCTCGAAAATGAATATCTTCGGATTTTGTGGAGTTTATGCGGTTTGGAAAGTTTATGTTTGGAATCATATTTTTGCAATTCCTTTTAATTTAATATTTAACTATAATTTTTTGTTTGACAATTTAGGATCTCTTATTTTCAAAAAATACTCTGGTACCAAAAGAATGGTGGCTAATAATTGAAAAATAATAATAATTTTTTTGTTGGTATGTATGTATTTATCAAACTATGGTTCTATATTTTCTGTGAGATTTATACAATTCAGAAAACCTGGAGATTTTCATTTTCATGTGGAACAATGCACGGAGTTCCCTTGCAAGCTTAAAATGGAAAACCATAATACACCTTTCAATGATGTATTACCAACATAAAATTCAATTACATGTACACATCGTGTGCGTTCTTTGGCGCAGACAGCGAGAGTATGTGGAGGTCGGACCTCGCAACTCATCCCGCGACTACACGAGGTAGAAATGGCAGGTACCGCTACCGAGGAGCCCATCGCCGCCGGTAGGGCTGCCGCAGGTGGTCATGCCGCCGCCAAGGGCTGTCACCAGATGGTGGTGTCGCTCCCCAGCGCCCGCTGCTGCCATCGCAACAACTATAGCAATAATTACAGTACAGGCTCAATGTAGATGTTAGCATCGTTGCACACTGTGTTTGGCATGGTTTGCTTTTTAAATCTATATATACAGGATGAGTCAAATGTAGTTGAACGATTGGAATTGCACGCCATTTTTAATGAGTGACGTTTAGTGGAGATATGGCGAATTCATCATAGAACGCTACAAAATTCAACAATGCATGGATGTTGTGGAAAAATACTGTTCAAAATTATATGCTTGTTAAAAAACATACAATTAGTTTGCATTTGACTATTACGTTTTGGTTTGAATGACATCAAAGATTATTGTCAACTGAAGCTTATACTTTGTTTAAATCTTCGACATTATTGTGGTAGAGTGGAGAATGAGTCCAGTTCCTTCTGATCGGAGTGCTTGCATCTATCACATACGGCAGCATTCTTTGCTGAGTGAACGGTTCGAGTACGCCCAGACTTTATTATATCTTCTATCAAAACGGTATCTTCAAATGCGGATACTAATTATATTTTAACCCGCACATGACTCCGATGTAATCTAAATTTTCACAATAACATTGCGTTATTGAGCATTATAGTGTTCCATAATGAATTTACCATGTTTACTCTACACGCCTGTCAAATGACAGCTGTCAGAAACGCACTTGCCAAAATTGGCGTGCTATTCAAATTGTTCACCTGTATACATTTCCCTCACTCGGTAGATGGATGTAGTAAAGGAAGAAGACATTTAAAAAGTAATGAACAGAGGTATACCTACGGGGTGGAAAAACTAGCCCCCAATAAGTAATCAGCATAAATAGAAGGTAATTTGAGAAAATATTGAAAAAGATAGACAGGAGCGCTCATACAGGTCCTTGTCAGGGGCATATAGAACTCTAGTTACGCCTCTGGTAATGAGTGATTTGTGCCATAACAGAAATAAAGGTAATGCCTTATTCATTCACTGAAAAACATCCAATATATTAATATAAAATACTAATAAGTTACTATATTTTAGAGTATGTCAATAAATTTCAAATATAATTTATTATAAGTATGTTTTATCGTAGATATATGTAATATTTTCTGCAACGATTTTTGCCTGATTAGTATCTACATTTAGCCATCAAGTACTTATTTTATAATAACGTGGTTGGTGTATTGAAAAAATTATAATTATAAATATATAGAAATAAATTTAACAATAAATGAGTATTTATACAATGGTAATATAAAGATAATTTTTGAAATGTGACTGTTAAATATGCATGAATACAATCAAAACAAAATGCATATAATTAAGAAATTATAAATAAATAATAATTGAACAAAATAAACGAACATATATTCAAAACAATATTCAAATTATCTAACGAATGAAGCTTTTGGAAATTAAATTTTCAAACAAATTTATGGTAATTATATACAGTCGACGCAAAAAACAAATACAATAGAATATACATATATTTAGAATGGTTAAAATCTCCATGCATAGGTAATTGGGTACGCGTACACATATACTTATATTTAAAAAGTTGTAATAAACAGTTTGTACCAAATATGTACAAGCTGTCCAGTAAATATACCGATAAACTTTGAGGAGTTGGCGAGGATATTAAAACAATCGCTTTTTGTTAATAAACCCATGTCTGCAAACGAGCTACTTAGCAGTAGAGCAAAAGAAAGGACATGTTTACGGGACTGCCTGTATATCACTGAATTTAGAATGATAAAAACCTGCATCACAAGAAATAGCGTAAAGAATTTAAGATTTTAAATACGTTGTCTAAAACTATGTATAAATCAAAATATACAGAATGATTCAGGATTAGTGTGCCAGCAGTTGGCCGAAAAAAATATTTTAAGCAAAGAAGTTCATATGAACATATGTGCAGAATTTCTTTGCGAGGGAGTTACAACAGATGCTAAAAGTACAATATTTAAAGATACGCATATATACATATTTTGTCACCATTATCAATTGTTTTTATTTTTAAATATGCTTTATCATTTGAGTAATTTCTGTGCTCTATCTATGCATTAAAAATCGAAGTCAGGAGCAATATTTAGTTCACGATGTGTCAAAATTCGCAATTTTATAAAATTGACTATACGAGACATCTATTGACGTTTTATTTATTGTTCTACGATTTTTAGTTCCGGGAATATAAGCTTTCAAAGAGTTAGATAAAAAAAAGTTACTCTCTCCTCCTCCAAATATCGACGGGAAAGACGTAGTTCTACATTAAAATTAAAAATACAAAAATGATCCGATTCACCTCGATCGGTATTTTTCAATAACATCCAATAGCTGATAAGCATTCTGAGATCAACATTACAGCATCGAACGTACCATTGACTGAAAGAACCTCGACAATTCTTCACACTATTGGCAATTTAATGAATTTATTAAATAACTACAATCATTAATCAAAACAGATCAATGAACGCATTGCACACCGTTATTATCTTTACTATTTCACTCGCCAGCGAGTCCTGTCCGTATACATCAAACGCTAATTAATCTAGAATACGTTTTCATCAAAGCATTATCGACCACCAATTAGTAATTGGTATTCATACCTGCGTACAAAATGGCTATACAGTAATCAAGTATGTATTGGCGATCATCAACAATTATACTCAATTGGTTTTAATTGTATATACTTTGTTTGTGACACAATGAATGCCTACTCATTATAGCAGAGTTGCCTGTATCTTTGATATCCTCCGCCTCTACTGATTATTATCATTATTGTTAAAACCTAATGGTACTCAACAAGTTGGTCTTTAACATACTTATAGATCAGTTATTAAATTATAAGTACTATAAATTAAAATTGATTTCTTGGTGATACTAATTTTCTGTAAAATTCGGGACAGGACCGTATTTGCGATTCGAGATACAAATTTAGTTTGAGATCTCTTCTTATATAATTGTTAGTTAAATGTAAGAAATTTTAAACCAAAGAAAACAATATAATGTTATTATACCTAATACAAAGTTGGCAATATCATTTTAACTAGGAATATTTATGGAAACATAACAAGCCATCTAGATTAGTGGTTCTGAAATTAGGATCCGCGGACCTCCAGGGGTTCGCTGAACTTTTTCCGGGGGTCCATGAAACATGTTTAGCATAAATTAAAGTATTTTTACATATCTATTTACCAGTGATTAATTAGTATCTAACGACCTTTGTTTTTCTATCCGGGGGAAGTGGTCCCTGAAAATCCGAATAACGCGTCGCTGACTTTAAGGAGCACACTTGGTTCAATGTTAAGTAGTCCTAAATCTTCCCGTGTCTAATGTCGGATATTACAGCCTAACTAACAAATATTTGTAAACTTGCAAACACTTTCAAACGGGGTATCAAACTTACATATATGACAGTCCTTTTCGAGTTTTTGACAGATAGTTGCATGCATAGTGAGTTAAAACAAAGGTATGTAAAGTAAATAAAAATGGTAAAAATCAACTTACTGTGCATGCAACTATCAAAAACTCAAAGATAACTGTCATATGTTTGATACAAGCTTGAAAATTTTATTAGCTAGGTTGTAATATCGGACATAAATTTCAATATTTGTTTTTACCATTAAATGAATAAATAAATACTTTTGTCATATACATTTATAGTAAAATATTTGTATATATACAAACATTTATTTCATGAATTCCTGCGAGAACAACAACATAGCTATGAGTGTTATAATGGATAATAATAATACAATCGCTGCATTCAAATAATATTTTTTTTTAATTACACTTGTATTCATTGTATAAAATATATTAATAAGATTAAATATGAATACATGCACGTACATACATTTGATCCGTTCCCTGAACTGTATTTAAACCGAGTCATAGTCCAACTCATAAAAGGTAATTATTAAATGTTTGTTGGAGCAAGAGTTGTGTGCCTTAATTAAGGCTTCTTGTTGCCAGTGTAATTTTTTTGACTTTTTGTAACATATACAATACAGGAGCAGGTACATTTTATTCAAACCGAACTTCTAAGTGTTTAGATAAAAGGAAAAATATGTGATCTTTTCAATTGCGAGGGATAACTCAAAAAGTTTACCGCTACCAAACATCAAATACATTCACCTTTGTAAGTACTTCGGTACCGCTTTGAATGTAGGATCATTACACACGTGTTGTTAAATATGTGTCGGACAAGGACACCGAATTCAATCTACGCATTACATTATATACACATCTTTGTCTTACGAGTGTACTTGTAACCACGACATCTGTGAAATAAGGATATTGAAATGCAGTAAAGTTGATTTACGTATTTTTCTCTCTATTATTGATTCGAGTGTTTTGGTTCGCGTATTCATACTGAAATTGATGGAATTTCTTTTGCTATAAGCATAAATTCATTCTGAAGAGTCTCTATGACGATTGTAAAAAAACGATAAAGTCTCGGCATCTCTCAAAAGCAAAATTACACCATATTTTATAGTGATGAATGGTTTTCACAAAGGATCGGGGAAAATGTCTGTACGTTACAACAATTATAGTGTGTATGTTGTGCCCGAGTTTTTATAAAATTGTTTATGAAATGTTGACAGCATTGAAGTAATGAATACAAGTGTTTGTGTTTTTGTTTTCATTTCTGTTAGTACGAGTAATTGCAAAGAAATTATAATAAATACAATATACATTCGTATATACTATATAACGGTATAATAATGTTAGATTTATTCAAAAACTTCGTTATTAGTAACTCTTTTAATGTATTAAAATTAGACTAATATACAATTATGTAGACTCTGTCTAAACAATTTTGAATTTTTTTAGCGTATACATCGATTTTAAAACTTTTTAAAAGTTAAGTATTTTATTTGTTCCAACTCGACACAAATACTATTAAACCGATTTTGATGTGACGTTTAGGTTTTATGATAATTGAATTGTAATACACTCGAGAAATTTATAGTTAAAATTTTTGATAGATTTTTCAAGTTGTGTATAAATAAACTTACTTGATTTATTGTTAATAACTCACTTAAAGCAGTTTATTCGTATACATTGACAAATCAAAGCTAAAATAAATGCCATAATGGAGCCAGTTTCGATTCGAAATCACTATTATTATAGTGAAATTTGAAGTGACTAATTAAATAAGTGAAATAACTACTAATTGAGTTTTAGAGAGTTTAGTAGATTATTTAAAAAATAAATCGATTTGCCATCATGAGACATGACAACTGTCTAAATATAAATAAAAATAATACCAATACTGATTTAAAAAATTTAAATCAACGGACATCTCTTTGAAACAAAAAAGCAAACAAACACCTCTATAATTTGTCAGCGTCCCTTTTCATATAAAACGTGTCATAATTAGCGTTGGCAGTCGAGCCCGCACATAAAAGCAATGCTGTAACCCCAAACAACCCAATCGTCAATTCGTAAACAAGATATCAATGAAAAACATACCGTATCGAACACACAAAACAGCTAATAAGTACCTTGCGAATATATCTACCACGATCGCAGTGTGTGTATGTGTGTAACATGATAGTGTACGCCAGTGGAGTCGTCATTGTAGGGTAAAGTAATATGCATGTAGGTACTTTTGTTACCGATTCCTTTTTGAGTGAACCAAGTTAATTACTTAAATACAATGTTGACCAAAAAGATGTAAGTTAATAATCAGAAATTAATTCAGATTTAGAGAAATTAAATACTTTTTAGTTATAAAAAAAAAATGTTACAATAATAATGGATCTTGGTTTCTGGGTGTAAACTGCTACAATTTGGTCGTGTTATCGGCTAACGTATCGTCACACTGTGCAGTGGACATCTTCAGGGTCTTCTTAAAGTTTTAGAAGAGTCCTAAAGAAGTCCGATAACACAAGTATCAAATTGATGCGGATTATAACATTTTTCACCATTCGTATCCGGATCACCGCGGAAGCCTCAAAACTTGTATAATAATATTAATATAATTATAATAAATTATTGAATAAAAATAAAATTAATTTTTGGCTGTATGTGGAATTATTTATTTTATTATGAATCGTTTCAAAATTAATTAGAAAAATTAAAAAAATTGACAAGAATAAATATTCGATTCCGGTTTTAAGATCGTTTTAAAAATTAATAAGTTTTCTTGTTTGGACAAAATTTATTCAAAATATATAATTTGACCTTTTTGAGTTAGTGTTTACAGACCGACAGACACATACAGACATCATGGCGAAAATAGTCAGAATGCATTCAGGGAAGGCCAAAATGGATATTTCCATCAAAATGTCGAATTCGAAAAAAATGTATATTTCATACATGTGGTTGTATAAGAAAGTTAAAATGTATAGAAAAATGAACCGAACATAAATACACAATGATAATATTATCTACAAGTTTGTATACGTACCATTTCAAAAATAACTAGAAAAATTCAAAAGTAATTTATTGTTAATTTTAAAACTTTCATAATAACTCCGCCACTGTATTGTAACATCATTTAGGTAAATATTGGCTTGGTCGATTTCAGTTCTTCAGTTTGTAGCAGGGTGTTCCCGTACACTCCGCCAATACATCCCGGTGCAGTCACTAAAAGGGACAACTTGTCATACGAGTATGATGTGCGCACAATAGGTGACGACGTTAATAAGTATGTATTTGGATTGTACAATGATATTGATATAGATTTTAAAATTGTTTGTTTAGTCCTTGTTTGAATTGTCAATTATACATTTATTTATTGTTTGATTTGATTCTTTATTTTATTAGTTTTATTTCAATTTGTATGAATGAAATTTGCATTATTAGATTAGATTTGTTTTACATACAAATAAAAACAGATTGATGAAGGTAAATATTGAAAATTTAACTACGGAACATAGGGGAATCAATGTTATTTTATATTAATGAAAAAATTCAAATTTATCATTACTTTAAATTAAGAACAAAATGAATTGTTTTATTTTTAACATTAACTACCAAATGTCAAAGTTGTAAAACTATACGAAGCATCATATTTTCTGCAATTTGGTGTTGAAAACTTAAAATTTTCAAGATAAAATGTATTTAATTTTTTCTAGTGTCAATTAAAACACATAAATATAAAAAATATTAAAGCAATTATTAAACTAAACAACTAACTAGTCAACACTCAAATGTTGAGCAAAAGTTAAAAAAAAACTGGCAGACAATAATTTGAAAACGGTACACGACTACTAACCACTGCACGAAATGTTCCCATATTATTATTATTTAGGTTGTTTGTCAATGTGTCTGTTTGTCAAAACTCTGCGCTCTGCGGGATGACACACTTCAAATACAAAACGCTACCGACACAGCTGTGGCCCTCCTCTACTTCTACACACATAGGTACTTCCAGTTCTTTTCAACCGTACATATGTCCAGGTAAAATTAGTGTGCAGACATTTTTATTTGATATTTTTAACTTGAAATGTTTACATACAAAAACTTTAATTGATTCTATGCATTTTCAAACTTTAACGTTTTCTAGATCTGTAAAATTTGATAGATCAAGTATAGTTGTGGTTTGAACTAAAATGTTTGTGAATAGGTACAAGTCTTGAGGCTTCCGCGATGATCTTGATATGGATCTTGGCTTCTGGGTGTAAGCCGCGTCGGTTTGGTCATGTTATCGGTCAATATTTCGTCACACATTGCAGTGGACATCTTCAGGGCTCTTCTAAAAGAAGAAGAAGAATACCCAGAAGCCAAGATCCAGGTTTATGTCTAACAAATATTTGCTAGCTTACAAACACTTTCAAACGGGGTATCAAACTTATAGGACAGTTCTCTTGGAGCTTTTTTCTACAGGTAGTTGCATGTATAGTAAGTGAAAACAAAGATATGTAAAGTATATTTACTAAAGTGTATTTACTAACCTTGAGTAAAAACGGTAAAAACCAACTTACTGTGCATGCAACTATCTATCAAAAACTCAAAGAGAACTGTCATAAGTTTGATACCCCGTTTGAAAGTGTTTGATAGCTTAGAATATTTGTTAGCTAGGTTGCTAATACCGGACATTATAATATTTTTATGTATAATGCTTCAAGACATTCAAGTTATAAATAATTTATTAAAAATCTTCGTGCAGTCATATTTCGATCTTTTTGTACATTAAGGCCGTTTTTTGATTAATGAAATTAATCATACTAGGTATATTTGTTATTATACTTTATCAGGGATCCTAAAAGGGAAGAAAATTATTTTTAAATATATTTTACATCAATATAATTATGGACTCATTGTCAAGTCCTTTTTTATCTGTTCATATGTTTCTATTTTTAATCTTGAAGTATAAGCTTTCATATTATTAATCTATGTATATAAGAGATATAACTGTGAAACAAGCGATACAACTTCGAGTAATTATGGTAATTGAACATATACGTAAAGTGACACGACGTAAGTTGAAGAGTTGTAACTCGGGGTATGACAATTAATATTTACTCACTCAATTTATCATTTTAGAGAAATACAATATTATATGTAGCTTTACATCATTTTTAATTCTTAACATTTAAATTCTGGTTTGTAAAGAAATCTTGTATAGAATTCTCGTCACACAAATTACAAAAAATAAGCTTATTTTTATTGAATAATAGCGGCTTCAACGTACAACGTTTTTCATTACAAAAGGACACAAATTTACAAGAATTTGTAAATCTCTTTCGAGCATTGAGTACAATTTTACACAATAGTTTACCGATTCAGAATTTATGTATAACAAGGACTGGCCAAACAACATGTCTATATTGTCGATGACATGCGGTACTAACTAGAGAAGGATAGTGACATTGTTGGACGTATATTATTTGCTTTGATTTGTTGCTATGTTGACAAGTTTGTGGTTGTTGTCCACTTAATATGATAATAGTGATCGTGTGTCAGACAAAGATGGATATTCCAGATTTCATAATCATTTGTCTGTTGTCTTCTTTTAACAAAACTTTTATTTTTCTTATTTTTAATACTAATAGATGTATGTAATAATTAATTTTAGTACCTGCATTTTTTTTGTTAATTGTATTGAAACATCGACCACACGGATCGATAAAATTATGAAACTGGAGTTATTGTGGTTTTTGCATATTAATAACTTGAATTGAAAACTGTTTTTTTTTACTAGCTGTTACCCGTGACTTCGTTCGTATGAAATTTAGGTTAGTGTAAACAACACTATTAAGTTAGGTTAGGTAAATAATACAGATTTTTATAATGATAGTCGATAAATAGGTTTTTAGTTTTGAATTTGGGTGCAAAAAAGTATAACCTTCATCCGTACAAATGTCTCACACCAATTTTTTTATCTAATCAATTTTCGGGATACAAAAATAGCCTATGTCCTTCCTCAGGAAGCAAGCTATCTCCCTGCCAACTTTCATCAAGATCGGTCCAGCGGTTTTGCTAACAATTAGACAGATATACAGAGATATAGATATATAGAGTTATGTAATAAAATTTTGACACTCTTTTTCTAAAAAAGTGTTTACGTCATAAAAGGAAGACAACCTTAGAATTTCACGTGTCTAGGTCGAGGTTTGGGCTGGATGTTGATGAGTCAATCACTCAGAACTCTATTATATGTACAAATATGTTCTTATTTTGATAGAATGTATTTTTCTATTCATACTCCACCACTGCCCAAAAAGTCCGAATATTTTTTTTATCCATTCAACATTTTTTTGTTTAAAATTCGAAGGTTGATATCATAAGTGTAGAACAAAGACAGATAAAGAGAGGCAAATGCGTATCCATCACGTGTACGTTGAAGGAATGTCAGAACTGTGACGTTTGCTAAGAGAAGTGCCAGTGATATCCATCTGCCGCGCGCTAGATTAGCCGTCACTTCGGGAGGTCGTGCTATCGCGGACTCCATCTCGGCTACTGTAGTGTTTGTTATCTATTCACACTAAATACGCTTTCTTGTTAAACTCAACCTCACTCGGATTGCCTACAATTGATGTTTACTTTACTGTGGATATTTTTGTGGTTTTTCTTATGTAGACTTTCGTGGTCAATATCCATATTAACCGGATTGTTGTATTCTTTCACTTGACGTTTGCACACTTCTGAAGAATACTCCGATATGAATTGTGAATCTTTGACCATATGCGAGTATTGAACGAAAAATAGGGTAATAATAACATTCTTACATATTATAAAACGCAATGTCTCTCTGTCTGTCACTCGAGAACCACGTATCCGATGTACGTGTTTTTTCAATTCATTTATGTACTTTTTTTTTATAAATTCATCATTATATTTTGTTACGTTAAGTAATATAAGAAATTAGCAGTGACGATAATAATAAATCAAGTAGGAAAAAAATTTACTCTTTTGCCTAAACCGTTAAATATTGAACAATATAATGTAGTAAAGAATTGTGTAGAATAAAAAGATCTAAAATAAATTCCGCGATACTATATATCTAACATTTATATTTAAGCGATGGATTAACTGAAATATTTCTCAACATTTGTAACCTGTGTGAAGTAAGTTTCGAAAAATAAAAAAATAGAGTTCTGAAAAGCGCTCAATGAGTTTTGGAGTTATTTTATATTTTGAAAAAGAGTTTTTTTTTAAATAGGGTGCTAACTTCACGCAGCACCGCAAACTCAAAAAACCCTATTTATTAAGAGTTCTGGAATTTTCTTATATTTTAAAAATGATTTCTCTCAATTTAATCCCCCAAAACCAGTTTATAATTTATAAGGATTTACTAAATTATTTATCAATATTTGTAAGTATGTTGTTTACCTATATGTTTTAAAATAATTTATAACAATATATAAACGAACAGACGTGGGTATCTACGTATAAAAATATAATACTTTTAAAATATAAATATACAATATAATAACCTTGAGTAGAGACATTCGCGACCTACACATTCCACTACATTTTTTTCCAATATAAAGTCGATAAAAAACTCTCACATTTCATCAGCGTATATTTTTTCTCGAGCAAGAACAAACCTGATACGCCAGATTCGAGCGTGCGTGTTGGTAGTCCTGATAAAACTTCTAATCTGTATCATATTTCACATTGAGCCGAAACGCTCTTAAGCCAGGTTCGTCCGAAATTCCAAAACAAAACCGAACACACGGATTGTCTTTCTGGAGACATTAATACCTCAGTTTCTTCACCGCTGTGTCTACCTTTTGATGGACCTTAATCCCTTAAAATTGTTTAATAAATAACGAAAGATTTTAATAACATTCTACTTATTTTTATTTATTTTTTAATGGTTTCTGCCCTATATTCTTATCTCCGAAAGTAAAAAAATCTGAAGATGTTTAATGATGCTGATTTCAAAAGGAAATTATCAACACTCGCCGCACTTACCTATTTTCTAACATAATTAAACTGCTACTAATTACACTACATATTTTTAATTGCTTTATAATTTTGTTAATGTTTTAAACTTTTAAAATCTTTTTTGCATTATCTAGTGTTTATGTATAAGCAGAACTCAAAATTTCAGCGCGCAATATTTTATATACTTTGAGCATTAAATATATTGTATTTGAGCAATAACATTTTGAATTCTGAGCATTATACTAAACATAAAATGTGACATTAAAAATAATTATTTTGAGCAATAACACTTTCCGTTTTAAGCATTAAAATTTTGTTTTGCGCAATAATATTTGCTTTCGTTATTATTATAATTTAATTTGCTTTAATTTTACAACTATTATTATTTTTTGGGGGAGATGTTCCATTACCCCCCCCCCCCTTCCAAATGAAATCAGGACAGTGAACTTGTATTTTATTAGAACATCAACTCTGTATGATTTATAAAATATTATATAAATACAAGATATTGCTCATTTAGTACAAATTTCACCATACTCGTTTAGTCATTTAAAGGAGCAATTTTTTTTTATGTGTCATTTTATTTCTTTAATGAACAAAAAGTATTTTTTTAACGCCAGTTTATATTAACTAATACTAAAACATAAAAAATACTGTTCAATATTGTTTACAAATGCTATAATAGTTTATTAAACGTCACAATAGTTTATATTTTAATGTTCTTCACCATTCCTCATTTCATTTAACGTAGTGCGCGTTTAATTTGTTCCCAATATTAAATAGTTGAATAAATTGAAAAACTATACTATTCGGTACGGAGCACTAGTACGCGAGGGTCAACTCGCACTTGATAATTTTTTTTAATTAAAAAATTTTGTTTTCTTTTTAGATTAATAATGTCATATTTACAAATTTAAATATTACCTACATAATATTACCTAATCAAAAAAATGTTTTATGAATATTTTTAAATAAAATATTATGTAACAGTACGTATGTAAATATTTTAAACCCTCTACAAGCGGGGTAGATCTAAAACCGAAACGATGAGTCGAGAAACGTGTTTGATTCGTCTGGTCTGCGTCAACATTGATCGAAGTAGTCGTAGTGTCTTCGTCGGCATTGGGTGAATTCGACTGTAAAATTTCCACTCCTCAAACAAAAAGAAAGCAGCAAAAAAGAACCAGGAGGGAAAATCTTTTTATAATAACCTGCACTATAGGTAGAAAGACTGTGTATGGCAGCTGCCTCTTCTATCGATACATTTGTATCTTCCCTTCTATGTATGTATTTTTTAAAACATCATCAGAATTCATTTGATTTGAAGGAATTTGTAGCAAGCATTTCTTTGCTATAAATCGGATTATTATTATTTTTTTGTAAATTTTTGCAAAATATTGTTTTTATTTAAGTAGGTACTATGTGCTTCAAAAGTCGTCTGTCATCCTAAAGGTTAGAATAGCTTACAATAGATTCGCAAACTAGACTATTGATTATTATTATATTATTGTTTTAGTTATTAATTAATATATAAATTTAATTTATATATTACTTAAATAAGTAAAACGGAAATTATCAATTACCACCATGCATCAAATCCAGGCTGATAACTATTCGATATTTATCTTGATTTTGAACCTTGATTTGATGTAAACTCAAAAATTACTTAAGCGATATGTTTATTTTTCCCAGAGTGATATTTATCACTCAAATATTGTATAATTAGATCAAGCACGTATTAAGAAAAATATATATCATTTAAAAAAAAAACGCGAACGAAGCCGTGGAGAGTAAAAAAAAACGACCGAAAAATGTAAGCATGTCTACGAAACCAACTGCTCATTTTACATGTTACATGATGGTTACATTTTAAAGAAAAAACTTGAATTTATTTAGTTCATAGGTATATAGGTATATTTAATACATACATTACGTTTTTTGTATAGAATTTTATTTAAACTTTAAGCAGCTTTTCATGTTTTCAATTTTTTTGCATCAGTAACAACGAAACCAACTAAATTTAAATTTATTTATTGAAAACTGGTGTTCTTGTATACAGTATAAGGTTTTATAAAATTTATAATGCGTTTTTGTTGACTTATTATGTATAGATACAATTATATTAGGTAAATTTATTATTTATAAAATGCTAAAGTTGTACCCGTGGCTTCGCTCACGTGGACTACAAAATTATTGTTTAGGATTTAAAAAAAATATAGTTGAATTATTTACTTTTTATTCTACACAATTCTTTATTTAAAAGAGCAAAAGAGTGCGCTGGTGGCAAACTTTTTTCCGACTTGATTTACTATTATTCTTACTGCTTATTTCTTATGTTACCTAACGTAACAAAATATATACTTATTATAATATGCAAGGTTATTTGTCGATCTATATGTTATATTATGTATAGCAAAATAATATTTGTTCTTAAATGTTTATTGCAATTAAATAATCATTTTCCTCCCCTGAGATAAATTATGTTTCCATCTGTTGATGAAACTTGAAACTATCACATACATATATACACATTACACATATCATATATGTATATTTACAGATGGATATTGATATGTAAATCTCTTAAAAGAGTAACTAGAGAGCCATATGACCAAGTACATACCTGTACATTTTTAAATGTGTTTGTATTTTTATTTTGAACCAACGATGTATGTAATTAGAGTTGAAGAGAGGTGGTTCGCTTCCATTTTAATTTATATAGAGAGGCGCATCCAGAAAAAAGTTCGGGAGGGGCGCGGGGGGTAACTTTTGTTGTAATTATATTTAAATTTAATTTAAAAAAAATGTATATTTCGGGAGGTCTGTTACATCTGTAACTGCAATTCATATTGAATACTTGTAAAATAATATAAGGTAAAAGCACCAGTTGTGACCGCTATAAGAGTAAATTTTCGTTTTTTTTGGATTAATGGGCTTGTTTTTTGTAATTCTCATGAACTCATGTTACTAATAAAACAAGTAACTCTTTATTTAATCAATTTAATTATCAAAGTTCGCAAATATAGTTTGTTTTTTAAATTGTAGCCTTTTATTTTGTTCATGTTTTTTCTCCAGTAATGGCGAAGGTAAGACCAGTAATGAGCACGCAGTGTTGGACACTTGTTGATGATTACAAAATGATAAGTACTACGACACAAAAGATATAAAAGAAAAAATCGTCAAATTTGAAACAATGTAAAGTAGTTGCTATGATAATATAATAATTAATAAATAAATAATTCTTATAATTAGTTTAAATGTCCACCAATTTTGACACATACTGGCCGATTGTCATCAAATTACGCTGTAAGACAATTAAATGTATATAGATTAATATTCAGAAATATTAGTAATCAAATATCAACAAATATTTCTAATTCAGTACATTTAATTAAAACTTTCCCATTACTGGGGTCCGTAACAAGACTGGTGCCAGTACCTTATTAGCACGATAATTGATAACTTCTATTTTAGTTTGTTGGTGACAATTTAATATAATGTAACATTAAGTAACTCGCTTGTATCAATACACCTTTTTAATCTAAGTTTTGTAATTTTAATACTTTTATAAAGTATTTGTTTATAAAAAAATAGCTTGAAAATAAAACTGAAGAAGTCAGTGAACGAAATAACAAATTCTTATAGGTACTCTATGTATAGTATATTTGTCTGATACGCATATACATAGAAAGAAAAGTGGTTCATTTCCATTTTAATCTACAAAACATCCTCCGGTGAATAGAAATATAAAAAAGGTTTTTGTGGTAAATTTTCATTTCTAAATGAAAAGATGACTTCACCACAAACATGTATACGTACAATATACGTTGAACATTTTGTAAGATGAAATGGCTTCATTATAGAAACATTCTATCTATGAAATAAAAGAAAATATCCACTTTTCATTCTGGTTTACTTATGTAATTGTGAACTATAATCGCTATATTTACTTTTTAAACGAATTTTTATTTTTATATTGTTGACCTTTTATTATAAATTGACCTACAATAATATCTGTCATTATTTAATTAATTATGATAAATATGGTCAATTTTTTAAATTTAATTTAAACGTGCTGTTTATTTTTATAAATATTTATTTTTTGTGTTATTTTTAGTTTATTTTATCAATATATCGCTGAAATATCATACTAGTGTTATATGGTACGTAAAAGAAAAAAAAACTCTGAAACTGATAAAAAGAATGTGTACATTTAAATCTAAGTTTTTTTAATTATTGGCAAGAAACGAAATATTCATTGAAAAATAAAACTAACATCGAAATTAGTGATGAAATCTTTCTGGCTATACGGTCTACATACAGCATTCAGTATAAATTGTGTCTAGGTATATTGTCTATATATAAAACATGTATGTAGTCGTTGAGACATATAACAAAGAATCAAACTTTTCGATATCATCGGAAAGTTTTGAAAACTTAAATGTAAGATTTGTATCTCAACTCTGTGCAATTTCCCTCTGGCTGCTGTAAGCTTTTAGCATTCATTGTATCGACTGATTTGTCTGTATTGTGCGCCCATCGATTGCTATTCTTTGCGTTATAAATAACGATCCAGAGACGTTTTACAAGCGTTTTAGAGAAGAAGAAAGTATAAGGAGGGTCGAGAGATGCACTCTGTGCTGTCCGTCGTGTCCTCCCCCATTCTTCCTCTCATGCTCCTACCCCCCCCCCCCATGGTTTTGCCTTATTCTGATACGCTTTATAGTCAAAGCAGGCCATGATAAAGGAACGGTCAATCTTTATATTGTCTTTTTATTTTATTTATTCGTATTCTAATAATTATGTAAAATAATTACTTAAATACATTCTTTTAAAATTTTTACAAGAACGGTGAAGGCTGCGTGCCAAGACGAAAGTATTACTTTATATATATTTTTTATTTAATAAGTATAGGGAGTGAATTCCTGAGCAAATATTCAAAAGGATAATTAGTTACAATGAGTTTAAGAGATTTAATTTTTATAACGAATATAATATTTGTTCATTAAATTTCAACATTTAAAGAGTGAAATATAAATTAATTCAAATTATTTACATAATAAGACCCATACCAAATACATTTTGTGCAAAAAGTTGTTAATGAAAACTAATTAAAATTTTAATTTAATTCTGAATAATTTCAAGAAGATTTTCAGGTTGGGTGACTCGCTGAGAGTGATATTCAAAAAAAATTTTTTATCAGCGACATTTTGAAGCACAATTGTTCAAAATTAAATTAATTTTGCTTCCTCGCAATATCGAAGATACGAGAAGCTTTGTAATCGTTTTAGATTGAGACAAAATATATGTTCTCCGATTTCAAAATTTTAAATTGGTCTTTCCGTTTTACGTCAAGACAAACATTTTTCGTTCCGTATCTGTCTGTCCGTCCATTCGTGTGTCCGTACGTCTGTCCTCTGAATCCTTGTCACATGCATAACATGAACCACTGAACCGATATTATTGAAACTTGGTCGGATGGTTGGGGTCTGGCTTGAGGACGGTCCCATTTCAAAATCGTGTGTAAGAGGGAGGGGTGACATCCCAAAATATTTATTTTTTCAAGATATCTCAAGAACGACACAATGTTACGTAAAAATTTTATAGAATATTTTTTGTAGAGCATTAAATTTCCTATAATTAATTTTGAGTTTCTGACTAATTTTATTTATAAACAATGACGTACGCTATTTTTTTATTAAATTCAAAAAGCCTTAATACAGTAGAACCTCTGTAAGCTGAAATTCAAGGAAAAGCTAGTTAAAAAAAGACTTGTAAGGGTCGTCAATGAGTTATAGAGGATATAAAAGTAAAAATAAATTGAAAATACCTCCTAGGTAAACCGTAATTAGTTCGAGTTATAGAAGGTTCATTTACTTCAAGTAATAAGTATTGAGGTAAGATGGGAAGGGGAATGGACATTTCTTCAACTTATAGAGGTTCTACTATATAATTAAAAATTTAATTTTTGAGGCTTACTACCTATTAAATTAATTTATCGATATACTAAAATTATAATGAATCTAAATACAATAAAAATTATAGGTATAAAACATAATTTTTTTTTTAAATACACCAACCACGCAAGTATCGAAGTATAACAGAATTTTCCAACAATTTTATTCAATAAAATATACATATATTATAAAATATATTCTGTTTCAATTGTGTACATCTGAAATAAAGAGAGCTATCTGCCATCATACTTATTATATCTATAATACTGAATAATAGAAAACGACTTCTGTTCGGGAATATAGTACTCTGGAGTTACAAATTAAGGCAACCTTGGATTGGTCTTAAAATTTTTGTTATGTAGTCTAGTTTTACATTTTAAAATTACACATGATATCAATAAAAAGTTTAGTACTAATATCCTTTTAAATAATGTATATAAAATATATAGATATCCGAAAAACAAGTTTACTTATTTAAATATAACGAGTTCCCATTAAAAAGTTGTGGTTTACAGTAGGCCTTATTCAATCGATAGTAGTAAATAATTAAATTAATTGTATAATTGTTTTGTAAAAGAGTAAAAAGATTAGATATATTTTACATTGAGAAAATATTTAAAAGCAATAATGTACGGTATTAGTAGCTAGCAAAAATTTCTTAACTTGCATAAGCACTTTCAAATGAGGGTATTAATTGTCTGTTTTTATCTATGGATTAGTTTTAAAATTTAGAGCAGTGATATTTCAACTTATTATAACACAATTAGCGACTCTAACTGTACAAGATAATTTTGATAATATCACAACTGTTTTAATACCGTTGGTATTTATACTTATCCAACACTTCACTCTAAGAGAACTGTCATATAAGTTTAATACCCCGTTTGAAAGTGCTTGCAAGCTAGAAAATTTTATTAGCTAGGCTGTAATACCGCACATAATCTATAATTAGGAAGGTGAAATTTTTAATGCTCAATGCTGTCAGCAAAGTATCTTCTCCAGTTGACAATAAAATTATGAAAAGAAGAAGAATAACAAACAAAAATAGACCTTGGGTCAAAGATATGGGTTGTAATTTTTTTATCGGTTTGAAAAGAATATTTGAAAGTTCACAGGATTATTTTATAGATATTATAAAAAAAAAACATATTTAATTATTTTGAGTGTTTGATCTAGTTAAAAATAGATGACAAATAGCTCAAATCAGTATCAAAATGCACTTGGACAAAGATCAGATAGGTATAGATAGACAGTGTGGTAAGACATGCAGTTGTGTATGTATATTAATAGTATATAGGGATGTACCTTTGTGTGCCATCTCGTCGACGGTGAGCGGCGTGGCGGGCCATGGGGCCACGGCCGCCCCGCCGAGTTGCTGCGCCGGGAGAATGATGGCGGCTGCTGATGCGTCCTCACCGTTGTATACGCCACGCGCCGCCGCCCCCGCACCTACGCCGACTCGTATCTCTGCAAAAATAAAAACAAAATAAACTGATTGAAAACGATTTGCTATACCGAAAAATTATTTAATTAATAATATTCCCTACAACTTTAAAAAAATATAATATAAAAGGGAGGGGGGATCGAAACGAATTGGATCAAAATCTTAAGATCGTTTTAGGTTTTTTACTTTTTTTATACCCGAATGTATATAATAAATAATATACATAATATAAATAATATACATATAGTATATGTAAGTAGGTCATTGTTAAGCTGATTTTTCGAACTCAAGATTTATAATGAACTATCCATTTTGACCTTCCCTGAATCCATTTGTGTGTCTGTCGGTCTGTCTATTTGTAGACGCTGTAACTTAAATACGACAAATCGTAGGATGAAATTTTATATTAAGAAAGAAAACCTCTTATCTTTAAAAACGATCTTTCAAAATGTTTACCATTGTCAAATTTTGAATTTTTCGAATAATTTTTGAATTCTGCGTGCATTTCTCTAAATACGCAATTACGACCAATAATTAAATACTATTAAACATATTATTATAAAATATAACTTGATTGTGTAATCATCTCTCTCATACAAAATTAATTATCATTATCAATGTTATAAAATGTAAAACCGTAGTTTTAACTTCATGAGTTTCTACAAATTAAACGTAATTTTTGCTCACGAATTATATTTTTTACTCACACTCGGTCACAATTTTTTATGTTTTGTTTTTGAAAGGTTCATAAAAATAATAAAACAAATAATGAACGATGTTTAAAGTTCGCACCAAAAAATAAAAATATAAAATAAATTTTTAATTTCACGCTAACATAATTCGATTTTTCACATCTGAGTTTGTTTTTTGGACAAGTTTTTCTTGGAACTTTTCCTGAAGAGTACGTGATAAAAAATTATGACCAAAGTTTTCAGGATCTTAAAAGTATTTGATTATCTACGGTGAATAAATTTGAGGATACTTCAACAATGGACTAAAATTGCAAAGAATTTATCTCGGAAAGTTTCCAAGTCCAGTATTTAGTTACTCCCCTTCATTAACTTTCAAATAAAATTATTATTCATTGAATATAAATTTATTTCAGATCTTGACGTAAAAATTAATAACAAAAGTTTAAAACACAAAGAGACAACTTATATTTATTTAATTTTTTCATATTATATGTTTTGCTTTCAATCCATAACATTTTTATTGTCACCAATAATTACCTAAAATAAGACAATTTATTATTAGAATGTAGCAGAAATTAACATTGTCTTCGAGGTAGAAGGGGGGGAAGATCATAATCTATAGAACATAAAACAGATACTGGTAGGGCTTGTTAAGTAAATTGTTAGGTCATATCACAAAATTATATCGATATATTTTGAAATTATTATATAATATAAATCGATCATTTTAATAGAAAATATACCAGTTGAAACGAAAAATAAAAATGACAGTTTTTAATTAGTTTTATCTTTTTTATTTCAATATCTTAATACATTTTTAATATCTTATACATATATACACATTCAACAACAAATGTTCTTCCAGTCCGTTATCAAAAATACAACATTACTAATTAATTAAACAACACCTGCTTTACCGACTTCATAAATATTACATTATTTATTGACAATATTTGTAATTATATAAACAGGATGAAGAATTTAATTACGATAAATAAAGAAATCGATTCACTTTTAGATATTTTAGCTATATATGCAAATACTTGCTTTCGTAATAAATTTTAACTTAATCCACATTTTCCACCATTTTTAAATTTCGTTCTTAAGTTTATTAACAAAATATATAAAACTAGCTGTTACCCGCGTGACTTCGTCCGCGTGGTAATGCAGATTTCTGTTATAAACAAATTTTTTGTTTCGCATTTACACGCTACATGTCTATGCTAAAAAAGGACCGCACATTCTGTATTAACATAATTTCTTCAAAACAGGGAGCATTGGAATGCATCGATCTATCTCTTTTTCTTACAATTAGAATCTGATTGGTAGCATACGACAGTTCATGATTACACTCCTGTTTAAATAAGGACAAGTATATCTCAACGCATCCTCTATCTCTTTCTTTTGACACGACTCTGTTTTCGACTCTGTCTATGGGATAGATGAAAATTTTGTGTCCCATGAGAATTATGAATACCCTATATAAATTTGAAAAACGATTTAACTATTTTGGTTTCGGTAGCCAATCTCCCAAAAACTAATGATTTTGAATTCAATTCAAATTTACTCGTGTGTCTTAATATTAACAAAAGAGTAAATATTTTCATATATATCTGAATTATGAAACATCCCACACCCTGTATATATACTAAATTTTAATAAAAAAAGGCTGCAGTAGAGACACTCAGGTTGAAGAGACATATATGTGATGTTAGTTAGGTTTTCGCAACATAATAACCAATTTGAGAGTGTCAATGATCACATACTACAGCACATTCAGTGTCTCTTCATTACGCGATGAGGGCCTCTTCGCCGTCACCCATGCGGGGGCTGTAATTGTTTTCAAGTTGTTACCCTGACTGTGTGTGCGCGCGGAATTTTAAAATACGTGTTATTGGATTCACAGCGAGGGTTGGTTGCATTCAGCCGGAAACAATGGAATGTAAATAGATGTGTGTAATTTCAGATTTTCAAATGGTGAGACGAGGTGACGATGTCAGATTAAATAAGGTTTTATTTGAATGAGATGTTGCTCGTGATGGTTTTATCTTTGTAAATATTTTCATACAAACTTTTTTATTATTATATTATATTATATAAATTATAACTGCAAGTAGAGACAAAACATTCCAAAATTAGATACTGGCATCAATTTGGCCGCTTGAAGAGCAAGGTGTAATGTTTTTGGAGATCCTTTATTGTATTTTTTTGTAATTCTCATAAACTAATGTTACTAATAAAACAAGTAACTCTTTATTAAATCAATTAAATTACCAAAGTCCGCAAATATAGTTTGTTTTTTAAATTATAGCCCTTTTAATTTATTTTTTTCTAGTAACATCTAAAATAATATCAGTAATGGACATCCAGAAATGATTACTACGGCACAAAAAATTATAAAATTATAATGGCAGTGATCAAATATCAACAAATATTCCTAATTTAGGACATTTAATTTTACAAGTCCAACATTGGGGTATAATCCAAGACTGGTGCCAGTACCTTATGCTGAGTACTTATTTCAAAATATAGGTACTTAAAATTCAGCAAAAAAATGTAGAAATTAATAAGCTAATATATAAAAAATTTACATTAAAAAATGATCCATTACTGTATGTTGTTCACGAGTTATTAAAAAATAAAGAAGAATTTTCAGCAGTTTTTTTTAAATTTCGTACACTTTTTATGACCTCAAGGAATATATATTTTCCCGAAATTTTATTAAAATCCATTCACTTAATTTAAAATTAAAAAAATACTAATGTTTTATTTAAATCATGAAATAATATTACAAGTTTTTCTTACTTTTCAGTTTTGTACAAGAATTCATAAAGAAGAAAATGAGTTTTTTATTTTTGTAATCGGACAGATGAAACCGGAGATATTTTAAAAAAATGTACAAAATTTTTCAAAAACGTTTAAAATGTGCCTCAATGTAAAGATTTCAGTTACTTAGTCCCTGTAATGCCTAGAATAAGATAATAAAAACAATTACACCTCCCTTGTGAAATTGAAAATCAATTATAAATGTATTATACATACATATAGGTATACCTAAGTCTTAAAAGAACTCAATTACAAAATTTATTTTTCAAAACATTATCTACAAGTTAAAACTACTATTCTAGACATTTAAAGGTATCTAATAGCGTATACACTTTTACTAAAAGTGTTATTTTCATTAACAGTAATAATCATTAAAAAATACCCCCCCACCCTCACTTACAATAACCTAACCATTACACGAACAGTATACGCGTTAATTTTCAATCTCAACACAAACACGAAACTCTCCACAATTCAATCCTATTTCACATTTTATTATCAACGTCCCCACACATGGCGGAATTAGCTTCTGCGTTAAGGACTTTTGAGCTACGCGCGCCCTCTCTTTCATAACAAATATCCTGTTAGCGTGACGTAATCCAGACATAATTCACGACTACCAACTGCAATTGAATGTTTCATTAAATGACAAGTGTATATGAGTTTTGTATTAGGTTTTCATAAAGTGCATATTGACAGAATGCAGGATTATTTTATCGCGTGCTGGAAATATTAATTGTTTGTTTATTATTGTTATTTGTCGTTTGTAGTGGCGCATATGGAATTGTATTTGTAAAGCTGTTGATGATCATGTTATTATAAAAGAAATATGTTCATTTATGTTTTTATAAAAAAAATATTTTCTTTATTTTCATTCGTGTTTTTTTTTATGGAAAGAAAAAGATCAGATATTTGGTGATTTATATTATAAACATATTATATACGCAATACTGAGTATACATATAATAAACATCCGTTTCCGGTTTAAGATTGTTTTAAAAAATAGGATGTTCTAATGGATATTTTTAACAAAATCTTGATTTTGAAAAACATCGGTTTACAATACTTACTTATAAGTACTATTAAATTGCATTTTATACATACGGAATGGATATGGCCATATAAGAAAGTAATCTGTATATACATATATAACTAGCTTAAATATAAAAGTAAGATATATGGTATCGCGGAATTTGTTTTAGATCTTTTTAATTTACATAATTCTTTACCACACAAGTCTTCAGACTTCCGCGTTGATCTTGATATAGATCTTGGCTTCTGGGTGTAAGCTGCGTCGATTTGGTCGTATTATCGGCCAACGTTTCGTCACAAATGTAGTAGGGCTTTTCTTTAGAAGATGTTCTCTGCAATGTATGACGAAACTTTGGATGATAACACGACCAGATCGACGCGGCTTACATCCAGAAGCCAAGATCCAATTCTTTACTACATTATATTGTTTAATATTTAACGGTTTAGGTAGCGTACTGCAAAAAGAGCACGCTGGCGGCAAACTTTTTTCCGACTTGATTTATTATTATCATCACTGCTTATTCCTATGTTATTTAACGTAACAAAATATGTATTAAAATCTTGGCAAAGTACGTATCTATGAATTAAAAAACATGTAAATCGAGTAAGTGGTTCTAGAGTTAAAAGCGTACTAACGGAATGTATATCTATATATAGATACTCCTTGCCTTTAAATTATATCTTTTTTAAATGGAAATTACTCCTGTTTATTACATATTAGATGTTTATTAATATAAGTAGGTATATTAAATTTGAAGTAGAAGGGTCTCTATATTTCCTACGAGTATATTACATAATTTATTTTCGCAAAATATTAATATACTAAGGTACAAGGACACGTTTATTAAGTTGTACGCAATCTAAACAAGTTAATAACTTTGTTAGAACAGCAAATCCTCTTTTATCATCACTCACTAATTACTTAAAATCGGCAAATGTATCAAGCGCGTCTTAAAGACGACGAAAACGTCGCAAATGCAAGAAGGGTTCTAATAACATAAACTGAAAATTAGTTCCGAACTTAATATAGATAAAATACACTCCACATCCTGTTTCCTTAATTACAAGAAGCGCCACCTAGATGTTCGTAAACAGTGAGGTATTTGGTGAATTGACAAAATTCTATAACGGTTTTGCATACCAGGGGTTCTTAATTTATTTTATTTTATGTTAACTTTAAATTTATCTGTTTTTAACTAATTCTTGTTTTTTTAATTTTTTTTTTACAAAATAGGCTGCCATTAAGGAATTGTTTTCAATTTCACACTTCTATATGTACTGCCATTTTTGAGTTACAGATCGATAGACATACATACAGACATCATAGCGAAAATAGTTATAAAAGTCAAAATGGATATTTCCATTAAAATATAGAATTAAAAAAATGGGATAAACAGTACTTGTGTATAAGAAAGTAAATGTAAGTATAGAGAGTTTAGTGCGGAAGTGAATATGTAAATTTCGATGGGGAGTAATATAAGTTTTGGATACATAAATTAGTCTCGGAGTGGGGTAAACATTTCTACTACATTTATATGGGATATAAAAATTATTATTACATGGTTTTCAGTATTAGCATCTTATTATATACTGACACCAGTCTTGGATATGACCCCAGTAATGGCTATTTTTTAATTAAATGTATTGAATTAGAAGTATTTGTTGATATTTGATTACTTACTACCATTTCTGAATATTAATTTATATACATTTAACTGTCTTACAGCGTGATTTGATGACAATCGGCCAATAGATGTCAAAATAGTGGACATTATTAGTATAATTTATTTACTAATTATTATATTATCATAACATTTGTTTCTTTCTTTTTGTATCTTTTGTGTCGTAATAGTTTCATTTTGTAATCATTAGCAAGTGTCCATCATTGGTTTTACTTTATCCATTACTGGAAAAAAAAACATAAAGAAAATAAAAGGCTACAATTAAAAAAAAACTATATATATTGGCGGACTTTTGTAATTAAATAAAGAGTTATATTTGTTTTATTAGTAACATGAGTTGATGAGAATTACAAAAAAGAAGCCCGTCATTCATAAAAACAGTAAACTTTGCTCTTATAGCGGCCATAACTGGTGCCAGTACCTTATATTAATTTTATATTAACATACACTTTTCAGATACATTTTATAAGAATATAGAAAAGAGAATTTCTTAAAATATATGTATATAATAAACCCTTTAGCAATGCGGACGGTTCATCTAGTAGCACACACTTTAGAAACACTGATTCGTACCTTGCGTCTACTAAGGATTCGTCGTTTCCTTCTCACCCCCTTTGTCCCTTATATCGCGTGCGCCCTTCGATCTCTGTGCCGCACAGTCTGCTGGTGAGAGCAAATAAATGGCGCCTGATCATGAGAGTGGCATTTCCGGGAATCGGGAATTGTGAGGGACGACGGCGGGCGTCCATAGGCGTCGACGTGCGGGGGTGAGATTATGTTATTGTGATACATGGAATGTGTCAGTATGAAATGTGTTTTGATTTATCAAAATGCCTTTTTTGTGTGTAGGAATGTAAGCGGAATGTAATAAATTATATAAGAAAACAAAAATCATCTGAGAAATAGTATGAAAAATATATTTATTGATAAGTTGATGTTTGAGATCGCAAATAATATCTAAAATAACTTGTTCGATCGAATTAATTTATTACTGTATCTATATATAATATATTATAAAACGCAGCGTCTCTCTGTCTGTCTGTTTGTCCGTTAGTACGCAAGTGCGCTTATCACTCGAGAATCACTTATTCGATTTACGTGTTTTTTAATTCGTAAATATGTTCTTTGTCCAGGTTTTAGTATATATTTTGTTACGTTAGGTAACATAAGGAATAATAATAATAGTAAATCAAGTCGAAATTTTGTTTGCCGCCTGCGCGCTTTTCTGCAATACGCTGCCTAAACCACTATATATTAACCAACAAAATAATGTAGTAAATATATCTGTGTAAAATAAAAAGATCTAAAATAATTTTAATATTTTTCAAAAATCCTAAAGAATAATTCCGTAGTCCACGCGAGCGAAGCCACGGGGACAGCTAGTATTACATAAATATAACTAGGTATAGTAGCTCGGCAGCTGCTTCGTCTAAGAAAATTTCAGTTTAAAGTAATTTTTTTAGAAATAACATTTTATTTATTAAGTAATAAACAAAATTTTTTTGAAATATAACTCATTTTAAAATTAATACAATAATTTTTTACTTATTATTTATAATCTTTAAAAATCGACATTTGCGAAAAGACATAATTAAAAATAAAATCGTCTCAGTTTCGTCTCGTGAAAAATCCAAACGGTCTTGTCTGGTCCGAATTTAAAGCACTCTCGTTACGTGAAACCCACTTTGGGAAACACTGTATTAGCCAATTCAATAGCTGAATCAATTATTGCAAATTCTTGATTTTTCAATTATTTTTGAAGTATACACAGGCCCGGATTTAGAAATTTGCCGCCCCTAGGCAGTTGCAAAAATTGCCGCACCCCCCCTCGAAACTAACAGTTTAAGTTATAGATGTCAAAATATAAAACTCAGGATCTTTATTTTTTTGGTTGCGTCAGTTTCAAATTTTATAAAGTTTCATAGTTACATTAGGATACATAAAAACTGAAGATATTTTTTTTTAGTGTTGCTGAGTTACATGTATAGAGAAATTATTGCTTATGGGTTGAAATTTTTACGTCTCGATTTTCGGATGGCAAACTCATCGATAATGGAATCAAAATCAAATTCAATTCCCACGAATATAACAAGTTTTCAAAGTTTCCACCAAAATTTGCCGCCCTAGGCAGCTGCCTATTCTGCCTGCATGGTAAATCCGGGCCTGAGTATACATATTATTAATGAAATAACTTAGTGTATATCTGTTAAGTATATGTAATTAGGGAGATGTAGAGTTTGTTTAACTACCCGATATATGTATAAATAGTCCCCCGAGAGTACGACACCCATGTTGAGGTATGCACGTATACACAAGGGGACGCGTTAGGTCGCGACGCGTCGTGCAGAATTAACAGGCGGATCGGCGTCAAATGTTCCGATGTCACACTGTATACACACCGCACTGTCATTGCTACTTACATAGATATAAACAATCACTGCTCTTTCAGTGTTTTTTTTTATAGTTTTAGATACAACTAAAATATATTTCCTTTAAATCCTTATTTTTTAAATTTTGTAAGCCGACGATTTATTAAAAAAAAAAAATTATCGCAGGAATTATTTTATCTAGATCAGTTTTTCTATTTCAATAAAATATTTGGATATTTTTTTGTATAATAATTTTATGTTGGGGTGTAAAAGAAATTTACTTGAATGTTTAAATTGAAAAAATATTTTTTCAAGCATAAAAATAAGCAGTTAGATATTTTCTTGCAAATAATAAATAAAAAGTAGTATTTTTTAATAAAAAATACATTTGTTTTGTAAGCCCCCGGAAAAAGTTTATTCAATCTACATAGATCAAATTACATTTAATTATCACGAAATTTTGTTCTACGTCCATCTTAGATCAAATTGTATCAAATCAAAACCTTTATCGTGAAACACTCTATTTATTAGTGGAAATCGGAATAAATAATTTATTTAAATAAATATTATTAATTGTTAACATTTGTCAAAAATCATTCAATTGTTCTACAAAATATTTGAAAGAGACGTGATCATAGTGAGCTAAATTAATAAAATATAGAAATAGTAAATTATGGAATTTTGCTTCCTCGCAATATCGAAGATACGAGAAGCTATGTGATCGTTTCAGATTGAGACAAAAAAAAAGTTCTCCAATTTCAAAATTTTAAATTTATTTATCCGTTTCACGTCAAGACAAACACTTTTCGTTCCGTGTCTGTCTGTCTGTCCGTGTGTCCGTCCGTCCGTCTGTCCCCTGAATCCTTGTCACACGCATAACTCATGAACCACTGAACCGATATTATTGAAACTTGGTCGGATGGTTGGGTTTGGTTTGAGGACGGTCCCATTTCAAAATCATCAAAATCGTGTGTAAGGGGGAGGGGTGACACCCCAAAATATTTATTTTTTCAAGATATCTCAAGAACGACACATGTTACGAGAAAATTTTATAGAATATTTTTTGTAGAGAATTAAATTTCCTATAATATGGATCTACTACGTTTGTTGTAAAATATTCCCTTACAAAGATTATCTAAATTAATTTTAAAAATTCGTGTTTTGTTTTTCTAAATTGATATTTGATTGGATATATTAAGTGTCATTTTGACGTTTTAAATGTCACTTTGGCGTTTTAAATGTCACTTTGACGTTTTAAATGTCATTTTGACATTTGCATAAATTTAGATTTAGATTGAAATTGTCAAAAAATTAAAAATATATGAAAAAATATTCAGGTGCGTTTTAAGAAAAAATTCGAACTAAGATTTTTTAGTAAAATTTGTATAAAAATTAAATGGTTAACCAATGCCAGGCAATTTATCTGAACACTATCGGTTTTAGTGAATTTAGCACGAGGAAGCACTGTGCATTTACTTGGCAGATGTTTTTTATTTAATGGCTACTCTACCATGTTTTATTTAAATGACATTTGTATGCTGTGATATCGTGGAAATAAAACACGATTTTTAAAGTCTTTAAATGTTAAATATTAGGTTTGCATAAAATATGAATAGCTAAGAACATCTAACTATTGGTGAAAACCGCATTAAAATCATCATTTTTTTTGTTGCAACGGATATTTGATCTAATTTATTTTTTCCTGGGAATTTTTAGCTTGTATGTCTGTTTATGCCGTAACATATGTATAAATAAATGATTTATAGTTGGTCAATATAGAATAGGTATAAAACTGTTGAATGAACATAAAAACAGTGGCGAACATATTGAATAAAAGAGTAAGGGAATTCCACATTATACGGTTTGTGGTTATAAATCAATATCTGCTATAACAACCAGCACATATTGTCATAAAGCTGAAAACAATTTGAGCTGCGGCATTCAGCCAGCTAGCAGTGGCTTGTAACAGTAATCATTAAACACATGTATCGTACATACCCACTAATCACAAAACACTTAACTACAGGATCTGTGTAGCTCTTTGTTCGAACGATGGGGGAGCTGTGTAGCTCCTTTCTGATGACTTCCGAGCCAAGTAAAAACACAGTTAATTTTCTTCATTCAAGGCGAGAATTACATAGCTTCTAAGAGTTTATGTTGTTGCTCTATAGCTCCCGCGATTTATGTGAGCTAGATAGTTATCTCTGGGTAGTAAATATAGCTCCGGGTAATCTCTAAACAATTCCATAATACACTTAGCTCCCGGAGTTTGTTACATGTGAGGGATTTCGGTGGCAAAATTGTTTTCAGTTTGTGTTATTTACGTGAATCCTTTAGTTTTAATTGAACTTCAAGAGGATGTGTGTGTGTGTGTGTGTGTACTCGGGCTGTTTTTCACTGATATAGCTCTGTAATACGACATACTTTATTGTGGGAAGTTTGTATTATAATATATATTATTTCTAGGAAAATATAGAATAAAATATTAGTTCTGTTAAAATAATTATCAATTAAAGTTTGTAATTAATCGTACCGCTCCCCCCCCCCCAACTAAAATTCCGATATACATGATGTTAAATAATTCAATAAGTTAATGTTTATACTATAGAGATGATTTTGTAATGCTGAATTCAGAAGTGATATTATAAAAAAATTATTACGTAAAGTTTTTGCGATATTTTAAAAAATGTAAAAAAAAATTTGTAATTTTTTCGAATTATTACCAAAGGGGCATGTTTTTATTTACGACAATAAATAGTATTAATATAATATATTTCCTCTTTAAAATAAATTGAAACTTTAAATAAGAATTTATTACTCCTTATAAACCATTATAAGTATTAGATACAATAATATCCATCGATAAATAAAATTATTTATAATTATTTATTACATATTTACTGATAACTATATTTTATTTATTTATTTTGATTCTTTCAAAATTTAAATTCATTTTAAAGAGGGCAGATAGTACTACATATTTCTTGCCGTCAACAATTACATAAGCAAAAAAATTGCCAAAATTTCGTGCGTTTTTATTGAAAAACAATAAAAGCTGCCTATTAGAGAAGCTTGAAGCTATATTATGGTGTTTTTTTTTTAAATTCATTCGGTTGAAGTGTTGAAATCGAGTCTATAAAAATATGTTACATTCGGGTAGATGTCGTATGCTACCTTAAAATATTAAGACAAATATCTTCGGTTATCTTTTTCTAGTGCGAAGCTTATAAAGCTACATCGTTTTAAATAAAAACACAAATATACGTCCATTTCATTAATTAATTTTATATCAAGTTTAAGATAATTAAATACTAAAATTCGGAATATCAAATATTTATTGCTACAAAATTTATTTATATACAATTTTCAATAAATTGCATAATAATTTAATCTTACAAATATATATGAGTACTATAAGCGAAGAGTACTTGTTTATCTAGCAAATAAAAATAATTGAAATATTATAATAATCAAATGGGAGGAGCCTACTAAGTTTGTCATAAGAGAATTTGAATGAAAACTGAAAGACTACTTCCGCATGCGATTCTACCTACCGTATTAAAAGCTCACTACAGTACATAGATTTTAATGTTATTTCAGATAAATTATTAGTAGACCTACATTATTTGTTGTAAAGGACGCTGAATTAATGAATAAAATACAGAAAACAAAACACCTTGAATCGAGAATGAAAGTAATTTATAATTTATGTATGTAAGAACTTCTCTTTGTCGCAATATTAACTGAAAAAATAACAATGAAATCTACCATAGTAAACTTCTATATAATGACAATTTTATAAAGTGATTTTTGAATACTGTTGGGGTGAAGTTGTATAATTAATTAATACTGTCCGAAACAGTTAATAATTTATTCATAATCAAATTAAAACATTTATTGCGAAATCGCAACTAAAATTCTATAGCATAAATGCAAATATCTATTCTAATTCAATGTGTTGATAATATAAAGTATGTATGAAGTATATATGTATAAAGTAAAATACAAAAAAAAAACTGTTAATAATAATAAAACATAATCCTCCTATAATAAAGCCGAACAAAATATTTTCGTTATAAAATACCATTATAGAAGCGGGCTTGTAATCTCAATGTATCTTTAATATATAAAAATTCACGCTATAATAGTTTCCCATTTATAAAATCGCTTTCAAAACAATTATTATCGGCTGTACGTTCCCCACAAGATTCTTTCTATATAGATATTGATTTTTAGATGTATTCCAAATACCCTACACAATTACCTGGTAAGGATTTTTTTAAGGATTAAAAGTATCTCATCTCACCATAATGTTCTCTATAATCCTTACAGGGTATCTCTCAAAAATCTTCGGACGCTTTGCGATGCTAAGAGCTTTTGTCGGAATGTATCCACAAAAGTATGCCGCTGTGTAGATGCCTTTCAAATAATTCCCATCTCAGTTTCAAAAACAATCCGTAGGGTCATCCTCTAAGGCTGCTACTGTTTGGGAACTGTGTTATATGTTATTAATAACAATAGGCCCATATTTAGGATTAGTATTAATGCATATGCTATACCTCTAGAAAGTAAGTATCCTAATGCTAAGTAAATGAATTTTAGCTTAATGATGTAAGCTCTTAAGTACCTCATTTTTTTAATTGTTTTGTGTTCTTAAAGATATTTAAAAAAAATATGTGGAAAACTTCTTATTAAATATATTGTAATAATTTAGATATTATTATTTTAGAACAAGATTTAAAGGTTTAAAAAAAAACTAGATAAAAATTATTATTAAAATAACATTCGACATATTTCTGGGAAGGTTTAGAACTATTGAAATTGATCATTAAGATAAAAACTATTTTATTTTTAAATATTTAGTCCACTAACAAGAAAACATTGAATCGTAAAATTTGGTATGTTGTTCATTGCTTATATCATCAGTAAAAAAAAAGTTAAGAATAAAGTCAAATATATTTTTTATCAATTTTAATTTTAATTAATAAGAGTAATCAAATTTACTAACTTTCTTATGAAAAATATTTTTTTTCATTTTGTAAAATATAACTGAAAATCAAAGTTTTTAAAAGTTATAGCAACGCCTAGCAGTTAATCTGCAAATAATATTATTCTGATAAAATGATCATTATATTGAACATGAATTTACAGAATTTTCATTTACGAAAAACATTGTTTGATATTTTTTAATAAGACAACTTCTGAAAAAAATTCTATGCTGCATTGTATTATAACTTAAGGACAGTAATAGTAATTTAGATAACATTTGAAATTTTACTATGCCACATTGTAAATATTACATTTTTTCCAATAATACAATTTTGTCTCTCAATTACCTAAACTAGCAGAATAATATTTATTATACAATTTTTTCCACGTGTATATAAAAAACATATTAATTTTAATTATTTAAAAGAAATGTTTATATTTATTTACAAATTAATATATCTATAGATTACCAAGAAAATTACAAACTACAACATTAATCTATTAACTTGTTGTTTGTATAGCTTACATAGATTGTATTTGTAATTGATTTATCGTATCTACAATATATCTGGAACGCCAGTGTTCAATACTTATTTAGGATACAAGCTATAGTAATGTATAGTAGCAATAGTTAGACTACAATTTATGTACTGGGACTCCCCTAATTCTGGACACCCGCCAAGAAATGCTTATAATGGTGGACTAGGATCATTCATTATAGTTTTTTATGATCACGTAAATTATATGTTGCCATTAAGGATTGATGTCCTTATAAACTGTTAAATTGAAAAACTATACTTGAATGTAATTGATTTTAATTGTAAATATATTATAGAGATCTTTCTACTTGTATTTATATGAAGTGATTTTATTAACTTCATTAAATATTGATATTAATTAAGGTCTTTTTTAGAAAAATTCAATCAAGAGTAAGCTGAAATTTTGTAAAAAAACTAAAAAAAGTTTATTAGAAGCTAAAGCTTCAAATTTTTAAAATGATTCACCGTCTGTGAGCGGAGATATCGTCAAAATAATATAAAAAAATTAGCATTGCAAATATTTGGATTACATTTTAAGCGGATTTTCAACGAAAAAGTAAATAATTTTATGCGAAGAAAAATACATACAATTTATGAAATTTTGTAGGAAACTAAATGAATATATGGAGTAAATATAAAAAATCTCAAGTATTTTTATAAGTTATAAGTAAAATAAAAACTTATTTTCTGATGAAAAATATAATTTTTTTTTTATAAAAATTTCTATGCTGCATTGTAACCTGAGGACAGTACGGGGTATATAATTCAGATAATATTGGAAATTTTACTATGCTACATTGTAAAAATTACTATATTACACTTGACATTTTATAGTATAGATATATTTTCATATTAAAATTTCTGTATGCGCATTACAATTTTTCCCATAATACTGATGTACCCCTCAATCACTTCAACTAGAATAGTAATATTAAATATATGTACCTTTATAATAAATAAATTTTGTATAGGCATTAACATAAATATTATTTAAATTAGCATTATTCTATCACAGTTAATAATTTAATATTTTTATGCGACGGAAAGAAACTTTTGATATGTTCAATGTCATAATAATAATAAAAGTTGGAGTAAGAATTTTTTATCCCTGTGGGAAGCAGGAATGTAATATAAAATTATACGATAAAGACCAAATTTTTTTTATGTTACGTAAACGTAAAGGCAATATTTAAAAAAAAAACAGAATTGAATTAGGTGATAAATATATATTAAATATGGAAAATAGATTTCATAATATTTTAGTTAATACATTTGATAAATTGTCTTAAAGGTAGGTTTATTCTAAATATATCGAAAAGTTTGAGTATAAGGTATAAAAATACTTACATTGAAATAGTTATGAGAGTTGAAAAACTAGAAATTAACAACTGTCACTTTCACAAAAATGTATTTTAAGCGCAAATCACTTTCGTTATAACACGGTATTCCTTTCAACCACGAAATCGCACATATCATATGAAACGTCAACTCAATGATCAGTCAAAGAACACACAAGTGTCGTTTCGAGAGATGACAATATGCTAAATAAACACACGTATAATAATACAATAGTCAATGTCCACAGAA
This sequence comes from Sialis fuliginosa, assembly GCA_961205875.1. Taxonomy (NCBI): domain Eukaryota; kingdom Metazoa; phylum Arthropoda; class Insecta; order Megaloptera; family Sialidae; genus Sialis; species Sialis fuliginosa. The sequence goes on along the minus strand of OY540817.1, from coordinate 9,872,347 downwards.
CATAAAAATAAAACACAAACAAAATGAAATGAAGATGAGGTGATTATTGCACAAAGAGTTCGTGAAAAGTCCCAACCAAAGTTATCGTTCACTGTAAACTTCACCGGTCCAACTGAGTTCCGAGTGTAAACGAGTTGCGTCGGTACCTGTTTGAGGACTGTTGGGTAACTGTTCCATGATACGTACACGCTTAAAGCAACCCCGCGTATTTCCCCGACTTTTGGTGGTGGAAACAACCCCCAATGTTGTGTGTGTAGTCCCATTATAGCGTGTTTGTTATTATAAACGGATCCCTCCGGTAGTGGGGATGAAAACATAAACGTACATTAACTACCTATATTTGCGTGCCTTCTCCTTCTCATCTTCCCTAATGACACCAAAGCGAGATGGGGTTCTTGTGTGCTTCGATGTCCGTAAAAGAGACGTATGCATGGGACTTTGATGAGACGGTAAGGGATGGAAGTCGTTCGTAGTTTGTTCATAAACCGGTCTCGTGTTGGTCCCCTCAGGCAACCAGACTTGTAAGTCATCGCTGACAATAGGGTGTTCGGTTACACTTTGTTTCAACCAATCCCGTTGCGGTTGCGACTCTCGACGCCAATCATTGTTGAGATGGGTGGAGTTACGGAAACAGATAATCGATTGTTGTGCCTAAAGTCTAATGCTCATTCGTCTGGAAGAGTCTCTAGAGAGCGGTAAAGTATAGCGGGAAAATTCTGCGAATAGTACGTCGTAGCGACGATAGAGGGAACGGTACGGCTGATAAGGTAGGGTTCTAGATTGTCGTTTGGGTGTATCCGATGTCAAAACCGGTTTATAGTTAGAAAATATTTTGATAGAACCTTTTTAGGATTGATTTAGGGGAATATATGTTTTGAATAATGATGATAAATGCGGTTATTTTTGGCAACTTGTTGACCTAACTCAAGATCTTTGTTGCAAACTTGTTTGGAGTCCATAATACGAAAAGAAAACATCTTATTACATGCTTTATTTACGTGTTTTCACATTGTTTACTCATACAAAGTTGAATTTCAGATGAGTTAGTTACAATGCGTTATTTGTTTTATCATGTATTTACTATCTCATTGTCAGATATGCATAACAATGTTATTATATTATTATTATTTATTAAATATAAACTTTTAAAAAAATGTATAACATAATCATAGAAATTTATTGAAAATTTGTTATTTGATTTGTTTTTATAAAAATACTTTTTTTATTAAAAAAATATTGATTAAAAATTGTATAGGTACAATTATTAATTCCCATTGGATTATTTTTTCCATCATAAATAATACTTATAAACATTACATCTTATGGGTTTTAAAATATTTTTTGTAATATATTTAGTTTATATACATCGTCATCAGAATCCAATATTTTAGTAAACAGGGTAGAAGAAATAAAAAAAAATCTTATTAAAACTGTGAATGCTATTTTGGTTCCGGTAGCCAACCTTCTAAATAGGCAGTTTAATGAGGATGCATTGAAACAACTAAAAGAAAAAAAGTAAAAAATAACCAAGTATCGTTTAGTTTTTATTTTTAATAAAATTAATTAAAATATCTAGGTATTTAGTAACAAATTTACAAGCTTGATAGCACTTTCAAATGAGGTATTAATTCTGTGATAGTATCTATGGATTAGCTATGGAATTTAGAGCAGTGATACTTCAACTTATTACAGTGGGTGACTCTGACCGTACAAAATTATTTTTATAACTAAACTTTTGTTAGCTCATTTATAATGCCGGACATAAGACTAAAATTACTTTAAGATTTATGGTATTTGTTGTCATTAGGTCTGTATTAAAGAAAATTTGCAAAAAAAATTGTATAAAGTAAAAAGGCTAATGGTAGTTGTATAAACGAAAATTTAAAAAGATTAATTAGTTTAGACACCTATACCAAAATACAATTGATATTTTTAAATAAAACATCAAAATAAAACGAAGTTAATTTAATATAAATATATTTTTTAGGATGGTATGTAATTCACTCCTTTACCTTTCGCATCCTCCCTAGACTAAAACGAATAAATAGCAAACTGACTGACATTATAAAATAACGTCTCCCTAATCACAATTCATGGGCCTGCTAGAAAAGTTAAACACATTCATTGCATTCTCGGAGCAAGCGTTTAACTCAGGACGAGTATTTCCTAATTACGTAACTAGGCTCCTACCCTCGGCGGCAATATTTCTGTACATCGGGGGGGAATTTATGCCGTTGATAATTTTAATAAAAAGACAAGCCTTGTGTTGTGTGCGTGTGCGCTTGGCGAGATACGAACCCGCGTCTAGTTGGGGTGCAAACGAGTGACATCAGCTGTTACGTTCAGTCCAATGCGCTTCTCCCTACTACAGCGGTCCGTGGCTTGCGGCGGACGGAGATGCCACGATTGGTGTTGTGTGCGATGCGCGTATGTCTGTCTCTGTCGGGCAGGGTCGCACGCACGCGGTGGTACAGATGAGGCTGTACAGGGTACAACTTTGTACGCTTCCTCGCACCCATTACAAGCGCTTGCTAACGTGGGATCCTTGACGATTTATTAGAGGAAAGTAACCAAATATGGAATACCATTTTGTTGTTGTGACATTAAAAAAATGATATTATAAATCAAAAACTTTTATTCGTAATTATAATCAGTCATACATTTGCGCTTAACTTAATAACCATTTTGTGTTACATATGTATATTAATTTAAAGTATAAAATTTTCTCAAAAACAAAATCAACATAATGGAATAGGTACCCAAATATGGAATATACTACAAAACTATATGAATAATAAACTTTAATTTATATTAGATACTATAGAAACTTTGGTTAGATTTAAAAAGAAATTTAATCTACTTGCAAAAATCACAAATCCAGGTGTCCTCTGCACCAGCATTTACAATCACATATCGAAAAAATAGTTAGTTTTTGCGTACCTTAAAAACTTTTCTCAAAGCGATAAAACAAAACACTCTCACCGCGGGCACAACACTCGCTCGACTGACAAGTTGAAACCTGTACGCGAGTATAATGATGAATGAAAGAGATACAAGATCGCTGTTTTTTGAGGCTAGGAGTATTCATTTGCGAGAAATGGCGGTATTACGTATTAGGGATACTATTCCATATTTGGTTACTTTCCTCTAATATTATATATATGTATGGCGAAAATATGAAAATACGAGTTATTTTTATAATGTATCAATTAAACAAAAATAGGTATAAAGTTGTTACTTAAGCGGCGATTACATTAAGCGAGTTTACTAGCTGCTAGTAAACTCGCCCAGTGTAATCATGTTAGCTAGTTAGCTAGTTAGCTAGTGAACATGATTACTCGCCGGCTTGTAGCTTGTAAACTCGCTCAATGTAATCGACGCTTTACTAATAAGTTTTAGAGTTGCACACCGAGAAGACATTTATATTTATGGTAATATCGATAATAGAGTAGTTTATTTTGAATAAGGGGCATATCATTTTTTTGTAATTGCAAGATATTTTAAGGGTTTGCATTTCATTTAAAAATAATCGATTTAGAAATATTTTATTCGAAAAAATAAAATAAAAGCCGGATCAAGATATGCTACATTTTTGCTTCCTCGCAATATCGAAGATTCGAGAAGCTTTGTGATCGTTTTAGAATGAGACAAAAAAAATTGTTCTTCGATTTCAAAATTTTAAATTGATCTTTCCGTTTCAGGTCAAGACAAACACTTTTCGTTCCGTGTCTGTCTGTCTGTCTTTCCCCTGAATCCTTATCACACGCATGATCACTGTACCGATATTAATGAAACTTGAGGACGGTTCCATTTCAAAAATGTGTGTAAGAGGGAGGGGTGACATCCCAAAATATTTATTATTTCAAGATATCTCAAGAACGACACATGTTACGTGAAAATTTTATAGAATATTTTTTGTAGAGCATTAAATTTCTTATAATATAGGTCTACAAAGTTTGTTGTAAAATATTCTCTTACAAAGATTTATTACATTTTGCTTTAAAAAATCGTGTTTTTTTTTAAACTGATATTTACTTTGACATATTAAATGTCATTTTGACGTTTGCATAAATTTAAATTTAGATTGAAACTATCAAAAAATTAAAAATATTCGAAAAAATAATCAGGTGCGTTGTAAGAAAAATTTATAACTAATATTTTTTATTAAAATTGTATAAAATTTAAAGGCATAACCAATTCCAAGCAATTTATCTGAACACATCGGTTTTTATTTAAATTGTTCAAATGGTGAATTTAGCACATGGAAGTACTGTGCATTTACCTGGTAGATGTTTTTAGAATGTAATTTAAATTTTAAAGGAAAATGAATATGTTACTGTAATATACAAAAAAAAATTCTGTTTGATATTAATTCTTAAAACCAATAATTTAATTAAAAAGTATCTTCCGAGTGAATGCAGTTGTTAGCAGTTCTTCCTCGTGGAAAATTTACCAATCGACCCCCCCCCCCCCCCCAATGCTCAAAAATTAAAGCCAATTAAATAGAAAATTGTTTATTAAATATACTAATATAACTTTTTTAATTTATTTTACATCCTATGACCTCCCTCCCCCACTCCAATTATAAATCTACACAGTAAAAAAATTTGTGTAAAATCAACACAATCCTAGTGTTAGAATCCGTCGACACAATTTTAGTGTTAATTTTCAACACAAAAAATAGTGTTGAATTTTTAACACAAATATTGTGTCAAAATTAACATTAATTTTGTGTCGACTGTATCTAACACTAGAATTGTGTTGATTTTACACAAAATAAGTGTTAACTCATTTATTATTTGAGTTTGAATATAAAGGTTAGGGAATTAATTAAGAATAAATAAATTTTTCATGCTTATGAAGAAAATTAGTTTATTTCATTTCTTTAAATTGTTCAAAGTCTGTAATTTTTAATAACTATTATAAATTGTATCGTTAAATAACAATTTATGTAGCAAATTTCTTATAAGAAAGTGAGGTTAGTTGAGCATTTTATATGATTATAAATACAGTAAACTTTTACTTACTTTAATTAATATCAATTTTACTTTTTTTTATTCAGAACAATCTGGTTTTTTTTATCAAATATATTTAAATAAACTTTTTTTCATAAAATTTAACACTATAATTTATACGCCCGAGTGGTTAAGTAGCTGTCCGGTAAAACAATGCGTTTGGCGCGTAAACTGAAGAAAGGACGCGCCAACAACACAAACTTAGTGTTAATATTTCCCGCTTGACACTAATTTTGTGTCATTTTATCTAGTAACACACAAAAAGTGTTAATATCGTGAAAACAACACTATTTTCATGTTAAAATTCAGGTAACACAAAAAAAGTGTCAAATTAACACACAAAAATCAACACACAATTTTTCAACACAGACCGTTTTTGACGCAAATACACAATATTTTTTACTGTGTAGATCCGCGCCTGTATACCTACATATGTACTTACATCACCCAAATACAAATCCACATGACACATATTACATCGGTGTACACGCGGGCACATGTACGGAGATTATAAAGAGATAATGTAGGTTTTGAATTTTGGCAACGATTTTAAAATAGACATAAAAATCTGGCGTAACCACGGCAACGCTTGGGGGATTAAGTCGGATCATTCGGCGTCCATCCGCTTCAATTGTTTCATCTGTGTGGCGATGATTCAGTACTTATTATAATGTACGGCAACAGTGTCGCGCAATATAATGTAACATGGTGCAGGGGGGTAGGGGGGACCCTGTGATCGTTTTAGGGATGGGGGATTTTAAATCAGCGCGTTAGTTAAGCCGAGCTTAATTTGTTTCGATTTTACCCTCATACACCCCCGTTCGCTTTCTTATTCGTATCTCTTTGTATCACATCACACCCTATCATTTCTCACATACTTGTTTAAAAGAGTGCAGGGATGTATTTTTTAGTAATGTAGGTATGCAATATATTTATAGGTATAGTGAATTACATTTTAAAATCTATAATAATTCTAAAATTACATTGTTCAAAGTTACTTGCAAAAAAAAACTACAAACAAGTTATTTCATGCTACACTGCTTGTCCCACTAATGTCCGGTATTATAAAACAGCTAGCAAAATTTGCTAGCTAACAAGCACTTTCAAATGAGGTTTTTAACCTATCTGACAGTTCTCCTTTAGTTTTATGAAATGTTTGACACGTTTCACGCACGCGTGGTATGTATACACCAACGGTATAAACACTGTGACGATATTATGAAAATTATTTTGTACGGTCAGAGTCGCCAACTGTGTTACAATACGTTGAAGATACACTGCTCTAAATTTCATAGCTAATCCATAGATACTATACATTTGAATGTGCTTGCTAGCTAACAAATTTGCTAGCTCCTTTATAATACCGGACATAATTGTAACAAGCAGTGTATATTTTTTTAAAGAATTTTTAAGTTTATTCAAAAATTATAACTTATACTCAAAAAAGTCCTTATAAAAGTTAAGAATTGTTTTCGGTTGATTATTTATTATTTAAGCCAAGATGTTTAAGTATTAACATTCGTTGGAACTGTTCATTTATGCATCGGGATTATTTGTTATAAAGCATCAATATTTATTTGAGGAGACTATCAGAGAACATCAATACGATACACGTGGTCAACTCAACGATAAGAATTTTTAATAAAATTCCCGAAGGTATAAGAAATCTACCAATCAAAAAATTTAAATTAAGTAGGATTTAAAATTTACTTACTGAAATGTTGTCACTATAAAGTTGAAGAATTTCTTTATGAATTGTAACTCTGTTTCGATCTGTTATAATTCTGTATTCATTTTTTGTATCCATTTATATAAGGCGAAACAACAATAAAATATTATTATTATATATTTTTAATAAAAATTTACTCAGGTAGAATTGTTGTAATAATAATTAAGGTGTATAGTTTATAATAGACCTATCTAATATGCTATCTAATAAATGCTCCACAAAAATATTTTTGCATTTACATTACATATAGGTACAGCCACTTCCGTTTTATATAAAAATTATATGTGGAATTATATTTAAAAAACAGTTAGTACGGTCCTGGATAAGGAGGACTTTAGTGTGAAAAGAATCAGTCATTCGATGAAACTGTAGGTATTATTTTGCGGGGTTTGCACGTGCGAAAGTGGGCGGCGGCACCCAACAAAATATGCTCTGATTTATTTCAATTGAGTTTTTTTTAATCTGTGGGTACCTTTTTCGTGTTGATAATTCATCTCTTGTGATGTTTCTTTATTAAACGTTCCTCTTTTAAAAGAGAAGTGGTTGGTTTTTTGTGTAGCTATTTAATTATTAATTATAAGTAATGTTATCAAAGTGTTTTAAAGTTAACTACAAATTAAAATAAATGTCAATTAAATTTTTAGTTATAAAGGGACGTTCATTAATTTTTGAGAAGGGGGGAGGGGTACAAAATGTTTCTTAAATAAGTTTTCTCGCATTATTATTATATTGGTTGTTTAATTTAAAAAATATATATTACGTCACATCCATAAAAAAAGAAAAATGGGATTCACAACATTGTTACCATTCTACTCCGCAAAATGTGCTCCGTAAAGTTAGTGGCATATCATTTGGATAAAAAGAAAATGTTTTTGATTGCCTTCAAAGTATTTTAGTATCAATTCATGAAATCTATTTGTAACTACATCTAATTCAAAGTATATTTTTATATTATAAAGTTCAAACCAACGCCTATGGGTTATACTTAAATTAAAAATAACATTTAATAAAAGATGGCTCCCATCAAGTTTTGCTTGTTATAATCCACAAACTTTCCTAATCTAAGATTTAATCATCAATTAAAATTTTGTAATGGAAAAATATTAATAAAAATTATACTGTTACACGCAAGATTTGAAAAAAAATAAAAAATGAATTTTTTTACGAACTCTTGCAATGTATTTAGATAACTGCAACTAATAATAAGTAAATATATTTGATGTTGTATTTTACTAAAAAAATCTATGTATCGGCCAATTTGGTTTCTGTAATAAAACATTGAATTTATGTTAGATTAAACTTCTAATTTTGAAATGTACATCTTAATATATATTCCACTAAAACTCACAAAGCCCAAGACAATTAAATATACCTCGAGAACCAAAGTTTACGACAAACTTAAGATACAAAATGGCTTTAATGAGTTTCTACCATCGATGTTTATGTACAAATAACTCAATACAATAATCAATGGACAGATAATAGCGGTCCATCTCCGGAGTCCTCGAGTCCATCTGTTGTTGTGCCCTATCTGTCCTGCATATCCTTGCAACACAATTACAAATCAGTCGACAACAATCGGTGCGAACTTCCTGCGGCACCCAATGCATTTAAGGAAACCTTGATTCTCAAAATGTTCTGTTACATGTACTTTGTATAAGAAAAGCAAAAACAGTAAAAACAAACGAAGTGAAAAAAGGATGAGAGAAATAAGTTGTTTTGGATTTTTAGCAAAATGTGAAGGCTTTAATTACTTAAAATACAGTGTCCGAGACTCATTTTTTTCGAATAACTTTATTTAGAAAGTTACAAAGATAGTTTCTTATAGTTTTTCTGCCCTTTTATATTACGAACGAATATTTTTCGTGGCGTCTTTTTTTTCAAATTGGACTTTTTGTAAATCATTTGAAAACTAATTTTATGCTGTATACAATTTTCTTCTATTTTAAATTAAACAATTCAAATCAGATATAATTTTGTTAAGTCTTATCTTAGACAAGGAAAGATAAAGAACAAATAACACATTACCTATAGCGTTGTTACCATATCGCTCCACGAGTCATTGGCGTATCATTCAGATTTTAAAATAAATATCAATTGTTTTGAATTATAAAATTAATTAATAATAAATGTTTTACATTATCTTTAAAAGTATTTCAGTGACAGTTGATTAACAGAGAAATGTCTATTTTGAACTATCATCTCTCATACATACTAAATCCAATTGTAATTTAAAGCATATTTGCATATTACAAATTTTCAACTGTCGCCTCTAGGATAATATGCATGGAACTGACGAAAGTGACATTTAAGAAAATATGGCCGCCGTCAAATTTTGGTAACACTTTCATATACGGACTAGCATTGGTTGTTATGTAACCATATAGTCTTTCCTAATGTAAGAGTCTTATATAGTTTAGTTGCTATGAAATATGTTTTAATAATATTTATGAAAAATAACACACAAGGTTGCCCCCAGTAACGGAAATAATGAGATAAGGTAGGCCATGGTTTGATGAAACTAATATTTATCACAAAAATTAGAGATAACATATCTCCACTTTGAATAACTCGATTAAAATATTATTATAATAGTTGCATTCAGCATAAAATAAAAAGTATATTATATAAATTGCAATTTGGAAAAATGGAGTTGTCGACTCTGTCAAACGCTAAAAAAATATTCGAACCTAACATAAAAAGTAGGGCAAAAAACCATGAAAAATGGCAATTGTATCAGATCTTTAAGTAGATCTGGGTCAACGTATATTATTCGTAATATACAAATATGTAATTCAATTTGTTCAATTACAAAAATAAGTATATTGTCCCTTTTCTTATTTGTCGGAGTAGTTTATTATTGATATACTTTCAAAAAAAAAATCTTTTCATTTTTGCTATGTTTACAGCGTCATACAGTTTGCATACCACTGGTATAACGCAAGATGTGTGCATTCCCAAGCATGCAATCGAACACTTCTCCTTTCCCTGCCGATAAATCGAACTGTTCCGCGGGCCTCCGTCCCAATCATTCCGCATGTCTTGGCCCATTTCCTGATGTGATTGAGGGCTCCGCTGCAGTGGAGATGATCGCCCGGCCTATGTCTGTAATAGCGGGATTGCGAACGACAAAGCATTCTTTAATATAAACAGAACATATAATATCTAATGAAATAATAATAATAATAAGTAAAATAAAAATATCAATTTTATGATTTGAATTTTTAAGTAAATATTACAATTTTACTTAAACTAAAAATGTACAAACATATTAAAAAATTAAACAATGTCACTCGACACGTTTCAAACTATTAGACTTTCGATGAAGACTTCTTGTGAAGTCGAAATATTTATCTAGGAACATTATTTTATTGTGGTTAAGGTGTACATTACTGTAACAAAGTTAGTTTAAGTGACTATGGAACTATAGTACTTATCTCCTTTTTCTACAATCCTAAATTAGGAGAGGTTATGGATACATAACAATCAACCCTTGTTCGTATTCGAAATAATTTTCATCTGAAATTTCATAAATTGATTGTTGGAACAATCGAAAGTTAATTTTTTGTCACAATAGACTTTTCATAGTTTCTACCTTCAAAGAATTGCGAGCTCAACTATTTAAAAATTTGCAAAACATTTTTTCAATATTAAAAGTATAAAGTATAAACTGATCGTCAAAAGTACATTGTCCCCTATCTCTCTTGCCTCAATATTCTATTCCTCTATTTTTAACTATCCATAATTTAGTTAGATCAGTTTTGATATTATATTGCAATACATATTAATATTTCTTTGCAATCACATTTTTTCTGGTAAAGTTTGTATGCCTCTGTAATATATTTAATAATTGTTATTTAATAAATATAAAAAAATATTTTTATATAAGTTAATACCACTTATTTTTGTGGTTAAATTAAATTTTTTAATAATTATTTTAAATATTTACAAAATTGAACATAAGTTTATAAAAAAATAAAACTATGTTAAAAAATATAAACATCCCCTAGTCCTTTTTTTCTATTCAGAACTCCACATCTGCGAAGAAGTCCCATGAGGCCATATGTGCAACAAAATGAGTTTTTGTTTGGGTGCCTGTATAATTTTGTTATTATCTGATAGAATTATGGAGACAATGTATTAGATGGGATTTATAATGTTTCTTTGCCATAGTCGTAACGAGATTTTTATTATCTTTTTTATTAGGTTACACATTAGCAAAACATATATAACATGAAAGATAAAAGAAAATCATCGAATAAACCGACATATAATTTGTGCGTGGTTTCCGCATCAGAAAAGTAGTTAGATTAGAGGGACGAAGGAGGGGGGGGGGGGGAGATAATAGTGTTATGACTTTATTTTAAGATTTATCATTAAATGTTGAAATTTGACGTTCATTTACGTTATATCCGTACTAATATTTTAATGCGAAAGTGTCTCTCTACTATTTGTTTGTTATATTTTCACGGCTAAATCACTAAACCGATCTTGATGAAATTTGGCAGGGAGATTGCTTGCATTCTGAGGAAGGACATAGGATACTTTGTATATATTATATATTTAAAAACAAACTTGTTTGTTTAAACGTCAAAATTTATTAAAGAAGAGGAAACCGCAAGCTTTCGATTCACAGAATCATCGTCAGGCTAAAATATAATAAGTAACAATTAAATACAATAAATATAATGCAAAATATTGATATTTTAAAATAAAAATTCAGAAATATACCTATTAATAAAGATTTAAATTTGAGAAAGATGTCGTTATCTCAATAAAATTCATGTGACTACGGAAATGTTTGAAAAAATAACAAATCTCTTAGTAACTCAAATAGTTACTAAGGAACGAAAAAATGACAATAATTAATTATTTAAAATTGTGTTGTAAATAGTAGATAATGTGGATATGTCAGTTTTCTTGTTAATTGTATTATTGTTTCTTTTTATGTGTAACATTTCGGAAATGTAACGTTTAGCTTTATGTTTTTCATTATCTAAAATTTTAGTTTGTTTATAATCAAAAATATGCCCTGTACTATTTGTATGTACTGCTAATGCTGTGGATGTTGGTTTTAATCTTGTATCTGATTTATGTTGTGTTATTCTATTGATAAGTTTTTGTGATGTATTACCTACGTAAATAGTGTTGCAACCCCCACACGGTATACTGTATACCAAATTTGATTTCTTAAAAATGTCTGTTTTTGGTTTAAGTTTTGTGTAGTTGTTTATGTTTTTATTGTAAGTTTTAAATACAGTTTTTATGTTGTACTTATTTAAAGTGTTTTTTATTAAATTAGATGTTTTATTTATGTAAGGGATTGTAATGTATTGTGTTGGTGTTGTATTAGAATTGTTATTATTATTTTTAACCGTGTTGTATAATAAGTGAACTCTTTTTGTTATACATTGTTTAATTAAATTAATTGGATAGTTATTGTTAAAAAATGCTGTTTTTATTTTGTTTAAATTTTCTTGTCTGAATTGTGGATGTGATAGTTTTAGTGCTCTGTCTATGGTATTGTTTAAAATATTAATTTTTATGTGTTGTGGATGATTGGAAAAATAATTAATATATCTCCAACTATGTGTGTCTTTTTGGTACCAGTTAGTAAGTATTTGTCCATTGTCGTTAGTAAGTTGTACATCTAAAAATGCAATTTTATTCTGTTGTTGTATTTCTAATGTGTGTTGAATTTTACTATTATAATTGTTAAAAGTGTTAAGAATTTCGTGAATACTATTAGGGTGTGCCTCTGTAATAATGTCATCTACATATCTATAATAAAATGCTGGTTTTTGTGTTAATTGATTCAAACAATTATTTTCAAGATCTTCCATAACTAAGTTAGCTATTACACTGGAAATAGGTGATCCCATAGCACAACCGTCTATTTGTTTATAATAATTATTGTCAAATTCAAAGTATGTGTTTTATTGTCAAATTCAAAGTATGTTTTTATTTTTATTTAACGTCACTACTATCATATTATTATATATTTATATATTACGAATATATGCAACTACGATGAATCTAAATACTAAAGATACACCAGTAAGTGTTATGACAGCATCGTCATTTTTAGCCAAACTGGCGGTGATGCGATTTATTCAAAAATTCATTAATTAATATATGTAGATATATATAATGATATTGATTGATAAAACCAGAAAATACGGTTGGAAGCGAGACTTGGCTACTACAATCAATTCAGAATTTTTACGATGAGTATCTCTTTAAATACAAAAGACAACCCATATAAAATTGGTGCATTTTGTGGAATACAATATTAAAATATTTTTCTAAAGGTATCATAAAAAATCATCGAAGCAAGTAGAACGTAGAACAATGTCTAAAATTCAAAATTCACATTAATTTTGTATCTGATACAATGATATTATTAATACAAAAAATTGTATTTCTTAAAAATAAAAATGATTGATTGACATTGTCATATTCAAATGTATGAGAAATTAAAATAAAATGTTTGACTATAAAATTAATTTTTTTTATCTTTTATGCTCAATGCACATATTAATTGTTTATTATGTAGGTATGTATGTAAAGATAAGAAGGTAGGAAACATACAAAGCGTTCATTATATTTTAGGTCCCTAGGACACAATAAAAACTTCACATTAAATATTTACGACGTTAATTAAAAAAAAAAAAAAACATTTGGTTATATTTTTTATACTAGCTGAGAGAAAAATTAGATAAAATGGATGTTTTTATATCTGTACTTAGAACGTTAAATCAGAAGCGTCGCTAGGGGAGGGGAGGGGGGGGGGGTCTCGGAGTATAAATCGGTGGTATCACACAATAAATCTGATTAAAAAATGATTAAATCTGATTAAAAAATGATTTTATTTTGATATACACGCGCCTGAAGCCGCGGAGAGCTTTTATTAAAAAATACAAATAGATATATGTCTTCATGTATATTCCCAAATAGTAACAGAAAATATTCATTAATACTAATGCATTTGTTGGAACATCTGGTCGAATACTTATTGATAAAGTAATCACTTTAAATGATATTCATTTTCAAGATGAGTGAGCGTGCGCTAATAAAAACAAATTGTAATCGATACATTACATTTATCCCAATCCATTTATCCGATTTCTGTTCTGTGTAATGTGCGTTGTACAATATTATATGCGATATTTAATAAAATATATTTCGCAAGTTGTTTATAAATATTGTTATGGTACAACTGATAGTTTGTTAAATTAATAAGTAGGTATATATTTCTTTATTTTTAATGTTTATGTTACCTCTAAATATATAAGTATGTTAGGTAATAAATGACTATATAGTTTTAGAGTTCTTTTTATCGATAAAAAGTATTAAAATTAAAGTTTATATTGAAATTTCACTTTAATATTATTTACTGATATCATTTCTTTATAACAGAAACAGAAAAATATATGAAAAAATAGTAGTAATTTAAAATATTTAAATATATTTTATAGTATAACTCATTGTCAGTTTTTTTTGACGTGTTAGAACTTAGAACTAAATACATATTTATATGGAAAAATGATGAAAAATGATAAATACATTTTTATTTAATTTAAAGTAACCTACTTCGGAAATAATTCATAAACGTGCAAAAATTTATAATAATAAAAATATTTATATTACACTGAAAAAAAAAATATGGTGCCAACTTCGCCGCGAGATTGGCCGTTTTGTAACTGCTTCAACTGAATTTCAGTTGTTTCAACAATACGATGGTTGAAACAAGGTTTTATGTTTTTTTTTTCAGCCAAAGATAGAGCGGTATTATTATAAAAAAATATGGATTTAAAATAAAATCAGTATAACTGAGCGAATTATGTGACAAATTACTATAAAAAAATATTAATTCGAGTCAACATCCAAAAAAAAAGTTTAAAAGAACTGAAGGTAAAATCACAAATATTTTTAAATTAATATCCATGTGAAAATACAAAACAAAATTAAGAAATTATAAATTTTCTTATCAATTTCTCGGAAATTTATATATGTATACACCTACTTATAAGAAATCGGAAATTTCTTGAGATTATATTTAATTATAATAAATCCTTAATAACTATAGACTAGATATTGATTACTATTGCATGCAGATAAAGGTTAGTCTCAAAATTATCAGGGCAGGTAGATACACACGTACATCAACAAAATATCAAAAGCATTAAATTGGTAGGTAGTCTATTAATTTGATTAAGGTTTTTTATAAGTTAAAAAAAAACTTTGAAAAAATGTAAAATATTTGATAGATGTTGTCTTATAGAAAAACCCGAGCAAAAAAATTCAACAATTTCATTTTTAGCAAGTAACATCTTTCATCAATCTTAAATTGTCTAGTTCAATCAGAAAACAAAATTTGATTACCTGTTTGATGTAGTTTTTGATAGTTAAAATTTTTTAATTACCTATTATAAATCATTTTTATGTAAAATAAATATGTAGGTACCTATGACTAAATATGATAAATCAATTCCTATATTATATTTGATTCAATAATAAAATGATTGATAAGTATGATCAGGGACGGACCTACATCTTTTTTACTAGGGAAAGGGCTGAAGTATATTATATATTATAAAATGATATAATGTTTTGGCGGGCTTCTTTGGTTATTTAAAATAAAATGTATATTAAATAGGAGAGGGACCCCCCCCCCCTTAAATCTGCTATTTAGTCTAATATTAAACATTTGACAATTGTACCTATACATGGTCATGTGTCTATTCTTTGGATAAATAAGCCTTAAAAATACCCTAATATGCCATCTGTTTAAATATAAATAGCATCGAGATGAAAAACACAAAACATTTACAGTCGATTCGTCTTCAACAACTGTAGATACCATAAAATATGTAAATTAAATTCATTGTTCTTTTCTGTTAACTCTCATAATGGAAGTCAAACGGTTTATAATGCATAAATTTGTACCTAATAGGTGTCGATGTAGGGGAAGTCGGGGAAACAACACTATGCCTTATTAGGGTAGGTGGCGGCGCTTGAGACCACGCCCGCTCGCGTCCTGTCGCCCCGCCCTCGAAGCAAAGCCGCACCTCCACCGTAACACGTGCGCATCGGGAATGCGACATGCAACAGGCAATGTGGTGAAATTTAATACTTTTTACGCAAACATCATAGCTGATTTGACTTTGATCATCGGATCCCGTTCGCCTAATTTGGTACCTACAACGCTTTGAACGCTTGACTCAATGTGTTGGAAACATTGCGTTAGTCGGTTTGGAATATTATCTATTTACTGCTGTTACTGAAGGACATCATTCACCTTATGGTCCACACTTGATGTGCCCCTTTTTTCACATGTTTGCACTTGTTTTTTAGTATTAATTAATTGATCGGGTCTCTTTTGCAAATTTTCGTGTTAATTGTTTAGCAATACGATCAGGATTGTAAATTTAGTGACTTTTTTCAATTCGGTAAAATTGTTGATAAAACCCGGTTTACGTAAATGACCGCTTTTTTTGTTTTTCTGTAGAAATGAAGATTTTAAGTCAAAAACATTATATTCCTAGAAAAAATATAATACCAATAATAAAATAGCTTTTTGGCTTTTCGTATGTAAAATTGCATTTTATTTTTCGCATGTACAACGCAAATATACGACTAATTACTATGTATATGTATATATAATTTATCGAAATATTCCAATCCCTATCATAACATGCGTTCGGTTAAATATATATTATATCGATATATCGATGGATAAATTTTAATAGGTCGTTCAAAGTTTTCGAAATTTAGTTGAAAACCTCTGTGTTTAAATTTTATCCATTATCTTCGAAATATTTGCATCTTTTAACTCGCGAAATAATACGTCTACGAGTTAGCTAAGCGTCACATAAGACGTGTACCTCTGTAATTCGATGTTAAAGATGTATAACCTCGGTAATTTGAAATGAAGCGTTAGATGCTTCCACAGTTATTCTAATTTGATCTCTATATTTCGAATGTCTCTGTATTATCTATTAACAGTTCAATGCTCGGTATTATAAAGAATTTGCTTGAGTGCAAAAGCAAATTAACTTCCAGCTAACGCTGTCTGCTAGGTATTAAATATAAATGACAACCACTCATAGATATAGCGAATGAAGTACCGTACATCTGATAACCTTGACGCATCCGCATTAAGTAGAGTAGTGCTGCCAAGTATACTTCATAAAATGCATAGCATTTACATTACTATACATTTATTAGGTACCACTGCTTTAAAATATCGACCAATTTCATTACAATTTGACACCTAGCAGATAGCGTTAGCTGGAAGCTTTTTTGCGTTTGCACGCATGCAAATTTTTTATAATACCGGACATAACTCTTGCAATTTCAGTTATACAGGCTCTACTGTTTAGGTTTGTAAAAATAATTATACAATTAGCACATTAAGAATTGAACAACTCTGCACAATGGTCCGTAAAATTCTATAATAAAAATATATAATAATTATCTCTAGACATTAAAAAACCTACTGGTTAAAACAGTGTTCAAGGAATTCTTATTGACCAATACATAGTCTGTCAATACCTTGAAATCAATTCAAGTTAAAAGAGATATTCATGTATGCGCGTATACGCATACATAAATATATAAAAATAAACTAAGCATGATATATCATGCTTAGTTTTTATTAACTCTTATTATATGTATTCATTTTTAATTTTTGACTTATTCTACACTTTGTATATGTATATATGTATAATAGAATTGCTGTTTATTATTATTATAAAAAGAATTACTTGTTGGTACAAAGATTCTGTAAAAAGATAACATCCAACAAATAAGTAGTTAATTTATCTTTTAACTAACAATAAATATCCATCAACATTGATCTTTTTAAGAGTTACTTAAACTAAGATAATTTATTTTTCAATTTCTCATATTTCATTTCGGCACTTTTACGGTATAAAAGGTGCATAACTTGTTGACAAAAGAGAACAAACTTGTAAAGTTATTTGTTGCCAGATTGTATTATAAGCACTTTTATCCCAGCTAGAATATTAGCTACCTTACAATAGAAAACATACCTGGACTTCACAAGGGTATTTGTGTCCGCAAAATGTTCTTTTTTAGATCCCCCTTCTGAAATCGTCAATGAAGTTTCTCTATGCTGGACCGTTTCTCTTTTTCTTCTTCTTTTTCATTTGCAATAATCGAATACAATAAATTAAAATCGTGTTTTGTACAAGGGAATGTTTTCAATGTCACATATGTCAAATATGCACTGACTTTTTAGATTAATGTTTGAATTTGGATATTTATTATGTAATTGGTAATGTCAAATGCAGTACCGTAACTAGATTCTCATGTTACCTTTGCTAGATTTTATTTTCGGGCCCAATAAAAATAGTAGCTTAATATTCAGGAAGATTATAATGTAATTAATTACAACAAGGTAAAATATAAATATCATATCGTGGCCTTTGTCCATATAAACTAAGTTTCCTGGCTGTTGCCTAGGTTGTTCTATTCTTTCACTGAACGTTTCAACTCTCATGTCGAAGTCTTCTTCAGAAGTGTTTCCGAAATAGTTCTGAAGAAGATTTCAGCATGAGAGTCGAAACGTTAAGTGATAAAATGCGACAACGCGGACTATAGCCCGGAAACCTAGTTCAATGATTATTCCTAGTTTAACGATGTGTGATTGGTGCATTTTGAAATGCTGCCACAAAATTTAATAAAATAGTAATTAGTATTTTGTTTCCAAATTTATATCTGCCAAAAAATATTATTAAAATTTTATCTAGGATGCTTACTTTAATTTCATGTATTTTATTCTTTATTAAAGTTGAAAACAAAATACTGTTGATTAATTTAAAATTTCTCAGTTAGTTTCGAGGCGGCATTTCAAAATGCACCAATCACACATTGTTAAATTTGACCAAAGGTTACTACAACATTTTTATTTGTCCCCATGTTAATATTCCTATGTCTTAATCAACTTGGAATACACTGTATATAAATATCAGCTATTTTACTAATTTAATCGTTCATTATAAAAAAATATCAAATTGTTTTAATATACTGTAAAATAAAGTTGTTATCTATAATTTGTAAATAAACACAGCTTTCAATTGAAAATAATTGATATAATTTTACAAACATTCATCAATAGCAATTATGGAAATGAAAATTAAACCTTTGTTATTTTTAGTTTATATTTTATCAAGCTTTCACAAAATCAATAAATATTTTATTGAGATGATTAAAATATATATTTGTGTATAAAACGACGTACATAGATACACAAAAAAACAAAAATATTTTTATTCATTAGTATTGTTAACAAAAATTTTTAAAATTTTTTTTAACTATTGAACATTACAATCTATCAAAGAAAATATTGCATTCTTATATTTTAATTATTTTCATTACTTAGCAAATAAAATTCATAGAAAAAATATATGACAGTAATATTATAATCATTAAAAAATAATTTAAAACTATTTTACAAAATCTCAGCTAATCTTTAAAGATCTCACAGAATATTTATAAAAAAGGCTCTACAATAAAAACGATTTAACCTTAGTACAACCACAGACCACTTAAGTATTAAAAAGCTATCATAATCTGCAAGGATTATTTTTCTCAAGGACAAAAATTCGATCCTCGAATGAAAGGATGGGTTACAAAAACTATCTCTTAAAATTTAACAATACAAGTTTATATTCATAACGTTCTTTATATTTATAATAGGTGGGACGGAAGGCACATATATGTACTTGAAAATGAAAGATAGAAAAATCATAAACATCTGCTAGATTCTATTGAATGAAATTCATGTTTTTATGTTCACTTATAAACGCAGGTATTCCAGGAACAGATGATTTGAAATTGACCCAAAACACCTTTATTTTCAGATAAATATTATATTGAAATATTGAAAGGTTTTTTTTTATTTTTTGCTCACAAATCATGACAAATATTTATATTTTTATACATAGATAATAATAATACAGCCCCTCAAAAATGGTCTTGTACTTTTAACTGGACTATGATTTTCTTATTGTCCTTTGTATCAATATTTTTCGAAAACAATTGATCCAATGACAAATTAACTAAGAATTTTTTAGTGTAATTTTTATCCTACAGAAATATATTTATAAATTAAGGAGTAACTTATAAAATCATTTAAATATATTTTTCTTAACAGAACTTAAAATTAAAGGATGTATGGCAGGTACAGTCTAAGTCAAAAATAATGTAAATATATAGATGCAATGAACGATGAAAATCAAATTATGAATAATTCACTTTAAATGCTTGTAGGAAAGTCAAATTGGTTTTAAACTATATTAATTATACTTTTGTTTAAAACCATATTTCGCATTGTTAACTGTTATTTTAGAATTTTAGCCAAAAAACTATTATTCTAAATCTGTTAGAAAAAAAACAAGTATTTTATTATTATAAATGACAGCAATTAAAATATTATGAAATAACACTATTTAGAACATACGTGGAACATACAAATGCAATGGAAATAATAATAGTGGTTCATATGCTTACTGTTATATGAAAGAATATGTAATAAAATAAATCATTACATTTTAGTATGCCATTTTTTTTCAATTTTTTTTCGCAATTTAGTAACTGTTTATATACAAAATATCTTATGAAATTTGTTGCTAAATATGTAAGTGACGCGTTGTGAAAATTTCAGATTTTTCTCGATGATTGAACCATGTGTTTTATTGGAATTCAACTGTCAATACACAATTCTGCTATAAGAGCCCATGTTAATTTAAAAATAATAACTATGTGGTAAAACTTTCTGAAATTTTGTATGGGTACTTTAGATTTATTAAGGAATAACTTCTCTATTATGGAAATTAGATACCTACATATATTTGTCGTTTTATGGTTATACACATAGTTAACAAAACAATTCAAAAGTTAAAAACTTTGAACATGTCTACCACATGACATTCTATCACCATACATTGAGTATTCCAATAACCGCGTATGAAATTTATGTACCTTTCAAATTTAATGCGGTTTTTGTTGCACATACACATAAATTTCTTTATCCATAATTCTTTTACGCGAACCACCAGTGACCAACAGCAGCTATGTATATTCGATTCAACGACAAAAAGTTTTATTACTATTATCCACACCAGTACAATGATATTGTCTCTACGTGGAACTGTGTATATGAAGATAGGCCGGAACCTTGCGATATATCATCATACACATGTATATATGCATGGGTGTATGCAGGAATTCTTTTCGAGAGGGACAAATAGTTTTTAAATGAAATTAGGTATATTAAAATGTATAAAAATAATTTTTGGAAAAAAATATAGGAACACTAGAATTTCTTTGCGGCTTCACTTTCTTGTAATTCAAAATTGCTTAATGTCCACGCAACTGTCTGCTTTAAGAACGTAGATATTATATCGCCACCACTGATGATTATAATTATATATAATATCACAATTGCAAATGGTTATTTTCATTTTTATACAAATAATAATCTATTAATGGTAAAAATTGTTGTAATATTCAATTGATGTTTTACAGTATGAGCAAAAAAATTCTTGAAAAAACGTTTAAGAGAAAAATGCTTAAGAAATCTCATTTTTCTAATCTAATAAAATAAAAAATTAAAAAGTCTTCTACGACATATTTTAATAAAAAAACCATGTGTGCGTTATATCAAAATTTTTAACCGATGTCAAAAAAGGAGGAAGTTTCTCAATTCGTCTGTATATGGGGCGTTCTACTTTTCTACCGACAATGACGTGTCTCTTCTTGAAAAAAAATCGGTATTTGTCCAAAATTGCAGTTTCTCAAATTTTATTTCCACAAGATTTTTTTGGACCATACAGAGATTATAATAATACTAAAATTTCGTTTTTATTTTTTTTGCTTTTTACAAAATCATTGTGACATAGTATTCGAAATGTGTGACAGAGGTGTTTTACATACAAATAAAATGTGTCTCTTTGCGCCGCCTAATGTTAGAAAATGATCTCGCTTAAAAAAATCATATAGAATCCTTTAATATAAAATTATTTATTGAACTTCTGAAATATTATCATTAAATTTATTAGAATATAATTAAAACGTAAAGGTTCACATTATTTAACAAAAAAATATTTTATCGTTGGGTCCGGCTATGTATGTTTTTTCTTGCTATCTTCCGTCACGCATTTCGCAAAACAAAAAACGCTTCTTAGCTGTTTGACCTTCAACACTAAGCAACAGACGGTTTCCTCTTCCCCCTTGGCCTCACGCCTTGAGGCCCCACCCGGGAGTGAGCCGAGTTATTCGCCTGCAGGAAGTGAACAGAGGTGCGTGTGTTTATTCTGCGACCGCTCTGTCACGTAAGTTACTACTTTAAAATGTGACAGAGTGGTATTAAATGTTATTTTTTATATATTTGTAATGTAATAAAAATTCTTATAAATCGAGTTACATAATAATAAATGCTTGTATTCTAGTTAAGCAAAGTTAAAGAAAAACTGAAAATTTGATTTTACATAATAACTAATGAATATATTTTTTTTGTGACTGAGGTGTTTATTTTTTCTTACTATTCCGATAAAACTTAAAATAAATAAAAGATATAAAATAAAACTTCGATGCATTATACATTTCTGAAATCTTCGATAACTGGACAATGATTTAAAAATACATCTTATAAAAGAAATACACTTTTATTTTTTTTAAAAATCAAAAAATTTATCACTCAGATTGTCGGTAGAAAAGTAGAACGCCCCATATATATTTTATCCCGATTTAACTCCCATATAATTTTTTTCAAAATCTGACCACGGACATCAAAAAGGAAGGGATTTTCAATTATTAAATACGCACTTATTCGGTGAAACTTTTTTTTTTTTGAAAGAGTATACTTCCAAGGTAGTCCCATATAAATTTTATCAGAATCTGACCATGAGCTTCTTAGATACGCCACTAAAAAGGTTTTTATGATTTTTTTTGCACCAAAAAATAATTTTTGCATTTTTATCCTTTACACCAGGCCTGCACAACTCAAAATGTAAGGCGGGTCTTAATACTTTATGAAAAACTTGTTCGGGCCGAAATAAAATTTTTTACTCGAAAACTATAAACTTTTAAAAAAAATCATAAAATTAAAAAAGTACTTAGAACTAAGCAAGGATTCTCTGAGAATTGTTTTTAAAATTTATTGTTAATTTTTTTATGCAACTTTTTAATAAAGAAAAAATTCTTAAATTTTGAGAAAAAAAAATTGAGTTTCATATTAAAAAACAAATCTGTGAGAATCTTTGCATAAATCTACTAGTACTTTTTACCTCTTGCGATTATTTATAAAAATTAGTAGGTAATTTTCGAGTAAAAAAGAATGGAAAATCCAGAAAGTTTTCTTTGGTTGCTCTTTATAATAAAAAATTGTCATTTTTAGAAAAAATTTACCGTACAAAAATTGTTTAGTTTATCTCTTAAATTATTAATTTGCAACAAAAAATACAGATTTAGATTTGAAAAAGAAAAGATGAACCTGAAAACACATCAAATTGACCTTTTTAAGCTCACCCTATAATGTCAATATTTAGCCCCCTCAAAACCATTTGAAAATTCGTTATTTTGGAAAATTTATAATATTATGAATGTTCACCAAAGTCTTCGCGGGCCGAAAAGTAGGTGCTGGCGGGCCACATGCGGCCCACGGGCCGTATGTTGTGCAGGCCTGCTTTACACTAATAGAAAATTTAAACCACCTATAATGAATAATGTATTTGTTATTATCGATTTAATTATATAAGTATGTTTGTATACCCTTGTATACAGACGCCCCCTCACACACACATACGCACATACATAGGCACGTACGATGGCGGTGGCGAGGCCTCACGCCGGGTTTCCGGGTCCAGTGGCGGTCTCCGGACAGAGTCCATATATCAAACCCACTTGACGTGGCGCGGCGCTGAAACAAACGGCAGGGGGTTCGAGTCCTGATCGTTTGTTGTTTCACTGCATCTATCATCGGTAATCAGACAACTCGCGGGGATCTCTTGTTATTATTATTCCATACAGGAGCTTGTATTTTGTTATGTATCTCTTTTTTGGTTTTCATAATTTTGCCTCTGTGTTTATAATCAATGAATGCCCGTTCAACTGGTGGCTCTAGTAACATATACACAGTACAATAATCTCTTCATTTACGTGGTTAATAGGGTATTTGACTTTCAAACATATATTGTAAATTGTACATATGTATTAATAGATACTTTCTTAGTATCTTTTTCCAAAATAATGCCGAAAAAACGTTGAATATAATCTTTTTCTATTCAAATGAAAAAAATTCCGCTAAAACGCGCATTCAAAGTCACGTGGTATGCGTGACGTAACTGTCTGTTAAACAAACTGAAATCAATCAATAGGGATCCATTTTTCTGAAATTTTTAACGTGTTTTGACGTCATACCAGTGACAGTTCTGCTGAATGCGTTTGTGATCACGTCACAAACATGCTAAAAATTACATTTTTAAAGTAGGTTTATTATTAAAATACTGACTTATTCCACGTAAAAAACACTTGATTGTAAATTATTTATTACAACATGTTATTCTTTTGCTTTTATTAATTGTGTCAAATACCCTATTGGTTCCATAATAACAATAACGCGTAATAAAAAAAATAGAGTTATTTCAAAATTTTTCATAAACTATTCTTGCTATAGTGTACGTTATAATTTTCATTGAAAGTACTATTTAAAAGCTACATTCTGTTAATTTTTATTTTATTTTTTTGCATCGATAGCTTAGAAATTAGAGGGGGGGAGCTCACTAATAACCACACTGAAAAGAAAATATATCATGACTGAAGGGTTAAAATCAAAAGGTCATATAAGATTTTTTATTGCATTTTAGGAGACCTATCTAAAGACTTTCCACTCAATGTAGTAAGTGAAAAAAAAATTGAGTGTAGTTTTCAGTCTATGGGAAGGGGGTCCAAAATAATTTTGACAGTGTTTGTTATAATTTTCAGTGAAAGTATTAATTAAAAGCTACATTCTGAATTTTTTTCAGATTTTTTTAATCCGTGGTTTATAAATTAGAGGGGTGGGGGGCGCTCTGACAACGACATTGAAAAAACAAATATATCGTGGCTGAAGGGTTAAAATCAAAAGGTCATATAAGATTAAGTGATTTTTTTATTTGAATATACTTTTCAATCTATGGAAACGGTGTTCAAAGACTTTTTTTTCAAAAATCATATCATTTCTGTTTTTGAGTTATCAGTCTTCGTCCATATACCGAATTTCACCTTAATCGGTATAACATATATATAGACACACAGACAGACGGACAGAGCGAAATTATAAATTAAAAACCCTACCGCGCTTTTAATAATATGTGCAATATACTCGTAATTTAAAGAAATTAATATTTTATTATTCTACATAATAGCAACAAGCCTCGTTCAATGTACAAGTACCCCTCAAGTGTAAACACATACATTAACATAGTTATTATTGTAGTTACAAGAATGGACTTCCCCCATTCAAAAAGCTCTGCATTGATCGTATAGTTACAGTCATCAATCGGCTAGTTATGCATACATACACACATACATACTTACACTATGAATGTGTACATATACAGTGGTATACTTTGACTACATTAGTTCCACATTTATTGTATGCACTACAAATATTCTCGTAGGTCTTTACATTGGCGTCGGAGCGTCTCGAATTGTCTTTCAAGCCGTGACATCTCAATCACAGTGTGGTTCTGAAATACTCAGTATCCCCTTTGGACGGTATTAATGCTCATTATGTATAACCAGTGGTTGTAAATTTTTTCTGCTTATAATATATAAATATCGGTATGGAGAACCATACATGATTTCCATATGTTCTTTATTCTTTTTAAATTCTTTTTGTACATGAAAAATTTCAATGGGATTTGTGAGAAACAAAACTCACCTTTTTATTATAAATATTAGTTTTCTTATATCCTAATGTCAAAAACATAATATTATTATACATTCGTATTTACTAATTTGAAAATTTAAATTTATTTGAATTTATTTCCAAGGCGACATGAATTAGTATTTAAAATAAAAATTTTGAGGGTGGTTTTCACTATTTAGACACGTACAAAAAATTAATTTCTTTTAGGTTTAATTGAACTACAAATGTACCAAATCTTATCAAAATTAGTGAGATAATACGTTCACTTTTTCTAAAATCCCTAATCCGATTAGTACCAAAATTAATAGATCTGAAACAAACATTTTCCCTAAAAATAATTCAAATCTGTGTATTTTTATAGTAGTATCGTGAACTAAAAAAAAATTTATATCCAGACGTACAGACACACGCACAGCAGCCATGCGAATATTAACTTTTCTTTACGTTTTGGAGGTAGTATAATCAGAATCTGTTCTTATCTCGGATACAATTTTTCGATGGTATTACAATACTTCCATTTCCTTCGGAACATGGAAGTAAAAACGTTGGTGCGTATGTATGTGATCTCATGAGGCCTAAACCACTGGTCGTATCGAAGCTATATTCACACTATATGTTCGTTTGGTGCTTCGTTAGGTTTATTTTCTTTTTGGACCCGGTAGGTGGCGCTGGTGTCGAGATATTTTCGAAAATGTGTATTTATGGTTTGATTTTTAAACAAATTGCCGGGTTAGTGCAGGTATAAGATTTATCACAAAGATAATTTTAATTTCTCTAAGTTTTGAGGATTCCGCGGTGATCTGGATATGGATCTTGGCTTCTGAGTGTAAGCCGATAACACGACCAAATTAATGCGGCTTACACCTAGAAGCCAAGATGTACGTTTAATTTTTGTATTTAATTGTTATATAATAAAAATCCATACATATATTATAAATGCGAAGTTTCTTTGTCTGTCTATCTGTCTGTTCTTTGAACTTTTACGCGCCCCCAACAGACACGCATCGTGAATAAATACACCCGCCATGCATCCAAAATAGGCACGAACTTTAAATTCTTCATTTGTATAAATAAGTACCTACTATTTTTGGTTATTTTGGAAAAACAAGGAACGCAATTATCTATTACATACATACAATGTGGTAACATTTTTAGTATCACTGTTTCAGTATCTTAATTATATAAATAATTATATTTCCGACAAGAGCAAAATTTCACGCTTGTAAAATCGCTAGTTTTCGTTTCTATTTTTCATGTCTGATTTGTCGACCCCGTCGCGTATTTGCCATGCTCGATGGGGTCCGTTTGGATTTTAGTGTTGGTGAGGGGTTGCAAGGGGGATAACAGCACAGAGTGACGTTTGTGTTATTGTGGTTTTGTTGAAAATGTTTGCGTAGCTTTGTGGCTTTGTAGTTTTTTTGTCAAATGTGGTTATTTGTGGTCTATTTGATGATTTTATTTAACCAATGAACTGTTAGTTTATGTGTGCACGATTTTATTAGTTTTTTTTAATGAAAAGTTTATTTTTTTAAATACATAGTCGAGGAAAATTTATACAGAAGCCATAACGACTAACTCAAATTTATAGCAATGTATAGATTTGGAGTTAATTTTATTTTTTATTTATTTGCCAATAAAATAAGAATTTGAATTTGATTCATATAAAAACCCCCGTGAATACAAAAACAGTCAATTTGTTTTATTTTATATTTCTGTAAAACTGTTTTTTTTTTGTATTATACCTTGTTAAAATATACCCAATTCTTTTAATTTTTCACGACACAATATCCTTTTCGAAACCCGTAAAAATATTATATTACTCAAAGGAATCCACAATCTACACGACTTATATGAGATCAATCTAAGGTAGATGTCGACGCAAACATCCCTCCCACATCAAAAAAATGAGAAAGAAGAAAGATTGTATTTCAACATTGACAGCGGATACAAAAAACTAACTATAACAAATATATGTGCAGGGTAGAACTAATTATGATTTGAGATAAGTAATTTTTCACATTAAACAAATTAAATAGGCAAATCAATGACTATCTATTAATTAAATAGTTATCTTTCAATACTCAATAGAATATGGAACTAATAACAGTTTATTTTCTTTTTTTATAAATCAATATTGATGTCGACTGGTTCTAGACCTCTTCTCGTCTAATAATAGTTTAGTTCAATACTTTGTATCAACGTGGACGGTTTAAAAAACTGTTTGAAACTAACTAATCATTAAATTAATAATTCAGGTCGATATATTTATGTATTTTTTATATCATAGATATTTGAATAGGCTGAAACAGAATCCGTTGCACTAATTTCTCTATCAAATCACGTTTTTGAATTATCTTAACTTAAAAATGCGAAAATGACGTTATTGGTAATATTTATAAATTTTTTAACAAAGCGCCAATTTTTTTTTAGTTTTCGTTCACGATAAGAAATTGTAGGTATACTATGTATGATGCAATGGTTAAAATTTAAATTGACGTTAGGGATACAAATATGAAAATTAGTTTTTGGTGTAGTTTTAGTCAGTTTTTCTGTAACTTGAACAAGGGTATATGAAATGTCATGAAATTTTGACATTATTCTAGTTAAGGTTGGTACTCTATGAGAAAGCATAACGATTTTTGTTTATGTCGCCATCTGTATGTCAGGCCAATGACTTTTCAGCCCATGTAGTATATGATAATGGTTTATTCATAAAAATATAATGAAAAATATATTGAAAATGTCAAAAAAATATAAGGTTCAATATGTTTAAAAATGTATTTTAATCCATAAAAATCGAAACGAGATGATATTTAGGCTCTCGTCTTATGTGCAACCCTACTTAGTATAAGTATTTTATTATCTAAATCCACCTCTGTAAAAATGCATAGCTCCACATAGTCTATGTAATACGAGATGTGCACTGTGGGTACTGCTGACACCTACAACAACAGATTGCCGGCAGAGTCGCTCTGCTTATCAACTGTTACTGTGCGCGAGCCAATCAAGTGGAATTAACCAGCACGCCAGATAAGTTTGCATCCAATCAGGTTTTAAAGCGAGGGAGAGATCGCACGAGGGGTAAGAGGAAGGGGTGGTGTTGTAACATCATCAGATGCTAGTCGTTTATTTCTTTATAGGGTAATTACCTTAATGATTTTGTTGCAAATGTGAGTTAATTAATAATGTATCAATATTTTTTTATATGCTTCCTGAATTCTTTAGAAATCATATTTCTTTTGTATTGTATATAGCCATAATTAAAATTTAATTATTTGTTTTGGTAGGTACATGTTTAGGAACATACTTTTTTCTGTTATTATCAGGGCCGGCATCAGTCTAGTCTTCGGTAGGTTGTACTAGATACTCGAAAAATTTGCGGGTATCGAATTACCCACCAGAAATTGGAAAAATAAAAAGTTAATTTGAATTTTCATTTGTACAACTGCATTCATTGATACTTTTTAATGTTCCAAAAATTATATTTAAGAAAAAAACTACTTCTTGGTTATCATACAGAATGTTTAAAAAAGAAGGCAACCCTTTAGATACTTATGCGTAGACAAATTTTATTCCATAATAACTATCAGATGGCAACACTGTCTTAGCTGAAATTCTACACATATATGTACCATAAATAGATTTCGCTTAAGGGACCATTTCAGTGTGACGGGCATGAAAATTTTGGTTTTCATAATTTTTTTGAATAAAATTCGATAATCAGATTTTTTTTCGTTTATTCAAATGACTTATGCTGTACATAAAAATATTTTCTAATGTTTTACTTTTATTTTTTATCTGATTTTTTGGCCACTGCAAAATGATGCCTAAAAAAGCGCCTGACGGTAGAGGGTTCTACTCCTTCAAAAATTATCTGAAAAAAAAAGAATTATTAATCCGTTTTAAAAAACGACGTTTTGAGAAAAACGCGTTTAACGTTAGCATGTGAAATGTGCTCTGCTTTGTATCTTTATATCTATTTCGTCCGACAATATTGCTTTAAAGAGAAACAATAATATACATATAATTGGATTAGGAGTATCTTCATATAACTTATATATTAAGAAAATATTGTTTTCGTTATATATAAAACCATAATTTCTTGGCTCTAGTAATTTTTTTACCTGTGCAGTCTCAATTTTGTCTCGTAAAATTTGACCGAGACGAGGTTGAAATAAGTCTGCAGATCTGCAGATTCAAATGACTCAAGTCACTAAAAAGATAAATTTAGTTACTGAAACATGCAAAATTATAATTAACAGTAGACAAAAAAAATGTTTTAACTTGAAAACTTTCTCTCGCCAAAAATGATTTAATCAAAAACAGAAACAATGGTAACGAAATTTGATCGGTTCAATTCCGCTAGCGGTATCCAGGAAAACAACTGTCACAGAGCAAGTAGGCATCGCACGGGGGTTTCAGAACGGCGGTGGCAGTGGGCTGACTGCGCGGGCCGCATGACGTTTTAATAAAATCATGTGATTGGTGGAGCGTACGTAATGAAAGCGCGGTGGTGGGGGAGATAAAGCACAAGAGATAGCAGCGTACGACGACACGGCTGTTCTTTTTTCCCCATGCTGGAAATATTTAATATCGCAAAATAAGTATCTTCTTCGTACAAAACTTTTCAAGTCATCGTTGTGGTTGTCTTTTTGTATAGAAATATTATACATTTATTTAAATCTGTATAGATATCTGTACATACATATAAGTTTAGCTATATATTTTCAAATAATAATTGCTAAAAATGTATATCTCTTTCATATACATATGCATGTAAATAAATTTATATGTAGTTTTTCTCTCGAGGTTAGGTCATTGAATAAAATAAAATTAATTAAAATATTTTTTTTTATTAATAATTAAAACGTTTCGACAATTATATGTCTTCATCAGTTTCTTAATTAACAATTGTACATTTCATAAATACACATTACAGGTTCGAAGGTACTAAGTTTCAAACTTATTACCTTCGAACCTATAATGTAGAATAACGAGGTGCAGAAAAATATACATTTTTTTTCTAAAAAAAGATTAACCAAAGAAAAAGATATTTGTCGTCAACGGGGATGTGTTTCTTATATTTTTAGAGGAACAGGACGCGTGTTCATTTAACGGTTTGTTTAGTTTAAAGATAGTATATTTAATAAAAACGCAATTTGTAATTAACCGTGGCCCGAAGCTAATCCCAGTCCATCTATGTGTCCTCGTCTTTAAAAAAGCAGAAATAGACAGAATAACCATATAAATAATAATAAACAATAAACCAACAAATAAAATAAAATAAATCAAACCAGGTAAATTCAACCAGGTCTCAAAAAACAAATAATTATAAATAAATAAAAATACCATTAACCGAATGTTTTCTGTAGAGTATCAAGTTTAAGCGATCTAAAAGCAGTGGTGATTGGTGTACTTCATGGAAAGGGTAGCAGCTTTAAATTGTTATAAATGTATTACTACTGTTTTTAAATCCAAATAAAATTCATAACGTTTCGATACCCTGTAGAAAGTATGAAGTACATATCAAAATAGTATTTAGAAATAAAAAATAAATCAATAGGAAATAATCTGTTGCATGAATAAATTATACAAATGAGGTCAAAGAACACAAAATGCTTAAATATGTGTCAAGGGTTTCCTACAGGTAAGGTCTGAAGGTCGTGTTCAACGTCCAATTGTATTACGTTCACGCCACTGTTCAGATCGGACCGTTGCCTCAATGTGCTTCCAGTTTCTTACACTGTCTACCAATTCCTTGCAAATAATTTAGCTCACGAAATTGCGCTCAGTGTTATATGTTGTGTTGATTCAAACCAACCGCGCTGTGGCTGGGATTCTAATCATACGTGTTTCATATTTGGACA
The DNA here is from genome assembly GCA_961205875.1 of Sialis fuliginosa. Lineage (NCBI taxonomy): Eukaryota > Metazoa > Arthropoda > Insecta > Megaloptera > Sialidae > Sialis > Sialis fuliginosa. Next base: position 9,840,796 of record OY540817.1, on the reverse strand, counting down.
AATAATTATAATCTATTCTTAAATCATCAGGAATGCGAACCGCTAAATATTTCAGATTGGTTTCAGTTCGTGATTCACAGAGCTAAGTTGTTCCGGTTTGAGGCAATATTTTTAATGGTTCGGGTAGGTTTTATGATGAAATACATTTTTATGGTTATTTTGTTATACGGAAAAAATTATAAAATAAAAATTACTATGCTATAATACTGATTAGTAGTATGGGAAAAATGTTATATGCATTAAATGTTTTATATTAAAATATAGGAAAATGTCAAGTTTAATGTAATGTAACATATTGTAAAATTCCCAATATTTTCTAAATTATTTCGCACTGTCCTTAAGCTAAAATACAGCGTGGTAATTTTTCAGATTCTATAGAAAAAATATACTTTTTTCGTGTATGTTTAGTTATAAATATAAGTAAAATTCAAAACAGACGAAATAAAAAATAAAAATAAAAATAAATAAAACAAATAACATTACTCTCAACTATGAATTTTAATCGATTTGAACTTGTTGAAATACTTCTGTTCAATTTTCGATTTTTAACTATCAGTTCGGTTTTTGTTAAAGGTTCAGAAAAAAATGTGTTTTTTTTGTATCCCTAATAAATATTAAAACTGATATCTGGTATTATAAAGAAATTACCAAAATTTACAAGCTCGCAAGAATTTTGAAATAGAGTATTAATTTTTTACGACGTTTATTGATAATTTAGCGCATGCGCGATAAGTAAAAAAATCATTTTTTTTAAAACAGTGGTGATATATATGAAAAATATCTTCTACAGTAAGAGTCACCAACTTCAAGTACCACTGTTCTAAAAATCCATAGAAAATAACATATAAATAATAATAATAACATATAAGATTGGAAATTTTGTTCAATAAAAATAATTATTACAGCTGTATCTTTCATAATCAATGTATAGGTGTCCCGTAAATCAGGACCTATAGGAATTTCTATTTTTTTAAAGTTATTATGTTTTATGTAAATTGATCCAAGCTCGGATCCAATAAGGGGTCATGGGGGACATAAGCTTCTCCTCAAAATTTAAATTAAAACATATTAAATTTAAAAAAAAGGCTTAATTAATATAATAATGATGTTTTGTTTCAAACTGTAATGTCCGGTATTATAAAGGAGCTAGCAAATTTGTTAGCTAGCAAGCACTTTCAAATGAGATATCAAACCTATATGACAGTTCTTTTGGAGTTTGTTGAAGACTTTGACAAGTTTCGTGCACACGTTGTAGGTAAATACCAACGGTATTAAAACAGTGGTGATATTATGAAAATTAAGTGTACGGTGAAAGATGCCAACTGTGTTAGTGCTCTAAATTCCATAGCTAATCCATAGATACTAGTACAGAATTAATACCCCATTTGAAAGTGCTTGCCAGCTAGCAAATTTTGCTAGCTTCTTTATAATACCGGACATAACACTTTTTAAGTTCCCATCCTGAATCATTCCCCCCACCCCTAAATTATAAATCTAGAATGTTTTTGATCTTAATAAAAAAACTTCAAACTATCTAATCAGAACTTGTTTGTTATGTCAGCGTAAAATATTGTAAATTATAGTATAATGTGTACAAAACATTATACTAGAGAATCCTAGCTCGATAAGGTGGGATTTATAACGTCTTGATGATAATTCTTTCAGTCGAGTCGCGCCTAATCGAATCCGAACGCATGCTTAATTGTGTTAGCGATGGATATTTGATTTGCCAAAGTACGGAAAAAGTGCATCAGTGGCGCCCAACGCGGCGGAAAACTGCGGCCGCTATTGTACACACACGCGCTCAGTGTTGCGTCATGTCCGGAATCCAGGGAATGTTGTTAACACATCTTGTTAAGTGCTCAACTGCCTGTGACATTTATTTATATTTTTTTAGGATTGTTACGTTATTTAAAACGAAACCCATTAGGTGAGATTGTAATTGATATAGTTAATTTTTGTGACTAACAATTCAATACATCTGTACCTACCAGAGTTTTTAGTTATAGTGAAGTACATTTATTTATTTGATAAAAGATTTTGTATTTTTTATTTAATTGGTTAAATACATGAAAAAGTAACTGGTTTTAATTAACGAATATTTTCTAAAAAATTAATTTGAAAAAGGAAACTGACAAACGTTTTATAATTTTTGATATAGGTACTGTAGTATGTACTTAGATTGTTATAATTATCTTGTATTGTAATCTTTTAATAATTAATTCACATATAATTTTTTTTATTTCTTATCAACACAAATATCATGTTCCCCATGACCCCTCCTCTGGATCCGCGTTTGCGTATGCAGGTAGATTTATTTATGATTTTATCATTAGTATACTTTAAGTATATGTAATATGAATTAGAACTATACAACATCCCAGTAACGTACCGACAAGGGGGGGGAGGGTCAAAGGTACTTTTTGAGAGGCGGAAAATTTTGAAAAAAAAATTAAATTAAATTATATGGGTACAGGTGTGTTCAAAAATCTTAAAAACTACAAAATAATGAATATTTTAAAAATATTATCGATTATTTAGAATTAATAAAATTATATTCATTACTTTCCTACCATTTTTTAAAATTTGTTTACATATTCTATGTAAGAAATAAACATAAATAATGCATAATAATAATGCTTTGGCTACACCTGCGTCTAACGTGATGTGTAACGTGACATGCAATTAAAGACTGCAATGAAAAAATCAAATTTTAGTGTTTTATTTTTTATATACAATTAATAATCTTTTTTTTATAATTTTCAATCAACAATAAATTTTCAAAGTATTAATATTGTTTTTAGATAATCATTGATTAATATAAGAATTAAACGTTTTTTTTTCTAAACGTTTTTTATTGAAAATTCTAGATTTGATTTTTTAGTTCAGGGGTGGGGGAAAATTTGGAATCTGCCCCGAGAGGCATAAACGCACGGTATGCCACTGTAACAACCCTAAATAAAAATAAACTCTTAACAAGTATTATTTTATATACTTAATATATTATAATACATATACGTACGTGGACAGGTAAAAAACAAATAACAAGTGAATAACCGTCGCTTGGATGTCGAGGAAACGCACCGTACCGTACTTTATAATTAGCATCATTAAAATCGTTCGCAGTAATGACGCCGAATTGACTGTGCCGGTCATTTTCTCTTGCCAGTATACATAATACATATATATCGACTGTGTTATACACTAATGTATCAATCCACAAAAGTTTATTTTGAAGTATCAACGTTTTTGATGTGCGTAATGAAAAATACATCTGCAAAGTGAATACACAGTGTTTCTTCGTTCTAAATTCACCAATTATGAAAGAACTTTAATAAATACTGATAAAAAAACCACATGAACAGTCATTGGTTAAACATTTAATTTTATACAACTTTATTTGAAAAATATTAATGAAATGTTAGTTCGATTTTTTCTTAATACGTACCTGATTATAACGATCGTATATTTAAAATTTTTAACAATTTCAATTTAAATCTAAAATTTTTTGCTAATACACTCGTATCTTCCTAAAAAAATATTTTACTAACTAAAGTTGTACATAGCTTTTTTATAGAAAATTGAATGCTCTACAAAAAAAAATTCTATAAAATTTTCACGTAACTAACGTATAACATATGTTGTTGAAAAGATAACTATTTTGTGATACCACACCTTATTATATGGGGCTGTCTATTAGCTAGACCTAACCGATAAAAAAAGTTTCATTAATATCGGTCATTTTTGAAGTTATACTTCTTTAGATGCGTTTAGGGTGAAATTTTTGTAAAAAATTAGCACCATGTAAGGAAAATAACACCATGAAATTAGATTAGGTTTTCAATGAATTATAATTTAAATTAAAATTTTAAGCCATGCGTTATTTTCTGTAGCGTCGTTAATTTTATTAATAATTCAAAAATGATGTTTTTGTGGGCTGGTACATTAGTGCATAACACAGTCTATATACAATATGTCGATACAAAATACAGGCAATCTTCGCTCTAGTAAATAACAAGAGGGGGTTGTTTTAATGATGTCAACATTATTACAATTTCAAAATTTATTGTAAATTATTTATGCTGTGTTTAACTAGTGTATTCGTAGATGGGATTTAAAATTAAAATATTAAATTGTATAATATTGTATACATGTTTTATGCATTTATGAGGGGGGGGGGGAGGATGAATATTATATTATTTATACATATTCATGCTATAGTAACGTAACTGATCGCACATTTTTTTAAGATTAGCATAACAAGAAATAATTTAAAAACTTTTACTAAAACATTTTTTAAATAATTAATATATTAAAAATACACAACTTAAACTTTTAACAAAAAATCACAGATTCTCGCCCAAGAGTCCGAGTCTAGAACTCAATTTGGTTTAAATTAATACTTTAACTGCATTTGATCCATTTTGGTAAGTGTTCCTAATTAATTTTATGACATTTATTTAACGTAATGAAAGTTAAAATTGATTGTGTATTTAAAAAGACTTAATAGTTTTATTTAATTCATAATAGCAAGTTATCAAAAACGCTTAGAGGGAGGGTTAAAATCTTAAGGATAAATCTAATAATAAACATACATACAATTTAAATAAACAACGAACAAACTTAATGGTTTTTATCAACACGAAGTTTTGTCTGCGTTTATAATCAACAGTAGCACATTCTAAACGACGGGCGTGGATAGGGAAGCGCTTACTTTCAGCAAAACTCTCACCTTATATAATTTATAAATGTATACATCTTCACCATATACCTTCTCTTGTTACCGTTTCTTCCTTATTTGAAATAAACAGTGTTGGAGGCGCCACTCGGCGACAGCAGCGGGAACTGCGATCGTCACGGTGTACGATAATAGGTAACTGTTGTTATTTTTATTGTATATATTACAAAATTTTATAAATATCGGATAATTTATTGATTTTTTAGTGGTTGGATACAAAAAAAATGTTAAATTTAATATTAACAATTGTTTTCGAGTATTTGACACTATTTACAGAACGCATTTTTAAAATTATCATACAAAAATTGTAGTTTTACTTTTTTATATTACGAACTAGAATTTTGAAATTCGTGGATGCTAGTGCCGATTTTATTACATCAACATTATAACTGTTTGGTAAACATGTATATAAAATTATATTGATAGATAAACAATTTATTCTTAATTTTTTTTAATAAGTCAAAAGAAATATAATAAAAATACAGAATATAACTACTCTTAAATTTTCTTTTCTTTTTAATATATTTTTATTTGAAAATATACATTGTGAATTTTTCTTAATACGGGTTTGTTCTAATATTTAATATCAATCATCAATATGGCCTTAAGTAAATCAAGGGTTTTAGGTTTTCTAACAGTCAAAGTCCCATCAAAATCGATTCAAGAATTTTCCTATCAAGCTGGAACAAACAAATAGATAGATACAAATTCTCAGAACTTTCAAAATTACACATAAAAAGACCTATAGACTCAAAAATAAAGTATAGATTTTTTTTACATTGTAAAAAATGCTGAGTAAATGGAAACATAATTATTTTATCAAGAAATTATAGAAGATATATATACAGGATGGTTTTTTTAGTTGGCCTAATTGTAATCTAATATTTAGAGAAGGCATTTAAAAAAAAATGTTTCAGGTAAAAGTTGTAAAGTTGAGAGAGGGGTATTTAATGATCATAAAAACTAGAGGTACTTCAAAATCATTTGAGGTTAACTATATTTTTTGCAGGTTCGTATTCTTAATAATAGTATTTGTTATGATTTTATGATATTTAGCAAAATAAACTGACATTTTCAAAAGTTTTTATTCTGAAACTATCAGTTTCAAAAAAAAAATTGTAAGTGGATTATAATAAACTAGCTGGGCCCATGCGGCTTCGCGTGGACTACGGAATTATTGTTTAGGATTTAAAAAGTATATAGTTGAATTAAATACAAACACGATTAGTTATTAATGTAATAAAACCAAATAACACTTAAATTACCTACCTAGAAACAGACAGACAAACAGACAGAGAGACGTTGAGCTTTATATACATATATTAAGGATGATAAAAATTACAGTAATGTAACATATACGAGTAATAAAAGATTGGTATCCCTGTATAAGTATTTGTTTATTTATTTTATTATATTACACCATGTTGAAAACACAAAATAGTCCTGAGAAGGAACGGTAGCTCGGCGACGACGACAGCAGCAAACACACTTGGTGGGTGGGCGAGTGTGCGGGTGTGGGTGTGCAAGGGTGGCATGGAATAGTCGCTCGGTACTCCTCGCGCTTCGTTTGTCCTTCCGCTGCTGTGCGTATTTAATTCTCTCCAACAGCGATAATGAGTGAAAGAAACAGTGGTGTGAGGCCGATGTCGAGGGTCGGTTTTAGAGAAATATTAAAAAAGAATGCGTGTGCACCTCTCCCAGACAAAGGATAATGTGTATCGTAACAATGGGGCCAATTTTTATGATTAAAATGTTTAGTTTTGTATGCATTGTCTATGCTGTTGTATGTATATTCTTCCTGTATTTTTTTATTTCTCAATTTTTTTTCTTGTATTTATTAATGCTATTGTATTTGCGTGCGCATTTTGTTGAACTGTGGGCTTTGTTTTTTTTTTTTTTAATATTATAATAAGTACACTGCTATAGTTCTATGGTGAAAGCAAATAGGTCACTTATTTTAACTTCAAGAGAGGAAAATTAAAAAAAAGTTTGTTGCAAGCTAAAAAACATTTTAAAATCGGAATTTCCACTTAAAATATATGTACTTTTTTACGTTTAATTATTTTTGCTTCCTCGCAATATCGAAGATACGAGAAGCTTTGTGATCGTTTTAGATCGAGACAAAAAAAAAGTACTTAACCTATTTCATTAAAGATATTAAAGAATAAACATAAACAAAACTTTAGTATGTATAATAAACATTTAATTTAAAAGAAAACCGTAAGGTTTACATAATACCATAGTGTCCGTGGTAAAGTACCGTTATTTAAAATGAAAAAAATGTTCCACATAATTAAAATCTAAATATTTACAACTGTAAAATACTAACAACATAAGGATTCTTTTTTAGAGAAATATTTAAAAGGTTTCGAATCTATCGAATTTCAATTCCTAACAGGAACTTGACTACCTTCACTAAAAATATCATATTATGATGATATATGTATTATTGTTTTAAATAATATTTTTCTTTATATTTTTTTCGATTTGTTTAATACTATAATCTATACCAACTTTATCGACTCGTGGAATACATAGAACTATAAGGTTTTTTTGAGAAACCTTCCCTACCCTTAAAAAAATATATATTAAAATAATATTTATGCTATTGGGATTATGTAGCTATAAATGCAGAAAAACTTTACACATAGCTATTTTGTCCACACTAGTAACTTTTTTGGAATCCATTAATTTTCAAATATAACTAAATATATTCTAATATATTTTTTAGTTAATATAATAAACATTAGTCAACTAACGTACATAAGTGTTTTATACATATTTTTTTCATTTTTATTTTGAACTCAGGGATTTCGCGGAACACAGTTTAAAGATCACTGATCTATATTATATAAAAATAATATACATCTACTTATGATATGTATATGTAGGGTGTCCCGTTAGTAATGATCTATAGGAGTTTCTATTATTAATATTTATTAAGTTGCAATTACATCGGTGGACTTTTTGAACAGATTATGTAATACATTTTTGAACTGACTTACGCTTACGGGACATCATATATATACAGTTATACCCCGGAATCCCGGAGGTATGGATTTTGAACTTACGTTACTTCGTATTTAAGTACATTTTCAATTGCTTGCTTCGAACTTACGTGACTTTAGCGGCATTATTGGCTTTCAACACTTTTTTGGCCTTTCCCACGACTCTTTTATTAATCTATTATTTTTTTATTTATTTGCTTCCAATACTTAAAATTATCATTGCTTATAGATTAGCGGACATTTTTAAAGTACGACATGCATCTGGTGATGTAGCTTTGGAATATGATTGTAATTTCAAGACATAAATAAGTATTTATATTATTCAATAATTATAAGGATATTTAATAATACGTTATGTACTATCTTTTTAATTATACAAAAAATAATAATTAATTTGTGACCTTTTATATATTTAATCCTTAATACTTTGTTTTACTCATCGTTTTTTTTTGTGGAAAAAATATGATTTACACAAATTTCTATTTTTAAATTTTATTTTAAATTAAAAATCTTTGTATAGTAAATTATAATAAATATTAATTGTCAGTTGTAAAATTCGAGAACCTAGACTACACAAGGCTTACCTAAATACCTAATTCTCGTTTTGTCTCATCTCATGCAGATCTAATTAATGCAGTAAAATTTAAAATAAACATACATCGCAAATGAAGATATTGTGATAACTTGTTTTGTTCGTTGTAAAGTCACCGGCAGCAATGAAAATTGACTTTTATAATTACATTATCCGGTACTCATCATTATGGTTAACTAATCGTTATTAATTTATATGATTTCTCTTCAGTATACTTTGTAAATAAATGTGATAAAAGGATCCCTAATAATAAAATATAAAATCCAACCAGCAGAAAAAATTTAATTATTAAAATAATGAACTAGACAGCAGGGGGTTAAAAATAGAAAGATACTCGTAGATAAATCAATTAATATCTTTTAATTATATTATCCGTTCTAATATTATAAATGCGAAGTAACAGGGAGACAGCTTGCATCCTGAGGAAGGACATAGGCTACTTTGTATCCCGAAAAACTGATTGGATAAAAAATACAAATTCCACGCGAACTATTATTTTAAGAAAAATTTTCAACTACAAAAAACTTTTTTTAAATTTTTTCCTCTACACTTTGTATATTTCTCTCTCGCAAATTATAGTGACCTTTTTTTGTCCTACACAATACACTTTTTATATTTTTCATTCTACTTGAAATTTTTCAACTACACTAATTAGCTTTTACAACTGCAGTTTTCATTTTTGGAACTACAGAAACAAGCTACAACTCATACACATACTAAAATAACCCCTGACGCGAACGAAGTCGCGGGTAACAAATATTATTATTTATATTTTATTTATATAAAGAATGAAAGTCTTATGAATGTGAAAAAATTAAATAATGAATTAATAAAATCAATTTACTACATCATCAACAGACTGTTAAAAAAAACAGAAAGATATAATAGTACGTATCTCAAAATTAGTACCTAACGATTTTTTTATAAATTACATTTTTTTTATTATTTATTATTAATACAATTTTTTTAACGTTCATATTTTTTCATAATAAATACCTACATTATTTAAGAGATTAATGAAAATATTTTGATATATAAATTGCCGTGACCTCGTGGTCTTAAGTAAAAAAATGTTAGGTATGATTCGTTACTGTTCCTTTTTTATTTTTTTATTTATTTGAAAAAACAAAACTTTAATCAAAAAATTAAAAGCGTTACTAAGTAGAGAATATATTCTTATATATTGTTATGTTTTTCAATTAAATTTATTAATATTTACAAGCGCAATCGTGGACATACAAAGTTTAATGTTTAATGATGTTTTTTTATAATATAAAGTTCTTCACTCATTAAAACTGGTTAAATGTTTTGATTTGCACTTGTACCTCGTAGATCTAATCGATATATACTGATTATAAATTTACGCTAGCGCGCAAACTGATCTCAATACGTTATATCAGTATCTGGCGTAAAACTCTAAACGTTATTTACGTCAAAAACTACGATACAAAAAAAATCCAACGCAATACACGACATGCGACGCTGAAAACGTATATAAAAAAGATAACACTATTCCACAATAGTAATAAAAAATATCTACTACACACTTTATAAAATATGGGCCGATATATCAGTATGTACAGACACACTGTGTTTTATGTTATTAGTGTTAAAATACTATATACAGGGCGGTCCGGTTTGGGATACAGATATTTTAAGAGCTGATTCCTTGGCTCATTGTGAGTAAACAATTGTACGGAGAGGTGGGGTCTATCTTCAACACCTCTGAGCTATCGGGTGTTTAAAACCTTCCTTTAGAGTAGTACTTATAAACAAAGATTATCTCATAACTTCCAAAGTAACGTAACTAGAGCAACTACAATGAGTCAATTTCATAGGTAATTAACAAACGTATTTTTAAGTATTAACGTTATTGCTAGCCGTGTTTGAAATTCAGAGTTATTGCTCGTCAAAGTAAAAAAATATGTTTATTTTTTTGAAAATTTTCATGAAAATGACATTTTTCCCCAAAAGTACCTATACTATGTGGTGATTTTGATCACTATTGTGTCATAATGTTACCTACAAATTCACTATACCAAGTTTGGACCTGGGTCTTACAGTTTTCCAGTTATAAATTTATCTAAATAATTCCCAAAGTGACAATTTTGCTACCTACCCTATTAAATGAAACAGTCATAAATTTTTTTTGTTTATAATTACATAATTATATTGTTAATGTTTATTTACATAATTCAAAAACTAATTATGTACTCTTAACTGCAAACACGGCTAGCAATAACGCTAATACTGAAAAATACGTTAGTTAATTACCTATGAAACTGACTCATTGTGGTTGCTCTAGTTACTTTACTTTGGAAGTTATGAGATAATCTTTGTTGGTAAGTACTACTCTGAAAGAAGTTTGTAAACATCCTGTAGCTCAGAGGCTGTTGAAGATAGACCCCACCTTCCCGTACAATTTTTAACTCATAATAAGCCAAGGAATCAGCTCTTAAAATATCTGTATCCCAAACCGGACCACCCTGTATCACTCGGTTCTGCTATAACTCTCATATGTCATCAAAGTGGAGCGGGAGAGTGATAGTGAGTAGGGGGGGGGGGGGGGGGTAGAAGGCGACATTAAATATTGAGAGGAGGTGTATGTATGTATGTACGTGTGGAGATTAGCTCCATAAATGTTAAGTTGAACCCCCAGGATTTATATAATTATAGTAATATGTCAAAGTAAATATTAATTTTAAAACGTAACGTAACTGAAATCTTTGCATTGGGCCGTTGGGCAACCTTTTTTGAAAAAAAAAACCTTTCTCGGTTTCTTTCGGATATTTTAAAAAATATCTCCGGTTCGGATTGCCATAATAAAACATCCATTTCCTTCGTTATGAATTCAACAAAACTAAATAGTTAAGATCCTTATAAGTTTATTACATAACCTATAAAAAAATAAAAACTAAAATCATTAGTATTTTTTTTATTTCTTGACCAATAAAATGGAAAAAATATTTCTTAAGATCATAACTAATAATAAGTGTATCAAATTATGACTAAATTAGTATTATTTGAGCCAAATTAAATTACTTGGGAGTCCAAGTATAGAGAATCTGTTCTAAGATTCGAGTGTAACAGTCTTCGTCTTGGCATAAGATATATTATAAGGGTGGGTAGTGGGTAGACCTTCATACGCGGGTCTCGGAGTAGCGACTCGCGAGTAATGCAAGCGTTAATCTTATCAGTATTTTGCAAGACTGCCTTCAATTCGTATTAACCGATTGATCCGTCCCCACTCCCTGTTGAAACCGTAAACTTATTAAATAGTATAGCGTGTGTGTACCCGCACACATGCAAGTATGTGTGCGGGAGATATTGAGGGTGTAGGCGTGTCGGGAGGTTCATAAAGAATGGGTTATAGGCAGGGGTGTGCTGGAGCCGGCTCACACCGGCTCGCGCGAGCCGGTTGTTAAGATTTTTGAAAATCGGCGAACCGGTTGTTAAATTATTCCGCGAATAAAAGTTCATACCATTTTTATATGTGCGGTATCTGTTATATCTTAAGTATGTCAATTCTGTTAATCGTTTTTTGTGTTCCTAGAATTTAAGAATAAAAAAAGAGATTTAAAAGTGCATTCGATCTATTAATTAAAACTGTTTTCAGTACTTCTGCTTGTGCATTATATTAGTTAGTTATATTAATTAATGCAAAATCGGTTACTATTTTCGGTAACTGCGACAGGGCATTAAAAAGGCGTTTTTTTTTTATAGCGAGCCGGTTGTTAAATGTTTGGCAGTACACCGCTGGGTATAGGATGGAGAACGGTTTTAATATGATGGATTTTTGTTCAAATATAAAAGTATAAGGTGTTATGTTACTGGCACCAGTCTTGAACCATACCCCAGTGTTGGATTCTTTTTTTAAATTAAATGTACTGAATTATAAATATTTGTAATCTATTCATTAATTATTATATTATCATAGCATCTGTTTCATATTGTTTCAAATTTGACGATTATTTCTAATATATCTTTTGTGTCGTAGTACTTATCATTTTGTAATTATTAGAAAGTATCCATCACTGGGTACCCATAAAATGTTATAATTTAGAAAACAAACAATATTATTTGGTAACTAAATTGATTTAATAAAAATTGGTATGCTTGTTTTGTTAGTAACATGAGTTCATGAGAATTACCAAAATAAATAGGATATCTTGCTCTTAAAGGATATCCATATAATATAATAATCATATTATTCTCGCTTTTAATATAAAAATAAATACATTTTTTAGAATCATTTTTAAACCTATTTCATTATTTAAAATCATAATTTCAGTGATACTTTGTTACTAGCATCATGCCTATTCACTAGTCTCGTCTTCACTTAAAAATCGGAATAAATTACTTTAACTTATAGTTGTAGATATCACAATAGTGTCGAAGAAATAAAAGTATATCGACATCACTTGCTCGAGAAGCATGCCTTGTTAATAGTTTACAACAAAGTACAACAACTCTGATACATATGGATGTGAGAGTTTGGGCGACGACGATGTCTTGATCCGGTGCTCTTTGCCGATCACTGTAACCGTGTGATGAAGGAAATTCATTTTCCGGATGTTTGGAGCGTCAGTGAGCCGTGACTGGGATCGCGTCGAGACGCCCATTTCAATAAACTTGTATAATTATCTGCGAGATTTCAATGTGTTGTTTATCACCATGTAAAAACAATTGTTTAGTTTTTACTGATTAAGTAATGTATCTATACGATGATTATAAAGTAGGTTCTCTATTTAAATATTAATTGTAGGGGTGGGAACTGGGTCTAGTTGATATTTTTGCTTCCTCGCCATATCGAAGATACGAGAAGTTTTGTGATCGTTTTAAAATGAGAAAAAAATGTATTATATTTGTGAATTTCTATTGTATAATATAATATTGTATTTTGTTAATAGAAAACTAATCTTAAATAAATAATAGGGTGGGTGGGAGGTGGGCGCGAAGGGTTTCACTTTTTCTAATTCGATAGTGTATAAAAAATTATGAAAATTTTGTACTATAGAGTTTTTTAAATCCTCATAAGTTTCAGAGTAATTTAAAATATACAATTATTTTGCATATTTTCATAGGGGTATTTTTAACCCCCTTAAACCATTTTACCACAGCTAAAATAATTTTTTTCTTACTACTCCTGACCCCCTTTAACTATATATAAATTTTAAACTCACAATACAATTTTACCACTTGAAAAAGTTCCCTTGTATGTTCGTTTTTCTATAAATATTTGCTGTTTAGTTAAACTTTTAAAGCTTAAGTTTTGTAGACTTGTAACAAGCAAATATTCAAGTGACGAATTATAAAACATTTTTTTATTGTTGAAAAAAAAAATCTATTTCAACTCGAACAAATAAAATCAATCAGGTGTAATTTTCTCACTTATGTACAAAATCAAGAAGGATTTTGTTCTGCATTGATTTCTACAATTTTTCCGATGGTTCAATTGTGTTTGTAAACCGGAATTATAAACTGCACAGACACTCCAACAATAGATCGCATCGTAATCCACGGGTATTTGCATCTTGTTCAATGAATACAACAACGTTCAGGGAAGGTTTTACGACTAGTAGCATATTTCCACAGACGTTCCGAATCTTCTTAGACTCACTGCGCTCCGCCGATTAGACTCCCAGACATACTTAGACACTATTAATCATATTTCGCGCTGTGCTATCAATTCTGCTTTCAACAAGGGTTGGGAGACACTCATACTACATCGTACAGTCGCATCGACTTTTCATCGATGCCTCTGTGACTTGAATCTTGAATGAGTGTGATATCTTTTTATATATTGTATTGATTTATTTTTTCAATGGACTTACTTAAAAAAGGTCATTTCCGATTTAGTTTTGAGTTATTAATTATTCAATAAAATGTTTCATTATCAATTTATTTATTTTAATTTGTTTATAATATAGGAAATAATTAGTACACTTATGTATATCCGGTATTATAAACGAGCTAGTAAGCTCCTTCAAATGAGGGTTCTAACCTATCTGACAGTTCTCCTTAAGTTTCATGAATAGTTTGACAATTTTTGCGCACGCGTAGTATGTAAACACCAACGGTATTAAAACAGTGGCGATATTATAAAAATTATTTTGTACGGTCAGAGTTGCTAACTGTGTATCACTGCTCTAAATTCCATATCTAATCTATAGATACTATCACATAATTAATACCCCATTTAAATGTGCTTGCTAGTTAACAAATTTACTAGCTCCTTTATAATACCGGATATTAAAAATCGCGCCAAGCTGAGATTAATTATTAAAACACCAATTTAACCTGATTTTTTTTTATAAATTAATTAAATAATTCTATTGTTTTAGATTCTAATTAAACAATCAATAAATCCAGAAAATCTATTTTGTTAAAATTATAAAATCATTTGAATTTAATAAAATTAATTTGAATTTAACATTTGACATTTTAGCATTAATTTTCAAATAATTTGTGTGTTTTTATTCTTTATAAAACTCTATTGTTCTAGATAAATACTCAATAAATCCAGTAAAAAAAATCACAAACAAACCGACTAAATTCAACAAAATCCTTTCACAACAGCCAACACAATAAAAAATATAAAAAAAAATATAAAAAAATCTCGATCCGACGGGGACGCAACAAGCAGTCACCGGAGTCTAGTTTTAACACGATTTATGGATTTATTAAATACTGGGTCATTATTCGTCGATCACAATGGTTGTGCGTGGCCGATAATACAGTACTGATCCGTTATCGACGCTCCGTTGGTCTCGCGACGGGAAGCCATTACTTTTTCTCAACTGAACCAATTCAATTCGGCCACTGATGCAATACTAATACGCTGGCCCGATTTTAAATACACTTATTATACTGTACCTTGCTTATATGTCATGCGGTCTTAACGGTTTGCTGTAAATAGAAAGGATTTTCAGCTATTGTGTCACTAAGGAAAACACTGGATATCGCTCGCAAGGATTTTCGAGATGATTTCTTTTACGATCCAATGCTTTTCCAGGTGTGAAAATAGTTAAAGTTATTTCAGGTGCTACAGAAAATAGATATGGACCTATATCAGTTGATATTGCAGTCAGTAAGGTTAGGTATATAGGGGGAGGGGGTATACGTAATATTTAATTAATCTGACATCATTTTAGTATCAAGATTTTTGATTTAGTTACTAACTAACTTTAAATGCTTATCTACTAACAAACATAAATTTGTAAGTTTTGTCTCTTTATTATATTTTTTTACTCTATGTATATGTCGTTTTAAAGGCCATATAATTCATTTAGAAGTCTGTCTGTTTGTTCCGACTTGGCAAAAATCTACTGAACAGATTTTTATGAGGCTTTCATTGTTCAAGAGCATACGATTTTAGAATAAGTGAAGACTAACATTATTTATTTACGGCAGGTCCTTATATTATACGTTTACAGTTGATATTTATTCTACAATAAAGATTATTAAGTCAGCTAAGTATACATCGTAAACAATGTGCGGCTTCTGTCAATGTTGATTGATATAAATCTATAAACTATTTTTCCTGAAATCACGCGTATTTCTTCTATTCTTCCATTTTTTTTCTTCACTAATCAGTTTCGAAATTATGGGTACAACTATTTTTTCAAAATTTACACTTTCTGAGAGTAAATATTAAAAAAAAAGTATGTATCTATTTTTGAAATTAGCTAAATAAGACGCGTATTTTGACAATCTACTCATACATATACAAAACATATTTTTTCTACAACCGTGTAAAAAAGTAGGCTTTTTCATTGACATTTCAGTGTGTAAAGTAGTACTTTTGCGCTCGCCGTGCGTAAAAAGTTTTTTCACGCACGGCGTGCGCAAAAGTGTTTCCATAGTAACACATATGTACATTTTTACATTTTTTTACGATTAATGAATTTTATAAATACTATTGTATTATAGTATTAAACAAATTACAAAAATTTAAGTACTATATTAATTATTATAATAAACAAAATTATTAATAAAATTAAATAAAATATAAACAATACCTTAAGGTTTTTTTCTTGATACAATTCATGGTATTATATGTAATTTTCATATATCAATTTAGATTTTGCAGATAGTGAATTTAAAATTACAGAATTTGCACCTTCTGATAACTCTGGTGGTACACACTTATGTTTTTTCTCAGTATCACAACTTATCCATCTTATATTATCGAAAAACAAATTATGAAACACATTTGAATGAAAATAGAACTGTCAAAAATTTTATCCAAAGCTTACTAGAGTTGAATTTTAATATTAATATAGCAAAATACAAAGTATATAAATTAATTATTATATTGTATTATTGTTAATATTATATAATCAATAGGGTTGTAGAAAAAATATTGTGTGCATCTCGGGTGTAAAATGCGTTTTTCGCACTCGTGTGATTGTTAGTCTCGGCTAGCGCCTCGACTAACAAACATTCACACTCGTGCGAAAAACTATCATTTTACACCCTAGATACACAAATAACTATTTTTACTTATAGTTTTTTAAATTTTTGAGATTACTCATAATTTATTTTATAATACCTATGTATATATTCCAAACTTCAGCACAATCGATATAGTAATAGAGTCATATTGCAGACGAATGGACAGACGGACAAAAGAGCTTCACTAATAGGGTTTCCGTTTTGACGGAATTCTAAAAAAAATGCTAATCACAAGTTCCTTATCACGTGTTCAATATTTTCCACAGTCTAACATCACAGACGGCACTGGTTTACACGACTGCAAGGGGATGAACAGAGGGGGAGGGGGATGGTGATGATCTCACAGCCCACTGCGGTGACACAGTAACTGACAGCCGGCGTGATTCCTGTGACAACATCGTATAAATTCAAATGTGAATCCGAATCCAAATAATTTGTACATTTCCGTAGTGAAAATTGTACGGGAGAAAATAATACGGTACGTTATATTTTGATATGAAAATCAAATTATTCGGATAAAGAATATTGCGATTTCAAATTGAAATTTCCCACAAGATGCTAATTTGGATTAGTATAATGTATGCTGTTATACAGTAAATTATGTTTTGGAATGTTTCGACGAATTAGTTTCATAAATACTATTTTGAGGGACTTGACGCGAACCACTATGAGACCGGTATCGAAATGTTAGAGGACCGTTGGAACAAGAGCATTATTCTAGATCAGACCCGCACAACTCACAATGTAAGGCGCTCCGTAATAAGTACTTTATGAAAAACTTGTGCAGGCCGAAAGAAAATAGAACAGTGGAAAGCTATTAAGAAAATAATAATAATTATTATTATTTAAAATTGACATAAATATTTATATTATTTTTCTGTATAATATATACTTTTCATAATATTATAAATCAGTAAGCTAGGGAATATTATTTTTAATTTATAATATTATGAATTTTCATGTATGTGGTCCGCGGGCCGTATGTTGTGCAACCTTGCTCTAGATGGATACAATATCGAAAAATAAAAGAGTTTCCTCATTGTTAGGCCAAATACTTTTCAACCCATGTAGTACATTTATGTATGTCCTTACGAAAATACCTCTAAAGTAGATTTTAATCATACATTGAAGCCATCTTGTCTTGTAAAAAATTAGACATGGGTGATTATATAATTTTTCAACACCTTCTCCTTGTATAGATTCGTAAATATTAGGTTTCAAATAACGTATTTAAAAAAAAACACTGACGTAAGTAACGCTTTGGACTCAACTCTCCTCCTACCAAAGCATTATGTAATTAATGGATGCTCCGTAATGTATGTAATATAATATAAAGGAAAATAAATTTGGAAATATTACAAATTTTATCATATTAGTAATTTACTTTAATTATTGATATTCAGATTTATATCAAATAGTAAATTTTTACTAATTATTATTATAAGACTTATAATATAAATATTTCGTATGTTATTTAAAAATTTAATGGTGGGGGAAGACGACTTAACTAACAATAAGTTTATTAACAGCCTCTAGTAGAACCCAGGCCAAGCTGATTAGTATAAGATCTGGCCTGCGCTAATATATATTTGAAAGATATAACGCATATACTATACTGTACAACTGTACACATTTATGTTATGTAAATTATACTATAAGTAACAAATATATTTTATGTGTATTTAGGATATAGTAAAAACAGCAAAATCTATATGTATTTTGCGTTTAGGTGAAGATATATTTCAGAAGTATATTTTATTTATAAAATTCGTCGTATAATGTGCGATATAAAAAGGTTAAAATTTGTTATATATATATGTATATTTCAATTCATTTCGTCTTTCGAAATATAATATAATTCCACAAAATTGCTTGAATAAAATAATAATTTGTGTTTTATTTTCTTCAATGATCACGCACAAATTATTGTTCAGTAATATTTATAAAACTTTATTAAATTAGCATTGAATGTACATATACTTCCAGACATAATTAAAAGTTAGTTAAGAGTGAACATGAAAAAAATTTAATTCAATAATCACCAATTTATTTTTTGCATAAACATAACAGATATTCATTATAAGTCCTGCTGGTTTCTTCAAATCAAAACTGAAAATAAATCAGTACAATAAAATTGAACTCATTAGAATTATAACAAAAAACCTCGCTATATTTCCCATTGCACCCTTCACGAAAAGAAAAAAAATCTAATTTAAAATATATTTTAATACCTATAGTTCAGATCAGGCAGTTTATGAAACCATAATATCCGAGTAGTGTTAATAAGAGATGGTAATATGACAAGTGTATAAGCTGGTCTCTCTCTTTCAGTAGTTAATGAATTTATCGTGAAGTTGTTGTACATCGTTAAATTATTCCGCGATGTGATTTCAATCAGGACTATTCGACTGATCAAATGCTATTCTTGGTTGACGATTGCGCATATTGCTCAATGTTTATGTTAAGGTGTTTAAATTTCTCTGACACCCAAAATACTTGAAATGTCAAGTATCCCCTTGATTATATACACGAAATGCGTTTCGTCGCGTACAGTTTGTATGATTTCTTTTATTTATTATTTTATGTTTACTATACGTATTTAATCAATACTGATATATTTTGTACAGTTAAAATATTTTTGATTTTTTTTCTGACACGAAAACTACTGAACCGATTTTGATGAGACTTTTACTTTTCGAACACTTAATACCGCATAATTAGTATGGTATAAGTAATAATCCAGGAATATTTACAACTGTATTTAATAGTACTTTCACTATTCGGAAGCCTAAGACCCTAGAAATAGTTTAGACTGCATAATAATTGTTTACTAAGCAACGGAAGTGTTTGATACGAAACTTGAGACAGTATTACGGTGTGACGCCTAAAATTTTAAGTTTATTTCAGGATTTTTTTTCGTAAAAAAACGCGTTTTTTTCTTTGAAAATCGAGAAAAAAAATTATTAATAAAAATAAATTATTTCTGAAAATACGATAACTATTAGTATGTAGTATTTGTTAAAATTATATCCCAATTGATTGCATAGAATTTCGTTTCTGCTTTCGACCAGATTTTTCATTCATAGAAAATATATACTTTTCATTTTTCATACTTTGAATTTCGGTCTATAATTTTAACATATAGGGGAAAGTATGGTATATTGGACCACTCGCTAAGTTGGACCACCCTTTTATCTCGAAAAGTAGTTTTCTGATTTCTTAAACGGTAACACCATGCGATAGGCGCCTAAATTTATTGCATATCGACCATAAGTGATTTTTGATGTAATTTTTGTGTAATTCGTGCTAAGGGTGTAGTTAGTACAAAGGTAAGCATACAGCGTTTTTAATTTATAGTTTGCAGCAGCAATTTATCAACAATTAACTGTCATGGATTGATTGGCGGTTTTGATAGGTTATGTTTTTGTTAGATTTTTTTTTCTCATTTTTCACACTGTTGGTTAAAATGGACCGCACGTAGTTGCCATAATTGGAATCATGAAATTTGTACCAAAAATCCTGACATATGTGATGATTGTCTTTCTTGAATAATTTAATTGAAATAATGTAACGAGACTGATTTATTATAGTTTTTTGTTTTAATACTTATGATAAATAATTATTTGATAGTCTGTAATTCATAAATATATATTATGTTTTGTTTACAGGTATATTTTAGCTAAGATTATATTAAAGTTCAAATTAGCAACCCCCTGGCCCAACAGTACCGGTTGGCTAAATTGAAACAAAGTTCCGATCTCACATTTTGTTGATTTTTGTGGAGTTTATGATAATTATGTTGATTAATACTTAATAAAAACAAAATCTATAAACTGCTGTTTCATTTCATAAAAAAATAATTTGTCTAAACCTAAAACTAGTACCTATACTAAATATCTTAATTTAAAAAAGTGGTACCAAATTACCCGACTTTCTCCTACATACAACTCAGTATATTTTACTTTCAAAATATGTAAATTTTAAGTCGTCACACCGCAATACTACCTTAAAAAATTGATAAAAAGTGACCGTAACAATCCTTGAAGTAATTTTTTTTTAAACTTCATTATGGGTTATTTATAATAAAAATTGAAAACAAAATAGAATAAAATAAGAGTACATAACGTAGAGACATTTTCGATATAATCGTGTAGAAACACACGCACTGACTCTGACATCACCTACATCTATCTACAGAGGTTTCGCCCCAATCCTGTACTCATGATTACACCTAATGGTTCATCGAACATTGCTGCAAATTGAACTCGTCATCAAAAGGCCGGCAGCTTCAAACAGTCTAATACTGTTGAGAGACACACACACAACAAACACAAATGCATTTCAAACTGCTTTCAAGCACCATGAAAAAATACATGATTTTTCTGTATTTCAACATTTCTTTAGTTAAGTATTCTGTAAATTTAAAATCAATGCAAAGTACAGAAATGTAAAATAAACATATAATGGCGAATTTAATTGAAAAATGTTTCAAATAAATGTTATAGCTGATTAAATTTACTTTTTGTTCTTTCTACGATTAATTTTAACCCCAGAATTTGGATCAAATTTTTATGGTTTGAAGTATCCATTGAAAGAAGCTTTTGTCATTTTTTTTTTCAAAAAGTTAAAAAAATAATGAATCAAATTTATATAATCAAAATTAATATAAAATAATGTTTCCACCTCTTTTAACGCATTATAAAATTTCAACATTTAATGAATAAAAAGGTAAACATAACGTACCAGTCTTGGATTCTTTAAGAGCAAGGTATCCTATTTATTGAAATTGATGGGCATACATATCTTTATTAAATCAATTTAGTTACCAAATAAAAAAAATGTTTGTTTTCTAAATTATAGCCTTTTATTTTGTTTATGTTTTTATTCAGTAATGGATAAAGTAAAACCAATAATGGGTACCCAGTGATGGACACTTTCTAATAATTACAAAATGATAAGTACTACGACACAAAAGATATAAAGGAAAGAATCGTCAAATCAAAAATTCTAAAGTTATGGACTGGGTTATACCTATGCTATATTTCGAATTTTTAATTATGAATTTTAATCGGTTCGCATCTTTGTTATTAATTAATTTTTAGGTACGTATAATAGAAAATAACATAACTTAAAA
This sequence comes from Sialis fuliginosa, assembly GCA_961205875.1. Taxonomy (NCBI): domain Eukaryota; kingdom Metazoa; phylum Arthropoda; class Insecta; order Megaloptera; family Sialidae; genus Sialis; species Sialis fuliginosa. Next base: position 9,818,867 of record OY540817.1, on the reverse strand, counting down.
GAATTTGTTTGTACAGTACACTTATATACAATATACAGCAACCTGAATTATCACAGTCTGTTATGCTATCGATATTATTACACAACAGATTATAAACAAAGACAAAAGAGAAACACTATAAATATAGAATTAATGCAGCCATCATAAGTTTGATGCACGTACGACATAGAAATTAAATTTAACATGACAACGCGAAACAACGTTGACATATAACACGGAAACAAATAACGCTGCATATTAAATTATCGGGCAATAATATTTGTATCGAATTACCGTAAAGCCATAACTTTATCGTATACACAGCGTTTATAGCTGTGATACAGGGAGAGCATGTACAGTGGCGGTGTCTATTGAGGGGATACTCTTTCAATTTCACGTTAATGCACTTTTAGAAAAGCCCTGAAGATATCCATTGCAATGTGTGACGAAACGTTGGTCGATAACACGACCAAATCGACGCGGCTTACACTCAGAAGCCAAGATCCATATCATTGTATATATTTGATATGTTCTTTTAAAAATGTGTAAAATTGAAAAAGTTATTCAATGTTAGTTGTGATGTTAATGTAATTAAAACTGTCATAGTCCGGACGTTAAGAACTTTTCACCTGCACTTTTTGATAGAAGCATGAAAATTGGTATAGTTGTACATTAAACCTTCCTCTACAAAACTAGAAATGGCGACATTTCAAAAACCCGTGTGGTCTCCCTTTTAGGGGCAAAAATATCTCCGCGGATTTAGTTTTTTTTATTTATCTCGCAAATGGTTATCCGGACTACACAAATAGAAGACACCCAAAATAATGTTTATTAGATTCTAAACAAAAGTTGTTATTAAAAATTTTACGTCACGTTGACGTATAAATGGGGGTTAAAATTATGAAAAATTATAATTTAATTGGATATAAAAGTCTCGAATATTAAATTTATTTCTAGGAGGGGGGTGGGGGGTAACACCTTGCAAATACTTTTAGAATGATATCTAATTTGTTTATTTTAAGGTACATGTTAGAGCAATATAGCTGTCATACATTTTTCCATATTTCTTGAATAGGATATAATTATTTTAACTTTACCCCATTAGTATTTTAAATGGTCGCCACTGTGCTCACATACGTACGCGTTTCATAAAGCGCATAATAATAAACAATGGGCTTTATGAGCGTCAAAGATAGCAGATTTATTTAGAGTGATAATATAGAGTTTAATACTTCATATAAGCTTATATGGGTGCTTATCTCTCGCTAGGGGACTTGTCCAGATGAAGGGGTTGATTTTTTTTTGTAATGCTACATTTGTACTACATTATTTATATAAGAGAAATACATGACGATTGCATATGTACGTTAATTTTTATTATAAATGTGTATTATTATTCATATAGATTTAGCTCAATTAATAAGTATCAAGTTTTTAAAATTAATTTTTTGGATATCAATTTTTTGATCAAATATAAAAAAACATTTGTCAAGTAAATGCACAGTGCTTCCTCGTGCTAAATTCACCAAATGTAGTTAACTATTGAACAATTTAAACAAAATCCGAAAAAGTGTTATAATATAATAATATTAGTTCGAAATTTTTCGTAAGACGAACCTGATTATTATTTTGTATGTTTTAAATTTTTTGACAATTTCAATCTAAATCTCAATTTATGCCAACGTCAAAATGACAATATGTAAATATCAATTTAAAAAAAACAAAAGACAATTTTTTTAAAGTAAACTGAGATAAATCTTTATATGGGAATATTTTACAAGAAATGTATTATAGGAAATTTAATGCTCTACAAAAAAATCTATAAAATTTTTACGTAACATATCGTTCTTGAGATATCTTTAAAAAAATATAAATATTGGGATGTCACCTTTCCACCTTACACACAATTTTATGTGCAAAAGTACTACTTTACACACTGAAATGTCAATGAAAAAGCCTACTTTTTTAAACGGTTGTAGAAAAAATAATTTAATCGGCTCAAATCACAAAACTTAGTTAATATTTCAACTTTAAATAGAGTATATGGTATAATACTCCTTTAATTATCTCAGAAAAACACACGCAAATTTTCACATACACAAAACTAAAACAACCCCAAACATTCTCACAAAACGCATTACCAACTTACATAAAAAAATCAATCAAATTCCGACACAACTCATAACCAATTAATTAATATAGCTAGTACATTCTTACAACAGCTCAGGGGGGTTCATTAAAATTACATGTTACCGCACCTCCGGCTCTCCCCCAAACTTGTTGGTGAAAGACGCGGCGCGGTGCTGCCGCCGGGCCCCAAAGCACGCGGGGAGGTGCCGTGAGAACGGGGCCTACAATTAGTGTAACCGAATCTGCAATTCCGACACACTGTACTTTATACCGTCTTTTATACGCGAAGTCAAGCTGATGAGAAATGTGTTTGTGTTATGAGTCGATGTTTGATTAGGCTATTGATTATTGTTGATGTTTTTGTGATGGGATTCCAATTATTTAGTTGTTTTTAATGGGATATATGGTTATTTATACTCTCAACTCAGATTTTTGTTAAATACACATGATATCAGAGTTTTTGTAACCGATGTCTCGTATTGGTCTCGATTTTAACAACTTACAGTCTCGTCTCGTGGAAATTGAAGTCATCTTGTTTTGAACACGGGTGAATTTTTTGATTTTTGCTTTCTTATAAGGTACTGGCACCAGTCTTGGATATGACTCCAGTAATGGCTATTTTTAAATTAAATGTACTGAATTAGAAATATTTGTTGATATTTGATAACTACCATTTCTGAATATAAATATATATTTATCTGTCTTACGGCGTGATTTGATGACAATCGGCCAATAGGTGTCAAAATGGTGGACATTTAAACTAATTATTAGTATAATTTATTTATTAATTATTATATTATCATAGAAACTGCTTTACATTGTTTCAAATTTGACGATTCTTTCTTTTATATCTTTTGTGTCGTAGTACTTATCATTTTATAATCATTAGCAAGTGTCCATCACTGGTTTTACTTTATCCATTACTGGAAAAAAAAATATAAACAAAATAAAAGGCTATAATTAAAAAAAAAAAAAAACATATTTGCGGACTTTGGTAATTAAATAAAGAGTTATACTTATTTTATTAGTAACATGAGTTCATGAGAATTACAAAAAAGGAGCCCGTCAATCACAAGAACAGTAAACCTTGCTCTTATAGCGGCCACAACTGGTGCATATGAAATATGTAAAAAATATTTGTGAAAATTTGTGAAATCTTGTAAAAGAATTTTCATCAACTTCCCTATGACAAACTGTCTTGAAATTTTGTATACTTATACATTTTCTCGATGATAATACAAGAATCAATAATTCCCAATAAATAGTTTATAAATATAATGTTACTTAATGGTATCTAATATTCGAACAAACAAGAAAAAGTGATCCCAATATACCTAAAACAAAATATTTTAAACAAAAAACATTATTTTTTTATCAGTTTATCAAAATCTTCCCATACGCAGTCTAGCTGTGTATATATATCTACACATGATCTCAGTGGGCTTTGAGCGTTTCCTGACTTCCGTCACCTCCCAGAAATCCGGCGCGCAATTTAATTTTATTTCTTCGTATTGTGTGATGGGCGGACGCGACCCGCCTCCGATTTAAGACCGCTGTATCGCACCCCATAGACAATATACTTCTTATGTTGTGGTTTGTGTGTAAGGATTTTATATTATTTGTCTTATTTATGTTTTGATTTGATTTCGGTGTGAAAATTTGTATGTTTGTTAAATTTAATTGTTGGTAATTTCAATGGGTATTTTATATCCGTATAGGCGTTTCTTAAATTTAGATATTCATACAAATTGTTCAGTTTATTTAAATAATAAAATTCTTTCTCACAGGTCTCTTATATTTTTTATTATTAAGTAGAAGTTCCCCATGAACCCATCCGCGGTTATTTCTAAATCAAAGCACTGATTCTTATGTATTTAATTATTATCACATCAGCATTACTACCGTTTTTTTGTTCATTTTTATGTATTTTTATTAGGAATTAGGTTTTAATATTCTTTTTTTAATAGTGTTCCTTCATAAGAACAGTAATAAGTTTTGTTTCACTAAATAAACATTTAATTGTTAAAAAAAAGTACATTAATAATATAAATACACCAAAAAAATGATATTTTGTATATAATATCTATTACGTATTACAATTTTATTTTTGTATTCGAGGTTTAAGGTCATTGGTTGAATAAAAAAATAGTTATATAAGATATAACATTGATATACATTTCGTCTTATGAAGAATTCTTCAGTATTTTATTTTTTGTTTCTTATGTTAATTACAATCGTTTATAAAAATTTCCATTTTAACAATAAGAATTTTTTTCTGCTACATTTCTCTTTGAAATTATCTTATCAATAGACTTAGCAAGATTTAAAAAAATGTATATCTTATATAACTATTTTTTTATTCAACCAATGACTTAAAACCTCGAATACAACGTATTATGTTACATACTCGTAGATATGATTTAAAAAATCTTAACAAAAATTTAATCCCATCTTCGCATCGATTCAAACGTTACGGTCATTTTTCTCAATAATAAAAAAGTGGTGTATACCTCATTCACTTAAGTGAAACTTCTTTTATTATCATTAACCACGTGAATTAAATAAATAAAGTAACTAAAAATTAAATTAATAATTAAACGTAGTATTTTAACGCAAAAAACAGTATACAAAGCACGTAGGTTGACTTGACACCAACAAAAAATTTTGAAAGGCTATATTTCGAGAACTATTTGAGATAGCAGATTTACGGTTTAAAAATTTCAACTTTTCACGTAATTTTCTTTAATAAAAAAAAACACAGAACTAAATTGAAAACATGAGACAATTAATAAAAAAATTTACAAGAAAATAAAAATTGAAATCAAAACTAACCCAAAACAATATATATTTGCAGTGTAGTTAGTCAGTTCAAAATCTGAATAGTTGAATTATCAAGCTGTTAAAAAAACTTATATAGGTATGCAGAACACTTATAGTTAATATTAATTAACGCTAAAGAAAATTATGCATATATTTTCAATAACAATTAATAAATTCAATTCTATTAATTTTTTCTAATTAAAAAAAAATCATATTTTATAAATAAAAATAGAACAATACCTAAACTAACCTAAAAAAATGTAATTACAACTAAAAATGTTGTATATTGAAATGTAAAATGTAACAATTCAATTTCACAGCATGAACTATTTAATTGTATTTAAAAATGTCGTACAAGACATAAACTTGCATTGAACAACGGGGGGGTTCCTTTCTTATTGCACATTCAATACTTACACAATAGTTACACAAAACCTGTGAACAATATTATTACATCGAGGGTACTTCACCCTATTGATTAAGGGTGACATGCAAAATGTCATTTTTACTTAAAACTCTGAAAAATTCCAAAAGGAACTATTTAATTGAGGAATAAGAAATTCTATTGTATAAATAATTGTGGTTTCCCGTTTCTTTATTTACGGTATTAGTGTTCCGTTTTGACTGTTCGACGCGTCTCGGTTGTTATTTTCCCATGAATTATTTTGTTCTTTTGTGTGGATCTATTGTTAGTACAAATTATTGGGGATTGATTTTTGCGAATGAAATATAAATATGTATACCCGTTATTAAAACGACAATTGATTTTATAATCTATACAAAATATGTATATGAAGAGAACCAGCTTATAACCGTAGCTTTGCCCACGTATATCAGTGAATAATTCATTCAAAGGTTAAGTTGTTTTCAAACTACAATTTTCAAGAAATTACAAAATTGATTATATTGTCTATAAAATATAATCACTTATACTCTGTTTCATTTAAGATTGCAGTGGCTGCCGGGGTTTTGGCGGTACGAATCGTGCATCGTACTGTCAAAAACCCTGGCAACCACTACAATCTTAAATGAAACAGAGTATAAGTATAATATTTATTTAATCAAATCCTTTTCATTTTTGACCATTTTATTAAAAACTAGCTGTGCCTGGCTTCGCTCATTTGAATATAAAAGTTAGATATATGGCATTGCGGAGTTTATTTTAGATCTTTTTACTACACTGTCAAAAATTTCCGAGGCTAATTTACGAAACAAATGTTGGAAGTTTTATTCACATACAGTTTCCAAAATTTATAATACGTATAGTAAATGAAGAAATTAAGGTTTGGGATTTTTATAATATTGTATTGAAATTTGAAATACTGTGTAGGAATTTTCAGGTTGAAAATTACTATGCCATAACTTTTTAAAATTCCTATATTAGTTACTAAGATTAAAATACCAGTATATTATTTTTATAAAAATGTAAAATTACGAGAAAAATTCTGAACATTTACAATATGTATTGAAATTTTTTTTAAATGTATATAAATAAAACTTCCTACACATGCTTTGTAAAATTTACATCGTATATTTTTTCCTTTTTTTTGTTTTTTCCCTTTACAACCCTTTCCCTACTTTCTACTATATTTCATATAGGTTTTAAATGTATTATTATTATTAATAATATCGTTAGTTGCAATGCATTGCATAGTTAATTAAGTTAGTTAGTTAATTAATACAGAGGGGGGAAGGTACACATAGCTAAATGAATTTACATATTCGTAAAGTAAATTTACCACAACCTAATTCATAGACTAAAAGTATAGGAAATTTCCAAACTTATACTAAACCAACAAGATGTATTGGAAAAATATTAATTTTTATTGGAGATATACTAAACTGTGAGGCAATTTCTTTTTTTACACAGACTTTTGGATTTTTCCGTTACATTTGTATAGTAAAATATTCTAAATTTTCTCAGTGTACATTATATTGTTCATTATATAACGGGTTATTTATCTTAATATCATAGTTAAATTTTATTTAAACTATTTTATCAATTTTCTTTAAAATCATATGAAAACAATATTTTTTCAGTTTTGAGCAATAGTTCGAAGATAATATTCTTGTCTTGATAAAGTAAACATTTTTTCTATGTATGTAATTAATTTACATAATTAACGTTAGATATATATGTTTTAACTGAATTCCACCTCTGAGTTTCTGCAAATCGACATTTTTCCAAGCACACACAACATATTTCATTAAATCACACGCGAGTCAAAATTAAATAATCAATTCCCAGTCATGTATATTTAATCTTTTAGAAACACAAATTGAAAGTCGGAACGGAGGCGCAGGGAGTTTGCAAACTTGTTGTCGGTAGCAATGTAGTTAAAATGTGTGAAGCAGCTAACAATGTTATTCTTAATTAGCTCTGCTGTTGACACTTCGCCTAATTAACAAAAACTTCTCAACACCATCGTTGTCATTGTTCTCTCACCCGGACCCTATACAAACATTGATCTTTTAATTTCGATGTTTGTATATCGTATGATTATTACAGCCAAATCAAGACGATATTTATAGTGTATTCTGTATAAAGCATAATATCATAAAGATGTTAAGGGGTTATTTTAAGAAAATTTTTCAACTGCACATATATTTTTTTTACTTTTTTGCTCTACACTAATGTCCGGTATTATAAACGAGCTAGCAAAATTTGCTAGTTAGTAAGCACTTCAAAATGAGGTTTTAAACCTATCTGATAGTTCTGTTCCAGTTTCATGAAGTGTTTGGCAATTTTTGCACACGCGTGGTAAATAAACACCAACGGTATTAAAACAGTGGCGATATTATGAACATTATTTTGTACGGTAAGATTTGCCAAATGTGTTACAATAAGTTGAAGTATCACTGCTCTAAATTCCATAGTTAATCTATAGATTCTATTACAGAATTAAAACCCCATTTGAAACTGCTTGCTAGCTCCTTTATAATATCGGACATTGCACTTTTTTATATATTTTTTTCTACTTGCAATTTTTCAACTATACAAATTAGCTTTTACAACTGCAGTTTTTATTTTTGGAATTGCAGAAGTAAGCTACAATTACACACTCAAATAACCCCTGCCTAAAATCAGTAACTTTTTAGATAATTATCGAAAATTATAATTATCTTATCTGAATAAAATTAATAAATATTTTTTATATGAAAAATGATTGTATTAAAAAATCTTAATTAATCGAATACAAACAATTTTATAAACATTCAACTTAAAAATAAGAAATATTTAGAGATTTTTATTGCAACCGTTGACACAATATTTCTGTCATAACTGCAACAATAACAACACATATCCAACGCCTGTATGTTTACGTAAGAATCTATCAAATTAACTCTTTAGACCCGCAAAACAAGAGTTGCGTAAAATTGTTAGAAGCGCTTGGTTAGTTCTGACCGATATGGATGCCAAAGGGCGTTTTGCAGCTTTGTTGATAAATGAACTGAACTCGCGCTGAATATTGATTTGATATGGGTATGTTTCGAATTGCCGACAGCATTTCAATAAGGGATATCAAATATTTTTCTACTGTCTCATACGCGAGATAATCCTATAAAATATATCAACTTTATTTGTATCAGCTTTAAAAAAATAACACTTTTTATTAATGCTTTATTTTTTGCTTTGCGATTTATCCGAAAGGTTTGAATATTAGGAAAATAGATGAGGAACTAAATTTTCCCACTAGTTAGAAGATACCGATAACTTTTATCTCAAGAGTAATTAGATATTTGAACCAGTTTTGTTTAAATATCTTGAAATTATCATTTATTTTTCAGTATTTATCGAGTGAATCAGGGGTTATTTTAGTGTGTAATTGAAAACTGTAATTCTAAAAGCTAATTTGTGTAGTTGAAAAATTGGAAGTAAAAAGAAAAATATAAAAAAGTATAATGCCCGGTAATACAAACGTGCTAACAAAATCTGTTAGCAAGCAAGCACTTTCAAATGAGGTTTTTAACCTATCTGACAATCCCCTTGAAGTTTCATGAATTATTTGAAAATTTTCACGCACGCGTGGTATGTAAACACCTACGGTATTAAAACAGTGGCAATATATTAAAATTATTTTGCACGGTCAGAGCCGCCAACTGTGTTATAAATGTTATATGAAGTTGAAGTATCACTGTTCTAAATTCTATAGCTAATCCATAGATACTATCACAGAATTAATACCCCAATTGAAAATGCTTGCTAGCTTCTTTATAATACTCCTTTATAAAACGCCACGGTATTTTGTGAATTAAAAAAAATTATATTTATTCTTATGGAGTAAAAAAAAAAAATTGAAACACATTGAATTATTTATATTTTACTCTTTTAAAACCAAGATTTTCGATAAGACACTGTTATGCACTATATTATGAACCCACACAAAAATACATTTTTGATTTATTAATACAGTTTCATTCAAAATAATGTTTACAATAATGTAGATAATAGCTCATAGTTATTAAAATTTTACTAAAATTATAATTTAACAACAAAAAAAATGTCTCGGTATCGATCTAGTTTTTATCCCCGAGACCGAAAAAAGTTTTGTTTCAGCATGCAGCTATAATTAAATTATTTTCGGTTCGAAGTTTAAGAACTACTGAAGTAATAAGTTGTTCATTGCACCAAAAGTTAACGAAAACGAGCGATACAAAACAAAACAATTCCAATCTTTCAATGCGACATTTGTTTCCCTCCTGAAAGATATTGAATGCCTCTGTTCGCTAAGATGTGACAGTTTTTATGGTCACAGCCATACACACATATACTCTGCTATGTAATATAACATAAAACACCGAGTACAAGCTATCGTATTATGTACACTGCACAGAGACGGACTCGAATAAAATTTAATTTTAGTACCTGGGTTAAAAACAAAGTACCTAAAGGTAATTAAATAACGCAGGCCGACATCATTTTGTTGTCTCTAATTGATTATCTTTAAGAGTATCAAGTGCCCAAAGACCGTCGCGACCCCCTTCCCCTATTAAAAACAAATTGAAACTGATAACCAAACAAATAAGTTGAATAATTAATATCTCAGCTTGGTGCGATCCTACAGACTCAAACTTTTTTTTAAATATATCTTACACTAATATCTTTAAGAGTACCACGTTTCCAAAGACCGTCGCGACCTCCTTCCCCTATTTAAAACAAATTAAAACTGATAAACAAACAAATAAGTTGAATAATTAATATCTCAGCTTGGCGCGATCCTACAGACTCAAACTTTTAAAAGAAATATAGCTTACACTAATATCTTTAAGAGTATCACGTGCCCAAAGACCGTCGTGACCCTCTTCCCCTATTAAAAATAAATTAAAACTGATAAACTAACAAATAAGTTGATTTGTTAATATCTCAGCTTGGAAAGATCCTACAGACTCAAACTTTTAAAAAAATATAGCTTACACTAATATCTTTAAGAGCATCACATGCCCAAAGAGCGTCGGGGGATCTAATCAACAGTAGTGTCAAGTCTGGCTGACTTTTTTAACAATATTTTCATAAGTACTTAAAGTAACACTATGAAATTGAACCCTCTGCCAATAAATTATTTAAAAAATAACATCCCTAAAAGATTTCAACACTAATATCATTCCTTGAAAACCATATTTTCTATGGTATTCAAATTATTAAAAATTTCACTTTTCATACACTATTATTAACAATAATATTAGGTAATGTATTTTCATTTTATCCTTTCATATTCCACCCATATATCAATATTGATGTCATGTTAATATTGTACATACATATTTGTACAAGTATGTCCCTTCTATGTTGATCCAATAATAACACATTTAGTTACGTCAATATTTACTAGTTGTTGATTAAATATGTGTATACAGTATTACAGTCATACCCCATAGTTACGTTTACGTTTTGAATTTTGAACCAGTTTTAGTCCGATACCCTATCAAAAGATCAACATTTTATTTTCAAAACCAGATTTTTTAAAGTTAATTTATGAACAAAACTAAAGCTTCGTTTCCACAAGACAAACAGTTTCTATTTTGATATTAACTTTAAACGCATGCATTGCTAATGTCAAAATCTCTATATTGCACTTAATTTTTTATCTATATGTATATAATCTTTTTTGGTATTTCCATTTAACGAACTATGTTGTTTTTAAGAAAATGTTGATCTTATCAACCCGAAACAAAACACAAACAAAGAAAACAGTAAGTTTTCGAGAAGTTGCTAATTTTACTAACACTAATTGTATTTTTTGATAATGTTTCACATTTATTGCTTTGGTGGAAAACTGTCTTCATAATATAAATTTTTTAAGTGCATACGGCAAAATATTATTAACTTTAATGATAGGCATTTACACTGGTAGAAAGGTTGATTTGGGCCAAGAAATCCTTGTTTTCTATATAACGAAAAAAATATTTTCTTAATTTAAGAATATACTCTTAATCCAGAAAATTGTTGTTTCCATTTAAAGAAATATTGTTGAACGAAAACAATAATATACTTGGATTAAGAATAAATTCTTATATTAAGAAAATATTGTTTTCGTTATATATAAAACAAGATTTTCTTGGCCCAAGTCACTTTTCTACCTGTGTAGATGAGTTAACATTAATAGCTCCATAAGGGGAGACTTTCTTATACGTAAAATCAAAAATAAACAATTTTAATATCATCTATAACTTTTGTAAAAAAGATTTTTTCCTAATTCGCACCGTTTCAAAAATTATTCGAAAAATTCCAAAATTGACAAAAGTTAATACCCGTTTTCTTGCAAGGTCATTTTAAAAAATAGGCGGTTTTTTTCCTAGACGTAGGTATAATGATCCTAAATTTAACTATGGTTTGTCGTTTTTGAGTTACAGGCAAAAAAATAGTCGGAATTCATGGATGGTAAAAGTGGATATTTCCATCAATATCTCATATACATATATGGCCCTATAAGAAAATAAAAATTAATTTCAACTCCAATAGGAGCAATATAATTATAATGCGAGTATTTAACAAAAGTTCTTAATACCACTCATTTAATTGTAAAGACAAACCTCCACCCAATAATTTTACATGAAAGTCATATCCTTTTTGAGAATTCTAGCTTTCCAATGTACGTACAATGTTCCCGTAAATTGTAAAACGCCAACTCTGATTGTAAACAATGAAAGGGTATGTATTTTACTGCTCCATGCTTGTTGTATCACCCGCCATTGTGTTCAATGATTCGAACGGACATATATTATTTTCGTTATGGCCATCATAGATATACACACATGCGGGGGTGGAGAAGGTGTGTGTGTGTTTGTACATAAAGTGATGCTCGTTCGTGTAATGTTATTATGTAGTATTAAATGTTTCCTTCGTTTTATCTCTTTGCAGACAAAGAAAATATTGAAAACTGTTGCGTTTTTGTATCTTGTTTACATGATCTTTAAATTTATTTTATACTAGAGTAAATTTCCTTGCGCGTTTTCCCCCTTTTCTTTTCATTTTTATTATAAAATACCAATTATATATTTTCCTTAATACGTGAATGCCGTAATTAACTTGATATATAACCTGTATTAACTCTATTTTACCACAAAAATAATAGAAAATAGTTAATTAACATGTTTGAAAAAAAGTAATTTTTGTCCGTTTTATGACACCATTCGCATTGAAATGTGATGAAACGGATTGGAGTACATAAGTGGTACCTATCAAATATAATTTAATTTAAACTAAATAAAATTTTAATTAGATAGTATTTGTATTATTACTAAATACAATACTTAATTCTAAAAGTGTTTATTTAATTACAAATATTGCAAAATAAGTTCCGCAATCGTTTAACGAACAGAGAGACGGCCAAATGAGCTTAACTAATATGGTAGAAATTTGAGCTGGGCGCGTGAGTAATATTTGCTCGAGAGAAAAATTTTTAATCGCGTTTTTTACTCACGTCCGATCATAAATTAAATTTTGAAATGGTGAAAATTAATGTTTTTTACGTGCAATATATTATGTGTATATTTTATATCGATATTATTTCTTCTAAATTTCATTTATAGTACATGTAATAGCAAATAAAACAATAAGAAAATAAAGTTACAATACATTTTTTAATATTTTTTGGTGTTCTGGTAAAGTTGGCAGTACTGACCATGTGAAAGTGCTTTTAAAAGTTTATTTTTTATACTGATTTTTTAATGTCAAAATTCGTTTTTATATTTTATTATATTTGTGCATTATTAGTTCAGATATTAAAAAAAAATCAAATAAATTTATGAAAAAAATTATCTCAATATACACTCACGGAAAAAATTAAAGGACCACTTTTATTTTTCGAAAAAACTGCTCATTTTCAAAGTAGTGCCGATAAGTCAAATATGATCCTTTTTTTACTTATAGGATATGAAAATTGAAGGAAATTTTATCATCTTTAGGGGTATTTTTGTGTTATTAAACTTATTTTTGTGACCAAATCGCGGTTTAATAAAAAAATGATTTTTTTTGCAATTTTGAAAGTTACCCACGGGGATGTTAAATTTTTTTTTTTTAATTTCAAGGTAACCATTTTATAGAAAATTTTCTCAGCTTTAAAATGTTTTTTTCAAATTTATTTTAGCATTTTTTGGTGTTGCGATATTTGAGTTTGAATGAAAAAAGTACCAAAAAGTTTTAAACGGCCATAAAGGGCCTAATTTTGGTCGCACAGAAAAGAAAAAAAAAAGAATATTAAAGATTAAACAATCACCTATCTTCTAGTAGCATTTAAAAAATGTTTAATTTTAATTTAACCCTTCAAATACGAAAACCAAAACAATGTTTGAATTTAAATGATCCTGTAAATATACTCACGGACTCACGCACGAGAAAAATGTACTCACGTACGGTTATTTGAAAATTTGAAAATCGTTCACGGTTCTCGCCCAGCTCTAAATGAAACCCTAAAAACTATCAAATAAACAATCATAACGAAAATGTTACAATATCTACCATCAATTACCATGCATGATAATGTATGAATTAATGTACATATGTATGTCCATTACAAATAAGTAAACACCAAATAACAACAGATCAAAAAAGTACAAACAAAATACATACATGTCAGTGTGCATAAAACAAAACAATAAATACGCGGGATGTGACGTGAATAGAGTAAGCGGGCGGGCTTCGCTTCCGGTCTGCAGACGCTCTCTGCACCGCGAAACGTTGCCGCCACCGCGTGCCCATAGACACACACCGAACGTGACAATAGCGCGACGAAAAACTACTCCCGTTGTAGGATAGTTTATATAAATCATTCGTGGTATGATTTTAGGCTTCCGTCGTGATTGTGTAGTTCTTGCTATAATTTGTATGAAATTTTAATGTAACGAAATCTAAATGAATAAAAATTATGGAATATTGCTTAACTTTTAAAAATATTATTTAAAAAATGTTTTCGTAAAAGTTTTTAAAGAAATTATTTCCTATTTAATGCTATTCTTTAACTTATACTATGGAATTAAACTCTATTTTTTAAATCATAAGGTAACATAAGGTAAAGGCACCAGTTATGGCCGCTATAAGAGCAAGTTTTCGGTTTTTTTGGATTAATGGAACTCTTTATTTAATCGATTTAATTATCAAAGTCCGCAAATATACTTTGTTTTTAATTTTTTGCATACAACCCTAAAAATTTTTTAATTAAATTTAAAACAAAAAACTTACCCAAGATAAGCCTCGAAAAATGACTGAAAAAAACATCTTACTACCATTTAATTACCAATTAATTTATTTATTCGTTAGATTTTTTAATGTATTATAAAGGGTACTAAAAATTGGTTTTAAATTAAATATTAATATCTCAGAGTTTGAAGTAATAGGTCCTTATTAACACTCCTTTCAAAATAATAATAATAAATAAATTTAAAATTCATAATTACATTTACTCGAACTTTAACTCCTAACTTGTATCAGGTCATATTTTGCACCGTCCGCACCCGCCATTTTAAGTAATCTCATTACATCGCGACTCGTGCTGGGTGTCGAACATTCGGCACTTTAACACCTTCAGGGATGGAGGTACGTGCGTGTTAAGGGCCAGGCGGCCCCTACAACACCAGTTTTTTTTAATTGTTAATTAGAGGCACATAAACATGTTTTTTATTATTATTTCATATTAGACAGGAAAGAAAAAATATTTTGTTAAAAACTTTCCTAAAGTTAATTAGTTTTTGTAGGTACCTAAAAATATCTAAAAAAATTGTAGCTTTATTGTGATCTCTCGTAAAAGATAATTTGGGTTAAAACATGTTTTGTTCTCTTTCCAACACCCCCCCCCCCTTATTCTTGCAAATTTAAATCTAGATTCACGTCAGTCCACCTTTTTATATCGATATCAATATTTACGTAAAAACACAAGATCAAAAGTCGTATTTAAAAAGCATTAGTGCATTATATTCCACGCTAGAATAAACCTCAACACAGTACATACTGTGCGCATCTCTCTCTTGAATACTTGAACACCTAAAATATTTACCTTTTCGAGATCGCTAAATTAGTTCCAGCCTAGCGAATGCCAAATAGACTATGCGGCAATAAATAATAATATTCCGTTAGCCGGAGCATGTGCCAATACTTCAGTTTAGGCCTCCTATTTATAAATACTACGATATTTCATTGGATTCGCTGACCCATAAATTGCTTATTATACACACTCCCAAATCTGATTTCCAAATCACAATGGCTCAGTGGGTATAGTCTTGAAAGCTCACCGTTCTTTTTATTCATTGTTGGACTTTATAATATTCTAAATATGTTTTGTATTTGATCATATTTTTAATAATTCATTCGTTACTCATGGCTTATGTTTGTTTTATTGGATTGAACCGATTATTTGTTCAATTGTTTAATTGACTATAAAAAAATGCAAATATTTATCTTGAACTGACACAGAAAATAATTGTAAATTTTATATGTTGTGTGGACAGTGTTATGTATTAATATTTCAACCCACATATATGTAGTTGCAAATATAATTAATACCATTTTTTGTACATTGTGTTGTTAATTAATAATTACTAGTGTCACCTATGGTCGAAATTCGAACAATATTTTACCTGCCTTAACGGCAAAATACACACATGATTTTTTTTGTGCACATCTATAGCCTAACCATTCCTCTCTTTTTTTATTCAAAAAAAGGTACGACAATTTTCGATGTAGAAACAACAATAGATAACACAAATATATTTTTCGTTTACTTTTAAACAAAAATAAACGAAATCATAACTATATTTCAAAAGTGCAATCGAACATGAATTGATTTGGTATTCTCTACGTTTGACAAGAACCCAAAACTATTTATTTTTACCGCTTGATGGCGCTAGTAGTATTGCTATGCTGTTGAACGATGCTAGAGAAAATAATCATGTGCGTCTTATGAAAAATTTCGAACTAATATTTTTTTGTATAAAAATTAAATGGTTAACCAATGCCAGGCAATTTATCTGAATACTTTATTGATTTTTATTTAAATAGTTCAATAATTAACTCCCTTTGGCGAATTTAACACGAGGAAGCAGTATGTATTTACTCGGTAGATGTTTTTCTTTATCAATAAAATTCAAGAATGTTAAAAGCCTTCGAAAAAAATATCTGAAATTTTTGTTTTAAAATTTTAACCATTTATATTATTTGAGTTTGAATAATACACAATTTTTAGATATTTTCTATTAATTTATTACTTGTTATATCTTATTTATGTGGCAGATATTTTTATTTTATTTCTGAAGTTTTTCATATTTAATACTATCTACATATAAACATACTTTTTCTGGACCAAACTCGCTACGAAGACTTACCAATTTCTTTTACAAATTATTTTACGTTATTATCTTTCCATTTTCTGTACCTACACTGTTTAATATACTTTTATAGTTGACGTTTATACAACAGTATACCCCGAAGCGATAATTACAGACATTTTTAATGCAAATCCCCCCTGATCAGGGAGTGACTATGCACCACAAAGGTGTATGTAGTCTGTGCTCATGCTCATTTCTAGTGCATTAGGTACGTAACAATGATGCTTAATCGATTCCGTGCACTTGGATTGGCCTTCTGAGGAAATCCCGAAACAACCGTTGTTGTCGATACCCCGCTGACCACAAAATCGTACAATCACAGTCGTATGCTGATTAAGCAGATTCAAGTATTGATGGTGTAGATTAGAATGTACACATGCTTGTTTTAACTGTGAAGGTACAGTCTAAGTTATAAAACTGTGGGTTTTTAATGTGTGAAGACTCGTAGAATGTAAATTTTTTTTGGTGTTAAATGATGATTTTATTTGATCCTTGACTTCTGGGTATAAGCCGCATCGGTTTGGCCATTCTATCGTTTCGTTGCACATTGCAATGGACATTATATAATTTGTAAAATTAAGTACCATTTGTTGTGTTAATCTTGAACAATTTTTTATCATTATTAGGGTTGAACTTTGAAAAATATATACATATCACAGTAAAAAGGTGCTTAAGAAGAAGACATCCTTAAAATTTCACGTTTCTAGATCCAGGGGTTTTGGCTTTTATGAGTCAGTCAAAGACAAGCAAGCGGCTATACTTGGATGTGTGTTCTATTCTCGTCCTAAAATGTTTTTCGTATGAAAATTGTTAAAATGAGCATTATTTCTTCAGTAATCCACTTAAACGTTTACATTTTCTGAAAGAGAACATTGCAGTCTCCATATTTACTTATTGTTAGTTTAATATTGATTGGTTTTTATAGATTTCATCCCATTTTTAAGTGACGGCAATACACTACAGGTCGCAAAACGTAATAAATCAACAGCAATCCTTTTGAATTCACTTTATCTACTATCAGAATAGAACCCTATTAAAACTCAGTCAAATCGAATAGCTAGAAATGAGAAAATTTGCCGTTTATTTAAAAAAAAATCATATTTTTGAAAAATTTAATCGTGAAATAGTCCGGACTAGTCCGAAGGTTCACAAAAAATCCGCTAAGAAGCGTCACAAAACTGATATAATATAATGTGTTGTATTTTATTAAATATTTTAATTTGGTATTGTAATTATATTTTCCATTTAACTAAAAATAAATAAAATAAAACTGAAACATTTAAGGTATAACTGGTTTACAAGTAAGAAATAAATAAAAGACAGATTAAATCGTTCAATATCATTTACATTTAAACGATTACAACTCTGTCACAGTCTCACAGATTTACTAGATGTAAATTAAAGATAAATCAGTTAGACGATGAACTTTAGGAATGCTTTTCATTTACCACGAACTAAGTGGACTTAAAATTCAGACGTTCACATTCTGGTTACAAAGTGTACACAAAAGGGGTCTAATTTATCGATTAGAATGTACTTTGGTTCGATAGATTTTCAATTGACTGAATTAAGAGAATTGCGTTTTAGAGGTGCAAATTGGTGTAAATTTTATTGGGTTACAAATGACGGTTTTATATGTTTTCAGTGATTATGGCATGGAAACGTGATGATCGGATTTAGATCAAACGGATCTGCTTCAGTGCGCTCAACTAAAGATGCTGTAAAGGAACATTGATTAATAATAAAGATGATGTTATTTATAGGATTATTATACACTGTACACAGTGTGAAACCAAAGGTATGTAAGTATATTATATTATGTATGTATTCATTCGGTAAGATCTGTTTTACCATTTTATTTTTTTGCTGTTTTCCTGTTGGATAAATTCGATAAAGGCATTGCTGATGTATTTTTTTTATTCGTATTAATATATGTGGTTTTTCGAGTGTAATCTTTATTGTCTTATGGAAAATTTATTACTAATTAAAACATTTGCCAAGTGATTGCACAGTGCTTCCTCGTGCTTAATTCACCACTGGTAATTAATTATTGATTGGTTTAAATTTCAATTTTTATATAAGTTTACCAAAATTTTATTATTTTTGTAGTCTTAAAATTTTTTTAGTTTTTTTTCTTGAGATATTTAGAAAAAATAACAATTCTGGGATACCAAACTCCTACACACGATTTTGATGATTTTATATGGAAACATCTACTATCCAGACCCAATTAAAAAACCTAGTTTTATCAAAATCAGTTCAGTGGTTTATAAGTTATGCGTGTGACAAAGATTCAGAGGACAGACAGGAGGGGGGGGGGCATCTACTAGCCAGATCCAACCAATAACCATTACTTAGTCACATTTATATTAATAACATATCAGTTATTATATGGTTTTTATTATAAATAGATAAAAAATATAAAAAAAATAAATAAAGCTTACTTTGTACTATGAACGTGATCTACACTGAACGTTAACGGTCCGATACTAGACGGAATTCACGATTACCCCACTCTCCCAAAATATATATTTTTAAATATATTTATTAAGAATTTAATTATAAAATAAATTGATGGTTAAAAAACCAGCGTCATACATTGATAATAAAGAGATAATTCACTGTTACAGCATCATTAATATCTTCCTCACATAAACAGATAACAATCCATGACGTCACAGCATTGACCGAACAATAATCACACTTTTGAAACATTATCAACGGTCTGTATCATCATCAGCATCTCCTATTCACCCCTACACTATGATTTTTTACGGTTCCGACTTAAATGTAACATATTTGAATACGGGGGCAGATTAGAGAGAACACGTGTTCAACCCCCGGTTTGGCCACAGATAAAATCGTATTTGTTCTATAATGAAGCTGTCAGCAACAGTTGACATTCGGCTGTCATCCGAAACTGCTTCATGTGCAGTGACCCTTTTGTGCCCCCATTCGCAATACATCAACTAAAATTGTTAGTTCTCTGATCTGTTTCTAATATCAAATGTACTCTTCATGTTATGTAAATGCTTGATATATTTAAATAGATCATAGTTCTTTTTAATACTTATTTATTCAAAATTATTATTTAAAGTTTGGTTTTTATATATATGTAAAATAAATAATAGGCTGCACACGAGAAGAAAATTAGATTAGTCACGTCTCGTTTCGATTTTGCCTCATCTTAACAAAAATCTTAAACAAAATATATAGTAAAACCTGGCGAAAGAATATATCTATGAATTAAAAAAGTGATTCTCGAGTGATAAGCGCATTAACGGGCAGACAAGTCAGATATTGCGTTTCAAAATATAGTTAGGTACTGGCACCAGTCTTGGGTATGACCCCAGTAATGATTATTTTTTAATTAAATGTACTGAATTAAAAATAATTGTTGATATTTGATTACTATTATTACTATATCTAACTGTCTTACAGCGTGATTTGATGACAATCGGCCAATAGGTGTCAAAATTGTGGATATTTAAACTAATTATTAGTATAATTTATTTATTAATTATTATATTATCATAGCAATTGCTTTATATTGTTTCAAATTTGACGATTCTTCCTTTTATGTCGTAGTAGGTACTTATCATTTTGTAATCATTAACAAGTGTCCATCACTGCGTGCTCATTACTGGTTTTACTTTATCCATTACTGGAGAAAAAACATAAACAAAATAAAAGGCTATATATTTGCGGACTTGGTAATTAAATTAATTTTATTAGTAACATGAGAATTACAAAAAAGATGCACATCAATTACAAAAACAGTAAACCTTGCTCTTATAGCGGCCATATCTGGTGCCAGTACCTTATTAAATTTGTATTTTTTTATAATACATGCCTAATGTCTAACTTAATTATTATAATTATTAATTTTTAACTTACATCTAAAGCACAACTATCTTTTCATTTTTATATTTTTTGATCAAAAAATATGAATTTTTAATTTCCCTAAATACGGTTTATCCTAGGGTCTTAAGCTTTTGAATAGTGAAAGTCTCATTAAAATCGGTTCAGTAGATCTTATGTCAAGTCAGAACAAACAAACATAGATAGAGAGATAGTTTTTTAAAACTTTTAAAACGGATTACATATATTTCCTTTAAAATGATATATGTACATCAATTTTTCAGACATAGATATAATATATATACATAAAAATATCACTTTTTTTGTTTATTAATCGAATTTTTTTTAAATATGAGAAAAAGATCAGTTAAATGTTGTAACTCTTAAAAACTAGTATTCATAATAAATATTAGTCATTATAGACACATACATATTTTTTTATATATTTTAAAGACCCTATTTTTCTTACAATATCCTGTCATCGAATAAAAAATTGATAAAAAGAACTAACATCACATCAAATTATTTAATCAATCAGTCTAAAGAAAACAAAATAAAAAATAGATGACTGACATCAAAACTGGCAGTAGCTCGTTTGTTTTACGGTTGCCACGACGACCGGAGATAACGAAGAAAATAAAAACAATCCATCTTGAGCGAAACAAATAATCCTACCGCAAAGTCAAACACAGAATGACATGTGTAGCATTCGCGATGTTCCGACTTGATTCAAAGGGGTGAGGTAGGGCCGCATGTATTGAGAGATGCGGTAAAAATGATACTGAAAAATATAGTATATTTTTTGGCATATAAAAATCTATATAATAAATAGTTTATGTTATTTATTTATTATTATTTTAAATTTTTTTAAATGTAATTTTTATATCCGATCTTATAAAGAAATAATTAAAGTTCGTTAACTAACAAGACTTTGAAAATGGGCATCAAACTTAAATGAGAGTTCCATGACGTTATTAATAATTTAATATATGCACGGTAAGTAATAAATAGAGATTGGAAAAATAGTTGTTAATTTCAATGAAATAGTTACTAGTTGAATTTTTTTTCGGAAAATAGTTAGTAAATAGTTTTTCTTACGATTTAATAATAATTAGTGCAAACGAAGCAGTAAAAAGTGTCGCAAATAGTTGGAAAGGTAGTTGCAAATATAGTTGATTTCAAATTGTGTTCAATAAAACCAGTTTTCTGAAAACGATATGGAGATATGTAATAAAAATTACAATAAATGCATTTTTACGCAATACTATTTTTCCAATCTCTAGTAATAAATAACAGTATTGTTTAAACAGGATTGCAATCAGGAGAGCTTGGCGGCCATTCATTCTTCAACAAAAATCAACAAAATTATCCTTACACCATGCTTGAATAATGTTTGCTGTGTGGCAGGGGGCTCCATCGTGTTGAAATCAATAATAATCATATCCAAATATTTTTTTGGAATTTAGCATGACATTTTTCTTCAATACTTCCTCTAAATAGTATTTTGCATTGATTTTTACACCTTTTTCAATCAAAATTAAGGAAAATTTGCCTCTTTGGCTAATGGCACCCCAAACCATGACCGACGCAGCATTATAGAATCTTTTAATGTGTCTTTTGTCTTCTGGGAAATAAATATTATCATGCTCGAAATTTTTATTAAGACTAATTTAAATTGCATAATTATTTTATATGATATACTAGATAATATAACGTTACTTTTAATTGTTTTTTGGAGCTGCTAAAATAACGCCAATAACGATACATCATCGATAAAGAGTTGTATCAGAATATAATTATCACGGTGTAATATACTAGGTGTATTGTTATGTATCCATGGACTTCCCAAATCAAAGGTACTAGCAATATCGTGGCACGGGTGATGCTAAACCAGGACAAAAGCGGCTTTGGTGGAGGGTTCCCCGTTGTTGTCCGACTATCTGCGGTGTCATCACACCGTATTAACACTCTGTCATCAATAAGTTACGCATTAGCACAGTCTGAGTCCATTATCTGCTCGCAGACTCTGGGGAATTGTATTTGATAACCATCTCTCTATCTCATTATTTGATATATGGGATTCAGTACACATTTAATTAAGATGTGTGTAAATTTGCACTGATTGTCACTCTGTGATCTTGGTGGGAGGGGGTTGGATACAAGAATTGGAAATTATCTTTTATTTACTCATTACGTGGGTTACTGTTACAATTAATTCGATATATATATCTACATCCAGGCCATATCAAGGAGCAGCTGTCATGAATGACAATATTTAACTCTATTATAGACAAATTGCATAACTTATTTATTTTATTCTAAAACTTCATAGCTTTAAACTCTACGGGGGAGGGGGTAAAAATATCGGTTGACCCCGTATCTACATTATATATAAATCGGTATAGGCTCTGTTTGTACAATCTAAATATTTTGATGTTTTTAAATCGATATATAAAATACTATTGTATAGTTTGTAGTGTATTGTAAACTTTTTATATTGAGACAGCTTAATATCTCAGAAAATTAAGGATTTTTACAGAAAATGTACCTATTTATTTTTTGCAGATATGATTTTTTCAGAAAAAAAGAAATATATGTCAAAATTTTGGAATGTAAAAAAACCACGTTCCATTTGAAGTTTTTTTTTTTTAATTTCCAGATAAAAATTGTTTCTTTTTTCTGCAAAAAAATAAATATATGAATGAAACAATACATATGATACAATTTTTCTGACCATAAATTAATAATTCTATACATGAGTTAAATAAAAGTTAGAATATACATACATAAACATAAGGAAAATATATATTCGGATAAACACCTCATAAATTAAGTGCACACAAAATGACGGACCTATTGTATGTAAATTTGATTTACATTGCGAGATTGTGGAAACATACACACACACACGGTAGAAGTTAAGCTTTATGTGTGATATAAAAGGTGTCGTGGGCGTCACAGTTGCTGGCCATTTGGACTTTTGGCGTTCACTTTTCTGCCGATTTCACACCGAGCTAGCTCCCGACAAAAGCACCGTCGCGGCCCGGAGTGCGACATTTCCATACTCACACACATACATACATATATAAAGTAAATATATACAGGATGTCCACAAGTATAATTAGAACAGTTCTATGTAAAAATAGTTTTAATTATGAATCATTATTTTTAATTAAACAAACATTCGAACCGAAATAGTTTTAAAGTATTATATCGTAGTTTTTATTTTTCACAGACTTCAAAAACATAGGAGGTTCTCAATTCGGCTGAATATATATATTATTTGTATGTTCGGGCATAACTTCGACAAATATGCTTCGATTTGGACGATTTTTGTTTGTTTGAAAGAGTATACTCTCGAGGTGGTCTCATATAAATTTTATCAGAATCTGACCATGGACTTCGAAGATACGCCACTTAAAGACTTCAAAAACTGTTAAAGTTGATTAAAAAGGTATACTTTTTAGTGTTTATCGGTTTTTTAAGCGGTTTTAATTTATTTTTTTAAATTTTTTATTAGAAATACAAACATTAAAACTTATTGAATTTAACTATTGTTTGTCATTTGAAGTTGTATTGTATTTTTTTCTTTTATTTCAAAAGTTACATGTAAAAAAATGAGATAATGAATTTTCCAACGTTCGTTATTAAATTCTTCTTAAATCTAAATATATAAATATATTTGTTCTCATTCATTAACTGACTCATTAACGCACAGACTAAACGTCTGGACACAAAAACATGAAATTTAAAGGGTGTATTTTTTATCTTCATAACTGTTTTTATTATAAAGTATGAATATCAGATAAACAACTTTTCTATTAAAATTAAAATAAGTACACGTATATTGCGATTATCAAGTGGCAACCCTATAGTGATAAAAATAGTATTAGATTTTATAAACTATGGAGTCATACAAACGCACACAACGCGGGTGAATCCGCGGGTGGGTCATTAATCAGTATATGAATCATTTTTGTAAAAAAAAACTGTTTAAATAAAAATATCGCTCATGAAAACTAAAAAAAACATTCTATTAATAGAATGAAAATATTGACAAAACTTTAATAAACCTCCTATTTGTTTTTTTTTATTGTTTTATCTTAATATTACTCAATACTCACATCTGCGCTAAATATCACATTAGTTTTCATTTTTTTAGGTTTTAACCTTTTTAAATAGCGTAACTTCTTTTATCAAATCTCAATTTTTTTCCCACAGTTACTTTATTTAAGTTTACAATCTCTTTTGACATCGAGAACGTGCATTATTTGCTATTGTTATCATTTTTTAATGACTATTCAATTATTTTTCAAATATATTACCTCCTACTTATTAGTTTTTACTTTAATCACATACCTGATAGTTAAAACATAATTACCACTACATAATAGATGAAACTAATTATAATTTTTCATCTCTTTTAAAAAAATTCTTTCTTTATATTTTTATATATCCACTATATTTTGAGCTATTTTACTTATTACGTTCAAATTACAAATATTCGCCATTTATCTTAGGGGCGGTCCGGACTCACTGGACCACCCCCCTGTGTACACTTCTAAATTAAGTAGATTTTTAAAGAGAGTAGTATATTTTCAATCATCCTCTATATACTCACACACGTGCATATACCTCTTCACCTCCATCCGCATTGAAATTTACATAAATATATAGATTTATTGTTGCTGGAATATTTCAGATGCATTGTCTGCTCGGGAAAAATGGTCCAGGGTCCGGTGAGTTATGTAACGTCTCTTTTTGTCGTTCCCCCTCTCTGTCTTTCAACCTTTAAAAGTAGTTTAAAGAGAGATTTATATATTTGTATGAATTGTTGTTTTTCTCTAAAAATTTCTCACATTGAAAATATTATCAAAATACTTAGCCGGTAAAAAAAAAATGGAGATTTGTTTTATCAAACTTATATTTTATGTTTATTTATAATATATCTCATTATAAATAAACATTTTTTGTAAGTAAACACTTACCTACCTTTGAAGAAAACTGAAGATAAACAAATTTCACAAATAATAAAAAAAGTTAGTAGTACCTACGTTCAAAGTATACATTTTTTGTAATAACTTTTGGTAGAAAAGTCAGTAGATTTCTACCCCGCCTTCCCTCTTTTCCCTCTGAGTTACACAGGTCTGATATCGACAGCATAAATCAAATTCCTTGACGTCAAATAAATACCGAACAAGAGAATCTCATAAAACTTGTTATGAAAAATATTTCTTGCAAAAATGTACGAGAATTTTTATACGTTTGAAAATGTACAAAAGTTTCTTTGAATGTACATAGAGGAATTATTATATTTTGAATATTTTCTGGCTTGAAGATTTTGCTATAATAATTTGTTAAGACAGGAGTATAAGCAGGTCATTTTTAAAACAAGTTGCTTATAATCTTTTACATAGGGAAATAAATGTTATTTTAGACATATGCAAATATTTTCTCATTTATTCCTAATTAAATGTGCAAACAAAGACAAAAAAAAAATACATGACCAGTTGAACATTTCTGATTGTATATAGGTAGGTATAATTAATATTTTTTTACGTAAAGTAATTAATTTAATAATATAAACACACAATTAGAAAATTATATTTTTGTTATGTTTCAGTATACTTCTACATTTACAACAATAATATTAAGCACATTTATAAATAAGTGTTATATAGAACACCTTCAGAATTGGTATAATTTCCGCATTGTTTGATTCAAGATGAAACAAACACTACCAACAACTTGTACACAAAATTCATATAAATATTAAAATCCGCAACACGTTCATCCCCCCCCCCCCTCGCGAAAAGAAGTGCGGTTGTGAGAGTTTGAAGCCGTCGTCTTGGAGAGATTCCCCATCCCATCCCGAGGCACGTACGCGCAATCCGGGCGGCGATAAGAGAGGTGCACGGCACATCCGGAACAGGCGCAAGTTTGAGTCGGCTCCGGACGCTTCCGGGAGACTTGGCCGCCTGCCAGGCACCGGAGCGGAAGGCGAAAGAGAATGCAAAGTCACATTTAATATCCTATCCCCCCACACAATATTTGTGGCTATTATTTTACATAAGTCTTGCAATAAATCCTCGGGACTGCACGGGAATATTCTTCCCAGGTTTGCGGCAGATATCTTTCTTATATTTGCCTTTACAATTAAATGATATCAAATGTCGTATGGAATTGTCTGCATTGTTATTTATATTAATGTGTGTTGCTATATTATACTGTAATGTTTTACCTTTGTGAAGTACTTGGATAGGGAAATTATGTAAAGTGGAATATGATGGAGATTTTCTGGATAGATTTTTCTTCTATGCAGAATTGAATGAAAATGTGGAAATGGTCATTTACATAAACATTTATGTCTCATCATGATTGTTTTATTTTTTAATTGTAATATTTTTAAATTGTATGTTTTATTACTTTAGCTTCCTCGCAAAATTGAAGATACGAGATTTGTAATCGTTTTAAAATGAGACAAAAAAAATGTTTTCCGATTTCAAAATTATTAATTGATCTTTCCGTTTCAGGTCAAGACAAACACTTTTCGTTCCGAGTCTGTCTGTCTGTGTGTCTGTCCCATGAATCCTTGTCACACTAATAACCCATGAATCACTAAACCGATATTAATGAAACTTGATTGGGTCTGGCTTGAAGATGGTTCCATTTCGTGTGCAGGGGGAGGGGTTACATTCCAAAATATTTTTTTAAGATATCTCAAGAACTAAACATGTTACGTGAAAATTTTATAGAATATTTTTTGTAGAGCATTAAATTTCCTATAAAATGGGTTCACAACATTTATTGTAAAATATTCCCTTACAAAGATTTATCTCAATTTATTTTAAAAATTCGTGTTTTATTTTTCTCAATTGATATTTGCTTGGATATATTAAATGTCATTTTGACATTTGTCAAAAAATTAAAAATATCAAAAAAAATAATCAGGCGCGTCTTAAGAAAAATTTTTGCACTAATATTTTTTAGTAAAATTGTATAAAAATTAAATGGTTAACCAATTCCAGGCAATTTATATCAACATTATCGGTTTTTATTTAAATTGTTCAACAATTAACTACCTTTGGTGAATTTAGCACGAGGAAGCACTATGCATTTATTTAGCAGATGTTTTTATTTATTTAATACACAATACCAGCCAAAGATGGCTATTAGGGTGGAATGAAAAAAAATTTTTTTTCGAATCTTCAAAACGCTATATGCGCAAAATTTGCATTTGTGTGTTCCATAAAACACCTACCGAAGGAATTTGTAATTGGATATCATCCTGAGGTTCCTAAATGATTTTCTTTATTAGAAAAAAACACAAATTTTAGGGCATTATATCTCGGTAACGGGCTAAGATATTTGAATGCGCAATAATTTAAATTGAAGAGACATTCAATAAATTTAAAATGATATATAACAGTCAAACATTTATTATAGTTAATTGTTTGAAAAATGCCCTTAAAAAATATTATTTTTATAAAAAAAAAAACAAAAAAATAAACATTATTTAAAAAATAATGATTAACTGTAAAAAAGTTTTACATTTGGATTGCTCTTTAATTTAAATTATTGCGCATTCAAATATCTTTTCCCGTTACCTAGATATAACACACTAATTTCATTAAATTAACAGAATTTAGAGCATAATATCTCGGTAACGGGGAAAGATATTTGCACCATACTCTCCTCTTAAAGGTATCTTTTCTCTCATTTAACCTAATCTCTATCTCTTCGTTTTCAAGATCCCCATACTGTCCCTTGGTATTTAGACACCCTGTATATAAACTTTTTATTATTAATAATTAGTTATCAACATCACAACTGACTACAGATTGATATATTAGTTAGTAGAGTTTTTCTATAAGATATTATTTGATTTTATATTAACAAAATAAGATCGAGGAAAAATCTTTAAAAACAAAAACATTTTACAATGCCAACTGATGCGTTTTAAAGAGAGATTCGAATCAGCATCTGGACACATCTCCACTTTCACCGATTGACAGAAATAAGAATAATCCATCTTGAGAGAAGCAGTGGAACCTTTAGCGACGTGTTGTCAATCAGTCGCGCGTCACATATTTGAGTCCGGCCAAGTGGACGTAACTCACAGACCATCGGGCACGGCGCTCTAGATATTTATGTGTGTGTGTGTTCTCATATGATAAAATAAACAAGTTCTTATAAAAAAAGGTGTACTTTTTTTTAGATAGATCTTATATTAATAGGGGGAGTGATAATAATAGTGATATGTTATTTATAATTTAAGGCATGATGCCTAATTTTTAAAAAGTATTTGATGATGATCTAACGTGTCTCCTATTTCCAAAAAAATACTTATTTCTGCATAAAATAAAGGTTTAATCACAAAAATTTACCCTTTTAAAACTAATTTTGCATTTGACGCCAAAACGCTCGCAAGTGTCATTGCGCATTTTTGACGTCACGCCTATTTAAACAATAATCAATCCTTGTTTCATCGCTAACGTTTCTCGGTTTTAGTTTTGGTAACACAAAACTGAGCAAATTGATAATTTAAAACCACAAAATAATTTATACAGTGTAGATATTTATGAAATAAAAATGATGTTTACTTAGCCGTGACGTCATCCACTCTGACTGGTGTTTTATCTAACATGGCGGATTGCTGTATTTTGTGTTTTTATTATAACAAAAGTCATATTAATCTCGCTTTTAATATAAAAATAAATACATTTTTTAGAATCTTTTTAACCTATTTCATTATTTAAAATCATAATTTCAGTGATACTTTGTTACTGGCATCATGCCTATTGTATATAAATAAATATAGGTATATATAGGAATTTATTTTTGTTTGCGAGGTTTAAGGTCATTGGTTCAATAAAAAATTAGTTATATCCTTTTTATTTTTTATAAACGTTTCGTCTTTTTAAGACTTCATCAGTATCTTTTTTTTATTTCTTAGGCTAGTTACAATTGTTTATATAATTTTCCATTTTTAACAATAGGAATCGTTTCCTTTACATTTCTCCATGTTATCAATTGATAAGATGTTTTTTTTATTAATTAATTAAATTATTGATAAAACCAATTTGATCTCGTTTTGAATCGAGATTAAGAAACTTATCGCCTAGTCTTTGTGTGCAACCGTATTTATTTCCAATATAAATGAAAGAATAAAATAGTACCAATATTATATATTACATTTTCTCTTTCGTCGCTAATTTTTAAAATAAATAAATTATATTCTCTTCATACTAATTCTTAGAAATTTTTTATTAACATATTTAAATCTGTAAAATTTATAACTATATGGCTTCTGTATTTTAAACATGTGGTTTACGTAACCTTAGGTATATGTATACAACACAAACATGGTCTTATATGTGTTTGTGTGTGTGTGTGTGTGTGCAAGGTGCAGATAATGGACACCAGAAGCGGTGCAGGCGTCGGTTCTTGAGCAACCGCTCAAGCGTGCATTACGAGATTACACGGAGATGGTTGGGTCACGCGAACATTTCTCCTTCTATGTATTCACATAGAAATAGAAGAGGTTTTCGTTTTTATATGAAAAAATAAATCATTTTATGAAATATATATTTTTTAAATAAAAACAAACTTGTTTGTCTAAACGTCAAAATTTATTCAAGAAAAGGTAATTGCAAGCTTTCGATTCACAGAATCATCGTCAGGCTAAAATATAATAAATTACAATTAAATACAATTAATATGATGCAAAATATTGATATTTTAAAATAAAAATTCAGAAATATACCTATTAATAAAGATTTAATTGTTATTTATTATATTTTAGCCTGACGATGATTCTATGAATCGAAAGCTTACGATTACCTTTTCTTGTATAAATTTTGACGTTTAGACAAACAAGATTGTTTTTATTTATATTTAACGTCACTACTATTATATTATTTTTTAAATGTATAGAAACATTATAATTTCCAAATATATGTAGGTATAAAATAATATACTTTCCAGCGGATTATTTCGATAATAAGAAATTTTCAAATTTCAGACAAAAGTTTCATGTTTTTAACTTTTCTTTTTCAAATCTAAAGCCATATTTTTTATTGCAGATTCGTAATTTACAAAAAAATTAAAACAAATTTTGTCTGATTTTTTTATTATATATATAGAACAAGACAAACAGAAATATATATATAGTGTTTTGTTAAGAATTGTGTGCATATTGGCGTTGAATTCAGGGTATATCTGGGTACGGGTAATGAATTTTTCGGATCACAGTTGTGACTCGATGTGAGCGTAAGCGATTTTTAGATTTCGTTAAAAGTATGTGTTTACATAGAAAATGAAGTGAAAAGGTGAAATTTTTAAACCACAGGTCTGTATCTCAAACCGTTGTCGAGATATGGCCTCTCAAAGTTTTAATTTTTTCAAAATTTTGAAGAAAAGTAGCCGTAACTTTTGAACACGTTGTCAAAATTAATTTTAATTGACGGTTTTGAAATCAGCATGTCAAAATCTTTATAATGACGTATAATACTTTATAATTAGACAAAAAAAATTTGGTCAAATATCTAATATCGATTTTTCGCGAATTTTTGAAGTATTATACAAATTAATTCCAACCACCTGTTCAAAAGTTACGCTCATTTTTCACCTAAATTTTGAAAAAATTAATACTTTAAGAGACTATATCTCGAGAACAGTATAAGATACTGCCATGCGGTTTAAAAATTTCAACTTTTCACGTCCTTTTTTAATAATATACTTACTTATAACGAAATCTGAAACTCAAAAACTGAAATTTCATGGTTCTAATTTCACTTTTCATAGAAACTATTTGTCGTATTTGAGTTACAGCGTTTACAGACAGACACACAGACATTATGGCGAAAATAGTTATAATGAATTTAGGGTAAGTCAAAATGAATAATTCCATAAAAATTCGGAATTCGAAAAAAATCGACTTACCAATACTTATATTTCGTAAACATTTGTACATGGGTATAAGAAAGTTAAAATTAAGAAATTTATTATAAAAAAGTCAAAAGTGATATTCTACCGTGAAGAGCACAATACACCTAACATAACTGATATGAGTCATTTCAAAATTTATTGCAGATAAACGTGTCCCAGAAGACAAAACATTGATTATTGTTAGTTACATTCAAACTTAGATAATATTTTGGAATCAATAAACAAATCACCGTATTATTAAACAGCTTTTATAAAAAGAAATAAACCCCACTTAAAATTTTCCATTTTTCTTTATATAGAAGACAACTTTGTTACCTTTATTTACCACTATGTTACTTTAAAAAAGTAATTTTAAGTGGGATTTATTTATTTTTATAAAAGATGTTTAATAATACGATGCCTTGTTTATTGATTCTAAAATATTATCTAAGTTTGAATGTAACTAACAAAAATCTTCTGAGACAAGTTAGGTTAGGTTTATCTGCAACAAATTTTGAAAAGACTCATATATGAGACGCCTATGAATATTATCCAGAAATATATAAGATGCATACATAAAGGATGAGTTAATTTTTCCAACCCACGCGAATATGTGTGTGGGTGGGTAGGGGATGGGGTAAGGAGGAAGGGGTAGGGGTGCGCGCGACATAATTAAAGTGTTGTGTACGCAACAGCGCCTGCAGTTCTTAGCGCAAGTTTGATTTACTAACGTAATTTAAGTTTCATAACAAGATTCCTCATCAGCATATGTGTGTGTTTATGAAAACCACATCAAATGAGTGAACGCAAAATGAAAACGCGCAACGAAATTATAAGGGTTGTGTGATGTCTCACGTAATGATTCTGTGTCGAACGCGCTAACGCACGCCTTCCCTTTTGTCTATATGTCTCTATATGTGAAGAACACGTGAATAAGAGGTGTAGGTACATACTCTTATTCAAATTGAACAAAAAAATACATATTTATCAAGAGAACAGAACCTATTTACTTTATATCGGTAAATATTATGATCTTAATTAGTATTCTTTGATATTAATTAGTTACAGGACCGTACTTAAACATTTTGAGGAACGAGGCACACAAACAAAAAAGGAGGGATGCCCCCCTTCTCCACCCGCAATGGTGTAAGTAATAGGAATACATTTAAAATATATATAGTATACTTAAATTCGTTAATTCCTCCCCCCCCCTTCTCCAAAAAAAAATGTATTGTTAATTATAATTAATGAAAAGAGCATTCAATAGCAACTGTAAAAAATCTTTTTTCGCATCTTTTTTAGCTTATTTTTAGTAATACTACCAGTATTAATTTTTTTTAGAATAAAGTTTTTTAATAAAAATTTTATCTCCACCCCTCCAAAAAATATAAATCTTGTTGGAAGTAACCATAGTAAAAAACTTTAAAAAAATATATACTCTGAAAATTATATAATAATTAAATTGAACAGTTTCTGAAGTCAATTTTTTTTCTAAGAAGTTTTTTTTATTGGTTTGGCACTGTTAAATTTAATTATTATTAGAGATTGGAAAAATAGCTTTTCAACTATTGCGTAAAAATGCATTTATTGTAATTTTCATTACATATCTCCACCGTTTTAAGAAAACTGGTTTGATTGAACACGATTTGAAATCAGCTATTTGCAATTACCTTTTCAACTATTTTAAAACTATTTGCAACACTTTTTACTGCTTCGTTTGCACTATTTATTATCAAATCATAAAAAAAACTATATATACCAACTATTTTCCGAAAAAAAAATTCAACTAGTAACTATTTCATTGAAAATAACAACTATTTTCCCAATCTCTAATTATTATATACTCTTCAGTATTTTTTTGCGTTTTTTGAAGTCGGTTTCATTTCATTTTTTAAGTTTTTTGATCAGATTCTGATAAAATTTGTATGGGATCACCTCGGGAATATACTCATATAAAAAAAAACGTCAAGATCGGTGCATGCTCGAACATACATAAAAAATATATATTGATTGAATAAAGAACCTCCTCCTTTTTTGAAGCAGGTTAAAAATAAACAGTAAGAAGAATACCTCCTAATACTTTTTTTAAATTCTGGCAGACTTGGTGACACCACTACGTGATTAAACCATGATATGAGAAGCAATAATTTTATCATTGTGTTTGTTTTATAATGTTTTGATATCACTGCTGTAATCTGTTATCATAGAGTATTTCATATTAAATATCATACGGTGTAGTCATATAACATGTGCATGTAGTATTTTGATCAGCATAACTCGGGAAACAATCTGCACAACATACACACACACACACACACACACACACACCCACACATACACAGAGAGAAGAGCGCGGAATAGTAATCCGTTTAGAGTTCTTGGATATTATGAACATGTGAAGGATTATACGCCAGAACGAAGGGGCTGGGGTACAGAAGAAAGTTCAATATTGTTTCACACGGCTCTGTTACGTTCCTTAGGGCTGATATCTACTGAAACTGATATGCAGTATACTATAGTAAGGTACTGGCACCAGTCT
Organism: Sialis fuliginosa; assembly: GCA_961205875.1. Taxonomy (NCBI): domain Eukaryota; kingdom Metazoa; phylum Arthropoda; class Insecta; order Megaloptera; family Sialidae; genus Sialis; species Sialis fuliginosa. Next base: position 9,784,792 of record OY540817.1, on the reverse strand, counting down.
TGAATCATAGCCCAGTGCAATGTTGGACTCTTGTTTAATTAAATATACTAAATTAGAAATATTTGTTGATATTTGATTACTGTCATAATCTATAGACACTAAACTGTAAAACTGCTCAATTTGATGACAGTCGGTCAATGGGTGTCAAAACGGTGGATGTTTGAACTAACTATTGGTGTAATCTATTTATTTACTATTGTATGTATTATCATAGCATCTGCTTTACATTGTTTCAAATTTTATAATTCTTTATTTTATACTTTTTGTATCGTAATACTTATCATTTTGTAATCATTAGCAAGTGTCGTTCACTGGGTGTCCTTTACTGGAGAAAAAACATAAACAAAATAAAATGCTAAATTATTTAAAAAACAAACTATATTTGCGGAATTTGGTAATTTTTTGAGGACAAAGCGGATTCATCGAAAAAGGTGGTGGAAAGTAGGTACATGTCCAGTTATAGTGATTTGAAACAAAAAAATCAAATATATTTTCATTTTATAGACTTTTCTCTCTCGTGTCTTCAGGTTTCCGCGGTTATCTTGATATGGACCTTGGCTTCTGGGTGTAAATCGATTAGACGACCAAATCGACACGGCTTACACCCAGTAACCAAGATCCTTATCTTTATCGTATTACTTAGAATCAGTTATTCTCATTTATATTAATTTAAAAAAATGGCGGACTTGTAAAAAAAAGTTTGCGAAATCGTGTTTTTTTGGCGAAAATCGAGAAAAAATGAAATTTTTAATAAAAATTTATAATTTTATAAATAATACGATAACTATTTGTGTGTAGAATAGTAAACACGCTATTATAGCACGATCGGTTGATTAGAATTTCGTTTCTACTTCCCACCAATCGAAAAATTAGTTTCGAAAAAAATGCATTTAAAGATTTTGTAACAGATGTTACACTAACACGGCCCATTCTCTTCTATGTGCTATAATTTAATTCGTAAATACTTTTAATTTAGGTCTACAATTATCACAGTATACTCCATATATTTAATTTTCAAAATATCTATAAAAAAAATTTAATTTAAAATCGTCACACCGCAATACTGTTATGTTCGTTTTCTGGACCATCTCTTTAAAATTAAGGTACAAACCTAACAATCAATAAAATTAATTTAAGACCAAAATAACACATAGCTTTGCTATTTGTTGCTTCTAAATAGCCCATATTTTGATAATATTTTACTGAAATATTTACTTACAACCCTAGTGTACTATCCTGTGCATAGCATGTCTTGAGAAGCCTGCAAGAGGCAGAGAATCACCGAAGCAGCATCGTCTTCTTGAGCGCGCGAATATATTCAAAGTTTCGCCCGGCGATATGTTCCACTGAACTTGCACCACCAAGTTTACACATATATGATGTTGAAACAAGCCCTGCGCATCCATCCCCGGTTCACTGAAGCTTCAAGGTTACAGTAATGTGTACAGATTTTGCTGAAACTCCCTAAGTCGTCGAGTTGTTAATGTTGTAAGAATGTTTGATATATTGTTTTTAAATAGATATTGTTCCGCGTACAGATCAAAGCATGCTGTGCTTTGGCTTTGCTTACTGAGATCTTGTAGTTACGTGCACTAAAAGTACGTATGTTCCTGATATCTTTGATGAATTAATAATATGCGAAGCAATAGAACTTATGAATTATGTTAATACATAGTGTGATGTTTTAATGACATATTTGAAATTTAGAGCACGAATTAATGTGTGTAGTAAAGACACTAGCTAGGCCCGCGCGGCTTCGCTCGCGTGGATTACGGAATTATTGTTTAGGCGCCCCATACACGATAAATAATATTGAGCAATATTACGGATTGACCAATATTATTGACCGTTTAGGGATCGTATTGAAGATTGCACAATGATTTTAGAAAAGTTTGAGCAAGCTTAAATTTTATTGCATCATTCTTTTTCATTGTGTCGTGTGTAGGGCTAATTGCGCAATATTTTTTAGTGTAGTGTTCGGAGCGGTCTCGTACGCATTCAAACTAAGGTAGTTAGGTCCTGCCAAAGATGTTCGTGAGTGTACACATGCCTTTTTCAATCATTCTTTAACCAATTTTCGTTTTTTTTCTTCATTTTGCCAGCAAAATCAACAGCACAGCTGCAGCCAAATTTTGATCATCACACATGTTACTCTCACGGAAATATTGACGCGAATAGTTCGAAACTCAATATAATTGAACGTGTAGGTGCAAGGTACGTTTCAATAAAAATGTGCAATAATAATATTGAACAATTATATTGTAGGTGTGTGGGGCGCCTTAGGATTTTAAAAATATATAGTTGAATTAAGTACAAACACGATTAGTTATTAATGTAATAAAAACCAAACAACACTTAAATTACCTACTTAACAAAAACGAATCAGAACAAAAAGTAAAAATAATTTTTGTTCTATTTAAAATTAAAAGTTAATTATTGAAAACAAAATAAACAATTGACAATCAAAAGAATACCAGCCTGTTTCCTCTGCCACGCGTCTAGTTGGCACGGTCCCTCGCCGCACGCCGCGACACGGGTCGCCATCGCGCGAATAATATGTTCCCATATTTCGATATTTTCTAAATTATACGACCAAATTGGATGCTGTAAAGGGCAAATTATATCTACATTAAGTACTTATGACGATGAAATAATTTATTTCGATAAGGATTAATGTTTTGTAGGTCATAAGTCCACGTAAACAGAACCCAAATATTTTAAATTTTCTTTGTAACATAAAAGCAGTCATTGTGGCTTAAATACAAAAGTTAGATATGGTGTCGCGGACTTTATTTTAGATCTTTTGATTCTACACAGTTCTTTACTACATTATGGCAAAAAAATTTCCGACTTAGTTGTTATGTTACCTAATGTAACAAAATATAGCCTATAACCTGGCCAGAGAACGTCCCTATGAATTAAAAAAGAAACCACGTAAATCTGATAAGTGGTTTTCGAGTGAAAAGCGCACTAACGGACAGTCAGACAGCTAGAGAGACGTTGAGTTTATATACATATATTAAAGATTAGTGAAAACCGCATTAAAATTGGGTCAGTAATTCCCGAGTCTATAAGCCTCATACAAACGAACATTCATTTTTATATACAGAGATAACTTCTCCTTTCAACTTTTGCTCGGTGAAATTAGATACCTGCTATACAGATATTGTAAAGCTTTCTAAAAAATTTATCATCTGTATGAAACATGATTAAAATGTAAATATGGGATCATTTTAAGCATTTTTTATATGTTCTTTAGTTAAAATTTTTAATAACCTCTCTAATTCGTAGAAACCACAGATATAAGTAAAAATGTAATTAAATTATTTTTATTAATTCTGAAATATGACATTCGATGGGTATCTTCCTTTCTACCTCCATTCGAATTCAATTTTCCAAATAACAGCCAGACATTTGACAATTACCACACATTCCGACTACCAGACGGAGCGGCGAGTCTTTCATTGGGGCAGTACAGAAAAAAATCTCGTGTTCACGGTGGCTGCACAAAGAGACGATTGTAGGAGTTGAAAAGCGCGAATTACTTGTGTGTCGTGAGAATATCTCTCACACCCCCGTCTCCCACTACACCCTCGGGGTTGTCATCGTGAACTGCAACCGTCATAGCGCGGTTAACTTTTTAAGAATTTCTTGTGAATACTTGTTTTTATAATTTAACTCTATGTCTTAAGCGTTTTTGAAAGTTTTCAATTTATGGAATAACTATTTGATTAATTTAATTAAATATTAACCATCACAGAGGTGTTAATTTTTTATAAAGATGATCTTCGGGGTACCTGAAGATGATATGCAATAACAAATTTCTTTGGAAGGTGTTTTTAGATTATAAATAAGCACGATCCGCGAAGTTTTCCTATTTCCATTCTACTCTACTGAATATTATAGCAAATACATAAATCACAATTAAAAAGAACTGTTCAAATTAAAGTGAGTGGTCGATATTAAAATTAAATAAGAGTGAAAATAAGTAAAAACATAAATTAAAGAAGTGTGAAAATAAAAGTATAGTAGATGAATAATAAAAATAAAAAAGAAGGAAATAAGGAAGTATTAAAAACAGAAGTGCTAAAATAAAAATATAATTAGCCGACTTATCAAGAAAAGAACATTGTTGTAAGATTACGCTTAAGAAATACTCAACATTTTTACAACATTTCAAATATTACCACAAAGCAATACAATATTTATAGTTTTATCTTCCTCACCTTTTCCGAAGGTTTTTAAAAAAGGAAAAAAATGTGTTCTCCGATTTCAAAATTTTCACTTTTCAGGTCAAGACAAACACTTTCCGTTCCGTATCTGTTTGTCTGTGTGTATGTTTTCTGAATCATTGTCACATGCATAACTCATGAACCTAATTAAACTTGGTCTGAGCACGAGGAAGCTACAATTAGACCCTACAATTAGTTTAGGTTATTAAAAAATGTATAATACTGGACATACGAAATAAATTCGGACAAAGCCGCGGATAGTTAATAATTTATTTATTTATTTATCAATAAAATAAACTATTGAACATTAGATCACTCATGAGAGAACAAAATCAAAGTACTTATAAGTATGAAATATTAAAAAAATAAAAATAATAATAAACAAAACAAAATAATATAGTAAACATACAACTAATTAATCATGAAAATAGTTTCTAGTCGAGAATCCGCTTTAAAGTTTACGAGAACGTAATTTCACAGTTAGTTGTTGGAAGGGAGCTAGCTGAAGAAAGACAACCGAAGACGATGGTGAGAACTAATAAGAAGTACGTAACAAGGCTTGTCGTCACACATCCCATCCACTGGAGTCGTCCGACCGGAAACACTACGCCAGCGCCCTCACCCCCCACTCCTTGTGCGGCCCTTGACTGTACTTGTCAGATACTGACCGGGAGAAAAGTGCACGAAGGGTGATGGGAAAAAACCGATGCATTCGACATTCAATGTGCTTACAATTGGACTTGGTTATTTATTTGGTTAGAGTTTAGTAAATGATGTTATTGTTTGTATTTATTGCTTTAAGTAAAATCTTGTTAATATTGAATTTTTGTAAACCAATAGCAGTTCATCTGAACACTTAATCGGTATTATTAAAATTATTTTATTAACTGTTTAAGAAGATATTTTTTTATTTAATTCTGTCACCCATATTTGGAATATAATTATTATAAAAAGATAATAATTACGATTAGAAAATATATTGAGATTATATTATAATTTTCACATTTTGCTTTATGCACGTGTAACACGTATATTTGACTTTTAATAGCTAAAAAAACAATACATTATTGATACTTTCAAGTTATCTAAACTACCTCACTTTAGAGGTGAAGATTTTGAATTAAACAACATATTAAGGAAGCTGGGCACCGAAATCAAAGTAGTTAAGACTTTTTTTCATAATTTTCGTGTGTTCCGTTCCAAAAATATTAGTTAACTTCCTAGTAATATCGAAGATACGAGAAGCTTTGTGATCATTTTAAAATGAGATAACAAAATTGATCTCCGATTCCAACATTTTAAATTGATTTTTCCGTTTCAGGTCAAGACAAATACTTTTATGTTTGACTGTCTGTCCGTCCGTCTGTCTGTCTGTGTGTCTGTCCCCCGAATCATTGTCACACGCATAACTCATGAGCCACTGAATTGATTTGACATTTGCATAAATTTAGATTTTGATTGAAATTGTTAAAAAATTAAAAATATACGAAAAAATAATTAGGCGCGTCTTAAGAAAAATTTTTGTACTAATATTTTGTAGTAAAATTGTATAAAAATTAAATGGTAAACCAATGCCAGGCAATTTATTTGAACATTTCATCGGTTTTTATTTAATTTGTTCAATAAAAATTAACTACCTTTGGTGAATTTAGCACGAGGAAGCACTATGCATTTACTTGGCAGATGTTTTTAAAAAAATGACAAATTTGAATTGATCTATATCAGTGATTTTCAAACTATGTTCCAAGAGTCAAAATAAAAGTTCGAAAAATAATTATAATGCACTCATATTAGTTGACTATTGTTTATTAATTAAAAAATATAAAGATACATTTATGTAGTTAATTTTGAAAATTAATGCATTACAAGAAGTAACTAAGGTACGTAAAATAGATATGTGTGAGTTTTTATGTTTTTATATTTTTTTAAAGGTGGGAAGAGGTTCCCCAAAAAATCTTATAGTTCAGGAATCGACTTTAAAGAGCACTGAGCTATACTACTTTTTCAATTAAAAATATGGTACAGTTGGCAATTACCACTGAATTACATGTTTCAGCATAGGCGATCCTTTCTCTCCTATTCCCTTATAAAGATCTTCTTAAATGTCAAAATATACCAATACTATTACAAATTCAAAATAATTTGACACACACATATATAACAATATCTTTACTTGACATTAGCCTTGTATGCCAAATACATACATTATCATACAGATACAATCACATTATACAAGGGTAGAGAGGGAGAAAGAGAGAGAGTATATCTGCACACCTATAAACAACCACGTTATCGGGGATGTTACATAAATTAACAATATGCAGTGACGTCTTCGCCGACAATGCCTCATGCGGCCCGTGAACCGTAAACCAGCTGATATGTACGCGATTACGCTTTACATAAATCATAAGTTAAAACATTTACCTACCATACGTGTTTCTACGTACTTTATAAGCGTTTTATATCTACATGTACATATATGCATACATATGTATAGATAATATAATATTTGCTAGTATTATAAGCTTTCTATTCGTATATCACATTTCTAATATTAAGCATCTATTCTACTCATCGAAAAAAAGATTTTTTATCTATTTTGGAATCTTTATTAATAGCATTTTTGTAGTTCTTAAATTTTTGAGTTTACTATTTATGTACCAAATACAATGTTAAAAATTAAAAATTATAACATGCAAATTATTATAGAAAGTATCCATAGAGTAAATAGAATCGATTGCAGAACACATTATTGTATTTTAACAAAATTAACAAAATTTTATCTTGGTTGAAGATGTAACGTAATATCACAAAACGCAAGATCAATACTTTAAAAAATCTTTGTAATAAACTGAACAATAATATGAACAACAAATATCAATTCCTCACAACTAGCACAGGGAAAATAAAATTGAACCACGGAAAAAATCATAACTGCAATTTTCTTTAAATATTTAAAAAAACGTTGTAAATATTTAAAGTAATTTTGACCGTAAAGCAATGCATTTTTTTAAAATGGGGATGTTGTATTGAGCATCATGGAGATGTTCAAAAGTCATCTAAATATAAAATTTTAAATTAACTATTTAGCTAAGATACAAACCTTCCGTTTCGTTATACCCCTAATTTTTCAGTCCGGTACCTATTTATTAACACGATATATTAATTGAGGCTATATTATCTCGAGTTAGTATTCATGGTTTTTGAATATTATTCAACTAAAGAGGTTTTTCCAAAGAAAAAGCATTACGCGCACATTTTTTTTGCATTTATCTATTAACTAGGTACTTAATCTGTATCATAACTCTCTGACATGATATCATAAAAATTTGGTTATGAATTATGTCTGGCCAACCTATTTTTCGCTTATTTCTCTGAACTACATATATATACTATATTTGGACTTATGATGTTAATGGAATCGATAGATTTTTTTAATGAATTCAAATGGATTTATTACATTTTGCAACTTGTGTATTTCGCCGGCCTTAGAAATACTCATAGTAAGAGTTTTGATATCTCAATTTCTGGTTGATTGTATTAGCTATGCCTCATCTACAGCCGTATTTTCTAGTTTTATCAGTCAATGTCATTAAATTTAATTCATATTATTACATTACGTTGCATTTTAAATTTAATTTTTTATGCTTGCTAAAAAATACTTATATGAATTTTTGAATAAAACCCAAAAACGTATTCAAATTTGGCATAATGACTATATAATATAATATAATATAATCCCTTCATTTATGCAGTTAGTTGGTTTCATAAAACAGTTCATAAAAAACCGTGTAAATGGAGCAATAGAAAACAGTGTAAACTGTTCCATATTATCAAATATTTTACTTTTGGTGAAATATAATTTTTTTAGATAAAATTTAACATGTTTGTGACAAAAAAACAGTTTTTTTATTAACTATCATAAAAATATAGCATCTTATTTTTAATGTTTATTAAAAAAAAAAATTTTTAATTAAATCACAGAAATACACGTCATGATTAAGTTCAGTGAATACCCGAGTTCTATTACATATTATGTGCGTGGTGACAACCGGTGTCTAGAAGATTAGTGAACATATAAAACTTTTTTAACCGCGTAAATGAAAGGATTATTTTATTTTATGTACTCTTTCAAAAATATAAACTTTTATGTGAGTTTCTAAAAAAAATTTACGAAATTGTGTTTATTTTATTAAACTACATTCATATATTATTATAAACTACCTGCTTGGGTTATGTAATATAATTATACGTATTTAAATTAAACAAAATAAAAATATTGAAAATATAAATCACCGTACACATCAATCACAAATCGATACATTTCTGTCGATTTAAAATATGATCTAATTTAAATTCACCCTAATTGACGTCGTGGGGCGTGCAGTACTGTGTAGCCCCCCCCCCCCCCCCCCGCCCCCTTCTCTAAGGGGGTTTGTTGCGGTTGTCGCGCGATCACCGCACGAGTCATTACCGTTTGAAAGTATTGTAGTAGAAAATGAGGAGCATTCTTCTTCGGGTTCTCTCTCCTTTATTTCATTTTTCAGAAACGCAACGAGCTGCAGGCGGACACATTCAGATAGCGGACGTGAGGTGAATGAAATCGATATTTATACAGGGTGTGCCGATAATGGGGGATTAAAGTAGGTGGATACTTAAAGTCAACTGGGCATTGACATGGCTGGACTGATGATAAGTCAGACATGATGGCTGAAATTGAATATTTCCTAACAACCGAAACTGATTTTTCGCATGCATCAACGGATGTTCGAAATTCAAATTTATCAAATTGATTTGTTAAATATATAAATAAATACATACAAGTATTTTAATTATCAAATCATAACTAAATAAACAACCATAGATGCATATTAACTGTCAAATCTGATTAACAATTGAATAAATAAACTATAGAAGCACGTCACATACCTCTATATTATATCAAAATTGAGTTCAGTGCACGTTCAGTGTTGCGTCTCGCGCATGCGCAAATGGAAACGATACTGTTAGAAAAAGTATGAAATTTAGCCATCCGGTTTAATAGTAATTCCATAGGTATCCACTATCCAGTTAAATAATACCAGATCAGTGCAACTGGGGTAAAAGTGAAACAAAATACAAATCTTTCATGTTTTTTGACTGTTAACGATACAAATTCATACTTTAATTTTTTCTACTAGATGCGCTTATGAATAACCATTTTAAACCATTTGAACTGTACGATACAACACGGACTTTAAAAATGAAAAAAGTGTGTTTCATTTTTAACCTTTAATTTGAGAAAAAGTAAAACAGACCTCTAATGGAAAATATTTAAATAAAAATTAAAATAAAAGCTACAAAGGCAACTTTGATTTATCTTCTTTGTGGCACATCAATGTAAAATTATAACTTTAATTAATATCTGAGCCATACAGAAAGTTATGTGGAAAGAATTCAAATTTAATTCACATGTTTTGACATCGACTAACAGGGAAATCTGTAGGAGTGACACATCACTTATTAGCCGATTCATATTTTCAGGTCGCTTTAACAAACCTTTAATGATGATGTCTGTTTTTATAATTCTCCTATAAACAAATTAGTTTTTTAGTTGCAAGCTTGTTTCACTTTTACCCCATTTTTTTGGTGTCTCATATTTACCCTGCTCGATCCTATAGATTTTTATTTTTATTTACTGCTGATATCTTTTCCATATTTCAAATATATGTTATTTTATTTTATACACCCTTTAGATATAATTTCTGTGCAAATATCTACAGCAGAAGTACTTAACATTTTCTAACTCATGGAATACTTTGAACTGTGAAAAAAATTTGATACCCTTTCAGGATTCTTTGTCAGGAAAAAATAAATTTTAAAACACAATTCTGAAAAACACATTTTTATTTTTTAACCGTGTAATTTAGTTGTAATTTTTTGAGAGCCCCTTAAAGACGATTAAAAGTTAGTTTAAAAGTACATATATCAGTACTGATAAGACCTAATGACCTTTGGAATTCAAAAAATCAATAATTATGAAGATGAAGTAATTTTATATAAATCACATATAAAAAATTAAATTTTGAAATACGAATCATACTGTACATGTGGATATATGTATTGTATCGCTAGAAAAGGCCGCTGATATCGGTTTAAAATGTAAGACGCGACCGACGCCAGCTCCCCCGCCCGAGTTATCGAATTTAGATTTTTTTATTTTCGTTGTATGTCTCGAATATAATTTCAAACGGAAAAACCTGAACAGGTTTTTATGACAATATCTTGATATTTCTTTCTGATTGAATTTGAATGATACTTTCTTATACGTTACGTGATTTTATATTTAAATAAAAAATATGTCAGAACATTTTCTTATACAAAAATGTTACTTTTATAGTAGTTTCATTAATGAATTAAATAAATGACAATTTTAGAAAAAAAGATACTGTTTGATAATTTTTGTAATGGACTGTCCATTAATGGAAAGGTAGTGTTTGTTTAAGGGTAGTATGCCAAGGGAAAAAATCAAAAATACAAAGCTATTGGTCTCCGAGAAATACACAAAAAATTGAGTGCCGATAAATAAAATATCGACAGAAATTATTTTATAGAAAATACATTTTTTTATGAGACGTAAAAGTTTAGGAGTGGAAGTTTATTTTTAAATTTTTTTTATAATATGTAATATCAGTATTTAATGGTTATCAATTTCCAAAACATCGAGATTTTTATTACACTTTTTCGAAAGTTACTTATGGGTTTAAAAACATAATATAAGTATTTATTTTGAATCATGTTTTTGATGTTATGTATTCCATAAACTACTAAACGAAGAATAAAACAACAATACTTATTTTTAAGATAATTGTTTCGTCTACAAATTAAACCTCTTAATATTGAGTCGTAGTTGCTCTCATATACCTACAATTTTTATAAAATATAGATAAATGCACCATGGATAAATATATTAATTAATTAGGTGATTTTTTTAAATTTTGTTGGTAACTAAGGATATATGTATTTAAAAAATATCAAAGTAAGCTGAATATTACTTAAATAATTCGATTCTGACATTTAACAAATAATTAATAAAAATACAGAAGAAATATTACAAGAGAAACAAAAATGAACAGTAGTTTTGATTGAATACTGTAAATAACTCACATCAAAATGGATCAAAAGAAAAAAGATCTCGTGAAGAAATATCTTTCTACAAGCAGAATATTTGCACCTTCCTTACCGCCGTTGGTGCATACAGAAAGTTCCGTTTTAAGTAGAAAGGCTTCACTAATTAGTAAAAGATTTTTCGCCACAAACAAGAGAGCACCAGCAAACCAAATATATTTAACACCAGAAAAAGGTAACTGCCCAATCAGCAAAACTAACATATCTCACTGTCACAGTAAGTCAGTATTAGAAGAAAGGAAAAAACTAAAAGAAATTGCAAGAAAGAGACGCTTATTTACTGACGACAGAAGAGGTTATTATTCTGAGGTTATTACGACAGACAATGATAACGAAGTAGATAAATATCATGATATGCCATGGGCAGTAAAGAAGGCTCAGTATATTTGGGAAGTTGAGACTGAAAGACATGCTCCTATTATCACACATTTACCTATTCCATATCATTCAGTTAACCTGGAACCTGCTGAAAAATGGATTTACTATGGTATTGATAAAGATATTGTAAGTACCTATATTATTATTATGACTTCCTGTATTTATTTCGATTTTTGATTATAGAAATTTCCGTTGAAATCTTCAAGGCCAAAAGTCCAATTACAATTTGTCGTGGCAGCTGGATGCTTACCGAGGAAGATTGAAGTTGAAAGACGAAGGCGTGAATATGGAAGCCAGAAAATAAAAAAGCTTTTAGAAGATATGAAAGTAAATCCTATCCAACTAATTCCTGTAGAGGTTGTTACTGAAATCATTGGTGATAAGAGATTCAGTATCTATTCTAAATATAATTTTCTTCCGTTGGAACTGTTTGATAACACTGATTATGATCAAATGTAAGTTGATTTATAATTATTAAATAATTCTTTATATTTTTTGATATTCTTTTTATATTTTATAGTAACATTTTTTTAAATTCATATGAAATTTTTAAATACTATGTTTAAAAACTAAATGCCACAAACACAAATTTACCCTTTATCTAATAAGGTAAACTTAATTAATAGATTTTATAAAATACGTTTGATTTTAAAGTTTTAAAACCATTTTCCCTAGAAAGTGATATTTTATTGATTATGGCAACTATAGATCAAAAGAGCATAAAAAGTATGGTTTTTCTTTTAGTTTATAAGCAAAAATCAATTTCAATCATCATTTACTGCACGCAAATAACTGTTTTCACCAAAAATACCTATATCGAGTTTGCAAACATTTTAAACATTTCACAAACACAAAAACTACTAAACCGATTTTGGTGGCACTTTTATTATTAGAAAGCTTATGATATTATAATTAGTTTAGGATATATAAAAATACAATAAGGACAGGTGCGAATTAAGGAAAATTTACAATTATATGATGTGATTTTGTTGTAATTAAACCAACTATGTATATTAGATTATTATAAGTCAGGTACGTATTGCGGAGAATTTCTCATCTCAAATAAAAGTGATTAATATCGTAATAACTATATTTTACAATTTGCAGAACACCAGAAGGGTGGTTAGATCTAGGTATGATCGACAACGTCCGCTACCCGATACCGGCCGAAGCGTTTCTCCCGATCGCCGACGTGTTTAAGCTCGCCAACACCATGGACAATCCGTTAAACTACGCATACGATTGGATGGACGTCGCCGTGACCGACTACAACAAACGTACCGGGATGTTCACGCTGCTGTCTCTAGACTCGATGCGTTCCGAGAAGCGGGTGCCGAGGATTTTGCTCATGTTCAAGGCAGAAGACCCGAAGATCTTTGCCGAGAGGGTTTACAATGCACTGGCTCTGCGTGCGGAAGCCGAGAGACTCATTAGGTACGAGTTGTAATAGTAAATGGTGTGGCTGTTTGTTACTTTCTCATACGGTCATATATAGGAAATATATATAGAGTAGATATAAGGGAGTATTGTTAGATCGTTTTATTCGAATTCGAGATTTTGATAAAACTCTCCATTTTGCCCTTCCCTAAATCTATTGTCTGTCTGTAAACGCTGTAATTTAAAAACGACAAAACACAGAATGGTAAAATGTTATATTAAGGATCAATTTTCGGCTTACACCCAGAAGGCAAGATTCTGATAAAGGATATTATAAATATCTATAATTTTTGTCCTATTCATTTTTTCTTTTTTCATGTGTCCTTTTCCAGTTTGTAAAATGTGGAAATTTGGATAATAATATAAAAAAGAATAATAGATCGTATTAATTTTTTTACGACCTTTATTGGCATTAATCTTGATACAGTAGTATCTATTTGTGACACTTACAATTCATTTTACAAATCAAGAGAAACACAAATAAAATAAAGTATTAAAATAATTTCTTGATCCAGTTAAAAATATATTATGTTTCCGATTACCGATATAAAGATTTGGTTGAGATTCAGGTTATCGATTTTATTATATAACGGCTCGGGTTCGAATTCAGTTCTCTTTATAAGGTAAATATTTAGTAAAGTTTGTATAAAATTTAATAATTATCGAGAATGTATCAATTTCAGTATTTTTGTGTTGAACAATCAAACGCAAAGTATCTGACAAAGTGTACAATGGAAAATATATATATGTGAAAATAATAGAATTAATCCACACATTTTGCCCTGGAAAAAATAATATACCACCTACACTCTCACGGTCGCGCACAGAGCAAAAAAATGTGTAATCACTCAAACAAATTATTTCATTTCGCATCGCGAACACATAATTTCACAAAAACCCATGTGTTCGTACAAACGACAGTTACAAACACATACACACATGTGATGATTTTGTAAACGCCAGAACCAACGGTGCGAGTGTAACCCTGCTTTACTCATTCCACATAACCCAACCCAGATTTGTGTGATGTTTATATTACATATATATAGATGTTCTAATACAGAGTTGTTCAATCCACGATAAATAGTTGTTTGTTTGTAAACTAGATAAATAAAACATATTTTAATTGCATTTTAAATGTAATGCACAATTTAAGTAAGGTGCCTGCGGCAAATAAGACCCATGTAAAAAAAAACAACACATTTGCAATAATTGGATCGGTCTGGATTTTTATATACACATAGAAGATACCTATACAAAGCTAACTACACACCGATTTATCTCTCGCCTAACTAACTTTTCGGTACAACTGAATTTGTTGCGAAAGATGGTGACAAATGCTTAATTTTATAAAAACAACCAACAAATAATCTCAATTTTTGTTAAATTTTTTTTTGTATTATATGTTTCTTATTTGTTCAGGTTTTTGCTTTATAAAAAAAAAATATATATATATCGTAGTACCTTACGGATAATAAGGCCCACCGAATTTAAGATTGGACTTTTTATTATTTATTACAATTTATGATCACATATTTTGTTCTAGATTGGTATATAATTTTTATTTACTAATAGTTCTATAAAAAAATCATCTACAACGAAGAAATAACGTGGTCTGGCGAGAGTTTAGCAGCTGCTATGGATGTAGCATTGGCATTTAGCACGTTATGGATAAATAATAAATGTTATAATAAAATTATTAATTGTTTATTTATTAGCTGTAATTAAGCAAACATTAAGCCAAATGTTAATTAAAACATAGTTCCCATACAAAATAACATTATTTTTATCTGAAAATGTTTAATTTAGTTATACTACCATAGTTCAATAAGGCCCAAAGTTACTTTTTTTAAGATGTCTTAAAAATGAAAAAATCATTTTAGGAAAGTTGGTTTTCGCATTTCTTTAGATTAATAATAAACCAAAGTTTGCCATTAACATAGCCTTTTTAATATAAATAACTTCTTACCCGAAATATAGAATTTTTAATTAAGGTGGGCTTTATTTACCTCCATGGCCTTATTGTTAAACATTACATTTATGTACGATATTACAACTAATAAATTTGCTAGCTTGCAAACACTTTCAAATGGGGGTATCAAACTTTAAGTTTTTAACAGATAGTTGATTTTTACCGTTTTTGCTCAATTTAGTAAATAAACTTTACATATACCTTTATTTTTATTTACTATGCATGCAACTATCTGTCGAAAGCTCTAAGAGAACTGTCTTATAAGTTTGACACCCAGTTTGAAGGTGTTTGCAGGCTTTCAAATATTTGTTAGCTAGGCTGTAATGTCGGACATTATTTAATTAATTTGTACATATATATCGTAGGTTATAACATTTATAACTCACATTGCTCTCCTGAGAAAATTTAGCAGTAATCATGTTGTGACCTTAAACCATCAAATTAAATTTTAATCAGCTACAGATGAATTTTTTTTTAATTTTTAAAGTTTATTCACGACCCCCCCCCCCCCTCTTATTTCGTCAAAATGCTTAAGTTTAAATATTGGGAAAAAATAAATACTTATTATCTTGGAACCTCATAAAATATAGAAAAAAATATTAATATTTATTTTAAAATCCGAATGATTCATGTTATGAATCCCAAATTTTTCATTGCCCATTGTAAGTAAAAATGTAGAACAACCACTGTTTTAGATACACCGGCCCATTGCCACTTTTCCGAAAAGCCTGTTGGCCTTTTGTGGTGCAGTGACCGCGCCGCTGTGGCAGTTTTAATTAAATCCGTCTGTGTGTGTGTGTGTGTGTGCGTGTGTTTTTAATTCATTTTTTCCATCGTTTTTATTTTATTTCATTATGTATATTTTTTCCTCTGTTAGATTTGAGCTGTACATAGACTGTATGTTACTGACAGGCATGTACGATCTGGAAGAGCCGGTCCTCAGGCTAATATACGAAATGGCAACACGTAATAACCACGTGAAAATATTCGAACCAACGTTTCTCGATGTGGTTAGTATTATAAACAGAATGTTCCACGGGAAGGTGTTAAACTATTCAGCTGTCATTTTTAAACGGATGCTATTATTGTAAATAAAAACAAAAATAGCTTTGAAAAGAAGAAAGTCTGCATTTTTAATCGGTATAAATAAAATTTAATAAAATATTTGTACATCAATTTACTTTATTGATGTAAAATATGCTGAAATTATCGATAATTCTGTGAAAAATAACACAAAAAATTATTTTAATGCGGATTTATCGCCCAAAAATGCAGTGACGTAACACATAAGTTTAAATAAATAATGAGTTATAGCTTTTTTAGTGTGGTTTCACTCTTAACTTTATGTTTTCTGTATTTAATACGAAACTCCCTACAAGAACTGCCCTACACTCTTCCTCTCGAAAAGAAGCACTTTTCGAGAGTAAAAGTCAATTTTTTTTTATTTTGACCATAGCCCGAATAAAATGCAGACTCTTCTCTTTTCAATAACTGCATCCATTTGAAACTAACCACTGATTAGTTTCAATAACTTCCCGAGGGACACCCTGTATGTACAAATATTCTTATCAAATTTAATTATCAACCTCCAGAATTTATAGTTAATATTATTTATCAGTAACTCTGATTTCATCCTTCAAATCCTCCTAAGGGAGGATTTCAAGTATTAAAAGTTGATTGAAAATTTCGAATCGGGAAGCCACAAGCAAGCAAGAAGCCAAGATCTATAATCCAATATTTATTATAAAAGTAAATCATACGAATATATTATTTAATCCGGTCCTATATTAAAGATATTTGCACATATCACCTATATAGAGGATAAACTAAGAGTTAAATAATTTTTTACCTTTATTTTGATTATTAGTATATAAGCTTTAACAGTGGTGACATTGTAAAATAGTTTTCGTATTTTCTTTAAAGGATTGCTCAACAGTAACAGCTAGTGACATAACTACAGTGTGGCTGGATTGGCAAATGACAGGGGCCCCGCAACCTTTTTTTGGTCACCTTATCCCCCAATTTACTAAACAATTTTTGAGAACCCCATCTTAAAAATTTGCCAGGGACCCTTTTGTATAATTACTTACGCCACTGGCAACAGCTATACCTCTGTTTAAACGTAAACTACTGTCATACTTAAGCTGCGGTCAGACGTACTGCACGTACATGCAGTATTTACTACTAGTTAGAAAATCAAACAATTAAATCAACTCTACGAATTTTAATTTATATAGATCTAATGAACAATAGAAAACTAAAAATGAATTCTTAATTTTATAAATATTTAACCCTGCATATAGTAAATATGTATATTTGAAATAATGTGTAAATGTTTCAAAACTTTCAGCTTGATAATGAAATAAGGCTTAACCACAAGAGAGCCTTATGTGAATTACAATTCAGACGATGTATGCAACTGCAGCCAGAAATATATTCATTTATAAAAGCACCTGAAAGAGAAGAAAAACCTGTTCCGGAAAAAGGTATAATATTTATGTATCTAAATACATATAATTTTTAAACAACTGCAAAAAAATGTGATTTCTCAGGAGAGCGATTGGAATTTTTTTGAAAATTAACCCACAAAAATCGCATTTTAACTGATATAAAGTCCTTTAAAAACTAACTAACTTAAACTACTATTATTTAAAAAAGAACACAAAGTTGAGATTCATGTCTATATGCAAAAATTAATATTTCAATGTTTTTTTTTTATTTCTCTATTCAAAATTAAAATTTTAAATTAGTTTTTTTGTAGTGGGCGGCCATAGGCTGCAGCCTAGGTAGCCTGTGCGTAAATACGGTCCTGAATACACCCCTATAAACACGTTTCTTTATTTTTTTATTATATTATTCAAATCAAACATGAAAGTATGTATTATACACAGTAATAAATTTTAAGTATTTAATTGCAAAAAAGATCAAAGTGTGCATTCCAAAAAGAAATTTAAAATACGTATTTTTTCTTTTACGTTTTAATATTTTTATGCATGAATTATTAAAAAATATATATATCTTCATTTTTTCAGTTAATATTTGATTGAAAATGATATTTTATAACTCAAGTGGGCCTTGAGTTTCGGAAACATCGATATTCGGTATTCTCAGAAATCGATTTAACTTCCATAAAAGCTTCCATTTCCGATGGGAGTAATTACTTATTTATTTTCAATGTACAAAAATATTAAAGCGATGTTTTTTTATAAAAATAAACTGCCCTGGTCGGCACAAGACTTTTTTATGCATCATGATACGTATGAAATTACATAACTTAACACTTTTTGCTAAGAAATTGAATATAAACTACATTACATTAATTATTGTTTTTGTCAATATTTGAGATATATGTATTTTAATTCTGTTATGTGATTTTATTTCAAACGTTTTTAAATCGGTATAAAGAGGCTTCTTATTTCTTTGATATTTCAACAGTTTAACACGTTTTAGATATTATTATTTCTATACATCTATTAAATTGATAGTTGTAATAATAAATGCTTTTATTTTCATAGATAACTGGATTATTTATATTATTAAAATTATTTTCAAGCATTTTTTATTCAAAACATTTTTTTCTAATAAAAAATAATTCAAAAAATTCAAAAATTAAAGAAAATCGATTATTTTCTTAAAAAAAACATAAATTATAGAAAAGAGCATTTTCTATAGCTTTAATCTAGAACATTTTTTTCTACGATGCACCGTTTCAAAAATAATTCGAAAAATTGACACCTATAAATATCCGTTTCCGGTTTAGTGATGGTGTGGTTGTATAAAAAAGTAAAACTTTCTTAATATTTTAGGTTGTATCACTACTCCTATGGAGGACTTTAAAGGTGTACTGAAACACATTCGCCAACAAACACTATTTGTGCTCCCGGAAATAGTGAACGCAATAACATGTGTTGTGGGCCAGGTCTTGAAGGTTTCTAACATGTCTTTGTTTACTGTGAATTACGGAAGATATGTACCACTATCTGAATTTGAAGATATACAAACGCATGCCACTAATAATGTAAGTTTTTTTTGGCTAACGTTGCATTAGCTGGACAAAAGGTTGTAATTCCAAAAATTCAATAAGATACCTATACTGTTTTTTGGGATTGATGTACTTATTTGTTGTAATTCTCATAAAACAAGTACCTCTTTATTAGATTAATTTAATTACCAAAGTCCGCAAATAAAGTTTGCTTTTTAATTATAGTCATTTATTTTATGTTTTTTTTTATCCAGTAATGAATAAAGTAAAACCAGTAATGGGCATCCTATGATGGACATTTGCTATTAATTACAAAATGATAAGTACTACGACACAAAAGTTATAATATAAAGAATCGTAAAATATGAAACAATGTAAAGCAGATTGTATGATAATATATATATATAATAATTAATAGATTACACTAATAATTTAGTTTAAATATCGTTTTGATATCCATTGACTGATTGTCATCAAATTACTCTGTATTACAGTTATAGGTGTATTTTTGACGGCAGTAATCAAATATCAACAAATAATATTTCTAATTTAATACTTATATTTAATTAAACAAGTGTCCAACACTGGAGTATTATCTTAGACTTGTGCTAGTACTTTAGATAAGTATTTATATCGAACATGAGCTTTTGTACATATACAAAATATACATATTTTAGAAATATACTATATTTGAGAACGAATCAGTTTGTATAATAATTATTACACGACAAAAAACAGTAATTATATTATTTCATGATAATTGAATTCATTCAAAGACTGTTGTCTAGTCAGGAAAATTTATAAAATATTGTTATTTGAATTTTTAGATGATAAAAAATTTGAAAGTGGTTTGGTTAGAAAAGAATTTCTTAAATCTAACAATGTGTCTGCGAGATGTCGGAAGAGGCTGGTTCGACATAACTGTTTCTGATTGGTATATTTATGTCATTTCAAAACTATACAGAATGAATGAATTGGTTAAACTGCGAATGCAGGTATATGAAAATAGAACGACAGATGTCGTACTTCTAACAGATAAGCTAATATAATTATTATTTATTTTATCAGGAAGCTCTCAGAAATCTCGTTGTGAAATCGATCAATATGTATCTGAACTTGATAGAAACACCTTGCCAATGTTGTTTGGATTGTGATAAAACTACTTTTGTTTGGGGAGATGATCTAGTAACATCGCAGTTCAAATCAAGTCAGCAACCGGTATTTTCCTTAGCACTACACATGAATGCAGAGGGGACCTATTATTCCACAGATCCAAGCATGTTTGTGGTAAGGTCCTATTTTTATATTATTAAATTTAATTTATAAATAAATTAAATCGATTACAAATGTGTTAATTTATACCTCGCAAATGAATTGGATAAATGGTATATTGACATAAACTTGAAGCATTCCATGTTGTGATTTTGATTTTTGATGTTCGTAGACTCAATTTCTTCGGTTCTATTGATGATAGAAAGTTCAATTTGCACTCATTTTACTCGGTGAATAGTCTAGTATCAATAATTTTTCGGTGATTTTGAAGCATTATAGGTAAAATTTTGACTGACCATATCTTCTAAAAAAATTGACGTAGTGAGTTCATTTTTAATAAATTATTGATTGGTGTATTTAGAATTTTTATATCACTTTTAGTTTCCAAGTTACAAGCCCTAACTTTAGTTTTTCTTATGGACCACTAAGTTGGCTATAGCATATTTGAACTACTACTACCTTACAACGATATGTAACTTGTCATATTTATTTTCGAAAAAAAGTAAGAACATTTTTCTTATACAAAAAAAATGTTCTTACTTTTAATAAACTAGATTATTGTTTTCAAATATTCATTTGTTCTTTTGATAGTTGTTATTGTGATTTTTTTAAATCTTTGTAATTAAAATACTTTATAAATATCTTTAGTCTTCGACTTTTTTTTCAAAAATAAATATAACAAGTGACATATTATTGTAAAGTAAAATAAAAAACACGTTCAAATATGCTATAGCCAACTTAGTGGCTCAAGAGAAAAACTAAAGTTGAGGCTTGCAACTCGGAAACTAAAAGTGGAATAAAAATTCAAATACACCAATCAATCTACACAAAAAGTGCTTTAAGAAACCGCAAACAAAAAGTACCTGTCTACTTTGATAAAAAAGTAATAACCATTTAAAGAATTTTTGAATTTTCAAATTTTTTGTTATCCCGCACAAACCACATATAATTATTAATATTTTTGGTGTAATAATACTCACCCCTTCCTTAAAAATAATTCATCCCATTTAACCGAATCTGTATCTCATACCGTTTAGGAAATCCCCATGTATTTCACGCTTTTCTTGGATACTGTATGTAAGTATGATAAAATTTAAATTTAATTAACAATGTTTCATCGAATTTCAGCCTGTTTTACTGACACTATTCAACAGAGCTGTTTACGAAACACATTTTATTAAGCAAGTCCACCCGCAACTGTTGACAAAACTGAAATTCCCCAATGATCTGTATCTATCGTCTATCGGCCTCAAGGATCCATACGTGAAAAAGATGAGACAGAAACTAATAATGGGTGTAGTGAAAGCTCTCATTCCATTAGAGTCATACGCAGATGAATATAACAAATATGTAAATCTGTATTCCATCAATGTTAAGGATTACGTCACGTAAGGATTTTTTTAAAATTTAATAATAAGCACGTATTTAAAAACTCACATTGTAAAACAGTATAAACAATTTGGGAATGAGTACAGAAGGAGTCGGTTTTTGTATTCATTTACGTCAAACTGATATTTTGAAACTCATTAAAAAAACATTCCGTCGGGATACAATTTTAACAGTCTGAAAAACTACTGGTCATGAAACTATATCATGTCCGTAAAATTTAGCTTAGGTTTCTCCCAGTTTTTGTGGTCAACATAAAAAAGTTGTCTCATTTTTCAATTTAAAGTCGGTTAGTTCAATTCAATATTCTATGTGCAACTATCGTGTTTTTTCACAATGACGGGAAATCTTATATTAAAACAACTAAATTGGTATGTCTGAATATGTGATTCTTTTTCAACTTCGATATATTTTGATCTGTTTGGAAAATACCTACATCATTTTTAACAAAAAAATAATAAAAAAACGTTTCTTAATCAGAGACCGCTATAAAATTATTATTGCCTCAGTCCACCTTATAAAAATTATAAAAATCTTAAATAAACGTATTTTAAAATAATTAATTAGAAGAAAATCTTACGTAAGTAACGCTTTAACCCTCCACCTCCTCACGTAAGGATTCATAGAATTTCACGGGCTTACCTCTATTTTTTGTTGTATATATATTTTGTACATATATTTAAAGCCTTACACAACACTCTTAATTAAATATCCATTTGTTTTTAATCTTCCAGAGAATTTTATGAACAACCAGTGTTATCTATGATAGAAATAAAAGAAGAAATATCATTACAGTATAGACTAAAAAAGAACTTGGAAGCTTGTTTACCGGAAAATATTGCAATCGGTCCGTTCTTTGTGAGTGTACAAGCACTGAAATTATTTCTAGTAAGAAAAAGAGAAGAATTATATAATGAACTTTTGAACAGATTTGCTGCAAGGCAGAGAACTCGAGCTGAAGAGGTATTAAGTAGTACTTTTTTTTCCTTTCAATAGCAAGCAAAATGAACAACATTCGATATTTGTTTCTGTATCAATAAAGATGTTATATTTGTTCTATACTTTATTTTATTTTTATTGATTTTGCCTCTATTAATGCTGACTGTAAATTTTAATTATTAATGAAAAATTGTATTAAAGTTAATCATTCAAATTATAAGAATATTTTGTTTGTCTATTAATATGTAAAAAATAAACTGACTGCGAAATGCCAAACCGTAATTAATTTTCTCGAGGTTTTAGAGCAGTGGCAATAAATATAATATAATATTATAAAGCTGTTATGCATTCTATGATTATGTACATCAGTCACCTCTGCTTTTAGATCACTGATTTCTACATATTAAACCACACTACTAATTAAAGCACACGCGATATAAAATGGGTTAGCTTCGCTTGTATATTTCAACGAAGTCTTACATAATACATATATTAGACTACTAATTTGTTTATTAACTAAATAAATTACGGTTAATTAATTATTCAATAAATTACATATCTCGAAAGATCATAAAAAAATATTACGGTGTATAACTTTGAAAAATACATATTTAAGATTTTGCAATTAGCATGTGAATACATTACATTAATACTAATTAAAATAGCATTACAGCGAAAAATATGTAAGACCAAATTAAAATTTAAGAAAAATTAGTATAACTTTTGATAGCAAAAATTTTCGAAAATAGTACCAAAAAATTTGTAATCTACGGAAAAAAATCTTATCGAACCCATTTTGGAAATCTTACTACAGGAAAACATGTTTTATAGAATTGGAAAGCAGATATTCTTAAGCCTACGTTAACTTTCTTAATCAGCATTTGTGCAAATATTATTCAGATTTTGGATGAGTACCGTCAAATCATGTTCCATCTGATTGAAAAACCGCGCTCCATCGAGCATATCTATGAAATACGCGAATGGATGGAGACCGTGCCGATTATCATTAGAACCCAAGAGGAAATCGTAAGGAAGTTCATGTACGAGTACGACGTGCTGGACTCGTTCTGGTATACGCTCAGTCAAGAAGACTTCGACGCGAAGTGGGAGGCGTTCTCGTTTCCCCTGAAGATAGACCAGCAGATTGATCTGACTCAGGACTCGCTGATCGAGGAGACCGAGAAGTACCAGACTATACAGTTTAATGATGAGATGGAGCTGATTGAACGGATTGAGAAGTTTACCGTTCAAGTCCAGGCGATATCTGGATATAAGGATGAGTCCAAAGTAATAGTTTTTTTTTTTTACCCGACTACGCAAAGCCAAAATGAGATTTATGTTTTTAGTATCATAGGCTACAATTTTTTTTGGGTAAATCAAATTGGCAACCCTGATACGTGATATTCTGCCAATTTTTTTTACCTTACGATACACTGGGCGAGAAGGATTTATTTTGCAGCACACCAAATAAAAACCCTTACAAAATTTAAATATAATTTACTAGTATAAACAAAAAAAAATTATTTTTATAATAAAAATTTATAATTATAATTTAATATAAACCTTTTTTTTAAATACACTGTGCCGGCTTCAAAAGAAGATTTCAAAAATTATAACATATGCAGGAAAAAATTATGTTATATATCGAAACCGATATACACTTCACATTTTATTATTATTTCAGATACCTATATATATTTGAGTGCCTGTTAATTTTACAACAAACTCTTAAATGTATGTAGATAGCTCATTAATAGATTTAAAAAAGGTTTTAAGGAGTTTCCTGAGATACAATCGGGCGCAAAAGTACATAAAATTTTTAATTCTCAAATATCTACGTATTACAAATAAAAACCATGAAGATAATTGATAATAACAATAAGTTGCATTGAATACTTACTTATTTTTAACTATTTTTCAACTTTGTAGACGTTTTTACATTATATTTGCATATTTTCTGTTTTAAGAAACAAAACTTTTGACAGTGAAAATGTCCTGAATCTATCTTCTTGAAACTAAATTTTTCTAATAATTATTAATTTATTTATTGACTTACATTATTAAATCTCATTTACATATCATTAAAAAGTTAAGTGTATAGTCTATATACTACAAATACAAATATTTTTTAATTATTGACGTTAATATTTAGCATTCATAGAAAAGAGTTGATCGTGACAACGCTGTAATATTAATTCATTTTTCTCAAATTGGCAGCACACTATGACATTGTGAACAGTTCCTGTCAGATGTCAATACGTTATTTTTTATCCCTTTTTCACCAGAAAAGAAGTGTTTAGAAATTAAAAGCAAATTATGCAGCAGAGCTTTGTATAAAAATGTTAATTGGAGCGGTATATATTACAATATAATAATTATTTTAATTTTACTTTCATCAATTTAAATAGTGTTATTCTTTTATATTGAAATGTCATCAGATAAATATCTCTTGAATCAAATACATAGCAGCAAATATTCATTATTAGTATTACTATTTTATATAATTCAGTGGTATTGTTTTATTTTGAAATTTAATTAATACTATATATTTTATATTTAATAAGTATGACTTGGCTCTCATTTCAAGTATATTATTGTTTATAAGAGTGACAAGGATATAGATATGTTATCACTGGTTTCCATGTGATTACTATTTCAACGTTGCCAGATCTTTTCGTTTGGTGAAGCATATTTCACGTAAATCGTCATATTATAATTAATTCTACAAAAACGGTGTAGAGGAGGTCCATAAAACTTCAGAAAAACATTCTATTATATTGAAACTATATGCACAAAAAAATTGAGAAAAGCTTAACCGTTTTTTCTATTTTTATTTGATTTTTATATCCGGTGATACATGTATTTCCCATTAAAACCAATGTTAAACTAATGAAAGTTAGAATCATTGTAACTCATAAACGGTTTAGTGAATCCATTTGAAATTTATTGTAGTGTATTATGGAGTATGAAGGAACCTAACAACAAATTTTCATTAATCTGTAACCGTTTTGAAATATGTTTGAAATCGATCAGGAAACTCCTTAAATAAAAATAAAATAATTGTTATTAAAAACATGAGCTGAAATATTCGTTCTTTTAGTTAAATTTTATTAAAATTCATATTTATAGTATTTATATTTACATATTGCTGCTGTATTTTAGTTAAATGAGATTGCAGTCGACGTGCGCCGTTTGTGGAAACAAATGAAAGACGCTCAAGAACAAGGACAACTTTTAAATCAAAGACAAAAGTTATTCTTGCAACCTGTAGTTCCCTTTGACAGTCTTTCAAAGTTAATGAAAGAATTTGAACCGTATAAAAACTTATGGCTGACAGCATCAGGTATAAGATTATGTGCTTTTTAATTGTGTATTCTTTCAAAATTAAATTTAAATTTAAAATAAATTGTTGAACTGATAAAATAAAAAGTTCAATCAGTTCCTTGTTTTGATATTTTCATAGTTTCGTTATTATTCCATTATTTTAATAATAGATTGCAATACTGGGTAGACTTCCCCCACTTAAATGCAATTTACTCCCTCTATTTAACTACTTTCTTTAGTAATAAATAAAAGGATAATGTATTAAATGAAAATAATCTCACGGAAAAGAAACTGAAACATTTTCCCTAACTCTTTTAACAATATTTTTTTCCTATAAATCTTGAAGTATGTTTAAGGTATACTATTAAATTTTGAAAACTAGATTAATAATATTACACTATTTGTTTTAACTTCAAGATTGGGTGAGATATCACAGTATTTGGTTGGATAATCCTTTGGTCAATATTGACGGTGACGCTATCGAGAGTCAACTGAGTGAGATGTTCAAAACCATGTCTAAACTTGTGCGCACGTTCAACGATGTGCCCGCGTGTCAAGCGGTAGCAATTAATATGAAAAAAGAGATGGAAAGTTTCAAGAAAAACGTACCACTCATTCAAGCCGTCAGAAATCCGGGAATGAAGGAACGCCACTGGGAAGATCTTGCCAGAATGGCCAGTTAGTATTTTTAATGATATTTCAGTAGCATTGTATCTATTTTTATTTAAAAAAAAAATGAAAATTTTACTGTAGAATTGTGTGTATTTGAAATCTTCAAGAATCCCTAAAAAAATATTTTAAGCAAATTACTTTAAAAAGTCAAAAATACAAAATTTTTACTTTTTCACCGATTATTTTAGAAAAAAGGTAATTAAACGAATTACCACAAAAACTCCGACAAATACTAAAGTCAACGTTATCATTTGAAATGGAGAAATAAAGAGAAGTGTCATAGAGTTATTTTTTCTGCAATGGGTTCCAAATAGTCCATGTACTAGGTTCTTATCTACTCTAATAGTTTATATCTTTGTATGCATTGACTGTTTTTTTTATACTGGTCCTACTTTATATTTTTATTAATAATCAAAGTTAACAACAGGAGTAAAATCTACATCAAATTTATTTGCATCTTACTTTTTCGTTTATTCAAGATCTTGACAAAATAATAGAAACGATTCCGGGAGTTGATAGGAAATTTAATACTTGTAAAAATCAATTCCTTATATTTTCACTGTAGCGTTTACACTTTTTGAGTTAAAAATTGAATTTAGAAATAGAATTATGAAATCTCAAATATTTAAAATAAATATATAATAATGTTATTTAGGAATACCTGTTGAATGGAGCCCAACATTAACATTTAACGATTTGCTTCGCTACAAAATTGATGAACATAGCGACTTGCTTGTGCAAATCTCAGAACTGGCTGCGAAAGAATTCGCAATCGAAGAAGTACTTACCAAGATGAAACACGAATGGGAAGTGACACAGTTCGAAATTGTATCGTACAAACAAACTGGTATTTATAAAAAATTATAGGAAATTATTTTAAAGTTTTCTTTCTCAAACAATTGTCATGAATTTTAGGAACTTATATATTAAAGATATCAGATGAAGCATTACAGATGTTAGACGATCACTTGGTAATGACACAACAAATATCTTTTAGTCCGTTTAAAAAAGCATTTGAAGAAGAAATAAACGACTGGGAAGAAAAATTAAAACTAACAGCTGCTGTGTTGGAAGAATGGATTGAAGTTCAAAAGTAAAAATAATACAAATTGATGTAGTTTTTAAAATATTTCCATTAATTTTCTATTTTAGACAGTGGATGTACCTGGAGCCAATTTTCACTAGCGAAGATATAAATCGACAGTTACCTATTGCGAGTAAGAAATTTAACTCTATGGAGAGAATTTGGAGAAGAATTATGAAAACAGCACATGATTTACCCAAAGTAACTTATCATTTTAAATAATATTTAAAAAAATGTACTTAAGTCAATGGCGGACTAAGGATGGTTGGTACCTGGGGAAAAATGTTAGTTATCTCCAGCCCCTTTCAATTTATTTTTTTAAACCGGTTTTGGAGGAATATTTTAAAGAAAATATTTGCAAAACAAAAAAAGTTAAAATTTTTATAACGATAGTATTTTTGTATAACACCTTGGTACCCCCCTGTAAAGTAAAAAAATATGTACATATTTTTTTTTTACTTAAAGCTCTGCTAGTACATAATGGTATCAAAATGTCTCTGTTAGGTTATGGAAATCTGCCCAGATCTAAAACTACTAGAAAGCCTTAAAGATGCAAATCATATGCTCGAAATTGTTGAAAAGAGCTTAGCAGATTATTTAGAAACAAAAAGAACGTCTTTCCCACGTTTCTTCTTCCTCAGTGATGACGAATTGCTAGAAATATTAGCGCAAGCTAAAAATCCTTTGGCCGTACAACCCCATCTTAAGAAGTGTTTCGAAAATATAAAGAAGGTTAAATTAAAAAATGACGTTTGTAGGATATATTTATTCAAATATAATTATTTATATTTTAGTTGACATTTAAGAAAGATTTGAAGATGACACAAATGTTTTCGAGCGACGGCGAATGTGTAGATTTGATACCACCGATATATCCAGTTGGTAACGTTGAAGACTGGATGTTAAAGGTCGAAGAAGCAATGAAAAATACAAGTAATTTTCTTTATTGTGATTTTGTGTTAATAATACATTTTAATGGTTGTAAATTCTTTTTCAGTAAGAGTAACTTTAGGAAATTCTTTGAAAGATTTAGCAAAGAAAGAAAGAAAAGTATGGGTGTTGGGTTGGCCAGGTCAAATTGTAATCGCAGGAAGTCAAACAAATTGGACAGCGGAAGTGACTAATGGAATTGAAACAAACACAATGAAAGAGTATTACGAAGTTATGTTACAAAATGTAAGTATTTAGTATTAATACAAGCGGGTTTGGAATCCCAAAAAGTCACTTTTACAAGCAAAAAAAATTACTAAATCTGCTAATATCGTTCAAAAGCATTAAGTTTTAACTTCGAAATGTAGTTTTTAGATCGGAGTTCTGATTTTGTTCCACATTAGAGACTAAAAATTTGAAATTATTAGCTTGAGATTTTGTCTAAACGAATTTTGGATTACATTTTTACTTTGCCAAAAAAATACGTTTTTTTCCTTGCTGTATTATCCTACAACTCTGTAAGAAATAAATAAATACCAATTTATAAAAAAAAACTCTGAAAAGTATTGATTTTTATCTTTAAAGTGTATTTTTATTTATTTCTGAATGCTGCCCTCTTTTTTCTATCAATATTTTGATCCTTGTTTTAATTTTATGAGTGTATTTTAATATCAATATGTTGTTTTAGTTGGATAGTTTGCGATCACTGGTGAAAGGAACTTTAACGTTTCTTCAAAGAGAAGTTATTTCTGCTTTGATAGTGATCGAAGTACACGCTCGAGATGTTACAGAGCTGATAATCAAAGAAGGAGTTAGTGATATAAATGATTTTGTTTGGATTAGTCAGTTGAGGTAACATAACAAAGATGTACGTTTACATTGATAGTCACTAAAAATAACTTTATTCAATATCATAGGTACTACTGGGTGGCAAGTGATGATGAGAAAGTCAGAGCAGTGAATGCAGAGTTCCAGTATGGTTATGAATATTTAGGAAACAGTGGGCGTCTTGTAATTACACCTTTAACAGACAGGTGCTATCTCACTCTCACAGGTGCTTTGCATTTAGGATTCGGTGGCGCTCCGGCGGGTCCGGCAGGTACGGGTAAAACAGAAACGACTAAGGTAAGTTTTAATTTAATATAGAATTATTGCTTGTATTAATGGTGATGAATTTTTTTATAGGATTTGGCAAAAGCCTTTGCAATCCAATGTGTTGTATTTAATTGCTCAGATCAGCTTGATTTTATGGCTATGGGTAAATTCTTCAAAGGGCTTGCCAGGTACTTATTTCCAGGGTGCGATATGATAATTATTACGATAATTATCTTGTTAATAAAAATATTTATTTTAAATTGTTTTAAAATAAGGAAGCGTGTTATTTGTAGGACAGTGTCTTGTATCACTCTTGCGTCCCAAAAATCATATTTTTGTACCCAAAAATACTCGGGGCTGGTCTTTTTGCAGATTTTCCTCCCCCGAAAATATTCAGATATAATCCTTAAGCATTACTAATATTATAAATGCGAAAGTAACTATATCTATCTGCTTCTTACCTTTTCACGGCGAAACCTCTAAAACCAATCTTCATAAAATTTGGTAAGGAGATAGCTTGCTTTATGAGGAAGGACATATGCTACTTTGTATCCCGAAAAATTGATTAGATTAAAAATACAAATTCCACGCGGATGAAGTCGCGGATAATAGCTAGTAGTAAAGGCCTCTATACACTACCCAATCTACAGGGCCGATTTGTCGAGAGATAGCAAGATAAGCAAATCGGGTCGACTATTCGCGGAATAATCGGCTCGATTTGCCTATACACGACCCAATATGCAGTACCTTTACTCTACCTCCCGACAAATCGGCCCTGCAGATTGAGTGGTGTATATATGCCTTAAATAAGTATCTAATAACTTAATTACGGAATTTTCCCGATCGTCTGAGTTTGATACACTGCGGAGAATCACCTTTTCACAGATTTATGGCAGTTTTAATCATGTCTTTTTTTCATTGTGTGAACTCTTTTGTCTTTATTTTATGTAGTTATTAAGTATTAAAGAAAAAAATAAGATGTTTACTTACTTTCATGAATTAGACCAAGGCTGGATAATTATCTGATAATTATATTTATAATTTCGCACCCTACTTATTTCTCACATATTCACATAAGTATTATGATGTATGACTAATATTTTATTAATAATATTAGTTCAGGAGCTTGGGCATGTTTTGATGAATTCAACCGCATAGATATTGAAGTGTTGTCGGTCATTGCTCAACAAATAACAACCATACAAAAGGCTCAGCAGGCTCGACAAGAGAGGTCAGTGGATTTTTTTTTAGTTTTTTTTTCAGTATAAAACTCTTAACATTTTCTTGTCTGTTTGTTTTGACTACTGAACTAATTTTGATTAAACTTTCAATTTATCAGATTAGTTATCGTATATAGGAAAATTTACAATTTATATTTTCTAAATCATATAATGTAACAATGAAAAGAAAAATCGATTGTATGGAGAAATGAAAGAAAAATGTATTGATACGAGAAAACACTTATATGCAGATTTAATATTTCCTCAGGTTCATATTCGAGGGATGCGACATCGCCCTAAAAGCTTCGTGTGCTGTTTTCATCACGATGAACCCAGGTTACGCGGGCCGCACCGAACTCCCGGATAACCTCAAAGCCCTGTTCCGTCCGGTCGCTATGATGGTGCCTAATTATACGCTCATTGCCGAGATATCGCTGTTCTCGTTCGGATTCTCAGACGCGCGAACCCTAGCCGATAAAATTACAACGACGTTTAAGCTCAGCAGCGAGCAACTTAGTACGCAGGTATGTTATAATCCAGTCAATATTGCGATATAGGCTTTGCACCACCAATTTTTCAAAATAATGTCTGATTTTAGCGAATTTTTTCTCAAAATACTATTTATAATTTATAATTTCAGGACCATTATGATTTTGGTATGAGAGCTGTAAAAACCGTTATATCTGTTGCTGGAAATCTAAAACGTGAAAAGCCAGATATGGAAGAGCGCCAAATTGTTCTTAGAGCTTTGAGGGATGTGAATATGCCGAAATTTCTGAAGGATGATTTAAAATTGTTTAACGGTAAGATTGATATAAAAGAATGTTTACAAAAATTAGGTCTGCCTTTAAGGATCAATAGTCTTAAAAGCCATAACGTGATAATTGATATTTAGGCCATTTTTTGATTTAGTTTTGCGTGTTTTTTCATTTGCTATAGTCATGGTATCTGTATTCATTCGAGAATTACGTTTTTAAAACTTCCAAATATGAAGGCCATTGGTAAATTTTTAAGCATAATTTTATCGTTTATTAAATTGATGAAATATAGACTAGAATACACTGAATAAGTTAAAATTCAGCTCGAATTACGTGTATAATTTATTTTGTGAAAGTGATTTGAATGCCATATTGTTATACTACTAATTTTCAATGCGTCATGTAAATGCGCCATCTTTTGATATAAGTTCGGTATTACAGTGTTCTTAAACATAGATTCAACCCTATACTGTACGTATTTTACCAATATGAAGAGTAGAAATCAGTATTTGAATTATGTACCCCTACTGCCATCTATGCACGGTGAGGTAAAACTCTACCGTAGACGCAAACCATTATATTTATTTTATAATAAACAGATTTCCAATTTATTTTCACTTCTTGAATGTTTTTATAACTAATAAAACTTCACAGGAATTGTTTCCGATCTTTTCCCGCGGATGGTTGAGGAACCTGTTGATTATGGAGAACTTCAAAAAGGCATTCAAAGTTCTTGTGTTAAACTGGGTTTTGAAGATGTTCCTGGTAATTATATGAATTTAATTATTAAATGTACATTACAGGGTCCCCTAAATTAATAAAAGTTATAACAAATACACTCCCCAAAAAAGTTAAAGGATAATTTAAAAGAAGCAAACATTTTACAAATTTTGATATAGTTATATCTCCGCGAAAAATGATTCGATTTGCATGATCTCATTTGTAGGCTTGTACTTTCTAGTTTTTTAATCAAGAGCTCAATAATTTTTATCATTCCTTGACACTCTGTACCAAGGATTAAAAGAGTTCGAAAAATTATGTCTTTTTTTTTTAAATTCGATAAAAGCTTACGAAGCTTGTTCTTTTTTTCTCTTTGAAAAGTAACAGTTTTGACATTAAACTCCTGCGTATATCCTGAAATAAAGATCGGTATGGTATTCTTAGAAAGCTGTATCCTCTTTAAAATGCTTATATATGATTTTGTAAAAAAAAAACTCTTTTTGTTTACTATATTGTAAAGTTTCAGCTATTTAGGTAATAATAATCGTAATAACATTAGTAACTTTTATCTATATATTCTTTTCAGATTTTGTCCATAAGGTAATACAACTTTATGAAACCACAGTGGTGCGTCATGGGTTAATGTTGGTTGGGCCGACTGGTTCTGGAAAAACAAAGGTAAGTGAAATTTTATAATCCTAGAATGATGAAAAAAAAAACTATTTAATTCAAAAATACAAAAAAAATGACAGAATTAACCCTGTGACGCCGAGTGTTACACTCACAGACGCAACAGGTTTTATTTTTTATATATATGTAATTTAGTGATGAAGGGTGCTAGACACATGTTCTTCTCAGTAACTGTTTATTTTTATGGTTAAAATTGCGATATTTGTTTTAGAGAAAATATTTTTTATATTTATTTATTTTTAAAAATAATTAGATTGAAACTTTAATATCACTACTTTTATCAACTCAAAATGGTACAAATATAAGAATGCCTGACAGACTTGGAGCTACATTGTACTGGAGGGTTATAAATGTTACAATAATATTTAAATATAATAAAAAATGACTCGATTATATAAATATTTCCATTTATTGTGTGCATATGACTGCACAGATATATACATTTATTTACACATAATACACTTGGAAGTTACGAAAACTACGTAATATTTTACGTTTATACAAAAATAAGATCAGTACAGCAGCACAGGACCCATGAGTATGCAATGTTAGGTCCACCTAACTTTTGGTTGTCTTTTTCGAATAATTGTACTATCAAAAGTTGTAAGGACATGTCTTAAGTCAAAGATAAAAAACTTTTTTTTATTTTTGTCAATTTTAAGACGACTTGTTCTTACATATTTTTCGCTAAAAATAGCAATTTTATCAAAACACCACATGTAGAATGCTGATTACAGAATCTTAAAATAAAAATATTTTTCATAGTTGTACACCATAATAATTACATAAAATGAAAAATTGTCTATTCTGCTAATAGAACTGTTAATTCTCCAATGTAATGGACAGAATTCGCTAAAATACAGAAAATAATTATGTATTATATTAAAAATTATGTAAATTATGTATTATAATTATATAAAAAAAATTCCCGGATTGATAAATTAGTTCTTGTAATTGGATTAGGACAATTGCTTATAAGTTTTGATAGTCCAATTTTTCGGAAAATACATAAAAAAATTAGTAATCTATGGAAATAATGTAACCTATTCTATCTTTAACTTCGAGAACCTAGCATCGCATACTTTAGAGTCCTAAGCTACCGTACTAGGTAACATCAACAAAATATACACAATATGTTCATAAACACTTTAAAAATACACATTTTAAATATGACATAATATTTGACATCTATTTGTTGTAATGTCTATCAGCAAAATACATATAACATACAAAACACGAAAGTAAGAACATTAACTGTTAATTTATTCAACAGTTTACACACTGAAATACTTGATGCCCCTTATGTAACACAGCTATTACATAAACATTGATCAAGGGAATTTGTTTTTAATTCTAAATCGTGATATGCCAAAATAAATATAATAAGCTGTATTTGTTTCAACAACCAAATGCTTTTTGCAGTATATTTAAAATGAATGAAAACCACTGTGACGGGTGTAAAAAGTCAATGTTTAGGAATTTTTTTCACAGGTATAACTAATTATTTTAGAATCGGGTGAAGGGCATTTTATTAAGTATATATTCAACTTATTCATTACCAATTATTATTTAAAAATATTAAAAATTTACAAAGTGATCCACGATGTGACGACAATTTTTTTTTCCATTGTCCCATTGTTTCGGAATGGTTGATCGAAAAAAAAATTTCATCAATATTTATATGAATGTAGCTATGGTTGTGCATAGTCGTTTTTTTTCGGAATTTTAACTTATTTTTTTACATATTTTTTAATAAGTATACTTTAAAAAATGCCGCTCGATCACTTGTTGCTCCGGGGCCCCAGAGCCTCTAGTTACGGCCCTGCCGTCTGATTACGTTTTATTCCCAAATGTTAAATTAATTTGTTAAAAGATGATAAAAGCATTGCTAAAAAACGAATGTGGCTAAAATTAATTAATATATATATATACAGCTTTTTATAGTAAACGAATAGAAAATTGGAACACTAAATGGAAGCGTGTTATAACATAACTTAAAGTTCAATTTTACGAAATTGTTAATTTATAAGGTATTTTTACATATTTTATAGCGACATTTTTATTTTATGCTGGAACGTAATTGCTGAGATCACGGATATTATTTCTTCCTTGTATTTCTATTTAAAATTTTTTTTAATCTATATCTGATATGTCATTTTAATTATTTTGTATTATGAAGGCTGAATTTAATTAATAATTAATTAATTTTATTTATTTTTATTATTATCTACTTATTTTATTTTATTTTTTGGATTGTTTTTCGTATTTAAGGTTATTATTTTAATAGTAACAGAATATTAAAATGTAATATTATAATTAATTTGTTACCAATTATTAGTCACAAAGAAATAATTTTTATATATTTTAATTTTCTTAAAAATGCAAAATTTTAATTGTCAAATAACAATCCTTTTAAAAAATATATGTACAATGTACATAGGCTACATATGTATATCATTTTATTAATTATTACATAAATAGAAGCATTTTTAATTTATTTATACGTAATTTATCCTTATATTGAACAACGGGTGTATTATAATATTTTTTACAAAACCTCATTGTATATTTTACATCAAAAATATATATCAATATTCACCAGAATTCTGACAATACTTGCTAACTGGATATTTCCTTTATTACAGGCGAGCAAACATACTGAATTAGTTGGATGGTGCGTCTAAAAGTTATATTTTTAGGTGAAATAATATAAACAAATAATTTTTACAATATAAGGGCTGTATTATTATGATGTGAAATGAAATAAAAAATATTTTCCAAAAAATTTCAGTTAGCAGGTTTTGTTAGAATGCTGACAATTTATATTTCATATTAAGTATTTACAAAATAATTAATAATTTTAAAAAAAATTACATTATTTTTCTTTTTTTGGGGGGAGGGATAAAATGGCGCTATTTATTTTTAAATTGGCGATGTTTTCAAAATCATGTATCTATACTTAAGTAGGAACCTTTTTTCTTTAATATCTGTGTATTGTA
Source organism: Sialis fuliginosa (assembly GCA_961205875.1). Classification (NCBI taxonomy): domain Eukaryota; kingdom Metazoa; phylum Arthropoda; class Insecta; order Megaloptera; family Sialidae; genus Sialis; species Sialis fuliginosa. The sequence goes on along the minus strand of OY540817.1, from coordinate 9,748,535 downwards.
TAATATGGATTTACTAACAGATTTACTAATAGAACTAATAACATAATTTGTTATAATGAAGAGTGATTAAGATTATAATATCACACAATTTATATTAATTATATTGGCGTATAAACAATTTATTACTCCGGGTGGTTTTTTTTAAGACTCCAGTGGATTATTTCCAAAATAACGAATTTTTAGAGAAAATATTTCTGACAACAGAAATTTTGGATTTTCAATAATTTTTTACTCGAAAACTATTAATTAAAAAAATAAATCGCAAGACGCAAAAAGTGCTTTTTATAAAGAAAAGTTGCATACAAAGTTAATAATAAATTTGAAAAAAAATTATTTGACAATCCCTAAGTACCTACTTTTTTCCTCTTGTGATTTTTCTTAAAAATTTATAGTTTTCTAGTAAAAAATTATTGAATATCCAGAAATTTCTTTTTGTTTTCTCCATATCATAAAAAATTGACATTTTCAGAAAAATGTTTCAAGTAAAAGTTACTTATTTTTCTTTGTAAATTACGAATCAGTAACAAAAAAATATAGGTTTAGATTTGAAAAAGGAAAGTTAAACCTGTAAACCTAATAAGGTGACTTATTCAAGATCAACCCATATGGTCAATATTTAACCCCCTCGAAACCATGAAACTTTTGTCTGAAAAATTTTCTCCGAAAATTCATTATTTTGGAAATAATCCGCTGAAAAGTGTTTTAAAAAAACACCCAGTATATTTATATAAGTAGCGAGTCTTCAGGGTAGACAGGGGTTGTTAATTAATAAATACCACTCCATTTTGATGCTAACCCTTGTTGATATTTGTTTTTTGAATAGCTGATTAAAGCATTTATAAAATAAGTATATAAATTTCTTATAAAAATACATTTTTTTATCATAATATATCGTTGAAAACATTTTTATAATTATAATAAAAATATTTGACATATTTGGTTCGGTAACATTAATATTTACAAAAATATTTATTACATAGGGATCACATTTATGTTATATATCAATATCATGGTCTGAGAAAAGACAATTTGGGGGGGGGTGGTCATGAACTGTGACATGGACAAAAAAGTTATTTTAGCGTATTTAATAAGCATTTTGTTATTTATTTGCTTAATTTTCTGAGATTTGGGGGGGGGGTCATGTCCCCCATGACACCCCCTGAATCCGCGCTTGATATAATAATCAACGAGATGTAATTTGATAATACGTTCTAGGGCTGCAATCTGCAAACCGAGATGAGACTTTTCTGTTTTGGTTTCAGCCTAGAAATGAATTTGAGACCGAAATAAGATTACCTTAAGGTATTTCTCGGAAAAATAAAGAAGTTAAAAATTAAGACCTAATTTTTTAAATAACTTAAAACAGATTATAAGAAAATCTATTCAAAATCCTGAAATATTCACAATCTGAAAGCAAAGTCATGGTCAAAATAAAATCAAACCTGGCCGGCCACACAGCCAGTATTTTGCAGTAAATACTGCGTGCATGAACAGTATGTGTGGCCGTAACTTAATGGTCTTATATGTGTACAGTAAAACTTTTTTCAAACCGACCAATTATTATTATTTTAATAATTTCATCATGGAAGAGGTCATGAAGGTGAAGTTTCACTGTATCTGTACATATTTTTTATAAATATAACTTCAATATTTTCTAATACCTATATATTTTTTAAGAGAATTATATTCTTACTCGCTGACAAGCCAAACGTTGTTCTGCCCAAAAATAATTTGTTTAAAAATCAGACCATAAATACACATTTTTGTAAATATCTCGACTCCAACGCCACCTACCAGGTCCATTTTTGTATATTTTGTATACATACATATATTCTGAATATAAGCCAAATCAGACCATAAGTACACATTCTCGACCCCAAAGCCACCTTATCCAAAAAAAGATAAACTTATCGGAGCACCAAACGAACATATGGTGTGAATATGGCATCGATACGTCCAGTGGTTTAGGCCTGATGAGATCATATACATACGCACCAACCTTTTTATACATTTATATTATAAATAAATCAGTACTTTTGAATAATTCAGCCAATTGTTCCCAAACAATATATTTCGGACAACTACGCTAAAATTATATATGAAACTGAAGGCGGAAACATTATTTTTGCCTATTTTAATTTTGTCTTAACGATTATGTAAGTTTCGGCGGAAAAATTAATTTAATCAAGTCTATTTAAAAAGTCATTTTAGATTAATGTATCTCTTCTTGACTTATTTTTGGCTATAAGTGTACTTTTACTGCACTCGATCAATCAAATATTCCGTTGATCTTCTGTCTTGGTGCTTGTTGAACCTCATTCAATCTCTCTAAATCTGAAATTTAAAAAAAATTGCAATTATATACATGTATGCTATAGGCAAAATATACACGGGTGTATGCCATAAGGGTTCCGAAGTACATACTATGTGGAGTGTTAGGAACCACAGGTATATTTTTTAGTTAGAAAATAATATAAAAATAGGATCATATTCTACTAATTGATATCTACATTTTGACACCCCACATGCCTAGATATGAAAAAAAAAAATCTATAATATTGTTGACTTTAGTATTTAGTAGTCCCACCAAAGCCTCGTAACTAAGTTTTTTCCAGATTTTTTAAGCCAGTAGGTACAGAGTTAGACAAAATAAAATACTGCTTTAAGCCCCTCTGCAGGCGCAATTTTTGAGTTAGAAAAAAATAAGAAAGAGAGTCAAATTTCGCTGGTTTGGTTATACATTTTAACGTGTCACATGCCTTTCGCTCCTTAGTGCCCCCACCTCCCCCTTTTTTTTACAACAAATTTGTACATATTTTACTAGAGGGCATCATTTTTCATGCCCAGTAAAAATTTCAAGTTTCTAGCTTGTATAGTTTACGAGATATTTTGCTTTGACGACAATGTGAGATTAAAAGGGTTTCTTCGGAACCCTAAAAAATTAATAAATATTTCAATCAATTTTAAATTTGCATATGTAGGTATATAAGAATTTTATTTTATATTTAGAACCTATGATATAGATATTTTTATTTAAAAACCAATGTATAAAATAATGAAACCTTTCATAAATGGATAAAGTAACAACCTTGAAACTGTTGGCTGTAAATAAATACAACCAAGCTCCAGTCATGTAAAAAATTGTTTTCTTGCGTAAAATTATGAAAATTTAAATACAAAGTAAAATATTATCTTTTTTTTGTACACATTCAGCGTGATTCAACTTGGAAAGAGCAGACAACTTTTTAGGAAATTGTTTATTTTTATGTGCCTATATGCAATTACTTTTCAAAAAAATGTATTTAAGTAGATAGTACTTTTTTAAGTATAAGATTACAAGGTACAAATACAATTAAGGAGGGACACCACTGTGAAGGGAAAAAATTAAATATCTCTTAATAATGTTGCAGTAAAAAAACTAGAGTGGCTATGAGTAGCCGTTTTTTCAAAATTTTGAACATTACTATTTTAATGTCCCTTGAATGAACAAATTATTAGTTCGATTTTGTGTATTAGGACAGTTGTAGAGTGTAATTTGACCCTGCCTTGCCAAAACCCCCAAAAAATAGGTCCATAAAAACATGAACAATAGTTCTTTTCTGATTTACAGAATTCCTAAAGAAAAGATCTTTCGAAGTTGGGACATCCTATATAATGTTTTACTTTAAAATTTATTAGATATTTAATAAGAAAATTCCATATATAGATGCAATATATTTTATACTTATTGTTAGTTTGGTTATCTTAATTTTTTTAAATTGGTATGGGAAAAAAATTTCTTTAAAAAATAAATATAGAATTTCATTCCTATTGAAATATTTACGAAATACATTTACGATACAAGTAAAAGAAATAAATAAAATGTGATGACTTTTATTGAACGTGACTCGTTTATATTAAATATTTTCTGTAAAATTTATTTCTTTATTTTTATCGTTTTTATCAAACTCAGACAAAAATAAAATAGTTAAGAAAATCTACACATTATAAACGTAATTTTCACGGATTTAATTTAATCTTTTGCGGATGGAATATTAAGATTCCCTGCATTAACAAAAACTTTGTTGGGGAATAATGTAATTTATACAATCGCACACAGGCGAAAAGACGTGAAAACGTGGCCAAAACCTGTAATGCATAATTCTATGTTAATCAGATCAGGCGGAATCAAGCTAGAATATGCTCATTTTTAGGAAGATAGAAATGTAAGCTAACAGATTTGATAAATTTTATCTACTAATAATTGCAACAATTTTAACATACAAAATACATGTACATTTTCAGAAAAAATTATTCAGGTAAAAGTTGCTTATTTTTCTTCGTAAATTAAGAATCTACAACAAATAATATGGGTTTATAGACCTATAACGTTATGAAGATTCCCATGCATGCAATCACTTGCATTAATTCTTATGTGAAAAAAAATGTTGGTGCAGGTTTATTCATTGGGTCATAAAGAAGATTTTTGCATATATGAAACATAAATATCAATAGTACACATACGACAACAATTGAAAATTTATAAAAAAATATAACATATAATTTTTACATTTTCGTTCACAATAAATCGAAAAATGCATTCAAAAGATTATAATTAACATTAAAAAATTCAGTATTTATTTCTGAAGATACATGATTTTTTTCAGAATTTTGATGCCATTTTGATGCGGGCACCCGGGAATCTCTCACGCCTAAACTGAAAAATGTAGACATATGTATACTTTTGCTGACTTTTTGATAGGAAATTTTGTGACTCACAAGAAAGGTTCTGATGCATTTTTTCATATAGTGCTTAGTTCTCGCTATGTAAACCGTAACAGGTAAGAAAATGTTATTCATTTAACTTTGACAATTGTTTATAAATTGTTTAAACAATTGCGCAATGTTTCATATATGCACAAATGTTTTTTTTCACGTAAGAATTAATATAAGTGATTTTTACAATTGCTCTGGTCTATTAGATTTGAAAAAGAAAAGTTGAGCATGAAAACCCATCAAAGTGACTTTTTCAAGGCCAACCCATATTGTCAATATTTAAACCATGAAAATTTTGTTTGAAACATTTTCTCTGAAAATTCGTTATTTTGGTTATAATCCACTGTCTTTAAAAAAAACACCCGGTATATTTTAACACGCAGACGGATGTGTCGTAACAAGGAATCATATTTCAGACAAGTTAATATAATACGTGATTATAAAAATGTAGATTTTGTATCATATTTAGTACAAAAATAATTGATAGATAGGTATACAAATACTAAAAATACATTTAAATGTATATGTACTACATACACAAATATTTTATCTATACATATAAACAAAGAAGTCCAGAGTGACTGACTCATCAACGTTCAGCCCAAACACATGAATCTAGAAACGTGAAAATTTAAAAGTTGCAAGATTTTCGGAAATTCAACCTTTTTTTTATTTTTTATATGTTTATCTGCATAAATGCTTTATTTATTACATTATTATTAATGTAAATTTAAAACAAAATATTCTTTTAAAATAAATTATACACGTGTATCGCGATTTTTCAAAGTTCAGCCCTAAAAAGGGGTAAAAAATTATTCTAAATTTACAGTGCAAATGATATTTGTAATATTAATAAAATTGAAAACAGCGCAAGCTATATTTTAATATATTTAATATTAGTAAAAAAAAGTAAACTGTACATTATTGAATAATAAATAAATAGAATATTGTAGAATAATTGTCAAAGAATAGAAAAATACAATGTTAAAGATTGTAAGGTATTTAGAATTTGAGGTTACAGCCTATGTTGTGGCGCCATTGCCTTTTTGATTAATTACAAATAATAACTTACATAGTAAATCATTTGCTAATGAAATACTGGTATTAATTTTATTTTATAGTTTATTTTGTGCCAGATGATGTATTTTGAATATTTCGAAACTCCCAGATATTTTAAAATTATTACGAGAGAAAATTTAATTGGCTTGATTTTGTAATAACCTAAACAAGGATTAAAACAATTTATCAACCTTATGGAAATTTGTCAAAAATATTAATTTAATTTAGTATATTTTTACTAGTCTGTATTTACATTTGTCCTCTTGTAACCCCAAAACGGCTAAACTGATTTTGACAAGTGAGATGTCAAAATAAACAAAATTGTGGGTACAAGATGCCCTATTGTCTAAAAAAATCTTAGAGAAGACTGCACTTTTTCTACATAAAATAAGTGCCGACCAGCATGGACTGTATACATTTGTTTCGAAAATCGAGTCTTCATAATAAATGAAATAGAGCATATTTTGGGTCTATGCTTGTCATTATTTCAACATAATAATGTGAGAGTAACTGTATATCGGTTTTGGAAGCCCTATTTATTTACCTTCTGAACGCTGTGCAGTGTTTTGTGAAAGCCTTGAGGTTCTTCCGCACGAGCTTCCATAAACACCTCCGGAACGTCACGCCGCACATAGCGTACAACAGAAAGTTCACGCTGAAGTTGGTGTAGTAGAGCAGCATGAAGAACTGCTGCGTGCACCACAGCCACGCCGGCGGCGTCTGCTCCCACAGCGATATTAAAAACACGTAGATGCGAAGCACGTAACTGAAATTAAATTATAATTGTCGAGGCTTTTAAAAAGCTATATATCTATGTATATTTTTTTATTATAAAGTAATTGTCCCGTAAACATACTGACAAACTTTCAGGAATTGTCGAGTATATTATAATATAAATATGAAAATAATAATAATATATTAGTAGTGACGTTAAAATATTCACTTTAAATCTACATCTGAGTTCCGGTCGGAATTCCGATACACCTCTACCAAGGGGCAACAAAATCGACAGTTTCTGAAAGTTTGTCATTATGTTTACGGGACAACCTGTATAATTACTACAAACAAAGTGAGTATATAACTTATAAAAGAGCAGTTCATTACTTTTATACTTTTTCTTTTCGGATATCATGCTGCAAAAAATAATATAAAACATCAGTTTGATATAGAATGTAATATAGTTGGTAGGTAGTATATTAGATTAAGCGCGTAAGGAAATTATCTGGATATTATGCACCAGTAGATACAAATTATGTTAAAACTTCAACGTGTCAGTTTTTCTGGTATGCATTACAGAATAAATATACTGCACATGCATGTTTAAAATGACGAGGAAATATCAAATATAAATCCCCTAACCATAAAAATTGTAAGAATTTAGACTTACACGTGTTTCAATAGCAATGCTATCATCATCAGAGTCCTATAGACACTAACTTAAATCTAAATAAATAAATATCTGCGACTATTTATATACCTTAGAAACTACTGAACCAGAACTTATACTGGAACGGTAATCGTTGACCGTGTTGGTCTGAGTCATTACTTTAATAAGGTGAAAAGGTTGGACTATAGGGGTCCATTGTCGGAATTAAATACTTTTGAAAATCTCCATACTTTCATAGTAATCTAAATCTTAACTGTTAGAAACCGCTTTCAATAGATTAAGATCCTGAATCCTGTGGTGATTTTCAAACGTATGAGTAGCTACACTGGACTTATTTAATCTTAAATGTCTAACATCAGCTATATGTTCTTTAAATCTTACATTGATGGCTCTTCTACTCTGACCAAATTTATCACAATCTTTACAATTTATTTTGTAGATTCCTGATTTGCCCGTAGCTTCAATAGCATCAAAAATTTGTTACGCAATCCTAAAGACAAAAATGAACCGACAGATTTGTATTTGATAAGTCATAACCATAGTTTTTGTCTGTTGTTTGTTATGGCGAGAAAATGTTTTGTTGTTTGTTTCTCGGAAAATCAAGTTCTTAAGAAAATTTTTTCCTTAACATATATTGTCGTCTGATGCTAGGCCTTTTTCGAAAGCTTTTCGTGCTGTGTTAGTATTGTGTTGAGTTGTATTGCATTAAGTTATTAATTATTAATCACAAAGATGATGAATTTAGTTTGCAAATAGTTTTTTTATGAGTAAACATATTTATGCTACAATCGTACGCTACAGTGAAATTTGTCAAATCGCTGTCTCTGCATGTCTTATTAACTTAAAAACTACTTGGCCGATTTAGATTAAACCTGTTTCAGAAGTGCAATCACTCCAATAAGCTGAGCAGTGGATTAATAAACTCCGCAAATAAAATAACAAACAATGAAAGTGCAGAACACTTAACCAGTACTTGTACTGATCTAAATAATTAAATAAGAAATACCTACATCAAAATTATGTATGAATGTTTTGTAGAGTTCCATTAGTTGTACAAAAAAAGTCTGAAAGAGAATATATCTACATAACTTTAATATTAAAGTCACTGCAGACGTTTTTTATATATAAAATGCGGGCAACGTAACGTTAAACATAGTCTATTTTCAACCTACATTATCTCAGTAATATAACGATATAAAATCTGTTTTCAGATTTAAATAGTTACATTAGTACATAGAGGAATTTTATAAACAAAGTTGTTTACAATAAATACGTACCTTATATTTTATAAGCCTCTATAGGCAGAAAATAATGTTGGTTAAGAAGGGGGAAAAATAATTAAAACAGTATATATTTCAATGAAAATACAATATTAATTAGACAATTATTTTAATAAATTCAAACGGTTACTCGATGAAGTACGAATCTGATGAAAAATATAAACAGAATCTTTATTGTAGAGAGTTTAATTAACTTTAATTTTATGGTAATGATTTTACGTGAGTGAGAAGGAGATACTTATTGTTGATGCTTGAATGTGTAGAGCAGTGGTTCCCAATCCTATGCCTATGTGCACCATGGTGCCCGCCGACCGTTTTACGTGTGCCCGCCCCTGTGTGACTATGATAAAACATTTTTTTTTTTTTATAAAATGTTATTTAAATTTTTTTTGAATATTTTTAGTAGGTATTTTTAGTAACTATTTTTTAAAATATATTATATCATTTTAACAAAATTCTTTTTTTTTTTTAGAAAATATTGTATTTGTATACTTGTGTATTCTCAATCACAGTAAAAGAATCAATCTTTTCCAAAATTAATTAAAAAATATATTGTTACTTTTTCAAATTTGTGTATTATTAAAGTAAACGAATGAAAAAAAATTTCAAAAATTTGGAAGGTTACGCAGACGAGTGAAACATTTTGGTGAAATTGAAAAATTATGAAACTTTTGAAAAAATAAATGGTGTCCGCCACCCGACCGGTATTCTAGAATGTGCTTAGGTACAAAAAGGCTGGGGACCACTGGTGTAGAGTAATGAAGCGCGCATTGTTGCTAATTAAAATAAAGGTAGTTGTAGGTAGGATACATGAAATTAAAGTATATCATAGATTAGATTATATAAAAAAATTATACGTATAGCAACATTAAATAATTTACATTAAATAGAGTTATATTCTACTGATTGAAATTTCAAGATTCTAGCTATTATAATTGATGACATATTTTGCTTTGACAGAAAAGGACGGACGAACGACAAAGTGAGATTAATAGGGTTTCTTCGGAACGCTAAAAATTCAATTGGAATAATTTTCCAAACGATTGTGCTACTATGCTCTTCACTTTTTATTTGTTCTTATTTTTATAATCTTAATAAAAATCAGGAATATAAGAGAAATATACCTGTTCCGTCGATTTTTTATACTTGTTTTCATTATTCCGTATTTGTATTATTATCAAAATAATTTACAAAATTAAATTATTATTATTAATATTAATATTATATTAAAATTTTCTGTAAAACGATAATTTGTTTTATAATTTCAAATAATTTTTTCTTGATCTCGTTCATTACGGAAGTTAAAAAAAAGTTTTATTCTATAAATAAACCTAAAACGTTTTCGACTTATATCGATTTAAGTAAAAACAATTAAGTGTAAACATTTACGAAAATCTAAAAAAAAGAAACATTATTCTGCATTTCATAATCTAGGTCAAGGAACTGTAATACACTTGTCTTTGATATTTATACGTGTCAACGATTGAAGCTGGAACTGAGAGAGTGGCGTGAAGGAATGCCAGAGATTGTTACATGTGATTGCGTTCTTTTCTAAACTTAAAAGCACTCGAAGGAAAGCTTTAGCTGTTTTAAAACACGTGTCGATTGATTGAAAAATTACATTTATCGATTTGACATTGATATGGAAAATATACAATAAACAAATTTTTATTCTCGTTCAATACATTATTAAAATATCAATTTATATTTTTAATAAACTGCTGTGGCTTCGACAAGAGTTTTTTTTTATACTCTCATACAGAAACGTATATCTTGAAAACGGTTATACGGAAAATAGTTAAAACATATATTTTAGATAATAATATTCTCTAGAATTTTTAATTTAAAGAATTTTTTCTATTACCATCCGTAGCAAAAGTAAAAAATAAAGATGTAATTTTAAGAAAAACAAATAAAAGAATGCTGGAACCGAATCCATTTCCCAAATTTCACAAAAAAATTAAGATTATGCCCATATTTATGAATATATTCTTTCCCTCTTAAAATACACTTTTACTTTTTACTGTTATCACTATATGTATAATTTTTTCGCTGTTAGTCCGGTGAATTTTCATGGGACTTTTTTCATTGAGTTTCTAATCGTAAGAACTTTAATCTTTTACATAAAAAAAATATTGTTAATAATTAATTAATTATTTCCAACACTGGTTACTTGACCATTTTTAAATAAATTGATTTTTTGTGTACAATTACCCTAACATGTTGGTAGTTCAGAATGACCATAATTTTAATTTTATTGTTTTTTGTTTTTGCGTGGCGGCCATTAAAGGGTTTGCGGAAACTGTAATACCTCAGTATCTGTTTATCCTATCAACACGATGCTAAAAGCAAATTATTCAGAAAAAATTGGCTTCATTTTTGACCTGTTGACTCAATCCCCTTGAAAATTGGATTTTTTTAAAAGACAGATATGAATTCAGACTGAAATTTAACCCTTTTAGTATTACATTTCGAAGAAAATGTCTAAATAATCTTATAGCTAATTGTATTGTATTGGAATGACTTCGATAGATTTTAAAATTCGACACTAAATTCGAAACACTAAGGAGAGTGTGCATATTATGCATATAAGAGAAATATGGATGGATAGCGCATGCATACAAGTCACTTCACGTCAGTTATGCGTGAGAGAGAGATGAGTAAATGTATAATAGAAAGATGAATAAATCGTACATATCAGTTTACATTGCTGTCAAGCTACATATTTAAATACGGTTTTTGTGTTAAAATAATACGTTTGATTATTAATTTAATAATCGTTTACTTTATATATTTAATTCGCACACGGTTAATGAAAACAAAAGAAGTTTCACTTATGTGGGTGAGACATACACCACTTTTAAAAATAAACATACGTTTCCAGTTTACTGATAATCTTCAAAAATATGAGATGCACATCAATATGATAACAAAGACTTTACATTTAAAATTTCATGTTTGCATGTAAATTTTAGCTGTAGAGCATTCACAAACCGACAGACAGACAATTAAATTAAATTTAACGTTCTATTCACCGAAAAATTTACTTTATTTTGATTTACATTAATCAATTAAGTAGGTATCGATGTTTCCTGAAACCAACTTTTATTATTCGATATTCCAAACGTGATTCACACGGAGGTACTAAAAATATATTTGTAGAAATGCACTTAAAATCTTATGCAAGCTGGAAATAATCCCCCGATGTGTAAAAATACTCCGTGTATTTGTGCCAGCGACAACGCTACAGAATAAATAATACTCTAGCGTCGAGTGACTCGCTCTCGTTTGTCTAAAATAGTGCGATACAATGAATATGATGCCGTCTCAATTTTAATATGAAAATAAAAATGCTGTTCCGTAAAATAATCTATCAAAGTTGTATTGGGAAATTCCACACAAAATCGCAAAATATTTTCAACTTAAATTTTTTTAAATTGTGTGAAATAAAAGTTTGAATAACTATGTTATCAAAACACAATAAAAAACGACTTTAAAAAAACCTTAAAACACTGAAATGTATATAATAATTAAATTTAACAGTTTTTGAAGTCGATTGGCTTAGCACCAACATCAAAAACTGTTAAATTTAATTATTATATATTTTACAGTGTAAATTACATATATAAATTACACTTTCCCTTTTGAGTGGTGTATCTAAGAATTCCACGGTCAGATTTTGATAAAATTTAAATGGGCTCACCTCGAAAGTATACGTTTCCAAACAAAAATAATCAACTAAATCGGTGCATATTTGTCGGAGTTATGCTCGAACATAGATAAAAAATATATATGAGCATTTCCAGTAGTTTTTTAAAAAACAGGGCGCACGTATGTCACCGTTTTGGCTCCCAATTTTTTTTCTCAAACTCATATCAAAAAACATGTTTCCCAAAATCTTTTTCCCCCGCCTCCTTTTTTGGCCGAATTACGATTTTTTAAACTTTTGAAATCGAGCGAAATTAGACTTTTTTTGATAGTACCTTATTTTTTAAAATGTCCCTTATTATGCATGTTATAGTGCTAATTTTCTTCGTTTTTTGTTGATCTTTCATTTGAAATCGGTTTCAGAGCCGAATATTCAATATTGGCCGAATGCGGTACCAAAACATTAAGTTTGATTTTTTGTAAAAATAGTCTATTTTGAAATTGCCGTCAAATATTTTGGTTTCAACCAAAATACTTCCGATAAACGTCATTTTATTCTTTTTTTTATGTAGTTTCCAAATATTTATAGATTTTTTAATTTGGTCAAAAACTTTTAAAGTTACACTTGTTTTAAGATGTCTTATTTTTCAAAAAGCGCTATATTCACACCATTAAAACTTTTTCTCTATACTCCAAATTGCACCAAATTTTGGCAAAAGTTTCCTTTATTTATCCTTAAAACAACCCTCAAAAAACATTTTTTCATATTGAGCTCCTAAGTGAGATATAATTTTTATAAAACACCTAATTACTCGTGTATTAAAGATAAGAATTTACAGGAATTTTCAGTGTTTCTGTAATATCGGGGCTCCTGGTAATCGAATAAAAAATATACCACTTAATTCGTTATGAAATTCCCTACAAATCTACATAAGTTAAATTTTTTTAGATTAATTAAAAAACCTATAAAAAAATAAAAGCCGAGCGAGCGCAAGCGAGCCAGTCTTAGAAATGAGTACATACCTATTAAACAACGAAGTTATGAGACACTATTACATTTAAAGTTGTTATTAAATAAATTAGGAATCGATGTACAAAGTTTTTATTTATTTGTAGGTTTTGTAATTAATCTAAAAAAATTTAACTTATGTAGATTTGTAGGGAATTTCATAACGAATTAAGTGGTATATTTTTTATTCGATTATCAGGAGCCCCGATATTTCAGAAACACTGAAAATTCCTGTACATTCTTATCTTTAATACACGAGTAATTAGGTGTTTTATAAAAATTATATCTCACTTAGGAGCTCAATATGAAAAAATGTTTTTTGAGGATTGTTTTAAGGATAAAGGAAGGAAACTTTTGCCAAAATTTGGTGCAATTTGGAGTATAGAGAAAAAAGTTTTAATGGTGTGAATATAGCACTTTTTGAAAAATAAGACATCTTAAAACAAGTGTAACTTTAAAAGTTTTTGACCAAATTAAAAAATCTATAAATATTTGGAAACTATATAAAAAATAGAATAAAATGACCTTTATCGGAAGTATTTTGGTAAAAACCAAAATATTTGACGGCAATTTAAAAATCGACTATTTTTACAAAAAATCAAACTTAATGTTTTGGTACCGCATTCGGCCAAAATTGAATATTCGGCTCTGAAACCGATTTCAAATGAAAGATCAACAAAAAACGAAGAAAATGAGCCCTATAACATGCATAATAAGGGACATTTTAAAAAATAAGGTACTATCGAAAAAAGTCTAATTTCGCTCGATTTCAAAAGTTTAAAAAATCGTAATTCGGCCAAAAAAGGGGGCGGGGGGAAAAGATGTTGGGAAACATGTTTTTTTGATATGTACTTTGAGAAAAAAAATCGGGAGCAAAATCGGTGACATACGTGCGCCCTGTTTTTTAAAAAACTACTGGAAATGCTCATATATATAACCGAATTGAAAACCCTCTCTTTCTATAATGTCAATGGTAAGAATCTGATGAAATTTTTATGGGGCCACCTATTCAACTTTAAAGTTTAAGCATTAGAAATTTCACTAAAATTAAATTTTTTTATTTGTTAGATTTTTTAATCGAAATAAAACAACTCACAGAAAAAAATTGTAAGTCAAAAAATGCTTATTTTTACTAAATTTTTATTTGTACAAATGTTTGTATGCAGTATACACACATTTCAATTTTGATTTTGATTTTAGGACCTATACAATAACATCCAGTTGGGAAGTTAATAAGTCTATAGGATTTATGATGTAATTAATAAACATTTTTTTGACCAACGTGACCCCCCCTCACAAAAAAAAATTATTTCTAGATCCGCGCCTGCTTGGGAATATACTCTTTCAAACAAAAAGTCGTCTAAACATAAAAAAATATATATTATCGAATTGAGAACCTACTCCTCATTTTTTAAGTTGGTTAAAAATAAAATTGACTGCTACCGTTTTAGGAATAAATTATTCGATCAAAAACCTTGTTATTATGTGTTTAACATTAGTCAGCTTCGCTGGCACACGTGTTCCAATAAAAACATGAAGCCACGCGCCAAAGTTATGAAACGATTACTTATTATATATTGAGTTTTTTCTTGTATCCGATGATCTGGAATCGGATGTGAAAACTTTCATGAAAAATTCCATGTATTATTTTTGTACAGCTTTTGCTTAAATGTTAGTTTATTTTTGCGTGGTGTTATAAATTTTCGGTGGTTAAGAAATGTCAGTTTTGTTTATTTTGTCATGAATCATTCTCGTGTCAATTGTTGGGAAATTCCGAGAAACAAAACATTTGGCTAGGACACATTGTTTTTGTTTTATTATTGGTATCTGATGGATTTTACTTTGACCTTATTTATTGTAATGTAGCTAACTTTAATAATGTTGTGACACGTGTTGCCCAGTTGACCTTTTAGATTTTTCTTTTGTATATACTTATTAGAGATGTGTAATTCTTAAATTATTATTATTATTATTGTTTGTTCAATTCCTTCAACAAGAAGTAAATGTATGTATATACGAAAATACATATTCAAATTCAAAACATTTAAATATTTTGTTTCCTTTAAGATACATTACAAAGTAGCATGAAAACAATATTTTCTTAATACAAGAATACCTATACTCTAAATCCAACTATATTATTGTTTCTCTTTAAAGCAATATTGTCTGATGAAAACAATAATACAGTTGGTTTAAGAATATATTGTCTTTTTAAGAAAATATTGATTTCTTGGCACAACTCAAAGTTTCTAGTTTCTACCCGTGTAACGATTCATTTTCTGAACATATGTGTAAAAAAGTATTTAAAAATGAATGCACTAGCTGTGCCCGCAGCTTCGCTCGCGTGGATTACGCAATTATTGTTTAGGATTTTTGAAAATTAAGTTGAATTATTTTAGATCTTTTTATTCTACGCAATTTTTTACTACATTGTTCAATATTGAACGGTATAGGCATGCAGCGTATTGCAAAAGAGCGCGCTGGCGGTAAACTTTTTTTCGACTTGATTTACTATTATCTTTACTGCTTATTCCTTATGTTACCTAAAGTAACAAAATATATCCTATAACCTATATCCTAAAATCGAATATTGATGTAGACAAATTAAATTTTATTATTGACTAGCGCATTGGACCTGGTGTTACCCGGGGATATTAATTCAATTAAACATAAAGTAATCATGCCCATCCGACATGGCTACCCAACATGCCCTCAACACACGGTTCACCGCGAATTGTTTTTTTCCGATTTCATGAAATATACAAAAATTATGCACCTAAACTTTACCTATCCTTTAGTGAAAACCGGAATAAAATCCATTCAGGAATTATTTAGTCCAGGCTGGCTAGGCTAAAAAGTACCTAAAATAAAAAAAATTGTGTGCAGTATTAATACTTACAGGATATGTTACAAAAGTGGTGTAGAATAATACCCTAAGTTTGCTCCGATTTTTGTTGTCCGCGAGAAGATTTATCCATGGTTCAATTACAAAATTCTTCAGATTTTCTAATTTTTGCTAATTAGCGGTCTAATTAAGTATTATACAAAAAAAAGTTCTAAATAAAAGTTATTATTATGAATGAATTATTTTATCCAAGATTTAACATCAAAAGGCTAATAATTAATAATATCTAACTATTGGTGAATACCGCATTGAAATCGATTCAGTAATTACCGAATCTGATAAACGAACATTCATTTTTATATATTTCAAAATAAAAATATCAAACCACGTTTCTACGTATATTTATTTAAATGCGTCATTTTTTAATGCGACATTATGATTTTTCTTATGAATAACACATTAAACGACAGACGTAAACAAAAAACAAATATTTAATCTAATAAGTGAATAATTCAGTGAAAAAAACTATTTACTGTTGATGCGTGTAAAACGTTCTCAAGTGAAAACATTATCAGACTGTCACTCTGTGCAAGAACGCTGATTTACATTAGATAATGGAATTATGTGGAAAACGCATTTCACAAAATACATAATTCGTATAAATGTAAACATTACTCTCTACGCGTAAACTACGAAGTAATCTAATGTGAGTGTTGTTGACTTTTTGTAACCTATAAAAACATTCGCGGACGAACCTACATACATATTTTTATTTGAATTATATATTTTAACCTTTTAAGCTGCCGGCATTTTTTATATTTTCTAAAAATGTGTGCTTACATCCAGGGCCGTATTTACGGGCAAACTACCTAGACAGCAGCCTATGGACCCACACCACAGAGCGACCCGCATTACAAAAAAAAGCTTTTTTTACAATCGTTAAAAAAAGTACTTATGCTTTTACAATGATATTTCAGTACAGTGCCGGATTAAGCCTGTAGCAAATGTTATAAAGAGGCCATTGGCAATGGCGTCACTAGGAGTGGGGGGGGGGATAGAAATCGATAGTGTTAACCATGGTTTGATTTAAGATATACACTCCTTAAAAAAAATTAATACGCTTTCAAAGATAATAAAAAATTAAGGGATAATTTTTCGAATTCTTTTAACCCTAAAGCGGAAAGGTATGATAAAATTTTCTGGGCTTTTTATTAAAAAATTAGAAAGTGTAACATTTTAAATCAGCTTTGGATCACGCAAATCTAATAATTTTTCGCGGAGATATCTCTTTGAAAATTTGATTTTTTTTACTTTTTTTTTAAATTAGCCCTTAATTTTTTTAAGAAGTGTATAATAAAACACCACTATTACAAACAAACTTTTCTCAAGTTAATGTGGGCAAATTTAGAAAAATCGATTTAAAAAATCAAAGATCGGAGCTTTAAAAATCGATCATTCGATAAAATGGAATCGAGATCGGAAACCCTAAAATAAAATTATTAATAACTGTAGATTTGGACACCTCGTATCACGATTGGACGGTAGGTGGTAAATCCAATAAGATATATTTTTTCACAAAATCGCGAGGCCTCCAGATATAGTATTTGCTACTCCTGCTACATGACTAATCCGGCACTGTTTTAGTACGTAAAGTAGTACTTTTGCACACGCCGTGAATTCACAGTAACACTTTCATTTTTACATTTATTTACGATTAATGATTTATTATTTGTTCCAAAGTAAGAGTTGAATTTTAATATTAATATAGCAAAGTATAAAATATATTAAAATTAATTATTATATTACATTTATTGTTGATATTATAATAGGTTTGTAGAAAAAATATTATGTGCACCTCGGGCGTAAAATGCGTTTTTCGCACTCGAGTAATTTAGAACTTTAAAATTAATTTCAGGTTTTCCGTTCGCGCCTTTATATAAAAACCACTGCATTTGATTCAATCATTTCTCATTCATAATAACTCTTGGAATAAATCATAGAGAAATGTGCAAATATCTTCTTATTGGTTCACGAGAATACAGACATTGCATTAGCGGAGTGTCGACAGATAAATTGAATTGATCATATTAACTTGTCTAAACTTCAATGCACGTAGTTAACAAGAACTATTAACATATGACTCACTCTTAATGGATCTGAATAAGTTAAATAAAATAAGTTTAAGACAAATAAGTACACGTTTATAATGATTATACATTAGAAAATGTTTCTATACCCGAATTGTACGACTAGATTTTGACACCCGAGGTTGACGGACCGTTAAAAAACATTTGTCTTGTGATTGCACGGTGCTTCCTCTTGCTAAATTCTGCAAAGGAATGTTGTAGGGAAATATTTCACGTAATGTTAATCAATTATAAGATATTTTGAAAAAATAAAAATTTTGTGATAGCCCCTCCCCTCCCTCCTCCCATACGATTTTGATGATTTTCATATAAGATCACTATACTGACACATCGAGTTTCATTAAAATCGGTTCAGTAGTTCATGAGTTATGCAAGTGACAAGGAAACGAAAAGTATTATTACTGAAAAATAAAATTGTTCAGTTCTTTAAGATTCCGTTTAAATAAAATCTTATATGTTTAAACTTTATAAAAAAATATAATATATCTACATCAATCAATTTTAAGGAATTTAGTTAACTTTCTTTAAATTCTTATTTCAAAAATTGACAAATGGAATCATAACTTTTAATACAGATTTTTCAAATGTCTGAAATATCTTAATAAAAACTTGACAGTTATATAAAATACATTGATTTTTATAGAGGTTCTCTAGGTGGTAAATACAAACTTCAGAAACTCGGTTGCTGTCGTATCTGACAATGAGTTAAGTTTTTTATTATTAGAGACATTTATAAAAATAATTAGTATCGATCATAATAATAACAAAAATAGATCAGTCAGTCGGGAAAGGGGATCAATTTCTTTTTACTATGACTTATTATATTGCATAATATAAATTTTCAACCGACATCTTGGCAATAGTCGCATTCGTTTTTGGTCACAGTTTTGTACAATAAGGAGGTTTTTTATGAATCCATAAATTTTTCTAATCTAACAATAAGTCAAAGCTTGCTAAACAAAGCTGTTTCCGTACGTTATTCTGTCTGTTTCACGTGACAGGTTTTTAACATTAAGTTATCATTCTAGTTATTTTATACAAACCTCTACAAGTTCTTGTAATAATTGCTACACATATACATTGATATTATTAAATGTCTTGCTCAAAACAGTTTTCATCCTGGTTATTAAAATAATTCTGCTCACTTTACAATATGCATTCATGCACCAATTTTCTCCCATCAATGTATTTTGTTTTGTAGCACTTCAATGTTAACATTAATGTCATATATTACACACGATTTAAAATAATTGTCAATTATAAATTCTTATTTGAAGTAAGTGAACTGTAGCCAGATTGAATGTGCCAAACGATTTGTGAATATGTAACTTTGATTCATGTGTTTCAAACTGAATGGTGGCTTTTACTCAATTCATTATTTAACTCCTGTTTCAACAGCGTACAGTTTTCATCTTTCTCTTTGAATTAAACTTCTGCAATCCCTACGAGGTTAGATCTATTGCAATTTATTTGCAACTACCTTGGTTTTTTGCTGTTGTTGTTAATATCACTCTTTCATCTTTTTTTGCACTCTTTCAGAAAAAATATACTTCCATTAAAAAACTTTTAGTGATAAATTTCTCAAGTTACCAATTTACTTTATAACTTTATACTCCTGTAAGAAACTTTTTTGAAAATACCCGTATCTGTCCTTTGTAATAATTTTCTTATATAAAATATTCTGGGTTTTGTTTTATTTTTAAAGGTTAAAGTAGGTGTTGATCAATGTGATTAATTTACAATCTTTTCTTTAGAAATACATAATTGTTTCTCAGAATAATGACACTGAAAAGTTTGCCGAATCACTTAATGGACAATATGTATAATTGTATATTTACTACACGGGCTGAAAAGTCTTTGTCCTGACATACATACATTTCATTAAAAACAAATTGATAAAAAATTTATTTTTCGCATATTTTATTATTTCCCAACCTTTCAAATTCATGTTTACTACAAGCAAATAGTATCTAAATATTCGAATTATATTTTTGTCATTATATAACACATAAGTCTGTAAATTTCATCAACAGTAGTGGCCTTTCCCAAATTACATTTTATCACATATACACTACAAACTGTTGCTTAGCAACCATGAACGCTTACAAATACACACACATACATACACACAAACACGTATCGACAGGTTGGTATGATGTACGTTATAATATACAAGTGATTTACAACTAGTGTAAAAAAAATTTATTAATTTAATTAATTTTTAAAAAACAGTTAATATAAATATACCTCCAAAACTGTATTTTTAACAACAAACAGCCATTTATAGTTTCGTTTATAAATCATGTTAGTAAAATACGTGTAGCAGTAATACAACTGGCTATACATAACTCTATGATGATAAATATTAGGAGGTATATTTATATTAACTTCTTATCTTATTTTGAATTATAGAACAATAATATAAACTTATTTTGTGTAATTTGAAGCATCCGTATTAAGTAAAATTCTGCAGTACTTTCTTTTTTGCGATATTTTTCGAAAACGGTTGATCTAATGACAAGTGAACAAAGTACATTTTTGTGTATTTTATATCATATAATCTTCTATAAGAACCCAACTCAGAAAAAATTCAAGAACAAAATAATACTTGATAAAAATCACTGGCCCCATACACCCCTGGTCTAAATTATTATTATTTGATACTGGAAATCGATAACACTTATTAATACCAATCCCTGTATCAAATTTCATAACTATAGCTTAATGGGTTCTCGAGATATTAAATAAACACTAATTTTGGGTAAATGACTGTAGCGCCCACACGAAGAAACTTCGGATATAGGTTCACATAAGATTTCTCGATCTACTGTTAATTTTTTTACACTAGTTGTAAATCACCCTGTATCTTTTTATGTATCGCTTTTCACTAAATGGATTTTTCGTGATGACATCCGGGTATTGTTTTTGTTATGATTTTGTATAAATTACACGCTTTGTTTACTTAGAATATCCTTCTTGTTTTGGTTACACCTAGAAATAAGTCAACCTCCTTAACTTAATTAATAATATTATTTTTAGCTCTTTGTCATAAAAGTATGAACTACTTTTTCTTGATAAATGCAGAACACTGCACAAACCGAATGGGAAATTAGTTGAATTTTTGATACGATGTAGTTCTTAGGTCACTGATCAAATGTATCAAAAGGTGATATATTTTGCTTCCTCTCAATATCGAAGATACGAGAAGCTTTGTGATCGTTTTAGAATGAGACAAAAAAATTGTTCTCCGATTTCAAAATTTTAAATTGATCTTTCCTTTTCAAGTCAAGACAAACACTTTTCGTTCCATGTATGTCTGTCTGTGTATCTGTCCCCTGAATCCTTATCACACGCATAACTCAAGATATCTCAAGAACGATACATGATATGTAAACATTTTATAGGATATCCTCATGGGCGTCGGCAGAATTTCTTCCAGGGGGGTGCATCTAGATATATAAAATTATATATAAAATAATAAAAAAATTTAAAATAATAATTTTGTCAAAATAAACTTGTACTCCATTTAGCATGACTAAAAAAAAAAAAGGTCTTCAGTTTTTATTTTTTCTTATCTAAATTTATAAAATTACAGAGTGAACTTGACGCGACCAAAAAAAAAAGGTCATCACCTTTATATTCTAGCCTGAATTTTAAATTAAAAATTCTATTTCTTAATTTTTTGTTTTTTATTTTTGCCAGGGGGGTGCAAGTGCACTTCCTTGCACCCCCCTCCCGGCGCCCATGGATATCCTATAATATAGATCAATAACGTTTGTTGTAAAATATTCCCTTACAAAGATTTATCTCAATTTACTTTTAAAAATTCTTTTTTTTTGTATTGATATTTACTTTGACATATTAAATGTCGTTTTGTTGTTTTAGATGCCATTTTTACGTTTGCATTAATTTAGATTTAGAGTGAAATTGTCAAAAAATAAAAAATAGGACGAGAGTAATACCACACTGCAAAGCATGCTTTGGGTGTACTAATACACGAAAAAATAATCAGGTGCGTTTTAAAAAAAATCTAATATTTAAAATTATTATTGATATATAGACATACCAAATATAACCTATACTGCCATTTATGTACAAAAAATGTTTCATGGCACCATAACTAGTTTCAAATCGGTGAAATTTCACAGAATTAACTTTTTCTATTTTTGACAATTTTTTATAATACTTAATAAACAACCATCTAACCCAGTCGGTTGCAACAGACGTTACGCATACAAGGTTAAAAATGAACAAATTATATTTATTTGTTAAATATAAATATTTCACAAATTTGCAGTACAGTTTTGGTTTACAAACACTGATTTAATTTAATATAATATGTATATAAATATTACCTGGGAAAGTTGAGTATGAGAAATACAGATGATATCATAAGTAACATTTTGGTGATACTCTGTTGGTTACGTGATGTCACAAAATTTCTCCCGGAATCTGGAACAAACAAAACATTATATAATAATTTATGAACCTACGCATAAACTGCTTAACTAATTTACTTTGTACTTTGTGATATACCTACACTTATTTTTTACTAGAAAAAGGAAGGTAATATTAAAGCTTTTTAATTATATGTAGTTAATGGTTTCTTATTTATTTATGTACTTACGACCTTTTTACCATAATTAGAGAGCTCTGATTATTGTTCATTTCTTTTATTGAAATATTTCGATGTTTTAATCAATTTGATATATTATATTATATCAATAACAAAATATATACTATAAAAATGGGCAATTCATTTTAGTTAAAGCTGTTATTAAAGAGCTATAGTTAATCTAGCAGGTTCCCGCTGTTTTCTTTTCCCCAATAAATATAAATATATGAAAATCACAAATGTGCACATATAAACGTTGATATTTCGAAATGAGCTGGACTAATACAGTGTCCTTTTAAATATGTTAACTGTTGTATTCATTTAAACACTTTTATCCGATCAAAATAAAATTTGGACCACTGTGGGTAGCTGTATTTTCTGAACAACTCGTTTATTGTGAATTTATTTTTAAATAATTATTTATATCTACTCTACTTTGAAACGTAGATAATATATCATAATCATGCTTCTCATTTGTGTACCTACTATTTTGAATCAATTCAGACCACATTTCTTTGAGTTTATTAAGCTATGCATGCAGAGCCAGCCTTAGCAAGTCTAGCGCCCTGGGTGAGATTTATTTTTCCTCACTCTCTCCCCTTAAAAAAATGTTAAAAAATCACCCAAAATATCAATTAAAATTAATAAATTAACAAGAATAGTTAATATCTCAGCTTGGCGCGATCCTACAGACCCCAATTTTTTTTTAAATATAGATTACATCATTAACTTTAAAACTATCAAATGCCATAAGATCGTCGAGACCCCCTTTCCTATTATTAATAAATAATGTAAATTGATAAATTAACAAATAAGTTGATTAGTTAATACCTTATTATTATAAAGGTCTTCTGGGTTGCTGAATACGGATTTGTTATTTAGCAGCTATCAAATAATCGATTTTTCTTGGATTTTTTTTTAAATTAACATTGTTTATATTTAGTTATATTTTTTGCTTAATCGGGCTCAACAGATCGACAAAAAATTTTAAGATTGAAAAAAAAGTTTACTCAAAAATTACAGCCTGTACATTGATATGAACCAAAAAAGTCACTTATGCCCCATTGTGCGCCGCCCCACCTGGCCTGGCGTCACAAGCGGTCGCCCTGGTTCACCCCACCCCCTAAAGCCGGCGCTGTATGCATGCCATCAGTTTAAAATTAAATGTCATACGTTGACCTGTGCAAAAATATGCGTATTTAAATTAAGTTGTACATAATTTGTGTTGTATACTGTCTAAATCTACACAAAGAGAAAATTAATGAAAAATTAAAAAGTTTTAATTACTCTGAATATTCAAATAATCGATTTTGTCGGTCGTGATATTTTGATAGAAAAAAATTACATATTCATTGCGACCTTTCTTATCGATGCATTATCAGTTCATACACAAACAAGTGTGCTATGAATCGTAAAACATGGATTTATAATTAATTTAGGTTTATGTGATTTTTATAAAGAATTTCTTGTGGTGGCACTTTTAATGCAATAGAAAAACTTATATCTTGGTAACAAAAATTAGTTATTTTTTCTTTTAAGAAACGTTTCAAAAATAATTTAAAGAAATTATTACATTTTAAAAACAAAATTTCCGGACATGTTCATACAAAGTTTTTTTGCTTAAAATAACATGTTCGATCCACTGATAAAGTTTAGACTGGGACGGCAGTCTATAATCATTCTGTTTATTTATTAAAATCAGTTAAGAAATTAAAAACAAAAATTGCATTTCTCTTTTATACACTACCATCCAAAAGTTTGGAAGGAGGTATATTTTTCTGTGGATCAAAACTTTATTATCAGTGCGTTCGAAGAGACCGTTTTGAGAGTTCCGTACTTCAAAATTAAAAACGAAACTCTTATAGGATCACTTTGTTGTCCGTCTGTCTGTCTGTATGTCCGTCAAGACCCTTTTCTTCAGAGGTATCAAGTTGTATTTAATATTAAATAATAAATTTCAAGATTCCAGGTCAACGGGAAGTAACCCTATATATTTTGATAATCAGTGAGTTAGTCAGTCTGTCAGTATCAAAATACGCTTTGAAATTCCGTATCTTTTTGCATTGAGTTAGAAACTTGAATTATTACAGGACTATAGATCTTAGTATTTGATATTAATTTTAACTTGATACCTCTAGCCATTCCCGAGAAAAGGGGTCTTTACAGAAAGACAGACAGACAGACGGAGAACAAAGTGATCCTACAATGGTTCCGTTTTTTCATTTTGCAATACTGAACCCTCAAAATGGTATATTAGAACACACTGATAATAAAGTTTTGACACGGAAAAATATACCCGCTTCCAATCTTTTGGATGGTAGTGTATATCTCCTTATTATAATAGTTAAAATTGAACCAATAAATCTTGAAACTTGAAGACACTAAAGGCTGTTACATACGTAACTGCAAACTTGACAAGCATGCATGATCCATCTTTTTGTATAAGCAGTCTGTAGGATAATTTTAATTGTACAAGCCGCCTGAAGATGGATTGAATTTAAATCATGCCGTTTAACAAGCCGTGCTTGCACTAGCGAAACTGACCGTGTGTACTAAGAACGTGAGCTCTACAGGTTGCTGTAAATCTTTCGTGGGAGGTTTTAGCATCTCTCATTTCAATTAAAGGTGACAAAACATTCAAATAAGTTTCTTCATTCATTCTGAGATAATTATGCCAATCACGCGGATATATCTTCAATTAACTCAGTAAACTAATGTGGTAATATGTTTTTCTTTTCATTAACCACTCTTTACACCACGATTCTTCTTTCGCTTTTTCCTTTTGTAGATGAGGCAAAAAGCAGCCAAAACGAGCGCATCGTCGTCCGAGCTTAATATAGTCCAAGTGCAAACTGGCGCTTGTTTAAGCATATTTGTACCGTGTGGTGGTGTCAGGGAAATTGTGTGAAAAGATGGATCATGCATACTTGTCAAGTTTGCAGTTACGTTTGTAGTCACCTTAAGTATATAGAACCTTGACCAGTTAGACTGCATAACGCAGCTAATAGCGACAGGAGAGAAGAGATCACTTACATATATATACATTCAGATTTAGATTACACATGCGGTTATAGAACAATAAAACAGACTCACGTATGCATCCTGTCATCTGATCTGACGCTTTGCTCCTACGGCTCGCGGTCTGTCGCGACGCCGAGTTGTGAGAGTTGAGTGACGTGCCGCGGCGAGTGCTGCTCGCCCCGCTCTGAAACAAAACGCGGTGATCATTTTCAGCCTGTCCGTGGTCGATATACATACCACATGTTGTGTGTAGATGTACAGGATTATTGTGAAATACTACACGGAAAAAAATATACTATAAGAATTACAGTTTTTCCTATTTATCCCGGATAGTAAGCGAAAATATATAATATTTTACTCTCTGAAACTGCAATAATATAATTTTAGACTGTAATGTATAGAGATTGGAAAAATAGTTGTTATTTTCAATGAAATAGTTACAAGTTGAATTTTTTTCGGAAAATAGTTTTTTTCCGATTTAATAATAATTAGTGCAAACGAAGCAGTAAAAAGTGTCGCAAATAGTTTTAAAATAGTACGATTTATAAAATATTATATAAATACATGATATTACTCATTTAGTACAAATCTCACCAACCTAATACTTATTTAGCCATTTTAAGGAGCAATTTTTTTTATGTGTCATTTTATTTATTTAATGAACTAAAAGTATTTTTTTAACGCTAGTGTATATTAACTATTGCTGAAACACAAATAATACTGTTCAATATTGTTTACAAATGCTACAGGTATAATAGTTTATTAATGTTATTAATACTCTTTACTATTTCTCATTTCATTTAAAATAGTTCGCGTTTAATTTGTTCCCGATTTACATATATCAATATGCAAAAAATTAGTGGTTGGTTTTATATTTAAACAACTGTGTATTTATTAAAGTGCCGAATTGTAGTGCATTTGTCACTAAACAAAATCAAAAATTTACCTCAAATTATGTTTGATATCAACAGTTGCTTTTACTTTTCATCATCACAATAAAATAGAATTCTTCAATTTTATTAAAATTTTAAATAAAGTATAGATGCGTGAACATATTAAATTGAGAAATATAAAAGCTTCATACAAAAATACTACCGTCTTTATATTGGGTTATAAACGTTATGAGAACTTTTTTCCTGGAACAATAAACGAAATGGTGTTCATTGTAAAATAAAAATAAAAATCCCATATTTTTTGATGGCACAAAGTTTGAAACATGAACAAAATTTACTTTTATAAAACCTTATATACATATCTTCAGTTTTTAAATGTTTAATTTAAAGGTTTGTTTATTAACCTTACAACACATATACAGGGTGTAGTATTATTATAAAACCAGACATTTATTTCTGTAATATCAAAAAAGTTTAAATAAGTAATATCTCTGGTTTCTTAATGTGAAAAATTTCAACATGCATTGCAATAATAATTTATTATTGTTCAAACCAATGGGTACAAATAAGCCATTTGCATTTGAAATAAATGCTAAATATTTTGTACAAAATTTATCTAGAACTACCATTCCATTTAATAAAAAAGTTGATTTTCGAACGCACGAAGATTTTTGGATATCACCTTCCTGTTCATATAAGAAACTAGAGATATTTCTTATTTGAACTTTTTTATTTTTTAGTATTATTAATAAATGCCTTGTCCTACAATTATACCGCATCCTGTTTATATATTTAAAAATATATATAGATTTATTTAAATTAAATATAAAGTTAAAAATAACCTTCCCTTATGAAATAGTACGGACAAAATAAAAACACCAATAATGTAGATACGGATATCTCAAATATATATTACATCTGGCCATTGTGCAGACTACGGGTTATTAAATCAGTAGTTTGGGTGTTCCTTAGAGATTCTTCCCAACGGAATCAAGACAAAATAAATATTGTTACGGATAAACACATATGTACAATGTACTATACAGGTTGTTCCAGATTCTAAAAATAATCTGAAATAATTTTTTTTGTTTTTTTTTTTTTGTGACAGATATGTATATTTTTGTAACGTTTATCAGGGCAAAAAAAATCTTTCCAGCGCTGTATAAAAGCTAAAAGTGCATTTCGATAATATTTGAGATACATAAATAAGCAATTGTGCCGCATCTAATAACGTAGAAATATGTACTTTTTCATTATATAATAAAATATACAATATCAATGATTATAATTAATAAGAAGTGACCTTTCTTTGTTCTTCACTTAACAAAAATATTAAATATTACCTATTAACTTTCAAAATTACTTTTTTAATTTCTACAGAATACATCCCCCCCCCCCATTGGCGTTTTATTTATTACTCTGGGATGATTCTCTGTATTTTTATACCTACAGAATAAATTATTATTATAAGTAGTAGTTTTCAAAAGGTGACATTCACTTTTTCGTTGCATTCGTGCTCCCAAGGTTACCCTCGAGTACTGCAAGGAGAAACATAGTTCTACGTCAAAATACAAATGATCTTATTGCCGGCCATGTTAAACACCACAAAAAAAATATTCATAGCAAACACCAAAAGCACGCTAAAAAATGAAAAATAATTTTTGTTTCAACTCTCTACTTATATGTTAGACTGATCCTTCGAAGCTGGAACACCTTTATATATACTGTTACGGATATCATTATCAGAATGTAATCTGTAAGAGATTTGTCGATCGAGTGGGCTTTGATATATTGATACTCGAATGTTGTTTATTTTATTTTATTAGGATTAGTGTCCCGTTGTTTTGGTTTTTAAAGGCTTTATGTAATGTATCTCTTTCAAATTTACTTTTAAAGTTGGTTTTATCCGTTTAGTGAATAAATATGAAGCGAAAATAAAAAATTAAAATAATGATACCATAAATTTTTAATAAAAACATACACACATTTTTTAATATTGATTATTGTTAGTTGAAAGTTAGTTTTATTGTATTAATAAATTCTAGTAAAGTTATATTATAAGAATAACATATTTGAAAACAAATAAATTATAAAACATTTTTAAATAAATATACTATAAAGATTTAAACAATTTAAAAGAATTAAAATATTGATTAAATATTGAATAATGGAAATCATGCTGAAAAAGATATTTACGAGCTAAAAGTTTTGATAATTTTTCGATTAATCAATTTGTAATTAAATCAAAGTGGAAAACTTTACATTTTCATTTAATTTTTATTAAATACATATTGGTTTATGTACACATTTAGCAGATAATATTTAATAAATGATGCTAAAAATATATCAAAATACCTTTTTAACATTTATATATGTATATATATTATATAAATACATGATATTATTCAATTAGCACAAATCTCCCAACCTAATACTCATTCAGCCATTTTAAGGACCAATTTTTTTTCTATGTGTCATTTTATTTCTTTAATGAACGAAAAGTATTTTCTTGTGGATATAGGAATACTTTTAATTAGTTTCAATCGAATGTATAACGCAGGTAAATATTATACTGCTGATATGTTATAATAAAATAAAATGCATAATTTAATACAACATAAAACCTTGAAAGTAATCGCAATTATCGGAATTACTAGAATTCGTTGAAATGTGGGAAATAATCATATTCAACACTTCTCTTGAATTTCTCCAGAATCAATATATCTACTTAAAAAAAGCAGGTAGTTTTTAATTATGTATAATAAACAATGTTATGGTTAATTAATTGTAAAATAAGATATATCTCGAAATATCATAAAAAAAGTTGCTATATACTGATTGCGGTGTATAACTTTGAAAAATGTTTACAAAAGATTCTGCAATTAGAATGCAAACATGTATGTTCTCGATAAAATGGCAACTTTAATTTATTAATAACTGGCTAAAACGAAAAAGGAAACTTACACTTATCCGGACCTAAAAGTTGCTTTTTCGTCTTAACATTTTTAAAAATTTGTTTGCAGAACCTTTCAAAAAAAAATCCCATCGAATTCAAACTTAACATTACGGGGACCAAACTGTATCTCTGTTTCATGTTTTTGAATTTTTATTTTCGCTAAACATATTTATTTTATATAGTATTTAGTATTTACATATTTTTAATAAAAAAGAAGTATGTAGAATAATGTAAATTAAAGAAAATATTTAAATTTAAACAATTTATCTAGAAAAAACTATTACATGTTGCATTGTATTTTTGCCACACAAAACATTTAGCCATTATGGAAATGTAACAATTGTTATTCAATGTCAAAAGCAATGTATGTATTCCCATTTCTTTTTCCTTTTTTTATTCATAATACATGTCATGAAAAGAAATGTAATTTTTTATGTAGTGTGTTTAAATATTCATAAAAATTTATCTTGTGAAACAAACCTGGGGTAGATCGAGGTGAATTGGATCCAATTAGTTCACTGTTACACTGTGGAGATGTTCGCATGTGACATTTGTATTTTTTTCAGAGGTACGGTCGCTAACATAAAGAGGTTTCCCGAGAAGGCGCCGACTTAATTGTCTAAGCTTGTTTATTTATTAAATATTATTTTATATTGCTTCCTCGCAATATCGAAGATTTTTTATTTATTTTTATTTTAATTTTGTCTATTGAACTGTTAGTTCATTTAGACAGCTGTTATATTCTGTTTTAATTTTATTTTAATTTTTAATTTCCTTGTTTTTGATAATTGTTTGATTTTATTTATTTGGTTATTTGTTTATTTATTTATTTTAAAAAAATTTGTCCGTGTATCCTTGTCACACGCATAACTCATGAATCTATGAACCGATATTGTTGAAACTTGGTCGGATGGTTGGGTCTGGCTTGAGGACGGTCCCATTTCAAAATCATCAAAATTGTGTGTAAGGGTGAGGGGCGACACCCCAAAATATTTTGTGTTATATATACTACAAGTACCCAACTCAGGAAAAAATTAAAGAACAAAAAATACTTGATAAAAATCGTTGAACCCACTTACTCAATATACCCCTGGTCAAAATTATTATTGTTTAATACTGGAAATCGATAACACTTATTAATACTAAACCGGTTATCAAGTTTCATAACTGTATCATAATGGGTTCTCTAGTTATTAAATAAACACTAATTTTGAGCAAAATCTTTGGAAGGCTGTAGCTCCCCCATGAAGAATTTCCGGACATATGTTCACATACAGTTTTTTGCTTAAAATAACATCCTTGATCTACTTCTTTTACACTAGTTGTAAATCTCCCTGTATATTTAATCGATGAAAAATATTCGCAGTATCTGCATGATAAATACGAATATTTGAATAAGATATTGATCTAAGAAAAGTGAAATGTACACAACGTATGTAAATAAAGTTTATTTCGCTTGACTTTACTGTCAATAATGTAAACATTGTTGATAAGTACCTACTTGTGTAACTCTGAAGAATGACAATATTCTACGTTTATTTTTTTACGATGCATACAGTAGGTTTGTAAGTAGTTTTTAATATAAAACATCGATGGTGCGTTTCAAAACGTGGCTATCCAACTTTTACTTGGTGTTTATCTTGACCCGAAACGAAAGGATCAAGTGGAAATTTTGAAACCAGAAAACAAAGTTTTTTCTGCTTTCAAAAATGGTCAAATAGCTTTTTTCCTTCTGTTTTTGACGGGAATGCAATAATAATAATAACACGATTATTTATACAAATTTTCTCAATATGGAAAAAATGTAAAAATTATGATGCTACATGTGTAGTCAGGTTTTTAATCGAAATTACATACTTTAAAATATTTCTGACAAACACAAAAGATTGAATAAAATTGGGACATAAATTATAGATAGTAATATTTTTACAAAATGTATCAGATTAATTTTTTTAAACGTAATCATTAAACTGAAAACGGATGTTTACTCTTATCAATTTTTGAATTTTCGAATTATTTTTGAAACGGTGCGAGTAAGAGAAACATAACTACCTGTATGCTAATATTGTACCTACGTTTTTCTTGGCTTCTAGGTATAGCCGTGGGTATTAGTTCTTTATTATGGAATCTAAAAGTGTGTTTTTTACTTTTTTATAATATGTATATGAAATACATATTATTTTGTTAAATTTTAGTTGTAATTGCAATATTTTTTAATGGCCCATTTTTTAAGGTATACCCTATTGAATTTTTTCGATTTTTCGACAATTTTTTTTCCAAAATTTTGAAGAAACCGAAATTTTGAGAGACCATATCTTAAGAACGGTTTGAGTGCATTTGAGATACAGACCTGCGGTTTGAAAATTTCAACTTTTTCACTTCATTTTTTTATACAAAAAACACACTTTTAACGAAATCTAAAATTTAATTTTTTTAGTCATATTTAATGGTTTTAATTTCACTTTTTATAAAAATAGACACATAGACATCATGGTGAAAATAGTCATAATGGATTCAGGGAAGGTCAAAATGGATAATTCCTTCAAAATCTACTATATGTACATTTCTTATACATGAATATAAGAAAGTAAAAAAGTACTGGTTAATTTTTCTACAGCTATAATAACTATTTATCTTCATTTTCAGTTAATAAGTTCTAGTATAACTGAACTTCTTATTGCAGAAATCTCGTAGTTTGATATTCCCTTCGATTAGTACATAATATGTTATATATGTATACAAGCTATTCAGAAAGTAATTTAATAAAGGTTAATAAGAAAAACATGATCTCTTGCAAAAATAATCGTAACTTTACTTACGTTGTAATATTCCGTAGGTTGAAAAAATATAATTGGAAGAAATAAGTAGATAATCATAAAAATAAATGTTCTTAAACGATGGTGGAGTGAATTTGGTAGGTAAAAATAGTGGATATATCTGCAACCCATATTAATTATTTTAAGTATTTCGTGCCAAACGAAACACTTATGGAATCACTTCAGTGTCCGTCTGTCCGTCTATCACAGGCGATTTTCTCTGAAACTATTCGACGTATAAACTTGAAATTTAACACAGAGATAAAGTTTGGTAGTCCAATTATAGACGTGAAGTATAAAAAGTAAAATTTTGATTCTGGGGGTTAATTCATGGGATAAATTTGGAAATAGAATAAAAAATTCAAGAACATCGTCAAATGAAAGCTTATTGAAGCACGAATTCAATAATATATATGGTATATTTTTTAATTCATTTTAAACATAAACGAATTTACCGATTGCCCCATGAATGAATCTAATAATTACGCTAAACTGTCTCGGCAGTTAATTAAAGTATCATCGTTAATTATTTTTCTGTTTAATATACATTTATTACACCACTTTAATGATTAGAAGTACATTGTACATACATACAAGGACTGCAACATCAATAATATGTCACATCCGGTTATTAAATTTAAGTTGATTCAATCTACGAGATATTCATAACTTCTACGTTACTAATAAGATATTTATTACGCTTCAATATACATATCCTATATTGAAATTCTTTACTTTGACATTGTCTTTATATAAGATCTCTATATTTACTTTCTACTATTTTGACGTCAACGAATCGTGAATATATTTATAATGTACGCTATGCGTACCAAAAAAAAAAGATTTATTCAATTCCTACGGGTGGGGTCTCAGATGAAAGGCTACAGTTCAAAGTGTTTTAAATATGTAAACGTTTTGTTATTATTAATATCTTTGTTTAACATATTTTCAAAAAATCTTAATAATATTCTATCTCCTGCCCATATCTCCAAAAGTAATAATGAGAAAATTTTAAATAAAAAATGGGAATAATTATACATAATAATGCTGATTTCAACTAAAACTGAAACTAATCTGATCGCACCAATGTTTGTATAATGTATATGTATTAATAAATATAAAATATATTGTGCTGCCATCTTTTGCAAAATATTTAAATTGCTTCTAATTTCTGTGCTTTAAATTGGTTCTTAAGAAATGATTGATGAATTATTATTAACCATAATGACAAATCGAATAAAATATATGGATCAGAAGAAAAGAGTTACTACAAGATATTTAAAAAATATATTTTTTAAACTTTTTAAAGATTTACAGTATCTATAATTTATTTTCGACACCCTAGTGTATTTATATGAAAACTAATCGAGTTGAAATAATAAAAACATTGAACATTATACATGTCTCAAGGTTAAAACAAAGTGCTATATTGCTTATTAGTTTTATTATTTATTAGAAAAACATTGCCTACAGTGAATTTAACGACTTTTTGAACAGTGAAGTTGTTTTTCACACATGTTAGAACGCACGAAGCTTTCAAATATATCTAATCGGAATTATTTTCAATGCCATATAATGCGAATTGGATATTTGTTGTTTTATTCTGCAAATTGATTCTCGGAATTCTTTCAGTTATTGTGTTAATCCAACAGTTTGGTCTGAGATAAAAGGTATTATATATTAATTGGTTGTTACAGAGACATTGTAGGAGTTTACCACTCCTACGCTTTATGTTTGATTGATTTTAATTTAGAAGTTTGTAGAAACAATCGTATATTTTCTCTATAGGTAGTTAGTATTATACAGAATGTACCACGGGAAGGTTTCATTTTCAAACGGATGCTGTTATTGAAAAAACAAAAAAAACGTTGATAATAAGAAAGTCTGCAGTTTTTAATGGGTGCATCAATTTATTTTAATGATGAAAAACATGTTAAAATTATCAATAATTCTGTTAAAAATAACACAAAAAATTATTTTATTCATTTTGACTCTCCTCTTGTCAACGCAATTTTCTTTTTTTCAATAACTATATCCATTTGAAAATGACAGCTGATTAGTTTCAACACTTTCTCGTGGGACACCCTGTAGGTACTTAAGTATAATAATTTTAAAATGATATAAATTGGTGACTGAAACTGTTTTTCTAGAATCACATATATTTCCTTTATGCTTCCATTTATTTTCATCAACGAAGTAACGTGTGTTAAAAAGTGGGTGTGTGTACTTATGTTCGCGCATTAGAAGTTATACTTCTTTGGCATGCATGCAAAACTAAAAACCTGTTTTACCGACTGTCATAACATAAATCTGTATTATCTCCACCTAAACTAACTTTATGGTGTTAAATTGTTTCTGTTGCATTTCCGTTGCATTACTAAAATTTCACCGTGAACGCACCTAAAGAAGTATAACTTCAAACATATTTTTTAAGTTAATATTCTTAGAATTTAATCCAAAGAGGTTAGTTTTCGGGTAATCCTCAAAAATAAATTCTTTGCTGTTTTGACTTTTACAAAATTTAATATTTTTTCGAGATATATAATATTCTTCCCGGAATGGACAGTATGTATTTTCAGCTAAATCAGTCCAGTTGTTTTTGAGTTGCTGTAAACGAAAAGATGGGCAATTTAGCTTCACTAATAGGGGTTCCATTTTAACTTAAAAAAAATAATATATATCGTATCTTGTGAAACACAATGTTCTGTGAGAAAAAACTTCAAATAAAAAGTAAAAGTGGAATAGTTTTGAAGCGAACCTTAATTTAATAACAGTTCTTTTTTAATGAAATTATAATTTTCCTAGCATTTAAAACATAAATTCTTTTGTACACTAATGAATTATTTTTCAATTTCCCTTTCCAGATAAGCAACTTTTTCAAAACTTTGTGTTTCAATCAATAAGTTCAAGGTCCCTCTCGAATCGATAAAATCAAAAGTTTTTTTTAATGACAATCGAAACAAACTAATTTCCTATTTTTATTGATGAATCAAAAACCTTAAGAAAGTTTGATAACAATTTCAAGTTAAATAATTTATATTATTTGTGTATTAAATAGATTTATTATGTGATAATGTTCAAAAAATTAAGTCAAAGGTAAAAATTTGGACATTAACGACGCACACAATTAAAAGCTAATAGCATTGTTTTGTCGGTCTTGCATTCATTTGGTTTTCAAAGTTTGTAACAGCAGTTTTGTGTCTGTTTCTGTGCCGCTTTAGTGAAATAAATCGATATTATAAAAAAAAACATGCAAAATTTTTAGTTTTTATATGAATAAAATGCTTCCAATAATATTTCTTTCAGAATAAATATTATACCTTCTCGAGTTACGCTAACAAGTACCATAACAATATTTATTTTTTTATTAGAGTTTTGAATGTGTACAATAGTGTATATATTAGGCTGTGTCAAAAAAAACTATTTTTTACTCTCGTTACGAAATACGTTACCTACAATACGATGACCTAAAATAAATCCTCGCTGAAGGATTACTCTGTAGTTCAATTTTAAGAGGTGCCGAAAAAGGGGGTACCGTTTCCTACTTAAATAACATGGGAAAATGATTCTTTAGTACTGATGGAAAAATTTTAAGGATATAATTTTATAAAAGACAAAATTCTCTACAAAAGTGTCATGTCTCTCAATTCAACGTATCAAAAGTTACAGGAATTCAAATTAATTTATGTGTTAAATTGTACCTCTAAATTGTTTCTATAAAAATAAGTTAAATAGTAATTTTGTAGAAAATTGAATTCTCTATAAAAATAGTTCAGAGGACTATAGGTGTAAATGCAATGAATTAAAACTTATAAGCGTTTTAAATATTTTTTTTTTTACAAAAATCAACATTTTAACGTCAGTTTTCTATAAATATCAATAAAATTAAATAGCAATATATTACCCTGCTACTGAGCTGTCGAAAAAGGAATGACCAAGTCGATAACTACAATAATTATAACATAATTTTATACTCTATAAAATGACACCCTTAAAAAATGTCTTCAGTTATCATGAATCAGTATACGAACTTTAGTACTAAAGAATATGTTTTCCATGTTATTTAAATAGGAAACAAGACCCCTCGTTGTGGCACCTCTTAAAATTGAACTACAGGATAATCCTTGTAGGGGGGTTTATTTTGGGTCATATTTCTTAACGAAAGCGAGAAAAAATATTTTTTTTAACACACCCTAGTATGTAGGTAATGAATATCTGACGCCTACATAAAATCAAAAAGTCGTTACAGTATTTTCACTACATAGATAAATATTTAACGATGTTCCATAGTTGATTTTTCAATCTTAATAATTTGAAATATCTTCCGCCTACAGTGGAAGCTATTATGTAGAAATAAACGATTTAAGGAATTTTATTTTCGGTGAGATTTCAAAGACAATAGATTGTAATTTCCTTTTGTTTGAATATCTCTAAAGGAACGTCTCCTAATTACGTAAGAATGATTTCTGAAAATTTTCGATTCTCTTCTGGTGACCCCCACCTTCCTTTCTTTATATTAGGTTTGCTGTTTATTACTGAAATATATACAATTATTTTTATTGTGTACTAACTGTTACCCGCAATTTCCTTCATGTGAAAGATAAGTTAGGTAAAAGCTGTCAGACACAAACCCCATGAAAAAAGAGGAGTCGATACAACAGGTCGCGCGTACAAATGTCACCCATTTTTTTAATAAAAAAATAACGTTTTCAACTTTTTCTATACAAGTTTAAAAAATTTATTGTAATTATGGTATTTTAAAATTTTTGTGAATACATACTTGCATAAGGATGTGTAGGTTGACATCGGACCTTTCACCGTTCATGTACTCGTCCATGGTGGACGAGGTCTGGAACCGTCTGCGGAACATGAGCAGATTCCGTGCGATCATCGTGTTCATCACAACGATCAGTATGAATGGGCCGACCAGGGTTAACAGCGTATCCAAGACGTTTATCACCTGCATCAACATTAGATGCTCGGTTACCATTACGCACTCACCAGTGTTGCCTGTAACAAAACTATAAATTATATTCTATTTTGACTTTCCCTGAATCCATTCTGGCTATTTTTGCCATGATTTCTATGTGTCTGTTGGTTGGATCAATTCTCTTCGAGTACGAAAACCGCTTGTTTTTAAAAAACGATCTTATTACAACCAGAATTTTTTTGTTTATTTACGAATTTTTCCAATTATTATTTGAAAAAAAAGTGTTGATAAAACTTGTAAGTATTAATTTTTTCGTACCTTTTATAAATTAGCTAGAATAATTTATATAAAGTACACTGTTCGCTCTCATTATTACGTGTAAGAAAGTTCCGTGGCATCCATAGCATATTTGTTTTAAGTATAAATAATCGATTTTATTAACCAACTTCAAAAAAGTAGGAGGTTCTCAATTTAATTGATATAATATATTTTTTATGTATGTTCAGGCATAACTAAAATATGCACCGATTTGAAAGTTTTATTTGAAAGAGTATACTTCCGAGGTGGTCCCATATAAATTTCATTAGAATCTCACCATGAACTTCGAAGTTACGCCAAGAGAAAAATTAAAAACTTAAAAAAACGACTTCAAAAAACCTTAAAACACTGAAAATTATACCTATAATTAAAAACAATGTTTATGTCGGTGCCAAACCAATGAAAATTTTTTAATAAAGAAAAAATAAACCGACTTCAAAAACTGTTAAAAATTAGTAGATATACTTTCCAGTGTTTTTAGAGTTTTTTTTGTAGTCGGTTATATTTTTTTTTTTTTTAATTTTTATATAATATTTGAAACTGTTCATTGAACATTATTTTCTATAATTTATGCTCCAATTCAATTATATCTCTTGTCAATTAGCCAGAAAATTTTTTATTAGTACACAGTCATATGTGTTTATTGACAATAGATCCCTTATATAGATAAAGATTAACAATTTTGAAGCTCATCAGTTGAAAAACACTGCCATATTACATATACATACATATTTTATTGACTGGTTTCAATATCTCATTTAAAATATTTGGAATTCCTATATTAAATGGAATTACTCGTTTGTAAATGATCGAACATATAAATTATTTGTACTCTCTTGAAATGACCGTTAATTTACGAGTTATATACGGGCATTTAAACAAGGCGTCATGTCAGCTCATGTACTATTTGCGTGCTTTTGATAATAAAACTGTGTAAGTGAGTTCACTAACCGGTGAGCTTAACCCTACAGTGGTGATGCCAAGTCTCACTACCCCAACGAATTTTTTGTTTTAAATATTTTATTGGTAAATGGTGCTAGATACGTGTTCTTCTCAGTAGCTTTTTATTTTTATGGTTGCTTTTAGAATTTATTGCTGAAAAAGTATGTCAAAGTTTACTTATCCGATAGTGTTTTATGATATCAGAAAACGTAAAAGTACATGTCATGACTGCTACTGATAGTGAACAATGTTTGTTTATCTACTTA
This sequence comes from Sialis fuliginosa, assembly GCA_961205875.1. Taxonomy (NCBI): domain Eukaryota; kingdom Metazoa; phylum Arthropoda; class Insecta; order Megaloptera; family Sialidae; genus Sialis; species Sialis fuliginosa. The sequence continues at coordinate 9,709,648 of OY540817.1, read as the reverse complement.
TATAAAACAAATATTTCTGGCTAGCTGATGAAAGATATAAAAAAATAATGGAGCATAAATTATATAAAATAATGTTATTTACAATTTACATCAGGGCGAGTTCAGACTAACTGCTACTTTTACTGACTTTTTTGATTTATTTATTTTTTGCGTAAAAAAATCACTTTTTAATAAATTGACGCCTAAATAGTAGGAAATAATAAGAAAGGACAACTTTTTCATTATTACATTTAACAACTTCAAGTAACGAAGTAAAAATTATCTTTATCAATCGTGTGTTACACTTATCAAAAATCATTAAACATAGATAAACATACAATCTAGATTTATTTTTATGTTTACATCTGCCTATATAGTAACAGAAAAAAACACATAAATGGAATAAGAGTTTTTGCAGATTTACCTGACTTAATAACTTAGCTTAAATAGCCTTCTGAAATTTGTAACGTCCGTTACAGATAATTATGAGTATTTTATAAATCTAATAATAAGTGTGCAAAATTTTCCTTTTAATAACGTGAAGTTAATAAAAATCAGGTGTTATTTCATATCTTAAATTTATATAAATATCAAAAATACCGTTTTAATTAGTATAAACTTGCAAATCCATTCCATGGACTCGCTCATTATATATATTTAAAATATAATTTACAAAAATAACAAACACTTTTTGGGGTTAATTGGTAAAAGATGAAAAATGAATGGGGAATAAATTCTAGAAAATAACATTCTCTGCAACTAAATATAATAATAATAAAACAAAAATAAAAAAAATTAAAACTAAAATAAGAAAAAAATTTAAATTTACAAGAGTATTTAAGTTTCCGGTTATAAGATCGTTTTCAAAAATAGTAGGTGTTTTCTTCCATGAATAAAATTGATCCTTAATATAAAATTTCACACTGTCTCTTCCTTCCTTCAAAATGGTATAAATATATATGGCCATAGAGATTTAGCGCTACCACTGGAGGGTTAAAGTAATTTATATTTTACTACAGTAAGGTCTCATCGTAAGTTGGATCATTTAAGACAGTGTAATTGCTTCTGTTTTCTCGGCAAACAACTTCGACGCTGTTTTTATTTTCTCAGAGAAGATAATTCAAGTTTTGACATTTCGTGTTACCAAGTCGTCTGTCTGTTGGTTTTCTAATTATTTTTAGAGAAAAGGCTATTTTTTTAAATAGTTTACGATATGTGTGTAGGTGTTTTCGCATAACAATAGTTTTCTGGCATTTAGTCGTAAAATTTTACAGGTGTGTTGTGTTAATTATAATTTGTATTTGAAGTATACTCGAATGTAATATACGTGTTCTTTTCACTAATTTTCGCTTTACTGTTACGATATTACAGTTCAGGCATGTTGAACAAAGGATGTTAATATATCTACAAATATTTACTTTACATCCTTTAATTAAAATATGTTTGATATTATGGTATTATAACTTTAATTAGTAATTATTGTTCTCTAACTTACAATTAGTATTATAAATATTTAGGAAATCCTTGTAAGAAGAGGGCGCTACGATATTCAACATTTTTATTACGTACCTAACTAGATTATAACAAAATTAAATTTGAATAATTAATTTGATTTGATTTTGATGGTTGATTAGTTACTAATTTATTTATTTATGTGGTAAATAAGACCCATGATATGGAAGTTTAATATATTTTATGTATTATTTATATCTCCTTTTCATGGGATAATTTTTCCCCCATGACTGTTATTGATAGACGCACTTTATTTACGTTTTTCTAATTGATGGAAATCATATAATACTTACAGTAAGAATTCAATATAATTATTTGTAATTATTATAGACATTTGAGATAAAAATAGTTGGGAATAATATCGTCTTAAATATTAATAATAACTATTTTGGTCATAAATACAGTCAACCGGAAAGGAGATATTACGAAAAATCCGTTTATATTTGAGAAATATAGTTATATTAAGAGTATATTCATATAATAAGAAAATGTTGTTTTCGTTACATATAAAACAAGGGTTTCTTAGCCCGTCAACGCTTCTACCCGTGTAGCAATACAAGCGTTATCGCATTTCTTCGGTGTAAAAGTACGTGTATATCCACTTCAATGTAAATAGACGGATAGTAATAATAATGCTAGTTGCTCTGGAGAGCAAATAAGTTATAGTGGTCGTACAGTTTTCATTGAAATTCGCTTATCACAAACTTAATAGGCTCCTCCTATTTGATTATTATAATATTTAAATCATTTCTCCATGTACCATGTTTTGAAACTCATTTGCTAGAAGAAGAAGTGCTCTTCGTTTATAGTACTCATATATATTTGTGCGATTAAATTATTATGTAATCTATTGAAAATTGTATAAGTAAATTTTGATAATCCGAATTTTAGTATTGAAATATGTTAAACTTGTTATAAAATTAATTAATGAAATGGAAGTATATTTGTGATTTTAATTAAAATGATGTAACTATACATATAAGCTCCGCCCTAGAAAAATATAACCGATGATGTTTGTCTTAATATTTTTGAATCTATTGTAAGCGATGCTGACCTTTAGTGTGGCGGACGACTTCTGAAGCCCATAGTACGTACCTGCGATTATATGCGGTTTCTTCATAACGCCGGCCGTGAAGAACGAGTACGTCTGTGTGAGTAGAGCCACGGAGGTAATGATGGCGATTATGCACTTGGCGCGCGTCACCGTGCATATGTGCGGTCTCTGCAGCGGGTACTGGACCGCGATGAACCTCTCGACGGTAAACGCGACGATCAGCCACACGCTCAATACGCTGAACGTGGAACTAAAGTAGACCACCATCTGTAATGTGCGTATTAGTGAATATAATCAGACGTGATGGAGTAATTTATCAATCTGGGCAACGTTTTAAGTGGGATTACTACTGTCACGGATAAAAAAATTGTCAATGTTGGGTGAAACTAATTATTTTAGGATTGGATTGAGGGAATTTTATTAAGTGTATATTCAACTTGTTCAATACCAATTTTTATTGAAAAATATTAAAAATTTACAAAGTTATAGGCCTCGATATGACGCCCAAAAAATATTTCTTTTTCACAAAATGACGACGGTATGAATTTTTATGTTATTTTTATTTTTTAAGACCTTATATTTTATTCAAGTGGTTTTAAAAATAGTAATTATCAAAATTTCAAAAAACGACTACGCATTAAAAAAATTAATTAAATCGGTTCATTAGTCTTTGAAAAATCTCTGGAGCAAGGTCGAAAGAAGTCATATCAGCCGCACTCACTAAATTGATTGTAACTCAGACAATTTTCAGAATTTCAACTTAATTAATCCAGGATATCACCGGATTCTATCAGTGCCGGATTAAGTCAGCGTGGGGCATGTAGCAAATGTTATAAAGAGGCCATTGGCAGTGGCGTCGCTAGGGGGGGAGGGTGATTTCCCGGGCGGAAATCATTAGTGTCCCTCCCCCCGAATAAAAGTTTAAAGTATTATTTTTTGTAAATTAGGCGAGTGTCACCCCTTGTGAATTTTTTATGACAGAAAAAATATCAGTATGTTCTATTTTTTAATAAATTGGACGGTTATCATCCCAAAAAAAAGTCAATTGATTCAATTTATTAGACATTTAACCCCTTGGAAGCTTTAAATAACCAAAAAAGGAAGGTAAATAGGCTTTATTTTATTTAAAAATGAGACGTGTGTCCCCCGGGGCGTTTAATGTGGGCAAATTTAGAAAAATCGATTAAAAAAATCAAAGATCGGAGCTTTAAAAATCGATTTTTCGATTAAATCAAATCGAGATTGGAAACCCTAAAATTAAATTATTAATTACTGTAGATTTAGACACCCCGTATCAATCAACGGACGGTAGATGATAAATCCATTAAGATATATTTTTCCGAAAAGCCGCCTCTTAAGAGATGCGGGGCCCGTAGCATTTGCTACTCCTGCTACATGGTTAATCCGGCACTGGATCCTTAGTTTTCAACATTTACATACCTGGCATAATCCGGGCTTATTGTAATAATCATATATTGTGTTATTCGCCAAATAGACCACCAGTAGCATCGACAGAAAGCCGAAATCGGCGAGTGCAAGAGCGGCCAGGTAATAGCTCGAACTCCTTAGCTTCAGATGCGTGGAGAGAAACACAATACACGACAGTATGTTTCCGAGGAGCCCGACGAATATCAGAATTGGCTGATAGTACGTACTGAAGATTTCCAGCACTATGTGCATCGGGCACTCGTCCTCGAAACCTTCGTCGTCTATCCTCGGGTCAAATGATATGTTGTACAGCTCGTGGAAATAGTGATGATGGTGATGGTATATGTGCGGGGGCGCCGAGTTGATGGCCACGTTTAACGGCGCGCTGAATTCAGCTAGTTTGTAAACTGTGTCTGACATTTTCAGTTCGGTGATATTCTCTTGTATGACCATTTGGAGATGGAAGGGGAGTGTCTATAGTTGGTAAAGTTCTATTTCACTGTCCATGATTAGGTGCTTCTTGTCTATTGAGTTTATTAATTGTTTTTAAAGAAAATTGTATTTGAATGTTTTTTTTTTAAATTTACTAGAAGAAAGTATAAGAATATTTATAAGATAGATAATAATGCGAGTATATATAAAAACCTACATCCTAATGGCTGTGCAATTAAAAAAAACATCTGCCAAGTAAATGCACAGTGCTTCCTCGTGCTAAATTCACTAAAACCGATAGTGTTCAGATAAATTGCCTGGCATTGGTTAACCATTTAATTTTTATACAAATTTTACTAAAAAATCTTAGTTCGAATTTTTTCTTAAAACGCACCTGAATATTTTTTTATATATTTTTAATTTTTTGACAATTTCAATCTAAATCTAAATTTATGCAAATGTCAAAATGACATTTAAAACGTCAAAGTGACATTTAAAACGCCAAAGTGACATTTAAAACGTCAAAATGACACTTAATATATCCAATCAAATATCAATTTAGAAAAACAAAACACGAATTTTTAAAATTAATTTAGATAAATCTTTGTAAGGGAATATTTTACAACAAACGTAGTAGACCTATATTATAGGAAATTTAATTCTCTACAAAAAATATTCTATAAAATTTTCTCGTAACATGTGTCGTTCTTGAGATATCTTGAAAAAATAAATATTTTGGGGTGTCACCCCTCCCCCTTACACACGATTTTAATGATTTTGAAATGGGACCGTCCTCAAACCAAACCCAACCATCCGACCAAGTTTCAATAATATCGGTTCAGTGGTTCATGAGTTATGCGTGTGACAAGGATTCAGGGGACAGACGGACGGACGGACGGACGGACGGACGGACAGACAGACAGACACGGAACGAAAAGTGTTTGTCTTGACGTGAAACGGATAAATAAATTTAAAATTTTGAAATTGGAGAACTTTTTTTTTGTCTCAATCTGAAACGATCACATAGCTTCTCGTATCTTCGATATTGCGAGGAAGCAATTGTATTTTTTAAGTTAATATATCATTTTCTAGCCAATATAATCCGTTTTGACAGATTTTAGAAGTTTTGTCTGTCTGTTTATTTATTCCAATTTGATATAAAAAACGCGAAACCATTTCTGGTGGAATTTTTACTATTCAAAAGTCTAATTATGACAGGTCCGTAGTATGAAAAATTCATAATTATATTATACTGAACCGATTTTTATGGGACTTTCACCGTTCTAAAACCAAAGAATTAGTTAAGGCTGTATGATAATTGAATTATGGTAGACCTGTACGAAGAAAAAAAATAATTTGCTGAGATTTTATGATTGTAATAAATAATAATATAAAATCTAAACATCCCAAATTAAAACACCAGTAATTTGTTTCATAAACGTTTTAATGACAGCTAATAAGAAATTTGTGATCATCTAAATGTTTACTAGCCATTTCTTAACGCATTTAATTAAACGTGAGGAAAACATTATTGTAAATGTGTTTATCTTGTTACGTAACCTTACATGTTCAAATCGACACAGTTTGACCAAATTTCATCTTTCTTTTTTAATATTTATTTATTATTTTTTGTTTCTTGCTCATGACTCATAACTTATTTTGTTTCTTGATATTTTATTTTATTGATAAAAAAACTGTACGTATTACATATAAATATATAACCAGGGCCACATTATCTATGTAACTAAAAGATCCCCACTATAAGAGGTCCTTCCCCAAATCGACAAAAAAAATGTATATGAAATAAATTTTAAATAGAATTATTAATATACCCTGCGAACTTGAAAAAGAAGTATTTAATATTAGGTAAACTTTTTCATATGTAGGGGAGAGTGGGCTAGTTACGAACACCTAACGGAGAAATCAAATAAATTAAAACCTGAGTAAGAAAACTATAGATGTATTGTGTATTATGATTTAATAATCTATTAGTTATACATTTTCAGTATCAATTTTTGTAAAATATAAAAACAAAATAAAAATACAGACAAAAACAAAACCCTATGTTCGTAATTACCCGATTAGCATGGGGTAATCACAAACAATGGAGTAATTAAACGTAATTAGTACGAAATTCGCAACAAAAGCCTTTGGATGTACTTTGACCACTGGTACACTTATCATGTGCCCATTAATTGCACTTGAAGCAGATAACCTAGTCTACAACAGGAGGATTTTGATATTTTTCATTATAATAACAAAAATAGTTATTTTCTTTATCAACATCTTCGTTTCTTCTTCTTTTTACTTGGTACTTCTTCTTTTGGTTATTTTCTTTAAAATGACTGCGATTTCTCGCACTTTTTACAGTTTTAGTTTTCATCAGTCTTTTTTACAACGTTCGGAATTGCCCCATTTAATTTGTTCGTCATTATGCCACGAACTTGAAAAAAATAATCACATTTTTTGAGGTTATAATCATATAATAAGCAATACATCAAATACTGTTTGATCGAGACTTTCTTGGGTATAATTTCAGTTATTATATCTTCAGTTATATATCCTCTTCTAACATACTGAAACGACTGAATTTGCGATTCGTGATTACCCCACTCTCCCCTATTTATTTTAAATACGATTTCCTCGAAAGTTTTAAATTGAAATATTAACCACTCGATTTCAAGAAACAAAATACATATGACACAAGTTGTATGATATTTTTACAAGAATTGAAATAATTTAAAGTCGATTTATTTATTTATTCCATTCAATAAATTGAGTTTTTCAAGCGAAAAAAGGAAATACAAAATACTATTTACTATGTATTTTACTTTTTGCTGAAATATTCATATTCATACTTTATCAATGCAAAAAGGGTATAAATGCTAAATAAACGTAAAAAACTGCTTTCATTTTTTTGTCGCTCTATCGGAAAAGGAATTTTTAGGTATAAAAGAAAGTTAAAAAGAATGCTATCTACATATAATATAATATGAATTGGTATGTGTAGGCGTCATGCTGTAAGTCATTCGTAAATCAAATTGAGTATAACTGTAGTAAACAGCCGGTTTGTTATTTATGTATATAAAATATATTTTAAAAAGTCGGACCTATATAACTTATATTATTTATAAATAATAATCCAGATATAAATTATATCAATATATTTAATAGTAAAAAAACATCTGCCAAGTAAATGCACAGTGCTTCCTCGTGCTAAATTCACTAAAACCGATAGTGTTCAGATAAATTGCCTGGCATTGGTTAACCATTTAATTTTTATACAAATTTTACTAAAAAATCTTAGTTCGAATTTTTTCTTAAAACGCACCTGAATATTTTTTCATATATTTTTAATTTTTTGACAATTTCAATCTAAATCTAAATTTATGCAAATGTCAAAATGACATTTAAAACGTCAAAGTGACATTAAAAACGCCAAAGTGACATTTAAAACGTCAAAATGACACTTAATATATCCAATCAAATATCAATTTAGAAAAACAAAACACGAATTTTAAAAATTAATTTAGATAAATCTTTGTAAGGGAATATTTTACAACAAACGTAGTAGACCCATATTATAGGAAATTTAATTCTCTACAAAAAATATTCTATAAAATTTTCTCGTAACATGTGTCGTTCTTAAGATATCTTGAAAAAAGAAATATTTTGGGGTGTCACCCCTCCCCCTTACACACGATTTTGATGATTTTGAAATGGGACCGTCCTCAAACCAAACCCAACCATTCGACCAAGTTTCAATAATATCGGTTCAGTGGTTCATGAGTTATGCGTGTGACAAGAATTCAGGGGACAGACGGACGGACGGACGGACGGACGGACGGACGGACGGACGGACGGACAGACAGACAGACACGGAACGAAAAGTGTTTGTCTTGACGTGAAATGGATAAATAAATTTAAAATTTTGAAATTGGAGAATTTTTTTTTTGTCTCAATCTGAAACGATCACATAGCTTCTCGTATCTTCGATATTGCGAGGAAGCAAAACACACTTATTGCTTTTAACGTGATTGATACCTAATTATTCCTAAGTAAAAAGTTAACTTCAAGATTTCATTCATATTAATAATAATAATAATAAAACAAAATTAACCACGATTAGTTAATCAGTTGTTTTCAAACCATGTTTAACGTTAATTCTAAACTTAATCTCAATTTATAAATGAACAATTCACTAAATATGATAATTTTTTACCTTATAATATTTATCATAGCCGTGATTGTTTTTTAGAATTGACATAATAATGGTTTTAAAACAACTGATTAACTAATCGTGATTAATTTTGCTTTATGCAACCCAAGGTCAATCTTTTTAGGTTAGTAATAATCCAAATCCGATAAAATCCTTTACCAACAGTGTTGTTGTTGTTATTGGCCATATCATATGACTGTTTTAATGATTACTGTAGTAAAATGCACAACATATAAAATATACAAGCAATATAAACACCCTAACTTTATATTACAACATAAAAACTAAACTGCATCTACTAAAATAAGAAATGAAATATGAAACGTTACCCATCCTGCGTTGGCTAAATTTAACTTAATTATATGCACTTTTTCTTTTTTATGTGGTTCTATTGTGAAATTTCCTATGTTACAATTGGAATATTGTATTTCAAATACATTTATTAATGAATCAGAGGCCGTACCGGTTAAGCTTACTTAATAAATATTTTATTGCTATTAAAAAAATATTATAAAAAATTATCTCTAAAAAAAATTATTATATGGAGGCTAAAACAGACAGGAGTTATCCATGGTTCAAGTGCAAAGTTCTTCAGATTTTCTGATTTTTGCTAAATAGTGGTCTAAATAAGTATTATACAAAAAAAAGTTTCAAATAAAAGTTAATCGCTATAAAATTCCCTATAACCTCCAAGTTTAACGTTTTTTAAGTTGAAACCTCTGGTAAATAAACATTTTGTGGTACAAATAAATAATTATTCAGATCAGGTTCCTGACTATTATTTTTAATCATTATCATTAATAATTAACTTTTAAATTTAAACAGAACAAAAATTATTTGTACTTTTTGTTCTGATTCGTCTTTGTTCGGTAATTTAATTGTTGATTAGTTATTATTATTATTGTACTTAATTCAAATATATTTTTCAAATACCCTAAACAAAAATTCCGTAGCCCACGCGAGCACAGCTAGTCTATACATTTAAACTAAAACAATAAATAACAACAACTATACAAAAGTTTAATTTTAACTTTTCGCAAACAAATTCAGTTTATACAATTCAGTAATACATATACCTAGTAAATATTTTTGATGTACATTGTATATACTTCATACAGATGGAATATTTATTGTTGATTTAACAAAATAATGCGAGTTTTATTTATGTAACAGTATTTAGTTCTTGGTTTGCATGGAGGCGTCTTCGTTATTTTCTATTCTAAATATGACATTAGAGTTAATATTATATTAAACGAATTATTAAATGTCATTCATATTTTGAATACATAGAACTAAATAAGTTTTATTGTTTTTTTTTAAATAAAAAATAATTTGATTTGCAAAAAAAACGTATGGGAACTATTTATTACATACATTGAAATAATATTTTTAATTATTAAATATATATGTATGTTAAAAAAATGTACTTTTCAAAATTAAAATTTCTGTTTATGAAAAATTGGCATTACTTTCTTTAAAATAAAAATGCAATATATGTATAATGTATGTGTAATGGATTGATTTAGCGCCTGTTGATGGTAAGTGCTGTCTTGAATAAAATAAAATATAAAAATGCAAGGCTGTAGGTCCATACATAATAAAATTATGTTTAAATCATCGATGCAGCGAAATGATGTAAGATAGAGCAAAAAAGAGCAGAAATATATTTATAAATAATATAAACTACAAGGAAAATGAGACGGTATGTATCTAATTGTAAAAGTACTCGTAATAGTTCAAAAATAAGATTCGTTCAATGTTGCTGGACCAAAATTTAATTCAATATCGGTACTCTTTTTAATAAAATACCGGTATTTAACGGCTAATAAAAATTTCTAAAAAAATTTAATTTTTTAATTACTGTTGTTAAGCTACTCATAGGTTACTTTTATAGAATAATTTGCCATCGATTAGAACTATCAAATTTAATTAGATGATAGAAACTTATTTTATCGCGAACTATCACACGATTTTCCAAAAATTGCAGAACTGTAACCGTACTTATATTTTACAATTTATCCCTCTACCCTTCCATTTTTAAAGAGATACTAAACAAAACAAAATTGTTTTATTGATACTTTTTTATTGGTAAGAATTCAATATCGAACAAAGCGTAAAATAACGAATAATTTTTCAAGATACTGACTTGAGTCGATTCATTAACTAAAAATATTTGTTCAAAAAGAACAAATCATTCATGAATTAAACATTTCTTCTACTTGCAATATCTGAACAAAGTTAACCCATTGTATATCGCGTATGCTTTAATTTAAACGTTGTAAAAATTAGCAAAGCAAAACTTATAAACAAACAGAACTTCTGAATATTTCCGCTCAACCCACTTTGGAAAACACTAGACAAACATAGATGATAATCTACGATAAATCATAACATTCTTTTCGAACATTTCAAACACTTTCTTCTAAACAAAAGAAACATAAAACTTTTAATGCTACATATAAAACTTATAAAAACAGAAACAAACATTCAAAACCTTTGTCGAACAATCTGGGATTAGTTATCAATCAATCTGATTGATACTTTACACACCCGCACAGTCACTTTCACATCTATTAGAATAATGTTAAGAATTTCATTAATCACGTGCCGGTATTTGTAAACGACGAATCATTAAACAGAGAAGCGATATTGTCTATATACACGTATTCTTGCGCGTGCCTGTGTGTGTGCGGAAGAATGAATAGATCACGCAACGCGAAAAATATGTTATATTATCTGACACAGTATGAGACCTGCAAGTGCCCGAGTTCGTATCCCGATGCTGACTGGTAGAGCGTCGACCGACGGCGTCGCGCGTTCGACGTCTAGTAATTGCGCGCTTGTATGGGTGTGTGTGTGTGTGTGTGTGTGTGTGTGTGTGTGTGTGTGTGTGTGTGGGTGTGTGTGTGTGTGTGTATATGTGTTGTATAAGATCGCTTGTGTATTGTTCCCACAGATAAGTTGAGACGGGTTACAGAAAGTATTATTTTTTTATTTATATTATATTTAAGGCAATTATTGAATTATATCAAAAATATTTCTTAATATACAAGTTCAATAGAAAATAGAAGCGTTATTTTTGATGACAACATAGTTATTAATCATTTGTCTAAATTACAATATAGATCATGTTTGGTATCATTCGAAAGACATAATATTTTTTTTCTTTTAAGGGGGAAGATCCATTTATAACCTTCAAAAATTTCTATTTTTTGTTTTCATAAAATGTTAGTCAAACATGCATAGAATATCGTCCTAAAATTTTAGAGCGAAATTCGCAGTTATAGCCTGTGAATGAGTTATCAACTCTACCAAATGCGTTTTTCTGAAAACCACTTTTTCGTGAACCTCATGCAAGATTACCTCAAAAACTATTTGATCGATCATTTTAAAGTTTTGTACACTTATAGATAATAAAATTATCTTCTATGTGAACCAAAATTAAAAAAAAAAAAAACTACTTTTTCATGAACAAATAACATATAGTAAAAATTTCGTTTTTTTTTCAAACACGTTACATTTTTAAAATTTTCATTTTTATTTTTTTTATTTTTTTAGGTTCACATAGAGTGTGTGGGTCTTAAAAATCTAATACTTCTTGTTTCTGATGTAATTTTTCAACATTAAGTGGCCCGCTAAACCAAATGATTAAAATTTATTATCACTTACCAAACTATTTAAAAATGTTAAGTGAAAAAGATTTTAAAAAACAATTAAAAGAATTATTATTATTGCGTATGAACTATGTATTATAATATTAAAGAATATTATGATTGTAAAATTATTTAGTATTAGTTTTTGTGAATTTTTGTTTTCTTTCTTTTGACTTATTTTACATTGTACTACAGTATATGAAATAAATATTATTATTATGTAGCAGATGCTACGATGCACGCAGTGGAAAACTCGGGTGGCAACCGTCTCTAAAACAAGTGTAGTTATTTATTAAAAAACATATTTATAAGAAATAAGAGATATAATAATATGTACATAAAATTTTAATTATGTGGAATTAATAGTTTCGACACAAAAAACCTTTAAAATTTGCATATTTTCGGCTGTATATATTAATAACATAACAATAATATAATACTAATAAAGTAGAACAGCCTCTATTTAAAATATTATGAAAATTAGTTTAACATTTTTTATCCTACTATTTTATTTATTGCTCTACGATTATTAGTACCGGAAATATAAGCTTTCAAAGTGTGACTTATTTTTGTTGCATTCGTGCTCCCGAGGTTACCTCCTAGTATCGTCGGAGAATACGTAAAAAAACAACTAATAAAGTAGGCATTGGATTGCATTATTTACACCAGCGAACACCATGCTTAAATTTCGCTAAAAAGCATTTTTCGCTTATCTGTTCAATCCAGCACAAGTGAACTTAATTAATTACTTTTTTTAATATACAGGGTGTTTCTTGGCCAGGTCAGAGAATATTAAATTATAAAAACATTTATTTTGATATCTACGCAAATAAATCACCTGGTTCATAATTTTGACCAGCCCTGTATATGGAAAACATATTTTGCAAAATATTTATATAATAATATTTTGAAAACAATTTGCATCAATACTTATTTATTAAATGATAGCTTGTGATCTATTATGGAACAAAAATATATGTATGTATATATGCATGTAAACTGCATCATAAAACTAATATTTGTATGGGGCATGTACAGGAATATGATGTATGAAAAATCGATTATGTCAATTCACTTACTGGATGTGTTAATACAAAATGCAAAACGTGTAGGTATATTAAATTGAAAATATGCAGATATAGTAATGACGTTGGTCTATAATTTATATAAAACCTCAAAATTAGTGTGCTATCTATTATACCTACGCAATGGATGGCAGAAACGTGGTTAGGTATAAAATTCGATTATTTTTTTGTTTGTATGTTTGTACTCCTGTAACTCCAAAACAGGTAAACTGATTTTGATAAATAAGGTATTAAAATCTTAAACAAGGGAAGATAAAGGACAAATAACACATTACCTAGCGTTGTTACAATATCGCTCCACGAGTCATTGGCGTATCATTCAGATTTTAAAATAAATATCAATTGTTTTGAATTATAAAATTAAATTAATAATAAATGTTTTACATTGTCTTTAAAAGTATTTTAAATGATAATTGATTAACAGAGAAACGTTATCATCTTTCATACATACTAAATTCAACTGTAATTTAAAGCATATTTGCATATTATAAATTTTCAACTGACACCTCTGGGATAATATGCGATTTTGACAATTAAAAAAAGATAGCCGCCGACAAATTTTGGTAACACTTTCATATACGGACTAGCATTGGTTGTTATGTATCCATAGTCTTTCCTAATCTAAGGTTAAAATATTCGTAAGTAAATCTTAAAACTTACTTTTCACCCATTTTTAATTGTTGCATCGATTTAAAACTTTGCTTTATGTAATTCTGGTGACATTGAGCTTGTATGATGATAGAGGTCGAAGATGGTCATACGAGTATAGACTCCTCAGTGGCTTATAATAAGCTCAAGCGTAGTTTTTTATTCAAACTACACCTTTTGAACTTGTTTATAATTTTTTAGTTTAAATATTTTAGCGTACCCATATAGGAAATTCCAGCCTTGACGATGGGCCCAAGCTTGACCAATATTGGGTTGCCAGTGTTGCTTTTTTGATATTGGCCAACCTTCAGATACTCAGCTTAGGTCACCTATTATTTACCTGAGATTGGGTCAACTCTGGGCCAGCCTTAGTACGACAAACCTTGGCCGAGTCTTGAAAGAAGTTATCATTTGTATCTTGGTCCAGTCTTGACTAGCATTCGCGTATTTTTTTATTTGTAATGGAATTTGATCAATATTTTTGACTAGAAGAAAATCATAGGATCTGTAATATACATTTACCTGCTGTATAATAACAACGAAACAGTTTAGGAATAAATACAAAAATAATTAATTAATTCTAACAACGAAAACCATCATTAATTGTTTATATGATGTAATTTAATTACCAAAAACAACAATTTCAGCTGTTTAAACGTGTGACGTCTCATTAAAATGTACGACTATTATAACATGCATTTATACAAGTAATATGTTTTTGTGAGACCGCATTGCCATACGTGTAGAGGAAGGTGTTGTACTTTGGGCCATTTTTTTTTATTCTTTAGTTATCATGACTTTTTCATAGCGTATTTAATAAGAACAATGTATTAATAAAGTTATCAATCGTATCATATTGCACACTCCAAGCAAGCTATAGCTTGGAGTGTGTTCTTTTCTCGTTCAAAATTTTTTTTTCGTATGTATAATACATTGATAAAATTAGTATTATATATTAAATTTCTTTAGTAATCTACTTAAAAGTCTACATTTTCTGAAAGAG
Organism: Sialis fuliginosa; assembly: GCA_961205875.1. Lineage (NCBI taxonomy): Eukaryota > Metazoa > Arthropoda > Insecta > Megaloptera > Sialidae > Sialis > Sialis fuliginosa. Next base: position 9,694,635 of record OY540817.1, on the reverse strand, counting down.
AACATTACAGTCTCCATATTTACTTAGTTTAATATAAATTGGTTTTAATTTTCTCTTATAAAAATATAAACATTCAATTTGTCGTGGAATTTTCAAGTGACGGCAACACGCCACAGGTCGCAAAACGTAATAAATTAACAGAAATCCTTTTGAATTAACTTCATCTTTTTCAGAATAGAACCCTATTTAAACCCAACAAAATCGGATAAATAGAAGTAAGAAATGGTATTGAATAAGTTGAATATATACTTAATAAAATGTCCTTTACCCGACCTTTAAATAATTAGTTATACCTGTGAAAAAATTCCCAAACATTGACAATTTTTGACCCGTCACAGTGGCTTTCCAATAGATGTAGATTTTATAAATTATATAAATGTACATAAAAATGAATTCAACGTGGGCGAAACCGCATGGTAAAAAAAATAGGTACAATCTTATTGTAGATAACATAAATTTCAAACAGACCGGTCTGAAGTACAACACTTTCCCCTACAATCTACAATATTCCACTTAACAGTGTTAGTATTCTAACATTACTCATACATACCTACTAGCTTCTGTATTATTAGGTTCTATTCTAAGCACACTGTCAACGGCCTTTAGTTAAATGCAGACCTTATGAAAATCAAACGCGGCAGCTTGAAGCTTTTAAAAAATAATCAAATGCATTCGCGTTTAAAAATGTATATTGTTGAGTAACTTGCAAACTGCTCGCACTTATATTCATCTTAATTATAGTTTGCTGTTTATTATTGTTTAGAAATAATGATTACTATTTTCATGTTCGACTTAATACGGTCAATGATTGTGTCTGATGTATTAATTTTAGTTGCTTGTTTCTATGTATTATGTAAGAAAATGAATGTGTTAGATTTTTTAATTAAAAAAATAAACTGCCCTGGTCGGCACAAGACTTTTTTATACATCATGATACAGAAAAAATTACATAAGTTAACTCTTTCTGCTAAGAAATTGAATATAATTAACTACATTACATTGTTGTTTTTGTTAATGTTTGAGATATATTTTAATTCTATTCTGCGATTTTATTTCAAACGTTTTATTATAAATTGTTATAATAGTTTTCCTGTTTATAAAAAATGTTATTTTGTCAATGGTTTCTTATTTGTTTGATATTTCAACAATTCAACACTTTTTATATATTTAATTAACAGTTGTAAAAAAAAAATTTGGGGGGGAAAAATGAACAGAACATAAAAAGAAGATACATTTTTTAAAACTGTTCTAGTATGAACAAAATCAACTTTTTTTTAAATGCAATATTTAGTACGAAAAGAGTCTAAAATTTTATTTTCAGTTTTTTAGATGGTTTTTAAAAGGCATATTATTTTTTTTTAAGTTTTTTTTTTAGTTTACTTGATATATCGTAAATAAAATCAACTAAAAAATTCATTAATTCAATTTTTGTAATACTAATTGGCGTCTCAATTATTGCTTTAAGAAAAAATGTTTCATACAAAAGTTATCCAGAACAACATGTGTATGAAATAAAAAAATACACCATTCCATTTAATAAAAAAAGTTGCCTACCGAGCGCGAAGGTATATAAATTTGGATATTTATATTAAAAAACAAGAGATAGTTCTTATTTGAAATTTTTTGATATTATCAATAGTTACAGAAATATAATAACTATTTTCTCAGAAAAATATAAATAATTTAATAAAAATCATTTTTAGCCATACTAGAACGTTAGTGGTCGATTAGTGTCATTTCTGAATGTCAATAAAATTCAAATAATACTTTCTAATTAAAAAGCATAAAAATGAAATTGATTTGATTTGAAAACAATGCGGTTGAAGCTGCGAGAAATTTCTAGTAAATAGGTAATAAACAAAAATATTAATTTAGTTAGACGTCAACATTTTCTTATGTGTGTTGAGGTTTGAATTCTATTCATTATACTCGTAGAACGTAATGCACTAGTAGAGTAAACATAATCCTGTGTGTTGAGTTTGTTTGCATAACGTTGTACAAGTTTCTCTAGAAATGCAGCTATTTCTTTTAACATAGTATCGTTCGACCGCAGAACTTTGAACTGTTGTCAAGCAGAAATCATGAAATTCTCTCATATATTGAAGAAGTTTTAACTCTTATATAAGAAGAAAATAAAAAGCTGTTCAGAAATAATTTACAACAAATTGTCAGAAATAATTCAAGAAAAAAAATTAACTTCTATTTATATTATTTATATTTATAAGGTACTGGCACCAGTTATGGCCGCTATAAGAGCAAGGTTTACTGTTTTTGGGATTGACGGGCTTTTTTTGTATTTCTCATGAACTCATGTTACTAATAAAATAAGTAACTCTTTGTTTAATCAATTTAATTACCAAAGTCCGCAAATATAGTTTGTTTTTAAATTATAGCCTTTTATTTTGTTTAAGTTTTTTCTCCAGTAATGGATAAAGTAAAACCGGTAATGAGCACGCAGTGATTGATACTTGTTAATGATTACAAAATGATAAGTACTACGACACAAAAGATATAAAATAAAGAACCGTCAAATTTGAAACAATGTAAAGCAGTTTCTATGATAATATAATAATTAATAAATAACTAATAATTAGTTTAAATGTCCACCATTTTGACACCTATTGGCCGATTGTCATTAAATCACGCTGTAAGACAGTTAAATGTATATAAATTAATATTCAGAAATAGTAGTAATCAAATATCAACAAATATTTCTAATTCAGTACATTTAATTAAAAAATAGTCATTACTGAGGTCATATCCAAGACTGATGCCAGTACCTTATTATATTTACTTCGAATAATTTTGGACATTCCTTTCAAGACAATAATGTAAGTCTGGACAGATCTTAATAAGAACTAACAGATGTAAGAAGCTTCCTTAAAAAGTAAAACAAAAAATAAACTAATTACTTTATAAATTCATGAAAAATTAATTGGATTACTAGAGTAAAATATGATCGCATTCTTGAACTAGATTAATCTCGATTTGATGCGATAATACAGAATGCATAAGATGCTTGAGTACATTTGTTAATTTTTTGGCGAGTATAAATCTGTTATCAAATAGCTTACGAACCTTGTATATTATTTTAACTCTTCACTATTAATTTTGTAATGGTATAGTCTTACTTTAACGTGGACGCGTCCGATATCCATACTATATATATTTACATTTTTTAAAATTAAATTACAACCTTTTGTTTAACTAGATAATTAAAGGGGACCACTGTGCGACGTGTCATTGTTACTTGAGATAGTAAAAAATTTAAATCTTAATGTGGTATTAGGTGAAATTCATTTTTTTATTCAATGGAACAAAAAGTAAATATCTGCCTTGAGAACCACGGGACTTTTTTAAACAGTGAATAGTGTACGTGATTCTTATTTTATTAAAACATTTCTGACAAATTAATAACATAGAATAAAATGAATAATATAGATAATATACAATATATAACAAATGAATTTTTTTGAACGTAATAACTGAAAACGGAAGTTTACTCTTGTCATTTTTTTTATTTTCGAATTATTTTTGAAATAAGAAAAAAATGTTTTGAATAAAATATGTCGAGTATGTTATTATCTATAATTTATTCCCCATACATTTTTTCCAACATTTATGATTTAGCCAGAAATAATTTTTTTATATAATTAATAAGACTCAACCACACTGTTCACTCTCAGTATTACGTATAAGAAAGTCCCATGGTACCTATAGCAAACACACACACTGTTCAATGTATTTAAGACGTATAAGAAAGTCCCATGACACTCATGGCAGATATTCCTTATCTGTTATGAGCCATTTAAAGTATAATAATTTTTTTTTTGTTTTTTCGAAAAAATGAATAGAACATAAATTATAGATATTGATATTACCTACAATTTTTAACTTGACCATTTTTCTCTATTTCGTACCGTTTCAAAGTAATTCGAAAAATTCAAAAATCGCCGTAGGTAAACATCCGTATTCGGTTGAAAGATCGTTTTCAAAAATAGGACGTTTTCTTCCCAGATAAAAATTAATATTAAATATAAAATTACATCCTTCTACGATTTGTCGTATTTGAGTTACAGCGCTTACAGACAGACACACAGACATCATGACGAAAATAGTCAGAAGGGAAGGTCAAAATGGATAATTCCATCAAAATCCGGATTTCGAAAAAAATTGGCTTCACTACACTTACTTATACTATTGTATATTGCATATACATGGTTATAAGAATTTAGTAAAAAATATAGTGGAATAGTCAAGTTTTGATACGACTTCTTAAAGAAGGAATAATATCTAACAGACGGACGGACAAAACTGAAACATTCATCTACGTTTGTGAATATGTTTCGGGAGTAAATTAAGTAGGTTAATATGATTTTCTCCCACAATGAATCCCACGTGGACATTTATTTCCGACCACGAGGAGATCTTTCCGTGTATCCTAAGGCTACAAAAATACAGTTTTAATTAAGTTATTCGGAATTGTTATCTGATATTATGAATTAAAATGTTGTTTTTCATTTTTTATTTTCAATAAGTTGTTTTTCTTTGCTATCACGATGTTCAATTTTGTATCTGTATTTTTAATTAAAATTAAATCAATACAGAAAGTTTGTGGGGATCGAATGATCATTGCTAACTTTATTATTATTGGTGTTTAAATGGGCTGAAGTATCGATATTTTTTTCAGGATAAATAATGGCGGTGTCAAAAAAATAATTGCATGTCGAATCTCAGAGATATATTGATATATAACTTTTTTAATGGAATACCCTTGGTATAATTATTGAATTTTATAGCTGATAATGCTCTCTTTATCGAAATTGTGGTAAGACTGATGCATAGCAAGAGATAATAAGTGTTAAATTAATAGAAAATATCGAAAAACATTAATATTATATGTAAATTTAAACATTTAAAAATTTAAAACAATTATTTTGGGTACCTATTTATGTTATTTATTTGCGGAGTTTCATTGTTATTTTGTATATATATTTATTATATTTTGGAGGTGATATCGATAAATGTGAGTAAAATTTGAATAATAAATGACTAATACTAAAAATCGATAATACTTATTAATACTAAACCGCACATTTAATTTCATAACTGCACCACACTGCGTTTTCAAGATATTAAATAATAAAATTTTTAGGGATTATCTTTGTGGGGAGGGGGGTGTAGTTCTCTCACAGTAAATTTATGGACATATGTTCATATAAGGTTTTTTAAATTAAAATAACTTCCTCGATCAACTGTTAAAATTTATCACGCTCGGTATCATAAAGAATTTTGGTTATAAACTTTAGAAAACGTATTTGATCATCTCCATTAAATTCACATCTCCCTAATGCTATTCACCAGGTATATTAAAACGTACAATGAATAATAGCTTATGTTAGTTATATTTATGCACATAGAGCGCGAACGAATCGAATACACGAATGCAAAACATTTTGTGAAATGTTAATAGTCAGTTTGGTAGATTACCAAATATCAAAGCGATGACATATTTACCTTCTTGTATGGCATGTTAATTAATTCTTACCAAAGAAATGTCATATTTACATTTCATTAAATAATGCCTAAGTGTTTCGTAATTGGTTTATAATTAATTAATTTAATTAACTACTTTTAAAATAAAATATTTTCAATAAGAATAAAATATTTGTCGTTTTTTATTACTAATTTTTTTTAAAAAGACTTTTAAAAGTGCGAATCGTGACTCGCGCGTTTGTGTTCCGTACCGACCAATACAGAATATTAATTACTTTTCATTGAAGTTTTAGTGCCAGCGCAAGATGATACTCTACTAATATGGAGCGTATCTAACACACCTCCCCCTGTCCCTCACTATACTGACACCACTGAACGTTACAAATGAATCGCATGACGAAGAAAAATATACATTTTTTCAGTTTACTCGATTACGTTTAGATAATTATTGTCAAAAAACTTCTTGCAATAACAGCGAAAGCCCGACAAGTCCAAATAGTTTTCATGTAACCTCGATATGATTATACATATTCCAAAACTTTCATAAAATCATTTGTTACCCTATTTTTAGGGGGTTATATGATGCAATATGGGAAATATGAAATTTTTAATTTGTGGTGAGCAAAAACTCCCACATTATTAAGGTAACCTAACCTGAGTTTTTTTTCTGTTAAAAGATGGGGGAATTATATTTTTTCTTTTTCCAACTTTTTCCAATTTTTTCATATTCTATATTTGTAGATAATTTCAGTTTACTAAGATTAACTAAGCAAATTACAGACACACAGACAGGTAGAGTTGGTATGGAACAAGCTACAAAAATCATTAAAATTGTTTCAAAACGTCAAAAATGTTGTATAAATTTACAGTATTAAAACATGTTTATATCTAGCTAATAATTTTTGAAACTGAAAAAAGAATTAACAAAACAAGAACGTGCATGAGTTATTAATTATTTAATATTAATTATTTTCATTTAAAAGTTTATTTTCATAACAGGTATATTCAAAACTGATTTACTATTCATCAATAGGTGTGTTTTATACATAATTCATTGAGAAATATAATTTAAAAATAGATATATACAAATAATTTTTAATAGTATTTTCTTGTAACAAAAATAAAAAATGTTCTGTTTTTCTTCAACACTACGCGACCTATTTGCCGTATGTTCTCGATGATATATATTTATCGAAATGCAGAAGCTATTTTTCATTAAATATTATGTAGTAAGTGCTGAAGAAATATATGTTTGTGGAAGAAAAATGTAAGATGTTGTTGACTGATTTGAGTCGATCTCTTAGAGAATATATTTTTCCGTGCAATGGCAATAATAGTAGAGGCATACGTCATTTTTTATTTAAATATCTGAATGGGTGATTTCCAAATTGTTCCTAACTCACGCCACATTTTTGAAATTATTATTTCATGTATTTAAGCTTCCGCGATAATCTGGATATGGATCTTGGCCGATAACACTACCAAATCGACGCGGTTTCAAGCCAGAAGCCGAGATACACATTATTATTTCATGTACATATGTTTATACATTTATTTGTAAATATTAATTAATTTTCATAAAAATAGTTCAGAATATGCACTAAGAAAAGAAAACGTATGGATGTCATCAAGTTAAACCGGAAACAGTTCCAAGGTCACTTATGAATTTCCCCTTAAAGTAACTTTAATTCAAGGAACGCAAAACATTAATTTCTTATGATCGCAAATATTTTCTTTACAATTAAATAAACTTATATTTATTTATTATAACAGAAAACAATCATTAATTAATTAAACCATCAGGGTAAAAATGCATAAAATGTTTTTATGATAAATTTTAATATAATATTTATTTATTTAAATGTAAGGGCAATTTAACTTTAACATGATTATTAAAACAGTATATAAAAATATGGAAAATAATATCTTCTATAGAAACAGAGAAAAGAAAAACGCCTGATCTTACATTTATTTAAACGATATCAGGTGATTTTGTAAGAATTCAGACGAGCTACTCTTTTCAAGAAAATGAAATGAAAATACATATATAAAAATGTAAAAATATATATCTTCAATATTCCCGTCCGATTCATGTTTCCACAAATATGGGAATAGAAATATAAACGTCAGAAACGCAAAAGTTATTGAATTGTAAGCTCCTCAATTTAATTATTTGACTTATGTCGATATGTAATTGTAAATCAACTTTTATCGAATCTACATTGATATTTTAAACTTATTGATCGCGAAGAATATATATTTTTTTGTCTTAGAATATAGTAGGTTAATTAGTAATTTGTATTCAAACTATACAGGGTGTTTTGTTCAGATATGTATGTATCAAAATAAAATACAAAATTATATCGGAATAAATATTTTTTATCAAAAAACAAGTATGATCTGATTACTTAGCTATATCAAAATCAAAACTATTAAAAGGCGATTCTTTGCAGTGTGTCTTTTGCAGACGGTCGAGGATATCCCATAATAGCTTTATTTTACTGCATTTTTTATTATCAAGATAATTATCAATATTATTAAGTGAATGCAAAAAAATATAGATTTAAGAACTATTTGAGTTCATATCAAAATATGTGTATATTGTACATATCATAAACTATGTATATCAAATAAATATTAATATTCGCATCTAATACATTATATTATCAAATGTACTACTTTCGTAACGAAACAAAATTCTTATAATGTATTATATTAGGTTTCTGTATTATGTATTATATAACGTATAAGTTATTTCCTAAAATAGAACAACATATTAACGTAACTAAAAATAACACAAGTGTAAAAATATCCAGCGCACATTGGTTCGTGATTTGATCCAATTAAATATTCAATGTTACCCACACTTGTCCATAACAATGCCCTATTCAAGTTTGTGCAAATATGCATGCATATATTTTGTGGTTAGAATAACAGTGACAATTAATTAAATAGTAGAATTTGTCAAAAAGAAATAAAAGTATATATATATATATATACAATATAATATAATAGTAGTGACGTTAAATATAAATAAAAATAAAAACAAACTTGTTTGTCTAAACGTCAAAATTTATTTAAGAAAAGGTAATCGCAAGCTTTCGATTCACAGAATCATCGTCAGGCTAATAATAAAGATTTAATATTATTGAGATAACGACATCGTTCTCAAATTTAAATCTTTATTATTAGCCTGACGATGATTCTGTGAATCAAAAGCTTGCGATTACCTTTTCTTAAATAAATTTTGACGTTTAGACAAACAAGTTTGTTTTTATATATACAATATACATATGTACATGTATCTGCATATATTTTTCTCTTTATTTTAGATGTGTATTATTGGAAAACATTATGCTGTTAATAATAGATTTAATAATAATCGAGTAAAATGCAATAAGATGCCACGAACGGAAAGATATCACACTCCTAATATCTTCCGATGTAGAAAAGATACAACCATAGACATAGAGCATGGACAACGCATCTGACTTGAAAACAGAGCCGTGTTAAAAGAGAAAGATTGAAAATGATTTGGGATATACTTGTCATTATTTAAACCATAGGTATCCAACCTTTTGAACCTTCTGGGCCGCATAGCAGAAATTTTATTTAATTTAATTCACTAAGGGCCGCAGGCCAGAATATAAAACTGAGGACTTTTTTTTTTGATCGCGTCAATTTCAATTCCTAATTTTATTGAATAAATAGAGAGTTAGATTAGGATAAATAAAAACTGAAGACCTTTTTTTTTAGTTTTTCATTGTAAATTTATTATTATAATTTTTTTTTTTTAAATTATCCTCACGGGCCGCACCAAGGATCCTCGATGGTCGCATGTTGGACAAGCTTGATTTAAACAAGAGTAACTATTTCATTCTTGTTAGAAAAAAAGATAGATATATCCCAAACGCCACCTCATCTCTCTCACTGTTTTGAAGAAATGTTACACCATTATATGTTAATACAATACGACAATAATTTAAAAGTCATTCAATAGAATTCCTCGTGCATATAAAAATAAGAAGGTGTCGGTTCAGTTGTGACAGTGCTTATTGTGTTCTTGGAGTTTTAAAGTAAAATATATATTTTTTTAAAACACCCAAATTTTACGTAGCATACCGAAGTCATTTTTAATTTTTTATCTTAAAGGATCAACTTTTAGAAAAATTTCCAAATAGTAAAAAGTGCTTAGAATTGGCCAAGTAATGCAAATATATTATTTTTGGAACTATTCTTGACATATATTTTTTTGTTCAACAATTTCTTTGTCTAATTATAAGCATTCTTAACTATTTGCAAAAGGTTATTATTCTGATATGTGATAAAAAAATTCAAAATGATTGACCATTTTGTTTTCGAAAGATTTGAAACACATAAATTTATAATATAAGAAAATAATATATGTATAAAATTCAATTTAATTCGTTTCTAGAGTACTTAAAAGTCAACTAAGTTTTTAAAGTGTAAAAACATACTGTAGTACAGCTTACAATATTACATATTTTATGTCAAACTTGTGGGTATAAATTTAATTAAAACACATAGAATAACTTTTCTTATTAACAAGTTTTCAAAAAAGATTATATATTACTTATAAATTATCCACATGCATTTCTATTAGTTTTGAAAAGATTAATTACATGTTATTTACATAAGCAAATAAAAGGTCAGTGTGGCATAAAATTGTCGCTTTACAATACACAGTATAATATATAATAATATACATATATCGCTGATCAATAATACTTATAATAAATATATATTAATAATATTAATATAATTCAATATAATAATTTAAAAATTAAGTAATGTAAGGTTTTTATTTTATTTTTTGAGGGGAGAGGTCCATAAAATCTTACGTAAAGAAAGGGAGAGGGGAAGTTATCATAATCTTACAAACCATAATAAGTGAAAAGGGGTGTCAAAATTTTCAAAATATTGTTAACACTAAGAAATCAAAATCATATCTTCGAGGTAAAACTACATCATTCAATTACAATTTTTTTTTTAAATATAGATATCGCTTATATTTTTTATAAAGCATTCGTATATTACTGATAACTTACATATATATGTATATGTAGAAGATCACGCGTTCTTTTTCTTTTTTGATGTAAAAATTGATTACGAAGCCACACGACAGACGTTTAATATAATATTTCCATTTAATATATTTGTTCTACTCCGTTCACTCAATTACGATAGATTTTATGTCTTCGCATATTTTATATGAAAAACGTGAAATATAAGGTAATACTAAAAATCCAATTTGTATGATCATGATCATATGTTACATATACGGTATTTCTTTTTTCATATAAATATACAGTGTATCTATACAAGAGTTAGAAAAATTTAAATATTACATTTAATTCATAGGATCGATAGTTATTTATTTCTGTTATACAAGTACACCTCGTTTTTCATATACATATATTATTATTTTATTCATCGAAGCTCTATCGCGAACAAAAAATCCGAGCGGTACACATTTTTAATTAATACTAATTTAAAATACAATAGCACCTCGCAATAACTGCTACTCATTTAACGGTGTTTCGCAATAACGGCGCTCTTAAATCCCTCTAAAATCATTCTTTTTCAGTTGTAAATCGTGTACTGTACGTACTAAATATATAGTTAAAGGTAAATATTGTGTAAATTTCCCTTTCTATAATTGTTGTTAGTTAGCGTTATTGCACACTTATATTAGTACATAGAACGTAGTTTTACTTGCGAACACTTGCGAGGTACAAAAAAAGCCTTAATTCACTTAACGGCTAGGGTCTGGTTCCAATTTCACCATTACTTCGAGGTGCTACTGTATATATGCATAATAAAAGATAAACATGTTTTTTGAAATTATACCAATTAGTCAACGTTTATTTTTAAACATAGGTAGGTACTATATTTAATATTCTAGCGGACCTATCTCGGCTTCGCATGTGAATTGATATTTCACCCCCTGTTACGTATGGAATTGGGTTGTAATTGTTGTTTTTATCTGACCCGACCAATGTTGTTCTGTACAAAAATAATTTGCTTAAAAATCAGACCATAAATACACATTGTCGTAAATATTTCGACTCCTGTAACTAACATATATTCTGAATATGACCCAAATCGGACCATACACATTCTCGACCCCAGCGCCACCTACCGGGTCCAAAAAACAGATAACCCTTACGGAACACCAAACAAACATATGGTGTGAATATGGCTTCGATACATCCAGTGGTTTAAGCCTGATGAGACCACATACATACGCACCAATGTTTCTGTATATTAAGATAAAAACATTAGTTTAGTTGTTAAAAATATATATAGATAAGAGATTCATTTATTTCCAGTGCTATGAAATCCTGAAGCACGCCATGACGTCACTGGAAGGAAAGCTGGCACCTAGTGGGTACCCTTTCGAGAGAGTAAGCACATACGTTCTCAACCCCAAGGCCATAACGATGGGACAGCTGTACGGTGAATTCGACATTCGGACTCACGAGTGGTACGTATAAAGCACATATGTATATTTTTCAAGGATGTTTTTCACAAAACGAAAATTCAATATACAATATAACCTAGTTTCTGTGGAAAATAATCTTTATAGTTAGATTGTATCAATATAGAGTAGATAGAGAAGTGGTGGATAACACTATTTGAGAAGTATTAGTGAGAACAAATTCGCAATTTTCGAATATAATCGTGTATATTATTATATTCATATCTTTATACTTACATATGTATATATACAGGCTAAAGAATTTAACCGAACTCAAGAGATTTTAATGTTATTTCAGACATTTTATGTATTTAATATTTTAATATTATAAAATTGAATTTCCGAAGTAGATTTACTGGTATACCGGGTGTTCCAGACCACCCGTCCACTATGTTTTACGCTTAAACTATTGGAGATAGAGTTTTATGATACAAAATTTACTATATATATCGACCCTAAAGAATTTCAGGAAAATGTTTTCAACCCCCTAAAACTCCTCCTTGGGGGGTAGTTTGAAGGGTACATGCCCGTTTCTCAGCAAAATCAAATGGAAAGGTATATCCAAAAGTAGATCATAAAAAAGTAAGAAACTTTTGTAAAAAAAATTTTTTCATACATTCAATTGTTTAGAAAATATGGCGACTTGATCCTAAATTTTAGGGTTTTACTAAAATTGCTCTAGTTTCGTTAAATATTAATGAAATTTTATTTTTTAAATTTGTTTTGAAATTATAAATAACGAACTTTCTAATGATGTATGATTATTTGAGATTTGGATAATTTAAAGTGTCATACGCGACATATCAAAAATTCAGAACTTCAATTGGGGATAATTCAAAAATTTTAAATGGAATGGTATATCAATTAGTACTTTATCTTAATAAATATATTTAAATTAACATTTTTAATAAAATTTATAATTAAAATTTATAATTAAAATTAAAATTATCTACTTTTGGATATACCTTTCCATTTGATTTTGCTGAGAAACGGGCATGTACCCCTCAAACTACCCCCCAAGGATGAGTTTTAGGGGGTTGAAAATATTTTCCTGAAATTCTTTAGGGTCGATATAGATAGTAAATTTTTTATCATAAAACTCTATCTTCAATAGTTTGGGCGTAAAACATAGTGGACGGGTGGTCTGGAACACCCGGTATATGCATGTATATCGGTAATATAAAGATAATTGTATTATAATAGTAATGAAGAGTAACTTATAATATTTAATTATATATGTACATAAATATACATATAATAATTTTTTATATACATAAAATAATGAAAGAACATAATTTGTTCTATAGAAATATTTTCATCGGATTAAAAATTAAATTTTTTTCATCTTTTTATTTTTCTTCGTTCTTTACATAAGATGAATATCTATATTTAATGTGTAAATTTGAATGTGTAAATTATTCATAAAATAAAAATTGTAAAATATGGAATTAAGTATATAATTTAATACAATTATAAAAGATCAACCCACATTTGATGTACACACGTAAAAAATTGACTGACCAAGAATTCTTTGTTTTATATATAACGAAAACAATATTTACTAATATAAGAATATACTCTTAATCCAGCTTTATTATTATTTTTTCTTTAAACCAATTAATATTGTCGTACGTATTAAATTCAAATTTTAGCAACCTAAAAAAAATTGATTTTGGACGCACCCTATATTTGGAAGTACGAATATAATTAAATAATCCCACTTGTGTTGATTTATTATATGTATATAGTTAATCTCACAATCGGTAGTTACTGTGATGTTATTACTCACATTCTATTATTAAAGTGTAATAAACACGTGTAAGGAAAACATAAGTGACCTTCAATCATAAATCAATTAATTATTATTTGTTACATATTTCAAAAACATAACACGTATGAACTTCAACTCCAATATGTAATTTATTGTATGTATGTAATCTACGTATCAAACTTTGCTAAATGATTTTATGTTTCTAATTGTGAAGTTTTTCCTATAATTTTCTATTAACCATTCAAGATAAATATGTAATTAATATAAACATAATATGTACACTGATTATCGAGATATTTTTATTGAAATGTTGTGGAATATAATTTATATAATAATAATTCAAGTAACTTGGCTAACAGCCAATGAGTGCCACAAAGAAAAAGGATATTCCCGAGATGGTTCACTGACTTTACATGAAATATGCTTTAAAAAAAATCAGTAAAAATGTAAAAAAAAACATATACATATTATGAACCGTTTATTTTGAAGAAGGGGTGACTCCATATATAAAAAAATAATTTACTCATACTCAGGCAGAAAATTTTCAACTACTTCGCCTCTCCCCCTCCATTCTCTATCCATATAATATGAAATGGTCTATATATGGAACCCAATTTAATGTTTATGTCGTAACTAAAATTTATTTTAAAACTTTTCGATATTATTTAAACTATTACTGATTACATTATTTATATAAATTGGTTCTGAATAGAAATATTAAATAAGTAAATTGAAAAACCATTAAGGTACGGGACACTTATACGCAAGGTTCGACTCGCAATTGACTTTTTTTTACTATGCAATCACACTTTCCCTGAGTTTGAAACAAATGAAAATATTCAAACAAACTAAGCGCCCCACATTTTGTGTTCCCTTAAAAATAAACATGGCATTTTAATCAGTAGTAGCATAATGTTTACATAACGAATGATGAATACGACTTCTACTAATGTTGTTAATATGTCAAAATGAAATGGCAAATGTACGTTTTTTCATAATGTATGTTTTAATTTAAATGTTAAAATTAATTTATGATTTCAATGAAAAATATGTACGTAGGAATATTTAAAGCTTACTTCAGGATTTTTTTCGTTAGAATCTTTTCAGTCTTTTTATGTTTTTATTTACATCTTAAATTAAATTTTAGTAAATTTTAAATTACTTTGTTTGTTTCTTTAGAGTCAAAGTAGACTCCTCAAAAAAAAGTGGGTGGGTGGTGGGAAGCATATCTCCATTTCTATGTATTGATTTGAACAAAAAATCAAATATTTTTTTTAAATCTAAAACTTTGTAGCTGTGAAAGTTCCATCAAAATCGGTTCAGTAATTTTCATCTCAAGTCGAAACAAACAAACGTAGACGTAAGATAATTTTGTTTTGCTTATAAAACCTACAGACTCAAGAACTCATTATACAGGCAGAGTATACAGATTTATATATATTATTATTGATTACTTTTTGTTTTAAAGATTATATCTGCCCGTCGGGGAAATGAAAACAGAAGTATATTAAATTAAAAATGACATATTTTATAAAATAAAGAGAATTCATAAAAATATTTTCTTTGTTTTTTTATTGTTAATTAAATCAAACTCTATTCCTTTGTGTGGTACGCTGCCTAAACCGTTAAATATTGAACAATATAATGTAGTAAAGAATTATGTAGTATAAAAAGATCTAAAATAAACTCCGCGATACCATATATCTAACACTAAAGTAGTATAACCCTTATTATGAATTTCGGATCGGATCGAACCGGGCTTAATTTTTGTTTGTAATGTTTAGACTGGGTCGGATCGGACCTTAGTATAAACCAGACCGGGCTGGGTCCTGACCTTAATATAAATCGTATAATTCGGACCGGATTAGACCTGCCCGAAAAAAAAGTTTCGGACCGGATCGGGCTACCTTTTTAAGGCCCGATCTGATCTCTAGTAGGTATTGCCAGTGACGTCGCTAAGGAGGGGGCAGAGTGGCGCCCTCAAGGGGTAACTTGTCACATAATATTTTTAAAAGATAATATCATACTCATATGTTACTATTAATATAAATCAAAGAATAGTTTTACAGTTTAATTTGATGTGAAATGAGTTTTTATCAAGTATGTACAAAGGGTAGTTGAGAAATATACTTTTTTAGAAGTAGTCAGGTCCCGAGTGAATACTTTTAGGAAGGTTGTACTGTATTTACAACATTTTATAACTTAAATGTTAATGTGGGAAATATGCTAATTTGTTCCATGAATTCTAACCTGATATTTTATGCAAAACTATATATTATGGTAGTGTAAACATTAATTTGAATTAATTAACCAACGAAATGTATCTGTATCATCTGGGAAATTAATTAATTAATTAAACCAGGGAAATGCATTAAACTCGTCGATACGATTTATGTTGATATACTCAATCGTTGATTGATGCGACGTGTGCTCGGGTAGATAATGATTTATGTATGTATATAATTGAAAAGCTACTCTATTGCAATTGTCAACAACTAGCTTGCCCAAAGGAAATCGTTTTTATGCACTTCACTTAAAGCAGTTGTAACTACTAATTGATTTGAATTTTTTCTTCGTTTTTCTATTGTGTTTGTAACAAACATTTTATTCTGAACTTTAAGCGATTTATAGTTTCAGAGTACTAAAGTCCTGTTAACAGTCTTGGACGCTTTAAGAACAAGGTATACAATAAGTCCTCGACTTACGCGATTAATTCGTTCTAAAGGTTTTCATGTAAGTCGAAAAGTCGAGGATTTACTGTAGCAAAAAATATAACAATTAGTTTTGTAAAACAAGTGAACGCAGCAGAGAAAAATGTTTAAAATTGTAAACATAATGCACCAACTCAGTACTAAAAACCCTAAAAAAGATATAAATTTCCTGTTATGCCAACTATACTTTGAGCATATAGACAAGGGGGGAATGAGGAAAGGGTGAGGTGTTTGACAATCTCGGTTGGCACAATGGCCGCAAGGATATAAAGAAAAAACACTTTTTTTCAAATCGCGTAAGTATGAATTCGCGTAAGTCGAAATCGCGTTAGTCGAAGACTACCTGTACTGTTTTTTTTGGATTGATAGGCTTCTTATTCTTATGAATTCATGTTACTAATAAAACAAGTACCTCTTTATTAAATCAATTTAATTACCAAAGTCTGGAAATATAGTTTGTTTTTTTTAAATTATAGCCTTTTATGTTTTTTTCTCCAGTAATGGATAAAGTAAAACTAGTAATGGGCACCAAGTGATGGACACAAACAAAATGATAAGTACTACGACACAAAAGTTATAAAATAAAGAATCGTATTTGAAACAATGTAAAGCAGATGCTATGTTAATATCATAATTAATAAATAGATTAATAGATAGATTGACACCCATTGGCCGATTGTCATCAAATTAAGCTTTTTTACAGTTTAATGGCAGTAATCAAATATCAACAAATATTTTTAATTTAGTACATTTAATTAAAAAAGAGTCCAACATTGGGTATGATTTAAGACTTGTACCAGTACCTTATTATTTTTTTATATATTAATAAATTTATGTGGCACCTATGGTAGCATTTTTGTATATATTAATAAACAATTCCACTTTGAAGGACGGACGGAATCCTACCGTCGCTTGTGCGTGTCGGAGCGGCGTCGGAGGAACCCGAGAAACACTGGTACGTGTTCGACGGCCCCGTGGACGCCGTATGGATAGAGAACATGAACACAGTGCTGGACGATAACAAGAAACTGTGTCTGACTAGCGGTGAGATAATCAAGCTGACCCCGCGGCAGACGATGATGTTCGAGGTCGCGGATCTAGCGGTCGCGTCGCCGGCTACCGTCTCCCGGTGCGGCATGGTTTACCTCGAGCCGAGCGTGTTGGGGCTGCAGCCGTTTGTCAACTGTTGGATGCAGAGATTACCTAATGTGAGTTAATTCTTACGAGGTGACTCGAGTCAGTATTTTTAAAAGATAAAAATAACTTTCAAAATGAAAATTAAGTTGTGGAGGGAGGGGGAAATTTTGATACATTTGTATGCAGTTTTTAATAATTTATGTTTACATTTATTTAAGGTAGTTCTTGTACTACAGTACTATCAAAAAGTTACGCTCATAATATTATGGTAAAATATTGAAAAAATTAAAATTCAAGAAAATTTGCTCTTTTCCATACACACATCTTGCTGTACGCAGTGTTGCTAGATTGATTCTATTCAGTCCGTCGATATGTCGTTCTTTGTTAAATTTAACACTTTCTATGGTTGTATTAGTACGTATTAGGGCCGTTTTCTTAATTTTATGACTAAACGCTTTGACAGATTTTGATAAAAACTACTAAACAGCAAAGGATTATTATTCTAATATGTGATAAAAAAATTCAAAATGATTAACCGTTTTGTGTCTGAAATACAAGTTGTATTTTTTATAAAAATATGTCGAGGCGTTAAGTCATGAAAATTAAGAGAACGGACATAATATGTACTTGATATAGCGGATACGTACAAAAATTACAAACTTTGATGACAATTATCTCGAGTTTAAAATGGTCGATCTCTTTAAAATTTCACATTCGGATAGATATCATTATTCTTTCTGCCTCTTATTTTTTTAATTCTATCAAAATGACGTTTGCACGTGAACTATGTACCTTAAATAATTACTCCAATCGAAAAAATGTTAATATAAAAGATTGACGATAGTTCTCTTTAATCGAGCAACATCAATAGTAATTAAATCCCTATTGTATTTACATTACATTTGTTCTAGCGCGCCAAACCGTACGACAAACAGCTATTCTATCTCTTCGAGTCGTATTTGTTCCCGGCTCTCGAATACCTGCGCACCAAAATGCGGGAGATCGTGGGTTCCGTGGACTCGGCTCTCGTGCAATCGTTCCTGGGGCTTATGGACTATAGGCTACAAGCACTGGCCGACAACAAGATGCCACCGCCAACGGAAGCTATGATGGAACTTGTCCGTGAGTTAATTTTTGATGTTATACTTCTCTAGGCGCGTTCAGGATGCGCACTATACAACGGAAATAGTTAAACACTATGAAATTAGGCTAGGTGTATAGATAATACAGATTTCTATTATAATAGACGGTAAAACATATTTTTAGTTTTTCATTTGCACGCCAGATGTCACTACGCTAATGCGCGTACAAAAGTACACACACCCACTTTATAATTTATATATTCATTATTTTCAAATTTCATAAATTTTTCTTCACAAAAAATTTGCATAAAAAAATAATAAGTAATTTGAAAAACAATTCTCTGAGAATCTTTTATTAGTAAAACTTGTAGCCATGACTGCTTGGTTAATGTTATTAATTATATTTCATTTTTTACTATTGTATTCTTGATCGTATCTTCAATCTAAAATACAAATAAATGACACCCACGATTTAAAAAAAATATTCCCTTTATTGATTACTGTATTTTTAACTAAATTCTGTGTATTTATAATGTAAATGCTTATTTTAAAAGTTTTAAAGAAATCGTTATTTAATTAATATAACATTTCCAGTTAATACTATTTATATCTACATATAATCGTGTTAATTAATTGATATCAAAACACTAAACATTGATTGAAAATAAACAACAGTAAACAATCAATTTGTATTTATACTTCAACGTAAAGTGTGTTAGCACCATTAGAGGTAGTGCTTTTTAAAATTAGACTAGAAAACCATATTTCTTTTGACTATGTACGTATTATAATGGCTTCGTTCCAATTCACATTTCTTTGAAAAAGCATAGTTCACTAGAAATGGGTCAATTTATTTCAAATCATTATTCTTATAACTATTATTAATACTCATTTTATTTTACTGACGGAAAATGAGAATTCATTGAATAGGAACGAAACGTATTAAATAAAAATATTTAAAAAAAACATTATGAATTGTACTATGAATAATAAATAATTTAATGAATAATTATGTTATCTCGTAACAATCACTGTATTGTTAAAAGTCATTTTATAAACGTTATTAAAGAAAATATGGTTTTTATTCGACGCCTGATAACTACAAATTTAACAATATGTATGCCGCTAACAAAGTATCACTGAAATTATGATTTTAAATAATGAAATAGGTTAAAAAGATTATAAAAAATGTATTTATTTTTATATTAAAAGCGAGATTAATATAATTTTTGTTAAAATAAAAACACAAATTACAGTAATCCGCCATGTTAGATGCAACACCAATCAGAGTAAATGACGTCACGGCTAAGTAAACATCATTTTTGTTTCATTAATATCTGCACTGTTTATAAATTATTTTGTGGTTTTAAATTATCAATTTGCTCAGTTTTATGTTACCAAAACTAAAACCGAGAAACGTTAGCAATGGAACAAAGATTTATTATTGTTGACAGTGAGTGTATACATAGGCGTGACGTCAAAAATGCGCCATTACAATTACGAGCGTTTTGGCGTCAAATTCAAAATTAGTTTTAAAGGGTCAATTTTAGTGATTAAACCATTATTTTCTGCAGAAATAAGCCTTTTTTTGGTAATAGGAGATACGTAAGATCATCATAGAATAGTTTTTTAAATTAGGCATCATGCCTATTTCATCGAGAAATAGATGAAATTTGATGAAGTTATTCCACAAGAAAATGAGAACGTTTTACTAATAAATAGTTTTAAAGTACCTTTTTTTTAAATTAACATGGGCTCTTATGACAGAATAGTTTTATGATGATTTATTTTCAATTCAACACATAGTTTGATCACTGACATTTTTTTTTTAATTTTCATAAAATGTCCCATTTAAATAACATGTGGAAATGATTCATTAGTACTAAAGTTTGGTACTTCTGATTTGTAATATCTGATGAAAAATTTTTTTGTAGAGGATAAAAAATTCTATACAAAGGTATCAAAAGTTAGCGTCAATCTTCTGTAAATATTAATATATAATCCTATCTTCCAAGCTGTCAAAAATGTAATCACCAAGCCAGAATAAGAAAATAATTTTACTCTCTACAAAATTTTCATCTGTTATGAATCAAAAATAATAAATTTAGTACTAAAGAATTATTTTCCCATGTTTTTTAAATAAGAAATAGAATACCCCCCCCCTCTACATCACCTCTTATAATTAAGTGGGGGGAATTATTTTAGGTCATAAAGTAGCTTATTTCGTAACCAGAGTGAAGAAAAAGAATATTGATTTTTTAACACCCTAATACTCATATTGTATATGTGTATGTAAAATGTAAGTGTGTTTATAAATGTACTATATACAATGAACTAATCACCGGTATTCATTCAAAAACCAGGCCAAACCTCCTCCACAGCTGTCGCACGGGCTAATACTCACGGTTTTACCCAAAAACCTATTTGTGATGTTTCACATTTATAATTATTAATTGTATACACTACAGCAACTGTTGAACGGTTTTATCCTATGTATTATTTAGTTATTTAAATCCATACTAATATTATAAATGCGAAAATTTGTCTCTCTGTTTGTCTGTTTCTCAGTTTGTTATTTTTACAGAGCTAAACTGTTGAACCGATCTTGATGGAATTTGGCAGGCAAAAATTGTACGCTCGACCGATTTTTTTCTTACTTAAACTAAATTACACGCGAACGTAGTTGCGAGTAACATTTTATTTCCACATATTTGTTATAAAAGAGAAAAACTGTTATAGTTTCTATATACCGAATTTTTTCGTTTTCAAGCCCGTAATTATAAAAGTAATGAAGAATTTTTTTTTCAAAAGCTTTTGTTAAATAAGTTTTGCAATAAAATAAATAATGAATAAAGATTTTATATATTCACTCTCATAATTTTGAAATTTTTCACTCCTGACATATAACGCACAATAAACCGCGTATGATAATTATAAAAACAACACCAGCTCGATCATCTGCATAACAACTAAGCAAATTCTATTTTACGTAATACATTACATAACAAACTCCATCTACGTCATTGATCGCCTACACGTGTCAATAAATTATGTTTTTTAAAGCACAATGTCATTTTTAACATCGCATTATACTATTTTTTAATGGGTCAAATGCGAGTTGAACCTCACGCGATTAGTGTTCCGTACCGAGCAATACAGAATATCATTATTTGCCACTGAAATGTGCGTGCCGGCTCACGCTACTACTACTACCGCCGAGCTTATCACACGTATAGCACGAAGAATAACATATCGTTCTTTAATTTAATGTTTTGGTAAAAATTGTAAAAATAATTCTTAAACGCGAGCCGGCTCTTACATGTTTATAGTGCTGTATGACGCACATTATATTTTTCTTCTGTTTGAAAAAGTCGGACAATATCTGATAGTTTTCGTGTAGGTTTATTTATTTAATTTTTTTCGTCGATTTTTTCAAAGCATCCTACTGCTCTTAAATCTAAACTAAATTCATAATCCTGGTTTCGTCCGTGAGAAAATTCTTTATAATATTGGACATAAGGGTTATACGACGAGATGAAAAATTCCTCAATCTTGTATCGGTCTCAGTAACTTGTACAAGACGAGACCGGCTTAATTTTTTCGAGACGAGATAGCTTCAATTTTCACGAAACGATATAAAAACGAAACTATCACTTGTAAAATTTGAAACCAAAACGAGATAAGACGCTTGACTCTCGTCTCGGCTTCCGTGCAGCCTTGCAGGGCAATACAATATTTTACTTATGGTGGAGGTGCTGAGTAGGGTTTTAAGTAATACATGAAAGCAGTTATATATTTACTTCTTAAGACGTAATACTTATAATAGACCAAGCTCCCATGACATTTAGTCTACCTCACATGACTACTCTGTGAAACTTGGCTTAATTATAGCAAATATACCCGGTAATAACAATCCGGTGGCAGACCGATAGGTTTACGTTAATTAATATTTTAAATTAATTTTTGAAGTCACTAAAAAAAGGTGGTTACTTACCCTGCATGACTACTCGCTGAATAGTTACATTGGATAAAAATTGACGGGCCCAATGGGCCCATACAACCCTGGTCTAAATTACTATTGGTTGATACTGTAAACCGATAGCACTTATTTATACTAAACCTTGTATCAAAATTCATAACTGTAGCACAATGGGTTCTCAAGATGTAGATAAGAAGGAAAAATGATCTGCACTTGGTTTACTTTAATTTTACAAAATCTTTTTATAAGATTTTTATGTTAATTTTTTATTCACCAAGTTATTAAATATTTCTCTTTTTTTCTTGCAGCCGGGCTACTGGTTTCTTGGGTAGTGTTCTCTTTAATCTGGAGTGTGGGAGGTACTTGCGACAGACAGTCTCGGGGTCCATTTAGTGAGTGGTTAAGGAACAAGATGAACAACCTGAACCGGACGCCTACGAAGATGGTAGCTCATGAACCTATGTTTCCGAAGAAAGGTTTCGTTTATGATTACAAGTAAGTTATTTTATGGAATGGGCTTCAGAAGTCATCTGCCACTTTAAAGGTCAGAATCGCTTACAACAAATTCAAAAATATTAAGACAAACATCGTCGGTTATCTTTTTCTAGGGCGAAACTTATATTGTTACATCCAGGGGTTATTTTACATAGTATGTAGTTGTAACTTGTTTCTGCAGTTCTAAAAATGCAGCTGTTGTGTAGTTAAAAATTATAAATATAGAGCAAAAAAAATGTCATTACAACCAATAAAACATAAATATACTACAAAAAAGATACATCTGGTTGACAAAGTACAAGCAGAAAACAAAAAAAGGTAATTGCAATTAGAATATACATATATACAACAAAAAAGATATTATAGATACAGTTGAAAAGCAAAAATAACATAAATTATAACATAAATATACTACGAAAAAATCATCCAATTGAAAAATTACAAATACAAAGCAAAAAAAAAGAGGAAAATGTGTAGTTGTAAAATTTTCTTAAAATAACCCCTGGTTACATCATTTTAAATAAAAACACAAATATACGTCCATTTCATTAATTAATTTTATATCAAGTTATACTATCATTACCACAAAAAATTTCAATCAAAAGGCAAAATCCATTGCTTTTGTGTGAGGTCCTTTTTTTGCTCTACTGCTAACAGTAGACGTTTATAAACTAAAAGCCATTGTTTTAATGTCCTTCATAACTCTTGAAAGTTTGTCGGTATGTTTACGGCACACTCTGTATATTTAGTTTAAACCACTATTTAACACACACAGAATTAAAAATACATTTAAATTAAAATAAAAGATGCAATATCAGTAATTTTATTCATATTTAGGTCAGGTTCAATTATTTAAAAATCACCGGAATTGAATTAATATTCCATATTTAATTTTATCATGATTGGTTGTATTGTTTGAACAAATTCAGTTTTAATTAAATTAAATTTTAACTATCTCAGAAAATAAGATACAATAATACGTAAAATTATAAAACTCATATAAAATACCACAAAAATTAAACATTTTCCTTGACCTAAATCCTAAAAGAATATATATATATGTAGGTAAAATAATTTAATTGTAAGGTTTCGTTAATATTATTGTAAATAAAATAAGTATGCAAATTTATAATATGATTTGCATACTAATGCAAACAAAATAATATTTAAATACATATAGGTTGATTGGACATACAAATATCTCAATATTTTGCATTTTACAATGTATGAAATTATAAAAACTAATGAAGATCTGTACAATGCAAAATATTTATACAGGTAATTTATTTTGATATATTTTGTATCTGTTTGTGTGTTCTTACTTGACACTAAAACTACTGAAAGGATATTTTTGAGTCTTTCACATTTCTAAATCGTACAACCTTAGAATAAATTTAGACTACATGATAATTTATTTACGGCAGACCCGCATTAAGAAAAAATTGATATTTTATAATAAAAAAATCGTCGAGCCTCGCATATTAGTGTCACGTTTCATATAGTTAGTAGTCAATTTATTTGATTATGTTAATTTGACTTGAATTTGTGAACATTAGCACTCACACTCTAGATGTAACACAAACCGAACAATTTTTACATTAAATGTAATTGAATTATTGGCTTGAAATGATTACTAACGTCAAGCAAAGTTGGGATTAATTATGCAGAAAATGATATAAGTAGCAGTTTAAGTACTGTGGAAAAGTTGGCAGTACAATGTCGTTTATATTTATTATAACTAGTATCGCCTATTGTCGAAATCCGATCAATATTTTACCTTTCTTAACGGCAACATACACACATGATTTTTATATGCACATCTATGGCACAGTATATAACCTAACCTAACGTAGGGTAGACTAGGATCAATTGAAACTGCATCCAGTTTTCCCCAGGCTTGCTGTAACCGTAACTTTCAATGTAAACCAGCCAGAAATATTCATTGGTGTCATCGTCTTCCACTGAAGAAGACTTTTTTGTTTTTTGCTGGTTTTCTTGCTCATTTATTTGTTTGTTGTTTTGTTGAAACTATTTTTAACATGCTTAGCCTGTTTTTGCGCTCTTTCTCTTCAGTTTCTTTTCTAATAGCCTCATTTTCGGATGAATTCGTGTATATTGTCGATTTTCTTCTATTTCTACCTCTATTAAGCGTTCTTCTTGGTGGAGCTTTGGGGTAAAGTCTTACCACGTTTCAACCAAAAGGTAAAATCCATTGTTTTTTTTTTGCTCTACTGCTAACGTGGCTCGTTTGCGAACATGGGTTTATTAACAATAAATTTTAATGTACTTCACAACTCCTGAAATTTTGTCGGTATGATTACGGGACAGCCTGTATATTTACAATATTGTACACCTTAACCGCAATAAAACAACAAGTTGTCCTCACAGGTAGCCTAATAGTTTCAGTCTAGATGACGGAATTTAAATATTAAATTGAACATAAATAATTTCAGTGTTTTTGTCTTTTGTTAATTAATTAATTATTTAAATTTTTTAAATAAATCAACATAGAAGGTATGTATTTTGTATATCCTTTATTGACAATTTCTTCTCTGTCTTGTTTTAGATTGAATGATGGTGGCCTTACGGATAACGTTGAGGGTGAATTATGTGGACCTACTTGGCGAAGCTGGATGGAAAATGTGGAAGCTTACGAAATTTATCCGGAAACGAAATATTCTGGTACTAACATATATTTATCACTAGCTGTGCCCGCGTGGACTACGGAATTATTGTTTATGATTTTTGAAAAATATTGTTGCATTCTGAACGAAATCTAATTAGAAGCATTTTATGTTTACAATTTTTAAATTATTTTTGAAACGGTAACAATAAAAAAATATTTTTAATATATGTTTTCTTAAAATAAAAAACAGATATCGAAGTACCGACTATTGACAACGTCCGCTGCGCTGTGATGTTAGGTATTTTACTGAACAATGAAAAAAATGTACTGTGTGTTGGCCCCACTGGAACAGGCAAGACTTGCACGGTATTGACGAAACTCAGCAAGCACATGCACAAGAAGTTTATATGTGATTTTATCATATTCTCAGCACGTACGTCAGCTAATATGACACAAGTGAGTACAATTAACCCTCCTATGGTGGCGCTTCAACTCATGACATACTTTTTCAGTAATATTTTCACAAATACGAATAAATGGACTATGTTTTACACTAATGTATCAGTCCATACAAAAAGCTCATTTCGAAATATCAACGTTATTTGTGATTTAGTTATATTTATTTTTTTTTGGAAAAAAAGAATTTGGCGTTTGATTGGTTTATTAGATATATCTCCCAATAAAATCTGAAAAAGATTGTTTTTTATAATAATTATTTCATCAACCAAAATTTTTTTTAATTATAATTTAAATAAAATTTTAATAGTCATGGGCTTTAAACTTAATTTGAATGAAACATCATTCATAACTCAAAAATGATATTTATATGGAATGATAAATCAGTGCATAACATAATTCAAATAGCTTCTGAGAAAAACACGTGTGTATGACCCTAAAACACTAAACTTTTTTTTTTAATTCCATTGGGTTTGTGAGACTTCGCGCTACTTGTGTGGGGTTAAAAATGTAATGATAATAATTGCTTATTTATAAATTGTAAATGTAAATCTAAATAATGAACATACATAATACATATATTATATAAATCAATCTACATTAAAAAGCATTGCTTAAAAAAGGAACGAATCATAATTAGTTATTCCTTGAGATTCAATAATTGGCAGTAATTTCAATTCCAAGAATGTTAATATTTATTTTATTTTGAGATAAAAACAAACTTTTGTCAAATTGAAATTTTGCAGAAAAACACAATGCATTGGTATATTCAATTAATTAGAATTTATTACACATAAATAAGGTGATTGAACTTTAAAATTGTACTTTAATTAAAACAAAAATTGAATTAAATGGAAAATCGTACCTCACTCACCCGACGGTCCTTATATGGCTTTCTGTAATTTCTACCTTTTAAGGAGCGATAATATCCTGGGAAGGGGGAGATTTTACTTAGACAAGGACATTTAGTTGTATCGTAGTTGCAAAACCAATCCAGGAGTTCTATTACAACAGATTTTTTTGGAGGGGGGGTTAGAGGTGTTACTGTTCTTCAGCCTACCTTGTACATTAATTTAAGTATCTCAAATTATTTATTTCTATATTAAAATTAAAAAGAAGAAAACACCTCTTTAATCCCATGTATCAGGCCCCCAGTACGTTTAATCCTAATAGTATCCATGTGAAACAATGAAAAAACTCTATCTAAAAAATAATAATAACTACATTTCGTCATCATCAAAAAAAAACTTAATTTATCGCTTGAGAGCATGAAATTGCAATTTTCATACAGAATACGATGTTATTGGTTTTTGTTGGTGTTGATTATACAGGATTTACTCGACGCACGATTGGAGAAACGTCGGAAAGGTGTGTTCGGGCCACCGCTGTTGAAACGCCAAGTGTTCTTTATAGATGACTTCAATATGCCAGCTTTAGAAGTTTACGGAGCTCAGCCTCCGATAGAACTTATTAGACAATGGATGGACTTTGAAGGTTAGTTTTGATAATATATAGATGGATATTTTATATCACAGCTTCGCTCGCGTGAACTACAGAATTATTGTTTAGGATTTTTGAAAAATATAGTTGAATTAAGTACACGATTAGTTATTATTATAATAATAACTAATCAACACCTAAATTATCTTAAAAAAACGAATCAGAACATAAAGTGCAAATAATTTTTGTTCTGTTTAAATTTAAAAATTAGTTATTGAAAACAAAATAAACAATTGACGATTAAAAAACAACGGCCGAGCCGAGAGAGTACAAATACCGACCGAGCTTATGAAAATCTTTCCATCTGCCCCGATACGAAGCGGCACTTCTTTAGTTCACGAGATATTAATAATATTTTACCGTATATAACTTATTTAAAGTTATTTCCTAAGCTTTACGACCAAATTGGTTGCTGTAAAGGGCAAATTATATTTACATTAAGTACTTATGACGATGAAATCATTTATTTTAATAAGGATTAATGTTTTATAGATCATAAGTCCATGTAAACAGAACCCAAATATTTTTAATTTTCTTTGTGACATAAAAGCAGTGATTGTGGCTTAAATATAAAAGTTAAATATATGTTATCGCGGACTTTATATCTTAAAATATTTCGTTAATTATTTTTTTCATTAGGACGCGTTTTATCCCTGACAATGGGGTAGCGAAATTGAATACTGAATTTCATAATAGGTTTTTGCAATAACAATGCACTGTTGAATCTTGTAGCGCTTCATGATGAATTTTCCATGTCTACCCTACACGTCTGTCAAATGACAGCTGTCAGAAATGCACTCATCAAAAATGTCAAGCAATTCAAATCGTTCACCTACATTTCGCTTACAACATATTTATATTATATATTTATATTCAAATAAAAAATTTCTAATTTTATATACTAAAACATCAGATTTTAAGAGTCAAAATATTTCAATTGCTACTGTATTATCTTCATAATTTCGGAAGCAATTCCAAAGATAAACGTAGTTATCATAGTCCTAGAATCAAAAATTATGTTACAGGTAAATATTTTCTGTATAATCAATTAAATTTGTACGTGTATAGAAATAATTAAATATATAAATCATTAATATGTATTACTCACAATCAGTAGGAAGATTATATTGTCACAGTTCAACGGAAGTTTATTGAGATGTGACACTTTACATGCATTTAAATAAATCGATTTCTAATTGTCAATACATTCTATAAGTGATTCAGAAGAACTCATTTTTGATTTATTTGTATTCACCTTTACAAGAATATTATGCTCGTGTAGTACAGTTTATTGAAAACATTTAGAATTTTTAGACTAGAAATCCAACTAATAAAAATTTACCCTAATCAATTTTTTAATACGTGACAGTAAAATAATTCTTTATGATTTCTTAAAATAAGTAATTAATTAATATTACTCAAATATTCAAATAGGAGGTATAATAATAACCCTCAAAATTTTCGAAGTTTAGTTTTTAGTTGAATCAAAATGAGTAAAAGTTTTATATTTTTCTTTAAATTATTTAACTATCGTATTTTGAATTATTGTTCTTATTTCTTAAAGGTTGGTATGATCGTAAGGTCGTTGGTGAATTCCGTAGAATTATCGATGTAAATTTTGTGGCCGCAATGAGTCCTCCAGGAGGTGGACGAAATCCTGTAACCGCTCGTCTACTTCGTCATTTTCACTACATCGCTTTTACAGAAATGGAAGATTCAAGCAAGGTAACTAAAATAATTTGTTAACTTAATTTAAAATTATAGATTTCTTACAATATTTTACAAAGATCCTTGATTAAAAGCTCTTATCACAAAAATAAAACCTATTTTTCTATTAGAAACATCAGACGATAGTTTTTTACAATTTAATATATTATATTAATATAATAAATAAAAAAAATTGTGCGTTTAAACGAGTATTCTCAAAAACTACTGAACCGATTTTGATTAAACTTAGACCAACGTAATTAAATTGATTAAATAGAGTTACTTGTTTTATTAGTAACATTAGTTTACGAGAATTACAAAAAAGAAACCCGTCAATACAAAAACAATAAACCCTGTTCTTATAACGGCCATAACTGATACCAATACCTTATATAGTATGTAGAAGTATGAAGTATAAAATACCGTGACAAATCAATATTTAAATTAAATTAAGCTAAAATAACCGTTTGTTGAAAATAAATAACACGTATTCGTATATCTACATACAAAAAAAATCAATCATTTTTATTTTTATATATCCGTCTATACTTATAAATACACTCGGGGTAAATGAATTATTACACATTTCAATGAACAATAAATCAACCAATTACAGACGCGTGCAAAACACATGTATAGTACATTTCCACGTATTGAGGACGACATGGATGCATGCAAAAATAAATTCAAACAAACAATTTACAAGAAACTATAAACAAATATAATCGATGTAGTTCCTTATATTCTAGTGTATGTTTATTGCAAGATAGAAATGTGTTTGATTGTATATATGTACTGTACGTCCTTATTCTTACTATACAGAATGTATAATTTAACTACAGTATATATGGAAAGCGATGTTATTTCAGATGCATACAAATATTTGCTCTACGACGAACTCGTATGAAATTAAATAGATGGACTAAGCATATTGTGATATTTTCAAAATACTACATTTCGGTTTTGTAATTTTGAATGACTCTCACTCCGGATCTATTTATATTATTATCTGTAAAATTGTTCCTCTTCATTTTTGCCGACGATTTAAGGGGGAACACCACTGTGATGGATATAAAAAACTATTTATTAAATAATATTTTCTTATATGTAATATATGCATTCAAAAATACAAAAATTTCAAGTAAAAATATTGAAAATTGAAAATACCGTAAGTAAAATATCCAAATTTTTGATAAATTAAATATGTACTTATGTAGAAACGTCTTAAACTTTCATCTTTCAAACTGGTGCATGTGATAACTCTGGCAATCATAATCCGATATCTAATTTTTTTAACGAAAATTTTGTAACCGTAGTAGCTAAGTTCTTAGCTACTACTCTTAAAAATTTTTAAATTGCTATTTTTAGGTGACAATAATTATCAAAAAAATTGAATTTTTTTCTGAAGTGCCACCACTTTATCAAAAATATTTTTTTTTAAACAGTTACGCATAAATAACATTCATACAGATTAATACATTCAATGTACCATGCGGAGACGATTTTTTCATGAAATCCTTCCCTTAATCCAAAAATAAATGATTAATTAAAGAGAGAAAAAACTACAAAAATTATTAGTTTTTCAATCCTTCACAGTGTTGTTCCTCCTTAAGCATAAACGGCACGCAATTTTTGTGTGCATTTCTCGAAGACCTAGAGCCTTGCATTTTTGATATTTTTCATTAAGGGCATCAATTGACATCGGTTGACGTTAAAATAATCAAGGCGAATATTAATTCTTTTTAAAAAGCTTATTTTCCTGGACTATAACAAATATATTTAAAGGGAAAGGTCCGATAGGAACGGTTGTTTACATAACCATCTATAAATACTATAGATACAAAGAGCGTAGGTTTTTCTCCGTCGAAATCCATATCATGTATTATTCAAGTACTCGTTTTTCATTCTAGAGCAAGTAGTGCTTCCATGAGTGATTATTGTAAACAAAACATAAATCAGCCAATATATTATACGTTAGCATTCTTGAAGGAAGTAAAATAATAAATTAATTTAGTATAGCAAATTAATCATGCAAATACACATGTTTTATAATGAAATTAATTTTTTTATTATCGAACTATTTTTTTTATAATATTAATGTACTTATACTTAAAATATTTTATGATGATTGAAAAATATTTAAGAATAAACACTTCTGTCGTTTATATGCCGAGCGCCAAGTCTGAAAAAATTACGAATTCTGACTGATTTTTTTTCATGTAATGGTTCTTCAACTTGCTTTTTTTCGACAAAAATAGTAATACATATATCAAATTTAAGTTCATTTTTGTGTGAAATTTGTACTTCATGGAATAATGTCCGTCTAAATTTATTAAAATTGAAAAAATATTAATACGTAAACAACGAAAATTGTCGTACGTTTTTACTTTCTTATACTATTGTATATAAAATATTATTATACTATTGTGTATGAAATATACAATAGTATAAATCCGGATTTTGATGAAATTATCCATTTTGACCTTCCCTGAATCCATTCTGACTATTTTCGCCATGATGTCTGTGTGTCTGTCTGTCTGTTGGTCTTTAAGCGTTGTAACTCAAATACGACAAATCGTAGAAGGGTGAAATTTTATATTTAAGATTAATTTTTGTCTGAGAAGAAAATGTCCTATTTTTGAAAACGATCTTTCAACCGGTTACGGATGTTTACCTACGTCGATTTTTGA
Organism: Sialis fuliginosa; assembly: GCA_961205875.1. Taxonomy (NCBI): domain Eukaryota; kingdom Metazoa; phylum Arthropoda; class Insecta; order Megaloptera; family Sialidae; genus Sialis; species Sialis fuliginosa. The sequence continues at coordinate 9,662,483 of OY540817.1, read as the reverse complement.
ATTTTTCGAATTACTCTGAAATAGTGCGAAATAGAGAAAAATGGTAAAGTTAAAAATTGTGCACAAAAAAATCATGTGCGTATGTCGTATGTTGTTGTTAAGGCAGGTAAAATATTGGTCGAATTTCGACCATAGGCGACACTATTTTCAATTAAAAGACAATATTCATTGTACAATATTTTTAATAAATTCAGACGGTCATTACCTGGTGAAGAAAGAGACAGGAAAACCTCTTTTGTAGAGAATTAAATTACCTTTAATTTTTCTTTGATCAAAAATAAAAAGTAAATATAATTTATTTTCATTAATTGTTGTATAGGTGACAATATTCGGCACGATTCTCAAGTCGTGGCTGACCCGTACACAAGGTCTAATCGACATGCTAGACATAATGGTTAACACAACACTGGAAGTGTACACGATCATACTGAACGAGTTGTTACCAACACCGGCTAAGACGCATTACACATTCAACCTGCGTGATCTCAGCAAAGTGTTCCAGGGAACGCTTATGTTTGAACCGGAACCTCTGGCGGTAAGTGTTGTTAAAACTGTAAATAAATTTAAAAATATTCTAATTATTTAGTTTAAGGGGTTGCATCTGTTTGAAATCTTGAAAATGGGGTAGTATTTTAATTATTTTTTAGAATTTAACAACTTGATAAAAATTATTTATTACTTTGATATATAGTTATATACAGATTTGGTTAAATGAGATTAATTATTTGTAGGGAAGGTAACATTTTTTTGTAATACTTTATTGTTTTAAAATATTCATTTGTTGTTTTGATTGTTGTTATTGTGATTTTTGTTTTTTATGGCCTACTTAAATGTCTGTAATAAAATACTTTATAAATATCACTAGTATTTAGTACTTCGAGTTATTTTGGGAAATAAATATGACAAGTGACATATCGTTGTAAAGTAGAGTAAAAACACGTTCAAATATGATATAGCCAACTTAGTGGCCCATAAGAAACACTAAAGTTATGGCTTGTAACTCTTTATACCTATCTACTTTGACAAAAAAAGTTATAGCCATTTAAAATACAATCGACTTTAGCGACCAAAGGGTTAAAGTACTTTACACAAACACAGTAGCATAACCAATAGAGGAAATGTAAGCTGGCTTGTAAATAGCCCTTCCCCAAGAAAATCTGGTCATGCCACTACATAAACAAAATATAAATAAAAACGGTGATATTCGTTTAGGACAAAAACGAACTGTTAAGACTTTGGTATCATGAGAACTGCCGAGTGTTCCAGGACAGGCTAGTGAACGACAAAGACAGAGAATGGTTTGATAATTTACTGCGCTCTAAAATCCGTTCTGCGTTCAAAATGAATCCGGATGTTTGTTTAGGTGATGAAATTATAATGTATGGAGACTTCGCTGATCCTAATGTGGACGTTAAACTTTACGCAAGAATAACTGATTATGCAAAGGTAAATTATTACTAATAAAACAATTCAACGTTTTGCAGACAATATTAGATTGTATTTAATCTTCTAATAATGTTTATCAAATCCATGAGTTTACAGTAGAATATACAGGGTGGTCCGGTTTGGGATACAGATATTTTAGGAGCTGATTCCTTGGGTCATTGTAAGTAAAAAAAATGTAGAAAAGGGGGACTATCTTCAACACCCTCTGAGCTACAGCGTGTTGAAATTCCTTTAGAGTAGTATTTACAAACAAAGATTATCTCATAACTTCCAAAGTAATGTAACTAGAGTAACCATAATAAATCAGTTTCATAGGTAATTAACTAACATATTTTTCAGTATTACCGTTATTGCTAGCCGTGTCTCCAATTCAGAGTTATTTCTTATCAAATTAAAAAAAAAAAATTGAAAATTTTTATGAGAATGATATTTTTCTCCAAAAGTACCAGTAATATGTGGTATTTTTATCATTATTTTGGTGTGTCAAAATGTTACCTACAAATTCACCTCACAAAGTTTTGACCTAGGTCTTACAGTTTTCCAGTTATAAATTTATATAAATTAATCCCCAAAGTGACTATTTTGCTATCTACCCTATTAAATGAAACAGTCATATATTTTTTTTGTTTATAATTACAAAATTAGTTTTAAAATTTTAACAATAAAAATATGTAATATATTATTGTTATTATGTTATGTTAGTTAATTGCCTATGAAACTGACTCATTGTGGTTGCTCTAGTTACATTACTTTGGAAGTTATGAGATAATCTTTGTTTGTAAATACTACTCTGAAAGAATTGTTTCAACACCCTGTAGCTCAGAGGGTGTTGAAGATGGACCCCCCTTTTTATTACAATTTTTTACTTACATTGACACAGTATTACTGTACATGTAGTCTATAGTAGTGGTTCTAAACGCCGGGATTAATTGAAAATATTTTTTGTAACAATTTTCCCCCCTCAACACTAGAACTACCACATTAGTCAAAATGACTGGTTTTACAATTTTATGAATGATTCGTTATAAAATAATAATAATGTTAATATATATTATAATAATAAATCAAAAAAATATAATTATTCAATTATAATGTATTTTTAAAGGCCAGTAATTTTGACTTATATAATCATCTGTCGCTAGTTCTAATGTTAAAAACCCCAAAAATTAAAAATTTTATTTTTATAACTCATATACCAAAATCTCAGGTTTCTAAGTTAACCGGTTTAGTTAATTTACTCTTAGAAAACTATGACTGACATAGTGTTGATTCCAAAAATGTTCCTTTTTCCGATTTCGGTATGAAACAATAAAAACGTTAAGAACCATTGATATATAGGAGAGTATAAAAATATATGTAGGTACGTGTCAATATTCGAATATTACAAATCCTAAGGAATCATTCAACAGTTATATTACGCTACTATGACCACTTTCATATTTTCCAACCATATACATATTATAAACATTCTTGTAAATGTTCCTTTTCAAAAGTACATGCGTCATACTTTTATATCATTTATAAATCAAACTTTTCTCTTCAATTTACTTTTTTGTATCGCTGTATGACTATTTTTGACCGAGTTAAATACTTTCAGTGTTCCAAATCTGTCCTTGGACTTTTTTTACGATCATAAATTTTTTCTTTAATTACAAATAACTCGGGCAAAAATTGTCGTGCAGATTTTACCAAAAAATGTATAATAGCCCGTGGAGGCTTCTAAAATTGATATAAAATTTCTATTTTTTGCAATTCTTTTCAAATTTGGGGTCAACGAGCTATTTTCTTATCAAATTCATTTTCAACGCCTATATAAAAATACGTAAGAGAATCATAGTCTGGTTAAAAGTACAAGAACCTATTTGTGTGGGGCTGTTCTACTTTTATAATTGTATTTAATTTAGTTATCCCTCCATCTACGTGATTAATTGGTTTTATGATTAAAAAATGATTACATTGTGTTTTTAAGTTTTTCCAATGTTGTCAAATGCGTTATAGTGAATCCGCGTAAATGGAGAGATAACTGTACATATATTTATATCCACAGCTAGCGCTGACACTGAAAGATTATCTGGATGAATATAACCAGCAGACGACAAAACCAATGAACCTTGTGCTGTTCATGGACGCCATATCACACATCTGTAGAATTGCACGTGTTATACGCCAACCGCAGGGAAACGCGCTCTTACTGGGAATGGGAGGATCAGGTCGCTATCGATATCATTTTTTGTCTATTTATAGCACTCTATATTTGTGTAAAATTATTAGAGCTAGAATAGAACGTGTATTAGTTAAATTAATGTAGTTGTCGCGCTACATTGCTATCTTAAAGATACTTCATAATACCATAGTAAAATGTTGAAAAAATTTGTAACTTTAAGTACATTTAAAAATATACTTGATACTTAAAGTATTTTTAGAACGTAAGATTTTAATTTAAAAATACTTTTTCACAATACTTGAATTTAACAAGGAAAATACTTTAAGTACATTAAAAAATACTTTCACTGAGTACTTGTGACATCTCTTATTACATCGTTTTGATGCTTATTAATTTTAAATATTTATTATGCATATTCTAAATCAAAACGATATGGGATTATTTTTTAGGGAAATTCTTTTTTACTCTAAAAAAACGATGTCTTAGATTTATATGTAAAACAAAATCAACCGAGTAATGTAAACCACTAAATAAAAATCTAAAATTTTTAACAATTTTTAACACGTTTAAAAAAAATTTCACATAATTACTCAACTAAAAATCAAGAAAATTTAGATCAAATACCAACAAAATTAACAATTGCCTATAAAGGTGTGTATAACTACATAATAAAAATATATAATAAACTACCATATATCTTCTATAAAAGAATTACCCTTAAAAAATTAAAATTGAAATAAAACATTTTTTATAGCACAAGATGAACATTTGGACTAAATAATTTTTAAAATTTAAATTGATTATTTTAATTTTATTTTTATTTATTTTTTATTATATTTAATTCAATATAGTGAAATAAATAAATTAAATAAAATAAAAATATAAAGATAATACACAAGACTATACCTATTATTTTGACATTTTGTTTATTTGTTATGTAGGACGACAGAGCTTGACGCGGCTCTCAACTCACATTGCCGAGTACTCTTTCTTCCAGATAGAGCTTCACAAGAGCTACGGTTTGACCGACTGGAGAGACAACATTAAGTCTCTAATGTTGAAAGCCGGTTTACTTAATAGAGAAACGGTGTTCATGTTCTCCGATACACAAGTAAGATTGCATGTTTCTTGTCATTATTTTAGGTATCTTATTCTATGGATAAAAAAGAATTACAAATAAAAAAAATCTTCCAGAATGCTCACAAATTTTTTTTTCTTCTTTAGCCACTTTAAAAATCAATTGTTTTCGAGTAAAAAATTATTATTAAAACAAATTGATGCGTCCGACATCTGGTTGTTTATTGTAAATTATGAATCTGCAACAAAAAATATGGGTTATTTATTAGGATTTGAAAAAAAAAGTTGAAACTGAAACCCATCAAGGTGGCCTTTCTTCTCGAAACAATGAAATTTTTGTCTGAAATATTTTTTTCTGAAAATTCGTTATTTTGGAAATAATCCCCTGGAAAGTCTTTTAAAAATCATCCGGTATATAAACGCTGTAAGGCAACATCGATACAAAACAGAAGGGTGACTTTAATATTTAGGATCTATGTATATAAGATTTAGAAAAACCTTTCTATGTATTCCAAGATATCTCTGACAATTGGAAATGGAGGTTTACTCTTGTCAATTTTTGAATTTTTCGAATTATTTTTAAAACGGTGTCTGTTAATTAAAAAATCAAAAAGCAGTAAATAAGTTTCGCAATTATTATTGATTTTCATTTATAATACTTTCATATATGTACATATAAAATGTTTTATTTAAATTTGTTGGACTTTTAATGTAATAGTTGGATCGCGAGATAAAAAGTTAGTGAAATAGTAATATACATAGCACACTTGTTAGTAAGTTTCTCGGTTCGTAATCAATTTAAGTCACCACTCGTTGAGTTGAGTACTTAACTTCTATAAGTAGATAAATTGCAACCTATAAGAATTAAAACTATTCCGTTTAAGAATTGCAGTTTCTGTAAGTAGTATTATATTTTATAAATATTCTATTTACTACAACGGCTGATTTAAAACTAGCGTGATAAACTTTTGATCGGGGAAGTTATTTTAAACAAAAAAGTAATATTTTACATTACATTGTACAGATATTTAAACATATATTTGTAACGCTTCAAATATAATTTCATTTTCGTTGTGCTCAAAAAAAATATCGAAATTTATTTTATTACATTTACAAAACTCATTCTAAAAAATTTTTAAAATGTAATCATGCATGAAAATCTAAATTGTTGCTTATAACGTCTTGACTTGAGTATTTTACTCCGAACAAACCGAACGAGCCGAACGCATCGAGCCACTATTACACTATCAAATAAATATCTACATAAAGATCTGTCAAATAACTATTATCAAATATAGGAGACTGTCGTTATCTATGATCATAGAAACAATATATAAATACATATACATAATAATAACAAATTGTACACGCAAGATTTCGAATTCACAGATTCATCTTCAGGCTAACGGGGTTGCAAAAATGTAATGCAGAATGTGTAAATTTTGCGTGACGTATTTTATGGATGACCCCTTAGAACCTTAAACCTATTAGATATTATGGTTATATCCAGGGATTTTTTTGTAATGTAACGCGGTGGAACGGCGTTTTGGCACCTTTTTTCGTGGCATAAGAAAAGCTGCTTTAAATTTAATTTAAATGATATTTGAATATAATTTTCTTTAGTAAAAAGCTTGACTTTTTGTTTTAAAAAAAAGCCCTGGTTATATCTATCTATGAAATATCATTTATCTAGATGGGAAGGTCATGTACTAATGGTAGAATTATTTTTAAATCATTTCAGATCAAAACTGAATCATTTCTTGAAGATTTAAACAACATATTAAATTCCGGTGATGTTCCTAATATTTATCAAGCAGATGAATTGGATAAAATATATATCGGTATGAAAGGTCCAGCTTTAGAACAAGGAATTGCTACAACTAAATCCAATCTCTATGCTTTATATCAGAAACAAGTTAGATCAAACTTACATGTAGTTATAACTATGAGGTGATTATTTATTATTAATATTATTATTACTTATTCGGTTGCTTCCAACCCTTTTAAGAATAAGTTTTAATAACATTAGTTATACCTACTTCAAAAGATATGAGTACACTTAAGTATATATTTGAACATTGTCTCCAGTTTAACGCATTAATAAATGGAGGGACTTGTAGTTAGATTAAATTATAAGTTGTAAATCATGTTCGATTGTTTAGCCCGATTGGTGAAGTCTTCAGAGCCAGATTAAGGCAGTTTCCAGCCCTTGTTAATTGCTGCACTATCGATTGGTTCAGCGCGTGGCCGGATTCCGCATTAGAGGTGAGTTACTTTTTGTATAATACAATCTGCCAAGTAAATGCACAGTGCTTCCTCGTGCTTAATTCACCAAAGAGAGTTAATTATTGAACAATTTAAATAAAAACCGATAAAGTGTTCAGAAAAATTGCCTGGCATTGGTTAACCAATTGATTTTTATACAATTTACTAAAAAAATATTAGTGCGAAATTTTTCATTATATTTTTAATTTTTTGACAATTTTAATCTAAATCCAAATTTATGCAAACGTCAAAATGACATTTAGTTATTTAAAAAGAAACACACGATTTTTTAAAGCAAGTTGAGATAAATCTTTCTAAGGAAATATTTTATAACAAAATTATAATTTTTTCACGTACAAAATATCATATGCAAATAATCAATTCCCATTGAGTGCGTTATACCGTATGCGAATATATAGCCATACTTTCTCGACGATCTACCAAGAAAACGGTTGTTTTTTAAAAAAAATGGAGAGAATCTTTTTTCTTAAGAATTTAATAATAAACAATTTATATAATAACCCCCATTGACATTTGAGCTATAGGAAGCGAGATATTTGCTAATAACCGTTTTTCGTGACATTAGACCTTCAATATCTCGCGACGCCGGCACTTTTTACACGATATTTAAAACACCGTAACGAAGGTGTATACAAAAAATAGCTAACTGCTATTTTTTTCGCAGATTGGTTGAATTATTATCTAAAATTACTGCACTATATTGCGAGGATGTAATTCACTTACCGCGGTTTTCGCGGAGACAGGATAATTATTTTTTTTATAATTTACTGTAAACTTTAATAATAACGTGTTCCAGTCGGTCGCGCTGCAATTCTTGAACGGCATCAAAGAGCTAGACGTGAACAAGCATGTGTTGACCGGCATCGTGCTGACGTGCCAGTACATGCACCAGAGCGTGATAGAGGCGAGCACGCGCTACCTGCAGGAGCTGTCGCGGCACAACTACGTGACGCCGACGTCGTACTTGGAGCTACTCGCCAGCTACTCGGCGCTGCTCGGAAAGAAGAAGGGCGAACTCCAGAATGGAATATTGCGTTTGAAGTCAGGTATGTTTTAAGAGATACGTATATTTTCTTTTACTATGTTTCGATTTTTATGCATTCAAAATTATATCATCTAGAACAGGGCTGGACAATCTGCGGCCCGCGACCACATACAAACAAATTATGTTGTAGTATCGGGTATTTCAGAATGTTTGAAACTGGTTTTAATTTCCCGTTGTTTTCTTTAAAATAATATAAAATATTGTATTATTTATGTAACTTTACTAACAATTTTAATTGTTGAAACTATTTTTATAATATAAAATAAAATTCTGAAGTATTTTTAATCGAATGGGACCAATTACAACTCTTCATTTGCGACAAGGAACCGATATATTGAATTTTTCTTTTTTCTCTATTTATTAATTACACAAAATCGTAAATGTAACGGCTACTATGCGAGATAGGGGGTACATTTTTTTACCTTACACCTCCATATGACTTTTCCCTCCGAATCAAATGATCATATTATAACCCTTCATTTGTGACAGGGGGTTAAATATTAATAGTTTTAAAATCCTATGAAAATTAGCTTAACTTTTTTGTGCTATTACATATATTTAATGGTTGAGGGATGAGAGGTTAACCTCAAAATCTGTTATTCGTATAAGTCATGTAAATCTCCAAATGAACCAATCAGAACCCAGCATTTGCTATTTAACATAAGCTGTCAACACAAACTAGTAACATAGATATGGCTCAAAACTCTTATTATAAAACTATTGACGTTTTATTTATTGCTCTTCCGGAGATATAAGCTTTCAAAAGGTGACATATTTTTTTGTATTCGTGCGCCGGGGAAGATGTAGGTCTACTTCAAAAAATTAAAGTGATCAGAAAAATATTCGACAAATACAAAATTCGTTGTAAAGCCAGATATCTAACAAATTATGGAACAAATTTAAAAAAAAATTATGTGCGGCCCTCGAAAATTTTTAGGTCGTCAATACGGCCCGTGGAGTAATTTGGGTTGGCCAGGACTGATCTAGATGGCCGTCTATAAAATAATGTATGTAGTTCTAGTGGAAAACGAAACACTAAATTGATGTAAATCGTATATTATTGAATACTTAATTTCATCAAACAGTACCTAGTGGTCGATTACTGTCACTGTATTGACACTAGAAGTAATTAATTTGGGTTACTCACACTCGTTTCTACATAGGATTGAATTCAAATCCGATGAGAATTTAATTTAGTTAGAACTTTGAGCTGTGTGTAAAATTTAATTCACATTTTAAAAAGTTGTTCCCTGTATAATGTGAATTAAATACCTCCTGTTGTTATAAAGATATGAAGTTATTGTTCCATCATATTCCATTCATCCTGTTTTTTACCTCATTTATAGTTTATATTGAAATAAATAATTAAGTATTACATAAATAAGTGTATGATTTTTTATATGTAGGTTCGTTTAAATACTCTAAATTTCTTTAAAATATTTTTATTTATGTAAGTAATAGTTTATAATAATAAAAATTTGTGTGCTTTTTAGCAAAATTACGATATTGTAACAATTAAAATATTATTGAGAAGTTTTTTTATATTTATTATTACAATTTTGATTATTTTTGAGTATTTTTGAAAAAAAATGCGTAAGTATAAGAGTGCTGATAACTATCCTTAGATCTCACATATAACATATTAAAATTCCTTGAATTATCTGTTGCATTTGATACTCCACTAGCCATTTTTGAAAACCGATTTTTATCCCCCTTAAAAAACGCCGAAAACTTTTCAAAAATATTTTGTCGATCCACCTATTTACTATTATTATGCCAAATCTCAGTTTTCTATGTTAAACGAATCAGTGAACGGGCTCTAATATATTTCTAACGAATAAATTCTAATTATAAGAAATCAAATAAATATGAATAAAAAATAAAACGGCCAAATGCGTGTTGGGCACGCACATGATAGGTTTCCGTAGTCATTACGATTTATAAACAAGAGTTATTTCAATTTTTTTATAAACTATTCTAGCTACAGTGTTCGTTATAATTTGCATTGAAAGTACTAACTAAAAGCTACATTCTGGATTTTTTTTAGATTTTTTGCATCGATATTTTAGAAAGTAAAAGGGGAGAGGGGATGCTCTGATAACGACATTTAAATGCAAATATATCGTGACTGAAGTGTTAAAATCAAAATAACATTTAACATTTTTTTTTGCATTTTAAGAGACCTATCTATTGACACCCCACTCATTGAGGTAAATGTGAGTTCACTTTTCAGTCTATGTAAAGGGGGTCCAAAAAAATGATTTTCAAAAATTTTATCATTTCTGTTTTTGTGTCCGTATACCAAATTTCATCTTAGTCGACTTAAAATTTTTGAGGACGGACGGACATGGTGAAACTATAAGGTTTCCTAGTTTTCTACAGAAACATAATAATAGTTGTAATTACGTAAAATATGATGATATTTAAGATAAAAGCATGTGCCGGTTAATCTCCTGTCCCCACTTTTTCACCCCCCCCCCCCTCCCCGCTCACTCCAAACCCTACTTTCGTAACTTACGAAACTATTTAGCGTTACGTGGTGTAGTCCGGAATGTAATTAGTTGCTTTGTGGATTTACAACGATGATTTCCGGTGGAACATTTGTGCAGGACTGGATAAGCTGCTGTCCACCCAGGAGGAAGTGAAGGTGCTGCATGTCCAGCTTACAGCGATGAAACCGGCATTGCTGATAGCCGCAGCAGATGCTGAGTCTATGATAAAACGGATTGCAGCGGATACGGTATGTTGAATGCTCATTTAAAATATTGTTTTTTTTAATTCGGTTCATAATCAACGGAGCTAATTATTCATCTGTTATTCTCAATAGGCTATAGCTGAGAAAACTAAAGAACATATAGGCAAAGAAGAAGAAGAAGCAATGAAAAAGGCGCAATTAACACAGGAGATTAAAGAAGACGCACAAAGGGATCTTGGTAAGTTTATTTCTTTATATTTTTCAAGAACTAAGCAAAATATATATATAAATAGTTTTTTTATTATTATAAACTACGTAAACAATTTTTTTAATCTAGATTTTTCGTGGAAATATACCGGGTGTTCCAGACCACCCGTCCACTATGTTTTACGCCCAAACTATTGAAGATAGAGTTTTATGATAAAAAATTTACTATATATATCGACCCTAAAGAATTTCAGGAAAATGTTTTCAACCCCCTAAAACTTCTCCTTGAGGGGTAGTTTGAGGGGTACATGCCCGTTTCTCAGCAAAATCAAATGGAAAGGTATATCTAAAAGTAGATAATTTTAAAGATCATAAAAAAGTAAGAAACTTTTGTAAAAAAAATTTTTTCATACATTCAATTGTTTAGAAAATATGGCGACTTGATCCTAAATTTTAGGGTTTTATAAAATTGCTCTAGTTTCGTTAAATACTAATGAAATTTTATTTTTTAAATTTGTTTTGAAAGTAGAAATAACGAACTTTCTAATGATGTATGATTATTTGAGATTTGGATAATTTAAAGTGTCTTACGAGACATATCAAAAATTCAAAACTTCAATTGGGGATAATTCAAAAATTTTAAATGGAATGGTGTATCAATTAGTACTTTATCTTAAGAAATATATTTAAATTAACAACTTTTGTTAAGAAAATTTAATTTTAAATTTTATTTACAAAAAAAAAATTATAATTTTAAATTTTAAATTTTATTAACGTAAGTTGTTAATTTGAATATATTTTTTAAGATAAAGTACTAATTGATATACCATTCTATTTAAAACTTTTGATTTATCCTCAATTGAAGTTTTGCATTTTTGATATGTCTCGTATGACACTTTAAATTATCCAAATCTCAAATAATCATACATCATAAAAAAAGTTCGTTATTTCTACTTTCAAAACAAATTTAAAAAATAAAATTTTATTAATATTTAATGAAACTAGAGCAATTTTAGTAAAACCCTAAAATTTAGGATCAAGTCGCCATATTTTCTAAACAATTGAATGTATGAAAAAAAATTTTTTACAAAAGTTTCTTACTTTTTTATGATCTTTAAAATTATCTACTTTTGGATATACCTTTCCATTTGATTTTGCTGAGAAACGGGCATGTACCCCTCAAACTACCCCCCAAGGAGGAGTTTTAGGGGGTTGAAAACATTTTTCTGAAATTCTTTAGGGTCGATATATATAGTAAATTTTTTATCATAAAACTCTATCTTATAAACTATCTAATAGTTTGGGCGTAAAACATAGTGGACGGGTGGTCTGGAACACCCGGTATATTATTCTCGCAGATACATTAATTTTATTTATCTTTAAATGGTATAATAGTGTTTTACAGTATTTTTCAATAATAAAGCCATACAAAAATATATATAAATAAACTTTATCAGTAACGTTTTGATTCATAAAATCATCATCAAACTAAAAATATGTATAATATCTACATAACTTATCTGAAAGTACACAAATATATAAAAATCGACAAAAATGATATTTTATCTATAAGTACTTTTAAGTTATTTTTAAAATGAATAAATAAATAAATCCCTGCATTAATAATTTATAACTAGGCACTATAGTTTTAGACAAATTATCACGATTTGAAAAATGTGAAAAACTTGATTGAATAAGTTGATTTTTATATAAATTCGGGATTTTAACAATAAATAAAAACTTTTCACGAACCTTAATTTGGGGACCGCTGGCATAGTAATTTTGAAAATTTTATTTTATTACTCAAGTTCTTGGATCAGTATGATTTCAATGTTTAAAATTTCAATCAAAAATAAAAGTTTTTTTATTAACAGTAAAATTATTCTTGCGAAATTTTCTTAAAACGTCTTATTTATAAGTTAAATAAATTAGTAAGTAAAAGGGCGGGCGTGAACTGTACCTCCAAATCGTGATCTGCTAGATAATCGCGGTTAATTAAATGATATAATCCGAATGAAGATAATTCTGAACACGTTCCCAGTGCGGTAGATACAGTCATGTCGAGATCGTTTGGTAAATACCAAAATTAGAATAGCGTATTCGTTGGTGCGAAAAACTATTTGTAATTAAGAGCATTTAATACTTCCTCATTTTACAATCGCATATAAATAAACGTATTGCATTTGCTTGTAAATGCATTAAAATACAGACTGACCAGTACGAAATAAAGGAAGTCCGTTTGAAATTTTTTATCGTCGCACAATATATTTAGAATATTTACATAGAACGATAAAGTCTATTATCAGATTAAATTGACTAAAGTTTAGGCCCGGAAAATTTCATCAAAATCGGTTCAGTTTATATATTAGTAGTATTGATTAACTAGTGTTATTATCTATTATAGATAAGTATAAAAGTATGTATGTCCAATTAGTTCTAATTAGAATATATTGTTCGTTGGTTATTAACATTGTTAACAGCATATATTTATTTATTAATTATGTTAGATTACATATTATATTTTGAATATAATATTCAATATAAATTACACGCCATCATCACCTTGCACTTTAACGATATTTCAAAATAAATCCAAAAAATGCAATTTTAAAAAAACTTTCTAAATGGTATACCTGTACTTATATTATTATTATAAAATGGTGGTAAAATTGAAGTACTTGTACATTTAAAAATAGAACAAATTACTTAATACTTCCAGTAGGTACTTTCACTTATTGTTAGTATTTGGTACTTGTACTTCAAGTGCTTTCACTGACAGCTCTAGTTATAATTATAGGCAAAATAATTTAAAATATTTTAACGAAATTAGCAATCAACGTGACTGAAAGACAAAAAATTGTAATTTCCGAACCGAAAAAGGGGGGCCTAGATTTTCCTTATTCTCTTTAATATATATAGGTTAACAGACTTCTTTGAAATAAAAACAAATCTTAAAAATAGGTCCTAAATAATTCACTTAATAGTACATACAGATATTTTCAATTCAATTTCATATAAAAATGTCAGACAAATTCATTATACTTATTCTGGTTTGACTGTAGCTATTGTGGATATTTTTGTAAATGATTTATTGCATTTTGGTATTTTAGCGTACTGAAAATTAATGATCTATTATTATTAGATATTATTATTTGCGCTCTTTATAGAGCATGTGATTATATGGAGTGTTGAATGAATGAAAATAATTTAACATACCTCAATTACAGAAGACCACTTTGAGCAAGATTAAGGTCCCCTTTATGGGTTAGAAGTAGATGATTAAAATCAAAATTTGGTCAAACTATTATATAATCCTCATTGAAACAGTAAACACTACGATAAAGTTTAAACACGTTTTTCTCGAAACTATAAGTTTTTCGAACTGGTGCCTGTGATATCTTGAAAACTAATTTATTCGATTCACATATAAATACACCGAACTATATAGAATCAGAACCCGTATTTTTAGCAGATTACAATTAATTTAATTAATTACAAAAAATTTAATTAAAAATGTATACAGTCAAAACAATTAACTTTTAAAATTAAGATAGTTTTAATTTGATTTCAAAATCTATAAGAATTCAAAAAATACCATATGTAAAATTCTAGACGAAGCATTGCCGACGTTAAAGGCAGCCGAAGAGTCACTGAAGTCCCTAAACAAAAATGATATCGTTGAAGTACGGTCCATGAAGAGACCACCTCCTGGTGTAGTTTACGTCATGGAAACAATATGTATCATAAAAGATATGAAACCTATCGTTAAGGTATTTTTGTAAACATTTTTATTCTATTTATATAAGTTTCTACACTACCTTACTGCGCATTTTTAGGGTTCCGAAGAAACCCTATTAATCTCACTTTGTCGTCCGTCCGTCCGTCCGTCCTTTTCACTCAAATTTTTACTGAACATGTAAAATGGCGCCCTCTAGTAAAAGATGTACAAATTTATTGAATAAATAATTTTTCAGGGGGGGGCAATAAGGAGCTAAAGCTATGTAAAAAAAATATGGCATGTAGCACGTTAAAATGTATAACCAAACAAGCGGAATATGACTATTTTTCTAATTTTTTTCTAAATCAAAAATTGTGCCTGCAGGGGGCTTCTAAGCAAATCCAAAAAAAACAAAAAAATTGTTTACCAAGACGTGTGGGATATCAAAATGTAGATCTCAATCAGTAGAATTTGATACTATTTTTTATTTTTTTTAACTCAAAAATGGCGCCACCAGCAGGCTAAAAGCAGTATTTTATTTTGTCCCCTCCCCCTCTAACTCTATAACTACTGGCTCAAAAAATCTGAAAAAAAAATAGTTATGAGACTTTGATGGGACTACCAACGACAAATATTAAAGTCGACAATATAATTTTAAATTTTGGAATAATAAGGTGAGGCGTCATAGAATTTTTATTTTTTATTTTCATATCTAGGCATGTGGGGTGTCGAAATGTACATCTCATTTAGTAGATTATGACCACATTTTTTTTTTCTAACTCATAAATGGTGCCTGTAAGTGGCTCCAAACAGTCCACATATTACGTACTTCGGAACCCTTATGACATACACTCGTGTATGTCTTGCCCGAATTATTTTATGTATTTTAGGGCGTAGAATATGGGAGAAATAAAGGAAACACTCAAAACGAATTTATTAAATATTATTCATGTATTGGGTTTTGTTTTAGACAGGACAAAAACCGGACTATTGGGAAGCGGCGAAAATTCTGCTCACGGATTCAGGGAAATTTTTACAGGATCTAATGAACTTCGATAAGGAATCGATCACGAAAGACATGATTGAAAAGCTCACTCCTTACGTGAGTGATCCCCAATTCATGCCTGCCAAGATTCAAAGGGTATGTTATTAATAGAGATTGAAAAAATAGTTCTTATTTTCAATGAAATAGTTACTAGTTGAATTTTTTTCGGAAAATAATTGAAAATAATTGATAAATAATTTTTTTACGATTTAATAATAATTAGTGCAAACAAAGCAGTAAAAAGTGTCGCAAATACATAGTTTAAAAATAGTTGGAAAGGTAGTTGCAAATAGTTGATTTCAAATTGTGTTCAATCAAACGAGTTTACTAAAAAAGGTGGAGATATGTAATAAAAATTACAATAAATGCATTTTTACGCAATAGTTGAAAAACTATTTTTCCAATCTCTAGTTATTAATATTTGTTTAACATAATTTTAATATTTTGGGTAACTGATTAAGAAGATCTTCCTCAGTTGATAGATATAGGGTGTACTTAAAATCCTAATCAAATTCATAACAATTCGACACCCTGTAGAAAGCGTTTGATAAGAGGGTACAGCTATACAGGGCTCCGGATTTTTGCATAATCTATCCACGGCGATGCTATACATTGGAAAAAAAACGATGAAAGTAACAGGCCTCAACATTGCTGAAGATTATTTTTATTTTTTTTAATTGGAAACTCAATCGGCATACAGTTGAGTTACATATTTTGTTTATTTAACTATCTAGATTTCCAAAGCCTGCACGTCGCTGTGCATGTGGGTGCACGCAATGTACAAGTACTACTTCATAAATATGAGTGTCGCGCCGAAGAAGGAAGCGCTAGCACAAGCGCAAGCCGACCTCGAGGAGACGCAACGCCTGCTCGAAATCGCCAAAGAGCATATGCGTACGATTCTCGAAGGTCTGGCCGTGCTGAACGAGAAACTGCAAGCGAAGATGGACGAAAAGGCCGAAAAGGAGCAAGGCATACACTTGTGCGAGTCGAGAATGAGCCGCGCGCTCCGGCTGGTCGAGGGACTCGCCGACGAGAGGGTCAGGTGGATGGAGACAACAAAGATGCTGGAGGTGTCTATAGTAAATGTCATCGGTAAGGCTACAAGGCGAGATAAGACCATCTTAATTTTTTTAAAACTATTAATTAATAAGTTAATAACACAACACTACAAAAAAGAAGGTCTTGCACTCTTAACCGGACTATATTTTGCTTACGTATTTTTGGGCGCTAAAAATAACTTTTTTACCAAATCTAATGAATGACTTTTATAGAACGAACTTTTCTCTTAAATTTGCTTTTTATTATATCGTTGTATGACCATTTTTGATTGAGTTATTTGCGATCAATGTAAAAACTACACTTTTAACTTTAAATGTCTATAAAATAACTAGAGAACAATAAATTATCGTAAAAAAATTCCTAGGGAAAATTTGGAAATCTGACTTTTCTTCCTAACTCTGTCTTACAGCAATGAAAAAAAAATTAAGAAAAAAGTCTGATCAATAAAAGACATTGATTGGATTTGGTCAAAAAATTCATCATGTTTTTTTTTAAATATTTTTCGACGATAGCTAAATATTTTGTGGATCATTGAGCTTTTTTATTTTCAAAT
Organism: Sialis fuliginosa; assembly: GCA_961205875.1. Lineage (NCBI taxonomy): Eukaryota > Metazoa > Arthropoda > Insecta > Megaloptera > Sialidae > Sialis > Sialis fuliginosa. The sequence goes on along the minus strand of OY540817.1, from coordinate 9,645,185 downwards.
TCATTTTACCCAAAAATACGTAAAAAAATAATGATGTTAAAAGTACAAAATCTTTTTTTAAGGGATAATGTTATTATCAAAATTTTTCATATAAATATCAAATACTTTTTTTTTAATTGCAGGGGATATATTGATCAGCTCTGGTGCTGTAGCCTACATTTCTCCATTTACCGATAAGTATCGAGAAGGCCTTTTAAGTGAATGGACAATTAAACTAAACGAATACGATGTGCCACATTCGAAAGATAAAGAACTTGTGGATGTCCTTGGAGATCCTGTCGTGATACGACAGTGGCAGCTAGATGGATTACCCAGAGATTTTCTGTCGACTGAAAACGCAATACTCGTGGAACATTCGCGACGGTGGCCTTTATTTGTTGATCCACAAGGACAGGCAAATAAATGGGTTAAAAATATGGTACATTGTTTCGCTTTTAAAATTTTATTTAGAAGCTAAAACGACTAACTCATTTATTTATTTTATTAAAACAAATGGAAGGAGGGTGGGATTTCTATAAAATATTTTGATATAGGGGGGGAGGATATTTGGCAGCTTATTACCTCCTGCCTCCCCCTCTGAACCCTCTCTAATAAATTAAGTTTTTTTCCCTCAGTATATACTTTATAAAAATATAAATATAATACTTGTTATTTTACTATCACTAAAGTGAATATTTTAGAAAAAAAAAGAGTAAGCAATTGCAAGATACAATTCTAAAGCATAAGCAAGAGTAAAAATAATAAATTATTCAACATTTTAAATTAATCATACAAGAAGTAATCACGCTGCAACTCTGTTCCTTTCATACTATTTTTTTTTAAATAGTTTTCTCAATTTTTTTGTTTTGTGACGTTAGTCATTTTGACTTATGAATGGCTAATACATTTTTATATTTTAGGGAAAAGCAATGGGACTTTTAATTTGTAAACTTAATGACAAAGATCTTCTTCGAACTATTGAATCGGGCATTCGGTTTGGAAAAGCTTGTTTGATTGAAAACGTCGAAACTGATTTAGACCCTGCTTTAGATCCAGTACTTCAACGTCAAGTCTTTCGTCAAGGTGGACAAAATGTACTCAAACTCGGAGAGGTGATCGTTCCTTACAATGATGATTTCCGTCTTTATATAACAACTAAATTACCAAACCCTCATTACACACCTGAAATTTCTATTAAAGTTCTGATTGTGAATTTTACACTTTCGCCTGGGTTTGTATTTTATAAATTTATCCATTAGTTTCAAGGCGCAACATTACAACAATAATAATTCTTCCAGTGGTATGCAAGACCAAATGTTATCATTAGTAGTAATGCAGGAACGGCCAGATCTAGAAGAAGCCCGCAGCACATTGATTGTAAATAACGCTCAAATGAAAATGGAACTTAAAGAAATAGAAGATCGCATTCTTTTTAAATTGAGTAGTTCCACTGGGTCTCCAGTAGATGATGTTGATCTTATTACTACGCTAGAAGCATCGAAAGTTAAAAGTGAAGATATTAAAGTAAAGTTTTTGTTACGCATCTTAAACGATTTCATCTATATTAATTAATTATTTATTGATTAACAGGCAAGAGTGGAAGAGTCAGAAGTGACAAAACAAGATATAGATGTTACTCGTTCACTTTATATTCCAGTTGCAAACAGATCACAAATCCTGTTTTTTTGTTTATCCGATCTTTCTAATATTGATCCCATGTACCAATATTCTCTGGAATGGTTTACGGGAATATTTCTTTCCAGTATTGCAGCAGCTAAAAAATCTAGTAAGTTTTTATAGAAATATTTTAAATACCAATACTTATTTTAATATTTATTTTATAGGTGAAATAGATCAACGGATAAAAGATATCAATGAAACATTCACCTTTAACTTATACTCAAATGTTTGCCGCAGTTTATTTGAAAAACATAAACTTCATTTTGCATTTCTGCTTTGCGCCAGAATATTTTTAGACTCAAAATTTATCGATGCTCATGAATGGCAGTGTTTTATCGTCGGTGGAACATCTACTGAGGTATATTCATTAATTTATTATATATAACATAAACTCAAATTTGTGTATATGTAGTAAGAAAGTCAAATTACATTGTGAAGTTATAGCCTTACCATAGATCTATGTAGATTGATTTTTTTTCCCCTGGGTTATAATATTTCATATATATTTCAGCAAATTCCACATCCAAATTTTGCTTGGATGGACAGTCGATCTTGGCAAGAAATTGTCGGACTTTATTCATTACCAGCTTTTCAGTCATTCGTTGAAAATTTCAAAAAACATGAAAAAACTTATAAACATATTTTTGATTCACCAACACCACATAAGTATAAAATACAATTTATATATAATGAATTGAAATTTATATTTATTTGAATATTGCTTCTTGTAGGGAACGGTTGCCCCAGCCTTGGGAAACAGATCTCAACGACTTCCAAAAAATGATGGTGATGAAATGTATCCGTCCAGATTGTATAATTCAAATGATACAAGATTATATTTGTACTTTTATGGGAGCACACTTCATAGAGCCACAGACTAGTAGTTTAGCAGCGATGTACAAGGAATCTTCGGCAAGAACGCCACTTATATTTGTGTTGTCGACTGGTACTGATCCGGCAAATGATTTATATAAATTTGCTGATAGAATGAGAATGGCAAAACGTATGTTGAGTATTTCATTGGGACAAGGACAAGGACCTCGTGCTGAGAAAATGATTCAAAGTGCTGTTGATACAGGAGCATGGCTATTCTTCCAAGTACATATTTACTTAACTTATAAAATAAATAAATGTTTAATACGCACCGTTAAGCTGTCAATACTTCAAGCACTTTTTGATTCTTGAAGTACTATTCAATTTTAGTTTGCGAGCTAATGAATCTAAACCGTACAACACTTTAGTGTTTGCTAACTAAATGGAATAGCAGGAATTAATACACTTTTTTGAATTAGGCGTAACTCATGTAGGTTAATTAATACAAGTTTATGATAATTAGTTCAATCAAATTTTCAAATAGCAAAAAGTTTTTTCACTGAGTATTTATGACAGCTCTGATACATACATTATTTATTTACAGAATTGCCATTTAGCACCTAGTTGGATGCCGAGATTAGAATATCTAATTGAGAATATTCCTGATACTTGCCATAAGGATTTCCGTTTGTGGCTAACGTCGACTCCTTCTCCATATTTCCCTATTAGTATTTTACAAAATGGAAGTAAAATGACCGTAGAACCACCACGTGGTATTAAAGCGAATATGTTAAGAGCATATTTCAACCAAGTTGTAGAATTTCAGGAATTATTTACGACAAATGAACCAAAAGTACGTTTATTTTAGAATTTTTAAACAAGACTACGATTGATTAAATTTTTCTTCAAGGTGCCGATTTTCAAATGGTTACTTTTTTCATTGTGCCTCTTTCATGGAGTTTGTCTTGAACGACGTAAATTTGGACCACTTGGTTTCAATATCCCATATGAATTTACTGATGGTGATTTACGTATCTGCATATCTCAACTCCACATGTTTTTATTTGCCTATGCTGATATTCCTTTCAAAGTATTGACTTACACTGCTGGTCATATTAATTATGGTGGACGCGTGACAGATGACTGGGATCGACGCTGTTTATTAAATCTTTTATCAGACTATTATAAAACAGGAGTTCTTAGTAATGAATATGCGTTTGACGATGCTGCTGAATATCATCAGGTTAAAATTTGAAAATTCATTAATTAAACAATTAACTTTTACGTGATTTTTAATTATAGTTACCTGAAGATAAAAATTATTCTGATTATTTGGATTATATTCGAAAACTGCCTTTAAACGATAATCCTGAAATGTTCGGATTACATCAAAACGCAGATATAAGTCGTGCACGAGCTGAAACGCAAAATTGTTTAAATACACTTCTGGCATTACAACCAAAATCTGTTGGAACAGAAGCGAGCAGTCAAGAAGAAGTCACTACCAACCTTGCTAATTCAATTTTATCTTTCATACCCAGTATATTAGATTTTGAATCCATTTCAGAGAAGTAATTATTTTTTTTTCAATCTAGAATCTGATTTAAATTATTATTTAATGTTTGTTTATTTTAGATACCCAGTATTATATGAAGAATCTTTAAATACAGTATTAGTGCAAGAAGTTATCCGCTACAACAGATTATTAGTACTAATAGATAGAACACTGAAAGACCTTTTAAAAGCTGTGAAAGGTCTTGTTGTCATGTCAGCCGCATTGGAAAATATGTCGATTTGTCTATATACTAATATTGTACCTTCGATATGGTCTTCCAAAGCGTATCCATCGTTAAAACCATTAGGAGCGTGGGTAACGGATCTCAAAGAACGTCTAAACTTTTTAATGAAATGGGTCGATGATGGAATACCATCTTCATTCTGGATATCCGGTTTTTATTTCCCGCAAGCATTTCTTACCGGCATATTGCAGAATTTTGCTAGAAAATATATTGTATCAATAGATACAATTAATTTTGCGTTTCAGGTATTATTTTGAAAACAGAATTAAGTATAAATTTATTTTTTAATACTATACCTACTAATTATAGGTGTTGGAAAGCCGTCCTGAAGAAAAACCAGAAGATGGTTGTTGTATTTACGGTTTATTTTTAGAAGGTGCTCGGTGGAATAAAAATATAAAATCGTTAGATGAATCAAAGCCAAAAGAATTATACATAGGTAAAACTTTGTCCCTAATTTTATTTTATTATAAAAAAGTTTATTTAAACTCGTTTTTTTAGAAATGCCGACAATTTGGTTACGTCCAGAAGAATTTCACAAACAAGCACATGGTATTTACGAGTGTCCTGTTTACAAAACACTGACTAGGGCTGGTACGCTCTCTACTACAGGTCATTCCACTAACTACGTACTTGCAATTGAAATACCGAGTAAGAAACCCCAAACACATTGGATAAAACGAGGTTGTGCTTTGATTTGTGCTCTCGATTATTAGTTTATTAATTTTCATTATTTATTATTCATTTCTTATCCTTAATTTTTTCAATAAATATGATCCAAATGATTCTTATTCAGCTGAGTATTTCTTTACTGAATAGTGAGCTTCTGAATTAATTAAAATTGAGAGTATTTCAATGAAGACAATATTGATAGTATTAGACAGTACTTTAAATTATTATTACATAGTGAAGTACAGATCTAACAAAAAAAATGTATAAAGAATTTCATTGACTTTAATTTTATATGAAACTATTTTTGATGTAAAATTAAAAGGCTGAGAAATCGGCAAAAACTTCTGGATTTCTTACAATAAGTGAAACTGAAAAAAATTTCAGATTCTTCTTCTCAAAAATAGATGGCACCTGGTCTATTTTCTTTAAAATACAAAAAAAAAAACAGTTAATTTCATCTTTTATTTATTTGTAAACGATACAAAAAATATACAATATTAAATAATGAATAACTCTCTATGTATATGGTTTAATAATTTCAGGGATTATTGATGAAATATTTTCTTCTGACTGTTCAAGAATACAGGCTATAAATTTTGAAAAATTTAAAACCGTCCCTGATAAAACTTTTGGATACTCTCGTACCTTATTATTATCAACATATGTAAAAAGCAACCGCTTACTAATAAAATTATCACAAACTGACACATTCCCTACTTCAACATACGACCCTAAAAACGGTGAGTACATCTCAAAACTAACACGCAAGCTTTCCCACATCTGTAAATCTTTTGCTGACTTAAAAACAACCCTAAAATGATACCCCAGACTTTCATAAATTTTTATAACATTTAACAAAACTTGATCCAATTCGTTATTCATTTCAATGTCTGAATTAATTGTTGCGATAAATATTTCAAATGCAGTCGTTTGATTAGCATCAAATAAACCAGTGTTTGATTCATTTGGTGGCCGATATTGTCTACCTGTACAGAAATACTTTAACGGAAGCATAGAAGGAAAAACAAAATGCCGTGTGTGATACGCCATGAATGAAGTTAATGAAGCAGCACCAGTTAAATGCAGCCGAAAGTCAGGATTAGGTTTTGCAGTATCGGTTTCCTGTAGTGTATAAATGGACTTACCTCGATGATTCAATCCACACCCTTCAATGACAACACTACGGGTAAAATCAGTATTTGAGAACTGTGTATATTTAAAATTTTGAAAAACATCGGTTAAATAAAACATTGTACCTAATTCGTACAATGGTAAGTCGCCTTTAAGAAAGAATAAATTTGAAGAGTAGAAATCTAAGAGATCGTTTTTTAAACCAATGTCTACATGTGATTTGGGGGAAAGTATTTGAGGTTTTGTTTTGAAAATATGAAATTTGGTATCGTGTTTTTGGGGAGTTTTTGGATGTAAAACGTTTGGTAGTTTTAGAACTTTTGTTATGACATTTTCTTCTACACTCCACAAATTTTCTTTCACTATTTTTAAATCTTCACGCATAAGCTTTCCTAAATTTTTGAGATGATTTATCTCTTCTAACTTTTCATTGTTCAAAGTTACTAATGATTTTATTTTAGATACTATCTCTTCCCGATTTTTTTCAAGTTTAATTTTATTATTTTCAATACTTTTATAAAAATCCCACATTTGTTTCAGTTCTTTAATATTAATATCTATACATCTTGCTGCAACGTTAATTTCCAATTTTTCTATATCTTTAAAACAATTAGCATCGATAAAAGGCGTAACAACAGAATATGTTTCACTAGCTTTATTTCCTGGTATAAATAAAGCCGAACTCAACGATCTTTTAAATGTTTTAAAATAATATGTTCTTAAGTATAAATTATTGAATAGTGCCATTTTGTATTTAAATTTTATTAATTTTCTTCTTTTATTGCAACTTTTTTAGCAGATGGTTCCATATCTTCATCTACAGTTTTTTCTATAGTTGTTATCTTGCGCTTTTGTGGTTGTTTGAAGTTACCGAAACCAGCAGCACGTTCAGAGTCTTCGATTGTATATGGTTCTAATTCTAAGGCTTTCATACGTCTTTTATGAACCTGAAAATAAAGAAAGTTAAAAATAGAATATTTTATTCTATATAATTTTTAAAATATATTCTTACTTTGGTTCTAAAATGATCGTGTAATGCTTTGTCATCTACAAAATATCGAGCACAATGTACACAATAAAACTGTGCGTTTCCTGGTTTATCGAGATCAGGTTCTTGATTTAATAATTTTTCTGTATTATTTGGTTTTAAGTCTTCGTCAATCTGAAATTTAAGGTTATGTTTAGCGCACGTTTCGATATATAAATAATCATAAATGATTTTTATATTCAACCTGGTCTAAATCTCTAGTTCTGCGTTTAGTTATCCACCTTTTTTTTAAATGGGTATCTCCATAATGGTACTTTTTCCGTTTATAAACCATTTCAATATTGTTATCGTAAAAAATTAACACATGCAAAAGTAAATCGTTAAATCAGATCATTTGTTACCAACAGAGAAGACAACATTGTACAAGAATAATTATAATGTCAACCGCATGATGGCGTGAGCTGCATAAATCGCTGTTGATGCGCCATCGAAAAGTTTAATGGCCATCCGCACAGCAACTCTTAACTTTATTTTGTAAAAGTTCGCTTTGTTCTTTAAAAAAATGACGGATGACACTGCCAAGAATTCTTGATAATGTTGTAAAAATATTTCATTGATGATAAATAGTATTAGGTTTACTTACAAGTATTAAAAAGTGAAGTTTTGTGTAACTCTTTCGCGGTATTATGATGTACTACCGGTCGCCATGTTGTAGAGTGTCTTGTCAAGCATCATGGGTTAACATGATAAAGTTCGTTGTGTGCATTTTTTAATCAAAGTCGTGTATCTGTAAACTCTTGTGAATTTTTGTGTGACCAAGGGTTCGGTGTAAGTGTCCGGGAGCTATAAACGGGCGACAGGACGGGAATGAATCTGCGCAATACTGGAGAGTGAGTGCAACGTCGTACTAGCGCAGGGAGTCGGCTAGTGGCGAGCAAACGATTGCGAGCTGAGCCAACCCTATAGCTCTGAGTTGGACAATACCCAACGTCGCTTCAACCCTTGTCGCGGTAGTGCGGGTACTCGCTATTCTACGCTCGAAATGATCAAATGCATCGACGTGACACGTGTAGTAGTGGTGCAGTCGTAAAGTGGTGTGTGGTTTTGTGCTACTATGGCCAAGATTCTTGACAAAGACCCAGCGGTGTACAAACGGGAGCGAGATGCGTTCGTCAGGGACCTGCAGCACTTCCACGAGACTCGGGGGTGAGTACGCGGACCGGTTCGCCAGACGCTTTTGCGGCCGCCGCGCGTCCCTCTGCCCATCCACCCCCCTCACACACACACACTATCACACTCTTCTCTTTTCTTACAGGACCAAGTTCCGTAGGACTCCCACAATCAACGGCCACGAGATTGACCTCTATCTGCTGTACAACATAGTCACTGCCAAAGGAGGATGGGTCAAGGTATGTATCGTATTGTATATGCCACCCCCTCGCACCCGCCCACCCAAATAATCACACCGTTCACTCGCGATAACGATTAATCGATGTTTTTTAAAGAAACCACTTCTCCCCAATTCTGTTGTATCATTATAGTCAAGGTTAAAATACAACAGGTAATGAACTATAACAAACTATGTCTAATACATAAACACTTGAGGCAAATTACACACAATAGTGAAGACATTCTTCTGCGTTTAAATACTCATAAAATCGCCTTATTTTCACTAATTTCAGTTGCCTATTTATGTTGGTAAACATATGTTTTTCATTATAATATAAAAAATAATGTATTTAAAAAATTCCATTAATAAATTATATAACATAAAACATATTCATATAAATGATATATATACATATATATATTTAATACTAAAATAAATACGTATTATGTCAAGTCATACTTTTTAAAGTTAATTTGTTTTGCCCGGATAATTTTCTTTTTTGAAAATGTATATTTATAAAAATATTACATAAAATATCAATAAATTATTACACAATATAGATAACACTATAATAGGTATTATTAGATAGCATAAAAGATTATAAATATTTATTTTAAATCACACCACTTATATTAGGTCAATATATCTTTTCAAAAATCTAGTCTCGGAATATCAACTAGTAAAAAAATTGCCTTTAGGCAATTTTATCTAATATTATATTACAATGTTAACGATCGCAAAAATTTCGTAGAACTCCAAAGTAAAATAATCGCTGAATTAGTTTTAGTCTTAACAGTGAAATATCTAATTGTCTATACATCACAAAATAAAACATATAATTTTAACAGCTAGAAGAAATTAACAAGAAAGAAACTATGAAGTAAATGTTTGTAATTTACCATGTTAAATTTTCAAACTTTTTCTCTAGATATTATATTTTTTTTATGTTATTGGTCTTTTATCAAGTCATTTTCAAAACGAATGTTTGATGTAGGTGTATATTTTTTCTATTGAAAAATTTCTATATAGTTCACTACCTAATTACTATTATTCTGTTTACATTGTTATGTTATGCATATAATGTACTGAAATTGTTCAGTCGTGACATTTTAAACGTTCATAAATAATTTTTGTGAATAATTTCATAGCTATATTTTGTAAGACAATATTGATTACAATCTTTAAGACATTTACCAGTTTTATCGCCATTTTCTTATATACTTAGGTATGTTTAATTATGTGTAATAAAACTTAACTGCGGTTTATACTTAGGGATTTCAATGTTAAATCAGATATAGACAAATATTTGTTCTCTTGTTAATGTGAAAACAAATTCGTAAGTATCTACATGTTTTTTGTAAATTTAAAACTAAATTTCGTCTTTGAGTTTCAAAAAGAATTTCTTACAAATTATTAACAAAAGGTTTAGATTGTTTTACAACTTCATTAATTTCATTTATTTAACTCACTTACATTAAAAGTTAAAACTTTAGTTATTAATTCAGAATCATCAAATTATGTCAAAATATTTATATAAAAAACTTCGTTTACTGTTCATGACCAAACCCGAGGACGAAATTTAACACTGATGATAAATTTGGATCACGTTTCAAATTAACAAGTTGAAATTATTTTATAGTTTGTTATAATTTAACAGGGTGGCAAATATTTGCACATGTCAGAAATAACATTGATTTCTCTATATACCGTAGTTAAATTCTACACTCTGACAGAATATACTTACACATAAAGAAATATCAAACAAAGTTTATAAAAATATTTAATGCAAAAATATATCAATGAATACTTAACTTTTCATTTCAATTACTACAGAAGAATGATTTCAAATCTATTATATTTACAAAATATAAGTAGATACCCCGAACAAAGGAAATGGGAATTTTAACAAAAAAAAATATTTAAGTAATAGACATTTCGTAAACTCGTGAGAATTAATTATTACATAATTTTTATTTGTCTATTTTAGTATTTAACCATTGCGTATTTCTAATTTAAAGTTCTTTTATAATCACCCAAAATCACGAAATAATTAATTCAGTAATACTTCTTAGAACCAGCCATTTGATCGTTATAACAGAGTTAATAAATATATTTAAACGAACTTATAAAAAATAAAAAAACATAAAATAGGGGCACAGTAATTACTCTGCCGCAACTAATAACGTAAAACTGCGTACATAGTCACTTTATTTACTATCGTATTTAAGGATTACAGTATGAAGGGTTGAAACTCATTTTATATATTGCTATATGATTAGTAGTTTTTGAGATATAAACTTTCAAAGTGTGACATATTTTAGTTGCATTCGTGCTTCAGATGTACCCCCTAATACCACCGGGAAATATGTAGTATTACGTCAAAAATTCGACTTCCTAATGTCCGGTATTATAAAGGAGCTCGCAAAATTTGCTAGCTTGCAAGCACTCTCAAATGGGGTATTAATTCTGTACTAATATCTATGGATTAGCTATAGAATTTAGAGCAGTAATACTTCAACTAATTGTAACACAGTTGGCAACTTTGACCGTACAAAATAATTTTTTTAATTATCACCACTTTAATGCCATTGTTTACATACCACGCGTGCGCGAAAATTGTCTAAACATTTCATAAAACTTAAAGAGACCTGTCAGATACGTTTGAAACCTCATTTTAAAGTGCTTGCATATATGCATTTAAGCTATAAAATTGATAGTATTATATATAGAAAATGAAACTAAATTAAATATAAACAAATCTCCCTATTCTGAAACAGTTGTTTATTGAAGTGACAGAAGAATCTGAACGAAGTAACAGCCCCCCCATGAAAGAAATATATGTATTTTTAGATAGATATCGCGCACACATTCTCAAACAGAGACGAATTGAGAATATTTTCCTATCGGGCTATTTATATCGCTTCTGAGTGATAACTCAATGTTTAAAACCTGTCCGGCGAAACATAGATCAACGTACCGAAACCTCTTTGTTTAGCAAACTGTGATTGGATGATACATTGTGACAAAGGCAAGCAAAGATAATATAGGACTCGTAACACGCTACGTAATATTGAAACCGGTGTGCTCCGCAAAAATGTACTCCGTAAAGTCAGCGGATCTTAAAATAAATAACAATTGCTTCAAATTTCAAATACATAAGTATACTTAAGAATTATATTAATCATTCTATAAATACTAATTAAAAATTGTAGATAATCCATTTATAACTACACGGAGAAAAATGGAACTCAAATTTAGGAAAAGTACAATTCCTAAATAAAAAATTGCATTAACTTATAGACTAATTGTATTTTTAAATAAGAGATTATAATTTTTATAATACGGATAGTAAATTTTTATTTTGGAATTGTAATTTTTCCTAAAATTTTAGTTTCGATTTTCTCCGTGAATGTGATATGTAAATATTGAATGGAGTATCAGTGAGTTTAGTTCAAAATCAAATTCGACACAAGACGGTAACAAAGAAATTTAATTATCTAAATTATATATTCCATTATCAAATTAGACAAGATTTCAAATTGATTTAGAATTTGTGTCTGTCGATTCCAGTTTGACACAAAAACTACTGAACTGATTTTGATTGAACTTTCACTGTTAGAAAGCCTAAGACCGATGTACTGTAGGAAAATGTATTAAGGAAAATTTACAACTGATATCGATATAAAAAGTAAATTTAATGCTAATTGTGACGTTGATGTAATTAAACTATTTCTAACTTCAAAATGGTATCCGAAATAATTAGATACTGACCCCCCTCCCCCCCCAACTAGGCTTAAATGAAAAAATCACTTGTTTGGTTATGAACAAAATTAGGGTTCAGTATGGGAGTAAAGAAAAAAAGAAAAATTTATAATTGGTTTGCTTATAAAACTGTAAAACATTTTTAGAACAGCCAGTTGCACGGGCATTCAAATAGACACGGACATAGTTTCAGTAAACTCTCTGGTCAGTCCGCCCCTGTCCTGAAACACAACTTCCGCAGCTAAGGAGGAGACTCAGAGCGTCAATGTGTTAATTGGGTATGAGCTGTGTTGACATCACACAGCGGTCGTAGACAAGCGGCACGCGGACAGACAGCACTGTCGATGATCCCACGCGTTCATTGCTTCCGCGCGGCGCACTGTATCTTTGGACGACGTTCCGCGGGAGTCCCACACCTGACGGTCGCGTGTCTTGGACGGGGGAGGGGGGGGGGGGGGGGGGGGTACGGCTGCGTATGTGGGGGGCGAGTGCAGAACGGCCCGATGATGTAGGCCAAGGTCGCCGTTGCAACGCCGAGCCCCCCTCCCCCCACTCATTCAATGCCACCCCGCGCGCGCTGGGCTCTTTATCAACATCGCGGGTAACACTATGTGCCGCCGCCGATTCACACACCTCCACCTTCGTCTCGTTCGTGTACGCGAACTCACATAGTACTCGTAACAATGTGGCGGATTTTTTTTTAAAGCGCCAAATCCTTCAGATTTTTAAATGTAAAAAATGGAGCATAATATGATAATGATTTTAATGTACATTATTTTTATTAATAAAGCATTTTAATGGGTTAGTCAGAAATAAAAACTGGACGTAATTGCACAAATTATGAAGAAATGGTTCCATCGCTTTTGTTAATATTGACAAAACATGTGTTGTGAATTTTAGATTAAATCACCAAAATAGAATAAATAATATAATAATATATAAAGATATAACAATGCTAAAACCTAAATTAGAAACTAAATTTTTAAGAATTAATATTGATGAAATTAACAACACATGTGGATGACATTTGTAAGAGATTGTGCAGGTGTTATATTATCAAATTAGAATATTAAAACAATATTTAGAAAAACACCAGTTGATGGCATATTACGAAGCGAATGTGAACTCAGCAATGAGGTACGGTATTCTGCTGTGGGGTAGCACTGTGGATGCTGGGAGGGGTTTTATAATTCAGAAAAAAATAATCAGATTAATTTTTAACCTTAATAAAATACAAACATTGCGAATTTTTTTCAAAAGTAATAAATTACTGACACTTTGGGGGATATATGCAATAGAACTATTTAAATATATATCATATGAAACTTACATAGAAGATAAAAAACATAATTTTAGAAAACATAACTATGAAATATATCATAAAACAAATTTTTATGAAAAAACTCCTAAATATTTAATTAATAAAATTGTAAAAATTCTTCCAGCATACATAATTCAAGAAAAAAATAAAAAAAAGATTGTTAAGGTATTTAAAAGATTATATGATCAGCAGGGAATCGTACAGCTTTGCTGTAAATGTAATTTTATTTATTTTTATGATTTTACTGTTATAGACGTATTATAATACCAATATTTTTGGTCAAAAACAATAAAAAATTATTATTATTATAATTATAATTAAACTGTAATCTAAAAAAAATGGGAGAATATAAAAAATTATGTGTGATTCCAGGAAAATAATTACGTTCATATCGATCAACAATGACTTAACTTGCACATTATGTACGATGTACACTTTTCTGACTTTATCTGACCTTTTCAATCACGTGGTTACTTTATTAGTTAGTTTTTATATTATTTCTAAACAGTTGAGAATTGATTTACTTAATTTTTTAAATACATTTCTTATATATGTATACCAGTTTGAATGTGTTGAGAGCTTGTAACACATCTGTTCCATAGCAAATGCTGGGTTCTGATTGGTCCATTTGGAGATTTACATGGCTGATACCAATAACATATTTTGATAAAACTGGGGGTTACTGCATGTTTTTTTAATGTCATGGTAAAGAGAAAAAAATATCTTTACAACGATAAGAAACATGACCTATAATTGCCATTTAGATAAATGTTTCATTAGGTCATAACATTATAAAGTACTGGCACCAGTCTTGAACGCTTTAAGAGCAAAGTATATTGTACAATAAAGTATTGTTTTTTGGGATTGATGGGCTACTATTTTTTTTAAATTCTCATGCCTTAATGTTACAAATAAAATTTTATTATATGTTTTTCTCCTCTAAAGAACAAAGTAATCCCAGTAATGACACTTGCTAAAGATTACAAAATAATAAGTACTACTACACAAACGTTTAAAACAATGTAAAGCATTTACATAAGAAAATAAACTTTTCTAAATAGTGTGCTGAACAGCGATAATTATTTGTCCATTTTTTTAAACAAAAAAATCAATTATCATCAATCACGTTGTAAGACAGTTAAATAGATTAATATCTAGTAATGGCAGTAATCAAGTATCAACAAATATTTCTAATTCAGTATATTTAATTTTAAAATGTTCAACACTGGGGTATTGTTCAATACTGGTGTCAGTACCTTAGTCGCGGAGAAAAAAAAAACAAATGACTGCCTTAAAATGATTTTAAAATTTCGACAAACCCTTTTGGGACGCTTCTCTTATTTCGAAATTGAATGATATTCTTTGTCATGACTGAAAATTACGCCAATAAACCGTATTGTCCGTACTTTCTTTTGATTAACCCTGCATGAAAGCGAAATATAATATCCATTGCACATTTTGCATTCATTATAGTAATTTAATTAGTTTTAACTTTCGCCGTTTTAGTACCAGTATAACTAATATAAAAAATATGTTTTCATATAAATAAATACATACGTATTAAGTACTAGCTGCTACCTGCGGCTTCGCTCGCGTTGATTTCGAAACTAAATACAACCCTCCATACGTGACATGGGGTGAAATATTTAAATTTTATTTATTTGTTTTTTATTGATTATTTGTTTGTATTGAAGAGTATTTATTTTAAGTTTCAAATAAATCCGGTCAAAAAATGTATAATATCTCGGCTCCAATGCAAGATAGGGGGTTGCTTTCCCCCCTAACACCCTCTCTCTCGTAATATTTTCCCGCCGGACAGAGGATGAAATATTAAATAATTATTTATTTTTATTCATTACCTATACAAAATCGTAAATATCTCGGAACTTATTGTTAGTTAAAAATTGCAGAAACCCACCCCTTGTCGACCGCTTCCATTAGGAGTTGAATGTCGAAATTTTTATTTTTATTGAAGACTGTTTTGCCGGAATTCACCTTTATAATTTAAGCAGCTATGCAGATAAACATATCAAAAATCCATCCTCGTCCCCTTCTTACGCTATTAGGGGTTGAATGACGAAATTTTTATTTTTATTGAATATTATTTTGTCCAAATTTACCTTAATATCATAAACAGTTATGTAGATAAATATATCAAAATCTAAAAAAGTTAACACCCCCGTCATCCCTTAGCGGTTGAATTTTCGAAAATGTTATTTGTCTTGTAGATTATTTGTGCAAAGTTTCAATCGAGTGAATACAAAAAAAAAAATCTCAACACACTTTTTCACCCCCTTGCAACCCCTTAAGGGATGAATTTTGGGAAATGCTGAAATACGTGTTTCATTATTTGTATTGAAGAGTATTTATTTTAAGTTTCAAGTAAATCCGATCAAAAAATATTTTTCCTATATAAACATATCCACCCCCTAACACCCACTTAAGGGTTTAATTTTGGGAAATGCTGAAATACATGTTTCATTGTTTGTATTGAAGAGTATTTATTTTAAGTTTCAAGTAAATCCGACCAAAAAATATTTTTTTCATACAAACTTTGACACCTTCTTTTAACCCCTTAGGGGTTGATTATCAAAAAATCCTTTCTTAGTGGGTGTTTACGTCATAAAAGGAAGATACCCTTAAAATTTCACGTTTCTAGGACCAAGGGTTTCGGCTGGGCGATGATGAATCAGTCAGGACATGTTATTATATGTATATAGATTATACATTAGATAAAAAATAATTAAAATCTACATTTCAGTAAAACCAATCAAAATCAGTTGATAAACATACCTACGTCAAACATGTTGGGAATCAACATTTTATACAAAATTCTACGCAAATAAAAAACATAAACACAGTTTGAGGATCTATAATGTAATCAGCAGCTCTGATAATGATTTTTTTCCGAGTCTCCGATGGTTTTCGAGATATGTCGGTAGACTTCGTTTATTTTATCTTGTATATTATTTTAATAATTTCGCTGATAAAAAAATGAATCGCACGAATAAAACCCATTATAATTACTGTGTTGACTCTCTCTATATGGCATTTGTTTATTTCAGTTCAACGTGATTCGATTTCAAAACAAAATGTTGCGTGGAAAATTTAATTTCAAATGCTTTAATCGGTTTGAAATAGTCGATAGTTTGATTTATGTGTGACGTCGGCATTTTTATAATAAATAATATATTTATATTAGTCAATGAGAACGAACAGCTTATTGATTCGATAATTCAGATGTCTAACTGACTAACTTCACTATAAAAACACATTTTTTTGAGTTAGTTTTTATTCTACTTCTTATTTTATTGAATTATTTGAGTTGATGACAAATTGTTACATGATATCTGATTAAATTCTGCATCTCAAACTGTTCTGGAGATATAGCCTCTCAAAGTTGTAGTTTTTTTTTTTTAGAAAAATGGCCGTAACTTATAACCCGGTGATCAGATTTGAAATCAGCGTATCAAAATCTATATAGACATGTATAATACTTTAAAATATGACATCGTTGTTAGTCAATCATAATGCATTGTTGAAAGTGTGATTTTTACCAATTGTTGTAACTAACGAGCAAAATTATAAGTGCAATACAAATCGAAACTCTCTCTCACTTAACATCACGTAAATAATGTTCTCTCGCTTCAATATTTGTAATGCACGGAGGTGATGTACAGCTATTGTTAAATTTTGAACTAGAATTTTATTAAGTACTTATTTTTATTGAAAGTGCGAAAAAATAAAATTAGTTTTATGCGCTATGGAATACATACGTGCAGTTATAAATGGGTAAAATTTTTTTTAATGTATATAATATTATTTATTAATCTTATGGCAGTAATTAACCTTTTCCACGTTTTCTTACTAAGCTAGATCATATAATTTTATTCTGAAAACTACAGTATGTCATTAGAAATTAATGTGATCTTTAGTTCTAGTTTCACTTCAAAGTGCCATTTAAATGTTACAGAATGTAATTATACGTAATTAATAATTTGAACCAAGGTCTTACAATATTTTCTCATAATATAACATCAGATAAAACAGATAAAGACATGATAAATAAGCATATAAGATATGTATATAGATTAGAACGATTATTATGTTGACTACTTTGTAGTAAATAATATAATTAATATTATATTTTTTTCTTAAGAGAATACAGAAAGTTAGAAATATATATCTCTCTTACATATGAGTTGATAAAACGGCATTTAATGTTTTATAGCTCGTTTATCAATTTGAAGATATTCATTTTAAAAATATTAAATATGACATAACACCCCCTCCCTCTCAATTTGGAAGTTACTAATTGTTTTATCTTGCAATATTTTAAATATTATATAAAAAAAAAATCCACTTTGGTTCTTAAGCGACAATGTCTTCAAGACATTGATATTCTTTTCAGCGGTTTATGTAGAACCGGCCGGGCAAGAACATTAAATATAATTTTATGCTATAACATGTATATGGTGTGTAAATTAACGACCTTTAATGATCCCGGGAGAAATAATAATAACGTATCCATTAATTTTTCTTTTACTGTTTACTGTAACCATTAAACCTATTGTATTTAACATCGATACAATATTTTATTTTCATATTGTTCTCATAGAAATAATGTGATGTTATTTTAAATGTCATTGCATATTATTATTCATAAATATTAATGTCAGTCTTCAAGCCTCATGCCCGGTATTATCAACCAATTTAAAGCTTCTTTAGTGCTAAATGCTCCTTTAACCTAGATTTTGTATATTACAAACGTGATGTACAGTGCAGAAAATTTAACATATTTAATTGAATGTATTATGCTTGATTCTATTAATAATATGACAGTAACTTAAAGGAGCATTTAGTTAAACTTGATAATAACGGGCGTCAGTCTTAAGAAGATTGGTTTATTTGTTTTTACTTGGTACACGGGTAGAAAAGTTGACTTGGGCCAAGAAATCCTTGTTTTATATATAACGAAAAAAATATTTTCATAATATAAGAATATACTCTGAATCCAGAAAATTATTGCTTCTCTTTGAAGCAATATTGTCGGACGAAAACAATAATATACTTGGATTAAGAATATATTCTTATATTAAGAAAATACTGTTTTCGTTATATATAAAACAAGATTTTCTTGGTCACTTTTCTACCTGTGCAATTCATAAAGGTTCATTGTTCATGACAGTATATTTTTAAGAGCTTTAAATACAATTGTGTTGTCCCAGTATATATCGTCTAGGAAAGTTTTGAAAAAAAAACTCAAAATAATTATGAATATCCTGTATAAAAATTTGTGATCGATTTAACTATTTCGGATATTCTCCGTGGGTTCGCCCGTATTTATTTTCGAATTAGAAATTTTTTTAAACTGAAGAAAATACAAATTTTTTAACTCAATTGTATCTCCCTAAAAATTTAAAACCAATTATCATTGGGAGCGTTCACGTCTGATCAAAAAACGGAACAACGAGCTTTGATTGGTTGATTCATGGAATTTCTAGTTGAATGTACCAGAAATTAAAGAATGTCATTTTTTAAGCGTGTAAGGAAGTGAGAAAGAAGTAACTAGAAAGAGATAGAAACTACTGACCAGGCTAACCAAAGAACTTTTATGTTCACTTCATGTTGAGCGTTTCTGCCAGAACACTAGTTTCTATCTCTTTCTGGTTACTTCTTTCCCACTTCCTTACACGCTTAAAAATGACATTCTTTAAATTTCTGGTACATTCCACCAGAAATTCCATGAATCAACCAATCAAAGCTTTATACGTTATTAATGTTGTCTACGTACTATTACATATTATACAATACAGTTTATTATTCCCAAATCTCTATTACAAAATCTATCGTATAGTTCAATCTGTCACCGGAAATAAGCTTCCTAATATTTAATAAATATAATCGAAAACGTCCATAACTAATTGTGAGAATAATTAATACATTCAAAATATATTTAATAGTATTCATTGTTTAAATTTTATCAAAAATAATGGTGTTTTTTTTTAATCTGAAATTCAGGTTATATTCGTTTTAATATTTTACAATTACCATTATTACATTTATCACATTTATACACCTTGTTATCTTAATGTTTATAATGTGTGACTAATTATCATTTAAAATAACATTAGTTTAATAAATGTATGTATTTTAAATTCCATTGTAAAATTGTTGAAATATTTGTAAAGATAAAATAAGTTTAAAGTATCCCCCCCCCCCCCCCCCTTCAGCGATGGTTATTGTTGTAACTTGTGATCGACGAACCAATTTTAATCAAACATCGATTAAAACCTAATTAGATAGTATACCTACATGTATGATAAAACTGCAGGAAAATCGGATCAGCGATTCTTGAATTTAAAAAGAGTAAACAGACAAACATTGCGTTTTATAAATATAGAATACGAGTCAGCATTTAGGAGGTCGCCTACCGAAACCAAAATAATAAAATCGATCATTCACATTTCTAATGAAATTTCCGTGGAAAATTTTTCAAAAGTTTCCTCTGTTTCAGTTTTAAGTAATTACAAAATATATACCGATTGCGCTGTTGCCACATTTTCAGTATTAACAAAATGTATTACAAAAACTCTTTTCTATCTACAACTATGTGACGGACTAGCACTATTACGAGATGACGGGTGCTGACACTCGGCCGAGCAAAACAGCAAATGCAAACCCCCCATAAATGTCTGAGCGATGATAGGGCTTATGTAGAGAGGTTATTATTGCAACCAGGCCGGCGAGTGTGTGTTTGTGTGTGTGTCTGTCTGTCTGCGGAGGGCACTCTCTCTCTGGTGCTGCAATGTCTAGGTCAGGGACGTGTTGTTTCTTTCTCTGCGCGCTGATTCACCGCCGATACACACACACACCACGAACAGACGGACGGACGGATGGACGCGCGCACGTGACACCGCGGCAACAGCAGATAACACTGAATGAGATGTTGCTAATGGTTACGCACGTGCGGAGGTAGTTTAGATGTATATATATACAAGATACCAAATCCAATTTTTGTCAAGTTTGAAAGTAGTAAATTTTGTGAAATATATCAAACTAGCAACCAACAATCACTACGAGACTGAAAGAGCCTGAAAAAAGAGGGGACCTGAAACTCCGAAAGGCACAAATTCAATAGTGTCTACTTTAGGATACGTTGTCAGATAAAAAATAAAATAAAGATATTGAATTTTATGATGATCGAAGATGTAGGTCTATTGAATTGTAACATTTTTATGTCTACAATTATTCTAACTTACGGTACAGCCTGTAGATGTTTATATTTTTTTTGACCAAGTGGTAAATGCCATACTTTTAGAAAAGTTGTATACTGTATTTCTAAACTTAAGTTTGTTGATGGTGAAGATTAAAATGAAATATAAATTATGTGCTAAATTTTCCATTAAAATTTAATTTTGAGCAATAAAATTTTATTTTTGCTTAAAAGTACAACACGTTTTTTTTATCAAACGCTCTGATTTATTTTACTATTAATCATAATAGCCTCAATCTAGAAAAGGCATTAATTTTAATGAATGCGTAATTTTTATTGCATTATTCATTTTTATATCGTAAAAATGTGCTGCTATTAATTCAGTGTTTTAAAATTTATTATTTTACTACAACGAAATTTGCAGTAGTAATTCGTTATACCAGCATTTATGTTGATTACATTTTCCCTATGTTTTTTTTACTATAATTTCACCAGTGTTATTTTTTCTACAAAAGAAATATATGTAAAAACTAACTTGAGGAGTCACAATATGACTGAAAGAATGTGTAAATTAATGAAAAAAGGGGCAGAATAATTGAAAAAAGTAGGGAGCTGGAACCCCGAAAAAGACACAATTTTAAGACAAAAAACATTCTGAATGATGACTACGTGATCAGGGCTCAGGGCAATCAATATTTTCAATATAGCTGTCACAAAATTCTTATTCTCTTCAATATAAGGATACGTTACATAAATATTTACTGAATTTGCATTATAAAGGGTTTTATATTGTCTATGGATTTCGTAATTCAGTTTTGTCAACACAGATAAAAATTCATAGACAAACACAATTCAGTACACTGTAAAGTTAAAACGTTTGGTTAGGTTTATAGGTTTATAATATCAAATACAGAAAAAAACTTTTTTCTTTCTTGGTGAAGTGAAATTTATTTTATTTGGCTGGTATTTAAAAAAATAGTATTACGTAGAACAAGTTCTCAACTATGTAAGATATCAAGTACTGGCACCAGTCTTGAACAATACCCCAGTGTTGAACATTTTTAAATTAAATGTACTGAATTAGAAATATTTATTGATATTTGATTACTGTCATTACTGAAAAATCTATATATTATACATTCAGCTGTCTTACATCGTGATTTGATGACAATGGATCATTTTGTTTAACAGTGGACATATAATAATCGCGGTTCGATACATACACTATCAAGAAAAGTGTAAAATTTACACTGTTTTAAACATTGTTTTAAATTTTATTAATTTTTGTGTCGTAGTACTTATCATTTTGTAATCTTCAGCAAGTGTTCATCACTGGGTGTTAATTACTGGAGAAAAAACATATACAAAATAAAAGGGTATAATTTAAAAATAAGTAAAATACATTAAAATTTTCGCGGAATATTTATTTTTTAAACTTCTACCAGCATTCAATAGCTTTCGAAGATTATTTTTGAAATTTATGTGTCTAATTTTATAATTTCTGACAACCAATCACTCAACATTGTGTATCTCATCTTGACAGATTTTATTCATTCTTAACCAATTTAAATTCCTCAGATCTATCTTTATTTTTACATATATGAAGTATTTTTAAACAAGATGCGTCTATTCGCTTCTTTCCAGATGGTTTTGGTGAAAATATGTTACAAAATTTTTAAATTATACTTATCTGAAAAGTGTGTTATTTTTGAAAACAGGTACATACATATATATACTGTGTCAACAATAAAAATAAATAATTTTCATCATAAGAAACTTGGCAAGAGTTCATTATTGTATTTAAAAATTATAGGTACTGTACATTCATGTTTTATTTTTATTTCTTGACGCCTAAAAGTCGCATAACTTTGAACTATAAACAAAAACGGTTCTAATAAAAACGCTATCATTGTTTATAAAGGATTTCTTTATATTGTATGTACATAATTAGATAGCGATTATTGACTGACTTATATTATATGTAGTTTTGCCGTTTATACATTCACTGATTACTATTTTTAACATTGAAGTACAACTTCCCTGGCGCAGTATTAACAGTTCTTGAGGGTAACCACAGGAGCACAAGTGCAACAAAATATGTCATACTTTGAAATCTTATAACTTCGAAACTAATAATCGTATAGCAATAAATAAAACGTCAAAAGATAGTTTATATAGTCCCATTTATACTAAACAAGTTTTAACCCTCCATCTCTCAACCCTTAAATACAGTAGCTTATCGAAGTACTTATCTTGGCAAATAAAACATTAAGGTCGAGACAAGACGTTACAGCGTTATCTTAATTGCCATGGTTTATATACAGAACTGTGCACAGGTACAAAAAAAATGTACTTAAATACAAGTACAATTATAAGTAATTTCTGCAATTATACTCAAATATATGTAATTGTAATGGAACTTAATAGTATATGAAAAAGTATTTTAATTTGTTATTCATATATTATAATTATCAAATATTTAAATTCTATATCAAAATATAATTTAGATATCGGTATAAAGATAGATTATACAATACATTTATTTTTCAATACCATGATCTTCATAGAATACCACACATCGCATTCCCTATAATTTTTATTCGTCTATATACACACACTTCAGTTTCCTATTTTAGTGATTCAGTAAGCCGTTTGACTAGTTAGCTAAGTGCGTGTATCTCTGTCACACACATAAGGTAGTCCTTGTCTGTCGAGACCAACTTTTGTAGGGGGCATTGCAGCAGCTCTGCTCTCCCCATGCTGGTACATTTGTTTGTATGTGTGTGTGTGTCAGGGCCGTCAAATTTGTATTGTATTTGGTCAGGCTTGATTTGACTCTGTTTACATTATTGAGGTTAGTTGTTTTTATGGTTTGCATGCACGTCAAAACGTGTATTTTATGTTTTTATTTGCAGTGAGATTTCAGTAGGTATATATATTTGTATTTCTTGCTTGTTAATTTTGCGAACGTTTTAACTCACATTTCAGTGGATATGCATAGCTCAAATGTATCTAATGTTG
Organism: Sialis fuliginosa; assembly: GCA_961205875.1. Taxonomy (NCBI): domain Eukaryota; kingdom Metazoa; phylum Arthropoda; class Insecta; order Megaloptera; family Sialidae; genus Sialis; species Sialis fuliginosa. The sequence continues at coordinate 9,621,413 of OY540817.1, read as the reverse complement.
ACGGTATCGACGATAAAAAGACAAAACCTTCACTAAAAAAAAAAAATTTCTAGATCATTGAGGAAGTCTAAAAAATGAGTTAGTGATAATAATATCTGTTTCTATGGATCAATGATGTCTCTAAATTAAATTAGGCTTGTTTCTAGGCAATGAGCTATGAATTAAGATTTTTCTCGAAATAATGTAAATAATCTTTAATTTTAAATTTTGTAAACTTAAACTAAAGTTTTGTGTTTTTATTGTCACATTTAGTTCTGTATTTAAATAGTAAACGCCAATCTAACAATAAGACGCAAATAATTTTAATAATGATTAAAAAATAGGTACCCTGAAAACATGATTTTTTATTTTATTTATTATTTGTTTGTTATCAACATTTATTTTTATAGTGAAATATGGCCGCATATTAGATTAAATTCAAATAAAATGTTTAATGAGAAATTTGCACATGTAACCTTGAATTTTTAATTTTATTTTAATCTATTTATATTTTATAGCTTTGAAAATGTAATATCATCGAAATAGTTTTTCAAGAATTATGAAATTTTAAGGATTGTCCATTAACTAGTTTCTCGCTATTGTTTTTATTTTTTTTGTTAATTTCTGGTGCGTTATGCCTTGAGCATTTTACTCTGAACGAACTGAACGCGTTTAGCAATAGCTAATCAGTACCTATCGGAAAAATCGTATTTGATCTAGAATAATTTGCTAGTTATTATATTTTTGTGAAATATATTTCCTTTTAAATATAAATTGTCCACAAAAATATATTTTAAAACAATTTTCATTTTTCATTAATACTTTCAACTACATACTAAAGACTGTATCCATAAGCAGTGGAATGTTGAAATAACAAGAGTGGATTGTTTTAGAATTAAATATTTTATATGTATTTGGTTTCCCTAATCATCCCTAATATATGCGCTGTCAATTAACGCAGGTGTTGATTGTAATATCCCATTAAAAATTCATCGAACTTTCATTGAATTTCGTGCAAAATTCTTAGTATTTCTGCTAATATGAATGTCATTTTTGAAAACGTAGATCTGCATTCCTTAAACTTGTTTTATATCATGTATATTTTTTGTGATAATTTTTATATCGTGTTTATAATGATTAATATATTTATAAATACAAATAGCATATTCTAGATCATTTCTGAAATTATATAGTATTCATTTTAACATTTGAGTTTTCACATGACATGTAAATATTTTCTTGCATTTAAAAAAAAATTATATATTTATGTAAGTTATTTATAAAAAGTGTTTATTTTATTAAAAATATACATATGTGTGCTGTAATCAAAAACATTTATAAAACACAAATAAGAGATTTTATTCGACTTTATAATCGACACGTGCCTGTAATAAAATATTTAAAATAGACGCATTTATTCTATAAGCGGAAGTAACAAATAAGAAATAATAAAATTATAACATTCTTTATATACATACTTATATTATTAAGTAAGGTAAAGGCACCAGTTATGGCCGCTATAAAAGCTAGTTTTCGGTTTTTTTTTATTAATGGGCTTATTTTTTGTAATTCTCATGAACTCGTGTTATTAATAAAACAAGTAACTTTTTATTTAATCAATTTAATTATCAAAGTCCGAAAATATTGTTTGTTTTTTAAATTATAGCCTTTTATTTTGTTTATGTTTTTTCTCCAGTAATGGAAAAAGGTAAAACCAGTTATTAGCACGCAGTGATGGACACTTGCTAATGATTACAAAATGATAAGTACTACGACACAAAAGATATAAAGGATAGAATCGTCAAATTTGAAACAATGTAAAGCAGTTGCTATGATAATTTAATAATTAATAAATAAATTATACTAATAATTAGTTTAAATGTCTACTATTTTGACACCTATTGGCCGATTGTCATCAAATCACGCTGTAAGACTGTTAAATGTATATAGATTAATATTCAGAAATGGTACTAATCAAATATCAACACATGTTTCTAATTCAGTACATTGCCAAGACTAGTGCCACTACCTTAATTCATTTCTATATTTCTAGAAGACACTCTAAACAAATTGTATTTTTATTTTTCTTATTGTTTTATCGATGGATTTATTCTAATAAGTCATAGCAAAAATAAGTGTTTAATTAAATTTTAGTCAGTTTTGCTTTCTCTATCGATTGGTATATTTTACACCCAACATTTTTTTGCAGGCTTAAAAATGATTTTTTTCTTGTATTTATTTTAATCACTTCCTCTCTATGCCAATCAAATTCGTACTATTCATATTATTTTTACTCATGTTTTATCCTTAACGTTAAACTGAAATTTCAATCATCGATATTTGTTAACAAAGCGCTCTTTATCTTTATAAAAAATATTTAAATAAATAGACATAATATCGAGATAAGATATGCAGTCCCTATAATAAGACCATAATATTTTCGTACATAAAAACCGTTTCCAACATTGGCGTAACATCCGCGCACGGAGGTCGGCGAACCCTCTGCGCACACGACTTGCACACACGTCTCTCCAGCTGTAGCGGGCAGTCGACAGCACACAGTGTAGCCGAGCCAGCCGCATTGCATGTCTGTATATCACCAACACAAATACACACACGCGAGCTTGTGTGTGTGTAGATAAACACACATGGCCGGATGGATGAGTTCGGATAACGATATAATATATGTGACATAATACTAATACACGGTTATTGTTATGTATAGGAGCTGTAGGGGTGCTAGATTTTTTTATTTTTAGTTAAAAATATATAAAAAAACAATATATATTATATACTAGCTGTTACCATCATTTTCATTCGCGACGTATATATGGGCAAATCCACAGAACGTGGCCGCTTTGGGGAACGGCAATAGTGCGCGTGTGGGAATGTATATTACCCACCCATAAGTACACGAACTCAAAGTATACTTTATTGTGGATCAGTGGCGTCACTAGGGTTGGTGTCACCCAGTGCGGTAACTCATGGTGTCACCCCCCTCTATTTTCTAAGCCATCAATAAAAAAAAATCTGAAAAAATTCCAGGATGTAGCTTTTAATTAGTACATTCACTGAAAATTATAACGAACATTGTTAAAAATATTTTGGACCCCCCTTTTATAGACTGAAAAGTGAACTCACACTTTTTCCCACTTACCCCATTGAGTGGGGTGTCATTTATTGATAGGTCTCCTAAAATACAATAAAAAATTTTGAAATAACTCTTTTTTTATAAATCGTAGTGAGAATGACTACAGAAAGTGCAGTGTGCATTAATTGCCGATAACATTTTCACCGCAAAATGAGTGCAAAATTACTATAAGGCCGTGGTATCAATAAATAATTGATTATAAATTAAAAAACATAGGTACACCAAACTATTGATATAAATAGACAAAATTTGAAACCACGATAAATTGCAGTTTTCTGTTTCCTGACTTTTTTCCCGATAACTTCGGAAACCGCACGTTTCTGCACCTAATTCTTATAAATGTTTAGAATGAACACCTAAACTACAAATCTATATTAAATATAAAGCGTGGGGAAGCGTGAGTGACTGCCAAATGTCTCGGTGAACTTGAAGAATTTTCTTTTATCCCTTATTTTATTGTTCAATTAATTAATCGTTAACTAAACCGTATAATTAAAAACGTAAAATTGTCCTAAAATCTCCATAAGATGAGCTTTTCAGAAATGTATAATACATTATACATATTCCTACAAAGTTTTATAGAAAATTAACTTTTAAAGTGATGAAGCGAACAGGTTTGAATTGAAAATCCACAAAAATAATGAACAGTAAGGCTTCAAAAATAGTCTTTTTACATAAAATTATGTGAAATTCCTGCATTATAGTAAAGAATAAAGATTGACCATTAAACTAATAAATAAAATTAAAATATAATGTATGTAGGGACTTTAGTAAAAAACATTTATGATATGTTGTTGTTAATAAATTTTCCATAGTGCGCTGGGCCGGTTGAGGTGAAACAATGCATAAGAATAATTTCATGGAGTGACAGAATCGTAGGTTGGGTGTCACCCCTTGTGATGGTGTCACCCGGTGCGGTCCGCACCCCCCTAGTGACGCCACTGTTGTGGATGTAAACATGGAGTTACAAGTCGATTGCTTGATTCATATAAAAACTGCAGCACAATTTGCATTGAAAAATCGGTTATTTTCACGTTTTCAGAATGGAACTTTTTAAAAAAGAAAAATTCATACCACCGCAATTTTCTCAGATTCAAACCAATGAATCTGAAATTTTTACTGGACATGGTTTTTGGTACAATGAACCTTTTCCCGGAGTTTCAAAGGCGCACACCTCTTACATTTCATATGCGCGATTGTTTTATCCAGCGAACGGCAATTTCAGCGTTTTTTATTTGGTTTATTTGCTGTAACTTTTGGAACATCCGAAGCACACTCCTGAAGTTGAGACCAATTATTCTTCTCTTTGTTACGAAGATTTTGAGACGACATAGAAGAGTGTGCGTTCAATGCTCCATTTTGAAGAAGCATTTGAGTATTTTAATTTAAAGCTAATGCGGCCACGTTCTGTGGATTTGCCCATATACAGTTGGACTCCTATAAGTTTGAACCCTTTAAGTTCGAATTCCCCTCCATCGGAGAAGAAGTTGTTTCCCTCACTCTTTACGCATGCGCAAACGGTGAGAAAATAATTATTAAAGTTGTTTCACAATTATATAAATGGAAATATACGTACACCTTTATTAAACAGACGAAAAAAAACAATATGTAATCAAATACATTAGTATTCAAATAAAACTCAAATATACTCACTATACCTTTACAAATGATGAACTGTCAAAGAACTTTTCAATTTCACCACCAGGGAATTATGTTAGATCGCTCTGAGTAATGTGTGCGAGAGAGAGAAAGCTATTCCCATCTCATTTCATTAGATCGGTATTGTGATAGAAGGGGTAACCTATAAATTCCAATTCCGATAATTTTTGGTCCCGTAGCTTATATTAGAACTTATAGGAGTTCTACTGTATGTTACGGATAACAGACGAAATGCGGTATTATGCATTCTAGCCACAAATATACAAAATAACCAAGGCAGCCGGATAATGTGGCATGAAAAACATATTTTAAGAATTGTCCGCATATTATAATACATGTATCTGCTCTAATAATATACAAGTTAACTGTCCTTGTTTAGATTGGTTAGTTTCTGTTAGGTTAGCGAAGTCTAAACTTGAATGCGTTCGTGTATAATCCAAGACGTCTGTATAATTTGCATTTAAGTCGGCTTTTTTACAAATTATTCCATTCATGCATATTAGCCGTACCATATACATAAATATATAATAAGATGAATATGGTTCGCGAAGAATTTAGGTTAGGTATAAACTGTTTCCCGTGAAGTAGAAAAAGTAGCAGAAGGTTAGGTAATACAGATTTCTATTATAGTCGATAAAACAGGTCGCACGTACAAATGTCACATTTTTTATCTAATAAATTTTTCTGAATACAAAGTAACCTACACATATGTCCTTCCTCAGGATGCAAGCTATCTTTCTGCCAAATTTCATCAAGATCGGTTCAGCGGTTTAGTCGTGAAAAGGTAACAAACAGAGGGACAGACACACTTGCTGATTTTGAAGGTTTTTGGCGTCCTTAAACCAAATTTTTTATCCATAAATTAGACCGAAATTACACATATTGAGGCGCAAATGAAAAATGGGGCTCCATCGAAAAAGTTTTTTCAGTTGAAAAAAGAGAAATTATTAAACCAAAAATAATAAATATATTACCAAGTAGATAAATTTTTAATAAGAGAGTGTAGAGTAGACACAACTGACTATATGTTAGTACATACAAATACCTATAACAATATTTTGAAATCAGTATATTTCTACGAAGAAAAATCATACAGTGTAATGAAAAAAATCTGTGAACGAAAGAAAACTTTAGAAAAAAATTATCTACTTGTTAATAAATTCTGACGTTATGAAGGACTTCAAACAACGGATTCGATATCTGCATGCCAAAAATCTCCAAAATCACCTATTCATGTCGGTTCTTCTCTCGGTTACTTATACGAGACGAGATCGGTTTTTTTTTTACGGGACGAAATGGCTTCAATATTCAATAGACGAGATATCTATTTTTTTCTCGTGTGCAGATCGAATTGTTTGCAATTAGTACAACAAAAACACATATTTTACTATGGACATTACCTTCGATTTGAATGGGATCTCCCAATTGTAAAATGAACACTGTGTTCATCATTATACTAAACAATTTATTTCGCTCCAATCGGTTATTCCTTTGTATGGATTTATAGAGTGATTAAATCCAAGGCCACTTATCAGTTGCTAAGTGAATATAAAATCATTCGTTTAATATTTATACAGGTATTTTTTGGTTTCTATGTTTACAATTATAAAACTAAGAATATTGTAATTTTCAGAACAATTAGCATCTTTTGTTGACACTCAAATAAAGAGGCGTTCGTCAAAAATTGGTCGAGAAGGGAAAGGACAAAGCTTGTAGGCAAATTATCACTAATAAACATTTTTTTTCACAAGTATTGCATCGATTCGGGGGGAGTAGTGCCCCGTTTTCCTCTCTATGCGGACGCCCGTGTTCAAATATGTTATTGATAATATTAAAGTACACGTGTCAAAAACTATTCTAAAAGAGTACTAAAGTTTGTAATTAAATCTAACATATCTGTCTTCAGACATATGAACATACAAGAACTCGTAGAAAATATTATTTGGTATATTCTACAATATTTAGTTCATTTTTTTCTCAATTTCTCCATTGCTATTGATAATATCACCAAAACTTTGCTACCATGAATTTTTCAGATCAAGTTCTACTGATTCATGTCCGGTATTACAAAGGAGCTCGCACTTGCAAGCACTCTCAAATGGGGTATTAATTCTGTACTAGTATCTATGGAATTTAGAGCAGTGATATTTCAACTAATTGTAACACAGTTGGTGACTTTGACCATACAAAATAATTTTCATAATATCACCACTGTTAATTTTAATTCATGACACTTAGAAAGAACTGTTGAAACCTTATTTGGAAGTACTTGCAAGCTAGCAAATTTTGCTAGCTCGTTTAAAATACCGGACATTAGACTTGTATTTTAATACTCCACATCAATTACTGCCAAACTATGTACTACTATTGTTAGTGCGCCTCGAAAAATTACAAGTGTGCCGCGAAATATTAAAAAATATAGATTTATAATAAAAATATTAATTTATTATAATAAGAATGTATGTATTTTGGTTCATACTAGTAAAATATATTTAAATTTTGCTGGGATTTTTATTTGGTGTGCCGCAAAATAAATCTTCGCTCAATGTGTCGTAAAGTAGAAAAGTTTGACAGACACTGGTCTACATATTTACCTTACAATTTTTTTTACATTTGTGCCTGAAAGTCATAGTATGTTTAGTTTCAATTCCAAATTTCTAGCTTGTATACTATTATAGTTCACGAGATATTATACTGTAATAGATTTTTATACCTAAATTCAAAATATTACAAGTTATACTTTTTTCTGAAAAGTATTTGAAAATATAAAACTTAATATAGAACAATTCAGTGACAGATTATTACTAAAATAAATTCAAAATGGTTTAACATAACATTAAGATCAAGTAATTTTTTGTGACAACATTAAGACATTAATATAATATTTATAATTATAAAATAATCAAAGAACAAGTTTTGTAATTAAAAATTCATTTAACAAAAAATATGTGGCCAGAGAACACCACGTATAATTAGAATTTAAAAAAAGAACCACATAGCTTACACCGTATACATATTACGTAAGGATTCTAAAAATACAAAACTAAATTCATAACATTTATAACATTTACTTTCTGCTTTTAACAAAGACATTTTACGCGATGTTGAATATTGTTATTTACCAAAATAACTCAATCTATTTTTATACCTTTAACGCGAGAGTAAATTTCATAGTACTTAAGTAGTTAAAATTAAATTTAGGAAAATATGCATATATTTATTGATATTTGATGTATCCGTATAACCCCGCGTTACGGCTCTTACTTAAGTCGCTTCACATTTACGTACATGTTTATTTACTACTATTCCCCGAAGCTGCGGCTATTCCTCTAGAACGGTATGATCATATTCCAATATATTAAATAACAGTGGACATTTTTTAATTACTAAATATGACGCAACTTTAGTGCATGTTTCGTGTTATTTAATAATGAACTAAATGAACTAAGTTACTTGTGGCAAATAAGGCCCATGTGAAAAAAAAACACATTTGCAATAGTTGGATCGGTTTAGATTTTTGTATACACATAGAAGGTACGGGTTCCGGTCAATTTATCGTAAACAGTTTATCGTAAACAGTTTATCGTACAACAGTTTATCGTAAAACAATTTACCGAACGAACAATTTATCGTATGAACAATTTACCGTAAGAACAATTTATCGTAAAACAATTTATCGTAAGAACAATTTATCGTATGGACAATTTACCGTAAGAACAATTTATCGTAAAACAATTTATCGTAAGAACAATTTATCGTATGGACAATTTACCGTATGAACAATTTATCGTAAAACAATTTATCGTAGAACAATTTATCGTAGAACAATTTATCGTAAAGCAATTTATCGTAAAACAATTTATCGTAAAACAATTTATCGTAAAACAATTTATCGTAAAACAATTTATGTATTATTATTGTCACAGACTCCACTGGACTTTCTTATACGTATTAAGGTCAAATCAATTATGAAAATATTACATAATATATTATTATATAGAAACCTAGTTTTCTAATTTTATCAATTAAAAAAAATGTACAGATGCGTATTAAGTTAGATTTTAGGCCCAAATTATTAAAATAATAAATACACATTACATATAAATAATATATATAAACCTTATTTATTATTTAATCAATTAAAAAAAAATGTACAGAAGCGTAATGAGTAATTATTGAGACCCGTGTATTAAACTAATTAATAAACTCACAACTCGCCCCCTGTCACAGATGGAGGGTTGTAACTGGTCTCATTAGATCCGGTGGGAAAAATACTATAGGATTCTAGGGGAATGGGGGGCAAAACAACCCTCTATCTAGCACAGGAGTCGAGATATTTACGATTTTCTGTAATGAATACCATAAGTAGCGAAACAGAAAAATTCAATATTTACAATAAATACTACATATAAACATAAGATATTATTATTTAATTTAATAGAATGAAATAAAAAGTTCAGGCATGTATTAAGTGATATTTTAGGCCCGTATTGTTAAAACAACAAATGCACATATGTATATAGAAACCTTGTTCATAATTTAGTCAGTTAAAAATAATTGTACAGAAGCGTATTGAGTGATTTTTGAGGCCCGTGTATTAAACTAAATAATAAACTCACAACTCGCCCCCTGTCACAGATGGAGGTTTGTAACTGGTCTCATTGGATCTGGCGGGAAAAATACTATAGGATTCTAGGGGAATGGGGGGCAAAACAACCCTCTATCTAGCACAGGAGTCGAGATATTTACGATTTTCTGTAATGAATACCATAAGTAGCGAAACAGAAAAATTCAATATTTACAATAAATATTGCATAGAAACATAAGATATTATTATTTAATTTAATAGAATGAAATAAAAAGTTCAGGCATGTATTAAGTGATATTTTAGGTCTGTAATAAAATATAAACAAATAAAATAACAAATATACATATAAAGAAACCTTGTTTATAATTTAGTCAATTAAAAATAATTGTACAGAAGCGTATTGAGTGATTTTTGAGTGTATTAAACTAATTAAAAACAACCCCCTTACTCGTATAGGTGACGTGTTAATTACGATTTTCTATAATGAATAAATAGTGAAAAAGAAACAAAATCAATATCCACCTCTTACACAATAATAATATACCTTAGATATTATTACTAAATTAAATAAATTTTAAAAATGTACAGATGTATATCAAGTGATAATATAGGCCTGTATTCTTAAAATAACAAATTCACGTATACCTACTATTTAGAAACATTGAATATTATTTAATCGATTTGCGTTCAATTTATGGTAAACAGTTCAATGTAAAACCATGTTATATTACATTCTTTCATCACGTGACAGAGGCGAGTTTATTAATTAGTTTAATACACGGGCCTCAAAAATCACTCAATACGCTTCTGTACAATTATTTTTAACTGACTAAATTATAAACAAGGTTTCTATATACATATGTGTATTTGTTGTTTTAACAATACGGGCCTAAAATATCACTTAATACATGCCTGAACTTTTTATTTCATTCTATTAAATTAAATAATAATATCTTATGTTTATATGCAGTATTTATTGTAAATATTGAATTTTTCTGTTTCGCTACTTATGGTATTCATTACAGAAAATCGTAAATATCTCGACTCCTGTGCTAGATAGAGGGTTGTTTTGCCCCCCATCCCCCTAGAATCCTATAGTATTTTTCCCGCCGGATCCAATGAGACCAGTTACAACCCTCCATCTGTGACAGGGGGCGATTTGTGAGTTTTTTAATTAGTTTAATACACGGGCCTCAAAAATCACTCAATACGCTTCTGTACAATTATTTTTAACTGACTAAATTATAAACAAGGTTTCTATATACATATGTGTATTTGTTGTTTTAACAATACGGGCCTAAAATATCACTTAATACATGCCTGAACTTTTTATTTCATTCTATTAAATTAAATAATAATATCTTATGTTTATATGCAGTATTTATTGTAAATATTGAATTTTTCTGTTTCGCTACTTATGGTATTCATTACAGAAAATCGTAAATATCTCGACTCCTGTGCTAGATAGAGGGTTGTTTTGCCCCCCATCCCCCTAGAATCCTATAGTATTTTTCCCGCCGGATCTAATGAGACCAGTTACAACCCTCCATCTGTGACAGGGGGCGAGTTGTGAGTTTATTAATTAGTTTAATACACGGGTCTCAATAATTACTCAATACGCTTCTGTACATTTTTTTTTAATTGATTAAATAATAAATAAGGTTTATATATATTATTTATATGTAATGTGTATTTATTATTTTAATAATTTGGGCCTAAAATCTAACTTAATACGCATCTGTACATTTTTTTTAATTGATAAAATTAGAAAACTAGGTTTCTATATAATAATATATTATGTAATATTTTCATAATTGATTTGACCTTAATACGTATAAGAAAGTCCAGTGGAGTCTGTGACAATAATAATACATAAATTGTTTTACGATAAATTGTTTTACGATAAATTGTTTTACGATAAATTGCTTTACGATAAATTGTTCTACGATAAATTGTTCTACGATAAATTGTTTTACGATAAATTGTTCATACGGTAAATTGTCCATACGATAAATTGTTCTTACGATAAATTGTTCTTACGATAAATTGTTTTACGATAAATTGTTCTTACGGTAAATTGTCCATACGATAAATTGTTCTTACGATAAATTGTTTTACGATAAATTGTTCTTACGGTAAATTGTTCATACGATAAATTGTTCGTTCGGTAAATTGTTTTACGATGAACTGTTTACGATAAACTGTTTTACGATAAACTGTTTACGATAAATTGACCGCAAATCAGAAGGTACTTATACAAAGCTAACTACACACTGACTAGTCTCTCGCCGCGCTAACTTTTCAGTATCTCTGATTTTATTGCGAGAGATGGTGACAAATGCTCAATTTTATAAAAACAACCAACAAATAATCTTAATTGTTGTTAAAAAAAATTATCTATTATTTGTTCAGGTAATAGTTCGATCCTTAAAGTTTATGGTAAAAAATTGATTTCTATTGTTTTTAAGTTTTTTAAGGCCCACCAAATTTAAGATTGAACTTTTTATTATTTATTACAATTTATGATCACATATTTTGTTCTAGATTGGTACGTCATTTTTGTTTATTCATAGTTCTATAAAGAAATCATCAACAACGAAGAAATAACGTGGTCTTGCGAGAGTTTAGCAGCTGCTATGGATGCAGCATCAGCATGTTATGGATAAAAAATAAATGTTAAAATAAAACTATTAATTGTTTATTTATTAGCCAAATGTTGATTAAAACATAGTTCCCATACAAAATAATTAAATAAAATTATAATTATCTGAAAATGTTTTTTTGTTTCATATTCAAATTTTTGCTACCGCTGATTTTAGATTTGGCTTATTCCCACTATATTCAATAAAATAAGTACTACCTCTGTAATTATGAATTTTCTCGTTTGTTTTTCTTTCATTATCTATCTTGGGAAAGTATTATAATACAAACGTGAAAGTAAACTGTGACGAAAAATAAAATGTAGAAAATTAATGTTACACTTTCAAAGTCGATTTATTTTTTTAGGTACTTATGTATGTAGGTATGACAGTATTGACTTCGTTATAAAATGTTTAAGCATATATCACCGAATCTCAATCTTACTATCTTTAAATATATCTAAAAAGTTATATTTTATTTAATAATTAATTTTATAAAAAAAAAAAAAATACAAATAGTATCTAATTTACGAACGTAAAAAAATGTTCTCAATGAAAAAGCTTTCTTCGTTATCTACTTATTGTTACAATTGACAAATTCAGAACAGATGTTTACACATCAAAACGCGAGTGCCCGGCGCTTACAGTTTCCTTTGAACAACACATCCTTCTATGGTTTTGGGCGCAGAGTCCTTGCTTCGATAGAATTATTGAACCGTCCTGCCAGTTGATATTCTTACTTGAGCATTTTATATAATACAAAAATACGTATCTATATAGCATGTGTATATCTTTCTGCGATGATGGATAAATCCACCAATACCGACCGAATATACTCACTCTCCGTCAGTGTTTATGTGGAAATCAATATTTAACCTCTTGCGCAACGTCCCGGCGCTGCCTTTTAAATCCGACGCCCTGTACGTTACTCTGTCTGGCACGTTGTCACGCCCGTAGCCGTCTCTCTCTCGCACACCTGTCATCGCTCCTCTTTGTATTGTAACATACTCTACGTACATTCAGAATTGGATATACATTCGTCTTTTTTTATACGAATATCCAACCGGTTTTGTCGTATTTATATTTTCAGGCCAATTGTTCTGTTTATTCAGCGGTTCGCAAACTTTTTTAGTTAATAATCCTCATTATCGTATGTTTAATAGATTTAAAACGTGTTTAAATAGTTTTATTTTATATTTACGCCCGTGTTTATTTCGAAAACCAAACTGTTTCTTTTTTAATTTTCTCTAATACGGGGCTAATTCTAAGTTCTTATGCTTTCGAACAGTGAAAACGCATCAAAATCAGTTCAGTTATATTCGTATCAAGTCGGAATAAATAGACAAACAACATTTAAAAAAAAATCAAAATAGATTTTATTTCCTATATTGTCTTATAAAACAACATTAAGATTCCAAAATTCGAAAAATTTTCACTGTACAGACAGATTTGTATATTGCTGTAGTTTTATTGCAAAAGCAGAAATGTTACTTTTCGGCAATTTTATATTTTTAATTGGTATACAGATATCCCCAGTTTCCAGTCCGGAAACGATCAATTATCTCAAAACGGCTTCTGGTAAAAAATGTAGAAAAGTTTTTAACAATGGTCACGTTCACGACTGACCACAAACAGTGAACGAGCTTTGTTTGGTTGATTCATGGAATTTCTGGTGGAATGTACCAGAAATTTAAAGAATGTCATTTTTTAAGCGTTTAAGGAAATGAGAAAGAAGTAACCAGAAAGAGATAGAAACTAGTGTTCTGGCAAAAACGCTCAACATGAAGTGAACATAAAAGTTCTTTGAGTAGCCTGGTCACTAAAAAAATAGTTTACTCGGAAAACGTTAACTTGGAAAATTATTTTGAATATATCACTTTGATTTATTTCGGAAATCCGATCTTTTTTCTTATTTTGTATACATATTTAAATATAAATTATTTTTATTATTATGATTACAATCTTAAATTTAAACTTTATGTTGTTGAAGCGCATTTAATTATTTTGTGAATAAATACTTCCTACATTTTTGTAATCCCCTAAATTGAGAAGCCACTTTATTAGGATGTTTCTCTGATAAAAAATTTATATTTCGTTACAAAATTCCAACATTTTAATATTTCATTTTATTGTTCCAGTCACAATTTGTATTACATTGATAAAAAAAAACTGAAATGAAAAAGTGATATTACTTATAAGCCAAGGGAACGTCTATTAATTAAGAAAGAATGATTTTCAAAATTTTGTTTCTTATGTTTATCATATAGTAGCAAAATACATTATTTAAAATATTTTAATTGACTTTCAAAAGCCAAAACTGGTTTCAATTAATGTATTTTAAAATAATTAATTTAAAAAAATGACTTAAGTAAGTAAGAATTTGTAAGGTTTTACGACCCCCCCCCCCCCTTCCTTCCCAAACTTTTGATATTTAATGGACGCTCTTTAATAGGTTTTAATATTTTAATTTACACAAACAATAATTAAATATTTCGTCGTCTATATTTTTTTCTACAGTTAAAAAATATTTAGATATTTAAAAAATATACAATGTAGATATTATTGGTTCGAAGGTATCTTCATTTAAATTTTAATTTGCACACTTTATTTAAATTTTCATAAAAGAAGATTGCAAATTCATATTCTCTACAAGATAAAAATCTTATCTTGCTACACAAGTGCCTTTTTATAATACATATTTTGTTTCGTTCTTCCTCATTTCATATTCACTGGTTTTTTATTTCTTTTTCTTTCAAGTTTACAGTTTTATATGTGGTGATATCTTTTTTACCCATTTCATAATTATCATTCTATCTTTTTTTAATAAAAATCGAAACTGTATATCATTTTATTTTTATTTTTTTTTACACAAATACCCGTTGGCGGTAGACATTATATTTTTCATATTTTTAATTTACATATATATTATATTATGTTTATGTTATATTGATTGCGTTCTGGTATATACTAACTACAGTCTATAAATATTTAGGCAGCACTTTGCTTATGAAATTTAAAAAAAAAACATTTCGTCAGTCTAAGGGTGCTTCCATTAATCACGTAACGCTTTAAGAAGGAGGGGGGGCTATAAAATTTTACGAATTCTTACGTGTAGAAAGGGGGTGGAGGAGTCTAAAGCGTCACTTACGTATGTTTTCTGTCTAATTAATTATTTTAAAACTAGGGTATACTTGGTGTACACTTTTAGTTCATTGAATTTAAGGAATACGTATTTTTTATACAACCATTTTAATTTAATATTTGTAAGTCTAACCCAAGTTTATTCAACTAATATGAGAAAAATTAAGAAATACATTTTTTAAATCACGATTTTTTATAAAAACGGTATGGCTAATCGATTAATCTTAGAAAATTGAACATTTGTTCTAATAATTTTCTTCAAAACAATTGGTTTTGTATATTTACTTAAAATTTTTAAATAATACTAAGTTCTTATCATCTATAGTATTTCTTATCAAATAGTAATTTCCTTCTATCAAAATATTAGTTTTGTCATAGGTACTCATTTTTGTTATTTAAATTTTAATATTAAGTTATACCTAAAATTAAATTATTATATTTATTAACTTCCTAACAGAAAGTTATTGTATTCGGTCTGAAAATCGAAATAAAAAGTGTCAACATATTTTTATTTCAAGGTCACTATAGTATATTTACACTATTTTCGGAAAGATGTATGTGTCATTTTTTTTATTTGTCATTACCAATATTTGAAACTTATAAAATTGAAGGTGATATTAATTCAGCTATCAAGAACCAGATGAGCACTTTTTTAATCAGTAGAACTGAAAAGTTATTAAAACTCCAGCTACATTTGCAAGAAATTTGAAATCAATAATTAGAACTTTGGTTCACTTCAGTAGCGTACGAAGGAAGAGTGTTGAATAATTTAACTTATTTTATTCTTCTGCCCTTAAAAAAATTACTCAAGGAATATTGGTTAGTTTTTTTTAATGTACCAACCTTATAATTAATAAGGTTAAAAACATAATTATCGATCTATAGTCATTCAATTATTGTCTAGTATTATAAATAATTTGCTTTAGAGCAAAAGCTAAGCTAACACTACCTACGGAGTATTAAATATAAATAACAGCCCGCTGAAAGTTGTGACAAACATCATTGCTCTAAAATCTCGAGCAAATTCATAACGATTTGACATCTAGCAGATAGCGTTAGCTTAGCTTTTGCTCTAGAGCAAATTACTTTATAATACCGGACGTTAGAGACATAAAAATAATAATTGTAATAAAACACAGTTCTAACAGCGCAGCGTATATAGAATCAAGTATTCGGTTACTTTGTGAGAGGTAACTTGCGTGTGCGAATGTGATTATTAAAATTTACAACACCATGTACTAACATAACATCGTTTTACAATGTTACATTGCAATTTGCAATTCAAACAAAGTTATACGTGATTAGTTCTAATTAAAAAGTTCAATGTAGTTCAAATAATGAAATGTAATATCGTCAAATTCCCCACAAAGGGAAGGGGCTGACAAGACTCTGGCTTGACATTATCGTAAAATTTTGCGTACCTACTAAAATTTTAAAAATCATATCGTCTTTTTTAGGAACTTTTTTATCATAATAAAAAAAAGCAATCAAATGATATTTGAAGGGTTTATTGACATTGTACATGTCTCAAAACATACAAAAAAAATTTTTTTGATAAAATATAAAACAAAATGGTGACTTTAGCGTTGCTACACTGAGTGCATCTTATTTGTTATGTGCTTTACTTACATGGATAAACATCCAGAACAAAAAAAATCTCGTTATTTGCATGAGTTTTCCCATTAAAAAAAAAATCGCATTTTTGATGAAAGAAACGACCTTAAATTGTTTATAAAAACTGTAATTGTTAACCAATCGTAAAAATCCTGTGTACTTCAATGTAAAATCTATCTAATTGTAAGAAGTTACTGTTAAAATTTCAAGTCGATCGAATGGAAAATGGTCAATATGCATTTTCCGCAGTTTTTAAAAACGTGGTTTCGATAAAAATGAGTTTTAAGATTGAAAACTGTTTTACTACATGCAAACGTCGACGTTAATTCCGACATTTTTTCGATACTATGTCGGTTTGGCGGTTTTCAGTTGCTTATTTTCCTTCTATTTTGGCTTGAGACCGAATCACATTACCATATACTCATTATTATTTTCACCACTTCCACCATCTAGGTTGTTTCGTTTGTTCAGAGACACTTCGGAAAGTGAGCTCTAAAAATTAAAAAAAAATTTGTTTGGTTTTAATTCCTTTTGAATATCATTTTTAAGATGTTTTTATACATCATTTAAGCCAATAAAAAAATTGTCAAAAATTAGAATTTACATTGTACGCCAATGGTTGACATTGTATAGGTAGTTGATTGGAATTGAAATTATAATAAAAAGGCGGTATTTATTGATTTTATGACTTGATTGCAGGTAACAAACCGGAACGAGTGGGATGGGATGCTGGAGAACTTCGGGCTCCCCGCCCAGTGCGTCAACAGTGGGGTGGCTCTCAAACAAATATACATCAGGTAAATTATATTATATTGTTTTGTATAATAATTGTTACTAGATAATTCATTATTTTTGTTTATATATTTTATTACTCATTGTCAGTGGGCCCGAACTGAAAAAATAAGTTAAGAATTCCATGTAAGACGTTTTTTGCAAATTATTTTGGTAAATACTTTTTTTGCTCTCACAATTACTTAAAGATCAAAAAAGTATATATATAATATATAATATTATATAATATATAATATTAGGTACTTGGTCTTTCATCTTTGTTGATTTAGCCAAAATTAAGTCTTAATTAAATCCATTTGTTTATATACCTACAGTGGAGACTCGACTTCTGTTTACTTCGATATTTTTCGTTTTAGTCATTTTCTTTATCTATGGTAGTATTAATTAAAGTTGAAGTAAGGAAATTTTCCAACTTAATATAAAATTTCACCCTTCTATGATTTGCGTATAATTGGATTCAGGAAAAGTCTAAAATTCGAGAGAAAAAATCGGCTTTACAATACTTATGTACTTATACTGTATATATATATACTATGGCCATATAAGAAGATAAAATAAGTTTTGTGGCGAGCTGATTTATGAAAACCGCAAGGGCGTTTTGATTATAAATAGAATTGTCTCAGTCATTGCAAGTGTTGCAATATCTCTGTACCGTCTGTGGCTGTCTAGTCGCGTGGCTCGTACGTCACGTTTGGGGGATGCCCCGCATGAGTCAGACGTGGCGGGAAACCCACTGCACTATCTCGCTCGGTACTCACTTTCCTATTCCTATTGGCGTAGTACAACCGTTGCCATCGCCGCTGCCGGAGTGACTGTACTCACTCACTCACGCACACATACACACACACGCACACAGTGTTGCGAGTATATTGTGGACCCGGTGACCTTTTGGAGTCTGATAGGGTAAATCTAAATAAAACAAGTCTTGGGTTGGAGTGAGACCCTTTAGGTCCACACAATCAACTTCTCAACATGGTATGATTTTAAATACTTGAATACTGATTATTTATTGTTTCCATATAGTTTATGTGAATATTTTTTTAATATGTATATGAAAAATTTTAATGGAATTAGTCAGAAATGAAACTCACCTTTGTATTATGAATATTAGTTTTTAAATATCCTAAAGTCACAAATTTTTTGTTTCCAAGGCAACATGAATTGTAGACTTATTTATTAGTAATTCAAATTTTGAGGGTGGTTATCACCTTTCTCCCCTTCTACGGCTGTTTAGGCACGTATAACAAAAAAATACTGAAATACATTTTTCATTATTTGTATTGTAGAATATTTATGCTAAGTTTCAAGTAAATCCGACCAAAAAAAAACTTTACCCCCTTAGGGGTTGAATTTCGAAAAATCCTTTCTTTCAAATCATATCCACGTCAAGACGCTTCGATTGGCACCCCAATGAAGTCAATAGCAATTTTTATTTACGAGATTTCTTGAACGTAAAAAATGACACGCTCATACGTACATACACACACATACAGACATCTTTCTGAAAAAAGTGTAAATATACTATAGTGACCTTAAAACATACAATTATGTTGAAATTTTTGATTTTGATTTTCGGACCAATTACAATAACTTCCAGTTGGGAAGTTAAAAAATCTATTAGGAAAAAAATTATACAGGATGTCCCACGGAAAAGTGTTGAAACTAGAGCTGGGCGCGTGACCCGACAACTCACGACCCTTTTATTATTCCTAAACGGTGAGAGATATTAAAAAAATG
Source organism: Sialis fuliginosa (assembly GCA_961205875.1). NCBI lineage: Eukaryota > Metazoa > Arthropoda > Insecta > Megaloptera > Sialidae > Sialis > Sialis fuliginosa. Next base: position 9,602,113 of record OY540817.1, on the reverse strand, counting down.
TAAAAAAAATACTTCGCTCATTTAGATCTATCAGTTGGCACCCCCAACAAATCAATTGTTTGAACAATTAAAGAAATTATTTATAATTTTTATTGATATCTTAAATAGTTCGAATAGATTTTCAAATAATAAATTAACACTTTATAGGTGTCCTAAAAGTCACTACCAGCTAGTTAAAATAAATTATATTTTACATATTGAAATTTGTTAATCACTTTTTTTAATTGTATAAACAATTGATTTGTTAGGGGTGCTAAAGGATAGATTTCAATGATTGGAGTAATTTTTGCTTCAATATTTTTATTTAATTTAATATTTAGGAATATTAAAATAATTACACTATATAGATAGACGCGCATTTGAATGTAAATAATAAAGAATTTTGTCTAAATCAATATGATTTTAAATGAATATTTAAAAAATATTTTACTTTTTATGTTCTTATGTTTTTGAATTTTATTTCTGACAAATTAAAATTTCATAATCTCATTTATGTAAAAGTTCGTGTTTTTGGTTTCGTATTATTATTTATGGGAGTATAGTGTCCATTAATTAAGTAAGGCTTTGAGAAATGGAGGGGAGGGTCCATTAAATTTAACGAATCCTTATATTTGGGGAGACAGTAGTTTTAAAATACGTTAATTGAAACAAGTTTTGGCTGTTGAAATTACCTTTTCATATATTAAAACAAATACATTTATTTAATTAATGTACTTTATTTGTACTATTTACCACATATAATTATTTAAAAAACCTTACGTAAGGAAAGGAGGAATCGCCAAATACTTACGAATCCCTATAAGAGGGGTGTGGGTTGAAAATTTCGAAAAGCACGCTCCATATATAGAAAATGACATAAACATTTTCAAACCACAGGTCTGTATCTCAAATCGTTCTCGAGATCCCATATAGAAAATAATAAAGGGGCCACGGTTGGCCCAGAATTGCACCAATGCTAGCCAACTCTGGGCCAAGCCTGGCATCCAACACTGGGTCAAAATACAAAGATAAATTCGTTGAAGACTCGGCCAAGGCTTGTTGACCAATATAATATCAAGGTTGGCCTAGAGTTAACGCCTCTCAAACTTTTAGTTGTAACAAAATTTTGAAAAAAATGGCCGTTAATAAAAATAATTTAACGAAACGTGTACCTTTGGTGTTAAGATTATTATAATTATTTAATTTTAAGTCCAATTTAATCGAAATCTCATATCTTGGCATTGCGTTAAGTGTGGAAAGATATGGTTCCACTATAATCACCTTTTATCTAGACTAGTCTTCACTGTGTCCGTGACATTGACGCTTTCACACACACACACACACACATACATACACAATCATCGCTGAAGTCAGTGAGGCAACTGCGGCAGTGGCAGCTTCCGTGTTTTGGTGCTTTAGTGCGGAGCTCGCAAATAGTAGAGGTAGGTCAGAGACGTCGTCTGCTACCACGTGGACGCCCCACTATGTGTATGTGTGTACATGAGCAGTGCCGTAGCTAGAGAGAAGAGTGGTGCGGTGTCCTCCCCCCCCCCTTGTTAGCCGACGCTAAGCACGCTCTTTGCAAACGTATCGATTGGGTTCGTCGATCGGTGGTAAAGAATGGTTTTCTTGAGTAGATTTCACTTTCGGTGGATAAGGGTTGTAAATTGGGTACAAGTTCAAGTACAAAGTTTAAAAAGTGTAAAAAGTAAAGCTGAATCATCCTTTATATATAAATAAAAAGTATTCGAACATAAAAAATAATCAACACAAATATGGAATTCTTAAAGAGGTTAACTACAGTCTTTAAGAAGCAGGCGGTAAGAGGGGATCACTTATTCCTAAACTATGCAATTCAGTTACCAATACCAAGTATGTTTTTGAAGGGACTGAGGGGAAAAACGTACTAACGAAATATTTGAATATGGGGTATTATTTTGCCGGGACCTAAAAACACGTACTATGGCGAAAAATGTACTAAATCAGTACGTACTAACGAGTTTCCACTGTATTCAGATTGAAAAAAAAAATTTGTCAGTTAATATTTGTATAAAAATATTTATTTCAATGTAAATAATACTTGATAACACATCTTCTGGATTTCAAAACATGAGGCCCGATTAAAATAAGTCTCGTCTCGATCTCTTGCATTTTTTTACATATAAAAATTTAATTCATTCAAAATTCGAACATTATTTTCTTTTAATCAACAAAAAACGTAGATTCATGTTTGAAAATTTAATAATCAAATACTGCATGGAATCTCGTTAGTACGTTTCTAAAGGTACTAGAGGGATAAAGCGTACTAACGAGAAAATCGTACTCACAAGGTTACACTGTATTCATTAATGATTTATAAATAAAATTAATATCGTATCAATTTTCTTGATTTTTCTTTAGATTTCTAAAAAAGACTACTAGAGCCAAACACATTGTTTTACTTCTGTTTTGTACTTCTGTACTCCTAATATAACTGAAGTAATATATTTAAAAACCTGTCTCGCGAAACAGATACCTAACCTCTTTGTCTAACGAGCTCTGATTGGCTAACAGCTTTCAATGACAGTTCGTAGCTCTTTTATAAGAAAATTGGATTCGCACGATAAGATGGTAACCATGGAAACAATTGAAACATTTTTAGATTGAATAGTAGAAGGGGTAATAATTCCGTACTTTATTTTATATTACTAAAAGCCTGCAGTCTCACATTGTATAGTTATCACTTCAGTTATATTAAATCTCTGTGTATTTGATAACAATGTTTACATTTAGATATGAAGAATTGCAGGATTATGAATTCTAATATAAACTTTAATATAATTTATCTTCTGGTAGAAGAGATAAAGATTATCATTTGCGAATGTATAAGATATTTAAATTGAAATCATTATGTTCATATTGTTTACATTACATAGGTATTACGTATGTATTTTAAATATGTTTGTCATATATTTACTTATCTATGTATTATACATACATAACAAAATATTAAATTTTCCTATAAAAAACATTCCTTATAATTAACATATAATAATATTAAAATATTTTGTATCTGTAATGAAAAACAACACAATTTCACAAAATAAAACTTAAATATACCATTCAAACATCATGCGTTATCTAAAAGATTTTGATTTTTATTAGCAGTAGCATGCAGGGGTTGTCAGAGGAGATTTTCTTACGCAGTTAAAAAATATTATTGAATATAACAGTATGAAAAACCAAAATTGTTTATTACCCCCCCCCCCTCCTAGATTCAACCATTCGATTTTTATTTAATGCGGAATTATCCAATATCTATATAGTATTAATATAGTTTTTATTGATTTTTTGAAAAAATCAAAGCTCTATATAAAAATTATTAACTGTTTATGATGACAAATAGTAGGTAATCTCTTTTCCATTTAAAATTAATTTTACCGTTTCACTGTACATTTTTTTTCGTCAAAGTATACTAGTTTGAAGAAATTGTCATATTTGTGTGTAACGTACAGTCATTTAAAAATAGCATATCTTCAAATTAGTACATCTTTGCGAAAAAAAATCATACAGTAAAACGTAGACATTTATTTTATAGAAGAAAGAAAATACTATTTACTAACGTGAACGAAAACTTGGTAGAAAAATTGCCTGCTTAGTACTACATTTCTTAAATATGCCCAAAATCGTCATTATTGAATATTTGGCATTTTTAGATTAGGATATTTCGAAAACCTGGCATAATAGAGCAGTTTAAACAACAGATTCGATTTCAATATGTCAAAAGTCTTTGAATTTATCTACTCAGATCTAAAATAACCTATTTCCCCACCACTAAACCCTAGTTTAAAGTAGGACTGTGGAGTCGGTACAAAAACCTACTCTTGTACTTCAAAATATATTCTCTTTAAAAAAAAGACTATTGTTTAATTAACGAAATCGGAGTCGAAGTTGGTACCTCTCTACCGACTCCACCCAAAATTGCTCAAACTCCGACTCCGACTCCACAGCCCTGGATTAAAGTGGGGGTAAAAGGGAAATATACTTTTTTGTACTGAATTATTATATTTCTAGGTAGGTACCTTAAATTTTTCGATGAACACGAAAAAACATGTTATTTATAGATTTATTTTTATTTTGTGCAGGTACCTGGACAGGTATGAGAAGGTGCACTTCCTAGGCGAAGAGGCTGATCGGGGCAGTGACGATGACGAAGAAAGTCGACACAAGAGATGGTCAACGCGAGCAATACACTCGGTACCGCTTACCTACAATCATCATCAGCATAACGTTGCCGGTAATCATTTATATTTATTTTTGTATTTAAATTTTTTAACTTTATATATTTTGATTTTAATGGCGATTTCCATTTTTCCTCTATCATGTGAAAATTTTGAAAAATATATATAAATGTACTGTGATGGGAGAACCATTATGAATAATATCTTGTACGGTCAGTGTGTTTTGAAAATTGAAGTACCACTGTTCTAAATTTCAAAACAAATCCATAGAGGATATCACAGAATTGAAACCCCCCCAAAGTGAACCAATTTTTTTGCACAAAAAAATTTTATCGATACATTTTTACAGAAGTTATCTTAAACTAAATAAAATTCTTCGGACAGACAGACACGTGCACAGCCTCCTTGCTTTTTTTGCCACTTTTCTGTACGTTTTGAATGTAGTGCAATCAATATCTCGCAATATCATTGCATACTTCGATAAATATATATTATATTTATAAATTTTTAAAAGGAATTTCATAAATTTACCATTCATACATAAATACGAATACAAAACAAGCATACATTTTTTATTCCGTGACCACTTCTGATATTTATACATCTATACAATAACCCACAACTGCTTTACATATTTGTATATATGTCAGTTGCCGCGACTGTACAATATTCGCAATTCTTTTTGTTCTGTCTGATAAAAGTGGTTTTTCATATTTAAGCGAGATATACATTTTCATGTTTAAACTTTACAATAATGTTCAATTTCATTTTATTATTTGAAAGCGTAGTGATGAGATATGGGAAAAAGAACAAATAAAATATAATTATTATTAACTTTTTGTATAGTCCAACTCCAGTTCATTTAGACTATATTGTCTATGTACAGTAATGTACACTTTTACTTAATCTTTATAAATAAAGTGCTAAAAATTCTCATCGATCTGTTATACGCATAACTTTTTAAAGGCCATAAAAAATACTAACAATTGATATTTATTACGATGGAAAGATAAGAAAATTCTCTACAAAAAGGTCATTCATAGTTTTTTTTCATGCGAGCTATAATTTTCGTGGAAACACGATACAAAAGTTATGACTTCATCAAAAATACTACTAGCCCATAGGTAACGTAAATATTTTTTTCTGTATGAGGTACTAACTTTTGACAGTAGTCAGAACATACCGAGATATATAATTCCTGAAAACTTCTTAGCATAATATGCCCCGGAACATCCTCATCGAAGGGTCCAGTTTAGTTATACAAGGATTTTGTGAACACATTGTATCTATTGAACGGAATATCCTATCAAACACGTCTTTGACAGTTTAGACATATATGTAATAGAATGTTCTACAACTGTTTTGTTAGCATTTTAATCAAAAATAAATTAATGCTTTTCAAAATGGCGGTCAAACTTAAATTTTGCTTTAAAAAAGAATACGATATATTTTGTTTAAAATAACTTCATCGATCCACTGTAAAAGTGAATCGGTCTGTAATGGTTTAAACCTAGTAAGCCTTAATACGTTAAAACGATTCCTTGTACGAAAAAAAGTATAAGATTTTTGTTGTAGGAAATTTTGTAAACATTAAATCAATTGTTGGTACCTTTTATAGGTTTTATAGAGACTTTATTTATTAATGTCCGGTATTATAAAGGAGCTTACAAATTTGCAAGCTTTCAAATGGGGTATTAATTATGTGATAGTACCCATGGATTTGTTTTGAAATTAAGAGCAGATACTTCAATTTATTAGAACGCAGATGGCGATTCTGACCATACAAAATAATTTTCATAATATCACCACTGTTTTAATACCGTTGGTGTTTACCTACCACGCGTGCACGAAACTTGTCAAACACTTGATGAAACTTCAAGGGAACTGTCAGATAGATTTGATACCCCATTTGAAAATGCTTGCAAGCTAGAAAATTTTGTTAGTTCGTTTTATTATACCGGACATAAATAAAAGTGTATGCGAAAATTCAACTTCCTTTAAATTTGCCCTTAATGTTAGTGAAACCTAAAGTTACGTAAAATTTATTTAAGTTTAAAATATTACAAACCATAGATAAAAACGAACGTAAACGTTAAAAATAATATATATTTTGCGATACAGAAATGATAAATAACTAAAAGTAGTTACTCGTTTTGGCATACGAACCAATGATATTATATTATATAAAACATGTATTGCCCGCTTTGATATCAGATGAGTTGATCTAATCTTTAATATTGGTCTGAAACTCGTTCTTGTTGATATTAGACCTGTTTACATAGAGAGCCGATCTTCATGTTAAAAATGCGCACGGCAACTGTCTATAAAAATAGTGTTAGTAACATATTCGTGGTATTTACTGTCAAATTGATTCAAACGTTTATATATAATTTAATGGTTTCTTAATTTTTCTTCTCACCAAGGACACTCGTTGTCGTATTTTTAGTTTGTAATATTTGTGTGGGTAAAATATGAAATAGAATAATTCATTTTGTATGTAATTATCTGTATAGCATTGAAAACCTGTTGGTTTGATTTTTTTATTCACGTTTTATTATAATAACGTTAATTAAATATGTAACTAAACATTTTTGACGTGAATAACGTCTGGTATTTCACGCCAGTCAGATACTTTGGGGAGGGGAGTATTTCAGAAGATTTATGTAACGTTTTCAGGATGATCTAAAACCACTGAATAACTCAGAAATCAAAAGTCCGACTGGGATGATTTTGGTAATTTTTTTCGAAAACTATAAATTTTTGGAAGCTAATATTTGGTCACGTTGAAAGTTAAATATAATGTGAATTCCAGAAAAAAATCAACCAAATCTATGCAAAGGCATATTTTGCATGCTTACCCGGCCATAGCCTTTGTGTATCTTTTACTAAAGGGCATCATTTTACATGTTCACGAAAAATTTTAAGTTTCTAGCTTATATAGTTCACGAGATATTTTACTTTTACTGATAAGGACGGACGGACGACAAAGTGGAATTAATAGGGTTTCTTCGGAACCTTAAAAATGTTGAGAAAAAATTCATTAATATATCGAATATATTGGTTTAAAATACTGTGAACAATATCTTTTGAAATTTTTGAGAAATTGGGAAAAATAATTTTTAAAGTAAAATAGCGAAAGGTGTGGTATACGCGTACTCTCTAGATATATTACCTATGGAACCCAAATAGCATATATGTACCAGTGTATACCTAGCCGATTTTTTAAATTTAATTTGAGAGGACGTACCGTTTATTATTACAGCTCTGTATTAAGTTATTGTAATTTTATTAAAATTTTATGAATTGAGAAAGATATAAAGGTCGTGTGCATATTTTGTATTCAAAACACTATTTCTGTTTTTGATTTGAATTTTTTATAAACACATATTTTGTCTGGTTTAACAAAAATACAGAGTGAGTCATTTTAAGTAAACCTGCATCTTTATGTATTAATAGACACTTATCAATGTCCTAGCTAAACCCTTGGACCTAGAAACATAAAATTTTAAGGACGTCTTCCTTTTATGACTTAAGATTTTTTTTTCTAAATTGATCCCGTAGGCGTTAAACTAATTTATCTATTCCGGTTTAGTTATGCTATGCCTGTAGATCAAGAGGAATAGCATAACTAAACCTGATTAGTTATGTCAGCTGTAAAGCGCCATCTACACGAATTTTTACACCCGGTTTTATTACATCGGTTAGAGTAAAACCGGAATAACAGCGCTGTGTAAACGTACTCAATTTCATATAAAAACTAATACAACGCGGTTGAAGCCGCGCACAGGCTACTAGTAGTTGTATATTATTTAAAAAGTTACTAAACACAATTTTATTTTTCAAATTCTATTTGAATGTTCGAATTTCTTATCTTCTCTATAAAACAGTCAATGATTTCGCGTAACGGTACAGTGAACCGAGCTCTGCTCATAAAGTATGTACTATGTATGTTTCTTTTGGTACCTTCTTTCACGTTTTAACGCTTCAGAAGTTATAAAGAGAACAATGCAGTGGGTGTAGTAAGATTTTCTAATTGTTTTACAACGCGTTGACCCGACGGAATTATTTAAATATACGAAATAATGCATTTGTTCTTTGTACATTGTACCTAATGCCGTGTTTAGACAGAAAGACAAAATAGCAGCAAACCCTATACATTTTTAAAAACACCGTGTTTCTGTTTTGTCTAAACACGGCTCGGCACAAAGACCTGTCTCTTTTTGTACTGATTAATTTTTTATCTAAAATAGCGCGTAAAAAACTGCGTAAATGGAGCAAATAAATTGTTCCATTACGTCGTGTTTTTTAAGTTTTTCCACCATTTTATCCAAAAATTTTCAACCGCGTTAATATTATCAAAAATATATCTATATTAGAATTTCCCTGTAGCTAAGTCCGCGTATATTTCAAAATCGGCAAATGCCCGCGCGACTTTCATCAACGTCATCTTCAACAACGTCATTTATTATCCTATTCATTTTTATAAGTAAATATCAATCATACATTTTCTTTAATACTGACCTGCCTTAAATAAATTTTTATATAGCCTGCACGAATTCTAGGATCTTTAATAGTGAAAGTTCCATCAAATTCAGTTCAGTAATAGGTATTTCTGTCAAATCGGAATAATCAAGTTATAAGTCTAAAAACTATATTGCCTCTAAATCGACGTATAGACTCAAAAATTGAAAAATATTTTTATTATGTAGGCAACCTATTTATATAATACTAGCTGGGCCCACGCGGCTTCGCTCGCGTAGACTACGGAATTATTGTTTAGGATTTTTGAAAAATATAGTTTAATTAATTAAGTACAAACACGATTAGTTATTATTGTAATAATAATTTATCAATACCTAAATTACCTAACAAAAACGAATCAGAAGAAAAAAGTACAAATAATTTGTGTTCTGTTTAAATTTAAATGTTAATTATTGAAAACAAAATTAACTCAAACGTCAGCCGAGGGACTCCGAATATCTACCGAACGTAAGCGAATCCAGTCTGATGTACATCGCTTCGATGCGGCACGACACCATACATTTAAAATGTTACCTTTATAAATATATTTTAAGATATTTTCTAAACTATACGACCAAATTGGATGCTGTAAATGGCAAACTATATCTACATTAAGTACTTATGACGATGAAATCATTTATTTCGATAAGGATTAATGTTTTGCAGGTCATAAGTCCATGTAAACAAAACCCAAATATTTTATGTTTTTTTTGTAACATAAAAGCAGTCATTGTGGCTTAAATATAAAAGTTAGACATATCGTGTCGCTGACTTAATTGTAGAACTTTTGATTCTACACAATTCTTTAATACATTATTTTGTTCTATATTGAACGGTTTAGGCAGCGTATTACAAAACAGCGCGCCGACGGCAAAATTTTTTCCGACTTGATTTACTATTATCGTCACTGCTTTGTTGTTATGTTACCTAACGTAAAAAAATATAGCCTATAACCTGGCCAGAGAACGTACCTATGAATTAAAAAAAAAAAACTCGTAAATCGGATAAGTGGTTCTCGAGTGATAAGGTAACTAACGGACAGACAGACAGACAGACAGACAGACAGAGAGACGTTGAGCTTTATATATATTAAGGATAAGTAGGTATTGATTACATACGAAATACATATCAAAATAAAATATACAAAACACTCAAAATGATTGCAATTTATGTAGGTACATATCATACCTAGTACATCAAGTAGAAATACTAAAAATTCCATTAAAGATAAAAAATGTGTAGGTATGTATCTGATACTTAAAATATGGTTCATTTTCTGATATCTCCATAATCATAAAATTGCATAAATACAGCTCGCTTGCACTGAGAACCGAATAGAATTATCGAAGCAACAGTAATAACATGCTTCGCTGTATAAAATATGCGCGATTGCATTTGAAGTGTACAATACAATGCATCATTGAAGTTTATTCGTTGACACTCTTTCCCATCATCGCGACTGCCATGGAATTCCAATAGAACACACAGACATACACACATCAAATGACCTTATATCCATAGTCATAATATACATATATATACAAACATACATATTATCATATATGTATACACCCACACGTGCACGTAGCAAGGTGTATTTATGCACATAGGCGTCGCTTCAGTTTTTAAGAGGTAGCTAGTTTATTTAGATAATAATAATTGTCTAGTTTAAGGACCCCGCACTAATCTTATGGAAAATGAATTTCAGCGAAATGGTCTGAATTTTTTATATGTTATAGCCCTGATCACCCCGGTCGAAAGTCCCAATGGGCACAACTCTCCAATAAAATTGAATTTTATCATTATCAATTTTTTTAAATCGAGTAGGTTAGTAAAGTAATAATGAGGAGTAAAAATGAGTTAAATTTTTTTGTTAAATCATGTTTTAAGATTATTTTCCACTTTTAATGTTTTGATTCGAAATAGAGTTAAACGCCTTTGAGTGGAATTTAATTTTTTAATACAGAAAGGAGTCAATAAATAATACATATGCACTTAAAATATTGACAAAACAATGCGAGAAATCAAAATATATCAATAACTCAAGAATTAATTGTATTTTTAGTTTGATCCTAAAATCTATACAGTAGGCGCCATTGATTGAAAGTGTAGTGCGCATGCGCTAAAATCTCGTGACCGCATACCTGTAGTGATTTCTTTACACGTAATGTGGAAATTAGAAAGAGCAATCCCATTATATCTGCTTGTAATTGAATAGGTATTCTCTGTCTCTGTCTACAAATGAATTATTGGATGTTATGTGAGACAGATGTATAGTTCGTATTTGTTATTTACAATATTCTAGAATCTAGATTATTCCATTTATCTTAATTTTATGAACTTTTATATTTTTATTATATCTACTTTTTTATTTTATATAAAAAATCAATACTGAAACAGAATAGTTTTAATTAAATAATATTTTTAATGTCGATGGATATAAACTATTAAGAAATAAGGTACTGGCCCTAGTCTTGACCGCGTTAAGAGCAAGATTGATGGGCTTTTTTGTTATTCTCATGAACTCATTAGTAATTAATTAAACCTCTTTATATATGTATATAATAATAATACAGTTTTAAAAATTATAGCTTTTTATTTTGTTTATGATTTTTCTCCAGTAATGGATAGAATAAAATCAGTAATGGGCACTTAGTGATGGACACTTACTAATAATTACAAAATGATAAGTACTACGACACAAAAGTTATAAAATAAAGAATAGTAAAATTTGAAACAATGTAAAACATATGATATGATAATACCTATAATAATTAAATTATTAAATTACACAAATAATTAGTTTAAATGTCCGTCATTTTGTCACCCATTAGCCGATTGTCATCAATTTAAGCTGTTTTACAGTTAAGTGTCTATAGAGTAAGATTCGGAAATGGCAGTAATCAAATATCAACAAATATTTCTACTTTAGTACATTTAATTAAATAAGAGTCCAACACTGGGGTATGATTCAAAACTGGTGCCAGTACCTTATAGAAAAATATTGTGCATCCACAGGTAATAGGAAATACGCCAGGGTCGTACTTTAAGCCCTCTTTCATAAGATACAAACAAGTTTTACGAAAATCTATTACAAAAAATGCGCCTATACGAAATATAAAAAGTTGCCATGGGTACCGCGGGACTTTCTTATACGTAGTCAGGGTGTCCACTTTCTGGAAAGTCAGGGAAGCCTGAAGTGGCCAGGGAAAGTCAGGGAATTTCTTTAAAATTCCGAAAAGTCAGGGAATTTATAAAAAAAAATTTGGAAAGTCAGGGAGTATTATAAATTCTAGGAAGTCAGTAAAGAAGAAAAAAGGGTATAAATTTAAGTTGATTGCCCCCGAGCCTCTAGTGTTCAGGGAATTTTGAATCTGTGGTCAAGGAAAAGTCAGGGAATTTTATTTTCAAAAAACAGTGGACTGACAATGAAAAGTACATGTTTCTAATTTTATCAAAAAATGTTTCCGACAAACTAATAAAAGATAGAATAAAATTAATGGTACATAAAATGTAGATAATAATATTCGATAGTTCATAAGTACAACTCTGATAATACTAAATTTCCAATACATTCATTTCTGTATAGGATATGTAAAATGAATTTGCAATTTGAACTGTATTGTGTATTATTTATACCAATTAAATATGCAAATCAGCATTAGTAAGCTGACTTTAAAATAGTTTCTAGAAATTCATCGTTAATTTTTTCTTTGGGTAGGGCAATTTACATTATGAATGTATTATTTAATTTATTCATATCAGAGATAAATATTATAATATTTATAATTAGTATTTCGAAAAATATTTTCAATTTTCGTCGATAACTGAATTATAAACGTATTTTTAAATTCCAGAAAATAATAATTTTATGAGATTGCTCATATATTTTTCCCCAAAATATACAGAGAATATATATTCCAAATTTTAGTTCAATCGATCCATGATTTTTTAAATTATGCTACGGACGGACAAAAGAGCTTCAATAATATGATTTCCGTTTTAATGAAACCTTAAAAAATAAATCACATCACAAAAGTTGATATTATTATTAATAATAATAAGTTTTTTTTTTGTATTTTCTTCATACTTCCCCTTTTCGTTTGTTAATTATGTGTACGTTACTTTTAGTGAATCAGTTGTCAAAATGACCAACTCCATTTTGCTTCCTCGCAATATCGAAGATACAAGAAGCTTTGTGATCGTTTTAGAATGAGACAAAAAAAATGTTCTCCGATTTCAAAATTTTAAATTTATCTTTCCGTTTCACGTCAAGACAAACACTTTTCGTTCCGTATCTGTCTGTCTGTCCGTGTGTGTATGTGTCTGTCTGTCCCCTGAATCCTTGTCACACGCATAACTCAAGAACCACTAAACCGATATTATTGAAACTTAGTCAGGTGGCTGGGTCTGGCTTGAGGACGGTCCCATTTCAAAATCATCAAAATCGTGTGTAAGGGAGAGGGGTGACACTTCAAAATATTGATATATCGACTGGAAAATTGATCGGGCACGCCACATGATAAATTAATTGATTTTATGTACAAATTTTGTGTAAATAAAAAGGTCGATTTCAACGTAAAAATCCCCGTCCTTAAAAGGTTAATCAGCTCAGACGTAATCAAGCTAAAATATGCTCATTTTTAGGAAGATAGAAATGTAAGCTAGCGGATTTGATAAGTTTTATCTGCTAATAATTGCTACAATTTTAACATACAAAATACATATTTGTACGTCATAGGTTTTGGCCACGTTTTCACGTCTTTTTACCTGTGTGTACCGTCTAATTACTGAATTCGTCTAACTACTGAGTGTGTATTGAATATAAAGAACGATTTTCAGTATTTATTAATATTCTTACGATATTATAAAATAAATAACTAAACTTGTTAGCTAACAAGTACTTTCGAATGTGGTATCATATCTACATATATGACAATTCCTTAAGAACTAAACAATTTGTTTTCGATTATAGTTGGTAGTTTTTGCTTCTGAACGGGTGTTTGCCCAGCGACGCATTGTTGAGTGGCGCGGCCCGCCGCGCCGCCTTGTCTTCGCACACTGCTGTCCACACTTTGCTCAGCACACTTGTTGTACGATGCAGCAGCACATCGAATTTGCGCTATCATCTCCGCCGGTGGTTATCACCGTCCCCCTCCCCTCCGCGCCCCTCACCCGACCAATGGGCGTGCGGTGCGCGCGAGTGTGTGTGTATGTGTGCGGTCCTTGTCGCGCGCGCCACGTGCTAAACGTCCGTGAAAAACCAGCCGGCGTCATCGGCGCGCTCTCCGCGTCCATGGCGTGCGTGTATGTGTGTGTGTGCGAGATACTTCCGGTTGGCCTAGGTTGCGGACAAACATGTTTACCCTTGTGTGTGTGTATGTGGAGACCCTGGGTCGAAGGTTCGCCGCCGCGTGCTGATTCCGGAACAATTTTTAATTAGGTCGAAAAATTTTCTTTAACACTGCGGCGGTGACGCCAAATCTTACAGGCAAGACGGATTTTCTTTATTTAGTGGTGGATGGTGCTAGACACGTGTTCTTCTCAGTATCTCTTCATTGTGATATGTTTCTGAAACTGATAAAGTTTAAGTATGTGCAAACTTGCATTGATTGAAAAATCTACCAGTTTTTTTTATTATTATTAAATTTAATCACCTTTTCGTATAAGTTAAAATTAAGTACCTACCTTAACCTCAAGTTACTTTGGCAAGTGTTTCAATTCCTGCAATGCATTTAGTTTTTTGTTTTTTTTTTATTTGTATTTTATGTAACGTTTTTTGAAGAAATTTGCAGAACATTTTATCGAAATTAAAAATTTTAATTCAAATAAAATGGATTGATTTGAATTTTTTAAATAAGTCGAATTTGTATGTAACTGCTTATATGTAATCAAAAATACAAGTTTAATTTATATCTTTCATGTTATTATTATCTACTGATTTTTATGTTTTGTCATTTTTTTTATTTAGCTATAATTTAATTTATTTTATTTTTATATTATACCAGGTGGTCTATTTAAATTGAGACAAGCAAATATCTAAAAAAAAAACTAAGGTTTTTCAAGGAAAATATTTGGAATAAAAGTTTTAGGGTTAGGAGGGGGGAAACCAATATATTATGTACTAATAAAACTTGATCACCTATAGTATAAAATTCAAACATTCTCTCTTTTACAGAGGCAAATCGTACATACAATGGACTGTCAGCAGATTTATACAAAACATCAGAATACGACAGTCTACTGTTATCTCTCATCTCTCCCTTACCCAACGAGCAGGACTTTGCAATAAATGTTTGTACGCTGCTCTCTAATGAAGGCAAACATAACTTAAAATTAGATAAATGTCCGAAAATAATCGAACATCTCCTCGCACATGCTGGCATTTTTAATCATGGTAAGTTTTCTGAACTTAACACATATGTTAAAACTTATTGATTACTATCTTATATTGTTTGTGTAGATTCTCTCCGGCCGTTATTTACGGAAGTATACAGCAATATAAGAGAACAATCATTAAATTCATTTTGGACTGATACGGTTATTGCGAGACAGTTCTTAGATCTTATTAATGAATCTAAATTTAATAAGAAGAAAACAATATTGCCTGTTGTAACCAGTCCGAAAAAGGAACCGGTTCAGGATTGTAAAAATGAAACGAAAGTAGAAGAAGATGAAGTTGTATCAATATCAGTCGATGATACGACTAAAATCGAAACAAATACTTCTGAAGCAGCTGATAGCAGATTACAAGATTATGATAATGTATCTGAAGAAACATCAGAGAAACAAAATGATACATCTGTTGTAAATACCACCATAAGTGATGAATCTGAAGATGAAGATTTATTTGCTCCTGGTACAAGTAAAGAATACAGAACAGGAAAACAGAAAGTGAGATTAAAAATCAAACCCGAAGATACAGAGTTGTTTTGTACAGGCCGAAGTTTAGGCACTCAAGAATACGTCGGCCAAAGGGTGTTGCAAGTAGCGAATATTCTCAGAAATCTCAGTTTTACAGAAGAAAACGTTCCTCTATTAGCCAATAATATTACTTTCCTCAGATTTTTATTGTTGTGTACAAGTTCACGATGGAACGCGCTTCATCAGCATGGATTTGACATGTTATCGAATATAGCGACAGAGTTAGTTATTAAAGACCCAGTGCGCGATAGACTGACTGAGTGTTTGTTGTTGACGGTTACACAAGGTGTCTCTAGTGTGGACCGATTTGTGATTGTATCATGTCTGGACATTTTAAATAAACTCAGCCAAAATGAGGCAAATGAAGATGTGCTGATACGGTATTTAGAACAAAATGTGAGTAAACTATATTTTTATTTATTCAGATACATATTTATTTATGCTACTTTATGATCAAATGATACATTTTGACTATTACCAGAGCTTAGATACTTCAAGTAGAATACTTGCAAAATGTACTTCAAGTGCTTTTTGATAAGTACTTCAAATATATTTGAAAATAGCTTAATTTTTACAGGACCGGCATGATCACTAGGGGGGGGGGGGGGGGGGTCAGTTGGACATGTTGGGCCCACATATGAATTAATTGGCCATATCTGTGACATCACTTTTGAACTGAAATATACCGGTCCTTTAAAGGTTAATGAACATAATACTTCAAGTGCTTTTTCATTATACTTGAATTTATTACTTCAAGTACTTTTCATAATACTTGATTTTACAAGTAAAATACTTGAAATACTTAATATTTAAAAATATCTTAAAGTATTTGATACTTCATTACTTAATTTTAACATGTACAGTACATTTGAAAATAGTAAAAATTACTTGATATTTTGAGTGGTTTTTTTTTGAGTATTTGGTACTTGTACTTCAAGTACTTTTACTAGGTACTTGTGACAGCTCTGATGATAACCTATTTAATTATTGTCAGTTGATTGGAATAAACCTTTCACTTTAATAAGTTAATTATTATTTATGTATTTTACAACTAAAACGTTCTAAGATTATAAATGACATACTTTTTCCTTAGGTATATGAGCAAGTTTGTATGTTTCTAACTATTCAAGACATCATGTTATTGATCTACACATTGGAATGTTTGTATTCATTAACATCTCTGGGAGAGCGTGCTTGTAACGCTATCACAAATGTACACGGTGTCATAGACACCCTAGTCTCTCTTATAACTGTCGAGGCGCAGTCATACGGACCAAAAGCGTGTATCGGTATGAAGGTCGTAGAGACGATACCAACAGGGGTGACTGTACCGGCCACTCCTGCTCCACCTGTCCAGATACAGCCGCCTGCACCTCCGACATTCACAAACATGAACCCCCCTACTATTATTCCTAGTGCAGTATCAATGCCTGCAGCCCCTACAGCCATCACCCATCAAATACTTAAAACTGCACCACAGGTATATTGAATTTTGTTATTTCACGTTTTATCTTCTAACTACTGAACCATTTTACTTAGAAAGCTGATTAATGGCATAGTTATAGTAAATGGTGGACCAA
Source organism: Sialis fuliginosa (assembly GCA_961205875.1). NCBI lineage: Eukaryota > Metazoa > Arthropoda > Insecta > Megaloptera > Sialidae > Sialis > Sialis fuliginosa. The sequence continues at coordinate 9,584,889 of OY540817.1, read as the reverse complement.
ATGAATGCTAACAATTCAAAGAATTTAAATATATTAACGTTTTCTTTATTATTAAAATCTTTGTTTAACAAATTTAAAAAAATATTTGTACCTTCAAAAGTATTAATGAGAAAAATTTGAAAAAAATTGAGAATATGTATAATGATCCAGAGATCTCAAAAAATTATCACACAGCATTTACGTTATTTTTCAAAAATAATTAAAATACATTGTGGTGCCACCTTTTCGATTATAATTATTTAAATTTGTTGTTAACTTTGCTAAAAGTTTAAATTTATAATAATTTTTAAATTTCCCAGACGTTCACACAAGTTCAGCGAGTAAGTGCGGCTGTTCATATAGCGCAACCGCCTGTCAGTATTCCTCAGCAAATGATCAATCAACAGTTAACAGCAAACTCGCCTAATCAAAATGTTCAACAACAACACGCTCACCAGCAGGCAATTCAAGAAAATGAAAACTTTGCCTGTGCGTGGCTACGAGCTACTTTTGAACCTGAAGCCAATGGACGGATAGAACAGCAAGAATTGTATAGAAACTATCTTACGTCGTGTTCAAAAATTGGTCGTAAAGGCATGATTGCACCACTGCACTTTCCTAGAATCGTCAGGTAATTAAAAATTCATGCTGAACCAAGTTAGCATGAATTAATATTGTTTTCGTTTATAGGTCGATTTTTGGAGGAACGGTCGGTCCAAATCAAGCGAAATTTGATAACCAGTATTATTACGAAGGGATCAAATTACGTCCTACGCCGCTTATTATAACTGCTATACAGACAAACGTGCAGAATATTCCTCAACCACCTAGACCAATAACGCCTGTCAAGACAAACAGAAGGCCTGTGAAAACTCCTGTTATTCAAACACAACCTACAATGGATAATAAGGACATTATAGTGACTACGCCTCCTCCATCACCGGCATCTCCTATTCTGAAGGCCCAGTTAAGTGCTCCAGCGAAAGCTAAAGAATCTCCTGTAAAAGCTGAACCTAATAAAAGTCAGGTAAAACAAAAATGCCACATCCATTTCTCTCATCCGATTCTAATTTTTTTACATTCTGTTAGGTTTCTGCCCATCCTCATTTAAGCCAAGCACTGCTAGGTTCGAATTCGACAACAACGGTACAACAAAATACAACAAATAAAGACAATCAGCCATCGACGTCTTTGCCTTCACAGCAACCTGCAACTGCTGGTAATCTACAGAACAGTTCTTCATCATTAATAAAGAGCTTATTAGCAACAAAGGTAAACGACTGCATGCCAACAATCAGCATGAGACCGGCGAGTGTTGTTGCGTCAGATTATACCTCGCCTGCAACCGTAGCGCCTCAGGTAACATTAACTAACAAGTACTAATATATATCGATGTGTAGATCTTTGAGTTATTTTATTTTTGTATTATATAGGATGATTAACTAAATATATCCTAAGTAAAATGTACTATCGTATTCAAAGTTTTTAGCGAGTATTTCTAGGCTATTCTCATTTATTTATTATAATGTTTAAATCATGTTCCAAACAAAGACAGACATTTGTTAGACAGCGATGTATTCTGCTGTCATTACATGCATATTTGATTATTTTTAATTATAGGTAATGAAAAGTGAAACAAGTGAATTTTCTGAAATAAAACTTGATATAAAAATATATGTCTCATTAACACATCTTAAAAAAAATTTATAATCTGTATATATAAAAGGTAAAATCCTCACTCACTTATCAAAAACTCTCCTACTTCGCTAATTCTAGAAATTCGATATTTTAAATATATTTTCGTTGTCTTTAACAGGGTAATCTTGAATATATAGGAAATTGATTTTTTTAATGATAGTTAAACTGTAGCTTCACCCCAGAGAAAATAACCAATGATGGTTATCTTTCATTTCAAAATCAATTCCAAACAAAATTGAACCTAAAGGTATAGTGTTACTTTTGCATGTGATAGTACATAAATAAGAGTGGCAATTGTATATAAGTTTTAAAACACAGTAGAAAACCTCTAAGTCTAAGTTCAAGGTTCTCATTAAAAAATCATAAAAAAACACCCACAAATAAAAATTATGATATTGCCCTCTCAAAACTGTAACTTTTAACTGACAATGAAAGATTTTTCTGAATACATTTCTAAATACATTTTTTGAACGAACTAATAAATGATAATAATGAAGAAATGTTGTAATACATAATGACTGATTTTGGTTACTTTTCTTATAAATTATGAAGTAATGAATTGTACATTTTGAGAACCACTAACTGCATATTATGTAATTATTTGTTTTATTAATTATAATAACAAGTACATATTTTCTGTGTGAATTTTGTTAAATATATTAACATTATTTGATTTTAAATAGTAATAATTATACAATTTTTAATTTACATATACTTAAGCATGCAGTTGCAATTTTGTTAAATTATTTTGCACTAACTATTAAAAGAAATAAATTAATGCCATAAATTTAGTATTTTTCAAAATACAATATTATTTTTTGTAACAACATTAAAATGTGTTTATTTATTGTTAGGTTACACAACGCCAGCAACGACTGTTAGCTCAACAACTTCAGTCTCAACCTAATCCACCTTCAGTACAACAACCACAACAACAAACTCCAACTCAAATAAATAGAAACACGAAGATACAAAAACCTGTTACTTGTAAAAACGACACTTCAAAAATATCCAGAATAAACGGTGCACGTTCTTTACAAGAATCTGATTTAATAGACTCTCTTGTAACATCAACTGTTGCAAACACAATGGACACTCAAAACCCCATTCATAACACAACGCCACCTCCGCTAGCGCCATTGAGTGCAAGTTCAAATAAAATGAAACTGACTAAAATGGACACGGAAGACTCTTCTGATTCGATAGGCAATAATTCAGTTACATCTAGCAGTGGGCCAGTGAATAATGTGGCAGATATGTCAACTGAAGAAAATTCTCTGTCGAGTTTCGATGGAATATTGTCAAACGGAATTCCAAATTCGATAGATATTGATACATCGAATGAAAATAGCACAAATGTTCCTACCTCAAAACCAAAATCTCAAAGTCTGATGTTAGCTGATTTGTTAGAGAAAAAAATCGATAAAAAGGATCCTCCACTTATGAATGGTATTGTAGGAAAAGAATTAAGAATTGGCGAGAAAGGATTAGAGCTTGTAGAAAATCATATTGAAAGAGTGTTATCAAAAAATGGACCAAACGAAAACAATGTTTCTGTTATAGTTTCATCTGAAAATTCAACTAACGTACATAATGATGTCAATAAACAAAAAATGGAAGTGGATAATACGTCGTTAAAAAGGTCAGCGGAAGATCCCGAAGATGTTCAAGTAAAACGGCCGCATATAGCGTCTTCAGTAATCGTTGCTAATAATAATATAAATGGGAAAGAAACAGAAACAGAAAAACCTGAAATGACAGAAGAAAATGAAGTTGGTAGTGTTTCTTCGACGGCTGCTAATTTATATGCTGCACTAGCTGCGGATGTTTTAGATGAAGAAGATCTAGAGGAAGTTCCTGAGCAACCTCAACCACCTCAGCCACAACCCCAAATGATTGAACAAAATAGAGTAATCATGACTTCACCTGCTCCAGTTCAGCAACAGCCATTGATTGTTCATACGGCTAATCGTCCGATAATTGTATCTCAAGCACAAATAGGATCGTCAGGTCAAGTTTTGTTTACGGCTGGAGGTCAGGTTCTACAACAACAACAAATGATAAAAACTCCGGGAACTCAGACAATAGTCGTACAAGCCGGTACAGGAAACCAACAAGCCATGCAACAACAAAGGGTGATACTTTCTCAACAAGGAATGCAATTAGTAGCAGCCAGCGGTGGTCCAGGTGGACAGTATGTAATCTCAAGCGGGAACATGTCGGGGCAAACACATTATGTAATGGCACAGCCACAGACTGCGTTGATTCAGGGCCAGCAGCAGACCGTTCTCGTTGCTCAAACATCTCAGCAGCAGAATTCAGGAACAAAGACGATAATTATCTTACAACCGCAAACTGCATCATCCCAGACTGGACAGAAGATTGTCATGACTCCTCAAGGTCAACAAGTTGTCATGAGTCAAGTCCAGAGGCCTGTTCTACAAGCTCCTGGTATCATGACTAACACTATGCCTCCTATGTTGGTCTCGAGTTCAAATCAAGTCCAGTCAACGGTTGTAACGCCCGTCAATACTTTAGTTCGAAGTGTACAGGGTGTTACGCAAACAGTGTATAATAAAATGGTGTCTCCTTGTGCGACGGTCGTAGTGAACAGTAACAATTTGCAGAAAGTGAATGAACCTCAAACCAGTAACAGTATAGTGACTGTGAAAAACACAATGGGTCAAACAGTCAGTGCTAGTGTTAATAATAATTTAAAAATTAATAAACCGATCATCTCGAGACCGGTTATACAAAGGACATATCCGGATTCACCGTACGTGTGTGAATGGAGAGGTTGTGAGTGGTTAGTATTATTTAAATCTTTAGTGACACAACAAACAACTATTTATGGTTTTGTTTATGTAATAATTAAATACCTTTAAATAATAATTACTAACATAAGACAAATTTGGAAAGCTGAAAGTCTCATCTCCAATATTTTTTAAATCCATTAAAGCATCTGCAAAACCCTGGACCACTCAGATTTTTTCATTGTGTTCTAAGCAATCAAACATGCCATATGTCTGAAAATATTAAAGGACATCCTGGAGGACAAACAATTTTCAATTAACGATTAAAAAAATAGAATGTTCAAGCTTTAAAGACCCTTTTTTAGTTTTAAAATTATTTTTTAATTATCCCTCAATTTTGAATTTCTGTGTATAAATATTTTAAGGGATTTTTTTATCTTTCAAAAGTAAAAATAATTAATAACATGAATCAAGTTATAAATATTTCTTTTTAATGTTTTTCAGTATTAAGGAATTCAAATCAGCGAATGAAGTATTAATGCATGCCATTGAAACACATTGTCAAGAAGATATAGAAGAACTTCAATGTCTTTGGGAACGATGTGACAACATGAGGCGGAAACGTTTTTCTCTTATGACCCATTTAATAGATAAACATTGTAATATAGATGTAAGTAAATGATAACGTTATTTCATGCGCTTAAATATTAATTACAATGTTCTTGAACAGGCTATGAAAGCAAGCGCTGCTCGAAGAAAACAGTTAACTTTGAGTGGTCGTGCAGAACTTCCTACTTCAGTCCCTTCGACGCCACACCCAGGCTATGCTCCAGACGCAGCTTTCCACGCAATCAAAAGGCATGCTTTAGAATTTGTCAACCCTAAGGAATTAATGGTAAGTGTTTTATTATTTTTTAGTCATCAAATACTAACTAGTGTAAGCTTTCTTAATTAATCCTTGAACACCACACTGGGTTACGCCGTTCAGAGAATTGTGAGAAAAAAACAATTATGTATCCTCACTACAAATACTTTAGAGAACGTGATGCCTTCAAGGAAGAATGTGGTCAAGTTTTCAAATATGTCAGTAAAAGCTCCGTACTCTAAAAGTAAACTTCAAGTATTTATCAATTACACAAGCCGACATCATTTTGTTGTCTCTACTTGAATAGGTGATTTCAGAGGTTTTTGGCGTACTTATACCAAATTTATTGCCCAAATTGTTCCATCATGTCAGTTTTTGAGATAACCTAACCTAAGTGGCAAAATATAGGTAATTTTTTATATGCTAGTTTGAAGATATGATATTTTTATTAATAGAGTAGGCACAAGTGACACAATAGACTGGACTACATTAAATATAACAATATCTTCAAACTAGTATATTTCAGGGAAAAAGAACCATACAGTAAAAAGTAAAAATTCATTTTAAAGAGGAGAACTTACTATTTCTTACCATGTCTGGTGTTAAAAAACGTTTTAAAATCAGTCCATTAGATCCTAAGATACAATCAAACAAAACTACTGTGTGGTGATTTACACAGTGTGTTGTTCAAGTGTTAAAAGTGTTATTTTATGATAACTGGTTTATTAAATTACAAGCAACAGAAATGTGAGAAATCGGGACCAGCGACGCCAGTTCCGTCCACCAATGGCCCCGCACCGGCTGACCAGGTGAGCCTGGAAGCACAGCTGGTACGACGCAAAACACAAATATTAGCTTGCGCGTGCATTATTCGTTGTACTTCTCGATGTTTTTACGCACACAGTGTATTTTAGTTGTGTTTTATATTTCTTATTTTCATGAATGCTTCAAGCTTATCTGTGTGTGTTATATTTTAATATGACTACTCCGAAAATATAAAATAGATTCGAATTAGCAATTAGGACATTGCTTTTTGTGTAGTGATACGCTAACGTTTAGAAATTTTAGTTTTATTGTTTAGAATAGATTCAATTTATAGTGAGATTGGTATTTCAAAAATGAATGGCACTCAGAAACAAAAATACCTTATTTTTTTTAACTCCTTTATTGATTCCATTTATATATGTATTTAAAATAATCAGATCTTTGCTATGTTACGTCATAAAGTTTTGAGCCCTCTATGTGATTTTTTTTTATGAAAGTAATTTTAAAATTAAAATGTGTTGAAATTGCTACAAAAATATTGATTATTTTTGGTAGATTGCAGATGCATTAAGGCGGCAAATTTAATATTCTATAGTTCGATTAAAAAAAAAATAATAATAATTACTTTATATGAATCCAATAATCCAACATTGCTAAAAGCTGATAAAAGAATTCTTGCTCTTTGCTTTGAAAAATATTGTAAATGTTAATATTGTTTCCTGTTTGTTTTCCATTTTGTGATGTCCTGTGAATATAATATAATAATTGAGTGCCAGTAATTAATTGTTATTCCGAAAAATTTATTTAGTCAGATTAATTATTAGTTTTTGTTTTTTATTTTTTAATTAAATAAATGTAAATAATAGATATTTGTAAATACTTATGGCATGAATTTATGTTAAAATTATTAGGCATGGTTTGTTTTTTGTTTATCAACAGAGCTATCGCAAATACTTTTAGAAAATATTTAAATACTTTACTTGCGCAAAAATAAATATTTAATACATAATAATAAATACTGAAAATATAAAAGTATTTACATTTTCAAATATTTGACAGCTCTGATCAACAATTAATTTATAATTATTTTTAATACTATGTTTTTCTTGCAGGATGATAATGAAGGACCTGTAACAAAAAGTATCAGATTAACAGCATCACTTATACTCCGAAATCTTGTTATTTACTCTAATAACAGTAAGAGGTAAATATTAATTACTTTTACAAAATGTATTGTTGATTAACGATAACTTATATTTTAACAGGTATCTTCGTTATTACGAACCTCATTTAGCAAGTGTAGCATTAAGTAATGTAGAATCATCACGGACAATTGCGCAAGTATTGTACGATTTAAACGACAACGGCAATAGGAGGTGACGGTTCCGATCATCCGTAAACTATTTTGTATACAACTTAAAGCAGGCCCAGTGATAAGGAGGAAGTGTAAAGGCTCGAAGCATTGTATAGAGAATGGAATTTTTTAGTAACTTGTACAAAATGTTTTTCATAGTTTATTATAATGCCTTATTATTGCAATCGTTATTTTTTATATCTATACCAAAAAGATTTTTAACAGACATCGTAATTCCGAAATATGTTTATTTATTGTATTGCTTTCGACGGTTTTAAAAGCGTGCAATTCGGTAGTGTTTATTATTGGACATTTTCGCTGTATTTGTAAATATTCTGGCCTCCATTCGATTACGATATTTTTATTTATGGTTTTATTTTTATTGGTCGGCTCAGTGCAGAATATGGCATTTAGTTTAATTTTTTTATTTTATGTATCATGTACAATAAAGCACATTACAAATTAGTACTATTACAGTTAGTTATTTAATTGTTTTTTATGATTATTTTTAATAAAGTATGTATTTTAAAACCTTGATTTCTTTATCACATCGTGATACAGAATTGTCAAACATTTTTGTATATAAAAACAATAGACCAGGTGCCAAGACGGAAATATTTATAATATTGTGAAATACTAGATATTTATTTTTCTTATAATCGTTCTTTAGAGTGTCACTAAAAATTCCCTTAGTCCAATAAGGTCGGCATCGGGCAATAGACAATCAGTTTTTGCTGATTTCCCAGCTTTTTTGAATTTTACAACAAATATAGTTACATACGAAATTAAAGCTAATTATATTCTAGACATATTTTTTGTCAGGTTTGTATTTCACGGCGATTATTCTATGATGTCCAAATCTGACAAAAATATATACAATCTTTTCTATTAAGAATTTAATTAGCTTTAATTTTATATTTACCGTAAAGATGAAAAAAATTTGCCAAAACTGATTTTTGTCACTTGACTTCGTTAAAGAACTAATATCCAGTATGAATTTGTTCTAATCTAAAAAATACTTGGCACCTGATCTAATAAGAGCGGACAGTATTATATACCTTGCTAGACGGGAAGGAGAACAACAGTGGCTGCATTGCCTAATGAATACTTGTGTAAATATTATTTCCAGATCTAAAATGTTAATTAGACTGAAATCAGTGTTATAGATTGATACAGTATATTTTTATGTGCTTAATTCGGCCTTTTAATGTAAGTTTACTGACTGGTCATTTAGTTTTTACAACTCTGTCTAATATCAGAAGTAATACATTGTTATAATTTATCAGAAGATAATAAAATTGAAGTTGAATCATTGCATATCCATTTAATATTATTTTCAAATACAAATCCTTTTTACGTATCCATAAACAAAATAGTCGAATAATATTAGCAGAATCTTCCTGAGAGGAATGAACAACTTTTTTTTATTCAAGTGTTCTAGATATCGTAGAGAATATGTAACTAAAATCTGTATTGGTCGACAGGAAATAATTTTTTGGGCACATTTGAAAAAATGGTATTTTTTAATATATCTGATTCTATTGGTCGGATTACAAAAATAATTCATTTTCTTTGTTATGAATTTCTTAAAAAAAATAAACATTGAAGCCATTGAAGTTTGCATTATAACCTCAAAATAATGAATTTCCAATGATCATAAACGTCAAATTTTAAATAATTTTTTTTAAAGGGAGCAAAACGTGATGCTAAAAACATTGATAAAATTTTCTTTAGTACCATCGTAAAGTACATAAAAAATCGATAATTTAAAACAAAGAATGTTCTTCCTCTACCATATTTTGTCCACAGGTTATCAACAAGTAAAAAATTGTCATATCTTATATGCACTTTTTAGTAAACTTATTTATAATAATAAAGGATGTCTTTTATTATTTTAATTGAATATACTAAAATATTGTGATTTTTAACTTGCCAGATTTTTAACTGTTCAATTCTGTAAGGGAACTCATAACAAAGGAAGTAGATTTATAATATAATTTATAATCAAGAGAAACAGTAAAAAGGGCCATTTTTCGAGAAAGGTAAAAAAATTGGCTTCCAGAGGTCGGTTAATGTGAAGATTTCAGTTACGTATTCCCTATAAAACCTAGAACAAATCAATAAAAAAATTGCTTCTTCCTTCCAGTTCTTTTTTCAATGAAACTTTTGCTAATATGCAACCATTTATTAGATTGAAAACAAAATCTGACCTGAGAAAAGTAAATATCATTTCTATTTGATGAAAATAAACTAACTTTTATACTTTCTTTTTAATTACAATCTCGGGTTACTGTTATTTTCATTATAATAATTTGTTTTTTTTTTTTTTAAGAATTCATTTTTGAACTGATTTGTATTTATAAGTTGTACTATTGATAAAAATTGTAAAATGTTTCTATTTTCATACTAGGAGATGGAAAATTGTGTAATAAATACATAAAAGTTAAAAATATTAACATTGTAAATTAGTTAAACTATTTGGCGAATTCTAATTGTATATTTATTTTACAATAATTGAATTCAAAATATAATTCAACCAATTGTATTTATTTTAATCCTTTTTACCTGGAAGTAGTATTAAATTCAATAAAGTAAATAGAATTTGAATGTTTTCAGTAGCCATTCTCGCAGATACATGCTAATATTTTTTTAAATATTGATCTTGTTTCCAGTTTTTACTAAAATATTACAGAAAAAAATGTTGAAATGTTTTTCTCTTTAATTTATTTATAATTTACATAAATAATGAAAAGAAATAATATATTTCCCACACCTCAGGCTCAGGTAAGCTTTGTTTCCTCAAAATACTATTTTAGTACAAATATATATACAAGTACTTACTTTCTATAATGAAGTACAACGAAATTGAATATATATTTTTTAATATTGCATAAGTAAAGAAAAATACAAAATGTATCAAAAATAAATTATATTATGAATAAGTACAGTAAGGTAAGTAATATTCTATTAATAAAATAAAATAATTTATATTGTTCAATATAATTGTATGTGGAGGTGGGCAATTGTTGAAAAAATGAGCAATCAAATGATTTGAATCATTGGAACGTGTTTTTAGTCATTTACTCTGCCTAATGGGTTCAAGCAATCTAATTTATTAATGAATCGTAATTCTTATTATTCTAAAAGTAAACATTAACACGATTGGAATAATGTGCAGTATGAATTTAATATTTTAAGTATCTAATTACCAAGCAAACGAATTATGTATTCATCTGTAGAACTTTAGATATTCAATTAATATCAACTGATGATTTCTAAATACGTTATGATAAAAATATACCTACCTACATTTAAAAATTAATAACGAAATGTTTGCTTTCTATTGGATAAAATATTTCTATCTTAACCAATCAAATAATTCTCTTTTCGCTCTTTTCATTTGTGAAATACTGCTGCCAATCGAACAAAAAAAAAAAAGATGAAATTTTGATTTCTCATTTTACTATTATTTTATTTTATATCCAAATTAATTCTGTATTTGATTTTTCAAATTTTGTATGATTTTTTGTCCGAACTATTAACAAATTATATGCATGTATGTATACATATATATAAAATAAATTAATTAAAAGATTTTTTTTATTTCACTATGATTTTATTTTATATCTGCATTATTTCCGTATTTTATTATTATTTTTTTTTTTTTGTCCAAACTTTTAATAAATTATGTAATATTTGAATCATAATTTGAATTTAAAAATATTTTTCGCGTCATGTATGTAGTAAAGAGTTCTGTCATACCGACAAACTTTGTCTTTGGTCACGTGATTACATCGACTTCTTTACTCGGACTGCGGCCACGAGGTTTAAGTTTTACTACGATACCATTGAAAATCGCTTTTACTGGTTAATTGTGGAAAATAATTTTTCCATTTTATATAAAAATGCCATCCAGTAATCCATTACCTCCTAAAGAAAATGCCCTTTTTAAGAGAATATTGGTACGTATTTACTACGGGTATTTTGAAATGTCATTGTGATTACTATTCAATGACTTCATACAAATAAAAATACATAAGAAAAAATCGTTTTATTGTAAAAGTAAACCTATTCTTGTTTCAGAAATGCTACGAACACAAACTTTATAAAAATGGGTTAAAATTTGCAAAACAAATCCTCTCAAATCCAAAATTTGCAGACCATGGAGGTAAATATCAATAACTATTAAACATCAGTGTGAAGTACATGTATATTGTTTATTTTATTTAATTTCAGAAACACTTGCAATGAAAGGTCTAACTTTAAATTGCCTTGGACGAAAAGAAGAAGCGTACGAATATGTGCGTCGTGGTCTCCGTAATGATTTAAAGTCGCATGTCTGCTGGCACGTTTATGGATTATTACAGAGGTCAGATAAAAAATACGATGAAGCAATTAAATGTTATCGAAATGCATTAAAATGGGAGAAGGACAATATTCAGATTTTAAGAGACTTATCATTATTACAAATTCAGATGCGAGATTTAGAAGGTTATAAGGTAAGTTTCTTTATAAGCTTCATTAACTTTTCATTTTTATAATATAAAAAATTTTTAGGATACCCGGTACCAGTTGTTTATGTTAAGACCTACACAACGTGCATCATGGATTGGTTTTGCAATGTCGTATCATTTATTAAAGGATTACGATACAGCTTTAAGTATTTTGGAAACGTTTTTCAATAACCAAGCAGTACGTATACAAAAATAAAGTAATTTTAATGAAAAACTAATTGATTTAATTATTTGCAGAAGGGACCTGACGATTACGAACATAGCGAAATATTACTATACCAAAATATGGTAATCCAAGAATCAGGAAAACTAGAAGCTGCACTTCTTCATCTTGACAGAAATCAAACAGCTATTCTTGATGAATTGACAGTCAAAGAAACAGCCGGTGAACTTAACCTCAAACTTAAAAATTACAAAGAAGCTGAATTAATATACTGGGGATTATTAAGAAGAAATCCAGAAAACACGATGTATTATCAGAAAATCATTGAAGCAAAACAAATTAAAACCCCAGAAGAAATCGTCAAATTATATCTCCATTACCAAAGCACTTTTCCAAAAGCGATGCCTCCGAGAAGATTACCTCTGAATTTTGCAAAAGGACAAAAGTTTGAAACACTTGTTGATCAATATTTAAGGCGAGGTCTTCATAAAGGCGTACCACCATTATTTGTGGATTTACGATCGTTATATAAAGACGAAGAAAAAATCGTAGTGATCGAAAAACTGTGCTTACAGTATGTAGAAGCGTTGAAAGATGTGGGAAAATTCAGTAAAAATGAACCAAAAGGTAGTCAAAATGAACCTGCATCTGCGTTATTATGGACGTATTATTATTTAGCACAGCATTACGATCACTTGAATCAAACAGAGAAAGCAATTCGGTATATCGATGATGCGATAGAACACACGCCTACATTGATCGAGTTGTTTGTAACCAAAGGAAAGATTTATAAAGTGAGTGTTTGTGTAATGTAAATGTGTCTTAAATTAAGTAGTGAGGTTATGTAGTCATACATTTTTATCGTGAATATAAAATATGCAGGCTAAATTTGGAGTCCATTATGATAATAAATTTTTAAAAATTAGGTTGAATGTCAATTTTGTTAGTTCTTATTAGGCAAATATTTTAGACGAGGGGCCTGATCAAATATATTTTATTTAAATTGATTTTGTTGAAAAATTCTTTAAAATCAAAATATCATTGTGAGCAAAACTAATTACTCAAATTCAATTTTATGAAAGTTGAATTTATTGACGAAAATAAAACGTACTAATTTTATGTCTGTCAACTGTCAACTGAGATTTATACAGTACAAGATTACTGCTTTGCTAATTTGTGCTGATTTGTATGATTTTGTGTTAACTATTAATTATTATTCTGTACATTTCGTTCTTAAACAAGGAAAGAGTTTATTTAAAGTTTTGTTATTCTATATAATATGGTATTGTTGAATAAACCAAAGAAATTGTTGACAAAATTGACAAGTATATCTTTGCTCTTCTTTCTGTTTCTATTTTGATTTTGCTTAGCATATTATAACTTAGCGTATTAACTGCATATTTTTTTTCAGCATGCGGGTGACACACATGAAGCGTATAAATGGCTGGACGAAGCGCAGGCGCTCGATACGGCCGACAGATATATCAATTCAAAATGTGCAAAGTACATGTTACGTGCTAATCTTATAAAAGAAGCAGAAGAGACGTGTTCTAAGTTCACACGGGAAGGTGTTTCTGCAATGGAGAATTTAAATGAAATGCAATGCATGTGGTTTCAGACTGAATGTGCAATGGCCTACCAGAGACTCGGAAAATGGGGTGATTCGTTAAAAAAGTGTCATGAAGTTGATAGGGTAAGTGTTGTATTTTTAATTAGGTATTACTGATTCTGAATTTATGGAAATATTGCCACCAAATTTTAAAAATTGTTTTAATCTTTTAACGCACTCTTTGTTGGCCTGTATCTTTTTAAGATGTCAATGAAAATAAAATTGTTTAAAGGAAGTTGAGAATAAAGAGTTTAAGCTTTAATTTCCTTTTTGAAAATATTAATTGTGATAATTTTTACAAAAATTGCAGCTATTTGAATAATAAATGAATTAATATAATAAACTAGCTGTTAACAGCGACTTTATTTGCATTGAATTTAGGTTAGGTAGGAGCTATCAGACATAAAACCTATGAAGAAGATGGTTAGGTAATACAGATTTATGTTATGATAGTTGACAAACTAAATGTCAAACCCATTTTTTTTATCTAATAAATTTTTGGAATACCAAGTAGCCTATTATGCCTTTCTTCAGAGTGAAAGCTATTTCCCTGCCAAATTTCATCAAGATCGGTTCGGTGGTTTAATCGTGAAAAGGTGATAGATAGACCGACACACTTTCATATTTATAATATTAGAATGGGATTAGTACGGATAATAAAATACATAAATCCAGAATCATGTAAAGTCTAAAGACAACAGTAAAAACCTGGTTTCTTTTAATTCTTATACATTTGTATTGAATTACAGCATTTCTCAGAAATAATTGAAGATCAGTTTGATTTTCATACATACTGTATGCGTAAAATGACGTTACGATCGTATGTAGGCTTATTAAGACTTGAAGATGTGCTTCGTGGACATCCTTTCTACTTCCGAGCAGCCAAATGTGCCATCGAAGTGTACTTACATCTTCATGACAAACCTCCTAAAGATGAAATCACAGAAGAAGAACTCAACACCGGTGAGTCATTTTTACTACTCTCTTACAATGTTATTTGTTATTTACCTTTTTTTGTACCATCCAAGAAAAATAACAGTAGTCATTGATCACATCAATATATAAAGTGGGCGGGACTAACTTTGTTTAAAGAATGCATGCAAAATTAATAGTACACCTTTACACAATTTTCTTTAGAGGGAGCTAGAGTTAAACTATCGTTTTAAACAATCAAACTACTATATATTCAAGATTATATAACATTTTGAAAAATTGTTATTTTGCTATCTAATAAATGTGTGTCTGTATGTCTGTATATTTTGTTGTACAGGTAAATATTTTAAATGATAATAATAGGAGGAGCTGTTTAAGCAATATTAGCTGCATATGTAGTTAATACATGTTTTTTGATTTTATTACTATTTTAAAAATATCCTTTCAGAAAAATTGTCAGGAATTTCAACTGTTATTAAATTAAATGATTCAACGACGTTATGAAATATTTGTAGCTGTAGGTTTATTAATCTTAACATGCAATAGATACCCTTGTTTCTTTGAAAAGGGTCTAGAATAATAAATATTTGAAAAAAAATACAATTTTATTGATAACATTATTACAATTACAATTTTTTAATCATTAATTATAAATTAATTTTTAACAAATACTTTTGTTGTAAAATCAACAAAACAATTATTTATTAAGTTCATTTTCATAAAAATAGCATAAATATTTATTAAATGACAAGTTTAAACAAAATATTTTTAATTGGGTTTTTAATTATAATTTAGCGCATATGAATATTTTAATTATTATTTGACCAATTTTATACCAAAAATAGTAACATACATAGTCAAAAATATATACAAATGTAGACCTCAATACATAATAAAATAAATAACCTTTCTTTACATAATCACATGAGTTGTGTTTATATCTCACAGCTTAATTAATTATTGACCTATTTTGACTAAAACTTAACACCTAGTAGGCAATATAGTATATGGCATATTTTTAGTTTTTATATACTACATTCTTTAAAAACCTTTATTCGTATCACACTGGTTCACTTATGAATAACTACCTACAACTTTCTTTAAAATAAATTCAATAAAATCACAATTAAATATTTAAAACAGTTTTTGATAAGAAAGTCGAAGACAATTTAAAATCATCGTTGATCTCTTTGATAATTTCTTGTATCGTGCTGCCTAATTCTACTTCTTCGTAGTCTTTGTGCTTGCGACGACGTCTGATATCCATAATTTCCTTGCTCTTGTTTTTGTTGGTTGACCGCTTGAGGCGTTAAGAAGTAGAAGTGCGCTCCATTGCCAGGTAATTGATATGATATAAAAGATCCTGGTCGACCTTCGCCAGTACTCTGTTGATATTTACTAGGCTCTCGGTGTGGATTTCTTATCTGTTGTCCAATATTACTTTGTACACGAATAGGTCTAAATGGTTGTTCGTTATTTGTTTTTACAGGATGTTCTTGTACGTAACCGTTAACATTTCTATGTGTAGCTTCATAATTTCTTATCTGTTCAGTGTTTGCCCTAACAATGTTCTGGTCTACTAATTCTTCTTCTTGTGTAGGTCTATAATTTTGATTATGGTAGAAAGTCTCAATGTTTTCAATGTACGGGTTTTTATTTATATCAATCTGTTCTGCATGGGGACGGTTTATGTTTATCAACTCTGCATGAGGGTTTAGAGTAGGTCTTGGGTTCTTGTAATTCACAGCAATATCACTCTCCAATGAAATATTAACGCGAGGTGGATTATGAATAGCACCAGGGCTAATAATCTCTGCATGGGGATGAGGACCTGGTCTTGGATACTTATTATTGACAGCTATATCTGATTCTAAAGATACTACCCTCTGTCGCGATAGTTGTCTATAAGCAGGATTTACTATTGGTACAAATTCACTATCTGAATGTACTTTGAGATGTTGAGTTTTATAATTAACATTCGTATCTCCATGTAAAGTCGGAGGTCTGTTTGTTTGTGAAGCTTGAGTATTATCTCCAAAATGAACTTCAATATTGTCAGGTGAATTTTGTAATCTCTGATCAACAATGACTTCTCGGCTCCCTTCTTGTAAATATTCGTTAACTAGCGGTGATCTTACGGTAGTCACTTCTACTCTCTTTAATGATTCTGTTACTCCTGGATCATTTCCATTTTGAACTTTTTGTCCAAACACCGTGAAGTATTGTTTGGTGATGTCATCAAATAACTGTTCATCTTGTTTGGTATAGTATGCATGATCTATTGGATTCGGAGTAGCTCTAACTGCCGTTGCGTAAGCTGGACGTGGTGTGGACCTGTATTGTTGATTATGTTGTTTTTTAATCTGTCTCGGTTGTTGTCTTGCTTGATATAAATTCGGTGGTGTAACTGTTACAACTGCTTCGTATTTTGATTGCGGCGAATATTTTATTGGACTTTCGGTACTTACTTCTGGCTTATCATAATCGTAAATAGGTTCTTGAGTTGTTTGATAAACATTTTCATGATGGTATTGAGTATATCCTACTATTGGTCTGAATGGATCATCGTTGTCATTTTGTTGTCCGGTCAAATGTGTAGGCACGTAATCAGCAGCTTGGAAACTATATTGGTAGACTGGTTTTGGTGTACTTGTTGTTTGTAAATTATAGTTTTGACGACCTCTGGTCGGTGTAGTTAAATACGCCTGAATTTCTTGCCGCAGTCTTGCGATTTGTTTACTTAAAATATCTGGTCGTAAAGTCGGTTCGTAATACTGCTGTCTCTGTGATGGAACGTAGCCATTACTTTGACCTCCGTCTGCACTCACGTAGTAGTACTGCTGAGGTCTGTTTGGAACTCTAGTGTTGCCATTGTAGTATCTATAATCGCTTTGTGGATTCGTTGTAGTTTGATCTTCTTCGTAATAATAATACGCAGCGTGTGGTTTAGCGCGTGGTTTCGGAGATGTTCTTGTTGCTAATCCTGCTTGACTGAAGTAATCTAATGGGTCTACTGTACCGACGTTAGTATCAAGCCCTCTTCCAGATGTGAAGAATGCTTTAAGTGGCACAGCCGTAGTACTTACTAAACTCCGTCCCAAAGTATACGGATTTCTAACTCTTTCAGATTGTCCATAATAATTATTTTTAGATGCTACAGAATTCGTTTCATAATAATTGTCGGAATAATCATTGTAATAAGAAGGTGTTGGATTGACAGCTGCAGCCACCTTTGTGCGTTTTGGAATGTTAACATTTGAAACTGATATACCTGGCTGGCTTGTATAGAAGTACGTTGGATTGTACGGTGTCGTTATTTTTATTTTGTGCACAGGAGTGACAGTATGGACTTGAGGTGAAGGAGTTGTTAATGATTGTAAACTATTATCAATTTCAGAAGGAATGTTAATGTGTACTTTCTCTGGTTCTTCTATATCTGGGACATAAATAGGTTGGGTAATTTTCTGTGTTGGCGGATGTCTGTGAACAGGTTTATAAGTTGGACGTGTGGATATTAAGTTTGGTTTAGGTGTTCTTAAAGGATCTTCTTTGTATATAGGACGAGTAGATATCGGTCTTTCATACGCAGGTCTTTGCAGTGGCCTTAATGTAGGCGGTGCTGTTGTTGGATGTATCTGTTTCGGGGGTTCTGTAGTTGTAGTTGTAGTAATTGGAGTAGATTTCTTTTGTTCTGTCGTTTCCTCTAACGGCGCAAAGAAGTCTGGAGGTGGTGGTAGAATAATGCCTGGCACAAGTGGTCCTGCTGGTATTGCGCTAGTGTTATCTTTTGGATAGTAGAAACTGTAAGGCGGCGGATAATATATCGATGGGTCGTCTTCGTCTATCGAAAAATCCGTTCGATTTGGTGGTGGTAGATAGGCTGCTCCTGGTGGTAGTGACGCTACGAAGGGTGGTAGCGGCGGAGGGAACGGTCCCTCCGCCTGGCTCAAGT
The DNA here is from genome assembly GCA_961205875.1 of Sialis fuliginosa. Taxonomy (NCBI): domain Eukaryota; kingdom Metazoa; phylum Arthropoda; class Insecta; order Megaloptera; family Sialidae; genus Sialis; species Sialis fuliginosa. The sequence goes on along the minus strand of OY540817.1, from coordinate 9,566,304 downwards.
TTCCCGCCCCGAATGGGAAGAACGGTCCGCTGCCCGGGACGTACCCTTCCGGTGGGTACGGTGGCGGCAACGACGCCTTCGCCGATGTCCCGTTGACTCCAATGAATTGAACCGGCCCATTGTCTTGCAATTGGACAGGAAAGGGCGGCGGGACGGCAGGGTTAGTAGGAATTTTTACTTGTCGTCGAGGAGCTTTATAATCGTCGATCGGTGGCCAACTAACATCCTTTGATAAACTATGATCAGGAAACGACGCACCCTTCAACACTAGAAGATGATCTTCAGCGAGCCATATGTCTTCTGCGGCAAGACCACCTAAATAAAATAATAAAAATAATTAATTATACTGTAAAAAGTAAAAATAAATAAAACAAAAATAAATACAATGACTCACCGAGATTACTTTTCGTATCTTTCGGTACTTCAGGATTTCCTTTATAACTTAAAATCCCAGGTCGTTTAATTTTCTTTGAAAATAACTCATTCTGAATTAAACCATACTTTCCGTCAGCTACCTGCTGTGATAGAGTTTTAGTGTCTTCATCGCCATCGATTTTTTGTTTTGAATCTTTTCCGCCACCGGCGCTTTCCATTCGCAGGATTTCCGGTCTTTCATTTCGATTACTTGTACCGGTATTTCCATTATTTCGGTTGGTATTTAAATTTTGATTATTTGCATGTCCATTAACGTAAAAGTTTTCACGGTGATTGACATGACTTTGATGTTGGTATTGCTGATCATTGTTGTTTGCGTTTATGGTAATAACTTGCTGATAGTTATTATTATTGACATGTCCGCCGACAAGTCTTTGTATCGTTTTAACGGGTTTATCCGAAGAAACCACGTCCTGAGAGTACAGTTTGGAACCGCTGTTTGTGGCGACGTCTATGCTACGTGATTCCCGTACTACTTCTGTTGAATGGACGTGCACCGATGATGTGATTGTTAAGAGAAGAAACAATATGTCTACCTGAAATAAAAACAAATAATGCATGTTAGTAGTGCAATTTTATGGCAATTAGGAGCGTACAAATAATTAAATCTGTAATAGGTAGATGGTTTAGAAGATAATTATTAGATTAATTACGTTAATTAGTTGTTGCATTTATATATTTTATTATTATTGTCTTGTTATTTAAATTATGGCGTAGTCGTTTATTTTTATAGATGTATATGTCGTTTTTTTAGTTTTTCTTGTTTGGTTCTTCCGACTTGACAGGAAAACTACTCTCTCATTGCGAATACTTAGAATTAGTTTTTAAACATAAAATTGATATTTTCGAATAGAAATGTATAAAAATGTAAACAATAATCAATGGTAGTTGTTATTTTGATGAAATTAAATCATATATGTTTTAAGAGCAGCTAGTTGCGCTGGCATTCACCTTTTTTAAAATACACCCGAAGAAATGCTATTATAAAATATGCACTACAACAATGTCTTTATTATATAAATTGTATCTATTTAATTTTTTTACTTTACTTTTTAACATGAGTCAGTATTAGTCAATTAACAATATATTTTCAAAGGAAATAATATCAAAAAAAGGTAACAAAATATATTATTGATATAGAAAATATACAGGATATCCGGTTGTCAGTTTTTGTCTACATATATTTAATTCTAATAGAAAATTCATTAGCGATAAATGTTCTATATACATCATATAATCTTCTGTTGTTTCAAATGTAGAGAACGTTTATTTATTATACGATAATTATATATAGTTTAATGTACTACGTTTTCTAGATATTGTAACATCCGAAAAAATGTGCCTCTATGTCTCTACGTATGCCTGCTAAAAAAACACTTGACTGGTAAATGTGGACGTTATATAAAACGGAAATTGTATAGCTTTGACCAGACTATCACAGCATGTATCAATCATAATAGTAAATACATTGCGCAATGGTCACATGCGGCGAATAGGAAGTGTTTTATATTGACAAATAAACATACATACGCAGGTCTGCGGTGCTCTAGTTGTGAATGTTTTTATTATATAATTTTGTGTGTGGTTTGCAAAAAATCAATGGTCAAAAATAAATTAAGAGAATAAGGAAAATATGGTGACTGCTATATTGTCTTTAAAATGGACAAGTTAGGTATCATTCGATAGATCTTGACTTGAATTTGTACCTTTTCGAATTTTTATCCTCTTAAGTTACAGTATTGTATATTTACAATTATATAAAAAAATATTTCGATTAGATTTAAAATAAAATATGCATAACTTCGATGAAAATATTTTGTTTGTATGTTCCAACTTGACAAAAAACTACTGAATTGACTTTGATGAGATTTTCACTGTTCGAATGCTTAAGATACTTGAATTTAGTCACGAGTAACGCATTAAATAAAAATGTAATAAAATTAAAAGGATAGTCAATGATTTAAAAATACACACGAAGAAATCCGCAAAGAAATTTTAGTATTTGAAAAATGTTTTTAATTTGATTATAATGTATAATTATAATGCCCGGTATTATAAAAAATTTTCTTGAGTGCAAAAAACAAATTAGCTTCCAGCTAACGTTGATAATATGATAACCTTGACGCGTGCGCGATAAGTACAATCAGCAACATAAAAAAATTGCTGCCAAGTGTACCTCATAAAATACATAGCATTTACATTATTATATATTGATTACCACTGCTTTAAAATATCGAGCAATTTCATAACAATTTGACACATAGCAAATAACGTTATTTGGAAGCTAATTTGTTTTCGCACTCAGGCAAATTCTTTATAATACCAGCAGGCATTAGTATAGTAATTCAACAAGGACAAAGTTCTATATAATATGTTTTCTTAAAAAATAATAATTATGTTTCTATAATACACAAATCCATTGAAACATAATATTTATGCAAGTGGAAAGAACGCGGTGAACTTTTTCGTTGCTCCAGTTACATTGGGTAACCTTGGCGCACGTATAGACAGACGGCTGTGCCGCATGGAGAGATCACGGTTCGTGTCCGCCGCCTCTCTACAAAGTGCATACGATGCAGTGGCTGCTGCGCGTGACCTCTCACACCGCCGCGGGTCCAGGTGTGGTCACAGCATTCCTTGTATAGAGTTATCCTTGCTTTTAATTGTCGGCAGCTGTGATTCAGCGCGTGGCCTTAAGGCATGTACAGCACGATTGATGTGTTATAGAAAATTGTTAGTTAATTGGGTTGATTTATTGAGTTGGTTTTGATACAATTACTTAAATTTGGCATTATCTTTTGATTTCCGGTGTATCGACGCGGACGGTGGAAAACTAAAACTCAATAAACGACATATTCCAAATTTTACACTAACAAGGAGACCACCAGACCCTTATCGCTCCAATTTTCTTTTAAAAAATTAGGGTTGTAGTAGTGGCATAGACAAATCTACACACCAAGCCGTTTGACGGAAAATTCATAAACAAACGAGAAAAAAATTATGATATTCCTCTGTAAATTCGCTTAAACATATTATTATGTACCTATCCAGGTGCGAGCGAATTTTTAATTTTTTTTTTAATAGCTACATATTTTTTTTCGTTTGTTTATGAGTTTTCCGTCAAACGGCTTGATGTGTAGGTTTGTCTATGCCACTACTACGACCTTAATTTTTTTTTAAGCAAATTGGTGCGACAAGGGTCTTGTGGTCCCCTTGCAAGAAGAAAAAAATGGTTTAAGTTGTATTTAATGAAATAATGTGATATATAGATATGTGATGCAGCTTTTTCTTTGAATGAAGTCAAAATGCCCTAAATTGGGTCATCATTTTGACTTGAATTTGTACCAAGATACAATTTTTTAATTAATTTACGTGCTCTTTCAGGCAATGTTTCTAATCGTTATTTAACCTTTGACATAACATTTAAATGTAACATTAGAAATCTAAATATCAATCGAAAAGAAAACGTTTTTGTAGTCGGGAAATGCATACAGATGTAAGAAAACAAGTCATTTGAAAAAAAAAATAATACACTCATATAGTTTAAATGCAAATTTATTCTAATTTACTTTCGTTTCGTGGCAACAAAACGCCGTAGTATCAATGCCTTAAACTTGTCGAAACTAGTTTTAAATAATGCACTATTATATATGTAGGTATGTGTGTGTGTTATAATGGTCCGAAAACCGTTAAAGCGACAGTGGAATGCCGAGTTCTGTAGGTCTGGTGTAACTTGATCGAAGTTGAAAGTGAAAGGACTTTTGAGTTTAACGGACAGGGTACATTACCAGAAATTGACCTTTTTTTGTTGATTTTCTGTTTGTTTTTTGGTACAATGCATTAAGTTTGAACTTTTATTAATTATATGTAGATATTTACAAATTGATTGATTTGATATGCGATCTTTTTGTTGCCATGTTTTTTTGGGTGTTTTCATATTACGTAATAGACCCTTTCGAAATTGTACTGCGATGTTACATATTTGATAACAAAAATGTTATATTTATTCATATTTTCTTTCTTTTATAAAATACGTAGGTACGTGATGAAATTCTCATAATTTATATTTACTGTTTTTTCTTTTGTTTAAGTATTTATTTAACTACACTTTCGTAATTTATTTTTATATGTGTATTACTTTATTCAAAACATTGTTCGTGTATAATATGACTAGACATTCCCTGCGGCTGTTTTAATTACAAATAAAATAAATTATTCAATTATAGTATCTTAGGGTTTTAACAGTGAAAGTCCCATCAAAATCGGTTCAGTAGTTTTCGTGTCAAGCCTTAACAAACAGACAGTCTAAAAATTGTCTGTAAAATAAAAATACTTAAATTGTTTATTACGAAAACCCCCACATAAATTTTCGATTACTATTTTAAAATCGTGCGTGTTCGAATTTTTTAATCGTGATTTAAAAGTATAATAAGTACCTATAATCTTTGTTGAGTTCAAATGCAATTGAATAAAAAATTAATAAACTGTTATAATTTTTGATACTGATATTGATTGATTACTATTTTGAGGAAGTTGGCAATTTATGGCACGCAGAAGATTTACACTCTTTTGTAATTATATAGAAAATAACCTACAATTTTTTGATTTAGTCTTTTAACAATTAATTTAACACCTGCATAACCAGTACAAATAAATAAAGTAGTAAAAGAAATTAAAAATTACTTAAATACAGCATTGTGTGGTCTCAAAGATTGTAGCGTTATATAACACAGAATAATAATACATATCAAACAATAAGAGCACATAAAGAGCAAAAAGAATACAGTTTTTGCAAGACAATATGATACGGTCACCAAAAAATCGTGCCCGAGCAATAATAAAAAAAATATATAATATATCTAGAAGGCGGCGGGCGGTTGCAACTTGCTACTTGCTGCCTACGCTCTCTATTGGGCAACACACCGGGTACTTTAATTCAGAGCACTCTCTGTTCCTCGTACATTAAATTTATATTGACAGGTATACTGCCATATCTAGAAAATAGATATTATCATGTTATAATTTATAAGCAAGTATTATGCATGAACGTATAATCCACCTACTACTTACCATTATTCTTATAATAATGCATAGGATGTCTCAAAGTCGAAGGATCAAGCTATTTTTTTCGAAAGTAGGCTTTACTTTGAGAGGCATTGTTTTTTTCTAAAACAAACACGTAAAAAATATCGCTTAATTAGTACCCCGTTCAAAGTGCTTAAAAGTTAGCAAAATTAATAATATTTTCAGCTTCTAGCAACTCAAATGATTACACTACACGTTGCCAAAATTGCTCCACCACGTCAGATTTTTGAAATAACTTAAGCTAAAAGTACCAAAATGACGATTTTGACAATGTTTAAGAATTTATTACCAAGTAGATAATTTTTTTCTAAAGTTTTCCCTTCACGGAATTAAAATGAAATTTTACTTTTTACTGTTCGATTTTTTTCACCGAAATATACTAGTTTGAAGATAACTAGAAAGAAACTAGCATATCACGGCGAAAAAAAATCGTACAATAAAAAGTATAAACTCATTTTAATGACGAAATATATTACTATTTCTTACCGTGAACGAAAACTTTAGAAAAAATCACCTACTTGGTAATAAATTCTTAAACATTGCCAAAATCGTAATTTTGGCACTTTTAGATTAGATTACCTCAAAAACCTGACATGATAGAGCAATTTGTTCAACAGATTCGGTTTCAGCACGCTAAAAATCTCGGAAATCCCCTATCCAAGTAGAAACAGCAAAAATGATGTTGTCGGCCTGTGTTATTGGTGGTGTATTTGTTAATCCATAGCACACTATACTCTCATTGTTCATTAAATTATATTAATAAGCGATCGATCAAGGCCGCCATGAAAAACAAATAACGGACAGTGCTTTACGGGTTCACAATATTTATTATATCGTGTTCCTTATATACTTATAGACACACCCTGTTTTCATTGTTCGCATGGAATGTGCGGTTAGCTGATTTGCAGTTACGATTTTGTTACAGTTTTTTTCCAGTCCTTGAATAATGAAATTATGGTTCTTATTTTTTTTCTCGATAAAACATGTGTTTCGTGCTCTGTTTTTGATCATATCAATGACTCATATTTCATAAATGTTTTCCGGTAATTTAAAATTGGCTTCATGTGTTATAATTATAGTTTATAGCAATAAATTAATATGAAATTATTTATAAAACACGAAAGTTTACGTTCGAAATGTTTATCAATAACGTACTATTATTAGTACCTGTATAAACGAAATCAAGAAATTGTAGGTAATTTTCTATATAATTACAGAAGACTACATCTTCTGCATGTCATAAATTACCGACTTGCTCAAAATAGTAATCAATCAAAATCAACATTTCATAAGACAATAAGTCAAAAAAAGTTTATTAATTTTTTATTCTATTGCATTTGCTTCTTAACAAACAATTATAGATAACGATTAAGGGGGAGGGGAGTAAAACTACTTAATCTTCTAGTTAAAGGTCTTAAGAATACCTATGCTTACAAAATTTCATGTCGAAATTCGTAAAATTGCCAGAGTTATGATCTCTGAACCAACTTAAAGCGCATTTAACGAAATAGCTTTTTTTGTTAGACGTTGACCGTTAGTATGATATCTCTATGAAACTATTGAACCGATTGGCTTCAAATTTGATCTGTAGTTGAGCAGAATAGCGATAAGTTATGTACTTTTTTTCTGCAAAAGTAAAAATATTCACCATTTTTTTAATTCTGGTTATAGTTACATTTTTGTATAATAAAATATCGTTTGAGTTTTTTTGGGTGAGAGGTCATGTCACCCAAAAAAACTCGAACTGTATTTGGATGATATAACAACTAGCAAACGATAGACTCCAGTGGTCGAGGACGTTTGGAAACCATATTTATTGAAAAAAAAAACACAATTGTTTGAATGATAAATAAAACCATATTTCAAGTTTGAGATGAATGGTTTAAAAAATGATTAGATAAATTAGCAATATTTTTAGTCCTTAAAAATTCGAACTTACTCTATCATTCGTACTTATCAACTTTAGAAAATGCTTCTACGAAGGTTGTATTAGTATTCTTCGATACACTTTTATAGATATTAATGAAGTATAAAGAATGCAATAAATATAGGGTAACATGTCTAAGGTTATACGTTGTATGCATATTTATTTTATATTTATTGTATAAAAAAAACTTTCTTCTCATTACAATTCCCATATAGTTCGCCACTTGAGCTGTAACACGACAAAGAACTGCAATGTAATATATGTGTTTACTTTTACTTCTTGGAGTGACAAATTAAAAAAATTAACACTATAAATTATTTGACCTATGATAAAAAAACTTTTCTTTACGTTATTGATGAGTATTGATAGATCTATGCTCTTTTTCACCAGTTTATTGGTACCCATAGAGACACTCCAGTAAGAGTCTGGACAGCGCGGATCGATTTATAGTTGATTGTAGTAGCCAAATCTCGCTCACAATCGTATTTTCTGATATTATAAGTCAATATCATTAAATATACTTTATATTATTACATTATGTTCAATTTTTGATGGTAGTTTTTTTTATACTTCCTAAAAATAACACACTAATGATCTTATTAAAACGCCGATTTGGTTATAAATAGCGACGTTTTCGAGACTCTTACTGGAGGTTCTGATTGGTTCAAAGAAATATTAAAAGATTTAAATGGTATAAAAGTTATATAAAATTAAATAATTATTTTTTAATTGGAAGTGTTTTTATGGTGTCTAAATATTTATTATACATATTTCATAATATTGGTACATTATATTTAAAAAACAGGCGCAGTAAAATTTCATTGGTTTTAAGACATTTACCTAATTAAATTGTCAAAACTGACACGTGTTGATATAAATAAGTAGTGATTATTGTTGTCAACACCTTTAACGTGCTTGCAATTGTTAAATTATTTTGTTTGATTCGATGTTTAATTAATAAGCAGGTCTGTGATATCATCGTGTGCATTTATAAAAATGATACATTGCGTTTTATTATACAGCAGAGATTTTATTTATGTTTAGGTAAAAAATGTATCGGGAATTTGCTGATTTAAAAATACACGCGGGCGAAGCCGCGAATAAATTCTAGTATTAAATTAACCATGATTTATATATTAATATTTTCTATGAGTATATTTGGTTTATCATGCCGAAACCATATATGTACTTATTAAGATAAAATCTACTGTCAATTAATGTTATTATGTCTGATTATGTATTCAATAAATTTCAGTAGTATAAAATGAAACAATTTATCATACCATATAGAAATTTGTTTGTATGTCAGGCGGGTTATTGATAGAGAAATTAAGACAGGTGTTGTCTGATAATAGAATATTAAATGAAATTTTCAAAATCGCTTATGTAAAAATATTTTGAAATTTATGATAAGAAAATTATACAGGATCTGAAAGTCTTACAACATATCCACCTTATACATTTGAACTTGCACCCTCAGATTATCATTTATTATACTACCTGTAAAATTATTTTTAAAGGAAAAAGAGTATTTTTTTCAATATTGTAAAACCATATTGAGATGAATCTAAAACATAGAAGTTCTACGAATTTTTCGAAGAACCCAAGTTTTAATTATATACATACGATTTATCTGTAGATGGATTTAAAAAATATAATATATAATTTCTGGTTCATGTTTTTATTGTTACGAATTTAAAAAGGTCAAAATGGAAGTACGTCCGTCTATCATAGTAAATTCTCCAGAACGGCTGGAGGTATCGACATGAAAGAAGATGTTATAAAGCTTCTATCTCCGCTTGTTGTCCGATTGTCAGTATCTCAAAAATATTTTATTTTTTCATTAATTTTCGAAAAAAATTACAAAAAAATGTGTTTTTATTTCCGAAACCTCTGATCAAAAAAATCATATGTAGGATCATATAAAAATTATAGGAAACATAATAACATAGTTTTTATTACATCCTAATAATAATATGTATTGAACCATCGACGCAGTTCGTGCTTGACTGGTATTTTTTTAATATAAAATCAACATCGTTGTACGCAAAGCAATAAACGCAAGAATGATTATTCTAAACAGCTCCGTGCACAATTACTTTTACTTTTGATCGCGGTGCTGTTACAGATTTGATTTTTTTTTCTGTTTGTCTCCAAGCAGTCCAAGCGAATTGTCCCGTCGTCGTCGTTGTCGTTCAACGCCTTTTTGCCCCGGGCCCCCGCGATTGTGCTACACAGAAATACGTTGCGCAATCTCGATCGAACTATATGTGTACATTATACTCAATGTACACACTTTCTTTAATCAATATTACAATTTAGATTTGATCGTATTGTTGTTGAACTAATTTCATATTGTGTAATTGTAATTTTGATTGGAATTTTTTGTTTTACATTAATATTAATATGTATGTGTTTAATATTTTGATTATGATGTGTATTGGGGCATATCGGTTAGCTTTTTTTAATTTTACGATTGAATAATTTCAATTTATTTGTTCTATATATCATGTTATTTCGATATTTAGTGGTTGTATTTTAACATTGCTTTCAGTTTTTGTTCGTGATTTATATTTGTAAATTAAAAAGTTTATAAAATTAATTGTATCGATTCCGAGTAATGCATTTACATTTTACAACTTTCTCAGTAATCCTTGAATTGATTTTAACTTTAACTAAATCAGGTGCGGGCCACATCCGGCCCGCCTGAGTAATCGGTCTGGCCCGCGACGATATTTTAATTATCATGATGCAAAATCTATTAAATGGTTGACAATAAACTTGATTATTTTTTTTTATTCGAAGAATTTTGCATGTTTTTATTTATTTTTTTAATTACAAATTATTTGATCGTGAGAGCAATTGAAAGTCCTCCATTAAAAGTATTTGTTCAGATTAGTTAAAAATATACCTGGTTTTATAAAAAGTTTGCTAGCCAGCAAACAAATAAATGTAAACGCTTTGAATTCTGTAGGATTTACGAATTTCTACTTTTTTAAACATATTTTTTTCATTTTACTGGTAATGGGCAAAATTATTTCCGTTAACCTTTCAATACGATTTCGTAATTTTTTGACAGCACTATTGATGGTCCTGACCTTACAAGATTATATTTTAGTATATCACATCACTGTTGTTGACCCCATTCAAAGATTTTGCATGATTGCAAATTTCTTTCAATTTTTTTAAAAGCATACCGTATTTTAATAATGCACCTAGAAAGATATCTACACACTTTTCACGGTGTGTCTTTTATAGAATTCTGTCGCTTAAATACATAAATTATAATAATACATGCAGTTTTTTTAGCAGAAACATTTTCGAAAACGTTTATAATGAAATGTTTTGCAATCTTTGTCGACAATATAAAGTCGGACAATTCAAATTAGCGACGAACACAAATTAATGAGTGCAAAACAAAACAAAACACTGCGGTCCACTGCAATTATATCATACAAACGCGTACTTCAAGCTGTAGGTAATAATAATAACTGTACAAGAACTTACCTAACTAATTGTGAATTCACAAAGTCTCAAATTAGGCATTTGTCTGTGTCAAATTACATTTTGCATCGAGTGCGCTGTGGCTGCGGTGGGAAAAATCTGCACTACAAGGCTTCGTATTGTTCTATTGAGAATCGTACATACACACGGTCTCTAAGATGCAAGGCTTTTAAATAAAATGCCCATTGCTTCACATGTTGACACAAAAATGGTATATGAAAAGCTATGTACTGGTGTTAGAATATGTATACTGTTCACGCAATACATTCTACGTTCTATATATTGTTCTGCTTGTACAGGGCCGATCGGATGAAAAAGATTACATTTGAAACGTATAAATCATAAATGTGATTGTGTATAGTTCGGAATTTTTCATATTTTTTAATAATTTACGTTGTTTATCTTGAAATGCAGAAGATGACTTTTAGTTTTGAAATACGCGAATCGGTTTATTTTTTAACCGACTTCTAAAAAGAAGGAGGTTCTCAAATTCAATCGATATATATAATTTTATGTACATATGTTCGGGAATAACTCCGACAAATATACACTGATTAGGACGTGTTTTTTTTTTTTTAATTTAAAAGAGTATACTCCCGATATTTTTTCATCAGAATCTGACCATGAACTTCTCAGATACACCACTCAAAGGGGAAAAAATAAAAAAAATTTTGAAAAATAAAACCGACTTAAAAAAAACCTTAAAAACAATAAAAATTATGTAATAATTAAATTTAACAGTTTTTGAAGTAGGTGCCAGTTAATAATTATTATGTACTTTTTAGTGGTTTTAGGGTTTTTTAAGTCGTTTTTTTTTTCAAAAAGTTTTTTTATTTAGTTAATATACAAGGATTTTCATATTCTAATTACGTAAGTAGTAATATATCTATTTAAAAATGAAATTCGCATCGGGGGCCGATTTAGCTCTTTATGGCCATTTCCCCTGATAGCATCTACAAAAAATAATTCAGCACGATTTGATTTAATGTAAAAATTGCAAATAATAATAAATTAATTTAAGTATTTTTTTCTGGATCACTTTCTTTGTTATAAATATAGTTTTTATGATATGTGTTTTTTCTGATAATGAAGGTGTGTTTTTTAAATTTAAATATTTAACAAGATAACCCACTTTTAACAATATAATATTTAACTTATCTTTAAGACTAACGGAATATTAACTTTCTTTCCTTTTTATCAATATTTAGATAGGTACTGGTATTTTTTCTTTCAAGTAAATAAAAAAATGCATGTTCTACTTTTTTTAATATATTTATGTTAATACGGCCCTGTTATTATATACATGCGTGCCAGTATGTGTTCATATGAAGACGTTGATGTAATACACTTGTATGGAAGATACAAACAAACGATGATTATTTCAGAGCATCATGAAAGCGATTTTTTACAGGAACTGATTTAAAAATATAATATGTATCATCAGAGTGTTACTAAAATATTCGCGTCTTGTGTCATTTGTTTGTATTTTTTCATAATCTTGTAATTTATATAAATATTAAAAAATATAACATTTGATGACACAATTATTTTATAATGAGTTCTAGTAAATTCTGTCTACTATAGACCGATCATTAAATTTTTAACTGAAATTAAAGATTTTCAAAGAGAATAGAGTGCCCTAGAAGTTGTTATTTCAGTAGATTTTCTAAGTCAGGGGTTATTTTAGTGTGTAGTTGTAGCTTATTTCTGCAGTTCCAAAAATGAAAACTACAGTTGTAAAAGCTAATTTGTTTAGTTGAAAAATTGCAAGTAGAAAGAAAAATATAAAAAAGCTCACTATAATTTTTAAAAGAGAAATATACAAAGTGTAGAGCAAAAAAGCAAAAAAAAAGTATTTGCAGTTGTAAAATTTGTGAGGCTGAAAAATTGCAAGTAGAAAAAAATATAAAAAAGTGTAAGTGTAGAGCAAAAAAAAAGGTATTTGCAGTTGAAAAATTTTCTTAAAATAACCCCCGTTTCTAAACTTTAAAGTTGAATACGTCCTCGTAAAATGTTAGAATTGAAAAAAAAATTAAAGATGTTGTACGCATTTGAAAACAAACTTATTTTTAGTATTATTGCTACGATGAAATCAATCAATAATGACAGTATTTGTTCATTGAGGTGGCCAAAATAAAAGAGGAAGTAAAAAATTATTAATGATCTTAATTCGAATCATTCATTTAAAATATTGTATTTAATTAATTATATTTGTATCCGTCACAAATGAATATGTTGCAATGAAATAATCTAAGTGATATCCAATTAAGGTTAATAATTAAACTGATTACCATTGATGAATGTGGGTGAGTGTGAAGTATTGATTATTGTAATTTTGTGTTTTCAAGGTGCTTACTTTTAAAGGTTGCTTGCAATTGTAGGCGTTACAAAATAATAAATACCTTTGTTATGTAGATCAAACTAATAATAATAATGTATTCCAGATAATATTTGTCACCTTTTTGTTATTAATAAAGATGATTCCATTACAAACGACTGATATGGCTGTCGTGAATTTTTTTTTTTTCAATCAAGGACTTGATTGAATTAAATTTTTAATCGACTTTCATTTTTGATATATATATTTTTAAAGGACATAGATATTAATATTTAATATGAATGAAGATTTAGATTTAGAAAATGACATTTGTTTATTATATTTCCTTGTGTATTATTTATGAAATTAATTTGTTAGATAGGTATATTTCACACCTATATATTCTAAAATTTTATAAATGGTGACACTTTTGAATATAAATTTTTATCTAACAATATCATAGAAAAAATGTTTGTACTTTTTTAATTTTCAAATGATATTTCATTTGAAAATTAAAAAAGTACAAACATTTTTTGTATTAAAAAAATTCACATAATTCGAATTTCTTGATTTAAATTCGAGTTTTTATTTCCAAAATACATAAAATTATATATTCATGCTACAGATTAAAAAAAAAAAAACACGAACCGAAATTTGTAGGGGTTCGCATATTTGATGTATATTTATTTCGTATAATTTTAATAAAAATATTTGAAACTTGTAACTTATATTAAGAAAAATAATTTACATATTATTATGTCATGAAGTTATTAAAAGTATCACTAAAATTAATTTTAATTGATACGTACTGTATATTTAATTATTTTTTGCAACATAAAATTTCACTTATATTACATTCTGTCAAAAAAATTTGATTATCAGTTACATGTTTTTTTGCGTATACACATTTTTTATGCATTAATTATCGGACATTCCGATTGGGCTAATACAGTGATCATTATTATATGTTTATGCATATTTTAAAAGTAAGAATACACACAAGTTGCGTGCAACATATAATGTAACTGTTTTGACATATCCTTCATAAATAATTAGCGGTTTATATGCGAATTATCATATTGTAATAAGTAAATCACTTCGTGTTGCGTGAACACGAGACCACTTGTGTTTATTTAGTTAATGCTAGGAGTTTGCTTCTGTAGAACAAATATGTAAACACAAAAAATGTATGTACATATGTTAAGAAAAGTGTGCAAAGTTACCCCCCCCCCCTGTCTCCCCATTTACGCGTTATCCATCGCATCATTATTTTTTTGCAATTAAGATTAGTCCAATAAAACAATAAATGATAATTGGACACTGTTATTCAACCCAAAAAATATCATTTTTACTGCAAAAACTTTTTGCGTTTGATTGAAGAGAATGATAACAAAAAACAATATTATTCAGATTAGTGATTAGTGCATAACTATGTCCAATTCTAAATGTTTTATAAATAATTATAAATAAACGATGGAAATCGATAGTACGACTAAATGTAAGCTCTTAGAACATTATAAAATTTAATAAAATCGTAGTTTTTCCTTTTTGTGGGGGGGGGGGGGTAATTCGCGGAGTTCCCATGTTTGTTCTTTAATTAATATTCAAATAAATGTTAAGAAGTTGAAGTGTGTATTCAAAAAACAGAAAATAATTTAATAAAAATTCTACAAATGAACGTTTTTTAAAAGGTGGGCCCAACTTTAGACACTATTTGTAGATAGTCGCGTGTTTGGCTATCTATCACATTAATTGTTTTTTTTTTTAATATTCCAGCACGTTGAAATGCAATGCAAATTTATCGACAGCTGTTTATGATAATTATATTTGGATTTAAAATTTAATACGTATCATAATCTTTAATTTGCCGGTATTGTTAAAAAAAAACATATGAAGGTCATCCATTCTAATGTCATTAAGTTGTGTTGATTTGTATGAATGTGTCAATTAGAATGTTTTTTATTTGTGCGTGTTGTAAAATCATGCTTTGATCTTTATAAAGTATCGAATTTGTTGTAAGATTGGTTATCGTTTTGACAGTTGATATTTTTATTTTGTAGTAGTGAAGGTGTCACTCTTTTTTTCTTGGATAATGTTATAAAATATTCTATAAATAAAATAGTAAGTAGGTAGTCATAATTTGCACGAGATTGATATTGGTTTCTATTTTTGTAATATCCCGAATTATGTATACCTAGTAATGTTGAAATTGGTAATGGTAAAATTAGAACCATTACTCACTTTTGTTTATTTATAAAAAAAGTTATTATTACTCTATTATACTGTTGATGCTTACGTAGTTACTGAAAACATGTATTGGGCTTTTTAATGAACATTTTAAATAATTTTGTGAGACCTTATTTAAAAAAAAAAGTATTATTTTCAAATATAATATTTCTCCATATTCTTAGATGAAATAAATAAATTACTGTGGTCATCACATAACTTTTATACATGATTCCATGTTCCTTAATATCTTTTTAAATAATGTTTAATGTATGAAAAATTTCAATGGGATTTGTCAGAAATAAAACTCATTTGATAATTTGAATTTAGTTGCATTCGTTCCAATGCAACATGAATTAGTGACGTATTAATAAGTATTTAAAATTCAAATTTTGAGAATGGTTTTCACCTCTTCAATAGCTGTTTAGACACGTACAAAAAATAAATGTCGCTTAGATTCAATTGAACTGTAAATGTACCAGGTCGTATCAAAATTAGTGAGATAATTTTCACAATGTTCACTTTTTAGTCGATAATATTTCGGTCTGGAGTACTCACTGAGACAAACATTTTCACCAAAAATAATTTTAATCGGTGCATTTTTACACACGCACAGCCGCCATGCGGAAAACAACTTTTCTTTACGTTTTACAATCAGAATCTGTCATTATCTCGGACACCATTTTTCGACGGTATTACAATACTTCCATTGCCTTCGGAATATGGAAGTAAAATGGTTTTGACATTTTAGCTATAAAAAGTTCACATATACACTACATGTCATTGAGATAATGTTCGTTTTCGAATCAGGGACCCTCAAAACGTGTAATTCTTTTGAAATCTCGACTTTATTACAAAAACAGTAAAAAATAAATACACATGTATGATTTACATATTCAAGCAATATTATAAACCAACCAGTTTCATTATCGACAACAACATTAAAATAACATAATTAACTTAATATTACTACATAACGCACATAAATATATAAATATGGGTTAACGACGTTTTTCCATAAATTACATTGAAACAATTGTGTGGTGGGACCACACGTCTCGACCTTCGCAGCGCGGTATGTTAATGTCACACGGATGTTGGTGTAACGGACGGATCCGAATCACTAGAAACGGAATACCTCACACTTCTTTTCACAGAATGAATTATCTGTGATTCACGTGTTTTGTTGTCGCAAAGTTACTATATTTAAATGAATTAACTAGAAATAGCCGAGTAGTATTGTAGCGGCCTATTTATAGAATTTCTACTAAATATTTCTAGGTGGAGTGAAAATAGGAAAATTGCGCGAATCGTAATAGTGTGCAATATTCGCCTATTCATAGACTGAAATAATTGCCAAACTGAATATCATCTTCAGGCATTATATTTCGGTTTCGGGAAAGATATTTAATTGTACAATACAATGATTTAAATTAAAGAGTAATAGTGATTTTATAAAGATATTTATCAGTTAAAGATTTACTATACAGTTAATCGTTTTAAAATGCCCTCAAAATTTATAAGATTCAAAAATAAGTGACATTCTCGAGAGGATATTTTTTATCACGCTATCGCAAAAGATGATTGAGCAGTGAAGAAATATGTGGACTAATCAATTTTTTTGTGAATTTTTTATTTGATATGCATAATTACCTACTGGTAATATAAACGTTGGTGAAGCCGCGGGCAAATTGCTATAGTAATAAATAAACAAACATATTATGTTCAAAGTTCTAATAATACTATATTAATTGAGGATTAATTAATTAAAAGATGGACAAAACAGTTATATAAAAATATTAAAGTTGATATATTTATTTACCTACTTTAAAATATTTTGATTTTAAATTAACTAGCTAACACTTTCCAATGCAAGAAAGTAAAACAATAAAGATAGCAACGAAAAATTGGTTAACTTTTTAGTAATAAATCTAGCAAGAAAAGCGCATATATTTGGCTAATTAGTAGGTACTTTACTGTTGCAAAAAAAATAATTGTATCGTTTACATTGTAAATATTTCTATAAAGAGTGAAGCGAAGAAAGTGGTTTGATCTAATCAATTCAAATTAAATCAGTCGTATTGTAATTTGTTTTGTAAATTTTAAGTAGTTCCGTTATAAAAGAATTACTTATAGTAAAACGATTTATATGTGTAATATCTTAGTAATAGGTCTTAACCCGCTGTAAATTTTTTCAGACCTACATATTAGAATAAGTACATCGATAGTTTTTTTTAAATTAAATTAATTCAGTACCTATAAAAAGTTGACGGTCAATATGGGCGCCACACGTATTTAAATATCAATAATATGTACAAATATATTGACTGAAAAAAAATCATCCATATATAAATATGTAAAATACAGACGACCGAAATGTCATAAATATTGTTAAGTAATTATATATGCAAGGCGACTTTTATTGCACCTGTAAAAGTTCCCACAATGACCTAGAACAGTTAAAGATGTTTGTGATGCAAAAGAAAAACAAAACAAATATGGTTTACATTTTATTTTGTTTATACTGGATCGTTTCTTAACGCAGCATTGAAGTCGCTGGAAATAAACTGGATATTATAATTATTTTATTCCTTTTTTGCACTTAGATCGTAACAGTTTTTATCTCGTTGCAAACGTGTATTCTTGTCTTTAAGATTTGTTTTATTATTTTCATTTATTGGTGATATTTTTACCAATTTATACAGTATTTGATTGATTAAATCTATCGCATTTTTAAATGGGTTTGTAAAATCTTACGGACTATTACATGGGGAAAAGTAAGTTTCCTCTTTATCATTATGTTAATTGAAAACAATTTGGCTGTTAAAATTACTTTACCCAATATAAAATAAAAATATTTTAAATTTCTTTAGGTAAAAAATATAAAAATTTCTAGGGAGTGTGAGGAGACTAAAATCTTACGAATCTTTACAAATATGGGGGGGGGGGGGATTTTCAAAAATCATCCTTACGTAAAAATTAAAATTTTGTTTAATTTTAAATTTAAAATGAATCCAAACTATAATATTCATGCAACATGATTTATTATCAGTAACTTTTAGTTAGAAATAAATACAAACATACTAGATACTTATGTTTTCGATCTAATTAAAATCAAATAGATAAATGTATGATGTAAAAATTAACATTTTTGTATAATTTTATTTCATTAGTCATAATTATTGTGACGTTAGAGAAATTACTATATTTGAAAGAAATGAATATTTATGTTTATGTGGTTTTGAGTATTTCAAATATTTCATTAATAGTTGCGTCAATATAAATATTTCGGAATTTTTTTTTACTGTGAAATATTTTAAATAATTTGTTCTAGTGCATTCTTTTTTATTAGAAATTTGGAAAAGTTGCAAATAATCAATCATAAAAATTAATAACAAAAAGAATTAAATCACGAATTTTACTTTCTCGCGGTATACATATTTTTTTGTAAAACATCTGTTGGTTTTTTTTGAAGTATACATTAATTTACTTTTTTTTGTACATCTGTTATTTTTAATTTAAATTTAAGTCGACTTATTATACTTGTAAAAATCTAAATAATCTTCGAATCGAACAATTCATTTTCATCAAGTATGTATATGATTTTTTCTTTCTGAATTTTTTTTTTAGTTGAAACGGATTCGTAATGAAATAATTAATAATGTTTTTATAAAATATGAGCTACTTTACGCTATTGTTAATGTAGATTTTCAAATACAAAGCATGGCTATTTAACGCAATATGCATTTTATCATTGGCCCTTTCTCTGCAACACTTTCTGCACTGTCATTGCACCTAATGCACGTTAAATGCATGTTTCTGTATGCAGTGCAGCGTGTAGACAGTTTGTGGTGCATTTCCTCATTTCAGAATACGTGAATGTCCACCGCAGAGTTGCCCCTTTGTGCGGATCGTGGGCGGTGGGATTTATTGTTTTAAATGTAACTACTTTATGCTCTTACTGACCGTTTATGTTTGTACATTGTTGTGTAATTATTTGTAAATGTAGGTCTTGTACAAGCTTAATGCTGGCGGTGGTGAGCTTTGCACTATTAAGAAAGAATTATGTATATAGTCAGTTCATATGCAGAAAAAAAACAATGGGCTTATGTTATAAAAATGTGATGTATGTATTTCTCAAATGAATTCAAAATGAAAATGACCAAAATGTCACATAGCATATTATGACATAAGACCATCAAAATATTGCTTTTTTATTTTAGTATATTCAAAAATAAAATTTTGTTATTTTTTAATAAAATGATTTAAATAAAGTTGATTTAAATCACTTCTTTATTTTAAGGGAAAGGGAAATTGTGTGACAGCTAAAGTAATTAAGCTAGTTATCATTTTAAAGGTCTTGGCTTGAAGTTATACCTTTTGGGGGCGGGAGGGGGCTTTCCAGTCCCCCATCTGTCGGTTTAGAAGTTGCCATTTTTTTTTTCGTTTATAAATTTACATGCTGTTTTAGCCATGGTATTAAAACTTTAGAAAATAAAAGTAATTTTAAATTTTATTAATAATTATAAAAATCAATATTTTATTTTTATTAATTTAATTAATTTGAGATTTTTTCCTGTTTTGACGTTTATTAAAGTTTAAATTTGAATGAAAAATAGTCAAACTTTTTGGTTTTTGTAAACTATATTTTATATAAAATTTTTTTTTGAATACTTTATTTTTTAAATAAATCTGAATTTGTTTACATAATATAAATTTAAAAAGAAATATCATAAAGTTATTACATCAGTACACGTATAACATATAAAATAATTAACAATATGTTACTAATTGAATTTAAAATGTTTAATTTATAATGAAAATATTTACATTCTTATCAATTATCATTAGTCATGTTTGTACACTTATGTTAATTATTTCTCTAAGACCAGTTTGTTTGGTTATAAGTTTTTTTGTAATAAAAGTTCTGTAAAAACTTGGGTTTTCCTTCTTTAAAAATACGTGTTCCACTTTTTGTATCATGTCAATATTGGTTCATATTATTATTTAAATTTACTTTTTTTTTGTTTTTACAGGAATGACTAACCATCCGTTAATAATTATAATTTGTTGCATGTGTTATTTTTTTTCTTGTTTGGAATGCTATAAATAATATAATATCTTTACTATTTTTATTTTCATTTTGTCGTGAGATTTAATTTAACTATGTTTTTAATCCGTCTTTTTGGTATTAGGGATTCCCGATGTTTTTTATTATAAACATATCAGACGAATATTTTAATACGAAATGCTGAACCTTTATATTACTGAAGTTTAAATATTTGCTGATGTTTTATTTATGTAGGTATGGTTAAAAATGCATTGTAGAAGTTTATTTACATGCATTGAAGTATTTACTTTTTAATTGAATGTACAGTTATGATTTGTAAATTGATGTTATTATATTATTATTATGTTATAATATAAAATATACAACTGTATATTTTTAATACTTTTATATTGTGTACTAAATAATTATTAATTAATAATAATTAATAATTATTTTCGAAACTTTTTTTTTAAATCGGCGTCCTCGAAAACTCAGAGAAGGGTGAAATTTAAATTAAATCTTCTTTAAAGTTCTCTCTATCGAATGACACGAGGAAATTAACCAAAAAAATGCCTTAAGGTTGTTAAAAATAATTACGTTGCAAATTTTAACTTTTAACACCCGTAATTTCTGCAAATTTTTTTGTATAATAATTTCCTTGTGTCATCCATGATTTTTCAATTTTTTTAAACAGTTATAGAATCGTGTGTATAGAGTAACTTTAATTTTTAATTATTTTAAAACAGGACAGGAAATCTTATGACAATTATGCCCTATATGAATTTAGTTTTTATTTATTTATTATTACATATAATTTAATTTAAAAAAAAATATTTCACTGGGAAAAAAGAATAAAATAAAAAATAAATCTTACTTTCAAGTTAGGAGCCATGATGTTTATTTTTATCACAAATATCCTTTTAATAATAAAACAACACTAAATAATTATCTTTGATCCACGCTATTTTAATAACGTGAAATAACATACGATGTATTTATAATTCACACTTATAGATTTCTTCTTCATTTTTCTCGTATCTCATCATCACAGAAAGTATATCACACTGCATATGTGTACATATATAGAGCACTATACATACAAAACAATTACACTTAATGTCTGTATTATAATATATATGATGAGTATATTCACATATCGGTTTTTAATTGTAACAATTGTATTATTGTTGTTAATAAACAATGTGATGTGAGAGCGAGTATGTGCGGCACAGAGCACTGAAGAACTGACGAGTTACCGGCGTGAGTTGTACGATTGTGACTACAGGTACTGGTGGCATGGCGGTGGTATTATTGTGTGATTGTCAACAAGAAGTGTGGGCAACGTGTCGCGTCAACTGATGCAGGGATGCCCGCTGTTGTAATAATTGCATGTTGTAATTATGTTGAGTGAATGAAATTTTAATTAAGTTTAAAAAACGGTTAAACTAAAGTAAAAATAAGTTTTAAACTCGTGAATAACTTCCCAATAGTGTGAATTTTTTTGGATATTTTTATTAACTGTTGAATACCGATATTAAATTTTATAAAAAACCGAGGCAAATTGCGATATTTTCGAAAAACATACATTTTCGTCTCGAGTTTTTAATGACTCTTACTCCTGAACTATTATTTTAAATATAAACCGGAGTACCATTCTTATAGGAAATTTTCTTATCTGTAAAATTGATTTTTTTCATTTTTGCTCTATCTTACATCGTTTTCACTACATCGATGATTTAAGAGATCCAGCTGACAAGAAATACATATAAGAAGAAGAAGAAGACGATTTAAGCTTAACCGGCACATTTTTTTTTTTTTTTGTGTATTTCCGTGGGCCTACAACCTTGCATTTTTGATATTTTATTAAGAGCATCATTTACCATCGATTGACGCTAAAATAATTGAAGTGAATATTAATTCCATATAAAAATATAATTTGATTGGTCTAGTACACGGGTCACCAAACTTTTCGAGAAACGGGCCGGATACATTTTTTTTAAATATGGAGAGCCGGACGAAAAATATTCTAGTTGGAATCCTATTAGAACATTTATTTATATGGGAATTATATAAATAAGTTTATATCGGAATTTATGATGGAAAATATCTATTAAAATGTACATGTATAATGTATACATATATAAAAATCGAGGGCCGGATGAAAATATTTGGAGGGGCGGTTCCGGCCCGCGGGTCTTAGTTTGGTGACCGCTGATCTAGTAAATAGTTATTCAGAACATAGTTGATGTTCTAATAATATATATACTGTCCTTTGTTAGGAAAATATATTGGGGCAAAATCGGGTTGGTTAGGTTAAAAATAGAGATTCAATCTCCGCCGCAAAGAACTGTTTTTTTAAATAATTAGGTATGTTAAATAAAAATTCTTACATGTTATAGATACAGCTCATTCTACTCTATTCTTACTTAAAACTAAAACAACATCTGCCTAGTGAGTGCTTCCTCTAAATTTATTAAAGCTATATAGAAGAATTTTAGTAAATACCGATAAAGTATTCACATAAACTGGCAGTGGTTAACTATTTAATGTTTACATAATTTTATTAGAAAATATTCATTCGAAATTTTTCTTAATTCGTGCCTGACTATTTTCTCGTTTTTTAGTTTTAAATAATTTCAATCAAAATCTAAATTTTTCTGCTAAGAAAACGTCAAAATGACATTTATTATGTAGAAAGTTTCCTTTTTTCACCACATTGTGGCGTACGATCTAAGAAATCTTATTAATTTTCTTAAAAATTTGACATCCCTGTAAATCAGAGAATACCATATAAGTATACATATGTGTAAAAACATATCAAATTAAGTATGTGCATTTGTACAGATAACAGAGGTGATGTTGCGTAGGTTATTCGCGTATTCTGTGAATCATACCCACCGTGTGGGGAGGGGGTACTCTCTAAGCGCCGGGTACCCGGGTACATCATACCCACTACTCTGTATATCGCAGGAAGGATATGATGCTATGCGGTCTATATTTAGTGTTTGTGTTGTTTTATAGTTACGTTCGTAGTACCATTTTAGTTCTAGATGTGGATATGATTCAGATATTAATGTTGAATGGGATTTATCATTTTGTTTTGAGAAATAAAATCATTCAGATATCATTGAGCAATAATTATTTGCAAGATTCAGCAGAAGTCCTTGCGTTTTAATATGGATGTGATGTGAGACATTTAAATGATATTTTTGTAAACATTTCGTCATGTTATTAAATTGTATTTTTTTGAATTTTTTTCTGTCCTGTTCATTTTCACTTGATACGAAAACTACTGAACCAATTTTGATGGAACTTTCATTGTTCGAAAGCCTAAGACCCTAGCATTTGTTTTGACTCTGTGATAATTGAATAGAAAATTCACATTTAATATTTTTAATAAAATGTATACAAATTATAAGGATTTGATTTTGAGATAAAAAAATGTTTGACTAGGTAATTTAATTTCTTTTGTAATTATAATAATATTATCGATGTTCTATTTTGCGGTAAATATTTAATATTTGAATCTTATCAAATTTATCTTCACTTTCTCTACAAAGATAATGTTACATATCACTTTTTTTGTTATGTTTTGCCATTTCCTAAAGAGAAATTATTATACATTTAATTATATAAATATTGTAGGCGTGACCGGATGATATAACAATTGGAATTTTTAGTAGATATAATTTGTCCGAATTAATTTGTCATTTGATATTTATTTTAATTTTTATAGCCTTGTTCCTGATAGTATATATGAGTAATAATGAGTATATAAGAAAGTAAAAAGTTTAAGATACTGTTAATGAAAATTTTCTTGCAAAAGATGTTAGTATACTGCAAAAACATAGAGTTTTAAATATGGACTGTACGTCTGATTCAAAAATCGAGTCTTCACAAAAAAAGAGATATTGTGGGTATATGCTTGTCTTTATTTCAACATGAGTATAAAAAATAGAGTATTATTTAATATCTTCACTTATATGAACCAAATTTTACACCTTACGGTAATACAGAATGCGTAGTCTATGTTTCTATATCTATGATATGCTGCAAAATTAAATGCTTGTCAAAAATGCACAGTTCGTGGGTTGAATTTTGAATGATTATTATTATTACAACGACAGGTTAGGTAATTTGTAGGTTTTGTCTGCTGTATATATCTCAAGGTCTCTCTTTTATTTTCTAAACGTGTTACCTTTTATACATATACCTAACCTATAGTATAATTTAAAAGTGATATATATGTGTTGACCTTTTGTCCTGTCCGAACTGCTGCGATTGAAAAATGTATCGATATTGAATTTCCCGTTCTCTTTTTGTGTGTTGTTGAAGTTTTAATAAATCTTATAAATAACCTAATCTGGATAACAACTGCATCAAGGATGTATTGATTACTTTGATCATTTATCAATTGTCTTGGGTTGGGTCGCGAACACGCGTTTTCAAATTAATCATTCGAGTTCTTATTTATATTTTTCTAGAATTTCTTGTGATTCAGTGGTATGTAATAAGAACAAGTACGCAGAAAAAATATATTTGATGCAATGTATGTACAAATATTTTACAGGGAGAATATTTTATTGGAAAAATTATATCCGTAGGTAGCTGAAGGACAACTCAGGAATGCGCATCGAAATTTTTAGAAATAAATAATGTAAAGAAATATTTTAAATATAATAAAAAATACGACGTACAAACATGTACATATTTTGTATGTTAAAATTGTTGCAATTATTAACAGATAAAACTTACATTTCTATCTTCCTAAAAACTCATAGAAACTTGATTCCTGATCTGATTAACATAGAATTATTTTGTTTTTTTGAAAGATGATATTCCCGAAGTGGTCTCATTTAAATTCATCAGAATCTGACGATAGACTTAAAAAAAGTAGAGTTTTCAATTTAAATATATTTTTTTTATGTTTTTTCGGGAATAACTCCGGTAACTATGCACCTATTCGGTGATTTTGTTTTGTTTTAAGAGTAGACTTCCGAGGTGGTCTCATCTAAATTTCATCTGACCATGAAAAAGTTTCGGATATCCGATAATTTCTGTTTCGGATCTGATACGGAGCCCCGTAACATTCCTATTATAAAACAGATAGTGCATATACATTCTTTTAAAATGTATCCTACTGCATAGAATAAAACATACATACTGTATAGATACGAAAACCATATAAATTACATTATAAATTATACTTGTAATTATTAGTTATGATAAAGTATGAAAATTTGTCTACATATTTTTGTAGTAGCTAACTAAAATAAAAAACTATAAAATTTTATCCGCGTATGAATATTAAGAATTTGTTTAATATATTCTTGTAAATATTTAATAAACAAGAATGCAAATATTTTTGTTTTACTTCTTGGTAGTAGTTACGGATCAGATTTCAAGATTTCTTAATGATTAGATATAATATATTAATTGCATAAGAAGTATCAATTTGTATGCGTATCGACGTGTAATATATCATGGATGTTTATATGCTGACGTCACTCTCGCTGCCTGTAATTGATGATAGCGATTGTTTCCTTGTATCGTCTCAGTTATTAAAAATGTTTATAAATATGAAGTTTATGTACTATGGGCTTCAGAAGTCGTCTGCCACCGTAAAGGTCAGAATCGCTTACAACAGATTCCAAAATATTAAGACAAACATTATCGGTTATCTTTTTCTAGGGCGAAGCTTATATAGTTAGACCATCCTTAATATATATAAAGCTCAACGTCTCTCTGTCTGTCTGTCTGTCTGTCCGTTAGTTACCTTATCACTCGAGAACCACTTATCCGATTTACGTGTTTTTTTTTTAATTCATAGGTACGTTCTCTGGCCAGGTTATAGGCTATATTTTTTTACGTTAGGTTACATAACAACTAAGCAGTGACGATAATAGTAAATCAAGTCGGAAAAAAATTTGCCGTCGGCGCGCTGTTTTGTAATACGCTGCCTAAACCGTTCAATATAGAACAAAATAATGTATTAAAGAATTGTACAGAATCAAAAGTTCTACAATTAAGTCCGCGACACCATATGTCTAACTTTTATATTTAAGCCACAATTACTGCTTTTATGTTACTAAGAAAACATAAAATATTTGGGTTCTGTTTACGTAGACTTATGACATGCAAAACATTAATCCTTATCGAAATAAATGATTTCATCGTCATAAGTACTTAATGTAGATATAATTTGCCATTTACAGCATCCAATTTGGTCGTATAGTTTAGAAAATATCGAAATATATGTTATACGGGAAAATATTATTCGTGCGATGGTGACCCGTGTATGGCGATGGAACGTACCAACTAGAAGCGCAGGGCAGAGGGAAGGGAACAGGCCGGTATTCTTTTGATTGTCAATTGTTTATTTTGTTTTCAATAATTAACTTTTAAATTTAAATAGAACAAAAATTATTTATACTTTTTGTTCTGATTCGTTTTTGTTAGGTAGGTAATTTAAGTGTTATTTGGGTTTTATTACATTAATAACTAATCGTGTTTGTAATTAATTCAACTATATATTTTTTAAATCCTAAACAATAATTCAGTAGTCCACGCGAGCGAAGCCGCGTGGGCCCAGCTAGTTTTAAATAAAAACACAAATATACGTCCATTTCATTAATTAATTTTATATAAAGTTCAACATATTTAAATATCAAATATTTATTGCCACAAAATTTATTTATACAATTTTAAATAGATCAAGCAAATGTGAAATTAAACTTCTGTTTTATCGACTATCATAAAAGAAATCTGTATTACCAAACCTTCTTCTTCTTCAGGGGTTTTATGTCAAATGATTTTTTTTCTTTTCTGACAGCTCCTACCTAACTTAAATTCCACGCGAAGTTGCGAGTAACAGCTTAGGTAATAAATAAAGTTATTTATGTATTTTTAACGCGGGCTTGATACAATAGTTTTGTGAGCTGGGGGTTGCCCATCGCTGACGACGCTGACGTATAAGGATTTTATAAATCTAAGATGTAGGTGTTATACAGAAAAATGGAAAATAAAAAACTAAGTATTTTTACCATTGCGGTTTGTATGTCATACATAATGAAGAGTTTTGTATAAAATAATTATAAACAAATAAAATGCGAACTAATGGTGAGTGCGTTAATATATGCGTTTATTAATTCCAATTAGTTTACGGAAAAGGGGAAAATATTATTCCAATGTTATCTAAGAAATTCATGTCAATGACATTTGAACTGATTATCATGTAAATTAATATCAATGATTTGGATTAATTAATTAATTAGTCAGTCACTTATGTGTGATAATTAGTTAATGTACCATCTTTAAAAAATCGTAATATGGGTATTTCCTATCTATTTATGTGTCAAGAAAAATTAGAATACTATAGGAATGTGTCAAACTTTATTATTGTAAATTTTAGATACTACTTCACCAATTTTAAAATTATACAAAATAAAATAAAAATTGAAAGGATGAAAAAATAGGTAAAATTCAAATCATCAGATCTTAAAAATAGTCGCAGAACGCTCTTTTAAAAAGCTGTTTGACGCTTGCAATTCCGACATTTAAATGTTCTTTTTCCGATTTAAATTTTATCGATTTTACGAAAGATTAGTCGTAACCGAAATTTTGTTTGGCAAGTTCTCAGTCCACTGAAAAAATCGTAGAAATGTTTGTTTTAGTGTATTTTAAATTTTATGTTGGTATTATAAAGTAACTAACAAAGCAAACTTGCAAGTACTCAAATGGGGTATTAATTCTGTGATAGTATCTATGGATTAATTATGGAATTTAGAGCAGTGATTCTTCAACTTAATTTAACACAGTTGGCGACTCTGACTGTATACAATAGTTTTCATAATATCACCACTGTTTATTTACCACGCGTGCATGAAACTTGTCAAACACTTCATGAAACTTCCAGAGAACCGTCATATAGGTTTGAACTCACATTTTAAAGTGCTTGCAAATTTTTTAACTCGTTTATAATACCGGACACTAAAATTTCAGTTTGAAATTTGATTTTTTTTTTATAAAAACTGACATTAGCATCGATCAAAGGACATTTATATTCAAAAACATTGGTTTTAATGAAATCGAAGTGGTAGAATACGTTGGTAAGCAAGTAATATGAATAAAAATCTAAAAAAGCACAAAACGTATTAGATTTTGAAACAACTTTTTCGACGAGTATTTTTTCAATGAATATTTTATAACATCCCACTAAAAATCACACACTCTATAAATAGCACGGGGATCTTGAACTTGCATCATATAAACACACAAAAGATCTGATGTGTGACTCAGGGTTGATGGGGAATCCCAACAATCAGATTCGTAATTCCACGTAAGATGATTACGTTCAGTTTTATATCAATCATGATATTGCGGAATGTAGACGCAGGTATGCGTGTGTGAGGCTGTAGCGGATTTTGTGGTCGACGGGAATTTTTAGTTGCCTTGTTTGTATACGTTAATAATCGTTTAAGAGCGATGAGAAATTAAGGGATTTTTTTATTTTGCCATATTTTTTCTTGTAAATGAGCACTCATTAAAAATAATTGAAATAGGACGTTAATAGGATGTTTGTTTTTAATTTAAATTGCTCTGTTGATGAGTGCCAATTCACAAATGACGTATTCGTTTTGATAATATAGTGGGTTATCATATTATTAAATCCACCTTCGATATTTTGTAATTTTTCTAAAATATATCAAATAAAACAAATTAGACAAAATATATGCTACATATTTATTTAAGAAGTTAAGAAGAAGAAAAGGAATAAAAATAAAATCATTTGATTCTGCAAACCATTCTCAAAAGCTATTTGCGGAAATATCGTCAATGAATGTAATTATTTAATTAGTTTAATATTTTATTTTTAATATTTGAGTATCTACACTGCGATTGAAAAATGTATTTATGAGTACATTTACACAGCGCTGTTATTCCGGTTTTACTGTAACCGATGTAGTAAAACCGGGTGTAAAAGTTCGTGAAGATGACGCTTTACACCTGTTATAACTAATCAGTTTTAGTTATGCTATTCCTCTTGATCTACAGGTATAACATAACTAAACCGGAACAAAAACGCGTGTAAACTTCATGGACATAGTTATATCTATGTATTTAGCCAACCCCAAAAAATATAAGTATGTACGGAGTGTAAGGATTTCATCGTAACATTTGAAAAAGCGTCGTCAGTTAAAACATGGTTAAAACACCTGAGACGAAGAGATGGAAAACAAAAGAAAACATGATTATTGGAACTCTTGTTGGTACGCCATCAAATAGTGCACACTTCAAATCAAAATTATGATTCCAGCTGACGTTACTTATTTTCGTATGTGTAAACAGCATCGCTTAAAACGGTTAAACTACATCGGTTATAGTAAAACCGAAACAACAGCGTTGTGTAAACGTACTCTATGACTAGCTGTACCATAAAACCTTGAATATTACTGAATTTTGTATTGGATGTTTTGAATATTTTCAAATAACAGATACAGTTATAAGGAAAATCGTTAATTGTGTTCTCAAAGTACATCATTTTCTTAGAAATTCATTCATATAAGTACTTATCTTCATATTGAATATTCGCCTCGAGATAAACATATGCTATATATTATTTTCCTTAATCAGCATATGTAATTAATTCCATAGAAGGAAATATATTCAAATATTATTTAAAAATAAAAACATTATTTCAATTATCGCTTACTATTTACGCAGTGCACCCGAAGATACCTCTCCGATGATTTTTTCCCCTACGTCATGAAATTTACACAAATAATACAATTAAACTTCCTTCTGAAACACTATCCATTAGTGAAAACTGGAATAAAATCAGTTCAGTAGTTACTTAGAAAATCGTACACAGACAGACAGGCAGACGCGGCCAGAGACTTTTTTTTATACTATGAATGAGTAAAGATACATTTTAAATAAATATATAACGTATGTTTTGTCCCAGTAATTTTATTTCACATTAATTACAAAAGTTGCAAAATTCTTCTAATAATATGATCATATGATCGTGGTTGATCTTTTGGGTTTATTTGATTAATTCCATTAAAACACTCTTAAATGAACTTCAACACTCATGTTTCATAAATTTCATTGCGTTACTTAAATATAAAATATAGTTTAAAAAACTAAAATGAATACGCTTTTGACCAGTTCCCTCCTTGTCCTAGTATGTAACTAAAGGACTCATTGTGACAAGTCAAACGAACCCAAACTCTATGGGCTTATTGGTAGCCATTGAGGAGTCCCTATGACCACCTACATCTCATACAAACTCGATGGTATCATATTATTGTATTGTCACTAGAATTGCATAAGTTTGCAATAGAATTACAATTACAAGTGGGTGAAAAGTGAGTTGTAAGATTTGCTTGCAATGTTACAGACCAAGCTAATAAAAGCGTGTTAAAAAGTAAAAATGGATTAATTTCGTGATGATTATTTTGTTTTCGACAGTAGTCAAAACGGTTTCTTTTTTTTACTTCGGCACGCAAATATTGTTCACCGTAAAAAATTTCATCACATCTCTGTTGATTCTTTCTAATTAATCCATAATAATTAATTATAATTCTTTACCAATAACGATCGTAATACAGCGCTGATTTCCTCAATTCACATTTTTTTTTGTTGAACAGCACGTAATATTTTGACAGAAGCAGTGTTTACACAAACTATAATATTGATGAAATCCAGTGTAAGTAAATAATAATTATAAAACTAAATATTGATTCTGAATAGATATTTTTCCGCATTTTACATCTTCAATATTCAATGACGATTCTGGTATTTTTCATGTTGATATTAAGTTACGTATTTTTGTGGTGGTTATTTGCTTTTGATGATTGCTGTAAATTAGTGTAAGCACATTTGATAAAAAAAAATATCACTTAATGTTATTACATGTCATTTATTTTTATAAATATAATGTTTTTCGTATAAACTTTTTTATTATTAGAAATGAAGACATTGTTATCCATTATGAATATAAATTTAGACATCAATCAATTGAACGATATATCCAGTTTAATTGCATGTAGGAAACTCAAATGTACTTTTTACAAAAGTTTTGTTAAAAACGGTATTTCCCATTTTTTATTGATTTTTCGTCAAATAATATCAAAAACTTCAGCTGTGAATGCCAGAAAAATATTTTTCTATATATGCACAAGTGTATCAAAATATGCGCCTTGTTGAACTAATTTCAAAAATAAATATGTCTACATATCATACGTAAATTAATTAATATATCCACGGAAAGTGTTAAAAACTGAATTTTTTAAGAAATTTTTTCCACATTTATAACTTCTAAATTAAATTTAAAAAACTGAAAAATGGGAGCTTGTGATTCAAGAAAAAATAGTTTCATTCATATCGGTTAACATCAACGTACATTGTGTACGATTGTTGACATTTTTACTTTCTTATACGGTCATTACATATATGAAATATCATACAATAGTCGATTTTTTTTTTAATTCGAGATTTTGATAGAAATATCCATTTTGACATTCCCTGAATCCATTATGACTTTTTTCACTACGAATTCTGTGTGTCTAGGTTGTTGACAATATTATTATCTATAATGTATGTTTCATTCATTTTTTCCTATATTTTATCAGTTAGCACAAATAAATTGTTTTATAAATTAGAAATACGTACAATGTACTCAGTACAAGAAAGTTCATGGTAGTTTAAAAAAGACTCATATTAGTTACATAAAATTTGATCTTGTGACATTTATAATTAAATCGAAATCGTATTTTAAACTGAATTTCTTACTCAGTAAAACGGATACGTATGTGTGTATAGAAAGTATATTCCATATATTCCAAGAGCCGGTAAATATTTTCAGCGATTGTCATCTCTGCGAGAACGGAGGAAACAGTTATTAGAAGTGTCTTTGAACGACCTTTCGGTTATAGATGTCATTATACGAATATCCCAATGTCAACATCGTGCGTCACTCAATCATTATTCCAGTTTGTTTTTTATCCAATCGTTTTTTAGTTGTTTATCGTAAAATTTTAGTGTTTACGTTATCCGATGACTTTCTGAAGATGGGTTTATAATTTTTTAAAGGAATTTCATGCAGTTTGTGACGTTTGTTTACTGAGAAAGGAATATTTTCATAATTTACACTTAAGTTTATTTTTGTTGAAATATAACTAGGGTTGGATAACGTTACTTTAGGTTATTATAATACTCTTTTTGCGTTATGGTAATGCTTTTTTACGTTTAACGTTAATTGTACCATTAATAAAAATTTCTAAATTACGTTATTTTTTATTTATTTTTTTAATCAAGTTTAATAATTTATAGTTAATTACACATGTTTTATTTAAACGATTATGGGAAGAAAATCTGTTCGTTAATTTATGTAATTCATATGGCATTACTTCTTCCTAGGGGCTTTATTCTCTTGAACTACATGGAATGTAGATATAAATGTCGATTTAAATAATTATAATATGTATTTATTCTGCAATATCATGAAATATTAACTTTGTGGTTCAATGGCAAAAGCAGATATGTCACTTTACGACGATATTTTTTTTATGTGGAAAACCCGGAAAAGCCAAAGACGTATTCAATATTAGTCACTTTTATCAAATATCTTAATTTGATTTTTTATTAACAAATAAATTTTTGTTGAAAAATTTAAAAAAAATGACATATCTGGTTTTGCCAGTATCATAATAATGACATTTTATTTTTATAAATATGATGTTATAAATACATTTTTTTAATTCAAATGATTTCATATTTTCTATTTAAATATATTTGTATTATACTTTGACGTCATATCCTTTTTAAAAATAGCTGTGGTTTATTTCAAATTGGTGTTTATTATTGACTATTATTTTCATTAATAACAGAAAAATATTTCTTGGTAAAGAAGTTATTTCATTGTATTTATATGTGAATTAAAAGTAAATTATTTTTTTGCTCGGTTACTTTTATTTTTCTTTGTCCATTTGAAAATCAGCTTTTTTTTTGCTCCTTATAAGTAAAACAATAGCAAATAATTAACATATGTTTATAAATGTATGTATTTTAGGTTGATATGAAAGTTTTTTATAATTAAAACGGACTTTTTTTTGTTTTATTCTGTATACAAGCAATAAAAGTATATCTACTTTAGTAACTAAGAACATTTTGTTATATCTCTTCTACTGAAAAACGGAACTGTTATGCTCCTCATAAGGACTTCTTGAGAAGTCGAAACACGTGTTGAGTGACATTGTTTTCTTTTGTATTTGTTGTATTTTACTTTAATACTTAAGTCGCTGCATTCGTTCAAAAAGACAAATAATAAGTCGGTACCAGAATCACTACGGAACAAATGTTAAGACATCACAGCGCAAGTGCCCGGTACTTTTACATGTATTTTTTTCCTCCTCTCTCTTATGGCTAGTATTTTCTCTAAGGACCTATAAAGAAAGTACCATAACATAATCTCTTTGAAACAATTTTATTAAAATTTCACGAATGTACGACTTTTTTCTACAAACAATTTTCCTATAACTCACAGGAACGCTTTCATTATTTAAATTAAAGAACAATACCCACCATTACCATATGCATCGCTCACACACACACACACACACACACAGAATTAACAACTATTATAATGCTATATTAATAACACAATTCAGAACGAAAACTAGAAATTATACACACACATACAAATATACGCACGCACATACAAGAGATGTTTTAAGATTATGATATTTTCTCGTTCATTATTCATAAGTTCACCTGCCACGGGAGATAGAAGCAATTATTTAAATGAGTTTAGAATGCTCATTGAGCTGCCGGTAACAATATCAGATTAACACTGAATCTGCTCGCGTGTAGAAGGTTGTACAAAAAAGTGAAATACAATACAATAACAGACATACCTATTTTATACTAATATTTTTTATTAGAATTTTCCCGCGGCTTCGCTCGTGTGTTTTTCAAAATCGGCGAATACACGCGCGACTAGCTCCACGAAAAACGTAAAAAAATAAGGTAAAGATACCAGTTATGGCCGCTATAAGAGCAAGTTTTCGTTTTTTTTTTTTAAATTAATGGGCTTGTTTTTTGTAATTCTCATGAACTCATGTTACTAATAAAACAAGTAACTCTTTATTTAATCAATTTAATTACGAAAGTCACCAAATATAGTTTGTTTTTAAAATTATAGCCTTTTATTTTGTTCATGTTTTTTCTTCAGTAATGGCAAAGGTAAGACCAGTAATGAGCACACAGTGATGAATACTTACTAATGATTACAAAATGATAAGTACAACGACACGAAAGAATGGTCAAATTTGAAACAATGTAAAGTAGTTGTTATGATAATATAATAATTAATAAATAAATTATACTAATAATATAATTAGTTTAAATGTTCACCTATTGGCCGATTGTCATCAAATCACGCTGTAAGACAGTTAAATGTATATAGATTAATATTCAGAAATGGTACTAATCAAATATCAACATATAATTTTAAATAAAAACATTTAAATCAAGTTTAACATTTTCAAATACTAAAATTCGGAATATCAAATATGTATTGCCATAAAATTTACTTATAAGTAATTTTCAATTCTAATCTATCGAAAGTCTAATGACTACGCTTATCTTTCATAAATGAGTTGTCCAGTTGACATGTTTTTTTGAGATACTTACTACAAAACGATCAACTCCTGTCAATACCATTTTGTAGTTTTTGGTACATCTTGAATAATT
Source organism: Sialis fuliginosa (assembly GCA_961205875.1). Classification (NCBI taxonomy): domain Eukaryota; kingdom Metazoa; phylum Arthropoda; class Insecta; order Megaloptera; family Sialidae; genus Sialis; species Sialis fuliginosa. The sequence goes on along the minus strand of OY540817.1, from coordinate 9,531,003 downwards.
TTAGTGCTGGCGACACCGTAAAATCTATAGCTCATAACATTTCAACAAAAATAGGTCATCAAGTAATATTTTGGAAACGTCTTGCTGTTATCTTTAACACTGAGTGAAAATGGGGTGTTTCGTTTAAAAAAATCATGTTGGCCTTGACCCCTCAACTCAAGGTCAAACGGATATGATCATTGAATAGAACTTTTAAAACCCTACAACTTTGGTTCAAAAACCTTTTCTCAGAAACTTTTTGTTTTTGAGATATTCGACCGTTTTCATACTTAAATCACACTCTGTATATAGCTTATTACTTACGGAGGCCTAAGGAATACTCCAGTGAATGTTTCATCAAAATCGACTAGTGGTTCTTGAGATCATCATTAAACTTTTTAGTCCGACAATTTTTTATTCAGTTCCCAACCATATTTATCTTATATTCAATAAACAGTACTAATAAATCACTAATTATAAAATTACTAACCCTATACCCATGCTCTTTACACGTCTTGTATTCTAGGTTACCCGCCGGCGTTTATTTTGATGTTGAAAACAAAACAATAACATACAAACGGCTGTTGCACCATGTGTGTGTATGTGTGTGTGTAATGCGTATATATGCGTCAGAGCGCCATCTGCATTTGCTCTACTGAACCATATTTCCGTCATTGTTAAAAAGGAAAAGTATCGCTCACACGAGTCTAATCGGAACCTTTCTTTTTCTGTATTGATTAGATGCGTTATTACCATCTCATAAGAATAAACACTAACCTTTTGAACTGAAAAAATAAATAATAATATAAGTAATTCATGATCTACATATCAAATTATTCATATTTGTTTTATTACTCTGCATTTCTCATTAAAACCATCTCAAAAATATTTTTATGGTGCATATACGTGAACTTGTTTTGTTCGTATTTTAATATTGATTTTAATGAATATGCAATATACAGGGCGCTCAAGTTTCGAAGATCTGAGCAATTGTATTTATTTATTTTTGAAAATAGCGTAAGATCTAAAACAAGCCATTTTTTTTTTCAAAATTCACCTCTTACACATCTTGGAAAACTGATTTTATGCTTAACATCATATATCTGACTGAACTGTGATTAGTTTTGGTATTAAAGTTATAGATATAGTATTAAAGTTAAATATAATACGGCCTCCCGGACTATTATGTAACTAATTGAACTCTACAAAATATATATACATAATTTTCTCGTTACGGTCCACGCGCTTATTTCTTTTAACTTGTGCAGCTAACATATTCACTGCTTAGTTCTTTTGAATGTTAGCGTGATGATGTCTACCCTATAAAACTTTTGAGATTTCAAGAAACACTTTGGTGCAGGTTTCATCAAAATCGGTTCAGTAGTTTTTAAATTAAAAATAAATATCTATTTACTTATTGTATATTTGAGTACCTTAACTTAAAAAAATCACTAACGCTGCACAGTATTTGGATGATTTGCTATTAAACGAAAGGTATAAATACGTTGGTATAAAAATTTATGAAGCGTCCCGGCATGATTTGTCGGGACAGTGGGACAAAATGTTTTAAAAAGAGACATGTCATACATTTTGTGGTCAATGTTAAATATTTTCTTATTATCGAATAAATTAAATAATATGTATGTGCAATTCAGGGAGAAATCTGTTCAGAAAAAAATCAACGTACTTTTTGTGACGCATTTTCCTTGTGTTATTTTTGCTGATTTCTAGAAATTAATCTGGTAATTTAATCCTTCAAAGAATGAAACACTTTGGTAAAGATTTCAATATAAATTTCTAAAATAAATAATCATTTGGGAAATGTAAACCAAAATTTCAATTACTAATTGCCCCAAATCCTGCAGGTTATTATGAATTAATTGCGTACATTATGTATCTAAAGGTGTATAATTTAATTAATAATATCAATCTGTAAAGCAACGTCTGACTGCAATAAATCTTTTTAGTCAGACAACATATCGGAACTGGTTCTTGAAGTGCGAGTATGTCTGTGCGAAAAATTCAAGGTCATGATGCTGCTCTTCACGATCGACAGATTTATGCGATACATGTTTCTTCTTCACATGCGTGTATTTGCTGATTATAGTGGTCGATTAGTTGTTCAGTAACCAAAGATTAAAACAACTAACTCGATTTTTTTATTAACTTAATTAGTGGTATTACTCCTTTTTTTATTTGATTTAATTGTTGCAAGATGCAATACTTTTATGGTGATATGTATCTGCTTTGTAGTTTCTGAAATAGAGAAAAACTAGAGTAATCTTTTAGGATTTATCAAAGAAAAACAATCATCAATATTTACATAAAATCTGTATGCTTTGCCTGCCTTAGGATTTCGTACCTCAAGATGAAAAAACGCATTCCTTATATAGGATCAGTTATCCGTCAAAACCCTATTTTGCAGGAACTAGTTGAGTTATCAAGTTGAAATGTTTTCGGCCTCATGTCCTGTAAAAAAATTCATGTTTCTAACTCAATGCAATAAAAAGATACAACATCTCAAAGCATATTTCGATACTGACAAACTGACTAACTGATCATCAAAACCTATAGGGTTCTTCCCATTGACCTAGAATCTTGAAATTTGGCACGAAGGCAGGTCTCATAACACTAGTAAAGGAAAAAATTCTAAAATCATTAATTTTTTAATTCTAGGTATATAGAATTATTAGGTACGTGACAAACTGAATTTTGCGATTTCTCTTATGCTGTGTTTAGACCAAAAAAAAAACAAAACACGGTGTTTGAAAACACATCATATTTAAAAATGCATAGAGTTTATTGCACTTTTTTCATAAAGACGCCTTGGTAATCGGCCCTATTGTCTACGTAACTAATTATTGCCAATAATTAATTTTTATATAACGGTACGGAACCCCCAGAGCACAAGTTCTACTCACACTTATCCGTATTTTTTTTCTCTATTTTAACATATAACGAAATACCTTAAACCAAAATTAATTTGATTTCGAAACAACAAATGCGGCCAAAGCTGCGAGAATTTCTAATTAATTGTTTGCTACAGTTTTTATGAAATCATACAAATGACAAATAAGTTTAAATGTAATTTAATTTGATTTATTTATCTGAACCTGTCGTTTTGAATTTGATTTTGAAAATCGATTATAACGGAAATGTTGCATTTAATTTGTATAAATTATGAAGATTTATTTGGATCGTTTGAATTTTAATTTATAGTGATGATGCACAAATGTACTTTTTTTCACACGTACATATATAAAACTGTAATTAAATTGAAAATTAGAACATAGACTTTCTTTAAAAATAAACATATATTTTTGTAATTATTATCTTCACAAGAAACAATCGGACGTTCTACTTTAAATTGATCTTCTTGTGAACTTGATGCTGCTTTTAAATAAGTTATTATGATTGCAATATTAATTATAAATAGACAATATAGAAAATAGTTCAATATTTTTCTGTATTAACAATAAGTATAACCACGAAAACCTACAGAAGAAAAATAGGTAGAGTAGAGTCGGTATATATGGAACAGAAGGGTAATTTTTTGTTGCTCTATTTTAAAATGTATAAACACAAAATGCATATGTATTTAAGCTTATACCTCTGACTACGTCATTTTCATTTTTATTTTTTATGTTAAGGTAAGTTAGCTTAAATTTGTATTGTATTAAATTGCTGTTTAAAAATGCAGGTATAGGGTTTGACCGTATAGAATTATAGATAGTTCTTTTAATTCACGTAATAACTGTTGACTCGGCACTAACCATTTTTTTAAATATATGTGATTGCGGGTATTATGGGGAAGAACTATGAAGTGTAATAATTAACCAGAATCGTAGTGAGGCAAATAGTGTGAAAAGTGTATTTAACACCGAAAACTTCATAACTATCCACTTCCACAAAAATCATTTTTTAGTACAAAATCTTCATGATGGTGCCCACTAAATGGGGTGCCTATTACGGAGGTTCTGTCCGCATAATCCATGTCACGTCACTGCTATTTTTTAGAGTGGCAACAAATAATTTTGAAATAAAAACAACTAAATACATTTTAGAAAGAAACGTCCATAATACACCCAATTTTTTTAAAAAAGCTGATTTTTGTTTTAGATTTTTTATTTTTATTTTGTTTTCATTTAAAAATTCTATTTTTGCCTGGTAGATCTCGTCAAAAGATTAAATTCTCTGTACAATGAAATGATAAGGGCTGATTTTAAATTATACACCAGAGTTTTATTACCTAAAACAAGAATGGTGTCCCATATATACCGACTTTAATCTGTTTGTTGTTGGCTTTTGTAGAGGAGGAAAGAAAAAAGTTGAAAATGTGTTACTTGTTACATAACATATTACATGACCATATCGTGATCGCGACAAAAATCCTACGCTGTTAAACAGTTCGAATGTAATCAATGCCAGCGCCCACTGCGTTGTCATCGGCGTTATTAATGGGTTGTATCGGTCTTGTAAAGACGTTTGTTGTAGCTAAATTGGACTCAAGATTCATTAATAGTTGTTTTTTTTGCTAGATGTATATTTTTATGTTATTAGACTTGTAATTGATGTGTTTATTTGAAATATGATAATGAAATCTGATCGTGAAAGAATTTAAAATATTTGTAAATGGAATTTAGATTGTCTGGTGATAAAATAAATCTTTTTTCTTTCTTATTCTACTTCATATCGGTTGTAATATGTGATATTTTTTAATGTTCCGTACCAAAATCGGAAAAAGGAACACTTGGAATCAGCATTGTGTCTATCTGTCTGTCTGTCATAGCCTTCTAGCTACTGAACCGTTTGATCTAAAAATCTGAGATTTGACATTACTGTTGTAAGAGATGCACCATTAATAGACTTGAGCGGGTTAATTTATTCAATCCCGGCGAGTGAGGGTATCTTATAATAATATAATCTCTATTTTATATAAAAATGAATATTCGTTTGTATGAGGCTTATAGACCCGCCAATTACTTAACCGATTTCAATGCGGTTTTCACCAATAGTTAGATAATTTTTCTGTGCCGTATCGTGGCTATTAATATTTTACGAAAAAGATTTAACATCAAAAGTCTCTTTATCAAGTAGTGTTTTGTTTCCATAATGTGACAGTATATAACTAACATTTATATAAAAACATTGTGCTATATAATTTGGTCCTTAATTAACTTTGCTAAGAATTTTAAATGTTTAAACTCAATAATTCAGTAACAAAGTTTGTGTTAACTATACTCTATTTCATTTAAGAATGCAGTGAGTGGTTGCCGTAGTTTTTGACGGTAAAATACATGATTTGTATCGTCAAAACCCCAGCAACCACTGCATTATTAAATGAAATATTCGTAGAGTATAGTGCCGTTGCAAGTTAAATTAGTCGAATAAATTGAAAAACTATGGTACGGGACACTAGTACGCGAGATTCAATTAGCACTTGACAAATTATTTTTATCAAAGAAGTGTTTGACAAGAATTTAGAAAAATATCCTTTTAAAAAAAATCTGAGAAGCTTCAAAATGCTTTCTGAATGATTGCTATGTGATTATATTTAAATTTGATTTCTTTTAAAGCATCCTTTTTGACGAAATTAGTGATTTTTTAATACAAACTTAATTTATCTCAAATCTACTTTAATTTAAATAGTACATACAATTTTGTTTTAATTAATAGCACTTTTAAAACTAGTTTGCATTCGAATGTCAAGCTGCCTTTTTGTATGTTATTTTTTAAGTAAAATGTATATAAAAAAATAAAGAGAGCAATTGTATACAATTACTCCGGTAACTGTAATAATAAAAGTGATGAACATGACTTGCATTTAACGCTAAATTATAGTTATCGTTATAAAATTGTTATATTTGCCCCTGTTTTCATAGCAAAAACTAGTGTAGCTGACATTATTCTTGAGTAATTTATTAACTTAAGACAATTATTGTTACATATGTATAATATATATACAGTAAATGCATGTTTATGTTTTTGTATTAAATTATGCATGTGTGTTAAAGTAATATGTACCTTTTTATATGAAGAAAAGTGATAGTTTAACCCAGAAATCTGTAACCTTTCTGATTAAGAAGTTATATTTAATTATTGTTATTATTAATAACTTTTTGCTCTAGAATCATAGATTGTTGTCCATTAAAAGCAATTTATTTAAGGTGAATGCGAAATAATTTAAAAGTTTGAAGTTAAATAGTAAAAAAGTAAAAATATATGAGTCATTTTGGAATTTCAACTTTCCCGGATTTCATTTACTGCATTTTTTATCTTTTTCGCCTCGTTTTTGCAATTTTTGTATGCTCTACTTATAAATTGCTCTAATATAAGGTACTGGCACCAATCTTGACCGCTCTAAACCAAGTTATACTGTTTATTTTGAGATCGATAGGCTTCTTTTTTGTTATTCTCATGAACTCATGTTTCTAATAACTTTCCAGTAATGGATAAAGTAAAACCAGTAATGAGCACGCAGTGATGGACACTTGCTTTTAATTATATAAAGCAAATGCTATGATAAAATAATAATTAATAAATAGATTACACTAATTATTAGTTTAACTTTCCACAATTTTGTCATCAAATTAAGCTGTTTTACAATTAAGTGTCTATAGATTAGGATTCAGTAATTTCAGTAATCAAATATCAACAAATATTTCTACTTTAGTACATTTAATTAAACAACTTTCCAAAACTGGGGTATGATCCTAGACTGGTGCCAGCACCTTATTTGATTTCTTAATATTAGATCAATTACATTCGATAATGTTAATTTATTCCACAATTCATACAAAAATAAGCAATTATTTAAAATTACCCTTTACTTTCTTAATAATATACTACACAATTTACTTAATAGACATGTATGTAGTCAGTTACGTAGGCGAAAAACTATTTGCAATAATTCAATGTTCTAGAAAGACAAAGATATTTAATCGATATTCAAACACTTCACGTGTCGGCGTTGTTGCGAAAACAAAGTACTAATTAAATTAACGCAAAACTGTTAAAACATCTATGTATGTATGTATTTAATCATTACACATTGTGTCTTGTACAGTATGAATAGTACAGGGTGTCCCACGGGAAGGTGTAAAAACTAATCAGCTGTCATTTCAGGGGTCAAAACTGGTTAGTAAAATCAGTAAAAGTCAGTTTTTTGTAACCCGGTCAGTTAAAGTGAGTTTTTTGGAAAAATGGTCAGTTTTGTCAGTGTTTTTAGTTTGGTACTCAAAGTTTTCACACCGGAGCCCTGTTTATCGTGAAAAAACTCACTATTTGACTTCAAAATGACACAATTATCGTGAAAAATATATTCAAATATTTTGTTCACTTGTTTGTATTGTTTATTATTAACTTTTAGAAGATATTTTATGACATAATTATAACGTATGTACAGTGTATACGTGAACATACATATGTATATACAATATAATCTCATCCTAGCACTGGCTATGCCAAAGTTCGGTGAGAAAAATTAACAAAAATTAACTGTAATGTTTGTTAATTTTTTTTATGAACATAATAAAAAGGGTTGGCTATGGGGATGGTGGAGGTCAATAATTATAAAATTATTTTTTAATACATAACACCTACATTTTTTAAGATAATCAGTAAAATACTGAACTTGTTTCGACCCCTGTCATTTTCAAACGGACGTTGTTATTGAAAAAACAAAAAATGCGTTGAAAAAGTCTACAGTTTTTAATGTGTATAAATAAAATTTTATAAAATATTTTTGCATCAATTTATTTTGATAATTCTGTTAAAAATAACAAATTTTTTTAATGCGGATTTATTGCCCAAAAATTGAGTGGCGTAACGTATAAGTTTAAATAAATAATGAGTTAAAACCTTTTTAGTGTGATTTCACTCTTAACTTAATGTTTTCCGTATTTAATACGAAACCCTCTACAAGAACTGCCATACACTTTTCATCTCGAAAAGAAGCACTTTTCGAGAGTAAAAGTCAGATTATTTATTTTAAATCGCACGTACTTGCTTCTACCATAGCCTGACTAAAATTACAGACACCTCTTTCAACACAATTTTTGTTTTTGTTTTTTTCAATAACTGCGTCCATTTGAAAATGACAGCTGATTAGTTTCAACACCTTACTGTTGGACACCCTGTATTTAATCATTACTCGTCAATGTGTCTTGTACAGTATATGAATAGTATGATTTACTGCTGTAGTTTATTAACCGGAGAGCATTTTCAGTGAAAGCTCGAGTGCATATGAAGATACATGACTATTGTTCAGTTTGATGAATACCTTATTTGATTCATTTTTATTGTTTTGGTTTACTTTTTGACTACCGTTGTATGTTTCCATATCCATTGTATGGATTGGGTTGTTGTAATTGTTAACATCTTATGTTGTTTTGTATTAAATACACGTATATTTTTGGGAAGAAGGCATGTCGTTCTTCGAGGAATTTAAAAATGTGAAAAAAATATTGAAATTATTTTTTTCCGTTTCAGTAAATGTAAATTTTGTAATAAGTATTTTTTTTTAAGAAATGATTTTCACACTTGTAACTTATTGAAACTATTTAATGAAAAAAGTTTTTAAAAAATGGTATGTGCCTCATCCACATTAGCGCACAATTGAAGTGAAACTTCTTTTGTTTTCATTAACCATTCAAATTAAATAATTAAAGTGAACGATTTTTAAATTTATAATCAAACGTATTATTTTAACACTAAAACCGTATACAAGACACGTAGCTTGACATCTTGTATACATCTTTCTCTTATACATTTACTCATCTCTTGCTCACGCATAACCGACGTAATGTGAGCATATAGCGTTTCATCTTTAAAACCTGTCGAATTGTAAAATCATACAATAGCATGCCATGACACGATAGTCGCGCTAATAAAAGTCGCTAGTGTGTAAGGGCTGATATTGCCGCCCAGATAGACGTCTATGATGTTGATAAAATAAATGTTTACAAAATTTATAGCAACATGAGTTAAATTTGTTTGAGTAAATAGATTTACTTCATGTCTATGTAAACTTTAAATTACAACATTTGTTAAAAATTTCATCATTTATAAAATATTTCTTGAAAATTGTGTAAACTTATAATATGCAGTAAAGTTTACCAAGTGCGCACTCAGAAGGTGCACAACGTTACTGCAAGCCGTGATAAGCGTGAGTTAAATATGATGTAGAGTTAGGTGTCTTTTTCAATGTAGTGTTAGGTAGATATTTTCACACGTTTTTAATGATTGTATAAAATTTGAAGATCAAGAAAAAACAAATTAAAATAAAATTGTCTGTAACACGCCTTTATGTTAATCAAAAATCTTCAATAAAATAACTCTTATGTTAGTTGATAAAGGCACGGCTCGACTCAACGTTGTAAATATTTATAATTGTAAAAACAGTTTTTGTATTTTTTTTATCTAGAGTCTACAAAATGCAACATTTTATTTTACATTGTTTACATGTTTTGCATTTTTATTACCTTTATTACATAATATTGTACTTGAAGGTTATAAATTTTATTCCCACCAACATTTTTTAATTTAATTATTATCATTTATCATGCTCTGGTGCCTCAGACTGTTTGGTACCGTAACATTAAATTAAAATATTAAATCTGCAGTTATTTACTAAGATAGTAGCAGAACGGTTTGTGGTTTTTATTTATAACGTTTACCTAGGTCTTGAATGATGATATTTAAATTTAAAAATTAAATTATAATATTTTTCGTATTATCTATCATTACTTACACTTACAATTGTATGGTAGAGTAGAGCATAACTACATTAAATTAAACAGAAAAAAATTTGACGCAAAAGATTAATTAATTATTATTTAGCAAATTAAAAATAATTATTTTAAGTAATTAAATCTTCTATCATTCATACATTTAAAGTCAATAAATATCAACCTACGTACAATAATACAGGATGGACCAAATAAGGTGTTACAAACTGCATCATTTCTCCGAAACTGCAGAAAGGATGACTTTGACGTATAAAAAAAACTACCAGGATTGTTACAGAACTTTCTCATACGCAGTAGGTACTGGGTTGTTCCAATATTGGATTTCAAGTATTGCTTTTTGGTCCCAGTCTAGGCCAATCTTCAGATATCAAGCTTCGAGTCATCTATTCTTTACACAAGATTGGATCAACTCTGGGTCAGCCTTGGTACGATAAGCCTTGGTCGAGCCTTGAACGAAGTTGTCATTTGTATTTTGGCCGAGTGTTGACTAGCATTAGCGCAAGCCTGAGCAAACCGTGGCCCGTTTGTAATTTCCTACATGGGTTTCATTAAAAATATATTTATTATATAAAAAATGAAGTGAAAAATTGAAAATTTCAAACCGCAAGTCTGTATCTCAATTCGTTTTTGAGATATAACCTAAATTTGGGGAAAAATGATTTTAGTTGTAATTTAAAAATAAGAAAATATAAGTGATTTCGAAGAAAATAGTTTGTAGCTCTTTATTTGGCCCATCCTGTATAGTAAAATAAACAATATATTTGCATATATCTTCCACACACATAAATCAAAACTTGTGTATAAATAATAAATAAATAAAAAACAAAAGTGACAAAACATAGTGTTCATGCATTCATAAGTATTTTTGCCCACTATTATACCCATTTAAAAATCGGCGTCGTCTAAACATCTATGTATCTATGCATGTGGGATTCATTGTGTCATTGTATTATAAACACATTCGGGTTCATGAATATGCATGTTCAAATTTGTTGTTGAACGATACAATAAGCGAAAGAACTTTAAATTTTTGTCAAAATGCAAGGCCACTGGCTCGGTGTAAACTTTCGTGCGTTTTCTTTATTTAATTAGATGTGTTTTGAAAGCAGAGACGGAGTGAAAATATTATATATATTATCAACATTTACGTACTTTATTGTTTTTAATATCCCGGTTTTTTTGTCTCGACAATCCTTGTCGGGATGCTTAAGTGTCGATCCAGACTATTGTGCTGGTCCCGGTCCGGTCTCGGTCCGATCTCGCTCCAATCAGATATAAATATACAATAAACAATGAAATTACTCACACTATAGGTATCGTTCAGGTCTCGGTCCAATCACGCTCCGATTCCTACAGTGTTGCTATACTAAATATTTGACTGGAGCGAGACCGGACCGAGACCCTAAATGTTCCAAATTTCTATCCTCATACAATTAAACAAAATAAACTCTTTACTAAAAACATTGGAAATTTTAACAGTTTTGAATATTACTCTCTCTTTTCCTAAAAATATTTTTGATTCTATAATTTTTTTTGATGTGTGAAAATTAATTCCACTATTTTAAATTTGATTTTTTAATTGTAATTATCATGTGGAATTAAACAGTTAGAAATTCATCAATTATTTAAAACTAGCTATCCTCGCGAATTCGCTCTCGTGGATTAAGGAATTATTGTTTACGATTTTTGAAAACTGGAGTTGATTTATTTTAGACCTTTTTATTCTACACAATTATTTACTACATTATATTGTTCAATCACCGTATTGCAAAAGAGCGCACTGGCGGCAAATTTTGTACCGACTTGATTTACTATTACCGTCACTGCTTATTCCTTATGTTACCTAACGCAACAAAATATATACTAAAATCTGGGCAAAGAAATCAGATAAATGGTTCTCAAGTGATAAGCGCACTAACGGACGGACAGACAGACGTTGCGTTTTATAATATATAAGTATAAATGATATTCGTAACTGGATGTAACTAAAGAATTAACAACATATCAATTATTAAACACAAAAAAGTATTTGATAAAAAATGTTATAACGCCGGTCCTGTATATGCTAAATATATACACATCTCTGTCTTTCGGTGCGTTAATTGTTTTTAATTAAGTGTGTTTAATTGTTATAAGATTTAATTCATATCTGCACAGTTTTTTTCTCAAATCATATTGTACTTGAGAAAGTGTGTTTGTTGACGATTTACGCATTGTTTTTGTCAAGACTGTTGATTTTTATTAGTATAATTGTAGCTTCTTAACAAGAAGAATGAAGTAAGATCAAAATCGTGTATTTTCATTAACATGAGAAAATTACATTAATTGTAAAGTAATTTTGTGTAAAGTAGAAATAATCTTAAATTGTATGAAATATTTTTCTCTAGAGATTCTGAATTTTAGATTAAAAAACATCAGCAGTATCGAAATTCGGTTTATAAGGATTTAGTATAAAAATACTAAATCCTTATAAACCGAATTTCGACGCGCGTTTTACCGCCGTGACGTATGTGTTGATTTATCCCAGCGCGAGCGATGTCAAATAAGCCACATAACAACGACTTCTGGTCTATTTGATACCACATTTTAAACTATAAGATGGAACAATATCTACGTACGTCAACGCAGCGTTGCAACGCGCGTCGATATGCGTTTTGCTTTTTTTAAATCGCACAAAAAAATATTTTATATTTTTAATATGTTCTATTTGTATATTACGAATAATTAAATGTTTACTAATTTCATTTTTCTTTTGTTCTAGGTAAGTCGAAAAATTATACAAAAATACTAGAATAGGTGTAAGGTAAGATAAAGATATATCTATTTTAACATCTTGAGTTTAAAAAGCGTAACATATTATTATAATTATGAACTTTTTCACACAAGAAAAAAGATTCCACGTTTTCTGGAGCATCTTTAGTAAAATGGAAATACTTAATAAATGTACCCCGCTTCTGAATTTTTAAAGCAAGATACATACTTTTAATATATATTTTACAACAAACGTTGTAGATCTATATTATAGAAAATGTAATGCTCTACAAAAAAGATTCTATAAAATTTTCACGTAAAATGTGTCGTTCTTGAAATATCTTGAAAAAATAAATATTTTGGGATGTCACTCCTCTACCTTACACACGATTTTGATGATTCGGAAATGGGACTGTTCTCAAGCCAGACTCAACCATCCAACTAAGTTTCATTAATATCGGTTCAGTGGTTCAAAAGTTATGCGTGTGACAAGGATTCAGGGGACAAACACACACACACAGACAGACAGACAGACATGGGACGAAAAGTGTTTATCTTAACGTGAAACGGAAAGATCAATTTAACATTTTGAAATCAGAGAACAATTTTTTAGTCTCAATCTAAAACGATCGCAAAGCTTATTGTATCTTATGTTTAATCGATTTTATTATTATAAATTGGTCAGAAAAAGTCATAATACAGGAAAAATGAAAATAAAAATAAAAGTTCATTGAGCATAGCCCAAATATTAATTGTCAACGCTGAATTTGTGACTACTTTATTTTTCGATCACAAAGAACGGATTGAAGGGGTGTTCCCTTAATATTTCAATTTAGCCATGCTTTAACTTAGGGTAGAGCGCCATTAGTTCAAAAAGGGCGTCACGTTTGGGAACGTAATGTGTTTAGCTTGTAAGCTGACGATATGCACTTAAATTAATTAATTCATCACATGTGCATATCGGATGTATATGAAGATCATCTCCGACGAGAATCAGGGTACCAATTTCACTAACGCTTTCCCTCCACCGTCGTCAAACATGCAAGTATGTACTATGTGTGTGTATGTATGTACGATTGTTCCCACATGTGAGTGTGTTAGTGTGAGTTATCCATTGTCTCCAAGCGTGTTGTTTATGGTTAATTGTTCCAAGACGTGAGATATTGTTACTGTGTCCTTGATAGCTACCTGAATGTTTGTATATCACCTGTAGTAATTCCCATAGGGTCTTTTTTTATCTTTCTTTCTTCGTCTTTATTCATCTAATTTGATATTTTTTATTATTCAACTGAGGTATTAATTGTTTCCATATTTTTATAACGCATGACGCGTATTAATAATTTTCTTAGAAATATTTTTTTGCAGATTATTATAACATTCTTTATTAGTATGTATGTAATAATATTTCCATGGGAAATGTACATTATATGAATATAGAGATTTAAGTTTTTTCCTTATGATTTGTATCTAACCAATATTATATGAAAGTTTTTATATTTAATAATGCGTTCAATTTTATTTTGTTATTTTCTTCTAACATAAAAAAACTTTTAGTTAATTTTTTTTACTAATGTACAAGATTTTTTTATTATTATTTCCATATTCAGTATATAGTACATATCGTCAATGGCCTTCGAAACTTAATGAAAAAAACATGCATCTTCTTTTATTTATCAGTGAAATCAGTGTATCTATTTTTTTATAAAAAATAACTCTTTGTCTAAACTGGATCATTTTATATTATAGTTTTTTTTTATACAAAGATCTTTTGTACGTTTTTATCCCTTTAACAGAGGCATACACATGAACCAAAATGACAATCCAGGTATTTCTTGTTTTTTGAATATTTTCGAATTTATTATGGGTTACGAATTTACAATACATGAGATCGAGATGGATCAAACGAAATAAAATAAAAATATTTTCAACTTTTTGTGGATTAAACCCTAAGGTCTAGATATATTAGGCCCAAGTATATTTAAAATACTTTATTTCCTTGTTGAAAACATAATTTTAAGACATTTAATGTTAAATATCACATATATTTTTATGATCAAAAGCCGCCGCCAAGTCCGTGCGATTTATTAGGTAATAAAATTTAAACATAATTACAAGGCATAAACCACGCTATCATAATTTGATTCTTCATGTATACGTCCTACCTACCTATATATATTGAAGGTAAATATTTCAGTCGTCGCGTCGTAGGAATATAAAATAAAATAATATTACCTATCCTTGTTCTAAATTTTAAATAATATACTTACATATAGAAATTAGTTCTGATTTCCTTATTTTTTTATACGTCTTCAAGCAATATAAGGTACTGGTACCAGTCTTGAATTATACCCCACTATATATGTATAATCTACATATATACACTTATCTGTAAAACAGTTTAATTTGATGACAATCGGCAAATGGGGGTCAAAATGATGGACATATAAACTAATTAATAGTGTAATCTATTTATTAATTATTATATTATCATAGCTCTTGCTTTACATATTTCAAATTTTACTTTTCTTTATTTTGTAACTTTTATGTCGTTGTACTTATCATTTTGTAATCATTAGCAGGAGAAAAAAACAAACAAAATAAAAAGGCTGCAATATTTGCAGACTTTGGTAATTTAATTGATTTAATAAAGAGGTACTTGTTTTATTAGTAACATAATAAGTTCATAAGAATTACAAAAAAGAAGCCCATCAATCCCAAAAAACAGTACATTCCTCTCTTAAAGCGACCAAAAATGGTGTCAATACCTTAGTCGTTTTTGATAGTTTTTGGAAATTTTGCCAGTCTGTCTTTATGTTTCCATTCGACATAAAGTTAAAAAATAAATATAATATTAATAGCTGCTTTTACTAACTTTACTAATCGTCCACAAAAAAACATATTTATTAAATAATTTTCTAAAACAATATCACATTAAATTTAAAAACTGCTTAATAAATGGGTATTTATTAAATAATGACAGCGCTCGCTAATAATAATTCCTAATTTGAATAATGAAATTAGTAGTAGGTAGCGAATGTTATGACATAAAAATGTTGAGACATTCAATGTAATAACAGTAAATATTAAATATACGTCTACCTATTAGAAATACTTACATATTATGTATATTTACATATTTCGGTGTTTATAGGCTGCTAAATCTGACGTAATAATGTGTTTATAGCTCGACAAGTAAATACATACACTATTATTTTCGTTGTTTTTAAAAGTAGGGAAAGTGCAATTGTAATTTTCCGTACTTTTTTTATGTAACACGTTAAAAATTGTAACGATTATTCTGGTGCATGTGTGTGTGTCCACGGCCAACTGAGCATGAATCATTTTATATAAAGATGATGTTACAACAATGATCTTAATTTGAACTTTAGTTGGTGCAAACTTGCGAAACAGAATTTATTAAAATAGACCTGTGGATGGGTTTGTAATAGTAAAAGTGACTGGATTAAAAATGAAATCAGGAAAAAGTGGTTTGTATGTATTTCTCAAAGACAGATTAATGTTCTGCTGATACGCTTTAATATGGCGTTTGTCAAAAGTTATTTCCTATCTATTATAAAGCTTATTTTCTACTAAAACATAGAGGGAAGTTACAGGTTTCCCAACTTTGAAAGAGCAGATATTTTTTGCCATCTTATTTTTTGCTAAATAGTACATTTTAAATTGAGATATTCAAATCGGGAAATGTTTTATCCTCAACTGTTAGATTAGGAAAGTTAATGGATTCGTAACAAGCTGCCTAGTCCAGTATTTGACACTTTATCCATAACTTGCATAGGCATTCTAATCCGATTAGCACCAAAATCAATAGGTCAGGAATATTCACCGAAGCAAACATTTCCCTCAAAAATAATTCAGATAGGGTGCATTTTTACAGTAGTTATCGCGAACGAAAGAAAATTCTACATCCAGACACACAAACACATGCGGAAATTAACTTTTCTTTACGTTTTGAAGGTAGTACAATCAGAATCTGCTCTTATCTCGGACACGATTTTTCGACGGTATTACAATACTTCCATTTCCTTCGGAACATGGAAGTAAAATAGCTTTTGTTTCAAGCCGTTTTCTATGAAATTGTTCGGTCCTACGAAATCTGCATAATAATTAGAATAAATTAATTAGTACATAACTAAGTAACTTTTTATCATTTTTATTCAATTTTTTTTATTGGAATAACCCAACGTATATCTTGGATTATAATAATATCATTATTTTCCAGACAGATTAACATTATAATTAAATAGTCCTTGACGGTAAATTGTTGATATATTTCATTTTATTGTTCTTAAGACAATTGTAATATAAACTGTGTAATTCTTACAACATTCAAACAGTAAGATGTTTTACTAAAAAATAATATAAAATATGAACAATTCTTAATTATTTTTTTCAGACGTGTTAAAAAGTCTGCAAAGTGTACATTGTATACAATGTTGATCGATATTCATGATACTATTTTTCTTGGAAGCATATAATATGTGTCCTTTTTCAACAATTATTTTCGAAGTTTTAAGCGAGGAAAGTATTTACTTCAAATTTGCAGCCTGTACCACTTTTCGCGAGTAAATTATTTACTAAACCTATAATAGCTAAGTATATATTTAAAAAAAAGGTCAAGTCGCGTATTTTAGTACCGCAAAGAATAGAATAAGAAAAATATTTTTTTCCGGATTTTACGTATATATTCCAAACATCTCCATCGGTTCAATAATTTTTGAATTATGCCTTGGATCAACGGGCAGAGAGCTTCTCTAATAATTTTCGTTTTGACGTAATTGTTTTATTTTTAATTAAAACTAATATTACAGAATATTATCGTAAATGAAAGTTGTTGTTTACTTTCAGTTTATTTCTTACAAAAAATAATAATTACTTGAACAACTTTTATAGATATTATCGATCGATGCAATTTTTACATTCCTGGAAAGAAGTACACAATTTTGCAGCTCTATAAATTCATTAGATAATTAATATTAATTATTGAATATGTGACAAGGAATTGAATAAATGGTTAAATGTACAATAAATTAACAAAACTATAATTGCTTTGTGTGATTTCACTTATATCATCTTCTCTTTCACTGCATTTGTGTGCAACATTCGCGACATGCTCGTAAATTAAAAGAAATGCACAAACCGTTTTGAATAGTTGTAGGAAGCTTGCTTTTTTTTACTAAAAATGATGTAATACTGTGTAAGTATTTAATGTTATGATAATTGTATTATGATTTTATGACTATTGTATTTATTTATTATAGGTGATTTTTTGTTTTAAAAAGTTCTTATACAGTAGTACTCCAAGTTACGCCTCTTCGAATTGCTTTACATTTACGTAAGATCTGGGGTTATTTTAGTGTGTAGTTGTAGCTTCTTTCTGCAGTTCCAAAAATGAAAACTGCAGTTGTAAAAGCTAATTTGTGTGGTTGAAAAATTGCAAGTAGAAAGAAAAATATAAAAAAGTGTAAGTGCAGAACAAAAAAAAAGATTACTATAATTTGAAAGAGAGAAATATACAAAATGTAGAGCAAAAAAGGTATTTGCAGTTGAAAAATTTTCTTAAAATAACCTCTGCGTACGATTTTAATCAAGTTGCAGAATTTGCTTTCGAGTCACACCCGATTGTTTTCGACGGTGCTTCGACTAACGGACATTTTAGAGTTACGACTGTACATACCTTCAATTCAGTATGAAAATGTAATTATGTTTTTTTTTAAATATCTTTCATTTAATAGTTTTATTTCACAATAAAATGAAAAAATGATTCGTTCAATAGTTAAAGCAGTGAAATCTACCTTTTATCAAATTTTAACTACTTTAATTCAGTAGTTTTCAAACTTTTTTGGTTACGGCACTGTAATTAATACTAATATCCATAACTGTAGGCTCTCGATATTTTGATATTTTTTCATTTTTTCTATATTTCTTGTATACTTTTGGTACTTTTAAAAGTATATTTGTCTGTTTATTTGTTTTGACTTAACATGAAAAGTTTTTAACCAATTTTTATGTGACTTACACTGTTCGAAAGCATAAGACCCTAGAATTAGTTTAGGCTATATAAAATTGTATTAGGACAGATCCGTATTAAGGAAAATTTACAAATGTTATAAATAAAATATAAAGATAAATTAAAAATAATTGTGCCTAAACCAAAATTTATATTGAATAATTAGATCAGGTGCGTATTCGAGAAAAATGTATAGAAAATAATTTTTTTTTTAAATAAACGCAGGCGAAGTCGCGGAGAACTTCTCGTAAACAATAAGAAAATTCACTGGACCCCCTTGTATCCATGTATTCATTCTTTAGATCTAAAATCTAGAATCCTTCGAATTTAATGCAGTTAATTTGTCAATTTTAAAATTTTGTAGTATCACTGGCGATTTTTTGTTTGTTTAGGGAGTCAATCATTTAGATATATAAAATACAATTTCGATATGTTACAATCCAAAAGGTTGTACCAGAACTTAGCGGTGCTAGGTACCACAGATTTCGGCGTAACTAATTGGAGACATAGACCAACCGTTCGCTTTACAATTGAGATAATTTTTTAGTTTACTTGTTGTAGGTGCATGACCGATGTAGAATTCTTTCTGTCTCTGTTGCATTCTACTTGGCGAAACAATGTTGATTTGACAACGTACTTAACCATTGGAACCGTTTAATCTATTATTTATATTTGAGAATTTGTATGTAAATTATATATTATTGAATCTGTATTTTACAATTATTATATATTTAAATATAGATGGACTAATTCTAATAGAGTTATTAAGTTTTAACTCAAGTTATTATTGAAAAATATAAGTTTTAGATAAAATTAGAAACAACAAGAACTTATGTCCAGAAACCATGAATACTTTCTTTTAATTCGGAGTAAAATAGTGAATTGTATCTAACAATAAATTACACATATATGTTGGTGTAATCCAAAAATTTATTACGTAATCTGTACCTGCAACATATTAAAAAAATTGATATGATGAATCCTGACTTACGAGACACTTATAGGTACCAAAAATGACTCATGCCCTTGCAAATATATTAAGTAGTTATTAATGTGATATTCTTTATGAATTTGTTTAAGAATTTAAAACTGAGGTACTTAATTTACTAAAACACAGTTGATTCAGACCGTACAAAATATTTTTTTAAAAATTATGTACATATGTTATATATACAATATACATATGTTTGATTTTTTTAGGAATTTAAATCCTGAGACACTAAAAATAATTTTCCTTTTTTCAAAAATCTCAACAAAATGATTTTTTTGTTTTCAATGGGGCTCAAAGTATTTTCTACTTAGATCCACAAACTGTCATAACACGCCACTGATTAAAAATATATTTAGTCGAATTTTCAATTGTACTTATTTATTATTATTATATTTTCCTTAAACATAATAAATTATTGTATCAGATAATATATCTTCATCAGTTTTACCTTATTTATACTGTTTAATCTGAATAGTTAATTGATATACATTATACATTGTTTTTATTAATAAAAAAATATTCAAATTAAAATATTGCATTGTTTCTGAAACAACTAAAAAATTTCAATAATATTATCAACATCTATAGTTGAAATACCGTGCAAAAAATCGAACAAAAGATTAAATATAATTATTAACCTTTTCGTAATAGAGCAAATGTATATTGTGCATATTATCATATAATATTAAGTGAAGTATGAAGCCATTTAAGAAGTTTTCTTTAATTTATTTTTATCGTTTTTGTTTTATTTAAATAAACGAATAATGAAGTATATGTCCAACACTCTTGGTTACATTTTAATGGTATTTTTAAGTATTTGTACGGAATATATTAGAATAAAGTGAACTGTTTTTTATTGTACTGTTACTTTACGTGCTAGTTTTTTCAAATTGTATTGAAATTATGTGGTAATACCAACTTGACATTTATTTTGCATTAAATACTTTTACATATTACTTTATTTTTAAGTATTTTTCCATTGATTTTTTTTTTAAATATTGGTAATTTTATACACATTTTTTCAAGATAAAGACAAATAAAACTGTATACTTTTTATAGGTATTTTAAGACGTTTTTAATGTGTTAGTTTACAATAAAAATATAGCTACATATATGAAATTAATACTGGGTTCTGTCTGTACAATGTACTTGTAAATATATGTTATGTTATATGTATATACAATATATACATTTTTTATAGTCTTACACATAGACATACAGTATAGACTACGCATTCTGTATTAACATAATGTTGTAACATTTCTCCAAAACGGTATCTATCTATTTTTCTAATAAGAATGAAATATAGACACTCCTTTAAAAAGGACTAGTATATCCCAAACCATTTTTTATTTTTTTTAACACTGATCTGTTTTCGAGTCAGATGCGCAGTCCATTCTCTATGTTATGATCTTGCATCATTTTATAGGCAATTTAATCCTTTTGTTACTTTTTCGAATTTTTATATATCTACATTTGTTTCTTACGACTTGATAGGCAAACTAAAAAACCGATGTTGATAAGACTTTTACTGTTTAAAAGCCTAGAAATTGTGGAATTTGTTTAGGCTATATGATAATTATATTGGGAGAGGCTCGTATTAAGAAAAATTTACAATTTATATTTTTTAATTAAAATATGTAAAATTGACAAAAATATGGAAGATAGTTGTGGTGGTTATTTAATTACCCCAAGAAGTCAGGCGCGTACTAAAATAATTAAATAGAATTTATATTTTTTAATAATATGTATGAAAACATGAATGGTTAAAAATAACGCGAGTGAAGCCACGATGATTTTCTAATTATAATCTAAGGTTGTGACAATTTTTTTTTAAACCTCCATAAAGCATTGTGTACTAAAGATATAAAGCTATACCTAATATTTAAAAAAAATCTGTTTATTTTGAAAGTTGAGAATGATTTTGAAAAAACACTCAAATGAGATCAAAATATGCATCCGGGGCAACTATAAAATAAATATATATTTTATAAGTGAATTATTACATCATTTTGTGTAGGCGCTAGAATAAATGTAATATTGAAAGCAAATATTTCTTTCGTTTGAATACTTGCAAATAATTTTAAATAACACCATAACGATTGTCTTTTAAAACCCATTATTTATTGCGTCATAACTGTAACAGGATCTAAAAAAACATAATTGCCATTTACATTTAAATGTGTTTAGTTATAAATTGTTATTATTATATTTTTTGCAATTTTATATTACTTTTATTATAATTAACCTAATACATTATTAATTAATTATTATTACTAATGTCTTCAATGCAAAACAAAATTAATTTACGGATGTAGCAAAAGTCATTTTATATATACATAACTTACAATTGAAAAAACGAAAAGATATTTTTTTTAGGGTTCATGATTATAGAATACACTCTGTTGATGCAGCCTGAAGGATTTGATTTTCCATTAAATAATTGAGTATTTTTGATAAGAAAATACTATTTGTATTCGTTGAACAATAAATGAATTCTTCATATTTAAATAAAAATAAACTTCGTAAATTCGGTAGCCCGCCTTTAAGTATTATTATTTTTAACACGCAAGTTTGTTAGTAAATCAAATTATATTGTAGTAATCAGCACACGCGAAGTGACTTGTTAATTGTCGAAAATTGAATTGTTCCAATAAGTTGTATTTCAAAAAATATTTAAATTGTTTTAGTCATGATAATTATATTGCATTATAATTGACTTGGTAGAACATGCAAACAAAATTAAATATTTATATTTCACTATGAGAACTTTAAGATTTTTTTAAATCTGTACTTCTTATTTTTAAAAATCGTTTATTTAATTGACCTGTAACTAACATTGTAAACAAATCTTACAACTCACTTTTCACCCACTTATAATTGACGTATCGATTTGAAATTTTGTATACGTGTATAAGTCCGGTAACAATACAATATAGTATATCTAATGTCCGGTATCATAAAGGACCTAACAAATTTGTTAGCTAGCAAGCACTTTCAACTGAGATATCAAACTTATATGACAGTTCTTTTGGAGTTTGTTGATAACTTTGACAAGTTTCGCGCACGCGTTGTAGGTAAATACAAACGGTATTAAAACAGTGGTGATGTTATGAAAATTATTTTGTACGGTCAAAGATGCCAACTGTGTTACAATTAGTTGAAGTGTCACTGCTCTAAATTCCATAACTAATCCATAGATACTAGTACAGAATTAATACCCCATTTGAATGTAATTGCTAGCTAACAAATTTTGTTAGGTCCTTTATAATACCGGACATAATACTTTTTTCGTCACAACCCACTTGATGTGGTTATCAAAGATTTGACGAGCTTTACCTGTTGTATGTTGGTTAGTCAGTCAGTAACTAAAAATTAATAAAAAAAATGCATTTTAAAAACGAGCATTTATTAAAAATGCACTGTTTTCGAGTTAATAAATAATAAAGTGAACAGTTGAATTTTTTCAAATCGCAGATCAGTATCTCAAACCGTTCTCGATATATAACCTCTCAAACTTTAACTTTTTTTTTTCAAAATCGATAAGGTTAAGGGTAATTTTAACATTTATTTCGTATTTCATTCATATGTATTTATTATTGTTTATGAATTTCATTACGTATTCTAAGTGAAACGTCAATTGAAGTTGATAAAATCAAATAAATATGTATATGGCGCCTCCTTTTGCATCCTCGACTGCATTCTGCAGAAGATCAAATTATTCAATCGAGATACTTATAAAAATACATTTACGTAAATGGTTGTTAATTAAATCTATTAATAAAACTCTTTCTCTGCTGTATTCTATTGTCGAGTAAAAAATAACAATGAATCCATCCCACAAGGTCAAAGTGTGTGGAATCATCTTCATATATCACGAAAAAAAACACATACAGCATATTATACAGGTCGTGCAAACGTGAAAAAATCCAGGTTTTAATAACAGTGCACGTTTTATAAAAATCGATTTGCGTATGTGATTTTAGTTTGGCGTCATTAGTTTGTATCCTGGATACACTGGCGGATCCAAAAAATGGTCAAGAGAGTAATCAATAAACAAAAAATGAAGTACTAAATGCAAGTGTATTTACTATAATATTATTAATAATAATTTATTTGTTATTTCGATAACCGATTCAAATTCTACATTTTTTTCCGCTTACTCATTTGAGTGAGGTTTCTTTAGATAGGTCCCCTAAAATGCAACAAATAATATTTATAGAACCTTTTATTTTAACCCTTCAGTCACGATATATTTGCTTTCAAAGTCATTATCAAAGTGTTCTAACCCGTATAATTTATAAACTATCGATACAAATATCTGGAAAATTCCAGAATGTAGCTTTTTTGATTAGTACTTTCAATAAAAAATTATATTGAACTGAAGCAAAAATATAGTTTATGAAAAATTTAGAAATAATTATTTTTTTTAAATCGTCACAAATACATCTTACACTTTTATAGAGATTACATCTTTCGTCAACATGAAATAGCTCTTGATACATATTATCAAGTAGAGAATGTTTATGAAAATGGCTACGGAACCCTATCATGTGCATGTCCAACATGCATTGGACCATTTTATTTGTATATTACATTCATTCTATTATTGAGGTAATATGAAAAATTTGGCAACTGATTTTAAATATCCATTTTTGCAATTATCAAACCATGAGTATGCATTTGCTTTTCAATTAGGTACATTTTATGAAAACATAATGAATCGCAATGCTATCATTGTCATGGTTATGATTACATCCTGGACGGGGATAAAAAAAAACACATGTGTGATGAATATGGTTATGAGACGTGATATGAAAATGAATCCGTGTTTATTTCCCCGAGCTGAATATCCACAACAAGATCTTACGTTGTTATTTGGATTTGTTTATTTCTCTGTAATGGGTCATCGACTTTAAAATGGCCAGTAAAATTTACCACAGTAAACAAATTACAAGATAAAAACAACAAGTTCAAGATTCGGTTTCAGTGTTTAACTTTGATTATATTAAACTGAATTTGAGTTACATAAAATACTACCGGATTTTTTTTGCAAAATAATTTTTTAAATTAATTAAAAGATACTACATTTTCTGTACTGTTATTTTTTTAGTCTATATCCGATTAGAATTTTTAACCGACTTTAAATAAGAAGGAAGATCCTCAATTCGTCTGTATATATTTTTTATGTATGTTCGGGAATAACTCCGACAAATATGCACCTATTCAGTGCAATTTTTTTTTGTTTGAAAGAGTATAATCCCGAGGTATTCCCGTATAAAAAAATATTTTGGGATGTCGCCCCTTTCTTTTACATACGATTTTGATGATTTTTTTGGTTCATAAGTTATGCGTGGGACAAGAATTCATGGGACATACACACAGACAGACAGACACGGAATGAAAAGTATTTATCTTGACAGGAAACGGAAAGGTCAATTTAAAATTTTGAAATCGGAGATAAATTTTTTTGTCTCATTTTAAAACGATCACAAAGCTACTTCTACCTATCTTCGATATTGCGAGGAAGCAAAATACAATAGGCATGATGCCAGTAACAAAGTATCACTGAAATTATGATTTTAAATAATGAAATAAGTTAAAAAGATTCTAAAAAATGTATTTATTTTTATATTAAAAGCGAGATTAATATGATTTTTGTTAAAATAAAAACTCAAAATACAGCAATCCGCCATGTTTGATAAAACAACAGTCAGAGTGGATGACGTCACGGCTACGAGAACGTCATTTTTGTTTCATTAATATCTGCACTGTTTATAAATTATTTTGTGGTTTTAAATTATCAATTTGCTCAGTTTTCTGTTACCAAAAATAAAAACCAAGAAACATTAGCGATGGAACAAGGATTTGTTATAGTTGACAAGGAGTGTTTACATAGGCATGACGTCAAAAATGCGCCATGACACCTGCGAGCGTTTTGGCGTCAAATTCAAAGTTAGTTTTAAAAGGGTCAATTTTTGTGATTAAACCTTTATTTTCTGCAGAAATAAACATTTTTTTTGGAAATAAGAGACACGTAAGATCATCATAAAATAGTTTTTAAAAATTAGGCATCATGCCTATTATATTGTTAGTATTTAATACCTATATCTCACATCCGATCATACAATATTAAAATTAATTTTGTCAGTTATAAACACAATGAATTGTAATTTGTTCAACTACATCCCAAATTGACGATTACCATTCAAGACCACGCCTTCTTGATGATATTCCGAATTACATTTTTGTTTTCGGACGGCACGGCGCGTCAGGTCAGACACACTGTTATATTGTTTACGTCATTGAAAGGCTCTGTGTTCACATCCTGGATACTGATTGTTTTGTTTATGCGACCAGTACGAATCCGCAATCTGAATTATGATCAGGGATCGGGAAAACCCGGGTGTGCTGTTGTGGTCGGTCGTTCTCTGCATCTCTAGAGGTGACCGCGGTCGTGGTGAAGAAGGCATTTTTAGTTTTGGAATGAATTATATTTATTACGGGTACCGGTTCTAGGGAATGTTCTACACTGTTAAAAAAATAGAGCTAACAATGCTATGTAGTTGGCCGATATTAATTTGAATTATATTTATGATTAATACGTTTACGTTGAGGCAACAAAGTAAAAAAAATAGTTCCGCGTAGTTGTACTTGGTTGCAAATTAACTCTCACGCGCGAAGTGTGTTTTTACTTTCTATATAAGTACTTGGAAAAATTGATTTTTTTTTAACAAGGAACAAGCGCCTCCGAAAGCTTGTATTACGATCTAGCCATCTTAGAGACATTACTTAATGCCCTATTTGCAAGATCAAGACTTCAGCATATGACGTCCACCTTCAAGTATAAGAATAAATTGATACAAAATGAGCTAAACACAAAATTGTAAATTAATTATTTTATATACATAGATAATAGTACATTTAAATATTTTTTATTAATACAACAATATACCTATATTGTTTTTTCAACCGACAAAAAATATCTAACATAAATGTCCGTTACTTAGGCTAAATGTACATTATTATTTACTTCAACTACATAGGTAGTTGACTGAACGAATTTTTTACAACGAGGTCGCGTAGTTGACGGAACAATACTATTCCATTCGCTGCATTTAATGCTGCCGGGTAGTTGAGTGTACTACGTTTTCTTTCCTTTCTTAGTATCTTTTTAACAGTGTATATGTAATATTTAAAACTGACAATAGAATTATTCCTAGAAGTCTCGTATATTAGTTTTGTTTAGCTTTAAAGTGAATTTGAATTAATGTTATTAAGTAGGTATTCGTTATTTTGATGCTATCGTGTTATGTACTTAGTTCAAAATTCGGAGTATTGAATAATAAACATCTGCCTAGATAATACGCAGTGCTTCCTCGTGCTAATTTCACCAAAGATGAATTATTATATAATTCGAAATTTTTCTTAAGACGCACCTTATAATTTTTTCGTATATTTAAAAAAACAAATGACGATTTTTTAAAGCAAATTGAGATAAATCTTTGTAAGGAAATATTTTACAACAAACGTTGTAGACCTATATTATAGGAAATTGAATGCTCTACAAAAAGATTCTATAAAATTTTCTCGTAACGTGTCGTTCTTGAGATATCTTGAAAAAATAAATATTTTGGGATGTCACCTCACCCCCTTACACACGATTTTAAAATCGGACCGTCCTCAAGCCAGACCCAACCATCTAACCAAGTTTCATTAATATCGATTCAGTAGTTAATGAGTTATGCGTGTGACAACGATTCAGGGGATAGACACACAGAAGGTCAATTTAAAATTTTGAAATTGGTGAACAATTTTTTTGTCTCATTTTAAAACGATCACAAAGCTTGTCATATCTTCGATATTGCGAGAAAGCATTAATACATATTTTATATTGCTTTTAAAACTGTTAATTTATAAGTTTCATTTATATAATACAAAAATATGCAAAAAATCTGTATAATATTTATAGAAGTATTGATGAGTATATTTTGTTCGCTACAATGTTTTATAGATACGATTGGAATTTAGATCCGGCATAAAAATTAAGATTCAGATCGTGTAAATAATTTAACTCGTTATCATATTATGCCTATCAAGTGGTGTTAAAAAAGATTATTAAACTTTAAACATGGTTAGCATTAGAATTATTACTCAATTCACTAAAAAATACTTCTTTAGTATTTTTATATTGGTGTTAATGTAGGGGATATTTATTTTTTAATGCTTTATTATTACTTAACTTTTGTATTTATTATTATTATAGCTAAAGAAACTGTTCAGAATTTATAAATCGTTTTGAGAAGGAAGTCAAATAAAAAATATATAAAATATAAAATATATAAAAATATATAAAATATATCAATCGAATTTGACAACCTTTGACAAAGCCGCAGGGTTAGGGGGGGGGGGGTAAAAACCATGAAATTTGTGTGACGTAATTTATAGATGGTACCTAAGGTCGTATTTTAGGGACCACTAGACTAATAATGATCAAGTACCTTGCGTCAGAATTAATTCAATGTTGAAAGGATTAACCCATTTACAAAAATATATTTAAAAGATATAATCGATAAGAAATTAAATATTAATTATAGTATGAATACGACAATCAAATCAACACGGTAGTGTTTTTTGTTTAATTGATTTTTGTATGTATTGAATGTTGATGTACATAGACATTCCGATATTATTTGTCCGAGACCTTGATCTTGAGACCGCGCCAAAACAACTAATCAAAACAAAGACCGCTCCTGCCGGTTACCTTCACCTCATCAGTGGCATCCATCATCGCATCATGCAACTCTAATCATGCCGTGAATATTGTGGGCTCATATGTGTGTGATTCAGTGTCTGTCAAAAGTTGTGATTGTTATTTAATTTTTAAGTATTAGCTGTACCCGCGGCTTTGCTCGCGTGGACTACGGAATTATTTTTGAAAAATATAGTTGAATTAAGTACAAACATGATTAGTTATTATTGTAATAATAACTAATCAACACCTAAATTATCTAACAAAAACGAATCAGAACAAAAAGTACAAATAATTTTTGTTCTGTTTAAGACCCATTACATACTAGCGACTTTTAGCAGCGCGACTATCGCGTTCATTCATTTTACATTGTTTTATATGTAAATCGCAAAACCCATACACTGTGGCGATAGTCGCGCTGCATACAATAGTATGCATAGCATGTCATGACGCGACTTTTAGTAGTCGCTAGTGTGTAAGGGCTGTAAATCGGGACTGCGAACCGGAACTGGACCGAAAACCGTTATTATTTGCCAGACCGTTTTTTTCGATTCGATACATGTTAAAATACGCGTGTTAACATGATCTTATTCCACACTTCAATTGTCGTTCGAACTATCATACAAGTACCATAAAATGTTCTAAATTATAGTAGAAAATAAATTTTTAATACAAATCATTTTTTTTTAAATTAATCACTCGAAGCTGTACCGAAAATCGGAAAAACCGTTATTTTTTCGGATCGAAAACCGTAACCGAACCGAAAAATATGTTTTTACAAACGGAACGAAAAAAATAACGGTTCGAAGCCTTGGTTTAAATTTAAAAGTTAATTACTGAAAATAAAATAACCTATTATTGACGATCTAAAACCAAGGGAGTCCGATGCTAGCCGAGCGCCGCCTGTGAATCTTTCCCGTCTAGTTCACGCGTTATTAATAATATTTTACCGTATATAAAGTCATTTCCCAAACTATATGACCAAATTGGATGCTGTAAAGGGCAAATTATATCTACATTAAGTACTTATGACGATTGAATAATTTATTTCGATAAGGATTAAAGTTTTGCAGGTCATAAGTCCACGTAAACAAAACCCAAATATTTTAAATTTTCGTTGTAGCATAAAAGCAGTCATTGTAAAATAAAGTCATGGTATCGCGGACTTTATTTTAGATCTTTTGATTCTACACAATTATTTACTACATTATTTTGTTCTATACTTAACAGTTTAGGCAGCGTACTGCAAAAGAGCGCGCTGGCGGCAAACTTTTCTCCGATTTGATTTACTATTATCGTCACTGCTTAGTTGTTATGTTACCTAACGTAACAAAATATAGCCTTTATGTGCATCTGTGACAGCATATTTTGCACACGCAACCACATTATGTTCTATTTAAACCGATATATTAACATTAAGCTTAAAATTTACCGTTAGTCTACAAGTTTATAAGTATGTAATATATGTTTTTATTTGTTGATTCAACATATTAATCAATGCTTTTTATGTGATTTTTTTGCACACGTATTTTCACAGATTTATGTACATATGGTTTTATTTCGCTGTTAAATACCACTTGTTGAAATATTCTTATTAATATATGGTTTATTGTAATTATTTGAAGGTCATGGGAATATTTTTTATAAACATGGATGACCGCGAGGAACAGAAAATCTTGTTTTTATAAAAAAATAATGTACCTTATAGGTCATTTAAATATATTTAATAATAAATGATCATTTTAATTATAATATACTATTTGTATACCCACATATATGTATGTATTTATAAATCGTAATGATAATAATGGTAAATTAAAAAAAATTGTAACGATTTATTTTGATTGTTTTATTGAAGCTTATTGTCACTATTAAATTACCATTTATTTTAATGTATTTTTTGAATGAATAAAGTGATCATTTGTTTACTTACCACGCGTGCGCGGGACTTGTCAAACACTTCATGCAACATCAAGGGAACTGTCAAATTGGCTTGATACCCCAATTAAAAAGTGCTTGCTTGCTAGGTAGCAAAGTTTGTTAGCTCATTTGTAATACCGGACATAAACATGACTAATCAAACATTTTTTTTTGCAAATCTGAATGAATATAGTCATAGTGTTTTTCATAGATTTTCAAACATAAAAATTAGTTTAAAAGGATACGAAAGATAGCAACATATTCAAGATTATCGTCTCCAAAATATAATTATAATCAAACAACAATAAAGTTTAAGTATACTTCAAATTAGCAGAACTAAATACAGTATCTCCAAATATAGTAACATGGTCTTTTAATAAAATCACATAATTTATGTATTTCTTGTATTTTAAGAACTTTTTACAAATAAGAAATGACCAATTAAAGATATTTTCTTATCATTAATTTTAATCTCTGAGGCTTCTAAAAAAACTGTACATATAATTGGTTAATTTTGGTTATACGTTACATATTCATTTTTGTTTATATATAATTTAAATATTTGAAAAAAATATAGTATATAAAAGTGTGATATTATATAAAAATTATTTCTTTAATTGTTAATTATATTTAAAAATTGTAATTTACATTAATTTAATTTTCTTCAAGTCCTTGAAGTAAAATTGGTTTGTATATGAAAAACATTGTATCATAGTATACGCATTATTTTTTAAAATTAATTTTTGTTATTTTATCGATGAACGTAAATTAAAAAAAACAAACATAATTAAATGTTTTTGTGTTATTGGTTAGGATATATAAAACAATTTTTATTTAAGTACAAAATATTGTTGCATTTTTCATTAATCAAAAGATGTGCAAAATTAAAGGGGCACTAAAATTTTCTAAATTTTAAATATATTTTTGAATTATTGTTTCTCCGCAATAAAATTTTAATTTTTAAATCATTAATTTAATTTTTTTAATGAAGCGCCGAATTTTTTTTTTTAATATATAAGTATTTCTTTCTACCGAAGATTCGCTTTAACGGTTGATTTACTTACTCTATTTGATATTATCTCTATGAAACATTTCATTTGAATAGAAAAATACAATTTTCTTGGCATTATTTAAAAAATACGCACAATTTACAATATATTTTAAAATTTAGTCAAATAACATATTATATAAAACATTTTTGGATCATTATTTTTCACAATCGATCCTGACTTAAGAGACAGTCTGTAGAAAGATAAATAATAATAATAATAGCGAGAAACTAAGAGTTGATATCTAACTGTGATATATATTCATTATTATTGTATTTATATCATACTTACTATGATCTATAATCGCATGTTTAGATGTCATTTTCGATTTTGTTACATTTTCTCTATAGTTGGGTTGATTTATCACTTCCGCATTTATCATTTTTACTTTCTTATACCCATGTATATGAAATATACATGTAGTATAAGTGCGGGTGACCAGGTTTCCGGTTTTGACCCGGAGTCTCAGGGTTTGCACACTGAATCTCCAGGCTCAATTGGGTGCAATTTCTCCGGATTTTGCAAAAAATGACGACGACTAAAAAAAAAGGTCGTCAAAAATGGGGACATAACAGTGCAGATTATGGTAACAAATTTTATGAAAATAAAAATAAAATAAAGAAGGGGTCTTCATTTACATCTCAGGGTTTACCAAAACTAAAATCTGGTCACCCTAAGTATAAGTATTGTAAAGCCGATTTTTTTTAAATCCATATTTTGATGAAATTATCCATTTTGACCTTCCCTGAATCCATTCCGACTATTTTCGCCATGATATCTGTGTGTCTGTGAGTCTGTCTGTAGACGCTGTAACTCAAATACGACAAATCGTAGAAGGATGAAATTTTATATTTAAAATTAATTTTTGTCTGGGAAGAAAACATCCTATTTTTTAATACGATCGTTCAACCGGAAACGAATGTTTACTGATGTCAATTTTTGAATTTTTTGGATTATTTTTGAAATAATTTTGATCAAGTTAAAAATTGTAGATATCTAATATTAATAATTTATTATTTTATGTTCTATATTAGTATGGATAAAAGCTTGACATATCCTCAAAATAATTATCAATAAAAATTTTCTGTTTCTATTAATTTTTTTTTCTTCAAGCGTTAGATACATAAGTTTTTTTATGAATTAATATTTTAACTAAAATTATATTTCAAATTTTTTATTCATTTAAAGAAAGCATATTCATTGAAAATTACTGAGAAATTATGCTACATAATTATCTTATTTATATAAAAAAATCCTGAAAATATCACATAAAAAATTTTACGACCCTTTGGGATTTAGTTCTGAAAATCTCAGATGTTTTTAAATCTTGATTTTTATTAAATGTTTAAGTGTTGACTGTAACTATAAAAAATAAAATTAAAAATACATAAAATATATTTTAGTACCTACTATTTCGTACATATTATATCTTGAAGATAATTCATGGTAGGGTACTTCTCATAAATTTGAAGGTAGCGATTAAACATATGTAGTAAATTTTGTTAACTATCAAAATGGTGTTGTTTTTCTAATAAAAACAGTAGCTTATCGATGTAAATTACAATACTATAATTATAATGTTTGCAGAAGTGTGTTACGACATTTTTTATCTCGGGTATTCATCTCTGTAATTTAAATTTATATTTGCTTGTCTTCAAGGTTCCTATAGTAGGAAGAATAGTATTTATAATAATGCCTGTATCTGTACCGTGTTTGTGTTGTTAGTTCAGAATTTATTGATATTAATGTACTTTATAATTGAATTTTCTTTAGATGCGAGGAAATGAGGTGCTTATTGAATATTATTTCAAGGTTTTGATAATTTTCAATACACGTGCCTTATTATTATAAATGTAAAATTAATTATGTGATAATAGATATATTTTACTAATTATTCATATGTCCGGTGTTATAAACGAGCTAACATAATTTGCTAGCTTGCAAGCACTTTCAAATGTGGTTTTAAACCTATTTGACAGTTCCTTTGATGTTTCATGTAGTGTTTGACAAGTGTCACGTACACGTGGTAAATAAACACCAACGGTATTAAAACTGGTGATATTATAAAAATTATTTTGTAATAAGTTGAAGTATCATCTAAAGTCCATAACTAATCCATATATACTATCACAGAATTAATATACTATTTGAAAGTGCTTGCAAATTTATTAGCTTCCTTATAATACCATACAATAATCATTTAAAACGAAGATCCTCGAAGAGACATAAAAAAGTTGATATTGTGTCGGTCTCGTCTCATTCGAATTTAAAACAATCTCGTCTCTTTCTGGTCTTGTCAATAATAATATAATGCCAATGGTGAAGCCGAAAATAAATAGTATATTTTGTCAGCAATTTTAGAAATTAATATAAATTATGTTATTCAGAAAAATTTTATATTTAGGAAAATTAACTAATTCGATATATTGGATAAAGTTAAAAAATTAATATTCTATTGAAATAACATTCTTAATGATTAATATGTAGAAAAACCTAATAACATCAAAATTACTAAAAGGCAGTACCTAAAAGAAGTTTACTGCCTTTTACTTAAGCACGGCATTATAACTCATTTAACCTAATGGGTGCTTTGTATATTTATTTCAAATTTGTATTGAATAAGTTGACAAAAATTACTTTAATTGTTGAGAAAAATTAATATTGAATCTTTTGAATTCATACAGGCGAGATTAGAATGCTAGCTGATGACTTTTACTTTTTTTATTCTTAGCTTGACACAAATTAAAACTTTAATACAGTCTTTATAATGACAGATGATAATGAACTTTTATAAAATGATTTGTTTGTTTGTATCACGAATGCAATTATGAAGTATTATGAAGAATTAATTCTATTATTAATAAATAATACTATAGTCATTCAAACAAAAAATAATCCACGCATTTTTCAAGTATCTACTTGTGTATCAATCATCTATGTAGTCATGCATTGCAACTTATATTATTAGGAAAGTTTATGGATTCATAACAAGTAACAAGTCACCTAGTCCATTATACGAAACTGTTACCAAAACTTGATGACACCCATTTTTCGAAATACCAAATCCAATATATTTTTCCATAGGTGTCAGTTGAAAAAAAAAATTAAATTTCAATGTTACGTCTAGTTCAGACTAGTATTTTAGTCGAGTGGCGAGTGATTTACTTACGACTAAATGTTTTAGTAACTGAAAAATGTCCGGACTATTATAGTACATTAGTAAATGACGCGCGTCAAGATGAACAGTATACAACGTGACAAAGTAAAAATAAATAAATTTATTTATTTATTTGTAATGACTATGTTCAAAGAAGTCAAGGAAGAAATTAACGAGAGATAAGAAAATGAATCAAAAGAATTTCTTGTCAAAGCATTGAACTAAGATACCCAAATGCTCTCCATGAAAAATAGTGTCCAAAGTCAAAAAAGTTTAAGGTTAATCATAAACCCATTTCCTTAGCAATAAAATTAAAATTACTAGGTTTTTATTACCATATAATTTTTCAAGTTTTTTTTTTTTTAGAATAATCGATTGTTGATTTATTTATTGAACTTTACATAACTAACAGATGCGTCATAAATATTTCATATTGAAAAGTTATTAACCATTTATTAAAATGATACCTGCTGATTAACCTTTCGATTACAAACATATAGGCAACAGTAGCTATTCAATATTTTCAATAACTATAAATTAGGATACAATATTATAGATGTTTGCTTCATTCAATTTAAAAATATAAACTGTTAGTTGTTTTGTTGCCTTTTAATAGTTTGTAATTTTAATTGCCTTTATCTTCGTTTGTAATAAATTATATTTTTTGAAATATATCGTTTGCCTGGGGTAGCAATTTAGGTAGCTAGAAAATAAAATTAAAGAAATACGTGAAGGTGAGCCAAAGGTCGCTGAAGATGTTGCTATTATAATTTATGTTTTATTAATTGTATATTATTAATTATACATATATTATTCATACAAATGTATTTTTATGAGTTTTTATCGGAAGCAACAAAGATATTAGTAATTATTTGTTGACATTTATTTATGTGCTTGACTGACATGTGTATTTATTTGTTCGGTGTTTTTGTTTGATGAGTTAATACAAAATACATGTAAATAATTTTTTTTATTAGTATTTTTGATAGATCAATTATTTTTGTTCCGGTGTGATTTTTGTTTTTAGTTTTTTTTTTCTTATCTATTATTTAATTGTATGATTTATCAAACAGGAAGTAATGTGATAAGAAAAGTAATTATTATTTGAATCATAAAAAAATTGAAAACTATTAATTTTGATTGATTGATTTGTACTTGAATATTTATCACTTAAAAAAATTATTAATATTGTTTGTTTCATTGTCAGTATACATATTTATCCACATATGTATATGGTCTAAACTCTAATATTTTGACTCTTATGCGAGATAGGAGGTTATATTATTATTATTAATAATATTTTTGGGGCGCGGGAGTGAAACAAAACACTGTCTCGTAAGTTGAACAGAGAAAGAAGAGGGGAGGGGCTCTTCACCTTTCTTTCTCTTTCATTTATATAAAAAAATAGTTGCTACGATGTTTAATAAATAATTTTCATTCATAAAAAAACTTTTTTTTGTTATAAAGATGACTTAATTAAGCGATTCAACTACATAATAATTGAATTAGAGTAAGCCCGTTTTAATGAATAATTACACTCTATATATTTTAATAAAATATAGTTATGAAAAATATTTTATTTAGAAATAAACGCAGCTGAAGCCGCGGGAATTTTCTAGTTTATGTATAATATAATTAATTGCACTTACTATTCTATACTTTTTTATGAAAAAAGTTAATAAATTTTCAGTTTATTTAAAAAACGTGCAGTCAATTAGTTTAGTGATGACAATTTCAAAAAATATTTTCGTTATTTACAATTTTTAATGATATGCAAATTAAAAAAGTATGTTAATTTAAAAGATTCGTAATATCGAATATGTAATTTGTTTAATACTAATAATAATAATAATAACAATAATTGGAAAAATATTATAATTACAAAAAAAAACTAATCTTAGTCATACATTGATATGGATATTTATTTATGATTGTTTTTGAATAATAAAAATGCTTTTATAATTGATTAATTAAAAAATATCAAGAAAATTCCGACGTTGCGTAATTTGTCACAAACAATATCATTGCCAAGGTTGATATTTATATGCATACTATTAATAACTTCCATATGGGGGGAGGGGGGTATATGCATGTCGTGTGTGTACATGCGGGACAGATCGTATTTTATTGTGTGATTAATTGATTTATTGTTATATTAAAAAATATATTATAGAGAAACGTAAATAACTTTTTTTCCTTTTCTGAAACAAACCTTCTAAATTGTTTTTTGGTAATAAATAAGAATGAAATAACTTATTAATGAAATTAAATAATGAAATAAATAATTTTGTAGGGATGTTCATGAGACGAGACAAAAACTGAGTTCTCGTCTCAATGACGAGAGGCTGTTTCGTATCGATTTCGTCTTATAAAAAATAAAGCCGCCTCGTCTCGGTCTGGTGTGATTTTTTTATATTAAAAAATCACATTTATTTTTGTGTAATAAACAGACATTTTGAAATATAAAGGGTTATATATTTTACTTTAATTATTCATTTAAAAATTAATATCAGA
The DNA here is from genome assembly GCA_961205875.1 of Sialis fuliginosa. Taxonomy (NCBI): domain Eukaryota; kingdom Metazoa; phylum Arthropoda; class Insecta; order Megaloptera; family Sialidae; genus Sialis; species Sialis fuliginosa. The sequence continues at coordinate 9,494,113 of OY540817.1, read as the reverse complement.
TGGTAAATTTTTATTCATTGTTGATTATTGAGAATCTAAGCCAGGTCTCATCTCATCTGAATTTAAGGCACTCATTTTAAATTTTCATTTTGCTACCTCGTATCTTTGGAAGAAGACCAACAAAAACGGGGTTTTCGCAATACCTCCTTCCGGTTGGTCCTACGACTAACATTAGATATTATAATATAATATGTAATATAATAAGATATAATTCTCAAAAACGTTTGTCTCAAACATAATTTTTGTAGATTCAGATGAGTATAAATCCTTTTATATTTTAGTGATGTTCTTCAAAAATAATAGGTGCAGTGTGCACTAGGGTGTTTCGTTTGAAACGAATATTTTTTTTTTTCCTCCGACACTGTGAAATATTGTTCTCAACACTGAAAAAAAGATTCCCTGAAAATTTGAGCCCTTAATTTTGATTTAAAGTACTTCCTTTTTTATTTTGAATTTTTCCCATTTAAAATACATGTATTTTAAACCACGTTTTTTTTTAATTTCTATATCTTGGCTGGATGTTAAACTATTATGTTGATAAGCATTGATATTTGTAGTATATTTAACGCTCTTTTGAAGACCTTAGGACAATTTCAACCCAACTTATTTCATATTATTTTTATTAGCCCTGTTAGTCATTTTTTTTATTTTTTTCACATATTTTTGAAAATATTGAGAACATGGCTTGTCTGGCTGAAAAAATGTAGAGACAAAAATTGTAGGAAATCAAATTTTCTACAAAAATGATGTCTATAAATATGTCGCTCGAATGCATAGTTTCGGAAATATGAACAGTTGAATATTTGAAAATCAAAAAAATATTAATTTTTTTGAGTTTTACTGTCTTAAATTCACTTTAGGCCTGTAGAGAAATGTCGTGAGAAAATTATAAGAGAAAAATTTCAACAATAATAGGAAAGAAAAAAATTAATATTTTTTTGATTTTCTCAATATTTTCAAAAATATGTGAAAAAAATAAAAAAAATGACTAACAGGGCTAATAAAAATAATATGAAATAAGTTGGGTTGAAATTGTCCTAAGGTCTTCAAAAGAGCGTTAAATATACTACAAATATCAATGCTTATCAACATAATAGTTTAAAATCCAGCCAAGATATAGAAATTAAAAAAAAACGTGGTTTAAAATACATGTATTTTAAATGGGAAAAATTCAAAATAAAAAAGGAAGTACTTTAAATCAAAATTAAGGGCTCAAATTTTCAGGGAATTTTTTTTTCAGTGTTGAGAACAATATTTCACAGTGTCGGAGGAAAAAAAAAATATTCGTTTCAAACGAAACACCCTAGTGTGCACATAATATTTTGTATACGTTTTTGATGTAGAGTGTTCACAGACGAACAGACGTTATTGAGATAATGTTCGTACTAGATTCAGGGACCCTACTAACGTGTAATTACGTTGTATGTATATTACCGATTTTATTATGCAGTATATAAAAACGTATGGAATTGTGTTTCGATATTTTTTTCCGTCAGTATGTGTAAATATTTTAATTTATAATGTATTGCCAATTTAAAATTTATTGCAAATTGATATAAATGATATTTCTTGTAAAAACAAACATGAATATAGCTTGTTAGATTGCGAATAAAAACATTATTTATGCCAATATATATGCAAATTATAATTTTGGTAGTAACTACACATTCCAAATATATATACCAACCGACTAGAGCAAAAGATCATTTCATTGGAAAAATCAGGGCAAATAATTTTTTTTCATAATATCTTTTGTTGACCCTTAAGTTGCCATCATATTCAGTTATTGTTTGTGGGTCATTCTAACGCATTGCATTCCAAATAACCCTTTTAAGAAAATTGGTCTCTTGCCGTATTTTGATTTTCATTATTTTTTGTACATTCTTTACTTTATTGATTGTTAATCAATTTTTTTAAATTAAAAATTGTAAATAATGGTGGGGAGGAGTGAGTAATATTGTGACAAACTGGGGAGTTCACAATGGAGGGGGTCGAAAATAAAAAAAAAATCGCGTGACGTAGTTTTTATAAACAGCCCTATTAATAATAATAAAGACGCTGTATAAATTAAAAATTATGAATATTTTTTAATGTTTGAGAGGTACTGTTTTAAACAACTGATGAATTTAAATATGGCGTCATTACTTCCGAAAAAATCGTCTGCAAATTGAAAGTAATAAAATTAACAAAAACATGCAATTTATTCTTTATTGAGATTGTTTAAATAATAGCGAGTCTGAAGATGCGCATCGGAATAAAAATACATCAAGGCCAATAATTAAATATTTAATGAAACCGAATTCTATTTTAATAGTTATTATTTATATATTTATTTTATTTTATACATTGACATTTGAGTTTTTAAGGTTATCAATGCATCTTTATTATTGTAATTTTATAATAAATTAATATTTTTAAGCTCTAATTGCATTTAATGATGTTTATTGTTTATTTCCTTTTGCTACTGAAAGAATTTTACCTTGTTTTTGTGTTCGTTACTTTTTTTAATCTGATCATGATACGATGTTTTTTTTTTCGAGATAAAAAAACCTATTAACATATTTTTTTAAAGGATATGGGAATATATATTATGATCATGTCTAAAAAAAAAGTTCTCGGTTTCAGGTCAAAACAAACACTTCTGTATCTCCTAGTGTGTCTGCCTCCTGAATCTTTGTCACTCGCATTAAGTATGAACCACAAAACCAATATTAATTAAACTTAATTTGTTGGTAGGGTCATCAAACTCGTATAGAAAGGGTGGAGTGATATCCAAAAATTGTTTTGTGTTGCAAAATATCTCGAGAATAACGTGTGTTACGTGAAAAGTTTAATGATTCTTTTGCTTTCTCGCCATATCGAAAATACGAGAAGCCTTTTTGTAGTGAATTATTTTAATGTAATAACATTTATAGTAAAATATTCCCATACGAATAATTTACAGAATTTTTCTTCCAGAAATACTAACGATCGTCAATTGTTTAAATGCACGCACTTTTTGCAGATGTTTTTTTAATGACCATTTTCGTATAATTCATGTTATCAATAGGTACCTACTTGAATTTCATAATTAATGGTTATGTCAGAGGGGAATGCAATACCTCGTAATAAGATAACTGACATTTTGGACATTTTCTGATTTAGTTTATATAGTATTTTCGTTCGTTTGCTATATTCTTAATTCAAGAAATACGTTTACATAAATGATAATTTAAGGATATCTTAAAAAAAGTATATTTCAAATTTTTAAATCGCTCTCCTCAAAAACCACATATTTGGAGTTATCATGTTATAATCTATGACCATTTATAGAAAACGTTGAAGAAAATAATTAATACATTCATGTATTCTGTTGACTATATTAAGCTAAAATTATGCGAAATTTTGACAACTTTATTTAAAATACATATCCATTATAAACATCGGGATAAACAAAAACAATATATTTGTTTAGTTTTTTTCAATAAAAAACGACGTCAAACAATTATTCTTGTAGATAATAATATTGTAGAACAATGTTTCTAAACTGGGGATCCGCAAAATAAAAATTTGCATGAATTTCAAAATTATTTTAATTACAGTAGTATTTTTTATGCGGTAAATACGATCAGTAAAACGCTTATAAAAAAAATCGCATTTTTAGTTTTTGAGAACCATATTTATAAAACCAAAACAATGAGTTAAATAAACCAAAAATCGCTAAAAAAAAAGTTTCTTAAAATTCGAGAAAATAGAATTCCTAAACAATTGCTTTGAAAATCTTTAAGAAACTGATACAAATAATAAAATACGTTTTTTTTTTAAATTTAAGCTACCTATGTATTTTATTTTTATAAAATGAAGATGTGATTTTTAGATGTTCGATAACGAATAATTTTTAATGAAATGGGGGTCTCAGAGTTTTGAAGTTTAAGAGCCACTGTCATAGAAGATTTTTGTATAATATGTGATAATTATTTATAAATTATAATATACTATTATAATACCCGGTACTGTTTGTCCAATGCTAGTTCGGAATGTGACCTTTATAATATTTCATTAATATCTGGTTTTGTCGAGATATTTCTGTAGAATAATGTTTAGTATCACCTTAATTGCGGATTATAGTTGAAATTAAAGTAGACTATTATTTATATTTTATCTCATTTTTATTTATAGGATTGGTTTTTTTATTTTATTTAAACTTTTCTTTAACAACATCCTTGTTTGTTTTTTAGTCGTAGTTTTTTTTTCAAATTTAGTCATATTTAAACTTTTGATTTATTTGAATTAATTTGATTTAATACCAACGACAATACATAGTTTTTTTGTTATTTATTATTATTTCTCTTCCGTACATTTTGTAGAATGTTTGATAATGTTAATAGATACAGGATTAGATAAAAACAGAACTGTGGAGTCGAAAAGATAAAAAATTCGGTCAATACATACACGGGTGTATGCCATAAAGATTCCGAAGTACGTAGTACGTGGATTGTTTAGAGCCATTTAAAGGTGTATTTTTGAGTTAGAAAAAAATATAAAAATAGTGTTATATTCTACCAATTGAGATCTACATTTTGACGCCCCACTTGCCTAGATAAAAAAATAAAAATTCTATGATGCCTCTTCCGATTTCTCCAATATTTGAATCCATGTTCACTTTAGTATTTGTTGTTGATAGCTTATACATATAACTTACGAGATATTTTGTTTTGACTGAAAAGGACGGACGAACGGAGCACAAAGTGAGATTATTTTCAATTAAGTATATTAAAAATAGTGGGAAATTATAGCGTCTTTTTAGTCAGTATTTTGATTTATTTTTCTTCATGACTAAAATTGATTTATTTGTATATATGGGCAAATCCACAGAACGTGGCCGCATTAGCTTTAAATTAAAATACTCAAATGCTTCTTCAAAATGGAACATTGAACGCACACTCTTCTATGTCGTCTCAAAATCTTCGTAACAAAGAGAAGAATAATTGGTCTCAATTTCAGGAGTGTGCTTCGGATGTTCCAAATGTTACAGCAAATAAACCAAATAAAAAACGCTGAAATTGCCGTTCGCTGGATAAATAATCGCGCATATGAAATGTAAGAGGTGTGCGCCTTTGAAACTCCGGGAAAAAGTTCATTGTACCAAAAAACATGTCCAGTAAAAATTTCAGATTCATTGGTTTGAATCTGAGAAAATTGCGGTGGTATGAATTTTTTTTTTTTTAAAAGTTCCATTCTGAAAACGTGAAAATAACCGATTTTTCAATGCAAATTGTGCTGCAGTTTTTATATGAATCAAGCAATCGACTTGTAACTCCATGTTTACATCCACAATAAAGTATACTTTGAGTTCGTGTACTTATGGGTGGGTAATATACATTCCCACACGCGCACTATTGCCGTTCCCCCAAAGCGGCCACGTTCTGTGGATTTGCCCATATACACACAAAATTGTAAGATTTGAAGATTGTATTCTTAAATTAAAGTCGTTACCTACATAATAACATAAACATTAACAAAGACTAATTAATATCATTTCTAATATATTTCATTCGAGTACAATAAACCCTATAAACAGGGACGTCCGCAAAAAAATGCAAGGCGGGAGGAAGCAAAAATTTTGATAAAATATCCCCCGCCGCAAAAAATAGGTAATGTTACCATAATAATACTAAAAGTTTAAATAAGTATATATATAGTATAGGTATCATTGATATTTGATCACATATATTTTCGAGATATAAAGCTAGACGTTGAGAGAGAGAAAGTGTTTGTGAATACAGTTTCGGGTTTAACTGTAGATATCACCGACGGACCACGACAGAACGGCACGCGCCATAATCACGTTAAGCAACACACCAGAATTAAATTACTGCTCCCTTGTCGGTCAAATTACACTCTTACAGCAAACGCCGAATGTTATTTATCGAGCAAATTGCGGACAACTTTAAATAATGGTATTGTAACCATTGTTTTGTGCGCGCACTGCTATTATAGAATATTATACTTGTGTCTTAATATTTTTGGTACGGTAAACGGTATTTTATATTGTAGACACATGATGGAAATAATAGACTTCATAATATATTAGTAGATAGGAGCTATTATTATTTTTAAATATTAAATTATGAGTATGTTTTTTGCTTCGATTTCTTGATCTTTCTGTTTTGTCAAAACAAATACTTCTTTCAGTAGTTGTCTGTTTTGTAAATCTTTGATACTCGTATAACTCATGAACAATTAAACGTATCTTAATTAAATTTGGTTTGTTAGTTGAGTCTGGCTTGTATAGATGGTTCCATATAAAAATCATCAAAATCGGGTGAAAAGGAAGGAGATAGGGTTGCTATAATTTTGTTTGGGTTCAAATCCTGTAAAGGAGGAAGAGCAAACATATTCTGAGATTGCTATACGAGCTATAAAACACTCGGTGCCGTTTGTATCAACTTATCAGTGCCATAAATAGAGGCTCTAGAACCCCGGGGCAGCATGTGATAGATAGGTACATTATAAAAATTTTGTTGAACAATTTTTATGCATGACTATTTTCAAAAAAAAAAAAAAGTTTTTCAATAAAAATGGGAAGAAGGCTTTTAAAATTTAATTATTTATAATAATTTTATTTCGTATATTTTCTTATTTTCTAAAAGTTTTCGAAAATTATGGTTTCTAGAATAATATCATCAGTTAGGATCTAAATGTCGCGGAAGGTTAAAGACCAATGCACTTATTTATTTATTGAAAGTTGCTAACAAAAAAATTATAAAAACAAACGTTGCAAATTTTACATCTTAAAAAAATTAATGACTTAAATGCAACTGAAAAAAAAGACAATTCAACAACTCTATCTGAGTGTAGTGCTAAACGATGTAAATAGAATTATCATATCTTAAACAAAACATAAAAAATGAGATCAAAAGAGTTCCCTTGACGGGATAATGATAGAGAACAAGCGAAAGAATGTTTAACAGCTTTAAGCTAATGGACGTCAAATGTTACACCAATGTCGAAAGTATGTATTTAATTGGGTAACTAACTACAATAATAGTACACTTTTTTAATAGAACAGTAATTATTGTATATATAAATTTAATAAAATGTTAAGGTAACATATGCTCATTTACATAAATTATAAAAGTTGGTAACTTTTATATCAGGAATAAAAATAGAAAATGCATTATAAAAACTAGCTGTTATTGGCGACTTCGTCTGTGTGGAATTTTTCTTTATCTATCTAATAAATTTTTCGAGATACAAAATAGCATATGTCCTTCCTCAGGATGCAAGCTATTTCCCTGCCAAATTTCATCAAAATCGGTTCAACAGTTTAGCCGTGAAAACTCAGATAGGCAGACTACTTTCGCATTTATAATATTAGTATGAACTAGTATAATGGTTTTAATTAATTAATTATGACGTAATGAAACCGTTTTTTTAAATGGCAATATATGTTTGGTATCTTTGGAAAGATTATTTTTAACAAAAAAAATTTCAGTTATCGATTTTTTTTTTTATTATTAACGTAAAATGATAAATAATAAGAAATATCAAACGTTTTACTGATTGTGAGATTTAAAAATCTATATACGGAGTTCCTTGATGTCTTCCCAATGAACTGAAATGACCCTCTTTAGAAAAAAAGATTTGATGATATCATAACAAATAACTAAAAATGAGCATAAATTTCCTATCAAACTATAATAAATATATTTTGAATTGAAAATACTATTAAAAAAATATACAATTGACACGGCACGCACAAATCATTTCATAGTAATAAAAATAACGGATTCACCTGAATTACATAAAAAAATTCACAAAAACATTTTATTTCCGCAACAGAAAAAAACATGCATTAATATTCAATAATAGATATAATTATAATTTTAGTAGAGCATAACACGAAATTCTTTGTTACATACTCGTATATATAATTTGAACAGTCACTGATAATAACATAATTATATAACAATGGATTTAGAAAATGTCCACCGTACGGTTTAAAATATCAGTGAAATTACAGCAAAATAGAACACATACATTAATAAACACCGATTCATGTATATCATATATTTACTCTCCTTTTCCAAATGATAGGGGAAACTATGTGATCATTTTTTAAAGCAGAAAAAAATTGTTCTACGATTTCAAATGCCTACTTGATCTTCCCGTTTCAGGTCAAGAAAAACAATTTACGTTTCGTGTCTGTCTTTCCCTTCAATCTTTGTCACACGCATAACTAATAAACCATTAAACCGACTTTAATAAAATTTGGTTTATTAGTTGTGTCTGATTAGTAGATGGTCCCAAATAAAAATCGTGTGGTTTGAGGGAGATAAGGGGGATTATTGGTATCCCAAAAGTGTTATATTTATGTTCTTTTAGATACTAATTAATCACTGAATTCCGGTCCGACCGGAATTCACGATTGTGCTTTAAATCTTCGATAATAAATTTATTGAATAAAAATCACAATTGTCTTGAAAAATTAAAATATGTTTGTTTGTCGAAATGTCAGACAAAAACTAAAACAATCACTCGAGTGCATATTAAATTTCAGTCAAGTAAGCTTTGGAAAAAAGAATGGTTGATGTTTAAAATTTTCATATTTATTAAAATTCGTTGCTTATTTTGTTAATGTATAACAGCAATGCTGGCTTTAGGGAGGGAGGCTGGGCGACTGCTCGGAGTGCCAGTTCAAAAAGGGCGGCGGACGGCCACAAGGAAAAAAACCTCTCCGAATAGACATGCATACTATCTGAATTTAGCTAATAGTATTAAGATACTACAGTATTGTTTATGATACATAATAGTAATGTATTGGTGCTATAAGATAATAATCTATGTAGAAAGCATACATATATTGTTTCAATTATTATTATTAATTAAAATAGAATTTTTTGAAAAAAAATCCAGTTCCAGCCGGATTTTTTTGTGAACTCCGGCGATTCTGGTTTCGATCGGAATTGAAAATTCCAGTTCCGGTACACCTATAGTACTTTAATTTATGCCAAACATGTTTCACTAAACCCCGGTGGTTCGCGGACCCTACTTTAAAAACCGCTGACAGTGAGAGCATTGAACAGCTTCCTCAGCCACATCCTCCTTAATCTATTTCGCACTAAAACACCTATAGCAGCAATTATTTACGCTTGTAGAAAATGTAATTGATTTAACTCTATCCAACAATTACCACGCGCGCTTACTTTTTGACAGGCATTGTTGTTTTTCTGTAGCAACAAAGTATTGGCTCCTTGAATAGTGCGTAAGGCCACGTGACAAAAGTCCTTGTGATTAAATCAGCAACGCCTTGGAGGGACGCGATCAAGTGGACATCCTGTTGTCTTAGCGACTAATTGAGACAGAGGATAATTAATATTTATACTTATAAATATATTTATTCGCTGTCCGGGATTTTATCTTAATGAATGCAGATATGTATAATATTTTATACAGTGCAATATTCATAAATAATGTGATTATCTCTCGATATGGATTATTATTAAAATAAACTGTGTGTGTTGTCATAGCAGATAATTATATTTTATGTATGTAGGTACATTATTTGTATATGGCAACGTATTGTTGATAAATGTAGATTGATATCTATTTAATTTGGGTTCTGTTTAATTCATTTTAATGGAAATAGATTAGATAAGTCAATATAGATCGTGAGTAAATCTGTTTTTATAGTGTAATGGATGTAAGCCGCGTTAGTTTGGTCGTGTTATCGGCCAACGTTTCGTCACACATTGCAAGAAATTAAAAATTAACAAAAAAAGAAGAGCAGAAAATTGACAAATGAGAGTATTAACTTTGTTAAGTAATTTAATATTAATTAAAATATAACAAACGCGAGTGAATTTAATCACAAACACAGTTGCACAAATATTCATTTTTGCTCTATTTACTACATTCTGAAACGCGTTGCTTATTAGTTGGGTATTAAATTAAACAGTGTAAGTTGTGATGAAACTGAAAATATATCACGAATTATTAAACTTTATTGTTGAAATACTGTTCCGCATTCTCGTTTTTCATTAATTTTCAAAATTATGTATATGAATTGCAATACATAACTTGTCGCTTCTTCGATTTAAACACTATTATTTCACCATCAATCTAATGCAGGGGTCGACAAACTGCGGCTCGCGAGCCACATGCAGTTCTAAAATACTAAAATTGTATGTAAAAAAATGTATATAAATATCAATTTCAAATCATTTTTTCTTTATCGATTTAATAACGATATAATTAATATTATTATTATCTGTAAAAATATGTTTATCTCTCTCGAAAATGTTTAAATCATTGTGAAACGCAGATTTAGCTGTCCGGTCACAAAGGTTTTTCGATCCCTGGTCTAATAAATGCAATATTTCGTCAATCAATACGCAATTTTTTAAGGCTATCGTCGTTCATTTTATAGACAATATAATCTATAATATATATTTTGATAATTTTTTTTTAATTCTTAACTGATTTTGATGAGACATTCACTGTTCTTATGTCTAAGATCCTAGAATTAATTTAAGCTATACGATAATTAAATTAGAGCAGGCCTGTATTATGGAAAATTTACAATATTCCATATATAATTTACGATATAAGGTGGTGGCACCAGTCTTGACAAGGACCCCAGTAATGGCAAATTTTTAATTAAATGTACTGAATTAGAAATATGGGTTGATATTTGATTACTACCGTTTCTGAATATTAATCTGTATACATTTAACTGTCTTACAGCGTGATTTGATGACAATCGGCCAATAGGTGTCAAAATGGTGGACATTTAAACTAATTATTAGTATAATTTATTTATTAATTATTATATTATCGTAGCAACTGCTTTGCATTGTTTCAAATTTTACGATTCTTTCTTTTATATCTTTATTTCATTACTGGTTTTACCTTTGCAATTACTGGAGAAAAAACATAAACAAAATAAAAATAAAAAACTATATTTCCGAACTTTGGTAATTAAATTAATTATATAAAGAGTTACTTGTTTTATTAGTAACATGAGTTCATGAGAATTACAAAAAACAAGCCCATTAATCCAAAAAAACCCGAAAACTTGCTCTTATAGCGGCCATAACTGGTGCCTTTACCTTATTGTTAGTTATATATATCAAATAATGAAAATTTAAGCTAGAGTTGTATATGACAAATGGACTCTACTGCTCTTCTATTTTTCCATAATAATCAACCGCATAAGAGAAATATTGATACAAAAAAAAGTACAGCAAAAGTTTACTTAACACTATTATTACATTATCTTGCCTGTGATTAAAATTAAAAGAAAAGAATCGTGTATATAAATATACCCCTTATTATTGACAAATACATTTTTTGTGTCTTTCTTTAATAATGTGCATGTAGCAGTAATACATATTTATCTCAATTGGTATATATTAGAACTGGTTTACATTCTTTAAGTCATTGTTTTTTCTCCTATTATTTATTTTTCTTCGTGTCAATTGTGGTATCAGTTTACCAAGAAATCGATTATTATATAGTGCAACTTTATTGTATAAATTCGCCAGATGTTTTTAGTTTATTTAACTTGTATTTGCCATCGACAAACCACGGTTACGCACAATTGCGCAGATTCGTTTGTGTATGCATTTCTCTTTGCACGGAACTAATTTTTAATAAAACGCTTCTCTGCTATCATTATTTACAATCGCTCTAAAATCATGTCATAATATAAAAAAATCTAGGTAGTTTCCGTGTACGGTTATTGTGGTGACTTTTTAATTGATTTTCATGTGTTATCGATGTTTTGGAATTTGTCAGGTTTTAATGAAATTTATATTAATATTCTGATTTTGTAATTTAAATTCCTTAGAACTGATTTGTATATTATTACCAATCCCTAATCTTTATATATTAGAATAAGAACGTCTTACAATTAGAGAATAGTTCAAGTGACTGACTCATCAACGCCCAACCCTTGAACCTTGAAACGTGAAATTTTAGAGCTGTTCCTTTTATGACGTAAATAACTCATAAATGTTTTTAATACGTTTATTTACACACAAATAAATAAAAAATGAAAAGGTACATTTTTGACAAAAAATTGAAATTTAAAGTACACATTTATTTTCAATTGTTCGAATAAAATTGGAAAGAAAGAATGACAGAAATAATAATTCAAGATAAAGATCCCATATACCTCTGGTATAAATAATTATTGTGTGATATTAAAAATGAATTATTAATACAAAACTCCGTATCAAATATAACTCTAATACAATGGGTTCTCCAAATAATGAATAGTTGCTGTAGCTCCCTCCCGATTACGTCAAAAAACTTTTTTTTTAGTTTCTCTAAAATTTTCACGAAACTTAAAAAGTGTAAATTTTTAACCCATAAAGGTTTGAGTATAATACATTTTAAAAATTAAAAAGAATCATTCAAATCTGAGATGTTTAATCGGTTCTCAGATAACCCACATTTATTAAAAAATAACCAAAATGTTAGTTATCATTTATCTATCACGTTATGATCTTAATGTCCTAAGACTATTGGTAAATATATTGTGCTAGAACATATACGATATACACGTAATACATAACAAGATTCAGGTAAAAATGCACCTTTATCTCTAAATAACTTTTTCATAAAATAATGAAATTCTGTAATGTTTTAATTATAAATAATTTAAAGCGACGTTTGTTACGTTATACGGTGATCTAATTTCTGATAAATGCGTATGTGTGAGTGTTGATACAATATTAGTATGTGATATATGTGTATGTACATGCACATGTGTATATCATGTGTTCAGGTTTGGAGTAGGTAACTTATAATTTTGTTACAAGAAAGTCGATGTATAATTATACGCTTGTCTAAAGCTACGACATGCGACTATCAGTTTGTATATCATGTGGTGTAAGAGTAGAAATAGGTAAGTCTTTTAAAATAAAGAATAAGATTTTTATTTCGTTTAATATGAAGTAAATAATTTTGTTATTATTTTTATCACAACTTGGAAAATATGAACAGCTGTTTTGAATAAGTTGAAAGCATAAAAGTACAGCATATTGTGGAACCTCGATTTTCCGAATTAAATGGGGATTCATAAAATTCATATACGCGGTACTTTTTCTGCTAAAATTTCTGTTGAAATGATCTAAATACTGTATGAATATTGATGTATATTTATAGCTGAACATTATAAAAAATGTACGAGATTTGAAATGAGGTTAAAAATAATCAGGGGTAGGATATAAACCTTTGGAGGGCGATTATGGTCCGCGGACGTAGTTTGAAGACTGCTGCTTTAAGTAAAATAATAACTTACAAATATTTATAAATATATATATATTTTTTTATTTATAATAATACCCAATATATCAATACTTTCTTTTTTATCATACAAATTTTCACTGAAATACTGGATCGTATTTTCTTCCTTTTTTAATACGTACTAATTTCGTATGCGGTCGTTATCTCAATGACGTATATGTGTCTGTCAGTTTGTCTGTAAATACTCGAAACCAAAATTCTATATTTGAAGAGCATTCGTTAACCGGAAACAAAATTTTGAAGTTTTCTAATTATTTTTATAACATTGCTAAATAGGAAAAAAAAGTGCATAATATTGTTATCTAAAAATGTTCTAACCATTTTTTCGATATTATTTCAAGATTGTGTATAATAATTTATAAAAAAATTCTTCTGGTGGCCACACCACTTTATTTTTAATAGTTTGTTATTAAAATAATGACATTACATCAATTGTACGTGTTTATCTTTTATAGTGATAATATTAATAATATTTATTTATTTAGTCATTCTAATATGAATATCATATTTATAAATATTTTTTCATTTGATTTCACTTGAACTTCCGTGGTCTTACAAAGGAAGTGACTTTACACACACGTTCAAACTCTCTGAGAAAATATGTGTAATAAGTTATAGTTTGATTTCTTATCTGTGACTAAATTTGTGCCTAAAGAATAATATATCATATGCTTCTGGTCAAACGTATGGACGTGTGAAATTGTATCACTTCCTCTCTCGGTTTGATCAAACCACATCTGATTACAAACTTAATTATGCCTAAGAGATGTGTTTATACAAAATTGGAATCTTATTATTCAAAATATCAGTGGCAGTAGTTTAGTTATAAAAAAGTCATTTTAATACTAGCTATTACCCGTACGACTTTGTCCGCGTGGTAATATAGATTTCTGTATGATAGTCGATAAAACAGGTTTTTTGTTTCGCATTTACACGTTAGATGTCTAGGTCAAAAAAGTATAACCTATCGCGCCTAAAAATGCCACACGCTCATTTTTTTTTTATCTTATGCATTTTCGGGATACAAAGTAGCCTATGTTCTTCCTTAGGATGCAAGCTATCTCCCTGCTAAATTTCATCAAGATCGGTTTAGCCGTGAAAATGTAACAAACAGACATACACACTTTCGCATTTATAATATCAGAGATTTTAAATTTCTTATTTTTGAAAATATTCGTAGATATAGTAATATAAATAAATATAATAGCTAACTTTTCTGAAGAAGACTCCGACATGAGAGTCGAAACGTCAAGTGTAAAAATACGACAACGTGGACAACAGCCCGAAAAGTTAGCTACTATGGACAACGGCCACGAAAGCCTACAGAAGAAAAATAAATAAATATGTTTTATTCTTTGCTTAATTTTAAAAAACCTGCATATTTCCTTGAGTACTCCTTAATAAAAGAACTAGAATAAATATTGCTATGAAGGCAAGATTTTTTTATTTATTATACCTATATGTAAATAGTTTTATTATATTATTAATTTAAACGCCACTGTTCTAAAACTGACTAACCGAATATGTAGATAATACAAATCAATTAGAAATCAATAATTTGTAGGTAACAGATGTTCTATTTGTTTATCAAAAGGAAGTTCTGTGGTTTTTGTTTTGAAATAATTTTGTATTAATTTTAAAATTGGGTTTGTTTGAGTTATCTATTAAATAAATCTACAATTTAATTAAGTGAACTACATTCTGAAGTAATCTGATGAAAGTTAAATATTTTCTTGGTGTATTTTTAATAATTTGAACATTTTTTCAATCATAGCTAAAAGTTTATATTTAGCTTGATTTTATTATTAAAAAAAAATTTAATATTGAAATTATTTTTTATTTATTTATAACAATGTAGGTATAAAAAATCTGTTGGTGCGCACAGCAGCTAATTTTTTTATATAATTGAGGAATTTGTTAAAATTGCATCAATAAGCCATTGCTCTTTTCATTTCCTTCGATTTAGACTAGATATTTACTTGATCACCTTTATAAATTCTTATAAGAACATATATGATACATATAGTTGTACCATACATAGTTAATGTATATGATTAATCTAGTTTTAACTATCAGGTAGCTAGCTGATGTGAACGTATACTATATATTGCATGATTTGTAATGAAATTATTTCTTCAAGATCATTTATTTGTTTTTTTTTTCTTCTTCCACATCTGTAATTATTAAGTTGTTTGAAGTATTGGGTTCAAGTAACTATTAGGTATACATTGTGAAAATATTTAATAACTTGACTATTGACGGCTATAAAAATTTAAGTCTTCCGTTCAAGATATACAGGGTGTCCCGTAAACATACCGACAAACTTTCAGGAGTTGTAGAAGATATCAAAACAATCGCTTTTTGTTAATAAACTCATGTCCGCAATCGAGCCGTTTTAACAGTAGAGCAAACGAATGGACAAGAATGCAATAAATTTTACCTATTGATTGAAATTTTTTTGTGGAGACGATTATTCAACGTGTGCTGATCAAAACAGTTTTTTTATAATTTTAATAAATGTTTTAAAAAAATCAAAAAATATTTTTTTATATTGTCTAGTTAATTCTAAGAACTTTTTATCCTTTACAAATTTTTTTTTAAATTGATCCTTTAGGAGATAAAAATAAAGGTTGTACCCATCACAACTTTTTATCAATTTACTTTGAACTACCATTTCTTCAAGTTGCAAAAAAAAATCAACCAAAAGGCTTTTGTGCGAGATCCTCACTTTTACCTTACTGTTGAAACGGCTCGTTTGCGGATATGGGCTTATTGACAAAAATCGATTGTTTTAATGTCCTCGATAACTCTTGAAAGCTTGTCTGTATGTTTACGGGACAGTCTGTATGTATTATGTTTTGTGATGATCATTATAGTATAAAATTACGCATATATACCTTAGTACATAATTTTGATATTATACTATGTTATTACCTAGGCTCTAATAATCAATTGTGTAGAATTCTCAATACAAAGCTTGTAAAAATAACTAGAAATATATACCTTACAGGTAAATAATCGTATGTTTATCTATTGTAGATACAATTCTTATACAAGATACAAATAAATCGATAGTTAAAATTTCAATTGGCGCAAGGGACAAAACTGCAAAAATAAATTTATGGTGCAGTTTAATATTAATATGTTACATTTTGTATTAACAATGTTGACCACTTTCTGGAAAACAGGGGGAAGTCAGGAAAAATAACCGATTCGAATTCCCATGTAGGAAATGTCGGCCTTGACGATGGGCCCCTATCTTGGCCCAATATTAGGTTGCCAAGTGTTGCTTTTTCGAGATACCGAGCTTTGGTCACCTATTCTTTACCCAAGATTGGGCCAACCTTTGTATTCAACATAATATTAGCATTCCAAAAATGTCTAGAGTGTAATTTTAAAAACAAAAAAGTTGTTCCTGTTTGCTATATCAATAAATGTAGAGAAAAATATATGCCAAAGAACAATAAAAGTGTTATGTGTTTCAGAGTTCTTTGTTAATTGTTAGCCGTTTTCGAAAAAAAATGTGGTCCTTCGAAGTTGGTATATCCTGTATAAATGAACATAAATTCAATAATTTCATAATATTTGATTATGCGGGAAATCATTTAGTTATACACAGATGTTAATATTTGTACTGTAAAATCGTAATTTCCTGTCTTGTTTTTATATGAAACCGCAACGCAGCG
This sequence comes from Sialis fuliginosa, assembly GCA_961205875.1. Taxonomy (NCBI): domain Eukaryota; kingdom Metazoa; phylum Arthropoda; class Insecta; order Megaloptera; family Sialidae; genus Sialis; species Sialis fuliginosa. The sequence goes on along the minus strand of OY540817.1, from coordinate 9,477,131 downwards.
TATTTGTCTAATGATTTATCTGCAGTTACTTTTTACTCATGTATGATTTGGTATTAATCGTCATCATTTTTTATAGCTAATTTTATGATGATGTGTTTAATGATGTAATTATTAATTGAGATAGACGTTAAATGACGTGAAAATGATTAATACGACATTACTGCTCCAACCACGGTATAGAAGTCTGAAAAAAGTAGGTATTTTAATTTGATTAATACTGTTATATTAATATTTTATTTGTCTAAATTAGATACTTCATTTTACCTATAAAGTTTTTGGAAATATCGATTTATATTTTTCTATCAAATTTTGTTGGTGCTTTCAAAAAGCGCAAAAAAATAAAATACATATTTTTATGGATCTTGGTTTCTGGGTTTAAGCCGCGTCGATTTGGTCGTGTTATCGGCCAACGTTTCGTCACGCATCGCAGTGTACATCTTCAGAGCTCTTCTAAAAGTGCACCACATTAATTCCTTGTGTTCACTAGACGAAGATAACATATAAGATAAAGAGATGCCCTGGAGTGATCCGGGCAATATAATCATGTGCTTCCCAAAAAGAAAAATAATTTTATGCAGCTGCCAAGTAAAAGTATCGTAATAATTATCATTTAACATTTCCCGCCGAAATTTTGTTGTAATATTTCAAATATAATTCCCACGCATCGTTTTTTCTTTACTTATTGTTAGAATAAATTTTTCCATTACTCATACATATTTAATAAATAAATGATGCAACAAATTTTAAGTTATTTGTGTGACTTAAATCAATCTGTCACTTTAAGTTTCACAGAATTATCTTATTCGTATATCTATTTTTAACTATTAACCATATAAGCTATGTTTGTGAAGATATATGCGTTTACGTAGAAATTGATTCAACAATTTCACCGAACTGTTTTATGAATGAATATTCATTAATACACATGTTCTTGTTGATAGTAGGTTGTTTATCAACAGAAACTTATAACGTTGTGTTTATTATTTGAACACTAATAATAAATAATAATAAAATAAGATTTGGGCAGTGTATATATGTAATTGTATGTATGTATGTATGAATGTTCATAACTGATGAGGTATCATTGTATTTGTCTTGATTGTCTGCGTGTCATAGGTTACATTTTTTTGGAAAATATGTTTGAACAGAACTCCAATAAATATTAACCGATTTGGACGTTTTTTTCTTTTTTTTAAAGAGTATATTTCCGAGGTGGTCCCATATAAATTTCATCAGAATCTAACCATGGACTTTGTAGATACTCCACTCAAAAGGGAAAAAATAAAAACGACTTAAAAAAGTATATAATAATTTTTAACAATTTTTGAAGTAGGTGCCAAGTCAATACTGTGAAAAATATATACTTTTCATAGTTTTGAGGGTTTTTTAAGCTTACTAACAAAAATTTAAGTGTTTCAAAAGACGATTTCAAAAATACATACCAATATTTAAGATATTTAACGAAATATTGGTAAATATTTCTATCTGAAACCCAAGCACTATGCGGAAGTCTAAAACATTACAAACTTATAATAATTCAATCAGTCATATTCTCACGAATTTTAAAATTCCCTGTCAAAAACATCACTTTTTTCATCAACGATTTTTCAAGAAACATGAATGCGAAGATAAAAAACTGCCCAATCAAAACGTGACGATTTGTTCTGTGAAACAGTACTCGTGACCTTTCAACTATACAACTATGCACATTGCTTTAGCCCGTTCATTAGAGACTTAATTACTGACAATAAGAAGAAATCTTACACAATTATTATTATTTTGTGACCCGCGTCAGAAACGTGGTCAAGGTTGGCTGTGATTTCTGCATTCGGTTGTCTATGGACACGGCCTGCTATGATCTTAATCGAATTTATTATGCTTTGGTTTTTTAGTTAACTGAATTATCCACAGAACAAAGAATTATCGAATAGTGGTCATTGATTTTAGTAGGTTAAATTTTGATAGCAATAAGTATGTCCACATTTTTATAGTTATTGTTATGTAAACTTTTTTTTTTTCGTCGCCATACCCAAAAGAAAGGGGAACATATGTGAATTGGTATCTCACAATCAAATTTTTTTTTTTTTAAGGTTCCAAAGAAACCCTATTAATCTCACTTTGTCGTCCGTCCGTCCGTCCGTCCTTTTCAGTCAAAGTAAAATATCTCGTAAACTATATAAGCCAGAAACTTGAAATGTTTACTGAACATGTAAAATGATGCCCTCTAGTAAAATTTTTAAAAAATCAGAGGGGGCGCGAAGGGGCTAAAGCAAGACAAAAAAAATGTTTTTCATACCAAGGCATGTGACACGTCATTTTAAATTTTGGAATAAAATTATTATTTTTTATACACCCGTGTATGTCTTGACCGAATTATTTATATTCTAAGAACGACATATATTACGTGAAAATTTTTGTAACTAAATATTTACGAATGTTTCCCTTTACAAGAATCTTGCTTTCGAAAATTCTAACCATTGTCAATTGTTTCGATACCTTGACGTTTACATTTTATTATGTCTTTTTTGATATACTTACCATTACAATTATTAAAAGAAATATGTGTTTTTAACTACAGATGAAACAATGAGAAATCAATAACCTTTTCATTTTTACACATTTTATCAGAAATTATCAATTATAAATTTTCTTAATATGGACCAGTTTTAGGATTTTCGAACAGTGAAAGTTCTATTAAAATCGGTTCAGTAGTTTTCGTGTCAATTCGGAATATTGCCATTAAATAATACGTTTTATGATAGCTATGAGAAGAATCTCGATAATATTCTAATCGTATCTAGTTTATTTTCTACTATTTATAGCGAGTAAAGTTATCAATAAATAGCAAACAACTTTGTATAATTGCATCGCTGTTCTCAGTTTTTCCCAGCGGATATAGATTACGCATTATTCAAGTATTTAATTATAAGGAGCGTACGTTTCTTAATCGACAGTTGCAGATGCAGAATTAACCAAAGCAATTAAACGATGTGTTGCAATGCCGGTGGTTGGGAGCTATTAAAATATCTAATCTGTTTCTTGGTCATTGTGATCGTGCGTAAATAATATATTTAATCTATATCTATTCGGAAATTGCAAAATTCTGTAATGTCAATTTGTTTTGACATCTAGTTGTTTTTTTACTAGAAAGGAAATATGGGGCAGTTTGATTGATTTTTAACAATGAATTGGTTATTTAATTTTGTTACGGTCCATAAATTATTTGTCTATTAGTCTAGAATTCCCCAACCTTAAAAGTATATTTTTTTATGTCTTTATTTTATTATCTACTAAAAACATATTTAATTATTATTGAGTTTTATACACAAGCTACATTTCTTTTTGATATTTCTGAAGAAAAATTTTTTTTAGGTATGTTTTAAAGTTTAGAATATTTTTTTTATTTTTTGCCTGAAGTTATTTTTTACAGATTCCAAAAAAGGAGGAAGGGTCTCAATTCTACAATATATTTTTTATGTATTGTATGTTCGGGCATAACTCCGACAAACATATTTTTTTTTCAAAATCTCACCAATTTTGCTGTGTATATTTTTTATGTATTTCTGGGCATAACTCCGACAAATATGCATCTATTTGGTGAAACTTTTCTTTGTTTGAAAGAGTATACTTCCGAGGTGGTCCCATATATTCACCAGAATCTGACCAAGGACTTCTTAGATACGCCACTCAAAAAGGAAAAAATTAAAAACTTAAAAAATAAAAACTGAAGCTGATAAAAAACTTTTTAAGCAAAAAAAAGAACCGACTTGAAAAACTGTTAAAAATTATTATATACTTTTCAGTATTTTTAAGTTTTTTTTTTAAATCGGTTTTATTTTTTTAACAATTGATATTCAATACTTAAAAAAAGTATAGCCTTATTTAAATCTATACAAATAATTTCGAATTGAATTCACCTTTCTAATTCAAATCGTTTAACAATAACAACAATAATTTCGTAAATGTAACTTAGCCAGTAGCTATCTCTTCAGATTGTTTTCTAGGTAGTGAACTCTTAAAATTGATTATTATTATTTTTCATCCTGTAGGTCGACTTTAATCGATCGATTTCGTTTCTATTTTTATAATTACATACTCACCCGTACCGATTATACGGTCTCTATCGTATATTTTTCGTAATGTGCGATAATATCGCGTTTAGTGAATACACATAAATAAGGGAGAGGCGGCTAAATATACGCACCTAAGACAAAATTACCTTCAGTGGCAAAAATAAATAAATAAAATAAAATAAAACTGTCATTCCTCGTTCTAAATACTTATTTTTATAAAATGATATTTTGCTAGGTACAAAAGTTGTACTAATCTTTAGGAGTAGAAAATTGAACACTGCAAAAAAAATTTAAATTAATTCTCTCCCCCTCCCCTCCTCCTTCCACCGATTTTGATATTTTTATATATTAGTCAGGCCCAACTAACAAACCAAGTTAGTTAGTTCACTTTAAAATCACCGCGAATGCCTTGAGGTTTGCTTAAATTTAAAATAAAACTATGATTGCTTTTATCCGCCTACTGCTTGCGTACTATTGCCCGCCTGTCCCTTACTTACATATGTTAAATGCGTGTAAGTGTATCGCATTATATAACTATTGGATAAAATCAAACTAACTACTATGTTTGTATGTGTTACTAAACATGAAAATTAAAATACCGCAATGATTTGAAGTGATATCAGAAATTGATAAAAAAAATTATAGACAAATATGTTATTTGATCGAGATAAAAAAATGTAACAAGTTTATTTTGTAATTAAAAAAAGTCTTATTAGATTTTTGGCAAGAAAAATTTCTATGTTATTGGTAATTATTACCAGTAAATAAAATACTTTTTGATGCTTCAAGTATTTTTGAACGTAATACTTGAATTTTTATGGAGTTTTGTCCTTTGGACTCTAAGTACTTTTTTTAAGTTATGATAAAAACAATTCTTCAATATAACACATACTTTGTTCCATTCGAATCATAGAAGTTGTACTGTATTATTTATTATGTATAACTATCGTTATCTTCCATTACCTAATCTGTACTCATCAGTACCTTTTTTATCTAACGTTCTTTTAATTTCGGATTTTTCTTCTTTTTTTTTCATACAGGTATCATAATTCCTCTCAGTACTAGACACTAGAAATTTAATACTTTTATTAGTAAGCACCCGATTTTGTAATATTTTTAAGATATCTAATCTCAATATATATCTAAAATTAAAATAACGATTTTAAATTCGTATTAAATTTAATACAGAAATTTCAAAATCAATGTACAGATCTGAACTCAAATATATCCAGATCAAATTTCATCATATCTCCGTGAAACAGATTTATAAAACAAATGCAGCTATGTACATTTATAACAACATGGAAATTTATAGACGTAGCTAAAGGCGATAACTACAAACGTATAGACTCAAAACAAAAGGCTACCGTTTTTTTATTGTTATAAAATTTAAACAAAAGTGAAATGTATCAGTGCCTTTCATTTTGGCAACGCCCAATTGCGGTTCTATTTTAAAATATACATAAATTTGTATATTTTATAATCAATGCCAAATATTTATATATCTATCTAATTTAATGTTACAAATTTGGTAAGATATTTATCTCAATGACCGTATTATTTTAAAGAGCCTTATTTGTATTGATATTGCAACATGTCATAACCGTTTTTAGTATCGTGGAATGATGTTATCATTAATTGTTGTAAAATGTTTCAATGCATGGTTTTATTACTAATAATAGCTATTTTATTCCTGTCTTAAATAGTGTAATGAAACGGAAGGTCTAAACAGGATGTAGAATTTAATTTCGGTACATCCTAACTATCAGACAGTATCAAACATCGATAAAATGTTGTTCTATTTATTATTTATATTATCGAAAATTCGAAAATACATTTTTTCTAGTTTTGAAACTATCCAAAATCAACAGTTTTAAATGTAGTTCTCGAATTTGATCTTGTGAAAAAGCTAAGCTAACGCTATCTGCAGGGTATTAAATATAAATGACATCCCACTGACAGTTCTAATCAATAATATTGTATAGAACAAATTCTTTATAATAATCGACATTAAAAAGTTTCCGAGAGGTATTATAATTGTAAATTATTAAAAATAAATATTTCAAATACTTATCAAACTCAAGGAAAAAATTTAAAACTGATGATAAAGAATCGAGCTTTAAATTTACAAGAAAAAGTATATTTACAATTTTGTCGTAATATTAACAGTAAGGCAAATATTTGCATGTATCTAAAATAACATTAATTTCCATACGTTCCGTTGTTAAATTCTACACTCTAGAGATGTACGATAAATGGGAGATTTAAGATTTGAAAGAGTAATGTCCGGAATTATGTTATCTATGAATTTGTTTTGGAATTTAGATCAGTGATACTTCAACTTACTATAACACAGTTGGTGACTCTGACCGTATAAAATAATTTTCATATATAGCACCACTGTTTTAATACTGTTGGTGTTTACTTACCGCGCGTATACGAAACTTGCCAATCTTCAAGAGAACTGTCATATAGATTTAATTCCCCATACAAAAGTGCTTATTGTAGCTAAATAATAATTCTTTTATAATACCGGACATAAGTGATTAACTCCAGAAAGCAAGCATTTAAAAATGTAAGATAGATATCACAAAAAAAGTCTAGTATTGGGGTATCAACAATAAATATTAGAAATTCGAAAAAAAACTTAGTTAATCTAGCTGGCTTCTGAACTTTTTATAGACTAAACAATTAGATAAATATGTAAATGGAATACATTTCTCTTGAACTGCCATAGAATTACAGGTGGCTGATTAATGACAGAACAGCTGGATATTATAATAGAATTCTTTTGGTTGGTACTCCTGCTGTGGGATCACAAATAAGAGATTTGTCAGATTGTGCAAGATATGAAGCTAGGACAAATCTTAAGAAACCGTTTTTGATGTGAACGCTACTGAAATGAACTTTCAATTGGGTTCATATAAACTATTTCAATTCTAATACATTAGTGTTTTTTATTTATTTATTTATTTATAGATTATTTTGCATTGATCTTCATAAAAATATAAATAAATAAATACCGGAATTAAAAATGGGGGGTGGCTTGGCAGAGGACTATGTGATGGAGCCTTGCACTATTATATCGCAAATGTAAAAAAATATATACATATAGTGTAGACAACCCGATGTTGTATTGACTAATGTAGAAATGACTGATTGTACTTTCTTTAGCTCTAACCATCCTGCTGATCGATATAGAGAACGTCGTATTTTCTACACTAATAGATTTGTAGAGGTTCTAAACTAATCAAAAAGAAGGAACCATTCATGAATTACAAATTTCCAGTGTGTACGCTACTGATATAGGTAATAAACGAGCCGAACTATATCTGTCAGAACACGTATCCAATGGTGCGAAACGTTGCATTCCTCAACGCGGTCTGTGCCGGCAGGTGCTCCACTCGGAACGGGGCGCTCAGCCCACGATAGTGCAACTATTGTTACATGCTGCGGTGCCTTATGGCGCACGCGCAGGTACGGATTAACTCGAAAATGCTTAATCTAAAAAAATCTCGCCCAGTACGGGACACTCACTAAAGCTGGTTCTTGCCTAATGTCCGGTATTATAATGGAGCTAGCTAGCAAGCACTTTCAAATGAGATATCAAACTTATATGACAGTTCTTTTGGAGTTTGTTTAAGACTTTGACAAGTTTCGCACACGCGTTGTAAGTAAATACCAACGGTATTAAAATAGTGTTGATATTATGAAAATTATTTTGTCCGGTGAAAGATTCCAACTGTGTTACAATTGCTCTAAATTCCATAGCTAATCCATAGATACTAGTACAGAATTAATACCCCATTTGAAAGTGCTTGCTAGCTAGCAAATTTTGCTAGCTGCTTTATAATACCGGACATAAGACTGAAAAAAATCTCGGTCCATTTTTTCTTAAGTAGTAAACAAATAAATTTGCTATATATTATGACCCCATGTTACACTGGAATATAAATTCAATCTGTAATAAACCTACAGAACATTGTTTTCACTTATCGCTAACTATTTACGTGAAGATACTTCTCCAACAATTGTTTCTTTCCGACTTCATGAAATTTACACAAAATATTCACAAATTATACCTACACCTAAATCTTCCTCGTGAAACACTCTACCCATTAGTGAAAACCGGAATACAATCCGTTCAGCAGTTACTGATAAAATTTTGCAGACATAGACGCGGCGAGGGTCTTTGTCTTATACTATATATGTATTACATAGATTTTATTTATTGTAATTTTTTACTAGTTATTGATAATCCTATAAAACCGAGACTCTCGACGAGATGTGGATACTGTCTCTTTCGGATTGAAGCTAATATCATTTTGAAATGAGATCAAGAAAGGTGTCATTATTATAACCTAACTACTTTATATGCATGTATAATTTTAGTCTTTTCAGCACATTTTTATTTGCTTCAAATACTATTAAAGAGTATATAAGATATTTTCGTACGGACAAAAAGGATTCGAACTGCGATCCTGTATAAAGAACTTCACCGCCAACTACATTCGAACGGCAAAGAGCTATTACGTAAACGGAATTAACTGGGGCAGTCAACCTGTTGTTGTACCAGCGCTAACAGTAAATTATAGTAATCTGTGTTTTGTGTCCAATGGGCGTGGTCCTCGGTCCGTATGGCATTCGCAAACACACACACACACATACACATATAGAAACGTTTGTGAATGCTTTTATTATAATATATCACGTGCAAGAAAACATGTGTTAATTGTTAGTAAAGGACACGAGTTTATGAAGAATGTTGATTTTTTTTTGTTGCCTGGCTGGATGTATACCACCGGTCGAAGAGCTTTTTGCGATTGAATCAATTGAATGTCATATTTTTTGTGTGGAGCAATCTTGATGGGTTAAGATTGGATAATTTGGCCTTACATAAATTATAAAGTTTCATTTGTAAATGTGTTTAATGTCTCATTTGGAAATATATATGGTAATTTTATAGTTATTTAGTAAAGCAATGGGTGCAATCAATGTGTACTTTTGGGGAGTTAATAGGCTTACGGTTAAGTTCGTATATAGCTTGACGAAGGAAATACTAGACAATTTATGCTTGTTTGCGCCAAAAAGACAAAACAGCAACGCCATAGACATAGAGACATGGACTGCGCATTCTGTATTACCGTAATGTGTAAAATTTGGTTCATATAAGTAGACCCAATGTACGCTCTATCTCCTTTTTGTGAAGACTCGATTTTTTAATCAGATGCACAGTCAAGTTTTTCAACAAAACGGCATCAAAATCTATACTTTTTTTTGTCTTTTTGGTGTTGGTGTAAACGAACCATTACTGTTGTCACTTTTTTCATTAATTTAAAGTACGTAAAAACTTAAAATTTATCATTTTTTAACAGTTTTATTTTATGGTATTAAAAAATATATATATTTAATAACAAAACCTCAAATAAATTTATTCTTTGTTTATAAACAAAACGAACTGAATAATGATTATCTACTAATTAAAACAAAATCATACAAATTAGCAAAGCAACAATCTTGTACTGTAAAAAAAAACTCACAATCAGTTAACAAATGTTAAATTTATAGAAAAATAGAACAGAACTAATCAAATTACTTTTTATATGTGTATCCTATAGTATGGAAATCGGATTTTTTTAAGATTACAAAAGAACGAAATAAAAATAATCATACAAAACATTTTATTATTACCGTTTTAATATATCTATTTACTTTCCCTTTTCCAGTTGTACAAATATAATTTTAGAATATAATGATATATGGGCTATTAGTGGTATTACAAATATTTTTTCATCAAACAATCAGTTAGGCAGCTAACCTTTATCTATTGGCCATATATAGGAAAAACAAATAGCAAATCATAACAACTGGAGCACCTACCATGTCATTATTATAAGAACATATCACTGAAGCCAAGGCCAGAACTTTTGCTCTCTTTGCTACTTCGCGTGGTGTAATTCTCTTTGGCACGTGCTCCAGGCCCCGAATATTTTGACTTGATTATGTCGTGCGTTGGTTTTAGTTTTTTACTTACAGTAAATATATGTCCGTGTATTTTTATTACGTCACGTAATTTACCGTTGAATTTGGTGAAATAAAAAATTAAAACTGTATAATCTTACATTAATTTCATGCGAATGAAGACGCGGATAACAGCTAGTATGACATAAAATTTACTAACAGTAACAAAAAAATTGTCAATTGCGAGTCGAGCCTCAAATATAAGTGTCTCGTATCGTAGATTTATACTTTTAACAACTTTAAAATCCAATTTAGATTAGTGTAAAAATATTATCGTATGGTTACAGTGATCTTGACATTATTCCCAATTTTTCAGATTTTTCTCGCTGAAGATGTGGTCAGGGCACAAAATATTTTTACAATTTTTTTTAAATTTCATAATCGAATATTTTAATAATAACAAAACGTTTGCATATTTAAATTCCTTAAATTTTCAACTTTCATATAATACCCCACTCGCCAGGATTTAATGGAAAAAAAATTGCTACCCACTTGTCCTCCACAAAAACTTTTGAAAAATTACCTGGATGCGCATATACTTTTTTGAAGAGTGTTGCTAAACCTGAAACATTTATTTTTGAATTTTCTAATTATTTTTGAAACAGTGCGTATAAAAAAAATATTTGAAACAAATGATACTAATAAGCTGGTACATTTCTCGATCGTAGTACGAAAAAATCGGCGTTCGTTACGATAGTATATTAGCAGCACGCGTGGACCCGGGGGTCATCAGGACCGGTCTAGGCAGGGCCCGGCACCGTGACGGCCACGTCACCGCCAGTGGCGTTTCGGCTGAAAGTGAAATTAGCGCCGCGACATTCGATTCGCTGTTATTGTTTGTTTTAGGTGTTCTATAATGACAATTTTGTCTGCTCGGGGGCCGCCCGTCCACGGAGGTCTTTCGTTTCTTATTTCGTTGATAATTGGTGGTGTAATTAGTGTATGACCCGAGGAAATATTTTCATAATGCATTAATAGATAAATAATTTATTATTGTGTTCGGTTGATTTAATACCGAATGGATTTCATTGTGAAAATGATTACAAAAAATGAACGTTTTTATTGATATCTATGTATAGGTGTATACCTCGGTCCACGGGAGAATTTAAAAAAATGGTAATGACCGTGAAATAAAAATAATTTTGGAAAAGTTTTAAATGATGATTAATCTTTTAAAAAAAATGTATACAATTATGAAAAGCTTCTAATTTTTAATTACAAATACTACATCGTTTAAACGTATTTTCTTCTAGAATTTTCCCGCAACTTCGTCAAATTCGTTCAAAATCGCTTAATACGTGCCTGCCATAAATCAATATTATCATATAGCCTTAACTAATTTTAGAGTCTTAGGGTTTCTTATAATAAAATTATCATCATAATCGATTTAGTAGTTTTATTTATCAAGTCAAAACAGACAGATAGACAAAATTTTAAAAATTATAAAAGAGATTATATTGCTTATAACACGACTTATCCTCCAAAAATCAGATTTATATTGATAAGTCAATTTTAATATAATTTTTAAATGTTTATATATTTGTTTCTATTTTTCCAGAAAACCTGCCACCATCAGAGCTCAAAAAGTTGCGAAACAAACAAAGAAAAGCAAAGAGGAAAGCAGAGCTTGAAAGTCAACAAGCAGCGCAAGCACAGGTGAAACGAGAACAGCATAACAAGTCGAGACAGGCAGCCGATGTTGAACCTGATGCACCACAGCTAGATGAACTGATACCAGAAAAATTAGCCAAAGTATGTATATTTCAATGATTTTTGTTTATAAAAAGAAACAATCAAATTCGTTTAAAGGGAAAAGTCTCTATGAATCAAAAAATTGTCTATGTTTGGGAATTTTTTTCACAGGTATAACTAATTATTTTAAGATCGGGTAGAGGACATTTTATTAAGTATATATTCAACTTATTCAATACAAATTTTTATTGAAAAATATTAAATATTTACAAAGTTATGAGACTCGATGTGACGACCAAAAAAATATTTTTTATATATTGTCCCATCGAAATTTCGGGATGAGTTATCGGAAAAAATTTTATCTATGTCTATGGTTGTGCGTAACCGTTTTTACAAAATTGCGACTGTTCGAATATTTTTTTTCCATTTTCAGCATCTTTTTTTTAATAAAGGTGGTCTAAAAAAATTTTTTTTTATTGGTTTATTAGCCTTTGAGGAATCGCTAGGACGAGGTCGAAAAAAGTCATTTCGAGAAAAACGCGTTTAAAGTTTTCTGAGGGTCATAATTGGCCGCGTTACCTGGTCTCATTAAATTGACTGTAACTCAGGCATCTTTCGGAATTTTTTTTACACATTTTAGAATATGTATACTTGAAAAAAACGCATAATTTTTTTCCGTCACAGTGACTTTCCCCCTTAAGATGGGCAACGAAAAAAGGCAATACAGGCTTCAATTTCGAATAATGCTAATGCTATTTTTACTGGCTGATATAAAAATATTAAAGCCAAAAGGGAAAACCACATATAATAAAAATTAATTTTCAAATAAAATTGATATTTGCCTCCAATTTTGTTAATTAAAGGTCCTGTCTTGCCCCCTCCTCCTTTATATTATATTATTTTCGTAAAACTCAATGATTATCTTGATTTTTTTACAGGTTGAAGATCCATTAGATCAAGCAATTAAATTTTTACAGCCTTTACAAAATTTAGCATCAAACACGATAGAAACTCATCTTATGGCTTTTGAAATATACTATAGAAAAGGTAAGAATTTATTGGTTCACATAAAATCGTATTTATATGCATAAATAATGTTTTTTCCAGAAAAAATTTTACTAATGCTACAATCATTGAAGAGAGCTTTTCGCATCGACGCCAAGAATCCTAAATTACACTCGTGTTTAATCCGTTACTTCAAATACGTTGAACGTGTGAGAGAGTCAACAGCAAGCGCCATTAATGAAGTAGTTGCTCAAGAAGTAAAGCCTATGTTCGGTGATAAAACAGCTGAAGCAATGAACCAAGGGTTCTTAGAATCATCGTCCAATTGCCTCGAATCATTACTAGAAGGAGCAAGGATGTTGTATTATTTGAATAAAGATAATCAAGATAAGGCATTAAGTATAGTTACTAATTTTGATAGTAAAATAAAAAATGTTAATTTACAAGTGAGTATATTTTAAATACATATTTATAGAAAACCTTTTTTATAAAAAAATTTATAAGCTTTCATTTTATATGATAAAGAAGTCGAGAAATCAGCAAAAACTAATTTTTGTCCCTTCTGTGATGCTAACTCGACTTATTGTTAGCGTAAATTTAGACAAATATTTTGAAAAATATGTGAAAACCTCTTTTTATAGAAAATTTAATTAGCTTTCATTTTATATGTAACTATTTTTGCCATAAAGTTAAGGCAGTATTGCGGTGTAACGCCTAAAATTTTAAGCTTATTTCAGAATTGTTTTTTCGTAAAAAAATAAAATATAATCTTTTCAGTCTTTTTATATGTTTTTATTTACATCTTAAATAATACAAAAAAAATTTTTTTAGTCAATTTTATTATAATACTTTGTGTTTTTGGAGGTCAAAATGGACTCCTAAAAAAAATGGTGGGTGGGTGGGTTAGGTTTGATAAAAAAAATTCAAATGTATTTTTATTTTATAGACTTGTCCCTATCGTATTATCTAGAATTAGACGTTTATATTAATAAAAAACAAAATGTCGGCTTGTAAAAAGAGTTTTCAAAAATCGTGTTTTTTTACGGTGAAAATCGAGAAAAAAATAAATCATTTTAGATAATACTATTAGTGTGTAGAACAACATGTTAAAATAATAGCCTGATCGGTTGATTAGAATTTCGTTTCTGCTTCTCACCAACCAAAAGTATTTTTGAGAAAAACGTGTAACAGATGTTACACTAACGCCCGTTTTCTTCTATGTACTATAACTTCGTTAATACTTTAAATTTTGGTATACAATTTTAACAGTATACTCTCAATATATTTTACTTTCAAAATATGTATTAAAAAAATCGAAAATTTTAAGTCATCACACCACAAAACTGTCTTAAAAGAAAGCTGAAAAATCAGCAAAAACTAATTTATCTGTCTTCAGAATAAAAATAAACATCCAGTCTAAATTTCTTCTGCTCCAAAATACTTGACACAGAATTGAATAATATTTTTATTTCAGGTTTGTACCAAAATCCTGGAATCGCTAGAAAACGGAGACTTTGGTTCATGCGAATCGAAATTGGAAGAATTAAAAACGAAATTTCATACGTTGTTCCCTTACGCAACCGCATTTCGTCCTGTCAGCTGCGTGGAACCGCCAAGTGAAAGCAATCACGTAGCTCTCGATACGAAAGACAACTGTCTCAGCAACTGATGCAAAATAACATCTTCGACTATTTCGAATTTTAGTCATAGTTTTGTCAGTTGTCATTATTGACATTTTATATACATTAGCATCATTTAAATTCCTTTTTTTATTGTGAAAGTCAGACAAGCGTTTGTAAAGTAATCGTTGATGTAGTCGTGTGTTTTTATGTGGGTTCAATGAATTCTTGTTTTGATGAAAGAAAATTTTAATAAGTGACTTAATCGAGTATATTGAAAATATTATACTTGTCTAGTGAATTGTATTTTAAAAATTAACTTGTGTATTGTAAAGTTTTCAACTATACATAAAATTATTTTGAGTGAAATCTTATCAGGTTATTTTAAAAGTTCGTGGACGGTTTAAAAGGGGCTCTCCATAAATTAAGTCACATTATATTATTTTGTAATTTTCTACCCCCTCCGCCCTCGTTACTATCTTGTGATCCCCTTTCCCTAATATTATGTTACAGTTTCATACACCCCTACCCCCTAATTATTTTTTTAGTTGGTATACAAATGTAGTCAAATGTAATGTGATGTCACAAGACCTATTTATGATATCATTCTGAAACTACTGTTATTGTGTAGGTGATTCTGGCAACTAGGGAGATTTGAAATAGAAAATAAAATAATGTACTTTAATACAACAATAAAACTTCAGGATGATTGGATACTTTTTTGGAATTTTGAAAATGGAAAAGCTGTAAAAAAATTCCATTTTTGACACAAAAAACCATCCGGTCATACGAAAGAAAATGTTAAAAAACTATGCTCTATTTAAATCTGAAGTGAATCGGACGTATAGATTTTGAGGTATGACTCAACATTTTATAAAACATAGTTACAAGATAAACGCAAATTCAATGGAGTTCTAATTTAATACATTTTACTACTTATACGGGGCGATGCAACACTTCAAAAAAAATTGTCGATAACTCGGTCAATTTTAGGAATTTTTACAATATCGTTGGTGCAAATCAATTTTTGAAATTTCAAGCTTATGCAGACCCCTTAAAGGCAAGAAGTTTCTAAATGAAAAAAATAAACAGGTATTTACTTAAAAGATGGCAGAAGGTAGATACAAAAATAAATATTTAAAACCATAATCTAATTTACTTTTAAATCTCTACGGACTTTTCAGACTATCTAGTACAAAATGATTTTCTTGAATAATTATTAAATATTCTATTAGTATGGCCATCTGGTGGTCGTATGATTTTCAGTGGTAATACAGGTATCTGTATTTAATAATTTACCATGTAGTATTTTAAATTAATTGTAGATATGTGAAAACTTTACTGATACTCCTAAACTAGTAATTTTGTTTTGTTTTATTAATTCTTATTTATTTGTATATAATAATATTAATAAATATGATCGACTGTTTACAAAATTGAACCTTTTCAATATACTTAGGTAACAATATCGAATATACTGCATTTATATTTAGGGTGACCATATTTCCCTAAAGAAAATATAATATGGGTACTTTTGGGAGGAGGGGGGAATAGCGAAAAAATCAGATGTTTTTTTTAATTTTACAGTTTTTGATGGAGTCAAATCTGATTTTGTGCATGAAATTAGCAAAAACATAAATGCTCTGAAATGCCGTGAATTTTCTTATTTTATATTAGGGTGCCTTCACTTAAAATAGTTAGAGAACCATTAACTATTTACAATTAAAAAAATCATTCAAACATCAACAATAAATAATGACTAAATTATAAAATTTAATAAAATACGGGATAGAACAAAAATCCTGTAAAAACTGGAATATTTCCCTTAAATAAACTGATAAAAAAATGAGATGTCTCCCATATATAAACTGGTCATAAAATGGGAAATCTCCCATAAGTTAACTGGTCATAAAATGGGATAAGTCCTGTAAAATGAGATCTACTTTTAAAAAACTGGTCACGCTATTTATATTTGAAAATATAATCTGAATACAAAACAAACTTCATTCAACATTAATTCATGTAGTTAAATAATCATTTTGTAATTATTTTGTAAATAGTTTAGGATTGTAATAAACTTCATCAAAACCTTGTCTGATACAATCATTTACAATTTATTTAATCGAAGCATGAAGAATATTGAACTGAATTAAGTTGCTTTTGTTTTATTCTTAATTATTCATTTGCTTGTATGTAAATATACATATTTTTTTTTGTTTACGTGTTTTGTTTTATTTTTAATGAATTTATCCTTTATACATGTTTACAATTCATATTTTAAGGGGGAACACCACAATGAACATTGAAAGAGAAATTATTAATTATAATTAATTAAATTAGTTTAATTAATTAAGTTCCATCCTTTCCCATTATTATTATCATTGACTTTGCTTGATGTGTCTTCAAATTTCTTTTTCTTCCTCTACAGGCTATATATTTTGTAGAATACATTCTCAAAATTAAACTTTTGGAAAATGCAAATAGTAGTGTTCCCTCTTAATGGAAAGTATTTTAATATCTCAAGTAATTTTCATTTCACAAATACATGTATTCAAGATTTAATTAATTGATTTTGAAATAGGTTTAAAAGTAACGATACATAATTTAAAAGTATAAGATTTCATTTTTAGTTTCTTCCAACTGAAAAATTGTGTATTTCAATAATATATTCAAATAGAGGTAAGTAAAATTATTTACTTAAAATTTATATGTATTTATTTATTGATCAGTAGTAAAATATAATTATTAATTTAATTTAAGCTTGAGGTATTAAAAAATACATATTGTTTTTAAAAATATTTGTAAGAATGCTTATTTTTCTTATAATTAAGTCTTAATTTCTATCGCTATAATAAAATCAGACAAATTGAATGTGTAATCATTTTGACTACGAAATAACAAAAATCAATTTTAAATTGTAAATAGAAAATTTAATACTAATCACCACCATCTGGAATTATTTAAATTTAATTAATAATTCTTGTTTTTGCCATGACTAATGTACATTTTTTTAATTCAAGATCAATGATATTATTTAAATATATTGACTTTGGAGAGCTAAACCCGAATTTTTACAAAAAAAATGTTTTTTTCATTTTTCTTATATCGACTAAAATTAATCATGTTTGATATTTTTTTAGCATTATTTATTGAAATAATGCCTATTGTGATATGTTATAATATGTGATATTGCTTATTGTAAAGGTTTTCTTTCAATTTTATCCAAATGACAATCGTTCTAAACATTGGCAAATAACAGTGTTGAGGCTGGCACTTTAGCCTTATTCATTTTCAAAGTCGACATAGCAATGTTTCAATATTAGATTATTTGCTGAGAATTTTTTGTAATACAAACGGCATATTTTTCATAATAGAGCTATTTTGAATATACCAATATCGGTCAAAACATTTCTAATTTGGTTTTAGCTTTCCAGTGTCGATATATAACCATTTTGAATTGTGAAATATCGATTGAGGCTTCGGCCATACGAGCAGAAACCGTTGTAGCAACTGGCATAACATTTACTGTTGAAATAATATCAAGATGTACAGAGGCGTAGTTAGAAGTCGTTGCACCCTTGGCGAAGCCCCCCCCCCTTTTTTTTTTTGTCAATTTTGTCACTCTTTAAAACTGACTTTCTCTTCCTGTTGTGAAAAACTTTTTTTAGTTCTCGTCACTTTTTACGTTTTTAATATCTACTACCTTATTTTGGCTTCCCTGACGGCGGCCAGTTTTGCCAACCCCTAGCTACGCAACTGAAGATGTAGAATTTAACTACGGTATATAGGAAAATTAATGCTATTTAAGATTTATATCCCTATGTTCCCTAGTTAATGTCTACATGCTGTGAGACGATCATCTGCCTGTAATTTTAGATTCGATTTGTTAATTGTAATTGAATTTTTAACTATATATGTATATGTATTTATAATTTATATATATTCGTTTAGTTGTAAAGTTACAATAATTAGTAAAATAATAAACAGATAAACTTCATATTAAATGTTGACACAATTTTCATTTGTCAACTAGAAAATAACATGGTTGTATAATTTTTTAAATGGTAATAAAAAATCTACTAACTTCTAAAACTGTTTTATCCTCATTTACATCTATATAATACTTTTGTCAATATTATAAACACATAATTTCTCTGTGTCTTACAGAATTCGAATACTTGATCTGGAAAAGAACAGGAACTGATTGTGAGTAGTATTATAATTCCTAAATATTTCTTAAAATTATTTTTTTAAAGGAACACTTATGTAATTATATAACACTGTGTCTGTCTATATAGGAAACTCCAATGGAGGTAGTAGCGTAACTACAGAAGGGCTAGACTGGCAAAAATCCAGGGACCCCGTGATAGGTATCCAGTAACCTTTTTTTTGATCACCTCATCCCCTGAACTACTAACCTTTCTTTTTTTAATTTGCCAGGAGCCCT
Organism: Sialis fuliginosa; assembly: GCA_961205875.1. NCBI lineage: Eukaryota > Metazoa > Arthropoda > Insecta > Megaloptera > Sialidae > Sialis > Sialis fuliginosa. The sequence goes on along the minus strand of OY540817.1, from coordinate 9,458,274 downwards.
AAATTTATAGTAAAATAGTAAGTATCATAAGTATTGCATGCATTATTTATATAAAGAAGGTAAGTAATAGTTAATTACTTTAGTACAATACTTTATACTTGTGTAGATAAACAGGTAACAATTAAGAGCATCTATGTAGATAAATAGATGTAATCAATTGAGCGAATTTTCGATAAAAATTTTTGAACTTGAATGACTTCTGAAAAAAAACATTAATTTCAAAAAGTACATGTGGCGCCAGCTATCGGAAAAAGCTTGAACTTTCAAAAACTTACAAATAATTAGTCGAAATCATAAACACAAAACAGTGAGAGAGATGCGGTAGGTTTAGGATATATCTATCTCTTTTTCTAATAAGAATGAAATAGACACTCCTGTTTAAAAAAGGACAAATATATACCAAACCATTTTCTATCACTTTCTTTTGATACGGCTGTTTTTGAGTCAGTCAATCAAAAAAAAATTATCTCATGACGTAACAAGACGGCACCTTCACCATATAAACAAATATACAGAATAAATATTGATTTTTTTGTATTCCGTATTCAAAAATACCAAATAAAAATCATTTTTGTACAATTTTATGTATGGTGGAGGTGCTGTCTGTTACGTAATCACATCAATTTTTTTTTTTTGGCGAGTTAAACACGCTATCGTATGTATAACAGCATGGTGATTCCAAAAATGTTGATAAAAAGTTGCGCTCGGACCGTTATGACAGTTTTTTATCAATTTTCCGTCTTAAAATGGTTGTAACTTTTGAACCTTTCGACAAATTTCGCAATTGATAAGAAAAGTCGAATTAGCGTATCCTTTTACATGCGATAACGTATCTAATTATTTGAAAATCGAAAAAAGTATTTTTCGAGTGTTTTTTTACCAATGCTATTACCTCTGATTATTTTGGTGTCCAAAATTTTTTGTCGAGTTAGAGACGCTATCGTATGTATTAGGGCACCCTGATTCCAAATATGCCCATCAAAAATTGCGCTCGGATCGATAATACGGTTTTTTATCAACTTTTGTCTTAAAAAATTTCATCATATTTTGAACCAGTGAATTGATTTAAAATCTATTATCATTTCTGATATCAGCGCGTCATATTACATACGATGGTGTGTCAATTATTTTCAAATTCAATAAGGATGAGTTTTTCAGTACGGTAATTGATACACCCTTTATTAATTTGAAAGTATTATACATGGCATCCTATGTAAAATGACACGCTGATATCATATATTACACCAGATTAAAATTCCTTCGTTTGTTAAAAATTTCAGTTTTATCGATCCGAGCGATAATTTGTATGTGCATTTTTGGACTTAGGATGCCCTAATACATAGGTACGATAGCGTCTTTAATTCGTTAAAAAATTTACTTAGTTGGAATGGCTTCTGATTTTTTTTTGAAATTTTAAAAGTACATGTAACAACATCTAGTTTGAAAAGTTTGAATTATACTGGCTGTTAGTTCGAGCTGTGTCTGCTAGATGGCGCCACATAAAATTTTTAAATTTCAAAAAAAATTCAGAAACCATTCCGACTAAGTCAATTTTTTTTAAACAAATTAAAGACGCTATCGTACCTATGTATTAGGGCATCCTAAGTCCAAAAATGCACATACAAATTATCGCTCGGATCGATAAAACTGTTTTTTTCATTTGTCCAAAAAAGTTGCTTGAAATTTTTAACGAACGAAGGAATTTTAATCTGGTGGTATGATATCAGCGTGTCATTTTACATAGGATGCCATGTATAATACTTTCAAATTAATAAAGGGTGTATCAATTACCGTACTGAAAAACTCATCCTTATTGAATTTGAAAATAATTGACACACCATCGTATGTAATATGACGCGCTGATATCAGAAATGATAATAGATTTTAAATCAATTCACTGGTTCAAAATATGATGAAATTTTTTAAGACAAAAGTTGATAAAAAACCGTATTATCGATCCGAGCGCAATTTTTGATGGGCATATTTGGAATCAGGGTGCCCTAATACATACGATAGCGTCTCTAACTCGACAAAAAATTTTGGACATCAAAATAATCAGAGGTAATAGCATTGGTAAAAAAACACTCGAAAAATACTTTTTTCGATTTTCAAATAATTAGATACGTTATCGCATGTAAAAGGATACGCTAATTCGACTTTTCTTATCAATTGCGAAATTTGTCGAAAGGTTCAAAAGTTACAACCATTTTAAGACGGAAAATTGATAAAAAACTGTCATAACGGTCCGAGCGCAACTTTTTATCAACATTTTTGGAATCACCATGCTGTTATACATACGATAGCGTGTTTAACTCGCCAAAAAAAAATTGATGCGATTACGTAACAGACAGCACCTCCACCATACATAAAAATATAGAAAATAAAATATTTTTTGTAGTTCTTACACAAAATAGGTATTACTTTTGTACATTTTTACATATGGTGGAGGCCCCGATATTGTACCCCTCACAGGATAAGGCATAAACATAGAGCATGGACTGAAAATGGTTTGTGATATACTTGTCCTTTTTTAAACAGGATTGTCTATTTCATTCTTATTAGAAAAAGAGATAGATATATCCCAAACCTACCTCATCTCTCTGTTTTGGAAAATTGTTACACTATTATGTTGATACAGAATGCGCGGTCCATGCTCTATGTGTATAAGATAAGGCGGATAAGGTATCTAATTTTTTTGAAATATTTTTTACATTAGCAAACAAGCCGGTAATGCAGAAATCCGTAATTACTGATACTGCTTTTAAATAATTTTGTATATATGTGATTTAAGGTTATAATACACCATACCTGTTTATTTACACAGGTATAATATTCATGTTTATTAACTGACTTTTATAACATCTATTTATCTACATAGATGCTTTTAATGAGGCTTTATTACTTGTTTATCTACACAAGTATAAAGTATTGTACTATTGAAAATTACTTACTTTCTATTTATTATTACAAATTTATTGTGACGTCATTCTTGTGACATATGTATGTATTATTGATGCACCTACTGAATATGGTGGAGGCGTATAACATAATTCTTTTTTACATTAGTAATAATCCAGAAATCTGTAACTATAAATGTCGTTTTTGAATAATATGAGTAAAAAATAATTTCTTTTATACTTTGATCATCTGATTATTTTTTACTCAATGATAACATATAATGCCACTTTGTAATGTTATTAGTAAACGCATAACAGTCATTACAAAATTGCATAAGAGTTTGTATAAAAGGCACAAGAAAATGAAATAGAAGGCAGTCGAATCCAAGGTGTCTTGGAGTGAGTAGTAATAATTATTCTAAAGTTGAATAACAAAAATTTAATAAACTTGCAAATCGATAACACTGTATAGACAAGCTGCGGCCAAGGCATCTTGGAGTCGCCGAAATTAAGTACTAAATACTGTAATAATTGTTAAAGTAAATATTTGTTAATAGTTGTAAGTTAGTATAGCCAAGTATCAAGGTATGTTAATTATTCTCGTTATTATTTTGTAATAAAGTCTGTAAGAAAAATGTTTGATGCTTCTATCCTGCGGTCTCTAATTACCGATTTGATGAAAAATAAAAGTTAGACACTTTAATAACGTTACAACATGCATTTGTGATATGCAATTAATTTTATAATAATATACCTACCTGTTTATCTACACAGTGTAATGTTATTAGTTACTAGTTCCTTTGTTACATTACAATGATCATAACTAAATTAGATAATAAATTGTATATACGCGCCAGATAATTCAATAGCAAGTCAGTCAAGTTCACAGTGTCTTGAGGTAAGTAAGTAGTAATTTTTCTAGTGTTATGTCCGGTATCATAAAGGACCTAACAAATTTGTTAGCTAACAAACACTTTCAACTGAGATATCAAACTTATATGACAGTTCTTTTAGAGTTTGTTGATGACTTTGACAAGTTTCGCGCACGCGTTGAAGGTAAATACCAACGGTATTAAAACAGTGGTGATGTTATGAAAATTATTTTGTACGGTCAAAGATGCCAACTGTGTTACAATTAGTTGAAGTGTCACTGCTCTAAATTCCATAACTAATCCATAGATACTAGTACAGTATTAATACCCCATTTGAATGTAATTGCTAGCTAACAAATTTTGTTAGGTACTTTATAATACCGGACATTAAGTTATCATATAAATTATAAATCTTACAATACCGACAGCACTGTAATACAATTGAGTGTGGGAGGTATCTCAAAACGGTGTTAATTGCATGAAAATTGGTGAAAATGTTCTCATTAATCACAGTGTTCAAATGACGAATTTAAATAAATTGTTTTTGCAGCCGAAATTTGTGGTTTTTAATATTTTTGCGGTGATTTGTAACGTTCCAGACACTTATGTTTTTCATCTTTGCAGCTCATTTATGCCCAGTATTATAAAGAATTTGCATGCAAATTTACTTCCAGCTAATGCTATCTACTGACAATGAGAGTCAAATTGTTGTGAAATTGCGTGATATTTTAAAGCAGTGGTAATAAATGTATAATAATGTAAACAAAATATGAGGTACACTTGGCAGCACTTATTTTAAGTCGCTGATTTCTACTTAATACAAAAAGCTACCATTAATAATAGAACTGATTGCGCGATTCACAATACATATGGACATTCACAATATAGAATGTCTACTGTAATTTGTTTTTTTCCGTTTTGTCTCTCTCTACATATAAATTTATTAAAATACTAGCTGGGCCCCGCGCGGCTTCGCCCGCTTGGACTACGGAATTATTGTTTAGGATTTTTGAAAAATATACATAGTTGAATTAAGTACAAACACGATTAATTATTATCTTAATAATAACTAATCAAAACCTAACGTACCTCAAAAAAAAAACAAATCAGAACAAAAATTACAAATCATTTTTGTCCTGTTTAAATTTAAAAGTTAATAATTGAAAACAAAATAAACAACTGCCGGCCGAGCGCTGAATCGTCCCTCTCCCCGCGACACTTCATCAAAGTTCGCGCGAATTGCCGCGAATAATATGTTATTTTATGTATATTTCACGTTATTTCCTAAACCAAAAGACCAAATTGGATTCTGTGAAGGGCAAATTGTATCTACATTAAGTACTTGTGACGATGAAATCATTTATTTTGATGAGGATTAATGTTTTGCAGGTCATAAGTCCACATAAACAGAACCCAAATATTTTTAATTTTCTTTGTAACATAAAAGCAGTCATTGTGGCTTAAATATAAAAGTTAGACATATGGTGTCGCGGACTTTATTGTAGAACTTTTGATTCTACACAATTCTGTAATACATTATTTTGTTCTATATTGAACGGTTTAGGCAGCGTATTACAAAACAGCGCGCCGACGGCAAAATTTTTTCCGACTTGATTTACTATTATCGTGACTGCTTAGTTGTTATGTTACCTAACGTAACAAAATATAGCCTATAACCTGGCCAGAGAATGTACCTATGAATTAAAAACGAAACCACGTATATCGGATAAGTGATTCTCGAGTGATAAGGTAACTAACGGACAGACAGACAGACGTTGAGCTTTATATATATTAAGGATATATAAATACTTCTGTATTTAGTTATTCATACAATATTAATTAATTTACGTTAAAAAATTTGCTAAAAAATGTTTTTTTAAATTTTTTTCAAATCTGCTCTATGGATTTTTAAATTTTTATAGAAAAACACTCGAAACACTTCCAAGAATCACCTCAATCAAAAAAAATTTCGGCTGCAAAAACATTTTATTTAAAGTCGTAATTTCAACAGTGTGATATTCCGATGCAATAAACAAAGTATTAAATTGATTCACAAATCGTTTAGTAAAAATATGTTTTTTGACATTTTTTTGGTAAAACACATTGATAAAACGGTGTCAATTTTTACATTTTTAAAAAGCGTGTAGAATTTGATTAGTTGAACATTTATGCAAAATATCATATGTATTCACTAAACCATTCCCGAGAAATAAATTATAATACAACAAAATTTTAAATTTCCTGCTCTACAACTTTTTGTTGATCATTTTTTGAGATATTTTTAAAAGTAAGTACATCAATTTGAATATCATTGAAAAGGTAATAAAATCTTCTGTTCAAAAATTACAACATTTCATATTGCTTCTATTTAAGAAAATATAAGTTAGTCTCATATCTCAAAAACTACAAGATTTCTGAAAATTAAAAAAATATTTCTAAATCGACAATACTAAACCCTACAGCATTTATTTGAAACATTTTTTTAAATTGCAAGTCACTTAAGAAATATTCACGATGGAAAAATTTGGAATAAAATGGTTTTTGGCTAAAATCTATTTAGTAGGCTATGAATTTTTTGTGAAATGTAAATACACCATTGAACTGTCCCCTCTTAAAGGTAACATTTCTCTCATTTAACCGAATTTCTATCTCTTATAGTTTCCGAGATCCCCATACTGTCCCCTGGTATTTAGACACCCTGTATAACATACGCTAGTTTATAGCAAAAGCAGTAGTGTAACAAAAAGGTTGCTGGACCAGCAGAAAGTCAGGGGACTTTAAGGGACCACGCAACAGGTATCTAGTAATTTTTTTGTCACCTTATCCCGTGAGTTGCTGAGCTTTTTTTAGAGGGCTCCATTTAAAAATTTTCCAGGGGCCCTAAATTTATAATTATGTCACTGAATGGAGAGCAAAAATTCAGTAAATCTAATGTTAACATTACTCCAAGTTTTAATCTACAGTACAGGACATTAATATACAAAGCTGAACCAGAGGCAGAAAAGTAAAAATAGGTTCCTAGCAAGGTTCCTATTGCAGGTCCTGTTAGAAAACCAAAATCCAGAATAATTTTTTTAGCAAATTTAATTAAAATTTTTTCTGCATTAATATCTGAAGACCTTTGTTTTTGCTTTCACTTTTCAAAATCTGGGCCTTAGGCAGTTACCTAGCCTGCCTAGGACAAAATCCACCCCTGAGTTGAACTCAAATTTAACAAGTATTTTAATTTTTATCCTCACTGAAATAACCAAGAGAAGTAGTCATACTGCTAAGACAATTATTTTTATAATTAAAAATAATTTTTTTTATTAAGTCATAAGTATTCATAAAAAATATAAAAAAAATATCATTTTAAAAAATAAGAGCTAAAAAGGGGTTAATATTATACATCACTTTTATTTGGAGTTGGAGGTAATTGATTTACATTATTCCAATCAATTTCACTGAAATCTATAACAATTTTTTGATGCCGTTGTCTGTACTTTCTAAAAATGATTATTTTGCTTTTTTAATTAATTTTGTTTAAAAGAATAATATTACTTACATGTATTTAACACCAGCAGCATCGAACATCCGTTTAGAAGCAACAGTTTCTACTTTGTGCGCATGTTTATCGGACATATATATAACTTCTTTAATACCCGATTGTATAATCATTTTTGCACATTCGTTACATGGGAAAAGCCCCACATATATTGTACAGTTTCTGACGTTTGCAGAGTTTTTATTTAATATTGCATTCATTTCAGCATGGCAAACTAAGAATAATGTAAGTGTATTTAAAAAATATATTTTATTTAGAAAATTATTAACTTACCATATAAATACTTAGACGATAAGGGATCATTAGTTTCTTTGGACCAAGGAAATTCATCATCGCTGCATCCTGTTGGCATTCCGTTATAGCCTACTCCGACAATTTTTTTTTCTTTATTTACAATACATGCACCTACTTGTGAACAAGGATCCTTACTTCGCTTTGCAGCTAAGAATGCAGTAGCCATAAAATATTCGTCCCAAGATAAATAGTCATCAATATCACGTTTTTTATTGATATCTCGTCCATCACTGAAAATGTTTTTTGTTAGAGATTTTATACAATAACAAATATTAACTTAATTTTTACTTTATATCTAACTTATTCATGTCGTTTAATTCCATATGTGAGATGTAAAATAGAAAACTTATAGGTATAAAATTATTAAATATAATTAAAGTAGATCTACATGCGGAAATGTTATGAATTTAAGGTTATAAATAACACCTGTTCAAATTTGCAGTTGAATTTTGTAAATATTTTACTACGCCACTAGATGGCAGCACATACCAAAGTATTAATATTGGCGCAAAATATAAATTTTTACAAAACTTACAAAAAATTCATACTTTACTTACACCCCTTACACCATTGAGTAGAAAATTATTATTTTTTACTCAATGCTTACACATATTGTCACACATTTAATTTAAAATTTATTTACATAATTGAAATTTAGTATATCTAGAACTTGAGAAATCTAATTTACCGACTATATTAAATATTTATATTTTATACCACTGGATGGTTCTTATGTGTCGAAGTAATAATATTGCCGCGAAATATGAATTTATTCATATATTTATTATACGTACCTCTACAGTTTATCTCATTAGAAAACATATCGTAATGGTTGTAATTATTTCACAATTTTGTAAGTTATAAAATTTACTACCTATTTAAGTTTATTTTATTTGTATTATTATTTTAATTTAGTACAATTAATTTTCTTATGTTATCTTATTAAATAGTAGACAAAATTATATATAAACTTCATTCTTTAAGACGGAACACTACTATGATAGACGAAAAAAAAAATTAAATATTCAAAAATATCAACAAAAAATTAAAAATATTAAAAATTGACGAAGATATAGTAAGTAAAAAATATTTATAGCTACATCCATATATGGATCATGATGTTTCTCTCTGTGTACAGATTAAGAAAATTACAGAATTTTTTTAATATGAACCACCATTGAAATTTTGATTGTACCATGCGGAGACGATTTTTTTATGAATTATCATATTGTATTTTATTTTTTGGTAATTTGATAATATTTTTCAATAAAAAGTTGTATAATCATAGTTCTAAAAGTATTCTTAATAATCCTCAAATAATTAATTTAAAAAATTATCAATTTTTCAACCTATTACAGTGGTGTTCTCCCTTAAAAGCAAATAAAGCTTCTCTATGAATGCTAATTAATGTTAAATTTATTTTCAATTTTTATCAAAAAAATAGTTAAATTAATAAATCAAAACTTATAAAGTTATTTATTCCTCTTTTTGCTTAAAGTGGCTTACATTGGTTCAGTGGTAGACTAAGGAAAGTATCAAATACAAATCCCCTAACCATTAAAACAGCAAGAGTTTAGACTTACACCTGTTTCAATAGCAATGCTATCATCATCAGAGTCCTAAAGATATTTCGGAGTACTCACTGAGTGAGACACATTTTCCCCAAAAATAATTTAAATCAGTGCATTTTTGCAGTAGTTATCGTGAATGAAAGAAAATTCTATATCCAATATCCTGACACACATACACACGCACAGCCGCCATGCGGAAATTAACTTTTCTTTACATTTTAAAAGTAGTACAATCAGAATCTGATTTTCTCTCGGATTCGATTTTTCGGTCTTTTGTATGAAATATACTACGGTCGCCAAATTATATTTAATTTTGACTTTTAATTATTAACAAAGTAAAAAATTCCATTAAATATGTTTTGCATATAAATTAATTAAATTTTTCGATTTTTCGAACTCAAATCTTTTTTTTATTGAAAAAGACAACGGATAGTTCACAACTTACAGGGTGCTAGACCAATAACCTTAAATAAATTTTCAAACAAAAGTTGTTGAAAATTGATAATTTTTTTTTGACATCCGGTTAAATATTTTAGTAGAATATCCGCCACTGTATCTCGTTGCAAAAATCAACATACAGAAAGTATGTTTGATATTATATGTGATATTCTCGTGTCGCGGTGTCCTCGGGTGGATGGAACTAGCTGGGACCAATCCGTTGGATCGATCATATCCATCGCGAATTATGGAAAGCGCGGTCATCCGTCGGTTATGTAAATCGAACATCCATTTTCCCCGAGCCTGGTGCGGGTTTACACCGGAAGGATCCCGTACAAGCCAACTAGATTTTTTATTTTATTTATCAGCATTAATTTTATTCGCGTGTATTCCTAAATCAATGAATACCTGTGTGACTGGTTGCTCGAAAAACGTACGTGCTAAGGCACACATCCTCAAGACAGTGATGATGGTTCAATAGGCATGATGCCTAATTTTTAAAAACTATTTTATTATGATCTTATATCCAAAAAAAATACTTTTTTCTGCAGAAAATAAAGGTTTAATCACAAAAATTGACCCTTTTAAAACTAATTTTGAATTTGACGCAAAAACGCTCATAGGTGTCATGGCGCATTTTTGACGTCCTTGTCAACTATAATAAATCCTTGTTCCATCGCTAATGTTTCTCGGTTTTACTTTAGTAACACAAAACTGAGCAAATTGATAATTTAAAACCACTTATAAACAGTGCAGATATTAATGAAACAAAAATGACGTTTACGTAGCCCTGACGTCATCCACTCTGACTGGTGTTTTATCAAACATGGCGGATTGCTGTATTTTGCGGTTTTATTTTAACAAAAATCATATAAATCTTGCTTTTAATATAAAAATAAATACCTATTTCATTATTTAAAATCATAATTTCAGTGATACTTTGTTACTGGCATCATGCCTATTACATCAATATCGCAACTGCTATTGCTTTTCTGTACAGTTTTATTAGAAAATTTTACTTATACATTTTTCTTTATACGTACCTGAATACCTAGCTTAATTACTCAATAGAAATCGTTTATTTTAGTTACATCAATATTATAACAATTGTTTCTTCGCAACATTGAAGATAGGATAAGCTTTGTGATCGTTTTAAAATGAGACAAAAAAATTGCTGTCCGATTTCAAAATTTTAAATTGATCTTTTCGTTTCAGGTCAAGACAAACACTGAACATCGGATTTTATTTCAATTGTTCAATAATTAACTACCTTTGGTGAATTCAGCACGAGTAAGCACTGTGCATTTACCTAGCAGATGTTTTTTTCTTTCCATTTTTACATATTTTAATAAATCAAGTATCACGACTAACCCAGAAATAAATTAATTTATGTTTTTAATAAAAACATCATTTTTTTTATTAATACCTACGGACCTACCCTAATCAATTATCATAAAACCTAAACTAATTCCAGTAATATTGCATATTATATTGCAGTTTTCATCGAATCAGTACACTTTATCTACGGAACTAATATTCCTATAACAATAAATAAAAAACCAATACATAGCTTATAAACATTAATCAAATGTACAATAAGTACTAATTTTATAGGATTTTGTGGATTACAATATTTCGCCCCCTATCACAGATAGATGGTTGTTGTATTTGGTCTCATTCGATCCAGTGGGAAAAATCGTACAAAGGTGGAGGAATTTTAGAGCAAAAATCTACCCTCTATCTTGCATAGGAGCCGAAATATTGACGATTATGTATAATGAATGAATAAGGAAAAAAATACAATAGACCGAATTCTACGTTATTAATTGAGGCAGTTACTACTGTGCCTCTAGTTTCTCTTTTTTTACAGAAGATGGGTGCTATTTATCAGTAATATTTACATTTTTTTAAATAATTATCCATAAAATGTCACATTGTCCCCTCGTTACAATTATTTTCACGGTATAGCTTCTAATGTAATTTTCTTTTCGTTAATCTTAGTTTGAATTAACGGAAGATTAAGTAATCATGATTATTTCTTTTAAAGAAATTATAAATCTGCAGACACGAATGTGGCGTTATTTCTATCTGATTTCTGTCACGCTAACGAGAAAACTTAAAAAAAAAAGTTCGAATGCGGGATCCTCCCCAACTGACATTGTCGTGTTTTGCCGAGAATGGCACATATTATATACCCACTCACAATATTTTCATAAATCTTGTGTCTGGTTACGATTCAATTCTTTTTTAACCGTAAACCTCCTTCGTGCTCTATTCGATTCTACATTGAATTTATAACATGTAATTTTTTTGCCTATTTATACAATGTATAACATGTCTATCACATTTATTATGTTATGACTATATAAGCTTCAGAAGTCGTCTGCCACCCTAAAGGTCAGAATCGCTTACAACAGATTCAAAAATATTAAGATAAACATCATCGGTTATATTTTTGTAAAAAACACAAATATACGCCCATTTCATTAATTAATTCAAGTATACGTATATATTTTTTAATAGATTACATAATAATTCAATCGCACAAATATATATGAGTACTATAAACGAAAAGGAATTCTTTATTTAGCAAATGAGTTTCAAAATATCTATATTTGTTTGGTACATGGAGAAATGATTTAAAAATTATAATAATCAAATGGAAGGAGCCTACTAAGTTTGTAATAAGCGAATTTGAGTGAAAACTGGTTCACTACTTCTGCATGTGACTCTCGTTTAGATGCCAAAGAGGTTGAGGGACAAATATTTTTAAGGCCCAAAAATAGGTAAACATTTCAAGGTGACGGCTCCCACGATTACATTTTTTGTGTCAGGATCAGTCTAAGCGTGTCTGGCGCCCTAGAGATTTTTTTGAACCCCCATCCCCCCAAACCACACATGTAATTACTCTAATAAATAATTCAATTAAAATTTAAAAAAGTGGGTGCATAAAATTAAAACCCTGTTTTACCGACTACCATAAAAGAAATCTGTATTATCCACAGCTAACCTAACTTCATGATATTAAATTGTTTTCATTGCATGATGCGCGCGCATCAATGTGAACACGAATTTCATTTATGTTGCATTACTAAAATTTCACCCTGAACGCGCTTAAAGAAGTATAACTTCAAAAATGTTAATTTTGTATTAAGAAAAAAATTTACAGTTTCGTATAGTAAAATTTATAATTTTGAATGTGTACTTCGACATTTACACTCGTTTAAAAATTAATATTTGAGTTAATTTTTTAAGAAAAATGCCCCTCGATTATTTCCAGAATCAAATATCAAATCACATTATATTTAGTTATTTATAAAACTTTTTGTGATGTTAATTAATTTGTATAAAATATTTAAAAAATATAACCACAATTTATAAATAATAATTTTTATTGACGGAAATATGAGCTGTCAAACCACATGAGAACAATAAAAAACAACTATAGTATAACACAACAGAAAAAAGCACTAACGATTCATTCTAGATAAAATAAATAAACAAGTCTATATAAAGCACACAAAGATTTTTACTTCCTACATAGTGATGGATTAACACATGCTAAAATATTAAGTTTCTGCAAAAAATACCATAAGAGAAAAGAGGGCAAGATGGGACAGAGGGTAACACTAATGCGATTTGGCCGTACATACCTTAAGTAATTAAACAATTGTTACATTGATATTGCAAAGATTTTGTTTTCTATTTTAAGGTTTATTTTGTTTTCTCTTAGGTTAATCTACATATATGATATATAAAAATGTATTGAGTTAATTACTCATGAACGCCCAGTTTAAGCCTATACAATAGTTTTAGAAACATCGACAAAATTAGTTTTCGTGAATTATTTAAATTTAAAAAATTTATTAATATTTAAAAAAAATATTTCTACCTAATTAATAAATCCTGTTGTAATATTTTGGCACAAAACTATTTAAATTTTTTTTGACTCATTACTATACCAATCGAGTAACAGCTTCAAACTATGACCAAATGTCAATTAGAAATGCCTGGCACAAAACTTTTTATTTTTCTCAAAGGCTATAGCCAGGTAAGCATACAAAATCGGCATTTGCATAAATTTGACTGATTTTTTTTGAAGTCTTTACTTATTCTATGTAACTTTCAACCTGACCAGAGTATCTTTATTCTGTGAACCTGACCAAATATTAGCTTCCAAAAAAATTTCGAAAAAAAAAATTAATTTTTGATTTTCAACCGCTAGAAGGGTGATTATCCTCACAGGCCAAGATGCGTTCCATAGATGCATATTAAAATACCCGCTTGATATGAATTTTAAATAAATTTAATTTTATATACCTATATAGATGCACCCCCCTGAAAGAAATCCTGCCCATGATTCCGTCCATTTATGCGGATTCTTTTTTACGAGGTTGAAAAAGTTTGTAAAAAAGGTGGAAAGACTTAAAAAACACTACTTATAAATTGATCACTTTCTATTGTTTCATTTACGCGCGGTTTTCATGGAACTAATTAATCGCGTAAATGGAGAGATTACTGTATATGTATGTACAATTGAAAATAACATTGAATTAAAAAAAATGTAAGTAATATACTCGTACATATTATAGATTTTCGGCTTACAATTAGTTGTTATAAAAAACCAGGAAACAAGAAAGAAGAATATCTACTTTGTTCAATTATTGACGCCTATGTTATATTTTATTGTTTAAATACAATAATAACTTCGTGTATGTAATTATGAAATGACATTGAAGATATTACATAATGGCGGAGGCGGAAGATATCAATACCAAATATAGAGACAATGCAATTCATCATTTAATCTGTCGTGAGTAACTTTTTTGTAGATAAACGTTTTAGTACTTATATTTTTAACAATGCACGGGTATGTGCATTACGTATGTATTCCCCGCGGCTTCGCCCGCATGTGTTAAAGATCGCTAAATACCTACGCAATAATAATTTATTTTTCTTAATACGTACCTGATTTAACTACCAAATATATATATTTTTGTATTAGTTAAACACTCAGGACCGTATTTACTTATTTTGAAATCCGAAGCGCAAGAAAGATCAAAAAATTTTTTTTTAATATTTGATCGGGGTTAACCTCTAAATACTGTCAAAGAATTTGCTCTCGGGCAAAAAAACTTTGTTTGTGGCGTTATTATATTGTTATGTTAAATTTAAAATTTCTTGTTGTGTTATTATTTAACGTTCTAATAAAAATAATTTTTCATTGTATTTATAATTAACTTAATGGGAGTCTTAAAATATTTTTTTATAGAATTGTGCAGTGGTTCTCAAAGTGTACGACGTGGATCTGCAGGCTCTTTCATGATATTAATTTAATGATAATGAATAAATTATAATAATAATTTTGTTCAATGCTTGTCTTTTACAAGTTAGTTATACTTTTACTTAAGAAAGGGCGCCATGGGAAAACCTTAGTTCAAAGAGGGCATCGCGAGTCGAAAAAGTTTAGGAACCTCTGGAATAGTGTCTGAAAACTACTAAAGCTTAAAAATCGCTGCTATAGAAGATTAGTTGTTTTTTTAGCAATATTTATTACAGCTAGTGTTCACCATTAAAGAATTAAAATAAAATGTCACTATTTGATGTATGATAAGGAATATTTGGAACATGAAGAATCCATTTATTCGACACATTAATATCCAAGTCTATATATGGAGACTTAAAAAAAATAACAAAAAAATATTATGTCAAATATGTCTCTTATGCAGATTAACATTTTAACTGATCAAGTAGCGTTACTTTCCCCGTTAATTAACTATTTATTAATTTTTTTATATAAATGCTTCCCGTCTTACGTAAGTAATAAATGCAAAATATATAAACTAGCAATTTTTTGATTTATTGGTATTTAAAATAAATTGGTTACTCATTAATTATTTTTATAATTCGTGTGAAATAATGAGTAAACAGTTTGGTAAATGTTATGTCTATTTAAAAAAAATGATACTGTTTAATGAATGTAATCTATTTATTCTTAAATCTCATGTTCTGTTCTAAAATGGTATTAGAACATATGGTTTAAATATCGTTAATGTAACATATGGTATCAAAATACTTCTTAAATATAAGTACAAAAAATTACATAGTTCGCTTTTGCAATGACATTTAAGGAAGGTGTATTTGTATAAAAATATTAAAACAAATGTATGTCTTTTAGAAAGTTATTTAAAGTATTAGTACTTAGTTACAAGTATTATATGATTTGTTGCAGGTAAAATAAATTATAAAACATTATTTTCTCTAGTATTAGATATGAGTATTGGGTTTGTGATTTGCGAAGAGACTTTTCCGAATACAAAAAATCTTTTACTGTTTCTTTAGTTGTCAAACTGAAAAATGTGTTTCTATTTCTTATGTAAGTGTATTTATTTAAAACAAAAAAGAAAGAAAAACATATAAAGATTTAAAGGACCTTCTTTTCGGTCAAAAATCATTATTTTCATCAGTTTGTTAAAGGTAGCGTTAACCGTTTTTGGCGATAGTAATACAAAATAATGTAATAGATTAAACTATATTTTTATACGGGGAAATAAAAAAGTTTCATTTTTTGCGACATAGTACTCTGGAATTATAAATCGCACAAAATTTAAGAATGGTTACAATATTTGGTAATAATAATAATAATAATAATAATAATAATAATAATAATAATCACAACAGGCACGCAAGAAGAACCGCAACATCTCTGTTGGCTGGGTTGACTACAAAAAAGCGTTCGACTCTGTACCACACTCATGGCTTACTTATATTCTTCGTCTTTACAAAATTAATCCAATCATTGTTGACCTTCTTACTACTTGTATGGACAAATGGAGGACGAGTCTACATGTGAAGATGGGTGGTACCCGGTATACAACCGAAGTAGTGCAAATCAATAGGGGAATCTTTCAGAGAGACAGTCTAAGCCCGTTGTGGTTTTGTCTTGCGCTGAACCCACTGAGCAGAATACTTCGAACCTCTGGTTACGGTTATGTTCTGCAAAGGAACCCTGAAGTTCGTATCTCTCACCAGTTCTACATGGATGACTTAAAACTCTATGCCTCAAATAGTACCCAATTACAAAGCATGTTTGAACTCGTCAAAAATTTTAGTAATGCGATCTGCATGGAATTTGGCTTGGACAAGTGTGCAGTCGTTCATGCAAGAAGAGGAACTGTCCAAGACCCTGCAGAAGGTTTGCAACTTATGGGAGGTACTGTAATTCAAGATCTGGGAATTGAGGACAACTACAAATATCTTGGTCTTCAGCAACTTCTCGGTATCAGTGACACTGAAGCTAGGAAACAAGTTGAAAAGAAAGTGCTCTTTCGAGTAAATAAAATTTGTAAAACTTTCCTTAGCTCCAGGAACAAAATCGCCGCCATCAACAGTTGGGCCATTTCTGTGGCGATATACACATTTGGTGCTGTCAACTGGTCGAACACAGCACTACAGGCGTTTGATAGGAAGATTCGAACAACACTCACGAAACATAGACTCCATCACCCTCGCAGTTCAGTCGAAAGATTGTATCTTTCCCGCCATATGGGGGGCAGAGGATTATTAAGCATGGAAGTGATGTGTAGGCAACTAGAGTTGCGGCTTCGTGAGTTTTTTAGATCTAAAAATGATTCATTTCACATTGCAGTTTGTGCGCAAGATGTTTACTCTCCGCTACAGCTGTCTCAAGAAGGGGGTATGATAAACTTCAAGACAGCAGTAAATAGGATGCAAGAATGGAGAAGTAAAGCTCTTCGTGGCAGGTTTGCTGCTGCCCTCGATTCAGAGAACATCGATCTAAAAGGCTCCACCGAATGGCTCCGTACTGGTGGTTTGTTCGGTGAGACGGAAGGATTTGTGTTCTCCATACAAGATCAAGTCATAAGAACAAAGGCTTATGAAAAGCATATCCTTAAAGTCAAAACCAGTGACCGGTGTCGTCTCTGCAAACAAACAACGGAGTCCATCCAACACATCTCCGGTGGTTGCCCTGTCCTGGCTCCTAAGGAATACCTCAACAGGCACAACGATGTGGCAAAAGTCATCCATCAAGCACTGGCAAAGAGATATGGACTCACTGCTGAAGAGACTCCTTATTATAAATGCAAACCAGACCAGGTACTTCTAAATACTGACTCGAAGCTATTGTGGGACTCTGCCATCATCACGGACCGAGCTGTTGAAGCGAATAGGCCAGACCTTGTTCTCTTCGACAAGAAAGCAAAGACAGCCACCATCATTGACATTGCTGTACC
Source organism: Sialis fuliginosa (assembly GCA_961205875.1). Lineage (NCBI taxonomy): Eukaryota > Metazoa > Arthropoda > Insecta > Megaloptera > Sialidae > Sialis > Sialis fuliginosa. Next base: position 9,440,403 of record OY540817.1, on the reverse strand, counting down.
ACTCGATGAGCATGTCGTTACTACAATAGCCGAGAAAAAACGCAAGTACCAACCTCTTGCAGTCGAGCTGAAAGATATGTACAAGCTACGCGAAGTCAATATTATACCCGTCGTAGTATCTACAAATGGCCTTGTTACCAAGGAATGGTCTTTGGCAAAAGATAAACTCTGTTTAAAAGAGTGGCACATGCGCACAATGCAGAAAGCTGCAATTTTAAGAACAGCAGGGATCGTGCGCAAAGTTCTCAGCCTATAACGAAGCCACTGTATCTTCCAACCCGCATATAACCATCAGTCGCATTTTATAACTTCACACAATGGTGCAGCATATATATCTTGTCAGGTCTTAATGACCGGTATATATGGTAAAATAATGTTAAGAATAATAATAATGATAATAATAATAATAATAACCCGTGAGGGGTTGCTAGTCCCCCATCGGGCGCCTCCCCAGGTGGCGGATAGGGGAATGCTCACCAGATATGGCGGGCACCGGGGAAATAAAATACCCGGGGTGGACCAAAACTAGAGGCACAAATCGGATCAGCAGCCGTTACGTGGCGTGCCCTGGACAGTCTCTGCACTGACAAATGCTGCCGCTACTCTTGGGGCCAACCTTCCCTTGAGTAGGTACACTGGGTTCCAAAAAAGAATCTAAGTAAAGCCACCCACAGCCGGCCTGTCTCGGATGCAGGCCCTAGTGGAGTTGGGAGTGGCACAAATCAACGGATGGTCATCCGCATGGAGTGGACGGATGAACTGAGACGTGACCTACTTGCATGTCACGCATCCAGTGACCCTTCGTGTAGAGGATACATGGCCCGGATGCATTCATTGTGGTGCGAGATGCACCCAGAATACACGGACCTCTCGCAACAAAACCTGCAAGACTATGTTAACCACCTACGACGAAGAGGATTTAACTCCGAACCGCAAGTCCCAGTTACAGCTAAGTCACTTAATGTTCCCACAGTGACCCAAATCGCACCTATAATACCAGCTGAAACAGATTTGAACTCGCGGTTCTACTCAACTATAAATTCGAGTTCTCGGCTCCTGCTGAAACGAACATAGCTGTAAAGGAAGTCGAGAAACGTACCAAATATCAAGATCTCATATTTGAGCTGAGGCAACTGTACCCAGGATATACTGTCTCTCTTGTCGTCATAATTATTGGTGTCCTTGGAGGAGCTAAATCGTCGCTGGTCTCTGCTCTCAGAAGCATCCCTGCGTGTCAGCATAATGCTGAAACATTGGCATATCGAATGCAGAAGGCAGTGCTTCTTGGATCACTCCGAGTACTCCGTGCGCATGACCCCAAAACTCTGTAGTCACCTATCTTGTGGTTCAAGACGTGGCTATGGTAACATCCAGCTGTGCAAATCTCTGACAGTGATGGCGGTGTCAAACCTAAAGTTTGTTAGTGGTTTGCGTGGCACAAGGTTTTTAAGGATTTTATCCATACATAATAATAATAATAATAATATTTATTTGTGTTGGTACGAGTAGTACATACAAAAAGTCAAAAGAAAAGAAACATGATACAAAGACAATGAAATAATATAATATACATAATAATAATATAATATATAATGCACAAGTGTTTTAAAGAGAAAAAAAAACAATTCTTACAGTAATTAATATTAAGGACAGAAAAATGATTTTAAGCTATAATAGCATTTATCTAATAAGTATTTTTTTAGAGTTGTTTTAATTTTTGTTTTAGGTAAATTAGTTATCCACTTTGGTGTGTTATTGTATATTTTAATAGCACTGTTAACTACATTTTTGTAGACAATTGCTTTACGCGTCTGCACTAAAGTCATATTATCTTTGTTTCTAGTGGGGTAGTTATGTTCCAATTTGTTATCAATAAAGAAATCTGTGTTATTTTTTATAAATAAAATACATTCCATGATGTATAAATCGATTACTGTTAATATTTGGAATTTTTTAAATAGAGGACGACAGTGTTCCCTTGGGCCTGCCTTGGCGATTATTCGGAGACATTTTTTTTGAATTTTTAATAATGTTTCAACTTGAGACGAATGACTCCACATTAAAATACCATATGTAATTATATGTATATAGTTTAGTTTTACGTATAAATATTTCATTTAATTTTGATGCTTATTTTTGTAGTTACGGTCCTTTAAATAATCAATAAAGTAATTTTCTTCTGTAGTTTTCTTCGATATCTCATCTCTTAATATAAGTGCGCTTATCACTCGAGAACCACTTATCCGATTTACGTGTTTTTTTCATTCATAGATATATTATTTTCCCAGGTTTTAGTATATATTTTGTTACGTTAGGTAACATAAGAAATAAGCAGTGACGATAATAGTAAATTAAGTCTAATTAGTTAAGTTTGTCGCCAGCCCGCTTTTTTGCTTAAAGCGTTTGAACAAGTAAAGAGTTGTGTAGAATAAAAAAATGTAAAATAATTCAACTATATTTTCAAAAATCCTATATAATAATTCCGTAGTCCACGCGAGCGAAGCCGCAGACACATCTAGTTGTATGTACTGTAGATACATATGATACAAACAATAAAATCATATTGTTTTTCGAATCAATACGGAGAGCTCTATAAAATGTCAATATTTTCATTATAAAACAAACATGAAAAACAATTTTACTTATCTACCCCGCTTTTGTATCTCCCCAATATAGACGTTAACTTAATAAATGGCTATGTTGGTAAGTAATAGTTTTAAACCCTTTCGGACACACCCCTTGAAATGTAATGTTTGACAGGATATCATATTTACAGTAAGTTTATTTCACATAATATTGATTCTTGTCCCTCCGGAAGCGGCTAGGTAAGGGTTGACGGCGCCAGCACGTGGGGGTAGTGTAAAAAGTGGTTGCCTAGGGCCCCTTGGGGGTGTTTCAACCCTGCATTCCCTTGCACGGAGGGTAACTATTGATCCATATGCTTTTACTCATATTTACTAATGTTAGGTGTTCTATTTTTTTATTTCGTTCTATGAATTGAGCTATTTATTTTGCATTAGTTGTAGATAAAATGTTTTGGGGTGTAGATCGACAATTAAAAAATGTTATTACTTATTCAACGCATGCAGTAGAGATGTGTGTACAATATAATTTTTTTTTTGACTATAAGTCTTCTTATAGATTTTAGTTTTGTTGACTGTTTTTAGAATTTTTGTATGTATGTAACCTATGTTTGAGAACTACTGAACCGATTTAATGAAACTTTCATTGTTAGAAAGCCTAAGACACTAGAATTAGTTTAGTCTATATGACAATTGAATGAAGTTAGACACGTGTTAAGAAAAATTGTATAAAAATGAAAAATATTTAATTTCGAAAAAAAAAATTTCGAAAGCTAATAAACTGAAATCCAAGCGTTTTTTCCCTAACAGTGATTTGAATTTTAAATGAATACTAGCAACAACATGACCAAAGGCATAACAAAATAATTTATTGAAGGGGGGATCCGGAAATACATTTCTTCAAGACAAGATCTTTTAAATGAAATCTAACTTGTCTACTTTAGGGAACATGGTCAATATAGTCAAGGCAACGACGGATTTAGGTATGGGCAGCATGGACTACTGCTCAGGGTGGCAGATTCTGGGAGAATATAATTTTTTTAGTTTAATACACAACACTCTAAAAAAAGGAATACAAAAAATTACTCTGATTTTCAAAACGATTTTTCTACATCTTGTAAAAATTCTGACGATTTCGATTGCCCTCATTTTTAAAATATCCTATCAATTGAACTACTGATTTCGAATTAGCGCGCGATTTTCGTTCATAATGAGTTGATCAACTTGCTGCCATCTGTATACCAACTCATTAACATCCACCCATATTTGTTTACTTCAACAATCGCATATTTGAAATATGTGATTGTTGAAGAAAATAGGTTATATTATTATTTTCCCTTGGTAAAGGGGATGCAATTTTTTTGTCCAGGGTGGTATTTAACGTAAATCCGCCGCTGGGTCAAGGTATCCGAAGTTTTTCTTGTTCTTTCAAATATATAATATTTTTAATTTCGGTCCTGTCTTTGTCCGGATTACATTTCTATTATTATCTACGAGTCTACGACTACCTATTTCAATTGTTATTGTTTGTCAATAGTTCACATGTCAAATGATAAAATATCGTTTAATATTAATGTCTTTTCCTTAGATAGATTATTCAACATTTACTGTAAAATCCGTCATATTATTTATTGAAAAAAAATAAGATGATAGATACTTACACTGTTAGAATGGAATGCCCTTGATAATTTTTTGAATCAAATTTAAAGTTCTTGACAGACTCTAACCGCAATTATTTCTAATACTACCCATACTACCGAATAAATTATTCTATTTATTTATAAAATATCAACTTATTTCTGGTATTAATTTGATGAAACAAATATATATTTTATGCTTGTTATTATATCGATTCAACTTAACTAGATTTTATGCTGCATTAATTTTAGCTGCGTTTATTATAAAAGTCACTGTAATACGATTATAATATATAATTTTACAGCACTGGATTGGCACGCAAGGGTTGGTTTGCCTTCCACGTTATATAATAAGAATATCTGTAACATACTACAGAAGTTCTACAACCAAACCTTTTTATAATTAATGTTCGTTATATTAAATTGTCATAAAAATTACCGAACCATATATAGAAACAATAATAACATTATTGTACAACAATTAAACATAATTGTTAATTTAAAACTGTTTCATACAAAAACGTATGAAAATAACGGATAGGAGTATACAACAATTAACTTAGTTTTTACTATTATTGCATATAATAACTGTTTAGTAAATAGGTAATTGTTGACATGTTAGTATAGTATTTAACGACTGTAACGAGTCAACTGGTTTTACGTTGAGAACTGTACCGTCAGTAACAAGAATGTATTGTGGGTTTTGTCTGCATATATGATTATAAATAACCATATATTAATTAATTAATAAACTGCAAATTTTCTAACTTCTAGTTATCCGATGTGGCTGAATTTTAATAGAATTCAAAAGGATTGCTGTTAATTTATTACGTTTTGCGATCTGTGTTGCCGTCACTTAAAAATGGCATGAATCGACAAATTGAACTTTATTTATATTTTTATAACAGAAAATTAAAACCGATAGATATTAAATTATGTAAATATGGAGACTGTAATGTTTTCTTTCAGAAAATTAAACTCTTATATAGGTTACTTAAAAAAGGTTACTTAAAATTTCCTTACCCTATAATGCGGATATGAATTTCATAAGTACGACCCTGCTGTTAAGTCTTTTTATTTACTAACAATTAGAAAATTATGTAAATCAGAAATTGACGACCTGCATCAACATTTTAAAATGAAAGTGAATGGGTTTGAAAACGTATATTATACCAAAATGGATGTTGAAAATAAAAGTAATTTTGATAAATTTTATGCAAAAATTTTGATCTAAGCATTTTGTTATATTTTTTACATTATGCGCCACCGCTGAGGAAACTATAACAATTTTCAAACGATTACCCTTTCCAAAGTCAAGACATAAACCATTCCCTATCTGGAATAATATTGCGTGATCATATCTAATAAAAATAAATATCATCAGTAAATAACAACAAACAAAATCCAGGCACAATAATCACAACTATAAAAAAATAAATCATAACCGGCGCGCATGTCAAGTACAAACATATATTGCGTCTCTTGTGCGTGCATAGATCAGCAATAGCTCTTGCACTTTCCTGCACATGTTGTCTGCTCGAACCTCGCATCGAGTATGGTGGCAGTCCGGTAAAAACTCAACGCAGCTTGACAGTTGTGTTTATAATCGAACGGGGGCTTTCCTCCTCTAACTGCCGGGGCTTCTCCTCATGATATCATGCGTTACTGAAACAGTAATGCCAGTTAAAGCTGTTCAGTCATAATACATACGTCCACACGATCGTATGTCAACATGAGATACACGTGCTATAGTGCAATATGATTCGTATTTATGTGATTTGTTGTTATAATTGTGATACAAATCTGTCGTGGCTGGTTACCGCGGATAGGTGTGCTCTTGTTAATTGATTTTTTTATTAATGATCAAAGGTTGTTAATGTTTTTATTTGATCGGAATGGTTTTTGACAATTCTGTTCCAGTATAGATTGTTACGTTTTGTGTGAATAAATAATTAAACCGTTGATTTGGATTGAATTAGCTTCAACTTGTTTATTGGTAAGTTTTAATTAATTTACATAATTTATTTTATTATTTTAATGTTTAAAATTAACTTAAAAACACATGGCACTTGATCTTATTTTATTGTTGACGTAATAGGTATACATATTTCAACAATCAACAAATATTTGAAAACTTGACAGTTGCATTATGCAATTTAAAATAATTGTAATGATAACTAATTATAATTTAATTATTGGTAGGTAGTATTAGGTAACTAGATAATACCTATAAATATTTTATACCCATTTTAAAGGTATGCGAATTATCAATTGTAATGCAATGCATTATGTATAATTATATGTTTTAATATTTCGATATATTTAGTAATTATAATTAATCTTTATTTAAGTTGTTTACTGATATCCTTTTATAGATAATTTACAATCAGTCATAAAATCGTTTACTATATTTGATTTTATTATCTAATGTTTACAAATAATGATTAATAATGTATTAATTATTATTATCTACTGCCTACTTATTATAAATATTATAACTGCAATAAAAATTAGGAGAATGCAAGTAGGTACGTATTGCCTAGAAGAATTTTTATTTCTTCGAATTTTATGCAAAAAAATTAACGAAAGTTTTAATATTTTTTTTCAAATAATAATCATAATAGAAATGAATTGGACTGCAATGTATACCTACCTACAATATATAATTTAAAATAATCTACTAATTCAAATGATTGCTGTATTTTTAAATATGTACAAAGTACAAATGTACATTACTTTTACTACATATATTTACCTACAGAAATATTCTGACCCAATTTTGAGTATTTAATTGGCGTATAAATTCACGATCAGCTGATTTTGTAGAGTGTTGTTGATATAAATTATTACAGTTATGATTTTAATTTATGCATGGTGGATTTTATATCAACAATAAATAATAATAGATATGTTCTTGTATATATTACATGTATGCATGTAATTATAATTATTCTTATTGACATGTTAGTATTGTTAAACATAATAATACAAAAGCCTATATAGGTAGTTTTTATTGTTGAGAGTTGAGACAATAATAGCAGTTTTTTTTTTACTTTTTGTTTTAACTTTTAATATTATTATGGTAATTAAAAATAAATAAGTTGGTTGCATTATATTATTATTTTCATTCAGCATATTGTTAAGGTTTCATGTTAATTTTATAAAGTTAAAGAATAATATCTTTGAAAAATTATAACTTGATATAACTTTTACAAATTATAATTGTACTGAACCCAAAATCTTTGCTCAAATTGCTCCATAACGTCAGGTTTAAAAGATGTTCCAAAGTTCCAACCTATAAGTGCAAAAAATGAATCTTTTGGCCATATTTATAAATATATGTATTACTAAACAGGATTTGTTTAAGGTTTTTTACTGTTAAAAATAGTATTTATATATTTCCCCTTTAAAATGAATTTTTTTTTAGATTGTACAATTTTTTCTCTCTGAGATATACCAGTTCGAAGTTAGTTTAAAGATTACATAGTATTAAAAATTTAAATATATAAACATATAATTAATAAATATATTTAGTTTTTTTTAGTTAAAAAATGTTTTTGGTTTATTTTGTCTTTTTGTCGAAAAAATATAGGAACATTGAAGTAATTACGATATTTTTGTGAGTACGGGTCAATTAGAGGCAGTGTTCGAACTAGGGTTGCCAACTTTTTATTTATTTATACTAACAGTAAGGCAACCCTAGTTCGAAGATCTCATATTATTATAATCTCAAAATAAATTAAAAAAGTTATGTATATATATATTATATTACAAGGGTGACTAAAATTGCACGTGTTTCAAATAATTTTTGTCGCAATGCGTCAAAGCATTTCCTACTTATAACACCAAAATCGAAAAGTATACAAAATATTAAATGACGTATGCGTGAAGGTCCCCTTCTCCTGGCCCTTTTCACCGGGTCCTGTAGAATACTAACTTATTTGAAACGCAGTACCTGTGAACATGCACTTAAGGGCTCCCCCGTTTCATAAATATTTTTTTGCTTTACTATTTTCTCCTGGTATTCGTACTTTCTTCCCCCTTGGGTCGTTCCGTCAGGCGCTAAGGGCTAAATTACGTTCTAATTACTTTTGAAAAAATATTGATGTGTTTGGTTGTAAAAGTTTTTTTAATGAATAAAAATTTATTAGTGGTAGACAATTTTATTTTTTTTTTATTAAAAGCGTTGAAATCATAAAATCAATTCTACCAATACAATTTAAAATCTAATGACCGGTATAACATAAGAGTATAAAGAAATAATTAACATTTGCTGGCTTGTAACTACGTTGATTCGGGCTATCAAACTTATATGACAGTTGCATGATGTTTATTGACAGTTTAGCGCATGCGCGGTATGTAAACAATGGTGATATAATATGAGAAAAATATCTTGTACGGTAGTTTTAAATCAATTCCCATGTGGTTGCTACAAAATGATGAGGTGGATTGTACTTACAAACAGCACATACAAGATTTATTTAACAAAATTTTAAATATTTTGTTTGATATTATGTAGGTTACATTACGAAGCTACGAAAAAAGAAGAACAAGATATTAAAATTGGGTCAAAAACTTATATTATTTAGAAATCAATAATCGTTTTTTTAAATAAAATTTTTTATAACGTTAATTACTTGTTGTTTTTTAACCTCTTTATATACATATATATATCTATGAATATTTTTAATGTTCGGGACCAAGAATGAAATAGTTACACACCTGTTTAAAAAAAGAACAAGTATATTCCAAACCTGTTTATATCTCTTTCTTTTGACACGGCTCTGTTTTCGAGTCAGATGCGTGGTCCATGGTCTATATCTATGAATACAACCTAAAAATCTTTCGATCAGTCAACAACAACCTGCAACAATAGATTATTTTTTGTATTTTAATTCTCACATTCATTTAATTAATTGATCAATTTTTAATTCATGTTTCATGTTTGGAAAGTAATTCATTAAATGTTGATACACATACATATACTTCAAATTATCATTACATTTGCATATAGACTTTCCTATTGTAGTTTGTAAAGACATTTAAAAAATAATGTTACATAAGGCGGAAGCTTTATAAGATATTGCAAAAATTAACATAAGTTCCCATTCTAATACTTTTACTAGCATTAGTGTTTAGGTTTTGAGAAACATTTTATACCGAACAAAAAACTATTCCAACTTAAATTCGGTTCCAGATGCATGCTATATATCTTAAGAAGGCATCTTCTTTTTCAGTATATTTTTTGTCAACTGGATCATCTCATTTTCTAATAGCTCCTTTATTATTACATATATTTTAGACTGTCAGGTAAAATCTTTGCTTGAAAAAACCTATACGATTTATGTCTTATTATTAGATACTAGCTGGTAATAAAGATTTCTGTTATGATAGTCGATAAAACAGGTTTTTAGTTTCACATTTGCACGCTAGATGTCATTATGCCAAAAAAGTATAACCTAGCGCGCGTACAAAAGTACACACACCCATTTTTTATGAGAAACAAAGAAACCTATGCCCTTCTTTAGGATACAAGCTATCTCCCTGCCAAATTTCATCAATATCAGTTCAGTGGTTTAGGTTTGAAAATGTAACAAACAGACAAACAGATTCACTTTCGTATTTATTATAAGAATATAAAAATATGTAAAATTATTTATAATCTATAATTTTTTTGTATTTTATTTATGATTTAAATGTATTTAAATAGGTATATTAAGTCCATGTTAACAGAACCAAAACATGTTTAATTTTCTTTGTAACATAAATGCAGTCATTGTGGCTTATTGTTAGATATAAAAGTTTTTTATTTTAGATCTTTTGATTGTACACAATTTACTACATTATTTTCTTTATTATTTAGGCAGCGTATTGCAAAAGAGCGCACTGCGGCGAACTTTTTTTCGACTTGATTTACTATTATCACCACTGCTTATTCCTTATGTTACCTAACGTAACAAAATATATCCTATAACCTGACCAGAGAACATATCGATGAATAAAAAAAATCGTGTTTCGGATAAGTGATTCGCGAGTTATAAGCACACTAATGGACAGGCAGACAGAGAGACGTTGAGTTTTATATATATTAAGGGTTGATAGTTTCTGTTGTTTCTTCCTCAGTTGAAACGAACAGAAATTTTGTTTGTGGAAAAAAATTGGCGACGCTCTTGTTCATCGTCTGTGTTAAAAAAAAAAACAAGGAACAATGAACGTCATTCAAAACCATTTACTTTATAAACAGAGCTATTTAAACATGTCAGCAAATTAGGGTATAAGAGGTATATAACCAGGGATGTGCTGCCAAACATTTAACAACCGGCTCCCTATAAAAAAAAACAAACGCATTTTTAATATCCTGTTGCAGTTTCCGAAAATAGTAACCGGATTTGCAATAATTAAAAACAAGTTTTAAAAATAGAAGGAATGCACTTTTCAAGCTCTTTTTTTGATTCTTAAATATTTAGGAACATAAATTTAAAAACGATTAATAGAACTAATATAAGATATAACAGATACCGCATGAAAACGAAAACACAAAAATGATCTGAACTTTTATTCGCGGAATAATTTAAACCGGCACGCCGATTTTCAAAAATATTAACAACCGGCTCGCGCGAGCCGCCTCCAGCACATCCCTGTATATAACAATCTACGGTGCTCTGGAAGTCAACTTAAATAAAAAAATTAATTACCTCTGATTTTTTTGTACAATTCAATTCTCTAGTATTTAAGGAACATTTTAAGACCAAAAAGAAAAAAATCGCCTTGGCGCTTTTTTAATAATTCATAAAACAAAAAAAGACATAAATCGTGTACATGTCAGTAAAAAGTTAATAAACAATAAATGGTAAATAAAATTCGCGTTACAATTCTGCATACGGTTTGTTATTTTATGAATTATTAAAAAAGCGCCAAGGCGATTTTTTTCTTTTTGGTCTTAAAGTGTTCTTTAAATACTAAAGAATTGAATTATACGAAAAAAATCAGATGTAATCAATTTTTTTATTAAAGTTAGCTTCCAGAGCACCGTGAATCGTGTGTAAAAACCGGACTGCGTTACGTCCTCTCTCGCGAACGCGTGCGACCTTCGGGTGGTGCCCTGTTTTCTGCACCCCGAGACCTTTCTTTCGTTCCCTTTACCGGAACGCGTCCATGGGCGCACACACTCTCTCACATACACATCCGCTGACGTTCTTCTTCGCAGCCGCTTGTTGCCCATTCATCTGGAAATCACATTTAGTATGCAGCCGCGTGTTCTCACATCTATGCCGACGTGTGCATGTGTGTGTGTGCGTGCGTGCTGCTTCATAAAAACGTGTTTATGAAAATATGTGTGTGAGTGTTGTGTATATGGGGTTGTGGACCAGTAGTTTTTAAAATGTAAGGAAGGTTATTTTCAGGATGTATTAATTTATTCATAAGTTTTATAAATAATATAAATATGTAATTGCAATCTCACAACGAGGTTTTTTTTAATATAGAACAAATTAATAGACAGAATAATGTCGGGTATTAAAAAGAAGTTGTCTAATCGTATGTAAATATCATGCATTTTATGAGGTACACTTGTCACAACTGCTTTTAGATCACTGATTTTTACTTAACCGTTTCAGCTCTAAATTTTTTATATTGAAAATAAATTTCAAAAGTACAGTAAGTAGAGCCCTGTAAATGCCACCGGCAGGACCGAAAGGGTTAATATGCAAGAGTCAAGGTCATTCATATAAACCATACCATTCATAAGAACTGTCAGTGGGATGTCATTTATATTTATATATTTAATACCCCGTAGATAATTAGTATTTCCAAACAATTTTTTTAAAATAATTTTTGTTAAGAAATTCACTGAAGCGATTTTGATGGAAGTTTCATTGTTAGTTGAATTAGTTGAATTAGAACAGGCTTGTATCAAGGAAAATTTACAATTGGTATTTTTTAATAAAAATATATATAGATATGACAATGAAAAGCAGTAATTTTTGATAAGAGTAGTATATCTTAACATATATAGGCATCCCATGAAACCACCTGCCCCTCAAAAACTGTAGCCGACCTCCTTAATACTAGGAGAACCAATGCAGTGTAACCGGGTTAAAAAATAAATTTCAAAGAGATAGCATATATCACAAAATCCATTCATATCATAAAGGCAGTATAACTTATACCTATACCTACATAATATCCGTTATATGCGTGTATTCTGGTAATTAAATTTACGCGAAATGAAAATAAATGGTTAAATATGTCGTTTTATGACAACTTGACGACGCGACGTCTTCAACAATAAATTATGAAAATATGCGAGACATAGAAGAGGTAAATATAATATATGTATAAATTACAAAATGACGAGTTTCATGTTCCACAAAACTCTATCTTAATTTTACATCTGAAGTGTACACACACGCACAGACACACACAGAGTTAATTCTATTTGTATTCAAGGAGCGTATAAGTATACGGTCCGTAGTTCGTATGCATTGGCTTAATTAAGACAGTGGTATTAAACATTTGATTTCAAGATGTATGTATGTCGAATACAAGTTATAGGATTTCGAGGGGGGATGAAGTGGTGTATGTTTGATTTTAGGCAGTTACGTGACGTCACATATAAAAAAACAGTGTTTTTATGTATGTAACACTTTTCTAGGGTTTACAGTTTTTGCGTTATAGAGGAAAAACGAAAAATTCGTAAAATTTTGAGGGAGGTTTTCACCTCTTAAATTGTCGTTATCACTCATATAAAAAAATACCTGCCCCTTAGAATTGATTGGACTATTGATTCACCTTTTGTGAACTTCTGTAATGATAGTTTTATTAACACAGACTTGCTGATGACGGTGACTAAACATCGTATTGTTTACCCTTGCCCACGTGTTCTGGGTTTTGTTTGATACTTTTTTTAACTTCCCCACACAAACTTCCGCCCCTGTAGCACGTGACAAATATTTACATTTCTTAAACAGTTATAAAAGTTATAATAGTTCGTAAAGGTTATTTTTTTACATACGTATTTTTTCTTTGATTTTTAAACGGTTCAATAGAGTATTTGACACTATTAATAATAAAGACTAAAATGTTGTAAATAGTGTAGTATACACTGTCGTGCCAAACTTGAACATAGAACAAGAATATAAATTTATTTTTTATAATTTATTGCACCCATATTAAGTAAAATTCTGCATGCTTTCTTTCGCATCGATATTTCTCGTAAACGGGTTATTCTATGATAAATGAGCAAAGTATATTTTTGTGTATTTTGTGTCATACAGTCTTATTCAAATGTCTAACTCAAGGAAAAATTAAAGAACAAAAAATAATCAAAAATATAAAAATCGATGGGCCTACTGGCCCCATATAGCCCTGGTCTAAATTATAATTGGTTAATAGTGTTAACACTTATTAATACTAAACCCTGTATCAAATTTCATAACTTTTACGCAATTGGTTCTCAAGATATTAAATAAAAACTAATTTTGAATAAAATCTTTAGAGGACTGTAGCCCTCTCACGAAAAATTTCCGGACACATGTTCATATAATATTTTTTGCTTAAAATATTTTTCTTATTTTACTATTCTAGTTTGGCACGACAGTGCTGAATCACTCTGTATATTAATATAATTTACAATCAAGTATTTTACGTGAAATAAATCAGTATTTTAATAATAAACCTAATTTAAAATTGTAATTTTTGCCTGTTTGTCACGTCTAGCAGAACTGTCACTGGTATGACGTCAGAATATATTAATAACGTCAGAAAACTGAATCCCTATTGGTTGATTTCAGTTTGCTTATCAGAAACAGATGTCACGCATACCACGTGACTTTGAATACGCGTTTCAGCGGGAATTTTTTCATTTGAATAGAAATAGATTATTTTCAACGTTTTTTCGATATTATTTTGAAAAAGATACTCAGGAAGTATCTATTATACAGGGTGGGGCAATAGTGTGAGAAAGTTCGATAGCTCGTAGACCACAACAAATAAAAAAATATTTCTAATGCAGATGTAAACTGTGGGTAAATGCACATACATAGAAATTATTTTCAAATATACAGGGTGCTACAAAAAAGTGTGGCACGCTTAAGGTATTTTTTTTTAAATGGAATGCCCTGAATATTTTTACATATTTAACACTTCTTTTGAGATGTTTATTCATATCTAAAATATTAGCCCCAACTGATGTCCGGTTTAGACGTAATAATATTTTTTTCAAAAAAAATGACTTTTACATTACTTCACTTAAAAATTCACCACTTCCGCGGCCGCAGCTTTGAAGACGAAATTAAATATGGACCTTATTGTATAAGGTTGGTGGGTGCTTTTGTTTAAATATCTTAGAGCCACAATGTACAGGGTGTTAAAAATTAATTTTCAAATTTTGAGAACTTCAAAGTTATTTATCTCAACTATTTCAAATGGAACACCCTATATATTTTTTAATATTGTTATGTAGAGTTACTAAACGAACATTTTTGTATGGCTATTTGTAACCATTTTTGATTTATTAAGCAAAAAGTACAAAATTCAACAATATTTACTAAAAAAAATTATTATTTTTTCAAACAAAATAGAACACCGTGTACAGGGTGTTCACGTTGCCCATAAAAACAGCATTTTATGTTTCTGTCTCGATTTCACACTGCGCATTAGTGAATTTATATGATCGTAGATTATTTTGGTTGTTTGTGTTCAATAAAATAATAAATCATCTGTTTGCTAGCTGAAAAAAATTCATGCCGTTTTTATGGGAAACGTGAACAACCTGTACACGGTATTCTATTTTGTTTGAAAAAATAATAATTTTTTTTAGTAAATATTGTTGAATTTTGTACTTTTTTCTTAATAAATCAAAAATGGTTACAAATAGCCATAAGGATGTACATACAAAAAATGTTCATTTAGTAACTCTACATAACAATATTAAAAAATATATAGGGTGTTCCATTTGAAATAGTTGAGATAAATAACTTTGAAGTTCTCAAAATTTGAAAATTAATTTTTAACACCCTGTACATTGTGGCTCTAAGATATTTAAACAAAAGCACCCACCAACCTCCTACAATAAGGTCCATATTTAATTTCGTCTTCAAAGCTGCGGCTGCGAAAGTGATGAATTTTAAGTGAAGTAATGTAAAAGTCAATTTTTTTGAAAAAAATATTATTACGTCTAAACCGGACATCAGTTGGGGCTAATATTTTAGATATGAATAAACATCTCAAGAGAAGTGTTAAATATGTAAAAATATTCAGGGCATTCCATTTAAAAAAATTACCTTAAGCGTGCTACACTTTTTTGTAGCACCCTGTATATTTAAAAATAATTTCTATATATGTGCATTTACCCACAGTTTAAATCTGCATTAGAAATATTTTTTTATTTGTTGTGGTCTACGAGCTATCGAACTTTCTCACACTATTGCCCCACCCTGTATATTACATACTCACAATTTACAATATATTTAAAAAATTTAGTTAAATACCCTATTAGGTAAAAATTGTAAAATGTAATATAATTTTTTTTCGTTTGCATTGCTTACTTCACACAGGTAAAATGTAGACAATTAGGTATGTTACGAATTTCTGTTTCTTGTTTTTAAGAACTATCTCGGACCTCATCTTAATTAATATTTAAATTACACATGAAAACAACAGAGAAATAATTACAATATCGTTTGATCTAAAGTTAATTACAATTAAACAAAGAAATTCATAGTCATCGTGAACGAATGAATTTATTCTTAAGATACAGATAATACTTGATACGTATAGTTTTTGTTCACATTGAGCTTGATAACTATTAAAAGGGAAATCTGTGTGCATAGTTTTCTTCCTAATATACGGAAACTGTACTCATTGTCTTTATAACTTTCGACACATTAATCATTTTTTGTTGTTTGTGTCGTTTTCTGCTTCATTGGCTATGATTCCTATTTCTAGACCCTGATATTGGTGTTTCATATTGTAACGGTTATTTAGTAACATTTTTTGTATAGGAATTCATTTATTTATGTTCATTTTGTTGCTATATTATGTTGGTATTAAATATTCAAAATTTATATTATTAGGAAAAACTAATGCTAAGAAATTAAAACAAAAATTTAAAATGTGTTTTGGAAAAAACATAAATTATTATGTAATTGGAATTTTGGTGTCATTTAAGCAGAAAGTATTTTTTATATATTTTTTAAAATAATGTACCTGAGACCTAGTGTGAATGATTTCATTGTTTATTGTATATTTGATTAGAGATCGGACTGGGACCGGTACGATAGTCTGGACCGAACCCAATAGTGCGGTAGCTGAGGTCATTTATTTTTTTTTTGAAAATTTTTCGGGAATATTTTGTAGAGAATTAAGTGCTCAATTCATAAATCCAATAAATTTTAAGAAATGTTTGTTTAAAAATTATCATAAAAATTGGATTTTACTTTTTATTATAATGTTTAAACGAACATATCTTTAAAAATATTCTATGAATTGAGCACTTCGAATCTTTTTGTCAGAAATTTAATTCTCTATGATATACCGCTGTAAGAAATTAAAATAAATAAATTTTTCAACGAGATATTCACGCATAAGTAAAAAAGTAATTTTTCCCATGTTAATTAAATGGGAAAAAGACTCGGTTTGCGCCGTCCACAGGTTTGATCTATGAGTCTGTAATTTTGGGACAATTAACTTTTGATCCAAAGCTAAAACATAGTCCTGCGGGACCTTAAAAATAAAAATTAAAAAAACATCCTAGTCTATATAAAAGTACAGAGATCACCACAAATTTAATTGAAGGTATCATTAAAAATCAAACCTAATAAACAGTAACTTATTGTTTGTATTTTATGTATGTACGACAATGTACGTTGTACATTGTAATTGTAATTCATATCGATTGAAAGTGAAAGAAATTAAATTTTAGAAATTTATTCAAGATATATTATACATATATGAAACAGCATTTCATAGAACATATGTCAAGTTTTATTTTATATAGATATGTATTTAATATTGTACGGATATCCTTTTATATAAGATTCGATTTCAAACTTATATGGTTATAATTATTAGGCCATGACATTCATGTATAGATTATTATTGAATGCATTTACTATAATGCATTCTATAGTTACCAACACAAAAAATCCATTAATTGAATAGCCTAGTTTTTTTAATATGAATTATTATTAATGCTATTGCCCGCGTAAAAAATGCAATGAATTTCATATAGCTAGTATACGCGCGCCCGCATGGGGTACGTTCGTTAAAGGTAGTTAATTATTGAATAATTTAAATAAAAACCGATGAAGTATTCAGATGAACCAGTGGTTAATTATTTACTTTTATACAATTTTATTAAAAAATATTTTGATAATTTTCTTAATACTGTTAATGTTAATGCTTGTCACTCTTCCCCCTTATACACGATTTTAATGATTTTTAAATGGGGCTGTCCTCAAGCCAGACCCAAACAGCTAACCAAATTTCATTAATATCAGTTCAGTGGTTCATGAGTTATGAGTGTCACAAGGATTCAGGGGACATACACATAGACAGATAAACAGACACGGAACGAAAAATGTTTGTATTGGCCTGAAACGGAAAGATCAAGTTAAAATTTTGAAATCGGAACAATTTTTTCTCATTTTAAAACGATCACAAAGCTTCTTGTATCTTTGATATGGCGAGGAAGCAAAAACAACTAATCAAAACCCAAAATCTAAATTTTTCATCATCTATTTTATTGGTGTGTAATGAAATTTAAATAAATAATTAATTTGGCCACCCCTAATATATAGAATTTAAATGGATGATACTGTACGCTTGAATAAAAGCTTTCAGACTAATTCAATTGATTTAATTTATTTTGTTACAAGTAGCAGCATTTTATCCAACTACTATAAATAATATTGTAAGCACGGTTCGTGCTAATTATCACTTAAGATATAACTGTACATTTTCGTGTCTGTAATTACCTGTAATGCAATCATAATTAAGTGGTTCAACACTCACTAACACAGCGCTGTTAGTTGAAAACGGCCGACTCCGCGGGTACCAGATTTATAGCGCATATACAGCATGTAATTATTAAATAGGATCGCGTTAAATTAAAATTTGCGTAGTTTTGCAATGTTTTGTTATGTTTTTTATGTAGCGGTAAACTTTTAGCCGTTATAAAAAATATTTGTATTGTAAATATTATTATATTTATTTTTAGATTAATATGTATAGGTTTTTATAGTATGTACTTGGTATGGTATGGTTATAGCTTTAAATGTCGACTGGATGTTGTCCTCTACCGACAGCTCCTTCGTGAAGTTCTTGATTTGGTGTGTGTATTTTTTATTTTTATTTTTTTTTATTTATTATTAAAGGATAATCAAATGGATAAGGATGTTGCATATGGGCCGATCATTACAGGTTAAACGAGCTAGAGGGCCATGTTTATGGAGTGAAAGGTAGAATCAGTGAGGGTTTAATTAAGGATATATTATGTATTTAATCATTACTTTATTTATTTTTTTCGATTTTTATTATTTTCTATATTGTCATTTATGTTTCTTCTATGTATGTCATAATTTCTTGATATGTAGTAGTATCTGAGAGTAAATCATGTAAGGTTGTGATAGTTTTGTTTTTCTTGGCTAGGTACATACTACTTGTGGCTTCGACCGTGTGAATTTCATAATGTCCAAAATTTTGCAAATTTCGAATTAATGTAAACACTTTTTATCTTAATTCGAGCCTGCCATAAATAAATTATCATATACTAATTCTAAACTCTTGCAATGATTTCAAACAGTAAAAGTTCCATAAAAATCGGTACAGTAGTTTTCGTGTAAAGTCAGATTAAACAAACAGATAAAAAATATCAATGGATTATAATGCTTACAAAATAACGCGATTTCTGATATACACATATAGATAAAGCCTTTCAGATTTATAAAGTAGCTTGATTTGATTATAGTTGAATTAAGGTTGGTGACAAATATTGCAGTGCAGTTATTGAAGTACTTATTAAAGATAATATAAATATTATCAAATTCAAAGAATTGATACTATTGTAAAAAAATTGAAAATGTATTTAATACATATTTACAACATGTTTTTCGCAGTTATCGTTTTATTTATTTTTACTTTATATTTAAAAAAAAGTAGTATTGTAGAGAGTATAATAACATTATCTTATTTACCTCTTGTACGTATTCTTGTTGACATTTCTTTAATTTAGCAAACATATGTAAATTACCGAAATAACCTTATCAAGTTATACATATTTAATTTAAAAAATATATGTTAATATTATGTAGGTATGTGTGTATATTTTAAACAAAAATTTATTTTCATTTAAATGAAACCACTCGTAAAAATATTAACATATTTGTGAAATTTCCAATTAAATAAACACAATAATTACGTACAAATAAAATAACTGAGACATTTAAATGATAATAAAAGTCAATATGTAGTTAATTTATATATTTATTTGTTTATGCATTCTTACCTATAATGAATAATTATTAAAAATAAAGTAATTACCATTGCTTATGTGGAATGCAACGCTTGAGAACAAGTTTTAAATCATTTATAGATCGGTATAAGAATGGAGTTTAGATCGAGAAAAAATATACCACAAGGTAGTTCGGTTGTACTGCACGATATTTAATAAATGTTTTATAATTATTACTTGAATTCAGATAATAATGATAACATTGTGGGTCGTGGGTATCTGAATACAAGGTGTGTTTATTATATTAAAAAAAATTAAATGTTTAGCGACATAGTACTTTGGAATTATAAATCGCAGAAAGTTCGGAATAAACGTAAAATGCTCCTTATTTAATCTAGTTTTAGGTGTTCAAATTTGAAATCATTTTTGTTAATAGTTTAGAAGTTACAGATCCATTATGGTTTATCCAATTTTAAAGGTCTAATTTATTATTTGTATAAGGCTTAATGTGTAAGTATCATAGTTCTGTCATGATGTAATATTTAAAGTTAATTCAATTGTCGTAGCTTAAAGTGAGCTAACAAATATAACAATTAACACTGTTTGTCAATTCGATTAAAACGAAATATTCTATAATTTATTTAAGTAACTGAACAATAAAGTTGTATACGCATTCTATATATATCTTGTTCTCAAAACATGGCATTTGATTGGTCAGTAACTATTAAACATTGTTAGTACTGTCTGTCATCATTCATATCAGCTGTCTAATTTTCGGGCTGTTCTCTTACTAAAAAAACGTACAGGGGTGAATTTAGAATTAACACTTAACACGTGTTACAAATAAAGGTTGATTTTGATTTCAGAACTATTTTTTGAATAGTTTCTTTTTGACCGACTTCAAAAGGAGGTTGTTTGAAAGAGTATACTCCTTAGGTAGTCCTATATAAATTATATCAGAATCTGACTGTGGACTGAAAAATAACACAATTTTTAAGAAAATAATAAAATTGACTTAAAAAAACCTTAAAAATACGGAAAAGTTTATAATAATTAAATTTTACAGTAATGTGTCAAACCAATAAAAAACTATTTAAAAAAAATTGACATCAAAAACTGTTGAATTTAATTATTATATACTTTCCAGTGTTTTTATGGTTTTTTAAGTCGGTTTTATCCTTTTCTTAAAAAGTTTTTAAAATTTTAATAACAATCAGATGGATGACAAAATATCAATTACATCTAAATGTGATATCTTCTTCTAAATTCAGGCCAACTGACTAATAGTATGGGAGTTGTTATTTGTTTCGTTTTTTATTGAAAATAGACTTAATGTTTCATTACGTCTCTGTCAAACACATTGTTCAGTTTTTATTTTAACTTAAGTGAGTTTTAATTACAGTTTTTTGTTATTTGCGTGTCCATGAATCTTTTTTTCGGTTTCTGAATTAAATGTAGGTAGAGATGTTTAAAATAATTATTGTTTTCGCTTTTCTAAAAAAATCTCACTTATGTGCTTCAATAATGCAGCTGTGACACTTTCTTCTTAAAAAAATATTTTTCATAATAATCATTTCTGCTAGTCAACGCCATGATAATTATCATATATTTAGTGCAAAAACAGATGTTTGAATTTCAATTTTAATATTTATTTAATTAACTATATTTTTTAAGAGGTGGAGTGAATGTTGCGATATATTTGTAGATTTTTTTTGGTAGAGGAAAGTTGCTGATGGGCCAATAATAACAATTTTAGGTGTACTTGGCTGGATGGGTGCTGATGTATAAGTTTAGAGGGGTAATCGTTACTTATGTGTTTCGAAAATTTCAAAAATGATCCTTACGTAATTAATGGGCATTCCTTTACAGATAAATCAATAGTGTGGTTATGAGTGACAAGAAATGTTATGTTCTCTATAAAAGCACAAGAAACATTTTTCGGATATATGATCATATTAATTTAAAAGTCGAATACATTTCGTCAATTTTCTGGTACTTGGCATCACTTAAATCAATCATTTTCTTGATTATGATATCATTTAACATAATACGAAGTTAATGTTCCATGTTACCGTGTTATCCAATCTATTTTGCCTTCGACCTAATTTTTAATTTGTATCTAAATATTTATTTAAGTCAATAACAAACATTTGAAATATACATTTTTGATATTCTTTAACAATTACTAAGATAAAAGCTCTATACATATTTATTTATGGATATAATAATTTTGTCTTCTGAATGGTTAAATTAATAATGAAATTGCTTTATAAAGGGTAGAATTCAACGCGGAGACGAGATTGGCTTAAAATCAGACGAGACGAGACAGATTCAATATGTTTACATTTCCAGGGGTCAAAACTGGTCAGTAAAATCAGTAAAAGTCAGTTTTTTGTAACCCGGTTAGTTAAAGTCCATTTTTTGGAAAATGGTCAGATTTATCAGTATTTTTGGTTTGGCACTCGAAGTTTTCACATCGAAGCCCTATTTATCGTGAAGAAACTCACTATTTGACTTCAAAACGACACAATAAACGTGAAAAATATATTCAAATTATAAATATTGTTATATTTTGTTACCTTATTTGTATTGTTTATTACCAACTTTTAGAATATATTTTATGACATAATTGTAACGTATACGTGAACATATATAAACAACATAATCTCATCCTATCACTGGCTATGCCAAGTTCGGTGAGAAAAATTAATAAAAATTAACTATAATGTTTGTTACTTTTTTTTATGAACATAATAAAAAGGTGGTAAGGGTTGGCTATCGGGATGGTGAAGGCCAATAATTATAAAAGTATTTTTTACTACATAACATTACATTTTTTAACTCGGTTTAGATAGTCAGTCAGTCAGTATTTTTAGATTTCTGTGTCAGTAAAATCAGTATTTTTGAACATTGAACTTGTTTCGACCTCTGCATTTCATAAAAATAAATTTAAAAAACATTTCAGAAAAAAAAATTCACACGACATAGAGACCAAGAAGAGTTACAAAAAACCGAGACGATACGAGAATTACCTACGTAACTCTCGTTATATACAAGTACAATACGAAACCGAGACGAGATTGGTTTAATTAAGACGAGATAGTGTTTCAATTTTCATGAGGTAAGACTTACGTAATAGGGGATCAAAAAACTTGACATGCGGGGTACGTCCTGTAAAGGGGTCATTGAAAACATCTCTAACTATTATGTCTATCATTATGACGGAAATTATTGTAATCGCTTGATCAATTATGTAGGCGAGTAATTGGGCGTTATCGCTGTGACGTCATTTACCTGATTGTTTATTGAATTACAGTTGTCGAGTATTTATAGTAATTGATTTGTCTACCGTTACTGCATTTAGGTTTTGATTGCTTATCACCGTATAAATGTCAATCGTTTTATATTATTTGACGATAATAATTTTGTTGTGAAGAGAATTTGTTATTGCTGGAGTTATTGTGATGAAAATTGTTGCACAAAATTAAATAAGTGTGTTTCAAAATGTAACCTAAACTTTTTTCTGTATTTTTTTGTCTTCAATATGAATAACATTGGCCCACTAAAAAGGTCTTAACTAGACCTTTTTTTATGAATTTTTGGGCAGTGAAAACGCATTGGACATTAAAAAAAATATGTGGTAAAAAATTTTATCACGGTCTCAAAATTGATTTAAATTTGTTTTTGTATTTTATTACGTTAACAAAAAATGTGAACTCCCAAATATTTTTTTATAGAGTTGAGGTCTGAAAAATGTTCATAAAGTTTTAATTTTGAATCCTTCAGGAATTTGGCGATCTAGTATGGGAGTCTTGCATATAAATAAAATCGTTTGATTCTCTTCAAACCACTCCCGAACTTTAATTATTTGTGGAAATATTGTCACCAGTTTTAATAATTTGATCATCCACTGTAGTTCAATAATAATTATTTCTATAATAATAATTGCATATTAAAGTTCTCAAACATTTATATTATTTTTATCTTTATAACAAAATTAGTATAAAGCCTTAAGCAGTTCTAAGAATTACCATTATTATGCTTCATTAAGGTCGGTAATAATTGCTAAATTAATGTGTTTATGTACACGTAAATATGTTTAATAAGAAATAGGTAAATATAGAGAACGATGGGTATCAAACATACATAAGGTAAAAATTTTCATGTTCGTTATAAAAAAACACATTTAAAAATAAAAATTGACTCGTTGATATCTTGTATTATGCGATATGACGTTAAAAATCATTCTATAAATATTTTTTAAAACTAATTTTTTAGGTTTTTATTTTTGAAAAATTTTCTGTGTTGAATCAAATTGAATTTAACTAAAAATATACCTTCCTTGTTCGGGGGTCCCGGTGGTAATTACGGCCCTGCGTGGGAGAGGTATGAACCCCTACAATTCCTTCTGGTTACGGCCCACGTATAACGCGTAACATACCACTGAATCGTAAACGCGTTGACAATAGCATTGTACGCATTCGAGGACCTACTTTCGATTGATTAATCCCGAACTCGCTCGGTCGTGGTGGTCCCGCGTATTGGTATATTCTGATTAAAAAAAAAACAACAGTTTTGTACAAAACAAAATAATGCTAATTGTCCATTAAAAATCATTGCGTGACGCGACCTTGCGTAACAAATCAACCAAAAAAAAACAGCGCTCGTGTTTGACGATTTATTTTTACCTACGGTAAATTGTTTTGATTTGTTGGTAATTCAGTAAGTGTGCTGTGTTTCTTCATTTGTCATTTTTTTGTAGGTGTTTGATGTCTATTGTTTGATTTGTATTGTTATTAATTTCGCAGATTTTTTTGTTTGTATTTCCTATGACGTCATTTCCGTTTACTTATTGATTTGTATCGTTCTATTTATTTTTGCTATGCTCTGGATCAGGCTCATAAGTCGTTCGTGACGAATTTTAAATAATAATTCTGGATTTAAGAATAGTGAAAAAAAAAATTTTTTTTAATAATTAAAAAGAAGGTAGATGCAACTGACCCGAAAAAAATACATACATACTGAGGATTAAGGAGTAATTTCTAATAAGTCGTAACTCTCATAATTTACAGGAGACGATAATAACTGACACGGTTAATTATGACAACGGCGCACCCATAATTTTTTCTGAGGGGCAGATAATTATTTTTGTAAGTGTATATAATTTTCCGAATTATGTTAAAAAATATATAAGAATTGCAATTGTTGCGAAACATATCCGTTCTATTTCTGTACCATAAGATTTTTTCATACGATATAAAAAAAATATTTAATTAAAGTCATTAAAAATTTATGACAAAATATACACTATAAAAATAAAAAGTAATCAGTCATATAAAACAGGTAATATACTTATATGTATATTACTTCAGTCAATTATGCCAAATCAATTTCTTGTAAAATGTAATAATTTCTTATGACTGTAATTTAAGAAATTTAATTAACACATTTGATAGCTGCTCGCTCTTTAAGAATGTAACTAAATACGCTACCTTATTAAATATGTATTTTATTATCTGATCGGTGTTGAACAAATCCCTCGGGCGATGAACGCCTTGCCGCGACCAGTAAGAGTGGTTTTACACGAAATAATTATTTTGTGTATTATACAGGTGGTCCAGCTTTGTTGAAATAAGTAATTTTTCCGAAAACTTGAACAGAGCTAAATCAAAGGACTAAAGGATCAAATTGTCATTTTTGTGGAACCTATTAACCTTTGTTTGACACACTTCTCTAGAATAGCATACTAGACACATTGGGGTTTTTGTACCCCATCGACAAAAATCATCATAAAAAATAAAATATAAAATATTTCTACTTGAGAATTTTTTTACAGGCTTTTGAAAAGTTTCTTTTGAAGACTGTATAAGTTATATAGTAAAATATTAAAAGAAAGTATGTTAAAAAATTGGAAGATTAGATTAGATTTGGTTACTTTAAATTAACATAGAAAAAATGTGGGGTTGATTGTACCCCAGTGTGTCAAACAAAGGTTAATGCAGTGTCATTTAAAATAAAAATTTCCAATAAAAAGAAATGTATTTTTCTTTTCGCGTAACTATCTTAAAATAAGCCAGTGGTCTTCAAACTTTGTCAACTCACGGAACCCTTTTTTCGGCGAACTCCTTCCCACCCTTAGAGACAGTCTACCGACCTCCTCTATTTTTTAAAATATTGGTGACCCGACGTGAATTGGTTACTGCGTAAGTATTTATGCTATTGGGATTAGCTATAAAAATTCTCACAGCTATTTTGCGCACACTAGTTACTTCTTGGAATACATTTATTTTCAAATAGTTAATAAACACGTCAACTTGTGTGAGTGCTTTATAATTTTTTGTTCGAATTTTTATTTTGACTCGCGGAACCCCCAGAGAGATACCGCGGTTCGAAAGACCAATGAAATGAGTTTTGTGTGGATTGTGACACACTAGTGCATAACAGTGTCCAGATAAGAATCATATGAATATTTTTTGTGAGGTTTAACAGGGTCGGCAGTAGAATTAACTTTTCAAAATCTACCATTTTTGACCATCGATTCAAATTGAACTAAAACAAATTTTTTTTGAGACGAAAATTTATATTAAAAGTAATTAAGACTAGAGATGAAACGGATAGTGTTTTGGCCGGATACCGAATACCGAATATCCGACGAGCTGTAAGGCCGGATGGCCGGATATTCGGCGGCCGAATATCCGGCGGCCAAATATACGTTTTTCTACCAAAAAATATATGAAAAAACATGTTTGTAGCCTATAAACATTTATAATTTTAGTGTTTAGTCATACTTATAACATAAGTACACATAAAACTTTAAACAGGGTGCATTTTATAATTAAATAATTTTTTTCCAATTTTTAATTTTTGACGTAGGCCTATTGTTATATGCAGGTCAATTTAACACAATTATCTCTCTTTTCTACTCAATATGTCTAAAGCTTATTTATTTTAGTAGAACCATTAAATAACATTGCAAACGCTTAGGTAGAGATTTTGAACACAAAATTGGACAGGAATGGCAATTTTTCATAAATCGCTATGTGTGTAGTTCTATTAAATGTGATTAAAATTGATTAAAAATGATTTTTTAATATATCCGGATTGCACACCTTATAGAGAATTGTCTGGTCTTTAATTTTTGTCCTGTAATTTTTTCACGTGCAAATAGTCATATGCTAATAGTCAAATCTCATAGAGTGCGTCATACCGTATGCAAATATATAGTCATAATTTACACCGTAACGAAGGTGTATACAAAAGATCAGCTAACTGCTATTTTTTTGCAGATTGAATAAATTTATATCTAAAATTACTGGACTACAAGTCAATTTTGTATTATTTGCGTCACAAATATTTTTTTCTTGCAGTTTTTAAATAAAAAATTGTAGTTTTTAATTATCCGGTATCCGGCCGGATAATTCGTTACTATCCGGTATTCAGCCGGATAACAAAATAAGGCCGGATAGGCCGGATACCGAATAGTTACCGGATATCCGTTTTATCTCTAATTAAGACATTCATATTTAGAAAAAAAAGTTTTTCAGCGATATGTAAATATTAAATTCTAAAAAAAGTTGATCCTGTTGTCGATTTTTAAATTAATTAAACGGTTCGTGTGAAATATATCTTAGATTGATATATTTTGTGGAATATTTATTACTTTCAACCTTGGTTAGTAAATTTCTTCATAACTTAATCTCGTTATTGATATATACAGGTAATACTACTTATAAGTTCGCTTATTTAAATTTACAATTTTTCACCTTAATTCTATGTTTATTATTTCTATTTATTATATTTATTTAGATGTTTAGATACGTTAAGAAAAAATATATTTTATTAAAGTAATTTTAATACGTAAACTTTCATTTGTATACTTACTTGAAGAATATAATTTTTTAATTTTTTAATTTTTATTTCGTATAAAATATAAATGTTAGATATATTTTATTCTAGCACTTGTAGATTTATTTGCACAACACATTCGGTACAAGTGAAGGTAATTAATTGAAAGATTTTAAAATGTATTTTCTCGCATTCATAATTTTTTAGTAGCGTTGAAAGGCGTGAATTTATTATTTGCTTAGAATGTTATAAATAGCCTTTTTTTAAATGCATTAAATTTTAACACGGTTTAATTTTAATCATTGAATTGTAGTATAAATAATAAATTATTGTTTGTATTTTCTATTAATAGGTTCTTTTAATTTGATGGAATTATAATAAAATGTTAGTTTTAATGATCTTGTAAGTAAAGTGATACTTTAGTTTAATTTTTAATATTTATTTAAATCAGGTCATAATATTTTGTTATCAGTTCGTAGTTAAAAAAAAAAACTGCCAAGTAAATGCAATACAATTTTACTAAAATATATTAGTTCGAATTTTTTCGAACGCACCTGATTATTTTTTCGAATTTTTTAAATTTTTTGATCATTTCAATCTAAATCTAAATTTATGCAAACGTCAAAATAACATTTAACATGTCAAAGTAAACAGCAATTTTTTAAAACAAATTGAGATAAATCTTTGTAAGGTAATATTTTACAACAAACGTAGGTGATCTATATTATAGGAAATTGAATGCTCTACTAAAAAGATTCTATTAAATTTTCATGTGTCGTTCTTAAGATATCTTGAAAAAATAAATATTTTGGAATGTCACCCCTCTCCCTAACACTCAATTTTGATGATTTTGAAATGGGACCGTCCTCAAACCAGACCCAACTAACTAATTTCGGTTCAGTGGTTCATGAGTTATGTGTGTGAAAAGAATTCACTCGACAGACAGACACGGAACGAAAGTATTTGTCTTGACCTGAAACGGAAAGATCAATTTAAATGTTTTTAATCGGTGAACAATTTTTTAGTCTCATTTTAAAACGATCACAAAGTTTCTCTTATCTTCAATATTGCGAGGAAGCAAAATATAAATAGGTGCCCCATTAAAAAATCGAGTTTTTAAATCCATTGAGTTGGAGTCAGGGTCGGAGTTGAAGTTTGAGTTGGAGTTTTTTTGTACTAACTCACAGACTTGCTAGAGACCCACAATATTTTTTCATTCATAAACTCACAACATTTTTTGTATAGATAGTAAATGTTAGGTGTATAACAACTGTATAGTTGGAGGACATTATCTAATTATTTAAAACGAGTTTTTTTGCCGTGTGCGTGCACGAAGAATAGTTTTTTTGCTCTGTTTCCACAAACAAGTTGGGCGTAAAATAATAGTATAGGTGGATCATTTATTTTTTATACTGCAATTTTGTTATTTTACGATAATTACTATTTTATGTTTTTTGGTGTTTTATCGAATTGTTTTATTACTTTGTACTGTAACAATATGATTAGTTAAACGTTTGGGTTATTGAATAAGTATCTGTAGAAATTAGTTGTAACCTTATATAATCATTTTCTGTAGATAGACCCCGGGAGAATTGTAAGCAGTTAGTCGTTATAACAGCGTCGTGTGGTGAACATAAAATTTTAAAAGTATAAAAGGCAAAGATCTATAGAAGCTTTGAAAATATTGCCCATAATACTGTAATTCACGTTATGGGACAAAGACACTGTAGTAACGAGAAAGGAATAGTATTAAGTTAAGTTAAGAAATTAATAAGTGCCAACGTAACTACCTTTTGTTATAGTTTATTATTGTGTATGATTAGTGCATATATAGAGTATGATTTTGTTATTGTGTATACTGGGATTTATACTTTCAATGTAAGTCTTGTTCAAGTTTAAGTTTGTTATTAGAAATATATTTTTTATACATTAGTTTAAATGTGCGTTTCAGTACCCTGAGGTCAGTTCCAACCATCCGATTTAAAGTAAAATTGAACCTATCCATTAGATTAATTAGCAAAAACGTTACAGTACATATAAATTGAACAAACTGTCACTATAATGTTTATTTGAACTTTAAATTTTATCTGCTTGGTGTTCTTGACTATTATTTTAGTTTTATGTTTAATGTTGAATTACACAAATGTTAATAATGAAATTTAACGTAGGATTTAGGGCAGTGCCGGGGTAAGGAAGGTTGTGACCCGGGTGGAATATTAGTTACCACTATCTCTCTCTTTAGCCCGCTACTGTTTAAAGGTCTTTTTTTATCAAATATCTTTTTCTGTTGTATAAAACAGTTTTATCTTACAAAATATCTTACTTTGTTTAATATACTAGACGATTTATAATAGTTGTCTCACTCTAATCATTAGTTGTCAAAATGAGACAGACGTACTAAAAAAACAAAGAAGTGTTGTTTCGTGTTTCTCATGTAATTGTGTACGGAGCGTACTCTCTCTACCAACAAATCTGAATATTTACAATGTTGTCAAGTTTTATGTACAACACGTTTATTACGATTAGTTAATCAAATACATAATTAACTAATCTTTCGTTATTTTTGTCTTTATGCAATCTAGTATTAAAAGAAATTAGGAAATAATATTAAACTATAATTTTATCATAAAACATAAATCTAATGTGTCTAATATGCACAATATAAAATTAAAGTGGCGTCACATCAATGTAATTGCTTTATTGTTTACTTTCAATTAGTCATGTTGCTTTTATTATACAGTTAACTATTAGTTTATGTTAAGCACGTAGACAACCGTAAACACAATAGTCAAATAATAAATCTTAAATGTGTTGTACCAAATTAGCAGTAAGTTTGTTTTAATATACTGTGTATGCATTAATAGTTTTTATTATTTTTTGTCATAAACAGTGTATTATTATTAGATGGGAAAAACGAGTCTTTTTGAAGACTTAAGTCACTTGAGTCAATTTAGTTAAAAGATTTATTCTTACTGAATCGGATAAAAAAAAGACTAAAACTGCACGAAAAACTAATTTTCGCAATTTGACTCGAGTGGGAATTGACTTTTTCTCGAAAATTCTGTGCTGTCTACTACAAAATACAAGAAAGTCTACAACAAAAAGGTATTACCCGGGAAATTTTTTTAGATCTGAAGTAATCAAATCAGATCTGGGATAGATCTGCATTTTGAAACAAAATCATATGTTTTCACTGGTTTTTGATCTATGGAGACCTGCAAAGCTCTACAACGACCTACAAAGATCTACAAAGATCTACAAAGATCTTTGTAGATCGTGATAGAGATTCAAACGTTGAAAATTCATCAACATTACAACGATCTTCAGTAGATCGTTGTAGAATGTAGATCTTTGCATGTCTCCACAGATCAAAAACCATGATTTTGTCTCAAAATGCAGATCTATCCGATATCTGATTTGATCACATCAGATCTAATTTGTTTCTCGGGTACTTACTAAAAAAAAGGATTACAAACTTGTTTAAAAATCTACCACAGTTCAGTCAAAGTAAAATATCACTCAAAAACATTTATTCAATTTACGCTGACATTTATTTCGTTTTTAATGAAAGAACAGTAATAAACAAGGGGCGAGCTGACCGACAGACACATCGGCTCATTTCCCGAGGGGGCTGTAAGTCATCCAATGAAAGAATCGGATGTAAGTGACATTTATAGACACACGCGACCGTTTCGATTAGCTGCATTATGTAATAGTCTTCTATAACATTGTATTTACTGGCGCTATATGGGTATATTCTTTAAATGTATACATTAGATTAATTAGGTTTGAATTATCTATATATATTTTTAAAGTACCCCGCATAAAAGAAATCGGCTTTGCATTTTGGTTGAATTTTTTTGTAACATGAGAAAATGATATACCAAAGTGTGCTGATTAACAGTTGTAAACAAAAACTCATAATTTTTGCTCCTAGTGGTACCAAAACATTTATTTTTATCTCCTAATCAATTTTTAGAAAAAGTTGCAGAGTAGAAAGTGCTCAACATTGTTTAAATTTTATAAAAAAAACTGCCAAACAACAAACTAAAAAATTCCACAAAAATTATTAAAAATAATTAATTTGAGAAAGTGAGTTCTAAAACTCGTTTGTTCTATTACTTCCATGTTCCGAAGGAAATGGAAGTATTGTAATACCATCGAAAAATCGTGTCCGAGAAAATGACAAATTCTGATTGTACTAACTTCAAAACGTAAAGAAAAGTTAATTTCCGCATGGCGGCTGTGCGTGTGTCTGTGTGTCTGTCTGTCAGGATGTAGATTTTTTTTTCGTTCACGATAACTACTGTAAAAATGCACCGATCTGAATTATTTTTGGGGAAAATATTTGTCTCAGTGAGTACTCCAGACCTATTGATTTTGGTGCTAATCGGATAAGGGGTTTTGGAAATATTCGAAATTTTGTAACTTTTTTCGTCAAAAAAATGAATATTGCGAGTATTATCTCACTAATTTTGATAAGATTTGGTACATTTGCAGTTCAATTGAATCTAAGGGACATTTATTCTTTGTACGTGCCTAAACAGCCATTAAAGGGATGAAAAACACACTTAAGCCGCGGTCACACTAGGCTGGTTTACCAGCGCTGCTTTGCCAGCGCTGTTAGCAGCCGAGTAGCAGCGTAGTGTGAACCCAGTACCAGCGCTGCTTTACCAGCCGGCTGGTGATTTTAGCAGCCGCTACTAAAGTAGCGCATGTCCAACTTTACCAGCATACCAGCCGATCACGTGACTCCGTTCTCGTCTACTATTGGCTGGATTTAACCTACTTTAATTAATTTATAATAGTTAATTATTTAAATTATTTTTTTAATTTGTTCATAGACAAATTATTATTGTACAAAATTATTATTAGCTACACAAATATTATTATTGTAACGTAAATAAATAAATTAAAAAAACAGTGTAAAACGAAATACTGACAATAATATTTTATTATGATCACATAACTAAAAAAATACTAATACAATAAAAAGATTATACGACATGTAATTTTACAATATTTACAATGTATACAAACGTCAAAAATACAAAATAACCGAGTAGGATATAATATTATAATTGACTCAGCACATTTTCTTGTGATTTGTGATCTTTAGATTTCAAAATATACTTGTTGGTTGAAAACTGTCGAAACGCCTCATGCATCTGACTTTATTTGATTCCATAAAAAGTATAATACATTAACAATTGTAAAGAAGACTCGCGGTGTAGGCAAAGAAAAAATATTATCAGAACTGTCACAATTTAAAATACAATGTGAATCGACAACAAACCGTCGGTTACTATGGTTACTACAGTTAGCAGCGCTGCTTTGCCAGCGCTGCTAGCAGCCGACTAGCATCGTAGTGTGAACCCGTACCAGCCGCTGGTTGCTGGTGCTGCTAGCAGCGCTGGCAAAGCAGCGCTGGTAAACCAGCCTAATGTGACCGCGGCTTTAAAATTTGAATTTTAAATACTAATATGTCATTAATTCATGTTGCCTTGGAAACAAATGCAACTAAATTCAAATTGTCAAATTAGTTTTTCTACAAATGTGAATTATGTTTTTGACATTAGAAAACTAATATTTATATACAAATGGCAAAAAGAGCTGTAACCGTTGTAAGTATATATGTTTTTTTAATGTATTACGATATGTATATTCATAGTAGTAGGTTATATAAATAAAATATTTAAAATTAAAAAAATGTATATTTATAAATTATTTAAAAAGATAGATAGAACATGGAAGTCATGTATGGTTCTCCATACCGATATTTTTAATAAATAATCGAGATGAAATGGATTTTAAAATAATTTTCGGCATTTTTTTATATGGTAATTTCAGTTTTGAGCAAAACTCGGTCAATATGTTATAACTGAATATATTATATGAAAAAAAGCCAAAAATCCACTGTATCTCGATTATTTTTTAAAATGGTACGAACGAGTTTTGGAATTCACCTCCTCATTTGTATTATTTGGCTAATTCTAAGCACTTTGTACCCCTTGCAATTTTTTTTTTAAATTGATCCTTTGGTCTTACGAGATAAATATAAAAATAAACCTAAGAGAAATTATGGGATTTCGTGAAAACATTCGGAAATAATTTTATTGTTTTATAAATTTTACTTGTACTTTTGTAATATAGAAAATGTCTAAAAGGTATAACAATAATATCTACATCACTACAGTTATATTCATGATGTACAAAAGTACGAATATATGGCTGCAGGTTAGCATAACTTCTTAAGTTTTTTTAAACGGTTGTGGGCGTTGAATATGTATTTAAATTTAAACAGAACGTACTGTTTAATTTTGTGAACCGTGATGTCTGTGTATACAGAAAGGTACCTGCTGAGAGCGGCCGGTATACCCCCTCCCCCCGCCCCTCCTACAACATACAACAAACATTTGATACGCGTGGATTGTGCGTAGAAAACGAAAGTTAGTTTTCATCAAGTATTGTCATTTTTTTGTGATCTTTGTGGTATTAAGTTGGCCTCTCTACTTTCTTTTTGAAGACATGTTATTGTGATATTTGTATAAAATTCTTTATCCATACTAATATAATAATATAAATAATAATAATATAAATGCGAAAGTGTCTGTCTGTCGATTTTGATGAAATTTGGTAAGACATAGGAAGGACATAGGCTACTGAGTATCCAAAAAATTTATTAAATAAAAAAATGAGTGTGACATTTGTACACCCGATAGGTTAGGTTAGTTTAGTGACTTATATCGTGTAAATGCGAAACTAAAAACCTGTTTTATCGACTAGCATACAGAAATCGATTATTTACCTAACCTAACTTCATGGCGTTCTTTTCATTAACCTAAATTCCACGCGAACAGTGTCGCGGGGAACAGTTAGTTTATTTATAAAATCAAATCATAAAACTATTTTTTATTTAAATGATTTAAAAAAATTTAAATATAATAATTTTTAGATAATAAGATTATTTAAAACATTATATTTTCTATAACGAATCATTTAAAATTAATTTAAAATAATTACATATATCTTTAAAAAACAATTTTTGCTGGAAAATTAACAGGACATAAATTATTGTCTATAATTTTTATTTAAAACATATATTTCCGCATATACACAGACACAACAACTTTAATAATCGTACTCAATTCAGGGTAATGTAATAATGTCGTTACAATCTCGAGTACGAATATTGACATCTTAAAACATATCATAGTACATTTCATTTGTGTATAAAAAAAGTAAAAAACGGTACCAACTTATGACACCTTTATAAGAAAACGACGGAAGAATTAATAGTTCTGAATGAAAAAAATTATCGAAGAGCGGAACTGATTTATTCTACACGGTTACGAAATAAACACGAGCGTTGCTGGAATTGTTACAGGTGAAACTTAATTGGCACAATAATCAAATACAATCGTTGTAAACAGGAATCAGATAGCTTGTTTGACTTTTACAAAATGTTATAATTGTAGGTTAATTATTTACAATATAACTGGCGCAGCTACGGGCGCTTTCATTTAACAGTAAAATGGGGGTATAGTTATTTAATCCCCCCCCCCTCTTCTATTTTTTTGTAGGATGAGTATTTTTGTTATTAAATAATTATTTATTTATTTAAAAGTTTCAAGTATTCATTCTAACTTTTCTTGATATTTTTAAATTTTGAATCCTTAGTATTTATTAAATACACTGTTAAAAATTTTTGTAAATTTACTACATTTTTACTAAGCAGTTGCTTTGTAAAATTACAAACTCTCGTATTGTATTGGAATTTTCAAACGCATTCGTAGTAATATTGCAATTTGTAATAACAAGAGTACTAAGCAGGTTGCAATTTTACAAATTTTTTGTATTCGTCAGAAACTTGTTGTAATTTTACCATTCAAAGTTGTAGAATTAAATCTAAAGTTTTGTAAAATTTCCATACATATTCGGAATTTTATTTTACCACAATTATCTGTAAAATTACT
Source organism: Sialis fuliginosa (assembly GCA_961205875.1). Taxonomy (NCBI): domain Eukaryota; kingdom Metazoa; phylum Arthropoda; class Insecta; order Megaloptera; family Sialidae; genus Sialis; species Sialis fuliginosa. Next base: position 9,404,912 of record OY540817.1, on the reverse strand, counting down.
AACCAAAATTTGCAATTACAATCTCAAGAAGTGATTGGAAATTTACAAATCATTATTTATTTTTTCAAATTCTGTTTGCATTTTTACAAAAATTCATTCAAGTCATGAGCGCTATGTGTTTTTACAAGTCTTGTTTGTAATTTTAAGTCTAAAACTTTGTAAAATTTCTACACATATTCGGAATTTAATTTTACCACATTTATCTGTAAAATTACTAACCAAAATTTGCAATTACAATCTCAAGAAGTGATTGGAAATTTACAAATTATTATTTATTTTTTCAAATTCTGTTTGCATTTTTACAAAAATTCATTCAAGTCATGAGCGCTATGTATTTTTACAATACTTATTTGTAATTTCAAGTCTAAAACTTTGTAAAATTTCTACACATATTCGGATTTTGATTTTACCAAGATTAATAGTAAAATTACTAACCGAAACTTGCAGTTACAATTACAGGAAATTTACAAATCATTACTTTTTTTTTGAAAATTCTGTTTGCATTCTTACAAAATTTCTTTCAAGTCATGAGCGCTATGTATTTTTACAATTCTTGTTTGTAATTTCAAGTCTAAAATTTTGTAAAATTTCTATACCTATTTGTAGTCTAATCTTACTACAGTTATCAAAAAAATGACTAACTGAAATACGTAATCCAAATTGCAAAAAGTGATTGAAAAATTGTAAAACTTTAATTACTTTAGATTTGTTTATATTTTTACTAGTGTCTCTTACAATCATATAGTTTTATGTAATCTTCTAATTCTGCTGTGTAGTTTCAAGTATAAAACTTGGTATATTTATTTTGCATTTTTATAAAATTGTGACTTATGCAGATTTAAAATTTAATTTGAATGCAGTTCTAAGTAAAATTAGTAGCAAACATTTATACTTGAATTGCAAGTATGAAGTATAGATTATAAAAAAATATTTTTTTTTTATTAAAATGTTTTAATATACATGTTGTTTCTGAATATGAAATATGTTAGTTTTATAAAAAAAACCTCATAGAATCGATCAAGTGTATAAAAAAAATTGTGAAAGAACCGAATTATTCACTGTGGTAAAAAATAGTGATAAAATTTAATTGTAAGTGTAATAGGGTATGTTCAAATCTGCATATCAACATTTTTTATATTTGAAAGTAAGTAAATCTTTGCTAATTATTATTTATGAATTATATATAAACTGGTCAAAATGCCTAAAACAACCTTTATAAATGCTCCATATGCCGGTGTAAAACAACCTTTAATTTTATTCGAATTTGCAAGTCCCGACCAGCATAGAAAAAATCATTGTTGCGTTTCTTTTGACATGCCGACACAAGTATAGAACAGTGATTCTCAAAGTGTGGGTCGCGACTCCTAGGAAGGTCGCAGAAAAATTGATGACATAAACCGAGTTTAGTAAGCAAACAATTCTTTTTTACTTGGTGTGAAAACAGTGTCCACTATTCGCTGAATTAACAATGACAGTTCTCTTGCCATTTGCAACCAACTTATTTATAGGCGAGCGGATTATCGAGTCTAGCTCGCTTAGAAATGACAATAACCGACCAATCGACGTTCTAGTGGCTAAAAATGATTTTATTAAATTCTTTATATTATTCTGAGAAAAAACATCTATATACATGATATTTTTTTATGCGGTCCTTCAATAGGTACACACATTTTTTTGTTTAATAAATCTAAATCTGCATTAAAAAATCTGAAAAAATTATGTAAGCTTCATTGGATTAAAATGAACATTTTTTGTCTCATAAACTTTTTTCAAAATCAATTGTTTTGAAGATAAAAAATATTTATACTTTAAAAATAGCGAAAAATTCGTATATTTGTGATTTTTTTTCTCGGAAACTAATTGTTCAATCAAAATAAATCAAAAACAAAAAGAATCAGCCAACTTTGAACTATAACTATATTTTTTTTCATTTTGATCATTACTGTAATTAAATGTAAAAACTTCATTAGAGCCGAACTCACTCTTTGCGCCGTAAATCGATACCATGGCTGGCTACAACATTCATTTAATAATAATTGAAATATTTAAATACTGGGATGAATGCATCAATAAAAACACTTTAGAATATTTTTATTGCACATTTATTTGTCACGATTATTTTCTTTATTATAATATTATACTTATCAGAACATCTACAAAAAATATTTCTGTTCTTGTTGCAGAAAATTTCCTTGTACAGCTAAAACATGCTCTTGTTTGGATTTTGATTTAAAATGTTGTTCAGTTTGTAGATGTTTTGATAAGTGTAACAATAAAGAAAATAATTGTAACAAATAAATGTGCAATAAAAATATTCTAAAGTGTTTTTATTGAAACTTTCATCCCAGTATTTAAATATTTCAATTATTAAACGAAAATTGTAGCCAGCCATGGTATCGATTTACGGCGCAAAGAGTGAGTTCGGCTCTAATGAAGTTTTTACATTTAATTACAGTAATAATCAAAATGAAAAAAAATCTAATTATAGTTTAAAGTTGGCTGATTCTTTTTGTTTATGTTTTATTCTGATTGAACAATTAGTTACCGAGAAAAAAATTCACAAATATACGAATTTTTCGCTATTTTTAAAGTTAAAATATTTTTTATCTTCAAAACTATAGCTTTAAAAAAAAAGTTTATGAGACAAAAAATGTTTATTTTAATCCAATGAAGCTTACATAATTTTTTCAGATTTTTTAATGCAGATTTAGATTTATTAAACAAAAAAATGTGTGTACCTATTGAAGGACCGCATAAAAAAATATCATGTATATAGATGTTTTTTCTCAGAAAAATATAAAGAATTTAATAAAATCATTTTTAGCCACTAGAACGTCGATTGGTTGGTTAGTGTACTCGAAATAGCTGTAATCCGCTCGCCCTATTATACGAAATGGTATTTTCAGTACTGACCAACATCAAAACAAAGCCGCGCTCACTCATCACATTAAATTTAATTTAAAATATTTTTAGTAAACTCAATTAGTTAGTTAAGTTAATGTCGAAAAATATACAAATAATATTTTGTTCAAAGATGTACTCGAGATAAGTTATTAACTTGTTATTAATTATTATTGATATTAAATTTCGCTATTAATCACAATTATGAGTGATTCAATTCAAAAAGTTTGAGAAATACTGGTATAGAACATAGTTTCATGTGAACGCGCTGGCGGAAGGGGTAAATTTTGTTACATTTTATTTTCTCACGATGCTAAGCTACTGCGTATGAGCAATAATACGATTTTTGAACAGTCGTTATTAAAAATTTGTTGTGTAAAGATTGATGCTGCTACAAGTGATTTTTTATAATTCTGTTGTTTAATCCAATAATTGTTTTTAACGTTTATTGAATATATATCTGTTATAATTCAGGTAACTTTTTCACCTACTTACATCTTTAAGCTGTAGCCATTTGTCTAAACAAATGATTTTTATTTTTGGAGTTAAAATTTTAAGGCAAAAGAAATATTTTCTTGTTTCAAATAATTTTTTTCCAAAACTAAGATTTTAATATTTGAAATGTGTAATCAAATTTTGATAAGTGTTTTAAAATTTCACGACAAATAAGTATAACTTCTAACGCGTGTACATAAGTACACATACCCACTTTTTGTTTTGTTTTTTATAGACATGGATCATAAATATCGTCTTATATTATATTATATTATATATACATGGCTTCATTTTGAAGAAGATTCTGATAAGGTATATTGCAAATATATGCCAGGCCTGCTTGATGATCCAAATGTATGCGAAGAACTGCAAGAAATGGTGAAAAATTTAGAACCACCCAAATCTACATAGCCAACATTTCTAGTGGATATTCGCGGAAGTGCTCGTAAGTAATGATATGTTATTTTAAAATAAATTCTTTACCACAATATTAATTTTTTTACATTTTATTAATTTTTTATGAGCAAAAAAAATATTTTGACATATTATTAATCAATTTTTTAGATACTTATAAAGAAGCTGAAAATAAAATCGTTGAGTTAGAAACAAAACCATATGTATACTCGACAGCAAATGAAGAATCTGCAAAAAAAAAGCAGATACTGATAAGAAGGCTCTGAAGCGCAAATTTGTTGCAAAGAATAAAGAGCTCATTAACAAACAATTTAGTCAAGCAGCATTGAAATGGACAGACGATCTTGGTATAAAAATTCGTAAGTAGTTTTAATTTTTTTTGGTAAAATTTTTTGTTATAAATATGCAACAAATATATTTTTTTTAATGTTAGATTCATCTAATCCTAAAATTCAACACACAAAAAGAAAAAAATTGAATTCTAAATCGATTTCAATCCCAAGTTGTCACCCATCTGATGACACTGACATTAAGTCAACTTCAACGGAATTTTCCAGTGATGAAGACAACACTAACGGATTAGATCCAAACAATATATTAAATCCAAAAAGGATTGTAAAAAAAAAAACGCTGAAGAAAAACTCGAGACCAGTGCAAATCAACCAATGACAATAGGTAAAAACATACATCGTTTTTTTTTTCTTTAATGTGTATTGGAAACGTGATTTTTTTTGTTACAGAAGATCTGCATCAATTCATATCGAGCTGTTTTGTAAGCATCGGCAAACGTTTGTCAAATTTAGGAAGTCAATTAACCAATTATTCAACCAGATTACAAAGCCTTGAAAATGTCATTGAAAAACTTCATAATTCAACAAGCATTTTGAGTGACGAAATCAGTAACTCTGAGAGTGAATTTGACATGATTCTTCCACTACAAAATGAAGAAAGTTTTATTAAATTTAATGATAAAATTAAAAATGATGTTGATTTTAAAAAAAAATTGGTAAGTAATCACAAATAAAATTATTATTTTTTTATATAAGCCCTATTTTATATAATTCGTTTATAAGACATGAATAATAATTTTCTTTTTTTAGATTTACAAATTGTTATGCTAAATAAACAAGACAGTAGATATAACCAAGAATATTGGAAAGATACTCCGTGCCTACATTACTCGTGATTTGGCAATTAATTATGTGGCAATCAAAACGTCAGAATAATCTTCAAAAAAAATTTAAAGTTTGTGTTAGCATTAAATTATGTTATTATTTTCATAATATAAATTATTGATATCACTGTTATAATTAATGACATATGTTTAATTGTTAATTAAATAATTAATAAATTAATATTTAATAAATATTTTATATTTAACACTAAAATACGCTGTTGTAGCATTCATTGATTTAACAATTTTTTTCAGTAAAATTACAGTCTGATATTGAAATAAAGCTATGCAAGTTATATCCCGATGCATAGTAATATTGCAACGAGCGGTTTGTATTTTTTTCAAATTGACTTGATGTAAGTTGGGTAGTAAAAATTCAATACTGCAACAAATAGTTTGTAATTTTTCGAAACTAAATTGGTATTAGTTGGGTTAAAAAATTACGATATATGGTTGTAAAATTACTAAATGTATTTAATCTAATTTGTTTAGTAAAATTCCGACTATTGTATTGTAATATTACTAAACAATTTTTTAATAAAGGTTAGTAATATTGTAACAAATGGTTTGTAATTTTTCGAAACTGAATTGGTATTAGTTGGGTTGAAAAATTACGATATATGGTTGTAAAATTACTAAATTTATTTAACCTCATTTGTTTAGTAAAATTACGATTATTGTATTGCAATTTTACTAAACAATTTTTTACTAAATGTTAGTAATATTGCAACAAATAGTTTGTAATTTTTCTAAACTAAATTGGTATAAATTGTCTAGTATAATTACAATAAATTTTTGTAAAATTACTAAAATTATTAGAAACATTTGGCTTAGTAAAATTACGAATAATGTACAGTAATATTACTAAACATAAGTCTAGTAAATGATTAGTAATTTTGCGACAGATGATTTGTAATAGTTTAAAATTGAGTTGTGATAAATTGTATAGTAAATTTACAAAACTGTGTTCCATAATTCCGAAAATTGTGGTGCGTAAAAACTTCCTACACATTTTTGTAAAATTACTAAAATTATTAGAAACATTTGGCTTAGTAAAATTACGAATAATGTACAGTAATATTACTAAACATAAGTCTAGTAAATGATTAGTAATTTTGCGACAGATGATTTGTAATAGTTTAAAATTGAGTTGTGATAAATTGTATAGTAAATTTACAAAACTGTGTTCCATAATTCCGAAAATTGTGGTGCGTAAAAACTTCCTACACATTTTTGTAAAATTACTAAAAAAATTTTTAACAGTGTACCAAAAACAAAATTAACATTTAATTTATTGATAAATTTTAGAAAGATTCTAGTGTTGACATTTTCTTTAGTGTGAAGCATCAAATGTTTAAAAAAATGAGTTCTGAATAGCTCTCCTAGAGTTCTTAAATATTTAAAAAATAATTCTATGAATTTAAGCTCTCTAAAAACGGATTTTGAAAATGCGGTTTTATTATATTTTGAAACAAGAAGATTATCAATTTACCCCCCCCCCCCCCCCTCCCCTTAACCTTCCCCAAAACAACGATAGTTAAGTTGATTTGAATTATTTTTCAAAATATGAGAAAACTCATTTTTTTCATATCTTGCATTACTAACTTAGGTTACATTTTCACTCTTGTTGGTTTACTAGGTTTTATTGTTTGATAATAATTATTTAAATAAAATAGGTACGGAGCATAAGCGTAGGTACCTAAACCTATACATACATATGAATGTATGTAGCTCTCCTGATAAAATCCATTGTGGGTGCCTATGTTTGCAACAGATTTAATAAACCAAGATAAAACCTTAGGGTATTTTAATGGTTAACATTTTAATTGTAGATCTTCTATGTTGGTATTATTGATTATATACTGATACCGATTATTATTTACTTATTTACTTATCTATTACTATATCAGTTGTGAAAATAATTGTTTATATGTATTTTTATAGGAATACATTTATTGTTATAAACTTTCACTTTTCTAGATATTTATTTTTTTGAAAATAGAGATGAAATTATATATTATATGTTTTTATATTTTAAAATTAATATTACAGTACATGTTAGTTTGAATTTAATTCAAATATAAATTCTACTAGCAGATATGTTCATATATTTATAGAGGTACCAAGTCATTTGTTACATGCCATTTGTAAAGCTGTATATTATTTATATTACAATTTTATACGTGATATTAATAATTTGATATATGGACTGTTGTGTTTTCGTTTTACAAATTGTATAATAATAAATAATTCCTAACATGACATTTTATTGAATTGTTAACACGTGTTCAAAATAAACTACCTTGTTATTTGAGGCGAAAGGAACAGTAGGTTGTAATTTATACCTATATTAATGATTGGGTTGTAAATATCGAAAAACAAATTGTTTTATTTTTCGTATTGTTTTTGAAATATAACAAAAAATTGAAAATCAATTAGATTTCTATTAGGGGTTGTCCATTATATAATATATGTAAGTCGGGGGGAGGCATACGTGTCAACTTTTCTTGTTTTGTTTTTGAATTTCAATTAACATTTTTGTGAATTAATAATTACATTTTTCGTAATATGTCACGTATACAAAGTACAGTTTTTGTTCGTTAACATTAATCTTATAACATATCACAGTACTATTGTCTAGAAATCTGATAAGAATAAATTAACTACTATATTTCATAACTGGCGATCGCCCACACAATTCCGACAGAAAAGTTCACCCAAATAATAACAATAATAATTGGTTTTAAATGTTAGTACCTACATGTATACACATATATTTATTTCATCATACAAGTGAAGATTTGTATTATACATACTTGTAAATAATTAATATATTTCTTAATTAAAAAATAAGAATATATTACTCAAATTGTTATTACGTAGGTATTGGAATAATAATATATAGTTTGATTGCATGCAATATTTTTTATGAATTTTTATTTTGTTGTACATTTATAAAAATTATGTTATCTACCTTTGTTGCTATTAACTTAAAATTATTAGTGGTCGTCTTCCGCAGCTTTACCTATGTATGTTGCATATTATAACAGTTTTAAAGATATTGTTTACATTAAAACGAATATATTTTTTCTTGTAACATTTTTCTCTAAATACAATTATTTCCGAGTAAAATAATTATGAATTTTATTCAAAATAATCATTTTCATATGTGTCGAATATCTTGAAAAACTGAAGTCAAAGAAATAAATGTAAGATACACTGAGAGCGTTCACGTCTGACCAAAAAACAGAACTACGAGCTTTGATTGGTTGATTCATGGAATTTCTGGTGGAATGTACCAGAAATTAAAAGAATGTCATTTTTTAAGCGTGTAAGGAAGTGAGAAAGAAGTAACTAGAAAGAAATAGAAACTAGTGACCAGGCTAACTAAAGAACTTTTATGTTGATTTCATGTTGAGCGTTTACTTTTCTCTTATATAAAATTTAAAAATAAATACATTTTCAAATGCGACGTAGAGAAATTGTCACTCTGAAAAACGTTGACATTTTGTGACGGGTCTGCGTCAACTTTGATGAATTGAGATCTTATCTGAATGCTAGAAACGAACACAAAAAAGAGATCTAAATTAACTGTTTAGAAATAATAAACGCCCACAGACTTTCGTTTGTTTCGGCGTTTTCATTTCCATTACAAACACCTACATGGCGTATTTGTTTCATAATATGTAATATCGCGTGCGCCGCGTGTGTTGTACCTAATTGTTAACTGAAATTAAGATGCATTTCTGCTTTACGTCATTCCGTTCACTTATATGGCTTTGATTTTGGTGAAGTTTAAAATTAATTTTTATTCATAATTTCGTTGTTTGTCAGAAAATAATGTTAAATACTTGAAATATTATCCAATCACAGAGCAGTGTTTTACGGCTAGCTTCATGCAGTTGTCAACTCTCCTATCATGACAATTACACCGACAAAAAATTCTACATGTTTTTATAGTCATTTACAGAGATTTAAATAAAAAAAAAAGTGATTTTGACCACTACGATGTAATATTTAGAATTTTTATAAACAGGATTGTATTAAAGATAAGAAAGGTAAGCTACCTTTACTTGTTTATTTTAGTTACATTACTATCGAACTATTTGTTGTCAGAGTGATTTGAGCATCCCTTTCAATATATGTCACTAGTGACGTTTCAAAGTTGTTTGGTCAGAATAGTGCAAGAGTGCGCAGTATCAAAACGCATACTCTTGTCCAACATTTCGTTTTGTAAGTTTACTTTGCTTTTTAGGGTTCCGAAGAAACCCTATTAATCTCATTTTGTCGTCCGTCCGTCCTTTTCAGTTAAAGCAAAATATCTCGTAAACTAGATAAGCTAGAAATCTCAAGTAACCAATCGTAGAAGACTGGATATAATGAATTTCTTGCAGAGACTGGTGACACAAGAAATGCATAGCGTACTCAGTTCGTGGTCACTACAAATGTGACGTTTGTAAGTGATGCGCACTCTTTTCCTCATGGGTAGTGCAAGAGTGCGCATTCAGGCGGCTTTCAATATTTTTAATAGCTCCTAAAGCGTAACTTATAAATTAATTAATATGTTTTTTTGGTAGCTAGATTACCTAAGATAATAAATAAACTATAACATCCTCTCTAAAATCTTTTTATTTAGTCCCATAGACTGAAACAGCGAAAGCGCGCACTCCTGCACCACCTTACCCTATATACCATTTAATAATGTTAACTTTCTTTCTGAATATATCTGAATTATAAATGTTTTAATTTAAGTACGGGCGTTACCAATAAAATATAATTAATAAAATGTCTTAATAATTTCGCGTGCAGTATTAAATTCTGTGTACCAATTAAAATGCATATGAAAGTTACATCATTTTATAGCGTTCTGACTGCAGTGGTAGTTGGTACGGTCGTTTTTTAGGCGAATTATTCAAATGATCGTATGTACAATACACGTTACTTCCTTATGATGGCATAATAAAGTTTAATTAGTTTGATCTATTTTTATTAGTACATGAATGAAATTGTTTTGTAAAATATAATTTTATTTAGTCTATGTTTGCAGTTGTGTTTCCTCCCAGGAAATTTTGTTGATTTTTAAATTCCCGATTCTTGAATTTTTTTTTATTACTTCCTGAAAAATATTTTATGGAAGAAAAATTTTTCCAGCCATTTTACTTTTGCTTAAATATTTTTTCTTCTCACATTCGTATTTTAATTTACTTTTAATAGAATTTTTGATGTATTTTTCAACGTTACTATCAAATTTCCACTGCTCTTTTGTATTAATATTTTTTTTTAATATTTAAATACCTACTATATCAAGATTTATTATTTATAATATATTATTATATATAAAATTTTGAATTTTATAGTAAAATAAAACCGCAATTTGATGAAATTTGGCAGGAAGGTAACTTGCATCCTGAGGAAGGACATAGGGTACTTTGTATCTTGAATTGATTAGATTTAAAAAAAAAAAAAAATTTTACGGCATTTTTGAGAATTTCGGGAAAATGCAATTCTTTGTTCCCAATTCCCGAAAATGGAAATTTTCATCTAAGTTTCAAAACACTGTTTGCTAACATTTTATAAAGTTCCTAATAATGTGTAATAAATGATCAAACGAAATGTGGTACTGAATGTATGCGTCAAGTCTATGAACTTACTACCTAGATCTAGGAAGTACATTAGGTATTTAGTTCATAATAATACATACAAGAAATCATAATATAAGTTAATTAATTATATTTCAACCACGACAAATATGCATTGATAACGGTATATTAATCTTGTTTTAAAACATATGGAAACATAGAATATGGAACATATTGATGCTTCATTAAATCAGTCGTTCTCATAACCATTTGTGAACCGTGGATCACTGAGGTAAACATTGGATTCGTCTTGACCTCTGGTGCACACAAAATATACATTTTTTGTGGGGTTTAAAGGATTTTGAAAATAAATAATTATGTCAATATACTTCTATTAATTTTTTTTGCAAGTAGACTCAAACTTTTTAAAAAATATAGCTTACACCATTAACATTAAGAGTATCAAGTGCCCTAGGACCGTCGCGACCTCTTTCTCCTATTATAAACAAATTAAAACTGATAAATTAACAAATAAGTTGAATAATTAATATCCGTATTGAATCTGTTTATTTGGTCTCAGGCGAGGGAACCATTTTATGGCAATTGTAATTAAGTATAAGTATTCAAGTACATCTCTATGTAAGTAAAATAACTTTTTATTTGAAAAAAAATGATTAATATCTATCTCTTAATTCTAAACTAGCATAGTAATTTTTGTCATTAATTTTTTTTGCGTCTAACTACATAAATGTAATTCAGTACAATAGGCAAAAACTATTTTATGATGATTTTACGTGTCTCCTATTTCCAAAAAAATATTTATTTCTGCAGAATATAAAGTTTTAATCACAAAAATTGACTCTTTTAAAACTAATTTTGAATTTGACGCCAAAACGCTCGCAGGTGTCTTGGCGCATTTTTGATGTCACGCCTATGTAAACACTCCTTGTCAACAATAATAAATCCTTGTTCCATCGCTAACGTTTTTCGGTTTTAGTTTTGGTAACACAAAACTGAGCAAATTGATAATTTAAAACCACAAAATAATTTATAAACAGTGCAGATATTAATAAAACAAAAATGATGTTTACTTAGCCGTGACGTCATCCACTCTGACTGGTGATTTATCTAACATGGCGGATTGCTGTATTTTTATTTTAACAAAAATCATATTAATCTTGCTTTGAATATAAAAATAAATACATTTTTTAGAATCTTTTTAACCTATTGCATTATTTAAAATCATAATTTCAGTGATACTTTGTTACTGGCATCATGCCTATTACAATAACGTAAGTACATGCACAGCTTTGATGTAGGTACATACAATAAATAACGAAAGTAACATTTTTGATCGTAGTCCATGCACACACAAGTTCTCGGATGGATATAATATATCAATTAGCCGAATTCCACGTACACATGTTCTTAGTGTGCGGGGCCGGCCGATGTGAACGTATGATTTAGCGTTCTGTAAATAATGGTCTGCCTTCCTTATATGTGCGAAATTATTATTTGCAAATGTTGCAACCTGTCTGTAGAAAATTATATGTTTCCAGTTTGATAAGATGTGTTAATGTTTGGTTTTTAAATGTAATAGCTTAGTCTTGTTCTATCTGATGTTATTTATTTGCGGTTTAATTTTTTGTATCGGTTTGGGTGTAGTAGGTTGTTGCTGTTGCGTGCTTAAATGTTTTTCTTTTTAACACTAGTTTGACTGTAATTGATTGAATTTATAATGATGATGGTATAAAAAAATGGTAACGTGTTTTATCTGTTACCCGTCACACAAAATAGCCTAATTGTCCGATAAAACAGCCCACTGTATATACTTAAATTCTAATAAATGACTATTTATATTTTTATTTAAGTACAGTACCGGCTTTAGGGGAGAGGGCGATCCCCTGTGTTGAAATTCTATCAAAATTATTAGTTTTTAAGAATTAACATATATAGAAGCTTGACTGCTTATTTACATAAATTTAATTAACTGCAAAACATAAAATAGGTACAAAATTTGTACGAATTTTTCATATTATTTTCAAAATCTTTATTTAAAATTATATCTTTCATATTTGTGAAATCCCGTAATCCTGGCCACCATGTTTGTATCCACCTACTTTGATTAGCCCATAACGACTTCCCATTCAGTCTATGCTCTTTAACACGTTCTCGAAATTTCCATATAACAAACAACCACGAAGGAGCTGTCTGAAAAGGCTAAACCAACAGACAAAATTCATGAAGAAAAAGAAGAAAACTTTCCTATTGTCATATAAAAATGAATAATTTCAATCTTAATCTTTATTACGTTTCTAAATAAATTACAACAGTAACAGCAACTTTTTTATATATTAAAAGTAACACATAACGTAGGTTCGCAAGAGAAATGTAGACACAGAAGTAAAAACTCGACATTAACCTCAAAGTTTGGACACTCGTTTGATTTATATAGGGTCTTATTGTACAGTAATGTAAGTTGTGTTTCGAGAAAGTATCCCTGTTTTTCATCACAGCAGTGCGTCTGGAACGGAGGAAACTTCATCATCAGACCTCCCGTGCGTGTCCGGTATAATCCGACCCCTATTACTTACAGTTCAGAGTCGGATCTAGAGGTTTTAATTAGAGTGCCAGTTGTCTTGAATAAAAAGTAATATTATATTTTATTTATTTAGTAATAAAATATATATTGTGCAAGATTATTTAAAGAAAAAGAACTGAGTGACGTGTAGGGCTGCCAGACGAGATAATACTTTTATCGATTTCGTCTAGGTATCGGACGAGAGAGAGCCTTAAAATCGAGTGAGACAAGGTCATGGCGAGATTGGTATTAATTCGAACAAGTTGAGATCGTGAGCCGATATTAACTTTATTTATTAATATCGTCGAGAATCTCACCAAGTGGTTGGTTTTAAAAGACTGTCATTAATGAGAAAAAATGTACTATTTGATATTAATCTTGAAATTTATATATATTTTTTTGAGACGTGATTTCAGCTCTAGTGGCGCGTAATGACAGTTGAGGGCTCTAAGAAGAAAATAATTTTGAGCGCCATTTAAAACAAAATTTTATAAAAAAGGAAAGAAAACAGTTTGAAGATTTCATTTTTTAAAACAAATACAAAACCACCATATGTTCGAGGTCCCCTTATTTGGCTCGGGGCTCTATGCACTTGCTTGTAAAGCGCACCACTGCGGGTGATAGATCTTTTTACATGTACTTGTTTATAAATATATATGTGAACAGAAAAAACAACCTTGCTCCAGTCCTTTGAAGGGGAAAGGGGATGGATCATCACCCTTAACCCCTCAGAGCCGTTTTTTGCCCACATCAATGAAATGTTCGCTCGTCTTTACAATATAATATAATGTCACAATAGACGTGTTCATTATTTTAGACCAGTGATTCCAAAACATTTAAAATTCACAAACCTGTATGCTCTTAGGGTCGATCCAGACTATCGAGCCGGTCTCGGTCCGGTTTCACTCCAATCAAATATAAATAAACAATAAACAATAGAATCATTCACACTATAGGTATCGTGGCGGTCTCAGTCCAATCACGCTCCGATACAGTGTTACTATACTGAATATTTGACTGGAGCGATAGTCTGGATCGAGTACAGACATTTAAAACGTGTATTTCCGTTAAAATATATAAACCGAATTTTTTCGCGTCATAAAATTTAATATTTGCTGTCAAATGTACGCCATATTATTTCACTTTTAAAAGTTCGTTATCATGGAGAAAGGAGATCATTATCAGTGTGGATCGACCCTTAATGTTCATATAGAAAGATTGTTTGAAAATCTATTCGCGAACCCTCGGGCTCATTGTTTTAGATTACCACTGGTTGGTCGTATACTGTGTGCTGTAGCTCTAGACATATTGATTCGAATTACCACGTTGTTGGTACGGGTTATGTGTTGTACTACGATGATTGGTTTTTTATTTATCACTGTCGACATGATTGTAATGGTACTGATGAATAAGTGACGGACATTCATCCCTTATATGGGCGCGTATTGTTTGTTTGTCTGTGTGTGGGTGTGTCTGCGATGTAAGTTTTAATTATTCATTGTTTTCTAAGATTGAATTGTTTAACGTACAACAAGTGAGTGGAATATGAAAGAAAATTCACATGCAATTAACATTTTTAATTAATGAGGAAATCAGTTGTCGAAACGGATTAAGTTCATTTTTGTATCGATTTTTACACAGAAATTTTTATTAAATAGAATAAAGGACAAGTAAATCTTATGAGGAATATTATACAATTACACCGAAATTTATAGAAATAAAAAATAAAAGAAAATGTTAAATATATTGCAAGCATATTTTAATGCTCGGGGTCTAAAGAATTTACCAATAATAATAATACTAATAAGTTATGCACCCTGTAGAAAGTATTTGGTTAGGTTTTGGTCTAGAGTCTAGAGCAAATTATTAGTAATTGTTTTAGAACTACTCCCTTTTTCATTTTGAACAACCTGTATATACAAAAATAATAATATAGGTATAGGGTACTGGCACCAGTTATGGCCGCTATAAGAGCAAGGTTTACTGTTTTACTAATAAAACAACCAACTCTTTCTTTAATCAATTTAATTACCAAAGTCCGCAAATATAGTTTTTTTAATTACAGCCTTTTATTTTGTTTATGTTTTTTCTCCAATAATGGATAAAGTAAAACTAGTATTGAGCACGCAATGATGGACACTTGCTAATGATTACAAAATAATAAGTACTACGACACAAAATATATAAAAGAAAGAATCGTGAAATTTGAAACAATGTAAATCAGTTGCTATGATAATATATTAATTGATAAATAACTTAAACTAATAATTAGTTTAAATGTCCACCATTTTGACACCTATTGGTCGATTGTCATCAAATCACGCTGTAAGACAGTTAAATGTATATAGATTAATATTCAGAAATGGTAGTAATAAAATAGCAACAAATATTTCTCATTTAGTACATTTAATTAAATATAGTCATCATATCCAAGACTGGAGCCAGTACCTTATATGTGAATTTTTGAATACATAATTCATACAAGACACGTGCAACATTTTCTGTAGAATGTATCAGGGGGTAAAATTTGCAAGCCAGTTTTCTAGTTCTGTTACTTCCGAGGTATTCCTTTTATCTAACAAGTGAGAGGAATGTGCTTCAGGTCAAAGTTACACAGCTTTGTTATTCGGGTTGTAAGGTGGAGAAATTTAATATTTTTATCAAAGGAAGTTTGACATAGAATACAAAACAGATGTTTTTTGGCAAATAAATTAAATGTAATTGTAAACTGTATCGTAGTAATATTTCTTACTTCTTATCAGTCTTAAGATTTAATATTTTTTTAATATTATTAGAGTTTAGATACACGTATATTGTACACTAAGTACTGCGTATAAGAGAGTCCCCCATGGCACCCATGGCAATTTTTTTTAATAGAGCAATTGAAAATCATAATTTCATAAATCAGTTTTTTTATGTTTATGAATAATTATAGTATCCATAAAAATACATGGTATTTAAAAACCACAAAAATTCTTGAACATATATTTTTTTACTTTTATGGTAACAACAATAACACAAATAACATAAATAAACTTTCTTCATCCTTGTTATATAAATATACAGTTACTATTTTACAGTAAATACTCTGTTCAACAGATATGGCGTGTTTGTCTGATGTGTTTATTGTTACTCTTCTATGACAGGTAAAGGCGAGTCTCCGGATTCCTTTCCGGATAATCCTTTTACTTTGTACATGGAATGCATTTTACACAAGTCACTTATATTAATATCAAATGTTATGATGTAAGTCAGGGGCTACCAACCTTTTTGTACCTAATAGCACATTCTAGAATACCGGTTGGGCGGCGGGCACCGTTTATTTTATCAAGATGCCCGCACAAAAATCGCGATTTTGACGCGGGTAAGACATACATATGTCCTCGCCGACTTTTTGATAAGAATTTTTGTGAGTAATTTTTGGTCACGAATTGTATTTTTTACTCGCGTTCGTGACAAAATTTAGTATATTATGTTATAAATTAACTTTAAAGTGAAATTAGAACAATGAAATTTAACAAAATTTTGAAAAAACTGAAACTTTGAGAGGTTATATCTCGAGAACGGTTTGAATTACAGACCTGCGGTTTGAAAATATCAACTTTTCATTTAATTTTCTATACAAAAACATACTTTTAACGAAATATAAAATTCAAATTTTTTAAATCATATATCTCATGGTTCAAAATTCAGCTTTCCATAGAATCAATTTAAAAATACGAAAATAAAATGAAGACTAATAAACTATATTAAAATTTATGATTTTCGGATAAAATTAAGAATATTTGAGGTAAAAAAGCTTAAAGTTACTAAATTAAAAATCCCCAAATAAAACAAAGAAATATTTTTGCTCTCCGATCTCAAAATTCCCACTTGATATTTCGTTTTAGGTTAAAAAACTGACTTTATATCCATGTCACTTTTTCAAAAATTTACTTCGCGTGTTATACTAACTTCTTTAACGGTTAAAAAATATATTTTTCATTTTCTTGATACGCTTAGTATATTCTGATTCAAAATCAAGAGAATATGAAACTAAAGCTTGTATGTATAAAATCTTTTCATTAAAAAAATCTAAGCTATTACTGTCTGCTGTATTATATACACATGGATGCATTATGCTTTGATAACGTCACAAGAGTTAAGTTAAAAAAACTACTTACAATTTATGGCATCCGGCTTAGGAGGGTTGTGTTGTAACACTTATGTGTATTGAGAATTGAGACTGTATCATAAATCACAAACAAATTAGTTGTTATGGATTATATATGTATAGATAGATTGTACGTGTCAAATATTTCACTAAAAAACTTGAGTTATTTAGAAAGCATATTAAACTGTAGTAGGTACTTACATATTGCAAAATGTTTGGGTTGACATAATTGGAGTAAAAATGCAAAAAATTATTGTTTGTTATTTTATAGTTTTAATATATTTTACGTTTTTTTTTGTATATTTACAAATGAAACTTTAATATAATTAAGAGTGGATATCGGATTTATTTTGAAAACTATAATATTTACTCTCTAAAAGTGAATTAATTAGAATTCATTAATTCATATTGAATATTCATTAATTGAAATAGTTAAAAGTAGGGTAAACTATACAATGATTGGCACTTTAAGCTAAAACTCGATTTTGAAAGACGATATTTTTTTAGATAATCAGTATTACAGGTTAAATTATGGTGGATACTGATTTGTAGGGATTAAGGAATATAATAAAACATTTATATTAATTATAAGTATCCAATTATAAAATATAATCCAAAAAGAACAAAAAATGGTAGAAAAGCACAATTATTGGCACACTTGGCATAGTAATTGACACTATAGGTATCAGTAATTGGCACTTAATATATTTCTATTAAAAATAAAGTTTTAGTAAACAAAATATATATTTCATACTTATAAAATCACATTAAATGATATTAATTATAAAATACATATTAATAATAAAGTTTTACCAAATAAAATGTTTTTTTTCCTTCTAAAATCACATTAATTAGCATTAATTATCAAAAACGAATTCATAATAAACTTTAAGCAAACAAAATATTTTTTTTACTTCTAAAATCACATTAAATGATATTAATAATAGTAAAATATATATTAATAATAAACTTTTAGGAAACAAAATATTTTTTGTACTCCTAAATTAACATTAAATGATATTAATAAGGGGCCATCCATAAATTACGTCACACGTTAAGGGGGGAAGGGGTCGACGAAGTGTGACATTGTGTGACAAGGTGGAAGGGGTCCTAAATTTTGTGACATCACATTTCAAAATATAATATACTAGCTTTTTTGTAGACATTTTAAACATTTTAATAATTTTAAGGTGTAAAATTGCAAAATATGTGACGTTATATTAGGTAGGGGGGTCTCACAAATGTGACCAGCTATGACAAGGACGGGGAGGAGGGGGTGTAAAAAAAAACATGGCCCCTAATATAGTAATATATACATATTTAATAATAATACTTCTAAAATCACAATAAATATTAATTATAAAAATATAAATATAATATAATATTGTTTAAATTCCAAAATTTTAACTATTTACATTCTCTTTGTCAGTCTTTCAATACGCAAATATCTGTCTTTACCCTCTCACCTGGCTTTCTCAATTATTCCAATTCTTATAAATATAAAACATAATCGTTATTATAATTTTTGGTTTCTAATAGGGTGACCCTTTTTTAAGAAGGTAATGCGGGGCGGAATTTTTTGGTGAGGGGGGGGGGTAATTTTTTTTTAACAATAATAAGTTTATTACAATTAAAATATTTTTTAGTTAAAAAAATTATGAAATTAATTTTATAATGTTCATTAATAATTTTTCACTGGTCTATGCATTATTTGTCAAATAAAGTTGTGTGTCAAAAAAAGTGTGTGGATGACCAATTTGAGATATTCACAAACATAACAAATATTTGTCACATCTACATCACCAATACGCATCACCATGTGAAGTGCCCCCTAGACGATACTTTAGGCATGTTTTAAATTTTCTGAAATAATGTTCGATTAGTTCTGAAAGTGATTATTAAATAAAAACGTTGAAAAGAAAACACAATAGTAATTAGACTATTAATTAGCAATTCAGAAACGTATAGTGACTGATATTTAAATTTTGATTATAATGATTGGCACCCTGCTCTGGGTATAGTTATTGTCACTGCCAAGAATTAAAAAAAAAATATTCTTTATAAAATAACTTCAAAATTCTATTTAGTTTCGATTATACAATTTTTTAGGCATTTAAAACAAATAATTAATTTGGAAACATTTGTTTAGTGATTGGCATGAGTGCCAATTAATTAGTTTTTAATAAAAACAACAATATCAATTTTGGCATAGTAATATTAACGGTTATATTGAATCATATGCATAAAATACAGTTCAAAATGACATTTTAATTTATATCAAAGTAAATACAAAGCTCATTTTGCAAGTAGCATAAGAAAATAATAATTTATAGAATGATAAAGTTTACTTACTTCTTAAGGAAATTTTAACAAATGTCAAGAAACACAGCACCACACTCACTCTCCGACTTTTTATATTTTATACGCCAATATTGTCAACTGTAAAAATATTTCTACTTGTTGATATTTAAACAGTAACTACATGAGTAAACAATGAAATATTTAAAAACGATATATATAGTTTGCAATTCTTATTATTTGTTAATAAAGTCAAAAGTGCCAATCACTACTGTAGTGCCAAAATTAGTATAGTTTACCCTATACCACTACGAATTAAGCTATGACAGATTTAAGCTATGACAGAATCTAAAGTTTTTATTTTATTTATTTTTTATATCAAAAACTGAAACAATCTATGTAAATACATTAATTCATTATTTACTATTATAGTTAAATAGATCATTCATAACTTAACTTCAATGTCAATTATGAATATGCCAATTATCATAGGCTCATTTATGAAAGAATCAAAATTAATGAGATTAATTAGATTTTTAAAATTTTTTTATATACATATATTATAAATAAACTTACCTGATTTGTTAATAACTCACTTAAATAAAGTAGTTAATTCGTATACGTTGATGAATCGAAGTAAGAATAAATGCTGTTTCGATTCGAAATCACTATTCTTTTAGTGAAATTCAAAGTGACTAATTCAATTAGTGAAATAATTAGGTACTATTTTTTAAAGACAGAGTTCAGTAACTAACATTTCGATTATCGGAAAAAATGTATGCAACAGAAATTATAGATTATATTCTCTACAATTTATACTTAAATGTTTTAAAAAATATTTCGAAAGGTTATAAAAATGCAAGGTTAAGTTAGGACATCTTCCAGAATATGACGTTTTCTTTTGAGGCCTATATATGTATATCCTTAATATCATATTTCACCTTTCTATTATAGCATCTACAGACAAATATACACATCGATATTACAGTAAAAATGGAATGATTTCCATCAAACTCCCAACGTCAATAATTATCGACTTAAAAAAAACTAAAAAGAGAAATAAAAAATTATATAAACTAATCTGTTCTGTCCGAATATAAAACCAAATACGAACATGTTTCTTATTTGTCAGCAATGTTCGTAAAAACTTATAAAGGTCCTTTACTTCTTGAGTTGGAATATTTTACAGCATATGTATAATGTAGGTACTATGTAATATATATGTAGTATATGCCTGTGAATACGTTTAAATATGTATGTGTGTTTGAGTGTATATGTGAGGCTATCACATATGTCTGTCGTCGATTTGTCTGAGAGACTTTGTGGCTGCACCCTCGGTTTAAAAATAGACCACAACTTACAAAATGATACTGACAGTAATAACGTATACAAAGTGTAGTAAGATTAATGTTAGAAATATTGTTTAAAATAAGTCAAAGAAAATCGCTAGTTTTTCAATTAATTTGTGGTTCTATGGGAAAAGAAGACATGCCACTGTTAGGCGATTGTAATTTTTATTAAACACTTTAATTAATAATAAACTTAATCTAATATTTACTTACTTAATAAAAAATTAAAGTAAAAAATTAGTAAATTAAGGCTTCTAATTTTAGTAAATAATTTTTTTTGAAATAGAAAATGCATTATATTAATATATTTGTTGCATTATACAGCCTTCGTTTTAATTTTTTTATAAAATATTATTGAAATACAAAGTTAATTGTCTAATTACAACTTTTTTCTGTAATATTTTGTTTGATTTTGCAACTATTTAATTGGTTTCTTAATGAGGTATTACCTTTTGTCACGAAAATATGTATTCCCCTGTCCTAAATACCATTGCATTATTTATTTATTTTTGTAACTTAATTAGTGAAATTTTATTTTAAAGTAAACAGGTTTATAATTAAGTAAATCATTCGCAATACCTTATTTTACACTATTCCCTCATTTAATAAAAATTAAATACGAAATATGCACATTATTATAAAGAAATTGAATTTTGTTGGCTTCAAGCATTTCACCACACCATTACCCGATGTTCGTCTCATATTAACGGTAATTTTGGGGTAAAACTATATGTATGTAATAACGATATAAAACACACAAAAATGTTGTTGAATCAAGTTAAGAACCGCGAATTGTGTACAATATTTTTTATTTATTTTTTATTACATATTTATATTGTGTATTAATTACAGATTTTTTAATATATGTTAATAAAACACTAATAATATTTTATAATCACTAATATATTATAACTAATAGGTTTTTAAATTACATAGTAACCGCAGTAAAACTACAAAATGCTCCATACCCTTAGTAGATGAATATTTTTTAAATAGTTGACTCACAGCCAGACACCCAATTTGACTGCTCCTAAAATAAATTTATTCTAGGAGTTACAAATATAATAAAACATAAACATTTTAAAATTACTTACATTCATATTTTATACATCTTGCTTTTTTATCGAAAAGACGGCATCTGGGTTTTTTGGGGATAGTTCTCACATCTACAACGTGAGCAGTTTCAAGTTCTTGTGCCATTGCATTTGTTAAATAGAACAGCATGAAGAATATCACAACAAAGAAATTGATACGAAATATCTTCATTGTTAAGAACAGTTGAACTTGTACACTGTGTTTACTGATCACTTGGAAATTATTTTTTATTTAAACATAATGGTGGCTGATAGTGTCAAACAGGTCATCACTGAGGTTAAAAATATAATTAAAAATGTTCGCTTCTTATTGTGGATGATTTGATTTTAATATTGAAGCTTTAATATTATTGAAGATTTGAACTTCGCGTTAGTGGGTGGTACTGATAACACGACACTAAATATTTATTTTGGGTTTTTCTTGACCCTACACTCCCAACTTTTACAAACAAAAAATCTATTTATAGTATTTATATTTTTAATAACGATAGACTTATGAATACATATATTTAAAATCACTATATTAGTTGGTGTCATCTTGGTGTCAACAAGATATTTAAGACTGTAATAAAAATAAATATATTTAGTTCTAATTTTCAACTATGAATGCAATTTTATTAATATGTATATTAAAAAATAACTTACACAACGTTTAACGCATTTTCTACTTCTGCTGAAAATGCAACACTTTGTACCAGGTGGTATGATTGCTGCAGTATCTATATTTGTCGAATTTTGTGCCATCACCGTTGTCAAACAAGACAACATAAAAAATACCACGACAAAGAAATAAATGTTTAATATCTTCATTTTTTAAACAGTTGCAATGGTTCAGTGTTTAGTAATGAAACTGACTATAACATATATGAATTTTATTTGTCTTTTAAACTGATATTGTGTCAACTAGGTTATCAAGACATAGAAAAAATAAATAAATTGCTGTGGCCACTACAAGATTTTTAATGTATAAACGCATTTAGTAGGGAAAAATCGTTGAATAGAACAGTGGTCCCCAAACTTTACAAGGATGCCCATGACGTGTATATCGCAAAAGCTTTCATAATTATTTTTTCGTTTAAAATGAATGAATTTGTTTAATAATGCATTTATTTGACTTGTTCATTAATGTCCGGTATTATAAAAGAGCTCGCAAAATTTGCTAGCTTGCAAGCACTCTCAAATGGGGTATTAATTCTGTACTAGTATATATGGATTAGCTATGGAATTTAGAGCAATGATACTTCAACTAATTGTAACACAGTTTTTTTGTTAACTCGTTTATAATACTGGACATAGTTGTCCATTGCAATTTTTTCTGATGTTATACTTGTTTTATTTATTTGTATCTTCAATATGTTATACTTTCTTAAGGAATGGCGCCATGGGAAAATCTTAGTTCAAAAAGGGTGGCGCGAGTCGAAAAAGTTTGGAAATTACTGGGCTAGAGTAAATTTGTCAAATGTCACGCTTCTTTAATGTGACATTTATCCCAAATCCAAAATCAGTTTTTATTAACTTAAAAATTACTGTACCGTTTTTGATGAAACCTGCACTAATATGTTCCTTGAAATCTATAGGGTACATATAATCACGCTATTGCTCAGAAGAGCAAAGCAGTAAATAAATTAAGTACGGATATTAAACAAAAATGAGCACGCGGGTTATTTAATTATTATTCTGACAATGTTTACACATCACAGCGCGAGTGCCCATCACTCATTCAATTTTTTTTGTACATTGTTAGACAGATATCATAAAAACAATTTATTTTACCGAAAAATAATAAAAGAACATAACTTTTAGATAATAATATTTTCTAAAACTTTTACTCAAAACATTATTTACGAAACGTTTAAAAATTAGTTTAAATATATATTTAAAACGTATTTATCTGGAAAAATAAAAAGGATATAAATATAAATATAATATTAATTAATATTCTTTATAACGTTTATTTAGAACATTTTTTCTATTATTTATAATTTTAAAATGCTGAATACATAAATTATAGATAAAATAATTTTCTCTGAAATTTTACAGTTTGGCTTTGGCGTCCTCTGTCTTTGAACAACGCTAACTAGGTATATAATGTTAAGGGTGTACCGGAACTAGAATTATTAATTCGTACGGTACACTTATATTCTTATTTCTATAAAAGTTGATTATCTTAGTTTATTTATTGCTTCTTTATACAAAAAAAAACATCCTAAATTTTTTGGATTTATTGAATATTTATATAGATATCATTTTAATTATTATATTATATACAATATATTTACATTTGTGATGAACTAATTACAATATACTTACTTAGATATCACTAATAGTGTTATAATTTAATTAATTTTATATTTAAAGTAATTGCAATTGTTGATGTTATTCTATCTCTGTAAAAAAATATTTTATTATTAATTTACGAAGATTTGTATTGTTTCCAAACCAAATTTTGTAAGTCAATGACATAAAAAATGATATTTAATTATTTCATATAATTCATGTTATTTAAGGCTCTACAAAATATGGGGAAATTTAGATGTAATTTCAAAAATTGATTGATAATTTAATAAGTAAATTTTCACACTTTTTGCAATGTTTTTAGGGAACTATTTTATGTGAAATTGTAGAAAGTATTACATACATAAAATAATTGAAATATATGTAAAATAACTTACTTAATATTTTAAACATTTTCCTCTTTTACCGTAGATTCGACACTTTTTAGCAGCTGTTATAAATGCTGCAGATTCCAAATTTGTTGAATTTTGTGCCATCGCTGTAGTCAAACAAGACAACATAAAAAGTATCACAACAAACGAATATATAATATTGAATATCTTCATTATTTGAATTTGAAACAGTTTTAGCGGTTCAATATTATTAATTATATACATATGTATGTACTCGTATATAGATGGACGTTTAAGTATAAATGAATTATTTAAAACTTTTAAAGTGATATTATGTCAGCTAGGTTATCACGAGATACTGACATGATATATAATATTTTGTTATTATGAATAATAATTGTCACTTAGTTTATATTCATACGGGATGTTGAATTCAACTTTAGAATAGATCAGGGGCGTCTTAAGTGGTAGTGCATGGGATGCACAGCAGTTAACTGATTTCATTTATTTGATTTTTTTTACCGAAAGCATTTTAAATTTTTTACATAAAATTAAAAAATTATTTGGACGAGTAAAAAATTAAAAATGTTCGTATCTATTCAAAAAACAACTTCTACTAGATTTTATTGTTAATACTAGTGTTGAAATAAAGAATTTATGTGTGCTAATAGTTAACTAATTGTAATTATTTTTTTAATTTTACCAGTATTTTTAATATACTTTACACTAAAAGAATGTAAGGTAACGCAATAGTAATGCGTTGTTTAAAAAAAATTATGTTAACCTAATCTTGATCCTTTTTTCTCGAACTCCCCCCTCCTTTAAAATTTTCTGTGGACGCCTTTGCCTATAACCATTGATATATACATATATATGTATCTATTAGTGACACATTTTACAATGTAGAAAGTTATTTTTTATTCATCATATAATAATATTTTAATATTATTAATTACATACTATATTTACTATATGTACATAGTCTTTACACTAAAATATGGCATGTTTCATCCACTCAATAAGTGAATATTGTTTCAATACGTCTTCAAAGGTCGGTGGCATGACCCAGAATCAGGAATCTCGAGTTGCTACTCCTAGAATATATTTTACATTAAAAATGAAACAAAATAAATATCGCATTCTATTACTTACACAATATTTTGCACATCTTCCCTTTCTATCAAAAATGCAGCACTTATTCTTTTTAACTTTAATGACATTACCAGCTTCGATATCATCCTGGGCATTAATACTTGTTAAATAGCACAGAATGGTGAATAACACAACAAAGAAATATATACCAAAAAACTTCATTGTTAAATGTTTAGTGATGTTTAAAACAGTTCAAGATACTCACTGTTACTGATTACTGTTTAAATAAAATTGTCGCTGTTAACGCCAGGTCATCACTGAGGTTAAATACTTGTATAAATATAGAAAAATCGCTTGTTAATAACGTCTTTGTTGTAAATTAAAAATTGGTATAATTTTAATTAAAAATTTTAAATTAGTTCAAGTGATCGTATTTAGATTTGAACTTCCTCAGTTATACTGATAACCTTCGAAGTCTGTGTAGATTCACAGTAAAATAAGTCACTTATGTCGGATATTATAAAGAATTTGCTCTAGAGCAAAATTCAAGCTGGCGAGGTGTCAAATCGTTATGAATTTGCTTGGAATTTTAGAGCAGTGGTAATTAATGTATAATAATGTGTATACTATGCATTTTATGACGTACACTTATCTCCACTTCTTTTAGATCGCTGAATTGCGTCAAGGTCATTCATATAAACCATACAGTTAATTAGAATTGTCGGTGGACTGTCATTTAGATTAAATACCTGCAGATAACTAAATTTTTGATCGAGATAATTCTATATAATATAATACTGGATATGAATTGCCAAATATGACAAATAAGTTCTTATTATGTCGAACTTTTAGTACCATAATTTCGTCCTCAACGAACAAATCGTTGGTTAGGACGGTTAGGTCATAACGTTGACTGTAGAAATATAATTTCCAAGCAGAGCAATTTGATATTTTAAATGACCATTTATTTTAATGTACCTACATATATCTCGAGTGATTTATAGGACCCTAGTTCAGTATATTTTTATTTCTAATTGTAGAACTCCTGTTGACTTTTTTGGATTAGTCAATATGATTACAAAAAAAACATTTTAGTTACTATGTATTTGTATTTTTATTTTTATTTTGAAATAATGCTTTGTATTGGCAGAAGTTATATTTAGAATAATGTTCAAGCCACAAGGACCCGCAATCCTTGTGCATAATGAACTTCGGGATCAAGCCAGTTTTTGCTGTTTTGCTCTAGGCGAGGTTTGAACTGGTGGTCTGGTCTTATGTCACCCGCGTTATCCAAATATACCGCTTCAGTCCAACTCTACAAATAATAATATAAATATTATTAATCATTATCTTCTAAATTTTTTTACAACGCAACTTAAAAAAATTGAATTGACGCAAAATGAGATCTGGGTACATATTAAATATTTTAAAACAAAGTTTGAATATGTAGAATCGCACAAAGCTGAAATATTAATTATTCAACTTAATGTTACGTTATCAATTTATTTATTTTAATTTATTTATAATATAGGAAATATGGGTCACGACAATCTTAGGCAATTAGTACACTTAAAGATAAAGGTGTAAGATATATTTAAAAAAAAAGTTTGAATCTGTAGAATCGCGCCAAACTGAGTTATTAATTATTCAACTTAATGTTATTATTTATTTTAATTTGTTCATAATATAGGTATTATAAAAAAATTTGTCTATAAGCGAAAGCTATCTATGAGCTGTAAAATCGATTTTTAGAGCAGTGGTAATAAATGTTTAATAATGAGGTACACTTATCACCACTGCTTTTAAATCGCTGATTCCTACTTAATGCGCATGCGTCAAGGTCATTCATATATACTATACCATTGAATACAACTGTCAGTGGGTTGTCATTTATATTTAATACCTCGCAGATAACTGTAGCTTAGCTTTTGCTCTCAAGCTATTTTTTTTACAATACCGGACATACATATGTAAATATATAAATTAACTTACAATTTTTTTAATACATTTTCCACCTTTACCGATGATGCGACACCTCTTTTTAAGACCCGGTTTTATAATTGATTCTGGTTCTGCACTTATTAAATTTTTTGATAACACTGTTGTTAGACAAAACAACATTAAACAGACTAAGATAAAGAAATAAATATTGAATATCTTCATTATCAAAACAGAATGTTTAATAGAGATGAAGGAGAAAAATAATATGAATTAATTTTAAATTTCAACATGATAATGTGGTCAATATTGTCAACTATAGGTTATCCATAATGCGCTAAAAATAAGTTGTTGTTATTGTGAGTGAAAAGTCACATATTTTAAGCGTAGATAGTAAATATGGTAGAATAAAAATTGCTTATCTCTTATAATGACCATGTGCAGGATTGCATTAATTTAAACTGTTTTAACCAGATTTAATTACAGTGGAACCTCTTTACTATACGTTTTGATGTAGTACGTTTTTCGCCATAAAATGTTTGTATTTTTAGGTCCCGGCATTCAAAACCCTATGTTAAAATATTTCGCTAGTACATGTTTTACTCTCAATTCCTTCAAGAACATATTAACGAGGTTCTACTGTACACTGAAATTTAAGTTATTTAAATTTTAAATTACTTACATTTTTTAGCGTATTTTGTAATGATTTATTTTAAAATAAATCCGATTTTTATACAATCCTAAATACATATGAGATTTTAGAATACATGCAATGAGACGAGATAAGAGTCAAGTAAATTTTTTCTCGTCTCGGTCTTGAAAAAATATGTATGTAGAAAGTTAAACAGACAAGATAATAAATAAAATGAGAAAAAAATACTGGCTGTATTATTTTAAAACAAATATCAACAAAGGAATAAGAAGAAGCACATTTATTTAAATAAGATTTTATTAATGATAATTTCATAATTACATAAAAATTAAAATTATCTTTGTTTTTTCTTTTCATTTATAAATTTTTATTAGAAAATATCAATTCAAAATATCCTTTCTTGGGTCTTCCGTAAATTAAATAACATATAGCCAAAACTAATTAGATGTTCTTAGGCTTTAGAACAGTGAAAGTCCCATAAAAATCGGTTTAGTAGTTTTCGTGTCAAAACGAAGCAATTAAAATAGATAGGCGAAAATTTTTAATATTTCTCATAAAACGATGAGTATGTAGACCCGAAAAATAAAACAAAAATATTTTCAATGTACAAACAGAGTCTATACAAATTAATGTATGTTTAAAAATGCAATAAAAAAAAGTTAATTTAAAAAATATAATAGATTACATCAGAACTATTTCAGTTGTGTTTTTATGTGTGTTTTCAGTCTTCCTTAATCCAAATTATAGTTGAACAAAAACAAGATCTAAGAACGGTGTAGTTTATCTTTTAACATCTGAAAGAACCGGCAAGCTTTAATGAGAATATAAATAACTGAAAAAAGGAGTAAAAATATCGTCTGTGAAGTTTCCTACTCTTAACGCCACTTGTCATCTTGGATTTGGAGATATGCACTGCACACACTGCACTGTGTCGTCTGTCATTTATTTTATTTAGATACAGACGCGACTTTTGAAACACGACGTGGATAATTCCAATTATCCCGTGAACTTAAATTACGACGGGGTTTTAGAAGCGAATACTTTCAAGTCTTTAGGTATTTAGTTAACTGGATCCTTTTGAAATGTATTTATTGCATTGGTTGTGATTGGTAGTTTATTTAAACCTCTATTTTAAGCATCTCTCAGCAACCTTTTTCTGTTTTATATAATTGATCTAATATCACCTCCAAATTAATAAATAATAGTGGCCTCAAAAAGGTTTTACCTATTCAGATTAGGGCTAAACAGTTAACTAAGTTTCATCTCGTCTTGGACTTGAATTTTATAATTGATAGTCTCGTCTCATTATTTCGTCCGCGCAAGCTATTTCCCTGCCAAATTTCATCAAGATCAGTTCAATAGTTTAGCCGTGAAAAAGTAACAAATAGACAGACAGAATTACTTTCGTATATTTATAATAAATTTTTAATAATTAATTATTGATTAGTTAAATAAGATAAGACTCTCGACAAGATATTACTATGTCTCGTCTCGTTAAAATTCAAATAATATCGTTTCAGTTTCGTCTCGTCTGAATTTAAGGCAATCTCAGCTCGGTCTCTACCGAGAAAAGTCTGTCATATAATTTTGATACCCCATTCAAAGTGCTTGTAAGCAGGGCTGTGGAGTCGGAGTCAAGGAATCGAAGTCGGAGTTTTAGTAATTTTGGATGGAGTCGGACTCCTTTAATTAAATAATGGTTTTTAGTTTTTTACACACCTATTATTTTTTGTTTGTTTTGAATTTTAAAGTACAATGATTTGAAATTTTCAATTCCGGCCGGAACCAGAATCACCGGAATTCACCCAAAATATTCTGCCCGGAAACGGAATTAAAACAATATAAATACCTATGTATGTTTTATACCTACATAGGTTATATCTTATTATATTAATACAAGGAATACAACATTAAAAAGGAGTGAAGTACATTGCATTATACGAAATTATCTTTTCTGTTTTTCCGTAATTTTTGCACTTTCGTAAGACCGATTATTTCAAATAAATTGTAGTGTTTAATTACATGGATAAAATTGAAAGCGATAATTCGGATATTTAGAAATTGTGATACCTTTTTGTACAGTAAAGAGTCTGAGTCGGAGAGTAAAAAAATAAAGGAGTCGGAGGTTTTTGTACCGATTCCACAGCCCTGCAGTTGTAAGCTAATTAATTCCATTCTATTTATTTATAATATCGGGCATAAGCATCAACTTTGCGTACAATGATGCTATGATTGTATTAAAATAATTAAATGAGAAATGATATACCTACATATTATAATGTCTCATAAAATATTTCACTAATCTGATTATACTAAAATAGATTATCTGACATTAATAATGACATACTACCGCAATAAATTTCTCGCTATTATAGTCTTTGGAACTTTAAGAAGTTGCATGCCACCGCAATACACATAAATAGTAATTCATAATAATAAATCTTAATGTTTAAAAAAATAGATAAGCATGCAACTACATCGATAAGTAAAATATAAATTTATATAAATTACTAACTTATAAGTGACATCATCATAATCATTCATAAATGCAAAACCGCCCCCTCGCTTACATACCCGCCCATGTCGGCAGCAGCATTGACTCACTTATAAGGTCAGCGGGACTTCGTCCCCTTGCCCCGGGTCTCAGGCAACAATGCACCGGCAGATGTTGTGATGCAGTAACACGTGCTATTTGTTGCTGCAGTGTAGGTGATCTATGCTTTATATTAGGGCAGTGTTTCTCAAAGTATCGAAAATTTTTAAAACAAGTTTTTTTTTGTAGATTCAATACATTGAGAAAAAAAAATTATTATAAAAGTCCTTGGGTGGATACAGTTTGAGAAATGCTAGAGTGTTGTTGGCTGATGATATAAAGTATTATAAAGCATGAGAAGTAGAGTGGGTCGAAAATTCGTTTTTTTTTTAGAAATTGAATATGTAAATGGAAAAAATATGTTTTTCTATGTATACAAAAAATGTGCAAAGGGAAAAATATTTAGATTTTTAGAATCGAAAAAAATATAACAGTACAATACATAATATTTTTTTATGAAAAAAAAGAAAACAGTAAATATTGATTGAATATAGGAGTATAGCACAGCTCAGTGGTCTCCAAAATGGGGTACGTAAAGTGATACTTGGGCTACGCCAAGTTTCACTTCAAAATCTGTATGTGTGTTATTTTATATTTAGGGGGTACAACTTATAATAATTTTCGTTTAAGAGGTACGTGATTTAAAATGTTTGGAGATCACTGACATTTACAGTGTGGCATGTAGTGCCCGACCGGGCATTTAGCTTCGGCTTAATTTTTTATAAATATACTTTTGACAAACCATTGAAAACTGCTTTAAAACTATTGGTTATACGTACCTACAAAAATTACAAGAGCTATTAAAAAAAATTAAAAGGCGATTGCCTCAAAAACGTCTTGATTAATTTTTTTTAAATTACACAAAATTTGTACAAAATGAAAACAGAATCCACCAATAATATATATACATACATGTTATGAGGCCCCTGACCGAAAAATGTTGTAAAAAAAAGTTCATCTTGGTCGCCTTTCGAACAGTCTACATCATAGGGTCAAAAAATTCGAAACTTATATTATTTATAAACCAATAATTGTTTAAATATAATTTTTTTATAACGTTAATTATTTTTTGTTTTTTAACCTCTTTATACATATAGGTATGTATATCTATGAATATTTTTAATGTTCGGGGCCAAGAATGAAACAGTTACACACCTGTTTAAAAAAAGGACAAGTATATTCCAAACCTGTTTCTATCTTTTTCTTTTGACACGACTCTGTTTTCGAGTCAGATTCGTGGTCCATTCTCTATGTCTATGGTGGGTCAATCCATATGAACTGGTCCAGCACTGGTTGCTCGATCATTCTAAAAAAAATTGATTTTTTGTGTGTAATTACCCTAACATGTTGGTAGTTCGAAACGACCATTATTTTAATTTTATTGTTTTTTGTTTTCGCGTGACGGCCATATTTGTTCTACAGGTCACAGCATTTTTTGTACTTTAAAGGGTTCGCGGAAACTAAAATATCTCAGCTTCTATCAAACCTTTCAACACGGGACTAAAAGCAAATTGTTCAGAATAAAACGGGCTACAAGATTACTTCTAAACATTTTCACCTCAATGTTATCCTAAAGGGTGAAATTTCAGCCTTAATTCTTAGTTCTATTTTTGAAAAAATCCCATTTTCAAGGGGATGTTTTTGCAAGAAGGGGAAAAGTTAACAAGTCAAATTATTTTTTACAAATAGGTGGGTACTTGTTGTATTCACACACCAAAGTTCAACTCTAAGACTTGCCCCCCTTTATTTTAAAAAATTCTCAAAATTTTAAAATTCGAGAAAATGGCACTTTTCAAAGCTAAATAACTCTGGTGGGGGACCAGATAAAAATCTGAAATCTTAGCCCATAATAGTACTACATAATGGTATTATGTACCAAAAATTTTGAGATTGAGATTTGACTACAAGCAGTGGTATTGCAACCACAAAAATGCATGTTTCAATGAGCGTATACATGTTGTGATTTTGTTTCAATAATAATTCAAACATGTTATATCTTTGTTATGAGTTACTTTAAGTTATTATATGTGTTATAAATTTTTAAAGCTGACCTAATTTTCTATCTAAAAATAAAATATATATAGGGTGTCACCTTTAAAAAACAAAAGTTGACATCATTTCCGGTTGAACCGGAAATGACAGAAAATAAAAAATGAGCTTTTAAAAACATTCAGAAAAAATACAATTTTTTTCTTCGTTTAAGCATTCTTCTATTTCCAAGAAGATGAAAGATAGTAATAGATATTATATTAATGTTGACACTCTGTATTAACATATGAACTCCTATTGAATATTGTGGTTGCAATACCACTGCCTGTAGTTAAATCTCAATCTCAAAAATTTTAGTACGTAATACCATTATGTAGTACTATTATGGGCTAAAATTTCAGATTTTTATCTGGTCCCCCACCAGAGTTATTTAGCTTTGAAAAGTGCCATTTTCTCAAATTTTCAAATTTTGAGAATTTTTTTAAATAAAGGGGGGCAAGTCTCAGAGTTGAACTTTGGTGTGTGAATACAACTAGTACCCACCTATTTGTAAAAAATAATTTGACTTGTTAACTTTTCCCCTTCTTGTAAAAACATCCCCTTGAAAATGGGATTTTTTCAAAAATAGAACTAAGAATTAAGGCTGAAATTTCACCCTTTAGGATTACATTTAGGTGAAAATGTCTAGGATAAATCTTATAGCCCGTTTTATTCTGAATAATTTTCTTTTACTCCGATGTTGAAAGGTTTGATAGAAGCTGAGATATTTTAGTTTCCGCAAACCCTTTAAAGTACAAAAAATGCTGCGACCTGTAGAACAAATATGGCCGTCACGCGAAAACAAAAAACAATAAAATTAAAATAATGGTCGTTTCGAACTACCAACATGTTAGGGTGATTACACACAAAAAATCAATTTTTTTTAGAATGGCCAAGCAACCATTTAATTTAATTTTGGACCATTTCATATGGATTGACCCTGGTGGTAACCATGGAAACAACTGAAACATGTTTAGGTTAAAGAATACTAGAATCAAAGCGGTACGTTGAAAACTATCTTTATCAGCGCACGTTCGTTCATTAGAGTTATCGCTCTAGTTATATAAAATCTCTATGGTCTACATATATTTTTAAACCTAAAAATAACGTATAACTTTTCATTCCAGACAAGATAAATAAAATCAACCAAAAAGAAATGGCTTACTCGTACCGGTACGGAAACGCGTGTCCGGTTGGTCGGACGCCGGGTCGTCTGAATCGCGCGTCCTGGGGCCCGATGTCAGCGCCATCCGGTCTGCACCTGCAGCACCATCTTCAACAGCAGCAGCATCAACCGGACGACGCGTACGCGGACGTGTACCAGGAGCACGCGATGTCCACGCAGAACCGGCAGTTGTTTCCTCTGCAGGAGGACCTCGCCGATTGGATTAATAAAATTGTTGGTGAGTTGAGATTTATTGATATTGATATTAGGTGAGGGAAAAATTATTCTGAAAGCCTGGGAGCAGCGTATGTTATATATTATTATTATTTTATCACTTGTTTGTCAAATGAATAGGATAGTTTTTATTTTGATGTCTAATTAGCGAGCTTATACTGTACAGATTCGAGCTATCAGAAGTACTCAATGAAGTACAAATATCAAATATTAAGTGAAAATACTTAAAGTATCAAGTCATTTTTACTATTTTTAAATGTATTTGAAGTTAAGTAATTCAAGTAACAAATAACAAACACAGAGTGTCCACTTTATGGAAAGTCAGGGAAGTCTAAAGTGGTCAGGGAAAGTCAGGGAATTGATTTAAAATTCTGAAAAGTCAGGGAATTTATTAATTTTTTTTAGAAAGTCAGGGAAAAAAGTTTATAAATTTTAATTGACGAACAAAAAAAAGATAAAAAGATAATTGAATTGAAAGTAAGTAACGAGTGTAAAATTTTCATGTTATGACCAAAAAAAAAAGTATTCAAATTTTATTTCTGCAAATTCTTGCCCCAGGGCCCCCCGAGTCAGGGAATTTTGAATCTGTGGTCAGGGAAAGTCAGGGAATTTTATTTCCAAAAACCAGTGGACACCCTGAAACAGTACTGATGTACGTTTTCAAGTGTTTCTTGGAATATTGACAGCTCTGGTACTGTATATCAATTTCACAATACCATAGGTTATCCTTGTCAATTTATACATTTTATTAGAAAATATAAATTATAATTTTTCTTAGTGCGGACCTACTCTAACTGATAATTATCATATCGACCAGGGGTCGACAAACTTTTGTGACAGAAGATCCAAATCTGGCACTCATTGTCAGTAATTTTACTTTTTTTTGAGAACCATAAATATATTTTTATAAGTCAGATAAATTTAAAATAGGTACCTATTTGATAATAACTTATAATATTAAACTTGTCTTAATAAAATAAAGAAGAAATCACAAAAATAATAAAACTTATGCACTGGATTTTTCAAAGGAAATGCCTTGCATCTCTAACACTACAACTATTGTTTTAGATTTTAAAACTATAATAATACGTCTGGTGTACTCATGAAGTGTTCTATGTTGTAAAACTATGCGAACCGAAGTTTGCTAACCTCTGGTATAGCCTTAATTACTTTAACTAATTGTAAGGTCTTAAATTTTTAAATAGTAAAAGTCCCATTGAAATCGGCTACGAAGTTTTCACATCAAATCAAAACAAACAGACAGACAGACACAAATTTTAAAAACTATCAAAATGAATTATAACCAAACTAATAGTATAATGTATGTCTTTTTTCACCTTTTCACGGCTAAACTGATGAAATTTGCTTGCAGGAAGGACATATATTACTTTGTATCCCGAAAAAATTGATTAGATAAGAAAATACAAATTCCACGCGGACGAAGTCGCGGGTAACAGCTAGTTATCTATAAAGAAACGTATTGACTAAATAAAATAGATTGGGATCATTCACGTCTGACCAAAAAACGGAACAACGAGTTTTGATTGATTGATTCATGGAATTTCTGGTGGAATGTACCAGAAATTAAAAGAATGTCGTTTTTTAAGCGTGTAAGGAAGTGAGAAAGAAGTAACTAGAAAGATATAGAAACTAGTGACCAGGCTAACCAAATAACTTTTATGTTCACTTCATGTTGAGCGTTTCTGCCAGAACACTAGTTTCTATCTCTTTCTGGTTACTTCTTTCTCACTTCCTTACACGCTTAAAAAATCACATTCTTTAAATTTCTGATACATTCCACCAGAAATTCCATGAATCAACCAATCAAAGCTCGTTGTTCACTGACCATTAATTGTACAGACAGAGCCAGTAGATGAGAATGTTCATATATAATATAATATATTTTTTACTATAGCCGTCTTCTGTCCATAAATGTCCACACTTACTTATTGTCAGTAATACGTATGAATATAATTTGAATTTATATTTATAAGACAATCCTACACACGGTACGCACGTGTAAATTACATTGCAGTTTTGTTTTGCCGCGAACAACATAACACACTCGTAACGAGAAATATTAGCATTGGTTATTATTATTATTATTATTATTGTTTGTATCGTTTGTCCCGCGCTTTGAGTCACCGCCGCCGTGTGAGTGTCTACCTACAATCCCAGGTGATTTAGAATTAGAAACCTATTCATAAATCCAGTTCTCTTCCGAACTCAACGACTAACTCTGTCAAGTTGGCCCCCTCGATTTGTAGTTTTGCAAGTCATTTAACCAAAATAGATGAAAAGTAAACAAAACAGTTAAAAATTACTTATTATTTCATATTACCTATCACTTTATTGTATTATCCATGCACTTTCTGGAAGGCCGAGAAAAGTAAGGGAATTTAGTTGGAATTTTTGTAATTGTTGAAATAATGGACATTTATTTTTATACATTATGTACAGAAACATTTAGAATAGTGAAATTTCTTCAATAACGTAGAAACTATGCTGCAAAAAAAAGAAAATCGTAAAACTCGCCTAGAAAACTGGAAAATTTGTTTTAGGGAAAGCGTGGTTATCCTGTATCTGCTTTTATTATCTTATAACTGCTTGCTTTTTGAAATTAGTTGGCATCATATACGTATTATTTTACCATTATAATACTTTTAAAATGTTATTGCTATTCTCAGAATAGAGAAAGAACAGTGTTATTGTTACAAAAAACTTAGAAACACACCTAAAATTTCTATAAAACAAAATATCACTTGGCACGTGATCTAAGTGGTCTTTGTGGTTTTGATTTATTCTAGTTTTTAATATAATTAGAATGTATAAATTCATTGGATTCTTTCCTTTTTATTTTCATACTAAACAACTTTTTTATTAGGTACCAAACATAATAGTAAAAAGTTATATTTTTGTATCCGTAAAAATATTGCCTTACATTAGGGGTATTAACTTTAAGTATCTGTAAAGAACACACCACACCTAAGAGTTTTACATACTTTGCTTATCTTTATTGTTACCATCTTTACTGTTTTGTGTTTTTATCGGTGTTCTTTATGTCTTAGTTATATCTGTTTTTCTCCATGCCCCACTAAATAGAAATTAATATTTAAGGCGCGTTCTTCGATGTTTAAAATTAGATAGTATATGATTTAAGTGTTGTAGTTCTTAAGTCACGTATTTCTTACCTATTGTGTGTTGGAAATATTAAGTAAAGTGTGGCAGTAAACAAATAACAAATTTCTGGTCAATTAAACTCTGATCTCAGTTCCAATACTGTGAAATATAGAAAAGTTATAGCGACCTAAAATATTTTACCTTTTCGGTACAGAAATATCTAATTTAAATAAGCATCTGTCCAAAAATCAAGAAATTTCTGTTTATTTTGTTTCATAACTTAAAAAAATGAAATTTTCAGAAAAAAACGTTTCAGGCAATAGTTTATTATTTTGTACGAAGATGTATTTGTAATTACGTCTCTTAGAACAATAATTAACCTATTTTTCTGGAATAGTTTTTTTTTGCTCTAAAAATATCCATAATTTTAAAACTGTACATCATTAGTTTCGGAGATATAAGCTTTTAGAGTGTGACATATTTAGTTCAGTTCGTGCTCCCGAGGTTACCCACTAGTATTGTTTGAAAATACGTAGTTTTACGTAAAAAAATTAAAATTAAATAATACAAATCGTATAGTCCTGGTGGGAGAGCCGCGGGAAAAAGCGTTACTCCTGTTCACGAGGAGGTCCTGTCCTAATATTGATTTGTTTGTGTAAAAGAAAGTGTTCTCAGAATTTAATTCAATCACGTAAAAAGCTTAAAGTATAAATATTCACGGTTTTTTCCTGGAAATACAATTTACTTAGAGCAGTAAAAGTGATAGGATGTAAAATAATGTCGACTCTGCAATTATTTCTCTTGTCGATAAAAACCCTATAAAAAGTGTACAGGAAAGAAAAGTTGTGTTTTTCCTTTCAATAATAGATAGCACTAGAAGCAATTTACGGAATGTGTTTTAATGCGATTATATTAATCTTTGGAGAAAACTGAACATTGGTGCGTGCTTTAAATTTCTATTAAAACTTCTTTTTATGCCATCAAACATATGTTAGTGCTTGAAAATAAACGTTCTCATAAATTTCTACTATGTCTTAATATTCTAGATTCAAGAAAACTATAAAAAAATGTGCCTATAACTGTAATTTTATATTGAAAATTAGTTATACTGAATTTTTTTATATGAACAAAAAATAGGCAAAATTCAAATCATTACATCTTGGTTATAAATAGTTGGCAGAACGATTTTTCAAAAAACATTTTAAAGCTTTTAATTTCTACTTTTTAATGTCATTTATCAATTTAAATTCAGTCGATTTTTTTAAATCGGAAAAACATATATTTTTTTTAAAACTGCTCGTTCTCGAAGTTAAGAAAATTCATTAAACGAAAAAGTAGTTTCTAATTGAAGTTCATACTTTAAAATTTACAAGTTTTAAATTGATTTTTGAATGATATGTGGATTTAAAAAGAAAAAAACAATTATTTCGTTGCATGCCTGGGGAAAAATTAATTAAATCTACATACGCAGATCTAATTAAGTCTACGTAGATATGAAATTTAATTCTTTATCTTTGTTTCTAAGATTTTCGTAGATCTATTGTAATTAAACGTAGATCAATTAATTATTTTCTTCAAAATTTAAATCTACATAATTTTTTGTAATGTTAAATAACATATATTGACAAATTCTGGAAGGGGAGAGGTAATCCACAACACCACCCTCATTAGAAGTATTAAGGAAATTTCTTCTTAAATTAATTCAATACTTAACATCTTAGAAACCATTAGTAATTTGATTTCATATATCAAAACTGCCATCTGTAAATATGTGTTAAGGGTCTATACATTATTGTGCTTAACCTGACGCACTTTACAGCTTGTACACTTGTCCAGATGATACAAATACGTGAATATAATTAGCGTTTCACCACGGTACATAATTAGTGTTAAAAGTGTTTGATTTACTGAGACTACAGGATGTTGTTCTTAGCGTGTTTTTATTTTTTTTATTTTTTCCCTCATATTAATTTCCTGTTTCCTTTTCAGCACGTGTTGTTGTAGTAGCGAAAGAAACAGTGCTTTTAATAAATAAAGTAGGTGTTCATTCAATGTCGAGTTTTGAAATGAATGATAATTAACATAACGTGGTTATTTTTCACTATTATTCTGCTCGTTTGTTTGTTTGTATGTATGATTTGCTAGTAATGATTGCTTTATGATTTTACCGTACTTAAGTACTTATTTTGTCATATCATTATTGTATGTGTAGGAAGAATTAATCCTAGAACGGTAGACTGGAGCCACATTTTATTTTAAACGTAAAATTAAACAAAATATTGAAAATTCAATGTAAGTATGCTCCCATCTCCTGATTTGAATACTCATTTATGATCAAATTGATAATGTTTCAACTTACAATAAAGTCCAAAAGTCACCTTGGAGTCCGTCTACTGTTGTTAAAAAAGTTATTGTTTTTTATTTATTTTTTGGCAAATAATCAATATGTTTTTACTTGTAGTGTTCCGTACCGAAATCGGAAAAATGGAGCATTCATGGAATCAACATTGTCTGTCTGTCTGTCAAAGCCTTATAGCTTTGATTGTAAATAATGAACCAAAAATAGACCAGAGTTATAAAAAATATTTTCTAGTTTTTTGAGGGAAGCAAATGAATTAACAAAAACAGTTTTTTTATTCAATCTGAGTGGGGATCAAATATTACCATATTATGTTATAAATGAGGAAGAAGGTGAATTCCAAAACTCGTTCGTTTCATTTTAAAAAATAATCGAGATGTAGTGGATTTTTGAAAGAATTTTTGGCATTGTTTCATATTGTAATGTCAGTTTTCAGCAAAATTCGCTCAATTATATGACATTACTATATGAAAAATGCCAAAAAATTTTTCAATATTCACTGCATTTAGATTATTTTTTAAAATGGAACGAACGAGTTTTGGATCTCACCTCCTCAAAAATTGAATAAATAATAATAAAATCAAAAGAAATTTCTTCATTACGTTCCTGGTATTGCTACCAGGAAATTTTTTTTTCTAACAAATAATAGGCTCACAAAGTATATCTTTATTTAGTAAATAATAATTAGATACGGACTAATTTCTTTATGTATGAAATAATAGTTCTTTAAACCACAAGGTATAATACATACGTCGAATTGAACTGTTATTCCAATTTTAAATAACACCTATTAAGTACTAAATTGTATCCAAATCATAAAACATCTTCAGAACTGATGTGGGTGTCTAATTTTATGTTTATTTCAAACATTTTAAATATTAAATAATGTAATTATACTTCTTTTATACAATAGATAAGCCCACACTGATATATTCCATTGGTTGTTGTCAATAAAAATGTTTTTCAAGTAAATGTTAAGTAGCATTGACTAGTAATAAATCGATTTTTTTAAATTTAAAATGTGTTAGCTATTATAATTTTATAAACATATCGGCTTCGAAGGATCGGGCATTTTATTTTTTAAACCTGTCTAATAATACGTCACAAAACGCCCCCCCCCCCCCCCCCCAACGAATGATTATTTTTATGAACGAAGAAAATTTACAAAATTGATCATTAAAAACAACGGCCTTTATATCGCGACTATAGTTAAAACAGGAATAAAATTGATATAGATATTTCAAATGTTACGTCACGTTTTTTCAGACCCCCTCCCCTCTTTTTGCGTACGTATTTTAAAGATAGGCCAGGGTCTTTGAAGCTGAGACAGCTAACTAATGGTCACGTTCACGACTGACCAAAAACAGTGACCAACGAGCTTTGATTGCTTGATTCATGGAATTTCTGGTGGAATGTAACAGAAATTTAAAGAATGTAATTTTTTAAGCGTGTAAGGAAGTGAGAAAGAAGTAACCAGAAAGAGATAGAAACTAGTGTTCTGGCAGAAACGCTCAACATGAAGTGAACATAAAAGTTCTTTGGTTAGCCTGGTCACTAGTTTCTATATCTTTCTAGTTACTTCTTTCTCACTTCCTTACACGCTTAAAAAATGACATTCTTTTAATTTCTGGTACATTCCACCAGAAATTCCATGAATCAACCAATCAGTCGTAAACGTGACCAATGTATATTTAAAAATTCCGGTTGAGATGGGGGGTCTGACCTCAATCCTTCCCCTATAAATGCACCACTGCACACGTTTAAATATGTTGATATAGATATTTACATCAACAAAATACATATTTCAAAAAATAAAGTAAATTAAAGCAGATACATTTTTCTAACTGTTTTTTTTTCGTATTCATCACGGATATAAACCACGTAAAATGCATAAAACACAAACTAATTATGTAAGCGAAAGCTGTAGCGGGCAGCGGCCGTTGAGTGCAGTCATAATAACAGACGAGACCGCAAGTTGGCACTGACTCAGTGACCGATGACCGCTGTTGTTGGCTACTGGTTTGTTCGGCCTGTTATTTGTCACATGCGTCGTCAAACTCTGCTGGCTTCCGTGTTGGCACAGGGCTGTGCAATCTCAAATGTTTATGTTTATTTATTAATGTTTACTTTTATTAAATATAGAGAAGCATTGTTTGAAATACTTTGAAACAGATAATATATTGTTTTCATTCGACATAATTGTTTTTAAGAGAAACAAATTAAGATTTTATTATTTTAATGTTCGGTATAATAAAGGAGCTAGCAAAATTTGCTACCTAGCATGCACTTTCAAATGATGTTTTTAACTTATCTGACAGTTCTCCTTTAGTTTCGTGAAATGTTTGACAATTTTCGCGCACGTATGGTATGTAAACACCAACGGTATTAAAACAGTGGCGATATTATGAAAATTATTTTGTACGGTCAGAGTCGCCAACTATGTTTTGTTACAATACGTTGAAGAATCACTGCTTTAAATTTCATAGCTAATCCATAGATACTATCACAGAATTAATACCCCATTTGAAAGTGCTTGCTAGCTAGCAAATTTGCTAGCTCGTTTATATTACCGGACATATGATAATATTATTTTCGATATCCATATATGAAACAAGGATTGTCAGGGATGAGAAAAAAAATTTTTTTTAAACATTATAATTTGCTATTACATATATTACTTTATTTGTCAATTTTCACCCCTCAAACGAGTTCGCTACGCTACGAAGGTGAAACTATAAAGGAATATTTTAATAAAAATTGACGTTCGACAGTTCTCACGACCAAAAAATTGCATCAATTTAGGAATGTAGGAAAGGAGTTCAAATTTTTTTGATCAATAAAAATTGTCCTCCAAAAAATCAATTATTTTCCAAGTAGGGGCGTCCGCAGATAATATTCCAAAGGGAAGGGTAAATTTGTTAAAGGAAGAAATACCCCTCCCCCAACAAAATAAAACGTTAGTTTGGTTACCATAATAATGTGATTATTATTAATTAACAATTAGAAAGAAAAAAATCACAAAGTTTTAAACTAAATATTGTGTTCCATTTAGATATACAATCCAGGGAGGGGGCAACCTTGTCATATTTTTTTAAACAACGCGTTACCTTACATTACGTAAAGTTTTATCGCAATTATAAAAATCTCATTTCATTTTTATTGTGTCTTGTGTTAAAAAATCGGTTTATTTATTTATAACATATGTAGATCGTATTATTCTGCTGATAAAAATAGAAAAAATATTAACATAAAAAAACAGTATGATTTTGGTTAAAAAAAATGCTATATAATCTTTTTTATATCTTAACACACGCGTAAAATTTAAAATATATTTTTAGAACAAAAAAAATTAAATAAATATAGATAAGAGTCGTTCTTATTTAATCGGCGAGGTCTCGAATTAAATCTGACAATTAATTTTGGTAATGTGGGTTTTTCCCAAACATTAATGAATGTCAGCTGATATGCATACATGTTATCAAACAAATAGTTAGTTAAATTATCATATCATAACAATAAAATTAAGAAGTAATTTAATAATCATTTAGATAATTAATTGGGTTTATAGGAATGTACTATTATGATCTTTAAATTATTATCATTAGGGCTGAATAAAGTTTTGCCCAGGTCTACTATTTTCACTTAATTATTTTAAAAATTTCGGTAGTTGTATAATATTATCAAGTTATCTACATTTTTATGGTATTACTTCCTCGCCATATCTAAAGGATAGGGGAAGCTATATGATCATTTCTGGAAGCAAAAAAATCTTTTCTAATATCAAAATTTTTACTTTTCGTTTTGTGTCTGCCTATCTGTCGAAGTGATATTTTAAAATTGTGTTTTTTTTTCAAAGAATTTCAAGAACAAAGCATGTTAAAGGGTAGAATTTTCTATAAGAAAGATAATTAAACTATTTATTGATATTTGATAACTGCCATTACTGAATTATATATAGACACTTGGCTGTAAAACAGCTTAATTTGATGATATTCGGCAAATGGGTATCAAAATGGTGGATATTTTATTTTATTTCTAATTATTAGTGTAATTTATTTATTAATTATTGTATTATCATAGCATCTGCTTTACATTGTTTAAAATTTTAAAATTCTTGATTTTATAACTTTTGTATCGTAGGACTTATCATTTTGTAATCAATAGGAAGTATCCATCACTGGATACCCATTACTGGAGAAAAAATATAATCAATATAAAACGCTATATAACAAAAAAAAACTATATTTGCGGA
This sequence comes from Sialis fuliginosa, assembly GCA_961205875.1. Taxonomy (NCBI): domain Eukaryota; kingdom Metazoa; phylum Arthropoda; class Insecta; order Megaloptera; family Sialidae; genus Sialis; species Sialis fuliginosa. Next base: position 9,360,814 of record OY540817.1, on the reverse strand, counting down.
CTTTGGAAATTAAATAAAGATACTGGTTTTATTAGTAACATGAGTACATGAGAATTACAAAAAATAAGCTCATAAATCCCAAAAAAAACAGTACACCTTGCTCTTAAAGGGGCCAAGACTGGTGCCAGTACCTTATATTCCAATAAAATTGTATGCAAATGAAAAGATTAACCAATTAAAATAATTTATCGGTATTTATTAAAATTGTTTGACAATTTTCCCTTTGAATTTAGCATGAGGAAGCACTGTGTAATCACTTACATTAGCTGATGTTTATTTCAATAAAATTTTCTTCATGTAGAAATACCAAGGAAAAAATGCTTACTGCGATGATTGCGTTGACAGGATATTTATATTTATGTATTATAAGTGTGATATATGTGTTTTGTGCACTTACTTCAATAAGTGTAAATATTAGTCGGTTACTGAACCAGTAGCTTCGCTAATTCAATTAATGACATCGCACTTTCTTTCTGTTCATCACTCGTTCTCTCTCTCTATCTCCCTGTTGATGACTAACTGACCATGCGGTTCTGTTGCACTTGGTTCCAATCTTGTCATTGAGACAGGAAAGTCTAATAAAATTAAAACTGGTTTGAAGTGGCTTGCATCCTTCTTTAAATTTGTTTTAATTGTTTTCTTGTTACTGTTTATTGAATTATGTATATCAAAATTTTATTATTTAAATTATATCAAATTGGAGAGTTCAAAGTTGATGAAATTTCCCATGTTTTCTATTCATTAGATAAAAATAAATAAATGCGTATATATATTTTATATTTATAGTTTAGATAAGAATACAAAAAAAAAAAACATTTTTGTTTAAACTTTTTTCTTGTGTTGACAACTATTTTGAAATTTTGATTTCTGAGATTGTGATGTAGGAACTAATAAGGTCATGGAGGCAAATAAGGCCAACCTTAATTAAAAATGCTATATTTCGGGTAATAAGTAATTTATATTAAAAAGGCTGTATTAATGGTAAACTTTGGTTTATTATTAATCTAAAGAAAAAAGTTTTAATCAACATTTGGCGTAATGTTTGCTTAATTACAGTTAATAAATAAACAATTAATAATTTTATTTTAACATTTATTGTTTATTCATAACGTGCCGATGCTGCATCCATAGCAACTGCTAAACTCTCGCTAGACCACGTTATTTCTTCGTTGTAGATGATTTTTTTTATATTGAACTATTAGTAAACAAAAATGACATACCAATCTAGAACAAAATATGTCATCATAAATTGTAATAAATAATAAAAAATCTAATCTTAAATTTGGTGGGCCTTATTATCCCTATGGTACTACGGTATATGTTATTTTATTTTATAAAGCAAAAACTTAAAAACAATAGAACTCAACTTTTTACCATAAACTTAAAGGATCGAACTATTACCTGAACAAATAAGAAATAAATAATACATAAAAATTTTTAACAAAAATTAACATTATTTGTTGATTGTTTTTATAAAATTGAGCATTCGTCACCATCTCTCGCAACAAATTCAGAAGTACCGAAAAGTTAGCGCGGCGAGAGACTAGTCGGTGTGTATTGTATAAGTACCTTCTATGTGTATATAAAAATCCAGACCGATCCAACTATTGCAAATGTGTTATTTTTTTCACATGGGCCTTATTACACCCTGGGCCTTAGTTCACTGCTAAAAGTTAATTTCATTTTAGCCCCCAAATTGTAAATATTAAAATTTTGTTTAATATGGTACCCTGCAGAAGCTTTGGTCTAGAGATTTTAGAGCAAAATTCTTTATAATACCGGACATAAGTTTATCTACAATGCTAGAGACATAAAGTTAAACATAAATCAGTACTTGATTTTTTGTTAAGAAAATTAAATTGATAGTAGTTTTTTAAGGATGTGTAAATATACATAATAGCTTCTGTTATACAATGTAACATTACATAAATTACATTTGGTTTATGTGTTTAAAACCACATTTGCTACTAGATATTAATTTTTTATGTGGTCAATCACGAAATTACTAAAGTATGTGTGTGTTTATTATAATAAGAATTATTTCTATAAAAAAAGTTTCACATTTTACGAAAGGAATGTATGGTTTTAGTTTTAAATAACCGCATGTAAATAATATATTATTTTTTGCGATTTTTTCAAGTTGATATAATTATAATAGTTATTAATAATAGGATTTCAAGTAAGGTTAATATGGTTTCAAATAGAGCATTGCAAAATTAAAATTAAAATTAAAATTAAAATGATTCTATACAATTTTCACGTAACATGCGTGGTTACAGTAGTGTACCGAGGGGGGACAAAGGGGGCATTTGCCTCTGGCGGCAGTTTGTTAAGGGCGGCAAAATTGTGGATTGGGGGCGGAAAATTTGAGGTAGCAAACAAAAAAAAGGTCATCAAAATCACTAGAAAGGCGCAAAATTGAGGATTCCCAGCGGTAAATTCGAGCAAAAAAATCTTCAATTTTCATATTGTGGTAGTATTGCAAAGTAGGGGGAGCGGCAAATTCTGCCATTGGCCCCGGGCGGCAGAAACCTACGGTACGCTTGGTTATTGAAATATTTTGGAAAAAAAAACAATTTTGGGATACCACTTCCAGTTTCACTCGATTTTTATTTTGGGACTATTTATTTAACCAGACTCAACTAACAAGTCAAGTTTCATAAATATCCGTTATGCAGTTCATGCGTTACAAAAGGAGTTCGAGGACAGACATGAGCGAAAAATGTTTTTGTTTATCTGAAATGGAAAATTTTGAAAGTGGAGAGCAAACATTGGAGATGAAGTAATAAGATAACAAAAGATGAATGGTACCACAAGAAGACAATAAAAACGATTTTTTTTAAAAGAGCAATTGTAGTTTTTTTATTGTACCTATATCTCTTATCCAACTTTCTTTTAAAGTACACGTATATTTATAAATATTTTATATTGTTTATAAAATATTGTATGTGACAATTAAATCACAAATTAATACTTACATCTATAGTTCCAGCCTAGCCTCAAAATACAAATACAATTTATATCGACGATCGGTATATGAAATATATGATTTTATATTATTGTTTAGCGAAACAATAGATTCATTCCATTCAAGTTATGTTGAACAATAAAAAAGATACAATGTAAATATTATATCTACTAACCTACTAAATACTTCATTTTATATAGGTAGGTACCAAAGTATATATAAAAATATATTAAAATGTTATAAATGTATAATAGAATATCAATTACAAAAAAATCCTTTATTTATTCTTGTTTTCGTATTTTTTGACATTTTAACAACACATACAATCAAATAAGTACAAATTCGATATTGCAAAATCATAAAAAGCTGTCTGTATGTTTGTTACCTTTTCACGGCTAAACCACTGCATCGAGCTTGATGAAATTTGGCAGAAAGATAGTTGGCATCCTGAGGAAGGACATAGGTTACTTTGTTTCCCGAAAAATTGATTAGATAAAAAAATATAAATTCCACGTTGACGAAGTCGCGGGAAACAGATAGTTGTTTATATGAGTTTTTAACTCGAAAAATTCAAAATATTTTCATTGTACGAATAGAGCCTAAACGGATTTATAAATTGGTATAATGATTGATAATATTACATGATTGATGAAGATTGAAAAAAGATTTTTACTGTATTTTATATTGACTTGTAAACAGTGGCGCACCCAGAATAAAAATCGAGGACGGTTTAAAATCTTGTTTTGTAATTTCTTTTTATTTATCTACCTATCGTATTGTTAAATTAAAATTTCTGAGGGGGGGAGTCTGACTCCCAGCCCCCCATGCTTGTAAAATATCAGCAAAAAAATGATCAATACAACGTATTAATTTACATAATTTTTCTTACCATAAAGTTTTGACAAAAATAAAAATTCTATTATTTATTTCAAAAGATCGTGATAATGAGGTAATTCATTTAATATTAATGCAATTATTTTAACAATACAATACAATAAAATATAAATAGTTTAATTTGGCGATGATAACTAAAAGATATCTTGTAATTTAACTGCAATTTAACAGATTGTTCTATTGTCTTCCAACAAGTAAATTAAATAATATATAAACAGGTTATAAAAAGTGGAAAGCATAATATACACCTAAGAACAATATACCTATCTTATAATTACTGTCTCTAGTTACTGTGTTAAACCAGGTAGCACATTGCCAATTTACAGGGATGTATTTTTATAACTGTTTTTCTTCGGCTTTTCATAAAAAGTTCAAATTTTCTTCACGGCCTACTTATCTTTAAAACTTATTATTTATACAGGTTGATGATAAATTATTTGTATGGCAGTTACTTAAAAAAATCCTCTTCCCCCTTTTGAAATGTAATCAAAAATTTCCAAATATTGAAATAAAACTTTTGGAAAATAATCACTTTATAATATATGAATTATAAAAAAAAGAATTCACTTTTTAGAGTTCAAGATATCAGTTCTTAATTTTCAGTGGATGTTCTGTACTACAGAATGTTTATTTTTCAGGGGTATCAACTTAAAAAACGTTAAACTTGATTAGTTATTACAGCTTAAAAAAGTGTGTTTTCAGCCATTTTAACCAGTGTAGCGAATAAACAAATGAATTTATTTATTTTTTTTGAAATGGAGGTTGTAGGGAATTTTATAGCGAATAACTTTTATTGAAACTTTTTTGTACAATACTTATTTAGACCGCTATTCAACAAAAATCAGAAAATTTTAAGAATTTTGCAATTGAACCATGGTTAACCCCTGTCGCGGATAACCAAAATTAGAGCAAACTTAGGGTATTATTCTACAACACATTTGTAACAAATCCTGTGAGTATTAAAACTGTACCTACAAATAATCTGTTTTAGCCTCCACAGCCTGGACTATAGGAATTCTGACAAAATGTAGAAAAATACATTAAAATCCGCTTGGTAGAAAAGAAATCTGTTAAAAAAGTTGTACCCAAATACCCATCTATAGGAAATTACAAAGGGGCCAGGGTTGGCCCAGGCTTGCGTCAATGCTAGCCAACACTGGGCCAAAATATAAATGATAACTTCGTACAATACTCGGTCAAGGCTTGTTGTACCAAAGCTGGCCCAGAGTTGGCCCAATCTTGGGTAAAGAATAGATGACCGAACATTGGCAATTCAATATTGGGCCAAGTTTGAGCTCATCGTCAAGGCTAACATTTCCTACTTGGGTATATAAATATTCATACGGTTATTAATAAAATTCAGTAATGCTAAGAATAGAAGCAAATATTGTAATCATCCTGTTTATTTAAAATACGTTTCTGAATTGACCGTTCTGTTCGGTTACGCTGAGAAATGCCCAAACCAGGTGTGGCGCTGACTGCTATTGTTATTTATTTCAATAAACCGTTTAGTTCGCGGTAATTATAAAAACAAACATGTGCAACATTACTGCAAAATGAAAATAAGGCTTACGGTTTATCTGCGCGCTTACGTCATGTGAAAAATTGCTAATTTTTTCTTTACATTGATTTAATCGATTTTAAACTTGTTGGTTTCGTTAAAAAATAATTATACGTACGTACGGTTTTTTTCTGTAAATTGTTTTATAAATATTTTAGAGAAATAGTTTCTTACCGCATTTTCTTCAGAATATTTTCTAAGCAGCTTTAATTGTTTGTGGTTATATAATTATGTTAAAATTTATAATAATTGAATCCTTGTTCTAAAAATATTGACATATTTGTAATAGTTACTAAATATCTATAAAATGAAATGAAAACAGTCAAGGGTACCTGTGGAGTAACCATACTTTTTGCAATTTTACTATTTTTATAATTTTTTCAAATTTTTAAATATTGTTGATCTTTTTGTAGTTGTGATGATTTTTACAGATTTTTAAGGGGGGGGGGAGAGAAGGAGCATTGTAGGTAAACATTTTTTTACATGTACTTGTATTTTTTTGTAACTAATTGCATATCGATCTCACTTTATTATAATAATATTGTAGTAGAAGCCAAACTTATGGTTGCACTATATTTATATCGGTACGTGTGTTTATTCATTAAGTAAAATAATGTTAGTTTTTATAGTAGGTGAATGACCATGCGTGAGTCACGCATATTATTTTATGTATATGTATGTACATACAGTATGTGTAAGTACTTATATGTATGATTAAAAAGTTACTTCACAAGTTTGTTGTTTAAAAAGTAATCAAGTAATGGTTAAGTATATGATAATGTACAATATTTTATAATTTCTAGATAAAATTTATATTTTTGAACGTAGACTTTCGCGGTTGTTCAATTGTTTAAACCCAAAAATGAAAAGTTTAAATAATAAAAAATGCTCTATAGTGTCTGTAGAGCAAAATCAAAGCAATTTCTATCTGCAAGGTGTCAAATTGTCCTAAATTATCTCATGATTTAAAAAAATATAAAGTTGCTGTGCATTCTATGCTGTATTAACAAGATAAAAGCGCTATAAAAACTGGCTTAATAAAATTAATTTACATGGTATTATAATACAATATTTTCCTCAAACGTATTTTGTTTTTAACGGAACCCTTAGAACTATAAAGTTTTTTAGGCAGATTCCTTCCCACTCTTAGAAAAATATATCTTACAATAATATGCAAAGTAAGTTATAAAAGCAGAAAAACTCACACATAAAAAAATAAAAAATAATTATAATTTTGAATTGGATGACCTTTTTTTTTTCTTTTTTGATCATATAGTTAAGTTACTGAACCATTTATTACTAAAAAAAAAGGTCGTCCCATTGAAAGGTATCCAATAACTGAAGATCTTTTTTTTTTACTCTTCATTTACCACTTTTACTTTTTTTACTACAACAGTTTAAAAAATTGTCTTTCACTTAGAGAATGTTTTTGAGATTTCTCATGATGTAGGCTCATGGGGGGGTGATTGATCATCTTGATCTCCCCCCCTATCTACGCCACTGCCGTGTTGTTGTTTTGTCGTTTCGGTCTAAACACAGCAATATTATACCCGACACTAATGACCGACCGAAGGTTCGGTTTCGGTTTCGGCTAGTTTCGGCCTAAAATCCGTGTTTCGGCTTTGTTTCGGTTTCGGCCAAAAAATGGCCGAACCTTTCGGCCGTGCCGAAACTGTGTTTTCAGGTTTCGCCGCGCGTTCGAATGTACTCGACTCGATTCGTACGTCGCCCGAATATTTGACGTTTTGGCGTGTATCAGCTAGTCAGCCTCTCAGAACAATAAAATAATTACATTTATATGGAATATATTCTAGAAATATCTATAAGTTATAAGTAGATATTTTTTATTTATTTTTTTTAATTGTAAGAATTAATTTAGTTTTAGAATTATTTTTTTTTACAAAAAAGATATTTTTTACATTTTAGATTTATTTAATAATTAACTTATCAATAACTACTTTACGTAGGTACTTACATTATTGACTTTATAGATATGTTAAACTGTATATAAAAAATATATGCCAAATAAATGTGATTCCACTAATTTCTAGTAATCTTATGTTCCTTGTGCAAATTAATGTTTTTTTTCTAAGAAAAAGATATTTTATATAACTTTTTTGTTGTAATAATAAATGATTCATAATAAATTATATTACATATTCGTAATATATTACATATAAATATGTAGTTGCTTAGTTTAGTTGTATCGTTTTAAGCTATTAATGTTGAATTTTTAAGCGGATTTAAATTATTCTTTATCTATATTATTTTTTCTAACCAAAAATGAGCAAAAACATAAAAAAAAAATTATTTCAAAGTTTCGGTTTCGGTTTCGGCCGAAACTGAGATTAAAACCGAAATTCGGTTTCGGTTTCGGTTTCGGCTCAAAAATCGGTTTCGGTCGGTTACTACCCGACACATCTAACAATGAGTACCTACGTTTACACAGCGCCGTTATTCCAGTTTTATTATAACCGATGTAGTTAAACCGTTTCAAGTGGTGGTGTTTACACATACGAGAATAAGTGACGTCAGCTGGAATTATAATTCCGATTTGAAATACGCTATAAGTTCGATGGCGTACCAACAAGAAATCTCAAAAATATTTCACTTCATTTATGTCTCACAAATCACGTTTCTTTTGTTTTCCATCTCTTCGTCTCAGATGTTTTAACTATATTTTAACTGACGACGCTTTTTCAAATGTTAATGCGAAGTGAATTACGATGAAATCCCTATACTCCGTAGATACTTATATTTTTTGAGGTTGGATAAATAGGTATAATTATGTCCATGCAGTTTACACGCATTTTTATTCCTGCTCTATTCCGGTTTACTTATGCTATTTCCGTAGACCAAGAGAAATAGCATAACTAAACCCGATTAGTTATGTCGGGTGTAAAGTGCCGTTTACACGAACTTTTACACCCGGTTTTTTACATCGGTTATAGTTAAACCGGAATAAAAGCGCTGTGTAAACGTACTCAATAAGCGAGTTTCAAACCATCTTCTGATACATATAAACTTTTCAATCATTCTCTGCGTGCAAAAAGTAAGTACGTTTGTATGTAAATGTTACTACTATACGAGTGAGGTTATCGTTGCTTTGCTACTTGTGCATATTTTAGCGTTTATTTTTATGTGTAAATGCGGTTTGTTTACTTGTTATTCCGAACACGCGGTGTCCCTACTCTCCACATCGTGATCTACCTGATATGGGATTAGGAACGATTATGATGTAATAAGGAACTGCAATAAAATACGGTTTTTATAGTTGAACTGTCATTTGATAATTTTACCTTGTATTGTAAACAAAATTTGAATATAAATAGTTGACTGAATTTGATATCGTCTTGTGCTAAATCCTAGAACTGGATGAAAGAATTTGGTCTATAGTAAAAAATGACAGTTGTATGGTATTTATTAATGATTCAGCGTATCTATACTTTGTTTCATTTATGTTTGTAGTAGTTGCCGGGGTTTTTGACGGTACGATTCACGATTCGTACCGTCAAAAACCCACTGCAAATATAAATATAAAAATAAAAATAAATGGTTATAGTTATAAATTTCTATGTCGACTAAATGTTGTCCTCTACCGACAGCTCATTCGTGAATTCTTGATTTGGTGTGTGTATTTAATTTTTTTATTAAGGGATAACAAGATGGACCGATCATTGCAGGTTAAAACGAGCTAGAGGGTCATGTTTATGAAGTAAAATGTAGAATCAGTGTGGGTTTAAAATATCGGGCATTAGTTAAATATATATTGCGTCGTATTTTGGGATTGAACTTGATGTTTTGACCAACATCTTTGGATTTTATTAAACTATAATAAGGACATCTTAATTTGGCAATAATATTGCAAAAAATACATACAAATATGTTTATTAAAATATATCTTACCATATATAAATAAAATATCGATTTAAAATTAAATATACAGTTTTAAATATCATTGAATTCAATTTAAATATTATACTTATTTACATTTTCTTACATCTCAATGAGCAATGAAAATTCCTTTGCCAAATATTTCAATGTTGAATTTTTTTCAAATTAAAACTAGTAAATCTTTTTCTTTATGGGTTGTTTTTTTTGTTATTTTATTACGTTTATATGAAAATAAGGTAATAAAGTTATGAATATGCGGAATTAGTAAAATGGTTATAGGGGAATACGAAAAATATAATATTTTATTACAGATTACTGTTTTTATTAACATAATCAAACATATATAACTGCGGAGAATTAAAAATTATTATTGCTTCCTCGCCATACTTAATGGATCTATAGAAGTAATCTATGTGGTCATTTATGAAATAAATTAAAAACACTTTTGATCTTCGTTTTAAAAAATTTCACCTGCTTTTCCCGTTTCAGATTAAAACACAAATTATTTTACACTTCTGGATTTTTATTCCAGTTTTATACAAGTCTTGAGGCTTCCGCGGTGATCTTGATACCTTGGTTTCTGGGTGTAAGCCGCATCTATTTGATTGTGCATTTTCGACCAATGTTTCGCCAGACATTACAGTGGATATCTTAAGCGCCACTTGTGAATGTGGCGCTGAAGATGTCCGAACGTTGGCCGATAACACACACGGCTTACATACAGAAGCCAAGATCAACCTTTATAGTTTGTCGAATTTTTCAGTATTTTTTGTACTTTTAGCGGTTTATCTACGTTCAATTAAATAACCTTATTAAACGTTTTTAACTTGATTTATAGTCGTGTACCAAATACATCTTAAGACAATCTTAAAAGACTAAATAAAAAAAATCATTGAATTTACGATAATACATTATATTATCCTTGAATTTAATGTAGAGTTATATCGACATACATATCTGGCAAATAAAAATAAAACGGCGTCGCACGTATTTGCCCTTTTCACAAACGATACGTCACTTAAATAGCTCACTTACTATACAGAGATATGGTGATTTTAGATCTGCCCCAGTGACATATGCAATGCAGACAAGATCCAGTTTGCTCAGTATTTAAACCGGTAGCGTGACGAAATGCATGTTAAAGATCAAATATACGTTATCTGGTTATTAAATTTTCAATACTACTACCTTTATAAGTACCAGTTATCCGATTTACGTGTTTTTTTTTCTAATTGATAGATATGTTATTTGCCCAGGTTTTAGTATATATTTTGTAACGTTAGGTAACATAAGGAATAAGCAGTGACGATAATAGTAAATCAAGTCGGAAAAAAGTTTGCCATCAGTGCACTCTTTTGCAATACGCTGTCATAACCGTTAAATATTGAACAATATAATGTAATAACGCAAGCCTGTCCAACCCGCGGCCCGCAAGTAGCTTTGATACGGCCCTCATCGGATAATTAAAAATAAAAATATTATAATAATAAAATAAAGAATATAACGGTTTAAAAAATAAAATACATTGTTTCTAGAATCAAAAAGAAAAACTAGAGGTATCTTATTTGGAAGATCCTAATTGGTTGGCAGATTTAGCTTTCAAAACTTAAAAAATAAACAAAAATAAAACAGACTTAAAAAAAAGCAGAAACACTGAAATCTATACCTAATAATTTTTAACAATTTTTGAAGTCGGTTTTCTTTTTTCTTTATTAAAAAGTTTTTTATTGGCTTGGCACTGATTTCAAAAACTATTATCAGGTATATTTCTCAGTGTTTTTAGTTTTTTTTAAGTCGATTTTATTTTTTTCTTAAAATTAAGTTTTTATTTTTATCTTTTGAGTGGCGTATCTTCGAAGTCCATGGTCAGATTCCAGTAGCGTAGTGAGAAAAAAATTCGGGGTTGGGGGGGATCAATACATTGAGAATTTTTTAAGGTATTTTGAGCTGATGTTTTCTCAAAACACTTTTTTTTAGGACACTGAATATTTGGAGGGGGGGGTATGTGCGGCCCTTGGTTGATTGGGTTTATGATATGCGGCCCAAAAGGTTCAAAAGGTTGGACACCTATGTAATAAAGAATTGTGCAGAATAAAAAGATCTAAAATAAACTCCGCGATACCATATATCTAACTTTTATATTTATGCGAGCGAAGTCGCGGGCATAGCTAGTTATTATTAAAAAAAAAACAACATATCACATCAAAGATGTATTATTTAAATAATGAATTATTATAATTTAAAATTGACAAATGTATGAAACCTATTGGGAAACACTGAACATCATAGCAATGCGAATAGATATAGTTTGTCCTGTGTGTGTGTTACACGGTCACGCCGCGGCCGGCCGGTCAGAGGACGATGGCGCTTCACAACCGGACCGGCGGGTTTTACTCCCGTTAGTGACCACACAGACACTGCGATCTTGACCATGTGTGTGTGTGGGTGTGTATGTGCAACAGTTACACCCGCTATATGAATTGCAATTGTTTGTTGTTGCACGAATGTGGAGCAGTGGTTTCAAATATGTTGGTGCTGATAGAAATACAGTCAGGACTCATTTATTCTAAGTTTCGTTTATTTTAAGTCTCATTTATCTGAAATGCCGAGTTTCGTTTATTCGAAATATTTTCTCCTCCTTCACCTCCCACCATTCTCGAGTCATGGAGTAAAAGAAAATATTTTTGAAATTTTTGTAGAATTAATTAGAGACAATTATCTTCGTCGTCGCTCGTCATCTTGCTCATATTCGAAATTAAAAGTAAAGTAAAATTATTTCACTATCACGATTAACTATTAACAATAAATATTAAATACCATGGTTTACATACATAGTCTCTATAGCTCCTTGACCAATCAGCGTTTTTAACGGAAATAATCGATCTTTAAAAGTATATTAAAACGATTAATAATAAAAAAAATATTCAAAAAAGATGCAAGGAACTATGAACGTTATTTTCAATAACTTTATGTAGAACTACGTCTTCCCTAACGGTATAAGGGGGGTTATTTCGAGAGTATGAATGTAAGGAAAATAAATCACACTATATATACCTTTAGCTTATATATAGCCCAATTTACAATAAAACCCTTCATTCCCAAACTCTTTTAAGTTCAGTAACAAATTTTTGTAAAATTAATAAATAGCGAAAAGGGGACAAATACCTAGTTTTACGTTAATAGTTGCTAATATATTGCATTTATATCTTAGAACATAAGAAGGTACACGTACATATCACTCATATCAGTATAACGTTGTATAAGAAAGTTCCACGGCACCCTTTATAATAATATTAATTTATATTTATTAAGCTTATTAATTTAGTGAATCGTGCCATATTAGCATTACTGAATTGTTAAACGTAATCACATAGAAATAGCTTCCATTTTTATCATAGCGCACGAAGTTACCCTTATGTTTTATAAATTAATCCAAGTAATTAATTTTCAACTACGAAAGGGTGATACGTCTTAGTATTCAGTATTGTAGAATAATACATTAATCTCTGTAACATCATCAAAGAAAGGGCTTTTTAAGCAAAGGGGTGAATATAAATTACCAAGAATATTAATTTAAATCTACTCAATTAGAATTTCATCTTAAAAATAATAATTGTTTAAAATCTTCTTAAAATTTCTATTACTTCCAAGGTCTTATTAAATAATCGCGTTTTTGTAATTTAAATTTAACACCCAAAATATGATGTAATCTAAAATTATAATAAAAACACATGTTACCAAAATAGGACCAACCTGTTGAAATTAATATCTTGTAGTTGATATTTATGAAATATGCGCGTATTCTTTTATTATGACCGAAAATTGTTATTGATATTTTATTTTTTAATAAAAAATTCAAGGTTTGTTCTTATATGTGTATAACGTAATATTATGGTAACATATTCATAATTTGTGATTTTTAAACCACAAATATATAAATTATTTATTAATATGGAATATTTATTTGTCATCTGATGTATTAAAATTTTTGAATGTTTTTTGAGAAGAGAGTTATTATAGTTAAAATTCTAAATTAAACATGATGAGATTGAAAAGCATTATAAGGAAAAAAAGTAATATGAGTAGAAATAATTCGGGCAAGACATACACGAGTGTATGCCATAAGGGTTCCGAAGTTCGTACTATGTGGAATGTTTGGAGCCATGCATTTTTGAATTTGAAAAAAATATAAAAAAGTGTCAAGTTTTACTAATTGAGATCTACATTTTGACACTCCACTTGCCTAGATATCAAAACAAAAAATTCTATAACGCCCCTCCCTATTATTCGAAAATTATATTGTTGACTTTAGTATTTGTCGTTGGTAGTTTCACCAAAACCTCGTTACCAAATTTTTTTTCAGATTTTTTGAGCCAGTAGTTACAGAGTTAGAGGGGGGTGGGACAAAATAAAATACTGCTTTTAACCCCCTGTAGGCGCCATTTTTGAGTTAGCAAAAAAATAGGGTCAAATTCCGCTTGTTTGGTTATACATTTTAACGTGCAACATGTCTTGGTATAAAAAAAAATATTTTTTTACGTAGCTTTAGTTTCTTAGTGCCCCCCCCCCCCCCTTGATTTTTCAATATATCTGTACATCTTTTACTAGAGCGTGTTATTTTACATATTTAGTAAAAATTTCAAGTTTCTAGTTTATATAGTTAACGAGTTATTTAGCTTTGAGTGAAAAAAACGGACGGACGGACGACAAAGTGAGATTAATAGGGTTTCTTCAGAACCCTAAAAAAGTCTTCACAAACCGAAAGAGGATACAGAATCAATTTCAGGGCGCTAAAATTGACATGAGAACAAAAAAAAGAGGTCTTCAAAGAACGCGGGTGAAGCCGCGGGGATTTTCTAGTATGTATTTAATATTTTTTACAAATAGAAATAATTTATGTCCAATGAACTGTCTGTCAGACTTGATCACACTTGTAAGAATTCCCCGACGAAGCCATTGGTTCTTAAATCGGCGATTACGTAAAGTCCAAGCAGCTGCCGCAAAATTTATTAGCATACTTGGCTTAACACGGCGGTCGGCTAATATAAAAAAACACATCATAAATTTCATATATACCATAAATGTATAATTCGCATTATTGGCTTTAAATGCTACGGCTTGTATTATCGGGATACAAATTACTTTAATTAAATCTCACCGGTGCAAAAATTGCTTCATGCAAATGTGCTTTTTTATAGTTCGTGAATTTTATCGTGTTCTGTGAATTGTTTAATACGGGTCATTTATTGATGTATTTAGGTTGAAAATATTTGGGTTGTGTAGATGATGCCTACATTTTTAATCGACTTCAAATAAGGAGGAGGCTCTCAATTCACAATCGATGTATTTTTTATGTATGTTCGGGCATAACTCCGACAAATATGCACTGATTTGGACGATTTTTTGTTTGAAAGTACACTGCCAAAGTGATCCCATTTAAATTTTATCACAATCTGACCATGTTTTCACTTAAACTAAAAATATACACCTTAACCACAATAAATAATAATAAATGTTTTATTGTGGTTAAGGTGTATATTTTTAGTTTAAGTGACTAGAAACCACAGTTTCTCCGTTTTTCCAGTAGTAATCTGACCAAGGACTTCAAAAAGGTAGCGAGTTTTCAATTTTTCTTCTTTTTTTAGGGTTCCGTAGAAAACTATGAACCCTTATAGTTTCGCTCTGTCCGTCCGTCTGTCTATATAAATTTTACACCGATTACAACCCAAAAACAGAAATGATAAGATTTTTGAAAAAAAAAACAATAATTTTTTTGACCCTTTTTCCATAGATTGAAATGTATATTAAAAAAATATTTTTCACTTATTTCATTATGTGGGATGTCTTTAGATAGGTCCCTAAAATGCAACAGTTTCGAATTTCTAAATTATCAATTCAAAAAATCTTAAAAAATTCAAGACTGTAGATTTTAATTAGTACTTTTAATGAAAATTATAATAAACACTTTAGCAAAAATAGTTCATGAAAAATTTTGAAATAACTTTTCTATAAATCGTAGTGAGAATGACTTCGGAACCCAATCATGTGCTTGCCCAACACGCACTTGGCCGTTTTATTTATGTTTATAGTTAATTAAATCGTTGTGAATATTTTACTAACTGATGTTTTGCCGCCGAAGTGGAAGGTAATGGGCAAAATTTCAATCTTAAAGAGTTTTTTCGACTCATAGAAGTTCGAGTTATGCTGATTCGACTGTATAATGTTAAATTTTCTTGTTTCAGGTGTTGACCACTTAACTGGTGAAAACTTCTTCGACGTTTTGGATAACGGGGTGATTGTCTGTCACCTGGCCAGGGTTATACAAGACAAAGCTAAACACGTGATCAACGCTGGACTCACAAATGGGGTGAGTGTTTACATAGGCTTCATTCCGAAACAGCTGTTTTTATTTACTTAATTCTTATAATTGATGCCGCATTAAACCAGTGGTTCTTAATTTTTTTGGAGTTGTTTGTAAACGGCGAAACAAACTTAATAAAATATTAATTAAATAAATTAAAGGTCGGTTTTAAAAAATTAATTTTTAAGAGAAATGTTTGTTTATGAAAATAAGATTTAGAATTATAAAATTTAAAACCAAACGGGACCTCAGTTACAAAAACTGTTACGAGACAAAACTTTCCTCTCGTCTCGAGTAGTGTAGCCCTGTTGATTAAGTTCTAATCTAAAATTGATTTAAAATGTTTTTGAATATAAAATTTATCATTTAACTAATTCTAACAAGTATTATTAAACGATTTGTATGTAAATATGAACCGGTTGGACTGTTTTATTATGATTGTAACTCAGTGGCGTAACCAGCGATGACGGGAGGGGTCACGGAGGTTTTCCCTCCCTGCAATACTGTAACCGGTAATGGGCCAGATGGTTGTACCACATAATATGTACATATATATGTATGTAAAATGTATGTTATATGTCCCCCACTTAACAATCCTGGTTACGCCACTGGTGTAGCACTATTTATCCTGCATCTCTCCTAACGGTAAAGATTTGTAATTTATTACTTTACCTAATTTCAAAACAGGTGACATACTTCCCAAGTTAGATTCTTTGTTTTATATTTAAAAGTCTATCGATTCGTTTATATTTTCACCGTTAATTTTATTAATATAATAACATTTTAATAATGCAACATGTGTTGGGTGGATTCAAGTCTTAATTTATTGCTTATTTTGTTGTAATAGATTCTGTTACATCTTTATAAAATCTAATTTCATGAATTTTTATTGGATGTGCATAATATTTTTTAAACGGTATAGTATAGGTAAGCCATATGCTACTTTTTCCTGTTATTTTAATTTAATTGAGCAAGTAAATATAGTGGCATAAAAATCAAAATATTCAATTTTATTTATGCGTTAGTATAATATAGTATAATATAGTTATTTTATTTATACGTTTCAAAACTTGATTGTTTTATTTTTAACCGACTTCGAAAAAGGAGGAGGTTCTCAATTCAATAATATATTTTTTATGTATGTTCGGGCATAACTCCGACAAATATGCATCTATTTGGACAGTTTTTTTTAAATTTGTTTGAAAGAGTATACTCTCGAGGTAGTCCCATATAAATTTCATCAGAATCTGATCATGGACTTCAGAGATACGGCACTCAAAAGGAAAAGATAAAAACGACTTCAAAAAACCCTAATAATACTGAAAAGTATATAAGTAATAATTAAATTTCACAGTTTTTGAAGTCGGTGTTAAACCAATAAAAAACATACAAAAACTGACTTCAAATACTGTTAAATTTAATTATTGAGCGTGTTCAGCCGAACTAAGTCCTGAGTAAACTTAGTAAGTTAGTTAGAGTAAGAGAAAGTTTGCCCTAACCGTCTAAGTACAGTGTGTTTTCCGCCTGGACACACTTACTACTTTGTGATAGTTATAAGACTCATAACCTATATATTTATGCTCTATCTTGTATGTTGATGACATTATTTATTATTGTAATTACACTCGTTCATTTCGTAAAGTTCAATTTTACACAAAAAAAAATATTTTTGACTCACAAATCGTATTATTCCTTTATTACTTATTTCTTGTTGATAACGTTTACGTGAGTATACTAAGTAAAATGGCGGCGAGAAAAAAGTTCCTTAGTATCCGTAAAGTGTCCAGGCCGAAAACTTAGCTTAGTGCACTTACTAACTTACTAAGTTTACTCAGGACTTAGTTCGGCTGAACACGCTCATTATATATTTTTCAATATTATTATTTTTGTTTTCTTGTAAAAAAAATATACAAATAGACAGTGGCGGGGTAGGGGGAAGGGAGTTCCGCTCCGTTTTTGTCATGATTCATTTACAATATTTCTTTTTGTTAGCCGGTGCCGACAATTCGTGGACGTTGTTGGGAAACTGCTGCACGCAGAAGTTTCTTTTCAAGAGATAATATGGAAAACTTCATAAACTTTTGCAGAAAACTTGGAGTTCATGAAAATCTTTTATTTGAAAGTGATGATTTAGGTAATTAAAATTTCAATGATTTATTTATGTTTTTTCTTTTAATTATTTAATATTTATTTATTTAGTGCTACATACTCAGCCACGTAACGTGGTGCTGTGTTTGCTGGAAGTGGCCCGGCTGGCGACGAGGTTCGGTGTGGAGCCCCCGGGTCTAGTGCAGCTCGAGAAGGAGATCGCAGAGGAAGAGTCCAGGGACTCGGGACTGGCGTCTCGCGGAAGTTCCGTCCTATCGTGGCAGTTCCGTGCTGCTAACCCTGTTGTACCGCACAGACCTCAGTCGTCCGATTCGAAAATACGACACAGCAGGTAAAGTGGATTTAAGTTATAGTTATTTAATCGTAGTATAGATATTATAGTAAATACATAGATTCGCAAAGATAGAATTATATTTTATTTAAGTCGGGTTTTCAAAATACATATTGATATTATTGATGTAATATGAGATATTTCAAATATATGGAAACACGCGATGTTTTTAAAGAGTTTTAATTATTTCGGAATTTTTTTTCTAAATATTCTCAGAAGAAATAGTTAGTTTAGCGAAAAGTATAAACGTGTTTTTTAGAAATTGTTTAATAAAAAAATAAAATAAAACGTGAAAAAATAATCGCTGATCTTGTGAACAAAAAATATAGGTCCATATTTAAATGTATTGTCCCCTCCAAACTGACATGAATTATTTTTGTCTGAAAAGTTTTTCTCCAATCAACAGAGTTCTCGTAATAAAAATTCGTAACATATTATTTC
The DNA here is from genome assembly GCA_961205875.1 of Sialis fuliginosa. Lineage (NCBI taxonomy): Eukaryota > Metazoa > Arthropoda > Insecta > Megaloptera > Sialidae > Sialis > Sialis fuliginosa. The sequence continues at coordinate 9,342,255 of OY540817.1, read as the reverse complement.
GAAAAAAAATCACAATTTTTTAAAGATTCATTCATATATCGATTTTTTGTTCATCAAAAAATCTTCTATTTTAATATATTAATATTTACATTACAGCTGTACTGATTTGGAAGAAAACAAATATTGATTTTAAGTTTGATAAAACTCTGTTGTTAACTCTCGCCAACGAAGCGTGTTTCTGTTTTAACTAGACCTCGAGAGCGAGCCTCTGTAAGCATACTTACCTGGCGTAGGGGTTACCGTGATCAACAAGGCGGTTCCCCCAGGGTGAGGCTCTCCCATTGCACTTCGGCTGGGCTGACCCCTGCGATTATCCCTAATGCGGATAACTCGGGCGCGTAATTTTTGGTAGTCGGGACTGCGTTCGCGCTGTCCCGGGGAATTTAATTTAAACATATTATTATCTACAGTAGAGGCGCTAATTAATTAAACAAATTTCCAATACTGGGGTTATGTGATCCAAGCAAGCAGGATTGGCGTCAGTATCTTCGTAGTAAAAAAAATGAGTTCAATACAGTCAGTACACAATGAAAGTATTTACACATTGTTTCAAATTCTTATTATGATTAATGTAACAGAACAGTTTTCAACCTATGTGAAGAATTTTATTAACTGGGCACGAGAATGTTAAAACACAAGCTTGTCTAACTAACGAATGTCTTAAAAACAAGCATGTACTCTATATATTTAATTATTATATTTTTTACAGCTCATCATCTGCTATATCTAATGGCAGTATAACTCGCTGGAACGATACTCATAGTTGTGGTGTAGTATTGTTAACGTCTGATCAGCCTGTGGAAAGAAAAGGGGCTCAATTAGCTATAGTTGCAGCAAGCGGAGCGAGTGATGGAGTTCCTTCTGACACGACCGAAGACGACTGGTCTCGTGGTAGCGGAGAAGATCCAGATATCGAGATAGACACACAGACCGTAGACTTAAACCCTCCAGTTACACCGGGACCTGGTGGAGATCATGCAGTTGTTACTGAGCTCGATAGAAGGGTAAAGATAGTTATTAGATTGTTTATATTTTTTGCAATCGACAAATAAAAATGTTTTACAGGTACAACATGCAACACGATTAATGCAACGATCGTGTAATTGTTCCGAGGGAAAATGTTCAAAGCTAAGAGTAAAGAAAGTCGGGGAGGGAAGATATAATATTGCAGGAAGAAATGTGTTTGTTAGAGTAAGTTTTTTTTTAAATTCAGGGATTTTCTGTATCAAATATAACGCTGTGTAAATAACAATTGCTTTTTGTCTAGTTATTGAAAGGTCGCCACATGATGGTTCGAGTTGGCGGCGGCTGGGACACGCTGGAGCATTTCTTAAACCGCCATGACCCTTGCCAGGTGAGGACACCTTCTCGCACTTCACCTGACCGTCCTGCGTCCGTCACAAAATACATGCACCGAAGCCCTCCACCCAGAGAAAGAGAGTCTGTCACTCGATAGCCCAAAGCACCTACTGCTTCACGCAGTAAATCTGTTCTTTAAGGCTCATATCTCAGTAAACATATTGACAGTATATTTTTTATACAACAGGAACTTTACGTGAATGTAACAAGGTAACGGATAAATGTGTCGAATGTAATAAAATAGTTTTTCTCTATGTAGAAGTAGAGATGTTAACTATGGAATTATATTTAGTGTCTATTATACAGGAGTGCATATTTATTCAATATTTTCTTTTTTTTTTGTAAGAATTGAATTTCAAAGTTGGTGATTTTTTACAGACAGTCTGTATAAAATAGTACATGGTTTAAAGTTTAAGCCTCAATGTTTTAAAAATAAATAATGTACCATTGTATAGACCTTTAAATAAAATGGGTTATTTTATTTAGTATATACATTTTTTGGGACCATACTGTATAATTTAATATAATTTTTACTTATATTAATATCATTCAAATATCGAAGAAATATGCACTGTATAAGTAGACTTAAAAATTGTTGAAATTTATTCGAAATTTGTTTTTATTATTTCACTAGATATTTGTAATATCGTTTCTGAATATAATAAATAATTATATATATATACATGTGCCAACAAATAGCGTGTAGTAAAAAAATCATTAGACTCTAATTATTCATGTTACATTCACATAATAAGAAATATCAATTTTAAGGCATAACCATTGCTAGAACATTTTGATTTCAAAAATGTCCAATATGTTTATTGAGATATGCGTCGTTTTTGTTATAAATATAATTGATTAGTATTTAGTTTTATTATTTTCACAGACGTTAATATATATATATTATTTTTCATTCTTTATTGCTTATGTAGATTAAAGAAATAATAAGCATTCATACAAAATAATACTCAAATGAATGCAGGATCTCACTGAATGTGGCTTCTTTTAGTGTACATTATTACTTACGTAAAAGAAATATTTTTTATACAGCAATTGTTGAATATCACTTTATACAGGCTGAGCAAAATGTTAAGTGAATGAATTGAATCGCATGCCATTTTTGAAGAGTGCATTCCCAATGACTGACGTGTACGATAGAAAATGCTCCATTGATGTTTTATTTCAACCAAAGCAAAACTTGGCAACGTTGTAAATATTCAGATGTATCGATAGAAGAGTGTATCTCTATCTGTTTTTGTTTTTAAAAGAATTTTGATCACTACTTGTCTCAGATGGAATTTGTACAGCTGTATCTCTTTGGTTAAAGTGAGACAAGTATCAGAAATCCTCAAGTACGTGTCAAAATATAAACAACTGTTCAACACCCGCCATATTTAATAAATTTATAAGATTTACTATTCTGATTGTTTAAGTTATTTAGGCGTTTATAAGGGAAGTAACCTCAATCCTACTTTCTTAAACATGAATCTTATACTTATTGCGTGTAGAAGGGGTACGATAACTGCTTGCGTTTTCGGAGTTTACCGTAATTGAATATATATTTTAAAAATAAGTATGCGTTGTTGAAAGAAGTATATGCCATATCTACAGTACACATCAGCTATTGGGAATGTACTCCTTAAAAATGGCAAGCAATTAAAATCATTAATTTAATACTTACATAATATGTAATTGTATTATGATATATTTTCATATTAATAAAAAATTAAGAAGTAAAATTAATAATTATATACACCAATTAATATTTGCAAACAACGTACAAAAATTAACATACAAGAGGAGGCTGAAAAGTTGTCAGCTTAAGGTATTTGTTACTATCATAATTGTTCATACTATAGGTCATTAGTTGTACAACGCTTAAGGCTCATTATGTCTTGAGTATTTAAACAATTATAGCACGAGCAATTATGATTGTAATAAATATCTCAGGTCGAGAACATTTCAACCTCTCCTCGTATTTGTAATATTCTTTATTACATATATTAATAGTATTTTCTTGTTCTAATAATATATAAAAGTAGGGATTAGAGAGGTTTGACTTAATTTTACATTATTTACCAACTCTATATATGTATGTTTTTTTTTATGTATAAACAATAACGACTCGCTTCATATTCATTTAATTTTATAATAAGACTAATGTTGTAAATAGTACATTAAAACCATCTCTAAATTGTACGTGTAATATCTTGAACAAATAATGGTATGTAATATAATATGAAATAATATATTATTTCTTCAAATTTATCAAAGTTTTTTTCCTTTTTTGTAGATTTGTTTTAAAGAGTTGTATATATATGTTATAATTTTGTAATTGTAGATTGAAGAAGTTGTATTTCACAGTTAATATATCAGTAATAACACATTATTTTTCCAGTATTTTTTGAAATCCTTGATCAGTAGTATTTGTATAAGCAGGTAAGATTTTAATTTAATTAATAATATATTAAATAATTATACAATTCATTTTGGAAGGTACCAGATAAAAATTTAAAAGAGTTATATTATTTTTATTGAAGTTTTCAATTTTATATTTGCATTAATGAAGATTTAAGCACAATTTTGTTTGTTTGTTTTTGAGTGTCCATTAATTATGTAATACTTTGTGAGGAAAAGTAGGGGATATCGTAAAACTTAACGAATCCTAAAGTAGGGAGAGGGGTTGAAAGCTATACTTGTGTATGTTTTTCTTTATAATAAATTATTATAGATAGTTTTGAATACAGAGTTCCATAACATCCCAACTAGATAATGCAAACTACAGATTTAATTTAAAAATTTCACAAAGTTAAAAACCTATTTAAAATAGTATAATTAGTAACAGTTGAAACATTATCAAAAAGGTAGTAGTTATATTCAATCTCGACTTTATTATACATATTCCCTCCATAGCCCTGAAAATAATCACTGTAATGTGCGATGAAATGTTAGCCAATAGAACGACCAGAAGTCAAGATCCATATCAAGATTACCACGAAAGCATAAAAGCTTGTATAACCTTATATAAATTATAAGGGTCAACTAAATCGTACAATTCCATATAAAAGGGATGGGGTCGAAAATTCCAAAAATCCTTACATAATTAATGGAAGTGAAATTATTTTTTTAAATTGATTGGATAAATTATAAAAAATTATTATACCTTCATTTTTATTAGGAATCAATCTTTTTTAAATTTCAGTTCATGTAAACATTGATATGAAAAAGTAAGTATTTTATTTTTTTACCCTCGAAGTAAAAAAAAACATGGCTGTTGAGATAACGGCAATAGGGTAGTATTTTTTATTTATTTTATTTTAAGGTAATGTGAAATTAATATAATTTTACTTAATGTTCCAGGAATGCTTAAAGGAATGTAAAGCAGCTGTTATCATTGAAGAACCAAAACCAATGAAAATAAAAAACTTTGCTAAAAAATTTACTTACTACAGTAGATTTGCCAAAGCCATGAACAATAAGAACAAATAAGATCATTATTGAGAAAACAATTATAATTTATTTTAATATCAAAAGTATAATATTTTTGTAGATTAGTGAACATAGTGTGATCGTATTTTATGTGAGGCAAGCGCAGATTCAGAAGGGGGCCATATAGATCATTAATCATGATCTCCCCAAACTGACAATTCAAAGCAAATTTAATAGTAAAATCAATATTAAATATACGAGAAGTGTTGGGAAGTACTTTTCTTCCCAATTTTATCTAATTCTCTGATTATTATCCTCCTTAATTTTAATTCTAAATCCATGCCGGATGAGAGAGATATATTTCTGGCAGCCTCGCATAGTTCAAGACTTAGAGGCACTAGCTTACAATATTTACTTTTCTTGATCAAAATAATTTTTTCCAGTTCTGGGCAGAATTGCCACAAAAATATATTACCTTAAATAAAAATAAAAAAAATGAAGAGGACCTCACTAATTTTACACCTCGTGCCTCAAAATGTTTACATACAGCTTTGCTCATTTACTTATAGGAATAAATTTAATTAAAGATTACAGTTTTATAAATTTAAGTTACATATAAACAAGACTGTTTTATATTTTAAAATATTTTTACATCGCATTATTTCCAATCACATAAAATGCGACTGCACAAAAACTAAAATAAGTCAATTTAAGAAATATAAATTTTACAATAAATGGAGTTACTTGTTTTGTCTTTTGAATAGGTAAATTTAGTGTTGAAATGTATGTATATAAAAACTATATTGCTGCCCCGGATGAACAATGACTCAAAACAAGACAAATTAATCAGCTTACTTTAGAAATGGGAAAATAAGAAAACTATTCTTAGAAAAAATATGAACAGATTCAATTTGATATAATTAGATCAAACATCATATCCAGTCAGATCTGCTTTAATCTGATTATATCTACTTAGATCTTATGTCATGTTTGATAAAGTATTAATTAAAATAATAAAAATAATTTTACATCCAGTAATTTAACTGCCGAGTTAAGTTGAGTGGAAGATTGAATCACGTCAGAGAAAAATAATGCACATAATAACTTGGAACATTGTTTCTCCGGAACAACCAATGGTCTTATTAACGAAAGTGAAGTAATTATGTATATATTTTGTAGAAATAAAGCTATTGAGTGTCGTAATGTTATATAACATGGAGAAGTTGTTGATTTTTATGCTATTTTAATATAATATATCAAATCAACAATATTCCCTCACGATAATTGGGTCAGTGAAATTGGAATTATGTAAATACAATTTCTATTAGTTTTAATTTTTAAAACATTTACTATTTGTTTAATTTTTTTATATGTAACTATATTTTAATAAAAATTAAAAAAAAAAGATTTTCACTGACAAAAACTAACAAATATTCTATCTGTAAATAACATGTAAATAAAAAAAAAACTATTTTTATTAGGAATCAAATATCTATACTCATGGAAAAAATATAAGAACGTTACATTAAAAAAATGCTCAAAAAGGCTGATAAAATTTCCCAAAAAACGCCCAACTAAATATTTGGAAAAAATCAATCAAAACTGCAAAAATTATTAATTTTTTTATAAAATGGGTGTGATATTAGACAAGGAAAGATATAGGACTAATAACACATTACCTAGCGTTGTTACCATATCGCTTCACGAGTCATTCAGATTTTAAAATAAATATCAATTGTTTTGAATGAATGAAATGTTTTATATTGTCTGTAAAAGTATTTCAGTGATAATTGATTAACAGATAAACATCTATTTGGAATTATCATCTCTCTTACATACCAAATTCATATTTGTATATTATAAATTTTCAACTGACGCCTCTGGGATAATATGCATGGAAATGACGAAAGTGACATTTAATTGAAGATGGTCACCATAAAGTTTTGGTAAGTTTCATATACAGACTTGCATAGGTTATGTATCCATAATCTTTCCTAATCTAAGGGTGTATCATGAAAAATACATTCAATAATATAAAAATTCCCTTGATTTCAAAAAGTAGTTACATTTTCTTTCAATTTTAAACACTTATCAGTCCAAAGACGCTCATATTTGGCCAATTGGCACTCTCAAAAATGAAAAATTCTTTAAAAAACTTTACTATTCTTTTAATTTTTTCCATTGTTAGAAAAGCAAAAATATTAAGTGCATCATATAACTAAAATTAATTCTTTAGTCACAATTTATTAGATCTATTTAGAGTAAAAAAATGGCCTTTGCACGTTAGAAAAGAAACGTATTCTTTAAAATATCAGCACAAAAATGTTTAAATATTAAAAACAAGTTTTAAAATAAGAATGTTTATTTTAATAAAATCTATTACATAATATTTGGATTTTCTTATATCTATAAATATCTCTATATATTTGCATTTTAAGTTAATAAAAAATTAAGAAATGTAAAATAAATGTCATATAAAAATTATAGATAAATATTATAAAATAACTCGGTAAAAATGTAAATACTGTTAATAATAAATAAAAATCTGATCATTACGTCTATTTTTTCTTTCCTTTTAATGTCAGAGTATGATGACTGCCCATTTGCTGGAACTGAGCTTTCCTTCTGTTGAATTCAATGATTTCGTCCTCGAGTTTCTTTCGAGCATCCTCCAATTTTTTCTTTTCTTCAGTATGGTCTTTCTTCACTTTATCAAATTTAGCATGAAGCTAAAACAAAAAAAATCATTTATTTTTGTTTTTACAGTACTTCGGACCTATAAATCATATAAACTTTAGAAAAATCTTAAAATGTTGGTTATAGTTTAGTTTTACATAGTAAAATTTCAAAACATTACAATAATTACTTTACTAGTTACAGCTCTTTAAGTAATAACGTCAAAACCACTGGTATCTAAATAAATAAAATGTCTCCTGGTTGGTCACATAGTACTCTGGAACTATAAATCACACAGACTTCAAAATAGTCTTAAAATGTTGCTTATATAGTTTAGTTTTACATATTAAAATTTCAAGTCATTACAAAAATAACGTTATTAGTTATAGCACTATAAGTAAAAACGTTAAAAATCTAAATAAATTAAAATGTCTCTTGTTTGGCGACATAGTACTCCGGAACTATAAATCACATTATGCAGTCTAGTTTTACTTACTTAATTTTCAAATCATTCCGATAATTATTTTATTAGTTACTGCCCTTTAAAGTACATAAAAACAAATACATACATCTTTTTCAGCATCTTTAAGTTCTGCCTCCTTTTCTTTAACACGCACAACAAACATCTGACGCATCTCGTCCTCCTTTTGCTGTAGTTCAAGAACGTGGTGTGAACGTTTAGCTTCGAATGACTGCTGGAAGCTTACAGGTTTATTTTCTGCGTCGACATCACTGAAACCCATTTGTTCAAGACGTCTTTTCCTGTACAGCTCGTAATGACGGCAGTGAGTTTTCTCACGCATGTCTTCCATGTTTGTACGGATCAGCATTTCACGGAGTTTAACAAAATCACAATGTGTTTCGTTTTCAACTGAAAATGAAGTATCAAAATTAGTTTTAATTGTTTAAAACTTAGTTAATTTAATAAATATAAATACCTTGCACAGTTCCCCAAGGGTATTGACGAGAACGCATCATTTTGTTTCCAACACGAACAAATTCAGTGCTGCCAACTACGGCAAATGGGATGTGGCTGTTCATTGTAGTGTTTACTTCAGAAACTGATTCATCATCGACAGGGAATTGATAAATATGAACACCATTGTTTTGCAATTCAGCGATGATTTTAGCCTTAAAAAAAAAACAAATGTAAAAAAAAACTGTGCAATATTTTAATATTCTGTATTTTTAGTCTTACCTTGAATTTCTGTAGTTCTGTTTTAGAAATCGTATCAGCTTTGGCAATAATTGGAATAATATTGACTTTGGTGTCGAGTTTCTTCATACAAACTAAATCTATTGACTTTAGCCCGTGTCCGGTTGGACAAATAAAATACAAACACACATGAGTACGAGTATCATGGTAAGTAGAAAGACTGCGTTTGATTTTAAGTTCTTCTTGTAAGTATGCTTCAAATTGAGCATCAATGTAATCGACAACTGCTTTGAAGCTATCTTCTTTATTGATTTGATCACCATATCCAACAGTGTCACAAATTGTTAGCTGTATTAAAATAAAAATAATAAAATATACTAAATAAGGTGAAAAATAACTGTTATGATTTACTATCATTCAAGGTCAAGACCTGCTTTTGTTCAGATAGAATAATAATGAACACATATTTACAGTTATAGAACTGTTATCATAAACATGAGAATATGCAAAATAAATATAAATTACCTTCAAACGAACATGACTTTCTTGTAGTTCATATGTATGAGCCTTCAATTTTACTGTTGGTAAATTATGCGGACTAGGCGTTGACTCAAAACTTGTGTTAAACAGCGAATCCATCAACGTTGACTTTCCAAGTCCCGTTTCACCTGAAGTTAGATTTTATATTAGTCTAGCGTTTAGAAAATATTCGTAAAAGTACATACCGATACAGAGAATGTTGAAGATGAATCCATTCTGTACACTTTTGTTAACTAATTGATCTGGTAGGCTGTCAAAACCTACGTGACCAGCTAACTTTAGGTTACGTATCTTCTGCTCCATCTGGAACCGTCAAAACGTTGATATTGTGTTACATGCATTTTATATTCTAGTAAAAGAATTTAATTACGAGCAAGTTCATAAAGTGGAACCAATGGCATTTCACAAAAAATGTCAGGAACTTTGACATTCTGTTAGGAAGTTAATATAGACATAAAAATTATTTGTAGAATGAAAGAAAGGTGTATTTTATTTATAATGAAATTATTTTTGAGTTTATTTTACTTACATTCTTTTTTTCGCTTTCGACAGTCATTTTTGATACTGTATTATCACTAACTAAAATCAGTTTACAGTTAGAAGACTCACAATGGGCGAGGAACTAAATTCCTTTCAAAAGAATCTTATGTTTGTATCCAACGTAGTACTCAGGATTTATATATCTATCTCTTTTTATCATATGTGGAATATCGAAATGGAGTTACTTGTTCAGAATATATGTAAAATATCTAAGATGTTTATTTAAGGTGTAAAACTATATCAAACAGCATGAATTTAAAACTATTTGTTATTACAACTATACCAAAGCATTTTTAAACATAAAAAGTAATACAATCATAATATAAATGCGTCTTTTCAAAATGACTAATTTGACAGCTGATATCATTTGGACAACATCAATGAATGAAAATCCCTAGACCGGCAGAGAAAAATAGATCTCCACATTGCCATTTGAGTTTCCACAACTGACGCATCTCCACAAAATCGTTGTGCGATGTCAGTTTTCCAACATGGAAGAACGGTGTTAGAGTAATGATCATGTGTAGCATGTAATTCCGTTTTTCATGTGAACCTTAGTGTGTGCGTTTAAAATTTTCGTGTTGTGACTTCTGACTTGTGCTCACTGATACGATGGCGGACTTAAATAGTCCGCCGTTTAGTGACATAAAACGTCCCGAAGAGGTTGTGAGGATGGCTCTCAATGATAGCCTTAAATTTGCTGTACTCATCGGCTTGATCGAGGTGGGCCAGGTGACAAACAGGGAGGTTGTAAACACCGTATTGCATTTGGTACGTACCGATCATATAGTCTGCTGTTTACTGTGATAAATTCGTATATGTTTGTTGTTGAATTTGAATATTACTATCACCGGTAAACTAGTCTGGTCCTGTCATCATTATCTAATAGGTAAATCCCACCGTATTTACCTGTGCTCCGTGGTACAAAAAGTCAAGGTTACAGGGGAAATTATACGTGCGTTTATTAGATTTATAAGTAAGAGAATGTTCATTTACCACCAACGTAATTATTTTAATATAGTGTGTATGCAAATGTTTGCCACTTTCATTCGTGCTGTCAGTCTCAACACGTGATACATTTGTTAAATATCGATTAGCATTAATCCGTAAATGAATCTTAGATTAGTCGGACGAGTACACTGTCATTTATACCTATTTACAATGACAACGCTAAATATTTATTTATTTAATGACCACAGACATTACCTTGTATGAGGTGAATAATTAACTAGCACCTCTTATAAAATAATTATATATCTACTACGGTTTGTAGAACATTTTTTCCTTATGCATAATTAATATTTATAAGTTTTTTCTATCAGTTATTTGAATACTTACTCCAATGAAATCCTTATCTTTGAATATCTCTGTTTATATTATACATAACTGGAAAAAGAAAAATGTAAATACAATTCCAAAGTTTGATACAAACACTATTGTAAATATATTAAAACACATAATCTTGTACGTTACATAATATTTTATATTTGTTTTCATTTAATACTTCCTTCTTTAATAAAGATTTGAAATATGTTCTATATTGTTATAAAATCCGTAGCGCAGGATTTAAAAAAAATGATGCGTTACCTGTGTGAAGTTAGCATCGCAAATAAAAAAAAAGTGATTTTTGGATAGACTCAAAGAGTTATAGAGTAATTTTATATTTTGGGGAGTTAAATTGAGAGACCTCTTCTTCGAAATATAAGAGAACTCTATAGTACTATTCAGAATGCACATACTGAACTAACATCACAAATATTATAAATAAATTATTATTAATTGTATCATCTATCTGTCTATGAGTAGACAGTGATTCTCAAAGATGAAAAGATTGATATTGAATAATAAATAAAATAGATCATAAATGTAATTGCAGTATTGTACTCATATGAATAATGAATACGTTAATGATAATAAAATATTTATAGTTATATAACAATAACCCTTTATGCGCATTGATATATTGCATATTATCTCATTTTGAAAATTATGAATAGTAATGAAGAAATATTAGTAAGAGAATCTATAATACTAAGCCACGTCCATTTTTGATTTATAATAATAGTTTTATTTTATTTAGAATTTGGGGTTCAAAATTATTTTTTGTCCAAAGCCCCATGCCGTCATAACGCGCCACCGATAAAAATTATAAAGCTGTTAAAACAATATTCAAATAATGTTTTTGTTTATTTAGTATATGTATTATGAATAATAAATTTGATATAAATGCAAAGTGATGATTAAATTCTTACAAGCATTCCTTTTGATATAAATATTTAAATAAATTATTGCAATATTAGAGCGTTCTACAAGGGGACGATTTTATTGAATTTCGGAAGTATTTATAGAATAATGCAGGCAAGCGAATAAATTAGAATATTGCATTCATTAATAATTATTTTCATTAATAAACTAGAAGTACACATAATGAGGAACTAAATCTGCACATTTAATTCATTTATATGTACTACTATAAAATATGTACGTATAATTTGTTATGTTGATATTTAAGTCAGGCACGTGTTAAGTTTAAATTTGATATTTTTTTAGTATTTAAATTGATTAATTAGGTAATGAACGTATTAAAATAAAAATGTATGTATGTAAAAATGTGAAGTCGTGGGGGAAATTGTAGTCTTCTTATAAAAAACTGGTCAATATATGCATTTTTACAATAGTCATTTATACAGTTAACAGTAGAACATCATTATTGCCTGGCGGTCGGGGCAACCAATCGTCAATACTGTCCGCTAGTATTTTTTTTCCCACTCCAACGTATTCCCCTCACACGCATAGAGTGCATACTACATACGAATACATATGCGCAGAATATAAAATGAGACATTTGTGCTTTGACTGCAGTTTTTATTATTGTGTTGTTATTACATAGATTACAAACTATCACTTTTGTATGACGAGTAGAACGCGCAGAAGCGGGCGCGGAGAACATTACTAATATTACTGACAAAAAATCAGGAGAAAGTGGTAATCAATCGGACAGTAATGATATTAGGGGTCGGACAATAATGATGTTTTACTGAACTGAATTATCAACATTTGGGAATTCTATACTCTGACACATATATATTTTAAAACGTATAAAAACAACAAAAATGTGTATGTGTACAAAAAAATACAGGGACGAAACGTGTAAAGTCAGTCGTAAATAATACAAATATACGTGATGTTCTTATGGCGGGCGCTAGGCGGTGATCTCGCGATAGGAATGCCAGTGGTGGTGGCGGCGGGATGTATCCCACAAAGTTATATTTGAGCAGTGGAGTTCATTTCGCAATATCCTGCTGAAATTGTAACAATGTGCTGTATCTCAGAGTAGCTAGTTGATTTAGATTCATTTGTTTACAGTTTTTGTTGTATCAGTGAGGGGTGGAATTATAGTGGATACGTGGAATTGTGATATTATTAATGTGTATAGGTAGTACGTTATGTTTTATATAGGGTGTAGCGTAAGTCTGCGATCTAGAAGGGATCGAAACTGTCAAAGTAGTTATCGGATATTTATCAGATATTTTCCAGCTTGGGTTTGATTCATGGAAGTAAATAATTATTTTGTCTTCCTTCTTTATGAAATAATAACAGTTATAGTTTTTAAAATAAATAATATTTAAAGTATTATTATACAGCGTTAGCGGACTAATAATAAGTAAGGCTGGTATGTACGTCCATCCGAAAAAAAATCGTAGGTGCAATTGAACGAATTTTTTTGTCGTTGTCAGTTGAATTCTGATGCTCCTTGAATAATTAATTTTACACCTTCCTACAGTTTGTGAAGTGTTCATTGACATCTTCTACCTCATTTGCCCCTCCCCCCCCCCCTATATTGGCACTCAGGGTGGACTGTCTTGCCCCCAGTAGGGTAATTTTTCTAACGAAATTTTATTAGAGATTAAATTAATCTCCATGTAGCTAAAATGCTGCATTAGTTAATATTTTTGATTACTTTCTGAAAAAGAAGCTTTATTCTATTTTCGTATACACATTAAAAAAAAAAGTAAGATAAATGACTATCTACCGTATACCCATTTTCCATTATTTCAAATATCATATCAAAAATTTTTCTCGAATAAATAAATATCATATATATTTTTTATTGTCCGATAAGTTCTGGTAGGAATTTTCAGATTTGTTCCGATCAATCATTCTTCACTAAACGGAGAAAACTTTGGCGTGACTTACTTTACAGAAGGTCAGGCAAACTTTTGCAGCTAGTTTACGAAAATAAATTAAGTTCATTGTTCACACGGTTAATAGTTTGGTATAGAGATAACCTCTTCGTCCACCACTTGTTTGTATAAACCACTGAAAGATTGCTGTATTCTATAAATATACTGTATAATGTAAGCATTGTACTTGTGACAACGAGAGAATTATATTTTGTTAACTAGGATTTATCTAACAATAAACTATTTTCTTAACTAAATAGAAAGCATTTTTAGTTAATGAAAATATTGTACGCAAAAATTAATATATTATATGAAAATAACAGAGGTCTCCAAACTCTAATTCAAGTAAAACAAATTTTTAATAAAATACCTACTGAAATAACAAAAAATGTTTCAGTACTTTTATACAGTTAATGAATACATAGGTATCGTCTAAGTAAGTACTATTAACATTTTCTCAAATTTGCTATAATTTCGTTTCTTTTATTGGATATAGTCCTAGAATGTAATGATTTTTTCTTCTCCTTGACTAATTTAACACTTGTCAGCAAGTAAAAATAAAATAATTATGATTATTTGGCGAGCAACTATACATGCAGGATATAGAATTGAATAATTACGCAACATACGGAAATCAATGTTATTTTAGATACGTGCAAATATTATTCTATTGTATTTAATCTATCCTACACACTTAAGAGAATAAAGAATATTTGGTGGTAACCATATTGCCCTGACCATTTACCCTAAATTTGTTAAGTGTAATATTATTTTATGATCTTGACTTGGGGTTGTTCCTTTGGGAGGTTCGGTCATTTTGACTATTTTTTTGTCTTTTATTAATTTACACATAGGTTGCCAGTAATTACAAAATTGTTGTTTGATATATGGGAAAAATGTGCTTAGTTTTAAACGCTACTAGGAAATAAATAGACGATTGTAAATAACAGTATAAAGATTAAGTCATGTCTATATTTTACCTGTAACGTGCATGAGTTTCTAATTAGTATATCTCTCTACTCGGTGATATGATAATAGTATCTTTATTGATATAAATATTTACATAACATACCTATTTGCGGTTTAAATGGCGTTTATTGGATATTACAAACTTGAAAATTTTAATTAAATGTAATAATATTGATTTTTTATATTATTCTGAGGATTTTTAACCGATTATAATATTCGGGGAGGTTCTCAATTTAACACTTCCGAGGTGGTCCCATATAAATTTCATCAGAATCTGACAATGGACTTCAAAGATACGCCATGCACTCAAAAGGGAAAAATAAAAAACTTAAAAAATATAATAAAACCGATTAAAAAAAACCTAAAAGCACTGAAAAGTATATCTATTAATTAAATTTAACAGTTTTGCTGTCGCTGCCAAGCCAATAAAAAACTTTTTAATAAAGAAAAAAATAAAACCGACATCAAAAACTCTCAATTATTAGATATACTTTTCAGTGTTTTTTTTTAAGTCGTTTTTTATTTATTTTTAAAAAGTTTTTTATAATGTTTTGAGCTTTTTCCGTTTCGAATAATGCAAAAATAATACGAAATTATACGTGACTAATGTAAAAGTATCTGCTGAACCGATGTTGGGGGGGGGGGGGGGGCTGACAGTAGAACATTTATGCAATAATAATGTTTATTTTCAATTTCAGCTTTTGTGTTAAAATCAATAAATGCATAACTATTGAATGTGTATTGAATTTCATTGTTTTTAAATAGCTCTTTTGTTATTGTAGAACAACATGAAATATGTGGACTTCAGTGGTACTAAAAGTGTTATAAAATAAAAATCTAGTACTAATAAGTTAGTACGGTACAAATTAATTAATTTTGCTTTTTGAAATATTTAACTTTGGTCTATTTTTATTTTAGGACCACTGTAGTGAATTGTTTGTCAGTTGGAATTATGTACCTACATAATGTTATTTTTTTATCGTATTGTTATCACTGTGTTATCAAGTGTATTTTGTTAATCAGTAATTTATATATTACTTAATTTTGTTTCAAGTATATACATATTCTAAGAAATAACTAGAGCATTTATGTATATCAATTATTTGAATGTAGATATCAGGTAATTTAATTAAATTTTCTGAAGTGCATTAAAAATTAATAATACAACACTTATTTGTGCATTTATTTGTTTTAATAATAAAATTTTATAACTTATTAGTTAGTATATCTTTATATTGAATTCTAAGCCACATTTCCTAAAATAGTAATTGTGCTTTTTTGGATTCCAGATCCCACCTCTTCCGGTTTCAGAAGTTAATTTTTTGTCTTTTATTAATTTTCGCGTCTATGTTTACTGGTTTTACATTATTTTTCAAATTATATTTCTATACTTTTAAATATACGCTAACAGAATTACTAGGTTCACAAATTGCTCTTTTAATTGCTATTTAGATAAAACAATAATATTGACTGGTAAAATACAAATACACGTTCTACAAATTGTAGCGTGGGGTCCTATAAATTATCCTATATGTTATTCATAGCTTCATATTTATTCATTGAATAAATAATCATAATAAAATTAATATTTTTGCATCAATCTGATAAAACAGAAGTAAAATAAGATATTCTTATAAAAATCTACACAGTTTATATTATGACTTGTATTCCTTTTAAGTTAATTTATAGAATTTTTTTGTACCAAGCTGTCAACATAAAAATTGAGTAGGTATTAGTCTGGAAAAAATTTCACTTGTATAATATAAAAGTTATGCAGATAAACGTAGGTATATGAATAAAAAATGTTTAACACTCTTTTCCCATCATATAGGTTGAATTATTGAAAATCCCTTTTTAGTGGGAGCTTACATCATAAATTAGGAAGACGTTTCTATATAGGTTTAAGTGTTGATGCGAATATGGACTGTTTTGTCAGTTTCGTATAAAACAAGTATTTTCATTCTCGGATGTTTATTACAGCCCTGATTGAAACATAATAAGTGTAATATAATTATGCAAAATTATTACAAATAAGCATTTTTTGTTACGCCTTGAAATTGCTGATATTAAAATTGTATTAGCAGAGAAACAACTTAGCATTATTATCAATATATACGTTTAATGTACCTGAAGATAATGGTTTTATGGCACTGAGCATTATCTTATCAGACGATGTTTACAGGGAAAAAATCATAACGATCATGTCGACGCTGGATGTGGGCGTGTCTGGTCCGTTTCTCCCTCACCACTTTTCTGACACTGTTATGTTGGCATTCACTAAATTTAATAAAGCGAATTATTAAATTATTATGTTTGTATGAAAATGTATGGTTTGTTTATTTTGACGTTTTTTTCAAATTTGTTTGTGAGTTTGTGTTCTAGGTAAAGGCATCAAAATAATTTGGATCAGTATAAAATTGATTTTAATGTTTAGTCAAAATGCAATTTTATTATTATTTAATATCTTCAATCGAAAATTGCTAATTTGTAAATTATATAAATGAAAAATCGATTCGGATTGAAATATGTTTTGGATAAGCATCAAATTTATTTGGCCACCCCTGCAGTAAAAGTAAGTTTTTTGTAACCCGGTCAGTTAAAGTCAGTTTTTTGGTTTGGCACTCAAAGTTTTCACATCGGAGCCCTATTTATCGTGAAGAAACTCACTATTTGACTTCAAAACGAGACAATTACCGTGAAAAATATTTTCAAATTATAAATAATATTCTATTTTGTTTACTTATTTGTATTGTTTATTACCAAATTTTAGAAGATATTTTATGGCATAATTGTAACGTATGTATACGTGAACATATAAACAACATAATATCACCCTATCAATGGCTATACCAAGTTCAGTGAGAAAAATTAACAAAAATTAACTGTAATATTTGTTACTTTTGTTATGAACATAATAAAAAGGTAAGGGTTGGCTATGGGGATGGTGAAAAGTCAGTATTTTTAGATTTCTGTGTCAGTAAAATCAGTATTTTTGAACACTGAACTTGTTTCGACCCCTGCTTATTCAATTTCAATTTTTATTGAAAAATATTAAAAATTTACAAAGTTTAAAACCTCGATTTGACTACTAAAAAAAATATTTTTCTCCATGGTTCAATCGAAATTTTATTTCATTTTTAACACCTTTTTTTAATTCAAGCGGTGTTACGAAAATTTAGAAATTTTTTTTTGATCGGTTCATTAGTCTTTGAGGAATCGCTGGGACCAGGTCAAAAAAGTCGTTTCGAGAAAAACGCATTTAAAGTTTTTTTAGGGTCGTAACCGGCCATACTATCTGCTCTCAATAAATTGTCTGTCACTCAGGCAATTTTCGAAATTTTAACTTAACACAGTTGCTTTCCCCTTAATATATGTATCTAATATTTAATAGTACATTAATTATCAGTGCTATTTATTACATAATAATCAGCATGTAAGGGCAAAGTTATTTTGTCACAAACAATTCAAAGTTGATTAATAAATCATAATTAAGCACACTGAATTAGACTATATTTATTGATTTCACGAACTGATTATAATGTGTAAATACCGTTAATGGTCTTGAACAATTAACAGTAATTAGTAATTGTGTTTGGGGTACATGTGTTCTTGTCATTTCCATACAATTTATAATGTCCTTTCGCCCGAAATAATATTTCTTATTGTTATGTTTGTTGTTTTGAAATGGATGTTTTGGTTTAATAAATGAATGTTTATTACTAGTATTTTGTTTGTAATATCTCATTTGTATGCTAGTGGCCCGCTCGCGGCTTCACCCGCGTTGTATTCGTTTTTAACAATTTCTGCCCTTATTATGAAATTAACGGTATGGAGAAACATAAATTACTTCCATGTTCTATAATATCTTTTTTATATGAAAAAAATAAAAATAATAATATATGAAAAATTTCAATCGAACTTGCCAGAAATAACATTCACCTTTATATTATAAATATTAGTTTTCTAATACCCTTATGTCAATAATATAATACACATTTTTAGAATAACTAATTTGACCATAGAGATAATATAACGTAGAGCAAGTGAGGCAGCCGAAAACACTAGAAAGAGAAAAAAAATTGTGGACCTTTATGAATCTGACAATTTAAATTTAATAGCATTTGTTTCCAAGGAAACTTGAATTAGTTAATGTATTTATTAGTATTTAAAATTCAAATTTTGAGGGTGGTTTTCACCCCTTCAAACGCTGTTTAGGTACGTATACTACAACTGCACCAAGTCTTATCAAAACTGGTGAGATAATACTCGCAACGTTCACTTTTTTGACGATAATAGGTACACAATTTCGAATATTTTCAAAACCCCTAATCAGATTAGCACCAAAATCAATAGGTCTGGAGTACTCACTGAGACAAACATTTTCTTCAAAAATAATTCAAATCTGTGCATTTTTACAGTGGTTATCGTGAACGAAAGAAAATTTTACATCCAGACACACGGACAGACAAACACACGCACAGCCACCATGCGGAAATCAACTTTTCTTTACGTTTTGAAGGTAGTACAATCAGAATCTGCTTTTATTTCGGTCACGATTTTTCGACGGTATAAGTAAAATCGCGATACTGTGTATTTTTTTTAATTGAAACTTGTTTTGCCTTTTTGTGATATAAGCAGTTATAAAGATAAAAAAATATTAACACATTTCAAAAAATCCTTTCCTAGTGGATGCTTAGGTCATAAAATAAAGATACACATAAAATTTAATGTTTCCAGAATTAGGAATTGATGGTCCAGTCACGCAGGACTTTTTTGTATAATATAATAGTTTTAAAGATTAAAATAAAAATACTAAACAAATTAAAAAAATTTAAGTGAAATAGTATATTTAGAAAACAAAAAGTGTGCATTAAATAAATATTTTTTTTTATATTATTTATTTCGTTTTTATATTATTGTATAGATAAGAATAATATGTATGCTTCTATTTATAGTTTAAAAAAAAGGTTGATATTATTAACCACAATAAGTAAACTTTCATTAGATAAAACAATTCAAGATAACTGTTATATATACTTACATATTTTAATAATAAACATTTAATAATACATATTTCTATAATTACGCTTTGAATAGTATATTTACGTATTACATAAAAAAGTTATATTTTTTTTATGAATTATCATAATAACAATTATACTAATTATAAATATAGTAGGTACTTATAATGAAGAACACGTATTGTTATTTTTATTGCAATAATAAATAATTATATACAATTGCAGAAAGTAATATTTAAAATAAAACTTGCTGGGAGGAGTATGTGAAATTTGAGAAACCTTTCTGTCTGTGTTTTTTGTGTGCTAAACTGGCAAGACAAGTTTCTTAAACGACCTGATTTTGATTGGGCGTGGTATATGATGATAACTTTTGTGTATTTGTCAATTAAATGACAATTGTTTTGTAACGTAAATATATGAATGGGTTATGACTACACTGAAAAAAATTAATGGATACAAATAAGTCAAAAGCAAGTAAATTTAACTTGAACTGAATAATTCATTGACGTTGCGTCCAATAACCCAGTTATTTATAAGAACCTATTGGATCCAAATAGCCTAATTTATTGATACAAATTAATGTTATTTTATTCAATACAATAATCTTTTTAATTGATGTATTTTAATGATTCATTACAAATAATAAATATTATTGACCAAAATATTTACTAATTTTACTCCACTTGGGTCTGGCTTGAAAATCATCAAAATCGTGTGTAAGAGGGAGGGGTGACACCCCAAAATATTTATTTTTTCAACATATCCCAAGAACGACACATGTTACGTGAAAATTTTATAGAATATTTTTTGTAGAGCATTAAATTTCCTATAATATGGGTCTACAACGTTTGTTGTAAAATATTCCCTTACAAAGATTTATCTCAATTTATTTAAAAAAATCGTGTTTTGTTTTTCTAAATTGATATTTGCTTGGGTATATTAAATGTCATTTTGACGTTTGCATAAATTTAGATTTAGATTGAAATTATCAAAAAATTAAAAATATACGAAAACATGATCAGGTGCGCTTTAAGAAAAATTTCGAACTAATATTTTTTAATAAATTGTATAAAAATTAAATGGTTAACCAATTCCAGGCAATTTATCTGAACACTATCGGTTTTTATTTAAATTGTGCAATAATTAACTACCTTTAGTGAATTTAGCATGAGGAAGCACTGTGCATTTACTTGGTAGATGTTTTTTTAACTCTTATTATTAGCTGAAATGTGATTACTGTGATATTGTAGTGTCAAATGACAGATTTTTCAAGGAAGTATTTCATTTTTAATAAAAAATAACAACCCTCATTGTTTAAAATTGAATTAATTTCGAGTCAATAGTTTATGTTCTTTGAGGGTTTATTTTAATATGACATGATAGTATGAATATTTAAATATATTTCGTAGTTTTAATAGTAATTAAATTTAAACTGTGTTACCTTTGAGTAATATAAGTATTTCTATTTTTGTTGTAAATTTTTTATATTGTAATACATCATTTTTTACGATTTTGGTCCGGTATTGTACTCACTAGTTTTGAGTTGATTTTTATCATTTTAAAGAATTATATACCTCTATAATCTATACAATATTAGTTATTTAGTAAATGCGTTTGAAATACTAATTTTAATTTGTTGTTTATATTATTTTAGCATTGTTCTTTATATATAATAGCATTGTTTATTGTTTGCGAAAAAATAACTCTGCATGTGATAACGGCATGCAGTTTTCACGTATGTAATGTAACTAGATATAATTATCTGCATGCGGACGTTGCAAATGCGCTTCACCATCGCACAAATAAAAGTTTATGGGCTCATAATACTTCTCTACATTGTTCAATGTGTACAGATGTACATTTATATTACAATATGTATCAAATGTTCATTCCTGGTTTATAAAAGCGAAAAAGAATAAACAAATTATTCGGATTGTAAATGTAGTAAGTAGGCTAGGGGGAAGATGGGGATATGGGGTATGTCGGTATAGGCTTTTTTCTTAAGGAGGTTGGTTTCTGACAATGAAATCAAAATACTTAAATCGATATTCACATTTCAAATAAGATTACGTGGATTTTTTTTCGAAATTTTCTCTGAAACTGAAATTTGATATTTTAACATAAGCTTTTTTAACAATGTATAATGGAACAACAATATTTGTTTTAAAATTGTAATAAAATATATAAAATATAAATTATTTAATTTATAATTTTTTTAGATTTTAACAATAATAAAAGACCTTGATTCTAAATAAAAATTATATTTTTGGAATTGATAAAATTATTATATCTGCCTATTTCGCATCTATCTTGAAAACAAAACACTTAAACTTATGATATCAAATATTATTATATAAACAAATAAAAAATATATGTATATCTACTTACATTTTCTGCCACGGACAAAAATGGAACTAAAATTTTAGGAAATTACAATTCTTAAATAAAAGTATAATATCCGTATTGCAATAATTCAGAGACTTATTATAAAAAATTATAATTTTTTATTTAAAAATACAATAAGTCTATAAATTATTGCCATACGGATAGCAAATTTTGATTTAGGAATTGTAATTTTTCCTAAAATTTGGGTTTAATTTTTCTCCGTGTGTTTTAGATGAAAATATTCTACAGTTATTGGAGTACAGCTGTATTAGATCTCGGTCCCGGCTTTAAATTTTGAAATAAAAAATACTCCTCTGAAACTTCGTGAGTGGATTTATATTGGTGTAACCTACAACTTTTTTATCTTCGAAAATTCTGAGAATTGGGGCGTTTGCATTATAAAATCTTGTAATTCAAGTAAAAAAGAAAGAGTTATTCGTAAATTTCCTATAACTATCGTTAAATTGACATGTTTGACGCATGCCACATCGAAAACGCCCCAATTATCAGAATTTTCGAAGACAAAAAAGTTGTAGGTTATGTCAAAATGAATCCACTCACGAAGTTTCAGAGGAGTATTTTTTATTTCAAAATTTAAAGCCTGGACCGAGGACTATATACTCGTACATTTCCACGTTAGAAATTACTGTTATGGATTGTAATTTTTATTTGCTTTATACCATTAAAATAAAACGTAAGTAAACTTATTTATGTATTATTCCGTTGTATTTTGAAGTATGAATAAAGAATTCAAAAAGTGTACTTGTTTTTACATTGAATGAAGATAAATAAACATAGGTATATGTTGTTACGTCTGGCTGTATACAAATGTAGCTAAAGTGTTGTTTAAAAACTGGAGAGAACGATATATGTATAGAATTTTCCATTGAAATAATGCTATCGTACTTTTTATATAGAATAGAATGCAATGGAAGTTATGTCTGTAAACTTATATAATTTTACTTTTGGTATTCTCTTATACAGTATGTCTCAAAAGTTTGAAAATGGTTGGAAACAAATTTTTAATAATAAAGTTTTAAAATGTTATATGAACCCAAAACCCTAAACCCATAATAGGCATGATACCAGTAACAAAGTATCACTGAAATTATGATTTTAAATAATGAAATATGTTAAAAAGATAAAAATGTAATTATTTTTATATTAAAAGCGAGATTAATATGATTTTTGTTAAAATAAAAACACAAAATACAGCAATTTAAAATACAGGATTTATTATTGTTGACAAGGAGTCTTTACATAGGCGTGACGTCAAAATTAGTTTTAAAAGGGTCAATTTTTGTGATTAAACCTTTATTTTATGCAGAAATAAGTATTTTTTTTGGAAATAGGAGATATGTAAGATCATTATAAAATAGTTTTTAAAAATTAGGCATCATGCCTATTTAATAAAGTAGATAAATTTACAATATTTCCAGACTTTTTAATTTTTTGAGTATACGTCATTTTTAAGCAAAATAAGTTGTACAAAATTTTGTCTGTCTGTCTGAACAGAATTTTATAGGATTCTAAGGCCATATACCTACGTTAGGTTATGTGATAATTTAAGGGGAAAACACTGTGGTAAATGCACATACAGATATTTGAAAATAATTTCTATGTATGTGCATTTACCCACAGTTTACATCTGCATTATAAAGATATTTTTCTGTTATGTGGTACGAGCTATCGATCTTCCACGCATTATTACCCCATCCTGTATATAAAAATATATAAAAAATGAAAGAAAAATCAATGGTATAGTTGTGATGTTGATATACCAAAACAAAACAAATTATAATGAGTAATTAGGCCAGGCACGTATTTATGTATGAGTATCTATAAAATAAAATCTAATTACAGTCAATTTGCTTGAGTATTGAATAAATAACAAACTAATACGGTCGATGAAATAGAGACAACCTTTTGTTGCGAGATAGTTTGAATTATTTGAATTTGTGCATTATTTGTACTTTAATGATATTACCGATATAGTGCAAGGGGCAAACATTTCCATTGAACGCTAACAGATGCAAGTAATTGAGTTGGTATGGTCTACTCCAGACTATATTAACTACACTAAATGGTTGAACAGTAACAATGAAAGGGTGAGTCTACTAAAGAGGAACGTTTGTTTTCAAATATTAAACATTTATTTTGTTTATTAAAGCTTTGCAGATGTTTATAATATATGTTATAAAGAACTTAGATCTTATTAAAAATGTTTAGATAGAATTACTTTTTCTCCGGGAATATTGGGTCTATCGTGGATGGGAGTTTTTATTTAACCCTACGAAGTTGAATTTAACGGGTACTGACGTCATAAAAGGAAGAAACGTTATTATAAATTTTCATATTTCTATATACATATTATATACAGAGGTTTGGGCTGGTCATTGATGACTGAGTGAGTGAGTGAGTACAAACTCTTTTATAAATATAGATGTATGAATTAATTGTCAATAACGTGTACGGGGAAATTTCGACCAACGTTTCGTAGCAGTACAATCAACGCGAAAAGACTATAAACAAATCAACGAGGCAAAAGTTCATTCTTTTTTTTACGAGCTATGTTACACAGTTCATAATTAGTTGTTGTGCATTTTCATGAAGATGAACGTATCTCATTTGAACTTTTGCAATTTATCTATTTATTTTTTCTTTTCGCTACTTAGTAATTTTTCATTTAATTTACAAGCGCCATACTAAAAGTTTCATCTATTATTCGAGAGGGTGCGCAGTATAATTTAGTTTAATTTAGTTCACGTAGTAAGTGTTACCAACTGCATAATACCAACACAGACAGTTTTGTTCGTATAATTAAAATTACCATACATGCAATTGACTTGTTTAAATGAATTATGATATGTTAAATGTTTAAACTGTGGAAGTAATTGTTAGATATTGTAGAGTGGATTTCAATATAACCATTGTGCTAGTGTTGATTTTCAGTTTTTTACTTCACGTTGCACATTGTCTTTAGCAGTGGCTGTTCGAGGATAAGGTACATACAAATGAGCGTATAAACAAAACAGTTTCACATTAACACCGATAAATCTCTGTTTAAAAAAATATTTTTGTTGTTGTTCTGATACCCATATAAGAAATTATAAAAAGGCCACGGTTGGACCAGGCCTGGTCCAATGCTAGCCAACTCTGAACCAAGCCTGGCACCCAACACTGAACCAACATACAAATGATAACTTCGTTCAAGATTCGGTCAAGGCTTGTCGACCAATATAGTATCAAGACTGGCCCAGAGTCTCATCTGTACAAAATAACAAACGACCCACGATTGGTTCAGGCGTGGGACAATGTTTTTCAACTTTGACACAAGCTTGGTATGAACTTAAATGCTTTATATATACTGAACTAAAGTGAAATCACGCCGTTAGCGAGAGTTAAGTTACGTATAATCATTGTCATTGGTTGATTGATTCAGGTTTGGGTAAAGAATAGCTGACCAAAGCTCGGTATCTGAAGGTTGGTCTAGACTGGGACCAATATCGAAAAAACATCACCTGATAACCCAATATTGGGTCCATCGTCAAGGCTGGCATTTCCTCCATGGGTGATTTCAATTCATGTCATCTTTTCTATTATTAAATAAAATATTTACATAGAGATAAGTTATTAAGTTCAGTGAACTATTATTTTGTTACTGTATTTGCTACATCATAAAATTATTTGCATATGATCGATATACGGAAATATTAACATAATTCTTGAACCCCTTTCAATGTATCTTCTTCTTTACACTCGCAGCATATATTACGTTTATATATCTCTCCTTGTTTATATCTTAAGTGTTTTCAATGTTTGGTGTTGGTGCGTGTATCGAGTTCTCTTGTTATTGCTATTTTCTCGCGAATGTATGAAATATGCATTCGGTTGGGGAGTCTTTGGGGTGAATTAATGAGGAATGTTTGTATCTTTGTGTGCACTCATTAGTTGAAATTAACTGAAATTTGATTTCCACTAGTTTGCTTGATATATTGTTCTTTATACAAGTCATGGCGTCGAATTCGAGTGTATAGAATATTGAATTTGTGAAATTCAAATGATATTTTTTTATAATTAATAATACAGCTTCACAAAAAAATCTTATAGTTTTAATCGGACTATGATTTTTATACGTATTTTTGAGCACTGAAAACAATCCTCGAATTTTCTTTTTATCTTAAAAAAATAGCAAAAAGTAAAAAATAGGTACATTAATCGTGGTTAATTTTTTGACCAAATCTAATGAATGACTTATAGATTAGACTTTTCTCTCCAATTTGCTATATGCAATGCTATACGGTTAAGAATAAAACAACAATCGTCTTCAGGTATTGTAAAATTTTTTTTACACAAAAATTTTAATTTTTTATAACGCGTCACTAGGTTGGGGGTGGCATAACTAACATTCCGCCCCGGAACCAAAACCTTTCTTAATCCACCACTGGCTTTATGACTAATTTATTCAGCTTAACATACTATTCTAAAAGATAAAATGTTGGCTTACTAGTTCCTAATACCTGCCATAACCAAAGGCGTAACTACATATATAGGGTTCGCTGCGCCCTCGGCAAAAACTTGTATGAGTGCTCCCTTAGTAGATGATTTATAATATTTCCGCCCCCCTTAAACTACGCCTCTGGCTATAACGTGAGATTATTGGCTTTAATTTTACATACAAGTAAAAAGATTCTTTTTATCAAATCATGGGTTTATTGTATACACCTTTTTATATATTATTCCGATTGTTGTATGTATTTTTATAAAATTAAAATTATAGAAGTAATTAAACATAAACAATGATAATGCTATACTAGCTATGCCCGCGGCTTCGCTCGCTTAAATATAAAAGTTGAATTTTGTGGAGTATATTTTAGATCTTCTTATTCTACATAATTTTTTACGACATTATATTGTTCCATATTTATCGGTTTAGGCAAAGTATTGCAAAAAAACGTGCTTGCGGCAAACTTTTTTTCGACTTATTCCTTATGTTTCCTAACGTAACAGAATACATGCTAAAACCGGGGCAAAGAATATATCTATAAATTATGTAAAAAACACGTAAATCGGATAAGTGGTTCTCGAGTTATAAGCGCACTAACGGACAAACAGACAGACAAAGAGACGTTGCGTTTTATAATATGTAAGGATGTATCTAACAATAAATTACCATTGAGATATTATCAATGTTTATTTTATTAATAAATGTTTGCCATGGATGTATAATTTATTATATAATTATAATTTTCTCCTGTCAGTTTTGACGAGTTAATCTTCAGCTTTAAAGAGAAACTAACATGTTCAATATGTTCATATCTCATATATTATTATGTTTTACTGTTTTATAATCAATAATAATACAATATAAATATGTTTATCCCGTATGTACCTACATTGTGATTATTTTAAATTTTGTGTCTGTCTGTTTTGATTTGTTACAAAAACAACTCAACCGATTTTGATGGGTTTTCATTGTACGAAAGCCTAAAATCGTAGAAATATTTCAGGCTCTATGATAATTGATCTACAGCAGGCCCGTATTAAATTAATTTGTAGTAGCTATTTTCTATTAAAAATATGTATTCAAATGAAAAATAAAAACAAGTAGCACAAGAATGCACTGATTTTGAAATATACGCTGGTGAAGTCCTGAAGAAATTCTAATGCCGTGTTTACACCAAAGAAAACAAAACAACAACACGGTGTTTGAGAACACTTCGTATTTAAAAATGTATAGAGTTTATTGCACTTTTGTCAAAAAGACGAGATGTTGCTGTTTTGTTTTTTCGGTCTAAATACGGCCACGGCATAATAAACTGTTTTCATTATCACCCATTGTCATTTGTGATAATACAGCGGAAATCGTTTAATGCGAAACCGCATAAGGACAGAAATATATATTTTTTGTATTAAAAGAAAACGGGGCACCCAATTTATTAAAACTTAACATGTTACCATTTTAGAATTTAGATGTGTCACTCACTTATGTAGGTACTTCAAGGATAGATTGTAAATGAAAAAAAATGTTTTGCTTGATGACATATCTTTTTGCTGCCGATTAATACTTTGTGCAAAATGGTACATACCTAAAATGTATGGCTCAACAGTGTCATAGACAGTTAAAACAAATTAATGACTGAGATACGAAATTTTTTCTTGTTAAAGGAATGTAATTGCATAATATTTTATCGGGACCATGCAGAATGTTATTTCGTGTTAATTGATTTTTTTAATTGTTTTCGTGTTAAAAGATTTTCACTGTACATTTTTATTATTATATATTATATTATATTATTGATATAGATCTATAACAGATTTTCCAATTAAAAAAGTAATAAACATGGGTTCAACATGAAAAAATGCAGTAATTAAAAATATTAATGGTTGATCAGATTTATATAACACGAGTATATTAACCAATACGCGAAAAGTAATAAAAACTGAATATATGTATTGTGAAATCCATAAAAATATTAATGACTGCCTCGTACGATGTGATACATTGTTCAATTCGTAATAATGGAAATTTGTAAAGCAGAATATAAAAGGTTTTATGCATTTGTTTCTCCACGGTTTTCCGAATATAATTCACGGTGCTTGATTTATTAACTCTTTGATACCACGATTATAAAAATAAAAAAAATGCCACCATTTGTGCTGGTTAAATAAAATATTCTGTTTAAATCGTGGTTTATTTAATCTACAAGTAAGCTCTGTATTTAGCACTCGCTTGAGTTATTTGATTAAATTAATATAATCATTTTTCTGACTTCTTAATGTACGTATATTTAATATTCAACATTAATAAATGTCCGTGTGACCGACTGCTCTAACAGCGTAAGTATGTACAGTTACAGGGTGTCTCACGGGAAGGTGTTGAAATTAATCAGCTGTCATTTTCAAATGAATGCAGTTTTTGAAAAAACAAAAATTGCGTTAAAGAGAGGAAAGTCTGCAATTTTATTCAGGCTGTGGTAGAAGCAAGTACGTGTGCGTCTAAATGAATAATCTGATTTTTACTCTCGAAAAGTGTTTCTTTTTTGGCAGTTCTTGTAGGGGGTTTTGTATTAAATACGGAAAACTTAAAGTTAAGAGTAAAACCACACTAAAAAGGTTATAACCCATTATTTACCTAAACTTATGCGTTGTCACTTCATTTTTTGGCAATTAAAATAATTTTTGTGTGTTATTTTTAATAAAATTATCAATAATTTTAGCATATTTTTCATCAATAAAATAATTGATGCACAATTTTTTTATTAAATTTTATTTTTAACTATTAAAAATTGCAGACTTTCTTCTTTTCAACGCTTTTTTTTAATAACAACATCCGTTTGAAAATGAGAAAGAGAGCTGCTTAGTTTCAATACCTTCCCGTGGGACATACGCTGAAATACATCACTAAAGAACAAATGACCTCAGTTAGCATACTGTAGTGTAATCTGATGGCTTTAATAAAAAAATGGTTATTAGGAATTAAAAAACAACTTTCGTAATTAAATACTGATTTTCAGCTGATTAGCATCGATAGACATAGCTGTTACCCGCGCGACTTCGCCCGCGTGGTCATACAGATTTATGTTATGATATAGTCGATAAAACAGGTTTTTAATTTCGCATTTACATGCCAGATGTCTACAAAAATATATAATCTATAATGCATTTTTTAACTAATCAGGTTTTCGGGATATACACAAAGTAACCTATGTCCTTCCTCAGGATGCAAGCTACCTCCCAGCAAAATTTCATCAAAATCGGTTCAGTAGTTCAAACAGAGAGACACGCTTTTGCATTTATAATATTAGTATGAATGGATGCATTTTACTTAAATGACAGAACAATAAACCATTACTTCTTGGAAGTTTGCACACACATTATTGTTTACATAACAAAGTTCTACGACCGACCCAAAATCTCATCACTTGCAAACTTTGTTATTGCCTGCTCTGTACTTAGAAATGGTGTATTTCTTAAGTAGAAAAAGCCCATTTTAGATATACATACACTCAATGTGACTCAGGGAAGTCAAAAGATTGAATATCCATTTAAATTTCTTTTCGTAAGAAAAACTATTTGATTGCCTTATTGTTTCCCAATTACAATACTTGTCATTTTTTCATAAAAATTAATAATTTTTACTAGAATCTAAGCAAAAAATCTTCCAATTTTTTTGCAGACGTCCCTGTTCGTAGTTACAACTCAATTGCATTGAATTGCAATTGATTAATCATAAATATTCAGCAAACGTGTAGATTTCCCTGTGAAATATTAAGACCGCAAATCTGATGGATTAGAGTCAGAAATTAATTGAACTAAATAAATTTAATTAAAGTGTGGAGTTACAACTCATTTCAAGCCAGAGTTGGAATGAAAAGAAAGTCGTCTATGGAATCAATCACGTTTGTTCTTGTCTTCGGTGTTGCGTTGATTCAATTATTTACTTGAATAGTGTTTCGAGTAAACATTAACGTACGCTTCAATACATTGGAATGGATTATAAATTAGTGTGCACTCAAGTTTTCAGAATGTTGCATAGGTTGAGCGATAGAGGGCATTACTATTGAGAAAAAATGTGTTTTTTTTTTAAACATACGATAATAAAATCAGTAAATGAAGGCAGTATTACGGTGTGACGATTTAAAATTATCAATTTTTTTTAGACATATTATGTTGAAAGTAAAATATATTGTGAGTATACTGTGAAAATTTTGTAGACCGAAATTCAAAGTAGGGTCGAGCAGGGTAAATATGAAACACCAAAAAAATGGGGTAAAAGTGAAACAAGCTTGCAACTAAAAAACTAATTTGTTTATAGGAGAATTATAAAAACTGACATCATCATTAAAGGTTTGTTAAAGCGACCTGAAAATACGAATCGCCTAATAAGTGATGTGTCACCCCTACAGATTTCCCTGTTAGTCGATGTCAAAACGTGTGAATTAAATTTTAATTCTTTGCACATAACTTTCTGTATAGCTCAGATATTAATTAAAGTTACTATTTCACATTGATATGCCACAAAGAATATAAGTCAAAGTTGCTTTTGTAGCTTTTCTTTTAATTTTTCGAGAAATATTTTCCATTAGAGGCCTGTTTCACTTTTTCCCTTACCTGTTTCACTTTTTCCCAAATTAGAGGTTACAAATGAAACACACTTTTTTCATTTTTAAAGTCCGTGTTGTATCTTACAGTTCAAATGACGTAAGTATTTAAAATGGTTATTCATAAGCGCATCTAGTAGAAACAAATTAAATTATGAATTTGTATCGTTAACTATCAAAAAACATGAAAGATTTGTATTTTGTTTCACTTTTACCCCAGTTGACCCTATTTACGAAGTTATAGTATAAAGAAGAGAATAGGCCGTGTTAGTGTAACATCTGTTACTAAATCTATAAACGCGCTTTTCTCGAAACTAGTTTTTTTCGGTTGGTAGGAAGTAGAAACGAAATTTTAATCTATCGATCGAACTATAATTTTAACACGTTGTTCTACATACTAATAGTTATCGTTATGAGCAATACTACTTTTTAATGTAATAAAACAAGAAAAAGCAATTTAAAGTAAAAACTTATGATTTTAAATGAAATTGGCAGATTTATTCAACTACAGAAAGTTTGCAAAAATAAATACATTTTTTTCTTGCTTTGTAATTTTATAACTCTGTGGAAAATGAATAAAAATTCAATAAGTGAAGTGCATTGAGAAGAATTTCAATGTTTGAAATGCTTTTTTTTTCGATCTATGTACGAGTGTACGTACTTTTAAATAGATAAAATGTACCTTTATTGTTCAAATTCAAAAAATCATAAGTTAAATTTAAAGTTGACCAATAAAATAACGAATATTTATTGAAATTTTATTATCAAATAAATAAACACAAAAAAACGTTGTACATTTTGAATGTTCACTTCTTTATTGTAGTTACTCGTATTTGTTCATAGGAATAATAATAAATATTGTTGTTTTTGCTGTGACTTTGTTCAGTAAAGCATCTCTTAGATCTTTTTGCTTTTACAGAGATATTGATATGAAATATATTTTCTTTTTTATGTGTATCTTGATGTTTCGTATTACAGACGAAATATTAAATTCGTTGTATGTATTTTGATTGATTTTCTCAAAACATATTCGTTATTTTTCTTGCAATGTTGTTTTTACTTCCATCTCTAAGCAAATACTTTATATTTTCTTTTTGGATATGAGTGTGGAAAAGAAGAAGATGCTTTTTTCTATTAGATGAGCATTCTATTTATTGAATGCTCCAAAAGTACTCGACGTAATATATTATTTACATCACTTATTGCTTTTGTTGTTTTACTGATGTATCTATTTTTGTTTATTTATTGATTCAATTTAATATTTAAACTACTAGATTCATCAAATTTTATATTATTTATATTTTATATTTATGTTATTTATACTTTATAGTATAGGTATAAGGGTCGATCCAGACTATCGAGCCGGTCTCGGTCCGGTCTCGCTCCAATCAAAATAAATAAACAATACACAATGAAATCACTATAGGTATCGCATAGGTCTCGGTCCAATCACGCTTCGATACAGTATTACTATACTGAATATTTGACTGGAGTGAGACCGGCTCGATAGTCTGAATCGACCCTAAGTACATAAGTATTGCATGAAAATCTGTTTTTTTTTAAATTCCGGATTTTTATGGAATTATCTATTTTGACCTTCCCTGAATCCATTCTGACTATTTTCATCATGATGGGTGTCTGTCGGTCTGTCTGTTTGTTTGTTTGTTTGTAGACGCTGTAACTCAAATACGACAAATTGTAGAAGGATGAAATTAATATTTAAAACAATCTTTTAACCGGAAACAGAAGTTTACTATTGTCAATTTTTGAATTTATCGTATAATTTTTGACTTTTGTAGGCGTTCCTTTAAATAGGCAATTACGACCAATAATTAAATGCTATTAAACATATAAAATATAATTTCACGTATGATGATTACACATAATCATCATACGTGAAATATTGACACCTCTCTCTCTCTCTCTCTCATAAAGAATTAATTATCGTACTCGTTGTTATAGTATGTTACACCGTTGTTTTCACTTCATAAGCTTCTACAAATTATATCAATTTTGGTACAACCCTGGATTAAGATGGGCGTGTGAGTAATTTTTGCTCATGAATTGTATTTTTTACTCACGCCCGTATATATTATGTTATAAGTTAACTTTCAAAATGTATTCGATTTGTTATTTCTCTGAAAAGTGAAATTAGAACCATGAAATTTGACTAAAAAATTTTGAGTTCTAGATTTCTTTAAAAGTAGGTACCGTTATTACATAGAAAATGACGTAAAAATTTAAAAGTATCTCAAACCCTTCTCGAGATATAGTCTCTCAAAGCTATAGTTTTTTCAAAATTTTGGAGAAAAATAGACATAACTTTTAAACGCATGGTCGGAATTGATATTAGTTGACGGATTTGAAATCAGCATGTCAATATCAATATAATGACCATGTATAATATTTCAAAACTCGGCAAAATAATTCGAAAATTAATCCGTTTCTGGTTTAGTGATTTCGTTTAAAAAAATAATTTGATATACATATATTATAGAGAATTTTATTATCTAGTCTCATAGATACCCCATCTTTTATTAGAAAATGAGAAAGTTCTGTGGTTCTCATAAACTCATTAATTTCGCAAAAGGTAAATTTACTTTATTTCAGTTCATAACTATATGAAAACAAAAAAAATGTTGAAATTATGATTCCTATTGATATACCTGTTTCTTTAATGATCTTACTATTACAATTCGTGGTAATTGATAACGTTGTTGGAAATATTGACGATTAAGCATGACAAGAAAATTGTATGCGTCTTTGAATCTATCTAATAGATTCAAAGGTGTACTTCCGTTTTTTCTGCCTTTCTGCTTTGTTCAGTACACGTACAATAGAGATTGTCATAGTAAGAGTTCTGACAGCCCGAATCGATTTCTGATTGATTGTAGATAGTCAAGTTTGATTTTATCAATCCGTATTTTTGTGTTTGCTAAAAATAATACATAAATGAATTTTTGAAGAAATCGCGTCATTTTCTAAGCTCTTAGTTAGTCATAAATCATAATGCATTACTGGAAGTGTGCGACTGTGTATATAAAAGAAATATAAGCTTATTGTTAGTACCTAAGCATATTTTAAAACTATTTCCTGCCATTATCAGAACATGGACACACCCAAATCATATACAAAAGGGATATATCCCCCTCTAATCATTACGATATAACCAGAGATAAAGTACATAAACAATGTACAAACTATATCTCAATATAATATATGCTTAACTTGGATGTCTTTCCCTCGTACGTTCCATAGCCTAAAGCTGCCTCCTGAACCCCTCGCTTCTTGCAAGTAATTTCCGGATGCGCTTCTGCATCTGATGATGTTTGTTGCTGCATAGGGAACATATTGTTACATGCTTCAGTGATTCTTAAACAGTTTTCAAGGCGGGAGGTAATTGGAATATTAAGTGCAACTGTAAGAATGCATTTAATTTGGGGTTGGTTACCGCCAGGGTCGTATTACTCATGTAGGTAAACTAGGGGCTCTCTCCTTAAGTGTGGATCTCTAGGTACCATAATGCGGCCCTGGTTACTAGCCTAGATTATTTAATCAGTTTTTAACTAAAAATATTACTTTCATCTGATTTTTTTTTTGTTTTTGCTTGAGTGAATTATCTATTCAGTAAGATGCTTTTTATCAATAAATTCATTTGATTTGTTAAAAAATTATCACCTCAAACACATACTGTATAAACGGCAAATAAATATTTAATTCAATTAGTTATTCATCTTCAAGTTCTAAAAATAACATCTAACAAAGGTATATTTCGTTAAAATTCATGACTCTACGGTAAGAGTTTTGGTATAGCGGTAATTTCGCTTCGAATGTTTTTCTTTAAGTTTTGCAAAGTTGCTGTTTTACTGATGAACATTTTTACCTTTATGGAGCATCTAAAAAAATGTGTTCATCAACAAGCCAGTAACTTTGCAAGACATCAAGCAAACCATTTGAGTTGAAATAACCGTGATACTACAAAAAATTCTGGATAGAGCCATAGACTCGAATCTGTTAGCCTCTAATGAGGCATTCTTATTAGAACTTATTGAATTAAATTATTATTTATTTTGTTTGTTTTTTTTCTATTGGTTCAATAGTTACTAAAAACAAATATGCAGAGTCGTACGTAAGTTAGAGGCTCGAGGTGCAAAATGTAACCCTACTACTGAGCTGTTGGAAAAGGAATGTCCCAGCTGACAACTTGCATTATTATAAAATAATTTTATTCCCTACAAAATGACGTCCTTAATTTTTTTTATCATGAATCACTAATACCAACATTAGGACTAAAGAATATTTTTCCATGTTATTTAAATGGAAATGGGACCCCCCCCCCCCTTGCGACACCTCTTAAAATTGAACTACACGAAGATAACATATCAGTGCCTATATTCATAAGTACGGCTCTGCTAATGTTTATAAAAATAATAACTGGATTTATGATACAGCAATGAATCTCGGTTAATTTAATAGAAAGAGAGATTATGTGCAAATAATAAAGAAAAGGATAACAGCGGAAGTAATGTGGTAAATTATAGTATTTAGATAATATTTTATAAAATACATGATTTGTATAGGTACTTACTGTTAATGAAAATATATGAAATATATTATAAACAAGCTGTGCCCGCGGCTTCGCTCGCTTAAATATAGAAGTTAGATATATAGTATTGCGGAGTTTATTTAGATTTTTTTACTCTACACTCTACACAATTCTTAAGTACATTATATTGTTCAATATATATGTAACTGTTTAAGAGCGCGCTGGCAGCAAACTTTTTTCCGACTTGATTTACTACTATCGTCACTACTTATTCCTTATGTTACCTAACGTAACAAAGTATATACCAAAACCTGGGTATTACAAAAAGACACATAAATCGGATAAGTGGTTCTCGAATTATAAGCGCACTAACGGACAGACAGACAGACAAAGGGACGTTGCGTTTTATAATATGTAAGGATTTTATCACTGTTTTTGATTGATTCTAGGCTTTTATTATTAATGTATGGTTCCATTATTCAATTCACTGTTTTATATATGTATGTAGAACTCCATTTTCTAATTATTTGTTAAAATGATTTTACAACGTACTATATGTAATTGAGTAAACATACGTTCTCGGATACTGATTATAATTATTTCATTACATTTACATTTGATAGAACATAGGTGTTCAAGAGCTAGCGTGTATGCAACCCTGGTAACATCCAGGTGCTTTATTTGCGGCACGTGAGAATTTAAGTCAGCAATATTAGTGCGAGCTCCAAGCTTATATTATCAAACGTTATGGGTTAGATTTTCGCTTACTCGCTCCATCTGAATTTAGAGATACTGTACTATGTTCGTAATGCACGTAGGTATATATTAAGTTTGCTGTAAATTACTGAAAATAAAAACAGAATAGATGTGTTTTTTTTATCATAATTTTTTATTTCTATACAATTTTTGTAGGATAGTTGATATTGCATTATATTAAAAATATCTATAGGGAAAGCTGGGGATACAGTGGTACAACAAACATACATTTTTATTAGGGGGGTTAAGACTTATTAAATCAAAAAATAAAATTATAAAGTCGTTTAACAATCTAAAATATCAGTAATTTATTAATATTTGAAAGAATTTGGCGTTTTGACAAAATTCAAAACTAAAACCTGTATTACACTTAACTTAAGTTTTTTCAACAATTTCTCTGACTTATATTTGAAAATAGATTTTCGCGGTTGCGTTCTATTGCTTAAAAATATATTTGAGTTTTATTCTGCGTCGTATTTCACATTTTTGAAAAAGACCACGATGATGTTGGTCGAGACGTCAAATACTTACAACAAAAGTGCGACGTGGGATAAAACCAAAACATACTGTGTTTAAATAATTTTCTGACTTAAACCAGCAATATCAAATGAGAGAAATTATTTAGAATAACAAAACCTTAAATAACCTAACTCCTTTTTGAAAAGCACAATGCACAGATTAATAATGAATAATTAAGATAAAATCATACAAATTAGTAGCGTATTAATCTTGTAATGTAAAAATCACAATTGTCTATCCTTAGAAACTACCAAAAAATTAACGGAAGAAAAGAATAATATATTTTATTTTTGTCAAGAAATCGAGCTCAAAATTGGACGTACATTCAATTATTGAAAAAATGTTTTATGAAAACGCAAATATTTGCTTGTATACCCTATGTATTTATTGAAACCTTTATAGCTTTAGTAAATTTGATGTACCTACAACTGTTTATTTTTATCTGTATTTTATTTATTGAATAAAATAAACTCCATTGAAAATTATGGCCGATTGGAGATTTTTTGTCAATGAACTATAACAGTTCAACATCAAACGATTTATGGACCATATTGTTCACGATCGATGCAAAAAATGTGCTACATAAAACTTGAGATGTTCTAAAGGTTTTTCATTTCTTCTCTTTTAACCTTAACATTTTTCATAAACAGATTTGGATAAGTATTATATTATATTTTATAAGTAGTGTAAAATCAGCAAAAAGAATGAAATTTTATTACAAATAAAAAAACATCTGCCAAGTAAATGCACAGTGTGACAAGGATTCAGGAGACAGACACACAGACAGACGGACATGGAACGAAAAGTATTTGTCTTAATCTGAAACGGAAAGATTAATTTAAAATTTTGAAATCGGAGAACAATTTTTTTGTCTCATTTTAAAACTATTACAAAGCTTCTCGTATCTTCGATATTGCAAGGAAGCAATAAACAAAGAAAGCATTTTGTAATGTAGCGATTTACCTGAAATTTGGAATACATGTACGTAAAATTATCTTATATTATTTATCTGTGAAAAGTATATCGGTCAACATTGACAGAACCCGCATTTTCATTTTACGTGATATGGACAACATAATATCACATCAGCTATATGATATTTTATTAATATATTTCATAAAGATCGAATAGCACTATTTTCATACATAATGCAAACGCGAAAATGTTCTTTAGATGTAACCAGATACAGGGTTTTGAACTTTGCGGTTTTATGTGCGAACTTAATGGTTAGTTATACATATTTACACTGTCCGAAAGAAACCAACTTTTGTGCAGATCACGTCTGCGGCGATGGTAAATCGATGAGCAGACCACTCGACGTTGTCTGTCTACTCTATAATCTATATACATATGTTTGTTTAGACTTACTTATAGGTACCTATATAAGTTGAAAATGTTGTTATATCATGTTATAATTTAATTTTAATTTTTCTGTCCTATTTTTACGTACTCATAAAAGCAATAACGGTATATTCTTTTGCTTTCTCGCTATATCGAACATACGAGAAACTTTGTGATTGTTTCTAAAATGAGAAAAAAAAAATGTTCTCCGATTTCATAATTTTAACTTGATTTTTCCGTTTCAGGTCAAGACAAAAACTTTTTGTTCTGTGTCTGTCTATCTGTCTATGTATGTGTCTATCTCCTAATCTTTGCCACACGCATAATTCATGGACTATTTATTTATTTTATTATAGATTTAGATTGATATTGAAATAATCAAAAAATCAAAAATATACGAAAAAATAATCAGGCGCATATTAAGAAAAAATATCGAATAAATATTTTTAAATAAAATTGTATAAAAATTAAATAGTTAACTAATTGCAGTTCATATCAACACTTTATCGGTGTTATTAAAAATGTTCGATAATTAACTACCTTTGGTAAATTTAGCACGAGGAATCACTGTGTATTTACTTGACAGATGTTTTTGTATCTCTTTTCAATTAGCCAGAAAGTTTTTTATTATATTAGTACACATAGTATAGCGTATAAGAATGTTCCGCGACATCAATGGCAGATTATTTTTCAAAGTTTTTCACATACTAACTTATTTTTCAACGAAGTCTTTCTTTATGTGCCTGATTTGTCGAATGTATACCCAGTATGGTGAAGCGTTTATTTTTAAATTATGCCGCACGCCACTTACATAAGGTATAGTCACCAACTACCGTCCCCTTTTTTAAAATCCTATTAATTTTCCATATTTTTAGAGATAAATAAAAAAGCAGTATAACGATTTATACTTTTATTTGAAATTGTAATCAATCAGTTTGGTTATTCTTTGTAAGCTTATTGTTAGACAAAGACAAGTCATATTTCTAAAATAATATTTGGGTTCTAAATAACGTCCCGGGGACGATATTAGGGTTATGTACATTATCACATAATCATCGTATCATTATCATCACAAAACAATAGAAAATATTATGAAAATTTTTTATAAATTGAAAATTCAGTCCTCAAGGCAGGCAGAGCATATAAATTTAAAACCTGTATTTTCTATGTTGTTGATAGTTCTACGATGGGCACTGATTTCAAGTCTACTTGAAAATAAAACAAATGCATTGAAAAAAATAACAAAAAGTGTTACAAACGATTAAATGGTAGCTATCCATAACAATGATTTCTTTTAAGCTACCGCTGGGGGACGATATTAGGATTTGTCTCTTGAATTTGATTTTTTTTATGAAACAGATTCATAATATCAAAAATATAATCAAAAGATATTTGATGAAAAAACTCACATTGTACCTTTTTTTCTTATCTTAAAAACGCAAAGTATTTAAGCTGTTACCTTCGAAAATACCAAAATGACCGTGAATTTTTTTAAATTCTATAAATTGATATGAGATGACACGGAGATAGACAAAGGGACCAAATTAGGTGAATTTACCTTATTGTATTTGTGAATACGGGTGGAAAGTGGACTGCGCTCAGTTTTTAAGAAAGGCACCGTTGTGATTTAACTTTGCATGTCGTAGCGCATGATTGATTCCATATTTAAGAAGAACGGATGGGTCTTTTGTGCGCCCCTACTTAATGTATAAACTATGACGTAGGGGAGACTTAGTCCCTGTCGGCGAAAGGAAAATATTTTATATGCAAACATACTTAAAATCAATTCAAAGTAGAAGTCGTTGTCATAGGAATATTCTAAAACAGGGCTGTATTGGGTATTTTTGATTGAGTGTTTTATATTTTGTGATGAAAAATGGAATTTAATTGGTTTAGTAGTTTAAGATGTGATTATATCGGATTAACTGCATGGTTTGAGTCGTATTTGTAATGAATAGGGTAATTTTTCCTGGTTAAAAGTTCCCCTTAACACGATCGACTTTCCCCCAGATTAAGGAAGTTTATGCATAGATAAATCAATAAATAATTAACCTTCTAATGCATTGTATTTAACTCATTACACGGATACCAAATTTTGTATTCTGAAAAGATAATATTGTTCAGCTTATATAATATTATACGTATTGTCGATTTGATTATTAATATTTTATCTATGTGAGGTATGAAATCTTTTTGAATTTGCTCAGAGTTTTAGAGCAGTATAAAATATTTTTTATGCCGCATAATTTTAGGTAATGTGTTATGAACTAATGAGTCCTTACTTTTTTTTATTTGAGAATATTTTTCTTATTAAAGAGTTATTTGGCATGCGCTATAAACGTTAAAAATACTTTAGTGTAAAATATTGGATACCATTGCATAGACAAGAAATACAGAATATAAAATTGGTATAGCAAAAAACGTTCGGTTTCATATTAAAAAGTAAAAATCAACATCAGGAGTTTTAAGTTCTACTTTAAAATCAATCGCTATCTAAACCCGGATTGAAGGTTTTTGGTAATCCAGTCCATTTATATATTTTCTGAGTCAACATTATTCGTAAAGCGTTTTCATGAGCACATAGATGTCGGTTTTATGTTTTCACTAGAGGAAGGAAAATATTTCAATAAATAAATTCAACGATGAAGTTTTCAGTCTAGTTTATTTTTTATTTACTTTTATTATGCTGCAAATTTTAAGTCAAAATAACAAGGTAAAAGTTTTAAAATCTTATATTACATTCTTTTTCTTTTTAAAACGTTATTTCTATGTAAGATTATGTTTAAAACGAGATTCTGGTCTATTATAAGATATTTTATCCTTATTAAAATCTTTTTTGATAAAATATATAAGCGATCAGGTACATTCTCTGCTCATCTTAATTAATTAATATTGTAAAAAACACAGTTTCGAGAAAAAACGCATTTAAAATTTTTCGTACCCTTCATCGTTTCAATGAGGATTTTATAAAAGTCTGATCGAGTTTTGATAATTACTGTTAATTAGTTACTCCTAGTAGGTCACAAAAGGCACCTTCATTTTGCTCAAAATGGTCTTCTACACCTGAGCGACAATAGAATGTGCTCGTCTAATTTTCTAAACAAATGCAAAGGCTGAAAGTTAAAAAAATATTTTTGTTTGAAACTACAGTGGCTTATAAATCAGTGGCTTATATAACTAATCAAATTGTTGTTTAAAACCAAACGTCAACAAAACCCGACTGTCACTGTTGACTTATTTCCTTCACAGCGGACGCGCCCATGGCGAAGTAATGCATACTGTCTGGAAGCTCTCTTTCCTAATCGATTGCCGCTGAAACTGAATTAGGTTTGTTTGCTTCTTTAAAACCCCAGTGAATTCAATATGTCCATGGACGATAAAGAATTCAAGAGGTACTTTGTTGTGATCGCAGTCCACTACAACGGGAATGTTTAACTGAAACCCTCGCGGGCCGAATTTGGCCCGTCGGGTATATTTATTTGCACCTGTGTACTGGAGAAGGTTTACTACCTGTGGAGTCGAGTTTTGTGTTAAAGCTGTGTGTGGGAGGTT
Organism: Sialis fuliginosa; assembly: GCA_961205875.1. Lineage (NCBI taxonomy): Eukaryota > Metazoa > Arthropoda > Insecta > Megaloptera > Sialidae > Sialis > Sialis fuliginosa. The sequence goes on along the minus strand of OY540817.1, from coordinate 9,300,178 downwards.
AGCTTTTGTTTAGAAATACGATACAGGTGTCAGGTATCGTTATTTAATTTACTTTGGAGCCTCTCGGAAGATATTGATCTGTAAAATCAAAGTTCGAGCTAAACTTTACCCGATACGTGATATTAAAGATACTTAATTTATTTCTTTATATTTTTTTCCGTCTTATACCTCGTATTTAGGAGCTATATTTTGATTAGAAAAAATATCAATGCTGCTTTTATTTAATTATTATATAGCCTAAACTAATTTTATATATACGTAAGGAGATTTTTGATAAATTATTATTCTCAATTCGATAGGTATATTATTTATAAAATAAAAGTAAGATCGATTATAGTTTAATTAACAAGATTTGTAGCGCGCATGCTAACAAAAAAACTATTCACTTTCGATTTATCAATAAAAAAGTTTAGACATTATTTCATTAGAAGCTCGAAGTTAAGATTAACTACATATGTTTCATTTAGACGTTATTGAAGATGTCTATTGCTCTTAAAGTAAAAATGGTTGGTATCTATCTTAATTGTATTTAAAATTTATATTATGTATATAGTATGTCTATGTTTTTAAGGAGCATGTTGGTGCAAGTTTGGTCAAAATCGGTTCAATAGTTTTAAAGTTAATTATAATAATGAGACCGCGTGTAAAAATGTTTACACATCGAAAATATTAGTTCTTATTGAACAATTACCACATTTTGTATTCTAATGGAAATTTTTTTAAGAGACGTTGCAGTGAAAATACAATAATTTAAACAAGAATTAATTCGAATGTTCGCGTTGGGGCGATTCTAGTTCTAAATTATTCATTGTCCCGCTCTAGGTAGATTGCTTCTGTAAAATTGTTTTAAAAGTACATTGTAGATAAACTTTAAAAGTTTGGTTTGGCGTTTATTTACATTTGAAATGTTCATTAGATAAAAGGGTATCGTTAGTCGTAGACTGTTTTCGTTTCCCCCCTAAGTTTAATTTTTACTGCGATTGATATGGTAATATAACAGCAGAACAATAACATAAATTGTATTTATAATAAGGAGCATTATAAGAGAATTACAACGATGTAAACAGAGGCGTAACATCATTATTTTAAATTCATCTGAAAGAAAAATATTGTTACGATGTTCTTATATCTCTTTAGAAATGAACTTCTACAAAATTAATTTTTGGTGAGAATTTTATTTACTTTTTAGTAAAGGACAGATTGACACACAGTTGTAATTTTGAGATAATGATAATGTTCGTAATTGATTCTGAGACCCTAAAAAAATCTAAACTTTTTTTCATGATTATAGTATACATTATTATTAGGTATTTCGTATTACATATGTAGAAATTTACTTTTATCGGTTTTGTTAGAAATTTAGAACGGTGGTACTAAAACATTTTCTAAAACAGTTATTATTTTATTACTATTTTATTATTAATGATAATTATCATGATAAAAAAATATAAAGTGAACAAATAACATAATTTTCTCCGACCGTCTGTATTTAATACGCTGTTTTTCATAGTTTTGATTATGACAGTTTAGTTTCTGGTCACTCATGGTTCATTGTGTGAACTATTTTGGTGTTATTTTAGTTATTATGTAACAAAAAGTTGAGTATATAAAAGATGTTGCATTTATATAACTTAGAGAGGAGAAATAAGATAATTACTTACTTTCACAAATACTGAATAATTATTAACTGTCATATAAGTTTGATACCCCTTTCGGAAAGCATTTTATTAATAATATCTGACTTAAAAAGTAAAAAAATAATCAATAATTTATTAGAGGAGAAATATTTTTTCATCACCATAATCCATGAATTCGACATAATGTAGTTATGGATTTATTGTTTTCATTATTTGTGGAAGTAATAAATTGTATGTGCTTCCAACAGAAAATGTTATCCGACAGATAAGATATAAAATACTAATCTTATATAAACATTCCCGTGGGGATATGAAATATATATGTACTGTGTATTATTATGTATACGCAATTTTGAAATGTAATATAACTAAAAATCTTTTATTTATTTGAAAATACTGTTGATATGGGTTACATTATTATTATCTATAAATTTTAAAAATTTGTATTTTTTCATAAAAGCATGAGGGTCGAAACCTAATAAAATTATTTATCACTGGAAATATCGTATATTTCTGAGGGGTCAGTGTTGTAGTAAAGCTATTGATGTTCTTTCAAAACACCCTCGGTCCAATGATTTAAGATGTTAGTTTCAAAGTACCAATTCGAATGTGTTTATATTGGAATTTTGTTGAAAAATATATCATTTCCAGTTAAAGTGCTTGGTTCAAAAATTCTTCGTATATTGATGTTTATATACTTACTAGCTGGGCCCGCGCGGCTTCGCTCGCGTGAACTACGGAATTATTGTTTAGGATTTAAAAAATATATAGTTGAATTAAGTACAAACAGGATTAGTTATTATTGTAATAAAAATCAAATAACACTTAATTAAATTACCTACTTAACAAAAACGAATCAGAACAAAAAGTAAAAATAATTTTTGTTCTATTTAAATTTAAAAGTTAATTATTGAAAACAAAATAAACAATTGACAATCAAAAGAATACCGGCCTGTGATGATTCCCTCTACCCCGCGACTACACGGGTTCTCATCGCGCGCATAATATGTTCCCATATGTATATATCAGCATATTTTCTAAACTATTGGCAAGGTGCGCGATGACAATGACATCTGATGGCCGCATTAAATCATGCTCGAAAGCCGTGGGAGAGGTGTAATATTATTAATAAAAATTTTTTATTTTTAGTAAATAAATATATATTAACCTGGTCAGCATTGTAAAAGTGAAATGCAATATAAATTAGTGAATAAATAATTTGAAAGCAAAGAAAGTAAGTATAAAAAGTGTCAGTAAGTAGTAATGTTTATTACTGAGGAATGAGGTTATCTGGTGTAACCAATACAAATGACAGTTGGAATAACATTGCAACTATCATAATAAAAATAAAAAAAATAAATTCTTAAAATTATCAAATATTTGATAAATTTATTTTCATGAAAAACTAATAATCACAAAATTATACTCACAAATTTATTAATATTACAAAATTATTTTCATTCATACACGTGAATTGGAGTAAACATATTATTAAGTTAGGTTATACACTACTTACTTTATTCTCTTAACTGCATTAATCCATTTTCTCCTTTGTTCTAACTTCCAACTAGCACTTGGAAATGTATAAAATTTGCAGTTACTATTTCTGCCAGTATTCTTACATTCAACTACACAGCAACTATTATGGACCATTTTTAATTATATTATCTAATTGTTTACATTTAAATCAAGCATGATTTAACGAAAATTTGACCACCGCGATCGCTGCAATCGATTCAACTGTCCCCACCATACACTCCGCACCTTGCCAATACGACCAAATTGGATGCTGTAAAGGGCAAATTATATCTACATTAAGTGCTTGATTTATTATTATCGTCACTGCTTAGTTGTTATGTTACCTAACGTAACAAAATATAGCTTATAACCTGGCCAGAGAACGCACCTATGAATTAAAAAAGAAACCACGTAAATCGGATAAGTGGTTCTTGAGTGATAAGAGCACAAACGGACGGACATACAGACAGACGTTCAGTTTTATATATGTATGTATATAGATTTTGTTGAGTCCACTGTAATATTGTTGCTTCCTCGCCAAGCAAAGGATTAATTTCTGAAAACATAGGTAAATGTGGGGGTGGTATCTCAAAATTTGTCTTTTTTAAAATATCTCGAGAACGATGCATGGATCGTGTGGAGCATTAAATTTTCTATTAAAAAATGTCATTCCAACTTTTGTAGTAAAATATTTCTTTACAACTCTCTCTCAGTTTAGCGAATTTTGCACAGAGAAACACTGTGTCATCACTTGACAGACTATTTTCTCATTTATGGGCACTTACTTTTCTTTGTTTAAATTGAATATTTTGATATTATTTAGTTAAAATATTACCTTCTGAATTCTGGCAAATACGAATGCTATAACATTGGTAATGAGGTAGGTGCCTTTTTTTATAAATATTTATACAGTTAGTGGTAATATAAAAATAAATTAGATAAGCAGAACTGATGTGTGTATAGTCTCCTCTATCTTAATACTTACATTACGCCTAAACTACTGGACGTATCGTAGCCATAATCACACCATGGTGCTCCGATAAGTTTATATTTTTTAAACAAATTATTTTTGGGCACAACAACGTTCGTCGGGTCAACTAGTTAATAAATAATATAATATAATAATCATTTTGTAAAAAATGTGAATTTGACAACATTTTTTTATACTATAGAAAGCGTTTAATGTTTTTTTCCAATTTAATCAATCGATTTTTTGAAATGCTGAATAACACCGCCGAAAGTTAAACTTTTATTCGATGGAAACAATGATTATGATTAAAAATGCTTTTTGATTGTTTGTTCTAAGGATTTTTTCCCAAAACTCAAAATGTAAAAAAAAATTTTGTTCTAGATATACATAGATCAAATATCACTTTAATTCTTTTGTGAATGTACAATATTATTAAAAAAATCGAGATACTATTATCGTATTTGAAAGTTTGTTTATCTATGATTTCATGATAAAACAACACAAAAAGTATTGGTGATAATTTGGGGTGAATAATTAGAAATATTTTGTAAAATTAACATAATTAATTAGGATTATTCTGTAATGATCGAGATATTACAAACATTTATTAACTAAATCCGTTATTTCAACAGATTGTTTAGTTTTGTCATACAAACACCACATAACGCAAAAGTTAATTTAAACGGTTTTTGTTTGTACATCGATTTTTGTTAAATTACTAAATATTTCACAGCCACACAAAAACAATATTCTGTTTGTTGCTGTTATTGTACACGGAGGTTTGAATTTAACCCTTTATATATTTACTTTTCGTCAGAATTGTTGATCTATATAGTTTGGTCCGTGCGCTTATGTTTTAATATGACTTGCGCAGCTAATTTACTACTGCTTAGCTATTTTGAATGATAGCGTGAATGTATTTACTCTATAGCACTTTTGTTATTTTAAGAAACACGTCGGTCCAGTAGTTTTTAAGTTAATAATAATTTTATAAGGTCTTGGATATGACCCTAATAATGGCTATTTTGTAATTAAATGTACTGAATTAGAAATATTTGTTGATATTTGATTACTACTATTACTTAATATTAATCTATACACATTTAAGCGTGATTTGATGACAATCAACCAATAGGTGTCAAAATGGTGGAAATTTAAATTAATTATTAGTATAATTTATTTATTAATTATTATATTGTTATATCAACGGCTTTACATTGTTTTAACTTTGACGATTCTTTCTTTTATATTATTTGTGTCCTAGTACTAATGATGTTGTAATCATTAGCAAGTGTCCATCACTGCGTGTTCATTACTTTATCCATTGCGGACTTTGGTAATTAAATTGATTAAATAAAGAGTTAGTTGTTTTATTAGTAACATGAGTTATTGAAAATTACAAAAAAAAACGTCAATCACAAAAACAATAAACATTGCTCTTATAGCGGCCATAACTGGTGCCAGTACCTAAATTCACTCGAGCATACGATTTTGCTATACGTAAAGACGTTTTTTTATATAAATTTGTACGTCAGCTGAATTTTTTATCTGGTATAATGCTCCTAATTTTGAGAATCATACTTCCTGTATTGCAGATTTAAATTTTCATCGTGCATGCATAACATAATGAATACTAATTTTAATTAAGACATATCTTTTTAATTATCAAGCTTAACAACATTTTCCACCTGCGTAAATGAGTATTTTCAAATTACTACGAAACAGTGAAATGTACGCTACAATAATGTGGCGCTGTCTTTCTGCTATGTGATCTCATATAAACCACGTCACCTGTGCAGCAAAACAGACGTAATCAGGAATGGCGTGATAGGATTATACAATTTTTGTTATTAGTACAGTAGTATAAGACCTTTTAGTGTACAATGTTGGGTATTAGAAATTACATTACGAAAAGTTGTACTAACAGAAGTCAAATAACTTATTTTTCGATCCGAACAATTTTTTTTATTTTTTGATCTTACAAATTTTTGCTCAAGTCCAATTTTAATTAATTATTTATTTAGAAAAGCTACTATTTTATAATTGCAGAATCTTTAAAATTTTCAAAGATGTATCTACTGCAATTGCGAAACATTATTTATTTATATATTATATTTATATAAACACATATTAGTTAAATTTTTTGAAGGTATTTTGAACTGATGTTGTCTCAAAACATACGTTTTTTAAGAACACTGAATATTTCGATGGGGGTTTCGATTTTAATGTTACAACATTACTGATTACTTACAAAATTGCATAAAATGAAAAAATTCAATTTTGTTAATTTGTAAATATTTTTTAATTAAAATTACCATAAGGTTGAAGCAGTGGTCTACTGTAGACTATTAAAATAGTGTTTGTCAAAAATTCCGAAATTGCTGGAAATAAGTGAAATTTCGTATTCAAAGTTTAAATAAAAGAACAACTATCTATATTTTTTATTGAGTGCTTTGTTCAACTGTCGTTTTTTTAGCAATAACCAAAAGAGTTATCAGGTTTTAAACGTATTTCCCCATATCCTAAAAATATATATTCCTTTTTAGTTGAAGTAAATACGAGTTTTTAAAAATGAAATATAAAAAAATTAAATACTACTTTGTTTGTCGAACTATGTATGTCAATTCACAGAATACACTATATTTTTGAGGAAGCATATAGTTCCTTGCATTCGTGAAATATTTAATATGCACACAGAATTCAGAAAACGTATGGAATGTTATTGTAGAAAATGTATAGTATATATGTAGTAGGTATATTTAAATATATAAGGTAGGGCTTTTTTGTAGGTGTGTATTTCTAGTTTTTTAAATAACTATTTGGTTCATTTTAATTCGAATTTACCATTGAATTTGGTAGATTCACTTCAATACCTACTAATTTATATTTATGTACAAATGTATGTCAGAAGTGAACGTTATTTTCATAGAATTGAATCAATTGCTGCTATTTATAGCTACCTGGCATTTTTGTAGCTTTGTTTGTATGTGCGTACATACATCCATTAATACGATTTTGAGTAGATATCCATACACTCATTGCATATATATGTATATCATAGCATGATAACTGTAAAAAAATGTTTTTTTCAGGAGAGCAATTTGAAATTTTTTTATGTTTATCTGTTTTTATGTATTTTTCGAAGGAAAGAAAGTAGTCGGTTATCATGTTTATTACCTAAGAATGTAGATATGTATGGATTATATAAAAAAAATCGAGTTAAAAGTTTTAAATGTGTTATAAAATCTGTTTGTATTTAAAATTGTTTTCTTATATATATTTTTTTATTTCAGGTAAGCATTGACAGTCAATCTATTTCACTGACGAGAGTTTAATTAAATTGCGTAAGTGTTTGATATAATTTTTATAACAGTTACATAACTCAACATTAAGACTATGTTTAAAAAACTCTTTAAATACATACCTCAGTTTTCATTGCAGATTATTAATTTGTTAAAAAATGTTTAAAGTAAAAAAGAAGGAACGGCAAGAATAATAAGGAAACTCTTTATTAAATTACTGTAATTTTATTTACAATGAAGAACTAAGCTTTGTATAAGATTGATGACAGAATTGAGTTAGTATAATATTTTTTTATTATTTTCTTGACATATTTTCATTTTTTAATTGGTTACGTATGTTAATAGTATTTATTGTATTTTTCTTTAATAAAACTTTTTAATAGAAAATTAAAAACAATAAGATTGCTTCATATACAATTAGTTTTAAGAATAAAATCTGTTGATTATTCCTGGCTTAAGACCATCGATTTATAGTGTTTTTTACTCTACTTTACAACGATTTGTAACTTGCCATACTTATTATCGAAAAATATAAAAATATTCCTTTGTTATTGTGATTTTTGTTTTACAATTTTTGTTTTTATGACCTACATAAATGTTTGTAATAAAATACTTTATAAATATCACTAGTATTTAGAACTTCGACTTATTTTCGAAAATAAATATGACAAGTAACATCGTTGTAAAGTAGAGTAAAAAAACACGTTCAAATATGCTATAGCCAACTTAGTGGCCCATAAGAAAAATAAAGTTAGGGCTTGTAACTCGGAAACTAAAAATGATATAAAAATTCTAAATACACCTATCAATTCTTCACAAACAGTGCTTTAAGAAACCGCAAACAGAAAGTATCTATCTAGTTTGACAAAAAGTTATAGCCATTTAAAGAAATTCCGAAGATTTTTGGGTATACCGCCTTAACCACATAGAATTATTAATATTTTTTGATGTAGTAATACTTACCCCTTTACAAATAATTTACCCCATTTAACCAAATCTGTATCTCTTACCGTTTAGGAAATCCCCGTGTATTTCATGCTTATCTTGGACATCCTGTATATAAAAATATGAAAAAAATTGGCTTTGTGTCAACACTCAAGCAAATCTTTATTTATATTCTGCAATAAACAAAGAAATTTATGGGTTATCTGCATAACAGTCTAGTAATTTTCTTTCATATATTATAGAAACAAAGCTAACATAAAAAGAAAAGAAAAACTCTTTATTTTCCATCGTCCGATAAAACTATGCAAAGAACTCAACTGAAAATGATAGTTTCTAACAAAAAAAATCCAATGTAATTACACTTTAAATTCAATTAAGCTCACGTCGGTTCGATGCGCGTTTAAAAACAAGTAGCGTGTAATTTATATACATTTAACTGCCGTTTAAAAGTCGAAAGACGCCTTCACAGTACCGGTGGCGTCGATTTAAGAGCCGCAGTAAATATCGTTATCTGTGCAACTACTCGCTGCTTCTATGTGTATGTGGAGTTGTGTGGACACATTCGCCGCTTAGTAATTTATTTCTTTTTTGACACATTATGTGCCTTTTGCGGCGCTCGTATTGCCAAAACGAGCAACAAAAGTTTGTTATCAATAATATGTGTAGTAGTTAGTGTAATATAATATAATAAATGCCCTGAATGTGTCTGTAGTAGTAGTGGGCAAAAGCTACGATGATATTTAAAAGTAGCAAAACATTTTCAGATAAAATGATATAAAAAATTAAATAAAATAGCCAAGTGTGTGTTGGATACGCACATGATAGGGTTCCGTAGTCATTCTCACTACGATTTATAAAAAAGATATTTAAAAAATTTTCATAAATTATTTTTGCTACTGTGTTCGCTATAATTTTCATTGGAAGTACTAATTAAAAGTTACATTCTGGAATTATTTCAGATTTTTTTGAATTGATAGTTTAGAAATTAGAGGGGGCGGACGCTCTGATAACGATATTTAAAAGCAAATATATCGTGACTGAAATATTACAATCAAAAGGTCATATAACATTTTTTGTTGAATTTTAGGAAATCTATCTAAAGACACTCCACGAAAAAACTGTTTTTATGGGAAAGGGGTTCAAAATTTTTTTTTAGTTTATATGGGGTCACCTTGGAAATATACTCTTTCAAAAAAAACAAAAAAAATCACCGAATAGTTGTTTATTTGTCGAAGTTATGCTCGAAAATATAATACATAAAAAATATATGTATATCGATTGAATTGAGAAACTTCTCCTTTTTTAAAATCGGCTAAAAATAACAGTTGATTGTCACATCAGTTTTTGATGTCGACTAACTCATTTTAATGTTCGAAGATCACAGTTTGAATACCTCTGACTGAAGTGACTATAAATTTAGAATTATTTTTTAGTTTATAAATAATCGGATTGTTTTTTTTTAAACTATACATTAATATCGGAAATAAGAAAAAAACACCGGCTGTGAACGTGTTAATTCAGTTTTCCATGCATTTAAGTGGTGGTTCTTATCTACGTCGTATTCTTCTTCTTATTTTAACCTTCCCGTTCCAGTGCGTGTGCACGCCCGTTCCCCTTGCGGCCTCTAAGTTCTCTGGCTTTATAATCTCCAATTAAGCAAGCTGCTTTGAGTTTTCACCGGATTTTGAATTTGATACGGGAATTTCGTGCCTTACCATCAGAATCTTTTCACTTGCCAAAGGTGGTGGCGGTGGTGGTTGGGCGTTGTTGGAATTTATTACTACTTGTTATTAATGTGGCCCGTTTGTTGAATTAAATTTGATTTATTTCAATGTGTTTGTATGTTTTATTAGATTCTTTCAAGCAGAAATATGGACTTGTATACAGTTACATTAGGATATATCATTCTATAATGGGAGGAAAAGAAGCATCTGTTTGAAATATGGTTTTTAATAATAAAATTATAAATCATTAATTTTTAAAACCCCGTATTTTTATTTTTTTAATGGGATATGCGTTTTTATTCTTTGTCTTATTTGAGCTGTTTAAATGTATAAATGATTATACAGGATGTTCCATTTTAAAAACCCCTCCTCGAATAAAGAAACTAGCAGAATTTTTTTCAGACAAAAGTTGTCACATTTCAAGGGGGAAGTAAAGTTATCTCATCAATTTCTTAATAGTTTTTATTTTAAACAGAAACCATAGACATAGAGAATGGGCTGCGTATCTGACTTGAAAACGAAACCGTGTCAAAAGAAAGAGATAGAGAATGGTTTAGGATATACTTGTCCTTTTTTAAACAGGAGTGTCTATTATTAAATAGATTAGAAAAAGAGATATATATATATCCCAAACCTATCGAATTTCTCACTGTTATGGAGAATTGTTATACCATTATGATTATATAGAATGCACGGTCCATGCTCTATGTCTATGACAGAAACCAATATTTATTTGCTTAGAATCCTTGCTTAAACTTGAGCATTTTTCGCCTCTTGCAACTTATAAGTAATAATAATAAAGTAACCGAAAGTATTTCTAAAAATGGCCTCTCTAATTCGGCGATTAGGGCTCGATTTGCTTATAATAATTTATTTTCTATATTATCCACTATGAGGAAGGAGTTGGTTCTTCTTTTGAATCATAAAAGTGAAAGTTTCAAGTGTTGTATATTAAATATTTAACTGAAAATTAAATATTGAAATCGATTGAGAATCGTTTCATCCAAATTGACTATTAATATTAATAAAGCAATTTTATCGAACTGCCTATACTGCACTAAAGAATTCCCAAATGTGATCAAATATAGATCATATACTTAAGGGTATATAGAAATATAAACTTCCGTATTACAATTTTAAATTTATTAAAATAAGTTCGTTTGGGTCAGCTACCATTTATATAATATACATGCATACGTAACATCATCCCATATACTACACACACTGCTTTTGCAAACATGAATCTAATTTGAATTTCCGCTTTTATTTTTGTAAAGAGAATTTATATTTTAGGCACTCTTATACAGGACTTGAACTATGTTTGTTGAAATACAACTCGTTTATTTTTTACGAGTTTCAGGTATTAATTATGTAAATGGATGTACAGACAAGTGAACTCAGTAGACAGACCCCTTCCCCCCCCCCCTCGAAAAAACTAAAACCTACGGTTTTCTGTATTTTAGAGCCGTTTCTTTATAGTTAGTTTTTTTATATAATTTCCTGTTAGAAAACGACGCATGTTACGAAGACTAGCATATTTTAATTTTCTTATGAAACATTTAGAAACTTCATACGAAAACTAACACGTTTAACATAATTTAACGAAAAGTAACACGTTTAAAATTTGCGGCGAGTTTTCATAAATGCTACTACCAGAAAATGGAGAAACTGCGGTTTCTTAGGTGGGCCGCACACAGAGGAAATTTTTTTTATGAAACCAGTTTCGTGAAACGTATTTCATATTTGCCGCACACAAATAAAACTTTTAATAAAACTAGAAATTAGTTGCAACAATGTCGTCCGATGAAGAGGAAGTGCTAATGCTGTATTGGTGGCTCTGAAATAAAAAAAGGAAACGTAGGTTCTGGGTTCATTTATTTCGATAAATATTACTGCTTTGCAGGTCATAAGTCCATGTAAACAGAACCCAAACATTTTTAATTAAGAACTTGCAAAAAAACTTACGTCACTGCATAATACCCCACTACCAAGGTCTATTATTTATATCAATGTATTTTTTTTATTTAACATTATATTAATCAATTATAATAATGATTGAATTTGGAACTTCCATGAAAAATTGATGAAACTATGTTTGATGAAACCAAAATCACAAGTTTCACGAAACCGCGTTTGTGAAATTTAGGTTTCGTGAAACTTGTGATTTATATCTGATTGTTTTTCAATTGAATGGTTTCATGAAACTAAAGCTTAATGTTTCACAAAACTGGTTTCATAAAAAAAGTTTCCTCTGTGTGCGGCTCGCCTTAGATACTTAAACTAAATATGTGTACACCTTAACCACAATAAAATAGTATCACTCGACACGTATTTCGACTTCACAAGGAAGTTTCATCAGGAGCCTAATAGATCCATAACGTGGTGAAAAATAAACAGTTAAAATTTTAGCAATGAAATAAATGCTAGTTTCTGCGGTGGAAAAAAGGTTTAGTGTAAGAGAAATAAAACGTGATAGTCTCTTGTAATTAATGAATAAAAAATATAGTTTTAACTTTATTATTATTGAAAAATTTTTCGTTGTATTTACCCTATTACACCTTTTTGTTGGTGAAATTACTCGTACTGTCTTCTGATAAAATTAGATTACATCTAAATATTAATTTTGATGTACCCTAATTTGCATCTCCATTGTGCTATAAAAATTAAAATATAAAATAACGATTTGTGAATATTATTAAATGACCAATTTCTATACGCCCAAGGGATTCTTTAATACGCTGTAAGACCCCTTTGTTTATTTAATAAACCTTTCAAACTAAATTAATATTTGACGTCACGGTGTTATGATCCACTTTAGTATAATATATTGATTTTATAATTTTCCGTCAGTTTGTTTCGTATAAAAATTAAGTGATATACCGAACATATACGGTAAAAATAGAAGACGACAGCGGTGCGAGTATAAAACATAAAATGAAAAATAATGGAACAATTTCTGAGGAAGAAAAATATCTTCGCATACAAAGGGGAGTTCATTTTGTTTAATATTTTCGGTTGTTTTATCTTCGGTTGATGTCTACTTATTTCAAATGAAATGTTGAAGAAATGGAACACGAAAATTCATTGCTATGAGTGAATTCATATTTTATTCACGTAAATGTTGTTCGTTTTATTAACAAATAGGGAGTTTCTACGCCACGGTGAAGCCTTGTTTGACGAGAATTGACGCTGGTTTTATTTCTATAGATTTAGTTTGAAGTTTCGTCATGGATAATTGTGAATCGGGAAGTGAGGTTTGTTTTAAAACTTACTATTCCACTTTTACTTTTAGAACTCACTCACACCACTATAGACTTTTAGTCGGCCGATAGTTTGATCAGGTACGAACTGCAAAAAAGAAAGGTTTACTGTTTTTGTGATTGACGGGTTTCTTTTTTTGTAATTCTCATGAACTCATATTACTAATAAAACATGTTATTCTTTATTTAATCAATTTAATTACCAAAGTCCGCAAATATTGTTTTTTTTTTTAAATTATATCCCTTTATTTTGATCATGTTTTTTTTCTAGTCATGGATAAAATAAATCCAGTAATGAGCATGCAGTGATGGACACTTGCTAATTACAAATGATAAGTACTACGACACAAAATATATAAAAGAAAGAATCGTCAAATTTGAAACAATGTAAAGCAGTTACTATGATAATAGATATAATAATTAATAAATAAATTATACTAATAATTAGTTTAAATGTTCACCATTTTGACACCTATTGGCCGACTGTCATCAAATCACGCTGTAAGACAGTAAAATGTATATAGATTAATATTCAGTAATGGTAGTAATCAAATATTAACAAATATTTCTAATTCAGTACATTTAATTTAAAAATAGCCATTACTGGGGCCATATCCAAGACTGGTGCCAGTACTTTATCTATGAATAAAAACACGTAAATCGCAAGTGGTTCTCGTATGATAATTTCACTAACGGACAGACATTTAATCAAAATCAGTCCAGTACTAAATAATAAAAAAGTTTACAAATCAAACCGATTTGGTTGAGCGTTGTTTATAATTGACAAATTCACTATGATTTTACCCTACCATGTGTAAAAAATGTATACACATAAAGAACTGAAAAATATTTTGAGGTATAGAGGAAATACTTGTGTGTGATTTCAGAAAAAATAAGTATACTTTTACTCATATTATCTATCGGTCAAAATTGACGTTATTTACACAATATTTATTACGTTCTATTGACTTTTTTATTATTATAAGTTTGTAAGCATTTAAATATTTCGGATGTAGCACATAGAAATTCAAAGTGAGTTTTGGAATAATAAATTTTCATAAATATTTGAATTTCGTTAAGATTTTCTGAAAGTTTTAAAAGTGTAGTGAAAAGTTATTTTTGCGACCAACACTTAAATATTCATTCTGGCGTAGGTACCGCCTTTGTAATTTCAATATGTTTCATAATTCATTACTTTGTAAGTTCTCAGACAGTTTCCAAACTCAAATAGATCTTGTTTTTGTATTTTTTTTTCTCAAAAAGAATCATTTTCGATATTTAAACATTTAAAGTATCATTTCAAAAGATATATCTATGGTGCACGTTTGTCTATTTAAGTAGATTACCTTTACGATTTTTTAGATTTAATGTATGTAGGTACTTTGATTTTTTTTAAAAGTATTCAGTAGTATTAAAAAATGAATTCCATATTTTTTTATTATATTTGTTACCAAAATTTTTTTCGTATTTTGTATTTTATAAATAAATGAAACATAAGAATTTTTGTAGAATTCTCCTGTTTTTAACAGTGTTTTTTTCGGTTAAAGTAAGTGAACTCAATTTTTCAAAAGGGGAAAAAGCTGATTAGAATAAATTGTTTTTCTTAAAAATTACGTCTTAAGATGAAAAAAAATTAAATAAATCGTCGTCCCACTAAATTTTGTTCTCTTGAAGATTTCAGAATATATGACAAAATATAAAAATTTGAAAATATCACTTACTATATTTTACGACCGAGCATATTCTTTTGACGTAGAACTACGTTTTTCCCGGCGCGGGCGATCCTAGGGAATAACTTTGGGAGCTCGAATGCAACGAAATGTATCATACTTTGAAATCTTATATCGGGAACTAATAATCGTAGAGAAATAAATAAAATGCCAATGTATAACTCATACAGTCTCATTTGAATATGAAACCTTCATCCCCTAATCCTTAAATACAGTGTAACGTAATAAATTAGAACAATAACCCAGTGTAAGATAACACAATAATAATTTATTATAGTAGGCGTAATTAAATACAAAAATACCTTAATTACATTGAAGTATTATATAATTAGTTGATCTTAACGTAATCCAAAAACATCATCAAAAACGAACCGTGCACAATTATAACAAATGTAAAAATCCAAAAATAACAGTGATATAATTAAGGTAATACCAAAACACTATATAAAAACTAATACTACGATTTAAGGTGTATACTAATGAATTTAATGCTGATGTACACCGAAATAATTAAATGACTATATAAAAGTTTATAAATATAGACAGAGAACACACAATCAAGAATTTACAATAAACACTTAGGAATCACGATAATTTAAAACTCAACCACTGGAAGGATAGGTTAAAAGGAAAAGTTAAGTTATTATTGACTTGATTTTAGAACTCCGTAACTATATCTCTTTTCGAAAGCCAAAATTGTACTGTCGTCTCTGCTTACGTTTTCAAAATTGTTCAATTCCCCCCTCTACGGGGTTACGTGCGTATTTATTGTATGCGGAACTTCTAGTTGGATAATATTGTTATAACAGTAGCATAAAAAATGAATAGCTTTTCATTTACATTTCATTCATTAATATTACATTACTACACTACGTTATTACCCATGTAGGAAATTACAAAGGAGCCTCGGTTGACCCAGGCTTGCGGCAATCTTAGCCAACACTGGGTCAAGATATAAATGATAACTTTGTCAACCAAGGCTTGTCGTAGCAAGGCTGGCCCAAAGTTGGCCCAATCTTGAGTAAAGAATAGGTGACCTGAAGCTTGGTATTTTAAGGTTGGCCTAGATTGAGGCCAATATCGAAAAGGCAATCCAATATTGGGGCAACCTTGGGCTCTTTTCTTACATGGGTAGTTGCGGCACAGTTGCTACTGTGCCCCTTTTTATCGAAGTAATGACAAGGCAAACATAAAATAAACTATATATAGTTATTTTAATGTCCGGTATTATAAAGGAGCTAGCAAATTTCCCCGCTAGCAAGCACTGTCAAATGAGGTATCAAACTTTTATGACAGTTCTCTTTGAGTTTTTACCAGATATTTGCAAGCGCAGTAAGTTGGTTTTTACCATTTTTACTCAAGGTTAGTAAGTACACTTTATCTGTTAAAAATTCCAATAAGTTTGATACCCCATTTGAAAGTGCTTGCTAGCTAGCAAGTTTTGTTAGCTCCTTTATAATACCGGACATAAATCAATCCTTATTATATAATTACATATTATAAGCATAAAAAAACTAAAAATATATGTGCCATTTAGTCAGTATGTTTACTTCATATGTATATCTCCATGCCATACTTTTAAGTTCGATTCAATTTATTTAAGATCTTTTCTTCTAGATCGAATTTTTGTTATAAATTTTACATTCGATTTTAAGATATACGATAACGTTAACAGAAGCATATTCCCTCGCTTTTATTTGATGTTGACAAATCGGAAATTCAAGTTAACGTATAGGGTTGCACATTTCGTAAATCCGAATCTATTTGTATAAGCGATCTAACTCAAGATGTGAAAGAAAGCAGTTTTATCATATTGTCGCCTTTGTTTTCGAAAAAGTGTTTGCATAATAATACAATCAGAGCCGTACTTACCTCCGTACACTATTTGGGGGTTAAGTAGCTACAGGAACATAACATTTTGATTCTACAAGGAAAATAGAGTTTATGGAATTATATGAATCTCGAGCTTATACGAATCTTGTTATATTTTTAGAAATGGTATTTTTTATTAGATTGATTCTTTTTTTTCTATGATAAAGATTAAATCATAAAATTTGATTATAGGTTTCGACATAATTTACATTATTAAAAAAAAGTCAGTCGAGTAAATATGAAAATTTGTCAAGCGCGAGGCGAATTTTGCGTACTAGTGTCCCGTATCGTATAGTTTTTCAATTTATTCAATTACATTTTTTTTTAGTAATCCATTTGCTTCTGTTAAAATGTGCTAAATACTTTTTATAACTAAGAACAATTATTGGTTTATTATTTACTATAATTATAATAAATCTAAGCTTTCTAGTTCAAACGGTTTAGTAGCTAGAAGGTTTCGGATGACAGACAGACAAATAAACAAGTGTTCCTCTTTTACCATTTTGGCATGGAACATTAAAAAATGTTTATTTACCTTTTATCGTAGCTTATAGTCATTTTAACTCTTATAAAATTAAACCAAAAATAAAATTCGAAACAAGTCTGAAAAGCGATTATCAAAAAAATTTGTGTAGGTATCTTATTAAATATTCAGTACTAACAATACGTATCATTATATCTACAATAAAGACTTGTGACATAACCTAAAAAAATTATGACAGTACAAACCATTAAAGTAATTTAAAAAAAAAGTTATTAATTTTATTGATCTACCTAATAGTGTAAAAAAACACTTAAATGTACAAAACTACAAATAACCACTTTGGTGAACAAAAAAAAATTCGTGAAGGATATTTATTTCAGAAAAATATATTATATTAATTTATATGTGACAATATTTAATTTACTGTTCTCAATTTAATTTTATTTAAGCACTTAAATGCACAAAACTACAAATAACCACTTTGGTGAGCAAACAAATAAAATAAATTATTTCGAGAAGGATACTTATTTCTGAAAAATGTATTATATTAATTTATATGTTACAATATTTAACTTACTGTTATCAATTTAATTTTATTTAATGTCAAAAATAACTTCTATACAATGCATCCTTACTTTTATACTAAACTAGCTGGGCCTGCGCGGCTTCGCTCGCGTGGACTACGGAATTATTATTTAGGATTTAAAATTGGATGCTGTAAAGGGCAAATTATATCTACATTAAATACTTATGACGATGAAATAATTTATTTCGATAAGGATTAATGTTTTGCAGGTCATAAGTCCACGTAAACAAAACCCAAATATTTTAAATTTTCTTTGTAACATAAAAGCAGTCATTGTGGCTTAAATATGAAAGTTAGATATATGGTGTTGCTGACTTTATTGTAGATCTTTTGATTCTACACAATTATTTAATACATTATTTTGTTAAATATTGTTTGGTTTAGGCAGCGTATTGCAAAATAGCGCACCGGCGGCAAAATTTTGTCCGACTTTATTTACTATTATCGTCACTGCTTAGTTGTTATGTTACCTAACGTAACAAAATATAGCCTATAACCTGGCCAGAGAATGTACCTATGAATTAAAAAAGAAACCACGTAAATCTGATCAAGTGATAAGCGCACTAACGGACAGACAGACAGACAGACAATGAGATGTTGAGCTTTATATATATTAAGGATATAGTTACATTATATAAACATCTTGTGATGTATGAGTGCTAAAAAGAACAAAATGACTTTCTTTTCACTCCGCATATATAAAATGCCCTTTTGACTGTATTTTTACAAATCGAAATATTTCCCTTTGTGACATGTTTTTATTTTTGTTAGTGACCTTATAAAATTCAAGATCAAAGCCGAGACTGTCTCAAGCGGAGATGACAAAACGTTGACGTATTGCAAAAGAAAGGGGTGGTGAAGTTGAAGGGGTTAGATTTTACAGACGTCGCGGTGACAATACTGGTTATGATAGCAAGGGTCGTGTTATTATGTATGTGCTAATTTTGTGTATAATTTCATGATAATGGTATGTTAATTTTTCTCTCTTTTTCTTTTCTCGGCATTTTAAGATTACTAATGTACCACGCTCTGTTTCTTGGAATTGAATTGCTGCATTATGCAAATTAGTTTCTTTAGCTTGTTTCTTTTTTACTTCTTATTGGAATACTTAGTGGAATTGATGTAAATTTGAGACTCAAAGAAAATTTTTAGGTTGATTTAATTGAGTTTAAAAAAATACCCTTTTTGAAAAAAATACTGATAAATTAATTACACAAATCTAACAAATACAAAAATCTCTAGAAACCAAACGATTAGAGTTTAATTGGTATAAAAAATAATATGAGAAAAAACGGGTATTATAAAGAATTAGCTCTAGAGAAAAAGCCAAGCAAACGCTTTCTGCGAGGTGTCAAATCAGTATTAATTTAATCGAGATATTTTAGAGCAGTGGAAATAAATGTATACGAGCAATAATGTAAATGCTAAGCACTTTATGAGGTATTCTTGTCACTACTGCTTGTAGATCTCTGATTTCATTGCATTTATACAAAGCATACCATTCAGTTAGAACTGTTAGTTGGTTGTCATTAATATTTAATATCCCGCAGCTTAGCGTTTACTCGAGAGTAAATACTTTATAATACTGGACAGTAGAAGGCCCATTGAAAAACGCTACAGCATTTAAACTTGTTGTAATTATTACGCTTCTTGAATTTTGAAGCGGACGTTTATTATCGTATGTTTAATCTATCCATTGTCACTCTCGCGAATATAAAGAATTAATGAACGTTTTTTTTCATAAAAATTGATTTGGTAATTTGAGAACGAAGATATAAAAATACATATAGTACCAATCACATAACCCTCCTTTTTGCTTTAGGGCTGCACACCAAATTTTCACGAGACGAGATAGAGAAAATATCAATTTTATTTATTAAGGGGTTACACCATTTTAGGATTTTGAAAAAAAAATTTTTTTTTGCTTAAACACTGCTTTAATAACATCATAAAAATAATATGCACTTGGTTCTATAGTAAAAAAAATTACAGTGCAGAAGGTGCTTAAGGTTACTCAAAAGGTCACCAGGGTACGCCTTTCTCGAAACAACTTTTTTCAATCTTAGCGAACACATTACTTCAACACGGTTGCATGGATCAGTTTGAAATTTTGACAGTAGCTTCACAATTAGATCCTTTATAGAAGTACGTAGGGGTTTTTCGATTCGATGTGTACCATTTCTATAAAATTTGATTAAATAAAAAATCCTTAAGTACTTCTATAGCCAGTAGTACGGAGATTTAGATTTTTTTTGGGTTTTTGTTCGAGGTCTTATATTTCACGAAAAATTTGTTCGTTATTGGAGGTGTTTTAAAAAAATATAATTTCGAAGATTGGTTGTCTCGCTGCCATTTTGTACAAAATAATAATAAACAAATATTATTTAAATAATATTTTCTTATAATCCCAAAAAGTCGTTATTTTTTCGATCACTAGAGTAGTGCTACACCATAAGTCTCATCGAGAGTTAATTTTAAATTTATATAATAAGTAAAAATGTAACTATATGACGTTAATTCTTAAATCAGTTATTAAAGTAAAATATTGTTATATGAAATTCCTTGTATAAATTTCTCTGTACGAGACGAAACCGAGACGAGATCACTTTAATTTTTACGAGATCGATACGAGATTTCAGATACAAAAATCAATACGAAATAAGATTCACTCAACTTTCGTCTAAGAATAATATAAATGCATTCGTCTTCTGTATTTTATGAAATTCCATTCAATATAACGGATAATAAAATCGTTAAATTGATATAATCACCATAATTTACTCCACTTCCTTTGCGTCATACATTTCTAAATTGCATTGAAAGTGGAGGAATCGTCAGATATATCGCTCCCCGAGTATTTTCTCCTATTTTCACTACAGATGGTTTTTAGTACCTCCAGGGTTTTTGCGTAAACGAGAATGGAGCACTTTAAAATGATATTGCGCTTTTGTCTTCATGACAGAGCCATCTATGGAACTGGAAGACAAATGTTACCGATCAAAACCGATGTACGCTTTGATTGTTTTCGTTTGTTTTGAATTTACATTGTGCAGAAAGGAGAACAACTGTTCAGTTTTAATATCTCGTTAAAACTCGATTGAAACGTGTTTTTCATTTTATTTATTTATTTCATATGTATGTATATTGTTTGGCAGTAATTTGCAATTTATGACATCGTTGGAGTATTTTCCAATTTTATGTAGTCGTTGTTTGGGGAGAATTAATATCATTTTGAAATAATTGTGTAAACCTTTATCTTTTATATGTCGTACTAGAATTTTATATCGACTTTACTCACGGGTGTTTTACAATTAGTGAATACCGCGTGACTGGCTGCTATTACAAAAACGTGGTAATTATGATGGTGTAATTACATTAATATAACAGCACAACTATTTTTGATTATTCTTTTCATTTTTATAAATTTTGATTAGAACATATCAACTGTAAATTTTTCTTAATACGGGTCTGCCGTAAATCAATTATTACATAAACTCAACTTTTAGGCTTTTTAACAGTAAAAGTCTCATCAAATTCAGTTCAGTAGTTTTTGTGTTAAGTCGGAACGAGATATTTTTTTTTTGGTTTCTACATGATTGATATATTTCACTGGCATACATTCTCCAGAACCTTGCACAAATAACGTTTGTTTTTATCCGGGTGAAGCTTAATAAAAGAAGCAAAAGCATATGACTTAGATGTATTATACTTGCTGATTATTATTTACTTGTCTGGGAGAATTTTATAGATTCTGTCTGGCGTTCTTCTAGCTTATATTTTATGAAGAAGAGTTTTTTTTAAAATGTTGATATAACAAATTGTATCTTCGTATGTAGTTTGGTTCTTTGATGATCAGGAACTTTGTAGAGATTTATTTATTTTATATTTGTTTTATTTTGTAATATTTGGAAAAGTAAAAAAATGCATATTGAGTTTTATTTATAAGTATTGCAATTTCTAATAATATACAAAAACCATGTATGTTTATTTATCTGTCTCAGTTTCATAAAAATCAATTGAAAATTTTTTTGTCCAAATAAGATTTCCCTAATTTATCTTGAAAGGGATAAAAATCCTCGTGTGAAATAAAAAAAAAGGAATTTATTTTTTATTTTTCTATTGACAGTTTTCCGACAATCGAAACTGGTATCAATCAACGTAATTTTAAATAACCCGCCTCACCCTAACGTAAGAATTACCCCCCTCTCCAAAGACTTTACGTTATTAATGGTTGCACCCAATGAAATAATATTTCATCATAATGTACAAGATGTGACCTATATCCAAAAGCAGCACGTTTACATCAATATTTATAAAACAAGAAAATATTTTAATTTTTTGCGAAACCCTGCGCCAGTCCAACCCCTAGTGTTGTTCTTCACTGCCAACGGAGAGCTGCCAAGTGAAGTTATTAATTTTACGTCATCTTTGCAGCGCGCGCGCTATCGCTCTATGCCGTTTAGTGTAATTCTTGCTTCACGCGCACCAAGTTTAAGTACTGCAGATATAAATCATGAGCTCTTAGTGTCAAACCCATAACGGCGTGTCTCTGTAATCATTGCTCTTGCGTTTTTATATTATGTCATTATATCTAACGCTTGTACACACATATTAAATTGTTGTGGTTGTTAACTGATTAGTTTCCACAATGTACACAGTTTAAATGTGTTATGTTGGTTAACTTTTAATTGATTAGTTAATGTTCTTGCTGATTGAAATTACTTATTTATGAAAGTCAAGACAGACATTGAAAGTTTTGTGTTTCCACTTCGAGAATAGTAAACTGTATTTCTTGAGTTGTTGTTTCTGAAAATACTGTTTTGTTTTTATTTTTTACTTCCATGTTCTGAAAGAAATGGAAGTATTGTAATACCGTCGAAAAATCGTGTCCGAGAAAATGACAAATTCTGATTGTACTAACTTCAAAACGTAAAGAGAAGTTAATTTCTGCATGGTGGCTGTGCGAGTGTTTGTGTGTCTGGATGTAGAATTTTTTTTCGTTCACGATAACTATTGTAAAAATGCACCGATCTGAATTATTTTTGGGGAAAATGTTTGTCTCAGTGAGTACTCCAGACTTACTGATTTTGGTGCTAATCGGATTAGGGGTTTTAGAAATATTCGAAATTTTGTAACTTTTTTCGTCTAAAAGTAAAAATTGCGAGTATTATCTCACTAATTTTGATAGAATTTGGTACATTGGCAGTTCAATTGAATCTAAGGGACATTTATTATTTGTACGTGCCCAAACAGCCATTAAAGGGGTGAAAAACACACTTAAAATTTGAATTTTAAATACTAATTAATACGTCATTATAGAGACATAAAAAGTTTTGAATAGTGATGCATTCGGGAAGTTGGATTTTTTTTTATATTCTTTTTATATGTTCGAAGATCAGTTAGGAAAATCGGCCATGTGCGTCCCGAGAAAATTGCATAATTGTGCATTTTTGATACATTTCGAGTGTATCACTACTGTTTTTGAAATATCTCCGGTTCTATAGGTCGTAGGAAAATAAAAAAAAAAATAAAATACTTGTATACGTTCTCTGACCAGGCTATATTTTGTTACGTTAAGTATGATAACAACTAAGCAGTGACGATAATAGTAAATCAAGCCAGAAAAAAATTTGCCGTCTGCGCGCTATTTTGCAATACATTACCTAAACCGTTCAATATTGAACAAAATAATGTATTAAAGAATTGTGTAGAATCTAAAGATCTACAATAAAGTGAGCGACACCATATGTCTAACTTTTATATTTAAACCACAGTGACTGCTTTTATGTTACAAAGAAAATTAAAAATATTTGGGTTTTGTTAACGAGAACTTATGACCTGTAAAACATTAATCCTTTTCGAAATAAATGGTTTCATCGTCATAAGTACTTAATGTAGATATAATTTGCCCTTTACATCATCCAATTTAGTCTTAGAGTTTAGAAAATATCGTGAAATACAAATATGGGAACATATTATTCGCGCGATGGGAACCCGTGTCGCGGCGTGCGGAAAGGAGGGAGCGTGCCGAGTTTACGCGAGTAGTCAATTGCTTATTTTGTTTTCAATAATTAACTTTTAAATTTAAATAGAACAAAAATAGTTTTTACTCTTTGTTCTGATTCGTTTTTGTTAGGTAGGAAATTTAAGTGTTGTTTGGTTTTTATTATAATAATAACTAATCGTGTTTGTACTTAATTCAACTATATATTTTTTAAATCCTGAACAATAATTCCGTAGTCCACGCGAGAGAAACCGCGCGGGCCCAGCTAGTCGTTAATAAAAAGTAAAATAGATTTAAATTTATAACCGTATAATTTAGTATTGTCTGGAAAATGGGAACTTATATTCACAAACGCCGATGAAATGAAAATCAATAATTTTGATACACAGTAATCTAAAGTAGAACAACTGTCGATTACGCACGTACATACCGATGAAAATTCTATAAATTAATAACACTTTCTACACGAAATTTTATTGACTACAAAACACAATATTTTATTTATTTATTATTTTATTTTTTTAATATGGAAGTTTAAGGGGCGGGTCAGGTAGAAATGTTATTCAAATTGATGTATACTTAATTAGTCATCCATATGCTTGTGTCAAAACAATACAATTGTATTTGTAATTAATCAATAACTAATTTGTAACCGTCAATGCAATGAAATTTTGATCAGCGTGTAATTTATTCAAATTCATTGCAAAAATGCAGTAAAAAAGTTTGAAACATAACTTGCTTTATGTCAGTCGATTTATATCATACGGATTTTTTTTATTGAGTTGAAGTTTACAAAAAACGTACTTTTTATTAAAAATTTAAGAAATAAATTTTTATTTTCGTTTTTTATGTAAAGAAAATATCTACACATTTATATTTTTATTTCCTGTTGATGTTTATGAATTGCCAAATCGACACGCCAAGATCCATATCAAGGTCACTGAGGTTACAGGGAAGACAAAGTTCCAGTCAATTTTGTTTTGTTTTCATAATATTAACTAATTGTTCACATTTTATTATTTAATTTATTTTAAACATTTCTAACTAAAATTTTTTTTTTTTTTATTAACACGGAATTTTACGTAACTACACCACTGGAAATATCTAACAATACGGAAGTTTTTCTTTTCCTTTTTAAATCATTTATTTAGCACATTCTATCTTTTACAAATTTATATAGACATAAACTTGAGGATCGTGTTGGGAAAGAGAGTTTATGGTACATGACAACTACAACTGCAGTTATTAGTTTTCCATCCTGGATGACAGTGATTCCTTCTCTTCATATGTCTTCATTCTTGCGTTTCTCTCGGGAATGCTTGAAGCCTCTATAAATTTCTATTTTGTAGAACGCTCCGGTATTAACTTGTCAATTTTCGATTGTGTTTTGAATTCTGTTTTGGTACGTGTCGCTCAGACCTGATGAATTTATTCTCTGGTGGAATTGGTTTTATTATTATTTATTAAGTTTTCTAAAAGGGGAAATGCCCTTTTTAAAAACTGTAATTTCTAATTTTTCTGTTGAATCCAGCACCAATAGACTTTTTTTTTGCTTTGTTATTGACTAGTTTATTATAAAGATACAATTTTAGTAAGTTTGCATTTTTAAAACATAATACTTTTTAATCGATTCTAACTTAATTTTATGTTTAATTACACTATGTTAACTTGAAAGTATTTCAACTCACATTTAACTTTTATATTAATACTGTTACAAAAGTTAAAGGGTTGTGCATTTTATATCCAAGCGATGATATTTTGAATTGATTTTGCATAGAAAATTCATAATAATCAAAAGAATATCACGGGCCAAATAAATTACTATTTCACAGTCTTTACGTAAAATATTTGTAATTTTTATTTGAAGCGTTCACTTCAATAAACTTTTGCTATCAGAAATAAAACTATTTAAAATGAAGTTTCATAAATAACAGATTTAGTTCCATTTATCAAATTTCATTATTATATCTTCTTGCAGCCAGTATTGGAATTGATAATTGGAGTTGACGGCATGAAATGTGAAAACGAATTATATAAATTTAAAAAAGTTCGATTTTTCATCAGCGGATGATAAACTTCAAAGCATTTGTAATCTTCTTTCCATAAGCTTCTAATGAAAGCTTTATATTCTTATAAGTTGAGTATAAGATGTAATTCTTTTAATTATTGAGCTGTCGTTATCTTGTGATCGTTACAAAGAGACATAAAGTCAATCCAATTTAAAATTATTATAATATAATAAAAATATATAAAGTCTATTTAGTTAAGTTGTTCAGAAATTATTATATTATTGTATAAGTATTTTTTGAAACGCAAAAGAGAAAAAATGTTTTATTTAAATAAAATTGTTTTTTAATCTTATATTAAGGCTTTTTACATAAAAAAGGTCCCCAGACTAATTACTGTAACTCTACTACTTTATTTCTTATAAATTTTTCAAATGTTCATGCAACCTTGAAATTAGTTATTTTCAACCATGAAAAAATTACTTTAAAACTAATGTTGTCATACTTTATAATTTTCCATAAATTCTTCAAATGAATGTTCACAATATAGTTTACTTTAATTTCAAGATTCCTTCCGGTAACTACCTTTATTTTAATTAACAACAATGCGCGTTTCGCTACTTTGTATCGCTTTCTCACTCGCACTTTAATCGACGTCTATGGGAAATATATACAAGGTACTGGTATCAGTCTTGGACGCTTTAAAAGTAAGGTATATTGTTTAGGATTGATTTTTTTTTTAACTCTCATGAACTTATAGTATTCATAAAAAAAGTACATATTAAATCAATTTAATTATTACCAAAGTCCGCAAATATAGTTTTTTTCTCCAGTTTTGAACAAAGTAAAACCAGAAATGGGCACCTATTGCTAATGATTACAAAATAAATACTACGACACAAAAGTTATAAAATAAAGAATCATAAAATTTGAAACATTGTAAACCAAATGCTCTGAAAATATAATCGTTAATAAATAAATTATACTAATAATTAGTCTAAATGTCCATAATTTTGACACCCATTGGTCGATTGTTATCAAATTAAGCTGTTTTACAGTTAAGTGTCTATAGATTATGATATCAACAAATATTTATAGTTTTGTACATTAAAATAAATAATTGTCCAACACTGGGGTATTACGACAGTACCTTACCTTGATTTGACACTTCATATGATATGGTCGCCATCGTTTTTGGTTCCAGTTTTGTATAATGGACAGGTGGCTTGATTCTTAATGAAATGTAACGTCGGATACGGTACATGAATGTGCTGCAGCTTCCCGATTGAGAATCACTGACCTAAACATTATAAATTATCGATTATATCTGAATAGATGTGCACTTTAGAATAATTAATACCATCAATGCCAATTAATTATCAATGAACGTTGATCGCAAACAACTGTTTGTCTGTATACATAATATAATACCTTATATACGAGAGCTTCGTTGATATCTTGTTAACAAACTAGAACATACTCCTTGTGTTAGTTTAAATTGCTTTTATCTAAAGTAAGCTACCACGTATGGCTTATGTATAACAAACAGTGCATAATTTGTGTTGCACGCTGACAACTGATTGTGTTGGATGAAAAAATTGTTTATTCAAGACAAGCTGTGCCCACGGCTTCGCTCGCTTAAATACAAAAGTTATATATGGTTTCGCGTAGTTTATTCTACATAATTATTACTACATTATTCAGTATTTAACGATTTAGGCAGCGTATAGCAAATTTTTTTTCGGCTTGATTTACTATTATCGTCACTGCTTATTCCTTATGTTACCGAACGTAATAAAATATATACTAAAACCTGGCCAAAGAAATTGGTAAAAATTTATTTTTTTATATTAATCTTTAAAATAATACTTAAAATGAAATATATGAGATCCACAGTGGTCAAAACTGGTCAGTAGAATCAGTAAAAGTTAGTTTTTTTGGAAAAATGGTCAGTTTTGTCAGTTTTTTGGGTTTGGCACTCAAAGTTTTCGTGAAAAAACTCACATTTGTTTTCAAAACGACACAATTATCGTGAAAAATATATTCAAATTATAAATAATGTTCTATTTTGTTTACTTGTTTGTATTGTTTATTACCAACTTGTAGAAGATATTTTATGACATAATTGTAACGTATGTATATTTTATACACATTGTAACATATAACTAAACAACATAATCTCACCCTATCACTGGCTATGAGAAAAATTAACTGTAATGTTTGTTATTTTTGTTATGAACATAATAAAAAGGTGGTAAGGGTTGGCTATGGGGATGGTGGAGACCAATAATTATAAAAGTATTTTTTTAATACATAATACCTATATGTTTTAACTCGGTTCAGATAGTCAGTAAAAATCAGTATATTTAGATTTCTGTGTCAGTAAAATCAGTGTTTTTGAATACTGAACTTGTTTCGACTCCTGGATCCATTATATTAAAAAATTTCTTTGTTAAATTCTACTATATGATATACATACATGTATGTTATTGGTTATCGACCGCTGAACTATAAGCAAAATTATTTTATCATGATATTTTATTTCGTAAATAAATAAATGATTAAAAATACCAAGATTATAAAATAAATACACAAGACGTGATGCATCTTTGCAAGTAGAGTGTTCGTGTGCATGAGCATGCAGCATCCCGGGGTGTTTGTCGGAGGTAGATTGTACTGTGGAGGGCAATACGTTAAACCAATTGTCATTATTTGGTCGGCTAATCGATACTAATCACGCGGCTGCTAAACTATTACCTGCTTCGCTGGGCACACGGTCGTGTATCGCTGGAACCACATCGCGCGCATACACACACCTACCGCATACACCCCCTCCTTTATAATCCATACATCACCGTTCGTTTTCTGTCATTTACACCCCACACCCTACGTTTTTTTTCACTTATTGTCGAATGTTTACACTCACGTATAATTTACACGTATGTACATTTCTTCCAGAGGCGTCCTATAAAAATTTATTTACATATTGTATTGGCCATTACTTATATTTTGGGAACGCTGGAAACGAATTAGAATTAAAAAGCTCGTTTAATCCTAAAATACTTTGCTATTGTCAAAAATAGTAAAACAAATATAAAAAATTTGTACCAGTTTTGAAAGTTTCCACAGGCCGTGAAAATTTTCTCAAAAACCACTCTGTTTTAACTTTTTTTAAATGACTATAACTATAGAAAATAAATGATCTTTAAAAAATCCAGTAGTAGAGGTAAAGGTGGTATTATGGGCACCCATTTTGTTTTTTTACAATAAAAAGTACAATAACTCTTCAATCAATCTGAAAATTGAAAGAAAGCATACTGTGACATTTGGTTAACACATTATGTTATTTATGTAATAGGCCTACTACTTAATGAGCTAAAAAAAAATTAAACTAAGTACTCTTCGAGAGAATTCCGAGTTGTGCTGGTAATATGGGCACCATGGTAAATACCGAAATAAATCTATTTTTATGGTACAAAACAAAGTTTTATTATGAAAAATTACAAAAAATGGATTTTTTCCTGGGTGGGGTTAGTTGTTTACATGGCATCTGCAATAAAACAAAATATTGAATTTTAGTGGTTGTAATATGGACACCATACAGTAGGGGTCCATAATACCAGCACAAAAAATGCCCAAATTACCACCCTCGCCATATTGGAAAACAAAAGACCACCAACAATTAACTTTAACCTCAAATGGCTAAAAAATTACTGTAATACAATCTTAGTATGTCCACAATATACAGTATGACTAATATCATGCAATTAATTATGTATAATGATTTTAAAATCAGTATAAATATTTACTTTCAAAGTTTTCGTTAGAGCACAAACACAAAACTTGTAGCAATTCTTTAACTGAATGAGATATCGACGCCAGCGCTCATATATACTTTTATATGAACTACTACTACAAGTTCAGGCTGTTTCCTCTAGAATACATTTGCTTCTTCTTCAGATATTAAGGGTGCACATAATACCACCTTTACCTCTAGTGGCATAGAGAAGCTTACACACCAAGCCGTTTGCCGGAGCACTCATAAACAAACGAGAAAAAAATTATGAAATTCCTCTGAATTATAATATCTATCCAGTTGAAGTCAAATGCAACACTAGCAGTGGCTTGGTCGTTAGCGCTACGGGCTGACAACCGTGAATGGCCGGGTTCCATCCTCGGTGCGATCGATTTTTTTTATAGGTACATATATTCATGCGAATTTCATTTTTTTCTCTTTTGTTTATGACATTGTCTTTGCCACTACTACAACTCTAATTTTATTTAAAGCAAACTGGTGCAACAAGGGTCTGGTGATCTCCTTGTCTGTCAAAAATGGTCGTACAGTGATACAAAAAATCAAATTAAAAATAAGTCCTATCTATAAAAGTTGTTTATTAGATTTGGTAAAAAAGAACGTATATAAATTTTCTATTATTTTGAAATTTTTTAATGATAGCAAAATGTTTTTTTAAAAAATTCCTATATATTAATAATTAGTTTGATTATGTGAATGAACGCCACTGACATTGGATTGTAAATAGGTGTATGTATTTATGGGTGGGGTTAAATGTGAAATACACAAGGAGTGAGGAGGTTTATTGCATCATTAATAATACCTATTATGGAAGTATGTTTGTTGAATGTTAATTTTTGATTTCAACAATTTTTTCTTTTATTTATTTTCAATTGTATTCAATATAGATTTATTTTTGTTATTTAAGTTTTTTTTTTTAATAATATTTCTTCTTTAGAATTTTTCAGAGAATATAATTCTATAGAGTACCTTAAATATTTTCACATATGTAATGGATTAGTACAAAATACATAACATACGTATCTAAAAATGATTGATATACTGCAATGCGCACCGGGGGTCGATTTAGCTCCTTTTTATCACTCCTTAGAAATTTAGAATATAAAGATTTTTGTTTGTTTTTATATATTATAATTTTAATATCAGATAAATGCTACAAACCACAGAACATCCTGTACACTAATAAATTAGTCTAATAGTTTGCAAGTCTTTGTACTTGAATAACAATAAACTTAAAATTTACATAATCATATTTTACGATTCTTATCAACATGTTTCCGCCGTTTTTGAGTATCTCAAGATAATTGTCAAGGATACTGAAAACTTCACACTATTCAGGTAGACGGATACGGTTCCGTGACATTTCCACGGATATTACGTTCCTGAATCAGTTTCCTTAGCTTCACGTATAAACTACTTGTCACAGATTCTAGGTCATAGCTTACGGAGTGTCAGATAGCTTGGACAGAAAACCGATGGGTTGAGGTGAAATTTTAAAGTGGCTATCAGTTCATGTTGTCAGTTATGCAAAGATCTTCTAAGGAAATTTGGTTTTATTAACTGAAATATATTGGGTTTCTAAAAATGTATAAAAAATTAGTCATTATTGGATGTTGACTTGTAAGTAATTATTTTATTAATAATAAAGGGAGATGAGAATGTTCTATTGTTTAAAATGTTTGTCTTGTTTTATATTTACTAGAGATTGTAAGCATAGCCATTGTGGTTAGTTTTTATGAACGAGGGTTATTTTTAAAATTTTTTATTATTTATATACTTATAAGTAGAACAAATTTGAAGGTAAAGGATTGCTATAGTCAGTTATACGTATGTTATATTATATTAATTTGTTTCCCCATTGTCGTAGTTCCTCAATTGGCGTTTCGACTTGTGTCAGTCTTCCTCTGATGTGATTTTGAAACTTTTAGGAATAATTTTTAAAAAATACGTGAGAGATGACATGTCAAAATTAGACAACGTAGATATTATTTTTTTAATACAAATATTTATAAAAATAGATATACATTTTATTTCTTTAAAATAAAAAAAAAATAGGAACAAGTGCAAGTAGAACTCGCGCTATGAGGATTCCTTACCGTTATATTAAACATAATTATTGACAATAGTTAATTACGTAGACAATGGACCCGATTCCCTAGGTGTCTTTGTGTGTAGGTGTGTTTACGTGTAGACGCTGTATAAGAGAAATCGCAAAATTAAGTTTGTCACGTAATAATTCCACATAGAATTAGAAATTAATGATTTTCGGATTTTATCCTTTATTTGTGCTATGAGACCTTTCGTGCCAAGTTTCATAATTCCCTATAGGTTCTGATGATGTATCAAAATACGCTTTTATCTTTTATTGCAATGAGTTAGAAAACTTAAAGTTTTTACAGGACTATGAGGTTATACTGCCATGCTTAGAGGTAAAATGCAGTAAATTTATTTTACTGCATTTTAGTAATTTCGATACTATTTGATTTTTTAGACGATAGATGATTTTTTAGATCTACATATTAGTCATAAAATTAATCATTAAGAATGTTATTTCAATAGAAAATACATTTTTTAAGTTTATCGAATATATCAAATTAGTTACTTTTCCTGAATATAAAAGCAGTAAAATCTATACTGTTTTTATCCACTGAAAAATATACGTACAATATTCTCAATCATTTCAAGTTCTTATAATTTCATAAAAACAGTTTTCAAAAATTATCTACGTCAAATAAATAATACAGTAAATTGTTTTTTTTTTCATTGTAATTATTCTTCAATCACTCAATAGTTATAAGTGTCATAAAAATTAATTTTTCATTGCGTCCAACAATGATCAATAAATGTATGTATTACTTACTTTTATTTTGAGCTCAATAAAATACATTGAAATAAAACTGAATTTTTATTCTGTATTACTGCGTTTTACCTGTGACAAAAAACTATTTAAATAATTAAAACAGTGGAAAAAAGAAATAAACCACATTTTACTGCTTTTAAATCTCCGGAAGTATGATGAATTGTAAACTAAAATTACACTCAAATAACTTATAATGAAGTCATGTAACTTATTATTGGTCGCTAAATAAATTATATGAAAAAAAAATCAAAAATCAAAAACTTCGAGTTCAGTTTTCTTCGTTTTTATTTTTTACACCTTACCGCCCTTTACCTAAGCACGGCAGTATTGTAAAAGTATTCGGAGATATAAAATATTTCTATACATTAAAATTCTATCCAATTGAGAAAAATTAAAATTCTTTCAATTTTATAAAACTTGAGATGTTTGTGTACAAATAATCCAAAGCGAATAATATTTACATTGAGTTGAAGCTAGCTTTGAGGTTCTAACACCGTAAGATTTATTTCTATGAGCTCATTATGATCCGAAGACGCTATGGCAGTCGCGGTTAGCTGTCTGTCTTATAGATTTAATTACCACGTTTCTCGTGCTTGCTATGGCGACGCCGTTTTATCCAACCTCTTCACTTTCTCTCTCTACTCTCGTCAGAAGAGTTTATCTTTAATACTGACATGAGCCTGTATTCTTAATATTTGTGTTCGGTGTTTCTGTTTTTATAAAATAAAAAATCTTTTTTTATTGAATTATGGTTTAACTTTTACCGTAAACAATTGTAATATAATTGAATGAATCAAAATGGTGCACATCTTATTTTTGAAGAGTATCTCTAAACTAGATATACGAGTACATACATGTTTATTTTACTACAAACCGTATCAAAAATATTCAGAGAAATTAAAAAATTGACGAAACAATTGAAATTAAAAAATCATATTTGTACGGTCAGTCATTTTGGCTAAATAGCTTTAACAGACGGACGTAATTGATATAATGGTAGTACTCAATTCAGTTTGATTTCTTTCATGGTTACTATATTTTAACAATGATAGAAAGGTTATACGAATGTTCTTCAAATCCTGACATATTATAAAAAGCAACGTCTGTCCGTCCGTTACTGTACTTATCACTCGAGAACCACTTATCCGATTTACGTGTTTTTAAAAAAAATTCATAACAATGTTCTTTGTTCAGGTTTTAGTATAAATTTTGTTACGTTAGGTAACATAAGGAATAAGCAGTGACGATAATAGTAAATCAAGTCGGAAAAAAGTTTGCTGTTAGCGCGCTCTTTTGCAATACGTTGCCTAAACTGTTAAATACTGAACAATTTAATGTAGTAAAGAATTGTGTAGAATAAAAAGATCTAAAATATATTTTTCAAAAATCCTAAACAATAATTCTGTAATCTACGCGAGCGAAGCCGCGGGTACAGCTAGTTATAGATAATTTATGGTTAAATTTGCTTAATTCTATAATTAAATCTATACAGAGAGAATTTTTGACTGACAATGAGTGACTTACTCATTAAAAGATTGTCTTCCTTTTATCACGAAGGGATTTTCTGAAATTTAACCCCTTAAAGTGAATTTCAGGCAATTTCTTCTAATAGGGGTCACAAAATATTTAAAGACTAACAGTACAAATAGTAATAGATTTAATAAATAATATAAATGTTCATAAAAACAAATATAACTCGGGTGAAGTTGCAGTAATATTCAGGTTGATACATATGGTATATGTTATATTATGTGTAGATCATTAAGACTCAAACAAATTAAACTGGAAGCTCCTCTTGTGAGTTTACCATAATTTCAATCCGACTAATGAACCCATTTACCAATTACTCAAGTAGACATTTCCTTATTTAGAGAATTAGGACCCATGCAGTGCGTTCTCTGTCTTCTCCACACATTTATACTGACTGCTGAGGTATAAGATTCAAACGTACGCCCAAGTTTGATGCCACATTGGTACACGTTGTTATATTATCTCCTTGTTTGTTTTATCATTTTATGGTGCTTCCTTTTATGATAATCTATTGTTTTGTTTGTGTATGCCTGTTTGTTACGTAAAATCTCGAAGAGACGTTGTGTCTGCATTTCTTATGGATGGATTTGTTTTGGGGTTTGATTCAAGATTATAAATAGAGTTAATTAACTTGATGTTCATTATCTAAAATTTGTCGAAATAATTTTATACGTTCTTAACATTGTAGGTCTATAAATACACGTTTATTTCTATCCATGTATTATCCATTTTTTATTTATGGTATTGTTTTTTTTTTAAATATTCATATATAATTAACCTGTTGAGGAAGGTGCGCGGAATGTATTACCTGTATTTCCGGTCGGCTTCCGGAAAGAATTGTGCTGGAATAGAATCCAAAATGGTGATTAAATTTTTGGGAAATCTATCGTTTAATGAAAACTTGATCGAAGTTTTTAGATTTACAGGAGATAGTATTGGTATGTGTCATAGATGGTAGTGGTAAAAATCGAAACTAACGCAATCGGGTCAACTATTTTCTAACCTAACTTCACCTTTAATATTAAATTAGTGATTATTATGTAACGACCTCGCTAACTTGATAATTTGTCAATTAAAATTATTATTAAAATTTTATTGATAAAAACAATTGATTAATAATACGAATATTTTCATACAAATAACAACTGTCAATATAAAATTATAAAACACATATAAATTTGAACATTTAACTATTTCATTTTTTATAAAAAAAAGTACAATTCTTGAAAGCAATTACTTCAAAACATACCAATAAACAAACAAATGTATAGGTGAAACGTATAATACTTTTTAAATATTTTTTTTTTCAATACTTATTGTATGAATATTATTTTTCATAACTAATCAAATTTGTTAACTTTTTAAAGACATAATTTACAAAAAAACTTTATGCAGTGCATAATTAAATAAATAAGCGTCCATTGCAACACGTTTTAATATTAATAAGTAAAACATTTTATCGTTTCCTTGTGACGCCGCTGTAATTGAATCACCATTTATTTAATTTTTACTTAACTGGTAATTTATGCCACTTTCTCTGCAACCCCTTTTATTACTGTTTTAATCGTTTTGTGATAACATAATGGCTGTAATTATATTTATTTAACTCCGTTATATTTCTATTTGCTGGTGTTCTTTTTAAATTCATTTATTTGTAATTGCTTTTCTGTTGTATGTTCATTTACAAATAATATTGTTACATTTTTTATTGTTAAACAAATGAATTACATTATTTAGCATCCAGAAAATTATTATTCAATTTTATAAAAAAAAAACACCAAAGTCGG
The DNA here is from genome assembly GCA_961205875.1 of Sialis fuliginosa. Taxonomy (NCBI): domain Eukaryota; kingdom Metazoa; phylum Arthropoda; class Insecta; order Megaloptera; family Sialidae; genus Sialis; species Sialis fuliginosa. The sequence continues at coordinate 9,264,149 of OY540817.1, read as the reverse complement.
TACAGTATAGAAATTATAAAATCATATAAAATAATTTTTAGTGTTAGGAAAAAAAAATCAATACTGTGTCTGTCTATCTGTCCCAACTTCCTAGTTACTGAACCATTTGACCTGCAAAACTGAGATTTAGAATAATTATAGTAAATGGTGGACCATTATTCCATTTTTAAAAGTGAGATGAGAATTTATACTAGAAGTTTTAATCGATTATAAGTTCTGTCTCTGATAAAAATCGTAAAGAATATTATTATCTTATAATAGACTTGAGCTGTAAAAATAAAATTTTAAGTTTTTGTCGCTTTTTAAGAGGGGGGGGGGGCTAATAGGTTTCAAATATTTTTTATCCTTTCCCGGCTAGCGGGGAATCAAAATAATGCTGAAAATTCAAGAAATTGAAATATATATGTACTTATATAAAAGTTTTCGTTTTAGAAATTTTCTAATTATATTTTTTTCTAGAAAAATTAATTATTGATTTATTGTTGCGATTGTTTTAATTCCTAAATTTTAGAAGCGAAAATCAATTATCAAAGAATTTCCTTTTAAAAGAGACAATTATACATTTTAGCAAGAATTTAAATGAAGTTAATATTAGAAAGAAGTTAATTCCTCTTGAGAAGACGCTGTTACATTTTTAAGTCATTCATCTTACGAGAGTGCATTTATTTTTCTTCAAATGAAATAAATATAACCCCCTCCCACTAGAAACAATGAGACTTGACGTTTCAAAGCAATTACTACCATTTCTGTTTTCAAGACTTAATTCTGTGCTCAATAAAAATTTATTTCTATTTGTTAGTGGCTGTTGTGGTATTTTGAATTAATTATTCTTTGTTTCTGTAATTTAAACGACAAGTAACGTCATTGTAAACACAAGTTATTCAATTTGTTTCATCGTTAATTAAATATTGTCATTTAATGTTAATACTATAGATTAGGTTGCCAATTGACCTTTTATCAAAGGACAGTCCTTTTTGGGAATCACCTATACTTGTCCTTATAAACTAGAAAAGGACACACTGTCATTTTTTCGGATATTTTATTATATGTTGTATTTGATTTTTGTCCAATTTTAATGCAGTTTACTTTTGTAACTTTATCTATGTATCTTCTTAATTGTGTTACAATTTTAATGTAATCGAATAAAAATTGGCCAAATGGTACTAAAATCAACTGCACGTGTCAAAATTGGTAGTTACGGTAGCTGATTGAGTAAAATGATGATTATTTTTGGATTCAGCGTGTCCAAATTGCTGTAGTTGTATACCTTGCAGTAAACAAAAAATGTATTTTTTGTCGGCCAGTGTAATTTGTCTACAACATATTTTATATGTATAGGTACTAATGGTAAGTAAAACGTATTAATAAAACGAATTAATGAGAGATTAAAAATACATTGTGCAGTGTTGTATTAGTATAGAATCAACGTACATTCGAGTACATATATGTACATAGGAGTGTATGTATGCCTGTAATATGAGTTTGTACGATATGAAACTTTTTATGTTGTCATAAAGCTTTGTTCTGTCACTTCCTGTCACGAAATGACCAAAGGGGCGAGCTAATTCAATAACAAGAAAATGGAGAAACATTCACCGCGTTTATGTTTTAATTATTTGATTTTTATTTGTTTTAAACCTTTGTAAATAAACGTTCTGCTATCAAAATGTAACTCTGCACGCCGGATTTTGTTATTTGCCAAGTAATTTATTATACTACCGGAATTTACCCGTCTCTTCACCCACGTGTATTTCAGAAATGGTGAATTAATGAGCTACTAGCTTCTCTAAAATTCGGCCTAAGGTCTTATGCTTGAGATAAGTATATTTTTTTTTCAGATTTATAGATTTACAAGTGTGTCTCTGTCTGTTTGTTACCTTTTCAAGGCTAAACTACTGAACCGATCTTAATGAAATTTGGCAGGAAGATAGCTTGCATCTTGAGGAAGGACATATACTATTTTGTATCCCAAAAATTTATTATATAAAAAATTGTTGTGTGACATTGAAGGTTATACTTTTTGGCGTATATATCTAGCGTGTAAATGCGAAACTAAAAACATATTTTATCTTCTATCATAACAAAAATCTGTATTACCTAATCTAAATTCCACGCCAACGAAGTCGGTATAACAGTCAGTATTATATATATATAAAGTAAATAATGATTATAAAGAATAAAATAATTTTTCAATTTAATATTTGCGTTATCAAATTCCTTCACAGCGTGCGTATTTGTCCCAAAATATTTAAGGAGTTGATTCTAATTAATAATTCTAGTTGTGGAATTTGTAACTGGAAGAGTCAAGATAAGACAAAAGATCAGGCAAAACAAAGGATGTTATGCAAAAGGGGCGAGAAACTTATAAAGAAAGTTCAGAAAGCACGAATTCAATTTTCTGATTCTGGGAATATTACAGAGATAGTTCTGTTAGTTGTGTATGATAATGCAATCTCTTATACCTTCATAGGCACTAAACTTTAAGCGAATATTATCTATGTTTCATTTGATTGGAAGCTGTATAATTTTGAATAATATTAATTATTATTCAAAACTATTTTAGTCAATTTTGTGCCTACAACAATATATTAATATTCATTTTTAACTGAATTTTGACAGTTCTTTGATTTTTTTATTTTATTATACGGTCATATATATGAAATATACGTATGTAGGTATACTATAAAAAAGTATTGTTAAAGACTTATATTTAAATGTTCTTTTTTAAAATCATTTCACTAAAAATTTGATAGCATGCATTTTGTACACTCGAACATAAATTGTGCTGTGACAAAATTTAATATATTTTGTTATAAATTAACTTTCAAAATGTATTCGAGTTGATATATCTCCCATGGCAGATATTTTTTAGTATCAATTTTTTTCAAGAAATTGATGTTTACTATTGTGAATTTAATGCTAGAATATTTTTATGTAAAATTATGCAAGTTAAACCTTTTCAATTTATTCTATTCTAACTAATATTTTCTTTCTATTTCAGGTAAGCATCAATAGATTCATATCCAAATAATAAGCAGTACTATGGTAAATACATAAATATTTTAATAATGTTATTTTTATAAAAAAGTGGAAATTATAAAGGTGAAAAAAGCTAATTATATTGCACTGGTTGTTATCCCCGAGTTGTGCCTATGAGGCACGTACGCAGTTACACGAGACCCTTATTTTCTACCCTTTCCTTTTCTTAGAAACTCATGTTAAAGAATATATTCTTATACATCAACCCCCTCCCGAATTCACTAACAAAGGCTTAGTTGATTTGAAATAAATTTGCGAGTAGTTCGAGCCTCTTTTTAAATGTTGCAAGTTGCATGGTCTGAGAGATACATCAGGTTTCGTTCTATGTAAATAATTTAAAATATTGTGTTTTAATTTAACCCCCCTCCATTATTTCTATTAGTAAAAAAAAATTAAGTTATTATACCAGAAAAAAGTTACCTATATCTCTGAAAACATCAAAATGCGCACTCCACAGTTATCGATCATCGTGAATTTCTTTACTTCGATATATATATATTTTTTCTGTATTACTTCCATGTTCTGAAGGAAATGGAAGTATTGTAATATTGTCGAAAAATCATGTCCGAGATAATGACAGATTCTGATTGTACTAATTTCAAAACGTAAAGAAAAGTTAATTTCCGCATGGCGGCTGTGCGTGTGACTGTGTGTCTGGATGTAGAATTTTATTTAATTCACGATACTACTGTAAAAACGCACCGATCTGAATTATTTTTGGGGAAAATGTTTGTCACAGTGAGTAATCTAGACCTATTGATTTTGGTGTTAATCGGATTAGGGGTTTTGGAAATGAAATTTTGTAACTTTTATCGTTTAAAAAGTGAACGTGGCGAGTATTGTCTCACTAATTTTGATAAGACTTGGTACATTTGTAGTTCAATTGAACCTAAAGGACGTTTATTATTTGTACGTGCCTAAACAGCCATTGAAGAGGTGAAAAACACCCTCAAAGTTTGAATTTTAAATACTAATTAATACGTCATTAATTAATTTATTGGAAACAAATGCGAACTAAATTCAAATTGTCAAATTAGTTGTTCTACGAATTTGTATTATGTTTTAGACATTAGGACATTAGAAAACTAATATTTATATACAAATGGCAATAACTGCTGTAATCGTCGTAAGTATATATTTTTTATGTATTACGAAATTTATATTCATAGTAGTAGATTATATAAATAATATATTTTTCAAAAAAATTATATTTATAAATTATATAATTATATATAATTATATATAATTTATAAATATAATTTTTTTGAAAAATATATTTATAAATATTATACGCCGACGCAACTACGAACTTGATTGAGAAAATTCCCAACTTTACGATACCGTAGTTGTGTATATACGTTTGATACTCGTAGTCAGTGCTTTTCGACTACTTTCTTCTGAGGAAATTCCGCATTCCGTGCATGGAAACTTGGTAATATATTCACCATCTCAATGACGCTGGTTTGAATCCTGCTTCAGTGTGCGTGTGCGTGCGTATGTGTGTACACGTGCGCCGTGGATTGTCTATTGTTCTGTAATTGTTATCGAGAACATGGGTGCAGTTGGTTGGAGTTTTTACTGATGTTAACTTTAGTAAACTTCGGCTTGTACTTGCGTTTATACATTTTGTTTAGAGCTGCACGTCGAGAGGAGGCAATTTTTTTGGTCTCAAAACGAAACCGAGATGAAGACGCTGTAATTTTGATGAGAGGATATTAACTTTATTTTTACGTATGTATCATTGCGAACCTCGCCTTTAAAATATGAATTGTAATTATCAGTATTTCAATATTTATAAATCTAGGCATTGAGTGCTAATTTTCATATCAGTAGAGGAAATAAGGTGGGGGGGGGGTACAATACAGTTCATTTTTACTTGTTTTAACTACTTGATTAATCTGCCGATTTGTAAAATAATGTAAATAAACGTCTTCCTCCTCAAGGCATTATTTTCTTTATTTATTTTATTTATTTTATTTATTTTATTTATTTTATTTATTTTAATTATTTTATTTATTGTATTTATTATTAAATCAACCAACAATAATAAAAAAATAATATTTTTGATTGAGAATGCCCCATTTTATTATCAATTTTGATGAGGATACCTCCAGATAATAAGTGCCACGAAGAGTGGGGGTATTCATAATTTTGGGGACCAGTTGCTTGCATTATTATATTCCGTAACATTTCACCATGAATATTTCTGGTGTTATAATCTGAAAAAAATATTACTTTTCTGGAAATGTATATTTTAAATTAAATTTATATGTTTTAAAAGTAAACGTATTTCTTACATTATCACAATTTCAAAAGAAGATTTAAAATTACTTTCATATTCATGTAAAGTACGAACAATTGTGTTAATGCATACATATTTCAAATGTGAAATTGAATTCTCTGTAGTTTAAAAGTTAATATGCTACAAAATATAAGAGTAATCAAAAACAGTACTGTTTCTTTATGTGAGTTCCATACAAACACGTACATTTCAAAGAAAATATAAAAACATGTATATGTATGTATTACAATATTCGGTGCTTTGAAATGCTGTGAATTTGAATTTCGTATGAGCGACAATGAATAAGGTTTTTTTATTTGAAAAATATTTCGTTCTTGTACTGAAGTATTCCACGAATGCTGTTTAATTATTTTTATAAAATACCAACTGAAAATGAAAACTGAATATATGCTATTATATTTTATGGATATCATTTTTGATGTTTCTTGATAAATAAATCGCTTATAATTATTATAATTTTTTTCATTAAGTTGTTTGCTTAGTGATAATAATTCAATGAATCTAATCTTGTTTGTAAAATTCTATTTAGAAATGTACAGTTTACAGTTAGTTAGTTATCAATACCTGTAAACCACTTATTCTTGAGATATGCGGTATGTGTATTGACCTCAAAAATTGTGCTCCTGACTTAATACCCCCTTTTTTCGTAGGACTCTTAGAGTGGTGTCATTACTGGAATTCCCACCAAAAAGAAAAAAATAATATTTTGTAAGGTTAATAACTGAACGTAGGTACATATGTTATACCTACGTATATATACAATTATACACCCAACTCCTTTTTACAAGATTTAGAAATAACACGGTTCACAAAGAAGAAATACTTTTTTTACACCATTTTTTTGTTCGAACGCGATTTCGAAAAAAAAAAATATATTAAAAAAATCAAATTTTTTGTGTCTTACATTTTAATATGTATATAAAACGCAACGTCTCTCTGTCTGTCCGCATTAGTACGCCTATTACTCGAGAACCACTTATCCGATTTACGTGTTTTTTTATACGGTTTTTCTATTGATTGATTTTTGAATATTCAAATAATTATAAAGCTCCAAATAATTATACATTTATTTCGTTTTCTTTATTTATTTAAGGATAAGAATGGATACCTACATAAATTTATCCGATATTTTATTTGAAAAATTTTTGTTCAATGAAATATGGAATTGTATCATTTTATTAAACCAAAAAATCAGGTAAAATTAAATTTTTGGATATAGGACTTTTTTACCATATGCACAGTAATTCTTAGTGTTATATAATGGTGTAGATGGAAGAGAATTTAAAAAAAATGAAAATATCAAAAATTTGTACGGAAATTTTCGAAAATTGTCAGGAAATACAATTTCCTTTTACCCATTTCCGAAGATGGATAAATTCTCGAGATTTTGAAAACATTAAGCTGCTACTATGTACTTAGTTTATCGAGTTTGCTTTTTGTCATCTAAAAAATAAGTGTTTAAGGTTTCAATATTTCCATAAGTTCAAACAGTAAATTTTGTGTGGTCGAAAGGTCAAATTTATATTGCATTAAGACTTGTCTTAATATGATATTAATTTACTATATTATTAACTCTACCGACCGGGTTCATTCTGTGGACTCGGCTACTTCCTCGCCGGTTCTAATGTTGTTTATTAATTATAAATTACATATAAGTTTGCTTTAGTAATTAAGATCGTGGTCAGAGCTTACTAAATTACAGGCCACTAAAGACTAGCACGGAAATTGAATTTTCTAACAATATATAACAACGTGTTTCTGTATGCTCTTGTAAGTACCTGCAATAATGATTGAACCCTTTACCATCTAGTTTTTGTAATGATATAATATCTAAAATAACAAGATAGTTTCAAGTTTTCGATTTCTATATGTTGCGTAAGACTTCTATTTTAAAAGTGTCCTCAATAACCAAAAAGCAAAATACCAAAATTACATAAAAAGATTAAGCGCTACTTTTTTACGACTGTATTTTAGGGTTGAAGGGTTGAGCGTTAAATGGGATTTTATTATAAATGAGGCTATATAAGCTATCTATTGGTGTTTTATTTATTGTTTTACGATTATTAGTTCTGGAGATATAAGCTTTCAAAGTGTGGCATATTTCGTTGCATTCGTGCTACCGAGGTTACATCCTAGTACCACTGGGGAAGATTTAGTTGTACGTTAAAAAATGATAAATGCATACTCGGGTATATGTAGGATTCAGTAGGTACCTACTGAGTACGTGAGTACTATAACTTTCACTTAAAGGGGAAAGGCATTTAAAAAAAATGTATATATTCAAAAATATGTATAAAAAATTAAGTTAAAATTCCGAAAATTGCCTGAGTTAGTCAATTTAGTGAGAGCAGATAGCGCGGCCGGTTATAACCCTCAGAAAATTTAAAAAATAAGACCTTTGCCATTTTGTGAAAAAATAAATAAATTAAAAAAAACAGGTACAAACCAATCATAGCTAAATTCATATAGATATTGATAAAAAAAATTTTTTCCGATCGTCACGTCGAGGCTCATAAATAAACTTTTAATATTTTTATTAAAAATTGATATTGAATAAGTTGAAAATATACTTAATAAAATTTCATTTACCCGATCCTAAAAGAATTAGTTATGTCTGTGAAAAAAATTCCAAACATTGACAATTTTTTGACCCGTCACAGTAATAACAGGCATATGAAATGACTGTTTTTGAATATCCCAAATATACCAGAATTTTTTTTTAAATTTAACTTTAGCTATATTAGTCGGGGAGGTGAGAGACAAAAATTGTAACTACTTTATAGTAGCGCCCGGTTGCAAGATTTTGAAGGCTGATTATGATAAAAGAGGTTCTTACTTAGTATACTGCTTACAAATAAATTTTCAGATTTTATAAAGTAGTTGCAACATTTTTACAAAAATAAAGCCGCCCCTGCGTCAAACGCTAACGAAACTAGCTGACTGACGGGAGGCTGTATTTCTACACCACAAATGTGACGTAATATCATAAAATCAGCCTTTATAAAGTAGTTGCAATTTTTGTCGCTCATCTCTTGGACTATTTGGTATCACCCCTGAAAACGTTTACATCTTTGTAAGTATATCTATATATATATATGTAGATCGTAACTTTGTATGTTTAGTTTAAATTTCAAGTTTCTAACTTATATAATAGTTTACGAGATATTTTGTTCTGACGACGAACGGACAACAAAGTAAGATTAATTAATACGGGAAGATACAGGGTGTCCACGAGAAGTTGTTGAAACTAATCAGCTGTCAGTTTCAAATGGATGCAGTTATTGAAAAAAATAAATTAAAATAAAAACAAAAATTTAGTTGAAAAGAGGAGAGTCTGCAATTTTATTCGTATGATAGAAGCAAGTACGTGGGGCCGTGCACGCCAAAATGGATAATCTGACTTTTACTTTCGAAAAGTGTTCTTGTAGGGGGTTTCGTATTAAATACGGAAAATATCAAGTTAAGAGCGAAAGCACACTTAAATCAACTCATTATTTACTTAAACTCTTTTGTCTTATTTTTAACAGAATTATCGATAATTTTTGCATATTTTTCATTTCATTCCTAGGAATTATAATAGATAAAAACCTTAATGGAAACCAACACTTATATCAATAACAAACTTAACAAATATACATTTTTATTAAGAGCGTTACAAGGTACTGTATCCATAAATGCTTTAATGTAAGTTTATTATGCTTATATTTATTCAAATATTAAATACGGAATAATGTTTTGGGGACATTCTTGTAAAAATTTTTCTTCTTTTCAACGCTATTTTTGGTTTGTTTTTCAATAACACCATCCGTTTGAAAATGACAGCTGCTCAGTTTAGTTTCAACACCTTCCCGTAAGATATCCTGTATAATAAACAAAACTGTTTTAGTATCTGTTTAAATACGAGTACAATGTTTCATTTTGATGAGAAAAAAAACAATGTATTATAAAAGTAATTCCAGAAACAGATTTGCACAGAAATAGAATCGAATGTTTGCCTTACGGTCTTCAATTTTGAAGAAGTTAAGAAGGAAGTTAACGAAACGTTGATTGGAAACAAGTTGATGTAACAAAAAGTCTGGAAAGGCTAAGATTAAATTATTCAGTTTAGAAGTTTCAAGTGCAGGCGTTGCGTTGGTTGAAAAAACAACATTGAAGATATTGGAATTTCACAAAGTATGTTGGAAAAAGTTAAGAATGAAAATAAAATAAGTAATACGATGCAATGAGAAAGTTTTGTTTCGCTGAATATTAGATTTACAATAATAAATGAATTCCTGCAAAATGATTTCTATGAAATTGAATGCTCTTCAAATAGATTCAATACAATGTTCACGTAACATGTGTCTTTCTTGAGATATCTTAAAAAATAAATAATTTGAAGTGTCACCCCTCTTCCTTACACACGATTTTAATAATTTTGAAACAGGACTGTTATCTAGCTACACCCAACCAACCAACTAAGTTTCATTAATATCGGTTCGGTGGTTCATGAGTTATGCGTGTGACAAGGATTCAGGGAACATACAGACAGACAGTCACGGAAGATAAAGTGTTTATATCGACCTGAAACAGAAAGATCAAGTTAAAATTTTGAAATCAGAACAATTTTTTTTCTCATTTTTAAACGGTTACAAAGTTTCTCTATCTTCGAAATGGCGAGGAAGCAGAAATGATGTAATATAAATGTAAAAAGTAAAGATAAAACGAGACAAGAGATTTGTATCTATCATTGTTCATTGCACACAGAGCAAACAACTGTTAAATGGAAATGCCGATAGCAGCAATTCTTTTTCTTTGTCATTCTTCGTCGACATGTCTAGATATGACTTTGATTTTGTAATGAAATCATATTTCATATATGAAGTGTTCAGATTATGAAAGCTGTAGTCGTTTATTTGTCAGGATGTTTTTTTTTGTTTGCTTGCCTCGTGTATTCTCAACAGTTTGAATGGCAAAATATCATACAGGCGTGATGTGTATATATTTTATAAAAAGATGGAATCTCTTTTATCTCAATATATTTATGTATGTATGAATTCGTATCCCAGTCTGTCGATGTTTTTAAAATAATTATTTTTTCTGTTGAATTTGTTTTATTGACAGACTGGTAAAATGAATATGTTATTGATGCTACACGAATACATTTCGTTGATATTTTTGATTGAGTTTGGATATATATGCTTTACATTTTACTGCTATACTTTCAATTGAAATAATTTTATCGTCATCTACGAAATTATTTTTATGTTTTGATTTTTAGAAAATTCACGCGAATTTATTATTTATTTTTCATTCAATTCAGGAAAAGTACATTTTATAAAAGAGTTGAAAAACGCGAGGATTATATGTGAAAGGTTATTCTAAATGGTGTAAAGCAGAGATGGCGAACCTTTCTTGATTTGCTAACGTGCATTAAGCCTTGGCACTTTACAGAAACGGTCTCCGTCACTGTTTCGACATTGCAAATCTATTGTATGTGATTCAATACAAGTGGCATGTTAGCTGCGACGAAATGACACTGCGTTTTGACGCAGTTAACATGTATTATATTTGCAAGGTCGAAGCGGTAACGAAGACCATTTCTGTAAAGTGCCAAGGCTTAACCGTAGAAAGCTCTATTAATTATTTATTATCTGTCATTATTTCACACGTTCATTATACCTACTTTAAAGCAGTTTTTCTTGAATCTTTGATTTTATCAGAGTGCGAAAGGATTATTATCACAATAATTTTATAATAAAAATAAAATTTTTGTTAAATAAGTTGTTTTTCGGCTGGGTTTTTCTTCTAAACTTCCCCCCGAAAATATTCAAACATTAAGCGGTTAAATTAAATAATGAAAAAACGAACAATTCCAAGCATCCCAGATGCGTGAATACGTAAGTAAGTAACTTAACTTTCTCCCACTGTTTTTATTTAATAGGAGTTCACCTTTTTTCATAATTTTGATTATGACAATATAGTAACTAGTTAGGTTACTCTTGTTTCATTTTTGGCTTTGTTTTAGTTATTAAATAATAGGAAAAGTACTGAAATATTGATAACTGTTATCCGTGCGCTTCCCTTGTGTGGTAAAACAGATTTCTATTTAGTTTCGAATTAACACGCTAGATGTCTACGCCAAAAAAGTATAACCTTCGCGCGTACAAATGACACACACTCATTTTTTATCTAATCATTTTTCGGGATATAAAATAGCCTATGCCCTCCCTCGTGATGCAAGCTATCTCCCTGCCAAATTCCATTAAGATCGGTTCAGCGGCTGAGCCGTGAAAAGGTATCAAACAGACAGACAGACACACTTTCGTATTTGTAATATTAGTATGGATTACTCAATTTTTGATCAGACCCATATCTGATAATTATAATAGATTATTATCAATTATTAAAATTATTTACCTTAATTTAATAAATAAATGCACTACATAAACTTCAAAATGAAATGCTCTTTTCAAAAAAGGCAAAAAAATAATGAAGTATACAAAATAAAAACCAAACATTACTTTATAGCCTTTCCCTTTAACCACTCCATGAGATCGGAATAGATTTCACAAAAAGAAGTCCCAAACGCCCTTCACCATTATATTGAAAGGTTAAGAATAGTTTGTGACTTTTTACGACAGCAAATGTTCATTTTCTAACATATCTGTCACCGCTGGAGCCAGTTAATCCAATAATGTATTTTTAATGCCAAAGAAATCACCACGATCCCTGCAATTTTATGTATATTTGTAATGCACGAGTGCGATTCTAAAAGACGTAAAAGTTTACACCGATCTCAACACGTGAATATTTTATGGTGAGACAAATAACGTCGTCGACTAGAATTTTTCTGATTTTTTGCACTCCTGTCGAAAAGTGAAAAAATACGATCAATATCCCAAGTTTATGGAAGGGGGCAGTTTTTTTACTTTTTCTTTTTTTACATATTGGGTGCATCTAATGGTTTTTTTTTTGATTATTATTTTCAAGTATGTGAATATTTGGGGAAGTTTTTGTGACATATTTTTTTAAATATTGAGAAATTGTATAACAGGAGGATAAATAATTATGAAATGAAAACAATATTTTTATTTTTCCGTTTTTTTTGTTTCTGTCAGTTTTGATTTAGCTTTATAGAGGTATTTAAAAAACATGACAGAAAATATTATTAAATAAAAAACCTTATGAGGTACTGGCACCAGTTTTGGATGATACCCCAGTGTTGGACACTTAATAAATGCACTAAATTGGAATATTTGTTGATATTTGATTATTGTCATTACTGAATATGTGTGTGTGTGTGTGTCTGTCTGTATACACTGTAACTAAAAAACGACAAAACATAGTTTCGAAAAAGTTTAGTTCTATCAATTTTTTAAGTATTTAAAAAAAAAAACGGTTTGTATTAAACAAAAAGTTAATGTCTATAATTTATGATCCATATTATCCATTTTATTTATCTTATCAATTAACCCGATTTTTTTTGTATATAAATAGACACACACACAAATTGCACATATTATAACTTATAAGAAAGTTATGTGGCAACCATAGCAAATATTTTTAAATGCATTAACGAGTATAGCTGGTTTTCGAATTTAGAGAATATTATTCTACTGTATGATTGATAACACAGTTTTCAATTAAATAATAATGAATCAATCAGTTGCCCTGTAATTTGCCTCGGTTGCAGCAATTATACAAACCCTTACTAATAATTTAACAGGCAGAGCATTATCGCAGTCTGAAGCCACAGACGCCCTCGACAACATACTCGACATTTATGCATATCTACAGCTACAGTCTCTATGCATTGCATTTAATTAAGGGTTGGTAAATTTAAATTAAATATATAGTTAAAGGAAATTAATAGTTATAATTGAATCGGTCAAAAGCATTGTGTTTGATACACAATTTGCGTCCTTCTAGACGCATAAAATAATGATAACAAAACTAAAAGTTCCGTTGCAATAAAAATTAATAAAAAATGTTTAAAAAACAAGCTTTAAATAAAAATGCAGCTATCACAAAATTTTCAGGTTTTTATGACTAAAACCAATAAAAGCGTGGGGCACTATAAAGGCAAAAGTATGGCTTTTATTAAAGAAGAAATTAACTATGGTTTTCAGAAAGAGAAAATCCCACGCTTTTATTGGTTTTTGTCAAACAAACTTGAAAATTAATTTTTAGTGCATTTTTAGTAAAAGTTTGTTTTTAAGAAACATTTTAATTAACTTTTATTATTTTAGTTACTAATTGATTAAATAACTATTTAATATACTAACCGGTAAAGCTTGTCAAACCTTTTCATTTGATACCCATATCAATGGGGTTGTGATGAAAAAGATAATCCTCCATCTTGGGGCGTCCGCCATATTGAGCTTAGAATGGCGTCACATAGCTAATCGTATTTTATTCGTCAAACCCTTTCATTTAATATCCATATCAAGGGGGTTCTGAAGAAAAAGGTTATCCGCCATATTGGGGCGGATTTAGAACAATATTAAATATAGCAGATATACTATACTGCATTGTCACCGGACTTATATACACGTGTACAAAATTTCAAATCGATACGACAATTAAAAGTAGGTGAAAAGTGTGTTGTAAGATTTGTGGACATTGTCAGTTACAGGTCAAGTTAATAAAAGCTTTGTAAAATAGAGAAACATATAACGAGATGTCTATTAACTGAATGTCCATCCCTGACATGTACATATGTATACAATGGCGTCTCCTCCAATTAACAATGTCGGGATCATGAGTACCATTATGTCTTCACGTTAGAAAAGCGACAGGACAAGAGATTTGTATTATTGAAGTAGAATGAGACGTTGTTGTGAAGGAGAATTGTTATTTGTACACTACTCCGTTCATAAATATTAATGTGTGTCGTCGTTGTTGTCTTGTAAAGAATTTTCGTATTTCCTGTTGTTGCAGTCGTGTGTTGGTACACATAATTCGAGTGGATTAGACCAGCGATTTTCAACTTGGATTTCGCGGACAAATTATATGCGTGAGTTATAAATCGCGTATTAAAAAACATCTGCCAAGTAAATGCACAGTGCTAAAGTCACCAAGGGTAGTTAAGTATTGAACAATTTAAATAAAAACCGATAAATTATTCGGATAAATTGTTTTGGCATTTGTTAACCATATAATTTTTATACAATTTAAAAAAAATATTAGTTCGAATTTTTTCTTAAGACGCACCTGAGTATTTTTTGACAATTTCAATCGAAATCTAAATTAATGCAAACGTCAAAATGACATTTAATATGTCAATGTAAATATCAATAAATAAAAACAAATGACGATTTTTTTAAAGCAAATTGAGATGAATCTTTGTAAGGGAATATTTTTCAACAAACGTTGTAGACCTATTATAGGAAATTGAATGCTCTACAAAAAAGATACCATAAAATTTTCACGTAACATTTGGGATGTCACCCCTCCCTATTACACACGATTTTGATGATTGTGAAATGGGACCATCCTAAAGCCAGACTCAACCATTCAACCAAGTTTAATTAATATTGGTTCAGTGGTTCATGAGTTATGCATGTGAAAAGGACTCGGGACAGAGAGACAGACACGGAACGAAAAGTGTTTGTCTTGACGTGAAACGGAAAGATCAATTTAAAATTTTGAAATCGAAGAATATTTTTGTTGTCTTATTTTAAAACGATCACAAAGCTTCTCGTATCTTCGATATTGCGATGAAGCAAAATCACAACACATTTTGAAGGAACATTTATAAAATCAATACATGTCTGTTAGTGTCTATCGTAGCCTTGTAACTAGTTAACTCTTTTTTCCTGAAATTTTTATTTATTTATTTTTGGTGCTTTTATAAAGATAAAGGGGTGGGGAAAAGGGTAAACCCCAATTTTAGGCTTATCCTAGGTATTGATCCCTTTTTTTTAGATTTCATGTATTTTTAACTATCTGAGGACGCGGAAGGGTTTAAAAAGACCACTATGTTAGAAAGTTTGTCAATATTTCCCAATCTCATGTATTCGTAGTTTTTTTTTCTTTGATATTATACCTGGAGATTATTGAAAATTTTATTTGCAGAGAAATATATATATCCTCTTGTTTAATATGTGCATGAAATATAGGATGATTGTAAAGCTATCCATATGTGTCGAATGAATGAAGTGTTCTTTTTTACTAAAAAAATATTTTTCATCAAGTATCGACCTAAAGTTTAATTTTATTTTTTTTCATTGATATGTAGTTTTTGAAATTAACTTATGTGGCCCCTATATATATTATTGTATAGAAATGAATATCAGTTTGTTGTATCAAGCAAACATTTTAGATAATAAGATTATATTATATGCTGCTATATTATCTTTTTATTTATTTAATTAAAAATTGTAATTTAAAAATAAATTTGTACCTGTTAGCAAAAAGGAAAACTTAGCGATGATGTTTGGATTTAGGTACCCCACGTCACCCTTAGTAAAAATATCAGAACGTATATTTCTATAAAAAAATTAAAATTATTTAGCAATACGTTTAATAATAACATAGTTCTATGTATAATACATTAACTATTGACACTATTAGTAATTTTGTTCAATTATTAATTCTAAATGTAAAAGCTTTAGTTTCTACTAATAAGTTCATATTATTTGTGAGTAAATATTGGCAACCACTGGTTTTTACGTCGAGTCTTGTGTTTCTTCTGTGGGAAACCAACGTGTCTATGAAGACTCGCGACCGACTTCAAACTTTGTAATTAGTTTATCGGTGCAGTTCTGAGTTTGACCGAGGTATTTACTGAAACCATATAACTGCAGTTTGTTTACTCACTTATACGTCTGTTTTTGCTAATACAATTTATTTAATTTGAAATGCTTATGTCCGGTATTATAAAGAATTTGCTTGAGTGCAAAAGTAAATTATCTTCCAACTAACACTATCTACTAGGTATTAAATATAAATGACAACACACTGACAGATGTAGCGAATGAAATCGTACATATTATAACCTTGACGCATGCGCGATAAGTACATACAATCAGCGACTTAAAATAAATGCTGCTTTAAAATATCGAACACTTTCATAATAATTTGACTCCTAGCAGATAGCGTTAGCTGGATGTTAATTTGCATTTGCACTCAAGCAAATTCATTATAATACCGGGCATTACACGTCTAGAGATGATTTTTACTCTTTTATTATATAAGAAATTATAACAATGCAGAATATAGACATTAGGGTGGTTTTTTTTCGGTCCCGCAGGCCTATTTGGCGCCGTCCACAGGTTTGATCTATGAGTCTGAAATTTTGGGACAACTAAAACATAGGCCTGCGGAACCGAAAAAATAAAAATAAAAAAAACACCCTAATAGACATATTAATTTTGACTATTTTCACATGATCTGTCTGTCTGTAGACGCTAAAGGGTAAAATTTTATATTTAGAATCTGTATAAGCCTCGGAAGAAAACGTCTTAATCTGCGAGAAGTATATACGACAGCTGGTAACGGGTGTTTACTTTTGTCTAATATATGTCATGTTCATCTTTCCCAAAATAATTTTTTCTGACTTTTTTTTGTATCTATTATACACGTTTATACTATTATATCTAGTATTATAAAGGAGCTAACAAGCATTTTAAATGGGGTATCAAACCTAAATGATAGTTATATTGAAAGTATTTGTTAGCAATCAAATTTTATTAACTTCTTTATAATACTGGACATTAGTATAGTATATTATAGAAAAGTAGTATATTATTTGTAATTTGTTAAATACCTATGTCAAAAATGATTATATACATGACATAATGGATAATCCGTGAGGATAATAAGGACTAGCATGTAGGATGAAAATATTACGAAAAATCTTTCGTTGGCTAAATGCTTGGTAATTTTCATGAGTTGGAATATTCTTTTTTGTAATTTTTGGGTCAGGTTATTTGATGTTCTATTATAAACGAAATGAAAGTATTATGTTGGGTATTTAAAAAAATTAGCTTCATAGCAAAAGCTAAGCTAACGCTTTCTAAAAGGTGTCAAAACGTTATGAATTTGCATATTATAATGAACATTTGTCTCCAATACTTTTAATTCGCTGTTTCTACTTAAAGTCATTCATATAAACCGTACCATTAATTAGAATTGTTAGTTGGATGTTATTTATATTTAATATCCTGCAGATAACGTTAGCTTAGCTTTTGATCTCAATCGAATTGTTGATGATTATGAAAATAGTACGTATTTTTTTCACGGAATTATTGTATCAACAAAAATAGATAATTTTTAACCTCCCCTCGAAGTAAAAATAATAATGGGTCTCTGATTGAACTTTTCCTGTCAATTGTCCATTTATATAATGCATGTTAATAATATATATGTAAAATGTAATGGTAGCTTTGATGTGATGAACATTTAATTGTATATTTAAACTATTGTATATATGTGGGTATTTTCAGTTTGTAGTGTAGTATTAAATAAAATAAAAACAATTATTTGATATGTTTGTGTGCATAATCAAAAATAGTACATTTATATAAAGAAAGTAATTATATGTATGTTTAATTAATTATCAATTGATTGGTGCAATTATTACTATATTTATGAAAATTAATCGTTTGTGCATTTTTCACAAAAATAGTAATATAAATAATTATAATCGTAATAGTATTTGTAATTGTTTTTTGTACATTTAGTGTGCACTTTTGTTATTGGTTTTTATTTGAATAAAATTAGAAATCAGTATATTGACAGGGGAAGTTATTTATGGTTACTGTTAAAAAGTAATTAACTCTTCTTTACCAAGTTTTAGCAAAAGAAAATATTTTACAATATTTAACTCTAGCTCGAGCCCGCGTTCGCGTGGAATTTAGGTTAGTGAAAACAACACCATGAATTTATGTTGGGTTAGGTAAATCATAGAGATAAGTAATAAGCATTTCTGTTATGATAGTCGATAAAACGGGTTTTTAGTTTCGCATTTGGACGCTAGATGTCTACATAAAAAAGGTATAACCTTGGCGCGTACAAAAGTCAGACACTAATTTTGTATCTAATACATTTTTCGGGATATAAAGTAGCCTATGTCCTTCATCAGGATACAAGTTATCTCCCTGCCAAATTTCATCAAGATCGGTTCAGCGGTTTAATCGTGAAAAAGGTAACAAGCAGACAGACACTTTCGGTTTTATAATATTAGTATGGATTAACATGTTTTTTTTATATAAAAAAAAATCAGTTCTTAGATTTGATTTAAAAGAATTTTGATAAAGTTCAAATTTGTTATTGATGAGAAAAAATGTTATGAGAATATTTAAAGCTGGTGTTGTTTTGGTTTTAATACTAAACATCCCTTGAATATTTGTTTTTCTCGTGAACTTATTAAGAGTAATGGTGTAAATATAAGGTGCGATATGAACGGGCATATATATAATAACCTTGCGTTGTCTGTTTAAATCCTTGTAAATTCCTTGCGGCTGAGGTGTGGGGTTGTGCTGCAACAGGACTCTACACTCCTTACGAGATTTACAACACACCTGTTCGTGGAAACCTGTCTCAGGTAAATCCTCTTCGCTATATTTCTGTAAACAATGTCAGTTTATACAAATTGCCCGTGGGTTTAATCCAATACCCGAATGTCGTTATCTTTTTGGTCTTTGTGTGTTAAAAATATAGACTGTTTTTTTTATATATGTATAAAGTTCTCTAGATATTTTAAAAAATAAAAATTACGTATGATTTTTTTTTAATGTTACGTATGATTTTTTTTTATGTGCGTTTGTATTAAAATAAAATTGGGTATTTTTTTTTAAATTTTTATCAAAACGGGAATAGCTTTTTTGCCCGCATGCCTATTTGTTTGCAGTAGGGCTGAAAAATTACTGTACTGATTAAGCAGAAATTTGGTAATGTAATTAAAAACTGCCTGCGCATTCCGGGAAAAGTATGAAAATTTTCGAGATTTAAAAAAGTACGTCACAAAAATTTTATTTGCACAAATGGGGTATCGAAATATATGTCTTCTTAA
Organism: Sialis fuliginosa; assembly: GCA_961205875.1. Classification (NCBI taxonomy): domain Eukaryota; kingdom Metazoa; phylum Arthropoda; class Insecta; order Megaloptera; family Sialidae; genus Sialis; species Sialis fuliginosa. Next base: position 9,244,809 of record OY540817.1, on the reverse strand, counting down.
GCATTTTGCAAAAATATGTACATACATTTACTTATAAATTATTTACTTGCGAAAAGTAGGAGAAAATGTAAAATTTAAAAAAAAATGATTTGTACAACTATAACTATATAATTGATGAAAAAAATCTGAAAAAATGGGAGCATATAGAAAATTAGTCGTTCTAAAAAAAATTTCATTTATATCGTCAGCATCATACAAACAACATCTCTATTTGCAAACTTTTTTTAAACTTTATTATACATAATAAACCATCTACTCATAAAACAATTACGTTTTTTATTTTTTCAATGACTGTCATTAACAAACAAAACAGCGAAATTTACAAAAATGTTTTAAAAATAAAGTTTTTGTAAACAGTATATGTAGATTGCATTTTAGAAGAGCATCACTGTACCGGAAACGGATGTTTACTTTTAAATTTATTCGGTTTGTTAAAAATGTTTGAAACAAAAGTTATCGAAAATATGATTTATTTTCTGTGTTTTAAAAAAAAAAAATTATTTACCCTTTGAACCTTGAGATCCTGGGCATACTGTCAGCGTGAGTAAAACAATGTTGTTTTATTTTATATAACACCTTTTATAGAAACCTGAATATTATGAAAATATATATACAATTATAATGGTTATCGCCAGATTTCCATTACTATTATCAGGCCGGTTAAAGGGCCAATATGGTTCAAAGGGTTAATAGGTACAATATAACAATTCAATGTATTTACTGTGTACCACAGTAGTTTATTTACTGTATGTATTACAGTATTAGATTCTCAAGAAATGTTTGTTTATAACGTAAAACCAAAATCAATATAAGAAGAAGAATCTCTGTTTGCGGGTCATATTTCTGGTCGTATCAGTTGTCTGGATGTTTGTACAGTAGCGTAGCTAATACAAGTAATCCGGGGGCAAGACAAATTATTCTTGCTCTCTGCCCCTAAAGATACTAAAAAAAATCCTAAAACGATTTAGTTTAATCTGTATCGTTAACTTTTTTAAGTCTCCCACCACGTCTGGCTGTCTGTACGATTTCCTCAGTAACTACTGGACGGATTTTATTCCGGTTTTCACTAGTAGATAGAGTGATTCACGAGGAAGGTTTGGGTGTATAATTTGTTGATATTTTGTATAAATTTCATGAAGTCAGAAAAAAAAATAGTCGGAAAGGTATATTCGCGAGCGCTGCGTAAATAGTTATAGTCATAAGTGAAAACAATGGTTTATTACAGATTAAATTTATATTCCCAGGTAACACCGGGTCCAATGCGCTAGTTTATAAATAAAATTCTAGTTTGTGCTGTCTGGTGGAATCTCCCTCCATTGTTACGTCTATGTGTGGGCACTTTTTGCCCGCAGTGTTTGTCAGGTATAAGTGAACTATAGTGCTTTCACAAACTTTAAACTAAAATAAAACGAATCGTACCGATTGTTCAATTCAACTTTCTCTTATCTGATGTCGAATATAGTTATTTTATACTATAATGCTGTTTTTTGTTGGTTTCTGTTGATGTACACGTTTAAATATATTGGGAGATTCAAGAATACATATACGGTTTATCGTTTTAAGGATTCAAAGGTTTTGAAGATATTTAATGTATTATTTTGAAACTTTTGAAAGAATGTGTTTTGTTGTTCTGACCATATTTCTGGGTTATATGATTCAATGTGTTATACATTGTAGTCATTATTTTGAAGTGTATACTTTTTGAACGAGATGAATAGCGCATGCGTACAAGTCACTTTACTTCGGTTATGCGTGAGAGAGATGAGTTAGATGGAGGAATGCGTACAAGTCAGTTTGTGTTAAAATAATACGTTTGATTATTAAATTAATAATATAATCGATTAATTTATTTATTTAATTCACATTTTTGAATTTTTCGAATTACTCTGAAACTGTGCGAAATAGAGAAAAATGGTTAAAAATTGTAGGCAATATCAATATCTATAATTTATATCCTATTGATTTAAAAAAAAAAAAAACAATAATTTTTTTTTTAATTTTATTATAATTCAAATGGTTCATAACAGAGAAGAAATATCTGCCATGAGTGTCATGGGAGTTTCTTATACGTATTACAGAGATTGAACAGTGTGCGTGTTTGTCATAGGTACCATGGGACTTTCTTATACGTAATACTGAGAGTAAACATTGAGGGTGAGTCTAAATAATTATATAAAAAAATTCTTATTGGCTAAATCAAAAAAATGTATGGGGAATAAATTATAGATAATAAGATACTCGACATTTTTTTATCCAAAACATTTTTTTCTTATTTCAAAAATAATTCAAAAATTGATAAGAGTAAACATCCGTTTTCAGTTATTACATTCAAAAAAATTAATTAGATTTATAATGTAGAGAATACTAGTTTATGTCCCATTCATTTTATTCTATCTTATTAGTTTGTCAAAAATGTCTTAATAAAATAAGAATCACGTACACTATTCACTGTTAGGATTACGTATAAGAAAGTCCCGTGGTTCCCAAGGCAGATATTTTTTTATAAAAAATTGTTTTCAATGGGGCCTCAATTTTGATTTGCGCTCCGGGCCTTAATATGCGTAAATACAGCACTGTAGGAGGTATTACAAGATCCGCCCACTGGCAGTTTAATAATTCACATATTAACATTTTTATGTTAACATAAACGAAACGAAATATATTTTCGATAACACATTAAAATCTTAAAGAAAATATAATTCCGTTCACAAAATGGTCATCATTGGACATAGGTATTTTATAGCTGAAACCTGGAATGGCTCATGAAAATCCGAGAGTATTCCTGGCCAGTGCGCACACAAAGGATCGGCGGGCGGGTAGCCCGTGAGAATAGAAAAGTAATAAACTACCTTTTATGGCGCGTCTTTGCAATGGACACTAAATCCTCCGGCAGCATCTCCTCCTAGAGCGGCGGTGCATATAAAAGAGGAGGGATATGGATATTGATTATCTGTTAAGGGTATGGAGCTGGCTTCTTTGTATACGTAGAACCGTTAGATTTCTTTTAACGTGTTTGTATATTTCCGTATACAAAATTTTATTTAAACTAGTTTCATTTCCGGTGGTAATTCATCAAGAAATTGATTCTTATAATAAATCATTCAGTTGTATTCTTCGAAAATCATCGATACCTAAAATGTACGATTTGAAAATATTCGATGTCCATGCTAATGGAAGTCTACTTACAAATAGTGAATGTCGTTTATTTTTGTCAAAATATATAATAATATAACATAAATTCACATCAAATTTAATCTGGTTGGACTTAATTAGTAGAGAAATTATTTTTAGTGAAATTGTAGATTAAGATGTGTACTTATTTATAATTTTTAAATACATTTGTTAAAAAAATTACCTAAAAAAATAATCAAAAATACGATTTTTTTTCTTTTTCATTGATTAGGAATAACAGTAAATCGATATTGTAGCCTATACAATTTACAACAAATTAAAACTTTTTATAGAATATAGTTTATTAATATTTTATGAGCTAGAATATATGGAAAAGTATTTTTGATTTTGCAAAATGGACTGACTCGTTGAAAAATGTAGAATTTTACCGTATTTTTTATATCAAATTCTTTGAATTTTTTCTCTAAAAACAGTCAGCTTTTGAAAAAAATTGCAAGGGACAAAAAGGTGTTTTTTTATTAGAGAATACTTATGTTTTTTTTCAGATTTTTTATATAAATATTTAAATATATTAAATTCCTAAAAATCTTGATATTTGGGGAAAATTCGACGTCCCCGTGTGAATCTTTCAAAATTACAAAAAAAAAACAATTATTTTTCAATTTTTAGTCAACTGTGTGAGGTTATAAAACACGTTTAAAAACATAAAAATATTTCTAAATTCGAAAAGGAGATAATTTTTTCTTCAATTTTCATCCCTTATGAAAATGAGCAAAAAAAATTGTTCCAATTTATTTTTTCTTTGAACAAAATAATAAAACTGCTTTGCTTTTTAAGTAATTCAAATGTCAGAGAAAAAAAACATTAAAAAAATTTGACACCTAATATTTAAAATTGATGAATGGAAATTTAATACGTTAAAAAATTTAACAGCTTGTTATATCAGAAATACAAAAAGAACATAATATGTAATCTCAAATACACATATTTATTTATTAAATACACATTCAGCTTACAATAATCGGTATCCTTGGAACTTGTGTAGAACACATACTGCCCTTGACATTATTGTCATATTTGTTGTATTACAAATATACTATTTTTATTATAAAAGTATTGTTTTATTTGTTTTATTATATGTTCGTGCTTTAATGGCTACATGATAAATGAATTATGGTTCAGTTTTACTGTAGGATAATAATTTTTCTGTATTGATTTGTATTAAGTGATTGCAATACCGGACCGAAATACCAATACCGGTACCACCCCTCAGTTTTTTTAAATTAAAATTAAAATTTATATTTACCAAGATGGCATTTAATTGATATATTATAAAATGGTGCATTTTTTTAAATAATTAAAATTACCACTTAAAAATATTAAAATAATTATCTTAAAAAATCTAATTAAGTACTTTTGCAAAAAAATTGTTGAAGTGGGCGCAAATAGTCTGTCAACTCAAGATCTCAGAAATATATCTACCTACCACGTTTATGTCTACCTGATTTGAAGATATAAAACAATTCCGTTAATTGATTTGGGGAAACTAGCGTCGACTTCAATTTTTTTAGCGTAAATTTGATTAGATTTTTTAAGATAAATATTTAATTACATGAAGAAATTTTAGAACTAATGTAAAAGCACGATATTTTTCCAAATATAAATTTTTTAATGTATGTTGATTAATTCGTTATAAATTTTGAATAATATTTTATTGAATTAAATTTATGTCAAATGTATATATATTAAGAATTTATAATAAAACTTGTCTTTGATTACCTCATTACCTACGTCTTTGTCATTGATGCAAAATTGATCAGATTAATCTCGGTTTATTTCAATTCATTCTACTGGGAGAGAATTCTTGTTGATAGGTCGTTGCTTTTGAGTTATAATTTAAAAAAAACTTCAATGTTTGTTTATTTTCTTTTTGTTTTAATTGGTTTTAATTTTTAATTGCGTTATACAAATTTAATGAAGTGTTGTTCGGGACTCGACCCTGAATTATTATTATTATTTTTAATTTTATTATTTAAATTAAATTTTCTAGATAGTCCGTACAAATTTTTGTATTAAAATTTTCTAGAAAAATAACTAAAGAGCTTTTATAAATATAATTAATTATTTAGTAATATAATGTATAAGTAATTTCAATTTATTATACACGAACATTTCTGTTCATTAAATTGGTATCAGGTCTGCAGTTAACAATACAAATATCGATAAATCAATATTTTTATAACCACTTCACTTGTTTCTACCAGCACCGTAGTAATTGAAGGTACATTTGTTTTTTATGCAGCAAAATACAATTTATTTTCGTTTTAAAAATACTTCATAAATAATGCTCTTTAACTTTTAAAGGCTCAATTAAAGAAGGCTGAAATATTTTTTTATAATAAGCTTGTAACATGGTCAAAAATGAATTTGTTCGAATTTTTTTCAAACGAAGGAAATTGGTTATAATTTATGATGCCACAGTTCGTTTTTCAACATATTTTCAATAATTTTCAAATAAAATAATGTACTTGAGGAGATGAATTTCAAAACTCGTTCGTTCCATTTTGAAAGAATTTTTGGCATTCCTTCATATTGTAATGTCAGTTTTGAGCAAAACTCGTTCAACTAATATGATTGAGCGAGTTTTGCTCAAAACTGGCATTACCATATGAAAGAAAGCCAAAAATTCTGTAAATTTTTTTTTAAAATGGAACGCACGAGTTTTGGAACTCACCTTGTAGTAAAATAATAAAACTTCAGCATGACCGGATGAAATCATTTGTTATTAACATGGATACGTATCAAAAAATCATAGGGAAGAAAATGTTATAAACTATACTCTGTCCAAGTTTGAAGTGAATCGGACGAATAAAACATACATATTACAAAACATAGTTTCAAGATAAACAAACACAAATGTAATGGAATTCTAATACACTTTACTACTTACTTATACTGGGCAATGCGACACTTCACAAAAATGATCATAACTTGGTCAATTTTAGGATTGATTTAAATCAAAGTTTAGATCCTAGACCAGCGTTTCTCAACCTTTTAGTATTTGCGACCCAATTTTCAATCACAATTCTCATCCCCCCCCCTCATACAATAATTTTCACTGAAAATCTTAACTAAATATAGAAAAAGAGCTTAGTGTGTCAATTTCTAATATTAAACCTTTCAAAAAACTTTGCTCTGCAAGACGGGTCCAAGGGAGTCGTTAATAATTATTAATCTTGTTTTTAATTTAATATTGATAAGTTAATTACTAAATACATTGTGCAGTAATGATACGAATACAATCCTATTTATAAGTTTATTATATCAGTGTAAATGTAAAAGTGTATTTTATTTATATTATGTCAGAATGTATTTTATTGCTTTTCTTTCAGTAAATTAAATACATTTTTAATCATTTTTTCTCAATCTGCTCACGCGTCCCATTTAGTTTTATCACGGCCCCCTAGGGGGGCGTACCCCACAGGTTGAGAATCGTAGCCCTAGGCTATAAAATTATGCAATAAATAAATACATTTTTTTAAATTTCAAGCTTATGCAGACTTAAATTAACCTGGCGAAAACAAATAGAAAGATCAGACCATATAAGTTAACTCATTGTCAGACATGACCTGAGTTTCTTCCGTCGACCGTTGTATCATCAACACCGTCGTACAACACCGTACCGGAACCTTGTTCTAAAATCTATGTATATATTGACGGGAATCGTAATACCTATCAACGATTGGTCCCTTTAGCAATGTCGAACATGTATGTATGTATAATCCCACAGGAGACTCTTTGGGGATTTCCTAGTAGCGTGCGTGGGTGCGGAATAAATGGGTGGGAGATATGTGTGTCTGATGTCAAAGCTTAGAAGTGTAATAAACAGAAGTTCTAAATATTTAATAATCGATGGTGGAGGCGCTGTGTATTTTATTTTGAATTGTAGGAAACAAAATGTGTGTGATTTTGTTAGAACAACGGGTCATATAGAAGATGAATTTATAGAGGATATTGAGGTTAATAACCGGATTTAAGTATTTTTGGTGATGAAAATAAATTTGACAATAAAGAGCTCGCTGAACTCCAAAATATTTAGCAATAAATAGCAATCACAATCAATTTTTCGAGAGTTTTCGCGGGGCATGATACATTTATTTACTAAATCTAATAACGGCTTTTGTAGATAAGATTTTTCACATTAATTTGCTTTTTTTGTATGTACATCATTTTAGACCAAGTTATTTGCGATCAAAGTAAAAACCTCACTTTTAACATTGAACGGCTATTACTAGGGATCAAATGAAAAATTCTAAGGGTAATCTGATCTTTTTAATAACTCGGTCTGAAAGTGTCGTACAGCGATACAAAAAAGAGAAGTCGGAATTACAAAAGTCACTCATTATCGACCCGTGGATGCTCTCAAAATTGATGTAATTGTTTTCTTATTTTTGACAGTTTTTGAAGGTTAATGTGCTTATTATCAAATTCGTATTCAGCGAAGATCTACATATGAGTCCAAGACTTGAGGGCAAATTTTAAAATTAATGGTAAAGGATCATTTACAAATTGCAATGTACAGTCACCTGCATTAATGGTCTTGCCGTTTGTATTCATTTTCGTTTATCACAAACTTAGTAGGCTCCTCCCATTTGATTATTATAATATTTAAATCATTTCTCCATGTATCAAACAAAGAAAGATATTTAGAAATTCATTTGCTAGATAAAAAACTACTCTTCGTTTATAGTACTCATATATTATTTGTGCAATTAAATTATTATGTAATCTATTGAAAATTGTATACGTAAATTTTGTGGCAATAAATATTTGATATTACGAATTTTAGTATTTAAATATATTAAACTTGATAGAAAAAGATAACCGATGATGTTTGTCTTTAAATTTGAAATCTGTTGTAAGCGATTCTAGCCTTTAGGGTGCCAGACGAGTTCTGCAGGCGACTGTACATATTAGGTAGTTTATCGTAATACGAGTAGTAACATGATTGCAAATATTTGTATGTATCTGAAATAACATTGATTTGTCTATATGTTCGATAGTTAAATACAAATATGTAGATGTTGTGTTAATGGTTGTTGTTTGTTTGTGTACCACTGGTTTTCACTGTAATGGTCGTTACCGATCGATGGTCATGGATGATGAACGAAATGAAAGTGCCCAGTTTGATGTAATTGAAAGCTCCGGTATGCATTTGAGATATCCCTTTTTAGGTCCGAGCTGGAAAATTAAATGGCTCGTATTGCTGGTGTTTTGTTTTCGTGTCTCTATCGTCCGATCTGTACGTGGGCGGAAAAGTGATAAAAGGGGAAAATGTATTCTGTCGCATTTTCAAACTGCTTTGTACCTTTTTGTGTATGTAAAGCTAACAATAAGTTATTTTATCATATGTAAATATTTATTACAATAATAGTCAAATGGAACGTTCTGTTTTTGCATCATACATATTTTATTATTGAAGTTTTTCCTTAAGAACGATTACTGGTCGATCGTCGTTTGAAAAGAAAATGATCATATATCTGAGAAAAGTGGGTGTGTACTTATGTACGTGCATTAGAAGTTAAACTTCTTTAGCGTAGTGACATCTAGCATGCAAATGCAAAACTAAAAAAACTGTTTTACCAACTATCATAACAAATTTATATTATCTACAATTAACCCTAACTTTGAGTGGCCGCACACGTCCGGTTCCCGTATCAGGTTCCCCGATCAGGGAACCTGAAGGTCGAAATAGTATTGGAACACACGGTCGGGTTTAAAACCGTGCATACGAACCTGACGCGGGCGAAATGCATCAGGTTGACTCGTCCGGTTAAAAACCTAATCAGGGAACCTGAAGGCGAACTTAACATGCTTTTGCTATGGTCTCCGCACACGTACGGTTTGTATGCATGGTTTCAAACGAAAACTAGCTATTGTTATGACTTTCATTTGTAATTATTGGAGAGTAGATCGGTAATATGGACAATATATAAGTATTTTATCCGTGATTGATAATGGTGATGTCAAAAAAAAAACAATTAAATTAATTTTTAATCAAATTTCAGAGATATATTAAAATATTATTCTCCACGACCTAAGTTTTTTTTTCATTTGTGACAGTAAGAAAGCAATTGCTTGTACATAGTTCATCGTTGTCAATGTTGTATTTCTCACTAACACTGTACTAAACAAATTAAAACCTAACGCAATCAACCGTACGTATGCGGGGCTTGTCAGGTTCCCTGATCCGGTAACCGCGTCAGGGAACCTGATCCGGTAACCGCGTCAGGGAACCTGATACGGTAACCGGACGTGTGCGGCCACTCTTCATGGTCGTTAATTGTTTCCGCGCATTTCATTTCCACTGCATTACTAAAATTTCATCCTGAAAGCGCTTAAATAAGTATAACTTAAAAAAAATAACAACAGAAAGAAAAATTTTAATTGCGTATTATTTTAAGATAAAGGACATAAAATATTCTCCAATTGCCAATAAATTATATGTAACTCAATCAGCACTTTGCATGGAGGGAGGCTCTTAATGTAAGAAAATTTACGTTGGAATTAATTTGTATTTATTGAATTAATTCATATTATTGTTCTTTAAAATACTGTTAGATTCGATATAAAGTATCGCCAGATCGACGTATAAATTCGTTAATTATTTAAATTAAATAAATGACAGTTCGAACAGAACCGATTGAATCAATCAGGTAATCAATGCAATGTTGTCACGTTTAGTAGTTTTGATTGGTTCATTTCGAAACGTCATTTACGTTTACTTTAGGAACCTTACATCGGCAACCAACTCCCACCATTTGCGTACCCCTGCTAAATTTCATTGTGAATTATATATAGGAGACTATTTTAAAATATGAAATTTCCTTGCTGAAATAACGTACGTTAACACGTTGCCAGCTCTTTAGATTTTTAAGAGAAACTAATTAAATAGTAAAAATTAAGTTTTTTTTCTGTCTTTATATATATGTTAACTATATACTAGTATTGAACCCGGTGTTACCCGGATATATAAATTTAATCTGTAATTAACCTATTAAATAATGTTTTCACTTATCGCCAACTATTTATGCAATGCACGCGAAGATATATTCGAATTTTTACACAAAATATCCACAAAAATGTAAATAAAAACTAATTGTTTAGCAAAAATAAAAAATTATACACCTAAACCTTCCTCGTGAAACACTCTATCCATTAGTGAAAACCGGAATAAAATCTGTTCAATAGTTAATGAGAAAATCGTTCACAGACAGCCAGACGTGGCGAGGGACTTTGTTTTATACTATAAGTATTATTTATATATTTTTATAAAGAATATTATTTTTACAATGATTTTATTATATGTTCTCGTAATATAATAATGGTTAGAAGTGTGAAAAGTAGAAAATATAGGTCATATTGATCACAAAAATAAAATATAATCTAGTTTCTTATATTTGAAAAAGAAAAGTTGAAAATAGGTTTTCTATTTTCACCGTTTATTCACATGGGATTTTGTGTAGTCTTGAGAAACATTACTGTTGTTGATTTGGGAATCGAAAGATATATTGTTGATATATGTTTAAACTGCACGACAGTCATTTCGCTGGATATTTTATAGACAAGGAGAAGAATAACTATCTTTTTGATTTTTGCAAAAAAATTAGTTTTTATTTACATTTGAAATGTATTATGATTATAAAAAAAATTATACCTAATGTGTACATTATCAAAATTAGTGTTTAGGAAAGCTTCTATCTGAAGCTGAAACATTGTTTTTTTTTTTGCATAGGTACTTGAAATGTACTGTTTAATAAAGTAATCGTATGGAGATTTCAACGGAATTATACGTTTTGAGGGGTTTCCTGAATTACAAACACTATTTCAGTGACGCATATCGGCCTGTATTCAATAAAATAATATTAGAGTAAAGTCGGTATATATATCGAACACCATTCTTGTTTTAGGTAATATAACTTTGGTTTATTATTTAAAATCAAAATTACTTGTGATATTTCTGAGAAAAAAAATAAAAAATTTGTAATTGTCATGAATCTTTATTTGTTTTATAATTTCCCAGACATGGAAATATCAATTTATTAACTTCTCAACTGGAAGTTATTGTAATCGGTCAAAAAAGGTCACTATAGTATATTTACACTATTTTCAGAAAGATGTCTGTGTGTGTGTGGATGTACGTACGTACGTATGTGCGTGTCATTTTTCACGTTCACGAAATCTCGTAAATAAAAAATGCTATTGACTTCGTTGGGGTGCCAATCAACCCCTAAGGGGGTAAAAAGGGGTGTAAAGTACGGAAACAATAAAGAATCATTATTCAAGTATTTATAATCAAACCGTGTTGGAAAGTTGATTGTGTGGACCTAAAGAGTCTCACCCCACCTCAAGCTTGTTTTTTCAAAAGTTTTAAAACAAATTTCCGTCGAAAATTTTTACCTACACCTCTGCCAACAATTGATTCGACAATAATAAACAAACAAACAAACACTAATATAAACATTGACTTTCATATTTGTTGACGAGCAACGACGACGTGACGTACGCACCCAAAAGCCACCTATACGATTCCAATTGTATTCCTGAAAGAGCTGAACATTTACGTGTCAATTTTATGCTACTCAGGCGTGGTTGTAATTGGGTAGTACAGTGGCGTTGTTTCCCCCCCCCCCCCTCCCCCCCCCTCCCCCAAGCGCCCAGCCATCGGCATCACAACCCCACTGCAATAAACAGGGTGAATGTTTGAACATGGTACTGTAACGGCATGTTGGGATGTAGTCTCTTGAGCCGTACTTGCTTGCTTGCTTACTGTTGCTACTGTTGTTTGTTGTACCAGTTTGTTATGCATGCACCAGTGGTATTAAACCGGTATGATTATGGGTGCTATTTTAGCATGATGATATGATAATGTGTAGTTGGAATTTAATTGTTATAATTGTTTCTTTAACCCTTTGGACGCGAAAGTTGACTGAAGTCGATTGTATTTTTTCCCTTCGACGTGAAAAACACCGTTGCACGCGGAAATCGACTTTTATCGTGGAAAAAAATGTGTAAATATCAATGAAATATTCAGGAAAATACTTGACACCATCCTTTAGTAATTTTTTCTTGTAAATTTTATATTTATGTAAAATAAATATATTAACAAAAATAGTTTTACTAAAACATCAATCCTCAATATAAACAATTTCTTGCAAAATTACATTGTGAAATCACAACAATTCCAAATAACATCAGAGAACTATTGAAAAACACAGAAAACTATGAAAGTCTAATGAAATTCATAATAAACACAAAAATTCAACATTTAAAAATATTTTTTTTTTTTTACAAAATAAAATAAAATAACGACAAAAGAAATAAAATCATCATTTATGTAACCCCTACCCTGATTGAACCCTCACCCACAATTAATATTTTTATCGTCAAATTTGCACACTTTTTTTCGCAACTTAGTCGCGTCCAAAGGGTTAACATAAGTCGATGATAAACTGTATTTGTTGTAAATGTTTCTATATTTAATTTTAAATGTCTATTTGTGCCTAGTATTAGAAATTGAATAAAATTTGTTAGCACTTTGAACAGATTACTAATTCTGTATGATTTGTTCTAGAATCTAGAATAGTGGCACTTTATTAACAGTAAACTGTCATATAAGTTTGATACCCCGTTTAAAGTCCTTCTAAGCTAAAATAATTTATTTAGTTTTCAAAATTTGTATATGCTTATTTTTATTTTCAAATACTGGAAAATATATTATACTTTTCAAATGACGAAAACATCAAACGTAAATATCACGTGAATCATTGATATTAGACAGAAATGTTAAGAATATTTTTTGTTCATTATAAAATTCCAAGGTTCATTTTATTATAACTTAACGTTTACGAATTAAAGCGCGAAAAAAGTAGTTTTTGTGAATTATTTTAAAAACTAGTTAGCGATTCTGCATTAAAATATCAAATATGATAATCTTAACACTTAATTCTCTACATTTTTTGTTATTTACACCATACATTTTCTATGTGACAAATGGAGTTAATACTCGCCTTTATAATATAGCTGGGAAACATTTTACTTCATTTAAAAGGCTTCATTGCATTATTTCTTTAAATATTATTTTAATGTTACCGAAGGTATAAATTTGATTTTATTTAAACACTGCAGGCAAACGGTCGCAATTACAACTTAATATCAAGAGGTTGAATTTGTAGAATATGAAATTATCTTTAAAACAGATATTGCTGTTTTAATCTGCGTCTGACAAAACTTTTACATTAAATAAAAACAGACTATAAAATAAAATTACAAAAAAGAATTTGTTATCTGTAAAAATTGTTCCTATTATTTTTTGATCTATATTTAGTAGGGTGTTTTTTTTATTTTTATTTTTTCGGTCCCATTGGCTTATGTTTTAGCTTTGGATCAAAAGTTAATTATCCCAAAATATCAGACTCATAGATCAAACCTGTGAACGGCGCAAACCGAGTCTTTTTCCCATTTGATTAACATGGGAAAAATTATTTTTTTACTAATGCGTGAATATCTCGTTGAAAAATTTATTTATTTTAATTTCTTATAGCAGCATATTATAGAGAATTAAATCCCCAAGTGCTCAATTTATAGATCCAGTATATGTTCGGTTGAACATTTTCATAAAAAGTAAAATTTAATTTTTATGATAATTTTTTAACAAACATATCTTAAAATTTACTGGATTTAAGAAATGAGCACTTAATTCTTTACAAAATATTCTTCTTTCAAGAATTTTTTTTTTCAACGAGATATTCACGGGTAATTAAAAAAATAATTTTTCTCATGTTAATCAAATGGGAAAAAGACTCGGTTTGCGCCGTTTACAGGTTTGATCTACGAGACTGAAATTTTGGAACAATTAACTTTTGATCCAAAGCTAAAACATAGGCCAATGGGACCGAAAAATAAAAATAAAAAAAATAGAAAAAACACCATAATATTTTGACCTTTTTACTGTATCGATGATTTTAGTATAAACTGTACTAATTTTTTTTTGTTGTGTATTTCTCTCAAGGAAAAAATTAATTCCATTTAAAATTATGTCAGTATGATTCTGCTTCAGAAATATGATTTTATATTTTTTGAAAGTATGTTTTAGATTTAACCAATATCGTGTGTAAATATAATTTCCATAGTAACCATAAGAGAATGCTTCAGTTAGTGATATAGCACGGTGTGTAAGTCGTAAGTTGCAACCGCTGTCGGTGTGCTTATGTGGGATAAGAAGTGGCAGTGTTGGTGGGGTTAATGCGTGCAAAGGGGGCAGAGTGAATGTAATTCGATCAGTTTAAATTGTTAAACGTATTGCTGCTATGTTAGTGGATGATTGGATTCGTCTTGCGTCGTTAGGATTAAGAAATGTTTATGTGGTTCAATTTGTTTGCATGCATGCATATTATAATATATAATTTAGTTGATAAATGGTAGTGTAACGTTTTAGGGTTCAATTGCTTTTAATAATTTCATTTAACCTTTAATAGGTTCGGTAGAATGACCTGTAGGTGCTCGGAAACGTAAACACTGCTATACTCAATAAATAAATTTAATTTTAACTACACTTACACTATGTCTTTACAAGAGCTAGTACTATATCTATTACACAAAAACTAAAACTATTTCGATTACAAAAAAAACTATTTCAAATACAAAATCTTTCACTATGTTTATTACACAAGACTTACACTATTTTGAATATGAAATGAATTCTCCTTAGCTTGCATTACAGGGCTAAGGTAGCTACACTGGTTCTTAGATTTATTTTAACACCTTCGGCACTTTATAAATTATTGTGTTTCTCATGACTCTGTGCTTACAACTGACTCAATACATATTTTTCGAGGTCTCTCTACAAAAAGGATTACCTAATCTTACAACTAATTTCTACAAATCATTATATAATAACCCAAGCGGCTATAATATAATATTGTTACAGTAGTTTTCTTACATTGCAATGAATGAAGATGTGTTTTTTGTGTGTAGTATAAATGGTATATTTATCTTTTATATGCTATAGGTGCTCGCGGTTTCGCTCGCGTGGATCTTTAGTTATTTACTACATTATTTTGTTTAATATTTATTGGTTTAGGCAGCGTATTGCAGAAGAGCTCGCTGGCGGAAAACTTTTTTCCGACTTGATTTACTATTATCGTCAACGCTTATTCCTTATGCTACCTAACGAAACAAAATATGTATAACCTATAATCTAGGCAAAGAACATATCTATGAATTTAAAATATCTACAATGGAAGCCACAGGATTTTCTTATACGTAATACTGAGAGTGAACAGTGTACGTGTTTCTAATTGTATTAAAATTATTTCTGACAAACTAATAAAAAATAGAATTAATGGGACATACATAATTATAGGTAAAATTCTCAACAACATGTATCAAATGATTTTTTTAAACGTCACATTAAACCAGAAACGGATGTTTATTCTTAGCAATTTGAAATAGTGCGAATAAGAGAAACATAACTACTTCTATGCTTTTATTGTATCTATGTTTTTCTTGGCTTCTGGGTATAGCTGTGTTTATTAGTTGTTTATTAATGAATTTAAAAATGCAATTTTTACTTTTTTATAATATGTATATGAAATACATATTATTTTGTTAAATTTTGGTTGAAATTAGAGGTGTACCGGATTTCCGGTCGGAACTCATGATATAGATTTAAAGTGAATATTTTAACGTCACTTATTATTATATTATTATTATTTTTATATTATATTATTATTGACACTGTAAATGTAATTACATTCGACCGAAAATAACGTATGCTATACAAATAGTTTTCGAAGCTGTAAAAATTGCAGAATATTTAGAAAACACCTTTTTTATAATTTAATGTATTTTCTTAAAGAAATATAGAACAAAGTTATATTCATTTAAGATAATAATCTATGTCTTTATATTTAAAATATAATAGTAGTGACGTTAGACGTAAATTCCGGCCGGAATTCCGGTACATCACTAGTTGAAATTTCGATATTTTTCTTAATATATTATTTTTTTGTTAAGAATTGTGTGCATTAGCGTTGAATTTAGGGTATATCTACACGGAGAGAAAAATCTTAGAAAAATTACTGTGCTCTGCACTATAAACGATGTGCGAAAGTCGAATATGGTCAATTTTATACGGTAAAATAAGAAAAATTAAAATTCATAATATAAAAAGTAAAGGACACAATAGTATTTTTTAAAATACAGGCCAGCGAAATTTATAAAACAGCACAGTAAAAAGTTCCTATCTCGACAAATTTGTATTTTTTAATTGTTTTTCTTAAAAAAAATGCTATTTAAGTTGATGTAAATTATTAGGCGGTCTGATAAATTTTACAATACTGACTTATAAAATTCAATGATATTTCAAAGATATCTGGCAAAAGCAGAAAGAAAGAAAAAGACAGAAGATACCAATTATGTTGAAAACACAAAAACTAAAAATGTGATATCTCATTAACTGTTTATCGTGGAGATGTATGTATGGTTTTATTTTGTTTGTAAAACGATTCTCTAAAAATCATACGCATCATGTCTAGATCTCAGATTTATGGTTTTCGATATATCTTAATGGAAAGTTAGGATATAAAGCAAATTTTACTATCAGCATAAACAAGGTAGTAAGGTTCGAGTACAGTCGGCTATTTTCGATCTTCCGACGGCCTATAAGCTGACAGTTACATACATATTTAGAATGTATATTTGTTTTAAAAGTACATATTGTAATTGTGTAGTGTTTTCTATTTTAAAGATATTTTTCTATGTTATCGTGATTTTAAAGTATTATATTTTAATTTATATTCAAAATTGTTTTTAGTGTGAATAATATTTAAAGCGGGACGTGTAGCATATTTAGATTTAAAATGGCTATGATTGTTTTTATTTTATTAAAATTATTGTTTTGTGCGAATTTTAAATGAATGTGGGTGATAAATGTTTTACAATAATGTTTTGTTCGGTTTTAATGTGTTATTTTTAGAAGTTTTATTTGTAAAATAAGTTTTGACAGATATAGGTTAGTTTAGATTTTAGATATTGAAAATACGTTATTTTATATTTAATTTGTTCTGTGAATCGGTCTCTTTGCACATGTATTGGTTGTCATATCTTTATGTAAATTGTTCTACAACTATATTTGTAAACTATTATTAGTTGTAAAATTCAAAACAATGTATATTATATAAATAAATCGATAACTTTCTTAAAATGAAATTGCTTTTTATTGTTTTTACCTTTCTGTTTGAAAAAAAAATAATAAGCTATAGAAATTTTACTGAATCGGTAAGGCCGGTAAGGCAGTTTTCTGATACAGCGTTCCAAAAATTACCATGCTAGCACCGTAATTTCTACCGTGATAAAAAAGCAATTTATATAATGTAAGCACTGATAATTTTTATATGGACGTATAAATATTTTTTACTTGTATCGTCGATTGCGCACGCATTATAAGAGAGCACAGTAATTTTTCTAAGATTTTCTGTATAAAAATTATCATGACTTTTCTCTCTGTGTAGGTGCGGATCATGAATAGATTTTATTTTATTTTAAATGGCGTTATAATATTTATTTATATTAATACTTTATGTATATTTCATATACGTAGGTATAAGAAAGTAAAAAAACAAACAAACACGTAAATCAGATAAGTGGTTCTCGAGAGATAAGAGCCACTAATGGACAGACAGACAGAGAAACGTTGCCTTTTATAACACTTAAGGATATAATACACCGTCACATATGTGTATTACTTAATTGACACAACTGGTTGTGACAATTGTTTAGCACTTTAAATTTTAAATAAAATATAAAATAATGAGGATAAAGTTTATTTTTTCGGATTTTAGCGTTCCTTTTTCAAATAGAATTTTCATATTGAACACAATAATAATTGCTATAAAAAAGTAAATAAGGATATTACAGATGTATTTTTTATGTTTGCATATTTCCCATTTGTATTCGTAATTGATATTTGAGTTAAAATTGCTTGCGAAAGCCGATTTATTCAATTATAGAAAGTGAAATAATATAATGTTGACGTTATTTCCAATATAACGAATATCTTTATGAGTTCGTTCGATGGTATTTGTTCGATATGAAATTTATTTTTCGATTAATTATATTGACTATTTAATTAGTATTTGCTATTTAATCGGACTGTTTATTTTTCAAAATTATTACTTTATTTATTCAGTATGAATTTCAAGATATCATAAGTTTTATTTTTTGTGTAAATAAATCTCAGTTTATTTAAAAGTTCTACTAAATATGATTAAAATTGTTTAAAAATGATTTTTAATATATCCGAATGAGACACCTTATAGAGAATTTTCTACTCTTTAATTTTTGTTTTGCAATTTTTTCACGTGCAAATACTCAAATCCTATATAGTGCGTCATACCGTATGCGAATGTATAGCCATACTTTCTCCAGGCTCTAACACGAAAACGGTTGTTTTAAAAAAAAATGGAGAGACCCTTTTTTCATAAGAATTTAATAATATCCAATTTATATATTAACCTTATTGACCCCAGAGCCATAAGAAGCGAGATATTCGTGAATAACCGACATGATATCGTTGGGGACTTTTTAAACAGCAATTTTTTTGGCAGTTTGGTTCAATTAATATCTAAAATTACTGGACTAGATTTTCAAATAATATAATAACACTTTATATGTGTCCTAAGAGTCACGACCAGCTTGTTTAAATAAATTTTATTTCAAATATTGAAATTTGTTAATAACTTTTTCTAATTGTTTAATTTTAAGTTGATTTGTTGGGGTTGCTAAATGATAGATCTAAAAGATTGGAGTAATTTTTGCTTATAATTTTTTTAAATATCTCTTACCGTTTAGGAATTATAATTTAATAACACTGTGCCCAAACCGTGAGTATTGGGTCACGGCGCGGCGGTCAGCTCTAGCACCCACTAAAAAGTAAACCGAAATTGAACCGGTTAGAGTAGAAAAGGCTGTTAGTTTTTTTTATTGATACGTAAAGTTAAAATTCAATTTATACAATACTATTTCAATAATTTGTGACATATTTTTTGTAATAAAAGAAAATATCGTGCCCCCGCCCCTCCCCCAGAGAAAAATATGATAGGGCCGCTTCTGGTAGCATATATAATTACAGAAGAATAATGCTAAGTAATTTTTTGTGTAAAATTAAAACATCCCTGAAAAGTGTTAAATGTTTAGTTTAACGTTTTTTTCGACAATGTTCGCATATTTCCTGTTTTAAATGACTGTTGTTTTTTCCTGAGTTTTTAATTAAAACTTTAAGAAAATGCATAAAATATTCAGGATGGATTTTGATTAGTTTATTTTGCGAAATAATGTCTGGCAGTGTTTTCAAGTGCGGATAATTTTCAAGATAATTTTTCTTTGAGTGATACTAATTGCCAAGAAATTAAATTATTTAATTTTTTGTTAAACTTTTTTCGTTGTCTAAACATAATTTTCCAAGAACGCTAATTAGATACCGTTAATTTTTCTTTCATACATTTAGATTTTTAATATGTGCTTTTTAAAGTATTTAATTGATTTTTTATTACTCCTGGAAAAAGTTTGTAATTCTGATTATATTATAAGTTATTAAAAAGTCAGTGAAAACTCTGGTATTTATATATAGCTGTACAATTTAGTTAAAAGTATTTTTCCCACCTAATAAATTGTTAATAAATAATACACATACTTATATATAAATAATAAATATTTACATGAAAAACAAAAACATCAAAAATACTTGTTGAATGGAACAGTATGGTCTAGCACAGTGCTTCTTAAACTTTTTGATGCATCGGCTCCTCTTGAGTCTATATTATCTGACCGTACAAAATAATTTTTCATAATATCGCCACTGCTTTAATACCGTTGGTGTTTACATACCACGCGTGCGCAAAACTTGTCAAACACTTTAAGAGAACTGTCAGATAGGTTTGAAAGTACTTGCAAGCTAGAAAATTTTGTTAGCTCGTTTATAATACCGGACATGAGTGTTTATTGTTAGTTGAAACTTTATCAATTTGATCGAATGAGTGTTCAAATCGGTAGATGGGGTCACGAATTTAATTAACAGTTGTGAATATTTATTAAAAATACATTAACTAAAAACTTAATATTGTGGGGTCTGTGTTAAATCATAAAAAAACTGTGACAGACAATTCGGTCTATCCGGGAAGCGTCATTTTTACTATTTCTTAAGTTGGCAATACGTTTTGTGATTCTGACAGCTTTTTATGATTTTGCAATGTCAAATTTATACGTTTTTTGACGTGTTGTTAAAATATCAAAAAATACGAAAACAAGAATAAATGATGGAATTTTTTGTAATTGATATTCTATTATACATTTACATAAAACATTTGAATATGCCTTCGTGGTGGTGACGTTAATTCTCGCGTCAACGCTGATTGGTCAAGGAGTTGATGAGACTCATAGACATACAGCATGAACAGCGCATTCAGTATTAACACAATGGTGTAACATTTGTTCAAAAAGTGAGAGAGAGAGATGCAGTGTAGTTTGGAGTATATTTATCCCTTTTTCTAAGAATCTGATTGGTAGCTTACTACAGTTCAGGGTAGTATTTCTGTCAGATATATTTTTGTATATCATCTTGTGATTCTTGTGCAATAAGTTTTTTATTAGAAAAGTAAATAATATAAACAATAAACATACTATAATGGTTCATATTTGTTTTGTGTATAAGTGGCGGTTGGATAAAGATCCTAAAAGATATTTTCGCCGTTAAGTAAATAATATTTTCAATAATATTAAATAATACTTATCGGTAATTAATTAATTATAAATCTGTTGTCACAGATTCCCACTTAAAGAAGATGAAAAACAAAAATGGTTAAACATTATTGGTGAAAAAGATGCAATTGTGAGAAAATGGACAATGCTGTGTTGTTTACATTTTGATGAAAGTTGTTTCTATTATGGTCTACAAAACTTATATTATTTAGAAATCAACAGTCCTTTTTTTTAATAAAATTTTTTTATAACGTTAATTATTTTTTGTATTTTAACCTCTTTATATGTATGTATCTATGAATATTTTTTAATGTTCGGGGCCAAGAATGAATAGTTACACTCCTGTTTAAAAAAAGGACAAGTATATTCCAAACCTATTTCCATCTTTTTCTTTTGACACGTCTTTGTTTTCGAATCAGATGCGTGGTCCATGCTCTATGTCTATGATGAGACTACTTTTTTATCTTTATATACCTTGAACAAGCATTATAATATTATTTCAGGATCATTGATATTATATACCCAAGAACTGCGTTTAACTTATTTGCGAAGGACAATACTAGCGTCTCGTGTATCTTGAACCACGTGATAGCTAGTGACGTTTTAAGTTTAGAGAAAGAGAACTACACTACGTGAATATGTCTGAGAGAAGGCATTATATGTTGTTGTGTATATCTGTCTTTGTCGGGTCGAACGGATATTAGTAAAGTGGAACTATTTGCTGAATCATTCTCTATCTTGCAGTGGTGGGATAAATCTGTGTAGCGGCCTTGTGATGGCCATGAAGGCGCCAGTTGCACTGGGTTGTTGTTTTCTTTGTCAACGCTTTACCCTACATTTGGATGTCGAAGGTCGCACCGGAGATTATGTTATTTATTGGTTTTATGGACAGTTATTAATGTGATTCGTAAGACCAAAGATAAAAGTGCTTGTATTTATTTCCGTTATAATAAAAAGCTAAGCTGATGCTTTCTGCGAGGTATTAAATATAAATGATAGTCCACTAACAGTTCTAATGAAATGACCGTGATCAATGCGTGTTGAGTAGAAATCAGCGATCTATAAACGGTTGTGTCAATTGTACTCCATAAAATGCAGAGTATTAACAATGTTATACATTTACTACCACTGCTCTAAAATTCCGAGCAAATTGTAATCATAATTTGACACCTCGCAGATAGCGTTAGCATAGTTTTTGTTCTAGAGTGAATTCTTTATAATACCCAAGATTAAGGCTTTAAAATAAAAATAAAAATTTCGATGGGAGCGGGGGCGTCTAAAAATGTTTGTATACTGTTTCAGTTACAGTCTTCTAGTGTAGATATTTCAATTTAGGATGAATAGCAGACCATGTATATAGCAAAAAATGTGTTATTGTAAGAATTTTTTAATTACCTTTTTTGTACAATATTTTGGGTTTGTGAAAATGATTACTATTACCATATAGTTATAATAGAGTTCAGAAAATTCAAATTTCATTTCATTATCAATTAGTAGATATTTAAATTTATTTGAATATTTTCTGATATCAAAGAAGTTTAATATAAATATAAAAGAACGAATTAGTTAAAATTATATAATATACCTATGTAGGTATATTTATTTATTCATGTTATTTTATATTCTGTATGCTTACTCAATTTTGTATTCAATATATTTTCAGTTAGTTATTTTCACTTCAGTTTCTTTAATAAATAACCTCGAGTATTTTCTTTTGAATTTTAAATACTTTTCATGATTTATATGCTTGTAAATATATCACATTATTTGTATAGAAAGAAAAATAAAATAGCTTTTATCAGGGTTGCATTGATTTAAGTCAGATTTAAATTGCTTTGATTATTGTAAATTAAATTCAAGTGATTTTATACAGGCTATCCCGTAATTCAGGATTTATAGCGAAAAATAATAGTACAATTTTTAGATAAAAAAAGTTTCTGCTGTGGTAGGTATCTATGGATCCTGAGTTACGGGAAGTAATAAAATAATAAAGTAAAGTACAGTCGGGACTCGTTTATTCTAAGTCTCGTTTAGCTGAAATGCCGAGTTTCGTTTATTCGTAATTTTTTCTCCTTCTTCACCTCCCACCATTCTCGAGTCATGGCGTAAACGAACATATTTTTGAATTTTTTTGTAGAATGAATTAGAGAATTTGTATTCATCTCTTTGACTGTACAATATTTTTCAAAAGATTTTAATTTTTTTGATATTCATTGCATGCTACGAACGCAACGAAAATCATATCTATAGATTTGAGGTTAGGTCAGATAGAATACATACATATTATAATTTACACTTATCACCGTCGTCACTCGTCACCTTGCTCATATTTTGCCATATTCGAAATTAAAAGTAAAGTAAAATTATTTCACTATCACGATAAACTATTAACGATAAATATTAAATATGTACCAAGGTTTATAAAGTTGTCAAAATCACAGAACGTATTGCCAACTTAAGAATAGTAAAAATGACACTTTCCTAATAGACAAAATTGTCTGTGATAGCTTTTTCATGATTTTACAATGTCGAATTTGTACTTCTTTGATTGTATATGTTGTTAAAATATCAAAAAATACGAAGACAAGAATAAATAAAGGATTTCTTGTTATTGATATTCTATTATACATTTATAACATTTGAATACATCTTCGTGGTGACGTCAATTCCCGCGCCAACGCTGATTGGTCAAGGATCTATACATAACTTTGTGGGAGCCCCTCTCGACTTCGAATAAATGCGACTTCCTCGATTCAAAACGATTCAGAAGGTTTATAATAAACGAGTCCCGACTATAATAAGAAGTGAATAATTATTTTTATTGCAAATTATTATTTAATATATTATTATTTAATATAATGCCTGTCGTTATAGGAATTATATTTTCATATTCATATAAAATTTTCATATAAATTTAAACAATTTTGATTAAAAAACTCCAGTTTTCTATATTACATTCTATTAAAAAAACACGAAATGACTCGTCCCATAAAATTCCGAATAAGCTATACCATACATGATATTTACGCACTTTATTATAATTTAGAGTCCCTTACAATTCTTGACTCTTTCGTTTTTTTTCATACAAACACACACACAAACACATCACATAATGTCCACCTACCATCCCAGTCGGTATGATTTACGTGGCCAGTAGATACTTGTCGCATATACGCAAGAGTTCAAGGGTCATGTGTGTGTGGGGGAAATGTGTGTGTGAGTGTGTGTGTGTGTATGTGTATCATCTGTACGTGCATTTGTGTTGGTTTAGGTTTTTATACTCACAGTGAACAATATTTATGTTCTGTAGATGGAAAAATAGCCGAGGCTTGGTTATCAGCGCCTCCACCACCGACATCCCGGCCGTTGGAATGTTGAGGTCAAAAATAAACTGTTCATGTAAAGAGTTGTTGTTTTGTAGGTTTGATGTGTTATACACAGAGTTTATATTTACAAATAGTTAACTAGTGAAAATATTCGCAACTTTTCATAATGACTTGTACCTACAGGGTGTCCCAACACTGTGTCAAATATTTTATTTATTATAATAAATGGAAGACAACTTTAAATGCAAAAGTTGTCAGGATAGAGAAGTAACAAATTTTGAAAATAGTTACATTTATACAGAATGTCCTATAAGTTATATATTTTTTAAATACAAAGTATATTTTTTTAATTGATAATCTAAAAGCATTAATTTTTCTAGGTATTTTGATATAAGCTTGTGTGAGAAATTTTTGTAAGAAAATTTGAATATTTCCAATAACTTGTAATTTTCTTATTACAACAAAAAAAATTTGTTCTTTGCTAAAAGTAGTTTTGGCATATACCTACTCTATTATTGCGATCTTACATCAAACATTTACAAAATGGTATCCTTTGTACAGGATGTATAGTAATTCTAAACCTAATATTTTTCATAATTTTCAAATGCAGCACCCTGTATATTTTCACATTTTCTGATTTCTTATTTATAGCCTGAAATGATTTTTAGTTAGTTACTCAAAACGACAAACAAAAATTGATTAATAGATCAAAATATTTATATTATTGAGACCATAATGACTAATTTTGTCTTTCTTTTTTTCTAGGTAAGTCACATCATCACATCCTAGATATAATTTCAAAAATGTGAGTTATTTTATATCATTTAGTTAATAATTTTTATCGTCCATGTATTGATTTTGCATCCACGTAAAAAATAAAAAAGTAAAAAACGGTAAACGGATTAGTGTGAATAAAAAAACACGATAAACAAAATTAGTTTTCCAATTCGAAATTTAAATTACAATTATCCGGTACAATTCACCTTTCGACATCTATAGAAGAATTAGGGGCTTTGTGGATCAAAAACACGTAAATTGAATAATTAGTTGTTTTAAAATCAAAACAATTTCATGACGAATAACTGCTTGTTGTAATATTTGAAATATCAAAACAACTTTCATTTAAATCTTTACTAATCTGCGATTATGAAAGTACATTTCATGGTTTGGAATTAGCGTTCGTTGGTGTAACCGCAATGTATAAAAGTTCTGATTCAAAACAACAGTTTTTTTTATTATACAAAGTAGTAACCTCACAAAGAACAGAAGAACTGTATTATGGGATGTTGCAATTTTCTGAAAATTTATGTAAATACAATAATACCTACAAAGTTTTTCTTTCATTCTGTGAAATTAGAAATGTTTTGATGTTCGAATTTTTTATAGTTATTACTTTTTGTTGCATTTTTTGTAGTTATACGAAGATAATTTTTATTTCTTTTTTGAATTATATCAGTTTTTATACTAAATTATAACAGTATATTTATATATTATATAGGGTTACTCAAAAGTAGAAATTGGGTGCTTTATTTGCATCTAATTTATATAAAAAAAAAATATGTAGGTATCGAAGTTTAATGGGAAATTCAAGTGAATTTTGCGATTAATTCTCAGAAATGTTTATAGAAAACCATTCTTGGGGAAAAATTTCATTTAAAAAAAAAATGCTAACCGACGTAGATCTAAATTTTGAGAATTAAATCAACGAAGATCTTTTTGGAAAAAATGGTTCCGAGTATAAAAGTTTCATAGAATTAATTGTAAAATTAAAAAAATGTATTATTGTGAGAATTTGTTAATTTAAAAAAAAAGATATTACGTTAAAATCGTTAAAATCGTATATTTTGTAATTTAATTGTGACAGCGATAACTAACAATAAGGATATAATATTTTCTGTAAAACTGTCAATTAAAATTACGTTGTTAATTACTTTGGCCTATATTCTGACATATCATTAATCGTTATATCACTTCCGTTACTATGTATGAATTTATCTACATCACTGCACATAGAAGTGATTTTAGAATCAGTTTATTTTACTGAAACAAATTAACTGTAAATATTTAATGTGCGTGGAGCTAAAATGATGATAATTACTGTCAAAATTAGATTAAGTGTGATATTATTATAGTATGTGATGTTTAAACTTTATGTATATGTTATGTTATTAGTTAACATTATCAAAGGTTCAAATTAGTTCTCTTTGTTATAGTTTCTAAATATTTTATGTGAATTAATTGAAAATATGACTAATTTCTAATTAATATAATTTAATGAATTAAATTGTTAATTTATATGAATTGTTAAATGTAAAAATTTTTGCGTCGAAAATCAATTTAAAAAAATTAAATTATACAATTTTTTACTACAGTAAAAACAGTAATAACAAGATGTAAAAACTATGATCTTGATATTGATCTAATATTTAGTTTAAACTGGTTGAAATGGATGATTGAAAATGTGGGTAAACTTATTATGTATTATTATATATTACAAATTATATTAAATTTTATTAAAATAAAACACTTTAAATGTGATACCTCGTTTTTAAATTGTGCGGTACTCGTGTAATTTTTTTTTTTCAAAAATATTGCATTATATTTAAATTTAGTAGGTAAACAGTTTTGAATACATTGATATGTTATTTAAAAATGATATGTGTTCGAAGATATTGACATAATTATTGAGTATATAATAATATGTACAATGTACATATATTTTGAATGCAGATATGACCATTATTAATTTATTTTTTTATTTTTTTGAGTTGAGGTGAAATAAATAAAAAACACTAGTTTTTTAATAAATGATTTTTATTCGCATAAGCGCTTTTCGGAAAATTGTATTTCCTTCTTCAGTGTTCTTAATAAATAAACGCATAGTACAATGTATTAATTATTCTTTTCTGTAGTAAATTATTTGTATGAATGAATTAAAAATATACATATATGTATGTCAAAAAATGTCTACAAATTAAAATTGTGTGTTTTTAAATTATTTGATCTAAACTCAAAAAAATAAATAATATGTGTGTATAATACATATATAGTTGATAATAAATTGTTGTGTTGTCAGTCACAATTTTTATTTATAAAAAATAAAAATAAAAACAATTTCAAATATTATCCAGTCATGATTTTTCACAAAAATTTATTTTATTTTTATGAATAACAACGTCAGATTCATCTGTTGAAAATTCTGTTTACAAACTGTTGAAAAATCCATAGAATGTTGTTCTAAGAACAAAAAGTAGGAATCAATATATAAATTCCCTGCTGCTGGAACGGGAAGAACAATCGCAGAAAAGACGAGTTTCCTTTTTGGAACAACACCTATGTATATGTGGTTAGGAGCGGAACAGTTGGTGGTCCGGGAGGGAAAGGGGGGGGGGTGATAGCAGGCCCGAGTGAAGGGAAGTGGGTCGAGAGAGGAGGGGTTTAGTGCAATGTGCTGCTGACTGAGTTTTTGTGGAGCAACAGAAAAAAAACCCTGTGGTTATACATAATTCATACGCCGGCTCCATCTGAAATCTAAATGTTTTGCGTGTATCTCTATCGAGTGAAGAAAGATACGTCCGGGTGTATTGTCAGGGCTGTATCTGTAAGTTTTGATACAGAAATTTAAATAATTCATTTCTTTTTTTATAAGATTGGCAATATACAGGCTGTCACGTAAACATACCGACAAACTTTCAGGAGTTGTAGAGGACATTAAAACAATCGCTTTTTGTTGATAAACTCATGTCCGGAAACGAGCCATTTCAGCTGTAGAGCAAAAAAGGACCCCGCACGAATGCAATGTATTTTGTCTTTTTGTTGAAAAAAGTATTCTGATCAAAAGTTTTAATGGGTATAACCAACCTACCAAAATTAATAGTTTCTGCTCTAGGGGGCACCCAAATATTATTTTTGTTTATCTCCTAAAGGATAAATTTTTAGAAATTTGAATGCACCATTTCAAAATGCTAATTTTGCTCTACTAATACCCGCATAGATACCGTTATATTACATTTCATTGGTGAAAAGAAACACGAAAATGGTAAATGCGACATCGCTTACGCGTAGACTTATATCCGGTATTATAAAGGAGCTAACAAAATTTGCTAGCTAGCAAGCACTTTCAAATGGGGTATTAATTCTGAACTAGTATCTATGGATTAGCTATGGAATTTAGAGCAGTGACACTTCAACTAATTGTAATACAGTTGGCATCTTTCACCGTACAAAATAATTTTCATATCACCACAGTTTTAATCCGTGCGCGAAACTTGTCAAAGTCTCCAAAAGAACTGTCATATAAGTTTGATATCTCATTTGAAAGTGCTTGTTAGCTAGAAAATTTGCTAGCTACTTTATAATACCGGACATGAATGTGTTGTATTGATTGGGGTCACATCATATTCAAGTGATTTTTTTTTTGTAGAGCAACGTTATTACGGTTCTGTATTATTCTCCTTTTCTCTGTGATATTGTCCTCTTCAACTAGATATCGTTTCTTTTCGGCCATCAGACGAGAATGTTGTATGTTTTTATATGTGCAAAACAAAGATGTTGATCCGAAATTGAGATTTCAAATGTATTGCGCGGGCGACTTGCCGCAAGCATGTTCTCAAGTTTAGTTAGTATTGTGTTTAAATGATTCCACACTTGTTGTTTGAATTGCTTGCTTTTATATTGTGGCGTGGAGGGCAACGTTAACCCCGGATTTATACTGTTGACCGACCTCTTTGGAGTTTCAATTTTTTACTTTATTTTTATTGAAAACTGTTATTCTTTCACTGTCGTTTAGAAGATTGGGGTTGACTGTACCTAGGGGTGGGGGTATTGTTGAGGTGTGTGTTGTTATTTAGCGAAAAGTTAAATAAATTTATTTGTTACCGCATTTTTTCTTTAGCGGGGTGGATGGGGGAGATAAAGTATATACTCTTTTTAGTTTTCTGTATCGAAATTGAAAAATGAAATACTAATGATATGAATACTGTGTCCGTCCATCTGTCTGTCACAACCTAAATAATGACCGTTTGTAGCTGAGATTTGGCATAGTTATAGAAAATGGTATTACTTAAAAATGGACTTTATATTACGATGTTATAAAAAATCTTAAGCCAGTATAATAAAGATTAATTTAAACATTTGGATGCGAAAATCGACAAAAATCGACCGTATTTTTTCGCTTTCCGTGCAAAAACCGACTAGTCCACTACTCAAAAAAAAAAAAAAGGTTAATGTCAGTGAAATATTCAGTAAAGTCCTTCACCCCCACATTTGTTTATTCATTTTTATAAAAAAATAATTTTTTTTGTTTTACTTAACTACTAGTCGTCAATATATGCAAAATTAGACCACTTTGATTTTTCTAGGGAAATGTACAAATTTTTAGTTTCACTACATGGTCGCGTTAAAAAGGTTAAGGAATCGAATAAATAAAATTGATATTATATGTGTAATGCGTATAAAAAAAAACATCTAACAAAGTTAAACACAATGAATTTATAAAAAATATATATGTGTCATTGCTTCCGATAATTACGCGTGAATTTTTATCAGAATATATTTTGTTTACAAAGATTAATTAGTTCCTGTCATCGTGCTCTTGCGAAAGGCGGGAGATGAATAATAGGGCACTAATTAAAAAACGTAATTTGTCATTAAAATCTGACAATGAGCATTGCATAAATTAATAATACATATAATTAAATATAAATAATTATCTAAACAGCTAGAATTTTTATTTAAACAAGAAAGATATAATAAAAATCATATGGCATGAATAGTTGTTGAATATTTTGACATATTACCTAGCGTGTCATTTCGAAGCAAACTTCATTGTTATTCGAACATGAGATGTAACAACCAGAAAGTTTAACACATATAATATGATGGATTCATTGTCTCTGGAAATAATTACTTTTTAACGATGTCCTTAGCGTAGAAATAATAAATTATAAATCAGGACGATGTGAATCTATTGTAAAAACTTTACCATTGTCTTTCGGCCGTGTATGTACGTCCTTCGAAATTCAACGGAAAATTTTATCCACAGCAATTTTTTCGTATGATAAATTAGACTTGTCATCCAGGAATATGAGCGAAGGGTGACTTCGACTAAATCAGAAAATTTCCTGCAGTTATAAATATCATTTTATCAACATTATGTACACAAGAATGCCCAGTGTGAAGTGCAAAGGGAATGAAACGTATCTCTGAGAGGGGATCTCTTTTTTTCGATAATAATTTAAATGCCACTGAAATATTTTGTTTTGTTGAACAGTTGTCAGGAATTGAATATTTTTATGGAATGAGTAGAATTAATGCCATCTCTGAGATGTGTTTATTTAATTTAAATGTTGTCAATATTCCTTTCTGACAGGAATCATTTATTTCATTCAAAATTATGATGTCTTGACTAATACTTTTTTATAGTTGTTTTCAACATATAAACTTTATACAAATACCATGTCAGTATTGATCGAAACTTATTATTATTTGTAAAAAACTATATACAAAATTAGGGATCACTTCCCCCTCCCCAAAAAAACGTTGAAAAAAGTGTTTTATAACACAAAATCTCTATTTTCATTTCATATTATTTGTATAATTTTCTCTGTTTAATTTATATTATAAAACACAACGTCTCTTTGTCTACCCGTTAATGCGCTTATCACTTGAGAAGCACTTATACGATTTACATGTGTGTGTGTGCAAGTTAGAAAAAAGTTTACCGCCAGCGCGTTCTTTTACAATACGCTGCCTAAACCATTAAATATTGAACGATATTAATTTAACTTTATTTTTCAAAAATCCTAAACAATTCACACCCATTTCTATTTATTGTTTGGTGTATAGTTTATTTGCCTCGAGTGCTAAGATATCACTTTTAGGAGTATATCTATTTTTTGATTTTCGTTTAGTAATGAAACTAAACCAATAATCCCAGATCTATATTTTACACCGAATTCATTTCGTACATAGTAAAGTAAATATCGTCTTCTCGCATCAAATATTATTTTGTTCGTTGTAGAACTTTATATTCGGAGATAAATTGAGTTGAAGTGATCAGCACATATTTTATGAAGAATGAAAAATGTGTATATTCGAGAGATCTAATAAAAAAAGAACTCTGTATAAAATTCAATTTCGCTTAACGTGCGGTGGGCGATGATTTGTGTCGGTTCTTTAGGGGTTTTGGGATACCCTTGCATTTGTTAGAAATTGTCACATGCATATTTGCATTGATGGAAAATTGTTAAATTGTTTCGTTTTATATTTATACAGTTCGATGAACTTATTAAATTAAAGTGGAAATGTTTTGTTAGACTACGACGAAGCAAAGAGTGAGAGAGAGGAACAGGGGTGGGGGAGGAGGGAGTGAGATAGATATATAAATGTTTTAAAAAGTATAGTATATATGTATGTTTCCATAATAATATATAAATTTAATTTAAAATTGTACTTTGTATCCTATTTGTCACGTGATTAGTAGCGCGTCTGGCACATCTGCCAGTGGTGTGACGTCAGAAAACATGATATACGTCAAAATACTCGGTCCCAAAGATTCATATTGATTTGTTACTTTGAATAAGCGTTATGGCGAGAAATTTTTCATTTGAATTGAAAAACATAATTTTCAGCGTTTTTCTTGGTATTATTTTCTATTACATACATACGTACAGTTTACAATATGTTTAAAATTGTATTACATAAGAAACATTAAACAGCTACCTAAGGCTTTTTTAAGAGGATACATTAATTGTAAGATCAAATTACCCTATGTTTGTAAAATGTTATACGAAATATTTTTTGTAATTCAATTTCATGAAATGTGGCCTGGACAATAATTATCTGTGTCTTCTAGTTTATTTTGTAAAAACAATACATTTACAAGAAAATAATAACATAGTTATATTTCACATTTCTATATTGGCATCATTGTCACTTTTGTCAGCATGATACTTAACATCATATAATACATTAGGTACGTATTTTTTTTTTACGATTTCGGCGACAGATGTCTCTGCGTGCTACAATTTGTAGCTCGATAATATGATTCGCTTCATGGCCATTCTTTGACAGTAAAAACTCAATTGTTGTAATATGTGCTTCGTTTGTTGCAGTGCCTTTCAAACTTTTTTCCTGGCGTTAGTCCATACTAATATTATAAATGTGAAAATAACTATGTCTGTATGTTTGTTACCTTTTCACGTCTAAACTGCTGAACCCATCTTAATGAAATTTGGCAGGGAGATGAGAAAGGACAAAGACTACTTTGTATCCCAAAATTGATTAGATAAAAAAATCCAAAATCCAGATAGTACTAAATATGTGTGACAAATCATGTTTTTATCTGAATTCAGTCAGTAAGGACGTCACAGTCTATCACCAGACGTGGATTACTGTGAGAATAAAGGTTAACCTCGGGACGATTGAGGTTTTATATTATATTAAATAATATAAATCAGGTTTCTCATCGATTTCGATTCAAAATCTTAGGCTAGATTTAGGTATAAAACATAGTTTATAAAATGTGTTTAGAATTGGATAGGTTATTCAAAAATGTAGAAATATATAGGGTGTTCTATTGGAAATTTTTGAAAAAAATTAAGTTCAGAGTTTTGATACACCCTGTACAAAGAATACAATTTTGTAAATGTTTGATGTAATATCGCAATAATAGATCATATGCCAAAACTATTTTTAATAGAAAACAAATTTTTTTTGGTTGTAATTCGAAAATAACAAGTTGTTGAAAATATGTCAATTTTTTTATAAAAATGGCCATAATTTTTAAACCGCTCAGTATAACCACACACATGCTTATATCAAAATATAAAAAAAAATGCTTTAAGATTATCAATCAAAAAAATACACATTATATTTAAAAAAACATAACATTGATTTGTAACGCACTTATGGGACACCTATATAAATATAACTATTTTTAAAATATGCGGATTGTCTAACCTGACAACTTTTGTATTTAAAGTTTTCTTCCATTTGTTATAATAAATGAAATATTAACTTTGGCACAGTCTTGGGACCGATTTGGATGATTTTTTGTTTGGTGTGGTTCCATCTAAATTTTATCAGAATCTGACTTTGAAGATACGCACCTCAAAAGGGGGAAAAAATAAAAACGACATCAGAAACTGTTAAATTTAATTATAAGGTATACTTATATTCATTTTTAATTAAAAAATGTGTTATAACGTCATTCGTTTAATGCTTGTAAGTCGTCTACCTTAAAATGTCTTATCAATGAAAGAAATGGGAATGAAAGAGAAATATACACAAACAAACTAGAAGTCAACCATTTTACAGAAAAACGTTGAGTGGGATGTGTGTTTACCTACTTCCGTATATTATTTTATAAAGAGCTTCTAGTGTTTTCATTTTGTTGATACACCGAAGCCAATGGACGTAACAATAGCAGGTTGTTTTGAATTTATGAAGACTGCATTGTTTGTCCACAATCAAAAATAAAAACCGGAAAATCATTTTGTGTGATGGAGTGTATTGATATGTGAAAAACAACTTTTATTTGTTCTACAATGCATTATATTTCTTTATTTTTCTATTTGAAATGTGTTTTATGACTTGTGTTGGGGCGTGTGTGCTCGACGTTGTCAAATTTAATTTAATTTTATATTAACCCAATCGTGCCCAGGGTTACAAATATGTAACAAAGCGCTTTTGTTAAGATTTTGCGTTGCTGTAAGATTATTTTAATTAGAATGGGTTTGAAATCACACTTATTTTCGAGTATTGGACTGAATACATCAACAACGCAATTACCAACGTTCTGGAGTTTTAGTATACTTAGATAGATATGAATTGATGACAGAAAAATCAGCAATATCGGTAACAAAAAAAAAACCTCGGGAACGATGGAGTTAATATTTTCTAATATATAGCTGATCTTGTTGCTTCCCGAGAAATACCTTTATAAAAAATAATGAAATGAAAAAATGATTCGATATTATTTTTAACTGACTTAAAAAAAGGAGATTTACAATTTGTCTATATATTTTTTATGTATATGTTCGGGCATAACTGCGACAAATATGAACCGATTTGCACGATTTTTGTTTGTTTGAAAGAGGTGATCCCATATAAATTTTATCAGATTCTGACCATGGACTTCGAAGATACGCCACTGAAACAGGAAAAATGAAAATTTCAAAAACTTAGTTTTAATTTTTATATACTTTTCAGTATTTTTTTTTTTTTTTTTTTTTTAATCGGTTTTCAGGAGTTATTTAAGTGTATAGTTGTATACCTTGTTCCTGCAGTTCCAAAACTGAAGTGCAGTTGTAAAAGTTGAAAAATTGATAGTATAAAGAGCAAAAAAAGTCCCAATAAAATGTAAAAGAAAAATATAGAAAGTGTAGAGCAAAAAACAAAAAAAGTAAATGTAGCTGAAATAATTTCTTAAAATAATTTTAATTTAATTTCTTAATTTAATTTTTTCTTAAAGTTTATTTTTATAATGTTTTACATTTATTTATTACACATATTACCGAATATTATAATTTTTACTAGTTCCCAGAATTAAAAAATATACATTAAAAATGGCATAAATTTATCCGAATTTGACAGACTTGGCGCCATCAGTGTAGGGTTAAAAGTATTTTTGTTTTTAGTTGAAAAATGTGTATAATATACCTACAAATAATTAATTTGTTGACATATTAAATATAAATTAGGTCGATGTGAATATTTGATATATTTAGTGATGCTAGAAAACAAGAACAAGAAAGAGGTTATACTTTCTATCTCTTATCCTTCTCTGAGTTGTTTTTGTTCTTTTATTGCAGGGATCGTGCGTGTTTATGTGTCCATAGATACGCGTCTGTCGTGAGATGTTTTGCTGAAATTAATGTTTTGTGAATGAATTAATGACCAGTTTGAGGGAAACGCTTTTTTTATTTTATTCTGTGTCTCTTTTTTGTATGGCTATCTCTACATGAAGGATCGTAGAAAAATTCTTTTGAGTAAATTAGTTTTATGTTTAATATAGTGGGAGTGCTTTATATTATTGTTATTATTTTGTTTACTTTTTATTTTGAAGATGATACTTACGGTAATTTTATAAATGTAACTAGCTGTGCCCGCGGTTTCGCTCGCTTAAATATACAAGTGAAAGTTAGATATATGGTATCGCGGAGTTTATTTTCGATCTTTTTATTCTACACAATTCTTTACTACATTATATTGTTCAATATTTAACGGTGCAAAAAGCGCGCTGGAGGTAAACTTTTTTCCAACGTGTTTTACTATTATCGTTATTGCTTATTCCTAACGTAACAAAATATATACTAAAACTTGGGTTAAAGAACAAGTAAATCTAAATCGGATAAGTGGTTTTCGAGCGCATTAACGGACAGATAGATCGACAGACAAAGAGACGTTGCTTTTTATAATATTAATTTACGGTAATTTTATAAAAAATGTAATGAACTGTTTTTATTTTTTTAATGTAGGTTTGGAAAATAAATATACCGAAGCTGTTAATAATATAACAAACAACCGACAAAAACTATGGTTATGACTTATCAAATACAAATCCCCTAACCATAAGAGTTTAACTTAAATTAAATTAACTTAAATTATAAAACTGCATTGTTCTGAAGTCTAAAGGGACAGCAAATAAAGAATCCGTTCCACATGTCTTAGTTTTTGACACACCGCAGTGCAGTTCTTATTCACAATACATGTATCCACCTTTCTCACCCCCCCTCCCCACACAGGGGGTTAAGCGTTTCTAGAATATGTCGTCGTTGCTGATACTGTATTCAAGGCGTTGATCCTCTTCTCGCTTGTTTTTATTTATATTTTTTCTTACGTTATCTTTTTCTTCTTGTTCTTGATTAGCTAAATTGGTTGAATGTAAGAAGAAGTTGATGAAAAATAGCAAGGTGTATACTGTAGTTAAATTTTAATGAAGTTTATTTTTTATTGTACCTCGTTTTACATCTTTTAATATATTAAGATTTAATTATCTTTTTTGTGTTGAGTTATTTGAGAGATATATATTTTTTTACAGTATTTTTTATATTTATCTTTTTTATTCGTCTTTAAATATTTTTTAGACTTTAGTCGTTTGACAATGATATAGGAAACATTTTTTTTGGTGGTTCAAATGGCATAATGCATACTGTAATTGTTATTATATAAAAAAATTGTGCATGCATAGGTAGTTATTTTTACAAAAACTACAATATTTATTTTTCTTTGTTTTTGTCTTTTTTTCATGGATATTGTAAATTTTAATTCAATAATAAATAAAACATGTTATCTCGGTTATGATTTTTTTTTATATGCTTGTCTTGTGAAAAATGTAAAAACACATAGGGTGTTCCATTTGAAAAAAAATAAAAGTTGATATAATTTCCGGTCAACCCGGAAATGACAGAAATGTCTTTTTCTTCAATTGAATCATCTCCTTTTCTGATAGCTCCTTCGTATTGTGATTTATGCATGTACACAAGATAGGAAAGGAATCTGCTAATGGGCCGATCATAACATGTTTTGACGAACGAAAAAGCCATCCAGATTGACATCTATGATGATCACGTGTTCGTAAAATAAATTTTTACAAAATTTATAGCAACACAAGTTCAATTTGTTTGTGTAAATAGATTTACTTCATGACTCAAATATTACTTAAAAATTGCGTAAACTCATAATATGCAGTAATGTTTGCATCCAGATGCGCACTCATAAGGCGCACAACGCTGTTACAAGCCGTGATAACCGTGAGTTAAATATGATGTAGATGTGTCTAGCTGGGCTTGTTCATACAAACAAAATCCTATGAATACATAGGATTTTGTTTAGGGTCAATTTAGTTATGGTGTAATGTATGTATATGACATAAAATAAATAATACTTAACTAAAAACGTCGTAATAATAACCATGTTAAATTGGGTACCCTGTATATGCAATATTAATATAATTTAACTTGCGAATGGGAGAATATTATAAATTGCTCTTAACGAATTTCTAAAGTACAAAGTGCAATTAAAGATCAGCCCTATTTTGTTTCGCATCCCTGTTATACTGCTACTGTCTCCCCCCGTGTAAGTTTGTATTTTCTATTATATCCATGTGTTCCTTATATATTTTACACAGTAAAGTTAATTTCAGTGCGTGGGAATATGCTTATATACTCTGATAAAGTTTTAATGGTGTTATCATAAGTTTGGTTATCTTAAAAGCTTAGTTAACGTATTTTATGATGTGTATAATCACAACAATATCTGGTGCATCCATTTTATAAGCAGTTCACAAAATTTAATTTTATTGAAGGTAATTTTTTACATATTTGTACGTAGGGTGTAAACATAGGAACAATAATATTATTCGGATATTAGATATTAAAAATATATTTTTTTTCTTGTAAATTTTTATACTTGATTCAAATCAATTCGTTTTAAATTGGGTTAATGATTCAAGTAATCTGACTCATAGAAGTAAGTGATTTTTATTTTATTTTATTTTTTGTTTAAAAAATTTTAAAACAAAAAAAGTTTAACAACTGACCATACAAGGTCCTTTTTCCTATGTATTTCAGAACTATTATTGGACGCACTATTCATAAAAAACCTAAAAATACTGGAAAGTATATAATAATTAATTTAACAGTTTTTGAAATTTTTTAATTTTCTATTTTAAGCGGCGTATCATTGAAGTCCGTGGTCAGATTTTGAATTGAGAACCTTTTCCTTTTTTGAAATCGGTTAAAAACAAGGGTGACCTGATTAATGAATGTGTTAAACGCAGACTGTCGGGGAAATCCCGTAATAGCTGAGTACGTTTCTTCTTTCAAATTTTTTTTTTAAATACGTTATTTGAAACTATTCGGATGTTGAATTTTATTTTAAATTATTAAAGTATATTTTCACTACTGCTACGTGAAAATATACCTGGCTTTTAATTTAGTGTACGTAAAAATGCAGGAATATAGTCGCACCTTTAAGTAAGTAAATGAAAATAGAATAAAAAATAATTCGTTTTTTATTTTTCGCTTTTATTCTCCTCAATTTGTGACAATTTTAGAGTGTGTTTTCAATTCAAATGTTATTATTTCATTAAAAACGTTTACTTATGTTAGAATACATAAAAATGATAATATTGGAAGTATACGCATAACATTTGTGGTAACATTGTAATTTAATTTGTTCTTGGATACGACCTAAATAGCATATTTATCACAACATGGAAAACATTTTAAGAGAAAGATGTTTTTGTGTTTATTTTAAAAATAAATTTTTACTTTTGTATTTACATCAACGAATTTACATCGATTTTCCTTCCTTGGTTTTTGTTTTATTTTAGGAAATAATGTCAAAAATCATGTACGTATTTGTATTTTTTGTGTTTTTTTATTGCATAATTAATGAAATTGTTTTATTGAATCTTGGCTTCTGGCACTTCTGCAATGTGTGACGAAACGTTGGCCGATAACAAGACCAAACCGACGCGACTTACACCCAGAAGCCAAGATCAATATCAAGATCACCGCGGAAGCCTCAAGACTTTATTATAAAGTGGTATTTTACGATCTTATAAAAATTTTATTTATGCATAAAATATATTTTATATTATACATTATTTCTTTTCGAATTTAAATCGTTTCCATTTTATATATTTTATTTAAAAAAATCAGTTAGGTGTATTTTTTTCTTAATACGAGCTTGAACTTATTGTTTATTTAATATAATGTTTAGTAACATCAGTATCGCAACTATACCTTTGATAGGTTTTTATTTATTTATGTATATTTAAATTTAAAAAAAATTGAATTGTGCATTTTCCTTAATATGGGTTCTCTGTCTGTGAAAATCCCATAAAAATCGGTGTAGTAGAGTAGTTATCGTGCAACCCAGAACAAATAAACAGAGAAAAAACTAACGGAGAAAAACGAGGTACAGAAATAAAAAATTAAAATATATTTTAATTGATGACGGTCTACAAAAAATCCAACATTTGGTAGTATTCTATTTTTGTAAACGTGTGTAATTTAAATTACACAGAATTAGAAAGTAATTGTAAACAATTTTCTATTTTATAATAATACGTACCTATTTAAAAAAAAGTACCACTTTTTCCTTTATCCAATTTTTATAAAATTGCCTGTACAGATTAATTTTCCGTATTAAAATAATCTTACAATATTTTCGAAAACATAAGAAGAATTTCGGCATCAAAGAAAATCAAACCGAGATCTACAATTTATGGACAGAATGCGCTAACTACAAACCCAACTCCCCATGGAGATGTGGAGTCTGGAGAAAGATGGCCTACATCCGTCCTGCTTCCTTGCAGGGAAGGATAATCGATAATCCCTCCCGTCCCGACGGCTCCTTTATTGTCGGCGCGTCTCGTCTTCACCCTTCCCCTTCTCAACATCCCCCCCACCCCTTTACCCCACGCCTCTCAACGTGTCGCGAATCTGTGTGCACCCTCCGCTCTCTTTCTATCTCTCTCTTATATAAGAAATTTCTAACTTTCACCGAATCTTGCACTACAGTGCGGTAATTTTTTTCTATCGAATTTCTTTGATCGTTTTATTGGTTCTTGTTGGTTATAATTAGCTCTATTTCATTTTGATTGAACTTATTTTTTTAATACGATTATTTCAAGAGATTTATTTTCATCTCTTTGTTGATCTTTTAATTATAAATATGAAGTTCCATCAGAATGTAATGATCATCAAAAGTTTTTAGTATAATTTAATCAGATTAATTTGATAAATTCATTATAAATGCTTATTAGTTACGTATCCTTTATTTTTTTATTTTTAATGAAACATAATTTCATATTAATTTCAAGTTTTTGATCAGTTAGGCAGGTAGGTACTATGGGCTTCAGAAGTCGTCTGCCACACTAAAGGTCAGAATCGCTTACAGATTCGAAAATATTAGGACAAACATCATATATTTATTGCTACAATTGAAATATTTCCTTGTGTCAACTGTCAACATAAAAGTATAGCATCTGTATAACTATACAAATCAGAAATCAATTTAAAAAAGCAGATTTCAAATGCAGTGCATTATTTCTTGTCAAGCTAAATAAATGTTTTCAACAACGTTGCCAATTACTACAACGTTTAATATTGGACTATCATTAACCCTTTGGACGCGAAAATCGATTATATTTTTCCCCTTCGACGCGAAAATCGACAATAGTCCACGACTTGAAAAACACCGGTGCTCGCGAAAAACGACTTTTATTTTAGAAATTTTTAAATGTCAGTGAAATAAATAGTAAAATCCTTCCACTTTGTGTTTATTCATGTTTGTATATAAATTTTATATTTATGTAAAATAAAAATTATATTAAAAAAATTGTTTTACTGAAACATTAATATTCAATATACTACACACGTATTTCAACTTCCTGATATGCAATTTCATGTAAAATTGGCATCATGAAAGAAAATATAAATATAATAAAAATTAAACTACTTTCATTTTTATCGGAAAATGTGCACATTATTAGAAATAAGTGTTTCGCGTCCAAAGGGTTAAATATCAATCAGGATAGTATGATTCCTACTTATATCTGGTTTTTAACCCTTTGAACGCGAAACACTTATTCCTATAAAAAGTAGTCTTAATTTTTATTATATTTACTTCACTGACATATATATATTTTTTCTAAAATTAAGGCCGATTACCGCGTGTTTTTCTAGTGGTAGACTATAATCGATTTTTGCGTCAAAGGGGAAAAAATACCATCGACTTTAGTCGACTTTCGCGTCCAAAGGGTTAAATGTTAATGTTAAAATCTTCCACGCTGTTTTCATGTGGCTTGTAGTATTCTTTTAGATACTTCTTCTAGCCGGTAGCATCTCCATAGTACCTACTTTAATTGTTTCTACAAAGTACTGCGAAACGTCAAAAAGAACACTACACAAACTACGGTAAAACAGCCCAGATGATTTTAAAAACATTATATACAAC
Organism: Sialis fuliginosa; assembly: GCA_961205875.1. Lineage (NCBI taxonomy): Eukaryota > Metazoa > Arthropoda > Insecta > Megaloptera > Sialidae > Sialis > Sialis fuliginosa. Next base: position 9,203,563 of record OY540817.1, on the reverse strand, counting down.
AAATATCAATCAGAATAACAGTATGATTCCTACTGATCTTTTTTTAATGATAAGCCATAAATATATTAAAGTTTGTGCTAATTGACAACGTTGTTGAAAACATTTATTTAGCTTGACAAGAAATAATGCACTGCATTTGAAATCCGCTTTTTTAAATTGATTTCTGCTTTATATACAGTTATTCATATAGATGCTACACTTTTATGTTGACACAAGGAAATATTTCAAGAGAGCTATGCATTTTAGAAAAAAAAATGATTACTTAAAGTTGTATAGTTTCTAGAGGAAAACAATTATTATAACAATTTACAACAATCATGAAAGCCTACAAATAACTGTATTTATTGAAAATTGAAAAAAGAAATATAGTAAAATTTTCAGCACCTCTAAAAACACAGTGTTATTAAAAACAACATGTTTTCTCATTGCATGTAAAATTTCGAACAACGGGGAAAACATATTTGAAAAATTAGTTTTGTAGTTATCGTTTTTGTCAATACCAAATGAGTGTGACCTGGTGGCGACATCTGCCAACATTGTGCGGCTGTTACATGTCCTCCACGACTTCCGGCTTGATTGATTCGTGTTTGTATTAATGTTTTATGTGTTGTGTACTTTGTAATGTACATGTTGTAATCTACGTCAAAGTTTCGCTGACAAATGTAACTATTAATTGGTACGTGTTTTTAAATTAGTCGATTCGATGTTTTGTTAATAAAAACTATGAAATTAATAAATGTATGAGTTTCTGAGGTCAGGGATATTTGAAGCATATAAAAATAAACTGCTGATACCATCATTTACAAAAAAAATAGTTATAATATAAATTTTAGATAATAATTTTCTCTGCAACTTTTATTTGATTTTTGTTTCTATTTCCAAACGTTTAAAAAATTAAGTAAAAGTGCAGTTATTTTTAAAAATAAATAAAGTTCTACATATATTTAATGAAATAATTTAAATTAAAACGAAGAAAGAATTTTGGGTACAAAATGGGATTTTATCTATGTACCACCTAAAAAAGTTACCCACGTTCATTGATCGTCAGACAGACAAACATACGTCAAAGCATATAATTACATTAAAATCTCAAGTTTTTCATGATTACCTATTTTATTTTACAGTACATGGTTCAAAATTATCAGATAATTATAGAATAATTTCAAACTCTGTATTTCAAGTGTGAATAGAAAAGGTACAAACCAACAAAATGTACTTTTTAGGGTTCCGTAGAAAACTAGGAACTCTATCCGTCTGTATGTCACACCCCTTCCATTCTCTCATTATAAATCTATTAAGATTAAAATTTGGTATATGGATGTAGATTGATGATCCAAAAACAGAAATGATGAAATTTTTGAAAAAATAATTTTTGGCTTCTTATAGATTTTTTTCACTTATCTCACTGAGTGGAGTATCTTTAGATAGGTCTCCTAAAATATAACAAAACATTATTGAAGACCTTTTGGTTTTAACCCTTCAGTCACGAGATATTTGCTTTCAAAGTCGTCTCTAATTTCTAAACTGGATGCAAAAAATCTGAATTCCAGAAGGTAGATATTAATTAGTACTTTCAATGAAAATTATAATGATCACTCATGTAACAAAAATAGTTTTAAACAAATATAGAAATAACTTTTTTTATAAATCGAGAATGGCTACGGAACCCTATCATGTGCATGTCCAACACAGACTTGGTTGTTTTATTTTTACTCAACTTTTATCTATTCACTTTTTGAATACAATAATAAGAAACTTGTTTCATTGTAAACGTAGCTAACAGAATATTTTAAAAATAATGTTATCTCACTTGAGTTTCAAATTCCTTAAAAAAATATTTTATTGCTTTAGTTTGTTCTCTCTCGAAAACTTTTTGCATTCTTTATATAACACGTATAGCTTTAAACAAGCCTATATACTTACCCTACGTACAACGTAGATATAATGTAAAAGGAAAGTTAAACTTACCGAAGAATACTCGTGGTTTTTTTTCGTAACTTTTAAAAAAATTTTTATCACGTCAAAAAGACGGCAGCTTACGCGAGGTAGGTAAGAATGATACACAAATAGTAAGACTTGCAAAAGGAAGTGAGGAGATATCACCTAATGCGGGTGAAAGTTTGTGTGTTTTTATTTCTTGTATGTTGGTAGTACAAGACGAAGTAGAAGTATTCTAAAATTTTGAAACTTGGAAAATATTATGACTAATGCAAAGTTAAAAGAATTTTTTTCCATCGACTTTCTAAAGTCGTTTTTCTGTTTGTACTTTGATTGACTTTTTAAAAGATATCGTGCGGTCTTCTTTAGAAGTAAAAAGGGGAATAGAATCTGCGTAAAAATTGGTGTAGGGGGAGATGGGGAAAATATGTGTAACATCAATACATGGTACTGAACACCCGCCACATCATATAAACAGTGTAAATCTTGAAATTATCATCTTGATGGTTATTTTCATCAATTTTTATTACTTTCTTATACCTTTTATATGAAATATACAATAGTATAAGTAAGTATAGTGAAGCCAATTTTTTTCGAAATCCGGATTTTGATGCAATTATTCATTTTGACCTTCCTTTAATCCATTCTGACTATTTTCGCCATGTGTCCGTCTGTCTGTCTGTAAACGCTGTAACTCAAATACGACAAATCGTAGAAGGATGTAATTTTATATTTAAGATTAATTTTTGTCTGGGAAGAAAACGTCATATTTTTGAAAACGATCTTTCAACCGGATACGGATGTTTACCTACGTCGATTTTTAAATTTTTCGAATTACTCTGAAACAGTGCGAAATAGAGAAAAATGGTCAAGTTAAAAATTGTAGGTAATATCAATATCTATAATTTATGTTCTATTAATTTTTTCGAAAAAACCAATTTAATTTTTTTTTTTGTTATAATTCAAATGCTTCATAATAGAGAAGAAATGCAGCTTTATTTACAATTAGTTTGATTATTTTTCTAAAACTATGTAGTCAGTGATCAGAAGAATTGATTACTTTTACGCTTTTTCACATTTCAGTACTAACTGAATATTATTAAAAAAACTATTTTGGAAAATAATAATTTACATAATACTATACAAGTTTTTCTGAATTACATGCTTTAGCATAGGTGATCCTTTCTTCCCGTTCGTCTCTTGAAAACTAATCAAGCTCCTTAAAAACACGAACCTAAACTGATTCTTGGGCTTTATACATTCGAGTACTGAAAGTCTCATTAAAATCGGTTCGGTAGTTAACGTGTCAAGTCGGGACTGGTAGACAAAAAAAACAGACATACAGACAGTATATTAGTATTGATTATCTATAATGATATTCATTAGTAAAATTAAATGTACCTATAACTATATCAAATGATACATAAACAAACAAAACATTGTAAATGTACCTTATTAAATGTATACATGTTAGTAATAAACATGTGTCAACATTGAGAAGATACGATAGCATGGATACAAAATATATTTTATCATAGATTAAGCACATAATCCTGATTGTATGTAACATGTATGCATGTGCAGTTATGAATAAAAAGGATGTGGACAAAAACATCTGGTACGCAAACAAGATGTAGCCGGGAGCTTAATGAGGGCATCAATAAAACAGAGTGTCGTGTTGGCTCAGGACCGGCTTAAACTGCTTTACGTAAATGCCGGTGAAACATTTATGTGTCATGTATAATCACAGTGTCGGCCTTAGGTCAGCGGTAGGTTTTAATTATCTGGTACAAATAATTGTTGTTTTGTACACTAAAAAATCAATTTTAATTAAAAGTAACAAATTAGCATTTTGAAGTGGGATTTTTTTTGGATTTTCTCTTTATATGCTCCAAGGTTAATTAAAAATAAAAAAATGAGAAAATGGGCCATCTGCGCCCCGAGAAAATTTTAATTTCATAACGGTCGTGTTCTAATAGATATTTTTTTTTGCAGGTAAGAATAATATTTACTATTACTGGCATGATATTGTAAGTATCTATTTATGTTTATATACCTATAGTAACGGAAGAAAAAAATAATCCAGTAGGGATATTTATTTTTGCGTCAAAAATATCGTGTATTTTTTCGTTGAAAAACAAGAAAAAAATAAATGATTAATAAAAACAAATAATTTTTGGTAATACGATAACTATTAGTGTGTAGAACAACGTGTTAAAATTATAAATCGATCGGTTGATTAGAATTTCGTTACTGCTTCCCACCAACCATAAAAAAGTGGATTCGAGAAAAACGCATTTAAAGATTTAGTTAACAGATGTTCTACTAACACGACCCGTTCTCTTGTATGTGCTATAACTTCGTAAATACTTTTAATTTCGGTTTACAATTTTCAGAGTTACTCTCAATATATTTTTCTTTCAAAATATTATGTTAAAGAAATCGAAAATTTAAAGTCGTCGCACCGTAATACTGACTTAAATGTGTAATCTATAAAACAATGATAGAAAGGGAAATGTATGGTACTACACAATGTTAACAGCCGAAAAATAAATAGAAAAACACGTTATTGCGAGATACTAGTGTATCTGATTTTGTAATAGAACTAAAATTTTACAGAATGTTAAAATGAGATTATGTTACTAATATTTTCTAGCATTAAATAATGAAAAGTGTTTGGTTGAAACAGAGAAATAAATCATCAAAACGTAAAATGTATTTCCATAAGTTATTTTCATCTGAACTAGTAAACATTGTATATTCCATAGTAGATAATAAATATCTGTCCGTATTGACAATTTTCAAATAATATGCAATAATTCTTAGCGTTCATTCTGTTTTGCAATTTTAATGAAAATTTAACGTAGTGGTGAAAAGTGTTTGCGATATTGTAAAGATATTTCGACAAAGATTTATTGTTAGAATTTTGTGCAATATGAACGAGGAATGAAAAGTTGGTTCTGTTGCGTTGCAACGAAAATGAAAATATCAATGTTTTCAAGAGCCTTTGTTACCACAAGAAGTTTTCAATCTAATCCATACAATAAAGGCAACAGCGAAATCAGAAACGTACGTAATTTTTGTTGAAATTTTAATGGGTTCAGTTTACTTCGATATTAACGTAGTGGTTTCTTTAGATTAAGGTATGTTCTGTTACTTACAGAAATTGAGACCGACGGTTAATGCTATTCAAATATTTGTTGTTGGTTTAGGAGGAAAAAGCGAGGTACTGTTAGGTGATTGGATTTTTCTTTCATTTTGTTCTTTAGTTTAGAAAATCTTTTCACATACCTGTACATTGTGTTAATTATTATAGTAATGGAATACATATTTTTTATGATATTGTTACAAAGGATTTATTTATTATTTTCTTTTTGTTTATCATCAAAGTGTTAAAAAAGTAAACAATATTTTCTCATCGAGTCTTTGTATAGCTAAAAATGAGCTATACGTTTTTGTAAACACTCCATTGAGTGGGATGTCTTTAGAAAGGTTCCCTAAAATGTAACAAAAAATTGATTGAGACTTTTTGATTTTAACCCTTTAGTCATGATGTATTTGTTTTTCAAAGTCGTTATCAGAGCGTCTCCTCTAATTTTTAAACTATCGATTCAAAAAATCTGAGAAAGTTCCAGAATGTAGCTTTTAATTAGCATAGATTGAAAAGTGTACTCACATTTTTTTCGCTTATTCCATTGAGTTGGATGTCTTTAGACAGGTTTCCTAAAATGCAACAAAAAATGTTTGAGGACCTTTTAATTTCACCAGAGCGTCCCCTTCTTCTAATTTCTAAACTATATGCAAAAAAACTGAAAAAAATTCCAGAATGTATGTAGTAGATCCCCAAAAAAATCTTTTTTTTTACAGAAAACATGAAAATGGGGAAAGCACAGCAAATTTCGAAAGAAAAACGAACTCAAATAGTCATTTTGAATAAATGGGCCATTCACAGCGAAAAATCGCCAAACGAATTAAATAAACCGGTCAAAAATATTAGAAAAAAGTAAAAAAATCAGGTGGTCTTAAATATTTGCAGGGTAGTGCAAGTATATTAGTAAAACCGTTAAAAAAATATTCTGTATTAAAGCAAGAACATTTTAAATATATTCGTGATAAATCATCTTGACAACATTTCCAAGTAAGTTATGGCAATAATACTTATATAAAGTGTTACCACATTTCATGCATATATCAAGCGTGATATAAATGTCCGTTTGAAGTGACTCTAAGCTTTAAGGATCGTCGTGGATGCAAAGTTATCACTGTGTGAGAGCTGTATAATGCAGTGTACTAAATGAACGAATGAAGGTACGTTTTGCTACTTAATCGGCTTTGCTTGCGTCGCTTTTGCGAGGTCGTATGCGCTTGTGTGGCTGCTACAGTGCAGGAAAAAACAGCAAAACAAATGTGTATACAGTATACAGTACTGTGCATAAGTATTCATTACATAGTCTACACCAAGGATGGGGAAAGGTTTTTGCACTGAAAGACCTTTTTTTGTTGAATGATAAGCTCTTTAGGACGTAAGATACTGGCACCAGTCTTGAACGCTTTAAGAGCAAGAATATTGTTTTTTGGGATTGATGAAGTACTTTTTTTTGTAATTTTCATGAACTAATGTTACTAATACTCTATTAAATCAATTCAGTTACCAAAATCCTCAAGTTTTTTTCTCCAATAATGATCAACATAAAACCAGTAATGAACACTTTCTAAAGATTTCAAAATTATTACTACTACTACACAAACGTTATAAAATAAAGAATCGTAAAATTTAAAACAATGTAAATTTTTTTATAAAAAATACACTATTCTTGATAGTTTACCGAACCGCGATAATTATTCGTCCACTGTATTTAAACAAAATGATCAATATTATCAAATTACGCTGTAAGACAATTAATACATGTACATATGTATATAGATTAATATCCAGTAATCGGCAATCAAATATCAATAAATATTTCTAATTTATTACATTTGTTTTAAAAATGTTCAACACTGGGGTATTGTTCAAGACTGTCACCAATTCCTCATATATGTAAATAATAAATAAATCAGTGAAAGGGGTAATTGCACATTTTTAAAATGTTTATAGGTGGCAATAAACTATACAGATTGTGTGTGCCAAACTTTCAACAGTTAATTGAGAAAAGTATTTTAAACAAAAAAAGATTGTGCCCAAAATAAGTATTTATTTAATACTAGCTGTTATCCGCGTGGTAACACATATTTCTGTTATGATAAAACAGGTTTTTAGTTTCGCATTTACATGCTAGATATCAACGCTAAAAAAGTGTAACCTATCGCGTATAAAAATGTCACATACCCAATTTTTTATCTAGTAAATATAAATACAAAGTAGTCTATGTCCTTCTTCAGGATGCAAACTATCTCCCTATCAAATTTAATCAAGATAAGTTCAGCGGTTTAGCCGTGAAAAAATAACAAATAGACAGAGAGACAGACACACATTCGCATTTATTATATTAGTATGAATGGATATCGAGAACCCATTGTGATAGTTATGAAATTTGATAACCGGTTTAGTATTAATAAGTGTAATCGATTTTCAGTTTCAACCAATAATAATTTAGGCGAGGGCTCGTCGATTTTTGTCTAGTATTTTTTTAAATTCTTGACCAACTTTCAAATAATTTATTTTTATTTATTATTATTATTTTTATTAAAGCACATCAATAACTAACAAATTTTCGTGCAGAATCGAAAAAAAATAGGCGTTCGTAATAAATATTGAAGAATTTTGTTATGAATGTATTACATTACTCATAGTTTTGTTTCTAGTGTGTTTACTTTTGCACAGTACTGTATTTGCATTGCTTCTAGACGAGACAGACTTGTTATAAATGTGTAATGCCTCGTGAATAGTTTCAATAGATTTGATTTTTTTCTTTTTAACAAATTGTAATTGCTTTTTCATGTAAATAAGTCGTTTTAGAATTGAATTTCTATAAAAGTTTATTTAAATGTGTAGTTTTTATAATCCCTTACGAAGATGTATCTTCTTTTGCTTTCTACAATTCAAACTATCGTGAATTGTTTTAACATCGATAAACAATTTGTTTCAATGAGGCACATATTAAAAAAAATTTCAAATTAAAATTGTATAAAAATGAAAAGGTAGTTCATCTGAATAATTCATCGGTGTTAATTAAAAATTTTCAATAACTAACTACCTTTGATGAAATTAGCACAAGGAACCACTGTGTTTGTTATGTGTTAATTTTTTAACTGATTCGAGTTAATTTGTTCAATAAAAGGATTTTTTCATTAATTAGTTATAACTATAATTTCATTTTTGGTATTGGATAATTTGAACATTATTTTTTCCGAGACGAAATCGACACAAGATAGTTTCAATTTTAACGAGTCTATCAGTTATAAAATTCGAAAGCTAGACAATAAGAGACTAACTTAACTCTCGTTCTAATTTTAACTTGAGTCGATATTTATGATAATACAAATACATAATTTCGGACAATAGATGACATATACCATGTGTGATTTCATTTCCTTTTTTTGTGTTTCGAAATAGCTAGTATGTAGAATAATGCGAGCCTTTCAAGGTAAATTTTCCATGAAACCTTTTGATTTCATGGAAGTTAGCGTTTGCATTTAGTAGAGAATGTGAACAGCATTGTATAATAAGATGCCTCAGCATGTCTTCTTTGTTGTCATATTCCTTTTTTTTCTTCCCTAGCTTTATTTTAGCCATATTTTATATACTTGGCTTTTCTTTACGTATTTTATATTTGTTGTTTTTTCATGCAAAATATTTTTGTATCTAAACTTACTTCGTATAGATTTATTTAAAAACTAATTTTGAGGATTTCTTGGAAAGTATTTGACATAAAATTATTTTTATTTTGGGATTTTTTTATCCGATCAAGAATTTAATACAGACCTTTGAATTTTTTTCACTTCGAAAAATTAATAAATTTTATAACTATAAATAAACTAGACACCTGAGATTTGGTATAGTTATAGTTGATGGTGGACCAATAATAGACAACGATAATACACAAATGGATTACCTAAAAATGTTTTTATTTAATTCCGGCGAGAGGGGTATCAATTGAAAGTTGGAAATTCAAGCAATTTAAAGATGTAAACGTGTTATTATTATAATCTTCCTTCAACTAATTTTCAAAAATATCAAAAAATAATAATGATAAGAATCTGAAAGATAAATTGGGAATATGTATATAATGGTACCGAGATAAAAAAAAATATCACACACTTACGTATTTAAAAAAAATAATTCAAAATTATAATAAAAAAAAGTGTAAATTACATTGTGCTGCTACCTTTTAATTTATCAATTTTCCTGGAATTACGAGCTCAATCGTTGTAGGGATGAAAATTGCTAATTGTATTTGCTCACTACTGAAGTATAACGTAATAATTTTAGCTATATGTGAGCAAAAACGATATTAATTTTGTTTCATACAATTCTGTATGACAGTAATATTTATTCTTATAAAATTTTTACTTAATAATAACAAAATTGCAGTAAAACAACGGTCGTTTGAATGAAATTAATCTAATAAATTGTGGTCGTAGATTTAAAAGAAATATCTAAAAAATCTAGCTTTATAAAACAGAGTAAATTGTTTTACGTCTAGCTATATTTCACAGTGTACACTCTTAAGGCAAAAAGAATAAAACGAAATTAAAATAAGATAACTTTATTCTCACACGGGTTTTGTGATATTGAAAAGAATACGGGTCTTTGAAAAATTGCTTAGAGTTCTTACGATTTATAGGCGTTGTATTATTTTTTAATTGCTTAAAGTTTTAAATAGTTTAATTAAAGCGATGTGAGTTATATTTCAGTTTATTCCCTTCTTTAGTTTATGTGGTAGTTTTTTGATTTTTCATAATTTTAGCAAAATCAGGGACGTTGCAAGTAATTGAAATTACAGCAAATGTCGTTTTGACTTTTTGACGAATGTGACGTTTATAATTTGGCGGTATTTTGTTTTTTACTTCGCGTTATTATAAGTATTAATGAAATTTTATTTTTTCTGTTTATTCAAACGAGTTTTTTAATTTTTACCCCCTACATCCATTCAAAAATAATTTTTTAGTATTTGTTGGACGTGTTTTTAAATGAATTATTTGTTCGAAAGACCAATAACTTTCTCTATGGTAATTAGAAAAAAATAAGAGATTTTTTTAATCATAAGCTTCCGCTACAGAATTGTGGGCAAGTTTTTTTTTTCAAAAAAGTTTATTTAGATTAATTATTGGATAGTTAGATATCAGAAATCAATACTGCAAACTGAAAAATCATTGTTTTGATAAAAACGTGTTTGAACTTTCATACACCTGCCAAAAGCATACAATAAAAGTACATATTATTATCTACTTCATTAACATAAATCTTTGTGGATTTTCAGACTGAAACTATTAGGCTCCTGATGAGGTCTTCTTGTTAAGTCAAAAGACGCGTCGAATGACATTGTTTTTATTTTGGTTAAGGTGTACATATTTAATTTAAAAAACTGTATTTATTTAAAATGATATTTAAATGCACCAGGTCAAAAAATACCAAAGCGCCACTGATAAACAAATATAAAATTTTACATAAACGAAATAAAAACACAGAAATAAAATGAAGGCAAACATTGACCGCAATAAAAATTATGAAAGGGTTATCATAAACCACGAGTTTAATATCATTGATATTTTTTATTGAGTTTATATGTTTACATTTTGCATATCACGGAGTTATACTTTCATAACGTTGTAAAATTCTATAGAACAGGAGCCACAAACTCTTTTGAAAAAGGGGTCATATATGTATATATAATTTTGAATTAATTTTTGAATAATTTAGCAAGTCTGGCGCCCTGGGCGATATTTATTTTTCTACCCTCTCCCTAAAAATCACCGAAAATGTCAATTAAAATTGATAAATTAACAAATAAGTTGAATAGTTCATATCTCAGCTTAGCGCGATCCTACAGACTCCAACTTTAAAAAAAAAAATATAGCTTACATCATTAGTGGATTAGTGTCAAAAAGCTATAGCAGTACAAACATTGCTATGAGGTTAAAAATAATCTTGATCTGAATATAAAGTAGGTTGAGGACCGCTGATGCAGGAGTAGGTTTAGGTTAGACTTAATTGATAGGCATAATTGTTTAAGTAGTATGTATTTTATTTAAATAAATTAAAATAAATTAAAATTTATTATATCACCTGCGAAACAATGAGAGTAATAATCTGCATATTTGAATAATATAATTAAAATTATGTTCTGTTCATACCATTAGAAACATGGAAATACATTATCAGCCAAATAGGAAGAGTAAAATTTTATAAGCTGAAATAAAACTGTAATGTTTCTGAAACAGTACTTTAAATTTTTTGCTTACATATTCATGAGTCATTATTTTATTTTTACAGAAGAATTTTCACTGTCGTGTTTTATACCTTCTCGTAAATTTTTATTTTCAACTAAAATATATTTTTAAGGAAGGGTTTATTGGAATTATAAATATTTTAATTGGCGTGTAACTTTTATATTGCTCTTTTTAATATTAATGAATTTGTAAGCGAAGATGGGGCAAGATGGCTACAGGAAATAACACTCTACAAACTTTTATCTATAATATTATGGTAACTGTATATATCTGCAAATACCTGTCGTTTCTGAAACTGTGGGTTATTCTGGTAGAAATAAAGATAAGAGAAGAATTTAAGAGACAAAATTGGCCCAAATTTGGACGCGTAGAGACTTATTAAGCTCTTTGACCAATCAGCGTTTGTGTGGGAATTACGTCACCACGGGGATAAATTCAAATGTTATAAATGTATAATAAGTACAGTAAAAATAGATTTTTCGAACAAAATAATTCCTTTATCAATGAAAATGAGTATAGAGATAAATAGTTTGATACCTACACTTTAAGAAACCGATGAGTGTAGTCGACCAAGGGACGTAGAAATAGTTTTACAGAGGGTGAAAGGGCGAAAACTTCAAAATGGCAACTGTACTCATCGGTTTCTCAAAGTGTAGATATCAAACTATCTCTATACCAATTTGCGTTGATAAAGGAATTATTGTGTTCGAAAAATCTATTTTTACTGTACTAATTATAAATTTGAATATATCCCCGTGGTGACGTAATTTTCGAGCAAACGCTGATTGGTCAAAGATCAGCTACTGAGGCTACCTTGTCTTTACATATCTTGAGCAAATTCAACTACTACCGTTCTAAATTCTAAAACAAACCAATAGAGAATATCACATAATTAATACCACGATGAAAGTGCTTGATAGCTAACAATTTTTTTTTGTTTGCTTGATTATAAAGGTGGCTACACACGTAACTGCAAACTTGACAAGTATGCATGATCCATTTTTTTATACAAGCACGCACTATTTCTCTGACACCACCACACGGTATGTTACAAGTATGCTTAAACAAGCGCCAGTTTGCGCTTGGACTATGTTAAGTTCGGACGATGATGCGCTCGCTTTGGCTGCTTTTTGCCTTATCCACAAGAGGAAAACGCGAAATAAGAATCGTGGTGTAAAAAGTAGTTAATGAAAATAAAAACATATTCCCACATTAATTTACTGAGTAAATTGAAGATATCCGCGAGATTGGCATAATTATCTTAGAATTAATGAAGAAACTAACCTAACCTCCCACGAAAAATTTACAGCAACCTGTAGAGCTCACTTACGACTGACGTTTGATTGTACAAACCTGCACGTTCAGTTTCGCTTGTGCAAACGTGGCTTGTTAAGCTTGTCAAACTTGCATGATCTAAATTCAATCCATCTTCAGGCCGCTTGTACAATTAAAATGATTTCGCAAAATTATCATGCATGCTTGTCAAGTTGCAGTTACATGTGTAGCGACCTTAACACCGGACATCAGTTACGTTTCGTGTTTTGTAAAATATATACACCGATCGACTGTTCTTGCGTAAATAAACTTGCGCATAAATATTGATAAGGTAAACACAGGATTACACTTGTAAGAAATAGATTCCAAGTACCAAGTACTATAATAATTAATGAGTTGAGTCAACAAACTGAATAATCTTCTAAATCAAACAACAATGGTAGACATAACCCAGGTAAATATCAAAACAACCCTTAATCGTTGTATAATATGTGATTGAAAACCCTTCCAAGAGATGCTTACCACATTCAGGGATGGACTGAAACTTTATACAACCTCCAGGCTGTGTTTGTCATTGCACTGGGTAAATAGAATAAATGCGTGTAAATATTTAATTTTATTTTCAGATCTTTGTGCGGTCCTGAAATGACCCATGGGCTGGATCCCGATGCTTGTACATTTTATCTGTACCAAACTTGGTTCGATTTATCTCTAACGGTTCAAAATATTAAATTATTGCAAACAGTTTTGAAAGTATTAAAAAAATTCTTGTGTATTAGAATATTAGATAAATATTTTTGTATGTTATATTATTCTATTTATTATTTATATTTTAACTACCAACGTGTTTTTAGACTTCAGTAGCTAGCTAGGATTTTTTTTCATATGTAGTGTGGTGTTTTTAGATATGTTTCGTAAAATGCAACAAAAAAATGTTTTAAGACGTTTTGATTTTATTCCTTCAGTTGTTATGAGAGCACTCATCCCTCTATAATTTCTAAACTATCGATGCAAAAATTCTGAAAAAAATTCAGAAGGTAACTTTTAATTAGTACTTTCAATGAAAGTTATAATGAACACTAACAAAAATAGTTCAAGAAAAATTTTGCAATAACTCTTTTTTATAAATCGTCTCAAGAACAACTACTACTTTTATATAGATTACTTTCGTCACCATGAAATAGTTTTTCGTACATATTATCAAGTAGGGAATGTAAGTGAGAATGACTACATAATAGGATGGAGTGAAAAAAACCTTTTTCGAATCTTCAAAACGCTATATACGCAAAATTTGCATTTGTATATCCTAAAACACCTATCGAAGAAATTTGAAATTGGATATCATCCTGAGGTTTCTAAATGATTTTCTTTAATAGAAAAAAACATAAATTTGTGGGCATGATATCTCGGTAACAGGGTAAGTACCTTTAAAATTATATTTAAAAGTCAAACATTTATTAAAGTTAATCGTTTGAAAAATGCCCTCAAAATAAGATAATTTTTATAAAAAAAATAAACATCGCTTAAAAAATAATGATTAACTATAAAAAAAAATTGACAGTTACATATTATTTTAAAACCATTCGATTGCTCTTTAATTTAAATTATTGCGCATTCAAAAATCTTTCCCCGTTACCGAGATATTATGCTCTAAATTCTGTTAATTTAATGATATTAGGGTGTTATAAATTGATAACGGGGAAAGATACATATTTGAATGCGCAATAATTTAAATTAAAGAGCAATCCAGTGTCTTTAAAATAATATGTAACTGTACTTTTTTTATAGTTAATTATTATTTTTTAAATGTTTATTTATTTTTTCTTTTATAAAAATAATCTTATTTTGAGGTCATTTTTCAAACGATGTACTATAATAAATGTTTGACTGTTATATATCATTTTAAAGGTACTGAATGTCTCTTTAATTTAAACTATTGCGCATTCAAATATCTTACCACGTTACCGAGATATAATGCACAAAAATGTATGATTTATTCTAATAAAGAAAATCATTTAGGAACCTCAGGATGATATCCAATTACAAAGTCCTTTGGTAGGTGTTTTAAAGTATACAAATGCAAAATTTGTAACCCTAATATGTGCGTGTCCAACACTGTACCTAGCACTTTTGCGACCCCCCCCCTCACTTGGTCCGCCGAATTTAATAAAAATAATATTTAATTTTCCTAATATTAAAAAAAAAATTTTTTTTTAAATTTTATATGCATGTTTATAAATTCGGTCCTGAACACATGCTGCCACGTGTACAGCATTAATACAAATCTATCAATCACACAAACACAATCGCGCGAGGAATTAGGCGAATGTTGTCACAGGAACATTACACAGAGAGACGGCCGCGAACAAAGACACCCGGATCCAATCATCTTATCTCTGGGGGATTCCGAACCGCGGTACGAGACATCTTGACCGATTTATGTGTTTGTACTGCCACCGTGCCGTGAAATATTGGTGGAATGGGTAGGTGACGGGCGTGGGAATGTTAGGTTATGTGTGTGTGTGTTTTTGTTCTCTCTTTTTTATTAAACTCTGGGGCGTGTTTTCTTACCTTTTGTGAAAAATATCGGTGCCGGGTATTTTTAAATTTGCTTTATAAATTTCTATCTTGTATTCATGTAAGGTATTATTATTAGTCTGCTGAAGGTATTTTATAAATTTATTTTATATTTTCAGAACAGTATTTTATCTTATTGTTATTTATGGATATATTTATGTTACTTTATACATATATATAAGTATATTATAAAATGCAACTTTATTTATTTATTAATTCATATATATGTTCTTTGCCCAGGTTTTAGTATATATTTTGTTACGTTAGGTAACATAAGGAATAAGCAGTGATGATAATAGTAAATCAATCCTGAAAAATGTTTGCCGCCAGCGCGCTCTTTTGCAATACGCTACCTAAATCGTTAAATATTGAACAATATAATGTAATAAAACATTGTATAGGATAAAAAATCTAAATACAATGTATCTATCGTTTATATCTTAGCGAACGAAATTTCGGATCAATTGATTTCTGTCAGCCGAAAATAGGTCAAATCGAATTAAACCTATGAAGAAATATTTGTTTTCGTCTAGCATACTTCTTTAAGTGCGTTCAGAGTGAAATTTTAATAATGCAACGCAAAATTTAACACTATAAAGTTAGGTTAGTGTCCGGTATTATAAAGGAGCTAGCAAATTTGCTAGCTGGCAAGCAATCTCAAATGAGGTATCAAACTTATATGACAGTTGTTCTCTTTGAGTTTTTAACAGATATTTGCAAGCGCAGTAAGTTGGTTTTTACTGTTTTTTACTCAAGGTTAGTAAATAGACTTTAGTAAATATACTTTACATATCTTTAATTTCACTTCCTATGCATGAAATTATCTGTCAAAAACTCCAATAAAACTGTCATATAAGTTTGATACCCCATCTGAATGTGCTTGCTAGCTCCTTTATAATACCGGACATAAGTGTAGATAACACACAATTCTTTTATGATAATCGGTAAGTTTTGCATTTGCACGCTAGATGTCACTACGCCAAAGAAGTACAAATTCTAATGCGCGTACATAAGTAATAAGTAAACATACACACTTTTTTTTAAATCGACCCAATGTGTGTAAAAAAACTGAAAAAGAGTTAATTATTTTCTTTAATTCTAATATATAAAAGTGCAGTTAAAATATATTTCCTTCTTTTTGATATTTCTAGACCCGGATTGCCTGGAATAACACAACGGAAACTTATCCAGAAGTATTTGCTGTATAATTGTATACTTAATGTATGATTTTGATAAATTGTTCTGGTTGAAATTAAAATGTATAACGCATTCTCAAGTGTTTCTCTTATCTATTTTTCGTACAACAAATGTCATGTTTGTCTTTTGACAGTGACCCATTGCCATATCACGTACTTTCCTAGCGGAAGATGTAACTGTAATTGTTCGGTTGTGCCGTGAAAGCTCAGGGGTCGTTATTTATTCATTTTTACCCTAAATTCTACGGAAACTTTTAAGGTTTTAAAGAGATTACCAGAAAGAGAAAAAAGTAGTGGTACAATTAATTAGAACATTTTTTTATACATTTGTTTTGCTTGTAAATAAGGTACTGGCACCAGTTATGGCCGCTATAAGAGCAAGGCTTACTGTTTTTGTGATTGACAGGCTTTTTTTGTAGTTCTTATGAATTCATGTTACTAATATATAAAACAAGTCACTCTTTATTTAATCAATTTAATTATCAAAGTTCGCAAATATAACCTTTTATTTTGTTTATGTTTTTTCTCCAGCATTGGTAAAGTAAAACCAGTAACGAGCACGTAGTGATGGACACTTGCTAATAATTACAAAATGATAAGTACTACGACAAAAAAGATATAAAGAATCGTCAAATTTGAAACAATGTAAAGCAGTTGCTATGATAATAAATAAATTATACTAATAATAATTAGTTTAAATGTCCACCATTTTGACACATATTGGCCGATTGTCATCAAATCACGCTGTAAGACAGTTAAATGTATATAAAATATTAAGAAATGGTAGTAATCTAATATC
Organism: Sialis fuliginosa; assembly: GCA_961205875.1. Taxonomy (NCBI): domain Eukaryota; kingdom Metazoa; phylum Arthropoda; class Insecta; order Megaloptera; family Sialidae; genus Sialis; species Sialis fuliginosa. Next base: position 9,186,385 of record OY540817.1, on the reverse strand, counting down.
AACAAATATTTCTAATTCGGTACATTTAATTTAAAAATAACCAATAATGGGGTCATATCCAAGACTGGTGCTAGTACCTTGTATTCTTATATACCAATATTATAAAAAGAGAAAGTTTGTATGTGTATATGTTTGTCAGGAATATCCTGTAATTTTCAAAAAAAGTTCAATATGATCAAACAAGCAAATCAAACTATTGAACAATTTTGGATTAAAAATTTTATTGCAATTGATTTTAAATTTAACTACAGTTGAATTTAAGTGCATTATTTTCTCAATTTTTCAAATTTTTCTCACCGTTACTTCTGGAGATATATGCTTAAGCGGTATTTTTTTTAATTTGTTAAACGAAAATTTTAATATTAACATAATTTCTATTTAAATTTCATATTTAAATTGTCAACTTTCATTTGATACCCCACTGGCCGAAATGGAAAATCTCTAAATTATGAAAATCCAACCGCGTAACTTTAAATCCGCATAAAAAAGACCCCACCGTAGTACAATATGGCGACAGCTAAAAGCCTCAAAAACTGACACAAACACTCTCAGCGAAGATCGAACGACAACTGATCTGCGTACGACCGCGGCGGCAGGTAGAAAAAGGATGGTAATACATCTAAGTTGTGATATTTTTATAAAAAAAATATTTTTTCTACAAATTCCATATGCTTTTATGAATTAAGATTATTAAAAAACTTTTTCAGTTTTCACAGTAGTTAATTCTGGTAAAAGATATAGCTAGGTAAAAATGGACATGGCCGCTCCGGTCGGTAGAATGAGATTAATGTTAGTATAATATTATTAATATTTGGTACAACATTCCTCAAATGTCTTTTTGATTCAATAATGTTTAATTAGTTTCACAGAAGGGATAAAGCAAATATTGTACATATATGTCCATCAATGTTTGACTGTACATAAATTCTCTTTTGAATTTTGTGGTTTATGTATTAACAAAGTTTCAGTCGTATGGTTTTAGGCAAATGTTTTCATCGATGAAATAATTTTATTCACTAGTTATTTATTCATTTTTGCTTTTATTCAACGACCCATGCTTACCTTTCGACGAACCCTGAGGGTTGTATTTCCAGATAGAAATTCTACATCATCCCTAATTACTATTTACCTGTAGGGCTCTTAACTACGGAGAGTGGTAACCTTTGGGCATATTAGAGTGGAATTCGTAAAACTTAGGGCGTGGAAGTACTTTGTGAATGGCCGAAGAAAAATTCTAGATAATTTCGATTTAGAGTGATTTAAGGAGGGTTGGACTATAATTTATCAAAAGTACAGTTCTCTCGTATAATCACTTGTAAAATTGTAGTAAAATAAAAAAATTGGTATGGGTGCGTTGTCGTTTATCACCTCATGAATAAATCAACGTCAACAAAGTATTTTTTTGATGATTTTCGTAATTGCATAATGTAATCGATGTAATTAAATTTTTTGTAAATTAAAATATCTTTCTTTTAATTTCTATGCTCTTATGGAATACATTAATTAAAATTATAATCTTACTATTTTTTCATTATTGAAGTAGGTACTTTGCATACATCACAGTAATTCTGTAAGTTGTACAAAAGACCATTGTTTTATACACGGATTTCAATCCTTGTCAATGTACGTAGCACAATACTAAGATGTCAGCCCCATTATATTTGATTTATTGATTTTTATTGTGTTACTTCCGAGAACAGATTTAATGAATGTTTCATTATTATAAATTAAATGCGTTTACCTCCACGAAGGGGAGACTGTAATACAACGCAGCCGGTAATTTAATAAAATAATAATTAACAGTTATTTTCACGTAATATAATTTATATTCTCTTTTAGTAGGCAGGTATATTTAAAGTAATCATTTTCGTACTTTAGATAGAATACAAAAGACGTGTCAATTATTTATAACAATTGTTTATTGTATTTGCTATTATAAATTTAATTATTTTGTCTGTGAAATATCAGACATCATTTAATATTGAAGTGTTTTATTTGTTTTAAATTTTGTTGCTAAGTACTTTTCGGTCGATATTTTTAATATCAGCAGATATGAAATGCAAGGTAACAGATTATTATTTTTAGTGATGCTATCTTTTGATATTCAGAGTTTATCAAAATGTGTTTAATAGTACTTGATAATGTTTTCTTAATTAAATAATTAAAAAACAAAAAAATTTATACATATGTAACAAAAATAACATTAAAATCTGGTTTTAGCTAGAGTATGTTCTAGAATAATCTAGAACATTCAAAATGGATTTTTGAGAAAAATAATGATTCAAGACTTATTTAAGCTTGGTGTAAGCACCAAGCTTAAATTTTTCTGAAAATTTCATCCAATTATATCAAGCTATTCAGAAGAATTTTTCTTCAATTTTTATATTTTAATTAATTACAGCTAAATTCATTTTCTGAATGTCTTCAAACTTGGGCGAAAAATGTCTTCAGATGAGAGGTGTATAAATAAAATAAAAACATTAGCTTAATTGGAGCTTATGACTTTCTCCTTCCTGTAGCCTTTCCCATTGAAATTTTATTAAAATATTTATAATAAATCACTGTTTAATTTTGTAACCCTGTATGGTATTGGAAATATTTTGTTGTATATTTATTAATAACTTAATTATAATTTGTTGTGATAACAAAAACCCATGAACTGATATTTTATTATTTTGCTTTCTCGTAATATCGAAGATACGAGAAGCTTTGTGATCGTTTCAGATTAAGACAAAAAAAATATTCTCCGATTTCAAAATTTTAAATTGATTTATCCATTTCACGTCAAGGCAAACATTTTTCGTTCCGTGTCTGAATCCGTCCCCTGAATCCTTGTCACACTCATAACTCATGAACCACTGAACCGATATTATTGAAACTTGGTTGGATGCTTTGTTGGGTCAAAATCGTGTGTAAGGGGGAGGGGTGACGTGAAAAGTTTGTAAAATATTTTTTTGTAGAGCATTAAATTTCCTATAATATGGGTCTACAATGTTTGTTGTAAAATATTCCCTTACAAAGATTTATCTCAATTTATTTTAAAAATTCGTGTTTTGTTTTTCTAAATTGATATTTGCTTGGACATATTAAATTTTGACGTTTGCATAAATTTTGATTTAGATTGAAATTGTCAAAAAATTAAAAATATATGAAAAAATATTCAGGTGCGTTTTAAGAAAAATTTCGCATTAATATTTTTTAGTAAAATTATATAAAAATTAAATAGTTAACCAATTCCAGGCAATTTATATAAACACTATCGGTTTTTATTTAAATACCTTTGGTGAATTTAACACGAAGAAGCACTGTGCATTTACTTGGAAGATGTTTTTTAAATATTCAATATGTTAATTGGAAATTTGCATTTTAAAAGATTTCGTATAGGATCAATGCAATTTTTCAAACAGACGAATTGGCTATATATAAGACTTTTAACATTTCGATGAGAAAAGGACGTTATTTATGTGGACTATAGATCACAATTATTGATAGAACATCATCAACAATGTGGAAAAAAACAATTGCCCATATATCTCGTACTAACATCCAGAATTTCCTTTTGGTAAAATTGTCGGTTTCACATGTTTAACCTTAATTTATCATTCGGGATTGCCTTTGTTCGCAAAATCAGACTTCGATTTTTATCTTGTCATTTATCGCTGATTCTCTGCTAACATTCATTCTCACTTCCGTAATTGTGTTACTTTTGCAGTGCTCTTCAAGTTCTGCGGCTGACTTTTCGACTGTTTCGCGTATTCATGGCCACAACCACTTGCTCTTATAAGTGACAGATATTGTTCGTATATATTATTTATAGGGTACAATATGTACCTAACTACTAATGAACGAGTCGTTTTAGAAAATTAATTAATTATATTGTCGTTAAACAAAAATTATATATATATTTTTTATCTTTTCCTGATTAAAGAGTGCTGATATACCGGGTGTTATTTTGAAAACTTATCTACTGAATATTTATTAATGAATATTATTTAAGCAAACAAAATTCAAATGTTAAAAAAAGTTTTATTTTATCAAAATCAACATTTTTTCTAATGTTGATATGGTTAAAAGTCACGAATATATAAAATCTTTAATGATTTTATTGAAACTTTGTAAAAAATCAAATTTCATTTTGAAAAAAAAAGTTGACCTTGAAAACGCCTACCAAATAAAAAAATAATAGCGCATTTTAAAATATAAATAAAATAAGTTTGTTTTTGAATTGTATTGAAAAGTAACAATATTTTTCTATATTTTTTCATCAGAATTATGGTCACTATCTGAAAATACAACTCGACACCGTTCGTGAAATCTTTTTAAACGAAGATTTTAATAATAACAAAACGTTACACATTTAAATTCCTTGAGTTGTCAGCTTTCATTTAATACCCCACTCATCGAAACGGGGAATCCCTGAATTTTCATGAAAATTGCACCGCGTAACTTCAAATCCGCGTAAAAAGAGACCCAACTGTATATTGATTACAAATTGTGGTTAATTTGTTCGTGTATCTACCGGTTGTGAAAATTATTTTGTATTTTCTTGTTGCACGGTCGTAAAAGAATTAAGTGCAGATGTAAAAACCACTTTTGTTTGTATACGAGATTTGCTAACGTTAAATATGAATTTTCTTTTCTGCCGTTGATAAAGATGAGTGATATGGCCTTGTTTTTAATCCCTTTGCTGTGTAAATTGGATGTACAAGTAATTTAATACAAACAAGCCTTTTGTATTTCCTTGGGAAAATTCGTGTACTAAGTTTCCTTTTGAAATAACTAAGAATTTAAATTGCTGATTTTAGAATGTTTTTTTCCGTAATGCCTACAATAATTTTTATTTTTGAAAAATATTAAATCCACAGAGTCAAATATTATTCTTTTTCTTTCTTCTATTCGTTTTTGTAAGGTTCGCTACTAATGTGTTAGAAAAAGAAAAAATAGGTATGTATTATTTCTTGGAAAATAAAAAAATATATTATACAGGCTGTTTGGTTCGGCGATACGAAAATTTTGATGGAATGTAGAATGAGTTATTTGGAAGGGATTTAAGCAAATATACCTATATACTAAGTGCAACAGTTTTTTTATATCGGTCATTTTAGTAAATTTTTGAAAAAAACCCAGAATTATACATGTTAATAACAAAATTTCAAAAGTTAAAGAACCTATGTATATTTTTTAAACATGATTTTTATATTACTTAAATGCTTATGCTACTCTAAAACATAAATATTTTGTGTCCTATGGGTAGTCGATATTTCGACCACTCTCGGCCTTAAAAGGTTAAGTTAAATGAAAGTTTTGAAATCACATGATGTTTACAAACCAATACATTTCTTCAATATCACATCAAAATATGTAAAAAAACAAAATTTACAGCAGTTAAAATAGTTTTAGAAAACGATAATCCTTAACAACTGAAACTCACATTAGATTGTCGACATTCGAATGAACTATAACACTTTTGTGAACTCAATAAAATCCGAGAGAGAAAAATTGAAAAACTTGTTGGTATACTTATATTGAAATATCCTTTTTTACTTAAATTTGCATATATATGAAAAAAATTATACAATAAGATGTAGTGTTATAATTTTAACAAGAGAGGTGTTTCTACAAGTTGCGGACGAAGAGAAAGAAAGCAATATAAAAGAGTCAACAGAGAAAGGTTCGTTTATTGCGTGGTTCAAGGTACTACAATATAGCTGTGTCGAGATGAATTTTTTCGTCTCGGCGTTTACATTTATGGAATATGATTGTTATTTTGTGAACATTATTTACATGGGAATATAAATTCCCTTTTTAAGAACACTTAACAGAAGTTTGGGAAGACGATATTGTTCTGGCCCCCTAAAACTGCTGTCATCTTTGGACATTTCTTTGTATAGTAACATGAAATAATATGATCCACCGTAACATTACGGAAAATTTGAATTTTATTTTTATTTCTGTAGTAAAATATTTGATATGTTATAAATAAAATATCTGCCATGGAATACTGACAGTGAACAGTATACGGGTTTCTAATTTTATTAAAATATTTTTGACGAACTAATAAAAAATAGAATAAAATTTATGGGACATAAATTATAGATAATAATATTCTTTACAACATAAATCAAAAGTGGATGATTTTCTAGTACAGTGGTCTTTAATCTTTAACGGCTTTTAGAAACTTTCTATAGCTGATAATATTATTTCCGCGCGAAAATCAAATATATAGTCCGATTCGAAAAAACGCCGTCCACGCGGAAATCTACTTTTATTTTAGATAAAAATATTTAAAGAAAATGTAACCCCACCCTTTGTTTATTTACTTTTTGTATGTACATTTTATATTTAACTATAATAAAAATTATATTAAACAATTTTTTTTAAATTAAAACATTAGACACGAATATCAACTTCCTTACCTATATGCAATTTCAAGCAAAATTGACATTATGAAAAGAAAATGTAAATAGAAAAAAATAGACCACATTGATTTTTCTATAGGGAAATGTTTTACATTTTTAGGAATAAGTGTTTCGCTATATTCGCTTTCAAAGAGTTAAAATTCGGAGTAGTTGTTGCGATTTGCCATCTTCTGTAGGTATCTAATTTGTTACAATTTGTTTTCGTTGCGGTATACAAAGAGAAAGATCTCTCACAGATATAAGTTGATACAAACGCCATAATATGTTTTATTACTCGTTTAGCAATTTCAGAATATTCATTTAAAATCTGAATTCATAAATTCATAATGCCAACTTGAAAAAAAAATTATCTTTAATTTATTTTTCATTTACTGGCAATTGAATCATCAAAACGAGCGAATTTATCGAAGCATATAATTTTTTTTCGCAAAACCCTTCTGCAGACTCAATTTGAAGACCGTTGTTCTAGAATAATAAACGGTTATATTAATAATAATATAACCGTATATAAATTATATAATATTATACACTTTAATTTTGGTCTTAGAATATCTACAATATTATTATGAATAATAATAAAAGCTGAAAGTATTTTACACACCCGTAGAAATTATATAAAAATAAATAAAAATATTTAATAATATTTCAAAATAATCACTGGACTTAGGGCAATAAAGTAGGCCTAAAAGAAAAATCTTGGTGGCGGCTTACTTTAAAAAGTAAACTTTTTTTTGGTAATAAGCGAGAAATAAAAACACGTAGTTAGTTAATATTTTGAAAAGTTTCAAATGATGTTTGATTACTTTTGAAAATTTTTATTACATACAGGGTGGGGCATTTAAAGTGTTATAGATTTTTATTTCAGAACCATCGCATATTTCAAAAAAATGTTTCAACCAAAAAAAATTTGGTTGTGAGGGGGTAATGTTGTTATTTTAGCGTAGCCTTCAAGTATATTTGAAGGGCAACATCATTTTTTAAATAGGAATTTATAGTTTTCATTTAGTAATCTTATTCTACGTGAAAAAACTTGAATCTTTCATTGAAATTTTTTTTGAATAACCTAAACTTTACGAGAAATTGAACATTCAATTATGCATCTTGGTTTCTGAAGATAGTTTTTAACAATTCAATGTTCACAAGTCTTGAAGCTTCCGCAGTGATCTTGATATGCATCTTGACTTCTGGGTGTAAGCTGCGTCGGTTTGGTCGTGTTAGCGGCCAACGTTTCGTCACATTGCAGTGGGCATCTTTCAGTGCACTTTTAGATGAGCCCTAAAGATGCCCACTGCAATGTGTGACGAAACGTTGCCCGATAACACGACCAAACCGACGCGGCTTACACCTAGAAGCCAAGATGCATATCGAGATCACCGCGGAAGCTTCAAGACTTGTGAATATTCAATTGTTAAAAAAAAAAATTAAATAACTTTGCAAGTCACGTTAAAATAATAAATAAATAATTATTACTATTCGTTTATACCACCTCACAACTAAACATGTTTTAAACATTTTTTTCAAATATGCGATGGTTCTGAGATAAAAATCTGTAACACATTCAATGCCCTACCTTGTGTAACAATAATTAATTATAATACATTTGAATATGACAAATTAAATAAGTTCTTTTAAAGCTCTCATGAAATATTAATAATTTAATTTTAAATTTTCTTCGTTTAATGTTTTTCTTATTTTAACAAACAAAATATTTTTTGGCGATTTGGTGCTTCCTTACACAGTTATAACGGTCTTGACTAGACTAGTTAATATATAAAGAACATCCATATAAAATAATGGAATTGGATTTCGTATCTAAACCCCTAAAGAGAAGAAGAGAAAAATAAAATTTACGTAAGATTGCAAAGCAGTTGTACCTCAGTCACATAAATCTATTAGTAATTTTATTTATTTTTCTTCAACGTTTAATGAAAATGAATTTAAAATGTAATTTACTACTTATTGTTTGTATAGTATGATAAAAAATTCTTTGTTCATTATTAAGTTCATTAAATTCACAATCAGTTAGAGAAAATAGCTGAAGAAGATATTGTGTGCTTGAAGTTCTTTAATTGCATTTCATTTTTCTGTAGTTGTATCGTACTAGTTTTTTTTTTACTTTGTTGTAGCTTTAATAATAAATCAAGCATTTACATAAAGTATGCTACCTTTGTTTTCAAGATACAGTCTTATATGTAATTTATTTAATTTTAATTAGTTCAATGCAAATTAGCTACAGTGAGATGTAGGCACCATGTTTTTGATTTGTACTTTTTTAACAATATTCTTCTCAATTCTACTACGGTGAAGCAAAATGGTTCAATGTTTGGCCACTTTATGTGTGCTTATATCTTTGTTTCCTGAACTACTGAACAGATTTGAATGAAACAAAAAATAAAAGATCGCTTGAAGTCGCGAAGGAGATTCTGGATAGAATATCTTTGAAAAAAGTTTAAAAAAAATAAAATAAATAAAAACACTTAAAATCGAAAAGGAAGTTTTTATTACGATAACTGAAACCGCAGATTCATAGAAAATTGCTATAATATTTAGCAATAATGTATTACCAAGTAGGACATTTTTTTCTAAAGTTTTCGTTCACAGTAAAAATAGTACTTTTTTCCTCTTTAAAATGAATTTTAACTTTTTACTGTGCGTCTTTTTTTCCGCCAACATATTCTGGATATTGTTATATTTATATGTAGTATAGTCCATTGTGTCACTTGTGTCGACTCTATTAATAAAAATATCATATATTTGAATATATGATAGCATATCTCGGCGAAAAAAAAAACGCACAGTAGAATATAAAATTTCATTTTAAAGAGGAAAAAGAGTACTATTTCTAACCGTGAACGAAAAATTAAAAAAAAAATTCCTACTTGATAATGAATTTTTAAACATTGCCCAAATTGTCATTTTTGGTAATTTAAGTTAGGTTATCTCAAAAACATGACGTGATGTAGCCAAAAACCTCCAAAATCACCTATGCAAATAAAGACAACAGAAGAAAAGTCTATTTTGTCGGCTTGTGTAATGAAATATTTATCAATATTGAATTTTCAGCAGACTTTTAGTTAAATTATGATTATTTTTTTCGTCTATTAATTTATATTTCAATTAAAAGACATAATAAGTACGATGTAAAGGCGTGCAATTGAGTTTATTTTGTAAAATAAAACTCAATGTTCGAAAGTTTTTATAAGCTTTACATTATTTTGTAGAGCATGTGTAAATTCTGTACTTTCTATAAACTTTAGACGCAAAACTTGTAATCTCTTTTTTATGTAGATTATTAAATTTTGAAGAAAGATTTTTGTGTAAACTTAATATTGAGAGATTTTTTTTACTTATATTGACACTTCGTATGAATACTTTACTTTTTGTTTGAAGTCTATGATAGATCTCAAGCTGTTACAAAATGTAAGTTATTCTGATTTTTTGCTCAAACACATTTAAGGTTTTGTAATACATGACAATCTTACAGTTTGTCTTTTAACAGTGTAAGATACAGATCTGCGGTTTGAAAATTTAAAATTGCACGTTGTTTTCTATGAAATAAATATACTTTTAACCAAGTTAAAAACATAATTTTAATAGTAAATTTATATTCGTAAAAAACGTAACAAAAAATATACTAAAACTTGAGCAAAGAACATATCTATATAAGAATTAAAAAAATACTTGAAAATCGGATAGTTGGTTCTCATGTGATAAGCGCACTAACAGACAGACAGACGTTGCGTTTTATAATATGTAGGGATGATGAAAAAAAATTGAATGTAAAAAAAATTAAGACTGTAGCCAAAAGTTAATTTCCTTAATAATATTCAAATGCGCGAATATTTATAGAAAACGTGTAGCATCAGTCAAACAGAAATATACTAACTTTTAGTTAATACAGTTAGAACTGAATGACACCAAAGAATATTTCTAATAAAATCGTATCGATTCTATAAATGTTTGATTCATGAAATCAATAATAATAATTTATTCAATCGATTTCTTCAATATAACCATATGACTTCATCCATAAAGAATCACTAGATACCATCCATTGTGTGAGAATTTGTACAAAAATATTAAAACCTACCCCTATACACATTAAGAGTTAATATATTGGCGTAATTTGTCAGGTATAGGAAACGCGAACTCTGCTGGGAGTTAAAGGTTAAATTGGCTTTCAAATTAATAAGAGTGTGAGAAGTTGTTCGGTCCGATTTTAATTCTATACCCGTAGGAGGAATTATTATTGTTATGTCAGGTACGAGGGACCTTATTTTGACACTTAAATATGCAAATTTGTATTTGTTTATTTTGCAAGTAAATCCTGTGAGACTTGGAAGAGTATTTTATGTTTCTTGGTGACTGAATATAAACAGAATACTAAAAATTTTATGAGGAAATTTGAAATATTTCAAGATAAAAATATTTTTTTTTTGAAGTTATACGTCTTTAGGCGCGTTCAAGGTGAAATTTTAGTAATGCAATGGCAACGAAATGATGCAACGATATGCGCGTACAATATAAGGAAAACAATACTTAGAAGTTAGGTTAGGTGTCGATAGTACAGATTTCTGTTATGATAGTCGGTAAAAACAGGTTTTTAGTTTTGCATTTGCACGCTAGATGTCATTACGCCTAAAAAGTATAACTTCTAACGCGCGTACATAAGTAGGTACACACATTCACTTTTTTAAATTCTATACATTATTTTACAGGAAATATGAATCCATTTTGATGGTACTTAGGTATTTTTTTAAATTTTGTTTATTCTGACTTCACCCGAAAATTACTGCAATGATTTTGATGGGATAATTTGAAAGCCTGATATTAAAATGTTGCGAATCCGCTGATAATATCTAATTATCATGTATACTGGTAAGTCTGTCTTGTATGTAATTACAAACCAACAATACAGTAACACAAAATGTCTTTAATTATGATTTTAATAACGTTGGTTATAATGTAACATTAAAACCACAATATTACAGTATATGTTCGCAGTTATGTTTATTTTAAAGCCACAATCTTCAGCGGTGTAGTTTATGAGCTACCAAAAACAAACAAATGTCCTGAAGTACAAATAATCATTAGCGACGATAATATATTGACATATTACATAGTTTATGCTACACGTTTACCGATTATACATCGGCACTTTGTCGATAATTACAATTGATTGTTGTAAATACAGAGCTACCGTTAATAAATGCTGTACTGCGAGGACATCGTATCAATTTATTCCAAATCCGCATATCTAATTGGGAACCGGTAAAATGTTTATACAGGATGAATCAGAACAATAAATATGAAATTTCAAAATAAATAATGTACTAGTATAGTAGGTGTTAGAATAGACTAGACTAGAAAGATTTTGTATTTGATGTAAATAATATTACATTACAGGAAAGTACAGTAGAAATACAATATATGTACTGACAAAGGAGGCTATTTTGATAGGGTTTTTCATCGTTAAATATCTTTTTAACTATTGTGAGCATTTTTTAATACAAAAAGGTACTGGTACCAGTTATAGCTCCTATAAGAGCAAGGTTTACTGTTTTTGTGATTGACAGGCTTCTTTTTTACAATTCTCATGAACCCATGTTACTAATAAAACAAGTCACTCTTTTTTATTTAATCAATTTAATTACCAAAGTCCGCAAATATAGTTTGTTTTTTTAAATTATAGCCTTTTCTTTTGTTTATGATTTTTCTCCAGTAATAGATAAAGTAAAACCAGTAATGAGCACGCAGTGATGGACACTTGATCATGATTACAAAATGATAAGTACTGCGACACAAAATATATAAAAGAAAGAATCGTCAAATTTGAAACAATGTGGAACAGTTGCTATGATAATTAATAAATAAATTAAACTAATAATTAATTTAAAGACAGTTAAATGTATATAGATTAATATTCAGAAATGGTAGTAATCAAATATCAACAAATATTTCTAATTCAGTACATTTAATTAAAAAATAGCCATTACTGGGGTCATATCCAAGACTGGTGCTAGTACCTTAAGTATTTATCGGTTTTTTGTCTACTTTTGGATTTTATATAAGGGTTACTTTGATAGCCTTATTTTTTTAAATCAAATTTGAAAAGTATCATCTTTTAAGAATAAAAATGCCATAATAAAAAAAAAATTAAAAAAAAATTTCAATCACGAAATACCTCAATAACACAAAAAAGATACAATAACATGATTGATATTATATATGTATTTAAAAAAATCTTACATAAGATAGGGGGTCACATTTTACTTCTGGAACGTCAAAAAGGTGAAGGAAGGGGGGGTCGAAAATTTCGAAAACTATCCTAACGTAATTAATTAAGATTCATATAAAATAATAAAAAAAAAAATTATTTAAATTTTTTTTGGACCGTCCTGTATGTGTGTGCCCGTAGGTAGTCATAGTTACTCCGGATTTCAAAAATCCGGGACTATTTATTGTGTGGTATTACATGAAACAAAACACTATTGGCCGGACGTGTTCGATGACACGTAATATTTCGTTGTTTATGATATTCGGTTTTGTTAGTGTCAGTTGGATCGAATTATATTGTTATGATTTATGTATTGCTACCGATTTGCTATTGTTTCATCGAATATTCAGGTTCATTGATAAAAGAATTTTAAGCAAAAATAATATTTGTATGAATTGATACATTAACATTTTCATGGTTATGCATCAATTATGTTTTTGTTTTTGCTTTTTTTGATTATATTTTATGAAATATGGAAAACACACTGCTTCTAAATAGTGCAAATTATTTTTCTAATTAATTCCTGTAATGAGATTTAATTATTTTTTCTTTTTCAGTATTTGTATTTACTAATTAATATTTTCAACAAAATATACTTATGGTAATAAGAATTGGAATGTAATAGCCTGTATATTTTGGAGGAAGGGGCAAGACGGGATGCTTAACGTTTTAATGGCGATGTAAGATAAGATTCCCCCACTCACCTCTTTTTAATTAAATTTGTAAATTAATAAAATTATGAAAATATATATTATTGTAGAACCTTGTAAGTCGAATCAAATTTCCATTTCCTTCTTTTCAGTTTCTAAAATCTCGTATTGCCCGAAATATGTACCATATATAACTCGAATTAATTACAGATTCTCTAGAAAGTACAGTCGGGACTCGTTTATTCTAAGTCTCGTTTATCTGAAATGCTGAGTTTCGTTTATTCGTATTTTTTTCTCTTTCTTCACCTTCCACCATTCTCGAGTCATGACGTAAACGAATATATTTTTGAAATTTTTTGTAGAATGAATTAGAGTCACCTTGCTCATATTTTGCCATATTCGAAATTAAAAGTAGAGTAAAATTATTTCACTATCACGATTAATAACTATTAACGATAAATATTAAATGTGTACCAAGGTATATAAAGTTTTCAAAATCACAGAACGTATTGCCAACTTAAGAATAGTAAAAATGACACTTCCCGAATAGACAAAATTGTCTGTGATAGTTACTCAATGGTGACAGCTTTTTCATGATTTCGCAATGTCGAATTTGTACTTCTTTGATTGTATATGTTGTTAAAATATCAAAAAATACGAAGACAAGAATAAATAAAGGATTTCTTGTTATTAATATTCTATTATACATTTATAACATTTGAATACATCTTCGTGGTGACGTCAATTCCCGCTGATTGGTCAAGGATCTATACATATCTTGGTGGGAGCCCCTCTCGACTTCGAATAAACGTGACTTCCTCGATTCAAAATGATTCAGAAGGCTTAGAATAAACGAGTCCCGACTGTATTTTCAAATTTTACCGTCTATTATCAAATGATTATTTGCTCTAGAGCAGAAGCTAAGCTAACGCTATCTGCAAGGTCTCAAATCAGTCAGAATTCATAAATAATCTGTATGTGTAAATGAGAGTAGATTTTATTTTATATTTATATGCGTGTTTGTATTTTTTTACTTTTAATTTTAAGAAAGTCAATTTACTAACACAGTTTTATTGTTTCAGGTGAGTTACAGTGCTTTTAACGACCCCACGTCATAGCGATAAGAAAACGTTTTCATTTTATATGGTATCAATATGTCGAAATGAATGGTTCTTCTTACGTAAGTAACATAATGAAATTATTTGAATGCGGGCTTATTCAATTATTTTTAAAGAGTTTTTTTCGTGGAATGTTATGGCGATTATCTAAGCAACAATATTTCAACTCGTAGTAGTAATATTAGCAATTTTTTAAACCGTTTTACCGAGTCGGTAAGATCATTTTTTTAAATCTCGAATTTAACAAATCTATCAAAAAAATCATTTTTATACCGGTTTTTTAAAACAGACACCGTAATTATTATTAAGAATTTCTGCTGAAATAATAATATTAAACGCATGTACTTATTTACTTACATATAAAACTCATATCACAAATAACCAACTACGATAGAGGGCAATAGAGGCATTAACTCCAGGAAATTATTTTGTTTATCGAATACATTGACTCATTAATTTAATATTTGCCATTTGCTTATTGAAAATCAAACAGGATACGTTTTAATGATGCAGAGGTACGAGTGCATGTGCTAACATGTACTCATATGTAGTTATGCAATTTGTTTTAACACTTGCGCTGTGTTGATTTAAAATAATAAAGTCGCTTCACTCGGCATCAGTGCAATTATTTCGTATTAATAAATGCAAGCTCCTGTTTCAATTGCTATTGAGATTATATTGCACAATATTAATAACGTTTTTGATAATTCTTCATTAACCGACTTCAAAAAAAGAGAAAGGTTAATTCGTATGTGTATATTTTTTATGTATGTATGTTCATGCATAACTCCTACAAACATGCACCTATTCGGTAAAACTTTTTTTGTTATTGTATATTGTACTTCCGAGGTGGTCCCATATGAATTTTATAAGAATCTGATCATGGACTTCTTAGATACGTCACTCAAAAGAAAAAACATTTTTTTTAAATCCTTAAAAACACAAAAGTATATAATAATAATAATTCAATTTAACAGTTTTTGAAGTAGTGCCAAGCCAATATAATTTTTTTAAAGAAAATAAAAAAACCTGACTTCAGATATTTTTAAATTTAATTTATAAAAACGTTGGTGCGTATGTATGTGATCTCATCAGGCCTAAACCACTGGACGTATTGAAGCCATATTTACACCATTATGTTTGTTTGGTGCTCTGTTAGGTTTATCTTTTTTTGGGACCCGGTACGTGGCGCTGTGGTCGAGAATGTGTGTTTATGGTCTGATTTGGATCATATTCAGTTACGTGGAAAGAAATATTTTTACAAAAAGTATAGGTTGCGCTGGAGTAGAGATATTTACGAAAATGTGTATTTATGGTCTGATTTTTAAACAAATTATTTTAATGGTATAGTCAGTTTTTCTAAATAGTATTTTCAGTTCTTACTATTGTCGTAATAAATCGTCCCAATCGACCCACCTCCTTATATGTAATGGCTCTTGATTTTTATAATTTTTTAATGATACATTTCTTAAGTTTTATGTGTTAAAAGTTTTTTTTGACAAATCCCATTAAAAATTTTGATAAAAAATATAAATTAAAGATTATGAAATAGAAGTCATGTGTGGTTCTCTATACCGTTTTAATCTAGAAATACTTATAGTATCAATTTGTCTATGATAGTTTCTTAAACTATATATGTATTATACGGTACTGGCAGCAGTCTTGGATATGACCCCAGTAATGGCTATTTTTTAATTAAATGTACTGAATTAGAAATATAGAAAAAAACATAAACAAAATAAAAGGCTATAATTAAAAAAAAAAACTTTTATTTGTGGACTTTGGTAATTAAATTGATTAAATAAAGAGTTATTAGTAACATGAGTTCATGAGAATTACAAAAAAGAAGACCGTCAATCACAAAAACAGTAAACCTTGCTCTTATAGCGGCCATAACTGGTGCCGGTAACTTTATATTACATAATCTGAACAAAATACAGATATTAGTTTTTTTCGTGTTAGTAGTTTCATAATTTCGCGTAACACTATAGTGGCAGGTGTGCTCAACACTGGTTAAGAACCACTCTGCTAATGTTCCCAACTGTAATTTGATATTTCTTTAATATTTCACAACGTAGATTACACCGATCATTATTCAATAATCGATAATTTCAAAGTGCTGTACTAATAGCTAACAGAATTTTCATTTCAATATTAAAATTGGTTTCCTTACACTAAAATCACCTCGTCCACATAAATCGATCTAATTTACATACATTCTAAGTTCGCTATTGAACAAGATGCTTTGTGTATTGTGTGTATTAGAATAGGGGTATTTATTTTTTCGATCTGGATGTGTTATCCACACACAGAATCAAACACATTGTACCCACCAAGCTTTAAATCAACTCGCATTGTCCCTTTTGTATTGATAAATACATGTCTTTAAATTACAGGATTTATTCTATGAAAGCTGCGTCATTTGTATGGAAATTCAAAAACCGATTTTCGATTTAAGCAAACGTTGCGTTTATTATTGAAATTAGTTCACTTTTGGTAAATAAATTTGCTGATTTTATTAGTTGTGCAATGTGTAAATATTCATGGTCGTTTGTCGGTTGACTGATATTGTTTTAATTGATTAAAATATTTTATTGAAATAACATGCTCGTTGGCTGAAGTGGGGTAGATGCAATACTAGGGTAAAATTAATAATATTTATTGATTTATTGCAAATAATAAATATTTTGGAATGTCACCCCTCCCCCTTACATACGATTTTGATGAGTTTGAAACCGGACCGTCCTCAAGCCAGACCCAACCATTCAACCAAGTTTAATGAATATCGTTTCAGTGATTCATGAGTCAGACAGGGGTCAGACAGACCCACAAACAGACAGACATGAAACGAAAAGTGTTTGTCTTGACCTGAAACGGAAAGATTAATTTAAAATTTTAAAATCGGAGAATAATTTTTTTGTCTCATTCTAAAACAAACCTCCTCGTATTCTCGATATTGCGAGGAAGCAAAATATAAATTATCGAATTTTTTTTTGTCATATTTAACTTTTTATAAAAATAGATTGGAAAGTTTTTTTGTATATAATAACTATACTTACTTTAAATTAAGTTAAACTATTTGTATCATTTGAAAGTAGCAATATTTTATATATTCTAACAAATATACATATTTATCAACATTCCGTAATTTATACATATATCTAACAAATAATATTTAATGTTTATATTAATTGCATACACAATAATTGTACAAGCATAATAGATATTTATTATTCGTAAATGTAAATTCGATATTAACAAGCAATTACTGTATCTAAAACTAAAACATAGTTGGTACACATAGATATTTTGTTTATTTTATAAAAAGTTATACAAATATCCCCCTCCCTCAGTCACTTGTTAAACACAGACTGATATTGCATTTATTTATTTTGTTATTCCACATGTACAATGTTATAAATATGTATTACAAACAGAATATAGCTTTTCGCGAAACAATGAAAGATAAATATTGGTTTAGGAGTGAGACATAAATTATTTTAATGGGATATAAAATATACATAACAGTATCGAAGCGTCCCGTTAAGGTTCTTTGGATTTTATTCTCCCTAAGATGTAGATCGAGGTGGAAGTAAAGGCTCAAGCAAAGTGTCTGTTTAAATTATTGTTTGGGTTAGATGATCTATAGTTTTAGAAAGAAAAGTTTGTTGGGGCGTGCTGAATATATTGTTTTTTATTGCAAGCGTGGCTTGAATAATAATTATTATCTTTATTCAATATTAAAAAAAAACATAACACAGGTTTTGAATGTGTTATATAATATTAAATACATATTAAAATCACTTGAATTATAATATTTTTTATCTAATATTAGATGCTTTTTAAAGTCGTTCTTAAACTTTACCGATTATATCTGTGAGTTAATGTACATTTTCCAAAAACAGGCTCTGGTGTATTTTTAACCCTCCGTTAGGTGTGCGGCATACATGCGTAGACCATTCATATAAAAACTGTTACAACTAAAACTTTATTTATCATATTTTTATTTTAGTATATAATGTTTATTTTTTAAATTAATATAGAATTTATGACAACGTCTAAAAATGATATTTAACTTTGTTTATTTTTCCACAACAAAATATACAAAAATTTCAATAAAAATTATGTTTTGTATACAAAAGTATGCATCAATAAACATAATATGTAGTTCAACTCATAAAAATAAACTTCAGTTATTATAGGCTCTATTGAAAATGGTCTACGCATGTAAGCAGCACGCCTAACGGAGGGTTAAGAAGGAACATTCGAGAAAATATGTCACATATTGTCAATATTTTTAGTATAGGGTTTTGAAGAATACTAGAGTATTAAAATTTATTGACACTAGATTCAAATACATTGTAGGGAAATTTATAAATGATGTTGAATTTATTTGTTTTTTATTTTCGTAAGTTTTATTTGATATTTATGAAGAATAATGGAATTATTGCAAATATACATTTTTTGTCATTGATGTACCTGTAATAAAACAGATAACGTGCTATGCGATATACTAGACAGTAGAAAAAGAGGGAATGTGTTTGTTAATTCTTTCTACTCTCTAATATATCATATAATACGTTCTCTACTTTAACACTCCACAAAAAAGCTTTTGAAAATTTTTTATTGATCTATTTTATGATACGTCTAAATGCAAACGAAATTTGAATAAAATCGACTATGTACTCGTAGAAAAAGGGCGATGTAATTTCTAATTATAGTACGGGAAGTTATATAAGAATAAAAAGAACTTTGTTTATACTACATCGGTGTTAATAGTTAATTTTTTTTCAAGACAATGTAGGAACCAGATGGAAAAACTACCCTCGGGTCATAAAGGGCACTCACTCAAGTAGATATAGGGTTTTGTCGACACATTTTTCAAACCCCACTTTTCATGAAAATGACCCCCCCCCCCCTTCCAATAAAAAAATGATTTTCAAAATTGCTATAAGAGAATGTTCTGTTGAATAAATTTTCAGCGTGATTTTAATTTCTTGCACTGGTAGCAATAGCAACAGTGTATGATGTAAACACAACCACACGGTCTTATTTATAACGCCATTCCCGTGATTCAATGTTACACACACGCACACACATTGTAGAAACCGTCCCGTATAGTTATCACAGTGTCCCGTCTACCCTCGGCACAAGCAATTTATATTAATGATGATGGTCTACAATTTAGCGACTCATTTTGTGTGGAACGGTCGACATTTTGTTCTCGGTTTATTTATTCACGTGGTGGTTGTCGCCCGTCGGCGTGCCGGTAATTCAGGCACGCTGTGGAGTCAACATCCACGTATTCAGGAAGTTGCTACAGTGCTTGCTTGATGGTATCTTACTTAGATTATAGTGACACTGTTGAGGTAAGTTTGTCCGGAAGGCAGATTTTGGTGATCACAGGGGTCAAAACTGGTCAGTAAAATCAGTAAAGCTCAGTTTTTTGTAACCCGGTCAGCTAAGTCAGTTTTTTGGAAAAATGGTCAGTTTTGTCAGTTTCTTGGGTTTGGCACTCAAAGTTTTCACATCGGAGTCCTATTTATCGTGCAAAAACTCATTATTCAAAATGACACAATTACTGTGAAAAATATATTTAAATTATAAATAATGTTCTATTTTGTTTACTTATTTGTATTGTTTATTATTAACTTGTAGAAGATATTTTATGACATAATTGTAACGTATGTATACGTGAACATATAAACAACAAAATCTCACCCTAGCACTGGCTATGTCAAGTTCGGTGAGAAAAATTAAGAAAAATTAATTGCGATTTTTGATACTTTTGTTATGAACATAATAAAAAGGTGGTAAAGGTTGTCTATAGAGATGGCGGAGGCCAATAATTATAAAAAGTATTTTTTTAATACATAACCCCCCCTACATTTTTTAACTTGGTTCAGATAGTCAGTAAAAGTCAGATTTTTAGATTTCTGTGTTAGTAAAATCAGTATTTTTGAACAATGAACTTGTTTTAACCCCTGTGATCAGAATTTAAAGATATATCTTCTGCACTCAGTGCCGGATTTAAGTGTGAAGATGAGGGGGGGGGGGGGGGGCTAAGTAGGACAACCACCCAGGACGCCAGATTTGCTAAGGCCAGATAACTAGGTAGCAATGGTTGACCAAAATAAATCAGAACCGCTAAAAATTTCGGTTCTTGGTTCACACAGCTTAAGTAGTTCGGTTTTTATTCCGGTTTAACATTTGCAATGGGTAAAATCGAGAAAAGTTAGGAAATTCACGAGACAGAGAAAAATCAGGGACAATTTTACGACAATCCTAAAACCCCGCAGAAATTTCCTGAAAATATATTTTACAATCTCCTTTTAAAAGTAAACACGCACATTATAAAAAAAGTTGTATTGTTGACAAATAATTTTGTTTTATCACGTGATCTATTTGTATAACGCAAACAAATGACAAATGTACCGCGCTTTATGTTATTGTTCAATTCAATTGTTGAATGTATCAACAGCGCTTTGTAACTTGTAACATTAGTCTTATTTATTTTGTAATTTATTATTGTTGATGTTAATTTTTTTACGTAATTTCGTAATTGATTCTTATAATTTATTTTACTAATTAGATTAATTAACAATTGTTTTTTAATAAGTAAACGTTGCGAGGTGTACTTCACCGATTTAGACAAAACTTGAGGATTTCATGAATGTCCCTTGAAACATGTATTTTCTTATACGATAACAGCATTTAAAAGAGTGAAAAACGCCCCAAAAGTTTAACGAAATTTTCGTTTCTCTTCAAGAACGCATATACTAAATAGAAGAAAGGGAAAAACGTAAAAATTATCCTGGAAATCCGGGAAAAATAAGATTTTTTTATATCAATAACTAAATTTAAAAAACAAGAAAATAAAAATTTATTAGAACAAAACTAATATTTCTTATGGTTCTTGGCTTCTGGGTGTAAGCCGTCTCAATTTGGTGTTATCGGCCAGGTTACGCGGCTTACACCAGGTTGTTTTTGTTGGCTTTTAAAAAAAAATGCAAGGTGTATTTGTTCAATTTAAACATTTTATTTGACTTGTGTGTATTTCAAAATGTCCATTTTCAAACGTCATTATTCCGAAAACTGCTGATTTTAGAGATATGACATGTTTTACAAAAAGTATTCAGAATACACCGTACAATTCAAAAATGGTTCCATTTAAAAAATCAATAATGACTGTATATTATGTTCTTCTTGAGACACACAATTTTCTTATGTCAAAAAATCCGCAACTAAAAATACTAATCGACGTGTCCGAACGTTTTTGTACAAAATAATTACCTGAATTTTAAACGAATTTGTTCCTTTCATCATGTGAAATTTGCAACCCCTAGAAAATGTTATAAAGTGTTGTTATTTAGCTTTATTTGCGGTTAACTTTATTTTACATTATAATGATGCATATAGTGTATTTGAAAATTTTAATTAAACAGGTGGCGCTATTGTTAATTCATCTGATGTTGATTCATCAGTAACATTATTTTCACCGCCGACGTTAATAAGTTGGAATTTATGTTTGAAATTAATTACTCAACTCGAAATTAGGGAGTGTGTTATTGTGATTTCGGTTTGAATTGTTGTGGTGTGTTTTCCAGTTTCCATGATTGTTATGAACTTTTTTATTGGATTTTCAGATTTCATGTGCAGTTTTGTCTATAAATTATGGTTTATGTTACCGTAAATCAGTATTGATTTGTTAAATTTGATTTTACAATTTAGAAAACTAGATTATTTAATGTTGGTAAAAAACACCAGTTAAAAATTGATTAATTTTTATAGGAAAGTGTTCTTTAATTACGTAACGTTTTTGGTGGGTAAAATTTTATGATTTATTATCTAGGCAAGGGGGGTGGAAGAGAGTAAAGCGTTGCGTACGTGAGTTTTCTCTACCAATTTAATTATTTAGAATATGTTAATTGAAACTAGTTTTGGCTGTTAAAATTATGTGTTAAATTTTAAAATCATTAAAGATATTAAAAATTGTAATTTTGCATAATTTTGGACACAGTCCGGTGACAATGCAATACAGTATATCTAATATTGTTCTAAATATAATATGGCGGACGCCTCTAGATGATGGATTACCTTTTTCTTCACAACCTCATTAACATGGGTATCAAATAAAAGGGTTTGACGAGTAGAATACGATAAGCTGTAAGGTCATTCGTAACCCAATATGGCGGACCTAAATAATAAATGCATTTTTTACATATAATTTATTTTTTAAATCAATTATTTCGTCGATTTATTTGAAAATTTTAAAAACTACAAAATATCGAAGGTGGTTTAAAAATGATTAAAGACGAAATTTCATGGACCGCGCCAATGAACTGTCTTTTCCTGATCTGCAGTATGTTTAATTAATATGATTGTATGAATCAGTAATGGGACAAGTTCGTCGCTAATAAAAAAACACCTGAATTAATATTCATTTAAAATTACACGAACAAAAACAAGTAACAATTGGAATAATTTAAGAGTATGCGAGTAGAATAACAGAGAGCAAGTCTAACAATGAATGTTTGATGGAGGTCTATCTACATATATATCAGTTCACAAAGTTAGCGCGCATCGTGTACACAGAATATGTCTGCTCGTTAATGACAAATCTCACTATCCAGGTTGACGGAGCAAAATAATTAATACGGACTGGGTAATTGCATGCTAATAATGCAATTTCTGGCGGTCGTTCTGATGAAAATTAAGGGGTGGACAAATGTGTGAATTTTAACCATTTTTCAACATTTTTTGAGGGTTTTTTGGGTTTACGACGATAACTCTATTGATCTCACTTTGTCGCTCTTAACAGCAAAATATCTCGTTAAATTAATTTATTAAGTAGAAACTTACGATTTTAATTTAATATACGAGAGACAAAAATTTTGGAAGAGCTAAAGTTTTAATTTTTTCTTGTTATTTGGTATAAAAACTTATATTTATTAGCAAAAATTGACCCCGTCTCAAAATAGTGCCAGAAATAGTCATTTTATACCTCTCTCTACATTTATCACAGTAAGATACCGATCAGTTATCATGAATATGTAATACAAACTTTAGTACTAAAGAATAATCTTTCCATGTTATTTAAATGAGAAACAAGACCTCCCCTCTTGTGGCACCTCTTAAAATTCAATTACAGAGTAATCCTTGTGGGAGGATTTATTTTGGGTCATAAACTAACTTATTTCGTAACGAGAGTGAGAAAAAAAATCGATTTTTTAAACACCCTAATACATAGAAAAATTCTGTGTAGTAAATACACTTATGACTGTACTTATTTATTAAATATGATGTAATCTCTTAGGTCTTTCATCACAATTCCGAGCACTGTATACTACGAGTCCGTCCCTTGTCAATGATGATCAAAGATTCATCTTTGAAACTAGTTCGCAGTGATGTATGTACAGTGTACACGCAAAGCATACATACTCTATTCATAGAGAACTAGATGGAATTGAATTTTGAAGTAGACTTAGAATTAGGATTATTCTCCGTTGGACACTGGATAATTGAAGTTATGTTGACATACTCTATGTATGTATAGTTAACAACTAAATCTTCAAACTACAAATTCCATCATGTCTTTTGTTAGGTTATACTCAAGTGAAATCACTAGAATAAATACTTAATGCTGTTTCTTATTAGTGTTGATAGTGGATTGCATAAACGCTGAGTTAGTTAACTTGTCGTTCGTTTAAAAAAGGGAACCATCCTTACATATGTATTTGCTAATTTTAATCCATACTTTTCTTAAAAAAACTAATAGATTTGGTTTACCGTTTCCAACAATTTTTTCAAGAATTTGAAGAAAAAATATATTTTTGTTAGTAGGTAGTTGTCAAATAATCAATTTTTCTTAAATTTTTAGTAATATTTTATGCGAAATTGGTTTAACAGATTGATATAGAATTTAATTAAAAATATTAAAAAATATATATAATCACTCAAAAATTATAGTCTGTACACTGATTTGAAATAAAAAAGGCATGTATGTCCCACTGTCTGCCGCCCTTCCTGACCTTGCGCCTCGAGCGGTGTTACAGCCTCCCCCCCCCCTAAAGCCGGAACTGCTGATATGTATTTTAAAGTAACGTGTGTTAAATTTTTGCAATTTTGGATATTAAAAAAAAAAAACTAGAGCAGCTCAATAATATTAAATGACAAAAGTTTGAAACTGTTATATACAACAACCATTTTGTATTTGAATTTTGTTAAATAATATTTCTTATACTCTAACCGTCCTAAACCAATAACAACTACCAGTACGTTGGAGTCAGTGAGCAACAATTTTGTAAAGTTTAACATATCTGACAAACGTTGTGTCATAAATCCACAGACAGTTCAGTCAGCAATAAACTTCTTGGTAAATTCACCATTCGCTTGCAATTGTGATATCTGTTGGACAAACATTATAACTTTCAAACACTCCCGGTTATGTATATATATTGTGTAACATTTTATCGTATCTTAAAGTTCAGTCAAACTATATTTATTTATTGAACGACGAGCAACGTAAATATAGTAGTGAAATTCATTTAAAAAAATAAAAATAATCAAAAACTGGCCTAATTTTTCTTTTTTTTGGTACCATTATGGGTATATAAGCGGATATTTTTTCGAATTCGATATTTTCATGGAAATATCCACCGTGAATCAATGATGACTATTTTTGCCATGGTGTCTGTGTGTCGGTTTGTAAAAATATTCAATTTTCAGAAAAACTATTTTTAAAGGATATAATCGATTAAAAAAAATTATATTTCAACACAAAAAAAGTTTATTCTAAAAGATGTATCTTTGTTTTTTTTTTATAATTTATGTCTCATTCATTTTTTCTTTCTCTAATATATGTTCTACTAATTTTTTTTATCTTCGTCAGTTAGCTAGAAATATATTATATATCTATTTTTTATGTAATTACAAAAATGTAGTGTTCTTCAATTTTACGTATAAGAAGCTCTCGTTGCACCCATGGCAACTATTTTGGTGTAATTACATCAACATCACAACTACCTGATTTATCTTTTCATTCTTAAATATTATTACTGGGGAACAAAAATTGTACAATTTTCCTTAATACAGACCTTCCGTCATAAATATAACCTTAACTAAACTTAACTTAAAAAAAAAAATGACAACAAACCCGACTTGGATAAATAAAATTGAAACTTAAAAAATGTAATCATTTTTAAGTTAAAAAATAGATATATTTTGTAGAAAATGAAGAGTGTAATCCCAAAAACATTTAATTCTCTTCTGTTTATCGACTCATAATGAACGGATTTATGACGGTTAAAAAAAATTGGTGAGATACCAGACTGAAAATATTTATGTTTTCAATAATATATTAATTAAATTTATATTCCTCGAAAATAAAGCTTCTTATCTCATCTGTGTTGTGAGATTCATAAATCACAAAAGAAAGAAATGTAGTAACGATTGGTATTCAGAATAATCTCTAAGCTTCTACCCAGAAAAAAAAATAGATCTGAAGTGATCGAATCAGATCTTGATAGATCTGCATATTGAAACAAGATCATATTTATTCACTGGTTTTTGATCTGTAAAGGGTCAATCCATATGAAATGGTCCAAAATTAAATTAAATGGTTGCTTGGCCATTCTAAAAAAAATTGATTTTTTGTGTGTAATTACCCTAACATGTTGGTAGTTCGAAACGACCATTATTTTAATTTTATTGTTTTTTGTTGTCGCGTGACGGCCATATTTGTTCTACAGGTCGCAGCATTTTTTGTACTTTAAAGGGTTTGCGGAAACTAAAATATCTCAGCTTCTATCAAACCTTTTAACATCGGAGTAAAAGCAAATTATTCAGAATAAAACGGGCTACAAGATTACTTCTAGACATTTTTACCTAAATGTTATCCTAAAGGGTGAAATTTCAGCCTTAATTCTTAGTTCTATTTTTGAAAAAATCCCATTTTCAAGGGGATGTTTTTGCAAGAAGGGGAAAAGTTAACAAGTCAAATTATTTTTTACAAATAGGTGGGTACTAGTTGTATTCACACACCAAAGTTCAACTTTGAGACTTGCCCCCCTTTATTTCAAAAAATTCTCAAAATTTGAAAATTTGAGAAAATGGCACTTTTCAAAGCTAAATAACTCTGGTGGGGGACCAGATAAAAATCTGAAATTTTAGCCCATAATAGTACTACATAATGGTATTATGTACCAAAAATTTTGAGATTGAGATTTAACTACAGGCAGTGGTATTGCAACCACAATATTCAATAGGAGTTCATATGTTAATACAGAGTGTCAACATTAATATAATATCTATTACTATCTTTTTTCTTCTTGGAAATAGAAGAATGCTTGAATGAAGAAAAAAATTGTATTTTTTCTTAATGTTTTTAAAATCTAATTTTTTATTTTCTGTCACTTCCGGTTGAACCGGAAATGATGTCAACTTTTGTTTTTCAAAGGTTTCACCCTATATATATTTTATTTTTAGATAGAAAATTAGGTCAGCTTTAAAAATTTATAACACATATAATAACTTAAAGTAACTCATAACAAAGATATAAAATGTTTTAATTATTATTGAAACAAAATCACAACATGTATACGCTCATTGAAACATACATTTTTGTGGTTGCAATATCACTGCTTGTAATCAAATCTCAATCTCAAAATTTTTGGTACATAATACCATTATATAGTACTATTATGGGCTAAAATTTCAGATTTTTATCTGGTCCCCCACCAGAGTTATTTAGCTTTGAAAAGTGCCATTTTCTCAAATTTTCAAATTTTGAGAATTTTTTGAAATAAAGGGGGGCAAGTCTCAAAGTTGAACTTTGGTGTGTGAATACAACTAGTACCCACCTATTTGTAAAAAATAATTTGACTTGTTAACTTTTCCCCTTCTTGCAAAAACATCCCCTTGAAAATGGGATTTTTTCAAAAATAGAACTAAGAATTAAGGCTGAAATTTCACCCTTTAGGATAACATTTAGGTGAAAATGTCTAGAAGTAATCTTGTAGCCCGTTTTATTCTGAATAATTTGCTTTTACTCCGATGTTGAAAGGTTTGATAGAAGCTGAGATATTTTAGTTTCCGCAAACCCTTTAAAGTACAAAAAATGCTGCGACCTGTAGAACAAATATGGCCGTCACGCGAAAACAAAAAACAATAAAATTAAAATAATGGTCGTTTCGAACTACCAACATGTTAGGGTAATTACACATAAAAAATCAATTTTTTTTAGAATGATTGAGCAACCAGTGCTGGACCAGTTCATATGGATTGACCCTAAAGACCTTCAAAGATCTACAATGATTTTTGTATGAACTAGAAGTTAGCCATCACAAGATAGATCAGATAATGCAAGAAGAGTACGACAGGGCAGTCGATGATGTAAAGAAAAGTTTCCAAAGTTTGCCACCGTCGCAGTTACCGCCGTGTCAAGAGGGAAAGCAGAAACTGATTGCGTGTTATCAAATGAATCCAAAAAAACCGATGATGTGCGCAAAATAAATACAATCTCGATCACGATCTACAACGAGCTTTAGAGATTTTTGTAGATCGTTGTAGATCTTTATAGGTCGTTGTAGATTTTTGTAGGTCTCCATAGATCAAAAAAACACATTCTGCAGTGCTCGCACACATAGGTATATTTTGTGCTCGATATTGTCATGAATTCTGTCGGTAACTAAGTTCTTGACACCGATCGCGAACAAAGAGCCAATTGAGTCGCAATTGCAGTAATTCTATGGATGTGTATGTACATAGATGTGTGTGTGTGTGACGTCGAAATGCACTTGCACGCTATAGGAAACCGCACATGAAGCGGGGGTGTGAGTGGATAAGGGTAATATAGCCGGATGTATGGAGGTGTGAAGTCGGTGAGATTGTAAATCGGAATTGACGATTCTTTTGTGTGGTGTGAGAAGTATTCAATGTGTTCACTTACGGTTTGAGGAAAATCATGATTTTTTAAATTTGAAAAATGGATTTTCATGAGGGTGTGGAGTGTAAGACACTGGAATAATTAAATTATAATTTCAATGGTTGCATCATTGCCATTTCACCAGAATGCGCCTATAGTCTTATACAGGCTGAGTAAAAAATATGGAATATTGCTCATATTTTCTAAAATATTCGTTATTTAAAAAAATGTTTAAATAAAAGTTTTTAGAGAAATTATTTCCTATATAGTGCTAATCTTAAAAAAAATGGTGCTATCAGTTACGTTACTATGGCATCTAATTTAATTTAAAAAAATATAATAAATTTAAAAAAACACATCTTTCTATATTAAGATTTTATTAAAGATATATCAATAAAAAAAAAATTGGATACCATAGTAACGTAACTGCTAGCACCATTTTTTAATAATTTTAACCGTACATATGAAATAGTTTCTCTAAAAATTTTTATTAAAACATTTTTTTAAATAATGAATATTTTAGAAAATATGAGCAATGTTCCATATTTTTAATCAATCTATATAAAAACTTCGCATAGTTATTTAGGAGATATCCCAGTCTATAATAAAATATTATTTTTTAACTATAACTATTTACCATATAAACGATTAGCTACATCGGTGAAAAAGAGTTTCCATATGGCTGATATGATTTCAGTTGTCAATTTTGAATAAGAAAAAATGAATACGTTTTCTTATCAGTATAATACATCGAAATGAAAGAAAAATATATATTGAAAATTAAAAAAATTGGCAGATTTTGAAAATTGACTATTGATTTTTTATTTTTCAATATATTTAAAAAAAAATTAATTCTGATGTGAGCAGCTGTAATAGATGCACTAAAGTTACACACGAATTGAATGTTAATTGGTCCAGTAGATATTGATTTAATGTACGCTCTTCAGTTCGTTGTTTTGTTTATCGACTACAGTTTCATTAAAGAATTTGATACTGTTTATCGGCCATGTTTGAATTTGAAATGATTCAACGATATTAAAAACATGTATAATTATCGGACACATATTGATAAACTTTTTATTCTGGTTTTGCATATTATGCTCTGTTCTAAAAGTGTTAATGTTCGATTACGATACGTTACCGTCGGTAACAGCAAAGTTATGAAATCAAAGAGCGAGTGTCTTTATTGAGTTTACCGTATGCGTTTTATAAAATTCAAAAAGGTTCGGTCGGAACGATTTGCGTCGATAGAAATTGTTTGAATATTTCTGTCGTTTCACACTTTTTTGTGTTTGTATGTATGTATGTTTATTTACACAGCAGAATCTGCGTGCTTGAATGGTATTGAATAGTTTCAAAAAGTGTAAATTCTGATACGATATTTTTTAGTAATAGATATTTGGAAACACAGGTTGAATTTTTGTTTTGTAAAATGAAATTATAAAATTCTTGTTATTGTAATTAAAAGTCTGAATATTTTCTAATTGTAATGATTTTTTTTTAAATGATAGATCTATAGATTACTGGAAAATGGAGAAACTATCTAAAACTAAATCATACAATCTGGAACTATAAGTACTTCTTGTGAAATCGAAAGACGTGTTGATTAAGGTGTGCATATTTAGGTAGTTGAATAATAATATAATTAAATAATAAAAATTTCATAAATATATTTTAGATTAGGGATGAAGTTCTTTTTACACAGGCCTTTTTTCGTTAAAAGCTCATATATATCTATACATACTATAAAACAAAGTCCCTCTTTGCGCCTGTTTGTCTGTCTGTACATGGTTTTATCAGTAACTACTGAACGAATTTTATACCGGTTTTCACCGGTGTGGTTTACACATTAAGTTGGAAAAAACAGTCGTCGGAAAGGTATCTTCGCGTTCAATGTGTAAATAGTTGGCGATAATGTTTAATAGGTTTATTACAGATTAAATTTATTTTCCTGGGTAACACCGGGTCCAATGCGCTAGTTCTAAAATTGTGTATTTTTTTTTTGTTTTTAATTTAGATTTAAACATGCTAGGTTAAAAAGTCGCTAATTCTTTTATATCTTAATTGTAAAAGTAAACATTTCCCATGTATAAATTGTTTATTTAATATTGCTGGAAAATAATGACATTTCATTATAATGGACAAAATTACGTTATAATTTTGCTGCTCACAAATAAAATTTTACAAACAAAGATTGCAGTCATTCGCTAGCAAAATCGCCGTCGGGAAGAACTCGTAAACGTCAGGGGTCACAAACAGGTTGACGCAGAACAGGGTGAAATGTTTGCGGTAGACAAGATCTCCACTAACGTGTGAGGGGTTGGAGTAAAGCAAGAAGGTGTGGAGGATAGAGTGAGGTAACAGTGTGAAGGTGTAAAACCTCAAGGCCACATTGTATCGAACATAGTTGTTGTCATTGGTCTTGTCTACAACAGTAGTAGTTAATGTGAAGATGTAATCATCTGATAGAAAGATTTTGTACTTGCTGCATATGTGGGGATGATAGATGGTGATTTAAAAGTTTTTACATGTGTTGTGGTGGAGTGGATTTGACTTTTAGAAATATTTTGATGACTTTGAAAAAACCCCACGTGAAAGCAATGGGTTTTGAATTTTGATAGTGCAAAGTATTCTGATCAAAAGTGTATTAGGCTCAACCTACTAGAACGGATTTTTTCCCTTTCAGTGGGCACCAAAACATTTTTATTTTTTGCCTTATAAAATATCAACTTTTAGAAAAATTAAAGCGCTTAGAATTAACCAAAGAATATAAATAAATTATTTTTACAGCTGTTCT
This sequence comes from Sialis fuliginosa, assembly GCA_961205875.1. Lineage (NCBI taxonomy): Eukaryota > Metazoa > Arthropoda > Insecta > Megaloptera > Sialidae > Sialis > Sialis fuliginosa. The sequence continues at coordinate 9,155,200 of OY540817.1, read as the reverse complement.
GCCCGATATTATAAGGAATTTGCTTAGCTGCAAATACAAATTAGCTCCCACTAACGCTATCTGATAGGTGTCAAATTAATTGCTCGATATTTTAAAACACTGGTAATAAATGTATAATAATGTAAATGCAATGCATTTTATGAGGTACACTTGGCAAAACATATTTTAAGTCGCTGATTTCTACTTAATACGAATGCGTCAAAGTCATTATATGTTAGATTTCATTCGCTAGATCTGTGAGTGGTTGTCATTTATATTTAATACGTAGTAGATAGCGTTAGCTGGGAGTTAATTTGCATTTGCAGCCAAGCAAAAAAAAATAATTTAAAATTTATCTTTCTTATTTGACTAATTCTAAGAATTTTTATCCCTTTGAAATTTTTTCTAAAAGTTGATTCTGTTTCGATGTCTCTTGGATTTCGATCATTTTTCATCATCATTCCCCGAGCTATAAAAAAAAACTTAACCAAAAGTCAAAATCCATTGATTCTGTTCGGGGATCTTTGCGAAAGTATAGATTAGGTTAGAGAAAAAGTATAAGTTATGTCAAAAATCAGTAGGTTATCATCTCAGTCAACAAGATATTTCAATAATGTATTGGTTGCTACGGACCACTAATCGCGTGGCACCCTACTCGCATTTGACACGTATTTTGTAAATGCTGCAAATGATCGCACGTACTCATTGATTTTTTTCAGAACTTTGAAAGACATGCCAGTAGTTTCACAGTTGTTCTACCGAAGAAGTCAATTTCAATTATGTTTTGTTTTTCTCGTTTTACTGCCATTGTTACCGACCGTTGTTTGTAGCACATTGTGTAGCTCTTGTGTTTGCACCTATAACAAGATATCTTGTGATATTGTCAGATAAAGTTTTACAGTTTTTAACGAGTGTACGTACAGTCATACACGTTACATAGAATGTTTCGGATTCGAGAGTTATAATGTTAATTAAAGTTTTAAACAGTTAATGAATATGTATGTGTACAAAATTTCATATTAACGCAATGTGTACGTTTTCCAAATATAATATTATCTTTTGTTTTTGTTTGAAAAGTTTTGATGTACAGTTCTGTTCATATGAAGAGAAATTAATAACTGTATATATGTATTTGCATTGTACATAATACATATACGTTTCTAACATGTTTATATCACTGTCATTTCAAATGAAATGGAAGCGTTTAATTTAAAATGAAAAATATTTATTGTTGGCGCATTTTGATGACGAATTACGTATATGTAAGTAAAGGGTAAATCGAAATATGCTAATTTTATTTTTGCTGTCGAATGCAATTACATTTTTGTTGTAACTATTGATAGTTTAGTACAGTGGCGGATTAAGGAAGGTTGTTACCCGAGGCAGATTATTTAGCCCTCTCCAAACTTTTTAAAAAATATTTTGAATATGTAAAAACATTTTTTTTTCGAATAAAACAAAATAAAAATCTCTATTTTATTGTAATGACGTAAACTAAGAAAATATTTTATTTGCAAAAAAATAAAATAAAAGGGTATCAATATTAAAAAAATAATATTGGTTGAAATTAACGCAGGAGAAACCGCGAGAAAATGCTAGTAGAATATGGACTGGCTTCTGGGTGTACGGATCTTTAGATCTCTACTAGAAGAGCCCTGAAAATATCCACTGCAGTGTATGACGAAACGTTGGCCGATAACACGGCCAAATCGACGCGGCTTACACCCAGAAGCCAAGATCCATATCCATATCACCGCACAAGCCTCAAAATTTTATAAGAATTCTATTGCTTGGAGTGTGTAAATGTATCATTCAAAAATTTTCCAAGGCGGTGAAATATTAATAGTGCTTTTTCGCATGCATTACATAAAAATATTTGTATATGATCTGCACGTATGTACAAACATCTCATCTGTGACTACGTACACCGATATACCGAGCATATCTCGAAGTAAAGGGAAGATACGTAACTCCCCCTTTCTGCGTTCCACCGTACGTTAGCTAATAATATGCAAATCCAAAGTCGGTGAATTTCATCACATCCAGACAGCTACTTTAATTTCGTGTATGACGTCACGTTCTCAGTAGATTGGCTTTTGTTTACACCAGCGTGCGCATTACTACCATCCCCCCCCACCCGTCCATCAGAACGCCAACTAACTCCAACCCCCTGAATGTAAGTGTGTAGTCTCACACCCCTTCGGGTTATGGGGTTTACACTCTCGAGTGTCGAAATAGCACCCTTGCGAATCTATCAACACCAATAAATGTTTTATGAAAACTACTTATCTCTGGAGCAAAGAAATGTATTAGAGCAGTTGATGGATTATTGTCTTTAAATCTGGATCAAGTGGCTTTGGGGCAATGGGGAATTGAAATAATAGTTAATTATTGATCAAGTTTAAATTATGTTCTTACGGAATTTGGATGTCGCATTTATCTATTGACGAAAAATCGATCGATTTGATCCGTTTTAAGCATACTTTTTTTCGCGGAATCTCGATGCAATAGTATTGACTTAAATAAATGCAACGTAGAAATTTTTATTAATGTTAATATTTGAAAAAATGTTAGGTGCAAAATTTTATCAATGAAAACTCCCTGGTAAAACCTTTAACCATCCTGTATAGACTTAAACATAATACGTAAAACAATTGCTTGGACTTTTATATTGATAATAACTATTTTAGTAATATAACCAATAGGGAGATACTTACATAAAACTAATTTTTAGCACTTTTTTATTAAAAAATTCTCATAACGAATCGATAGGGATTTTTATGATCTTATTTATAAATCTTATGTATAAATGAAAATTTATACAAAAATTCAGCTCAATATGAATTTTTCCGTAGTAAAACCCTAATGTTACTGGACTATATGTATTTTTGAATTGTAAATACAAATTTGAAATGATCATTTCAGGACTGCATTGAATTAAATGAGCGATCGCCGCGAGTTATTGATAGCTCGCGGACTCGTTTTTGGTAGCTCGTGTAGAAAATAATTTACTGAATATATAATGATTCTAGTCAATACGTGAGATGATAAAATTGCTTTAAGTCGGTTATTTTATGTATTTTAAAGTATTTAATTTATTGAAATTAAAAATTTTGGTTTCAGTAAAATAGATTTTTATGTAATCCTGAATCCTTTAAATTGTTTAAATCAATACAATTATTTTTATAAATGTAGATCTTTTTTTCAGGTACTTATTTTGAAAGTTAAATATGTATGTAATTTTTTACAAAACCATTTTATCACCGAAGTAATAAATATTCATAAAACACATGACGTTTGGCAAAAAAGAAAAACTACAACAATACAAATATCACATTTACAGAAGTGTTCAAGTTTTGTAAAAAAAACCGTAGCATTCAAATGTTATATGTTCCATATCGGGAAAAATATCGTCGCCATGGAGTTGTAAAAACATAGAAATAGTATAAAACTAATAAACTAACTAACAAAGAATGTGTTAAATAGTAAATAGATTTTAAAAGAATTGTTTGCATTCTTTCAAATTTTTGGTGAATGCCAAAACTTTTTTCAAAATCCATTGCATCTCGATTATTTTTTAAAATGAAACGAACGAGTTTTGAAACTCACCTCCTCATTTATAAAAAATAATAATAATGTATATTTAGTTTAACAGACATGACATTTTTGTGGCAGTAGCGAAATCAACCGTAAATTATTTCAAATTCAATTCTATCACATTTTACACAACGTATAATTAAACGCAAATTTTTTTTGCTGATTTCAACTGTCCTAATACAATTTAAATCGAATATATTTGGTTCTCAATTTATGTGATTAAAATTATTTTTGCCAAATTGTTTTAAGTTTAGTTGCAAGGACAAATTACCTATATTTAAAACTAGTTATATAAAATAATAAAAAAACCTATCCATCAGATGAGGTAGAGTACGGTTGAAAAAAAATAAAGTGATTTCAAAATTTAGAGTATAATATCAGTTTGTCAACGATATAGTAGAGTGTAATTAAATATTTATATATATAGGGTGTGATATCTTAATATGAGTCCTCATAGACCTATAGCCAGTTGTATAACTGCAATACGTACTAATTTGACTAAAAAACAATTATTAAAAATTGTTGATTAGGATGCATTTTTGAAGGTATATTTACATGAACTTTTTTCTTATTTTTAATTCTAGAACAAGAATATATATTTATTTTGTGTAATTTGAAGCATCCTTATTAAGTCAAATCGTATTTCCTGTAAACGGTTGAGCTTATGACAAATTAACACTGTATATTTCTATGTATTTTGTGGCATGCAACCATATAAAAGTGCCAAACATAAGAAAAAAAAAATTTTTAAGAGCCAAAAATACTACCTAAAAATTAAGAGGCCCACTGGCCCTATATATCTTGTATTAATACTAAATTGAGTATCTAATTGCGTTACTGTGTCAAAATGGGTTCTCCAGATATTAAATAAAAACTAATAATTAAGGAAACATTTTTTGGGAGTCTGTAGCTCCCTCACGAAAAATTCCGGACACATGTTCTCATGAACATTTTTGCTTGAAATATTTTTCTCGATCAACTATTCAAGTTAGTTCCACCTTATATGACTCAGCCTGTATATTTTATCCACTGCTGATCATGTTAAACACTACAATAAATATTCATATCAGCCATAACAAAATAGTTTTTTGTTTAAATTAAGTTTGGTCCTTTGTTTATTAAATTACTTATTGAACAATTTTCATTCAGTACTCCATATAATAAAAAATGACAAAAACTGAAGTGTTCCGGTTGCTTTATATCGATATATAAAAAAGTCTGTCATTTACCTTATCTGTACGTTTTTACAGTTCCACGGCCATGAGACGACGATCGACAGTGGCCGTGGAATAAAAAACAAAATCAATACATTGATTGATGAGTGACCCTTCCGTTCTGTTTCCGTGAAAAATGACAGAGTATGTCGTACGTTCTGCTATTTATCTTGTTAACAAACATGCAGGTAATGCCGTGATTTCGTATATGTATGCTTAATTAGCGGAATTGATATGTGACGAGAAAAAAAGATTCAAGACGTGTTTTTTGTTTTGTTTTCGAATTTTGTCAATAATCCATGTATCATAGGGATGCTGTATTCGAATCCTTTGTTCTGTTGAATGGAAACTTCCAGAATATTATATTTTAGGAGAATAAATAATGGACATTTTCATAAAAAATGTTTCAGGTAAAAGTTGCTTATTTTTCCTCGTAAATTACGAATCTGCAACAAAAAATATAGGTTTAGATTTGAAAAAAAAGTTGAACCTGAAAACCCATTAAGGTGAACTTTTCAAGGTCAACCCATATTGTGAGTATTGAGCCCCCTCGAAACCATGAAACTTTTGTACGAAACATTTTCTCTGAAAATTCGTTATTTAGGAAATAATCCACTGGAAAGTGTTTAAAAAAACACCCGGTATAACAATAATAAATAGTTTACACTAATAATTAGTTTAAATGTCCACCATTTTGACACCTATTAGCCGATTGTCATAGTTTAGTGTCTATAAATTATGATTTATATTTATATTTCTAATTTAGTACATTTAATTAAACAATTATCTAATACTGGTGCCAGTACCTTATATTAGTAAAATAAACGAGATGCTGTTTACACACGAGTATATTTCTAATTAAAAGCATTTCTGTGAAAATAGAACAAGTCCGTGTTTGCGAGACACAAATAAAAACACATATATTCTTAGATCTGTGTTTTCATTATGATTTACTACAATTATCCACGGAAGTGGAAATGTACAAACCAGCAGTCCTAAATATATATTTTAAATGTATTGCTACACATTACCTGTGGCCATTGGGACTCCCCCGAAGTTGAAACATCATCTGATTGTTGAATATATATTTGTTTTTACTCGAAAACTTATGTTTTAGTCAAACTCAGTTTAGTAGGTATTTATTTTTTCTTGTAGATGTGATACCTTTTTAGGAGTCTCCCAATTAAAACCAATGAAGGTTTCATATATCCTAGCTTGCCCCCACCCCTGGAATATTTTATTTGGGCACCCCTGCCTGTGACTTAGTGGGTAGAGGGATTAGTTAAATCTTACAAATCCTTACGTAAGGATGGGGTCCAAAGTATTCCTTATATTAAATCAATAAAAAAATTTGAATAGAAAAAACTATAGAAAATTTTATTTTTTCACGAAACATAGTTGTCAGGTATTCAGATTTTTTCTTTATTATTGCATTTAACTAATGGTTTTTAAATTTAAAACTGTGCGAAGTCATAAAGCTTGTGAAATATTAAAAAAATTAAAAAGTATTTTACTGTACCGTAAACCCAACAAAAACTTGCTTTGGCTTTCTGAAATATAAAAAAATATTTTGATAATTCTGAAAGTTCATTATAAAAAAAGTAATTGTTATGTTAATAAGAATGTTTAAGAAACTCTGTATATTTTTACCTGTAGATGGTCGCCGAAAGTAGATTAATGAAAGAAAAACAAACCTTGCTCCATTACAGACTAAATTAATTTAGGGTGAAAGATTAGCTATGTTGGAATGCCTCTTTTATACTAGCGTAGAAATAAGGCGTTGTCAAGGTAAAGGGGATTTACTATTTTTTATTTTCTTTGATTTAGATTTACGACCGTTCGTTAAATAATTCACTTAAGATTTATATCAACATTCGTAAATGGTTCCTGTATGTATCAAGAAAATTTATTCTAACAAAATAATATTGTGAAACATAGTAGGGTTCAATTTATTTTAGGGTAGACCGAGATGAATCAGATCAAAAAAGTTTCAGAATCGTTCTTAGTTTTTTTTTTTTTTTGATCCGTGCCAAACGAAATACTTCGGTGTCCGTCCGTCTGTCATAGGAGATTTTATGTGAAACTATTCGCCGTCAAAATTTAAAATTTAACACAGAGATAGAGTGTGGTGGCCTAATTATAGACGTGAAGTATAAAATGTTGAATTTTGATTCTGGGGGTAAATTGAAAAAAAAAAAAAAAATTCAAGAGCATCTTGTTGGCTGTCAAATGAAAGCTTATTGAAGCACGAATTCAGCTGTATGTATGATGCATTTTTAAAAACATTTTTCGGAAAAAAACGTATCACTAAAAATATCTCAGAAAAATTTGAAATAAATCATGAACATTGAGAATAAGGTGTAGATTGAGCCAAAATTACCAGGATGGAAAAATTCTAGCGCGATCAATTTTTATTAACAATTTAATTGTTTATTTCCTTATAACTGCTGAACCATTGGTTTTAGAGAAAAAATATTTCTGACGATGTAAGAAACAACTGTTGTCCTAATAATAATAATTAATAATTTAAGTGGAACACTAACCTCTGAATACAAAGTTAAATTCTCAAACAATTATATTCGATGTTAATTTTAAAGTATCACTTGTAATTTTCATAATTACTTTTGTAAACCTATATTTAGAACAACGCAATTGGATGAACATAAAAAATTTAAAGGATTTTGAATGAAACCGGAATGAACAAAGCGAAATTAAAACATTGTCATGTATGCAATCAAAATGAGTAGCGCGACGGCAGCTGAGGTCCATAGTATCAAAATATAATTCGTGTTCAAAAATAATCAAAAACTTTCCTAATATAGAGAAGTAATATTTTATTTATGTACTTTGGTATGTGAATTATGTAAAACGTAATTTAAACAATGTAAAAATACAGAGATATTGGCTCTTTTAAGCTATTGTCATTTTCGACGGAAACATTTTATGAAAGTAAGAAGCAATTAGGTATTATGCAATATAATTATGATTTAACCCAATCGTGTCCAGCGTTACATATATGTAACAGACCGCTTTTGTTAAGATTTTGTGTCAGATTATATTCGTATCAAGTTTAAATTTTGTATATAGTTAGAGGGGGTAAGGGAATGTATGAAAAAAATTATTTTAACTGCGGTAAAACTGTTTAAGGGAGTGAAATACCGCGTATTTAAAATCATTATAATAAAATAAAATAAAATAAATAAAAATAAAATTTCAAATAAACTAATGAAGATTTAAAAAATATATAATTCAGATTTTACATGATTTTTTAGTCTTTCGAATGGCGACTGTTGAAATTCGAAAAAGTGAAACCGTTTATATTTTTCTAAATTGTTCATTTTTCAATATTTTTCTTATCACTAAGTAATAAAAACGTTTTACATTTTTTTTTGTGGCGATGAAAGGGTTAATTTTTGTGTGTGAAATATGTAGTATTTATTTGAATTAGTGTAATTAAATTTGGTTAAGAGAAAAAAAATCTTAAATAAATAATTCACTTTTTCGAATTTCGACTGTTGCCATTCGAACGACTATAAAAAATCAGGAAAATTTTGTATTATAGATTTTTTAAAATCTTCATTAGTTTTAGAGCTATATATGATTATTTGTCATATTTCAATAGGGGTTATTTTACCCCCTTAAACCGTTTTACCGCAGCTAAGATAATTTTTTTCTTACTTACTCCGACCCCCTCTAATAATATACAAAATTTAAACTTGATACGAATATACTACTTGAAAAGGTTCCCTTGTAAGTAGCTGCATTTTTTTTCAGAAATCTAAGCCAACAGCAAAACATTGTCAAAATGTTGAAGTACAGTTGTGAATGACATGCGGCACAACTAGTTGAGAACTACTGTTTTAAACAAATATTTAATGGGTGGAGTTATAATTTGAAATATTTGTAACAACTATAATAAATAAATGGGTTAATCGTGTTATCCAATTCGTCAGGACGAAATGAAAAACGTAAAATAATAATCCAGTTACACTTTAGATCCAAACTTTTAAAGCCAGGGTAACTGGGCGAAGAAAATGACAAACACAAGTTTGTATATAATTACACCTCTGTTTGGCTCAGCACAGTGGCGACTCGTGCATACATAATTAAATAACATCTTTAAAAATTAGTAACGCTTTTCATTGTATTTTATTAACTTTATATTTAATTATACGTCAGTGGTGTAGCGTGATTAAGAATCTAGGGTGTACTTTTTTCATAGACGTTTCTCAAACTTATTTTGTCCCGGAACCTTTTTTTTGAAATGACGGAACTAAACATGTTTATATTTTACGAACCCCCCTTATTTTTTATTAAAAAAATTTGCTTGCTTGTAAACATTTTTAACGAGGTATCTCATCTGTGATATTATCTATCGATTTGTTTTGCAATAACTGCCAATAAACGTAAAAGAAATGCCATATAAGTTTGGTACCCCGTTTTAAAGTGCTTGCTTATTTTAGTAGTTTCTTTATAATACTGGGCATGAATGAAACAAAAAGTGCTTTATTGATACATAACCTAACCTAACCTAACACCAAAAAAATACATGAAACGTCTGAATTTTTTCGTAGATTCTCAGAAAACGCTGGAGTAGACTAAAAGTAAAACGAAATGTTAGTAAACTTGACTTACATCAGAATTATCAAGTAAGGTTAATTTCTTTATAATACTGGGCATAAATGAAACAAAAAGTGCTTTATTGATACATAACCTAACCTAACCTTACACCAAAAAAATACATGAAACGTCTGAATTTTTTCGTAGATTCTCTGGAAACGCTGGAGTAGACTAAAAAGCAAAACGAAATATTAGTAAAATTGACTTACATACATCAGAATTCTCAAGTAAGGTATAATTGATAGATGCTCATATATAGGGGAAAGTCGGTTAATTTGGACCATTTTTTTAAATTACGATATTTAGTATACTAGTGTTAGGTTCAGACTAGGGCATACAAAAACCCGATAAAATTACAAAAACCGGTTTTCGGTTTTTTCATAAAGTGAAAAACCGGTTAACCGGTTTTTAGTCGGGTTTTTCAATTAAGTTTAAAAAATATTTTAAACTATTTAAATAAAATAATAAATTAATATTAAAAAAATAAAACTTATTTAACTATACCTTTTCAAGTTCAAATTGAGACTATTCAATTTCAAATTGGGAACACTCAATTTCAAAATTGAGACTTATCAATTTCAAACTGAGACTTATCAATTTCAAATTGGGAACTATTAATTTTAAATTAGTAAAGTTAGTTTAAAATCTAGTATTAAAAGTGATCTAGGTGAAGACAGTAAATATGACTCAAACTGAGTTTCGATTACAGTACAATATTGTACGAGAAAATATTACGAAAATTATTGTTAATTATATCCGATATGTCACTCATGATATATAATATATATGATGCATTTATTATGATTTGTTAATTTGGACAACAGTAAATAATTGAGGGCCTGATTTTAAATAAAATTAAGAAATTAAAAATCTTTAATATATGTTAACTTAATTAATTAATATTCGTAACAATAATAAGTTCAATAATAATTGTAACAGTGGCCCCGATATGAGTGTGTGGGGGGTGGGGGGGGGGGCAGGCTCTAGCCTGGGGGTCTAGGGCTAAGGGGGAACTGGCCCGGCGAGCAAAAATAAAAGTCAGTGAATGGTACATTTACGTATTTAAATTATTAATTGAATGGCCGAAAAAAAGCCGTCCAAGAAAAAATTTCTTATGGGGTCCGCCAACAATTCCAATCTGAGGGTTCGTGATAGTATGTGCAGGCCATAATCGCAGCTATAGCAAATATATTTTGATTATATTATATTGAAATAAATTATTTATTTATTTTTATCTCAAATGTGGAATTTACAATTCCCAATTTGAAATTGATTAGTCTAAATTTGAACTTGAAATGGTATAATCTCCTTTATTAACATATTATTATACACTTCACGAATGACCCTCAAATTCCATTTACTCCGCTATAATATTTTTATTTACACATTGCGCGTTAGTTTATAGTTGTCACCCTTTTTTTAATTTAAATAAATTCACAACATAAATACCTCATGAATAACAGTAAAAAAATAAAATTATTTGTCACTTAAAGAAACAAAAAATATATAAATAATTGACTTTCGGTTTTTCGGGAAAAAACCGGTTTTACGGTTTTGGTAAATTTTAACAAAAAAACGGTTAACCGGTTTCGGTTAAAACCGGTTTGTATGCCCTAGTTCAGACAAATTATTTTTTTGTGAAATGAAACAGCAGTTTATAGATTTTCTTTCTATTATAATTATTATAAATTTTACAAAAATCATCAAATTGTGAGATCGGAGCTTTGTTTCAATTTAGCCAACCGGTATTGTAAATTGGACCACGGGGTTGCTAATTAGGACCTTAATAGAATCTTAACTAAAATACATCTGTAAACAAAACATAATATGTATTTGTGAATTACAGTCTATCAAACAATTATTTATCATAAGTATTAAAACAAAAAACTATAAGAAATCAGTCTCGTTACATTATTTCAATTCAATTATTCAAGAAAGACAATCATCACATATGTCAGGATTATTGGTAAAAGTTTTCACCTAGTACGTAAGGATTAATACGGTTAGTGTAACACGAGAGAGCGAAAATAACGTTATCTCGCTTTAATATTTGTAATACACGTGACTCAATTATTTACTTCTCACTTTAGAAATTCCTTTTTTACAAGCGTAAAGGCGGGAAATACGTATAAATTATTTTATGTGGACGCTTAATTAAAGTTTTGTTTTTGCCATGGGCCGCCACTGCATTCACCCTCATCACTTCATCTCTCGAAGGTTTGGTTCTTATCCAGATCTCTTCAGTGTGCCATTTTTCTTGTCATTTTGCTCATGGACTAATTAAGATAATTTCTCCGTGAATTTCACTGGGTGACAGAATATGTACATAGATAAGAAAGTTACATTTTATATATATTTCGAATTAAAATATTGAATTACTAGGTCGTGAAATTACGAAGTCTTTAATTTATGATAATTACTTGATAAATCTGAAATATGTCTTCCATATTTTTACGCCGTTAGAAACACATTTTATACTACTTATATATTTTTTATTTCTGATGTCTTTTCTATGAACTTTTTTTACTAGAACCATGAAATTTGGCTAAAAATTTTTGAATTTCAGATTTTGTTAAAAGTATGTTTATTGTATAGAAAATTGCTTGAAAAGTTGAAAATTTTAAACCGCAGAACTGTATCAAACCGCTCTCAAAGTTTTGAAAATGGCCGTGTTTTGAATCGTTGATCGGATTTGATTTGTTGACGGATTTGAGATCTAGTCGACAGAAAAAATTTCGCGAAAAATAAAAAAAATTCAAATGTAGGGGTAAGTACCTTCATACCTTAAAAAATGTTGATTTTTGATAAAAATTTTTGTAGGATTATAAAGTATTATACATGTCATTATATAAATTTTGCAACTGCAGTTTGAAAATTTCAACTCTTCATGCAATTTTCTATACAATAAAAATATTGTTAATGAATCCTGAAATTCAGAATTTTTTTAATCAAATTTCATCTTCTAATAAAAAAATCAGAAATAAAAAATATACATACATATATTATGAAAATGTGTTTCTAACGCTGTAAAAATATTGAAGACATAAGTTTCCGATTTATTAAGTAAATATTATTAATTAAAGGCTTCATAATTTCACGGCTTAGTAATTCAATATTTTATTTCGAAATATATATAAAATGTAACATTCAAATCTATGTACAATAATGTATGTACATACTCGTATTCTGTCCCAGTGAAATTCACGGGGAAATTATCTTGATTAGTCCATGAGTAAAATGACTAAGTAACAAGTAAAAATTCATTTTTAAAAAGAAAGGTAGTACTATTTCTTATTGTGAACGAAAACTTTAGAAAAATATTACCTATAGTAAATAAATTCTTAAACATTGCCAAAATCGTAATTTGTCACTTTTAGGTTAGGTTATCTCAAAAACCTGACGTGATTGAGCAATTTGGAAAACAGATTCGGTTTCAGCATGTCGAAAAATTTCCGAGTAGAGACAACAAATTGATATCGGCCTGTGTAATTATTTTAAAAAATTATCTAAACTGGAATCCAAACTCACACAAATACAATTATTTAATTATATCCTATATGATTCGCGTTTACAATGAAATAGTTGGATAGGTATGAGTGAGATACAACTCATACAATGCATATCCTGTGTACATGTCAATTACATGATGTATTTGCGACATCCGGTGTATGACGTATATAATAATGTATTATGGGAAACAGATATTCAATATATCGACGGTGTGGTTTGACGAAGGTACATACATATATAGTGTATTGTCGCAAAGAGAAAATGTATTGGTTTGGTTTATATTTGTTTGTAGCTTACTGGATGAGATGTTGAGTTGTTGATATCGGGAATTTGTGTGTATTTTGTTTTTGATCAAAAAGGAAGAAAATTTAAGGTTAGGGTTTATTGTATAAAGGATTAAATTTAAATTTCTTTTAGTTTGTATCATTTTAAATCATCTATTAAAAGAGTACATCTCTTTAAAACTGAATTAGCGAGAAATAAAGAAATTCATCTTGAATTAGTGAATAATCACAGAATCTAAGGATTTAATTTTATTTATTTTTGATGTCAAAAACGAGCATTTAAAAAAAACTCATTAATTATTATTTAATAAGCATAAATAAATAGAAAATCGTCACACATGATAATAATCTCTTAATAATTCATAACCTAACTTCAAAGTCAATCGTGAATATGTGAATTATTATAGGCTAGTTTATGAAACAATCAAAATTAATAAAAAATGCTCATTGCAAACACACTAAAAAAAATTGTGAATAGATTTTTCAAGGTTTGTATAAATAAACTTACCTGATTTTTGTTAATAATTCACTCAAAGCAGTTGATTCGTATATACATTGACAAATCGAAGGGAGAATTAGTGAAATAACTACTAATTGAGTTTTGAAGAGTAAGTTTCTATAATGTCCGGTATTATAAATGAGCTAGCAAATTTTCTAGCTATCAAGCTTTTTCAAATGGGGTATTAATTATGTGATAGTATCTATGGACTAGCTATGAAATTTAGAGCAGTGCTTCTTTAACCTATTGTAATGTAACACAGTTGGCGACTCTGACCGTACAAAATAATTTTCATAATATCGCCACTGTTTTAATACCGTTGGTGTTTACATACCACGTGTGCGCGAAACTTGTCAAACATTTCATGAAACTAAAGGAGAACTGTCAGATAGGTTAAAAACCTCATTTGAAAGTGTTTGATAGCTAACAAATTTTGCTAGCTCCTTTATAATACTGGACATAAATAACCGATTTGGTCGAAGTTTAGAAACTTTGTTTCAGGATGCGTCGAAAATTATGTTAAACGTAAAAATGTGTTTAAAATTTTCGTTTCATAACGTTTTATAAGGGTCTATAAATCCTGATGAATCTTAACGTTGGAAGGGGTAGGGAATCAAAATTGTTAGTTACATAAGTTTTATTTCTAATTAATTACATTAAAATACGTTAATTAGAACTAGTTTCAGCTGTTTGAATTGATTTTTTATGTATGAAGTTAGTTAAACTGTTGGTGTATAAATAATTTTAAGCGGTAGTGTGTAGAACGTTGGTTAAAAACGAATATTAATCAAGTTTTCAGAAATACATTTAAATATCCATACGGTTTAATGGCTTTTAAAAATGTTCTGTGAGATAAAACATGTTTAAAATCATTCGCAATATTGTAATAATATTCAGAAAGAAAGATCATTTCATGAATTAAACATATAACAGAACGAATACTGTTGCAAAATTCAAACCTGGATGTAAAAACAAGTTCGAATTTTATCAATCTAACTTTATACGACAACCACTACCGCAAAACAATGTATATATAACATTGTGCAGCATTCCGTAAATAATAGTTACAGAAATTGGGGTTGGAGTCAAGAGAGTAAAGTGCAGGGTTAAGGGGTGCATTCTCATTGTCTGATGTAAAGTTAGTCGATGTTGATTATAAAAGGACAACGGCGGGATATCTCTATGTAATCTTGATTACTTTGCTATACGATGTTTGTGCTCTTACTCAGATAACTATTAAAACAAATAGGTGTTTCACGAAGTTGTAAAAAATAACGATCAGCTTTTTAAATGATCCTTTATACAGAGAAAAATTCTTGGGATATGAGTTTTAATAGTTACTGTATCTTTTACAAAGTGATCTTTAAATATTTTATTTTTGTCAGGATAAAGAACGTTATATATTTTTTACGTATTTATACATATAATAAAATACGTTTCATCTGCCCCACTCCGATCCGGCAATTGTTCTTTAGTTCGCGCGTTATTAATAATATTTTACCTGTATAACTTATTTAAAGTTATTTCCTAAACTAAAAGACCAAATAGGATGCTATAAAACGTAAATTATATCGACATTAAGTAATTATAATGATCAAATCATTTATTTCGATAAGGATTAATGTTTTGTAGGTCATAAGTCCACGTAAATAGAACCCAAACATTTTTATTTTCTTTGTAACATAAAAGAAGTCATTGTGACTTAAATATAAAAAATTAGATATATGGTATTGCGGACTTTATTTACAATATTGTCATTGCTTATTCCTTATGTTACCTTACGTAACAAAATATATCCTATAACCTGGCTAGAAAACATAACCACAAAATAAAAAAAACACGTAATTCAGATAAGTGGTTCTCGAGCTATAAGTGCACTAACAGACAGAGATAGTCGTTGACCTTTATATATTTTAAGGATTAGCTAAATTCATTTTAATATTATAAATGCAAAAGTGTACCTGTCTCTCTATCTGTCTGTCTGTTACCTTTTAATGGGTAAACCGTTGAACCGATCTTGATAAAATTTGGTAGGGCGTTGGCTCACGCGCGATAGGCTATACTTTTTTTGGCGTAGTGACATCTAGCGTGCAAATGCGAAACTAAAAACCTGATTTATCGACTACTATAACATAAATCTGAATTACATAACCTAAATTCCACACGGACGAAGTCGCAGGTAACAACTAGTTTCTATATATTTCAAGCTTCATTTTTCTCCGTGCGGTTGTGCACCTCTTATTTTCGAAAATAATTATTAAATAAATAAAATGGTGGATAATAGAAAAAATATACATGAAAATAAACTTTTTACAGTTTACTGACTTTTAATTAAAAATATTTCTTTTTTATTTTAATTTAGACATAGACGTAATTCTTTCCTTGAGCGTTGAAACTGCACCCCTCTTTAATTTTTCTGAGAAAAAGTGGGTGTCTTCTTTTGTATTTGATAAAATAAAATATACCAAAACATTTTTATAAAAATGTATTTTAAAATCATTCAGAAATATTGATGTTTATTTATGCGAGTATAAAGGCAATTTTATTTAATTAATATAATTTCATTCAGGACACATTCCACCGACAAAAGAAAAAAGTTTTTCGAACCGTAATTTGGAAAAATATTCTTACTAACAATTTTTTATCACAGACGAATGATGAAATACATCATTTAGATTTTATGTAAAGGGACTTTTGTTTGTGACATAAGGCTTTATACAAAATAACCGAACAATGCACGTTCGATTCAATTTTACTAAATTGTATCAGCAGCTATTTACCCAAAACGTACCTCTCTCCAGGCTTTTTGAATACAAAGGATGGAAAAAATAACATGAATTGAAATAGAACTTTTTGTCGTTTAATTATTCTGTAACATTCTGCGTTGCAAAGTACAATTAATAGTTTATATTATTAACGATTCAACAGCTTTTCTTATTAAATAGCATATTATTCAGAAGTTGAAAAATTACGTAATAAAATTATTTTTTTTCCTTTTTAAAATATTCAAAACAATACTATTTTTACTATCGCTACTCTGAATAAGAAGTTTAGTATAATTGACAAAAGTTATACACTGGTTTTTTTTATTATTAATTCATTTTATTTTTCAGAAATTGTGAGATATTTAGAGGAAAAAGTTTGTCCGCAGATCGATATATTATTAGTGAACACAACTTAAAAATTTAAACAACTGCAAGGACGTTCGAGTATTTTTTCAAGTATTTTTTCTTAATTAATTCGTAAGTTGATTTGACATTATAATTTCAAGAGCGTACATTAATTAAGCGTCACTATGGGAACGCAGTTAAGTAGTTTTATTTCCATATTTTGAAAGAAATGGAAGTATTCGAACACCGTCGAAAAATCGTGTCCGAGCAGATTCTGATTATACTACCTTCAAAACTTAAAGAAAAGTTTATTTCCGCATGGCAGCTGTGCGTGTGTGTGTCTGAATCTAGAATTTTCTTTCGTTCACGATAACTACTGTCAAAGTGCACCAATCTGAATTATTTTTGGGGAAAATGTTTGTCTCAGTGAATACTCCACGTATTGATTTTAGTGCTAATCAGATTAGGGGTTTTTTATTATAAATTTTGTAACTTTTATCATCTAAAAAGTGAACATTGCGAGTATTATCTCACTAATTTTGGTAAAATTTGGTACATTTATAGTATAATTGAACCTAAGGGATATTAATTATTTGAATGTGTCTAAACAACTATTGAAGGAGTGAAAACTACCCTCAAAATTTGAATTTGAATTACTAATTAATACGTTACTAATTTATGTTGCCTTGCAAACAAATACAACTAAATTCAAATTATCAAATTTTAGTCTACGAATGTGTATTATGTTTTTGACATTAAAACATACAAAACTAATATTTATAATACAAAGGTGAGTTTTATTTCTGACAAATCTCATTGAAATTTTTCATATATAAAAAAATATTTCTAAAGATATTAAAAAACATGGAAGTCATGTATGGTTCTCCATACCGATATTTTTAATATTGGCTTTAAAAAATATTGCAAACTTTGAGTAAACGCATCGAATTGATGGACATTCATAGTAGATGAAAATATTTCGATGATCAAATAAGGTAAACTTCGATTAAATGTTGAATTGGAGATAAAATATCTATAATTTGGGAAACTCGATTTAAATTTTAGTATGACAGTTGTATTCAGCATAAAATCAGTTTTTCAACGAGGTACTAGGCTGTGAATTGATAAAATACAGTTTATCCTGCTGTCTCCCGTTCCTACTTCTACAAAAAATATTCGTATCTTCTTTAAAAGCAAAAGAAAAACCATGAAAAATGATCGAACATTTGTCTATAATAAAGTACCTATCCTAATCCATACTAATATTATAAATGTGAAAGTAACTCCGTCTGTTTGTTACCTTTTCACGGCTAAACCGATATTGATGAAATTTGGCGGAGAGATAGCTTGCATCCTGAGGAAGGATATAGGCCTTGTATCCCGAAAAATTGATTAGATTAAAAATACCAATTTCCCGTAGGCGAAGTCGGGGGTAAAAGTTAGTTACTGATAAAAATTAAATTATAATCATTTATTTCTAATGTAAAGCTTTTGTTTGTTTGACATCCCTTGAAACAGTAGTAATAAAATTGCATAAATAAGAAGCACTCATTGGAATAGTCGTTTTCTTTCATTTTCCCTCCACTTTCCGACAAATGTATTTTATTTCGTGTTAGGTGATTTCTGATGAAAAATATTTTAAAATGACTGCTGCCGAAGCGTTTCCAATGTCGTCAACGTTTATGTGTCATTTGATTTGAAAATGAAAATAAAACTGCCTTCTGGGTCCTTTAGAATGTTGGCATTCTTTCATTTTATTTCATTTTACTATTTCCTAATGTCCATTACATCAAACATTTCTTTTTATTACTTTGTAATTGAATATTGCAGTCAAAATTTTATAAAAAGAGTCAGCATTTTTTTAGTGTCTATTTTTCTAGAATTATTTAAAACATATCCATCTCAAGTTATTTTAAGAAAAATTGAGGTAAATCATATAAAAATTT
The DNA here is from genome assembly GCA_961205875.1 of Sialis fuliginosa. Classification (NCBI taxonomy): domain Eukaryota; kingdom Metazoa; phylum Arthropoda; class Insecta; order Megaloptera; family Sialidae; genus Sialis; species Sialis fuliginosa. The sequence continues at coordinate 9,136,441 of OY540817.1, read as the reverse complement.
GTGCCGCACAAAGTAACATTTCGAAATGCTAATTTCAATTTTAGAGCTGCACAAACATGTAACAGCTGCACACTAATATAATCCCTGGTATCCATAATACACTCCTCAAAAAAATTTTAAAAATTTTAAAAAAGCAAAAATTTTACAAATTTTTAGTTCCATTAGTTATATACAGTGAATAACGTGGTCCAAAAAATCGTGTGAAGATGAAAAAAACGCATTTTCAAGAGAAAAGAACAAGCTTTCGAACGCTTTTATTGAATTTCTCGTAAAAAAATATTTACACTCATATATACTTTCAAAATTTATAAAAATTAAGGGATTATTTTTCGAATTGTTTTAACTCTTGGCACAGAGTGGTAGGGGATAATAAAAATTATTGAGCTCTGGATTCAAAAACCAGAAAGTGCAAGCTTACGAATGAGTTTTGGATCATGCAAATTCAATCGTTTTTCGCGGAGATCATAACGTTTAAAAATTTGTAAATTTTTAAAATTATCCTGGGTCAATCCATATGAAATGGTCCAAAATTAAATTAAATGGTTGCTTGGCCATTCTAAAAAAAAATGATTTTTTGTGTGTAATTACCCTAACATGTTGGTAGTTTGAAACGACCATTATTTTAATTTTATTGTTTTTTGTTTTCGCGTGACGCCCATATTTGTTATACAGGTCGCAGCATTTTTTGTACTTTAAAGGGTTCGCGGAAACTAAAATATCTCAGCTTCTATCAAACCTTTCAACACGGGACTAAAAGCAAATTGTTCAGAATAAAACGGGCTACAAGATTACTTCTAGACATTTTCACCTAAATGTTATCCAAAAGGGTGTTTATTTCAGCCTTAATTCTTAGTTCTATTTTTGAAAAGATCCAATTTTCAAGGGGATGTTTTTGCAAGAAGGGAAAAAGTTAACAAGTCAAATTATTTTTTACAAATAGGTGGGTACTAGTTGTATTCACACACTATAGTTCAACTCTGAGACTTGCCCCCCTTTATTTTAAAAAATTCTCAAAATTTGAAAATTCGAGAAAATGGCACTTTTCAAAGCTAAATAACTCTGGTGGGGGACCAGATAAAAATCTGAAATTTTAGCCTATAATAGTACTACATAATGGTATTGTGTACCAAAAGTTTTGAGATTGAGATTTGACTACAAGCAGTGGTATTGCAACCACAATATTCAATAGGAGTTCATATGTTAATACAGAGTGTCAACATTAATATAATATCTATTACTATCTTTTTTCTTCTTGGAAATAGAAGAATGCTTGAATGAAGAAAAAAATTGTATTTTTTCTGAATGTTTTTAAAATCTCATTTTTTATTTTCCGTCACTTCCGGTTGAACCGGAAATGATGTTAACTTTTGTTTTTCAACGGTGACACCCTATATATATTTTATTTTTAGATAGAAAATTAGGTCAGCTTTAAAAATTTATATCACATATAATAACTTAAAGTAACTCATAACAAAGATATAACATTTGTAGCTTGTAGTCAAATCTCAATCTCAAAATTTTTGGTACATAATACCATTATGTAGTACTATTATGGGCTAAAATTTCAGATTTTTATCTGGTCCCCCACCAGAGTTATTTAGCTTTGAAAAGTGCCATTTTCTCGAATTTTCAAATTTTGAGAATTTTTTAAAATAAAGGGGGGCAAGTCTCAGAGTTGAACTTTAGTGAGTGAATACAACTAGTACCCACCTATTTGTAAAAAATAATTTGACTTGTTAACTTTTCCCCTTCTTGCAAAAACATCCCCTTGAAAATGGGATTTTTTCAAAAATAGAACTAAGAATTAAGGTTGAAATTTTACCCTTTAGGATAACATTTAGGTGAAAATGTCTAGAAGTAATCTTGTAGCCCGTTTTATTTTGAACAATTTGCTTTTAGTCCCGTGTTGAAAGGTTTGATAGAAGCTGAGATATTTTAGTTTCCGCAAACCCTTTAAAGTACAAAAAATGCTGCGACCTGTATAACAAATATGGCCGTCACGCAAAAACAAAAAACAATAAAATTAAAATAATGGTCGTTTCGAACTACCAACATGTTAGGGTAATTACACACAAAAAATTAATTTTTTTTAGAATGATCGAGCAACCAGTGCTGGACCAGTTCATATGGATTGACCCTCCTTTAATTTTTTAAGGAGTGTAGTTTGAGAAACTAAAATTATGAAAAATTATATAAATTTCAATAGTCTAACTTTCATCGAAATTTAAATTTATTATGTTTAAGGTTGAACACATTACGTGTGAAATATTAAATGGATTTATTTAGAATTTTGGTACGAGAAAGAACGAAAGATATTACTTCAGATAAAGTTAATACATATTTATAAAATGTTCAAATAAATGTGAAAAGAAAAGAACAATGAAGTTAATAATTTTATGACGTTTATGACAATTCAGACTTGTTATAAAGCTTTATGCCCGTTTTATGAGCTTTACGACTCTTTAAGATAATCGCATTTGGGTATCAACAATATTTATAAGTCATTTAATTCAAAAATGTATATCTTCTTTATGTGTTATTTTGTGAAATAAGCTACCACATTTAACAATAAAATATAATGAAAATCACCCGAACTTTTCGTTTTCCAAATTACATAAATTTATTCTCGTTGTATTCAAGTAATTTTAAATTTTACAAATTATAATTATATGCTATTCTTTACATGTCTATATTTTATTAGGTCATAACATGAGAACTATGTACTAACATTTTGGCCATTTTCTGATTAACGATTTTGTTTCGTTTGTTCTTTTGTTTAGTATGTAATCTTTCGAGAAATATGTTAAAATAAATGGTTAATATTATTATTAAATAATGGTTTTTGCACACTTATCCTATTTTTCTTATATATTCTGAATTATGTACATTTTTTTAATCAATGTTATAGGATAGAAGCCATAATATCAAAAACATGGGATGTTCCATTTAAAAAAGTTTTTTTTAATGGACACCTGTATATTCTACATTACATCATTAATCTCTCAAAAAAATTGTACCACTGTGTAATTGTAGAACAGTAATGTCCGGCACTATAAAAAATTTGATTTGAGTGACAACCCACTGATAGTTCTAATGACTGATATAGTTTATATGGATGACCTTGAAGTATGCGTGTTTAGCGATCTCTAAGCAGTAGTGACAATTGTACCTCATTACTTATTAATACTATTGCTCTAACAACCCGAACAAATTACACAAATTACACCTGATAGATAGTATTATTGCTCTAGATCTAATTCTTTATAATTTTTGTAGATTGAACGGTTCAGTAGTTAGAAGGCTATGAGAGACTGACAGACAGACAGTGTGTTCATTCCATAGGTGTTCTATATTTCCTATTTCGGTTCAGAACACTAAACACGTGACTTATAACTAGAAACTGAGATTAATTGAGTACCCCTATAGGAAATTACAAAGGGGCCACGGTTGGTCCAAGTTTGCCAACACTGGGTCAAGATACAATGATAACTTCATTCAAGACTCGGTTTGTTGTACCAAGACTGGTCTAGAGTTGGATAAAGAATAGGTTAACGAAGCTTGGTATCTTAAAGTTGGTCTAGACTGGGATCAATGTCGAAAAAGCAACACTGGCAACCCAATATTGGGTCAAGCTTGGGCCTATCGTCAAGGCTGGCATTTCTACATGAGTAGCTTAGAATTTTCATACAGCTATAAAACTTTTATTAATTTTTAAAAGTATATTATAAATTTCGTTTGTATAAATATCTTACATAAAGTTTGATGAGATATTAGCTTTTATGAAAAAAGTATGATACTTGTGAAAGTTTTTTATTGAAGAATATGCCTCGATATCGAAACAAAAATGCTCAGATAAATAAATACAAAGAAACTGGAAATTGTTACAACTCTGTAAACAGCTTTGCACGTTTTACGAAGTCGGGCGAAAGAAAAGTTCGGGAATTAAAAGATTAATCATTTACTTTTTTTTTAAAGAAAGAAACTCTAAAATTAAGTACAAAGACAACTTTTTCTGATAACCGTTGTAGAGAGCGTTATTTATTTGTTTTCAAATGCAAAACAAAAAAGCTTCGGGAGTAAAAAATTGGTCAGGGGAGTTGTTGCTTGTTTTTATTAGTTTTAAAATTAGGGAAGTCTTTGAAATGCGAAGGTGATGTCCATTCTACAGGGACTGTTTTTTTTTTATTTATTTTATATTGTTTATGTATTTGTTCATTCAATGCTTACAAAGAGACATAGGCGTAGGAGAAGGATTTTATTTTAAATCTATATATATAAATGAATGTTCGTTTGTATGAGGCTTAAAGACTCGAGAATTACTGAACCGATTTTAATGCGGTTTTCACTAATAGATAATTATTCAGTAGCTATTAATATTTTATAACGTTTTGATGTTTTAAGATTGAGATTAATAATTAAAGTTATTATCGTCACGGTCTCGTCTAATCCGAATTTAAAGTAGTTTTGACTCGGTGTGAAGCCCTATTCAAGATCCCTAAACGTATCCACCAGATCCCCAATATTAATCATAGACTAAGAAATCCTTAAATGATAATGATACCAATTATTCGCACTATTGTATTGATCACATTGACACATGTCTAATCATGTATACTGTACGTACGAGCATGAGCTAATTACGTTTTATTTGTTTCAGGTAAATGTTTTGATGACTCATCCATTCCCCGAACTTTAGCCACAAATTGCGTTGATCGGTGTACAGTAAGTAATTAAACAACGCTCCTATATTAACTCTGACGGTTGAATAATTTACATAAAGTGATATTTGATACATGCGACGGTAGCTCGCTCTGTTATCCGGATTGTGCATAACTATCGCACTTTAGCCGACAGATGTCACTGCGTTGCAATGTATTGTTTTGTTAAATATGTATTATAATTGACGGCGGTATTGATATGGAATTGGTGTATTGGAATTTGTGATTTTTTTTTTAAAGTTTAATGTATTTGATCACTAGCGCAGTGGACCCGGTGTTACCCGTGGGATATCAATGTAATCTGTAATAAAAAAAATTGCTAACTGGTTACGCGTTTTTTTCCCGACGTCATGAAATATACTCAAAATTTCCACTTTACACAAATTATATACTTAATCCTTCCTAGTGAATCACTCTATTCATTTATTTATTCTGAACTTTGTTTTATACTATGTGTAGATGTAAATGTAACGCGAATTTCTTGTAATTTCGACATTTTTCTCACTATTACTTTTGGATATATGGGTAGTTGGGCAGAGGACAAAATAATTAAACTAACATTTTAATTTTTGCTGAGATTAAATAAAACAAATTTCAGGTGCAGGAGGATATTATATTATATATTAGTTTTTTTTGCGTGATTGAGACAAAAAATATACGAACTTATTAAGAATAAATAAGGCACACCATTTATTTTGAATACAAGTTGAAAGTACATACTGAAAATATCAAAAACATCAATTTAGTTTTATATAACAACTCGCCAATCTAAAATGTCTTGACTGTTATATAACGACGCAATAATAAAAATACAAGAGAAATGTGATCAATTTATTTAACGAGAGTTCTTTCCTCGTTTAAAGATCGTCCGATTTGTATCTTTGCTGTTCACATTTTTTATCCACCCCGCCCCGAAAAGCTGATGTTTACCCAGCGAATGTTTACCCATTGTGTTTGTATCCCTTAACCCGTACGCACTAGATGAAACTGGACTGAATGTAGACACAAACTTTGTTTCGCAAAAGCAATTACGCCTAGCGAGGAATTTTAAACAGAATAAATTATTAATTATAATTATTGTTCTTGAGCGGAAATATCCCCGTCTCTAAGTATATATTTATTATTTAATACCGAAAATTTCGTTATATGTCTATAATTCGCAAGCAGTCGTTTAAAAGTTGTAGCCAATTAACGAGTTTGTTATAGGAGCATTAATAAGTTAATGATATCGTTTCGGTCTTTTGAGTTAAAAATTCACGACACTGGAACGAACGAGGGTTAAATGTTTTTGTTACTCTTAACTTTATCTTCAAAAATATATTGTTAAAATTTGACGTTCTAAAAAAACAAATAATATTTGTGTATTTCTTTGAAAGATAAAAAACACTTTGCTGTATTTATAGAATGTTTGATGTGTGCAGAAAATGAGATTTTGTTACCAAGGATAAAAAAATATATATGGTATTAGATATTATCTGCGACTTCGTTCACAATTATTTCGAAAACAAATCCTTTTTATTTTTTTACATTTTTTGTTGAAGATCAAATGCCATTCTGTTTACTTTTATTAAAAATATCAATTGGAATATTTCTTTCATGATACGGGCCTTTATTTATTATTATACAGCTTGAACTAATTAAAGAATCTTTGAATTTTTAACAATCAGAGTCCCCATTTTTGTGTCAAGTGGAATAAACAGTCGACAATTCTAAAAATAATCCAAATTGATTAGGTATTATATATTGTCAGTAAAACGACGTGTAGATAGTCCCAGATTGAGCGGATGTGCATACCACAACGAGATAGCTCATTGTATAAGTTTGAAAAAAGATCTAGTAAATATTTCGACAAAGTTTAGATACATATTGCTTGGAGTCTAGTGAATTTTTTATTTGTTTACCTATTTATAATAAATAGAAGTACTTATACGTATAAAAAGATTACTTAAATTTTCCTCTTCTTTTTGGTTCATATTTTTTACTTTTTTTTATAATTTTTTTTATAAATGAAATGTACTGTATAATAAAGTGATCATGAAAAAAATCGAATTCGAGATTTAAACAGAATTACACGTATTTACGGTATCTGAATCACGTACGACCATAATCTCAATGACGTCTGTGAACGTTCTACAGCCAAAACGGTGAGACTTACAAACATGAAATTTTGAACTTTATGTTCTTGTGTAGGTACTGTAGAATGTAGATTTACACTATTTACTGAAGTCAATTTTTGAATTTTTCGAATTATTTTTGAAACGGTGCGCAGTAGAAAAAAATGTTTTAGATTAAAGTTGTAAAAAATACTCTTATCTATAAATTATTTTCTGTCCCCATGTTAAATTTCCTAAGTCTTAATCAACTTGGAATACACTGTATATATTCTTCTGTATCATGATGTTAAAAAAAGTCTTGTGCCGACCAGGACAGTTTATTGTCAGTGTTAACTTATATACATTCTTCTGTATCATGATGTATAAAAAAAGTCTTGTGCCGACCAGGACAGTTTATTGTCAAAGAATAAACACACAGTAAAAAAATGTTGATGTTTTTGTTTCACTGCACGGCTTCTCCTACTCAGTGGAGAATATGATAGTGTCAGCTATTCGCCAGCACCTGATTGAATTACAAGAGTTGTGTGTAGTTTCTGTGCATCCGTAAATTTGCGCGTCCACTTTAATCTGGGTAAGGGTAGCAAGTAGGGTGGAGTGGGTTGGTTATAAAACTCTGAGCTACACACAGTCTCCCCAAGCTAAACGGACTTCATGTAGGAGCTACTTCTACGGAATACTAATCGTTACCCCTCGCGGCAAATTGGTTTGCGTCCTCAGGTGACGAAATCAATCGAATACGATGTTCCAGCTTGCGTGTGATGCGAATATTAATCCAGGTTTTTTAGAATTAGATTTTTTATTGGATTTTTTCTTGTGTAGCCGACTCGGGAAACGATTTACGGCTGTTAAGTGGTTGCGAATCCCGGTTTCTTTCAGTCGTGTAGTTTAGAGTAGGTACTTTTGATTTTTTTTTACTTGGGACGTTTTTTTACGATCGGTGATTTGATTTTATACATTTATTGGCCGCCGAAAATAAGCTGAGAATTTATAGTACTTCCATAAAATATATTCATAAATTTGATGGTCTTCTATTTTCAGGAAACAATGTGTAAGTTTCATATTTAAATTATTCTATTAAATTAAAAATCGATACATTTTATTACGCATGCGGCCTTTTACAACGTATAGGGATGCACACGAGACGAAACGAAATTTATCTTGTCTCGTTCTGTGTTTTAGTTGTCGAAAGTTTCGTCTCTGCTTCGAATTCTACAACATATTTTTTCCATTCAAATGCATGTGCAATGTGCATACCTATAACGAATTTTATATATTTTTCTTTAATAATTGATTTAAAGATTTATACCAAAATGACACTCTAATAAAGTTGATACTGTCTCATCTCGTTCAAGTTTACGTGTAGACAAGAACATAATAGCGCAGTCGTTCGAAAAATTATATAAATCCCAAAAAGGCCCTACAACAGGAAAAATATGTTTTTTGAAATCAATTTTTTTGGTATCATCTAGGTCTTTTCGCTTAAAAAATGTCCTTACACTCATATATGTAACTTTACTCCTTTAATTTTTATAAATTTGTAAAAGCCATGAAACCTTGAATTAGGTATTTTCGATCATTAAAATGTATACTTTAAAGCAAAGCATGATAACTACTTTTTTTTATAATCTTCAAATGAATTTTAACAATATGGTATACTTCAATTTCAAGATTCTTATTTTAATTAACAATCGAGCGCGTTTCTCTACTCTGCGCGTTCACATTGCCCTCTCACTCACACTCCTGTATCTCATATGGGCAAAAACAGTTATTTACAAAATTAAAGATAGTTAAATTCTCTACCAAGAAGGATCTATACTTATTTTTCGTCAGATTGGTATTTCAACGAGTAATGAGTATCTAAATTTATTAAAATTATTGATCAAGAATTTCAATGAAAAGACAATATTATCTAATAATAATAATACATTAAACAATAATGTTTTTATAAAATTCAGACAATCGTTACTCATTGAAATACGTATCTGACGAAAAATTAGTATATAACTTTTTTCGTAGAAAATTTAACTATCTTTAATTTTATAAATAACTGTTTTTGCCCATATGAGACATAGGAGTGTGAGTGAGAGGGCAATATGAACGCGCAGAGTAGAGAAACGCGCTTGATTGTTAATTAAAATAAAGGTGGTTGCCGGTAAAAATCTTAAAATTGTAGTATACCATATACTTTTATTGTACAATATTTATAACGTTCGACTAGTGAATTTTTAATCAAAAAATAGCCTAAGGTTTTCCATTCCTGCTTTCAATTCTATACACAAAATAAATTGAAAATATATTACACTTTTTCAGATAGATTATGAAAAATTGCGATTATATTGATATCTTAATCGTTCTCAAATGAGATTTCTGCGTAGGTTCTTTGTTCGTTGTCACGCAATCTCTACACCGGAAATAGTTTAGGCTGAAGGGTAGACGTAACTCTCAGTAGCTACTTCCTGCCTTTAAACTAAAAACGTAATGTCGAGGAGAGGTTGGGCTTTATTGGTTGGATAAAATGCCTTTAAATGGTCTATATTAACTTATCTCAAAACTTTGGGAAACTTTTGTTTTGTGTCAATAAATTAATTTGTTTGCGATTTTTTAAATTTAAATTTAGAATATTATATTATGTATAGAACCCATATTGCTATTTTTGGTTTTATTTAAATTATATTCGATTTCGTGCAGGGCTCGAAATGGAAAATTTCACGAACAGTTTCGATTTGTTCGAATGAAAGTCAAATTGGTTTAACTATATTTATACTTTTGTTTAAAACCTTATTTCCCATTGTTAACTGGTATTTTAGAATTTTAGCCAAAGAATGAATACTTGTGTTGATTATATTATTATTCTAAATGTATAATTTAAATTCATCTGTCAGATATGTAAACAAAAGATTAAATAACACGAGAACATACGTGGAACATACAAATGCAAAGAAAATAATAATATTAGTAGTTCATATGCTTACATATATGAAAACATATGTAATAAAACAAATCATTACATTTGAGTATATACGCCTTTCTTCAATATTTGACAACAACAATTATTTTTTCTCTCAATTTAGTTACTGCTTATGTAAAAAAAAATATAGAACTTGTTGCTAAATATGTAAGTGACGTATTGTGAAAATTGCAGATTTTTCTCGATGATTTAACCATGTGTTTTATTGGAATTTAACCGCAAATACACTATTCTACCATAAGAGCCCAAGTTAATTTAACCTTTAGCTGCTCCACCTCTACAGAATAATATACTTGCCACACTGGGGTCACCTCGTACCCCAGACACTAAAATACTAACTACTTGTAAGCTATGTAAGTTATGTTGTTAATTAATTACATATATAATTTATATTTCTCTTTAATTATTATTTTCTAAAAATGTAATTTTATTAAAGATAATTGATTTTTTCTAGTCAAAAACAGTAATAACATCAAATCGGAATAGTATTTTGGAACAAAAAAAAAACGTGAAATCGGAACAGTATTTCGGAACAGAGGGAGTATGAAATAAAAAATCGGTATCCTTTTGGTACATCTTTGACCCCCGTTTGAGAATAATCACGCTATATATGTAACAAACGCCACCTACGGCATAACAAATTATAATTACAGAAAATAGTATTTACATACATGGCGGGTAATATATTTGAAAACCGGGGAAGTAGCTATCTGTACGTATATATGTTTTCTATGCACTTGTGTGTAAAACGACACTGTGGTTAATTAACCCTTTTCATAACCTTTACCTAAAGCGGATTATTTTCATTCCGTAAGCACAGTTGTATGTCTTCCATATCTCTTTTGTACATCGTGTATGAATTCCGAGTTGGTTTGGTGGGTTGTGGGTGTGGGTAGCAGGATTTTCATACTTCATTCTGTTGGCGAGTTCTGAAATTACAATTCGGGATAAGTGTGAAATTCTTGTCTCTCAGTGAAACGGATAGAGATTAACATACTAACGAAATGGTTTTCACCTTACTACAGTGGTTCTTAACCAGTGTTCAGCGAACTTTTCACAAATCTTACGTGGAATCACGAAAGTTTCAACAAGAAAATAAACCACTGTTCGTATTTTCTTAAGAGTTATAATTATTTCTTTATGTAATCTACATATAAGTATATGTATATTATAAAGCGCAATGTCTGTCTGTCTATCCGTTAGTGCGCTTATAACTCGAGAAGCACTTATCCGATTTAATTTTTTTTTTGTTTATAGATATATTCTTTGCCCAGGTTTTAGTATATATTTTGTTACGTTAGGTAACATAAGGAATAAACAGTGACGATAATAGTAAATCAAGTCGTAAATAAGTTTGCACTCTTTTGCAATACGATGCTTAAACCGTTAAATATTGAACAATATATTGTAGTAAAAAACTGTGTAGAATAAAAAGATCTAAAATAATTAAAATATATTTTTCAAAAATAGATTAGTTTATTTATTTTTATTCAAAATTACGGTTTTAAATATCTTTAAACAATTATCTAAGCAGAAAAAGACCACTGAACTTCCCGCTTTGTTTATTATATATTTCTAATACATATAGGAAAATAGTAGATGTTCAAAAAAAGTTAAGTATTTTAAAAAAGGTCTTAAGTTCAAAATGTTTCCCCATTCTTCATGTAAATTATACTTTTGTGTTTCGCAACTCAGAAAACGTTAAGAAGCACTGTCTTAGCGGATGCTAGCCGTATAACTCGGGAAGTATTTAAATGTGGAATGGAAATACCGTGCGTGTGTGTGTGTGTGTGTGAATTTGCGCGCGAGTAGGATGGAGAGAGAGGAAAAGTGAGTGAGTGGTGTTGAAATAATAGTAGAGTAAGTGTATTTACTTTTGAAAAGTTTATCGCGGACAAGTGATATAATTTATCTTTGTAATATGATTGTATCTATTCAATTTTTGAAAACCAAAAGGATAATTAAAACTAGTTATTATAAAATGAACCAAGGCTAAAATCTACCTCCCCTTAAAAAAAATTAGTTTTTGAGGGCATTTTTTTCTTCAGGTTCATGAATATTTCTTGACTTTTGAGATTTACTTTCTCGAAATAATTACTAAGTAAGTTATGTGATATCATACAACGGACCCAATATATATAAAACCGTCTATTATTGATACATTGAGTCCTGTAGTAATGGATTTTAAAATTAAAAACAACTCAAAAATAAATAACAGCTTTAATTATAAATGTATCAAATTTTAAATATTTAATTTAAATCACAGCTGCAATTACAAAAACTAAATGCATTACAATTGCTATTTTAATAATTTAAATGGATTCACGAAATGTTATAAATGTCTTAAACATCTGGTAAATTGAATAGAAATTAATAAGTTATAGGGCGTACAATATACATTGATTTATAATGCCCAAATCAATATACACCTAAAAATTTTTTTAAGTTTTTCTAAAATTCACTCTTTTTGAATTATTCAACTTCTTACAGACTTTTGGGAAACCTATGATCTTTATATCTTTTTACCAAATAGTGTTGTGAAACTTCACCCTCTCAAAAAAAGAAAAACATAAAATTCGATATGTTTACATCACTTTTAAGATTTTTAGGTACTCGAAAATTTAAAAAATCGGTCGGGGTGATTTTGCATAGAAAAAGTGCTCTAGAAGTATTTGCTAAATTCAAACGATATTTTAAAACTAACATTGCCAGGCTATAAATAACAGACTGCAATGTATAATATAATTCAATAAAAAGCAACTAACAAAATAACCAAGCGATGCTAGAGAAAATATTGCTATGATATAGGAGAAGCGAGCAAACGGAGTTCTCAGATTGCTATTCGTACGGGTTAGCCAAGAGCTATAACATAAAGTATTATTATATATATGAATAAGATCTATGTACTTATATGGGATCATGTAAATTACATCTGCAGTAATGTATATTATTGCTTTATATGTTTTATTTTATCGATTTGAATAAATATATCTACGCCAGAACTGGTATTAAAATATTTATGATGTGATCAGAATCGTTTGCGTTGTATTTTGAATAATCTTTCAAATCAAGTTGTGTAAAATGCAAAAATATGGACCACATGTTTTTCCACGAAAATAAATTTAATAAACATGTCTTTACACTGTACTTGCTTCCTCGTGCTAAACTCACCGAAGGTAGTTAATTATCGAATAATTTTAAATAGATACCGATCAACTATTTTGATTTTAAGCGTTTTATTTTAATACAATTTTATTAGAAAATATTAACTCATTTTTTTTTCTGAATCTAATTTTGACTTTCTTATAAGGTACTGGCACTAGTTATGGCCGCTATAAGAGCAAAGTTTACTGTTTTTGTGATTGACGGGTTCTTTTTGTAATTCTCATGAATTCATGTTACTAATAAAACAAGTTACTTTTTTTTAATCAATTTAATTACCAGACTTCGCAAATATAGTTTGTTTTTTAAATTATAGCCTTTTATTTTGTTTTGTACATTTGATATAAAAGAAAGAATCATGTTTCAAACAATGTAAAGCAGTTGCTATGATAATATAATAATTAATAATAAATAAAGTTCACTATTTGGACACCAATTGGCCGAGTATAGACCTCATTTTGATATATATTTTTAACAAAATAATAAATATTTATAATGTATCTGTTTGCACATTTTGTTTTCAATTTTCTTTTAAAAATTATAAACCAAATTAATAAGTAATAAGTTATTAAAAATAATGATTTATTTTCTTCTTCAATAAGTTCCTAAGCGTATAATTTTGGTAATAAACACCTATAATTAATGAAATTTGCCATTAAATTTTTAACGACAAGAATGATTGTAATTAATACAACTTTTATTTGAGATTGTTTGAACAAAGGAAGTGTAAGATTTCATATAAGCTTCTGATTTTACATCACAAAGAACTTCAAAGACTCCGAACAACTTGTATTTCAATATAATAAGTTGATATTACGTTTATTATAGTCTTAGTTTTTTCTTTTATAAAACTTTCGCCTTTTTGAAATATTTCTTATGAATTATTTATCCAGTCTTCTTTGGAATTTTAATTTTTGAATGTAGTGAAACTTCTATCAACCCACACTTTTTAATTTATGTACTTTTCAAATAATATCATTGAGTAAAATTTAAGAATTAGAATGAGGATTATTTATTATTTCTCGAATATTGCTTTTTTAAGTGTCTAGTTTTGATACAGCCTGCGATCAACTTGTTAAACAAAAATGTCATGTGCGAATCGAACCTCGCTTATTAGTGTCACGTACCGTATAGTTTTTCAATTTATTTGAATATGTTTATTTATTTTATTTTATGTGAAGTTAAAAACCACTAGTTATATTTAATAATTTGTCTATTAGAAAAAACAGAGGGCTCCAAATGTACTATATATTTTTATAATAATTTTGATTTATTTTTAAAAAAAATCGTAATTTCGTTTTGTGATCTCGACATCATTATATTTTTACAATTATTTTCAGATATATTGACAGGATAAAATATTATTAATAATTTAATTTACCCCACAAAACGCCTTAAAAATTTAAAATCTTATTTGTATAACTTAGGTCTATTATTGGTACACGAATTACTATAATTATGTCAAATCTTAATTGTTTAGATCAATCGATTCAGTAGCAGCTAGAAGGCTGTGACAGACAGACAGACAGACACCTTCCTTTAAATAATCTATATATAATATTTCTTGTAAAGTTCATTTGTTAAGATAGTTTCTGACCTAATCGTAATAATACCTAATAACGACAATATTGATTATACTTAACTAAATACTTAACTGAAAACGTCTCACAATCAGTAAAATCTACAGAAATAGTTGCATACTCGTTAATAATTAATTAAATAAACAATCGGTCTCAATGTGGTATCTGTATAATTATAATTACTATATTAATATAGTTAATTAAATTGTTATACATACTATGTATATAGTTAGGTATAATTAAATATAGTACATGGTACATATCTTCGGAACCTTGAAGTAGTTCGAATATTAACGTAAACTAAGAACAGCGAAATAATTAGAAATTGTAAAACATTAGTCTAGATTCTAGATAGATATAATACATAACTGTTATCCATACTAATAAATATTATAAATAAAGTGTGTCTCTTTGTCTTTTTGTTTGTTACCTTTTCACGGTTAAACCGCTAACCGATCTTGATGAAATTTGGCAGGGAGATAGCGTGCATCCTGAGGAAGGACATAGGTTACTTTGTATCTCGAAAAATTTATTAGATAAAAAACTGGGTGTGTGAGATTTGTACGCGCGATAGGCTAGGTTAGTTTAGTAACATCTATCGTGCAAATGCAAAACTAAAAACCTGTTTTATCGATTATCATACAGAAATCCGTACTTCATGGTGTTGTTTTCACTAACCTTTTCAAGTGAATGAAGTCCTGGGTAACAGCTGGTATTATATAAATATAATATTAAAAGTATGTTTTAAATGTGTGCATATATATTCAAAATATTAAATTTTACCCTTGTATGCAGTTTTTGAATTACAAAGTCGACAGAACACATACATTATGGTGAAAATAGTTGAAATTGTTAAGGGAAGGTAAAAATACTTATATTATGAGATGAAAAACATATAATATAGTACGAGAGAAGTTGATATGTCGTTTTTCCCGGATACAGGAATTTATTTCGGGTTCAGACAATTAGAACCGCGCGTGTCTGGAATTCCTATTTGCTTTATTTTGCTTGTCTTAGAATTAATATATTTTTAATTAAACGGTGTATTAAATATATACATATATTCTGATATTCCAAGTTGAAGATTTAATGATGTTGCGTCTTTTTGAAAAAAGTCAAATATGCAGTTCCAAAAGATACTTTGTGCAGACCTAAGGAAAAAATAAATATAGGTAGTCCTTGGTAAATCAAGTCTTCGTTTGTTCAAAATAGCATACCTATATATATTTAAAAAATAGCAGTGTAATTTTTACACAATGTGCTGTTTCCGTCAATGTTGATCCAATTTTTTCAAATAAATTAGTGTCAAAGTTAAATGTTTGAAAATAATACCTTTTTGGTGGTGACTATTTTTTTAAAAGTAGTTACACTATTGAAATTATCTTAACAAGATGCTTATTTTGATACCCCGCTGGTATATATATGTTGACAAATATTTTTTACGACGCAAATAATGATTTTTAATAATTATTAATTTTTCCCACAATAGGTAGATAATATAATTTTACATAAATATTGAAAATTTCAGCTCATTTGAACCAGTAGTTTTCGAGTTATGCTGCGGACAGATGGACACACGGACAAAAGAATTTCGCTAATAGGGCTTCCGGTTTCTTGGCTTCTGGGTATAAACCGCGTCAATTTGGTCGTGTTATCAGGGCTCTTATAAAATTGCTTAGAATAGCTCTGAATATGTTCACTGCAATGTGTGGCGAAACGTTGACCGATAACACGACTAAATTATTGTGACTTACACCCAGAAACAAAGATCCAGATCACCGCGGAAGCCTCAAAACTTGTTTTGCACATAATTTTTTTCACATGCTGTACCAACTACGAACCAACCTTATGTTGCGTAGAATTATTACACTACTAAGATGATATAAACCTTAATTATGGAAGTGTCGGCATTAGATCACCGCCCGTTAATGACTTGAGATGTATATGTGCGTGTGTTTGTTGGTATTTGCGCGCCATTAACATTGCAAATCTGTTGTATTAATCTGCGTTGCAAACCCTTTCATCTCGCTACGTCTCTATCATCCCTTATCAAAGTCAAATTGGTCGAATCTAATGCAGCAATACATGTACATCATTGTTATCATGTAAGGCAGTGGTTCTTTACATTTTTTGAAATATGAAACACTCATACCCATGTAGAAAATGCCAGCCTTGACGATGGGTCCAAGTTTGGCCCAATATTGGATTGCCAGTGTTGCTTTTTCAATATTGCTCGAGCTTCGAGTCACTTATTCTTTACCCAAGATTGGGCCAACTTTGGCCAGCCTTGGTAGACAAGCCTTGACCGAGTCTTGATCGAAGTTATCATTTATATCTTGACCTAGGGTTAGTTAGCATTGGCACAAGTCTGGGCCAACCATGGCCCTTTTAAAATTTCCTACATCGTACTATACTTGCCTCTTGCAGATGATTAAGTTCAAAGTTTTTACTTGCTTGACAGCGAATGTGAGTTTTGTGATGTTTTGTAGTTATTGTTACCATAATTAATATAAACGTAAACAATCTAATCAGTTTTTATAAAACATATTAAATATATGCTGTTAAACAGAAATACAAATTCTATTTTAAATAAAATATTTGATAATTCTCCCTCCTGTGTGTAATTTATTCAAGTCATGTTGAATTTAATCAATTTTGCAATCACCTTTGATCATTTTTTTTTCATTTCGTTATTCAATATAAAATTTTGGTTTATACATCACATCGTTACTACCATTTGTTTCATTTTTATTAATAATATTTATTTTAAAATAACAATTGTGAATTTTCCGAACACGGGCCTGTATTAATTGAATTATTATATAATGTAAACTATCCCTAGGGCCTTTTGCTTTCGAACAATGAAAATCCCATTAAATTCGGTTCAGTAGCCTTCGTAACAAAAATTATAAAATATTAACTATTTTTTCTGAATACAAGCCTGCCATAATTCAATTCATTTTCTAAATTTTGAACTAAAAATAATCAATTATATACAAAGACTTGATATTAAAACCGTTCAATAATTTTGGCCAGCAGTGTGCAGTCCTAGAATTTATAGAAATACATCTTAATAAATAATCTTCTGGATTATTGTTTTTCTCCCCCTGCATGTACTTCCCCTTCTGAACTTTCTTCGAGGAGATAAAGTACTTCGTCCGTACAAATATTGTTCACAAGATGTCTCATTTTCGTCATCTTTATAAAGAAATATCTGGATTGGATATGTACTGCCGTTTATTTTGGCCACTCCGCTGTCACGGAAATTGAAAATAAACTATTTGAATCGTTTGTGAACTTTTGTACTACGACAAGGAGGTTAATTTATTTTCAGAATAAATGGACATATCAAACGGGAGACATGATTTATTGTTAAAGAAAAGTGGTATGTATGTATCAGTGTTTCTCAATCAGTTTGGGTGCAGTGAACCGTAACAGTGACAGTTCAATAAATAAACATTTTAAGAGTTATTTGTGTTATTGTATACTCGAAGCTACAAATGGAAGTTGATGTTTAGCTTTCAATATTTATACAAGGTGTCCTACGGGAAAGTGTTATTGAAAATACAAAAATAGCGTTGAAATGGGTATAAATAAAATGTATTAAAATGTTTGTGCATCTATTTGTTTTATTGATGAAAAATATGCTAAAATTATCAATAATTGTGTTAAGAATAATAATAAATTAACATTTTATTATTATGGATTTATTGCGCAAATATGGAATGACGTAACGCATAAGTTTAAATGAATAATGAATTATAACTTTTTTAATGTGGTTTTATTCCTTACTTTACGTTTTTTGTATTTAATACGAAACCCCCTACAAGAACTGCCATACACTTTCACTCTCGAAAAGAATCACTTTTCGAGAGTAAAAATCTGATTATTTATTTTTACGCGCACGTACTGGCTTCTATCATAGCCCGAATAAAATTGCAGACTCTGATCTTTTCAAGTTTTTTTTTTCATTTACACGCTAGATGTCTACGCCAAAATAGTATATCCTAAAGCACATACAAATTTCACACATCCATTTATTATATAATACATTTTTCGAGATATATGTAGCCTATGTCCTTTCTAAGGATGAAAGCTATCTTGCTGCCAAATTTAATCAAAATCGGTTCAGCGGTTTAGCGGGTGAAAGATAACAAAAACAGACACACTTTCGCATTTATAATATTTTTTTAAATCGGTCCTCTAACCACCCAATCTTTTTTATTATTTTCGCAATTTGGTAGCTTATTCAAAGTGAGAAAGCAGTAAATACTCTATTAATATTTAACATTATCTATTTAATCCAGCTTGTTGTAAACATCCACATACAATGCAACAATTACCGGTCAACGAGCGGTATATTGTTTTCCAGTGCAACAGCGCTTAAAACGGACAGATTATACGTAGACATTCCGACCACCAACGTTATTGCAAGTCTGTACATTGTACATCTAGTTATCTGGGTAATCCATATTACACGTCACACGGTTAATAAATCCTTTGCAACAATGAAGATGTTCGATGTCTGGCTGTCTATTGATTTATTATGGATTACATTAAAATCTTTTTAATTTTCGTATTTGACGTTGTAATTAGTGAATAGTGAATAAATGGAAAATATACATGGGTATTTGTACTGTGTCTGTACTACGAAGTTTTTTTGGGATATGTTGGTGTATTAGTCATTTTTTACTTATCCAAGAGAGACAAAAAATGTATTCATGTATTTTTATTTGAAATATTACTACACTATTAACCAAATTAGACATTTTAGAACCATTTAATTAATAAAATATTACCTTTTTTTCTCTATAACACATTAACAGCTTTTGGTTACCCTAGACGTGTTTTTAAAAATTGACTTACGTGGTGTGAGAACTTAAGCGACGATATATTATTTTGCAGACAATTTAGTTATATTTCGTACTATTTAAAAATGTTGCTTATCTTTCGATTTTTCATGACTTGACACATAAACTACTGAACCAATTTTGATGGAACTTTCACTAATAGTGTGTCTATTAGCAAACAGATAGCTGCAAATGTACTGTAATTAAATTATTTTATTATAAAAAAAACTAAATGTGGTGAGTGTAGATAATTTTCACTATGCATATTCTCAATTTTTTACAGATTTGTCTCACTAATATTTTCGGAGATATAATTTTTTTGAAAATTTGTTAAATGAAGATTTTAATAATAACAAAACGTATTCCTTGAATCATCAGCTCTTATTTGATACCCCACTCGTCGGGATTGAATACATTTTTTGGTACTCTATTTGCTTCCATCAACTATTCATTTTAATTATGCCAAATTTTATCTTTCTAGTTCGCAACAGTTGCGTAATTAGAAGGCTGTAACAGACAGACAGACACAGTGTTAATTCCGGTATGGAATACAAAAAATTAATACTGAATTTAGAACAATGTTTATAACATATATACAACGTATGTTGATTGCATAGGCGGCTGTGCTATAGTTATACCCCCCCCCCCCCCCCCCCTCCCTAAACGAGTACAGTGTGTTTGGGGCTCGACACTCCGGTGGTTTCCCGTCAGTGAGGCATCTCTCCCTTTTGCCACGTTCTGTTGCCGTGAATCCCACCGTTCTGATTTATTACTAATTAAGTATGCTATATTATAGGCAAGTTCAAATGTAATTTATAAAGAAGGATAGGGCGCCTTCTTCGTGTTGTATTACTGGGGTGACTGAAAGCGATCATTATGAACGTGAGGGGATGATGTTGTTGTTTTTTCTTTCTCCTACGTTCATTTTGTATTTTGCTGTCAACAATGATGCGCAGCTTGCTTTGATGTTTCTTGTTGTCGATAAGTGGTACAAGGTATGCAAATTTTAATTAGTAAGTCTGTTTTTATCGTATAAGTTTTAGAGTTAATAAAATATGCAAGGTTATAGATTCGTCCGTATTGTCTGGAAGTTTTTGAAGAAATAAAGACAAGTAGTCTCATAGTTCATGTTTTATTAATAAAGAAATAATAATAAGACAGTTATTTGAATCTTAAGAGTACGACAGTATATAGCCTGTTTTTCTTCTTCTTTAAAGCAGTTTTTATTTAGTTGTAATACGTGACAATCTCATATTAAGAAAAATGTATAATTTATTTTTTTCAATAAAAGTATAGGTATCTATCTATAAACATAAAAACAATAGATAGTTTTAATGTTATTTGATGTTATGTAACCAATAAAAACGGCCAAGTGAGTGTTGAGCACGCACAAAATTTTGAATACTTTTTTATATTATGAGAAAAAAAAATCTTCAGTGTTCGTTATAATTTTTTATTGAAATTATTAATTAAAAGCTACATTCTAGATTTATTTTCCAGAATTTTTGCATCGATAGTTTAGAAATTAGAGGAGGGGACTCACCGATTATAACTTTGAAAGAAATATCTAATGACTGAAGGGTTAAAATCAAAAAGTCATTAATTTTTGTTTGCATTTTAGGAAACCTATCTAATGACACCCTCAATGGCGTGAAAACAAATTTTGAGTACACTTTTCAGTCTATGTAAGGGAGGTTCAAAAATATTTTTTTGAAAAATCTTATTTCTGTTTATTCTGTATACCAAATTTAAATAGGTATATAAATAAGAGAATGAGAGGGCTTTGACATACAGACAGACGTACTGACCGAAACTATAAGGGTTCCTAGTTTTCTTCGGAACCCTTAAAATATACAATTTATATTTTCTTAAAAATGTATAATAATCATTGTCATTTCTACTGTTGATGTACTTAAATCACATCACTTCCGATGGGAATATGATGCTTTCAGCAGTTGACGATTTTGAAACGATAATATTTCACACATTAAATTACTTACAATTTTTTAATATCTAATTTTTTCATCGGTACATTTAAGGAAAAGAACAATTTATGCAATTTTAATATTATTATCTGAATAAAACAAATAATTCTAATCGCCAGTACAATAAATCTTCGAAATTAAATAATTAGCATCCTTTCTCATTAACAAATCCCAGGGGTTACCTTTAACTTGAGATAAATGTAATGAAACCTAAATAATCCTGACAGCCCTGCACGCAAAGCACCTGTGTAATTGTTTATTTGCGCATCTACAGTTATTATTTATGTTCACGTTGTTTATCTTTCGGCGAGTTTCTTCTGTAATTGTTTTGGTGCATGATACATACAGTTATGGTCCTTGAGAGCTAGGCTAATTACAAATGTGTCTTTTGTTCCTTTGTGCTCCCAGACATCGCCACTTAATATTATTTCTTTTCTTTTTCCTGAATTGAACTCGTATCAGGTTACGTTTTATCTTAAAAGTTTTGTTTTTGTTCTGTGAAATGATATCTTTGAAAAGATTAATAGCTGGCTTTCCCGACGTTGTCCTAGTAGATGTCGGAATGTCACCATACTCTTTCAATTGGCATATTTATGTTAATAAAATGAGCGTTATTTTTTCAGAAAATATTATTATCGATAAAAAAACGTTTAAACGAGATGTGGTCAAAATATGTATGTATAAGAAAATAATAAAAAATAAAAAATAATTGCAAATAAAAAAAAAATAAAAAATTCCTAAACCTAGAATCGAACGCGTTGGTAATATAACAATTTAAATTAAATATCTGTATAAATAATGAGCATTCAAATAAATGCTCGGACATGTATCTTTTTATTTTTAATCTGACTGAAATTCTTCATATCGATTTATTTGAATTTTCAATTATAAAAATATAATCAAAGTTCGTTATATCGAATTTTAATATTTTTTATGCTACATGTCACAAAACATAGTAAATCAACAACGATCTTTTCGAATTCACGTCATATATTATCAGGATAGAACCATATTTAAACTCAGTCTAAAAAAAAGTAAAAGAATTGCAGTTCATTAAAATCAATCGACCTGATAACTTTATATAATAATTTCAAATTGATAGGTAGTGGCGTGGTTTTTAAAATTTGTCTTAAAAAATTTATTTAAATAATAATTATATAGCGTGAAACTTTAACATTACCAAATATATAATTGTTAATGAATTCTAATTAAATATTTATCAGTACCACATATCACGTATACATTATTAAATGAATATTAAATAAGTTACTTAAGCGTATACAATGTACAAAGCTGTAGTGGTAATGAGCTTAAGTAGCAATTCTCTTTGAGCGTACCTACGGACAGTACACACGTATTCATCCCCCAACCTTCACTATTAAAAGCCTCTGTTACAGTTTGTAATCAGGGGTGGCGCATCATAATCGCCCTAGTAAATAGTGAATAATGTACAGTGTGTTCCAAATTTATAGGGGCACCTACTTTTTCGGGCATAACTTTTTTTTTCACAAGTAAACAAAACTTCATTTTTACAAGGTATTTCTATCTATTATTTACGACTTCTGTCTCATTTATGTGAGCTTACGGCAATTCATTTGTTTATTTTTACAGATTTTGTGAAAATAGTGATGTCCCAGATTAATAGGGACATTGGGAAAAAACATGTTTTTTTTTTATTACAAAATCCACTTTATTTGTGACTTTCGATTATGACTAACAAAAATTTAGTATTTACTGGCATACCTGTCGTATCTGGACATTTTTTGATACCATTTTAAAACAAACTCGCAAAATATTTCACATTTGAAGATCGTCTTTCTGATTGTTGCAAGCTGCATTTGAACTTTTCGAATTAGTTTTGAAACGGTGCGAATTACAAAAAAAAACAAAAAAACGTTTTATATAAAATTTGTAATGAAATTTATTACCTATGTATGTATAATTTATTAATTCTTTTAAAAAATTGGTAATAATCGTTCTTAATGTCTCATTCATTTTTTATATTTTTTAAATTAACCTGGCAGATTTGTTTTGTATAATTAGTATCACGTACATTATTTCACTCGCAGTACTACGTACAAGAAAGTCCTTTACAGATTTTTTTATAATTATTATATACATTTTTTAAGATTAAAAAGTACTCGAAAAAGTACTTTTAGCTGTTTTTAAATGACAGTTCTAAAATACCAACTGTTAATATAATCAAACTTTTTTTAAAACTATACTAATTTGTAAATTAAAAATTTTTGCTTGAAAAAAGTTTGCCTCAAATTTGTACAGCCCTTAGTACTGGTCCTGCCTCGATCTCTCGAGGCACTCTGAAGCGTCACAGCACGCCTAGATCTCTCTCTTTACCCCAACAATGTGTGCAACTAGCGTAATGCTCCCACAGCTCATAAATTTTCAATTGTAATTTACAGTGTAATTTTTCCAAGAGCCAACTGACGTTTAATGATTGTGTTCTATACAATGCTCTTTGTTTGAATATATGGAAGCATGTGTTGTATTTTTTTGCCATTGCTTTTGCAGTATTTTGCATATATTTTCTTTGATTTGAATTAAAAGATATGTTTTATATTTATGTTTCTTTTTTACGTGTAACTATAGAACACGATATATGTTTATGAAGATATTAATAAATCATTGAAATGTAATTTTTTTAATTAATATCTTCATACTATACCCAATTTGGCGATTGGGGGCTGAGGTAGGCCCCATTAATATTTTTTGTTTGTTAAGTTTTAGCAATATTTGTATGAATAAAACAAAATAAAAAGACAGTGAATAGTTGAAACAACGTAAGAGTAATATAATAAAAAAGCTTTCAACTCAAGCCTAATTCTAAAATCGCATCTTTATGAAGAAAGTTTCCTTTTAAATATAATGTGTTAGGTATTATATTATCATCACATTTGCAACACCGAGTGTGTACAGAATTAAACGCATTTTGTAGCAGCAACTATATGAGTTAAACAACACTAACGATTGTGACAACACAGCAAAAGGGCGGCGAAATGGAAGACCCTAACTACTAGCGGCTGTGGTAGGGGGTGGCGACAACAGCGGAGAGAAAAGCTCAATACAGACTGTCCGGTTGAAGTAAAGCAAGACAGATTTTGGTTTGCGGTTTTTTTGAAATGTGTGTCCCTTGATGTGGGCACTGCGGATGATGGGTGATTAGTTTTCGATATTAAAAAAGTATTTATATACATGGGTAGAAAGAAAGAAATCCTTGTTTTATATATAGCAAAAATTAGCTGTCCACAAACATAAATACATTGCTAACAACTGTAACGTTTTAGGGTTCAATTGCTTTTAATAATTTCATTTAACTTTTAATTGGTTCGGTAGAATGACCTGAGGGTGCTCAGAATCGTAAACACTGCTATACTAAATAAATAAATTTAATTTTAACTACACTTACATTATGTCTTTACAAAAGCTGGTACTATATCTATTTCACAAAAACTAAAACTATTTCGAATACAAAATCTTTCACTATTTCTATTACACAAAACTTGCACTATTTTGAATATGAAATGATGGTCACTACCACAGAGCCTTAATTCTCCTTAGCTTGCATTACAGGGCTAAGGTAGCTACACTGTTTCTTAGATTTATTTTACACTTTCGGCACTTTATAAATTATTGTGTTTCTCACGACTGTGTGCTAACGACTGACTCAATACATATCTTCACAGGTCTCTCTACAAAAATGATTACCTAATGTTATAACTAATTTCTACAAATCATGATATAATAACCCAAGCGGCTATAATATAATATTGTTACACAACTGAAAACAAACAAATATATGAAGCTATAATAGAATTCAAAAGAGACGCTCAAATAAAATTCTAAACAAACCAAATATTAACATTCACAAAACGTACTCCTAATGTGTAATACCTAATCCTAGACAACCCTGCCATACTGTATGTCGAATCCTGCCCTGACAGGCACAGAGGTAACCTCCATTCCGTGTTTGTGTCTCCGTTTCTATATGTTATACGTTTAGGCGTTTATCTTACATTACAAAAATGCATAGAACATCGTCCTAAAATTTGAGAGCGAAATTCTTTCTAAAGTTATAGCTTGTGAACGCTACTATTTGAGTCTTGAAACTTTAAACGCGTTTTTCTGAAAACCACTTTTTCGTGAATCTCGTACAAGATAACTAAAAAACTATATTTTATCGATCAATTTAAAGTGTTGCACACTTATATATAGATAATATAATTACCAAAAGTTCTTTGAAATTAAAAAAAATATTACCCTTTCATGAATAAATATAGTAAAAATTTCATAAAAAAATCTAATGTTTTTTTTCGAATACATACCATTTTTAGAATTTTAATTTTTCTTTGGATTTTTTTGGTTCACATAAAGTGTGCAGGCCTTAAAAATTTAATACTTCTATATATGTATGTAGTACACAGGCGGCAACCGTCTCTGAAGCAAGTGTCATACAGCCGCTATTATTAAATATTAAAAAAAAAATTTAAACTAAGAGATGTAATAATATACACATCAAATTTTAATTTTGTAAAATAAATAGTTTCGACACATTTTTTAACTCGCTTATTTTCGGCTGTCTAAATGAATCTCCACCTTAAAAAAAGAAACACGTAAATCGGATAAGTGGTTCTCAAGTGATAAGCGTACTAACGGACAGACAAATAGAGAGGCGTTGCCTTTTATATATATTATAGATTAGCTTTAAGATCAAAATGGTTACAAAATTATCCCCTCCCCAGCGCTCTAAACCATAAGTAAATACATTTAAATCTATATGAAGATGTATGGAATTATTATAAACTTACTATTTGTATTACATCTTAAATAAGTCTTTCTAAATTTAAGGGCGCAAGATAAACTTATGGCTAATCAACATTCTCTACTCGTATTTAGTATAGGATTTGTAAAATGTTTAACAACCACTGTCTTATTTGCAAATACATTTATATTAATAATGCTAGCGTAATAACACATTTATCTTAATCTTATTTGATATACGATGGCTTATATTTGTTCAGATAAGTCTATTATCATTGTCCGTTGTAGATTTAGTGGTTACATCTGTTTGAAACCTTGAAAATGGGGTAGTTTTTAAAACATTTTTTTACAACTTAACCAATTAAAAAAAAAATATTACTTCAGTATTTTTACTTACAAGAAATGCCATGAAACTGAATAGTATATAACAATTAAAAACAATTTTTGAAGTCGGTTTTCTTTTTTGTTGTTTTTTATTGGCTTGGCACCGAATTCAAAATTTTGTATATACATTTTTAATTAAAATAAGTACTACTACATGGGCTGAAAAGTCTTTGGCCTGACATACAGATGGCGACATAAACAAAAAAATCCTTATACTTCCCATAGAGTACCAACCTTAACTAGAGTACTGTCAAAATTTTATGACATTTCATGTACTCTTGTTAAAATTACAGCCTTCAAAGTGACACTACTTTTGTTATTTTTTTTATCATGGAAAAAAGTTAATTTCGTGTTTTGATTAAACAAACCCCAAAAACACAACAGTCGACCGGTAAAGTTCTTGTTAGTATTTTTTGGATGCACATTGCACATGGTATAATATTTTATTGACTACCTTCAACATGGTAGAACAATCAACAAAGAATATTACTGTGCATTATTGAATCGATTAGACGACGAAGTCATGGTAAAACGGCCGCAAATGGCGAAGAAAAAAGTGCTGTTTTTCCAAGATAATGCACCATCTCACAAGGCTCACGTTACGACCGATAAATTGAAGGAACTGCGCTATGAATTGGTTCCGCACCCACCGTATTCTCCTGACCTGGCCTCCAGCGACTACTACCTTTTTCCAAAATTGAAAATGTGGCTTTCTGGCAAAAGATTTTACTCTAATGAAGGGGTGGAGTTGGAAACAAACGCCTATTTTGAGGGACTTGACGTGAACCACTATAAGACAGGTATCGAAATGTTAGAGGACCGTTGGAACAAGTGCAGTACTCTAGACTCTAGATGGAGATTATGTTGAAGAATAAAAGAGTTTTTTCATTGTTAGGCCAAAGACTAGTATATTAAAATTATTAGTTAGTTTAATAATTTTAAGACGTTAGTGAAAATCAATATACATATGTATAAATCATGTTTTAATTCAATGTGCATTGAGCCTAACGTAGAATTGGTAACGACCGAGAGAACAAGTTTACTACACGGTCATACAAGTGCGCGACAATGTAGCCAACGCGAAGACCAAGATGGATTGGGCCACGGAGACGCCGATGTCGTCGCCACAACGTCTGACACCCCCGCCTTTTGCGGATCTACTGCCTGTTATCTCGTTCTGGTGTACCCGTTTGTCTGATACAATATATAGGTGGCTCAATAATCGCTATACATAAATTGGATACTTTCCTTTGTTATTGGTGTTTGTTTTTGTTTCAGTGGTTTTCAAAAGTTTCCACGTATTTTTTATTCTCTTGTATTGTTAATTAACGAAAATAAAGGGTGTCCCAATAAAAGTGCCCGATTTAATTTAATTAAAAAACGCATATTTTTTTGAGCGAGTGGTGATATTTTTATTGCATTATAAAGTAGACAAGTTCCGATTAATTATATAATAAAATATCCGGCAAAGGGTCCCCATGACTCTGAACACAGGCCCTTGCTCTTTTCATGAAATGACTTTCTTGCAGAGTTTCGGCTCTAGCAGTTTTAACGTAATTTTTCCCATTTTTGTAATGGATTTTCACAATGATAACGCGTTGTTCCTTTGTGTAGCGCTCCATAATTAATAATCGGAACATTCGTAGATGCCAGCTGTCAAATTTCAGAGCTGCCTCTTGCACAGAGAAAAAATGGCGCTCAATTTAAATCGTGCACTCTTATTGGGACACCCGTTATATACTTATAGAATTTTTAATTTTTAATTTATATTTTTATAACGCAGTTTTAAAACCCCTTTAACTATTTTTTACTATTATTTAATACAAAGAAATAATTGCGGATTTTTAAAAATTTAATTTATCAATACGGTGCTATTTTTAAAATAATGATAAATAAAATAATGATTCTTTTTATAAACAATATAACATTTTTTTTGTTTTATCAATGGGAAAAACATTTTTTGTCCTTGTCTGTTAGTTGTTAGTGTGTCATATAAATATATACGATATGAAATAAAAATATTATATACAAAGTATACATTGTGAATACAGAATTAATACCAGCATAGAATACGGAATATAAGCAATTACAGCTAATGATATTTTTGTTTGTTCAAATAAAAAACTTTAACAAACCTGTAAAGTATATATATACATATATTTAAATTAATCCATGTATGTAGTATAATTAAAATATCAATATTAATATTTTCGATTATTAAACTGTACAAATATCCATGTTATTTATACCAGGATTGTCAATTAGCCGATCGCGACGAATTATAAATAAATACATATATGTATAATATATAAATGTTAAATATTTTTTAACTGAATTAAAGAATTAAAATATTGCTTTAAAAATGATTAATTCTACATTAATGTACATAAATAGAAAATAAAACCATTTAAATGTTTGAAATATAAATTGATTTCATTTTTAGGCTTCCGTAGCCAACTAGGTTTCGGTCTGTCCGTCCGTCTGTCTGTCTAATTGTATGTCACAACCCTCCCATTAAATTATCACATTTATATACCTATTAAAACTCAATTTTGTATACGGACGTGGATTAATGACCCAAAAATACAAAGGATGAGATTTTTGAAACAATAATTTTTTGGACCCCACTTCCATAGACAGAAAAGTGTACTTTAATTTTTTTTCACTTACCCCCTATTAGATAAGTCTCCTAAAATGCAACAATAAATGTTTTAGAACCTTTTAATTTTAACCCTTCAGTGACAAAATATTTGCTTTCAATGTCGTTATCAATGAGCTCCTCCTCCTCTAATTTCTAAACTATCGATGCAAAAATAAAAAAAAATCCAGAATCTAGCTTTTAATTAGTACTTTCAATGAAAATTATAACGAACACTACAGCAAAAATAGTTTTTGAATAATTTTGAATTTTTTTTTATAAATCGTCACATGAACTCGTACACTTTTATAAATATTTCATCTTTCGTCAGCATGAAATAATTCTTGATACGTATTATAAAGTAAGAGAATGTTAATTAGAATGGCTACAGAACCCTATCATGTGCGTGTGCCCAACACCGTTTTTATTTTAATATAAACATAATCATTGGACAGGAAAAGAAATATACTTACATAGTACCTGTCTTACTTTGATAAAAGAATCATCTTTCACAGTTTCAATTATTAACAATTTAAAGGAAAGGATGCCAGTCTCTTGAATAATTTTATAGAAACCAGCTAGCACAAAACATAACTGTTTGCAAATTGTGTACCACATATTATGAATACGCTCGTAAACTTGTAAATACTCAACAATATATTTTGTTGTAAATATGAGATTACGTGAGGTATAAAATTGTACTTTTATTTTGTATATGAACGCTCATGTTGTTTACACGAAGATACATAGTAGACAGGTGTGTTTCTAGTATGTATAGTATATGCATAGAGATTTTTATGTTGAAATGTTATAACAGCTTTAGCGATGAAACTTATCACATTGAATCATGTGTTTATTTGTTGAAAAATCTTTGTTAAAAAATAATTTTATAAAGATTGGAAAGTCTTCAATGTGAGTTTGACCCAAAAAACGGTCAGAAATTAAATAAGTGTTTTGATTTTGTTAAATATGATTCACTTGTGAAAGACACCTAAATCCTTGGAGAACTTTGGAATACAAAAATTTGTGTCTTTGATAATTATAAAAATGATGCTTTTTGCGCCCTATAAATGCAAATACATTATAAATCTGTTTTTAAATATAAAATAAATCCGGACATTACTATTTTTATTATGTTGAATTTAAAACTAGTCTGTTTAAAACAAAATATATTTTATGGTGGAGGTGCTATGTAGAATGTTGTGTTTTAATTGGTATACTTTATTTTAAAGTTTTTCCACTTAAGTGAAAAGAGAAGATATATTATTTAATAAGAATTAAAATTGTTCAATTATAATATATAATTAAATATATAACTAAACACATACAAGAACAGATTTATTTTTAGCTATTTATAGGAAATTTAATCCATTTTGATAGTTTTTTACATTCTTGTATGTCTGTTTGTTCTGACTTGATACGAAAACTACTGAACTGATTTTGATGGGATTTTGACTATTACAAACTCTAGAATTAGTTTAGGCTATTGATAATGTATTTACGACAGGTTTGTATTAAGGGGGAATGTCACTGTGACGGGTCAAAAAATTGTCAATGTTTGGGAATTTTTTTCACAGATATTACTAATTATTTTAGGATCGGGTAAAGAACATTTTATTAAGTATACATATATTTATAAGTTTAGTACTTATAATAACTGAATTTTTATATATTAAAGTAAAATATTTTTACAAAATACGAATATGTGTCATGTTATTTAAATCTCTCTACCATAAACAATATATTTGCAATTGGAAGATATACAGTTGGTATCTAGTAAAGAGAGTATAATTATTATTAAAAATATATTTTTTTGTAGAAATATATACATCTACTAATAAAGTGGAATAAGAATATATATTAACAAATTAAAATGAAATCGCATATCTAAAACAGCAATAATAATAAATGAATAATACCACTATAGAATAATTAAACGTAATGTTTAGTTTGTATTCGCGCTTCCTGGGCCGCAGAATTTGTCGGTCCGAGCGTAACTATATCTTATGTACATGCATTAAAACAACGCACCCTGGATTATATGGCGTGTATGTAAAATTATCAAGAGATTACGTAGCGTGAAAAATTAGTGGAAATGTTTACCAGGGATGAAATGGTTATTTAATTTTTATTTATAGCGGAAGACTGCTTCGATTTCACGTGAAAAGTGATTTAGTGTGTGTTTTTTCCGCAAAAATTATTTTTTATTGCTCCTACTTTAACGAGTTTCAAAGAAAAAGTATTGAAAACGGATATTCTTTTTAACGGTTTTTTGTTTGTGCCGTTAAAATTTATTTTCTATAAATTTTGTTGATTTTAATGATGTTTTTTAAAGAAAATTTGTAAAGTTTTAAAAAATTATTCTTTTTTGAATTTTATTTATTATAGAGAGGAAAACCATCGTTCCTTATTCATATAGGTAATTATAATTTTTGTCTTGGGGAGGAGGTGAATGTAATCTAATATATATGTCTTACAAAATATTCGAAAATTTTATTGCCATTAATTTTTGTCATAAATTTATTAGACTAAACTAATATTTTTAATAGGACTTGATGTAATGATCGTATACACGTGAAGGGAAGGGGAGGGGCGAATAAAAAGCCCGGTAAAATATTTTTACTCATAGATATACGCTACTAACGTTACGTCATGTCTTATTTTATGTCGTCTTATACTACAAAGTATAATCGAATTAAAATCTTATAAAAGCATGAAAAAACGTGTTCTTTTTAAATGTTTATTTTTGTCTCTGGCTTCAGCGAGTCTTCTTTATATTACAGAACAAATTTAGCTGATGTTGTCGTCCGGTAACACCGGACACAAATTGTTAATGTTTATGTGTAGGCTTTACACACGCAAGGGCATAAACTGCCGTCCCTCATGTCTTTTATATTTTCTCTTTTATATATCAGTCTGACCCAGTGGTGGCTGGATCATAAACATATCACAATCGTAAAAATATTGTTCTGTATTTGAATACATATTAACATGTGAGACATTGTTTTATTTTATAACATGCCCTTCTTAAGTTACTTTATTAAACTCGATGTAGATATGATTAAGAACTACATACTTAGGTTATTATTGGTATTGTAATTTTAATTACTTACGTTTTTTATTACTTACGTAGGTAGTATAATTGCTATTATACTACAATCAGAAAATATAAATAAGTTAAAATTGATATAATATTACGTACAAAAATTTATATATCGTAATTAAAATCAATGAATACCAGCGCAAGTGGTAGTTCATAAAAAAAGTAGACACCACATTTCTTCTAGTAATGATAGTTTAATAACATTTTTTTATATATTTTTATCAGAAAATGCCAACTGTAAACTTTCCTTAATACGGACCTGGTGTATGTCAATTATCATAATATATAACCTAACAAATCTTAGGCTTTGTTGTAGATTCTTTTTGACTTGCTATTTCTGTATTGAATAATTTAAATATGCTACCTTTATGTACTGCTACTGGTCGAACTGTATCTCGGTGAAAAACTCGGACGAAAGATTAAAACAAAAATTCTGTATAATGTTCGTCATACGTATCCAATTAATTAGACAAGGTAATGAATAGTGAAGCATATCTCTCTTTCTCACGCTATACAATGCTTTTAGCCACTTATATTTTTGTATGCGGGTTCGTTACATAGGGAAAGAGTACAGGTTATTTTTCTTCTTATTATTTTTAAGTGTTTTTTATGATACATTCATTTTATATGTAGGTACTTGAATTGTTTTGAATAAACTTTTTTCTTTTATATGCATGTAATTAAAAAATAAATAATTAGAAAAACATTCAACATAAATACTACTATAGCATGAATTCCCTTAATTCAGTTTTCAAATCAGAGTTAGCCAAGTTTCTTATGAATAAGATCTTATTCAATATTTATGAGTTAAAAGTACTATTACAAATTAAGGTTTTTTTAATGTCAACGCTATCTATCTGTCACAGCTTTCTTGCTATTGAACTGTTTCACCTAGAAAGAGTGTATAATGACGCTTATATTACAAAAAAAATTATCAATGGTGTCGATTTTTTTTTTCAAATTGGCTGAGAAAAATATACACTAAAGGGTCGATTACATTGAACGAGTTTACAAGCTAACAAGCCAGCTTGTTAGCTTATAAGATAGTGATGATGACACACAAAACTTTCCACTCGCTCAGTAGCCAACTAGATAGCGAGTAAACCACGTGTTGTGAATACATTTTATAGACACTGAAACCAGGAATCACCGAGTTACTAACAGCTAGCGAACTAGCTACTATGATGACACACGGCTAGTTTACAAGCTAACAAACCTACAAGCCAGCGAATAAAGAAAGCCGGGGTTTTCAACTTTTGTAGCAGATTGTTTACAAGCAACTTGTAAAAAAACTGGCTTGTAGCTTGTAAGCTCGCTCAATGTAATCGACGCTTAACGGAAAAAATTAAACGACCACCTAAATTTATCGAAAAAAATGGCTCATTTTCAATGTACTGCCGAAATGTCAAATATGATCCTTTTTTTACTTATAGTTTATAAAAATTGAAGGAAATTTTATCTTCTTTTCGAATTATGGGGTATTTTTGTATTATTTATAAAAATGCTAAAACAAATTTGAAAAAAGCGTTTTAAAGCTGAGAAAAATTCCAAAAAAATGGTTATTTTGGAATTATGAAAAAAAAATAAACTTACCCGTGGGTAACTTTCAATATTGCAAAAAAAAATTTTTAAACCGTGGTTTGGTCACAAAAAAAGTTTAATAACACAAAAATACCCCTGAATTCAAAAAGAAGATAAAATTTCCTTATATGTAAAAAAAGGATCATATTTGACATATTGACACTACTTTGAAAATGAGCATTATTTATTATTTATTTGATATTTTTTTATAGAAAAAAATAATCAAATTAATATTGAAATAATTAAACCAACAAACGATATATTATGCACGTGTTAAGAAAAAGTTTTTATTAAAAAGCAGACAAATCTCTGCATAATTTCTTACGTTTGTCACTGTACTAATATACATTTTCAAGTGCAACTAGGTACTGTATAAACACATAGAACAGCATACATATGATGCATCGTTCACGCACAAAGGCACGTTCTACAAACTTCATGATAAAGTTGTAACTGTTCGTGAACACCTGGATGGAGAGAAGCTGCAGTAAATCAGAGAAAGGGAGCGAGCGTCAAATGTCTACGGATGATTCACGCATTGGGTTATATAAATCCGGCAAAGAGCAAAATTTCAAAAGCTGTCAAAACTTTTACATTAATCTTTAGATGCGACCGGCCCCTCGGCGCCGTCTCGCGGGGACGGACGTGGCGGACGCGCCTATACCCCCCGTGAACTAAGTGATGTTTGATATATAGTATTAGTTTTGTTGGATACGTGCAGAAAGGTAAAATCGAGAGTAATATTTACGTATCGTTGAAATAAAAATGTGTGCCCATTTCATTTGGAGAATGCTGAATTTAAATAAAGTTGTAACGTTTATTTATATACAAAAATTATTTGATAATTAGGTATGAAATTAATAAACCAAATTTGCTCTAAAAAAAGATTCGATAAAATTTTCACGTAACAACTTCAAAAAATAAATATTTTCGGTTGTCACCCCTCCCCCTTACACACAATCAGCGCCGGCTTTAAGAGAGGGAGGGCGAACCAGGGCGAGCGCCCGGGGTGCCAGGCCAGGTGGGGTGACTTACAATGGGGTATAAGTGACTTTTGGTTCAAATTAGTAAACTTTTTTTTTAATCTTTAAATTTTTTGTCGATCTATTAAAACCTATTTAACATAAAATATTGCTAAATATAAACAATGTTAATTTTTTTTTAATTCTAAGAAAAATCAATTATTTGAAAGCTGCTAACTATCAAATCCTTATTCAGCAACCCACAAAACCTTTAATAATGTATTTTAGGGCAAGGGTTAAAAGTTGATGTTTATTTTTCACACTTGCTAAGACCGGCTCTGCACACGATTTTAATAATTTTGAAATGGGACCGTCCTCAACGTAACGGTAACAGTTAATTCTGAACCAACAAATTTCATTAAAAAATAAAACCACTTTGATGAATATAAATTACACATTGGTATATATTCTTTTATACATGCACACACTCCAATTACGAAAATAACAAATACAACATAACATCTATTCGTTCTGGAAAGTATAATATTTCACAACACATAAAAAAACTTAAAATAAAATAACATCCATTAGGTTTCCCATTTCTTAAAATTACCAAATAAATTTCACGTACAAAAACAAAACACACCCTCTTATCATAACAATAAGTCATGCTTTTGGTGAAAATATTTTTGCCCAACGGGTCCGTACATACATATATACACTTCAATAAATATAAATCTAATTAAGGTCCGCATACCTTATGAGTGGGTATAAACATACATAGGATATGTAAAGCAATAACCATCAATGAAGTTCCGGCGTCCCCCCCAAAACTAATATCCATAAATATCTTAGAGAATATATACACATACTTAAATGTAATGTGTGGAAATAACAGGGTTCGTCAAAATTCGTCTTAATTAATTGAGTGATTAACAATAACATCGTTTTGGGGGGGTTTTGAAAACGGGTTACAAAAGTTGTTGATTGTAGTTATCGCGCACGCGTTAAGGTTATCATATCGACGATTTTATACGCTAAATCTGTGAGTGTGTTGTTATTTATATTTAATACCTAGCAGATAGCGTTAACTGGAAGCTAATTTGCATTTACACTCAAGCATATTCTTTATAATCCCGGGTATTATAGGTGAATATTCACTAATTGAAATAGTTAAAAGTATACCATTACGAATTTGTGAATATTCACTACATGAATTAATGTTCAACCAATTCTTAAGCTATGGCAGAATCTAAGTCACGCAGGCATACATAAATATTAAAAAAGCAGCGAAGAAGTTTCAATAATAAAAAAATATATAGACATGTTTTTCTGAAAACCAAATCTGTTATTTATTGAAATAAATATAAAAATTTAAATCTGAAAAAAATATCTCTGAATCTTATATAATCAACGACAAACAATTGTTTTAATATTACAAAAGCTATTAAAAATGACTCAACTCATTTAATTAAAGTACAAAATAAAATAATAAAAGCGCATAACACACGTGTGTATTAATCTACAGGAATGAATTAGTTTAATTAATTTTTAATTCTAATTACGATAAATAAACCCAAGCTTAACGCGGATGGCCGCTTCTGGTACAACAGCGGTCGCAATAAAAACAGTAATTCCGTCGGGCAAATGTAGCGGTATATAAAATTTCAACAAAATCAAAAACACAATTACAATGGCTGTGTTCGGGAACTACAAATTTGTGTAATTTAAATAATGTTCGGAACAATGGATGTAGGAGTACAAAACAAATATTTATATGCACTTATATACAGGATGATTCAGGACTGGCGTGCCAAACTTTAACAGTAGATTGAGAAAACTAGTTTAATGTCCGGATTGAGAAAACTAGTTTAATGTCCGGTATTATAAAGGAGCTAGCAAAATTTGCTAGCTAGCAAGCACTTTCAAATGGAGTATCAAACTTATATGACAGTTTTTGACAGTTAATTTCATACATAGGAAGTAAAATTAAAGATATGTAAAGTATATTTACTAACCTTGAGTAAAAACGCTAAAAAACAACTTACTACGCTTGCAAATATCTGTTAAAAACTCAAAGTGAACTATCATATAAGTTTGATACCTCATTTGAGAGTGCTTGCTAGCTAGCAAATTTGCTAGTTCCATTATAATACCGGATATAAGCAAAACAACCTTCCAAAGATTTTGCACAAAAATAGTTTTTATTATCTCGATATAACCCATTGTGAAATTTGATAACCAGTTTATTATTATAATAAGTGTTATCAATTTCTAGTATTAACCAATAATATTTTAAACGAGAGCTATATAGACCCAGTGAGCCCGTCGATTTTTATCTAGTATGTTTTTGTTCCTTAGTTGAATATTTATATTACTTCATATGACATAAAGTACACAAAAATATATTTTGCTAATTTGTACTGCAGAATTTTACTTAATACGGATACTTTAAATTACACAAAATAAGCTTATATTCTTGCTCGGTGATGAAAAATAATTGTTATTAACAAAATCGCAAATAAATTTTTTTTACAACATAAAGACAATGATTATTATCAATATACAAATATAACAAATGTTAATTAGATACTATAATGTTATATTAAGATAATATACAGTATTAATATATAAATAAAATAATAATAATAACAAATGAAATATTGAAAAACTTTCAATATAATTAAAATATTTCAGATTCTTGTTCATCGCAAAAATTGTATATTTTAATTACTGTTTTCAAGTAAATTCTTTAATTAAAATGTTAAACGAGCTCTTAACAAATGTAATGAAATAAATTTGAAAATATACATATACATTTTCACACTACCTATATGTAAATATATTCATTAATTTTAATGAAGTATTATAAATAATTTTATTTCATAATGAACATAATTTTGTAATTTTATAAATGTTAGTATTTGTCAGAAAACAGTAATAGTCAAGTTAAAATTATTATTTATAGTTAATTGATGGGTTTTATTTTTGCAATTCTCATGAACTCATATTTACTAATAAAACAAGTATCTCTTTATTAAATCAATTTAATTGCCAATGTCCGCAAATATAGTATGTTTTTTTTTAATTATAGCCTTTTATTTTGTTTATGTTTTTTCTCCAGAAATTGGTTAGGTATAATCAGTAATGTACACCCAGTGATGTACACTTGCTAATAATACTACGTACACAGAAGTTATAAAATAAAGAATCGTAAAATTAGAAACAATGTAAAACAGTTTCTATGATAATAATATAATAGTTAATAAATAGACTGTAATCATTAGTTTAAATGTTCACCATTTTGACATTGGTCGATTGTCATCAAATTAAGCTCTTTACAGTTGAGTATTTATATCAAATATCAACAAATATTTATAATTCAGTACATTTAATTAAAAAGAAGCCAACACTGGAGTATGATCTAAGACTGGTGCCAATACCTTATATATTTTGTATTACATTCTAATTTTAAATTATTTTTAAAAATTTTCTTTTTTTGAACGATTTCTACATTTACTGATATATATTTTAAGAAAATTTGTTTACTGATCAAAAGTTTAATAGAATGACTATACATTGTTTCCAAATTTGAAATAATTATCAAAAGCTGCGTATCAACTGAAACACCTCTCCCCTACCCTATTTTTTTTTAGATATTTGAATGTTTAACCTTTGACCCTGAATATTAAAAAAGTGACTATTTTCGGAATTTTTGCCCATGGGAACTTTTGGTCAGCAAGTCACGAGCTACGTATCAGTTTTAACAAATTTGACTGTACCTTAATTTGCATTGATTTTGTGCGGGGTCCTTTATATTTTCTGTTTGTACCTGTATATCTCTCTCTTTTGGTTTCTTTGTTGACATATGTGTGTATTTGTGTTTGTAAATGATGGGGGTGTGTTAGTACCAAGGGTGTATGATCTTTTCTTAACTTCAGTTTATTTGTTTAATTTTGTTGACAGGTGAAGTTTGGAACAATTTTAAAATGGACTATTTTTAAGAATTGAGACATAAATAAATTTTATATAAAGATATAAATTGGGATTATGTCTAAATGTATGATGGATGTGTTTATTTTAATATTGAATGAAATATATTTTTTGTGTTAGATGCTTTTAGATATTTATATCAAAATGCCTCTCAGTATTAATATTATTTAATTTATTTATTTTTAGTTACCTTCGTTTAAATTTGTTCAACCCATACATTTCTTGAAAAGTTTGTCTTGTTTTAATTAAAGATTTTGTATGTTTTCAGTTGTTAAACTCCGAGAATATTTTTTTAAACTTTTGATGATTCTTGTTAAATTTTAACGTTTGTATTAATATTTTCTTTGAACATAATACTATATTTATAATTACTCGTGCTTTTAAAAAATAAAATTTTAGTATCATTGATTTTTGAATAATTAATATAATTTAAATGTACCTATATCTTACAAATATTAATTTTTTATTTTCTGTTTTGTTTCAGGTGAGTTTCTAAATCGTGGAGAAATTGCTGCTGTTAAAAATTTCCGGAATGATAAGTATTATAATACAAAAAATGTTAAATTATCTTTTTTGTTCACATTCTATATAAAAATCAGTGGAAATAAGAAATAATTCAAATATTTTCGTAAATCTACATTTTTGATGAACTACTTTTTCCCATCGGTACTAAGATGATAACACGAATACAACGAAAATATATTACACTTTGAAATTTTGTACCTCCGGAAGTAATAATCATAGACCAATAAATAAACCGCCAATATGGTTATCTTATATAATCCTATTTATATTAAAATGATTTTAACTACTCATCCCTCGTCTCTAAAATATAGGGTGCACATAAAAGTTAAAAAATTTTTTTTCTAATGTAGATTCAAATTCTGAAAACAAAATTTATCGCTAAAAAATCAATAAAAACACTAACGTATCAAAAATATCACCCTCTCCAAACTGAGTAACTTTTGACAAAACAGTATTTCTGTAAATAGCTTACTTTTTAAAATAAAAATTCGAAGCTTTTTATTTTTTATTATTTTATTTTTAAAACGCCAGGCATGGTACTAGTACCAATCTTGGCCGCTTCAAGAGCAAAGTATATTGGTTTTTGGGATTGATGGGCTCTTTTTTGTAATTCTCATGAACTCATGTTACTAATAAAACAAGTGCCTCTATTAAATCAATTTAATTACCAAAACTCGCAAATATAGTTTTTTTTTAAATAAATTACAGCCTTATGTTTTTTCTCGAGTAATGAACAACGTAAAACCGTAAAGATTACAAAATAATTAGTACAACTACACAAACGTTATTAAATAGAGTCGTATAATTTAGTATTTACATAAAAAACAACGCTTTTCTTGATAGTGTGTCGAACCGCGATCATATTTTTTAATCAAAATGATCAATTATCATCAAATCACGCTGTAAGACAGTTAAGGGGAGGTTCTCATCTAGCGACCCAAAAATTACGTGATTTTCGCGATTTTTTTTCTTATGGAAGGAAGTAAATAATGTAGTCAAGTTTTTTGGTACTTATTAAGTATGTTATTAACTACTTTTACAAATTTTTATGAACAAAAATACCTAATAGTTTATTAGTTATATGCATTCAAAGATAGTCATCGAAAAAAAAGACACCTCCACGGGCGGCAAGGTAACGCATCCAATTTTTGTCTAAAATCAAAAAATCAAAGTTTTTTATAAAATAGAAAACATTTGATGGATCCTGCACTAAAATCACTAAGAAAAGTTAAAAATCAACAAAATGGCGGACTTGCAAAAAAAAATTTTTTTTCGCTGTAACAATAAAAATAATGATTGTAAAATTATGATTTTAGTTCAAGATCCAGAAAATTTAATTATCTTTAAAATAAAAAAAAATTCATATCGATATCTATAGTAGTTTTTGAGATATCTTGCCGCCCGTCTCAGAAAACATGGTTTCGAGAAAAACGCGTTTAAAGTTTTAGTACAACATGTATATATGTGTGTGTATGTGTGTATATATTGACTATAACTTAAAAAAAAATTGAATTCGGCAAAACGGGTTTCACGAGCGTATTCTACGAGACATTTGCCAACTTTTTAAGCAAAAAAAAAAAAAATATCGATTTTTTGGTCGTGCTTGATGAAAACCTCCCCTTAAATGTATATAGATTAATATTTAGTAATGGCAGTAATCAAATATCAATAAATATTTACATTTAATTTAAAAAAAGGTATTGTTCAAGACTGCCAGTATAGTAGGTTATATGAGAAAATATATTATTTATGCTATTAAAGAGAGTTTTAGTTAGAACGCCTACTAGCCAGTAGGATTTCGATATTGTTATACAATATACACAGATCCAGTATCATTAATTTACATTGCTGTCAAACTGTGAGGCCGGTCGAGAAGTTTTTGATTATGGGATTAAATAATCATTGATTTATGTGAACCCGTTACGGATATTCTGGATTAAATTATTACTGAAGGATTGGAAGCCCATGGATAGGGTAACCTATGTAAAAACGAATTAATGTGTCTATGTTAATTTTCTTGCTTTGGAATACTGGATTTCTACGAATAATGTTTTTGTAGTTTGATGATGAATTGATAATAGTGTTAGGGATGGACTGGGCGAATGGAATTTGGTAAAACTTTGAGAGATTGTTCATAAATTATATATACTTATACTAAAAAAAATTACACCTTAACCACAATAAAACAATGTCACTTGATTTCATTGTTTAATTGTGGTTAAGGTGTATATTTTTAGTTTAAGTGACTAAGAAACCAGTTTCTCCGTTTTTCCAGCCATAAATTATATATCTTTAATGCATAATCAAAATTGGTTGGTTCTCCGAAGCTGGAATGCCCCATATCTATGTAGGTATATTACCGCAATAATTATTTTCATTTTAAGTTTCATAAAATATATTTAATTTGATAAGTTTGTTATACCGGGTATTCGAAAAGAGAAAGCTTTTTACTGAAAAACTTTTCAGACAGATGTTACTCATTTTAGAGGTAATATATTTATTTTATTTTTGGAAATTGTTTTAAATTCCACATCGATCATTTTTGGTATTGTATATGTTACCACTGTTTCAGTACCAATTATGTGGAACAATGCAGTGCTATTTAGCCGATGAAATCTTTTTTTTTTTTCATATAAAATAGATCTTGAATTTAATATTAGCGCAGTGTTCTTGAGTTGATCGAATACTTAAAAAAAATCGGCCCGTGTTTAGATGGAGCCACATTTCTGAACAAATACCAAAAAAATGATTTTTATACTTTTGACGCGAAAGTCGACTAAAGTCGATTGTATTTTTTTCCCTTCGGCGCGAAAATAGATTATAGTCCAACTTTTATAAAAAAAAATGTAAATGTCAGTGAAATATTCAGTAAAATTCTTTACCCCACCCTTTTTAAATTAATTTTTGTATGTAAATTTTATATTTATATAAAATAAAAATTATAAGTATTTCAATTTATTTTATTTTACTAAAACATTAATCCTCAATATACTATAAGTACACAAATATCAACTTTCTTATACACCGTTTCATGCAAAATTGACACCATGAAAAGAAAATGTAAATAGATAAAAAGTTACACTATGTACTTTTATTTTTGTCGGAAAATGTGCACATTTTTAGGAATGTTTTTAGGAATTTAAATAATAGGTGTCCAACCTTTTGAACCTTCTGGGCCGCATAGCATAAACCCAATTTACCAAGGGTCGCAGGCCAGAATATGCAAAAATAAAAACTGAAGACTTTTTTTTGTCGGGCCAATTTCAATTCAGGTTTATTATTATAATTTTTTTTTAACTATCCGATAAGGGCCGCACCAAAGATACTCGCGGGCCGCATATGGCCCACGAGCCGTGGGTTGGACAAAACTCGCATTCGAAACATTATTTGCTAAAAATAACATTAAAAATCATCCATAACTAAAAAATATAGAATATCATTCCCTCCCCTCCTCAAACTGAATAACTTATTTAAAAAGTTTTTCTATAAACAGCACTTTTGAAAATAAAAATTCGTAACGTTTTCTTTTGAACACCCCGTATATTCGTATTGAAACTATTCGATGTAAAATGTTTCCATCAACTTTCGAGTAAATAAATCACGTAAAAATATTTGCTTGAAGCGTTCGTTGAAAAGTTATTTTGCCAAAACTTTATTTCACCAAATATAAAACCGCTGTTCACATTTTCAGTTATGATTGACCGCATATATGTACATACATATTTTTCCCCAACATAACATAATCCAATTGGCAACTTCAATCAGATAATGACTAGCATTTGAAACAGACAGCAGTTATATACGTACGTACACTCGAGCCTTTGTAGATTTTGCAGTTCGTTTATTCGTCACGGGAAATCAGTGGCGTGCACAAAAAAGATAAACTTATTCGTATGCGAACAACAGACCAAATAACAAACAACCTCACTGTGAGTTGTCTCTGCGCAACTTTGATGTAGTTTTTACTCTTTAGTTCAATTTATGTATTGATAAACTGACACTGACTCTATTTTGTAGTTTGTTATGTCGTGTTAAGACCAAAGAGACAAAACAACAGTACGGTGTTTTTTTTTTTACAAAAAAGCTACAAACTCTGTATATTTTTAAATACGTGTTTTAAAAACACCGTGTTGCTGTTTTGTCTTTTTGATCTAAACATGGCTTTATTGTTTGTGTTCTTTTATAGCTAAATATGTATAGGGTAATACTAATAAGTATTTAAAAAGCTTTGAAATTCCAATGACTTATTTAATAATAACCACATATTAAGCCCCTTAAACTAAAATTATACACCTTAACCACAATAAACAATGTCACTTAAGCTACGGTTTCCTAGGAAAGCGGTACCGTTATCTAACGGCCGTGATATGGCGGGCGTTTTTAACGGCCGTCTTAACGGTGACGAAGCTATGGTTTCCTAGAAAGCGGTGCTAGTATCTAGTAACCGTACTCAATCGTAGTCACTCAGTATAGCAGTGGTAAATGGACGATTTAGACATAGCATTATTAGCATATTTGGAAGATGAGGAGTTAAACCGAAGAAGAAAACTTTCGTTTGGAGGAGTGTGATGTTTAAAA
Organism: Sialis fuliginosa; assembly: GCA_961205875.1. NCBI lineage: Eukaryota > Metazoa > Arthropoda > Insecta > Megaloptera > Sialidae > Sialis > Sialis fuliginosa. Next base: position 9,092,524 of record OY540817.1, on the reverse strand, counting down.
TCGTGCTACTGAGGGTACATTTCAAATAATAAAGTGTCGCTGTCTACAGTGCATTGATGAAAAATTACAAAAATCCCATATTCTCAAAAGAAAAGTTGTGTATACTTGTGAAGTAATTTTTTATTTTTAGTATTATACAAATTCTGATTTTGAAGTATAATTCTAATATTGTTCCATATATGTATTTTTGTTGAAACTGGGCTTGTCTATACCCTTTGCATTTAATGTTGATGATTTTTGAAAAAAATGTTATTTTCACTAGTCCAAATCACGTTTATACTCATTATTTTTAATGAAATGTTCACCGCTACACGCGAAAAAACGTTCGAAAACTGTTTGTCACCGCTATGGCGACCGTCATATAAATAACGGCACCGCTATTTGACGTTACGGTAGCACTCAACGTTTTCTAGGAAACCAACACCAATGGTTTTCCTAGACAACGTTTTGGTGACGTCACTCACTGCTTCATTACGGCCGTTAGATAACGGCACCGCTTTCCTAGGAAACCGTAGCTTTAGAGTGACATTGTTTATTATTTGACATTATTTTAAGTGACTAGAAACCACAGTTTCTCCGTTTTTCCAGTAGGAACATATTAAGATCATAAATCAAGTTTTGCTAAGGTACTTATTTAAAATTTATTTATCAACTTTGTGTCTGTCTGTCTGTCACAACCTTCTAGCTACTGAACTGTTTGACCTAGGAAGACTAGAAACCGGAGATTTATTGTATTTATAGTAAACTAGCTGTAACCCGTGCAACTTCGCGTGGTAATACAAATTTCTGTTTAGTTTCGCATTTACACGCTAGATGTCTACGCCAAAAAAGTGTAACCTATAATGCGTACAAATGTCACACGACCATTTTTTATCTAAACAAAGTAGCCCATGTACTTCAGGATGCAAGCTATCTGGGTTTATTCATAGACTTTTTTTTGAATATATTTTTTTATTTTCAGCAATAGAAAAAAAATATGAGATGTATTAAGAAACAAATTAGAACTAAGTTAAATGTAAACAAATCATAAAAAAAACTTATATCTGTTGGTTCATTTTCGAGATATCGTCGGATAAAAAAAATTACCACACACAGACATCATTAATAAAAGTTAGATATGGTTGGGGTATTTCAAAACATGGATATTTGGTGAAAACAAAATATTGATGTAGTCACTTAAACTTTCTATGAAAAATTGCTCATATATTTTTTTTGTGTATCCGTCACTGAAAAGAATACTGCAAACTATTATTACGAGATAAAACATAGGGATTCGTCTTCAATCATAAACCAGGGAAACGATTGCGGGGAAATTGATTTCAAATTTACGGTGAAAAGGAAACACTGCCTTTGTCGACTTTGTGAACCGTAACTTAATTATTGGACATTATATTTTCTTGTGGTTTCCTTTTGTGTCATATTTTCAATAGGTACTTGTTATGTTTGATATTATGTTTATTTAATTTATTATACCCATTTGTAAATTACTGAGTTCTTAAGGTTTTAAATTCATTTAAAGTGATATACTTTTTAATTTTATTTTTGTTTGTGGAAAATATTAATTAAAGGAGAGAAAGATTTTACAATTTTAACTTTTGAACATATACATTACGGATGAAACTTACAGTAGTATACAGTGAAACCTCGTTAGTACAATTTTAAAGGGACTGTATGTCTTTAAAAACGTACTATGGCGAAAAATGTACGAAAGAGGTTCCACTGTATTGCGACAAATTTGTAAATACATTTTTACTTTCTTATATGGTTAAATGTATGTATAAAATAAATAATATAGTAGGTCAGCGTTTCTCAAATTGGTTTCCGCGCATTTTTAGAAGCTTTACAATAATATGTTATGTATCTACCTATTATTAAAGTAACTAAAACAATTATTTTGTGTAAAAAAATATTCTTATAGAAATTCAGTTTATTAGAAAAGCTATTTTAAAATGTACTACTTCAAGTACTTCACTTGTCAAAATCAAGTGTTAAATTCAAGTATTATGCAAAATTACTTAAAGTATTGATAACTCTGGTTTATCCATTTTTGTAGAAACGTACTTACCTACTTTTTGTTTATTTTCATTATTACATATATTTTTTTTTACAAGAAAAATCCAATCAGCTTAAAACAACTAATATTTCTTTCACCAATTCATAGCACGTTGTTTCACCATTTTAAGAGAAAAATATACTTTCGTTATACTTCTATTTTCGCCCAATATTACGTTTATGGCCGAACATTAAAGTGAACTGCTTTACCTACTAAGCTCTTTTTCAGTAGAGAAAGTAGATGGCAGTCATTATGAAATCTATTGACTGTGCTTTAGTATTTCGGCGCTAATCGCTTCCATCTATTATATGTATTTTCTTCTTTAATCTACCATTCTGATTGTGATATTGCTTTTACCTTTGAAGTATTTTTTGAGGTTACGTGTAATTACATTTATAACTTGGAACTTGGAACTAATTTATTATTTTAATCGACATTACCAATATATAGTAGAACTTCCCTAAATACTTGGGACTTGGCAACTTTTTCAAAAATGTATTTAAAAAACTAATTCTACTTTAGTTTTGTTACGAATATGACATATCAGTTCGTATACTTCGTATATGGATTTTTATAATTTTAAACTAGTGGCTATAGTAGTGGGAAGAGAGTCCAAAGTTGTAAATTGTATACTTAAAGTGAAGAAGCTAGACTGTACTTTTATTTTCCTGGAATACTATTTTTTATGGAAAATACTCTAGTATCGAAATTATAAAATCGATAAATTTACCGATTGGGAATATTTATTTATTAATTATTAAATTTGTCGTATAGTTCTTTCTATTTTTCTCTTAAAGTGACTACTGATAAAACTTTTTTAGTTTCGTAAAACGTATTCTGAATACAAATAAAACATAGTCCGACAGTTTCAAAGCTAGAAAAATTTATCTCTTTCTTGATTAATGGATATTTTTTAGTTAAGAATCCTGGCACTACATTGTTGGAAAATATTTTTAAGATGAGTGATGTAGAATTTTTATTTATTATTATTAAAAGGTTTTTTTGTTATAATCCATCATTTTTACTACAATATTAATATTTTAATATTGAAAAATCTGATGTTTTATTATTTTGGAAATGTGATAAAATATGTATGCGTCTAACAAAACAGAATTTTGTTTAATTATTTGTAGTTTGTATTTCACTCTGAGAAAGTTTAATAATTTGGAAAATACGGAAAATTCTGTGACAACTATATTGCCATAATCATGTAACCTCAAAGTATACAAGTTCCAGGATTTTAAACACATCCCCTTTTCCTTTCCGATTCAGAAGTCACAATTTTCGTTGTTTTTTATTCATTTACGAGTTTTTTCCGTCACGTAGTGACCGCTGGATGCTAGTAGATTATTATTTACTTTATGAAGCTTCTTCTATGTTATGGTATTTTTGTTTGAAGAAGTTTGACTATTTCACTTCTGTTCTTATTAATTTTTTTTCGCAGAAAACTTTAAATTCCACGTGATTCTACCTTTAGATCTTATTTGGAATTTAAAAAAATCAAAACAGATTGAGAAAAAATAAATTAGTTATTGTTTCAAGTATTTAAAATATTAATAAATAAAGGTTTTATTTCTTCACAAAAATACTTCAAATACTAATTTTGTATTATATTATAAAACAAAATTATCAATTAAAATGAGTAGTTAAGTACATAATTATAACAATATTTTAAAGAAAACAACGAGAAATTAAAACCAATCTCAGTCATTGTGAAACACCTGATAATTAAAATAAACATTATAAAAATATAATTTGTTTGTATGTGGCCGCGGGCCGCACATAAGAGCGTTGCGGGCCGCGGGTTGGTCAGCCCTGCATTAAAGCAATACATTTTTGATCATTTATAATACATGAATCAAATTGGACCCAGCTGCTGTTACTGAGCTACATTGTCATAATTAAAATATTGCATTATGGGGATTGGGACATCATGGTCACCCTACTATTGTTTAATTAGGGGAGGAAAAATTACCCCTTTGGTGATTTCTCTTGTGTCCACTAAAGTCTAGTGAACAAGTTCATGCGGGATTTATTGCGACAAGTTTTTACTTTTAAATTAATAAATATGTATAGTTATTGTCAACATGTGAAATTATGTAGTAGGTATTTGTCCAGTGCAGTTGCTATATTTTTCTCTTGGGAGCAAAGATTTATAAATTTAAATATATATATGTATAATATTAAATATATAACAGACACAATATTGATTATATTTTCTATTTTTATAGGGGAGGGGTAAAGTATGTAAAAAAGGTAATGGCCTCAGTCTTGGACGTTTAAGAGCAAAGTATACTGTTTTTTGGAATTGATAATTTAGTACATATAATATAATATAATTTAGTGCGTTTCATTAAACAAGAGTCCAACATTGGGGTATTATTAGAGACTGATGCCAGTACCTTATCATGTTACGTTTGCTTATTTACTGGCACGTTATCGAACCACTAATTTATAAAAAATAAATGACTTTTACACACTACATCCGAGTAATAAAAAATATACTAAAAAATAAGCCCTGATTCAAGCGAACATATTTTTAAAGTAAAACAACCTATTCTTTGCCATTATTTCTGTACTAAAGATGTTGACGATGATCATTCTTTTAACTAGGTAGAAAAATAAAAAAGCGTTACTCTTTGTACAAGACTGAACGCCTCTTTATATACCTGTCTGTGTCTTGAACACTGTAGATAAATTGTTAGCAGTTTTTTTGTGATGTTTCATTAATTTTGTATGTGATTTATGAAATTCTATAATAATTTTAGAGGTTAGTTATGAAATTATGCAATAAATATCTTGTGATTATTAATATGAGTAAAATTGACTCTATAATTTTTTATATAACTGAAATTCACATTATTAATACTAATATAATATACAGTATGTCTCAAGTATGGAAATTATTAAAGGGGTTGAGTTTCTGTTAAAAATGTTTTATCAAAAATTTCAGGGCTTAAAAATATCTATTCTATATTATTTGAACCTTCAAAGGCCCCGTAATGGTCATTTTTTTTAAATGGAAACCTACATTTTTTACGAAAAAAAAAACAAGTAATTTTTAACTGAATTAATGTTTTGTCCAACTTTTTTTCAGCACAATTAACAAAATTCGTAACTCTTAAACTGTAGAAGAAAAAATGGTGTGTGCCTCACCTAAGCTCACGGTTGACGTGAAACTTCTTTTGTTTTCAGTAACCATGCGAATTAAATAAGTAAAGCTTAACATATTAAATTAATAATTTTAACGCATGCATCAAAACTGACCTAAACTGACTTCTACGCTTGCTACTCATCCATCTTTCTCTTATACATCTACTCATCGCTCTCTCACGCATATGCACACACACACATTCAAACTTAAGCGTTGGCTCTAACCTTTTACTTTCCTCCTCCTCACGTTTGCGTTTCATATAAAAACGTGTCGAGGTCATTCCAGTTCACTGATCTCGCTAAAGAAAATATAAGAATAACAAACTTTGGGAATTACTTTTATTTGAATACAAATAGGAAAAGTAAAACAAAATTATAATTTTGTTCCTTATACTTTTTTCAAAATTTTTGAGATGAAATTTCCTTCCATACCCATAAAAAAACGATTATAATTTATGTACAATTTATTCTTTAGAATTAATTATATCCACACCTGAATATTTTGTTACTAAATTATTTAAAAGCAGCATTGCTTGCTTCCATCTGTACAAATAATATAGAATCTGTCAGTGCGAACATACATAGCTATAGTATTTGTTCCTCATCCCTGAATCTCGACACAGGACTTCTACCCGACTGGGCTAAGTGTTACAATGAAACAATTCTAGGAACGTGCGAGGGTATATTCTATCCGGGAACGGATATTATCCAGGGATAACTTTCCCGCGATCGACATTCGTGTCGATATGTTTGTGTTGAGTGTAAGGAACATTACTGTCTCGTGATATTTGTTACAATTGAATTTTGACCAACGCGTTTCATGATGCGTGTTTAATGATCTAATGCACTTAACACCTATTTTACTGGTTTTATGTTTGCAATTTAGGTTTTATATTGTATTACCATTTAATAAATAGCATGGCTTGGCCGTAATATGCACACCTCTTTATCTTTTGCTTCCTCGCAATATCGAAGATACAAGAAGCTTTGTGATCGTTTTAGATTGAGACAAAAAAATGTTCTCCGATTTCAAAATTTTAAATTGATCATTCCGTTTCACGTCAAGACAAACACTTTTCATTCCGTGTCTGTCTATCTGTCCGTCCGTCCGTCTGTCCCCTGAATCCTTGTCATAACTCATGAACCACTGAATCGATATTATTGGAACTTGGTCGGATGGTTGGGTCTGGCTTGAGGGCGGTCCCATTTCAAAATCATCAAAAACGTGTGGAAGGGGGAGGGGTGACATCCCAAAATATTTATTTTTTCAAGATATCTCAGGAACAACACATGCTATGTGAAAATTTTATAAATTATTTTTTGTAGAGCATTAAATTTCCTATAAAATGGGTTTACAATGTTTGTTGTAAAAATTCCTTTACAAAGATTTATCTCAATTTATTTTTAAAAATCGTGTTTTGTTTTTTTAAATTGATATTTACTTTGATATATTAACTGTCATTTTGACGTTTTAATTTTCATTTTGATGTTTGCATAAATTTAGATTTATAATTAATTATCTTTGGTGAATTTAGCACGAGGAAGCCCTGTGCATTTACTTGGCAGATGTTTTTTTTGAAGTTATACTTCTTTAGGCGCGTTCAGAGTAAACTTTTAGTAATGCAACGTAAATAAAATGCGCGGAAAGAATTTGACACCATGAAGTTAGATGTAGATAATACATCTGAACTAGAATATTTAAAATTAAAAATAAAGCAAGTAAACATCAAATCAGATTAAAATTGGTTACAGACTGTATTATTGTATTTTTAAAATGTTTTAAAAATACAAAAGATATTATGTAATTAAATAAAACTTTTTAATTATGTAAATTATATTTTGCGACCTGTAGTGCGTCACCAGCCTAAAAACTGCCAAGTTCGACTTAATTAATGAACTTTGTTTATATTTTTATAACAGAAAATTAAAACAAATCGATATTAAACTATAATGGTCAGTAAATAATATCCGAAAATGTAAACTTTTAAGTGGGTTGTTAAAGATATTTGAAATAAATACTCATTTAAAAAAAAAAAATTAATCCGATAGTAGAAGATGAGGGTTATAAAATAAAATCAACCATTGGTGTCTGAAGTATAATGTTTTTTCGCATTAATTAATAATTTGATTATTATTCGACTAGACAAAGAAAATTTCTATCAATCAATCAAACTTTCAGAATGTTCCTTCCTATTAACGAACAATTAAAAAAGAAAAACAGAATTTTAAATAATGCATATTATCATCAATTAATTTTTTAATTAGAGAGCGGGAAAACTTTTTAAAAACCGTCATTTACACTGCGCGACACAACATAAACAAAAAAATATGTAAAAACATAGAGTGATTTGCGTTCATAGCATAATATGAGAGCTAATGATCGAGTAATTGGAGTTTCGATTAAATCCGTGCGGCAATGCACGGTGGAAGTTCGCGACGGGGTATATAGATGGCGCCACACTTGATGATTGAAATGTGGCGCTGGTTAGTTGATGGAAATAATGATTTATTGACTACCAAACTTTGTTATTGACAAGTGATATAATTGTATTATTATTACATTAAGGGTCATATCGCTTTGACTTTAGGATCAACGGTTTTCCAGAGTTGGAAATTGGTGTTTCGTGATCTGATTTTGTTTTTAATAACTAATCGAATCGAATTTCAAATCATTTTACTTCATGGGTCCGTAAGAAATGGAAGTGTTGTAATACCGAGATAAGAGCATATTCTGATTGAACTAACTTAAAAACGTAAAGAAAAGTTAATTTCCGCATGGATGTAGAATTTTCTTTCTTTCTCGATAACTACAGTAAAAATGCACCGATCTTAATTATTTTTGGAGAAAATGTTTGTCTTAGAGAGTACTCCACACCTATTGATTTTGGTTCTAATCGGATTAGGGGTTTTGGAAATATTCGAAATTTTATAACTTTTTTCGTCTAAAAAGTGAACATTGCGAGTATTATCTCACTAATTTTGATAAGACTTGGTACATTTGTAGTTCAATTGAACCTAAAAATTGACTCGTTGATATCTTGTGGATAACAAACGGTAGAGGGATATTCTTTCTTTTTTAGATTTTTTATGTACTGTGCGAAAGATAGTTCTATAAATGTTTTAAAAATCTAATTTTTTGGGTTTTTGATTTTGAAATTTCAAAACTTTTTTTCATCCGACTTCGTAGAAAAATACCTTCCGTGTTCGGAGTCCCCCTATGCTGGTAGTAGTTACGGCCCTAGACAGTCTCCTATATTTGATCATAGTTTTTTGACAGATCTTTGACATATTTCTTTGATATTATAATAGCGGCCTAAGAAATACCACAAATGCATACTGAATTAAATTGAATTTAATAAAATTCTAATAAAAACAACAACTAAAAACACGTTTTTGACCACCTCCATTATCATACAAGTTCGATGGTACCATATTATTGTATTGTCACTAGAACTGCATAAGTTTTCTAAGTTTCAAATCGATACGTTAATTAGAAGTGGGTGAAAAGTGAGTTGTCAGATTTGCTTACAATGCTATGAAGTTACAGGTAATAAATAAATATCACTAACCATCAATATTTAAATTCCTCGCCATATTTGTATAGTACTTCAGTTTATACCACATAAGCGTACATAGAATTTCCAGGCCGGAAAAATAAAAAATTACATACAATTTCCAGGAACAATCAGTGAATATCCGTTACATAAAGCAACAAATGAACATGAACCGACACAGTGACAAACCCGTTTGTTTAATTAACAAATCATTTCCTGTATAATATATGCAGTTAGTTAGTTAGTCTCCCGTAATGATAATGACATTTTGAAAACAATGCGATGCCGTATATTTAAATATAAAAAACAAACGTGTGTTATTCTAGCGGAGAGAAGAGGTGTATTATGAGTATGAGGGAGGGACGGGGGCACTCCTGTAGTTTGCATTGTAGGGCGCGGCACCAGTTTTGTCTGCCACCACCGATTTTTTTCTATCTCTTTCCCTTCTTGTTTCGTACGCACCCTTATAACATTTTTGAAATATAATTTTTTTTTAAATATGTAGGTCATAAATCTTAATATATCAAAGTGACCAGATTTTCTGAATTTAGATTTTCAAAATGTATCCTATGTTGTCGACACTAGTAAGGTGTGACTTAATCGATATTGTTTATACTAGTACAGAGGTCAGCAAACTTTTTGAATGAAGAGCCATTTTAAAAATTATATCTACTTAATACATAATTAGAGGAAGCCGCATTTTTCATTCGTATAATATAATCCGTAGTTTCAAGATTGCTGCACTAGTAAGATGAGATGAGAGTGCTTAAATTGGAATGAGATGAGGCCGATATTTATCTCTAGTTGAGAATCTTGGTTTTAAATTATTAAAAAAACTTTAATTGAATAATTAATGTAAAATATATTAGACTAGCTGTTAGCAGGCTAGGAAATACCGATTTCTGTTATGATAGTTGATAAAACAGGTTTTTAGATTCAAACTTATAACCTAGAAAAACTTATAACCTATTGCGCGTACAAATGTCACACACCCATTTTTTTTATCTAATAAATTTTCGGAATACGAAGTAGCCTATGTCTTTCCTCAAGATGCAAGCCATCTGTTTTGCCAAATTTCATCTAATCAAAGTAACAAACAGACAGTTACGTTTTCTATGGATTCATTATATTACAATTTTTTTTTGTTACACAAGAATAAAGGAAAAAAATATTTTTTATAAAAAATGTCCCAGGGGCTGTTATCGGATGTGGGCGCCCTGGACATGAATCACTAAAATAACTCATTTTTCCAATCTCTAAAAGATATAAGATCAATATTGTAAAATCTTATCGTTTGAAATAGTTTAATTATATTTCAAATATACCAAAAGAACTAGGTTCATTTTTATCTGGTGCTTTTTTAAATAAACTTTGAACTATGGGTGCTGTATGAATTAACATTCAGTTTTATTAAATACATAGTTATACAATAACCGATAATTAACATTAATAACATTTCTATAGACCTTTATTTACATTCATCACAATTACAACAATATATAACTAAAGACCAGTTGTTTATGCTCGTACATATTATGTATTATTATAACATAACAATTTTGTTTTGAATACATTATAATAGCAGTAGTAGTAGCTGTTATATTTTCAACACTATAATATTACCTATCTCATTTTACCTCACACCTATTCGCCAACATTATGTGGTTGTTTTTGACCCCCCCCCCCCCCCTCCACCCTTACACTGTTGTTTGTCTATGTCCACTGAACTGTATCCATAGAGTGCATTGGGGTGGTAGTAGTGTTAGAGTCGATGTCAGTGGCCCCTGTAATCGAAGGATATTTGTTATGGTTGTTTGGTTACAATAATTTAGGGTTGTGATGTTTTATGTTGTAGGAAATTTTCATTAGTTATATCTTCTAAATCTTGTAATTTAGGATAGTTTTAGTAGTATCCAAACTTGAAGTAATTTATAACGAATTATTGTTGAATACTATCGAGAAGTTTTGAGTTTTCAAAGTATTATGCGGGATTGCACAAATGCCGGTTAAGAAAGTTTATAGAGGATTAGGGGTAGATTCTATTGTATAAAAATATATTTCCCTTAAAATGGTCAATTAAGTTAGACATCCGTTTCCGATTTAGTAATGTTGTTCAAAAATAGGAGGTGCATATCTCAATATATAAAAATCTTACGTTTAAAATCTCATGTTTGTTTCACCGACAGACAGACAATCAGACGTGCGTGATTCGGGAACTCTCAACACGTGTAAGTTCATTAAAATCTTGATTACTATACTTTATTATACAAAACATTTTACTTATGTATAAAAAATAAAGAAAATAACACATAAATTTGTAATTAAAATACGTATCTACCATGGGAGCCACGAGACTTTCTTACACGTAATTCTCAGAGTGGACAATGTACGTGTTTCTAATTTTATTAAAACATAAAAAGATAGAATAAAGTTATAGATAATAATTTCGTTGTACTTACGATATTTTTCTTAATTTATTATGTTTTATTAAGAATTGTGTGCATTGGCGTTGTATTCAGGATATAATCTGGGTGCAAGTTATAAATTTTTCGGGTCACGAAAGTGACACGACACGTGAGCCTAAACGATTTTATTTTTTTGTATTCGTACATTTTAATGTTTAAATAAATGTGATTTAAATTAAAAAATATTATTTGTAAAGTAAGTTATGATTGTCCTTCTTATTTTCGTATCTTTAAATTGATATTTCTATAATTCGAAAAAAATCGGCTTAACAATACTTATTATACTCTATGTATATTTCATATACATACATGTGTATAAATATGAAAGTTAAAATATATTCAAAATTATTTATTTCATACTTTCCGGTCGAAATATTTTATTTCTTTATTAAAACGAGACGATATATACATAGATGATATTTTTTTTAAATTTCCATGATGTAGAATATCCCTAGGGTCATGATTATCCGACGAAAATGGGGTTGATAAATCCCCTGATAAACAAATCCTTTCATTATTTTTTATACAAAGAACTTTATCTTTCTTGTGTATATCTGGAATATCATAAAAATACAATCTTTGTATTACTTCAGTACCTAATATAAAACATAAAATATTTATATAATAAATTATACTACGTATATTTATTGTCTATACATGATTAAGGTATATAAATACAAATTTTTGTTATCGTAATAAAAACATAAACTAGAAGCATTAGATTCGTTCAGTTATCTAAGGGTTAAGTGTGCAGTTTTTAGATGTTTGTGCGTAGCTCTAAAATTGAAATTTGCAATTTTAAAAGCCAATTTTTGCAGTGCTAAAAATTGTAAAAATGCGTCATTTATAGTTTTATAAATACGAAAGTGTCTCTGTCTATCTGTTTTTTACCTCTTGATGGCTAAACCGCTGAACCGATCTTGATGAAATTTGGTAGATAGATAACTTGCATCCTGAGAAAAGACATACTTTGTATCCCGAAAAATTTATTAGATTAAAAGAGGGTGTGTGTACTTTTGTACACGCGATATGTTAAGTTCGTGCAAATGCGAAACTAAAAACCTGTTTTATCGACTATCATAACTGAAATCTGTATTACCTAAATACCTGTATTCCTCGTAGATAATGTCGCGGGTAACAGCTAGTTTCGTATAATTAAAAAAATTCCATTTGTAATATTAATCTGGAACATTTTTTTTGGGGAAGACACCCCTAAAATTTCATAGTTCTCTCAGGGTCGTCACTAGAGACTCGTGGGCCCCAGGGCAAGAAGTGACCGAGGGCCCCCTTTCTTGCTAATTTAGATTTTAATTACCTTTTTTTGTCGCCAATTTAATGAATAATAAGTGTAAAATTCAAGTCGGCAATGAAATGAAGGTTATTAAAATCTAACAAAGAAAAAGTTTTACGCTTCCGCGGGGCCCCCTAACCTCGGGGGCCCCAGGGCGCCGCCCCGGCTGCCCCGGTGGTAGTTACGGCCCTGGGTTCTCTGTCCAGGGGTTTGAGTCAATTATTTAGAATTTATTTTTATTTATTTACATTGAATTATGAAGATAACAACGCAATTTTACATGATTATATTATTCCATATTATTTGACAAATTTGAAAAGTTTTCATAGTAAAATCCACATTCTGCATAAATACAACATTATTTCAATAACTTTAGTAGCAATGCTTTCACTCGAGTATATTGCGTTAGTAAAAACAAAGTGAATAACAGTAAAACTTTTCGATATAAACACAAGTACGGGTTCATCCTGAGAATTGTTTGAAAACCACACATTTGTGCTCACATCCATACATTTTACTCTACATATGTAAACATGATTTTCGCTCCAGTGAACTCTTGAATGAGAATTGAATTTTCCCATTTTTCCTATCGTTCTCGACAGTGTGAGGCTTATGTATATAAATATGTATGTATATAATAAACAATACTGCCTATTTGCGATTCATATATAGAATGCTTTATGTTATTTAAATGAATTATTTATTCCTGCAATATCTGTCAGATTGATTGTTTGAAATATATACATATCTATTCATGAGAGCAAACTGAATTATAACGTAAAAACATCGTTTTATGCGTTAATGTAAACTATGCCGATCTAAACGTTTAGGTAAATTTGTTTTACCACTACCAATTTCATTTGCTATGCAAATATTATTGGTAATATTTGTAATTAAAATATATCCGTGTATTGATAAAACAGATAAACATATTTTGACTTTTTTAATGATGTTTTGGATCGAATATTTGATTTTATTCAGGGTGTTTGGTTCGGCGATACGAATATTTTGAAGAAAGGTAGAATGAGTAATTTGGAAGTGATTTAAGTAAATATACCTATTATTACCTATACCTATACAAAGTGTAACAGTTTTTTTTTATATCGGGCATTTTAGTAAATTTTTTTTAAATCCAGATTTATACATGTTAATCGCAAAAGTTCAAAAGTTAAAGAGCCTATATTTTTAAACATGATTTACTTAAATGTTTATGCTACACTATAAGATCAAAATAAAATTAATGAATAGCAAAAATAAAAAATGGCTGCAGTTTAACATTTAAAACCTTAAAAAACTTTGATAAAATTATTTCTTTAAAAAAGTATTTTATAAAATCTAGTACACTTACAGATGTTCAGATGGTTTAAAAACTGTAGAAAATTCAATTACCTGTCTATAATACAAAAAAACGCGATTGATCGGTCATTAAAAAAAATTTGCGGGCTACATGTTCCATAGTTAAATTCTATACCCAGTATCTATTCACAGAAAAAAATCATTTCTAGTGAATAAATCATGGTAATAAAATCTCTAATTTAATAATATTAATTACTCTTTAGCCTGTATAGGTAAGTAATAACATCAGCGACATAGAGCCGATAGAATCCCGGTGAAACGGCCTATGTAAAATGTGACAGGTTCAATAAATGGATTAATTTTCAGGTTAGATTAAATCTGATACGATTCGGTGCGACCCCTTGCGGGCGATAAGGTTGTTAGCTATCCTTAGATATCCGCGTATATATATGTGTACCTATTTGCCGTTATTAGTCATCAGATTATTACGGATTCACGTCAACATATTAAATCGTTCTCTGCTCTTTGTTACATACTCGGCTTCTCTGTTCTGCCAGTTTCATCCTATTCTCGCTACGATTTTGTATGTCACTTGTGATGTTGGTCGTCCGTTCCTGGACAGGATGCGTAAAGCCATTGTATCAGTAGGGTTCTTCTATTGTTTACTGGCAGCTTATTTGATATTATTTACAAGCTAGGTTGCATTGATTTTAATTAAACTTTTTAATAGTGTTACGTACCATAATACAAGTAAAGGAACACTTCAATTTAACCACAATAAAGCAATATCACTTGACACGTGTATTATTTTGGCTAAGGAGCAAGGTATATAAAGACAAGGTAGTCTCATCGGCTTCTTGACCAATCAGCGGCCGCGCGGGAATTGACGTAACTTGGGGGATGTATTTAAATGCTATAAATGTATAATAGAATATCAATTACAAAAATATCCTTTATTTATTTTTGTTTTCGTATTTTTTGATATTTTAAAAACACATACAATCAAATAAGTACAAATTCAACATTGCAAAATCATAAAAAAAACTGTCACAGACAATTTGGTCTATTCGAGAAGCGTCATTTTTACTGTTCTGTTGGCAATACGTTATATGATTTTGACAGCTTTTTATGATTTTGCAATGACGAAAATAAGAATAAATAAAGGAATTCTGTATAATTGATATTCTATTATATATTTATAGCATCTGAATACATCCCCGAAATGACGTAAATTCCCGCGTGGCCGCTGATTGATTAAGGACCAAATGAGACTACCTTGTCTAAGGAGTATATTTTTAGTGTTTGGATAAGAAACCGTTTTCCAGTAATAACTGTGTCTATCTACCTGTCTATCACAGTCTTCTAGTTAATGAACCGTTTGGATTAGAAAGCTGAGATTTGGCATTATTATAGTAAATGGTGGACCAAAAACAGACCTGAATTTAAAAAATACTGTTTTAAGTTTTCGGCGATTTTCTTAGAGTGGCAAAAATAAGTTACCAAAAATGTGATTTTTCAATTCCGGCTAGTAGGATATGTCAATTTAAATCTAATAATTTATTTTGTTAATGTTAAAAGCTTTGTTTAACAAATAAAAAAATTATTTTTACAAGTTTTTACTTTACTCAAAACGTATGTATGTGGAACACAAAATTTGCAATCGATTTTTTTACATATTATTATAAAAATCATTAGAATAACATGTTAAATGTACAATTTATAAAAGATATACGAAAAAACATTATATTATTTATGTTGTAATACGTTTTCTCCTTTAAAAATACTTTTAATTTATTTTGATATATGTATGGATTTTGTTATTTAAAAATATTTTGCACATATATTTACCATTTATACTGGAAAACCCGAAGCTAAGGTATTTAAATTTTACGGATAGGATGTAGTTTTATAATTAAAAATGAAGATGATACCTTTTGAATAATCTACATAAATTAGAATATAAAATAATCTAAAAATAAATTCGTCAATTCCAAAATTAAACGGCCCTCAGAGTAACACTTCACGTTGACCTAGATAACGGTTTTACGCCAACGGGTTTTGGAAATTGAAGTAAATCATGTGAAAGTAATCGCCTGTGATTATTGAGTCGTAGACGCTTTTAATGAAGGATCGGATTTATTTCTACAAAAATATTTATCGGCAACGTATTCGAAGGGACGAGTATTTTTTTATTTAAATATAAACGGATTGTTTTCAATTCTACGAGGTACATTAAATGAATACGTTGTTCATCTATTAAGTTAAAGTAACGGCACCAGTCTTGTATCATACCCCAATGTTGGAAACTTGTTTAATTAAATGTACTAAATTATAAATATTTGTTGATATTTGATTACTGCTATTACTGAATCATAATCTATATACACTTAATTGTAAAACAGCTTAATTTGATGACAATGGGTGTCAAAATCGTGGACAATTTTAGTCTAATCTATTAATTAATTATTATATTATCAATACATTTGCTTTACATTGGGTGCGTTTAGCGAGCTCAGTGGTTGAAAGTCAGCAGTCAATTATGCTGAGTATGCTGACAGTCAACTGCTTCAAATTCTCTAAACCGTGAGCTTACAGTCATAGTATCACAAAAAATATAAATATTACCATTAACGTTTCTACGAACGAGCCTGTTGTTATAATAACGAAATCCTTTAAAAAAATTGGTTTGTTCATTTTTTTCGACAAGAACGACCCAGAAAACGAAAAAATAATTTACCGAACCAAAAAGTTTTGACGTCTAAATATGAACAAGTCAGAACCAGCTAATAGCTGACCGACGCAGCGTTAATTTTTTGCGCTGATCTATTTACTCAACAGTTGCAAGTCAGCTTTTGCGCAGCGGCCCGTTTAGCGAAAACGATTTGGTCAGCATCTCAGCCGCTGACGTTTGCTAAACGCACCCATTGTTTCAAATTTAACGATTCTTCATTTTATAACTTTTGTGTTGAAGTACTGGGTGCCAATTACTGGTTTTATTTTATCCATTACTGGAGAAAAATACTTAAAAAATACAAGTTTGGTAATTTAATTGATTTAATAAAGAGGTAAGTACTTGTTTTATTAATAATATGAGTTCATAGGTATTACAAAAAGTAGCCCATCAATTCCAAATCCCAATGTGCCAGTATTTTATCTAAGTTTTTTTATTTAAGTCACTACAGACGTTTTTGAAGTTAAACTTCTTTAGGCGCCACAGGGTGAAATTTTAGTAACGCAACGAAATGCGCGCGCGCCATGTAACGAAGATAACAAGATGAACTTAGGTTAGGGTGCATATATATTATATACATATTTATATTCAGCTTTCTGTAAAGATAGTCGATACAGTTTTTTTTTGTTACTAGTTTTTCATTTGCTCGCTGAGTGTCACTACTTATCTCAACATTTTTTTTAAATCATGCCATAGAGGTATAACTTCTAATGCGTATACAAGTGCGGGTAATGCCACGCATAGTCTATTTTCAACTTGCATTATTTCATTGTCAGTTTCATAATTGGCAGTACTTATGTTTTTTTCTATACCGGGTTTTCCAAACCACCCGTCCACTATGTTTTACGCCTAAACTATATTGAAGATAGAGTTTCATGATAAAAAAGTACTATAAGTATATATCGACCAAAGAATTTCAGGAAAATATTTTCAACCCCCTAAAACTTCCCCTTGAGGGGTATTTTGAGGGGTACTTTGCTCTCAGCAAAATCAAATAGAACGGTATATCCAAAAGTAGATAATTTTAAAGATCATAAAAATGTAAGAAACTTTTGTAAAAAATTTTTTTTCATACATTCAATTGTAATATGGCGACTTGTTCCCAAAAATTTTACTAAAGATGCTCTAGTTTCGTTAAATGTTAATGACATATTATTTTTAAATTTTGATTTGAAAGTAGAAATAACGAACTTTTTAATGATGTATGATTATTTGAAATTTGTATAATTTAAATTGTCATACGCGACATATCAAAAATGTAAAACTTCAATTGGGGATAATTCAAAATTTTAAATTAAATATATCAATTAGTACTTTATCTTAAAAAATATATTTAAATAAAAAAATAATAAAAAATTATTATTTTAAATTTTCTTAACAAAAGTTGTTGTTGGGGAGTTTTAGGGGGTTGAAATAATTTCCTGAAATTCTTTAGGGTCAATATATATAGTAAATTTTTTATCATAAAACTCAAACTTCAATAGTTTAAGCGTAAAACACAGTGGACGGATGGTCTGGAACACTCGATATACAATTCGTTTTAAATATGAAATAATGGAAATTAAACAAAAATTTGAATTTTTCATTGATTTTTTCGTTCAGCGCCATCTATGCGCGCTCTATTGAACCCTGACAAGAGTTTTCCATTTTCTCCGTTAGATGGCGCTTGCGCATTGTACGCTACTTGAAGTTTAGTTCGCGAAATCGCCAATAGATGGAGCCTGTATGTCCGATTTACAGCAACGAATATACAAAAACCGGGAATCGATTTCAACCCTCGGATGGAATGATGACGTCAATAGCTTACGTCCCGTTCGCGCATGCGCATTGAACGGAACACAGATATGTGTGTTACTAGGTTTTGTTTTCTGTTGTCTCATTTTGTGTTTCTATGGTTTGATTATTTTTCGTTTTTCAACCTTTATTAAATTTTTTGTTTTACAATATTGTAAATTAAATTTTTTGTTCAGTCCATTATTCACTTTTTGTTCCTTTTTCTAGATAATTTGGGGCGTTTTTTCCCCAAAGAAGCTTTATTTTTAATTGTTTTTATACTTGAATTAGCACTTAACTATATATTTTTTTTTATCAGTATTATAAAATAAGTATTCTCTTATCATCTTTTGTACCTATAGTCTATATTAGAAAATAGAAATATCACGCAGTTTCGTTCGCGTTTATTTCGAAATCAAACAATTTTATAAGAAATTATCATTTAATTTTTTTTGTAGTTAAAATAAAGATTTATTTCGTTTGTAACGACGATATGCTCGTTGTATCAGAATTATTGACTCTGGGTTTTGTTAGTAAAATTTCACAATGGTCTGCTCTTTAAAAATTAATTCAAAAAAGGGTATTTAAACTTTAGACCCCTTCACGACTTTTGGCCCAGTCTATACATACAAAAATTCTAAACTATCGAAATTAGATTGATACATTAGTATTGATTACTTTTAGATTTAAATATCTGACGAAAGCTTAGTAAATTACTTCGATTAATTCAGCGACCATTATTGATTTTTTCACCCCGCCATAATTAGCAATTGAAAATTCCAAAGTTTCCGCTTTTTAAGCGCAGCATAATTTTGCACTCTGGTTATAAATTAGCTTCTGAATAATGTCACGCTGTTGATAGCAAATTATGATGACGCCTCTGTCTCTCTCTAGCGCGTAATTTAACATACATCCGTAGCTGCATCTTATGAAACTCACTCATGGAGAAACATCATCCTTCCTTCCTGCTTCCTTCCACAGCCCACTCCTGCTGCCGAATTCTCTTACTGCTAACATCTATATATATATATTTTTAGATACCTACCGATGTCAAATGTTGGGCTTCACGTTCAAGGGATGATCAATGTTAAACATGTAGTAATATTTTGAATTCACGTTTAAATTGTTCATTCAGGCAATTTTACAAAAAGCAATTATAAATGTCAGAAATTGTATGAGATATTTGATCAACCAAACTAAAAACTGAGATAATTTTGAAATTAATTAGATTTTCCCGCAATTTCGTCCGCGTATATTACAAAATCGGTGAATACCAGTGCAACTGGATGCTCTAAAAACGTTCCCACCATGACAAGAGTGATAATAGTTTAATTACATTTACATTAACATTGTAAAAGTTTTGTCAGGTTCAATTACTTTTACATAAAAAAACATTCACATATGTTTATTTTAAAACCTTGATACGGGCCTGTTGTAAATTAATTATCGTAAACTGATCTAGTACTGTTAAGATTTTTTCAGTCAAAATCCCATGAAAATCGGTTGAGTAGTTTTTGTATCAATTCGAAATAAACAAACAGATAAAAAATTTTAAAATATCAAAACGGATTATTTCACCTATAAATTCTATGTAGAAACAGTGTATAGATTATAATTACTGTTAATATTTAGGGTTCATTTTTGGCCAACCATAAAGGTAAAAAAATAAAAATACATATACAATTTTTATGTTTTTTATATTGATAATAAAATAAAGAATTTGAAAAAGATTTGTCATATTTCACTGATTATTAAAAATACGAGAAATAAGTAGAAATATAGATTTTTTTTAATGTTATTGTACAACCATGTCATGTAAATATCTTACCCCAGAGTTTTTTTGACTGGTCTTTTTTCGAATGGTTGAATGATTTTTTAAGTCTAATTTTGTTTCCCTTTTCGAGGATATTGCTTGTTATAATACACATTTTTATTATCTCTTTTCTGTATCGAGTTTTTTTTACATGTAAGTTATATGGACAGAATAAATTATAATGATTCTACATGTTTTTGTAGTTTATTTAACAAAGTTTACAAAACATTTTTTGTATATTTATAGCAGACAGTTGAAAAAATAAATGTATTGTTATAATATTTATATAATATTATATTGTCTAAAATTTTTTATTTTCTGTAATAAAATTGTATAAACAGGTATCTATGTATGTAAAATTTTAAGGATATTGAATTTTATACATTTAATAATTTTATTAGGAAGCGCCCATTCATTATACGTATAGAGGATTTTTTTAAATTTCCCTTTTGTAAGGAAACTGTAAGATTTTCCGATTTTCGTATTATTTATATGGGTACTTATAAATATATATCAATAATTTTTTTGTATATTGGACATATTTTTAAGATCGATTGCAATGATTTTTTTCTACAGAATATGTAGAAAAGTAATTTTAATTCAATTTATTTAATTTAATTGATTTAATGTGAAAAATAAATTTTAACAGCCGAAACTGGTTTTAATTATCGTATTTTTTGGCATTAGTTAACGTATTAAAAAAAATTAATTAGGTAGTGGAATTATACGTAATAGTAACATTTTTAACCTCTCTCCCCGCTCTCCACTTTTTAATATACAAAATATTTCTTGAACTCAAATACATTGAAATAATTGTTCTACTTTCAAATTAGTTAAGTTATTTAGAATTAGACCTGAATGATCCGAATTAAATTTATATTATAAAACATAATTATAACATTTATTTGTACTGTATAGGTACAAATAGTACAAATAAGTGTTTCATTTGTATTTGTTATTCGGCATTTTAAACTAAAATAACAATATATTTTAATTAACAAAAGTCATTAGCCTAATCTACTTAATGTAGACAATTCATTTTATCGGCCTAACATGCTTTTAATATCGTTATTACAAAGCATTTGTCTGTACAAACTGAAATTTATGTTTTGGAAGTCGCGTCGTGGGATTTTCCTTTTTGTATATGTAGAACCGGATTAAGATATTTTAGTGTCTCAGGAGCATTACTTTTATATTTTTTGACGGATGTTCATTATATTTCAATATCCTCTAGATCAGGAATGAATATGATCTACTTACAGAAAGAAAAAAAACATCTGCCAAGTTAATGTACAGTGCTTTTTTCTCATGCTAAATTCACCAAAGTTAATTATTGAACATAAAAAGTATTCAGATGAACTGCCGTCGTTGGTTAACCATTTGATTTTTATACAATTTTATTAAATAATATTAATTCGAATTTTTTGTTAATACGCTCTTGATTGTTTTTTAGTATATATGTTACCGGCAATGTATGTAATTCAGGCATTCTATAGAATTCCTAGACGATTTCAGGCAAAGTATGAAATATTTGTTTAATAGAAATTTATTATATACTTTGCCTTGGCATTATATAGAATTCCTAGGAATTCTAAAGAATGCCAAGATAATATTAGGAAATGTATGAAATAAAAGACAAAATGATATTAATAAAGCAGATAGGTATTATTTAATTAATTTTAAAAAGTCCAAATTCATATTATGTAAGATTTAGGTCTTTCATTGTTAAAATAACAAAACCACATAAACAATAGTATAACATTTGATATTTATTGTAATAAATAAAATAAAATAATCATATTAGTCCAGACGTGTATTAAGTAAGACTTAAGGCCCTTATTGTAAAAATAAAAAATTCACAGAAACAATATACATAGTACATACATTTTTCTATTATACCTATAACGCGTAAATATAAAATGTTTATTTTGATAAATAGTTCAGTATTGTACCCACAATACTGAATTATAATCTAGAAACCTACCTACAGCTATCGAGAATGAACCAAGATTTTTTTATTGTATATTTGCATCAGTATTTTATAACATAAAGTAAGGCAACATCTGTACCTGGACCAAAATTGATCGATTCACCCTATTTATGTTTATATTTCATACATTGCCGGCTATCAATTAGGTATTCTATAGAATGCTTAGGAAATGTATATAATTAAATTCATTTCATACATTGCCTGGTGATTTTAGGCATTCTATAGAATACCTAGGAATTCTATAGAATGCCGTATTTCATACATTGCCGGTGACATATACATATTTTTAATTTTTTGACAATTTCAATCGAAATCCAATGTTTTTCTGCTATGCAAACGTGAAAATGACATTTTAAACGCCAAATTGACATTAAATATGTCATAGTAAATAGCGATTGTAAAAATATACGATTTTTAAAACTAACAATAAATTGAGATATATAAGGGAATATTTTACAACAAATGTTGTAATGAACTAGGTATATTATAGAAAATTGAATGCCCTATAAAAAAGACTCAATACAATTTTCACGTTACATGATTGTAAAAATTAATATTTTGGGATGTCACCCCTCCCTCTTACATACGCTTTTGATGATTTTGAAATGACCCAAATATCAGTGCAGTGGCTCATGATTAAAGATCAAGTTAACATTTTTAAATCTGAGAACAATTTTTCTTCTCATTTTATATCTATGACAAAGTTTTTCGTATCTTCGATATGGCGAAGAAGCAATTATGTAGTTTTCTCGTATTTACAACTATTATGTTAGGTTGATATATAAATTCATAGCGTTCGTTGCTGCCATTGTTGTATTAAATACTATTACTAATATTTATGTACTATTTACTACTACTTAATCAATTTTGAAAATTCAAATATAGGGTTTTGGCGAGTCATATAGAAAATATGGTTTTTACATAGTTCTAAATATGAAAATATGGTTTTTACATAGTTCTGGATGAGAATAACCCCCTTAATCCGGCGCTGGCCCACAGTGTTTTCTAACGGATCGTAGAGTATGGCGTACAATTTTATCCTTGTTCCAGCATTAAATTAACCAGACTTGTTCGTCTTTACATTGTTTAAACAGTTCTTGGTTAATTGTGAGAACAACGCGGGCTATATTCTATTTCTGGGTGATGTTATCTCCTCTGTGAACACCGGGGAAACAGGATCAACTTGATTTGTAGCTCGGAACTTCCCGCTTTGCGCTTTTAGAGTATTTGATTTTTGACACTCTGTGTTCTTGATAATATCAAATTTAATTTATTCCTTTGGCAATAATATTTATTATTGTTGTCGGTTTTAAATGTTAAGTAAAATATTGATAACTCAAAAATATCAATTTAAGAACCTTCATGAGCTGTGATAATTTTTTTCAGACTTTTCTCTTGAATTTGCTTTTTTGTATCCGTATACGATCATTTTTGACAGAGTTACGAAAAAAATACTTTCAGCTTTCCAAATATGCCTTCAATTTTTTTTTACAAAAGTTATAGGCGTTCAAAGTTAAGGTTTTTGCTCTAATCGCAAATAACTCGTTCAAAAATGGTCATTCAGCTACACAAAATTGAAGAGAAATGTATAATCTACTAAAGTCATTCATTAGATTTGGTAAAAAAAATTTATTATGAGTCGTGGAAACCCTCATTTTTTTACGACGTAAAATTATTTTGGGGTCAAGAGGATTTTTTATTTAATTAATTATTCTATTTTGTAAATTCTATTGTGAAGTTTTAACAGCCCTGCTTGTTTTCTAAAAATAATTTTGGTGATATTTTTGAGAAAAACGTCATTGTAAATTTCAAAGTTTCTTATAATTCTATATTTATTTTATATACTCTAATAATTTTGTAGACATGACAACTGTCAATGTCAGTATGTCTGGCAGCGAATGGTTAAGTAGAAATCACTATATAAATATTTTATATAAATCTCCATAATTTTTTCTTTATATTTTCTACATTGAATTTAAAAAAAGTTTAAAGGTCGTGAGTTTAATATCTTGAACAAACAAAAATGCTTGAGAATTAAGCTTTTAGAATATAAAATATATTTTCTTTTTCAACTTATTACTCCGTCATATTTGATGTGTTTGCGAAACTGTATATCTTCATTTCGGAGAAAATAAGCGTACGAATCGAACGACAAGAACTTTATTGAACCAGTTCAAATAATATTTTCATTAGCTGACTCTAATTGAACTGACAAGTGAACAGAATTGATACAAAAAAAGTTAACACGAATATGTGTTTGATGTTTGTTATATCTACAGGTTCATCAATACACTTTTCAAACAGCAATTTGATCATAGACACTTTTTTCTATATATGTCTACGTCAACATTTCAATTTATTTGTACGTAGTAATGAAACGATATATTTGAAATGGCAATCAAACTTATGTCCTTATATTAGATGTTATGTTCTCAAAAGTTCTCAAACTAATTTCATGAAATCGGAAGTGGCTATGGCACTTCTAGCACTTTGAGTTTCTCTTTGCTTGACGTACCAACGTAAATATTTGTTTAGGTTACCACGTACATCTATTTCATATAAATATCTTTTTTTTAAATCTATAGTTTTATTATATTAGAAAAGTGGTGTGTGCTTACCCCCCCCCCCCCCCCCCAACTAAGCGCATGGTTGAAGTGAAAGTGAAGTGAAGTTTGTTTTCATTAACCATGCTAATTAAATAAACTTATAAATAAATAATAAAATTCAATAAATTTTAACGCATGAACCGTATATAGCACCTAAACTCGTGGTTGACTTTTATACAAGCGCTACTCATCCATCTTTTTCTTATACATCTACTCATCGCTCTTTCACGCATATGCACGCACACACACACGCATTCAAACTCACGCGCTGGCTTTAGCCTTTCACTTTCCCCTTCTCCTTGCGTTTCATTTTAGTTTATTTGAAAACGTGTCGTGTTTGATTAAAGTGTCGAAATCATTCCAATTCACTAGTCTCGCCAAAGAAGTTTCACTTCAACAGTATGAAAAATATTAACTTTTTTAATGTTCTAGAATTTGTCTGTCTGTCACAGCCTTCTAACCATTTGAAATTATAGACACGACTTATAAAAAAAATTTTTTTGACGGTTTTTAAGAGGGGCAAAAGGATTTTCAAAAAAGTTTAATCCCTACGAATGGCGTAGGTATCTAATTATAAGAATTCAAAAATATGTGAACATTTCATTATTAAAATTTCAGAAAAAATCTTATTAATACTGTCACCATGTATCTCCTAAAGTAACAGTGAGAAAAATTATCTTATTTGTTCAACGTATACATATATGAACATTCAATGATTTTTAAATCCCGTAATGCGTTATTTGAAATTTATAACTGAAAATTTTCATAAAATTATCTGTATGTAATTTGATAAAGGTGGGTGGAAGGAGGGGGGGATCTTTTATTGTACTTATTTTCAACGGTATCATATAAACGTATTTATTCATCGGCCTATTAAAATTTCCTTTTCATTAAAATAAATCAAACGATATTGCTTTTTTTCGAATGAATGAATCGAGTATTGAATCACCCAAAACAGTAAACAATGGTATTAATATTGAAGTAGGGATATAATTATAATCGACTAAATATGGTATTATTTGATCAAAATGAATTAAGGTAAAGTACCCAGTTATGGAACGATTTTTCCACACCTTTTTTTTGCGCTCATATAAAAAATCTATAAGTTATTAAATGGAACATTGTAATACATTATTTGATGGGCCTATGTTTCCTCTATAACGTCATACTTACAAAACTCAAATAAATATAATATTTTTCATGATATAAAAAAAAAAGTGAATGAACTAATGTCCACTATTATGAAACAAGATTTTTGCATTGGCACCTATGTTCCATAATTCATTCACCTAATATGGAACAGTAGTTTTTCTTCTATAAGTTATTTTTCCATTGATTTTTATAATTTTATTGATTTTAAATAATTAAATCAACCGCTTTCATTGATTTTTTTTATAAAATTACACTTGAATTCAATCTTCTATTCTACTATTGAAGACGGTTTAGTATTTAAGGGTTGATTCTTACCCTTATAATTTATTTTAAATTTTTAATATACAGTACCCTTGTATACAGGGTTTACTACCCAGTTTGTAAATTTCACAGTTTTATCTTTACCTGTGTCCTTCGAATTAATTGTAATAAATTGGGGTTGGAGTGATTAACGTACAAAGTTGTTATTTCTTGGACTTTGAGACAACACCACATTAATGATTTTTCTGAAATTTCATATTAATATGACAATTTTTAACAAAACTGTTCCATTCAAAAAGTCTCCCACTAATTGTGACAAGCAGTGTATCAGTAATATTAATTGGATTTAAAATATTAGATTTTTATTTTTATTGGAAATGCACCTAAAATAATATTAATGATGAAAGGAAATAAGAAAAATAATTTGAAAACATCATTAACATACATTAATCTTAAGCAGAACTTTATTAAATTTTTTAAATGTTATAAATCATAATAAAATATAAATATCAATAATATAAAGTTATAAAATTTAAATATACAAATTTAATACACCCAATTCTGTTTTCTCACGATACGTTCAGTCTATTAATTTAAAATTTAACAAGAAAAAGAACTTCATTGTATGAAAATAATAAATTGTATAAATTTTACAGTGATTTAGAATAAATGGACGAAGACTGATAACCCAAAAACAGAAATGATAAGATTATTGAAAAAAAAAAATATTATTTGGACCCCCTTCTCATAGACTGAAAAGTATATTTAAAAAAAATTTCACTTAATCCGTTAGGTGGGGTGTCTTTAGATAGGTCTCCTAAAATGCAATAAAGTATGTTATATTTTAATTTTAACCCTCCAGTCATGAATTATTTTCTTTTAAATGTCGTTGTCAGAGCTAACTTAACTATCAATTCAAAAAATCTGAAAAAAATCCAGAATGTAGCTTTTAATTATAACAAACACTGTAGCAAAAATAGTTTATGAAAAATTTTGAAATAACTTTTTTACAATTGTTTCATTTGTTCTTCAAATTCTTTATTTTTTTCAGCTAATCATTCGTTTCTCTTCTTGCAATTGTTACGATGGTAATTTCATTATGTTGTAAATCAATTATATCTAGAATTATAAATAATATAGATAAATATTCAACATTAATTAATTAATTAATTCAAACAATCAGTACCTACCATCGAATACAATTAAGGGATCATTAAGTGTCTTTGTAACACCTTCTTCATAATAATATATTGATTCTTTGGTAACCACTGTGATAATTTGATCAAATGCGTTTTCATTATTTTGCATTGTAAAGTTTCTGTATCTTTCATCGTACATACCTCGGAGAGGTTAAGATGGTAATTTTAATCTATCTAGTCCAGTTTATACTAGAACATTTGTTATTTCAATCAATTCTTTCGCCTTTGAAGAATTCAAAACATTTCCTTTCTTAATAATGTGACAGCTGACACTGAATCGTTTTAGATGTACTATTTTTCCTTCTAATTTTATTTTTTTATTTATTTATTTTGATTAATACTCTTTATTTTTCTAGTTTTCATTGCTAAAACAAATATAAGTATAGGATTAAATTATAAATATTATTGACAGGTAATATTTTGAGGTTAGGTTTTTACTTTATTTCACTCACCTATTTCTTATATTCTTAAATAAAATGCATGAATATTGATTGATCACACCACTTTGATGATAAAATAATAATTCAAATACAGAAATAATACGATAATGACACAAATTAGTTGCAAACAATACGTTCCAACAGATGATTGAAAAAGTCCCACTCCAGGCACAAGCATTTCGGTTGTTTCATATATTGGTTAATAATGACATTCAACGTTCCTATAAAGAAACATGTATTTATCAATAATGACTTTACTTAAATCTATGAAATAATTATATCATATCATTTATTAAAGACTTACCTACAATTTGAACTATTATTTATATCGTAAAATACTTGAAATATTAAGAATTACATCAAAACAGTGAACTGTACAAATCACTACATTTGTGATAAACATGTCAGTGAATACCAACTTTTATGTAGGCTATAATAAAATAATTTTTTTCGACTATTTATATTTAAATAATACTTTGATTTTTAGTACTATAGTTAAATTAAAAGGTTTAATGACACTAGGTAAATTTTTTTAGTACGCAAAACGAAGTATGAATATTATTAAAATTGATTAATATACGTGTGTTCCACAATAGCCGCTGTTTTTCGCGTTGTGCCATAACTGGGTACTTTACCTTAAATTATTTCTCTATTATTGTCATTTAATATTTCATTTCTATACAACAGGCTTTTTAACATAGTGGGACAAATAAAACAATTTTGAAACAAGTGGGGGCCGTGTGGGTTTTTATATACACGTGTTTTGCTTCAAAATTGGAAATCTCATCAAAAAAAAAAAAAAAAATGATGCTGATATTTTAATTTATAAACTGCGATACCAAACAAAGTTGTCTACCTAAAAAAGTTGAAGAAAATATTAAAATTATCCTTGCTCATTATCGTATATGGGAAATGAAAATATGTATTTTTAACTGCAAACTCGAAATTGCAATTGTATTGAGGAAGAAAATGTTTGAAGGAGACTTTCAAAATCACTACCCAAATTTTTGGTCTGGGGCCTACTGTGGGCCCAATCCATATGAAAATTTATATTTTTATTACTTGAAATAAAACAAGCATTATTTATCTTTTTGTGCGACTTTAATTTTCAAAGATAATAAATAATTGGAGGATTTAGACTTTCAAGAACTTTTAAGCATTATTTATCTTAAATAATTTTTTGTGCGACTTTAATTTTCAAAGATAATAAATAATTGGAGAATTTAGACTTTCAAGAATTTTTAAGTATTATTTATCTTTAATAATTTTTTATGCGACTTTAATTTTCAAAGATATTAAATACTTAGAGGATTTAGACTTTCACGAATTTTCAAGCATTATTTATCTTAAATAATTTTTTGTGCGACTTTAATTTTCAAAGACATTTAATAATTAGAGGATTTAGACTTTCAAAAAATTTTTACCTGGAAACTATCAACTTTAGACGAAAAGTGATTTGAAAAAATACTAAAAGTTAAAAAGAAGAGAAGTCTACGTATTAGATCAGAATAAATAATTTTTGTACTTTTGTTAGTTTCTAAAATGTCTTGTAAAATCAAATTAAGATTATTTTTTTTTGCACAGAATAAGTTACCTTAAAAAAAAATGTTATCTACCATTTAAAAAAAATCATATTGGATTTCATATGAGCCGCTGTAGGCCCAGAGCGCAAACTTTGGGTACCCATTTTAAAGACTGTAACTTTTAGTTCAAATTTTTTTCTCAAAAAAGAATTTCTTTCAAAATAACACTGTTGTGTCAAAGATTTATAATTGTTTAATGGATTTCAACTTTCTGATCATCGTTATTCATTTTATGTATTCCAATAAAAAATTTATTAATTCTAGGTATAAAATCCTCAATATTCTCTACTATATTTGCACACATGTTTATAAAATAATTTATACGGAAATTGGGATTTTACATTCTTTATGCTTTTTTAATCTAAAATTGAATAAACCAATAATTAATCACATAACTGAAATAACAGAGTTACAATTTATTTGGTAAATTCTGAAATATAACATTAATGTAATTACGATCATTTAGTCTTGATTATAATGAGATTAAATTACATAACGTAATCTGATAAACAACATGTTTGGAAGGGGTAAAGAATCAAGCTATCTCTGTTTCTCATACATTCTATCCTATAGTACTACTTACTTACATGAAATATACAATATTTACTATATTTTGAAATTGTAATCAGTCTGGTTGTTTACAATGTTAAGATGCCTTGAACCAAGTTATGTTTACCTTTTCAAATCTGTAATATAGTTCCCAAAACTACTTACTAGCCGACATAGCATGTTTAGGGACTCAGGCCTTATTGACAATAACAAACTGGGAAGTTTCACTAATTAATGTTTGTTTATACGAAACTCCTCTTCTATTGGATAGAAATATATATAATTGTAAGTGACTGTGATTTCTAGGTACACTAAAACTTTATTTGTAATTAACAACTGCTAACAATACAATTAATATTAATGTTGATTCTGCTTAAGCAAGATATTTTACTAATTGTAAACAACAGCTTTTTTTAAACTTACTCGCAAATTTGTCGAGTTAATGAGTCCAAAATAATCGCCGTGATTTTAAAAACTGAGAAAAACTGATTTTGATGAAACTTTTTTATATGAAATTAGAAAAAAAATTTTTAATCTAAGTGGCACTCCCTCTGTAATATTAATATAAGAACACATTATACATAAAAATGTATAAATTATGTTTTTTTTTGTTTTTTAGTTTACCTTTTTCATATATATAAGTAGGTACCTACGTCCTACATACAAACATTTACAGCTGTTTCATCTCTTTGTATATATCTTTTTGTGTATCATGGAAAATTCATATTATATTTTTATATTTCACTTTGATAATCTTAAATGGAGTACCGTTTAGGAGCATAAAACTTTATACCGAATGTCAACATAGTTTATCCGATTATCGCAAAGTATGTACTTTCATAGAATTTCATAAAGTATTGCTTTTTTATTTTAAATTGTGACACTGGAAAATTAAAAGCGTTTAAGCTTTATAATAAGCTAGTTTTAAAACTCATTGAGTTATTTTAAAACGGGTTATATATTATATAATTGCACTAAAAATTTGATAGTTATGCACATACACATATATACATATACAGTCGTATATAAATTACAATTTTTTACACTAAATTTTAACTAAAAATTTTAAATAAAAAAAATTTATAAAATCAATATTTTTACATTTTTGTCGAAATATATATAAAGAAAAATTAAGTAACTATGCATAAGGTGAATACGTAATCGTTTTGAAGGGGGGCCGGGGTGTGTAAGTCTCACTGAGGATCACAATAAATACACCAAAAATATGTATGTATATCGAAAATTGTCGTCCGTTTTTTTAGTATTTATTATAAAAAAAAACTTATATCATTCGAAAGGTACTGTGCCATAGATGTGCATACAAAAAAATCATGCGTGTATGTTGCCGTTTGAGGCAGCTAAAAAAAGTTAACATACTAACATGATTTCCCCTCTTGCTGTTTGTTTATTTCCCCTCGCATTGTTCAACAGCATAGCAATACTCCTAGTGCCACCAAGAAACAAAATTAAATAGCTTTGAGTTTCTGTCAAACGTAGAGAATACGTACATATATTTCAATTCACGTTCAATTGCAGTGTTTTTGTTGTAAAAGCAAATTATGCTAGGTTAGGTATTCTGCCATAGATCTGTACAAAAAAAATCATGTGTGTATATTTGTATATTTCCGTTAAGGCACGTAAAATATTGGATGAATTTCGACTAGGGGGTAAAATAACCTATTAAATATTGATATACTTTCGTTTTTATTTTATTATTTATCTGTGAGGAATATTTTTTTTCAATATTAAAAAGAAATACGCTCATGATTCAGGTCTACCATTCAGGTTAAGAATTTTTTTTGGTGTTTATAGGATGAAGATCTTCCGTTTTTAGTCAGTATTAAATATAAAAATGATAGTAGATACATTATAAATAAAGGACTTGAGATATGTCGTTACACAAAATGGAATCTGTCAAATATAGTTTTTTAATCTAAAATTTTGATTGATTAGTTTGAGTGTCTTATAAACGTATTTCACATGTTTGAACTAAAGAAATTGGAAACAGGTTTTGATTTATGGAGATTTTGTTAACAAATATATACCCTGAAATTATATAATCGACAGAAAATCATAATTATTTTGAAAATTTCAAATATTTTTTTTATCAATACTAAATCTGTAGGCTCTTTCTGTACAATGTAGGTATAGATAAAAAAATCTATTTTTCCTAATTTAGATCGAATAAGTTCAAAATCTGTTCGATACGGGACACTAATAGGCAAGACTCGACTCGCATTTGACAAATATTTAATTATAAAGTCAATAAAGCTTACTTCTATTGTTACATGCCCATTTACACTTTAACGCAAATAATTTCAAGTATTTTGGTATTTGTAAATACTAGACAAAATATGTATTGAACAAAAATCGATTTCTAATTTAAAACTTCATAGTCCTTCTAATTGATATTTTCGTTGTTTCAGGTGAGTGTCAACTGTCAGTGACGTCATTTGTGTGGATCCTTGTGGAACTACTGGTGCATGCAATTTATAGTATATAGAGCTGTCAATAATGGTTCGCTCTATGCAAGTAATAACGCTATAATATAATTAAAAGTTATGCTACAATTTATGCATTTAAATTGCAATATAACATCAATAATAAACTAATTGGATGGCTGTTTAGACTGAACACCGGAAGAGAAATGCTTGGTTTAATGTTATTTATGGTGTTATTTGATAGTTATTAGGGCACAACATAAATACATAACTTAATATCATTAATTTACATATTATAAGTAATTGTGAATTGTTGATTTTAAATAATTATTTATGTATGGTCAACTGGGGTAAAAGTGAAACAAAATACAAATCTTTCATGTTTTTTTGACAGTTAACGATACATTTTCATACTTAATTTTTTCTACTAGATGCGCTTTTGAATAGCCATTTTAAATACTTATGTACGTCATTTGAACTGTACGATACAACACGGATTTTAAAAATGAAAAAAGTGTGTTTCATTTTTAACCTCTAATTTGAGAAAAAGTGAAACAGGCCTCTAACTTCCATAGAATGTGTTACATTGATATTTAATGGGTAAAATTAAACAAGCGGTTTAGGAAACATGTGTCGCACTTTGCTAGGTTATGTACGTCTACCCAGCATGCTAAGAAAAAGTGAATTTAAAAAAAATGATGGGGTAAAAGTGAAACATTCAAAATTATTTCTCATTAACATTCACTGGGTTTGGAAAAACATATTGCACTCTACCTGCAGATACATGAACGGTCTACAGTGGATATACATATCTGTTTTGATTAACTTAAAGTCGGATTTGTTTTTGACACTTTTTAAACCCATAACTTCGATTTCAGATCCATTTATTTGTAAAACAGTGCACACATATTGATAGTTAACATCTTTTTTGCTGCCTTTGAAAGATGCTAAAATATAATCTCCGACTTTTATTTCAATCTCCGAACTATCCATCCTCACTTCATTTCCAGATTCCAAATGTACACCAATTAAACTGGCATCAGAATCATCTTTGATATAAATATCTTCGGTTTCTTAGTTACTTTCTTCTTGCGCTCTTGAGATTCATTTACGGGTAACTTTTTTCTTTACTTGAGGCATCTTTTATAAGTGAAACAAATTCTTCACCTTAGCATTTGTTTCTAGTTTTCTAGAATATTCCTTGTGTGTGTGTGTGTGTGTGTTATGTTCCTACAAACTGTTTCACATTTTCCCCAGCTGTGTTTTATATTTTCCCATATTTCTGTTTTTTCTTTTTCTCTTTAAAAATCTTAATTAAATAGAAAATATTTATTGAAAAATTAAAAGAAAAGCTACAAAGACAACTTTGATTTATCTTCTTTGTGGCATATCAATGTGAAATTGTAACTTTAATTAGTATCTGAGCTATACAGAAACTTATGTGCAAAGAATTAAAATTTAATTCACACGTTTTGACATCGACTAACAGGGAAATCTGTAGAGGTGACACATAACTTATTAGCTGATTCATATTTTCAGGTTGCTTCAACAAACCTTTAATGATGCCAGGTTTTATAATTCTCTTATAAACAAATTAGTTTTTTTAGTTGCAAGCTTGTTTCACTTTTACCCCATTTTTTTCGTGTTTGATATTTACCCCATTCGACCCTAACTAAAGTAAAAACCAGTACTAATTAACATTGGGAATTTTCATATTTTTCAGTTATAATATTAATAAATGACCTTTACAAATATTAATTAGGCATAAAATGCGTAAATTGTTAATATGTAAACAGTTTTTTTGTTTTTAATTTTTTTCTTATAATAATGAATTAATTTTATAAATATATAAATGTTTTGAAATAAAATTCAATTTAAATGTAAAATAATGTTAATTATAATTCGTAAAGAACTACTTCATTAAATGTATACATGCATTACTAATAATAAATAAATAATTTATATTGTAATGGCAACCTACTTTTTTCATTATTCGCTTATAAATTTTTTGCCAGATATTGCTTTTTGTAAAGTTAATTAAACGAGTTTATAATCTGATTATTTGGTCTTCTTCTATAATTAATTATGTACTTTAGATGTTATTAAAAAAAGTCTATTGTGTTTTTTAATTTCATTTTATATTTGCAACGTTTCATATTGTTCAAATATTTTTGATTACGGCGTTTGTTTTCATCGGATATTTATTTTGTGTATTGGAAGATATCAAATAAAAGGTAATTATATTATCTTTTTGGATTATTAAAGCACAATCAGTATTCAATGCATGAAATTCACCTCAATTGAACTTGTTATTTGAGGCTGTTTCACGCACGCACGCATATTCGTATAAATAAGGTACTGGCACCAGTTATGGCCGCTATAGGAGCAAGGTTTACTATTTTTGTGATTGACGGGCTTCTTTTTTGTTGTTATTCTCATGAACTGATGTTACTAATAAAACAAATAACTCTATATTTAATCAATTTAAATACCAAAGTCCGCAAATATAGTTTGTTTTTTAAATAATAGCCTTTTATTTTGTTTATGTTTTTTCTCCAGTAATGGATAAAGTAAAACTAGTAATGAGCACGCAGTGATGGACAATTGCTAAGGATTATAAAATGATAAGTTCTACGACACAAAAGATATAAAAGAAAGAATCATCAAATTTGAAACAATGTAGAGCAGTTGCTATGATAATGTAATAATTTATAAATAAATTATACTAATAATTAGTTTTAAATATCAACCATTTTGACACATATTGGCCGATTGTCATCAAATCATGCTGTAAGACAGTTAAATGTATATAGATTTGTTATTTAGAAATGGTAGTAATCAAATATCAACAAATATTTCTAATTCAGTACATTTAATTAAAAAATAGCCATTACTGGAGTCATATCCAAGACTGGTGCCAGTACCTTATTCGTACAAAAAAAACATCCAAGTTTTTCATCGCCTAAAGTATCTTTAGTATTATACATACTTGTAGTCGAATTATGGGAAGTTAATTTTAATTCTAAAATTTATTGTAAAAAATATATACTTACCTATACTATTGTAGTCAACACAAGACTATTTGTTATAAATTAGTACATAGAAATGAATTCTTTACATATAGGGTTTTGACGAGAACCCTATTAATCTCATTTTGTCGTCCCTGCGAAGTTATGATTTCCATCTATTCATTTTTTATAATTTATAATATCTACTTACATATTATTATGTTTCTTGATGAAAAGTTTTTGTTGGGCAATAAATTATTTGAATAGTCTATTAATTCTCGGTTTTAAAAAATCTTTAAATCTGACCTCTACAAACATTATGTTAACAATCCATACTAATGTTATGAATGCTAAACCGATCTTGATGAAATTTGGCAAGCTAATTAATACTAATTATCACGAAAAACTTATAAAAAAAAAATCCTCGCCAATGAAGTCGTGGGTAACAGCTTGTATTTTATAAAATTATAAACAGAGGAAAAATAAATTTTTAGAAGTAAAAAATGTATGATAACCACGCACTCAGTTGGTACCTAAAGAATCCTAAGAGCATACATTCGGTTTTACATATTTACATAGCAATATATTGCAACTGTTTGTGAGCCACTTGTATACGTACATACATGGTAATTGTCATTGTTATACGGTTGTATGAATGTATATACAGATTGGTTTAAAGTGAATGGATGTATTATTGTATGTGAAATATTTGCCAGTCGTCACTATTCATATACGAAAATTGTATTAAAGACAATGTGAAAATTACTATTACATGTTTGTTGTCGTTCTTGTTGTGACAAATCCTTTGTGAATCGTGCATGTAGTTCGTAATTTGAGTGATTGTGGGGGGGGGGGAATGTTTCTAAAAATGTCAGACATATAGGGCTTAAGACCTCTATACATCACCCAATCTGCAGGACCAATTTGTTGGGAAGAAGAGTGGAGGTACTGCAGATTGGGTCGTGTATAGGTAAATTATTCCGCGAAAAGTCGGCCCGATTTGCCTATACACGTCCCGACAAATCGGCCCTGCAGATTGGGTGGTGTATAGAGGCCTTTAGTCTTTTTAATGGATGCAGAATATACAGGCTGTTCTAAAAGAAATGATTTAATTTATTAAAGAAGAGTGTATTTAAGAAAAAAGGTTCAGGTTCAAATATAAATTTCGGTTCAGATTTGGGTTCAACATGTTGCAAACTATTTGAGTTCAAAAACCGTTATTTTTTTATGGTTCGGGTTCGGGTTCAAGTTTGCAATTGAAAGAAAATTATTATGTTCGATAAATTAACAAATAAAACATTTTCTGAAGAAAAAAAAACATTAATAGCCATTAAAGTACTGCTAGGAAAAAGGAAAAAATAAATAAAATTACATTTTAAAGATTGAAATCTTTATTTTTCAGATTGTTTTTTGCAAATTGAAATTTATTTCAGTTATAGAATTAAAAAAGAAAGTAAAAAATGTAAATTTAGGGTTCAAGTTAATGTTACGAGTTTTTTCGGGTTTACGAGATTCGGGTTCAGTGAAAATAGAAACACATTTCATTTTATGTAAATTACAATTATTAATAGATTCTTTATAAAAATACATATTGTTAAGGATAGCACTGTTCGCCACTCTCCCCTATTACATTTAGTTGTATGATCTATTTCTTATAAATGTACACATTGAATACGTACTATACTGTACGTAATATTTTATCAAAGCTTCATCCATTTTCTTGTCTAAAGATTGTTTTTATATAAAAACATTATCTTTAAAATACTAGCAGTGCTACCAATTTAATAAAAGTCTTTCTAAAAGACGTAAGTGTGTTACATCGTTAAAACTTATTTACGAACACTTTTTCACGTTTTTTTGCTAAATTTTTATTCAATAACTCTTTCGGAGATATAATATTGATTTAAAGAAGAGCCTTTAAAAACAGTTGAACACTTCTTTGTTCTAAATCTCATGCTATAAAAACGTCATCGTTTTTATCCCTTTCGAAAGATAATAAAATATTCAGTTCAAGCATGTTGCTGTATGATAGGTAATTAAATTATCAAAGTTTTATATCACATGAAAAATATATTTTTCGAAACTATATTTTAATTGACCATAAAACGACTTTATTATTTTAATAGAAAGAAAATATTTCTTGTGTTGTAGTAAAATAACTGTATGAATCATATCTTAAAAATCTATATGAAGTTCGTTCAATTTTTGAAATAATGTGTATACTATTGGCCGAGTTTTGAACGAAGTTATCATATGTATCTTAGCCCAATGTTGGCTAGCTTTGTAATTTCCTACATAGATAAATAAAAACTATAATTTAAAATAATTATTTTTTTTACATCTTTTTACATTTGTTTTGATATTTTCATTTTTAACATAAATTGGATATTTGAACAAAAAAAAAAAACTGAAGCAAAAAATAATCCTGAGAGACAAAAAAATTAATAAAAAAACTCGACTATGGCATGTGCGAAAATGACATTTACCTAAAAACAAGTTTTAATTATAAAAAACAGCCATCGGTTCATAGAAAACTACTACAGTATGAATTAAATTGAATTTTAATAATCCCGCGACTACGGTCGATTATTAATGAAAACTACTTTTTATGTGTGATTTTCGCACATGTTATAATCGAATTTTTAATAACTTTTTACACAGTTAGTTTATCATCCACTTTATCACCTCGCAACTTCAAAGAATCATTTAACACTAGATATACCAACCGGTCAAAATGACCGGTTAAAAATTTGCGCTAAGGAAAGTTAAAATTTAAATTACTACGAGTATTACTATTATTTATCATATCATGTATAAATATTTTAATGAAAAATATAATTTCTTGTTTTCTTGAAGCTCTGTTTTCCCTACCATTTGCATTAATTGATTAAATTAATATATTTTTCAGCTAAATAACCAACCGGTCAAAGTGACCGGTTTAGTAGAGATAGGTTTATATCAATTTTTAGTAGCCCATGTAAGAAATTACAAAGAGGTCACGGTTGACCCAGGCGTTTTTCTTAGTGTTGGTTCTAAACTTTCTCTGTACCAATTTTCGTTGATAAAGGAATTATTGTGTTCGATAAATTTATTTTTACTGTACTAATTATACATACGTAACATTTGAATATATCCCCTGGGTAACGTAATTCCCGCGCAAACGCTGATTGGTCAAGGAGCTATTGAGACTAGCTTGTTTTTATATACCTTGAAGTCACGCGAAGTTCGGTTTCTGAAGATTGGCTCAATCTTGGGTAAATAATAGGTGACTAAAGCTCAGTATCTGAAGGTTGGCCTGGACTGGGATCAATATCGAAAAAACAACACTGGCAACCTAATATTGGACCAAGATTGGACCAATCGTCAACGCTGGCATTTCATACATGGGAATCTGAATGAAATTCTCTCGGTAGCAGCCCCATTGGCACATATTATTAACAACTGTTTTGTTTCTAGCAAATTTTCGAACAAACTAAAGATTGCCGAAGTAATTCCAAATTTCAAGAATGGTGATAATAATAATATTTCTAATTACAGATTCATATCACCGCTTTCAACATTTTGCTAAAATTTTTGAAAAAATAATCTTTAACGAATCAGTGACTATATAGTAAAATATAAAATTATCAGTGAATCACAATATAGGTTCAAAAAAGATCGCGCTTTTCAGTTTCATAGACAGAATTATAAACAACTGGCATTCTAAAAAATTTACTGTTGGCATTTTCTTTGATATGTCAAAGGCCTTCGATAGCGTACGCAATGAACTACTACATACAAAACTAGACGGCTATGGAATCAGAGGCATTCCACTAGGGCTCTTAACTTGCTATTTGAGTGACAGAAGTCAATATGTCAGAATAAATACAAATGAAAACAAAAACATACATTTCACTTCTAAATTAATAAAATGTGGAGTTCCACAACGTTCAGTTCTCGCGCCACTACTATCCAATTTATTTATAAATGATATATCAACAATAATAGAAAACATTTACATGCACGCAGACGATGTTGCAATAATATGTGAAGACAACAACGCTACAAATCTTCAAAAAACGATAAACAACACTGTAAATAAATTAACTACATGGCCTGAAAATGACAATAGTTTAAAACTTAATCTAAATAAAACAAAAATTTTAAAATTCGGTGAATACGGCGAGCCCATTACAACATTAAAACTAAATAACGAAACCTGTTTTAATCTGGGAGATCCTGTGCATTTTCTTGGCATACATTTAGACAAAAATTTCAATTTGAAATGTCATGTGGAACACTTAAACAAAAAAATCTCTAAATATATATTTATGTTACGAACCTTAACATCTAAAGTACCAATAAAAATCATTATCACAACGTACCACGCCTTCATAGAATCTAATATGAGGTACGGCATAATATGCTGGGGTAATACGAATAATATTGACTGTCCTCAAGGTACAAAAAAGATGTCTAAGAATAATAGTCAAAAAAAGTCCACTCCGCGTGCACCATTATAAATATTACAAAAAATATATACCTATATATATTTTTATTTGCTTCTATAATTGTGTTCAAAAAACACATAAAATAAGAGTTTTCAATCATTAAATTAAATCAATATTTATTTATGTACGGCCATTGTGACCATAATTGGAGAGCTTAGAATATTGCTGTAGAAATATTTTAATGAAATTATAAATACAAATATTATTTTCTTGCGATAAATTCTCATTTTAAAATTTGAATCGCTATGCCAAATAGTTTGAGAAGCACGGTATTAGGCCATTAAATTATAAAAGCTGCTTATGTCCTATGAATAGCGCTTATTCTTCTCTCCATATGCATCTCTGTCTCGGCGGCGGGCGTTAAGTCCGGGCATGTATAGTCACGTAAGTCCAGCATACGTGTGGTGCTGAGGTCGCGCGCTAGGCGTCGCTAGTGCGGCGACCCGACGGCGCCTCCAGCGTCGCCATAGCACCCACGGTCTCAACTCCCCGAGGCCAAACACATGCTTTTGTCTGCCTACGTTGCATGTGTATGTTTTCTCTTTGTGTGTGGATCTGGATAGATAAAAGATGTTTGTAGGTGTTGTGTGGGGGTGCTGGCGTTTTTTATTGTAAATTGATTTAAAAAATATATATATATTGTTACATTAAGAGCTACCAAAAAGCCTCGTGAAAACATTTTGCTCTATATAATAAATGGTTGAACAAAAATCATATTAATACCATATACTAACTAATACAGTGGTTCTTAAAGTAGGGTCCGCGGACCCCCGGGGGTCCGTGAAACATGTTTGGCATAAATTAAAGTACTTTTACATTTCTATTTACCAGTGATTAATTAATATTTAACGACCTTCTTTGTTTTTCTATCCGGGAGAGGGGTTCCATGAAAAATAATTGTTCAAAAGGGGGTCCCAAGACCAGTGCCGTAGCGAGCATAATTGGCGCCCGGGGCACGATACCTTTTTGGCGCCTCTGAAAAACATAAAGTAATATAATATATAGAATATCGTCGTCTTGGGGGCCATTTGGCGCCCCTTTGCGAGTAGCGCTCGGGGCTTCAAATACCAAATTTTATCTTGATTAAAGATGTAACGTAATGAAACTATACCCAAAATAAACATTTTAATCAATTATATGTACAATAAACGTCAATTAGAAATTATTTTTAAAATAAATTGCAATTTTTCCTAATCTAGTTATTTAATTTAACTGAATTTAAATAGCCCTGGCAGCAATTTTTCTCCGACTTGATTTATTATTAGCGTCACTGCTTATTCCTTATGTTACCTAATGTAACGAAATATATACTAAAACCTGGGCAAAGAACATATCTATGAATTAAAAAAACACGTAAATCGGATAAGTGGTTCTCGAGTGATAAACGCACTAACTAACAGACAGAGAGACGTTGCGTTTTATATAGATATATTAATTATAGATAAGTCGACTTACATACATAAATCAAATAAAATTTTATAGTTAACTAGATTTTTTCTCAAACTATTTCCCTGTTTCCCTCACACACATCTTGTTCATTCACGTATTGTTAGAGCTAAAACTTTTCTTTTTTTCGTATAGGAAGTACGTAAAAGTTTCTATGTTCTTGATTCCTTTTGACTTGTCATCGTATTTCAATAAATTTCAATAGTGATCTAAAAGAATCGACGCCTTCCTTTTGAAGCGTCAAACCTTTTTACAACTACGAATTGATTGTTATATGCAAGGGATCAACTACAACTGCCAACTTGAAAAGTTTTTTGACTTTTTGAACCCAAATAATGTTGACACTTTTTGCTCACACTACAATCCCATATACAAAAGGTGTAACTTAAATGATTAATGTAATAGTACTTCGGTGGTTGAACAAGAAAATGCACTTAAAGGTAAGAAATAATGTCTAAACTTTATTTACTGGATACTTTTTTTAAACAAATAAAAGTATAAACTTGATTTATTTTGTCTCAATTTTTTATAACTGTATTTCATCAATATATATTTTTTAAATACGTCTTTCTTACGTGTATTTATAGCTCCTACGCCTGGGGTTCTCTTTTTTTGTTTTTGTTTCACTTATTTATAGTAAAATATGATAAATAAACATACCACTACAAAAATATTGCTTCAGGACTGCGAAGTCATAGGTAATAATTTTGTGGCGACACAAATAAAGCTTCCTATTAGAAAAAGGTAATTACCTCGATTTCTCGAAAATTTCTCAGTTTATTGTAAAATTTTTAGTAGCCTTAAATGCCCCCTTTAAAGGCCTACAACTTATATTCTGGGTTCGGAACATTTTATTTGACCGTACATTTTAAAATGACACAACATGTATCTATCTATAAAACGCATTGTCTGTCCGTAAGTGCGCTTATCATTCGAGAACCACTTATCCGGTTTACGTATTTTTTTTTTAATTCATAGATATGATCCTTGTCCAGGTTTTAGTATATTATTTGTTACGTTGGGTAACATAAGGAATAAGCAGTTATAATAATAGTAAATCATGTCGGAAAAAAGTTTGCCGCCAGCGTATTCTTTTGCAATACGCTCCCTAAACCGTTAAATGTTGCACTATATGTAAATGTATTTTTTGAATAAAAAGATCTAAATAATTTAACTATATATTTTTTAAAATCCTAAACAATAATTCCGTAGTCCACGTGAGCGATACCGCTGGCACAGATAGTATTAATATATTTAATAAACAATATTCTAGTAACTTTTTAATTTTAAACAAATAATATTTTACTGCAATCCATGTTTAAAAAAAATACAAATAGAATGATAAAATGTCAATCTACCATATGAAAGAAAATGTAGAAGAAAAAATAGAGTTGGTTAAAACATAGACTGCTAAAATAACACGGCTTTATCTTTCGTGGGAATGGCACCATTGCTAGAGACCTGTATCCGACGCACACTCAACTTTCAGACTCCATAAAAAAG
The DNA here is from genome assembly GCA_961205875.1 of Sialis fuliginosa. NCBI lineage: Eukaryota > Metazoa > Arthropoda > Insecta > Megaloptera > Sialidae > Sialis > Sialis fuliginosa. The sequence continues at coordinate 9,049,727 of OY540817.1, read as the reverse complement.
CGTTAAAAACTATCCTCAGGACATTTGGTAATAGCCTTGCACGGACGGTGTGTGTCTGACGTCCTTTGTAATAACGCGGCGTTGTACAAACCGATGCTATTATAACTGCATATGATGTTGTTTTCAAATACGGAGGAGTTCCATGCACTGCGTAGTTGATGATAGAACAAAATAGTGTAGGAATATAGGTATGTATAACATTCAGATGTCATTGTATTTGAAGTATTGTTTGATGTGTATAAATAAGACTGTGTATTTATATATTATGTCGATGAAATTAAAATATAAACTTTAACAAACATATAAGGTACTGGCGCCAGTATTGGATCATACCAATGTTGGATTCTTGTTTAATTAAATGAACTATATTAGAAATATTTGTTGATATTTGATTACTGCCACTACTGAATCATAATCTATAGATTCTTAATAGTATAATAACTTAATTTGGTCCAATAGGCCAATAGGTGTCAAAATGGTTGACATTTAAACTAATTATTAGTGTAATATATTTATTAATTATTATATTATCATAGCATTTGCTCTACATTGTTTCATTTACAATTCTTTATTTTATAACTTTAGGTTCATAGTACTTATTGTTTTGTAATCATTAGCAAGTGTCCATCACTAGGTGCCCATTACTGATTTTACTTTTTTCATTACTGGAGAAAAAACATAAATAAAGTAAAATGTTATAATTAAAAAAAAGTATCAAATTGATTTAAATATTCCCTTACAAATATTTATCTCAATTTGCTTTAAAAATCGTGTTTTTTTTTTAAATTGATATTTACTTCGATATATTATGGTAAATGTCATTTTGACATTTTAAAAACGTTATGAAAAATTTCGAACTAATATTTTTTAGTAAAATTATATAAAGATTAAATGGCTAACCAATGCCAGGCAAATTATTGGAACACTTTATTCGTTTTTATTTAAATTGTTCAAAAATTAAGTACCTTGGTGAATATAGCACGAGGAAGCATTGTGCATTTACTTAACAGATGTTTTTTTTTTATCATATAGCAAACCTTGTTGCTCATTGATAAATAACTCAATAAATGACTGCAAGGATGTCTATATCAATTAACACAAAATGATAAATGTCAACAAAATGTTCGCTATCCGTAAATATATAGATGTACAAATCTTTTCATGTATACGTGCCAATGACTTTTATCAATACCATATAAAATGTCGACTTTATCTGGGCAATAGAATGATTCCATTTTGATAGTTGTCTCTTTGTCTGTTTGTTTGTTCGAACTTGGGACAAAAACTTTTTTTTATATTTATACGTCCATGTTATTTGCAATCTATCTTCTTTTAAAGACATTCAGCAAATTGTATGTTAAAAAATAATGGCATGTGAGAACAATTGTTCTGTAACAATACTCTCCTACAGTTACTTAACTAAATTAATTGCAAGTATACTCGTATATATGTAATAATATTAGTTAGGACTACGCATCTAATTAAATCTATTCACTAAATCTAATGTAGTATGTCTTTTTAATCTACTGTTTCTCAACAATTTTACTGCTAGTTGATTCGAGTGTTCCCCTAGTCTAGCTTGATATTTTGCACTGAACTTTTTGATTTCTTCTTTTACTGAAGGTAGTTTAACATCTTGCTGTATCACCCAGTTGGGGACGAACCACGGATCCCTTAATATTGTTCTTAGCACTTTTGATTGGAATCTTTGGATTGGAATCCCATAATATGGCATTGGTCTCTATGGGTTTGAGAATGCAAAATTTCAGAATTTCTTCCCATTAGCCAGTACATTTTGGTGAATTTGTAGCCAAGCTGTTTTCATTTGTCCCATGTCAGTCTTCTGTCCAAGGGACAAAAACTAATGAACTTATTTTGTTGAGACGTTTTCTTTTTAAAAGCATACGACCTTATAATTATTTAGAGTATGAATTAGAGCAGTCCCGTACTAAAGAATGATTACAATTGAAATTCTGTAAGGATAAAAATAACTTGATGAAAAACAAAACTCGAACTAAGCCGCTGAGAAATTGTCCTTAGAAATATATGGTTCGTAAATTTATGTCAGTGATCCAACACATTGCTATTTCAATACTTAGCACGTGAATTATCGTCCTGGAGCAGAATCAAGTTGAAATGACAAATACAGTGGTACGATTTATGTTGGAGTTCATTGTTCTCATTCTTCATGGATTTACTACTTACACAGTATTACAAAATTCTAAGGAAAATATACTCTTCTATCAATATATCAGTGTTCTTACTTGACGTACAGCAAATAAAAAAGGATTGGCAAAAACATGACAATAGTTGTCAATCTTCTATTTATATATAGGTACACTATAAATATATAGGTATATAAAATCAGTTTTTGTTAAAGTTAGAATACATTTTTCCGGAATGATTAACGTCTACTGAGTTTGACACAACCGTTAAGGATGTATGACACATACAGTTTGTAATATAAATCTAGATACAATAAACGAGTCAAGTCAATGTTTGAAATATTCACTTTATAGCCCAGGAAATAAAGGAAAAAATACAAGGAAAATGTATGAGGTGCCAAATTTAAACAGTGATTAGAACATGTCCAGATGTATATTTCCTGAAAACTCCCTAGCAAAATTTGCTCCGGAACACCCTCAACCAAGGGCCCAAAGTTTTGTTTTACAAGGATTTTGTAAACACTCTGTATCTAAGGAACGGAATGTTCAATCAACCCCGTCTTTCGCATTTTAAACAGATAATTAAATTATCTACAACCTTTTTTATTATTATTTTAACCAAAAATAATTGTATACCTTTCAAAATGGTGATCAAACTAAAAATTTTACTTTAAAAATGTAAAATTTTGAGTTCGACAGCCTTTTTGATAGGTATAAAGTTATTTATGACCAAGAATGTGTTATAATTGATTGTAGTACATTCAATTGTCTTTTAAAAAAAATAAAAATGGGGTAAATCGGACTTTTAGTTCACTAGATATAGTCATTTTACGAAAGCATTGCAATATCTAAATACGTTACGGTAAATATGTTCATACATACTTGGATTCGAGTCTTGTGTTTGGCGATATGGTACACTGAAATTACTAATCTCATAAACTTCGGAAAGGTCTGAAAATGTTCTTCATAAAGTCTAGTATTAAGATTTATTTTAAATTAGTCCAATATTAGGTTTTGTTTGTATTTATTCTTCCAGTACGTAATAAAGGAATATGTTAAATGTATAAAGGTACATAAATATTACATTTTTACATTACAATAAAATTTTTAGGTTAAGGATAATGTATGAGGCATAAAATTATTAGAGCAATTAGAAATTAACGAGATGTATATTTCTTGAAAACTCCCAAAAAAAGTAGGGCCCGGAACACCCTCAACCAAGGGCCTAAAGTTTTGTTTAACAAAGATTTTGTAAACACACTATATCTAATGAACGGAATGTTCGATCTACCCCATCATTCGCATTTCAAACAGATAATAAAATTTTCTACAACCTTTTTTTTAATTATTTTAACCAAAAATAATTGTAAACCTTTCAAAATGACGGTCAAACTAAAAATTATAATTTTAAAATGATTTTTTTTAGTTAGGCAGCCATTTTGAATAACATAAAATCATTTTTGTTAAAACAGTCTTACTGTATATTATTGCACATTTAATTATCTATCCAAAACATGAAATATGGTGTTAATCTGATTTTCAGATCATTAGTTATAGTAATTTTACGAAACCATTATAATATCTTACATACTTGTGTTTGTGTCTTGTGTTTGACGACATGGTACACCGAAATTATTAACCTCATAAACTTCGAAATAGTATAAAAATGTTCTTCATAAGGTCTAGTATTAAGATTTATTTTAAATTAGCTCAATAATAGGTTTTGTTCGTATTTATTCTTCCAGTACGTAATATAGGAAGATGTTAAATGTATAGGTACATAAATATTGCTATTTTACATTACAATAAAATTTTGAATTTTAGGATAATGTATGAGGTACTAAATTTAGCCAGTGGTTAAAACATACCAAGATGTGTATTTCCTGAAAACTCCCTTGCAAAGTTTACCCCGGAAGACCCTGAACGAAGAGCCTAAAATTTTTTTTTTTATAAGGATTTTGTAAACATACTATATCTAATGAACGGAATGTTCAATCTACCCCGTCTTTCGCATTTCAAACAGATAATAAAATTGTCTACAACTTATTTTATTATTATTTTAATCGAACATAATTGTATACCTTACAAAATAACGGTCAAATAAAAAAAATTACTTTAAAAATAATGTGTTTTTGAGTTCGAGAGCATTTTTGATAGGTAAACAGTTATTTATGAACATAAATGTGTCATAATTGATTGTAGTGCATTAAATTGTCTCTCCGAAAAATTAAAAATGGGGTTTATCGAACTATTAGTTCACTAGATATATCCTTTCTACGAAACCATTATTTTATCTTATATACTTGTGTCTATGTCACATATTTGACAACATGGTACACTGAAATTATCAAACTCATAAACATAGGAAATATCAGAAAATGTTCTTCATAGAGTCTAGTGTCAAGATTTATTTTAAATTAGTTGAATAATTTTAAATTTTTATGTACCTATAAATGTTATATATTTATAATTTCCATTTGAAAGAATAAATGCAATCAAAACAATAAGATAAAATAATGGTTTCGTAGAAAGGATATATCTAGTGAACTAATAGTTCGATAAACCCCATTTTTAATTTTTCGGAGAGACAATTTAATGCACTACAATCAATTATGACACATTTATGTTCATAAATAACTGTTTACCTATCAAAAATGCTCTCGAACTCAAAAACACATTATTTTTAAAGTAATTTTTTTTATTTGACCGTTATTTTGTAAGGTATACAATTATGTTCGATTAAAATAATAATAAAATAAGTTGTAGACAATTTTATTATCTGTTTGAAATGCGAAAGACGGGGTAGATTGAACATTCCGTTCATTAGATATAGTATGTTTACAAAATCCTTATAAAAAAAAAAACTTTAGGCTCTTCGTTCAGGGTCTTCCGGGGTAAACTTTGCAAGGGAGTTTTCAGGAAATACACATCTTGGTATGTTTTAACCACTGGCTAAATTTAGTACCTCATACATTATCCTAAAATTCAAAATTTTATTGTAATGTAAAATAGCAATATTTATGTACCTATACATTTAACATCTTCCTATATTACGTACTGGAAGAATAAATACGAACAAAACCTATTATTGAGCTAATTTAAAATAAATCTTAACACTAGACCTTATGAAGAACATTTTTATACTATTTCGAAGTTTATGAGGTTAATAATTTCGGTGTACCATGTCGTCAAACACAAGACACAAACACAAGTATGTAAGATATTATAATGGTTTCGTAAAATTACTATAACTAATGATCTGAAAATCAGATTAACACCATATTTCATGTTTTGGATAGATAATTAAATGTGCAATAATATACAGTAAGACTGTTTTAACAAAAATGATTTTATGTTATTCAAAATGGCTGCCTAACTAAAAAAAATCATTTTAAAATTATAATTTTTAGTTTGACCGTCATTTTGAAAGGTTTACAATTATTTTTGGTTAAAATAATTAAAAAAAAGGTTGTAGAAAATTTTATTATCTGTTTGAAATGCGAATGATGGGGTAGATCGAACATTCCGTTCATTAGATATAGTGTGTTTACAAAATCTTTGTTAAACAAAACTTTAGGCCCTTGGTTGAGGGTGTTCCGGGCCCTACTTTTTTTGGGAGTTTTCAAGAAATATACATCTCGTTAATTTCTAATTGCTCTAATAATTTTATGCCTCATACATTATCCTTAACCTAAAAATTTTATTGTAATGTAAAAATGTAATATTTATGTACCTTTATACATTTAACATATTCCTTTATTACGTACTGGAAGAATAAATACAAACAAAACCTAATATTGGACTAATTTAAAATAAATCTTAATACTAGACTTTATGAAGAACATTTTCAGACCTTTCCGAAGTTTATGAGATTAGTAATTTCAGTGTACCATATCGCCAAACACAAGACTCGAATCCAAGTATGTATGAACATATTTACCGTAACGTATTTAGATATTGCAATGCTTTCGTAAAATGACTATATCTAGTGAACTAAAAGTCCGATTTACCCAATTTTTATTTTTTTTAAAAGACAATTAAATGTACTACAATCAATTATAACACATTCTTGGTCATAAATAACTTTATACCTATCAAAAAGGCTGTCGAACTCAAAATTTTACATTTTTAAAGTAAAATTTTTAGTTTGACCACCATTTTGAAAGGTATACAATTATTTTTGGTTAAAATAATAATAAAAAAGGTTGTAGATAATTTAATTATCTGTTTAAAATGCGAAAGACGGGGTTGATTGAACATTCCGTTCCTTAGATACAGAGTGTTTACAAAATCCTTGTAAAACAAAACTTTGGGCCCTTGGTTGAGGGTGTTCCGGAGCAAATTTTGCTAGGGAGTTTTCAGGAAATATACATCTGGACATGTTCTAATCACTATTTAAATTTGGCACCTCATACATTTTTCCTAATTTTACACCAGTAAAAAAATTCTACGTTGCCTGGACTATTAGTGCATGTAGGAGAATTCAAGTTTATATACTAGAAACAATATTAATACTAATGTTTAAGATCTTGGTTCTCTTTCTTAACTGTTATTTTATATTTTAGCCCAAAAATGAATATTTTTGTTAATAATATGAAAACTTTTGATATAAAAAAAATCAAAAGGATATTTAAAATCCGACAAATTTTTTTGATTTTTCGCGAAATTTTTTTTGTCGAGTTTTAAAGTATTATACATATTGTAATTATACAACATTTTGACACGTTGATTTCTAACCCGTAAATTAAAATCAAAACTGAAACTTTGAATAATTTCATCAAAATCCGGAATTCGAAAAAAGCGGCTTTACAATACTTACATATATGTATATTTCATATACATGGTTACTTATAAGAAAGTAAAAAAATATATGACTTAACAGCTTAGATTAGGAAAGACTATGGATACATAACAATCTATACTAGTCCATATACAAAACTGTTACTAAAACTTATGGCGGCCATCTTCTATCATACGTTGTTTCCATGAATATGCATATATCAGAGGCGTTAGTTGAAAATTTATAAAATGCAAATAAGCTTTAAATTACAATTGAATTTGTTCTGTAAAATAGATAGTTTTAAATGCAATAGAAAACATTTATTATTAATTAATTTTATAATTTCAAACAATTGATTTTAATTTTAAAATCTGAATGATACACCAATTACTCGTGGAGCGATATGGTAACAACGCTAGGTAGTAGTCCTTTATGTTTCCTTGTCTAAGGTTAAAAGTACAAAACGTGTAAACCTAATTGCCACCTGATTGGACCAAATCGAACTGTTATTTTTGTGCTTACTTGTTTCACTTTCAGAATTTGATATTTTTCAATAATTTTTATTTAATATCTCGCATATGAGTTATTAAATATATAGATCAAACTTATAAAGCTTGCTAAGTATGTGACGTGTTTTGAAAATGACAAATTTTTGTCATTTGTCTAACCAGAAATTCATAAAACTTAAATCAGGTTTCCCCCATTAATATTATAAGAAATAACCTGTTATTACCTTAAGTAATGTTAACCTCAGCAGTATAAAATAAACTTTATTATGCCGAATCCTGTACATTTATATGAATAGTTTATCAAACATAACTGCCGGTCAATCTAATTCAGAATGTCATACTTGATTCCTGTCATGTCATTTTTATGTAACTTTTATATTCCGTAGGATTAACTTTTATAGAAGTTTTACGACTACAAAATTTATGTCCTGTAAACAATAATAATTCTGTGTATTTTTTTGGCGAACACATATATAAGATTTTACGACGCAATATCGTGTTTCTTGGGATTTGATTTGATATTTCTCATTCATATGATTAATGTTTGATGTTATAAAACATTAAAAAATCACGTCAAATATCGTTATATGTATTTTATTTTCTTTACTTACAATATCTAACAATAAATTATTATATTGTATACTAGTATATACAGGATGTCCCACGGGAAGGTGTTGAAACTAATCAGCTGATAAATGAGCAGTTATTGAAAAAAAAAATAGCGTTTGAAAGATTTCAAAGATGATTTATTGCCCAAAAATGGAGTGACGTAATGCATAAGTTTAAAAAAATAATAAGGTTTCATTCTTAACTTTATGTTTTCCGTATTTAATTACAACTGCCATACACTTTTACTCTCGAAAATTATCAATTTTCGAGAGTAAAATTCAGATTATTCATTTAGACGCGCACGTACTTGCTTCTCTCATATCCCGAATAAAGTTGCAGACTTTCCTCTCTTCAGCGCAATTTTTTTTTTTTCAATAATTGCATTCATTTGAAAGTGACAGCTGATCAGTTCCGACACCTTCCTGTGGGGCATCCTGTATTAATATATACTTGTATATTTTCTTCATTTACTTATTGTTTACCTTAAATTTAAACCGGTCTTATCTCTTAGATCCATTCCTAGTTCCTTTGGAAATAATGATTTTTATTATTTATTTAATCTCGTTTAAGTAGAAAGATCATAACTTGACATAACCTTGTTATATTTTACACATTAATAATTTAAAAACATTACTGAAAATGGTGAAATGATGTAGGTACAAAATTTTCACGTTAACAAAGCGCCAATTTCCAAACAAAATTGATTTTCAAAAGTCAAAATAAAAAAATGAAATGTCAATCCTCAACAAACATTAGAGAAATATTTTAAAAATAAATATTTTTTTACGTATCTCTTGTTTATTCGAAACAAAATTAACGTGTTAATTATATATGTTTACTGAACAAACGTACATATTATATACAAAATTGGTGCGTATACAAACACACTACATACTTGCAATGGGGTTGTGTTATATAAGAAGGACTTGTCGAGCACACAAGCTCCTGGTATGTTTCTGTATTTGTTTAGAACTCGGTACGTGTTGACACATAATTTATACGAGAGGTGGGCTTTTTGATAGGGTATATACATATGTGTGGGTGTTAATCGACTGTGCATATGTTATAAACGCAATGCAATGGAAAGGAATGTTGAATTTGAATTTAAAACTGGATAAACGGAAGTTTATTCAGATTTTAACCTCCCATAATCGGCTCATAGGAAACCTTCATATCCATTGTCTGTCTGAGATAAAGTGACATCTACACGAAGAAACTGTCAAATTTTAAACTAGTTTAGTTTTCTTGATTTAGGTACATTATAATTATATAGTATTATCTATACATGTTAGGTACTACATATTTCTGTTATGATAGTCGATAAAACAGATTTTTAGTTTCTCATTTGCACGCTAGATATCTATGCCAAAAAAATAAAATCTATTGCGGGTACAAATGTCACACGCCATTTTTTTATCTAATAAATTTTTCATGATACAAAGTAGCCTATGCCCTTCTTCAGAATGCAAGCTATCTCCCTGTCAAATTTCATCAATATCAGTTTAACGGTTTAGCCGTAAAAAGGTAACAAACAAACAGACAGACAGACAGATAGAGAGACGTACACACTTTCGAGTTTATAATATTAGCATGAATTAACCTCAAGAAAACCCCCATCTTATTATTTTTGTGAGATAGTGCAACTATTATTATTGATTGGATTATGACAAGCTTTAATATTCTATCCCAAAAAATCATATAGCAATTTTCCAGGTATCATTAAATGCGTCATTTAATGCTATTTTTTAAATACCATAAACGCTAAATGTTACAATTCATCAGTTTGTCAATGAATTTTTATAAGCAGCAGAACATTAACACATTTTTTATATTGTATATTAAAAAAGGCGGGGTTAAGTTACTGGACATTATTTCATTAAGGTAATTTATTTGTAATGTACTTAGAAATTATAATAGCTGTGTATAATACGAAGTTCATTATTAACTCATGAGAAAGAGCTAATCTGTGCTCTAGGTGGTGTAGAATCAGGCAGGCGTTGAACATATTTAGGAAGTACCAGTATCCTCCAGGGTTCTGTCAAAGTCCTACATGAATTTATCTCATCGGTAATTCATTTCGTAGATACCGTCTGGACCAGTAGATAAACATTATCTTAAAATTAACCTCAAAGAATTAGTTATTTATAAAAATGTAAATTCAATTCGAAAAGCTGGAATTTTTTTTTCAACTTTGTGTTAATCTCACAAAACTGATTTTAGACAGCTTTGTAAGCCCCTATAAAATTATGTGCACCCCATGTTATATCAGAATCTAACGATTTCTTGAAAAAAAAATACACTCCGTTATTTTTCAATCTTCTGGTGACTGGACTATGAACAATTAGAAGTACGTTGCGATAATATAGAGAGTAGAAAGAGAGGGGATGTGTTTTTTGGTTCGTATACAGACACGTGTCACATATTCTTCTATTTTAAAACACATTCTATCTCTTTCTACTCTATGTTATATAGTATAATATGTACTCTTAATCATTATCAGGTTTATTGATTCAACAGTTCAAAAAGCTTTAAAAAATTGTGGTTGCTTTACTTTTAATGATTCACCTCTAATTATTTACGTTTTACGAAAATCGGTCATTATTATCCAAATTATCGAAAAAAATAATGGAATTCAATTTGTTTTTTAAATTAATTAATCCTGCTACATTTTCAGCATTGCATTCACTAAAACAATTTATATTACAAGCGAAGGGAATCGATGTAAGTTAATTAATAAAAATGTTTCAACGGTTTCCTAGATAGTAGCGTTTAGTTTGTGCCAAATGTAACGGCACGTATTGCGGTACCGTTTAAACAGGCACGTGCAAACCGCAAGCTAACCGGTACGTGTGCGGTTTTGTTACCGCTCCATGTTCAAACAGTGATGCCAACATAGTTTACCGGTTGTTATTCCGAACGGTTGCTGAGAGAGAGTCTGTGTCTTTGTATGGATGTGTATGTATTCCTTTCAGTGATATAAAATATGCGAGGGTTCGGTAATAAAGGAAATATATCGCCCGATTCGGCCCGATCTTTTAATTTCAGGGTTTTTTTAAGGGCCTACCTATTAGTTGGTTGATTAGCCCAATGAAACAATTTTGAGCCGATTGATCTGGATCTGAGATTTGACATAATGACTAATAATAGACCTAAGTTATGAAAATAAAATTTTTGCGTTTTTTAAAGGGGGCAATTGAGTTACCAAACATATGTTTTTATTCAATTCTGCCGAGAGGGGTATCAAATGAAAGGAATTTAAATATGTAAACGTTTTGTTATTCTTAAAATCTTCGTTTAACAAATTTTCAATATTTTGTCTCTTGTGCCCATATCTCCAAAAGTAATGGTGAAAAAAATCTGAAAAATTTTTTTTTTTAATAATCTTTCAAAATTATAATCTACATAATACAAATGGAAACAACATTGTGTTGCCACCTTTGCGATAGTATTTAAACTGCTACTAATTGCACTATTTTAAAATGGTTTTAAATTTTTGTGTTATCTAGTGTCATTGCTAGTGTTCTCAAATTCACAAGTGCAGTTCAAAATAAAATAATCGTATAATTAAACAAAAAAAACTGTACGGTACGAGACATTAGTACACGAGACTCAACTCGCACTTGACAAATTTAATTTACAATTTTTATATTATTTTTTAGTACTGTTAGGTGTATAACGCATATTTAATTTTTATTGAAAGTTTATTCGCTGCAAAATTTCTTTTAATTTAAAATTACTGTTTTCTTTTTCTAAAATAGCACGTGAAAATGTAAGATAAAACCCATTACTAGTATTAAATAGTTTCTAATCCGGTACTGTGAATTAATTCAATGAGGAGGAAGAAACAAAATTTTAATTTGAAATGGTACATATCAACATCTGCTGAGTTTTAGAATCGGGTAAACGTAAAGACAGAGAAAGCATAAAGATGATAGTGGATGAGAGAGAAAAAGAAAGGGGTCTATCTAGATTCAGCTTCGTTGATTACATAAAGAGCGTCGTCAGAAGAGCGCTAACGTTTGGTGTATTAATAATAATAATAATCATGTAAAAGACTATGTGCGCATTTGAATCTTCTTGGAATGAAAGATGTTTATTTCTGGTTGGTTTAATTCGAGGATATTTATTTGTGGGTCATCATCAAATGCCATATTTTTATCTTTTTTTTTTTAATTTGGAAATTTTAATATTTCGACTTCTATGTATGTTTTATATAAAATTTTATAAAAATAAAAACTAATCATAATATAATAAATATTTCAGTTTTATATGTATTTTTTTACAGAAATAGTGCATTTTACTTAAAAATAAATACATATAAAAACATATTTTTGTTAATTAATTAGTGAGAACTTACAAAAAATCGTATTCTTCATGCATTCTTGTCTACTGGCTTAACATTTTCAGACAGCTCCATTGTGGTTTTTTTTCCTGGAGAATGTGTTGTAAGTGTGTTTGTGCGTGTGTATGTGTGTTCGGGAGTACAGGGACACAAGATGGTATAGGAAGTTGCTGATTGGCCAATCATAGCAGGAGAAAACGAACAGGGTGGCCGTGATAATAGGAATAATGTAAAAAAATTAACCTGGCTTAATGTACATATGTATTCTTAATAGCAATATTTTTCTAACTCGTTAGATTTGCTTAACCCTGTAATATACTGGCGCCGGGCCTCTCAGGACATCGCGGAATTATCATTTGTAAATAAATTTATATTTTTATTATTAACAGGGTATTAATTTTAAACTGTTGTTATTATATTTATTAATCAATTCAATTCGTTTTAAGCAATTATAAAGCCTAATAATAAAATAGTATATAAAAATAAACACAAGCTACTTTTTATTATATATGTTACCGGCAATGTATGAAATACGGCATTCTATAGAATGCCTAAAATCACCAGGCAATGTATGAAATGAATTTAATTATATACATTTCCTAGGCATTCTATAGAATACCTAATTGATAGCCGGCAATGTATGAAATATAAACATAAATAGGGTGAATCGATCAATTTTGGTCCAGGTACAGATGTTGCCTTACTTTATGTTATAAAATACTGATGCAAATATACAATAAAAAAATCTTGGTTCATTCTCGATAGCTGTAGGTAGGTTTCTAGATTATAATTCAGTATTGTCGGTACAATACTGAATTATTTATCAAAATAAACATTTTATATTTACGCGTTATAGGTATAATAGAAAAATGTATGTACTATGTATATTGTTTCTGTGAATTTGTTATTTTTACAATAAGGGCCTTAAATCTTACTTAATACACGTCTGGACTAATATGATTATTTTATTTTATTTATTATAATAAATATCAAATGTTATATTATTGTTTATGTGGTTTTGTTATTTTAACAATGAAAGACCTAAATCTTACATAATATGAATTTGGACTTTTTAAAATAAATTAAATAAAACCTATCTGCTTTGTTAATATCATTTTGTCTTTTATTTCATACATTTCCTAATATTATCTTGGCACTCTATAGAATTCCTAGGGATTCTATATAATGCCTAGGCAAAGTATATAATAAATTTCTATTAAACAAATATTTCATACTTTGCCTGAAATCGTCAGGCATTGTATAGAATTCCTAGGAATTCTATTCCTTTGAAGATATACCTACATATCTATCGAAACAATTAACACACAATTTGAGCATGATCTAAGTATAAAATTTAAATCAGTTTTTACAATAATACCGAGTTAATAGGTCAAATTCTTAATTTTTAATACAATATGTCACACAAACGACTAAATTAATTACGATGTACCCCCAACCCCCCACTACACAAATTTATGGTAATAATAAAGAAACCATGAGCCAGTACTGGAGAGTTAAAAATGAAACTCAATCATTAACAGCTAAATATGTTCCTCTAGTTACCTAGTTGCGAGTTGAAGATAAAAACATTATTAATCTACTACTACTAGGAATTCTTATTCCACATTTTTTAACCATTAAATGCTCGTTTTGAATTTAATTTTGCCCAGAAATTTAATGATAATTTTATGTCTCTTAATATTTTATTTAACATGGTCTCATTTTCTTAAAATATTTTTATAAAAGCATTTTTATTCTGCTTGGAGTATTCTTACTCTCATCTCTACACTTTATGATTATTGCAAGTTATTAAAAACACATCTCGAGAGAAAATGGAGAAATGTAGAATATATCTCAAGCACAAAGTCAAAGAAACATAACTGCAGTATGATAAATGCGTGCACTGCAATTGCATTTCGTTATTAAATGTTGAAGTTATGCAATATACATGTGAAGATGATTCTTCTATATTAGGGTGAGGTGCAATACTGAAGTATAATAAAGGTATATTATTTCTTTCTATGTAATCAAAGCAGTGTGTCATTTATTATTTATTAAATACCTACCCTCCTGTGTCTTTGTCTGTTTGTTACTTTTTCACGTCTAAACCGCTGAACCGATCTTGATGAGATTTGGCAGATAGATAGGGACATAGATGAGGAAGGACATATGCTATTTTAATTTATTAGATAAAAAAATGTTTGTGTGCCATTTGTACAGATATTATTATATTATACTATATTATTATATTTCACTTTTAAGGACATCCAGCTTGTAAATACGAAACTAAAATAGAAACTAAACAGAAATCTATATTACAACGCGGATGAAGTAAACATCCGTTTCCGGTTGAAAGATCGTTAACAGAAATATAAGGTTTTCTTCCCAGACAAAAATTAATCATAAATATAAAATTTCACCCTTCTGCGATTTGTCGTATTTGAGTTACAACTACAGACAGACCGACAGACACAGACATCATGGCAAAAATAAATCTTGAAATTTCGAATCCAAAAAAAAATTGGCTTGCATTAAAAATACTTATATTTATTATGTATGCATATTTGTATTATATCGTATATTAAATTATTATATAAACCGTATAAGAAAGTACATTTGTTAAAAATAAAAATAATGTTGCTCACCCCTGTTGTGATTCGAGTTCAAACTTCCCTATTTAATATTATCTTGGAAGCAAAATGAAGGTATATATTTTTCAGAAAATCATATTTACACGGTGTTGTTCCAATATTGGCTTTCATATTTTATGGTTCATTTTAATCTCGCCTTACAACAAAACAGATAGAATTTTGTCATATGATTAAATTTACATCGTATGAATGAAAACGTAGCAGCGTTTCGAAAATTGATGATGAAATTTGAATTTGTTACAACCTGAATATAGCCGCTTGTTGCGGATGGAATATAGAATATTGAATGTCGAATTTATGTTTGCATTGTGTGCAAATTTCTGTATATTGTGGTGTTTTTTGTAAACTTTAATCGATTTATTATTGGATAAATGTGGAAAACATTTTCAGAAAAGTGAATTTTAAAAAAGCATGTCATATCGAGGATCGTACAAATTTTAATAAAGTATACAGAATAGGTGAAGTATTATAATATACTAGCTGTTACCCGCGACTTCGTCCGCGTGGTAATACAGATTTTTGTTATGATAAATCGATAAAATAGGTTTATAACCGACTTTAAAAAGAAGGAAGGTTCTTAATTCATCTATGTATGTATATGTACCTATAGAAATATTTTATGTATGTTCGGGCATAATTCCGACAAACATGCACCGATTTAAACGATTTTTTTGTGTTTGAAAGTCTATACTTCGATTTGACTCCCATACTTTTTTTCAAAATGTGACTACCGACTTCAAAAAAAGGAGGGGGGGGGGTAATTTTGCTGTATATATTTTTTATGTATATCCAGGCATAACTCGACAAATATGCACCTATTCGGTTGATTTTTTGTTTGTTTATAAAAATCTGACCATGGACTTCATAGATATGCCACTCAAAGAGAAAAAAATAAAAAACTTTAAGAATATTAATAAAACCGACTTCTAAAAAAACCCTAAAAACACTGAAAAATATATAATAATAATTAAATTTTACAACTTTTGATATAGGTGCTAAGCCAATAAAAAATTTAAAAATAAAAAAAACCAACTTCAAAAACTGTTTTTGATTATTATTATATGTAGTACGGGTGTTCACAATTTTAAAATACATGTGGTTAAAGTCGCGAGGATACCTTAGTTTGTCGTGAGTTAATTAATATAATCTTAATGCAAAACAAGCAGAAAGAATTATCCGTAATAACTAAGAAAGCAATGTCTAGGAGACTTGTTAACTGAAATATCTATAAACGAGAAAATGCTCTTCAGTAACAAGGGAAACACATTGGAACGTCGCGTCATTATAAAAGGATTATGGTTTATTTTCTGGAATTGTATTTTTTTCTTTCTAATAAAGAAGGGTGTTATGTAATATAGTGAAAACTACAAGCTTATTTTATTTTATTGTTATCGACCATTAAAAACGATTTAACAATACGTCATTTAATAATTTTATTTATATTGCACACCCCAAGCATAGCTTGGAATGTGTTTTTGTATTGTATAATGTTCATTTATTAATAAAAATCATTATTATTATTATTCATATGTAATAATCTTTAAACACTTATTATATTATCATATTGTTATCGTTGGTCCATCCTGTGATCCAAACATATTATGTTACATTCAATGAATCGCAGAATATGAAGAGTGTAAGGC